>OY728147.1:2129438241-2134438241 GCA_963277665.1 Viscum album | reverse complement strand
AGATCAAGAAATTATTCCCAAAATCCTTTTATGAGTTATCATCATGCAACCCAACTTCTACTAGAATAACCCAAAATATTATTGATAGATTAGAGAATTACATAAACAACAAGTTTTACCATCCTAACTATGACTGTCTCAATATAAATAATGCTTTTATGGATTCACTAAACCCATAACTCTGCTACCTGGGTACCCATTTCCCAATAAAAAAATCATATTTTGAAGTTGAAACAATACTTTAAGTTTAGTTAACAAAATAACCGTGTGAATAATCACCATTTATATGGATGTCATGTCCCTTAGGAAGCATTCATGATTCTGAAAATCCTTATGATAGTGGATAACAATAGGATGTTCTAGTTCATTTATGATAGGATTTTGATGATTTTATCTATCTGGAATCTCATGTAGAAAAAATAGATGATGAATTATAACAATATTAAAAACATACAACTCAGAGGACTAGCAATCAATATGTTCATCCTAGCAAGTAAATTCAATAGAGTAACAATTTCACATGGTGTTTCTCAAAACATAATTAAAGAATTATAAAATGAAACGACAAAACATTTCATTTATATCATTAATAAATATCTCATATTATAGATAAATAATAATGTTTATATTACATTTCATATTAGATATATTTTTATCATTGAAAAGGAAAGTCAATATATCCTTATGTACCTATTATGTTACATTTATTATCATTCGGTTCCATACTAGGCCATGAGTATAAAAATAAAGAAAAAACTTCTTAAAATTCAATCCTCACAAAATATGTGAAACACCGATCGTGAAATTACATCCACCATAGAAATCAGAAAACAAATACAGCAAACCCCATCCCTGGATACCCAGATATCCTCCATCTAGTGGTTATATACTAACATGACCACACTAATTTTTGAGTCTAAACTCATTCTAGTATCCTTTCTATCATTCCCCATGTACTATGGAATATGAAAATAAAACATTTTTTTCATTGATAACAAATTATATTGTCCCCCCAATCTGCTTCTATATCACTTGGTTATAAAGGTTTGGTTGCGAATTCTCATTTGTAAAACGCTATACCCAAGAGGATCTCAACTAGTATAGGATGTGTAAAGATTATAATGGGTAGAATATAACCCATAGTATTTTGTATCATAGTTGTTTTAAAATAATAAAAAACAAAAATAATGAAGAATGCAACGACTAGGAAAACGATAAATATAATGAAAAATTGAATAAAAATTAATAATAATGGAATTTGGTAACGAATTCATAGAATGTAAATAAATTTAACCATAGGAAAATAAAAGAAATCATATAGTTTAATCAATTGACGACACAATATCCCAGGTCTGGATCCCCACACTATACCCGTATATGATTTTTATCCCAATAGAAAATAAGTAATCAATAGAATGTTAGACTGTCATTTTCCAAACATGCATCCATGAAATATTCTCGAGTTTCTAATGGATTCACAAATATGGTGTGATTATAACTCATTATGTATATACCAATCTGTATAGAAAAAAATAGACTAATAAAAAGGGTATGAAATAATGTAATAAATTGGTGTATTAATTAATTAAATATTTAAATAAAAACATCCCCTTTCATTGGATCCAAGATAGAATATCGATGAGTATGACTTACGACCATCAAAACCACAACCACATAACCAAGGTAAAAAATGAAACTTCATAATGCTAGTATAAATTTTATCATGTCTTATGACCATGCCTACCACCATAAAACCAAAGTATGACCACAAAAATCATCCATGGTAAATGATTAATAAGAATTAAAAAATGTGAAGTTCAAATCCCTATATGTTTTATAGCAATGGATATGGTCGACACCTCTCAATATCATCATTACATCATATTCATGCGAATGTATTTGGGAATATCCTGTTATATAATAATCTCATCACATAAAATTGTTCCGGTCATAAATCATGTTTATCAAATTTTCACAGCATATATATCAATGGATAATTATATGAATATCCATTATTATTTAATATTAAATATGTAATTAAACTCTCAATTGATTGATTATTATATCAATATGCAACTAGAAATTTTTTAGGGATTCTATAATAATAATTCACAATAAGTAAAATGTCCTGAATAATTTAATATAATCCATTGGCCAATTCAAATTCAATTTGAAACCAATAGAATTCATGGGATAATTTCATTCAGATATTTAATGACATTGTGAGTACAAAATCATGGAATAATCATAGTATTGCATAAAAATGGAAAAACCATACCAAATAGTTTTTTTTAGACACCATACATTAGGTTTAATACCTAACAATAATTATGTTGGACAACACCTGTGAGAATGACGGTGTAGTTGATTGTGAATAGGTTCCAAATAAAAATTTATCTAGATCATGACCAACTGCACAATCATCCAATGGATTTAACCAAAATGGGTTGGATATGGAAGAGAAGTGGTAGAAAATTATCCAAAACCACTTACCATGGATTTATTAAATAAAAAGGAATGAATATAGGGGTCATTGACATCCCAAAGATTCATTTAGACTTCATTAGTGATGAGAGGAGAAGAGATGTAGTTTAAACATGCCATCATTCAGTAACACAGTATGTTTACAATAGCTTTTCAGACATTTACAGGGTGTGTTGTATTTTCCATTTCATGTAAGTTATGTAAATGGTATTCTCCGAAAATTTATTTTTCCTTATACTAATTTAATTAATACCCATGAAATAATACAGAACATGTAATCACATTACATGACATGTAAATGTTTTATAGTTCAGTATTTATCTAATTTTTATATTAATCCCTCCAAAACACCTTTAAATTACTCAATATAACAAGTATCCATATTAACACTTACTCCAATTAATTTCTTGAATCTATTAATTCAGTCAAGCATACATCCTAATACATTAGGTAATTTTCCCAAAAAAATTATATCTATCTCCAAAAAAGACTTTTCCAATAATTCTAAAATGAAAATATAAGAAATAATGATACCTAAAAAAGTATGCATATTACCACATATAGTTTATGATAATATTCGTTCTTATATAATGAAGAAAATAATTAATATATTCATAACAATAATATTTTTTCTATCAATACAATTTATTCTATACTTTAACTCCATATACTGGGTATCTAATTATTTTTTCAAATAACTGATAATCTCATAATTCATTCTCACTTATACATTTTATTTCAAATACAATCTCTATTAACACCTAATGGATTATTTCATACTATTTCATTATCTATGAGGCCCATTATTAGGGTCAGTTTTACACGCATCTGTTATATTCCTGAAACAAACACTGATCAATCCATAATGTAACATCCCAGGTAAATAAAGAATAAATAATTTTCATATTTATTAATATTTACGAATTAAATATTAATTTTATTTTAAAGGGGTTGCTATGTTCGATAGCATACCCGATACGCAACGATGAGTTTCATTGAAACTTATGTAGCACACTAGTAATAAAATAATATTATTTTAAATGTTAGTTAACAAGTTGTCGTTGTACTGGCGGGAATGGATAGAATTAACTAAAATATGATTAGATATGTTTTTAAATGTTTATACATTTACCCAATAAAAGATAAAGGCTTAAAATACGGAAAGAGTTCAATTTTAGGGCATATATACTCTAATTTTCACTAAAGGTTCACTTATCCCCTTTTAATGGTGAACCGTCATTAAATATAGATTTGATCACTCTTATACTTTATTTTGGACCAAATATAACTCTTCTTTAGAATCGGGACATCAAAATTAACTTTGTGTAAATTTTTGGTACCTTTCTGATAAAGTTCATTTTTTTATGAATAGTGTAAAATGTTGTATTTTAATTCAAAACCTCTTTTTAATCTAAATTATTTATATGATTAGATTGTTATTTTAATTGGTTTTCAAGATAAATTAGAAATTTTTTTTCCAGTTAATCCAATTGTGGTCATTGGAATCAATTTCACTTTGAAATTCGACTTAAACTGGTGTCAATCTTTTGATACTTATTGTTTCACAAAAACACGCTATTTGTCATCACAGTGGGAATTAATTATTAAATTAATTAATTTGACTTATATGTTTTGAATTTTGTAAAATGGACTTCATTTTTGAATTCGGAATATCAAATATAGCTTAGGGTGAATTTTTGGTAATTTTCTGAAAAACATTAATTTTTGATGAATAGTGAAACCACTAAGTGGTAATCAAGGAAACTGATTTTTCAGTTAAATGAAATTTTACCACTAATGTGTATTGAATTTTGAAAATCCGACCTACATGTTTGTCATTAAGAAGTAAAATGTGGTTCAATGAGATTAAAATAATTTTTTGGTGAATGGTAACTTTTTTTCATTAATCGCGATTATAGGTAATTAGTGTAATTTAATGTAAAACTGATATTATAAAAATGTGAAAACACCATGACACTTGTCCTACACATATTGGGTGAGTCATGGCCGACCAATACAAGCCATGGGCCAACTTGGGGACCCCATGGAGCCACTTTAGTTGGAAAATGACATTAATATATTTTTATTTAATGTTAAAGTGAAAATGACACTAACATAAATTGTTTTACTAAAATAATTTTTGGGTGGGGTTATACAAGTCCAAATTTTGATTATAAATATTAATTGGAAATCTAAAAATATTTCCTACATCATAGTATTTTTTTTATAATTTTTAGACATTAAATAAATTAAATTATATATGACATAATAATGATGCAGCGATGACATCATTATTTGACGATTTAAATAAAATGGAAAGATAATGAAAAATCTAAAACCTACACATGTCCAAAACCAATTGGATGAGTGGATTTAGAACCCTTATCACCTTATCCACGAATTATATCAATCTGGGACCTTTTAAAACAGAAACAAATTTTCAAATAAAGTAATATTTCTTTACTTTCCAAAAGTGCCCCTCCCCTCCTCTTATAAAAGGCCCCCACCTCTACCTCATTTCACACACTTCTCAAGCCTTTGGCTCGGCCAACCCCTTCCAAATTACTCTCTCAATATCCCTCTCCTAATCCTAGAGGATTCCCTTTGGGCATAATCCTTTCAAAGGAAGCCTTTAGGCTCAAATCAAAAGGGAGTTACACTTTTAAGGTAATTCATTCTCTCTTGTTCATTTGTTTTATTTTGCTTCTCCAACCCTCTAAACTCTTTTTATTTACATCTTTTGTAACAACACCAGTATATTAAATATACTAGGATGTTGTTATAATATTTATTTGAGCTACACTCTCACACAACTACATAAAATGGTTAAAGAACATACGGTTTCCGTGGATGGCGAAATTCTGCCTCCCGAAACAATGATTGTTCAATACTCATTTAACACCTTCAAGGGTGGCCATTATGATGTCACTATTTTTATATATGATATATAATATGTTTATGTTTTCTTTAAGCTTCTGTATTTTTCATTTTTGAAATACCTTTATGATTTCCATTATGGGTAAACACGATATCTTCATTTAAGGAAGTGCGGACTACCGCCCCCTCAAAGTGATGTGATTCGTTAATGCCATATGTGGGACGTGTAAAGGATGGATTTAAAGTTATTATATATTATGTTATACTGAATTATAATATACCTCTATATCATTATTAGTTCTTTCCATTAAAGTATGAGATAGAAATGAAAGTAGCGTTCATGCGTACGTACGACTTACCGTCTCCATGAACAGTGCATTTCATTTCTTATCCCCAAATGTAATGTACTATTAAAATTACATGTATATAATGTATATATATAATTAATGATATATCTAAATGATGAATATAATTCTGGAATTAAAATATACATACCTCTCATTTAGTTTTAATTCCATTAATATGACAATGAAATGAAAGTAGCGTTCATGCGTACGTACGGCTTACCGTCTTCATGAACGGTGCATTTCATTTCTTACCTCTAAATGATTATGTAATATTATAAATACATGTATATTCTGGATATATATGATACATATTATATCCAAATCGGGAATTTCATTCTGGATATAAAGATCTTTTGACCACACGAACAACATGTAATTGTAAGAAGTCAACTTTCGACTTAAGAACCAAATATTGAGAAAACAAACATTATTAACTTAAATGGTTACATAATGTTTATAACATGGAAATAAGTGATATAAAAAGAATAATGATCTTTAAAAAGGTTCTTAATCAAGTATAAATTAACTCAAGTTTATTATTTAGGACGTTAAAGAACGATCGAGTCAAGTCAGACCCAAGGTAAGGGACTTCGTCTCAATCTCCTTTCATTGAGGCATATTTCGTTTTATACACAACTTTCTTTTATACGGTGTATAAACTCCTTTGACTTTTACTTTTATACAAAAGGATTCTTTTTCTACGAAGCGTTTTACTAAACGACAAAAAGGAATGTTTTTTTAACGTACGTGGTGACAACGACCTTTTCCGCCGCCGCGAGTATTATTTGATCTTTGGCTTTATCAACAAGCCGTAATGTTTTTAGAATAAAATAAATACCATATACTCTTTTATGTATTTTGGTATTGAAAATGGTTTTGAAAAGGGATTCTATTATGTCAATATATTTATGATATATTGTGATTGAAATGTGGAAATGTTATCATTCCTTTATATTGGTTTTATGTTTTATGATTTTATACTGGTACTTGGACATTTTAACGGGTGGTTACGTTATAAACCATATGACGGGTGGTGCCGTGAATACCGGGACGGGTGGTTACGTTATAACCTCCAATGCATTGGGTATGGAAGTCGGTCGTATAGATATTCCATTATGTATGTATGGAAATTGGCCGTATGGCTATTCCATTAAGTGATATGTGTGGAAGTCAACCGTATGGTTATTCCACTTAAGTATGTTTATGTCCCAAGTTACCTTTATATATTCTATGTGTTCTTTATATGGGTTTTATGGTAATTATTTGGTTACAAAAAGGTAAGTAATGATACTTTATTCAGTGAAGATTTTTTTTACTACTTCATGAAGGTGAAGGTATTACATTGATATAGTATACATGGTTTACTTTATGTTTGAAAAACTAATAGTTTTCATTATTTTTGTATCCCTTACTGAGCTTTTTATGCTCACCCCACGTTTTTCGAAATGTTTTTCACAGGACTTAAAGTGGAATAAGGTCAAGGATGTGATCAAGGGAATTTCATGCTATCTAAAACATGGAATCTAGACATCTTTCTTTTTAAGAGTTTTTATTTTATGGAGACTTAGTAGAAGTGTCTACTTTGTAATATTTTAAGATGTAATAGTTATGTTCTAATTCTCTAAAACTCTAAACCTGAAAAGATCCTCAAGGTGAATTATTCATTTAATTCAATATTAAGTAAGGTTTAAGGCTGGGGCCTTATAGTTGGTATCAAAGGTCGGTTTAGACAACTTTAGGAGTTAGAAAAGTGTTAAATTATAATATGATTGAAATGATATAGCATTTATGGATTACCATGTTGCTTCGCCTAAGATATTTTTGTGTTCAGAATGGTTTTCCGTAGAGGAAACAAAGCAGCTATGTAGGGACTACATCAGGAGAAAGATAACCTTCCATATCAGCAACCTGAGATGGTCGGAATCGAAACTGAACAGTTTGTTGCAGTGATGGCACAGTTGACTCAGGCTATAAATGGCAGTGGTATCCAGGCATGGGATCAGCCAGATCAACCGCAGAGGAACATGTCAGTGGTGGAACATTTCATGAGGCAACATCCCCCATCATTCAGAGGATCATCTGATCCTGTGCAAGCTGAAGGGTGGATTAAAGCACTGGAGAAGATTTTTGATGTCATGGGGTGTTCAGAACATCAAAAGGTTAGTCTTGCTATTTACCGTTTTGAAGGTGAAGCTAATCAGTGGTGGTCTATGGTGAAAAATTTCAGGGATAGTGATGAGATTGAGGATCTTCACTGGGACGAATTCAAAGGTATGTTTCTTGAGAAATATTTTCCTAAGGTGGTTCGTCTTAGGATAGAAAAATAGTTCCTATAATTGAGGCAGGAGGATGATTCAGTGGCTACTTATGAAGAAAAGTTCACTCGATTGGCAAGGTATGCTCCAAACTTCATACGGGATCTTGATAGTAAAATAAACCATTTTTACTCAGGGTTAAAGCCAAAGTATCGAAGGGATTTAGCTTCTCGTGAGTTTAAAAGTTATGAAAATCTTGTTCGATGTGCTGAGAAGGTAGAAATGGATTTTTCTGATGATCAGGTGTTCTATGACAAACAACAGAATAAGAGGTCTAGTTGGCAGGAAAAGGGGAAGAATTCATCAAAGAAGCAAGGAGGTAAGAAAACCAAATATCCATCCTGTGAGAAGTGTGGTAAAATGCATCCTGGAGAATGTTTATCCAAGTCTGGTAAGTGCTTCCGGTGTGGTAAGTCTGGTCATATTGCTCGTAACTGTAAGGAAGATGATCAAGCAGGAAATGAAAAGCCAACGGTAAGATGTTTTAAGTGTAATGAAATGGGTCATTATGCAGACGAGTGTCCGACAAGGAGCTTGAGTGATGGAAAGCAGTTAGACTACAAGAAGAAAGGGGTGGTAAAATCATTTGCAACAACTTCAGCAGATGTTGGGCCATCGAATGAAGTGGTATCGGCTCCAGGGAGCTCAGTATTTTTCGATGATTGACTTGAGTTCGGGGTACCATCGGTTGAAAGTAAAAGAAGCAGACGTTCTGAAGACTGTGTTCCGTACTAGATATGGCCATTATGAATTTTTAGTTATTCCTTTTTTTTAACCAATGCACCTGCTGTATTCATGGACCTTATGAATAAAATTTTCCATGAGTTCTTAGATAAGTTTTTGTTTGTGTTTTGAGTTTTGTGAAGAGGTTATGTGTGCCTTGTGATTCACAGTTGAAGAATGAGTTGTTTTTTCATCCTGGCAGTACTAAGATGTACAGAGGTCTGCGGGAGTATTACTGGTGGGATGGAATGAAAAGAGAAATTGCTGATTTTACTGTGAAATGTTTGACATGTCAACAGGTTAAAGCAGTGCAGCAGTTACCGAAAGGGATGCTTTATCCTTTACCAGTGCCAGAGTGGAAATGGGAAAACATATCCATGGACTTTGTTGTGGGATTACCGAGGACATCTCAAGGTAATAATGAAATCTGGGATATTGTTGATCGCTTGACAAAATCTTCTCATTTCCTTTCTATACGAGATACTTTCTCTCTTGATCAACTTTCCCGTTTGTATCTTAAAGAGATAGTCAGGTTACATGGAGTTCCTCTCTCCATTGTATCGGATCGTGATCCCAGGTTTACTTTTAAATTTTGGAAAGTCCTTCAGAAGTCGTTGGGTACTGAATTAAATTTTAGTACAGCTTTTCATCCTCAATCAGATGGGCAGTCAGAACGAACAATTCAGACATTGGAGGATATGATATGATCTTGTTTGATGGATTATTAGGGAAGTTGGGACCAACATCTTTCTTTGGTTGAATTTTCTTATAATAACAGTTTTCATTCCAGTATACAGATGACACTATTTCAGGCATTATATGGGAAGCAGTGTCGAACTCCAGCTTTCTGGGATGAAGTTGGTGAAAGGAAGTTGATGGTACGAGAATTGGTAGAAGAGTTGGCAGAAAAAGTTCAGCTGATTCAGAAGCACATGAGAACAGCTCAGAGCAGGCAGAAGAGTTATGCGGATAACCGGAGGAAGGATCTATCTTTCGAGGTAGGTGATCATGTTTTTCTCAAGGTTTCTCCTTGGAAAAGTGTGATGAGATTTGGTAAGAAATGAAAGTTGAGTCCAAGGTTCGTTGGACCATACGAAATTCTGGAAAGAGTTGGATCAGTTGCATACCGAGTGGCTTTACCTCCGAGTTTATCTCAGGTACACAATGTTTTACACGTTTTGATGTTGAGAAAGTATATGCGAAATCCATCTCATGTTTTGAGTCCAGAGGTTGCTTAGCTAGAAGAGAACCTATCTTATGAGGAACAACCGGTCCAGATTCTTGACCACAGGGAGCAAGTGTTACGGAATAAGGTGATTCATCAGGTAAAGGTTTTGTGGAAAAACCATGTGATTGAAGAGGCAATGTGGGAATCTGAAAATGCTATGAGGGATAAATACCCCCACTTATTTTGATAAGTGAATATAATTGCAAGGACGCAATTCCCAAAAGCGGGGAAGGATGTAACATCCCAGGTAAATAAAGAATAAAGAATTTTCATATTTATTAATATTTACTAATTAAATATTAATTTTATTTTAAAGGGTTGCTATGTTCGATAGCATACCCGATACGCAACGATGAGTTTCTTTGAAACTTACGTAGCACACTAGTAAAAAAATAATATTATTTTAAATATTAGTTAACAAGTAGTCGTTGTACTGGCGGGAATGGATAGAAATAACTAAAATATGATTAGATATGTTTTTAAATGTTTATACATTTACCCAATAAAAGATAAAGGCTTAAAATACGGAAAGAGTTCAATTTTAGGGCATATATACTCTAATTTTCACTAAAGGTTCACTTATCACCTTTTAATGGTGAACCGTCATTAAATATAGTTTTGATCACTCTTATACTTTATTTTGGACCAAATATAACTCTTCTTTAGAATCGGGACATCAAAATTTACTTTGTGTAAATTTTTGGTACCTTTCTGATAAAGTTCATTTTTTTATGAATAGTGTAAAATGTTGTATTTTAATTCAAAACCACTTTTTAATCTAAATTATTTATATGATTAGATTATTATTTTAATTGGTTTTCAAGTGAAATTATTAAATATTTTTACCAGTTAATCCAATGGTGGTCATTGGAATCAATTTCACTTTAAAATTGGACTTAAACTGGTGTCAATCTTTTGATACTTATTGTTTCACAAAAACACGCTATTTGTCATGAAAGCGGGAATTAATTATTAAATTAATAAATTTGACTTATATGTTTTGAATTTTGTAAAATGGACTTCATTTTTGAATTCTGAATATCAAATATAGCTTAGGGTGAATTTTTGGTAATTTTCTGAAAAACATCAATTTTTGATGAATAGTGAAACCACTAAGTGGTAATCAAGCAAACTGATTTTTCAGTTAAATGAAAGTTTACCACTAATGTGTATTGAATTTTGAAAATCCGACATACATGGTTGTCATTAAGAATTAAAATGTGGTTCAATGAGATTAAAATAATTTTTTGGTGAATAGTAACTTTTTTTCATTAATCGCGATTAGAGGTAATTAGTGTATTTTAATGTAAAAATGATATTATAAAAATGTGAAAACACCATGAAACTTGCCCTACACCTATTGGGTGAGTCATGTACGACCAAGAAAAGCCATGGGCCAACTTGGGGACCCCATAGAGCCACTTGAGTTGGAAAATGACATTAATATATTTTTATTTAATGTTAAAGTGAAAATGACACTAACATAAATTGTTTTACTAATATAATTTTTGGGTGGGGTTATACAAGTCCAAATTTTGATTATAAATAGTCATTGGAAATCTAAATATATTTCCTACATCATAGTATTTGTTTTATAATTTTTAGACATTAAATAAATTAAATTATATATGACATAATAATGATGCAGCGATGACATCATTATTTGACGATTTAAATAAAATGGAAGGATAATTTAAAATCTAAAACCTACACATGTCCAAAACCAATTGTATGAGTGGATTTCGAACCCTTATCACCTTAGCCACGAATTATATCAATGTGGGACCTTTTAAAACCGAAACACATTTTCAAATAAAGTAATATTTCTTTACTTTCCAAAAGTGCCCCTCCTCTCCTCTTATAAAAGGCCCCCACCTCTACCTCATTTCACACACTTCTCAAGCCTTTGGCTCGGCCAACCCCTGCCCAATTACTCTATCAACATCCATATCCTAATCCTAGAGGATTCCCTTTGGGCATAATCTTTTCAAAGGAAGCCTTTAGGCTCAAATCAAATGGGAGTTACACTTTTAAGGTAATTCATTCTCTCTTGGTCATTTGTTTTATTTTGCTTCTCCAACCCTCTAAACTCTTTTTATTTACTTATTTTGTAACAAAACCAGTATATTAAATATACTAGGATGTTGTTATAATATTTATTTGAGCTACACTATCACACAACTACATCAAATGGTTAAAGAACATACGGTTTCCGTGGATGGCGAAATTCTGCCTCCCGAAATGATGATTGTTCAATACTCATTTAACACCTTCAAGGGTGGCCATTATGATGTCACTATTTTTATATATGATATATAATATGTTTATGTTTTCTTTAAGCTTCTTTATTTTTCATTTTTGGCATACCTTTATGGTTTCCATTATGGGTAAACACGATATCTTCATTTAAGGAAGTACGGACTACCGCCCCCTCAAAGTGATGTGATTCGTTAATGCCATATGTGGGACGTGTAAAGGATGGATTTAAAGTTATTATATATTATTTTATACTGGAATTATAATATACCTCTATATCATTATTAGTTCTTTCCATTAAAGTATGAGATAGAAATGAAAGTAGCGTTCATGCGTACGTACGGCTTACCGTCTCCATGAACGATGCATTTCATTTCTTATCCCCAAATGTAATGTACTATTAAAATTACATGTATATAATGTATATATATAATTAATGATATATCTAAATGATGAATATAATTCTGGAATTAAAATATACATACCTCTCATTTAGTTTTAATTCCATTAATATGACAAAGAAATTAAAGTAGCGTTCATGCGTACGTACGGCTTACCGTCTTCATGAACGGTGCATTTCATTTCTTACCTCTAAATGATTATGTAATATTATAAATACATGTATATGCTGGATATATATGATACATATTATATCCAAATCGGGAATTTAATTCTGGATTTAAAGAACTTTTGACCACACGAACAACATGTAATTGTAAGAAGTCAACTTTCGACATTAGAACCAAATATTGAGAAAACAAACATTATTAACTTAAATGGTTACATAATGTTTATAACATGGAAATAAGTGATATAAAAAGAATAATTAACTTTAAAAATGTTCTTAATCAAGTATAAATTAACTCAAGTTTATTATTCAGGACGTTAAAGAACGATCGAGTCAAGTCGGACCCAAGGTAAGGGACTTCGTCTCAATCTCCTTTCATTGAGGCATATTTCGTTTTATACACAACTTTCTTTTATACGGTGTATAAACTCCTTTGAATTTTACTTTTATACAAAAGGAATATTTTTCTACGAAGCGTTTTACTAAACGACAAAAAGGAATGTTTTTTTAACGTACGCGGTGACAACGACCTTTTCCGCCGCCGCGAGTATTATTTGATCTTTGGCTTTCTCAACAAGCCGTAATGTTTTTAGAATAAAATAAATACCATATACTCTTTTATGTATTTTGGTATTGAAAATGGTTTTGAAAAAGGATTCTATTATGTCAATATATTTTTGATATATTGTGATTGAAATGTGGAAATATTATCATTCCTTTATATTGGTTTTATGTTTTATGATTTTATACTGGTACTTGGACATTTTAACGGGTGGTTACGTTATAAACCATATGACGGGTGGTGCCGTGAATACCAGGATGGGTGGTTACGTTATAACCTCCAATGCATTGGGTATGGAAGTCGGCCGTATGGTTATTCCATTATGTATGTATGGAAATTGGCCGTATGGCTATTCCATTAAGTGATATGTGTGGAAGTCAACCGTATGGTTATTCCACTTAAGTATGTTTATGTCCCAAGTTTCCTTTATATATTCTATGTGTTCTTTATATGGGTTTTATGGTAATCATTTGGTTACAAAAAGGTAAGTAATGATACTTTATTCAGTGAAGATTTTTTTTTACTACTTCATGAAGGTGAAGGTATTACTTTGATATAGTATACATGGTTTACTTGATTTTTGAAAAACTAACAGTTTTCATTATTTTTGTATCCCTTACTGAGCTTTTTATGCTCACCCCAAGTTTTTCGAAATGTTTTTCACAGGACTTAAAGTGGAATAAGGTCACGGATGGGATCAAGGGAATTTAATGCTATCTAAAACATGGAATCTAGACATCTTTCTTTTTAAGAGTTTTTATTTTATGGAGACTTAGTAGAAGTGTCTACTTTGTAATCTTTTAAGATGTAATAGTTATGTTCTTATTATCTAAAACTCTAAACCTGAAAAGATCCTCAATGTGAATTATTCATTTAATTCATTATTAAGTAAGGTTTAAGGCTGGGGCCTTATACATAAGCTCATGTGGGTTCAACCGAATGTGAAAAACAAGGGATGATTGCCATGTTATTCTATCTAATCATATGCGTTTTGACCATGTTTCAGGAATCAATGTTTTTAACAACCAAACCATATTTACTGTAAGATAAGGGGAGACCTTACTCGATAATGAAGCTCTTAGAACAGTCATGTTACTGTTTTACAAGTGTGCTCTTGTGCACCAACAAAGTAACATGAGCAGTGATGGAATAAATCCGAACAGGGGGGAATGGAAGGTGTGAATCATAGTACCCATGATTTAGAACACAATTTTGATGGTGTTACACTTAGTAATGACTTTTGATTGTGTTCAAAACTCAGTAGCATTATTTTTTTAGCATATAATGGGGAAATCAAATGAGGTCTGACAACTGACCTTGTTAGAAACACGGGTCTGGACTCGAAATGTCATCTATTTTTCTTTCTGAATGTAAGCCTAAGATATTAGTAGAGCCAGAGGCTATTCAACCAAACTATTTTGGGTTCTTATAGACGTGAATGTGGATGAGGTTCCAAAAAAAGGCACGAAAATTGTGGATATTGGAGTGACTGGTTGTTCTAATGGAGTCCGAAATTCTTTGATATTATTCCACCGTGGTGGAAACACATTTGCAGCGTATATCGGTCTGATCATGGATAACCATACTTATGAACATGATATCTAATATATGGACCAGTAATACCCTCTAGTTTTACGTAATACAGTAATGACTGTGAACATAGATTAAATTTCATTCTTCTAGGACCATGGTTAACAGTTTAATGTCATAGTACAGGGACTTTAGGATTTGAGTTTATGTTTATAGGGAGTGGACTGTGATCAGGGATCTGGGTCCCAGAGGATTAATGACTTCAAGGATGGGTCCAAGGAAAAATGCATGTGCATCTCTACATATCACATAATGATAAAAATCAACTCAAACATAGTTCTTGGGACACAGTGTGGTTAGATAAAAATATTGGTAGAGAGAATCATCTATTGAGAGGAAGCTGATGCATACCATGATTAACATAGGGAATCCTGAACATGTTCTAGGTATAACCACAACATAGCTTCATGCGTTTTTGACATATAGACTCATGTTTTTTAACGTCATATGATGGAATGTAGATTCAATGGTAATATACCAGGAAGGGGGTATCTTGTGCGGTAGCTATAAACCCAACGTGAATGAGGAAATGGATTCCAGATCAGACCACATATCCTCAGTGGATGTTCTTCATGTAATGGGATCAAATATGTAAATTTTGTTGGGCCCAAAGAAATGTTGTTGGGTGTACTAGTATACCCCATTAGGATGGGAATCAAGCCTCATGTAGTTTTGAGAGCGATGTTTAACGTCATGCAGGATGATGAAGGGAATGCATGGAAATGTTGTTCTAGAACACATCCTACCAAAAATACTAATCCCACGTGAGTCATTCTCATTGTGGGAAACACGATGTGGTGGTGGTACATTGATGACCTAGGAAAAAACACGTTAGGGCCAACGGGATTGTCGGTGAACAACTTCCCAATGATGCTAACCCATCAATTTAACACACCTACTTTCACGAAGAAGTAAAGCTGAGTGTATTAGAATTCCACATGATCACAAGGAAGTAGAAATATGTTAATTTTGAGGCCCTAGATGTGTACCATAATGATGGTGGAGTGATGATAGGGATGGTTGTTGACCATGTTCGTAACAAAGCAACCATATCAGGTTAGCATGATTTGGGGATAGATAAATGAGGGTTTACTGCTGAATATTATTGAAACACTAGACCTACCACAAATGTCATCTGAGGACAATTGGGACATTGGCCCGAGATGGTAGGTGAGTCGTGTTGGCATGAGAATAGGCCTTGAAAGGGGTCCCATTGGATGTGGAAGAGGATATGGATCCGAAAAAGAGCTCACGAAGAATGGACATAGAATAAGGGGAATGTTCTCATGAAAATTCAACGCTTCAGGTTCATTATCAGAATGCAACTGAGTACGGAAATGAGATGCATTAGATAGAAGGAGTTGAGTCCCGTTCCATAAACAACGGTCCTGGAGTCGCATGAATTTAACTTAAAGTCATAGGGTAGACCGTTAAGGGTATCTAGATTAAATGGATTGTGCACGTGGTGGCCAAATATTCGAACATGATGCGCAGTTCCCATAGGGAGATCTTAGTTTTGGGTCATAGATCTCAGACCATGCTGGGAGAAGATATGGGAATCCCATGATGTGGCTATTGAGAAACCTAACATGAATGAGAAACTAAGAGGTTCTTTCCACACCACATGTTCCCAAATGTGCTCTTGACAAGGGGCCGAAAAAACAAGAGACGTGATTTGTAGATTCCTGGTGCTGGACCCAAAGACAAAAAAATGAATGGGTGTTCCTACGTATTCCATGAAGAAGGGAATCACACCAAATGTAATTTTGGAATATGTCATGAATTTTAATGTGTTGCAGCAAGTATGTGGAGTGGTCTTAGCTTATGTTCATAGAGCTTCGACCACAGATGGTAGGAAATGAGAGACACATGATGTTGTACATACAAAACCGGACGTCAATGAAGACCTAGTCCGGATAACAGTGCCCATCATTGGGGATGTTTTAGGTCGAGGGATTTCAAATTATATTTAGGCTATTCTCGAGAGAAGGTTCATAGACATTTATACGTACCCAAAGAGGATGGGGATTAATCATCAAATAGTTCTAAGGATGGCATGGAATGATACTAGTTCTAGGAATAAAGTGGTTGTACGGGTCTGGCCCTTGAACCAAATGAAGCGGTATTTGATATATATTATTATTCTTTAGGATGAATGGATTTTTTGTAAAGAAACATGTCTAGGATTGACATTCCAAGAATTGACATAAGAATAAATATGTATGTAGTTGTTGCCAAATGGTATGATGTGTGACTGATTCCAAACATGTTGTCCTCTCGAGTGAGGACACCATGATGTTGTGCTATTTTCCATCATGTGGCCAGGATGATAATTTCATAGTTCAGATTCATGTGATGGGTCCAGGCCAGGAACCTTTAATACCATGCATGACAGAAACAACAGTTTAATGTCAAGTGGAACTAAGCATCATAGTTTAATGTCATATGGCTCAGAGGTATACAAGAGAGATGAAGTTCCATAGGTGATGCAGATTGTGTGATAAATCATACTCGAAATGAATGATAATGAGATCCACACCATACCACGCGCGATTCAGAGGAGGAAACCATTGGCCATGGGGTCTGGAAATATTAAAGGGTAAAGGGCGAGTAACTAGATCCAAATTGAGATGGACCAGAAGACGATATGTCCAGGTGTTCCTATAACTCCAATGAGGATGGGAATCAAGCCACACGTAGTTCTTGAAGGTACCTTATAATGTCATGTGGGAAAACATACTTTTTAATGTCATGTGGTAATGGAAGTAGGGGATAACTCCTAAAAAGGGGCGTCTGTGGTGTGGCTAATGAGAACCCGAACTAAATGACGACATAATCCCACACCCCGCCATGAAGTCCCATAGAATTTAGAGCCTAAACGGTAGGAAAATAGATATAAATTATTGGAACTCGATCTTGTCGTAATGATGAGACTTCTTGGAGTTTTTATGTATCCCATGGAAATGGGAATCATGCCGTACATACTTTTGAAAGAGAACTTAGTTTAGTGTCTTAGAGTTAGGAAACGAGTAAATCAAAATATTTCCATGAACGTGTAGACCTCAACCCAATATCTATTCCCATGTGAGTCAAAAATGGTGTGAAAAAATGGGTAGAAGAGGTTCCTACAATACCTCGAACATACGCCAAACGGAGGTCAGTGCGGAGCCCCAAATGATGCCTTCAACGCTGTTTTTGTCCTCCTAACATGAAAATGCGAACTGAGGGATAGTTACAGGTGTGTAAAAATTCCATTTAGTTAATATGGGGTTTAAAATAATGTGAATCATGTAACCATCATTCAAGTATTGAAGGGGATGTAGTGACAGTGGAAGCTAATTTTTGACTATGATCGAAACACATCATCTAGATCGGGTGTCCTAAAAGGGAAAAAACAAATGAAAATCGAGCACCGAACATATTTAGAACATAGGACTGGTAATTATTTTTTATTTGAAACCATTGAGGACATTTTCCCATAATGTTAGGAGATCCCTTAGGCCTATCATCCATGCCATTTGGGGGTCAATTCGGGTGTAAATGATTATAAAATCCCAAATGAAGAGAAACATAAACCATGAAAAATGGGTGATAACATGTCCAGGTAGAATCAGAAACTCCGGGTTCTAGATCAGAGGACTCATGGGCCAAATGGTGAATCGCTGAAGAAGGTAGAGGGACCCTAATAAAGGGAAGCTGACTCAAAGAGATGAAAATAGGGAAAGGGAGATAATGCCTCTCAGGAGAGAGAGGTATGTGGCGTGGTTGTTATAAATCCCACGACAATGAGTACATCAACCTATACCACACTGTATACCCCTCTTATAGTAGAAAATTTTCCAATGAGCCAAAATGATATAATGGATTTTAATAGACGGGGCTGGACCCGATGTCTTGACATTCTAGTAGTCCATTGTGTCCCATTAGGATGGGAATCGAGCCATGAATAGTTTTCGAATGGTCCATATACCTCCATCGAGGAGTGTCTACATCCCAGTGAGAAACCTGATGTGAATAATGACGTGAGTCCATACCGTACAACCCTTAGTGAGATGTTGGGCCAGGGGACTGAAAAGGCCAAGGGGCCTGAGGCTGCGCCTCATACCGAATTTCCCAGCCTATTTGCTGTTTAACATCTCGTAGTTATCACAAAGGTAGTTGAAAGGTATCTCATTTTGGGATGTGTATGACATAGATCGTAACCTGCCATGAATGAGGAAGTAATCTTGCAGCACACCGTACAACCCATAATGATAACTTGGGCTAGGGGCCGAAAAGGCCAAGGGGGCTAAGGCTGATTCTAGGATGAAAAGTCTCGTCCAATTTTTAGTTTATAATTTTTTAGTGTCGATGAAGGTGATCCTAGTTTAGTTTCATACAACATAGACTGAAAAAATATCATTCAAAATTGGCAGTGATGGCAGATGACAGCTATTGACTAGATTCGCAACACATCATTCATCATTGTGTGACCAGTACTGGGAGCAATTAATTTAGTGTCAACCATTGACCATATTTGAAACATGGGACATTTATCATTTGAACTCATGAAATCCTTGAGGATGTTGGATCATGATGGTAGGAGGGCCCTTTGTCCAGTCATACATGCCACTCGGGGGACCTTTTAAAAACAGAAGAACGAAAACACAAATGATGGGTACAGAAAATCATGTCAGGGCATGTGCATGTGGATGTGGTGTAAGTGTAGAAGGAACACCTCGTGTGGATGTGTGTGGTGCATCTATATAACCGAATGTGAATAAGGATGTGATTGCATACCACACCAAGAAATCCAGAATGAGAACTTGAGCTGACATGCCAAAAGAGTCGAGGGACCTGAGATTGGGCGTCCCTGTCAGTTGTGGTCACATAACCTCAAATTCAGGTGTTGCCTCATCATAGTTCTAAAGCTGACATGAGTAATGTTCTATGTGTGAAAAAGTAATAGGAATGGGATCTCCCCCTCATATATGGGTTAGATAGCTAGCATCACCTGAGGATGTTTGTGGCATGAAGATTTAGTGGAGCGGAAGGAGCCACTACACAAATTTTTGGGGACCTATAGGAGTGGCGTGAATGATAACAATTTTTTTTGACCATGTTCTAAAGACAACATCCATATCTTGTGACATGGAAAGGGAACTACAAGTGAGGATCTTCATCTAACCATATTCGCAACATGGGGTTCGTGTCAATTTTTTGATCGAAATCCTTGAGGATTCTGGCCTATAACTGTAGGAGAGACCTTGGGCCGAGCATTCATGCCATTTGATGGGACTTTTGGACATGAAAGTTGATGTAGTCATGAACAGGGAGCATGATTGAAGCATAAGTGTGCACGTGCATTTCAATGACATGATGGATGGTGATAGAGGTGGATGTCTCGGGGGAGTGGAACGCATAGCGGGGTTATGATGAACGTGACATGAATTGAGGCAAAAGCCTAAACCAAACCATATGTCTTGTCCAGGGTGTAGATTGTGGAGTTTGGGGCTGGTCTAATAGAAAAAATATCAAGTCATTCTTATGTATCCCATGAGGATGAATCAAGCCATATGTTGTTCTTGAAGGCCATGTAGTTTAACGTCTTGCGTTGAGGATATGAGAGGATAGAAGAATGGGGGGACATGGTGCGACTGTCACATTCCTAAAATTTTTGTGGATAAATAATCCTACACAATACTAGGAAAGGACCCTCTGAGAGAACTATACCCAGGGGGGATATCCGAAGAGAAGAGTCTGGGGGCTTGACTCAGGACCGAGCCTCTGAGCATTCCTACTTATCCCATATGTATGGGAATCAAGCCTAACGTAGTTTTAGAAGATCCATATAGTTTAACGACTTGTAGTTTGATGAACTATTTATCATCATGCAGGGCGATGAATAGTTTTAACATCGTACCAGACAAAGCAGTTTAGGGTAATGTAGGACCCACCAGTTTAGGGTCATGTAGCACCCACCAGTTTAGGGTCATGCAAGACCAGCTCCCTATGGAAACTTTTTTCCTGTGAAATTACGAATTGGTTGGAGGAGTAATACGCTCACCATCTATGGTCACCAGTTAGAATGCACGATTGGTTTTAACCAAGTGAATTATGTATGTTTCTTCCAATTTGGGTTCAAACGTGGGTGCTTTCCTAACAATAATCACTAGTGCCCTGAGAGACAATACCAAATCTCCTTGCAAGATGAAATGAATGTGTAAATTCTTATTGAAAGCTCAAGATATATTATATTGATGCATTTCATGATTGTGAATGGAACGATGCTTATTCCCATCAAGTGCATCCAATTCTGCCAGATGGATTTCAGCTACATTATCTAGCTCTTGCTGGTAATAGATTACTGTGCATAATGAAGGAAACTGAAGCTCGATGGGCGATACAACATCAGATCATTACACCATGGAATATGGGGTCACTTGGGTGGAATTACGAGTCTTTTTCCTATAAGCCCAAAGGGATTTGGGGTGCTTGTTCGGCCAACTCTTCTTATTTTGACCATCCATTTTATACAAAATGATAGGGAGGGTTTTGTTGAACGCATTGATCTGTCCATTTCCATGGGCATGATAGTGGGATGTATTGTTAGAACGGATGTTGTACATAGTGTAAAACTTCATCATCTATGCTGCTCGGATGTTCAAACCATTATCGGTGAGGACGATGTGGGGAACTCTAAATCGGTAGATGGTGTGGGAACACACGAAGTCAACAATAGAATAGCCCTTAACCTCATTGAGTGGAACTGCCTCTGGATAATTGGAAAGGAAATATATTTTCACCAAGATGAACTGAATCTAGTGACATGTCATGGGCAGATATGGTCCCACGACATCTAGTTCCTGGACTACAAAGGTCCAAGATTACTCAGTAGTGTAGAGAGGATCTGGAGATCAATGCATGAAGTTATAATGAACCTAGAACACATGGAATCTTTTGTTGAAATAGATGAAATCGTGGATCATTGCGGGCCGAAAATACCCCAGTATCATGATCTAGTGATATATCATTACATGTTGGTTTCTCTTCTGGGACTAATCTAGATGAGACGATGATGCTGAAGTGGTGGTTGCATCTTCCGAAGGCTTTGGCCGATTCATGCATTCACGAATTACACCATGGGAACAAATGACTATTTTACAAGCCATCCAGTTGTCATACATCTAGTTTTGACGACTGAAAACCATTTTCCAATCACCCTCACTGTGGGTGTTGTTGTCTGGCCTCACAAAGATGCATGCTACCTACGATGGGGCTGGTCCCAGGCAGACTATGTTGTTGTCGACCTGGTCTTTGAGCCAGTAATTGAACACATAGAACTTCATGAATGTGTACCCAAGATTTGGTGATAAGGGAAGTAATTTGGGTGATCAGTAAGGCTTTCCTATTCTAGTCTTCTACACTAAGGCAAACACATAATCCCCTTTTCCAAGGCACTACAGAAGTAATCGGGGACCTGTGTCTCATTGAATAAGTAAGTCTGGTTTCTCCTGCCCTAAAAGGGATACCTTGGATGATGAACCTGATGGGGATCTTGAAGATCATTTTGAGGAGGTGGGACTCTATTATCTAGCATGGGTGGTGGAAATGCATTGTGTGGGGGAACCTATTGATTTTGTGGCGGCAGCTGCTTGGATGGAGGCTACGCCTGAGGGGGATGGCATCTGCAAGGTTGGGGAGGCGGCTCCATCGGAAAAAACTCTAATCGCATAGGGCCCAATATTTGGTCCACTACAGCGGGATAAACCAAAGAATCCCTTCTCACAGTGATTGATGAAGGAAAAAAACATGCTTGTTATGTCAATATTAAGGCTTCCTCTAGGTGCTAGGCCTTATCAGAGAAGTCTCAAAATCCCCCGGGATAGTTTGGGGTGATCAAAGAGGGGACATGCTCCATCTTGAAATGTCCTATGCACATTTTCAGCAATTTACCATGAGTCAATGACATGTCGAGGGAATACCTGAGTCGATTCCACTCGGTGAAAAAGTCGGCGACATTCTCATCATTCCATTACATGTATTTGAAGAGGTCTAGGATACTTGTTTTCTACGTGGTGTAGTTGCACTGGTAGTGGAATTTCCTATAGTGATCCTCCCAACCAGTCATCGATCCAATAGTGAGTAGGCTGAACCAGACAAATACAGAGCCTTCCAACGTCTGCACAAAACACCAGAGATTGGCGGCATCCTGTTGCACTGGAGTTACAAACATGGGGCCAGAACTTGAGGTAAATTCTGCCAAGAGCTCTGGCGGGTCCCCTGGTCCATTGTAGGGGGAAAATGTGGGTTTCCTGAAACTCATGGTGTCCGAATATTATCTAACCCAGCAGGATATGGATTCTATTAGGTGGGCGTGCCACTTGTCCCGTATCCAATGCACCAAGAAGGGGAATGAGTGCCTCTATTGGATCATCATGGAGGGGGGTCCCTATCTTGATGTGATTGCCTAAACCCAAGTGCGTTGGAGGGTTCTTCAACATGGAAAGCATGACCAATGGCTCGTGGAGCCTTTGGAGGCACGACCATCCGGATATCTAGGGTAACCGAAGCCAGGTCCTTTTAATTTTTGCGCCATTTTAGAGGGTCTGGTGAGACATACTGAACACTTTTGTTGTATGTTCGGGCTTCAACCATATCAATGGGAGCATGAGTTAAAAGATTTGGAGGGTTTGGCTACTTAGAGATGCCATTTACCATTATTATGATTTTGATGAAGGGATAATGCATTGGTGGGTGTAGGGAGACCCAGCATGATCCTCTATTGACGAGTACCCCTAACCAAGGGATCCAGAAGTTGTGAAATGCCTTCATTTTTGATGTCCCCTCCCAGGATCTCCATCTCGTTTTACTTTTTTGATAGGGTGTCCATGTTTACAATGACTCTACCAAGGGGAATGTCCTCAATGTCTCCTAGCTAGTCATGTTGTCGTCAGATATGGTTGAAAAGGAGGGAAGCAAATTTCCCCCATCCACAAATCTATTGTTGGGGGGTATCCTCTTTAATAATCTTGCAGAGTACCGAGAAACACTGAACAAATTACTATTAGAGGGCCCTATGATGACCCGGTCACTTAGGGAACTCGGATACAGGGAGTGCGGTCAAATCAACTAGACAACATTGCTCGCCAATTTCTTAAAAATGCACCTGGATCATCAGATAATCCCCTCACCGGTGATGATGGAGGACGTGTGTCACCCAAAGGGTTTGACAGAAACACTCATCTTCATATGGGATGAGGGATTCTGGCGAGCAGAAATTCGGTGCTCCCATGAGCCAAAATATATCTAGGAAGTGTTCCACATCAAGGATATTCCATAATTTCCTTGTCTTGGATTTATGGTATGGACCCTCATTTCCCCACTCTTCAACCAATGGAGACTGATGAATCGGTATCATTAATGAATTAGACTGTTGGGATAGAGGGATATCTAGTGGAGAATATGGGGATCAAGCTAACAAATTGCCGCATCTTGGGTGGTTCATCGATGAGTGTGGTGACATATCCACCACATTGCGGTAGGATAGGATGATGGACACAGTTCCTAGTGAATGGTCTACCGCTATTGGCGTTGGGTCATACCTCTCCTCACCCACCATTAGTCCCCAATAAATCTCTTCTTGATCTCTAGTCATGGTCGAGAGCGCTTTTGGTGATGATGGTGGTGATTTCATGAACATATCTTATGGGGTTGCCAAATTTTCTTTCTCCTAGATATAACTATGTAGGGTGGAGAGAATCCGATGGAGCTCACATTATAAATCTACTAGGCTGATGTGTCTCATTCCTGCACCATCCCTTGACTCAGAAGAGAGAGGGGAGGATTCCAGCGCTGAGTTGTACTCTAAAATGGAGTATGAGAAGAGGGCCAGTTTGACCTATGTCCGGAACTTCCTAGAATTCTACTTATGGAGGTGATGACCCACATTCTTTCCCCTAGATGTCTCTTTGGGGAATGGTAAATTTCTAGGGAGAGGGGGTCCTTCTGCTATAATGGTGCTAAGGTAGAGAGGGTTTCAACTTGATTATGCCGATGAGCGAGGAGAATTAGGACATATATCAAAGGGCACATGGGGAAGACCTCTTTGGGTAGCGCTGGAGCGGGTAAGACCTCTGCTGGAACCAGTAAGAGCATGGGGGGACCTCCATACCGGTTTCCCCTTGTGACATTAGTATAAGGAGGGTTCTCATACTGGTTGAGTTGTACATGAGTAGGACCTCCATGCTAGATGATGGTGATGGGAAGTTGATCCTCACTACTTTGATTTCTTAGGTGAGTAAGACCTTCTCCAATTTATATGAGGACACGAGGTGGTTCCCCGCATTAGAGAGTGACCAGATGTGCAACGTCCCCATTCAAGTGGTCTGTGGTAGGGGGGATGACTCTATATCTGTTGTAGTGGGAATGGAAGGAAATATGTACTGAGCATCACCCCTTCGGGGAGTACCTTCATTTGTATTGAAGGTGTAATGGGGCAGACCTCCATACCGAGCTTGGAAGCGGGGAAGGCACACGTTCTCCATTGTAGTGGTATGGTGAGGGCCTCCGTACTGGCTGGGAATGCTTCAAGTTAGTCCATGGTGGCCACTGACTATGCTGTAGACCATGTGAGTCAACAAAT
Source organism: Viscum album (assembly GCA_963277665.1). NCBI lineage: Eukaryota > Viridiplantae > Streptophyta > Magnoliopsida > Santalales > Viscaceae > Viscum > Viscum album. The sequence continues at coordinate 2,134,412,667 of OY728147.1, read as the reverse complement.
CCTACCCCTGGGGCATTTGGGGCCACGATAGAGGTCGGGTGTATGAATGTTCCTGTATAGTGTACACAAGGAGTTGGTGATATGCGTCATTGGTGGCTCGGGCCAGAGTAGTCACTGACATTGATTCCCAATGGAGGACGTCTTCTTCGACTTGCGCTCGATGCTAGTGTCGGATTAGATGGACTAGAGGCAGTGGTGCAGGTACATGGCTTACCTGCTCCTCGCCCATTAAACATGGGTGGCGGCGCTAAGGCGGCATGGTGGAAGCCCTTATTGGGAGCCCTTGGAATGGAATCCGGGTTGGGATGACCTGGATTTCCCATACCTCATCGTCATAGGTTAGGGATTCTTCAAGACATTCTGGGGAGAGGCCCCCCAAAACAGTTGTGTGTTGGAGTTGGAAGCATTGGATCCCTGTGCGTCCCTTGGGTCAGCATTGATGACAAGGTGAAAATGCCTCTAATTCCAGGTGGGACATATCCTCAGTCGGGATAATACCATCATCCTAGTACTGGTGTACGTGGTCATTGATCACCCTTTGTTGGATGAAATCTATGTGAGATATGGGGTGGAGGCACCTAGTGGTTGTGGCCGTTAAGACTGTCGTATAAGAGGTGGAACTGCGCATGATTGTCATGCTTGTAGTGCCCCTGCCCCTACGTCGGTGGGCATGTAGTGATCAAGTTCCGGGTGAAACAGCTTGGTTTCTTAAAATCAGGGATATTAAATCATCATTTCTAAATGAAAAATGGAAATCGACGACCACTTACCAAACACCATTTCATCTTCCATGGATGAAAAAATGGATCCATGTTGACAACGTCGTAGACTCGGAGGTACAATGTTTTTACTACCCCAACATATAGTGAGTTTCACGCCAGGCCTGCTATTTGCATGATGGGGCCCAGCACCAGATTGATGGATCCGGTGACATGATGAACCACTAATATCATCAACGCTGTTAATCATAATATTTAGGAGAATATATTCACGCCAAGTTCACCATTTCTATGTCTGATTCTTTCGTCGGGGTGCACGTGTCCATCTTGTGGATTCCACCTCAGAACACATCCTCTAGTCTGGGTATCCCTTATAGATTTAAGACATTTTTGTGATACACTTTCTATTGGAATATCATAATGGACACCAATTAATTACACTAATTCAGTTTGGAAATTTCAAATGGTCTGGTCAGGGCAGCGAAATTTAATCCTTGGAGTAGTCACACAGGTTATCAGTGGCATCTCTACACGCTGGGACACTGTTACATCTGGGTTTATTCCCCTTATTATGGGGCATTTTGAGGGCATTGAATCCTAAGCCATCAAGCATCGAACGTGGGGAATTTTATTCCATAGACATGTATATGTGGTTTTCCTCATCATCCCATATTTAACTGAGGGTATTCCACAAACATCTAGAGGAGATGGATCAGACTGATCAAAACACGTATAGAGTGGATCAGATGGGTGAAACCTCATGAGGGAATACTAATGATTGAGCTAACATGTGTTTAGCTTCCCGATTGTTGTTAAGGGGAGTGGGGAATGATGTGGAATGATCCAACCGAGATTTAGAAGCCCAGGTAAGAATCAAGACGGATGATAGAGGTTCTAATGATGTTTGGGGAGAATACGATGGATTCGACCTGAGTGTGATTGTGATGTAGGAATTCAGTCTTGTAGAGACCTCCTACGGATCCTCATGGTAGGGAATCAAATTTCATGTAGTTAATTAAATGCTGAATTACAGTTGATTGGGGATTTCAATAGCCTACTGTCGGATTGTGGATCACAAGGGATTATCACTGGATGGGGTGAAAATGGCTTACAGCTGGATGGGGACACAACGAATTACCATTGGATGGGGTCAAAACAGCTTACCACTAGATGGGGTGATACCTCGTAGAGGATTACTATGCACCTTATCTAGAATATAATGATTAAAACCACATAGTTACTATGGTATGGGGGTCGGTGAACCGATGTGTAAGAGGAAATGGGGTCCAATGGTTTTGTGGCATGAACCTCATAGAGGTGTCCTTTGTACCTTTCTATAGAAATGATCAAAGTCCACATAGTTCGGGTTGGTGCAACAGATTACTGCTGACCTTGGAACAACAACATACCACTGATTGAGGTCCACTGTTTAACGTCATGCATGACGGGGGTGAACCAACGTGAAAGAGGACCTAGGGTCCAGAGAGATGGTGGGCTTGATCCTTAGGGAGGCTTCCTACATACCTTGTCTTGGGAAAATCAAATACCGCATTTTTCAATATTGTGTGGTAACAGACCTAAAAGGGGTCTGAACAAATGAATGTTTGGCTTGAACCTCTAGGAGGCTTTGTACATAACATGACATTGGAAGGAAAAATTTCCACATAGTTCAGGTGGGTTTGGGAGAATCGACGTGAAGTTGGTCTGAGTGACCGAGTTTTGGGCTCATACCTTATGGGGGATTCCTACCTACCTCACCCTAGAAAGGATCAAATACCACAGAGTTCAAAAGGGGTGTTTGGTGAACCGACATGTGGATGGTAGGGACTAATGGATGATAGGCTTGAACCTCAGGGAGGCTTCCTATGTACCCTACATTGGAATGGATCAAATTTCACGTAGTTCATGGGGGTTTTAGTGAAACGAGGTGAGGATGGTTGGGACCAATGGTTGTCAGGCTTGAACCTTAGGGGGGATCCTACTTACCTTTTCTTGGAAATGATCAATGACCTCATATTTAAAAATGGGGTTTTGGTGAAACGACTTGAGGATGGTCGGGACTATTGGATGGTTGGCATTAACCATAGGGTGGCTTCCTACATACCCTTCCTTGGAAAATATCAAATACCTCATAGATTATAGTGGTTTTGGGGCGTACACTCTTGGTTTCCCAGAGAGGATGTCATGGTTTATGCTTTCTCTAAGCCCACATGAGTCATGATCATTTTGAGAAACAAGAGACAAAAAATCACTTATGATCACATCACATAATTTTTTCCATGTAAAGTTGAGTGGGGCTGATGCGCAGGATGCGGCCCAAAAAAGAAACAACGTCTTACGCATGGTTCGCAGCCCAAAGTGGAAAATGAGGCTTACACGTGGTTAGCAGTTCAGAATGGCGTGGATAGGGACTTACTCTTGTATAGAGGCCCAGGTGATGACAACGACCAGTGGGATATAGATTTGGCACCCAAGTAGAGAGGAGGAGCAGTTGTGCTGCCTACTACAAGGGAAGCATTGGGCATACATTGGGGTTGTCACCCTTTGCCCACAGAAAAATGATGCACCACTAAATAGGTTTTCATTTCATGTGAGGAATGATCTCAGTTTAGTAGATAACTGTTGGTGTAGAGAACATCCAAGGTGGGGAACCCTGTGTGAAAGGGATGGGGTGAGTTCACAATTTAACAGCATGTGCTGAGGAGGACGACGATTGGAAATTTACCATCCTTCAGCTCGGATGAGGTGGGATTACTCTGAAACCCTAGGAAATGCATGACTGATACCTCCCACCCCATGGAGAAGGGAATAAGTCAACCATTCCATGGTTGCGTGTCTCAAGTGATGATCCAATTGGGGGTCCACATTAGTGTGGCTATGCGAAAAATAATTAGTCGTTAGCATGCCTATGTGAAGGAGAATGAGGAAAAACAATGCATTCTCTATCACCTACCAAGGGAAATTGAAGATTATTCATGAAAATATGAAGGGACACATAAGAAATGGAGTTGCAGATAAAAGTAGATCATAGATAGAAGCCTTTTGAATCTTTGGTTATCCGTGAAGTGGAAAGGTTTCGTGGAAGGGTGTGCTTTGAGATGTGAAGTCAGATAGGCTATTCAGAGGGAATTGGGGCATATGGGAGGAGCTTTGCGAAAGGGAAAGGCATTTTTAAAGAAATACATCATGAAGCAATGGTGCCTCACGAAGCAAGGTGTTTTTAAGAAATGTGCATAGTGAATCATAATTACCCTCTCTTAGTATGTAATTCACGAGTGTGTGGAGGGTGTTTCACGAATCCAAAAATATTTTCGAAGACTTAAGTCCCCGTCGGAATACCCTTCTTTCACGAAGGCCCGTTGGCTTCACAAAAGGCTTCACACATGGATGAGGGGTTGAATTATAGCAAATGGGGAGGCACATCACAATGAAAAAGTACCTTGAGAATCTCATGATTCTCATAGAAACAATTGCTTCGTGATTTGAGAGCTGAGAATGTGAAAGGTCAGATGATCCGTTATTTTGGCATGAAGTGGACCCCTTTATTTAATGTCAAGAGGCACTGTGAAGCAGAGATATCTCAGAATGATGACATAGTATTCTCTGTGGCGGGTTGCAAACATCAAATAAGATCACAGAGGATCCCACCACTTTGCACCAAGGCGGGCTCACGAATGTTAATGGCGTTTGTAGAGCCTATCACCTCCTTGCTCTGATGTAGGGTCACGAACGTCAAAGCGGTTCTCAGAGCCTCCCACCTCCCTTCTCAATGGCAAGGTCATGAATGTAAAAGGGGTTCACGGAGCCTCCCTCCACCCTCCTCCTTTATCTGTGGTGGGCATGAGACCATGGGGCTCCGCAAAATGTCCTCATGAAGTATCCTCACAGACTTAACTCTTGTTCTTCTTCTTCCAAAATTTTGGCAGTAACAGTCACCTCACACGTTCTGATCCATAAATAATTTTAAAATTACTCCAATATTATCACAATGGCATTCCTCCATATATAGGAGTATTTTTTCCCAATGATGTACCAACCCCCACTAACCAAGGGCGGTTCTCAAGTATAAGATGATCAAGAGGTAAAATCCCCTTTTATTTCCTAATAATTTCCATTCAATTAATTTTCATTTATTATTTTATACACATCTACACATCCTAGTGTTATATTATAACTACAATAAAATATATATTCTATAATATTATTATGTTAATGGTATATCCATCTTTAATTATATTCTCTTCCACTATTTTTTGAAAAATGAAAACATCATCTTTGATGTGTCGATTCACCACCATCGTAGATGATGCCATTTATTTTCAAATACCACTTTCAGTTATGGAATTAAAACTATTTAATAATAAAAATTGATTGTAAAATTTATATTATGACTGAATTATTGTTTAAGAACAAATGTGTATATATTGTATTATATAATAAAAATAAACTAGTTCTTGAAGTTTGAAAAGATTCAAAAATAATATAAATAGTTATCATTGATGTTTTATCTAATGAATCATCTATATATCATAAAAATGATACATACAACCGTTTAATGCCATTTTTCTCAAATATAATACTATAATTTCAATTCTAGATAACTACTCCCATTATACTTTATCGTTAATTCATATATACTAGTGCACAAAAAATGAAAACCATGGAAATGAACACCCCCAAACAAAACAATTGTATCATATAACTCATCAGAAAAGAAATACGTGAACATAATAGACATATAATAAATCTAATACCATTTGAATAGGTTATAAATTAAATTATTGAAGATTCTAATTTTAATTTCTAGGAAATAAAGTGCATATGAAGAACACTTTAAGGAATAAGTTAATGGATTTTATCATAGCACCAAATTTACATTATGGTTTTCATTTCACTATATTTTACCAAATTAATTTCATTATTTTTCATAATTACTCATCATAAAATTTATTTTTTTGTTTTAAAAATATGTTATTATCACAATTATCCCATATTTTATGACTAAATACATGTTTTATTTTGTTACCTTCAAAACACCTCCCTATATGAAAGCCTGATTAATGTAATGTCATGATTTCATAACCAATATAAAGTCCACTCAACAATATTATTTAGGAAAATGATATTCCTATAAAATCATTAATTTAATCATTAAAAACTTCCTTACCATTACCATGTTAATATAAAATATATGACATTTTCTTCTTTAAACTGTCTTTAATATTTTACATTACACCACACTAAGCAGGCTCGTTTCTAATGGTTCTTAACCAATATTTTTACATATCATCTCTTCATTTGAACATAATTTATCATTATATATATTCTTATTTTACCTTATTAATATATATTTATTATTTCAATACATTCTTTCATGTCACTTTTATGACACATCCATTTTTTTGATCCATGACATGGTTATAATACCCATATCTTTTATAACAGCCCCTTATGGTAACAATTCATTATTCTGGTCAAATAAATATTAATGAACTTTTTATTATTGGTTCCCCTAGATATCACCCCAATTCATTGGAAAATTTTTAGTATCACGATACATTATAATGGGACATGATTTAAACATGATTCCATTGTGGGACTTTTCCCACCATGTGAAATGGTATTGGATGTTAACCATGACTCATACTTATTTCATGGTATATGTTTTTTCCACATTCTTATGTTTCCATAATTAAATGATCAAATGATCAATATTTTATGATTCCTTTAGTTGAATAATCTTCCATGAATTTATAATTCATCACGTAATTCCTTCAAAATGATGTGATATGATTTATCCAGATGTGTATTCCCTTATTATGTTTTTAGATTATCCAATTTTTCATTTATTCTACAAGTTATCCTAAGAAAAAGTAAGAGCTAAATGTTTCTTAGGAAATAATTATAGAGATTAAATAAAATGTTATACATATTTTTTTATTTTATTCCTTCATATTTTGACTCTAATCAGCCAAAGACAAAACACATTATGATCCTCAAATTGTATTTGAATTATAATTTTCAGTAATATATTGATATAATATTTGAAAAAGGATAGGGAAGATATATTGATGATTATTGGTCACCCATCTAATTCATGTCTTATAAACAACCAATATTTATTACAAGACTCCTTTAAATGTTCATTGATATGAAATGTGTGATCATAAAATTTTATTCTCATGTTTTCATGCCCTTTTTCACAAGATATTCTCATGTATATCCTTTATTTATCATTAATAAGCTTTTGATATATTCCCTTTATTATGTTTTCGTTATCAAGGTAATGAAGAATGGTTTAATGAAGAATTACTAAAGGGTGATGTTTATTTTTGAATCATTGAATATATTTCACCATGTTATAATATTTTCATGCATGTATTCAATTAGACAATACTTTTATGATCATTATGAATATGTTTATAATTTAATGAATAGTTAACTAAAATTATGTTGTATTATTGTATATTAACCATAGGTCTCTATATTTCAACCAAAATTATAACCAATATCTTGGTATTTCAACCTTTGGAAATGATAACTTACATTCTCCACAAATAGAACAGATAAAATCAATTCATTATATCTTTATTATTTTCCTATTGAGACAAATAAATAAATAGTTAATATAGTATTATATGAACTTATAGGATCAGATATTAGTAGAAACCCATAGAATGAAAATTAATCTCTATAGAAGATATCATGTAGTAATGGGGTTATATAATTCATGATGATTTTCAATAAAAAGTATAATTTTATAATGTCATCTATTTTTAAGCATGATATAAAAAATTTTATAATATATTGAATGATGGTAATGATAATGAAATTATTGGGTAACATACCTTGGTTGTTTTTACGTATTCAGTTTTCTTTTTTTCATGTTCATATATTATTTATACATCTACATATTGGTTGTTTAACACATTTAATATAAATTAGATAAAATCATTAACAATTTTTTTTATGTAATTCAATTAGTTTATCTAATATTCATAAATCATATCCATTAATATTTCATGAACCCTTATGTTATGGATATTCCATTATACATTCTTAAGTAATTAAAAATCAAAAAATATTAAATCAAAAAAGTCATGTTTGATAAAATACATCATAAATATTTTCATGCATTTCAAAAAATGTGATATCAAGTCAAAGGATCAATGACCTTTTCTATTTAATATGACTAATGACGGTGTAAAGAGACTATGTGATAGTAGTTTGGGACATTAAAATACAAAAATCCAGAATATGAATCATCTACACAATATTAGTGTATTTTTTAAAAATAAAGAAGATTTCCATAATTATCAAAATTAATAATTTGTTATATATATAATATATAGTTAGTAAAAAGGGAATATATCCCTTTAAAGACATTCCAAATAAGATATGGATACATTGAATTTATAGTGGCTTTATTTTTTTCATTCTAATCACCCACTAACATCATATATGTAATCAATTGTGTTTATAATGTATACAATGATAATTTTAGTTAGTATATTTAATTATATTCTTATATATTCTAAGATGATGTTAAAGTATTAAGACCCCATTAGGATTTTAATAAATACACTTATAAATGGAAATTTATTTAAATAAAATCAATATTTTAATTTCATCTATATAGTGATTCATTTTTTGGTCATATAATAACAGTTGAGGAATATTAGTGGATCAACCCGAGAAATATGTTGTTGAAAATAGCCCAAATAACAATGTAAATTGATGAATATAGTTTTCATTTATAGGATTTATATTATACAAATATTATGAATAATTTCACATTGATATTTATTTTAATTTTAAACTTAACTTTTATATGAATAGATTTACAATGGATTGATGAATGAGAAGAAATTTGAAATTAACAAATTAAAATATTGGTTGTTCCACCAGTTCTCAAAAAAAACTATGTAGTGGAGAAGGATATTGGATTTTAATTGAATCAAGAATGAAGGTGTGTTTGGTGATTTCATTTAAGAATAATATTTTAATAGCATATATATCACATCAATTTTGTTTTTGGGAGGAAAACTACTTGAATAATCACTTGGTATTCGAAACTATAATAATTTCACAAATTATATGGAGGAATTATCTATACTAGTAGAGATATGAAATATATACTAGTGATTAAATTTTATATAATTTATTTTCTCAAAATAGGGTAATAAATTATATATTAAATTATTTGGTTTAATTAATGATTATGACTAATCTATAAATTACCTGGAATATAATGAAAACATGAGGATGATAATTGGAATCCAAAGGATCATGATAGATTCAGTATCATGTATATACAATATTAGAAATATATCTTAATAAGAAAACTGTGGACATTGAATGATTAATGAGGGGGGGATCATGTCTTCCTTAAATAAAAGTTAAATCATCTCTACATGTGATGATTAATGTGGTAGAAAAGGAAGATATAATGTTGTAAAATATGTTGAGAAATGTTCTGTAGTTCATCCGTGAATTTGGAAAAATATAATGTTCATTAATCAAGTATTTTTGAAATCAATACAAGAATTGATGAAGAAATGTTTGGATAAAGTTAATTTTTCATCATCCAATATTTATCATTGTATCACGAAGATTAATAATGATATAATGGAGTATTTCAGATGATTCCAAAATAGTAGAGTTATTATAGATTATGTATCTAATTTTCTGGTATGATTGGATGTTATATGTTCAAGAAAAATTTATATGGGAACATTTAAACCATTCCCCAGACCAGAAATGAAACTGTAAAATAGTATAATTGAATTCATCATCAAACTCAATGAAATATCTAAAGGGCCAAATTCCTTATGGTTTTCAGTCAATCAACTAACAAAGCCTTCTCATTTCATTTATATCAATGAATACTTCTATCTTGATCAGCCATCTAGTATATGTTCATAAAGTATCAAGGTTATGTTAAGTACCACATTCTATTTTATTTGATTGAGTTATATGGTTTACATTAATTTTACATAGAATTATAAAGTAACAACTCATATAAAATATATTTTTAATTACTCCATACCATCCTCATATATATTTTTATTTTTTATGATATATTTATACCATATAAGATATGACCCGATCATCTTCATTATATTTTTAATGGGTGTTTATCAACATCTTCACATTATCTAATTATTTATTGAAAATATCAATCAACCAATTATATAAATGTCTCATTATGTAGCCATATTAAAAATTATGTGGAGACACCCAATATAATAGGATGATGTATGAGAAAAATTTATATTTATTCATAGGATATAAAGAAATTATCAAATAATGTTATAACTATTTAGCATCACTAAATATAAGTTCATATTCAACATAATAGTTATATTGAGAATCAATAACGATATCTATAATATTTATTTAGTGATATTATATTCCATTTAATTTATCAATATGAAATTATTATGTGACTCATAAATAAGAGAAAATTCACCCATAGAATATTCATCTCTTTTATGATCCTTGATCAGATTTGGATTTTAGAGTATCAATTTGTACATTCACAAAACCACTCCATAGTTTAGTTTGTGTTCCATTTATAACATTTTCAGAATAACATGATCCAATAAAAGTAATGAAGTACGGTGTTTTAATATAGTGTATTGATGATTTCATGGAAACATATATAAATTTTGGATCATAGAGGTAAATGTCTACATAACAAGACTACTCAAATGGTTATATTTTTATGAAGTATTCATAAATTTGAGGATGCTACATGGGATCTCATACATGTAATAAAATATAGATGTCCTTATTTAATAGTAGTGAAGATAGAAAATTTTCCGGAAAAGAAATATTTAATTGGGTGTATCATGTAACACCACATGATTTTTTATGTATTATTAGAAAAAAATCTTATATATTCGATAACATTCATTACACGCTATCTTGAGAAATAGAGAACTCATGAAATAATATAACATTATAATATAGATACTAGATAGATTGGAATGAATATGATTGAAAACAAAAATTAAATATATAATAAATTGTTTTAAAAAATTCCAATATATTTATTAATACGTAATAAATTATCAACAAATTATTAATAAAATCATTAAAAGATAAAATGCACAATATTTTTTAAAATGTATTTTCCTACTCATTATGATTTTCTATATAAACAATTAATTTTATAACTATTAAAATTTATTTTAATAAAATTTATTTATAATTAACGAATGAACATAAATAAATTAGTACTTTTATATTTTATAATTAAAAAAATATAATTTTATGCAATGAAGAGTAATTTTTTAGGGAATTGATTCTATATGGACATAGAGTTTTAATCATAATATATTAAAAATACAAGATTATTAGTATCATTAATGATGTTATGTGATTATATATTCAATAAAAAAACTCAAATTAAATTAATATTTTTTATTGGTCATGTAATGTATGTAAATTCACTTTTTATTAAGAACACATTTTCTGAAAATAAATCTGTAATAATTATATTTTATGTGATTTTCTTAAACAAAAATTATAAAACATTTAGATATTTAATTTTATAAAATCTATTTTATATTTGGAATATAAATTTTAAAATTTTAAAATGAGGCTATATAAATTTTATCTATAATGAATTCTAAAATAAGAAAAACATGTTACAATAGTTATGGATAAAGCAACATTATTAGGAAGTGGAGTGAGTGAAAATAATACATATGAGAAATTATTCTAAGTAAAAAATATTTATTTATTATTATTATAATATAATTAGACTATATGGTATCATAAAATAGATTTCATGTACTTTTTAGTCCACTTTAATTAGATAGTGATATTAAATTATTTTACTTCTACATGTTAAACTATTTATATCCGAATTCTCACATATTAATAGTAACCCCTCTCCACCAATATTCATATATTTTTATCCCATTATATGAGCCAGTATATAACATAGAATCCTATAATTTTACATTCCTTCATCATACAACAACTATAATTCTCTTGAATAGTAATTTTATTTCATAATGTGTGAGAAAAAAACTCTCTCTTAAATATATAACAGAAATATAAAAAATTTTATTTAAATTTCTGTACTTCTTACAACATATTGAAATATATTTTATCAATAATAAAATTATTAATAAATTATTTTAAATATACTTATCTATTGTTATGTTGATGAAATAAACATTTTCCATCACAATTCTTACAATTGGGAGATGAAATTCAATCATGTGTACATATAGACTACCAAATACGCATAGCGATATGTTTCATTTTCCATAATTTCATAAATATTTCTTGATAATGGGATTTATATAAAAAATATTTACGATATATATAAATTTTATGATTCTGTAATGATTTTATATTATTATTATTCATTCATTCATTCATTTCAATGGAAAATGTAAACAACAATCACATATATAAACATTATTCCATCTCCAAAAACAGAGTTATTTAATTTTCATCAATAACATTAATAGATTTTTATATATATTTATATAATAATTATTTTTCATATTTACATAATTAATAAAATTATATAGATCAGGGATTCATGTTTATATTCATGGATTGTGACATCGAAATTGAAACCTTCCTAAAAAACAGAAACATTATCATTTGGGAAGTGATTTAAAAAAATATCAATACACATGTCCTAAAATATTATATTTATACGATTAAAGGTATTAATATTACGAAATTGGTATTAGTATATTTTTTATATCAAATTGTATTTATTATATATGTTTTTTTAAATCATATGAAGCAAGTCGATCCTGAGGGGTGAAATTTTAGTTATAACTTAATTATTTCTTGGATAAATTATGAAATTTTTTTAATAGGATGATCATGTATAATATATATTTAATATTAATATTTATTTATTATCATATCATTATTTCTAGGTATCATAAGTATTTCTTAAAATTTTATTTCATTATACAGACAATGATGAAAGTTAATATTTTGGTGGCAAAACACAGTATTTTTATTTGATTTAGAATCTTTTCTTCCAGGTCTCCATTTTTTGTAAATTATTTTAAAAAATTTATCACAATTATCTAAATATTTATATAATATAATTTTACAATTTCAAATTTTACATAAATGAGTTAATTGTAATTTTTGAGATATTATATGAACATGGTTATTTTCGTTGAAGGTATAAGATAAATCATTATTAGTTGATCAAAAATAATTCAAGGTAACAATATAAAATTTTTGAGTTTTTTGTTTTTGATGAAAAAATTTCTCTTAATGGTGAATTTTTTAGTTCCAAAGATGTTATTGACAATCAGTATGTGTTCCACGTTGGATGAGTGAGCTTCGTAAAAGATTTCTCTCTATAAAGGCCTATGCATTGTGATGGTTTGAACTCTATAAATGCTTGAGCATTGCAAAGTAGAGTGATATGTGGAGCAGTGGACCTTGCAAAGGTTTCTTCCATGCGAAGTGGTAGGACCATTGTGAAGTCTTGTTTGATATTTACAAATTATGAGGCATTGTGAAAAATCAATATGTGAAAAATTATTTCATTGGTTATTTACCAGTATCCAAGGAAATAAGATATTCAAAAGTGGATTAAATTTGGACTTCAACAATGAATCTAAATATAGTTGGAGATTCATTCAATAGAATTAATGAAATGACATTCATGTCCACAAACATTGAGTGGATCCCCTCCTAGAGGAGTGAGCTAAGGAAGCGAATGAAAATTATCCTTTATTATAAAAGTGATCCGTATATAGTGAAATATGGTGTGACCCATAGGAAAGTTGTGATCTGACCCTATATATTGTAAGGACAATAAACATGAGCATGTAGGGTGTTCATGCACGAACCTTGAGCTTTAGTGGATAAGGTTCATCTACACATTCTCATTTCATACTCCTTAGAAGTAGCCCAGGGAGAGTAAACCAAGAAAAAATATATGTGTCAATTTCTTGAATTCTGTCATTAATTTTAATGAATAATCATCACAGAAACTAGAGAATAATAGATCAACTTACACACAAAAGGGAAAATAAAGTGACCCTAATAATAAATCAGTCAAGATCAAGTGGGACATGAATAATCAAAAAAATAATATACATTTCTGGATTCAATCCCCCCCACTAAGGGTATCTCTCCCCCTTTTTGGACATTACAACTTTTATTAGAGGGATATGAATCATTTATCAGATTTATTTTCTATGAATTGGTTCAGTTTATCTTTAATGAAAATTATTCAATCTACTCATATAATGGTGTTCCATGGAAAATGAAATATTTTCAACGAAGAAGTATAATTCTTGTTGTATTCCTAAAAGTAGAAGGGTCTATAGAAAGAGTGTGATTTAGATAAAGGAATCATTTATTGAATACAATAATGATTTGGATAAATCATACTATGAGAATACAAACACATTCAGTGATTCAAAAGTAATGAGTGAAGAACATAATATTTTTATTAATGTTTGATGTAATGATAATGAATAAATACCAAGAAGGCGAAATGTATATGTTATCCATGAAACAAAAAAATTGGATAAGAAATTAGATGAATAGAATAAATCTAATGTTATCAAGATCCACACATTGAAATTTGAGGTATAAAAGTTCATTGGATTATATCAATGGCTTATTGATGTGGCTACTAATTTATGGTGGAATAATTATTCACAAGGAGAATAACTACAAATTATTTCTAGAATGAACGCAAAAAGGTCGATGTAAATGAAGAGAATCATAATTCAGATGATGTTCAAAATATGAATTCCAGAAATTATGATCATGCTACACAGTTGTATGAAAATGTCTAGACAAATCAAATGAAAAAAATGAGAATTCATGTTTTTCTTATTATTTTTCTAAAGAAACATTTATAATAAAGGGTCACAGGGACATGGTGGATAAGATGAAACATGAATTGGGAAATGATATGAGTAGATGGAATAATATCAAGAGATAACATTATGCTAAACATGAGTAATGTTATATGAAGATTCAATAGTCAGAAAAATAGATAAAATATGTATCGGAAGAAGTAGATAAATATTTTACTAGAGGAAATCCTAAAATGAAGTATTCAGTGAACATACTATTTGATTATCCAGAGACAAGTGATGATCGAATGAAAATAAATTATTTTATTTCTGAATAGAAATAATAAAATATTTTCTCATCTCAAAGGCCATACAACCTGGTTAAACCAGAATTAGATTTGATGATTCCACATAAATTCATTATAGAAAGAGATCCATGAAAATTTCCCGAAATAAAAATTGTCTTGTTGTTTCTAAAGAGTGACTGGAAATTTATTTCATATGAAGTAATGATATCATCTAAAATTTCTGTTGGATTCATTGTCATACATCAGGTTTTTCCCCGAGGGTTAGGAATACATCTCATGATACGAAGATAGAAATTTTTCTAAATTTGACAGAAAGATAAAGCTTTCTGAGAAATCAGTATGAAAATTATCTCAGAAGAATTTATCCTTGTGGTACATCTTTTCTGGATGAATTGAATACAATATTTGTATGCTTAAACAATCCTAGGATCACAATTTGAGAGGAAAATTTTATGTTGTATCAACATCAAATCCGAGAAATAATAAAATTAGGTATGTCTTTAATGGGAGATGTTTTATAAGTATTGATAAATAGAATTTCTAAAGACCTTGTATAAATAAGAAATCAGAGAAGGACAGGGACTCAGGAATGAGATCCACAACAAAAACAATTTTCATCACAAATGGATATAATTAATGAAAACATAGTATGATGAAAAATCTGTCTATAGTCTCGTGGGAATTTTTAGGAGCTCAAAAAAAGGTGTATCAATTACCTACTATATTACTCTTAAAAAAAACCAAAGGAATAGATGTTTACAGTCATTGAACAAAAATGTAGGAGATACCCAAACTATAATTAAGAATAATTCAATGTAAGTGGAAGATGCAACCTCAACATTAAAAGGTTTCCTAACTCAAAAAAATTTATAAAATAAATATGACTATATAACATCCTAGAAAATTTACATGTCATGGCACATAGCGGTAAGTGAAGGAAAAATAATTATCACTTCAATTAAGGAAGAATAAAGATATGATAATCAGAGGAGAGATTCATGGTGTGATAAATAATCAAGAAAAATGAAAAATTGGTGTAGAATCAAAGAAAGAAAATTCTAGTAATTGGATTAATACCCGAAATGTGAAAAAGTCCAAGCATCCCCAATTTAAATACCACAAGAAAACTTACTCTTTGGGTAATTAATGGATATTCAAGTGGCTAGAAATGTTGAAGTGGGAATGGAATATGGGTTAGGCAAAGAAAAAGTTTGAGGCATTGCAATAAGAAATCAATGGGTTGGACCATCAGGATCAACCACAATCCACTTTTGGAGGATTCCAGAATACCCCCTCTCCCTATGTTTTTAAATTCTAATAGGTGATGTTCTTTTTTATTAGATTCCATAGGTGATACAATCCAAGGGGAAGTGGAATAATGAGATGAAAAATGGTGTTGTGATGTACTCTAGAATGTCAACTGATTCAAATAATTTTTCAAAGATGAAGTAGAAAAGAAGATATTTAATGTAATGAATAGTGAATGTGTTATTTTTTTACCATTTGATTCCTATAACGAGTTATAACTCAGAAGTCATATATGTCTTATTGATGGCACGTTTCTAGGTGGTGAATTTACACAATGAAGATCAAATTGACTTAATTTTTCTTCGGATGTTTCCCAACCCTGTATTCACATGTGAAAAAATGATACTGTAGAAGAAACTTTTTTGGGTCTAAATGGTGGGCCCAATTATATGAATATATATACATCAAACATGGAGAATTATATATCCAAATAAAATGATAGATCATTATGGTATTAAACATATGAATGTTTGTGATGTAAGACATTTGAAGACATACTGGGGAAGAAGCATGAGCATTAATGTATTTCTCGATGGTTTAGTTTGTTCCTACTGTATGGTATCACCTGAAGGTTTTTTGGATACTAAGACACTTCAATAGAAGATCAAAACTATCTCAACATGGTGTTGGGATAAAAATTTGAGAGCAATGATGGAAATATTCTATAAAATGAATAGAATCATCGACAAAAGATTGAATGGTTTCTTAATGTATGTGATAAGGAGGTAAGAGAATAAGGGGGTAGAGAAGTCAAAAAGGATTTAGAATCTACAAGTATTATCATACATATAATAAGTAGATACTAAATCTTTTAGTGAGGATACTTGGGGTGAGAATTGCATTCAGAAGAGGAATGAAGATCTTGACCAAATTGAGATGATTTGTAACGGAATATTACAAGGATATGAACACTCTAGTTGCTACCTAGATGAAATTAGCAAACAATAATGATGGAAAAAGCATTAATATCATAAAATACATTCATATTATTGAAATTTTATCGTACCTCATTTCATCATGACCAGATATTGTCTTATCCACATGCTATAAAGTGAGATACAATAGAAATCCAAATAATATACACATGTTTTCACTTAAAATAATACTTTGGTGTATTAATGGAACTGTGGATTTTTGTTTGATATATAATGATAATTCTCAGCCATATCTTCTAGGATATAGAGATGCAGATTGGTCAGGATTTACCGATGACATGATTTCTTTGTCAGGGCGTGATAAATATATTGGGTAATTATTTATTTCTAGGCTAAGAATATATCTTGTATTTCCTTGGGCACTGTAGTGGCTAAATATTTTTCTAACACTCAAGCATGAAAAATTTATTATGGATGAAGCATTAGCTTGATGATATGGGCATTTAAGTGATATATATTATTAGAATCGTGTGTGATAATTCTAATTCAATTAATCATAATAAAATACAGTCCATCACTCAAGGAATACTCAAATTGAAATCAAATATGATTTTATCAAGGAAAATGTGGAGAAAGGTCTAGTAAATGTAGAGTATGTGCCTACAAACATACAGTTTACAGACATTATTACAAAGGACATTCCAAATTTGTTTTTGAAAGACATAAACAGGATCTAGGAGTTTTTTTAACTCCCCGTACTTGAAAAATTGTGGACGTAGAACCACATCCCCCTCCACTAGGTATAATGTTTTTTCCAATTATGTAATTATTTTTTATTTTTACCTATTTAAAAAAGAAAATGACTATCCATTTGAGTTATTTAAAAAGTGGTTGAAATTGTGACTATTAAAGGGGGAGATGTTCTGGTTTTTTACTTGAGTAAATGTCTTAGTTAAGAACATGGGGAGAAGTTGAGAGGTGGAACAATGAGATATAAGGTGCAACATGATTGGGGTAGTTGTGATAACAAATTACATGATTCTTGAAGTGATCTATCAATGATTATATATCATGTCCTAAGTGGTTCTTGATGAAATAAGTTTATTGGTATCAGTATGATATCATAGATTTGTGTATGAAAGGAAGAGATTCATTGATGAATTTGTCATAGATATATTGTTTCTCGTGAAAAACATTGCTTATCTGGGAAAAGTGTATGTGGTGTGTGAATCATTGATCACTATCTGATTAACTTTAGGTGAATGAAGAGAGATGTTTGAAAAAGATTTAATGAGGTATCAAAGTGAATTGAATTGTTTTGAAAAGAGATGTCAAGAAACCCAAAGGGAGACAATGTTGTGATAACATCCCTTATTGTTACATTTCATTATTTTTTGGTTGTTTGTGTTTGTTGGGAAATAATGTTTTTATTTTGAATTGATTTGTTGTAGTGATTATGTTTACAATGAATTTTGAAAAAGAACCATGAATTTGGAATGGAATATCTGGAGGCAGTACAAAATAATATATACAAGGTGTTATCATTTTGTAGCGTCTTGCAAATTTATGGGGTCCAAGATTTAATATTTTGTGACAATAATGAAATGTGGATTTCTTTGAAGATCTCATCAAATTATTGAAATGATTTTATTTCTGAGAATATGGGATTCAAAAAGTGGATTTAGATATTAAATGATCAATTGTGATAGTAATCTCTTCAAATATGATGATCTTTGTGAACAAAAGTGGTGAAGTGCATTGCGAGGGAGAATCGTGGCGGCCGTGTAAACCATTTGAAATAGAGCATTGCGATAACAAAAAAAATTAGTCATTCTCAATGAATTTAAGATGCACCACAAATACTATTTTTTCCAATTTATATATTTTGGTTGAAGATGCAGAGATATGTGTTCAACAACACCAATAAATAAGAGTTCACCCATCTTTAGTTCAAATTATTTTAAGATAGAAAATCTAGAATCATTTTGATTTCTAAAAAAGGGGTGTCCCATTATGCACGATTTCAATGAAAGGATTGGGAATTGAAAAAATAATATCATTTTATTGACCAATGCAAATACCAAAATGTATTGTGAACTTGATGAAGAACAGGATTTCCACATTGGCTATGAGATCCTCATGAAAGAATATTTCCCATGATGGCTTATGCACTGTAATAGGGTGATCTCTATGAAGGATAGTTCTCTAAAATGTAGCTTTATCTATGAAATAGTGAGATATGCAAAGGTATTTTCTTTGTAATGAGGCATGAACATTGTGATGGCTTATTTGAGATTTGAAAATTTGAGGGCTTTGTGAAGTAGTGAGCTTCGAAAAAATATTTCAAGGGTTATTTCCTAGTGTTTAGTGGAAAAGTGGTATTCATTAATGGATGAAATTTAGACATCAAAAGACAATCTACAAATAGTGATGGATGATTTAATTATAGATAATGAATTTAACTACAAGTCCACTAACATTGAGGGGATCCATTCCAAGATAATTGAGTGAACAGAGAGGAAGAATGTTATCTTTTCAACCAAATGTGATCCAAAGGGAGAGAGAGGGGGGAAATAGTGAGTGATCCTTCATAAATGTGTGACCGAACACACTATATTGAAATGGATGTAATCCTAGAAAAAGATATGATCTAGCCTGAACCTAGAGATTTAGTGGACTTTGTACATCGACACACTGTTGTTCTTTGCTCCTTCATTTTAGCCCAGTTAGGGTGAACCAAATAAAAATGTTTGATTCGTCTGCTTGCATTTCTTTATTACATTAAATGAATAATCATCAAGTAAAAAAAATAAAAGAATAGATCATCACAAACACAAAAGTTATATTAATGTAACCCTTATAAAAATAGTTAATGATCTATTGAGGCATGAATAATTACAAAAAGAATATCCATACACCGATTCACCTTCTCTTAGTGTATCTAAGAACCATTTTGGAAATAATTTTTTTTTTCATATATAATTTGAACATCATCACCCAACAGCATGAGAATTTAATTTTTTAAAGAATCAATTATGTTTTTTTTATTATTTTTAATGAAAATATTTTACAAAATATTTTACAAAATTTTATTCTATAAATGTGTGATATCAATAAAAATGGTAATGTTTTTCCAGAAATATTCTAGAAAACATTTAAACTAAATTATCACCTGCGATAATATCAATTTTTTTACTCGTGGTTCACTACGGATAAGTTTCAATGATAATATTTGTATACATTCTCATTATAACATACATTTATGATGATAAAATATTTATTAATGTAATTTTTATTTCGATAAGATATCCTATTGATTAGATGAACATGGTATTCATGATCTACATTCATACATAAATATTGATTCTTTATATTTGAAAATAGAGAATGTCACATCCATCCAATTCATTGGTTAATGAGTAGTTTTATATGATCTCTAACAACATATATAAGGTTCACTTGTGCACAAATGAGGGTACATGAGACATTATCCTATGCCCAATGTTGTTACATGGGTGGTCATCCAAATAATTTCATGAGATGAATGTGATTGATAGAAAACATAAAAAATCAAATAATGGATTTTTATTACTCCACACATTAGAATGGACTTTTGTGGAATGGTATCATGAATATTTTAGGCATACATGTTTCCTTTTCATAGAATCCTTTATGATTTATGTATTATAAACAACCATGTGATATTTCATGACTCATGATTATGATCAATGAATTTCCCAAAAACGTTTTCAACAGACAGTATCATTTTTTCAAACACTTATGTGCATTATTCTCAAAAATGTTCTTTCATGACTTCATTATTTTTTCATACCAAGAATGTAATCACAGTATAAATTAGTTAACAAATTCAATAAGATACCAATAATGTTTTTACATATGATATAACTATGATGTGTAACAGTTTTGAAGAACATAGTTGGAGGTGAGGTGGCAACTTATATTCAAATTCTTTTTATCCATGCATCAAAATACAATGAAACGTTAAGATTATGGTACTAATAAAAATGATATGTTATGAATAGGATGGGAAATTTATGTATGAAATATTTTTGACACATCAGTTGTAAAAAATAATAAATTGTAAATTGATTTTCCCAAATTATATATATTATGAAAAAATATTATTTTATGATATAGGTTTATACTAAAAACTAATTGACAACACATATTATTAAATGAAGTATGAAATATTAAAATAGTTTAATGTGTACAAAATAAATTTTTTTATTAATATACACAATTTTCATGGTGAATTATACATGAATAAAATTATTTAATATGATATTGTTTTATAATTTAAATTAAATTTAAATTCATTATAAATATGAATAATGAAATTAGTTTATAATATTAATTTTTTTGGAATCACATAATACTTATAATCAGTTTATTAAATAGAATAAATTCATTATAAAAATTATTTTATTCATAAAATATGTTATTTATTATTTCGTGACATATTTTGTGTCTGTACAATGTATTTAATTTAATCAATAAAATATAAATTTTTTTCAATATAACAAAAATGACAAAAAATATAACATAAATTAAGAAATAAATATATATCATTAAATTTGCATTAATTACAAACAACATTAAATATAAGAAGTATTAAAAAAAATATTTATTTAAATAATAAATGTTTTTAGGCTATGTATTATGAATCACATGTGTTATGGAACCTAATTTCTTGTTAAAAAACATGGAATGTCTCATTCTTCCCCAAATTAAGAAATTTCATCCTCACTATTAAAACATGAAATTTGTTGTTCCTATTTCAATCCTTTAACTAGAATAACTAGAATGTAAGGGATGACTAGTTTTAAACTATTAAACAAATAATGTAGTAATCCAATTACATTAAAGGAATAACATATAAATGACATTTATTTCTTATCGTCGAATTTTATTTTCTTCAATATTTTTTATACTTGAAGTATTCATGACATATAAATTCATGTGAAATTTTTGTTCATTAAATAATCATTCATAATGTTATAATGAATTTTCCAGTGAATAACAGCAGGAAGTGTCTATCTAGGTGTGAATCACGACCCGTTATCATGAACCAGTTCTTAATAATTCGATGTCAATGTAGTGTTTTCTGGTTTTACCCTAATGTACATATGTCCTTAATCTAAATAAACTTGTATTATCCAAAATTGAATTTATATTCATGATAATAAACATAATAAATACAGTAAAAAAATTTATCTATGTTTTCTTATACATATTCTTATCACTATGGATTTCTATGGATATTTATAATTCTAAAAACTAAAAATAACAAAACCACACTTTGATTCCACCTAAAGTGAACCTTCTCTTTCGGATACAATAACACATCATATATTACATAATATCACACCTAATAAACGTTTCAAGATTAATTATTTTGTGTTTAATAGAATATGGAACATTACATGTCATCATAGAATAGATAATACATCATCTTTATTTAAAAAATATTTAACATGATAATAATATTCCATATGAAATAATACTACACGACATATCCCAATGACAAAGATATGTAAGAGATGATATATAAATCCCATTATGCGAATAGAAATGGAATAACTTGAATAATATATTACATGTTAGAAAATATGAATATTATTGGGTCTTAAAATTGCTATTAATGATAAATTTGAACAATAATTAATGATATAATATGATAACAAAAAGGAAACATGGGATATGTGGAAACATATTAAAACACCGCATCATGAAAATTGGTCAAGGTATACTGCAAAGAAATCATTAATGAAAAATTATCATTAGAGAATTAGTTTCAATCCATATCATAAAATTGCATATCATGAGCCTGTATATTACCCAATGCATTAGAGTTCAATATAATTCTAGGTCCACCCATCACAATAATTTCATTCTAATACTTTTGTGTGCCACATAGATCTTACAAAACTGATTCATACATAATCTTATTTTGTTACACTACCAAGGAGTGTGGAATACATACATCTATTTCTAATGTAAAATAATTATACTTTTATTATGTTTAACACACTTGACAAGAATTTGGTACAGTATTCACTACAATATTTTTTTCAGGGAAAATAACATTGATATTTTGGAAGTATAACAATGACATATAAAAAGTTATAAAATGATTTAATGAGAGTGAAAGGGATATCACATAAATGTTAAATCAAATATTAAATTTTATTAACATGTAATTACATCATCCAAAATTAAGAATTTGAAATAAAATTCATATGACAATAATGGAACATTAATAAAGAAGAATACATGATGATTTCCTATTAAATTTAAGCATGGAATATGGTTTTTATAATTGTTCATCAGTGGGATTAAATAATGTGAATGTGGTATCTCATAATTCTAACCTAAAATGGACAATATGTGTGTTATATGAGAACATTCCAGTGGAATGAAAAAATAAATCTAATTATCATAACTAAATTATGTTTCTTGAAGGTAAATAGGAATAGAGAAATCTATTTGTTGAATATGTGCCACAAAATGATTTAGATAGGATGCCATTGAACATTGGGTTCTTTTATTTGAATATATATTATATAGTTCTGGGTAATAATGTGATCCAATTATTTTTTAATGAAGCTAAATGTCAGTATTTGCGTGTTTTTCTAGGAAAAGTTTCAGAATTTTTATAATAAGTTACAAAAAAATGTTTTGGAATATGTATAAATATTCAAAAAAAAAACCTAAAATTGAATTTTAATCATTAATTTCTACTAAATTATAATTTTTTTATTTTCAAATGATTTTTTCCAAACACAAAAAAAATAATATCTTTATTTTATACGTTTTTTAGACAAACATTAATTTTTTTTTTCAATTCCTTTAAATATTTTACTGGTTTAAGAGCACTTGTAAAGGCTTTATAAATTTGACCAAATAAACGTAAATTAACCTTATATTAAAGATAAAAATATTTTTCTTGATTTTATTCCCTTTATAATATTGCTAATATCACTTTTGGGTCATAATAATTTCAAATTACAGACTACATATTAATACTGTATTAAAATTTTACTCGACATTTTGATTGTCTATTCAAATTATCAAAAATATAATATTCGAATATTTTTAGATTTTATTTACAAAAATAATTTTAATATTAGTCAATTCATATTTTATAAATATTTCAATTTTCATATGTATATTCATAATCATCATTAATTTTTGAATGTTGAGTTCATTGACGATAATTGTTTTTGAAACTATATTAATATTAAATTTGACATCATAAAAATAATATTATCACATATATTTAATAAATGAAAATTAATAATAATATTTTATTGAAATATTATTTACTCTATAACTATATATATTCATCAAAATACATAACCTAAACGAAATTGAATAAAAAGTACAATCATTGTTTTATTATATGATAAAAATATTTTCATCAAATCGATTCCAAAATTATTTAAAAAGTAAAAAATTAATTAGTCAATATCATTATGGTATTGATGATTATTATATATAAATATTAATATTATTACGGTTTATTTGTTCTAATATTTGTTAATTTATATAATCCTTATTAACATGTTTTCCTTTTATCGTTTTAATAAATATTTAATACAATTACTATATATATTGTTTATAAACATAGTTAAACCAGTTACCAGATAATAATTATAATGATTCCAAATATTATATCTATTTTCCCAATAAATTCATATAGGTCGAATAGTTAAATATAAAATAAAACAAATGAGCATGTTGGAAGGAAATTTAAAAAAACATTAATTAAAAGGAAAAGATGATTTTACATTATTTATATTAAAAGTAATGTATATTATTTGTATTTAAATTAATAATGTTAGATATATAATATAATAATTTCATTTATATCACTTATCATTATCGGTTATTTTATTTATTTTAAATATTTAAACAATATTCATTTTGAAATGGTTTTTAGAAAAATGAAATTTTATTTTTTAAAAAATCATATTTTCCAATTTGGTTTATTCTTTATATAAATGTAATTATTTGAATAAAATTAAAAAAATTTATATTTTTTTAAATTAATAAAATTAAAATAATAATTTAAAATTAAAATGAAATCATTTATAAAATGAAATGACATTTTTAACTCAAAATAATAATTTTCATTATTCACCAAAAAATATTTATTTTCTGAAAAATCCCAAATTTTCACGATCAATTAATTATTATATCTTGATATAAAATGAGGTTTTTGATTTATTAAATAAATATATTAAATTTTACTAAAAAAATTTAATATATAAAATAACGTTTTTAAGGAAAAATTATTATGATGAACTAGAAAACATTACCAAAAACATACTGATTATTTAATAAGAATTTATAAATATATATAATATATATATATGATATATATATATATATATATTAATCCTAACCATATCTGTTAATTTAATAAATCTTTGAAATGGTTTTAATTAATTAATCACTATTTTTCTGACAAGAAAGACTTTTGGGCTTGGGAACCTGTGGTTAATGGTATTCTCTCCTCCGATCTCTATTATGATTTTTCTCTATAATCTTGTTTAGCCAATCACTGGATGGGGAACTTTCATAAAACATCATTAGACCATCTCGTTCCAATTTAGTCTGGAGAATTGCTCATGGAAAAATACTTACTGATTTTTACCTTCAGCATTGTGGTATCTCTTTATGCTCCTCTTGTGTGCTCGTCATCAACACTGGGAGGATACATATCATCTTTTTATTTGTTGTGTTATTGTTTCTTTATTGTGGAAGGCTCTTGAAAGCATCTTTGAAGTCTCACTTCCTCTGACGACATCTATTACTAGTTTCATTCAGAGATGAAAATACATTCCACTTTCTTCACAATTATTGGACTTATTACAGGTTGATGCCTCTGAGTTACTTCATTATATATGTTCTTCTCGAAATAATGCAAATCATGGAACGAAACCATTTTCAATTACTTCTGTTATTTCGAACATCCTTGATGCAACATTCATGGTTAGCCTCCCTAAAAAACATTTCTGCGCCAATTCTATGCATGATATCTCTGTGCTTGCTCCTATTAGTCTAAAAGGTAATTTCATGCCCTCTTATAATACTTTTGAATTTATTTGGAAACCACCAATGATTTGTTGGTTGAAAATTAACTCCGATGGTGCATCGAAAGGAAATAAAAGGCCTTCTGGATATGGATCAGTTTTCCGGGATCATATGGGTCAGGTAATTAGTTTCAATCATGGCTACTGTGGGTTTTCTTCCTCATTGAAAGCTGAGATGATGGGTATTATGGTTGCGGTGGAGTAGGCTAAAACTCGTGGATGGAATAATCTTTGGTATGAAAGTGACTCGACTGGTATTGTGTCTGCCATTAGGGAATTCTCTTATCACTTATCTTGAAAATTCCATAATCGTTGGATACATTGCTTGGACTCCCTTCAGACTTTGAATCGCATTATTACTCATGTCAATCGGGAGGATAATTCTATAGCGGATGATTTGGTAAACAAAGGAATTGAAGATGCTGATTTCACATGGTATGACAATCTCCCTGCAGCTTTTTTACCCCTTTTGAGAAGGTATTTGAACAGTACTTCTGTGTTTAGAATTCTGTAAGTTGGACTTTATTATCTTAATGTGGGGTCCTTTCTTTTCTGGGTAAGGCCTAAGATTCTTCTAAAAAAAATATTTTATATTATTCCGCATATTGTGGTTCATCTTCCACTAGTGAATCTCATATTAACCCATATCATTTCAGATATAGTAAATTCTATCACATTGATTATTTAAACTGGTCTTAATACAATCATGATTAATATCAATGTAATTTTAATAAAACAACATTTCCACATTATAACATCACACTTGTTCTTACCAAATTTTAAATTCATCGGAAACCAATCCCCTTATAAAATTTGATTAAATCGTAGTTAAATCCAATTAATCCTTCTATTTCAATCATGAATATAATTTGGTGAATACCAAGGCAATCAGTTTATTTTTTCTTCATAAATTCCTTCTGGATCTCCATAGTTTTCATAAAATTTCAAGAATGGTTTTCCATACAATATCAAGCTACATAAAATAATTTCTAGGATAGATAATATTAAAATCGTCACATTACAAGCTATTGAACTGATCAGTTTATTTTGTATTGTTAACCATTATATACCATTATTCTTATTTACCTTCAAAATGATAAATACAAAGTCCTAAATGTTTATGATTTTTGTATCCCATGTCAAAAAATAAATATAACCATTCAGTAATACTCTATGTACCTGCCATTAGGTCAGATGGACCAGTAATTGAAGCAGGTTGTTTTCTCATAAAATGATCCACTATCGACATGTGAATTTTATAGTATATATGGATGATGTTTTTCAATCATACCGAAACTATTAATATTATTTGTTAAATAATCTATCATAAATATGAATAACTCTCTCTCTATACCAACCTATATAGGATTCTAATTCATACGAATATCATTCCCTTGTTTTCTTCAAACATCACCATCCATGTTGCTACTATTGAAAATCATTTTAAACTAACATGATTAGATGAATAAACATGGTACTTTTTATATATGTATATCCATTAAATTATTCTATATAGTAAAGTTTTTTAAGGTTATTTTATTAATAGTGTCTTAAGAAATATAGTTATCTAAACCATTCTCTAATTCCAACTATAAAGATCCATCCAAATACATTACTAAATATTTTGTATTCAAAAATGATTTCATTTTATTACCATACCAAATAACATTTAAGTATAGTGTAATAGATATTTTTTTCAATAGTATTATATAATAATTCCTTACGTCAAAAATATTAGACTTATATCATCATCAATATTTTATAAAATTTATTAATATAAAGGTAATAAATGATTTCATTTCATGAAAAATTATTTCGAATTTTTAAATCAAATATTCATTTACCATACCCATCCATAAAATCCATGAAAATTATATTAATTCATGAGATTATCATATTAATCTCATTGGAGGACCTAAAAATTAAATAAATAGTTATTCTATTAATACATGAAAACATTTATTTTTAAAAATTGACATTGGTACTAAAATATACATTTCCATACAAGGGATATAACCGTCTAAGAAACAATATTTACATAAATCATTACACATGAAATCAAGCTGTGAAAAAATAAAGCATATAAATGTTTATTTGAAAATCATGAAAACTCATAATAAAATATTCACAATGCTATACTTTTTATCATTATGATGTATCCTATACTCTCATTTACCATGTAAAATCATATAATATCAATAAAAATTAATAAAAATATGGATAAGTCATGTATGTACCTAGAGGCATCATTTCCATGTCATTATTACATAAAAATGGAATAAATATCGTTGATTATAGTAAGGGAAACCATCGTAGTTACATTTGAAATATACACCACTGTTATACTTGGAATAACCATCTAATAAACCCATTTTTAATGTAGTTATTTAATCAAATCCTAATGATTTTTAATTAATACAAACAAAAAAACCCAGGTAATTCAATTTTTTATAAAAATGTAGTAATTTTTCAAATATGGAATAAGTACTGCATTAAATGATTAAAATAGATGGGTTTTAATTTCTAAAATTTATATATTTTAATTTTTTCCATTTAAATGGAGATTTGAATTATATTTTTTTCTAAAACAATATATGGGGCGTCAACCGAGCCTTCAACCTATAGACCACATGCCACCTATCCATCCTCATGAAAGTGTTCTCCATCAATGCAGTCCACCAGGAGAACCCACTTGGGTTATACAGAAGGATATTAATTATCAAATGGATCCTCATGTTCATAGTGTTGGACAGGGCATGTGTGACATGTGCATGTAGATACGGCCCATGTATTTTGTGTGTAGTGTTATATAACCCCCATCAATATGTTATGATTTTGAGTTACTAAATATGTAATTTTATTATCAATGAGTTAAACATCCAAACACATTATTAATGATATTAATTTCCAAATTTGGTATTATTTATCATTAATTAAATATCTATAATCCTACTGTGTTCCCTCTTTACCTAAAATTGAAATTTCCCAATACATCATATACATAACATCGATACATGCATAATCGACTCGATGCCACTACCACTATTTCAAATCTTGTTATAGACACCATGTACACCACTTGAGAGATCATCCGCAATTTAGAAACCACTTCCTTGGTCCTGAACAACAATGGATCACATATGGTTCTCAGATGACATCATTATTGACCATTTCAAACTATACAAATTCCATGTTTGCTACATGAGCTCCCTCTTGCGACATTAAAGTCCATAGTAATTAAATAATGTTAAATTAGATGTTATCAAACCAAAATTCCATGTATTCACTACTAAGGATCTTAAGAACTGTTGTTGGTGCATGTCAAGCACACTAAGACCATGCATTGAGCAGATCACAGACCATCCGACAATAGTGATTGCTAGAATGAAGTCGATGAGTCAATTTCTACCTTTTGTGTTGTTGTTTCATAAGAGAGGAGTTTAATTTTAGATAGAGGAAACACTAGTGATGGTTGATACTACTTTTGACGATCCAGTGATATTTGTGATGGACCATTGGTGGAATAGTACATTGGATATACCATTAGAGATATTGTACCTGATTAAGTTTTATCATAGGTTGAACCATTGGTCATGTAACCATCGAGGGTGATCCAACATTATATGTGATACGAGTAATACTACAATTGTCATCCACTATCACAACAATCTGAAATATCATGCAGTACTTCCATAACATTGGGGATTTTCCTTCAATTGAAGGCATAATTCTTATAGGATGTTGATTCTGAAGGTGTACAATAATAAATGATTTAGAGAAGGAATTTTTCATGGTTTCAATTTAAATCATCCCCCGTGTATGGAGTCATTTTGTTATATAGTGATTAAATGGGACACTAATAATAATATATCCTCATAACCACTTACATGATGATGTATTGTTAATGAATTGTAGATGCTACTAAAATAATATTAGAAAATGTTGAAATTTTAAAAAAAAATTATAATTAAATAGATTGAATATGAAAAATATTGAAAACTATATACAAAACAATTTACAAAAGATAAATGATATTTTAATTTTGTGATATATAAAAGTTACCTCCATCTATTTATACCTGGATATTTACCACTAAAACCAAATGCAAGATCAAAAAAATAATGAATAACAACTATGAATTATTTCATTGTTTTATACAGCTTTTAATTTCCATCTACTTTTTACTGTGATATCTAACCTCATATTTCAAAAAAAATTATTGTTCGAATCATATAGTGTTTTGGTGATGGGGAGGAGTTACAAAATCTAATTAATGATTCTTGGAACGTTTTTTAACTAATTATATCTTTTCATGGTTTAATGTTTTTCATCATTTATTTTTATATAATAATTAATGTTTGATTTTATTTATGAATAAATCTATATTTTAAAAAAAATCTAGTTTTTGAAATTATTTCCCCTTCTGTATCATTTAGAGTCACACTGATTCTCTAGTTTAGAATAATTTAAAGAGTATTTAGTGATTACAAATAATGTGTGGAAAATATAGTGATGTTATTCAGAAGTTTGGTAATTACAGTACAAGATTACTTATTTCCTAGATACTCAAAAGAATAATCATTATGTATTAATCATATTATAAAAAAGATAATCCTATCGAAATAAAATAGTGAAAATAATTATCATTAACATAAAAATCAACAAGGGTTAAAATAAATAAGTGATTATGGAACAATTCATTAAATAAATTAATAATGGTTGGAATTTTAAACATGAAAATAACATGATATCATTATAAAATAGAATGAATTCCAAAATCCCATAACTAATCACCCATATTAATTTCTTAATCCAATATTTTTCATTTACTATTCATAAAAAATCATTTAAATCTATTTGTCACTCATAAAATGTATATTTGGTCACTACTCCATGGAGAAAATTTTGGTTTACTAATAATCATACATTTTATTGTGAAATAAAAATTATTTTTCCATTACCCCATGATAGGAAAATATCAAAACATGGAACCATTTATAGAAAAATGGATTTTATTCTATCCTATAAATTGGATGAGTAGAACCTATAATAAATAATTACTATATTTTCATCATGAAATTGAAATGAACATGCATAATAGGATTTGGAATCATAATCTTATTAATAATCATAATTTAATTAATTTAGATAAATAGAAGTAATTATCAAGTATTAAATCTAAGCCGAACTTATTTGTTCCCCCAAAATTGTGAAACAATCAAAAATAATATATCATTAATTTGAAAACAATATTTTGAAATTCATGTCAACATGATTCAGGTATTAACCAAATTTCATTTCCATTTATTTGAGGATCCAAACTATTACATTCATGTTTTTTGATTCCTATTCTCATTAATTAAATAGAGAGGAGTAGCTGAGGAATATGTCATGTTGAGGTCATTCTCCTTTTCACTTGAGGGAGTTTCCAATGTGTGGTTGTATTACCTACAATCCATAGTGATCCATGAAAAAGATGATCTCCAATAAATAGTAATGAAAATGATTTTCCCTTACCCCTGGAGCACAAAAAAAATGAAGGATATATATCATAATATCTCATTGAAAATGGAACCACTCTATGAATATTGTGATAATTTGAAAACTGGTGTTCAAATTTTCCTCAGCAATCTGCGGAAGATGAATAATTCCAAGAAATATTATTCAATGAACTACTTGAAAATAAGAGGATCCTCTTATATTCATAATCATAATTATATTAGAATGTTAATTCAGTAATTTATGATATTAAAATAATAATAAATGATTCATAGAATTAAATATATTTTGTATCAATATTTTCATACAAAATAATATCCTCAGAGGAAAAAACTTATGACTCGTCAACTCTACAAGAATCCCAAATTAATGAAATAGTAAATATATTAATGAATATGGATATGAAACATATTAATGAATAACATTCATGTAATATTATCATTACCACATCATATCACCGATCAATTTAATGAGGTACTAGGAAGGGAGAGCTATTAACTACATTTCATCCAGTAATATTATAATAGAATCAACCATGGAGTGAAGGGAAATCTTAATAGTGACACGAAGTCAACAAAACTAATCAATAATTATCTTCCACCACATTTGGACCAAAAATTATTTAATCAATCATCTTTCATACATCCATACATGTAATAATTAGAATGAAAAACATTCCAATATCATCTTTTTTTCATAGAAATTTCATTTAAAAAATCTTATTCATGTTCACCACCATTAGAAAAATGAAAAGGAACAAATTGTTAGACGGAGGGAAATATAGTGTCAGATTTTTCAAAATATTTTTTGAATAAAATGGTCACATTGTAAAAAAACCCTAGAAATCATCCATCTCAAACAATGCCAACACCAGTATAATTTTCATGTAAGATAATAATATAGACTATCTAGGACATTCATCCAATCATACAGAATGAATATCAAGATAAACATGGATTTGTGAATATGAGAATTATAGATATATTATAGAATACAAGACCAGTATAAAATATGAATAAAAAATTAGGATGAGGAAACAATGAATATATTTAGAAAAGAAAGAATGGAAACACCTATAAAAAAGGAAAAAATGATACAATAATTATATTCCACTGATATTTACTTCATTTACTATTGATTCAAATAATATTGATTAAGAAAAAATAAAATGATAAATCCAATATACATATTAAAAGGATTATATTAAAATTAACCTCTATGAATAATTCTAGAAAATTCCATAATACAAAAAATTTAATAATGAAAAAATACCAAAAAGAAAGTGACTTAATGGGAATTATATGATCATTATAGGGAGGAGTTTCACATATATGATAATAGAAACATTTATAAAAATGGAAAAATAATAAGATATTAACTAGTAAATTATATATTGGTTCATTGAAATGTTATTTTTATTTTTGTAAAAATGATTCATTGTTTAATTATATTTTTCATGTTATTTTTTAAATAATGTAATATATGGTAATTTAATCCCAAAATACTGGTAGTTTAGTTATTATATAATATGCTATCAAGGTTGTAATTATGGTACAATGAAGACTTTTGTTATTAAAAATATTTATGTGCTCTGCATGGAAGAATATAAACCATTATGATACTCACTGATCATATTGTGTAGTTCATTATAAAAATAGGAAATATTGTCATCAATGTAATTTATGAAACAATTTATATGGATATTATATATTTTGAGTCAAATGTCTTCATCAGTGAATTTAAGAGGAATCCATTATGTATCCACTCCGACATTCAATCTCTCGGGAATATGGTATTGAATAAATTTAATATACATGTATTATTATACTAATACTATCCATCATAGAATATGGAATTAATCTCCATGACAGTTCATAATTGTTGGAGTGTATATATCAACAATACAACAGTAAAACTATGTCACCTGAAAATATTGATTTCTTATACCATTCATTGACCAAATTCAATAATGGTTATTAAAAATGGCTCATTAATATTTCATAGAAGGATTTTATAGTACATTTTTGGAATTAATTTCCATAAATGACCAAGAGAAAACAAAATTCACATTTTATTTTGGTATATTTTTCTTAAATGATTATGAATTTGGGTTATGTAACACCCACAGAAAATTTATTGGTTTATGTTAAGTATGTCCTCATCTCATATTTATGACTTCATTGAGGAATTTTTCAATGATTTTACTATTGTAATTTTTTCCATTAATGATTTCATGAGAATATGGAGAAGATATTAGGAACATTCATTAAGGAAAACATTCCAAAAAAATATATAAGTTCCACATAATGGTAAAAAAATCAATAATGTTATATCATATAATTTAAAAAAATATTGTGGTAGATACAATAATATTTTATGTTAGATTTTATTTTCCATATATCTCTAGTATGATTAATTATATATCATTATTGGGTAGTGTGGGAATCTAGAGATGGTTCATCAATCACATATTTTTTAATTCATATCCCATTTTATATTTCTATTAATATAATATTTTCTTGACATTTTTTATGATTGTGGTGATTCATTTGAAGAATTGATGTACAAACTAATCACCCCATCAATTTTAATTCCCCAAAATTTAGAGAACCCATTTTAAATTCATTGTGCTTTATTGATCCTTGATTTAGGAGTTTTCCATTCCAAAAGAACTAAAGGAGTATTATAAGTCAAAACATTATTTTCAATAACCATTTATTCCACTCAACTCAATTACATAACCACTTAAAAATAATTCATGTTGTTGTATTTGGAATAGAAAATTTTCAATTATATTTATATGGAATTATTGTGATTGTATTTTATTATTATTTAGAACATTGTTAAATAATGAAAAAGGATTATTTCATTCCATGGTATCTAAAATGGATACTACTCTTTAAATAATAAAACCTTCATATCAATGTAATGAATGGTCCTAAAAATTACCTGGTAGATCACCAAAGTAGACTTCCAAACACTAATAGAACAAATGTTCCACAACTGAGATGACCTAATGGACACATACGCTCATAGAGGCAGATCATAATTATATGTGAATTTCTATGGAATGAAATTGATGAACTATTTATTCTATCTATAAAAAAATGTGGTGGGTCATAAGAAATATAAAACCATACTTCCTAAGACTAATGGACAAGCATAACTTTCTATGAAGGGGATAAATAGTATCATGTATAAAATAGTTAATATTAACTTGATATATCAGAGATTAAGTCCTAAAGTCACCTTTTGGGAAAGCTATTCATCTTCAATGACACCTATTGGTTCGAAACCCAACACATAGTTTTATCGGTGAAATTTTTTATCGCCTCGTGGAGTTGGAGCAACATGAATATTGGGAAGTCATAATGCTGAATTTATAATTTTTTGAGATCATTGTAATAGGGGATTTTAGATAATTGATTTTGAGTAATCTATATTATTGATTTTTTAAGACCCCAGAATTTATAAAGAGTGAAGCATAGTTGAACATGAAAAGTGTGATCAGAAAAATTATGTTCAACATAGATATCATTTTACTCTACAGAATATGATATTGAAGTATATGACAGGTAAGATTTATTTTAGGTGAGAATGTAATTTAATTGGTACATAAATCATTCCCTTTTGTAACTGTAAGATAATGAACAAATAATAAGGAAGATAAATAACATTCAAAGGGATATGATAAAAACGATACATGGAAATCTACATCCAGGAACAATTGGTATAGCTCAAACTTCCCCAAAACGTCTTCAGAGTTCATTACAATATGTTATGTTAAGTCAAATAAGTTTTCTACAGATTCAAATATGAATAAAACTAAAATTTATTGCATCATAATATTTAGGAGTATGGGATAAATACAAATTTCCCTTCACCAATTTGAACATTAATATAAAGTTTTTTACACTACTATGATATTTTTTGAAGCCCAAAACAGAAAATGTCAACATAAAGATACGAACAATGAGATTATAGTGGATCAAATGATTAATGTGAAAAAAATTTATTCATGTATCATTTTCTTTAAAAAATAATATTTTTTTCAAATAATTTATTAAATTGTAAATTTCATCAGCAATGATTAAGGTGAAATTTACCCACATTCAAATTCATTCATTACATGAAAATTTTAGGATACATTAGTGTATTAGTAACACAATGATATCATGTTTCATTTTTCAATTATAAATATATTGAATAAATAAGGTGGAAAATTTAATTATTAGATATAGTGATTGACATTAACTTTAGGACTCCTGATTGGAATGAATTGGTTGATTCAAGTATATGAAATTTTGAAAAACATTTTCAACCAATGAATTTATGAAATTTTCATGATTTTTTTAATTCTTAATTAATCAATTATTTATATTCCCTAATCATATGTTCCACTCATGAGAGTAATAATGATTTAAATATTTCATTTTATATAATGGTAATACTTCCTAATTTATCATGGGACATTACACAAAAAAGAACATCAATTAAAATTAAACAATTCTAATTACAGTTCTAAAAAAAATAAAAATATTGAAGAATTTATTTTTTAAAAACATATCCTTTAGAGAACCATTTAAATTTATAATTGGTAATACCATATAAAAATTGAATTTTCTTTATTATGGGTGATCAATAATTTATTCTATTTTTATCCATTCATATCCTATTATTAGTATTTGAATGACATTTTAATAAAAATGTTTCGGGGTAGGGGAATTCAAGGATTATGGAAAAATTACATTTGAATGGAAATATGTGGGGGATATATCTTATGAATAGAGAAAACATATTTTTACTTATTTATTTTTATTTATTTTTTCCAATTAATAAATAAGAATAAATAGTGAAAATAATATATCGGTTCTCAAATTTTAGAATAAAAAATTTCCAATAACATACTGATGACATTAAATTATTAGGGGTTACGTGAGGTATGTGAGGTTTGTTAATAACATTGATAATTGTAGGGAATATGTAAATTAGATTTAGTGAGAGTAGATAAAATTATAGAAAATGATGAAAAATCAAAATGGAACAATTCATTCATTATGGTTTCATATTTTATGTTATTACATTGTGATAATGAAATAGGACATGGAAAATTGAATGGGATAATTTCAGTGATATTAAACTTATTAATATTCTTTATTCGTTTCAGATAATAATTTTCCACTGAACATTAGTTTTTAAAAACTTCTACTATAATCCTTATGACATTGAATAATTAACCCTTTTATTACATGATCTCATGATTTTATGATCCTTTTCTATTTACAATGTTTATAAAGTCATATAATTAAAAATCATTGTATAAGGGGAATGTAATAATTTATTTACTATAAAATTACTTGAATTATAATCTTGAGTGATGATTGAAAATATTCAAATGTGAGTAAAATCATGACATGAAATATTTACAAATAAAAAATTGAAGTACATGAATGAATTAATATAGATTTTTGAAAATTATCACAAGGGGTAAAATAATATATAATTATAGTCTATCTATTTTCACAGTGGGAAATTTATTTTATATTTTATAAGGAACATGAATATCTTTTTTAATGTTTATAATCTTTTCTTTTTATTTCTTAGGGATTTAAATATTTTATACACATGGTTTATATTTATTAATTCAGTATTGATATTAAATGTATGAGGATAAGAAAAGTATATGTGATGGGGGATTTAAGTAAATTATACATTAATAAAATTATGCGGGGAAATCATAATTATTTTTATTTATATTATTAAATATGTCCACAAAATAATGGTTTAATTAAAATTTTATCATTTAAATTAAGGAAATAATTTGTATTAAAAATAATAATAATTTTGGTGTTTTAATTTTTATATTTATTTATGATATTCAAATTGAATTAAAATATGTTATGGAATTTTATTTTCAAGTATATAAATTGTTACACCCTTAATATAGCTTTGATTTTGTACCTCATTAGCCATTTACTCATCCCAATATAGGGGTCATCTCGCCAAGAATTCCATCATGAAAACGTGCTTTTGTTGTAGTGAAGGATAAGACTTGTTTGGAGAATCCCAATGAATAAGATGGGATATGAAACATATGGGACCAGAATATAGGCATGCCACATGTATTTTTTTTATGTGTTAAAAAAACCAATCCCATTGGAATATATAAATCTATTAATCAATAATTTTAATTATAATTGAGTATTGTATCCAACAAAATTACCAACGTTTGACAGTTCTCCATGGGGTACAATTTATATTATTAATTTTTTTTCTAGCATCTATCTTACAGTTGTTGTAAATAGACATTTCCAATGCCCCACATCCAAAACATCAATTCCTTCCACAACTAATCGATTCCACCACTACTATCTATTATGTCACCAGAGATTCAATTGTTTCCACTATATATCATGGGAATAAGCTGGAACAACACTATTGACTCCCAAAACCAATATGGATGACATATAAGACCTTATACGACTTTGCTGAATCATATATCAATTAAAATTCATGAAATTGTTACATTTGATGCACCCATAATCCAATTTTAATACCTAACAGCTTGATGAATGAATAATCCACTAATACAACACCCATTTTACATAGAGTAACAACTGAGTACAAAAAAAATATATGGGTGCATGTAACCTACATAGATCCCATTAATTAAGATGATATCCACACACAAATCCACTATGATGGATGGATGGAAGTAGGAGGAATGAAACAACAAACATACAATCTACAGTTGGTGTTACCATTACTCATAGAAGGATACAACATGCTGGCAGATGAAAGATTCATGAAGAGGGAAACAACTGACTAATCACTATGGTATTTTTGATTGAATATTATTTAGATAACATATGTGATGTACAGTTGGTGAGATAATAAATGATTATTTACCATTATAGCTTCTAAAACTATTCATGGTACATTCGATAATGATATACCATTACAGGTGATTCTGATTATAACTCATTGGCCATTCAATATTAAAATATCGAGTAGTATCAAGAAATGTTATCCTATCATTTAGGATGTAACATTTATTAAAGCCCTACTCAATGTAGGAAATTCATATTGAGGTTATACGATTTTAATGGACAATGATTTAACTTTTTTCATGGTGTTTTTGTACATTGATCACCATATAGTGTTTTCATATATTAGATTAATAGAGGCCCCAAAATTAATATGATTCTACCATCACGTGAACTATTATGAGGGCATAAAATTGATTAATGGGTGATTCAAATCTGATAAAACATGTGGTCTATTAGAAATGGTAGAAGATTTTCCAATTTAGAGGTTTACTATAGGTATGTGGACAACTATATATGCTACAACCATTATAGAAGAGTATGAGACCACAATGAAATTCCAAAATTCTTGAAATTAAGATATACATTACATGAAAAATCATTAAATATAAATATACATGCATTCACCTATAGTAAATGAATTTTTAATGTGAGAGATACATGGATTTTTTTTCTCTATTAATTAAAGGCTTTTTGTCACTAAAAATGGATGGAAGGATCAATGAGTTGAAGAAAACCACTACAATTTCATTTTATATTTTCAATAACATTAAGCATTATAATGTTTTTTACAACAATATATTACCATAATACTACCATTATTTATTATATTATGTAGGGTATAATCATTGGGTTGTTATGTGAAGGTTAGTTAAAATTAATTTTAATGTATGAGTATTGTATCATTTATTAGAATTATAGATCTTATTTCTATATTTAATGGTTTCGAAAAATTTAATTTCACAATCTATTTAATGTACTAGATATTTTTGGATTAATTATAATATAAAATGTTTACATTGTTAATAAATATTTTATACATCGATATAAATTTTAATCACAATGATATATTGGTTTCGATTAATTTATATACCGTTCTAGGATTACTAAACTAGTATGGAAGATGTAGTGACCAAATTTGGTTGTATAGGAATTAATAGAATTGATTAAGTATTTACATGATGCATCACGTAATTAACATGGTATCTTATACGAATTGGAAGGAGTATAATTTAATATATTTAAATTCTTCGGAAAATTAACATTATCATCATACATGAACATTAGTTATATTGTAGAAGAAATTTTGGAACCATTGATTTCATCAATTAACAAATATTAAAAACATCTATTCTAAAAAAACATCAGTAAACTAAAAATTAATTTCATGACTAAGTCCATTCACTTTTATCTCATCTTATTTTATAATATAAATTTCTTTACTTACTATTAAAAAATATAATTCATGTAATTCTATTTTTTACTCATGGATGCACAATTTAACAGTTATTCATCGTAAAAAACAATATTAATTTTTAAATTTACATTTATAAGGGAATTTAAAATAGATTTTCCCATATATTAGGAAATAAGAGTTTCATATCATATTTCCATTTTATTGGGGGTGGGTATTTGTAAATCCAACATAGAAACTTCACATATATAAACTCTAATAAATAATTATTTTATTTTTTTCCTCAAATCGAAAGGAAAAATCATTCTTGAATTAGAAATTTTATAGTGGAAAATAATTATATTAAAACTTATTTGGAAAATTCAATTGAAGAATCATGTGTTTATATAGAGCCATAAAAAAATTGAATCCCTAAAAAAAGTTCTTTTATCCCCATAAATTTTAAAAGTACCAAAATCAGTTGAGTATGCAACTAAAAAATATTTCTGACTACATTTCAATATCATTAATACATTACCAAAATTTGAAATAATTTCTTATAATTATCCAAAAAAATTATTTTTAGTTCTTATTCAATATGTCATAACTAAATTAAATAGTTTTAGATGAAGAATAAGTCAAATGCATGGAAATACCATTTTCACTTAATGGTGCATCAGAAGTGTTATTGTGTAGCCTTTAGACCCGAAAGATATATGATTTGGATTATCTCAATAAAAATTTTGAAAATTATACATCCAATAATCTATATGTAAATGAATAAGGAATTAAATATACATCATCTATTAAGAGTCTCAATGATCCCTATAAGACTATTCATAAAAAATCCAAAAAATTGGGAAAGAAATCCTCATAATATTGTGGAAGATAATAACCATGTAAACTATTTTTACCATTAAATTTTGAATTGATGTGTAACCACTATTATGCTACATCCAGATGATTCATGAATGATTAGTTTTTGACAGGTGATGTGATATTAATGAATAATATTTCACAATATTCGTAATAGTATTAAACATGATGTAAAATAATAATATTAAGTAATAATGAAAAAAATCAGACACATATCCTTTAATAGAATCCAAACAAGATGAATTAAAATGAATAACAAGACAGATGATCATGGAATAAGTGAATTGAAACCCACCCACATCATGTATGTTGATGGTGTGCAACACTTCGTAACTTCATTGATAATTGTTATGAGTTATATGATATGTATAATTTTTTAGTACCATTCTAGACAAGTAAATTTACAAAAAATAATTCATGGAGAGAATTGAAATCATAATATTTTTTTGGAGGTAATGAAAACTAAGATATTTCACCCATTCATCTCCCTTTCTGATATTAAATAATGAATCCACCCCATTTCATATAGTTTTATATTACACAATACCAAAAAATATCTATTCATTCACATCATTTTCAAAAAAATCATATGGAAATCTATCATATAGTGACCTAATTGTATAATGATGAAAAATAATTGACATTAAAGAGTTGTACAATATAGTAATAGATTTTATCAAATATAAATTAAAATATTAGGGATATGATATTCAATAACATATTTATACATCTAGCTCGGAAAATACCACACCTAAATGAAGGTGTTTGTATGATCATTACATGTAGTGAAATGAATTTTTCATCTTCTTGAACCCATGGACTTTACGATAACCTAAATTAATTTGAATGTTTATATTATTGAGAAATTTCAAAAGAGAAACAACTCCACCCAAATATGATGTTAATAAAACAAATGAAGATCCCAAGTAATGATTTTTAGTTTAATGAGTAAAAACAACAATATAATGTCAAAAAAAGAGAGAATAATTATATTCCCTCTAAATTTGATTCTTTTTTAAAAAATCTATTATGATGGAAGAAGAGAAGCATCATGTTGAATACATGTTAAATTTTTTCATGTTGAAAATAGGGTACTTCTATTGGAATCTATTTGGAAAATAACCAAACATTATAAATTATAAAAATTGTTTTGTACCATAAGAATGATTATTAATGGTTATAAAAGGATCATCATATAAAGTATTGTCTCATACATGATGTCACCATAATTCCACAAATATTTCAAAATATATTCAAAATTTATACTCCCTATACCATTATTTCTTCAAATTATTTTAATAAATTTTGTGATCAGGGTGATTCAAATAATTTTTTTCTCATTACATTTATTAATCATTGTAAATTTTTGATTTTATTCAGACATAATTAGTTTTCTATCATTCAAATAAATCCACTATTTACAAATGATGTGTCAAGTTGTTTATTTTGGGTGTGGGTGGTTTAATATTTCTTGTAGATTTTAATGTTTTCTACATTGATGAAGATAAATTAGTAGGCCATTGATTGATCATATTAGGAAGACCGTATTAAAAAATATCAATGAAAATCATAAATGTACATGAACGATCACTTAAAATGTTTCTTGCAGATAGCTTGATGAACATAATAATCCTTGAACTTGATTGGAATCCTTCTAATGTTGTTAATATTTTCATGTCTTATTATAAACTCCCTTTACTGATTTTATATGAAATGTGCATAATTTTTGTGAAATATTAATGTTTTAATACTATGTATAATTTTTTAGCATTTTTAGAAGTAGTCCAATTGGGTGAGTTTACTATTTTATATATAAAACTCACCCTAATGATCCAAATTGTGTGGTTCCTGTTTTGTAGGATTCCTAATTCAATATAAGACATTTCATTGGAAAGGATTCTGGGCCAATTCTTCTATTTGAAGGATCACATTTTCCACACAAGATGACCTACAGAATCTGTGATGAAATTGAACCAGTCAAAAAGATTGAATTATTGGGCTCAATATAGATGTTAAAATTCCTTCATTCTCCTCAAAGGTTCGGGGGAATATTTAAGGAGTCTTGGATAAATATTTTAAGGCCCAACTCCAAAAACAATTGTCCCAACATATGCTTTTAAGTCCATCCCTTAATTATGGCCGAGAAAAAAAATTAGTACAATATGCATGAAATATCTCATGATGTAAGCATCCAATCAAGATGTGATTTTTCATTGTAAAAGTATAGATATTGGTGTCCGACTTTGTTGAATACATCATTCGGTTTTGAAGGTATCATTCTATTCAAAATCCCTTTTCTCATTTTGGACATGAAAAAAATTATATTTAAATGGAGAGATTAAATTTTTTTAATTAACTTGCAATAACATTGTCTAAATAGGTCCAAAAAAACCCCAAATTTCGAGAGAGGTCGTACAAAATTCTTATCCAAAACTTGGAACAAGGAGTTTTCTCAAGATTCATCATTCTGTATAGCCAACATGGCGATGCAAGTGGAGAGACAAATTGGGAATGCAAACAGTCCACTCCATGTGCTATTAATACTCTACCCTTCACTCCTTGAGAGGGTTTGGCATTTAAAAATATAGGATAACATATTGGAACGACCAAAGTCTTTCCAAAGTCTTGGGAGGGCCATCCATACTCAAGTTTTCACTTGAGATACCTTTCCACCTCTATTTGTTTTCATTTACTTTTATGTTCTTCATTTTTGTAATTTTGTAAGTCCTTTCATTTGTAATTCTGTTTTAATGAAAATTTCTTCTTCAATATCTCTTATTCCCATCCACCGTCTTTAGTTTAATATTAATGTTCTTAAAATATTTTAAATTCATTTGAATCCCCATCCCTTCTTTTTCTTCCTCATTCAATCGAAAGTCCGTTTTTTAATTATCATCATTTTTCATGTGTGTGTGTATAATGCACCAATCTATTCTAATCCCTATCATTTTCTTCTATTCTTAATTCATTATCATAATTATTATAACCTTATTATTAAACACTCAAATGTATTAGTAAATATCTTAATCGGGTGAGTCAAAATTTAGGGATCTTAAGTGATTGAGAGTATTTTCTCGATGAGTATTCGTTAATTTAACATTTTGTATGATGGACATAATATGTCAAGGATTAATGACATATTTTGTTTTGAATGTGGTTTCCATTGATTATTGGAAACATAAATACACCTCCATAAACAATTAAAGATTGAAATTAGAATCCTAGTTAACTTAAGGCTTGGATTAAATCATTAAAACATAAGAATTGTAATTGGCGTTAACTTGTGAAGTGTGTGTTAATTTAAATTCAATATAAAACAAAGCTCAAGGATATCACAAGATTAAATCCCTAATAATGAAATCACCCCAATGATTATCAATTTGTTAAATCAATTATAGCAAATCTTCCATTTCAATTATTCTCTGCAATAAACCCCCTAATCAAAATACAGTCAACTAAAAACAAATGACTATTACAAAGTATCATCACCGAGGATTCGACCCATGTGCTCATACACAAATTATAAGTTCACCAAAACTTTGACCGGTCGATAGGAGAAAATTGGACGTACATTTCAAATGGATCCATTACTGTGGATGGTGCTTTAAGTAGTCATTAGTTTCTGTTATTGTAAAGAAACAAATTTAA
Organism: Viscum album; assembly: GCA_963277665.1. Classification (NCBI taxonomy): domain Eukaryota; kingdom Viridiplantae; phylum Streptophyta; class Magnoliopsida; order Santalales; family Viscaceae; genus Viscum; species Viscum album. The sequence goes on along the minus strand of OY728147.1, from coordinate 2,134,368,278 downwards.
TAAAAATTGAAAAAAAATACAGAGAAAAAAACGTCGTTCTATTTCTTCCAAAATCTCTCTGAATTCCCCGTATCCTCCCAAACAATCCGACATATTTATTTGACCCTGAAATTGAGTGAACCTTTCACCAACATAGGAGGAACAAAAGAGATAATCAAATAATTCACAAACCTGTCCATTTCCCACTAGTTGAATTAGATATGGCCAATCCTTGGGAACAAACACTAAAACAACATGATTCCCCTAATATGAATTACCAGCCTCTTGGTATTCAATATCCAAACATAGAGGCTGGCATTGAACTCAAATCAGGTTTGATTCATCTTCTCCCACAATTACACAGGCTAGTCAGTGAGGATCCACATCTCCATTTTAAAAAGTTCCAAATGGTATGCTCTACCATGAAGCCTCAAGGGGTTTCTGAGGAACAAATCAAACTTTGAAAATTCCTTCTCTCCCAAGATGACAATGCTATGTCATGGCATTACTACATACCTCTTTGTTCCATAACCACATGGAATGACATGAAGAAAATCTTCATAGAGAAATACTTTCCTGCTTCTCCTACTGCTTCTATCTGAAACGAAATAAGCTGTATATGTCAGTTCCCAAGTAAATCAATCCATGTATACTTGGAGAGGTTCAAAAAGCTTGTCGCAACCTAGACACACCACCAAATCCCTGAACAACACTTGATCCAATACTTCTATGAGGGGTTATTGTATGTGGAGAGTACTCTCATTGATGCCACAAGTGGTGGTGCTCTAGTTGATAAAACTACGGCGGCTGCACGATATCTCATAAGTAACATGGATGCAAACACACAACAATTCCATAATCAAGCACATGCTCAAGTCAAAAAATCCCAAATAATCAATCAATTGATCTTTAAAAGATGAATGAGGGTATGAGTGAACATACAAGTCCTATGCGACAACTAGCTATGGCTACCAAATCCTCGACCTTGTCTTCTCCGCAATCAATGTTTCCTGGACCAGTTAAAAACATTGGAATTAGAAACTCTCCATCTCATCCAACTGACACATGTCCACAACGTCAAGAGGATCAATATGATTCATTTGGACCAATGGAGATTAATGCAGTATATGCTTAGTGAAACACAAACCCTCCACTATCGGGTTAGTTTTTTATAAACATCAACCAACCCCACTTTGAGCCCTTCTCTTATTCCTATAACCAAGTCCATAGGTATCATAATCCCATATCTCATCCCCCTAAATTCCCTATTCAAAACCAAAACCAATTTCCATATGTTCAAGGTGTTGGTAACTTCCAACAACATAATCCTTTTATTCCCCAACCTCAACGGAACAATCCTCTTCCTGGATTCCATTATCCTAGTGAGCCTTCCAAATTCCAAAACCAATACAATCACATTCCCAAGAACCAAAATCAAGGAAATCCCAATATGGGACATGCCTTGTATTCCATTCCACCATGGGAATGTGTAGTTAAAGATCTTACCTCCTTCACACATTCTAGACTCAAGAACATTGAAACCCAAATTGGTCAACTCACATCCCACCTTAGTCAGCAGCAACCATCCAATTATTCCGAGCTCCCAACTCAACCATTACCCAACTACAAGGGTAATGTAAGTACCATTTCACTTAGAACAGGAAATAAAATTGCTCTTCCTCAAGATAAGTCCTCCAACCCTCATGTGAATGTTGACCTAGAAAAAAAAGAAACTTGAAAAGGAATATGAATCCATTATGTCACCTCCTTCCATTCAAATTAGGAATCCAATTATTTTTCCTCAAGCTATTTCTAAACCAAGGAATTCCATTGAACATGAACCTGAAATGCTCGACATGTTTAGATGTGTTGAATTCAGCATTACCATGTTTGATGCCAAAAAAAAATTCATATTTATTCCATGTTTCTCAATGAGATGTGTACACACAAGAGGAAAATTAGTTCCTTCGAAAATGTTTCCACCCAGCAGTCTATTCCCATAATGTGCAAGGATCCCGGGACCTTTACGGTCCCATGCCAAATTGGACGTTCCAACTTTGATGATGAACTCATAGACCTAGGAGCCTCAAATAATGTCATGCCCAAATCCATATTCTCTAACCTTGGTCTAGGTCCCTTAGATCCAAATGGTGTTGTCGTTTATTTATCAAATTGAAGCACTGCTAGTCCTGAGGGTATAATTGAGGATGTCCTTGTTCGAATCAATGATCTTATCTTCCACGCTAATTTCTATATCCTTGTCATGGAAGGTGAGATGAACTCTTCTCGATCACCCCTAATTATAAGAACATTCCTCATGAATCTAAGAACCAAGATTGATGTCCATTCAGGAATCTTATCCATGTAATTTGGTGACCAACTGGTCAAGATCAACATTTTCCAAGCCATGCAATACCCCTCAGAGTATGACTCTGAATTCTCAATCCATGCTTCTAAGGACACTTATAAGAGTAAATGGAACCCCAATCCACCATGTTCTTCATATTCTAATGACAATGGATCTTGTGAAATTTTCACCATGACTAACCAAGTCATAAATGGTGAAGTAGATGTGGACCTCACATTCATAGACTCCATCAATCTAATGGAACATGAAAACTCTCTTGATTCCCACATCAACTCTGATCTCTACTATTCCACCTTGGAATGTATTAAGGATAATTAATTTGAAGCAACTGATGTCACTTCATCCATTCTTGAGTTTTCTATCCCACAAATAATAGATGAGACTAATCTAAAACCTCTTCCTGAACACCTGAAATATACATTCCTTTTCCATGATCACTCTTATCCTGTCATTATATCTTCTTCACTTACCAAAACTGAGGAGTCCAAACATGTTCATGTGTTAGAGGAAATCAAAAAGGCCTTAGTGTGGACCCTATATGACATACCAGGAATCATCCCTTCCCGTCGCATGCATCACATCCATCATTAGGTGTCATCCAAACCAATTAGACAACCACAAAGAAGACTCAATCCACTCATCCTTGAGGTAGTTAGGGAAGATATCACCAAGCTTCTTCAAGCTGGTATTATCTACCCAATTTCTGATAGTGAATGGGATAGTCCAATTCAAGTTGTACCTAAGAAGGGTGGGATAACTATTGTCAAAAATGAACACGGAGAGGCAGTCACAACTCGAGTGATGAAAAACTATCGTGTGTGCGTCGACTATAAGAAATTGAATGTTGAAACAGGATAATATCACTACCCTATTCCATTCCATGATCAAATACTAGAATGATTACCTAGAAAGTCACACTATTTCATTCTTGATGGATACACCGGCTACATCCAAATCCCAATCGCACCTCAGGACCAAGAAAAGGAAACATTCACATTCCCCTTTGGAACATATACATATAGAATAATGCCTTTTGGAATTTTCAATGCTCCTACAACATTACAGAGGTGTATGATGTTTTTATTTCCTGAATTCATTGAAAATTGCATGGAAGTAATCATGGATGACATCACCGTTTATGGTGAGTCACTTGAATGTTATTTGAATTCACTCTCTCTAGTCCTCCAAAAGTGTGTCAAGTGTAACATTACGTTAAATATTGAAATATGTCTCTTAATGGTTACAATTGGGATTGTTCTAAGGCACATAGTATTAGAAGATGGTATTGAAGCCGATCCTGCCAAAATTGAAGTGATAAAATCACTTCCTCAACCCAAATCTGTTCGAGATATCCATTCATTTCTTGGTCATGTCGATTTCTATCAGAGATTCATCTATAACGTCAATAAAATTTCCCTCCAACTGACTCATTTTATCTAAAATGACGTCACTTTCCATTTTTATGAGGTTTGCGGGAGAGCTATCATTGAACTATAAAATGCTCTTACATCTTCCCTAATAATCCCAACCCTAGATTGGTACATACCCTTTGACTTGATGTGTGATGCTTCTGATAGATTTTTTGGGGCTATTCATCGTCAAAGAAGAGAACAAAAATCCTCATTTCATCTTTTATGCCTCAAAAACAATGGATGAAACTCAATATCACAACACTGTCATTGAAAATGAACTTTTAGAAGTGGTTTTTGACATAGAAAAATTCCGACCCTATCTCTTAGGTGCCAAAATCATCATCATCATAGATCATTCTTCTATAATGTTCTTACCCAATAAGGGTGATTCCAAACCATGGATAATAAGATGGATCCTAATGCTCTAAGTGTTTGGCCTTTAAAAAATGATAAAGCAGGAAAAGAAAACCATTTGGCTGATCACTTGATTAAAATTTATAATTCTTCTCATTCAAAAATCATCAATCCTGAATTCCCCACTGGGCACCTTTCATCTCTCACTCCAAAGTTACCGTGGTATTCCCCAATTGTAAATTACCTGGATTTTAGTCTTTTTCCTTCAATTTGTTTCAAATGAAAATAAAATGAAGATGAAAAATGATTCAAAACTCTATTTTTGGGAAGAAAATAATCCTTGGAAAAGTGGGGATGATATTGTAATTAAGAGATGAGTTGATAAAGTTGAACATTCTTCCATATTAGAATTATGTCACTCACTTCCCAGAGGGGGCCACGTAGGACCACAAAGGGCCTCTCAAAAGGTCCAAGACTCTGGATTCATCTGGCCTTCACTCTTTAAGGATTCACATGAGTTCTGTCAGTCATGTCCCACTTTCCAAAATATTTGCACAATTTCGATGAGAAATAAAATTCCCCAAAATCCTTAAATGTTATGTGAGATCTTCTATATTTAGGGTATAGATTTCCATGGACCATTTATCCCTTAAAATGGATTCTCATACATATTTCTTGCAGTTGATTATGTTTATATGTGGTTTGAGGCAAAACACACTAGAAAGGATGATTCACATATTGTTAGTGAGTTCTTAAAGACACACATCTTCCGTATATTTTTCACACCTCGTGCCTTGATAAGTGACTATAGAACCCATTTTTGTAATAAAACCATGAAATCTTTTTTTAAAGAATGGGTTTGTACATAAAACATTAACAACATATCACCCCCAAAAAAATGTCATGGCTGAACTTTCTAATAGAGAAGTAAAAAGAGTGCTTGAGAGAATTGTAAAACCCAACAGAAAAGACTGGCCTGAAAGACATAGTGATACACTTTGGGATTATCGAACTTCTTATAGAACAACCATTGGGATATCTTCCTTTTAGGATGGTTTTTTGTAAAGCATGTCATTTTCCAGTTGAAATTCAATATAAGTTATTTTGGGTAGTGAAAATAAGTAATTTTGATCCTGGAAATCATAGTGAGGAACGATTGTTACAATTGGATGAATTGGAGGAGCTTACACTTGATTCTTGTGAGAATTCTAATCACTTCAAAGAAAAATCCAAGTCACTCCATGATAGACACATATGGAGAAAGGTATTTCATGAAGGTGAATTGGTAATTCTCTTCAATTCTCAATTTCAGCATCACCCAGGTAATCGTAATTCATGTTGGGAAGATCCTTTTGTTATTACTAATGTTTACCAATTTGGTGGAGTGCAAGTTCAAGACTCCTCTTCTAAAAGGACATTCAAGGTTAATGGACATCGGTTAAAGCATCACCATGAGAGGACCCACAATCTTCGATCATCATCAACATACACTAGATCCCCAACATCTCCAGTCAACTAACCACTAGATGGAGATGGAAACCCACCAAATCCAATCCTCGGGGCACCTCTTTCACTTTAACTCCCACTCTATCTCTTCCTCTATCTACCTCTTTATTCTTCTTCCTCTCACTTACATTTTTATTACCACTTTTTTTTTATAACCTTTCTTTTTCACATTCTCTTTTGTGTGGGTGTATCCTAATAAAAAAAAACAACAAATAAAAACAATCATATTAAAAAATAGAAAAAAATCAAGAGTCATGCTTACTCACCATCTATTTTTGAAATTCTCTCCAACCATTTTGGGAATTTAACAGACATGTTTTCATCTTAAATTTTTTTTGTTTTCATCAGGACTTTTGATAATGATTTTTGTGTCAAAATTAAATTTTTATTTGAACGCTCAATTTTTTATTTGGATAATATGTTTCCAAAACCATGAAGAACAAAATTTTCTTTCATGCCAAGGAAACCTATGTCCATATTTTCAAAATGTGTTTTTTACCCCCATTTGTGGTCCTTGAGTTTTTGGACCTTCGAGTTGAATTTCCTACTGTAGTGTTCATTAATATGATAGTGGAATTTTCTAAACCACATGAGAACCACAATAGCCAAATAACCTCTCATTCCATTATATTAATCCTCCTTTTGAAATCCCCTTCAAACCTATGAAAAATATTTCATAGAGAGCCACATTAAAATCCCATTACCTTTTCCCACCCAATATCAACATGTATATTCATTGAATAATTTATTGAAATTTAAGTTTAGGGGGAATGGATTTCATTGTTAGGGTACCCTATTATTGATTTTCAATGAGCTATCATCTTCTTGAGGGCAGGAATCCATTTTATTTTGGGGGGGGGGGGTAAGTTGTCATTATGTGTGTTTCGGGGAATGTAAAGTAATTTCATTTATCTAATTTTATATATGTTATTAACAAGTGTTCAAAAAAATGAATAAAAAAATCTAAAAAAATTGAATAAATGGGTTGTGTCTTGGGTAGGTCAAAATTCACTCTACCTTATCCTTTGATCTTGTTATAACTATTACAATTAGTGTCATTAGGAGATCAAACAAGGGATGTTATTTGAGGGTGAGATCTGTTCCAAGGTCAACTTTCGAGAAAAAAATGAAAAAAATGAAAAGAATAAAAATAAAACTTACATTATATTCTTATTGGGAGAAGATTTGTGTTTTGTAGATATACTATATAATCAGTAACATTATATTTTTATCATCTATTGTGTTTTTCTTCCAACAATCATTCCCTTGTAAATATGTGTTTTTATTTTATACCATGTTTTATTTCAAAAAAATTTGCATTTCTTTTTCTATGTTGGTGTTTTAACCATATTCTTCTCTCTCTTGGACATTATATTCTTACCGTTCCATAGACATAGAAAAACCCCATAAAAATAAATCTTGATTCTTGTGCACTTTGGATAGGTATTGGAAGCTGAGAGCTCTTTAAATCTCTAATATTTTCACTTTTGGTTGGTGAAAGAGTGAACCTCCACAAATGAATTTTATCATCATGATAGGTTTAAATTTTGAGCATCCACATTTTCCATTTTACAATATGAGCATGAAATAAGGAATTAGTTTTGGAACATTGTTTTTGTAAAAACTTGTGGTGTAATTCAAAATGGATGAGTGATATAGTCTAATCATCCCCTGATTTAAGAAAACAATATTTTAATATTTGTTGGTGAGTGAAAATGATTTTGTCATGTTTTTATATTTTTTGAACATGATGACATGCCCAAGACTATGTTTTTGTGAGTTTATGTTGCTAATATTTCCATGTCTTATTATATACTCTATTTGCGGATTTTATATGAAATGTGCATAATTTGTGTGAAATATTAATGTTTTAATACTAAGTATAATTTTTGAGCATGTTTAGAAGTAGTCCAATTGTGTCAGTTTACTATTTTATTTATAACTATAACCATAATTATCCATATTGTGTGTATTTTTTTTGGGATTCCTAATTTAATGTAGAACATTTCATTAGAAGGGATCATAGTCCAATTCTTCCATTTGAAGGCTCACATTTACCACACATGATGACTGACAAGTTCTGTGAAGAAACTGGACCAGTGATGAAGATTGAATTACTGGGATAAATCTAGAATTTAAAATTCCTTAATTATTCTAAAAGGATTGGGGTACAATTTAAGGTGTTTTGTATAAAAATTTCAGGGCCCAACATCAAAAAACAAGAGGCCCAACATATGCTTTGAAGTCCTGCCCACCATTCTGGACAAAAATAAAATCAGTAGAGTATGCATAACATATATCATGATTTAATGACCCACTCAATTAAGATTCTTTAATGTGGAATAGGAGATATATTTGTCCGACTTGTCTTAATACATCATTCGGTTTTGGAGGCATATGACTCTTCAAAAACCCTTTAACATTCTGGACATCAAAAATTCTGGATTGAAATGGACAGATTGAATTTGTTTAATAAACTGACCATAACATTGGCTACATATGTCCAAATGACTCCAAATTTTGAGAGAGGATGGAAAAATTTATTATATACAACATGAAAAATTGAGGTTTCTAGGGATTCAGCAGTCTGTATAGCCAAACTAGTGATGTAAGTAGAGGGATAGATTGGGAATGCAAACAGTCCACTCCTTGGGCTATAAATACTCACCCCTTCTCTCCTTTAGAGTAGTTGGAATTTCAAAAAAGAGGATATCATATTGGAACGACCAAAGCCTTGACAAAGGATTGGGAGGAATAGAAATACTCATGTTTTCACTTGAAAGACCTTTCCTCATCTCTTTGTTTTCATTTACTTTTATGTTTTTCATTGTTGTAATTTTTTAAAGTCCTTTTTTTGTAATTCTGTTTTAATTAAAATTTCTTCTTCAATATCTATTATTATAATACACCTCATGTAGTTTAATATTAATGTTATTAAAATAGTTTAAATTCAATTGTATCCCATTTACTTATTTTTCTTCCACATTCAATGGAATGTCCTTTTTTTTTAATTATCATCATTGTTCGTGTGTGTGTGTGTCTGATGCACCACTCTTTTCTAATCCCTTTATTTTTCTTCTATTCTTAATTTATCATCATAATTATTATAACCACTAAATATTTTTAATATATCATGATGATGTTGATGATCCTTATGATGAATTGTGTATTCAATGTGAACTTTTATCCTTATATGATCAGTGTTCTACAAAAAGTTCCTATAAAAAAGTGGATACATAAAAACCTAGAATCTCTATTTTAAAATGTCAACAAGAAATCACCTCTATGATTTATGATATTTTTTTGGAAGAGGATGAAATTATTTCGTTGCATAATAACTTCATTATTTGGAATTGGGGGATTTTGAGTCAATTTCATCAATATAACGACCATTTATTTTAGATTTAATACCACTCGCTTTTGATTTAAACTATTTTAAAATTACTGAAATTGAGTGGTTCAATGTATTTATAAAAAAATAATTATTCAATGATTAAAATAATATATTAATTAACCTTTTTTTAGAAAAATAAAATTCATTTTGTTGATCATAATAGACATACCAATAATTTAATCCATGTTATGTTCCCGATGAAAATTTACAGATTTGATTTTCAAGCTATTAGGAAGTCCCAATAGAGGATAAACCACAATATTATATAAGAATTTACAGATCAGATCATGATGTGGATGTACCCGCACATAATATACACAATGTATGACTCAAAATTGGTCATCCACATCCATGTTGTCTCAATAAATATAGATTGTAAATATTGATAATGTGGAATAATTAATTAACCACAATGACATTTTAGAATAGTTGGAGACTATAAATTTATAATAAAATGGTAAATAATTTCTCCAAAAAAGTCCATATCTCCCATTAATCATATACATTCTTGAAATATTACCACATGATATAAATTAATATTAATTTTATATATTCGTTTGTAATTTTTAGGGTACAATTTCCCCAATAAGACCAAATGAATACAACATTAACCACTAATATTGGAATATATTCTTAATAGAGGATTCCAGTTGGGATATGAATTTACTAAAAACATTGAAATGATTTTATCTATGAATATAATCATATTATTTTGTGGATTTTCTAATATAATTTCTCGATGATTACAATATATTAATATTTTCCTTTTATCATTCAATGGAAATAATGTATTATAAAAATGAATTGTGGGATTATTCTTTTGAACAAATGAAATATAACATTAGGATTAAAAAATAAATACATTCATGTCATGTAATTATAAATAAAATTTTTCTATGTAAATAAAATGTTATAGTGAAAAAATCATTTCCAGGTCTCAGTTTTGTGAATCATATTAGATCATTCTTCATTGATGTGGGATTCTACGGAAGGATCATCTGGAAGATTAGTAAGGCCTATATTTCTCAGTCAATATTTTTGTTAAAAGAATCAAAATTTGATGTAACTAATGTTTCTAGAAGGAATATTATTATCTGAAGAAAATATGGATCACCCCAATATATATTAAACCTTCGAACTAGGTACACTAATTTGGACTGATTTGTGAGGAATAAAACTATGAATTGGGAGTATAAAGTTTTAAATGAATTTAAAAAATACCACAAGTCATAACAATTGAATAATGGAACATGGATTCCACCTAGATTAATTACATGAAAAATTATATATAATTTCATGCAATTATATTTTCATTAGTTAAATATAGATCTTATTCACTTATAATAAATGTTTTTGTTTTTTAAAATTGAATAGTTCTTAGGTAATTAATGAATATAATTGTTTTAAAGACAATTTTGGAATGAAATATATGGATCTTAAAAGATATCAAACATGTTATCAAAGAAAATACGAGTGATGAAAATCATTTTGAAGATCAGCTTAAAATACATAAAAAACTACAAATATTAAAATTATAAAACTTATTCCTAAAAATTACTAAATACCATGAGATAAGTACTACATGATTGTATTACCAGTGCCATATTATGCCCATATATTAAATTATGTGGCCACATATCATGTATCGTTAAACATTATCTCTCATCAAAACAGAAACAAAACGTTAAAGGATGAATATATATTTTGGAATATAGACTCCAATAGAAATGAAATAATGACAAATCCATAAGAAGGTTATAAAAAACAAGTGAAATAGAATCATTATTTAAATATTTTCCTAAAATTTATTCGTTAGGCCACATTGGGCATCAAATAATTGAAATAAAAGTATTATAATGATTAATATAATCAAAATAATTTTTTACTGATTCTCATGAATACATTAAAAATGTGACAATCATAAATATGATATAAATAATTAAAAAATACAAAACATTCCTGAATAACTAATCATTTATTTTTTAAATAATAAATATATTGTATATATTTTTTTAATGGGACATTTCCCATGTCTTTTCGAGATTATAATATTTTACATGGATTTGTTTATGTCTCTTTATGGGTGGATGAATAGGCTATAATGACTAATGATTCCAATGGTGTGAGTTAATTTTGAGGTATAATAAATGTTGTTGTTTTTTAGTTCCAAAGGATATCATATGTGACTTATGGAATCAATATTTCTAATAAAATGGAATACATGCATAAATATTTTCAGGTGCATTTTAAGACATCAAAACCAAACCATACATAGAAAAAAGATAAATTGAGTTTTATATAAAGGATACGAAATATATCATGTTAAATTTAGTCCTACACATATATAATTATTTTAAATTAAGAATTCATGACACATTCTGGTAATACATAATAATATAAAATAATCATGTATGATTTATCTTGAACTAGTTGATTTATTTGAAAATTTGTCATCATTGATTATAGATTGAGAACCAATAATATTAATCTGTCAAAATTATGAATTTGGAATTCGTGATCAATGATAAAGGGAGAGAAAATTTGGTTTGAGAGTTACATGAAATTAGAAAAGGGGATTTGTAGAACATTATAATTAGAAATTTATAAACAAAGTCTCACAGGAAAAAGTATTTCTAAAAAATTCCATTCAAACTGGAGATTTGTTTCTCTATGAAGCTCTATTTTGAAGTTATATTCGAGTATGATTCATTATTTGTGGGACAATAATTCTTATTAATAATTGTAATCCTATTTTTTGAAATTATGAAAATATATAATAATATGAAAACCCAATCCCTATTAATGTAAAAATTATGAAAAAAGTTCCATGTGAATCCACCATAAAAACCAAAGGAGGAGCTCAAGAAAATCCAACCCATCTAACTATATAGATTCATTAAATCATTTAATGTTAATGAAATTTACCTAATGAACTACAGCGAGGAAACACAATATGTATTGTTTTCTAATTAATTCAATTTTTTCAGAGTGTCTCATATACCCATCAACCATTTAATATTTAATAAAATGTTTATAAGTCTTTATCATTTGTTTTACATGACCACCAATGATGAAGTCAATAATTATCCACATTCAACAGTAATTAACCTGGGAAAAATATTCATGTGAATATAGAGTTTATTCATACATCCATCATCTTCCAAACTGCCAATATTATTTAGAGAATTATTTTTAATAATGATATAACAATAGCTGTTCTAATCTTTATATTTGATCCTCACAATAGAATACTTGATTTAAGTTACATATCGAGGATTGATGATTTTATTCTGAACCATGTTATTACATGTTTTATAAATAATTTATAATGATGTTGAATGATAATTTTTAGTTGTTTTTTTATTTGATTCAATCATGGATACACAAATGATGACTATTTATTTTAAATAATTTGGTGTTTCTTTTAAATTAAATATATCTATCATTTATCATAATTTGAATTTATGAAATTGATTATACATGATTTATTATTCTTACTTATTCTGTAGGTGAAAATAAGAAATCCAATATTCCTTTTTTGATAGGACTACCAGTCCAAAAAATAAACATTATATCTTCATCTTATTTCTTGAGTTATTTTTAGATATGAAAATATTCGTAAAATTTATTGAATCCTGTCCAATGAAATAACTATTAATGAAATTTAATTTATTGTGTCATTTTTATTGGTAATTTTTTTTCATTGAGACCAAAATATACATTTTTCCTTGTTTATCCCTAAATTAACATGAATGAATATTTATGGGATAATCCATATTTTAATTCATGTGTATCCATTGCTTCCATCATATATGTATTTTAATAATAATATAAAGATAATGTGTGGGGGTTATGAAATTCATTCGGGAATGTTAAACTATATTTTATGTGAAATCTGTGGCGTCATTATCTTATATATAGTTAAATGGATTTAATTTTATTCAATGTTTTTAATTTTATTCAATTCAGGACAATAAAAAAACGATAATAGCTCATGTATTTAATGAATAAAATATCACCATTACTAGACCATTTTTTCATAAGTGATTAGGTTTTAAATTTGAGGTTTAATAACTGATAATATTTAAGTAATTTAAAAAATTGAAATAATAGTTTGAATGACATAAGGAAAATTGGAAAAAAAATTATATGAAAATTCAACCATAAGAAATCCATTAATTAATTTATCAGATTTCATGAAATTACATTGATAATGTGATGTGTGACTTAGAAATTTTAAGGGGAAAATTACAGTGGTATTTAATAATTTGATATCATTATTTATACGTTATAGTGAAGCATTTTTTAAATGGAATAATGTTTTAAAATTATTTCAAACCATCCGTAGGCCAAAGAATCATTAAAATCATTTTTTCAAGTAATAATGATTTATTATGGATTTTATTACAAAAAGGTAAGATTATTTTCTTTTTATGTATTTAGAAAAAGAACATGCTATCAATGTTTAAGAATAAATATACATGGATTATTGTCATGATTGATAAATGGAGATATTAAAAGTGAGGTATATCCTGACATACAATGTTTAATAATAATAAATTGATTAACATGAATGAATGAAGGAGACGATCCACCATTTTCAAAAGTGAGAAGGTAAAATACATAGATTGGATGTTTCCTAAAAAAATATTTATATTGACTTAGTATATTATGTGCAATATTAAAATTCTATTTTACATTAGTAATCCATTTTCATTCCCTTATGATTTTAAATTTGGAAAAAACTGTTTTTTCTTAATTCAATTTTACTATTTAATTCTCGAGGACCATCATAGTTATTGTGTAGCGGTATTTTTTGGACCTATATTTTCATGTATTTATTAAATAAAATTAAAATGTTTCATTGATAGATTTTAATGAATAATTCTTTATACATTGTTCATTTATTAAATTGGGTGAATTTCAAATTAAGGAATAAAAATGGAATATAATTTTAAAATAATTGTCATGTTATGAAATTTAATATTTTTTTATAATTTTAAATAATTATACACTTTTTTTGAATAATATTATAAGGAAATAGATTTGGGAACGGTCAACATATCTCTCATATAATGGCCAAAAAGACATTTATCATGCCCCAATAACGTGTTTGTAAGAACCCAGACCTCCTTTTTATGTATGTATTTCCTTTTTTAATGGTTTTTGAGAAAAGATGAGTTTTTAGAAATTTTCGAAGTACACAGAATGTAATTTAAGTGTACACGCCATGTACTATCTAGCCACATGAGTTTGTGTTTGGGCAGTGTTTGGGCCACACACACAGCCATGTAGGGGTCATGTGGAGGCCGATTAAAGTGGAGTACAGAAAAGGCTAGTACATGTTGTCTACTCCACATGTACATGCCATGTACATTGTTTTTTTTTCATTAAACGCACAGGGGTCATGTCTAATCACCAGAACATGCTTCTTCTCCAGATTTATGACCAAGATCATCTCATACTGGTGAAAATATTTTCTGAGCCAATGAGCCTCCGTCTATTCTCTTAATTGACCTTCGTCGATTGCATTAGAACCACATCGGTAAGATCTTCCTTCTTATAGAGATTTTTTTTCCAATTCCTCCTCTTTTTCAAGATATCATGGGTTGAAAATTTTGGATGTTCTCTGAGATCTATGACTTTCCAAGGAGAATCAAGATTGGAGGATCATTTATACCGATCTCCTAGCATCACGGTAGGCGGTTTGGGCCTTTCTATTCAATTTTTTTGTGTATTATTTGAAAATTCCATGAATACCCTTGAATGGGGTCTTGCATGTTTCCTGTTTTACCCCTGTTGTTTTTCTTACTTTTCTGTATGTTTTTGTGGAAGTAATTTGGAGATGTACGAGGATAATTGTCATGCATGGATATTTTTTCATGATTTGTTTTGTTTACAACCTTTTGTACTTGTTTAGCCTTTGGTCGTTATACCTATTATACATGCATCGCAATCATGGGTTGGAGTGTTGTTCCCTAACATGCTTGTTTTGTTGCACACTGGTTATCGAATTATATCTAATGGTTTACTTTGGGATTATGTCAATATTGTGCACTGACTGGAATGCGTTCGTGAGAACATGGTGTTATAGACTATAATGGGACAGACCGAGTGAGATTCTTTAGAGGGTCTTGGACATTATAGACTATAGGGGATATAGCATGTGAGATTCCCAGGGAGTCATGGATATTATATTCTATAGGTGGATATACTGAGGGGTTTTTTTTCATAGAGTCTTGATCATATAGACTATAAGGGGATAGACCAAGTGAGCTTCCTCAAAGTGTCTTTTCTTGTTTGGATTTCCTTAACCGACTCTAGGATATAAGTTGAATTGACCGAGTGAGAATCCTGAAAGAGTATGTGATCGACCTAAGGCATAAGGAGTAATAGACTGAGTGAGCTTCCTTAGAGAGTCTCTAGCCTTTGGGCTATAAGAGGATTTGCCAGTGTGATATGCCTCAGAGAGTACATGACTTCCTTATACTATAAGGGGGATTGACTTATTGTGCTTCCTTAGAGAGTATTATAAATTCATATGACCAAACCATAGGGGTTATGATATGTGTACTGGCAAGAGGGTTGTTGGAACATCTTGGATATAAACAGAGAGGATGGTTGGGAGTAATTCTCAGAGGGTTTCCGATTTGTGGTTAGTTGTTTGCTTCACTACAGCTTGTTGATCTGTGGATTGTTTACTTTTGTGTACCATCCTATTTTCTGTTTACCATTACTACATACTATACTTTACCTATCATATACTCACTGACTGTTAGGCACATATATTTGTGTCGTTGCCTACTGGGATTTTGTCTCACACCCTAATTAGGTTATACTTTTGTCCCAAACAAATTATATTGTTGTAGGTATATATAAGGGAAAGCAACTGTCCACTTTAGGTACATGACTTGCATTGGAGTAGGAGAACATGGGACCAAGCCGAGGCGTGCGATGCTAAGGTGTTGCTTACCTGGTTTCTTTTGTACTTTGGATTTGTATTGTATTCAACATTGGGACTTGTTTGGCTATATTCCTATACATATGTATCATTCATAATTTCATATAAATATGTGTGTGGTCCAGTTGATTATTGTTTTAGTCTTTTGTTGTTTACTATTTTTGTATATTGACTACTTTCGCTATTGTATTTTTTGTTTACTTCTACTGTGTAGTCTTCCATTGAGGGCATAGTTTCCCCACCATTACACTCAAGGCCCTCGCTGCTAGTTGACAACATCCGTCATTCAGGGAAATGTTCTTGAGGCCTTGTGACCAACCGATTATGGGGAACCTATGGGTGGCATCCAAAATTGGGATGTTACAAAGTGGTATTAGATGAATTATTTTCTATTGAATTGCAATTTGGAGACTATATCTACAGATAAGACAGAATAGATATCTGTTAATAATTTATTCTCGGGAGTTGTTATCCCTCGTACAGGGAAATGAAATACGACATTGTTTATTGCATTTTTATTGGCTTGCAATTTTACAGTTTATTTGATTTCATCAATGGGGGATACGTATGATTTTTTTTGTTACCGTTGTTGTTATTCTGGTTCTATTTCTGTTGCAACCCGATGAAATTTGGGTATTCCATCTCATGCATTATATATAAACTTGTTATAAATCACATTCCATGCATTATTTCCATGCCATCTAGGATGCATTAACAATTGGATGTTGTTGTGATAGACGTTGTGTATATTATTCATGCTTTTGTGATAGATTCTTTGATATAATCTCTACTATTTGATCGAAAATTTGTTTTTATAGTACTTTTCTCAGATGGATGCGTAACATTCGTTCTTGTGGTGTTATGGTCTCTCGTGGATGGGAATTTGGTGGATCATTGCTTGGTTTCATTGTTATAACTTGAATAGGTTTCCAAGCTTTGATTCGTGAGGAGTATGGGACCTTGAGGTTCGAAAATTGGCACCATAACTCATGTTTTTGTTTTGTGTCTTCTGCGCTTCAGAGTAGTTTCTGAGCTAGTTCCAAGAAAATCCCATAATACACGACATGTACTTTATTAAAACATGTTGTGTAGTTTTTAAACCATGTCACTAACTATATGGGCAGAAATATAGGGTTTTCAATGTTCATCAGGAACACGCTGTGTAATATAAGCACACGTCATGTTGTAGCGATCGTGTGTTTACCAATGTGACTAACGACACAGATGGAAGAAAAATTGACAAAACATGTCATGTCATATAATCACACATTGTTCCATGTATCTTATGTACCCGACCATGTCAGGAACTACACGGGTCGGTGAAAACCATCAATTAAATGCCGTGTTATTAGGGATCACACCGTTTAGAGTGAACTGTGTAGCCGACCTTGTAACTAACAACATGGGTCGTTGAAACCTATCTAGTACACACCGTGTAGAGGTCATACACGCCGTGTAGTCTAGTATTAAGAGGTCCATGAGGGTTAGCAATGTAAGGAGACACCGGTATGGGAATAGTGTTCAAGTACACGTCGTGTGTGGGGAAAACACGCCGTGTGGTTGGGGCATTACACGACCAGTTGTGGCCAAACTACACACCCATGTGAATGGCTTAACAGAACACGTCATTTAGTTTTTATACACGTTGTGTAGCCGTGTTTTGTGAAATTTGAATGTGTCTTCCTCTTGTTCCCTACTTGTACACTTGTGTTCTCAGTCTTTGATAATCCCAATCTAAGGTATGCTTTGACCTTTTAGATTTATGCCAACGAGTCTTCCTCCGGTTGAATGTCAGCTGCTATATGTTGATTGGACACCAGATATGGCCAATCAGGGACTTCTTGCAGATCCTCCTATTGTGCGATCCTTGGCACCAGTATTTATACCAGTTGCAGGAACTGAGGTGAAATTTAGGGATGATTTTCTGAGGATGATGCAGAGTTTCTAGGGAGTGCCACCTCTTGCCTCGTTGATGGCAGAGTTGACACAGGTTTTCCTGTAGCAGCATCCTCCCCCCTTCTTAGGGGAAAGAGGACCTAAGGCTACAAAGTCATGGATAGAGACCAAAATGAGAATTGTTTATCATATGGAGATACCTCCAGAGAAAGGGGGAATCTATCGAACTATATGCTCTGAGACTCCGCGAAAATGTGGTGGGAGGTGATCTCGAAGTTAGGACGCCATCTATGATTGACTTCAGATGAGTTTTGGTGCATCTTCTAGTATTAATTCTACCAGGAGCCCTTGTGGGCTGATCGATCACGAGTGTTTATGAGTCTAGAACATGGTTCTATTTCTGTTATGCAGTACACATCTCGCATTACTGAGCGGCAGCAGTTCACGCCTATTCCAGGAGGAAATGAGTTATTCCATGCGCAGAAGTTAGAGGATGGTATATGGCATGATATCTGATCGTAGGTGAAAATCGTCTGGTTGACTTCAATATCCTCTATCATCAACTAGGAGCTAATCACAAAGAACAATCTGAGAATGTCGTGAGCAGTGAGCTCGGGATGTTCGACATCGAGAGTCAATGTTCCTCATACTGATAGCAAGATGCGCCGTAGGGAGTCTACTCGAGGAGATCAGAGTAGGCGGAATGTATTCTTAGGCAGCTAGGTTGTATGCTACTAGTGTAGGTGGGTTAGGAATACTAGTACTTAGTGCCATAGATACCCAATGGAGGATATATCCATCATTTCTTCAAGTTCTTCTCACCTACATATGGTGGTATAGGTTTTTCTATGACCCTGTGTACAAGAGATTCATCCCCAGTTTCTCACCAGTTGTGAAACTTGTGTTCTTTCAGCTGTTCGGGCAGAGGTGGAGGTCACGACAATGGTGGTCAGTCACCAGGCTACTAGTGACAGTATAGTGGATCAGATC
Organism: Viscum album; assembly: GCA_963277665.1. Classification (NCBI taxonomy): domain Eukaryota; kingdom Viridiplantae; phylum Streptophyta; class Magnoliopsida; order Santalales; family Viscaceae; genus Viscum; species Viscum album. Next base: position 2,134,349,418 of record OY728147.1, on the reverse strand, counting down.
AAAGTTTTCAGGTAGGTTTATAGGGTCGTGGTGCATGATTGACTTTTGTAGTGGATCAGACCATTCATGAGAAGGATATCGACCCTTCTACAGTTTGAGGTACGATCTTAGTAGCCTCATATTAACCTCCAGCTCTTTTCAAAACTAGTTTTATGCATAACTTTATCTCTATTGTTATTTTGGATATCCATGTGCTTTACATCATTTCCTCTGCAGATACTCTGACTCTAGACACACCGTTGGAGACTATAGCTCTTATTGTATGTCCGTGTAGAGATTACCCCCTTGAGGTTGCAGGGTATCACTTCTTATGGGACCTCTACATCTTAGAGATGGTGATCTATGATGTCATTCTAGGAATGGACTAATAGTTCATTTCCAGGCATTGTTCGATTGTTATCGCCACTTGGTGAGTTTCGTATCACCTGAGGGTAGATATTTCATTTACAATGGTGAGTGAGTTGTCCAGGCGAATCGAGCAGGACACGAGAATCATGGGCTATGAGGAGGTACAACTTAGATTGCTAGTTTATATCTGGATGACCAGGGGACTTCACAGTTAGACTTCCCTCTACTGGTGGATCATTTCAAAGATGTCTCTATAGAGGACTTTTCAGGGTTTCCTCCAGAGCATGAGGTAGAATTTTTGATTGAGCTCATTCCAGGAGTGGCACCAGTGTCCATTCCTCCTTATAGGATGGATACACCTGAGTTACAGGGGCTGAAGAAGCAGTTAGAGGAGTTGCAGGAAAAGGGATTGATCTGACCCAGTATATCTCCTTGGGGATCACCTTTCTTGTTTGCAAATATGGTAGACAATAGCCTCATGCTTTGTGTGTACAACTGGACGTTGAACTAGTTGACGATCAAGAATCTGTATCCATTTTCGAGTATTGATGATCTCATTGATCATCTTCGAGGTGTCTGGGAGTTCTCAATGATTTATTTGAGATTTGTTTATCATCAGGTGTGCGTTAGACCATGTGATATACCTCTTAAATCCTTCAAGGGAAGGTATGGCCTATACGAGTATATTGTTATGCCGTTCGGCATCACGAACATGTCGAAAATTTTCATGGAACTGATTAACCGGATGTTCCATCCATACATGGATTCCTTCACGGTGGTTTTCATGGAAGAAATCTTGGTTTACTCTCTCACTTGATATGACCATGCTTCACACATTGAGATTGTTTTGAGTACACTGAGAGTGAATCAGTTATATGCTTCGTTCTCAAAATGACACTTTTGGATGGACCAGATTCACATCGTGAATCATGTTATCTTAGAGGCAGGAGTATCAGTAGAACCAATGAAAGTGAGAGCTATAGTTTCATGGGAGAAACCGAAGAACATCTTTGAGGTGTAGAGTTTCCTAGGGCTGGTTTGATACTAAAGATGTTTCATACTAGAATGTTCATGCCTTGCAGCGCCACAGATAGGTCTGACCAAGAAAGTGGCGATGTTCATATAGTCAGATACATGTGATTCATCAATTCAGGAGATTAAAGGGTGGTTGACTTCAGCAGTGATACTAGTCTTTCCAGATCTAGGAAATAGCTATATTGTTTAATGTGATGCTGTAGGTATCGCGCTAAGATATAAGCTTATCCTAGGAGATGGAGTCGTTGCTTGCAGGTCTCGATAGTTAAGGCCACATGAGAAGAATTACCCGACAATCAATTTGGATTTGGTAGCTGTTGTGAATGCCCTATGATATTGGAGACATTATCTTCTCAGAGAGCACATTGTGGGGTTCATCGACCACATGAGTCTCAAATTCTTCTTCAAACAGCGTGATCTAAATCTAAGACAGTGCAGTTGGGTCGAGTACCTCCAGTTCTTTCACAGTGAGCTTTCATACACACCTGGGAAAGGCAATTTTGTGGCTGATGCACTAAGTATGAGAACACAGATACATGAAATTCAGGATACCAACAGTGAGGGGAAGCTTATGGCACTATTCTATGAGATGAATTTAGAGGTGCACGACAGATAGGGGCAGACATTTCTATAATATGTAGTTGTTACCTCTACACTAGTTGATAGGTTATAGATGAGGCAACTATCAGACTCAAAAGGCCTAGTCCTATAGGAGAGTGTGTCAAGAGAGGACCCACATCCTAGATGGACATTGGTCGAGGATGAGATCTCACATTTCCAAGGACTCGTATGGGTGCCAGCAGCCATACGCGAGGAGCGGATGTAAGATTTTCATTCCTCAGTTTGGGTTGTTCATCCTAGAATCACCATGATGTATCATGATCTACACTGCCATTATTTTTGTCCAGGTATGAAGAGAGATGTTGCTGGATTTTTCATGAGGTCTTCCACTTGTCAGTAGCTGGAAGCAGAGAATCGGTGACCAACTGGTCTTTTGCAGCAATTACATATTACAGATTTGAAGTGGAATGATGTTGCGATGTACTTCATGACCGTGATGCCGAGGTCACCTCGAGTTAATGATTCTATTTGGGTTTTCATTAACCGGCTTACAACGGTTTATCACTTCTTTCCAATCAAGGAGAAGTTCAGCATTGATGAGCGTGGATGATTGTACATCCTAGATATTTTACATCTACATAGAGTTCCACATTCCATTGTTATAGAAAGGGATACACATTTTAATTCTAGGTTCAGGAAGGGGATTTTGAAGGATTTGGGTACATAAGTACTTTTGAGTACCACAGAGAATCCCCAGACAGATTTCATGTCCTACAGTACAATTCAGGTGCATGAGGATATTATCTGAGCTTTCATTTTGGACTTTGGATTTTCTTGGTACATGCATATACTTCTTGTGGAGTTTTCCTACAACAACAATTTTTAGGCAAATATTCAGATGGAACCTTACGAGGCTTCGTACGGTATTCCATGATGATCATAATTATGCTGGTTATAGATAGGAGAGGCAACTTTACTGGGACCTCGTCATGTTCAGGAGACCTCATATCAGATAGAGTTGGTTTAGAAGAGGATTCATATGGCATAGTCCCGATAAGAGTCTTATTCTGATCTGTGGAGACGACCTCTGGATTTTGAGGTCAGGGATCAGGTTTTTCGGCGTGCCACACCGAGGTTGGTACACAAGAAGATTCAGATATAGGGTAAGATTTCACCATGGTACATAGGGTTGTTTGATGTGTTGGGGAGAGTTGGGCCAGTTTCCTATCAGTTGCAGTTACCTCAGAAATACCAGGCTATGTACGACATATTCCACATTTTTCAGCTCGAATGTCACGTTTCAAACACGTCTCATGTATTTCAACTTAAGGTGGTTGAGATCGAAGAGGATGATTTGTTTGATGTGCATCCTATATGGATTTTCGATCACAGTATGAAGGTTCTCTATGGTTGTCCTGTTCCTCTAGTATGGGTGTAATGGAAGAACGGGCGTGTATAGTACAAGTCTTGGGAGAGGGACGTCGATGTACGATCGTAGTGGCCGGAGCTATTCAGGGTTTGTTCTTCCATGCCTCACTCGGGAAATTCGGTGAAAAATTTCTTTATGTGGTGAAGTTGGTAAAAATTCAGTCTATCTTTTCAGGTATGTTTTTACTTTTTCTGAGGATTTGAGAAAAGAGGAGTTTCTAGATATAATTGAAGTACTCATCATGTACTCCCTTGCCACATGAGGCCATGTGCTAGCCATCCCTAGGAGACAGACATGGCCATGTTGGGGTGATGTGGAGGCCTAATAATGTGGGGTACAGAAAAGGATAGTACACTCAGTGTACTCCAAAAGTATATTCCATGTACGTTGTTTTTTTATTACATGATCAGGGCCGCGTCTAATCAGTAGAACACGCTACTTCTCCCGCTTCATCGACTGAGAGAATCCCATACGACCACAAAACTATTATGATCTCCCGAGCCTCTGTCCATTCTCATAATAGAGCTCTTTCAATTACGTTGGAACTACAGAGGTATGCTCTTCCTTCTCCAATAGCTTTGTTTTCTGCTTCCTCTTCTTTCTCAAGTTATCATGGGTTGAGTGTTTTGTATATTTTCATAGGTCTGCGATGTTCCAAGGAGAATCAAGATTTCAGGTTCAATTATATTGATCTCCTAGAATCAAGGTAGGTTTCTTGTGCCTTTCCATTCAATATTTTTTAGTATTATGTGCAAATTCCACCAATACCCTTGAACATGGTATTGTGTGTTTCCTATTTTCCCTTGCTTTTTTACAACCTTTCTTCTACACTTGTGAAAAGGAAATTTGATGATTTATGAGGATAATTTATTTTCATGGATGTTTTTCCATGCCTTGTTCTATTTACGAACTTTTGGTCGTGTTCATCATTTTTCCGTTATACCTGTTTTCCATGCCTTGTGACCGTGGGATGAAGTGTTGTTAGCTGACATGCTTGTTATGCTATTGACTAGTTATCCAAGTAGCTCTGTAAGTTTTTTTTGGCCTTATTTCATTATTATACACTGATTATCATTGGGCCACGAGAACTTGGTTCTATTGACTATAAGGGTGTATACTGACTGGGCTTCCTCAGAGAGTCTTGGACATTATCGACTATAGGGGATTGACCAAGTGAGCTTCCAAGAGAGTCTTGGATATTATAGACAACATAATGATAGACTGAGTGAGCTTCCTCATAGAGTTTTGATCTTATAGACTATAAGTGGATATACTGAGTGAGATTCTTCATAGTGTTTTTTTGTTTGAATTTCCTTAAAAAACTCTAGGATATATGAGGTATTGACCAAGTGAGATTCATTAGAGATCATGTTATTAACCTGAGCCTATAGGAGGAATTGATTGAGTGAGATTCCTCGAAGAGTATCTAGACCATGGGGATATAAGGGGAATTTAACGTGTGATCTTCCTCTGAGAGTCCCTGGATACCATAAACTATAAGGTGAATTGACTGGGCGTTCTTCCTCAGAGAGTCTTATAAATTCATATGACCAAAGCAGAGTGGTTAGGAAGAGTGTACTACCCATAGGGTTGTTCGTACTTCTTAGATAGGACCAGAGGGGATGGATGTGAGTACATACTATTGGGTTTCCTGTTTGTGGTTAGATATTTTCTTCATTGATCATGTTGATCTGTGGATTATTTACTATTGTGTACCAGCCTATTTATAGCTTATTGTTAATGCTTACAATGCTTTACTTTCCATATATTCTCTGACTGTTAGGCACAGATCATCAGGTGGTTGCCTACAGAGATTTAGTCTCGCACCCTGTTTGGGTAATGATTTTGGGCCAAAATATATTATATTGTTGCAGGTATAGATAAGGTTAAGCCCCATTCCACTTTAGGTAATTGACTTGCATTGGGGCAAGAGAGCATGGAACCATTCTGAGGCTTGTGATGCTGATGAATTTCTTATCTGGTTTCTTTTGTACTTTGGTTTAGTACTATATTAAGCATTGTGACTTGTTTGGATTCATTCCTAGACATATTTACCAAAAATAATTTCATATATCGGTGTTTTCTCTAGTTTTTTATTGTTTTAGTCTTACGTTGTATACTGTTGTAGGATATTGACTGCTTCTGCTATTGTTTGTGTTGTTTACCTCTACTGTGTACTCTACCAATGATCGAATAGTTTCCCCACTATCACATCCATCGCCATCAATGCTAGTCAAAAGCCTTTGGAGTTCAGGAAAATGTGCTTGAGGCCAAGTGACCAACCCTGTACGAGGTTCCTCTGGGTGGATTCCGGAACCGGGACGTTACAATGTTGGCTGACCAAGTAGGCCATTGAGCGATCATTCTTAGGTGAAAAAGAAGGATCAAGCTCATTAAGTGGAGCCCGATATAAATACCTAAACATAAAAATAACATAATCTAGAGTGTTATTAAATTATTCAATGTCTTCACTATGGGTATATTTTTAAGATTTATGTCGCACATAATTAGGTCATATTTCATATATAACCAAACTATATAATAAAATGTTGACTAATCCAAATTAGTAATCATTTTTATCATATTATAATACTTTTATAAAAAATAATGATATATATTAAATGAAAATAATTACGAAATTACACATAAATTATTCCATTCCATTACACATCATTTACCCCTATGCACAATATTTCAAAATTATAGATAAGCATAAATGTCTCAGTACCAGTAATGAAAACATAGAAATCTCTTAATCTAGCGAAAACATGAATTCCCATGAAATGTTTATCCTTTATATTAATTTTAAATAAGTGAAAGGAATAAATTAATTTAAAAATGAGAAAATTATGTTTCCCAATGGAAATAATTTAATCCAATAAATTAAATTTATAACCCGATGTTGGAATCATATATCATCTTTTTCATAAAACACAATCTAAAACATTTTCTATGGAATAACCTTATGGTTGAATTCCAATTTAATTATCTGGGGAACAAAATCATTATCCATAAAATTAGGGAAACCTAATGGGGTTTTCACTTTATGTAAGATATATGAGGATATCCCAAGTGTTGTAATGGGGCTCAGAATATCATATAATATTCAAGAAGTTTTTTCATTTTTATAAGCTATATTGGGGCTAAACCCTTCATATAATCTATATAAGACTCACATGTGATCTATAATTCATATCAACCCCTTATATATGTTATAATGGGTTGAATCATTATTTAGATAACATTCATGCACAATATAATGATAAAAAATAATTATCATCAACTTTTTATCGTAAAACAATATGAATAAAACCTATTAATCCATGTTAGAAACATTTCTGATATCAAAATATCCATTTACTCTAAAAACTAATTTTCAATAACTGAATACCCATATTAAGATATTTTTATTTCATTTATGAGAAATGTAAGTCATACAACAGAATCCATATTTGAATCATTATTATGGTGGCATAAATAGGCATTGTCACTATACATGTTAAAAATGGATCATTCCAGTTATTGTTTTTCATAAGAGCCCATATAGAATACATAAATATATTTCTTTTGAAAAATGTTCATATATTGTAAAAAGTGGTGTAAAATTTAATTTATACTAAATTTATTTCCATATAAAATAATTTTTAGAATCATATTATGAACAATGACATGGATGATAAATAGTTTGGAGGAAAACAATAAAATGAGTCATTTTGAATGAAATTCCCCTTATCCCGATGGAAACAATTTAATAATAAGACCCATGAATAAAAGAAACACCATATGACATGTTAATAGATAAATCCATGATATAAAATGTAAATGGGTTCGTATATACAACTTCTTAATAATATAGATACCTAAATTTTTAATATTCATCATTAAAAATAATTTGATATAAAACTCTTTACGCTGAGATTGAATTACCCAACACATTCATTATATTATGAAATAACATACAATATGTTAATTTTTTATTTGATTTAAAATATTTTTAATTATTATTATTATTTTAATTTGACATGTTATATTTAATATAAAATATAAAATCAACTATGTTTTAATTGGATGTTTTGGTGATAATTGACATATGTATAAAAATGACTTTAGTTTGTTTACTATTGTCTTAAAAGGTAATTATTTAAACATATCAAAAATAATATTCGTGATTTATTTTTAATTTTTATACATAAATTAATCATTTTAAAACATTTAATTAATTATGATTATGAAAAATTATCTTTTTTATAATCATAGAGAAGTTAGACCGTCTGTATGCTAGAGTAACATTGACAATTTTCATTGAAAATTATGGAAATGGGGAAAGTAATATTTTATCAATAAAATATGATAATAATATCACATATAACATATTATTTCATTAAATATACATATTTATATAAATAAATAAATGTTGTGATTATAAAAATAATCAAATCGATTCATGGAGGTGGTACTCTAATGGTAAACGAACATCGTGATAAATTATTATTGTATGAATGAAAAAGATATATTTACATTTACAAATAATAAAATTATCATGAAATTTTGCCTTATTGAAATAATATCATATGTATTAATTACCATTACCCTTTTTACCTTCTTCTTAATGAATTAGTGATAATTTAATGACATCACTATGCAATGTTGTAGTCCACTGAACACACGAGAGCCCTTATAATGTCTACCATGGAATGTAAAAAATGGATTATATTTGTGAAGAAATATCTCCATAATTATGAATATTATAAAAATATAATATATATTTCTGAAATACTTTACTATAAAAATATGTGAGGGGTGATGATTGAAAATGGACATCATTGGTTCATAAAGAGTTATTCTGTCTGAAAAACAACATTATGGATTCAGATAACATCTAATGGAAGAGTATATGGATTTAGATTATAACATTAAAATAATAACATATTAGTATATAGTACATAATTGTGTCTATATAAATAAAAATGAATAATATTTGAAGGATATAGAATATGAAATAAATTAAATATGATCAGTTAATGATTATATATCTTCTTCAAGAATCCATATTTGGTAATCATCAATGGTTTCAATAGGAATGATTTTTTATCAAAATAAGGGATTTATGATTTTGCTATGGAATTATGAATGATATTTGGAGATGGATTTTCTGATCCAAAGGTAATTGATATTATATTGATGATATAAAATGTAGTGACCTATTAATAGAGAGGTTCGTAATGTGTCATATTATTTTAGGTAATTACCTCTTTGTGGTCTGTGATAAACATATATTGTTTGATTATTCATATTCTATAAAATAGGGAGTCTTATTAGTTTTTATAGATGAGAGGCATTTTATTTGAAAATTATTTAAATTTTTTGTATTTTTTGTTATATAGAATTGAATCATGATATAAATATATTAAATATTATTTCATGGGTTTTCCATTAATTTTTTACTATTTAGTGTGAAGATTTAATGTAATGGATAGAAACTATTTTTCAAAAATTACACACAATTTATATATAAAATGATTTTATATGAATCTAGAAATAAGTGGTGAACTGATTCATGATGTGAATTAGTTACACATCGTAAAACTCTTTCACATCATTTAAATATCGATCATGATAAATTATATCCCGAGATAAGAATATAATTATTTAAATTCAAAATTATGTAATAAAATATGTTAAAATAATTACACAACATGGATTCAACAGTCCTTCTGGATTTATGTGGTATTCATATATTCATATTTCATTAATTCATTTAATACAACTATTATTTTATAATAAGGTGAATTCCAAAAAAATTTGGAAACCATCATTCCATTCTAGAAATATGAATCACACATATATTCCCTTATGAGTTATTTGGAATAGATTATCCCTTATCCTCTACCATTCCTTTTCATTGTAGTGTAAATATATGGACATAATTTTTTGATGTTTTACCTCAATATGTTGTGTTATATGATACTTTATGGGATCCTCTATGCCTCCATTCTTTTTGGAGACTCATTTTGGATGATTTTAAAAATCTCCCTATATTGATAAGTGTCCAAAAATAACATTATCGAGTGATTAAATGACAAATCTAAAAAGAAATGTGATTGTTATGATTTATCATGTTAAATAAAAAAATTATCCATTGATTAATGATAATGAATGGAATAGAATATTTTTCAGATACCTTTGGATTATTTTGTTGGTGAATAATGGCTTATAGATAGCTATTTGTGTGAGTTGACCTTTGAATAATAACATTTATAATTTGTTAATTTTGGTTTATCATGGAATGATATTGTGGGTGATTGATTGATATAAGTTCCATCACTTTATAACTTATGGGATATTTTTTTGTTGTATACAAATTTGTGTATAAATGAATGTTTAATTGAATTACAGTTGGTAAATTGTATAATTAATCTATATGGATTATGATTTCATATTTTTATATCTATAATAGAATGAATTGATGGTTGATACATGTTGAAATAAATTTATAACACTCTATCCTATATGATCAATAGTAAAATTGTTATATATAAATGTGTATATATAGTATGAAATGATTATTCTGTGGTCTTATCCCCCTATTAAAATCATAAATTCTAATATATAGTGTTATTATTATAAATATGTTCGAAAATTATTGTATAGAATTCGCGAACCAGTTGATGTTGAAATGATTTTATATAAGGAAATGCATGGAGGATGAAATAATCATACTATCAGTTCTTCCTAGTTGTTATATTATTCTGTTGTTTTTTGGGGTGGGAATGGTTATGTTACTTGTTCTGATACATTTTGACATGGTGATGAAATTTATAGAGTTATGTATTGTATTAATTGTTTAATTAATGCACCTGTTTATCACATTATTGCATTCCCTTGTTATAATTTTTTTTATTTTATACATAATGTTGTTGAACTACTTTGTTTTAATCATGCACTATACATTAATTCATTTGATACTTTAGAACATTACATATGTTATTATTGAAAAAAGGGAAAAGGATGTTAATTCTATTTTTAATCCCTGCATGATGGGATGATGTTTTGAGATGGTACAGAAAAGGGGTTTTGAATTAGGGTGATTTGAGATTATATCTGGTCAACTTATTTTTTATTTTTATTGTCTTCATTTTTACATTATGATACCACTCAACATGTAATTAGGTTGTTTAATATCAAGGGTTTAACTAGTTTCTGATTAACTTTCCATCTTTAAGGTATATTGGTTACATTGTTATTTTTATTTTTATATAATTTTTATGATATTATTACAATACTGTTTAACTATATACCATGGGTTGTAGTCTCAACAATATATTACTAACACTGATAATTCTAGCCACAATCCTTTAGCATACCTAATGGCATTATTGAGGTCTTGTAAATAACTCGTTTTTCTTCATGAGAGAGTAACTTAATACAGTGTGTTACTATATAGAAATAATATACATGTTTTTATTACACTTGATTTAAATTTTTTTAATGGAATAATGTATAATATTATGTGTTGGTACATAGTAGTGTTCTTTTTTTTGTAGGAGTAATTAACCCATGTATGTTGGAAAATCCTTGTGATGAGGGTTGAAATTGATGTATATGATGTTTTCTTGTTACATTTCATGTTATCTCACCCAGATTTACTCACATGTTTTGTGGTGTTATTTTTCGAATATATTAATACTAATTAAATTTAATGGGGCTACATTACAATACTTAAATTATGACTGGCACATTGGAATACATATTAAAATGCATTTTTCATGATTGGGAAATATTTATACATCTGATATACCATCCAATATGAATAGTGAAATGATGTACATGTTATATATGATAAATGAAATGAATAAACGTGAGAATAATTCTAGAAAACATGTAATCCATGTTTATATAGTCTATGAGAAATGGTTCTCCAGTTTTTTCATGAGGGGATGTTGACCTTCATTGTTAGATAGAGTTTTGTGGAGTCTTTTTATCCTGTCGTTAAAATACCTAATCATCATCTTTATGTTGATGATAATGGGAGTTGTATTCATCACTCCCCTAACACGAATGAGTTGTATCAACCCATTGGGGAGTGAGGCCTCCATGAAACCGGGTTTTATATTATGTTAGTCATGATGTTCGTTAGAATATTGATACCCCCACATTAAGGATGGTGATATGTGCTGCATATATTCTTCGTCGAGATTCCAAAAAGTGGTGGGACATTACAGGGAATTGTGGGATGTAGGAATATATTTAATGGAAGGACATCAAGGTGATTTTATTGAGAAAAACTTATATAGATATATTTATCGATGAGAAGGATCGTCAATTGAAACATCTGTCAAAAGATTCCATGTAAGTGATGGACCGCACCGTGTGATTCACTGATTGGTTTTGGTTTCTTCCACCATTAGTAGCTGGTGAGATTTCATATAGAATGCATTTTTAGGATTGGAATATCTATGAGAATGGTACAAAACTGATTTTTTTTATCTGATTAGCATTCTGATTTGATGAATTAGGTACTCCTCACAGAGGGAAATATGAGAGAGTCCTTGAGTAGCAGTGATGTAATTTTTGAATGAAAATCTATGAGATCATATTCCATTTGATATAATCATTTCAACGATATCATTTCCATGAAATAATGGATAGATAATCAATGGTATGGGAATTCCTTCACAGTACCATCTTCCATTATAGTTCATATTGTGTTGAATGTTAGTTCACAAGTGGACATAGAGTATATAAGCTTCTATAGAGTGACCTGCTAGAAGATGACATGGTCATCTAAAGAAGTTTTAGTGGAATTTCTCATAGAAGATAAATGATAGGGGATTAGGTCTAGTATTTTAATATTTAAGGGACTCATCTACACATAAAAATACAGGTAGCTGGAGTTTTAATAGGTCATTCAGGTTGATGTAGGGGACATGACACCCAAGTATAGGAATTACAGTACTATGTTGGTGGAATTGACTAGGGTATTTAAGAATGATCTCAGGGGTAGACGGGCCATACATATCTATATGCTCTGAATTCTACTCAAACATTTTTCGTTACATGACCTTCTAGCATCAGATTTATTATTAATTTATCATCTATAAGTTATTGTGTCTTGTTTGATAACGGAGTATCACATTTTCTTTTTAAATACCCTTTCTGAAAATTCTTTAGTATAGGTTGTGGATATCATGGATGGTGTTTCAAAAATTTATAAACTATTGGAATTGTGTTTATAGAATATCAATTGTTAAAAGTCATGTTATATCGAATATTGTGGATACCATTTCATATTGAAACTAAATTTGGTTGAAATTACTCATTTCAATATGATCCATAGGATGTATTGGTTAATCATATAATAGGATCATGTTTTCAATTATTGGATGAGTCTTAACATACTATATAAAAATGGAGGTATATATTCTAACCATGGTGAGTGGGATCTTATGGTTGATCAACCAAGGAAAATTCATTGTCGATCATATTTTCTCAGGAGTTAATCATTTTTTTGGATTTTGTGGAATCTATCTCAATTATTTACTACCATTGGTAGACAATTAAAAATGTGTCTTTCCTAATTATTTCAATGAAATTCCACCAATGTTATAAGTTGAGTTCATGATTGATTTGGTTTTGGGAGACGGGCTAATTTCAATATGTCCTTATGAATGGATCCATCAGTGCTTTGGGAGTTGAATGATCACTTAGATGATTTGGAATCAAGATTATTCCCAATGACTCGTATTTATCCATAGTGTGGTATAGATCTACTTAATAAAAATGATGATGGAACTAGGAATATATGTATGTATTATCATATCTTGATATTGATCGCTATAATAAACTAGTGTACCATTATATGAAGAAAGAGGTATTTGATCAACTATTATGTGTTGATATATTTTCCATGATTGGATTGATATTAATACTCCACCATTTCATGGTGAGACCATCAGTAATACTACATATATTTCTAGGCATAGGTGGGGACATTATGAGTTTTTAATGATATCATATAGTCGGAAAAATTGAAAAAGTGTTACCCATGTTATTGATGAATAATATATTTCATCCATTTGAAGATCAATTTATAGTTTGTTTTTCAATTAAATATTAGTGTACTCCATGTTAGTAGACGATCTATCGAAAGATATGGTCATCATCTTGAGTACATTGAGATAGAATCAGATTTAATAAGATATAATAATTAGTAGCTTCTAGATATATAAAACACAATTCATGTGTCATGTCATCTCATAGAGAAGAGTATCAGTAGTCTATTATTATTTTATATAGTGGTATCTTAGGATCAGACTGCGAATAATTTATACATTCAGAGATTCTTGGGATTGGAAGATTTTATGAGATCATTTTATAGGTTTTTTACTATTTGGAAGCACCAATGTGCAAGCAGAAAAATAAGTATGTGATGTAGTTTTTTATGATTCTTGCTTGAGAATATTTCATGGAATGAAGAGAAGGATGGATGAAACACATATCCTAACATTACCTAATATTGGAAAATAATTTATTGTCTAATTTGATACAATTGGTTTTGGACATTGAGTAGTTATGAATCCAGGGGATAAAGTAGTTACTATGGACAATATAACATTGTTCCCACATGTGATGAATTAACCTACTCTAAATCTAGATTTAGATTCAATGGTAAATGATATGATACACTTGTTAAAATATTATATAGGTGAGTAGTTTTTTGTGTACACAGACCACATCATCCCTATGTACATATTTTCCTAGTGGGATGTGAACTATTTGAATATGATGGAGGTCATGTATTTTGACATTATGATGGAATACACACCATGAAAAGGGAATTGTGTTGATGATAATTTTAGTCGAAATGAAAATAAAATAGAAGAAGCAATTGAGTTTTTCTACATGTGGAGGATTATGAAACTCTATGCATAAAAAAATTATATGCTAATGAATCACATTGGAAGGTCGCACTGAATTTGAAAATTTTTATACACATATTTTATGATTGGATCAGGATAGATATGTTATCTAATCCAAAAAAAAAATTTGTGACACATTTTATATTATTTCGAGACACCCTTATGATATTCTCTTGGTATAAAAATTTCAACTATTTTCTAGGTTGATTATGGGTTCCTACTATCATCTAAAAGCATTTGATGATATATATACATGCATTAATATGGGTGGTACATCTACGATTGAAAAATAAATATCATGATATTTATGAATATTACTATGTGTAATGAATGAAGTATGAGGTAGCATGGTTCATGGTGATATAGATCACACGCCATTAGGTGAATATTGATCATTAGGGGAATAAAAGGCAGTTTCATCCTTTGAACATTCATGAGTGGAATTGGGATAGTTTTACTATATATTTTGTTTGATAGTATTACCTAGAACAACCCATAAGAATAACACCACATGGTTGATGGTGCATCGATTAATGAAATAATTCCACCACATGAATAGGAAAGATTCCATCTCTATTGATGATCTGGGTAGTATTTACATGGTTCATATAGTTCAGTCCCATGTTTTTGTGAGGTGTATAAATTTTGTTAGAGATCACGATCTCACATCCTAGTTCTAAACGGGTAGTTAGAAATATCTAGGATCATATATTCATTTGAGTACAACCTATCATCCCCAATATATAGTCAATATTAGTGGAATATATAAGAATGAGAGTATATATTATGACAATAATAATTGAATTTTATTGTTAGGGGATGAATAATATGGAACATGTGAAGGATTATTATAATAACAATATATGTGCACTGAATTGATGGAATATTGTTTTTAATTTTATGTCAGACTATGTCATTGGAATATTTATTGTTTGGAGGTAAGAATGTGAGAAATTTTTGTGTTGAGTCGCATTCAGTGTTAAATCTGTAGTTTTATTTGATCAAGTGGTAGTTTGTAAACATGAAGAGTATAAAGAAAAAGAATATTTACAATCATAATAAACCTATAAAGTTAAAGGACAATCATTTTGTTTTATTTTGGTTGTCACCTTGGTTGCGGAAGCATCATATCATGAGAAATGAAATTATATCACCATGTTTTATTAGGTTGTTTGATATTATCGTTGGGTTCTTTCTGGTTTTATGTCAATTATCCCTTCCATATTACTAAAATTCTATGCCTAATGTGTTTCTTGTGTTTTTGTATTAATGAAATAATTTTGAACCTTCTAATATAGTATGTATTGATGAAGTACACCGATGTATTATTATAGCCTTAGATGTTAATCAAATACGGATAACATTCCATAGTTAGGTTTATATTCATGGTATGAGATTTATCAGTTGAGGGAGATAATTGGCATCATGGATGAGTTAAAGAGTATTCCAAGGATATGGAGTTTGACCTGTGAACACAGTGGATACACTTGTTCTCCAGGACCCTATAGTGAGGCAGCGAGTTGATCTGGGATGACTACTTATATTATGGGGAGGAGATAAGATCACATCTCTTTCTAGGTAAATCTACCAACATGTTTTGTGTGTATTGTATTTCATTGGGGTTTCCATTGACTATAAACAATTATAGAAGTGTCTTGATTGTAAGAAGATAATAATGTTGAAGAAATTCAGATAATAATCTTGGTTGTTTGTTTTTAATAAATCGTGTCCTAGTATAAACATTTTAAATGGTAATAAAATGGGTTTTCATGAGTTTTTAATGCCTCAATGGATGTTTGGGAACATTCATAGAAGATATGATGAAAAATGGCTTCTTTAAAATTAAATAATGAGTATATGTAAATAAATGTTTAACTACCACAAGAAATTGGTCATAAATTGAATCATTATGAGATGTTGTGACGTGTCATAGATCTAATTCTCATATTATAAACATCTATTAGGATAAATAATAACCTCAGGGAATAAATTATTTTGTTTTACTCCAAAATGTAGAAATACAGTATGTGAATAGAATACTCATCATAGGTTCATCATACACAATTATTTCAGTGGGTATCATGTATGACAATTTCATTAACTATGTTTATTTCTCACTATTATAAAGGGTAGGTTAATTCAGTGAATTTTTGGAACCCTTCCTCCCTTTTTTGACTTCATTATCACACATATTATCCCTATTGATTATTTATTAATATATTATATATTCTCTTATGTCATTCCTCATCATTGTTTTTTAAATAAATTGACCATGTTTTTGGGGGTTTCATTTCAATATTTTGTGATCAAGGATACTTAAAGTGATCATCGTCAATGGGTTCCATGTTTTAAATGATGGATGGAAAATTTATTTATCACCCGATAAAGGATGTGGGTCTAAACCTAACCCTATACTCCATTTTATTTTCATCTCCAAAAAATATCTGGATTGTGCTAATGTAACATGGGAACTAATTAACATATTTATTTAGTAATGTTAAAAAGTGGAATGGAATATTTTTTGAATTCCTTTGGATTCAATTAATGATTCATGGTGTCATATGATTACTAATTGGGTGAGTAAACCGATGAATAAAAATAAAATTTCTAATGTTTTTTATTATGTTTAGCATGACATGAAATTTAAGGTAATTTATTAAAAATCAATAATCCTAGAAATAAAATAGCAGTTATTTTTCTATATATGTTTAAGTTTTTTTATTAATAAACATGTAATGGGATGAAAAATGGTAAATTTAATAATAAAATATTGAGGCGTATGATGTCATATTGTAATGTACCTATTATGATTACTTAATCAATGATATATGTAAAAATGATTATATAGAATTATATTCTCAGTTATACATGCAGAAATAATTATATATAGAGCATTTAATTGGGGATGGAATTCTTATATTATAGTCTTAGCGAAGTTATATATACTGAAATTCATATATTTTTCCCAACAACCATTAATTCTATATGTAATTATTATATATTAGTCATTTCTTGTAGAATATGAAATTATTATATATTAGGTAATTATATGTTTAAAATTTTCTATTTCAATGGGTTCTACATAGTAGTTTTATTATACCATGATTTCTGAATATGGTTGTCCAGTTTTTTCTAAATACTGAGAGAAATGTTTCCATGGTTTTGTAGCTGGTGGATTTATGTATTGTAAGAATCCATTAAATAATACCCATGTTTATTTCATTAGTGCATGCACATGTTATCTAACTGGTTTGGTTTATTCAATATGTCAGTGACCTTCATTGATTTACGATATCCATAATTAGGCTTCTACTTGGTATATAATTAGATTAAATTTATTTATTTTTAGAAAATAGATATGATCATTTAACTGATTTTGATAATTTTGGATTCGGTCGGAGATTGGATATGGGACTAACATGGGGGTCATGACTGATGTCATTTTAGATTATATTGAGTTAGTGGGGTCTTTATATGTATTTATTTTAGTTTTATATTTATATTCATCACATCTCATTGTTAAATGTTTTACAATTATTTTTTTTCTACATTACAATATTATTGAATGATATTTGGTTTCCACTATTCTTTTTTTACTCTTCTATTATTATTATCCTATTATTATGATATTCTGTATCTCTACATCATGGGTTGTAATCACCGAAACATATTTCGCACACCGTAGATTATATTCTACATCTTATGGTGTACAGGGAAGTGTGATTGAGGTTTTATAACAATACATTTTTTTAATCACATGAGGGACTTCGATAATAGGATATGATACTTTGTGAGTGACACTCTTGTCAATATTGAAAAGAAATATGTGTATTGAATTTATTCAAATTCCAAATGTCTTAAAAATAGAAAATTCATGTGTGTTATGAACGATACTAAAAATTGAACATTATATATATTTTTTAGTTGTGTTCTTATGACATTTTAATCATTAATATTTTAGATTAACATCCCATGTAAATCCATTTTATCCTTTAATATGGTAATCAATTTTTGGGTATTAACTATTTAATATTGTCAAAAATTTAGTTGACCATATTAGATAATATGTATTATTATGATTCAAAATATATAATATTTTTTAACAAATTTAATTCATAGTTTTCAACAATTTAATTTTAAAATTAATCCTGGAGATGTGATACAAAATAGGGTTTACATAATGTGTATTAATCTAGAAAGAGATGATTTATACAAACTCAATGATTAATAAGAATAATTATATGAATAAAATTTAATATTTCGTGATATATAATATTTATTTCATTTTAAAAAATTCACCTCCATTATTTATTTCATTAATAAAATTGATGAAAAATGAGGAAATTTAAAATAGTGATCTGAAAAAATCCATTTTTTATTGGAGAAAAAAACAAAAAAAATAATCCAATATAAAGTTTAACATTGTTTTGTTCATAATCATGTTAGTTTTCACTCATATTAAATATCTATAGAAACACATATGAAAAATGTAACATATAATTTTATTTAATACATAACACCATTGATAGGATATGTGTAATAAAATTCCTTAAATTTTTAACACATTTTATTTAATTCATGAATCCTATGAAAAACCTAAAAACCCAAGAAGTATTATATCTTTATCTAAATGGTCATTGAATATAAAAAAAATTCACATGAAAAAATATCAATTTTTTATCGTTGTAATTCATTATAACCGATAAGATGAAATTATAACCCCCTTTTGAATTCCTAGATTATCATAATTATAATAAACTTAAACACCTTGTTATATTGGAATAACCATATAAATGACTTGAAATATAATTCTCTAGAGAAAATAATCATTTCCCAATGCATTTCTGATCTATAATGAACCTCACTAATCATATAAGCAATATTGGTTACACAAAAGAATTATAATGGGGATCAACTCGTTATATTACTTATATCATGTCCACTATTGTTTTTTGAACAATAATGGGGCTCAACACTAGGTATTAGCAATATCAGGGTAAACCATGAGCTATAATGGATCATAACTTATTTTTTTTATTGTGCTCAGTCATTATGAATATAAATATAATGTAGTGTATAATTAATTAACTGTATTATTCTTAAATTGTTTTATCATCAATACCATAAAAACATTATTACCATTATGAAAATAATTTTCATATATTCATATACTCTGTTCTTATATAAACCTTTTCAATAAAAAAATTACCTCTAATGTGAATGTGTTTTTTTCATTGAGGATAAAATACACTATTTCAAATTAATCCATTAATAGAATAATATTTTAGGATGAAGAAAAATTCATTATCGCTCTGTTTATTAAAATAGGATATTATTATTTCCATTTTTCTAAATAATGTACAAAAATACATAAATGCATTAATTTTGAAAAAATTAAAAAAATTAAAAGTAAAAAAAATATTTACATTATAAACCATTTCTATAAGTGAGATATTTTGATGAAAAACATTAAAATACATTTGTTTGAAATTCATTGCCTTATATTACATTGGAAACACATGAATCATAATCCAATGAAAGATTAAAATAAAATGTATTAAATATTATAATAATAGTTATATTGCTGATATAAAATATAAAAAGGGATTTAGATACACCTTATAAAATAATATAATAAAATTAACATCAGAATATGACTAATTGATAGGCAATTGAGATGAAATCCCTTACCTTGAGCCTGACATGTCACATAGGTTCATTATCATCCTCAGTAATAATATTATCATAATTATTTATATTATCTATAAATTTTTAATTATTATTATACATATTATTTCTTTTATTACAATTTTATATATAGTTTCTTAATCCATTGTGTTTACTTCACTTGATTAGACATCATTTAGATTCTGTGTCATAATAACATATCTAGAATGACTATTAATCAAAGTGTTATTTATTTTTAAATATCTATAATATTAACATTAAATAATTATCATTTATTACATAATATATTTTTTATTACCAATAATGAAATGGGTATAAAAAATGACCTTCATTTCGATCATGGAGAAGGTAGGTTGATCATTTGGAAATGAGATGTTTCTATGTTTCCATTACCATAATGGAATGTTTGATTGTAATTTTTTTTATTTGAAAAGTATATTATTATTATATAAACAATATTATATATTTAAATAATTATATATATTTAATTCATGTAATGTGGTGATGATGAAAAATAAATAACTTGATGGTGGTGGTATCCCAAAAATACACAAAGGATGTTATCATTTTTCTGTTTTTGAATGTTAATGATATAATATATTTTTGAATGAAATATGTTTCATGAATGTAATTATTATTTAAGGTATATAACATATTTTATTAAATATTTTATGTTTTTCCATCCATGTAATATATTTTTGAAATATGAATCACATCATTTTATAAGGTTATAATCCATCGTACACAGAAATGACTTTATCATACCTCCCATGAAATGAAAATTATGACGGTATATGTTATATAATATATCCGCAAGTAATAATATATTTAAAATATCATATATATATATATATATTCATCTTTTTAAACAGGTTGTTAGAGATGGTGAGGGAAAGCTAATGATGTCGGTTAGAGAGGTAGTTGTCTTTCGTACACCTGAATGGTGATTTACAATCTCATTTTATGAAAATGAAGATGGATTTACGATATTAAAGTAATATTTTATTGTAAAATTATATCGTTTAAAATATTTATATTATATATCAAGAGTTTATTAATATTTTAAGGATATGTAACAAAATAGAAAAAAAATAATATCTGTTATGAATGATACATCTTTATTGGCCACCCTCCTTTGGTTGGCTCAAAAAGACTACATTATATGGTTTTATGATAAAAATATGAGATCATGAAATTTTTATGGAAATTAATGGATATATTTTTATTTTTATTGAATTTGTAAAATGGCTCTTATGGTGTGAATTATAGAGGATATGATTTGTCCATTGATAATTGAGGGTAAAAACACACTTGTATCTTTTGAAAAGAATATGATGCAAACATGTTTTTCACATATATATTGGATAAAAATAAAATATTTTTATGAAGAATCCATTATAATTTCATAATATTGCCAATAAAAATTTTATATAGTGTTTCAGTTAATTTAAATCTATATATTTTTTACATTAAATCCAATTTAAATGTAATTATTCCTTAACCACATTAATTAATTTTTATGATTTAGATATTCAATATTTTTAAAAATAAAATATCTATATTATATAATATAAAATATTCTTATTAAAAATAATGAATCCATTGTCTAAAAATGAATTTATATAATTGGAATAATGGTAAATTAATATTGATTCTGCATTCAGGATGAAAAACAGGTTTCCAATGTAGTTTTTTTCAATAAAATGATGTATTTATATTAAATGCATGATAAAAAATAATAAATTTAGGACACAAATTAATCTTTTATTTATATATTATATTTTAATATAATTTTATAAAATTCCAATTATGAATTAGTTCAATTAAATATTTTGGATAATCATTCTGCATTTTAAAAAATTTTACAGAAAATTTTTTTTTTATCAAAAAATATAGAAAATAAAATATATTGATGATTAGAAATAAATTAATATTATTAAAAATAAATAAATAATAAATATTTATCATTATATCATATTATAAATATAATTTTTCTTTTAAATATATTATTTTATTTAAATGAAATATGATTTTAATGAAAAAAAACTTATTTTTTCACTATTCCATGAAAAAATAATATCCTTTGGAATAATGAACAAATATCACCCTAAGTAAATTCTGATATTATATTTTTCTTATAAAACTTAATTTTTATCATATACCTTTTTGAATTTATACAAACATTAATTATATTATTTCTTTATAAAAATAAATTAAAAAATTAATTGAAGAAAACATATTTTTAGAAGATTAAAAGAACATTACATAAAACAGATCTACAATTAAATGAAAATTTATATATAATTAAGACTCTGTAGGGAATATATATATATATATATATTGAGTTAATATAAAAATATAATTAATATCATGTAATTTACTGGTTAGGTTATAATTTTTATAAGTTTGTCTTGTTGTTTAATCTGAATGTTGTCTTCCAAAAAAGAAATTCAAAATAAATTTACTATATAATGTATTTGGTTTTTACAACAAGTGATCATATGTTGGGACATGGACCATGCATGATATGTGTTCATGGTCATCCCATGTATTATCCTTGTAGTGTTACTATATCCCATAATGGTTGAAGGATTTTGAGCTGTGGAGGCCCCATACTTCATTTTAAATGATTTCCACATACAACATAATTTTTAATATTGGATGTTGAGCCTTGTGGAAATTTTAGTCATAATAAAAATGGTTCGGACCAACATTAGTGCCACTCTACACATGCTCATACATTATTCTTTCCTCTCTTATGCCACCTCAAAACCTAATACTACCACTGCATGTGACCACCAACATTAATAACTCATGAGAGACACTATGTCCACCACTAAATAGCTTAGTGAAAATATAAAATAAAATTTTTATTCCCATAACCACCATTAATTTTGTTTAGGAGCTTAGATGATGTCATTAATGAACAATTATTATTGTATGTTTTTTAATGTAAAATATTGAAAGGTGGTCCTGGAGTTCATTTTAATAATTCACTATGGAGGGTGTGGACATGTGATTATAGGAGGATATTCCACACTAATAACATTTATTCAACTTATATGATTCCAGGATAATCAATAGTTCTGGAATTTTAGATGATGATATCATTATCATAGTGGTTGATGTGAAACAATAAATGATGTTATACCAAAGAGGTGTACCGGTGGACGATTCCCAATGTTATATTATACTACCCTATCCAATTAATGTGATTCAATATGGAATTTTTTTTGTGATAATAAAAAATAATTGAAATTGAAATTTTCACAATACATATATCTATGTATTTACCCGATATAAAGGATATTTGAACAAGATAGATATAGAGGATTCCTTCCAATATAAATATAATACATCAAACCACTAAAATTGGATAAAAGGATTAAATATTGTATTAATAACCACTCATACTCATTGAACTATTTGATTCTTTATTTAGTATGATTATTTTCTTACCATGATATCTATCCTTCTTACTCCAATTATTTCATTCAATATAGAACTGTAGAATAGGCCTATGTTGGTTAAAGGGGGTGACATGAATTTTTAATCATTCTTATAGTATATTATATTGAAATTTAGGTTATTTCTTCTTGGTATAACTTTTTATAGCATTTAAATTTATAAATTAATCGTGGTGAGGTTTTTCTCATGATTTAATAGGAATATTAATTTTTTTCTTAGTCAAAAATTCATGTCTCCCAATATTGATAATTAATCACACCGATTGATTAGATTATAATATAGTATTGTGTTTTTTGGGATTAATAAATTTTTTTGAATAAAAACATCTCTTCCTCATATGTTTCTTAATTACAAAAACTAATTAATAATTTCCTAGATTTGTTAAAAAAATGATCATTTTGGATTTACCACATTGAATGGAGGATACTCAAAAAAATTGAAATTAAGGGGATAATTATAATTTTCATTAAACATGAAAATTATTGAAAAGTTGTATTAGGATGTTGAACCAAAAATATAGTAAATTTAAAAATATTGATACATCTATTTGAAGGTACAATGATTGAATTAAAAAAGAGAAGACAAATTTAAATACTATAAATTTTTTCTTCTGAATTCCATCCTCCATGTGTATTTATAACCATTTCTTAACAAAATAATTACTTTTTATAAATAGTTCACTTTTGATAGATAAATATAATAACATATCTTTGGATACAACAATTTTTCACATATAAAATTACATAATGAGGGGACATTAAAATATCTTTTACTAAACCCTTTGACAGGAAAGTGTAACAATTACAGTATAATCAAAAATTACATAGGAAAAAAAAAATCATATAACTTCATTTGTTTATATAATGTATTGGAGAGATATAATAGACTCACACAATATTGGTTGGTAACAAAACCACCCATCATCATAATCAATTATCATAAACCATAATACAATAAATAAATGCTTACATTATAAAAACATTACATATAATTATAGGATTAAATTTCTAGATATTAAAATATATATTCTATTCTAATTTTATATCTTCAAATAACATGAACATAAATAATGTGGGGTTTACATTAAATAAAACATGTAATCCATTAAATAAAATCAAATATTAAATAATTCCATTCAATGTGGGAAATTTTGTTGTCGATGTATATGTTAAAATACAACATTCCTATTCACTTTTTTTTAATTAAAGTCTAAACATTGGGTAAAGAAATTATTTTTGAATAATATACTAATAATTTCAAAGAGTCTAAAATATTCATTTTTAATTCCCATATATCCATCTAATACATACGAAAAATAGTTTTAAAATTCTTTTTTGTAGAAAATTAAATTTTTAAGTGAAACATTAAAAGAAGATTCATAATGGAATGTCCCTTACATTATGTCCGACCTATATTTGACATTATATATATTATAGAATAATAATATTAGGGTAATTATTTACATTATTAAGATATTTTTCAGGTTTATTACTATATTAACTTAATCTTATAGCATTAGATAATTAAATATTTAATAAATTATTTTCTTGTCAGCTGTTTTGATGATATTTATTTCATAAATCCAAAATGGATTTGGTAAGAAGATAATGGTCAACATGAAAATTCATCCATCATTTTCTGAATATTATCATTTATATACATATACTAAAATTTTGAATATATTTCATTATTATTGTTATGAAGAATGTAATATGTCACCATCATCAAGAGGGTAGGACTTACAGACACATGAATAACATTTCAATTTATAAATGATTATTATTAAAATAAAGTAAATATATATTTTTTAATCCAATATTTTTATTTTATCATAAATATAAAATTATTATTTATTTATTCTTATATATGTCATCAATGTTGTGTGGTTATTATTAATGAAATATATGGCATCATGGTGGTGGTAGATGCTTCTTATGCAGAAAGAATGTTATCATTTATCAGTGAATGGAAGGGTAATAAATTAAAATATATCTACATTAATATTGATACATATTTCATAAAATTATATAAATATTTATATTTATATAATTCCATCATTATTAAAATATAAGATATAATATAAATGAAAATGATATGTGCTTGATTTCAAGGCTTTATTTCTCCAAACACACAAATGATGGTTTTGATTTTCATTTGCGGGAATATGATATTGATATGGGTTCTACCATTAAAATATCAAAACCTACATAAGCACATGTTATTTTTATTATTATATATTCATTCTAAAATAATATTTTATGAATGTTGAATATGAAATAAAATAATGATATTTGTTTAAAAACAATGTATCTTCTTTTGAATTTCTCTAATTATAAAATAATATGTGCTTTATGGTTGGTATTGTTCCTAATAAGTGACTCTAGAATAATTAGAGGGATCAAAAAAAGGGATCTGTGATGGTATTTGATGAACCAATAACGTTTTTAACTATTATTAAAATTTAATTTCATAAAGACATTTATAAGAGTTTGGTGTAACACTATAAATTTCTTAAAATATTGATGTTATAAAAAATAATTTTCTATTATTAAAATATAAAATATGATTTATTTAAAATATAATATAGGTGTAATGAAAAATCTATTCATAAAATAAAATTTATGTTGTTTTTTAAGTTTTTAACAAGTATGTTTTGGTTCTAACACATCGTTAACAATTTTGAAAATTACTGAAATATTAATATTGTCTTTACATGAAGGGTAAATAAATATACAATAAAATATAAACAAATAAAAAATAAAACATGGTTAATTAAATATATGTTATGAAATAAATTTTTCAAAATATAAATTTTATTAATTTTATTTCTATTATGATAATTTTATTTTCATAAAACATCATCAATTTCTATTTGACAACATTAATATACAATCATTTTTTATAAGATAATGAAAACTAAGTAATTAGAGTATAAAGACTCACATATTCCTAACATGAAACATTTACATCCAAATTTCATTGATAATATAATTTATTTCCAATCAAATTAATTTTAATACATTATAATAACATTTATTTAATTATATATTAATTTAGTAATTAGTGTGTCAATATTTTTTAAGAATAGGAGGTAAATATTTCATTATAAAGAAATGAAAATAAATTATAATAATAGAAATAAATCATTTATATTCAAAAATAATATATATTTGTTCTAATAGACTATTTTTATCACTCTTTTGTAATAATATATTTATGAAAAAAACAGAGTGTTGACATTTTTTATGTTTTTTATAATTGAAATATTATTAATTTTATACTCAAAACTAGTTGGAAACAAATTCCACAAACGATATCATGGATGAGTATGCATGATATGTATTAATAATTTAAAAATAATAAAAGATCTTAAGTAATTTCATAGTATGTACAATTTTATTTTTACCAATAATTAGTCGTTTTTTAGTAATGACTTAAATTTCTCATACATAAATATTATCTCAGAATAGATAAATATTCTATATAGTATATACATATACATTCTATAATCCTTTGTGTATATTATGTATGGGAACATGGAATCATATCCAATTGGTACATATAGTTTCTAAACAATTCCCCACAAATATCTAAACAATTATCATCATTCATAGAGATATCATACTTAATATATTTCATCCTAACTAGGAGAATGGAATCATAATAATGGTTGAGTGAAGATGCTATGTATGTGTAAAAAATGGTGATATCAATATATCATGAGTATGAGGTTATGATATTAGTAAATTAATATTTGAAAACCAAACAATGAATATCATTGGTCATATAATTGTTTCATGGTCAAAATCATATATTGTCATGAGAATATAATCATAACAGAGTAACATAAAATGATCCTTTGGAACATTACATTGAAATTTGAAATATATTTATGAAATACATAAATAATTATAACATTTTAAAAATTTATAATTAAAAAATTGTTCATTAATTACATTATGGATAAGATACCAGGTCCTAAAATAAACTTATACAAATTTTACTATGTCAAAATATAACTTTGTGGACATTAAATTCAATTCTAGAAATAAAATAATAAACATGCAATCATGAAAATGAACCAAATTTTGAACATGTAGTAAGGTTGACAAATATTATATTTACATATTATTTATACATATATACCCACATCCTTTGATGATGAAACAAGTCCAACCTATCACATAATCCATTCATTTTTGTGCCACATTAGTAGAAAACATTAATCTAAAAAGTGTCATAAAAATAGATTTTATAAGAATTATATAATATCATAACCCATGGGAAATAAAATTCATTCAATGCATTTAATCATAAAATAACCCAAAAAAATAAATGGGTTTCATAATCCTTTATTTCTCATATTCATAAACCATTTTGAGAAATAATAAGAATTTTATCTATAGATCAAATACAAACAAATATATTATTTATTATATAGATTTGGAAATTATAAAGGAAAATATAATGAAATGAGGAACCCAGTGATCAATGGGTTATGAATAATTGAATACCTAGGGTCTCTGGAAACACAATTTTCATCTCCTCTAGGGGAAGGACCCATGATTAGAAAAAATAACTACATAACTTAGGCCCCTTGGGATGCAAAAAATTAGTGGCAACTATCCCTTAACATGATGTATGGCTATCATTGATGCAACATTTCATGATTCATTATCATTTATGAATGTTTCACTAAATCATCAAGTTGATGGTTCCAACATCACGCATTATATTAAATAAGTAACAAAATAATTATCAATAGAATCAGGGAGATTATTAATTTAGATACATAGTTTAAGACTGATGTTAAGGGTTTTGGCATCATCATGGATGGATTTGATGCAACCAAGGAATGATGAAAATAAAATATCCATGGATTAAATGGTGGATTGTATGCCCTTACTTCATTTGAGGACATTGTTTAATGATCTATTATTGTAAATTTTATTCCCTGAGTGATCAAGATACTAGTGGACCCATTTATTCTACGTGACAATGGGAGCGTTGTTAGGCATGGAGGTTCTAGTAAGGGTTATTTTTAAGGAAGGGTAATCTCTATAATATTTTTTATTGTGAATTATATTTTTTATTTTATTCCAAATCTCATTAATGAGATTTGATCCCATATATGGTAATCCATAATTTCCAGATTAATTTTATTTCCATATGCACCAACAACCCATCCACACAGATAAGCGCAATGACCATTCATTTGAACCTATTCCTCCAAACATATGGACAACTAATAATGATGTTTCATACTAGATAAAAAATTTTGAGTCCAAATAGTGATTCCATCGAACATGTGCTATGCATTTTTCTCCATGAAACCGTCCATGAAGAGATGATAAATGGATTATGCTTTGGGTTCGCTACATCAGGCACATCAAGAGGCCAAACTGACACCCAATCAATGCATGATATCTTATGTTGGAAGAGCTCATTACCTTACCGACACTGTTAGGAAATTTATTTTTAATGAAATATATTTTCACCAATGTACGATAATAGACTTTTCATAATGATTGGTTAACACATACAATTTAAGGTAGTCTTTAGAATTAAGATGTACGAATGAGGATCTTAAAAAATGAATATACCTTGTTCATGGTAGATCATATTATTATCAAATATAATTAATTTTTCTACATTATTGATTTCGTAGATGAAGCTCAAATATGATTTTTCTTTTCTGATCAATAACACTAAAACATGGAATTTGATGAAACAATGTCTTATTTTTATCAAATTTTGAATCCAAATATTAATATATCTTCTTAGCACAGTTCAAATGTTGTGATGGTAGAGAGTAAATATATGTGGACTCAACATTTTCTATATGGATGAAGGCTACGCTCTCCGGTGGGCCATGTCAACTCTATAATTCTGATGCCTGTGATTTTCCCAAAGATTCTTCCCCTTGACTACCTCCGACCATTTATTATCATATAAGACATGCATTGTGCATGATATTAAAAATAAATTGATACCTCCGATAGAAAGTGTTGTTTATATTATACCTCATTCTTCATAGTGATGTTTCCCTTTCAACTGAACATCCTATAAAAATTATTTCTTAATAATATACATTCATTAAATTAAAACATTTGTAAAATTAAGTGTATAAAATACATGCATAAAAAATGGTGAATTAAGTCAATTAATTAGTGTGATTATTCCTCCAAATGAAAAAAGAAATGATTTTTATAGTTCATAATTCTTTATATAATTCTATATTCATTCTTATCAAAGTGATGGATTTGGTATTTCATTTTGGAAAAGAAGGGCACCCAATTGCACCGTGAGAAATGTTTATTTATTCACCACTAGACTACTCTATACCGATCTATCCCAAGATTCATGATATATGATTTAAATATAAATACTACATTTTTTGGTTAAAAATATGGATACATCATTTCGAGTACTCTTATAGTATTCTATTGATCCCCCGGTATGGATTTTTTTCTTCCATTCACAAATATAATTTTTTCATTAGAAAACATAAGGTGACATATATTACCAGAGTGGTATATGGATTTAAAATAAATAATAATTCCCTATATCATGAATTTTTTGTTATATAATCTTAGGGATTCATATATAATATAAACAAGGATGTATAGAGCACATATCCCTTTATTAAGCCATATAATACCTTGAATAATGTATATTGTTTTCAAATGAAAGATTTCTATATCGATGAGTAACTGAATCATTTATGTAGGATATAAATAGCCTAATATGACAATCCCATGTAGGATAATACATTAAGAATTTAGATTCATTTAATCCTGTCATCGGTCTTTTTTATTTAATGATTGAATTCTATATTCGAATCGAATATTTTTTGATTGATTTTACTAATAACAGCTTGTGCCAAACCAATTGCACAATGAATTAATTTTCCATTAGTAAACAAATTATTTACAATATATTTCCATCATAATGGCTGATATAAATAAATTGATTAATGAATCATTCCATCAATGTGTATAGAATGATACCAATTTATATGAGATGATATTACTGAAGATAGTTTAGATCCAAATCATTCTCAATCATCGCCAGCTTTGGGGATCTTGACAAATGATGACGATTACCCCTAAGGAAGATGTACTAGACTTATTTTACCATATATATCTTAATAAAAACCTATGAGGCCATATAAAAATGATTTTTTGAAACCATCAGGACCATGTTTGATATCAGGGTTGAGCTACCACAGAGCCCCACATAATTCACTCACATCTAGAATGTTCTTCATAATTTTATTCACTATCTCATAATTCACTAATGGAATGGAATAAAATAGGTCTACATGTACCTTATATATCCACCATTCATGACGGTATTGAGACCCTCATTGATGGATTTTAATAACACATCATTCATTCTACCCAGCTCATCACAATTATCTTAGTATGATCCATATACCAAGAGGGTTTTGGATTGCATGAAGCATAATTTATCCATAATGAATTCATGATTTTAAGCCAAATTTCTTTCCCCAACCCAAAAAAAATTAATAAATTAAATTTTTCATTCAGGCGTCCTTATTAAAGGATAGTTTCTTCCAAATTTCTCTTCATATTTGAAATCTACCCATATAATGACTTATCTGAATAGTTATCCAATCCAAGATTTATCTGATCAGAATCAAAACTCATTTACAATAGAACCATTGAGAAGGGGGTTGGTTTCTCTTATAAATTTCATGGTCATATATAAGATTACTTATTTTATTGTGTAACATCATCCATGAACTCCCTTTTAAATGTTAATTCTTTTATTCTCAATCCATGGAAATAAAGTGTGGGTATTCCCTCTCGAGATCAGAATGAATTACATATTTTTTGATGTAAATCATATTGGGCCACCGCAATAGGATTTGGGAAATGATCAAAAAAACTTAAATTAATATGGTAAACCATAATGTATGTGTAGGATTATATCATGTAACATTTATACAGTTAGAGGTCAAGATGACATTGTGATCAACATCTCTCCATATGATTGGTAATCCATGTTAATCGATCGCCTCCAAAACCCCTATCATATAATCCACTAATGGCCTTAAAAGAAAGTAATTCACAAATTCCATAACATTAAATTTATCAACATCCATTATTTTCGAATGGTTGTGAAATTATGTGGTATCCAACCCCAACAAAAAATTACAATGCACCTGAGATGATGTATCTTAAAAAATGACCAAGATTCATCTAGTCCCACTCATTGTATATAGAATACAAAAATTTGAAGAAAAGGCTATGGAAAAGCATAGATATTTTAGAATTTACAAGCTGATTTGAAACATATAGAATTTCAAAAATTACAATGGGTTTATTGAAGAACAATATTTGAAGGCCTTGAGTTTCTCTATGCATATAGTATTGTACAAACACATTCTATATGAAATCCATGATCTTATAAGGAATTTTAATTTGTTCCAACACTGTATTGATTGATACCATTCATCTAGGGTACTTCATAGCTATGAAAATATTATTATCTTTGGTTCAATTTCAACAGGTGTTCCAAATGAGGAATGAAAAAATTAAAGATATATTCATATCATTTTAAACCTATATGCATGGACATTCAAATTTAGATACTCAAATGAGTTAAACAAAGTCGTAAACAAATATCTTGTGTAAAATCCATCTCATTGAAATAGTGTGGCCACTACCTATGACACCACAAATTGAATGATTTTTGTATAATTTCATCTAGAAATTTGATGGAGAGAAAGATAAAATTGTGAAGATATATATATATTTTCATAAAAGGATCCTTCCTTATGAGAAAAAGGAATATCCAATAAAACATATAGTAACATGTTGTTGCATGTGGATAGATTGGAAAGCGATGTACCAAAAGAACCTAGATCCCATAGATGGGGAAACATGGATTGAGGGTTATCATCCTATATTAAATTGTATTTTTTCATGTAGGCCCCATATAACAATGTTGAGTAGCCACCTGGATGATCAGTATGGACTCTGGCTTAGGGGAGGAAGAGAATGAACATGACCATTCCCCGAGAATGATCCTCGAGATCTAAAAAATCAAGTAGCGTGACTCCAATTCTCGGGGATGATTATATGGAATATTTTTTAATAGAATTATTATAAAACTAATCTACCCGATGTTACAAAGAACCAATGTCACATAGGTAATGTCTTGGCTATAAGTGGATGTGTGGAATAAACAGAGGAAGAGATGGATAAATCATATCATGGTTCTTGTATTACAATCTCTCTATCCTAAGATGTATATATGTTGTTAGGGGGAAAAATATTCATTTATAAATAGATATAAAATTCTACAACATATTCATGTTGTAGGGTTTGTTCATCGACACAAATGAAGGTTCCCACATGGTTATCAGTTAGACCAATGAATGAAATTATCTAAATTGGAAGAGGAAGGAAAATAATGAGTATCCACTGTTGATTCAAGGAAGGATATATACAACAGTGTATCTTTATCAACCACTAGAAAAAATGGATCCTTTTTCAGCTAATAGATATTATGTTAGGGCTCGATGACATAGAGAAATTTTCACCATAAGTGAGAACAAATCAAACAATTTTCAAGTTCAATGATGAATCAATTTAATATAACTATATGTCCAATTAGTTTAAAATAATATTGAAAAAGGTAGAGGGTGTGTGGGGGGTATGGGGTGATTCAAAACCTTTTCATATTATTCTTAAATTTATTTTTCAGGATCAAATGTATCATTTATTTAGTAGAATAAAAATTTCACTTAAAAAATCATGCATTTAATCTCAAATATCATAATAATTCTTGAAATAATTTTTTTTGAGAATAAAATTGAAAACATATAGAGGATTCAATAAATAAATTACCATTTTTTGGGGAAGGAGGTATTATTCATTTCATTCACATTAAAATAACATTTCTTTCACATTATCACTATAATCCAAAAGAGACTTGTTTATGAAACAAAATAATGATTCCTTTTAAAAAAATATTAACAATTAAATAATGTTTAAACAAATATTAAATTAGAAATAAATTGAAGAATTTTAAAAACAAAATATAGGAAAAAATTTGCATAAAATTTTTTTTAATAATTTTTTTTTGAATGAGTAGATAATAAATGATAATTTTCTAGAAAACAGAATTTAAAAATCTCTAGTACTTGAAAAAATGTAAATGATGAAAAAACCATAATTATTTTGACAAAACCAAAGGAGAAGAAAAATAATCCTGTTATTGAGGGATGAAAATTAATATTTCATCATCATAAACATAATCATAATCAGTCCATGTAAATGATGAGATAGTATAAAAAACCATTCTACTTTGCTAACATTGAATTTTAATCTATAATTATTGGATTTTTTAATCCATAATTAGAAAATGGAGTTATATGAAACCTAAATATATAAAGAAAATAATTAAATTTATAATAGTACATTTAAATGGATCATTATATACACCTAATATAAGTAGACAACTTTATAACATAATATATGAATTAAAGATGGAAAATTTATCCAAGATTCCCTTACACAATTGGTGGCTTTTGAAATATTAACCAAATGAAATTGAGATCCTCAAATGCGTATTTAAATCCAAATAATTTTTATTATGGGAATTATAAAATACATTCACGATTATTATATATACCAAATTAATGAAATTAGTGGTGTGTATAGAATAAGAATCATATAAGTAATAAATTGAGGTTGAAATACATTATCTAATGTCCGAATTTCCATTTAACATGTTTGAAACTTCTATTCTCTATAAAAATTATTTTGGTTTAAAAAAAATACCTTGGATGAAAGTAATTTTAAATAATATAAGGCTTATATTATATGTTTTTATTTTTATTTAAGTTACTTGGGTAGGTATTGTCTGAACAAATTTTTTTAAAAGTGTTAATATGAACCGAGATGGTGTGGACATTCATAAGTTAGTTGAGTGGTAGACATGTGTTTTTTAAAATAAAAAGTACATAGAATCTTTTTTACATTATATAAGTAATTAAAATATACCATTATCAATCCTCTTAGATATAAGGTTGAAAATTGGACATCTAGTTAGTTTTGGAAGTATTTTGGGTCATTCATATGAAATATGTTTTTGAATAAACACACTCCCCCAACTTGTGAAACCCATTTTTATCTTTATCTAGGTAATTATTTTTTAATTTTCCGACACCAGTTATGGGTGTCAATGCATTGATTTAATTCATTGGATGATTACAAGGAATCATGCCCTGAAAGAACGATATGTTTAGTAGTCTAGGAAAATAGATTACAAAACAGAACATTACATTAAAAATTAGAAAATAAATCATAACATAAATTACCCATTAGGAATTACATTAATCCTTTATCTTAACCTGACTTATCAATCGTAAAATTATTCTTCACATCCTAGGAAAAATAAAACATAGAAATAAGAGAGCTAAGATGCTATGTAAGGATAACAATATAACAAAATCTTTTATAAATAAGAATAGAAATTTAAGGCAATGTATTAGACTAAAACAAAAGCCTTTTAAACTTAAACTTCAGCATTATATAAAAAAGATAAAATCATATAATGCCATTTACTTATTCTCATGGATATTATACTAGTTGAATAATCCCATTCATTACCAATAGAAACATTCATAATGATTGAATGCATCATTCTAGACATTATAACCTCATAGTAAAGGCCTTATTCCAAGAATAATAATATGATTTCTTCAAGGCCATGTTCCAAGACACTAGTTTGTCTCTTGATACCTACTGATGCGTCAAGGAGCTATTGCGGGATCCTCTTACCACTTAATAAGTCCAATTCATTCCACTTAAGGAATGGTTTAAACATATCATAAACTATCGTATTAAATTTAGAATATGAAATATCGATACTTTATCCAAAATAAGGAATGGTATAAAAATAAGACATCCACAGTCAATCATATCACAAAAAATGCATACAATATGGAATATTTTTATCATAATAAATCAACTTTAGACATGATTAAATCCATCAAAGGTTGTTGGCATATATGAAAATGATTTGTTAAACTATTGGAGATAAATATCCATTTTTCATGAAAACCTTTAAAGGTCACACAATTTAGAATGTAAGATATCAAAATACATTTTTGAACTAAATTTACA
Organism: Viscum album; assembly: GCA_963277665.1. Lineage (NCBI taxonomy): Eukaryota > Viridiplantae > Streptophyta > Magnoliopsida > Santalales > Viscaceae > Viscum > Viscum album. Next base: position 2,134,313,806 of record OY728147.1, on the reverse strand, counting down.
CATACCGCATTGAAACATTTTTATGGAATTAACATTTTAATAAACATTCATGTCCAAATAGATAAATCCTTAAAACCCATTTTGAAATCATCTACATTAATAATAATGATTTAGAAGAATAAATATATAATACATTTAAAATGATGTTTCAGTAAAAAATTACCTTAAAATAATCCCATTGAAAACACATTCATGGAACATGTAAATTTATAATCAATATGTCCCAATAGATACTTTCATAATAACAACCTCGAATAATAAAGAGATTGTGAAATTAACCCTTACGTTGCACGTTCCTTTAGTCGAGGGTACGTCTAACATCCTGTATAAAAACTGTAGTATGTTATTAATTTATAATAGAACCTATTAATATTTATGATTTCATAAATATTTCATTTTTTAATTTATACTATCCATTTAATAATAATTTCTATGTTAAATTAACATTTCAGTTAATAATCGCTTTCTTTATCATACTAGTTTTAACGAGTCACTGTTGACTGTATCACTTAGATCATGATTTAAATAATTCCATAATATAAAACATGATTTATATATAATATATATTTATAATATAAATATGTATAATAGACATATATACGAAATAGGATACACAGTTTATGGAGATGGTAGGCTGTATGTACGCATAAATGATGTTTCTGTTTTCATATCGCATTGAACGGAACTATGTGACTAAGATATATGTAAGTATATATATATATATATATATATATCCAGTATCATTATCAGGAGATATATTAGATTCATATTAATGAAATTTATTTTATAATCATCGTTTAATGGTGAACATGAAAATGAATCTCACAGTGTCATGGAGACGGTAATCCATATGTACACACGAGCGACAATATCACTGTATAGATGGAAAAATATTTTGAAATTGGATGGAATATCATATATACAGATTAATTAACATGTTAAATTTCTTATTTATATCATTTATACTAATTATTACACCAATAAAAATAATGATGTCTTTGAATTACAAACTACACCACGACGTACAGACGTTAGTCCTGACGTACGAATATTTGGTGACTTTGTCAATTGTAAGATTTATCGAATAATGAATATGGTTATACCATTATTATAATAAAATCACAATATAGAGAAGATACTGGAGTTATTATTTTATAATGGAAACAACAAAGAAAGAGTAAGTGGAAGAATAAAAGACCTTGAAATTGGTGAAGAAATATTTATCTCTTCTTCAAGTTCATCTTTTGGATTTGATCAAAAGGGATCCATAGGATGGCTTTCTGACCAAATGAATGCCTCTAAGATGAATGAAGTAATATTGGGAGGATATTTGGGTAGGGTTTGTTATATAAAAAAGGCTTTGGTGGTGTGAAATTAAGAGAAGGGGTACTTCCCTTTTATAAGAAATGAGAGGGACACTTAATGGATGTATGAAATATTATTTTATAACAACATCATTATCGGTTTCTAATGGATCCAAAATGAATTATATAAATGTTATGGTGGGGATGAGTCTAAAACCTTGAATCAAATAGGTTTAATATATTTTTAGGTCATCATATTAAAATTATCATTTAGATTTAACTTTTAGTTAAGTAGTTTGACATTTAACATGTATCTTTCTATTTTTATATAATATGGTTAATAAACGTACTATAAACCTCCAAGAGAACCCCAATAGGTTATATAATGACATATAAAATATTAGTTAGGACCTCTAGATTAAACTAATATTTTTAGGACTTTTATATCAACCACTAATATTGTATTTGTTTTAAAAACTCAATTATGTGAATTTTGGCTTTATTTAATAAATGATTATGGTTAATGTTCTAACAACGTATTTATTGAAACTAAATTCACATGTTCAATCCAAACATGTCATATTAACCTATAAAATTAGTGGAATTCATCAAAAATTTCAAATTACATTTATTTGGATATTTATAATATCAATTATTTTAATATTTAATTATTAATTTAATTATTGTGTCAACATTGTGTCATAAATAAATTAAATAATTTAACGTATAAAAATTAAAAAATCATTATTTAGGATATCTATTTATAATTTTAATGATTTTTTATAGATTTATTTATATTATGTATAATTCTATGTTAAAAATGGTTTAGTTATTAATCATTAAATTTAACTCTTTTTAAATCATCATTAAATAAAATAATAATAAATGTCATAATCTAATCCAAATGAACCATAGTGGATCATAATTTATTCCTAAGGTTGTTTTTGGAAGAATTATACTTATCCTATATAATCAAGACATGTGTTAGGGTAATTATGATATCATTTTTACCCTTAATTACCCTATTTACTTTTAACCATGGTAAATAAAAGTAAAACGTTACTATTTACCAAACAAATTTATATAAATGAACCACATATTACATACTGATATTAACTGTGTCTCTTTTGTTTTTTAAATTCATCTCACTGATGCTGTAAAATTCTGTTTTATACAAATTTTCATATGCAACTAGATGGTGGGTAAAAGAAGGTAAAATGTTCAAAATAAAATTATTTATATATACATATTATTAAATGAATCCATTGAATTAGTCTGAAAATATATAAGATTTATGTATCAATTTTGACCTAAAATAAGTTAAAATAAAATAACTAATTATTTAACTAAAAATTCAGTTTTATATAATAACATAGTGTTTTTCATTATTCATAAAAAATGTAATGTTTTCAGAAAAATACAAAAAATTTACCCTAAGCTAATTTTGATATTAAAAATTCTAAAATGAAGTGCATTCATCCAAATTCAGAATATGTATGTTTATATTATTAATTTAAAATTAATTCTAGTTGTCAAAGCCAAAAAGCGGGTTTTAAAAAATTAATAACTATGAAAAGATTGACATGTGTTTATATGAAATTTAATTGTGAAATTACTTATAATGACCTAAATATTTTTAAATGCAAAAAATATAAACTAATTATACTTCCAAACCATTAAAATACATATTATGTCTCTATAAAATACTTTGATTAAAAAAAGTTTCTTTCAATTAAAACATAGTATTTTCACTATTCATCGAAATATAAATGTTATCAAAAAAGTACCAAACATATATCTAAACTGAATTGATATGTACCCCTTATAATGAAAAATTATATTTCATTAAATTCAATATGAAAAAGTTTAAAATATTGGTTTCAAAAAGGGTTCTCCATTAAAATATTGTAAAATTTCATTTTTTGAAAAATGCATATTTTATCTAAAAAATAAATTTGTTCTTATATCATGACTAAAAAACAGATAATATGAATGTTAAAATTATATAGAGTATATAAGATTCAATATTTAGTAAATACTGTTCATAACCAGTTTTTAAACAGTTAGTGTCGTATGTTATGGTGCGCTCGAACTCACTGTTGTTTGTGGTGCATGATATTGAATTACATTAATTGGATAATTTACTATGAAATCCTGGGGTGTTACATTCTCCCCTCCATCAAGAAATTTCATCCTCTCAATTTGAAATTTTTCTTGAAAAATAAATGGTTAAAAAAAGAAAACTACCTTTGTTGAAAACCCACATCGGAAATTCGGTTTACAATATTTATTCTTAATTAGAGTGAATGGGAAATGAAATCGACACCACATAATTATGATCATTATTAGGATAAAATTATTGGAAATTAGAGACACATAATTGGAGGAAAACGTACCTATTTATATGGAGTGAGTGAGGTCACCAATCATATGCAACTATAAACATGAAGCCCTCAGATCCATCAATCTTGGACGATGTAAAATATCATCGATTCAACAAAACCGATGGTATTAGGTTAACACAATTTAGTTTTTAATATACATTCCCTATATTTAAAAAATTAATTTATTCATATAATAAGAGTATATATATATATATACTTGACATGTATAGTTTTATCCTTGAAAAAATTCTACATAAAACACATCTTTCACTCCAAAATATAATTGAATTCAAGGATATTATATTTTCCCTAATGTTTGGATTCCATGATAATGTTTCAAATCATTGGTGATTGGATATTCCCTTTGCTCCATGAAAATATCGGTATTGGTTTTATTGTACCAAAGTATTCATGTCAGTTCCTGATAAAGAAATTTATTGGAAATATTAAATCCAATATATATAAAAAAAATTCACTTTTTTTGAAAATTATTTTAAAAAGAGCGCATATAGAACAGAAACCTCTTTTAGACCATAAGAATAAAAATTAATCATTACTATTTAAAATTTTCATTATATCCAAAAATTATGTTTACATTATTAACTTATAATAATGATAATCTATCAAAAATAAATTTTAAAAAATAATATATACATTAAGGGATGAATATTATTTTAAAATAAACCATAAGACACGTAGAAAATCTATTTTTCAAGAAATTCACATTTTTATTCAATGTCTAATCTTAAAATTATTAAATTTATTGAATTAATAATTATATAATTGTAAATTAATATAATTGATATATATATATATATATATATATAATATAAAAATTATCTTACGTGGGGTTATTTTGATTCCTTAAAATACAAATACATTATATACTTAAAAATAATTTCTATCAGACTATTTTCTTAATCAAATAAATAAATTTATACAAAAATAAAGAAAATAAATAATTGAAATAATGGTTATTATATTTTTATAAATAAAATGGATAATATTTTCTCTTAATGTCAAATTTATAATATAAGGAATCATTTAAATTACCCATTTAAACAAAAATAAATTCCACTGATTCATATTTAGTAATTTTGAATTTTCACTAAAAATTTAGTAATTCCAGATAAAACCCAAAATTTATTCCAATGTTATATTTATTTTCATTATATGTAAAATAAATTATATTTTTTCATATAATGATTTTAGATATCACTTAAATTTATTTTATTATTTTTCCATAGAGTGTATTAACAGTCGTTTATGATGAAACAACATTTTTTATGAATAATGTGGCTCCATTAAAAATTGAAATATTATTTCTTAAAATTTATACATTATATTTATATTATGTAGAATTTTATTTTTATTTTTTCATACATAATTTTATCATATTCATAAGAAAAAAAATTAATTTAATCATTACAATATTCATATTAAATTAATAATATTTCAAGGTTTGTTTAGGAATGGTGATATTTGTCAGATAAGAAATCAATCATTGATTTTATTTTAAAATATATTCATATTTTATTATCTAACTCAATATTATCTTATTATTCCTTTCATGCTACCGAAATCATTCAATGATTTTCAATTAATATTTTCATTTTTACAATACACAACATTAAAAAAATTCTATAGAATACATATAAATAAATAAATAAATTATAAATTGGGGACATCCTTGATTGAAACTTACATACCATGCTCGTGGGTTGAAATGATACTTTTTATGATTATTAATTGACGTTTCTAAATTATTATAGACATAAAAATGGTAATGTCTAATATTTCTCCTAATAATTTGAAAAAATTAATCTATTGAGATGTATTATCCATGATAATATAATAGAAAAATGGCGTTTCTTAATGACATAATGGTTTACAACCATTGTAATATGTAGGGAAGAAAATAATAATTTTCTATAATTTTGATAAAGAATAAATCTCTAGATATGAAGATATCATGTTATTTGAGTAGCATTCTTTGGTAATATTACATAAAAACATGGTTAATTTGGTTGGTAATAATATTTATGGAATATTAGTCATTAAAATTGAAGATATGATTACTAATATTACATTATTAATTTATATATATGTTTTTATTTTATGAAACTTGTATATATAATTAGTTTAATAATCATCTACATTTGATCATTTCATTCCTCGTGTAATTATAATCATTCCATATATAAAGTATTTATGATTATTTCATAAATAAGGAAATTATGATAATGTTATTACATTTTTCCTTATGATTATGTTATGGATTTTATTCTAATATGTAATGTACTATGATTTACCTATGAATCCATGACATGATATTTTTATAGTTAAATTCCTTAGTCGAGGATTCATAGGTTATAAATCAATGATTTATATAGTAGTAATCTAGTATGTATTGTTCATGTTACGTGAATATTTTTTCTTATCCATATGATTATCATTTATTCACTTTGTTCTTTGATCATTATTACTTATCATTATCCATATAAAGCATTATATCTCATCCATTTCTTATGATTCCAATTACCGATGTTATACAAAATGTAATATATTATTTATTTCAAGAATAAAATCTTCTGTGATGAATTAATTGTAGTTTTTGAAGTCTTTTTAATGATGATGAGGATACCTATACATTGGAAAAAATTCAATTATTTAAAAAACATTAGATTTGTTAATTACTTTTTGTCCTTGTGTCTTTAAATTTCTAATCCTAAATGTTATTGGAAATAAATAATAATTTATAATATTTATAATGTAATGTAATTGATTTGATGTTGTAATGAGCGTGTCAAGGATGGTATCAGAGTAGAATTTAGATATATTTAGACGTTATGATGTTCGTGTAGTCTAATTTTAAGGTTTATAAGTTATTTTTTATCACGATTCCTTTGGTATCCATTACCCACTAGGGTAGATTAGTTAATTTTGAATATATTTTGTATTAGAATAAATGATCATTAGTGAAATATCAATGGATAGGTATAATATATGAGTTTAATGTGGTAATGGCCCAAAAATTCCGTATAATATTTCTTATTTATATGGATGTTTTACGAGACCCTGAAATTTGACGGCACATGAGTCTGATGCGCAAGGTTCCGGGAATGATCTGTCAAAAAAAGTTAAGACTTAAATATCCCTCATTAGATGTTTTACTAAAAAAGTGGTATAACTCTTAAACATGTGCCCAGAATAGATATATGAGGCCATCATTGCGTTCATGATGGCTGGTTTACCGTAGTCACGACATAAATTTTGTTGGCGCAGACCACTAGTGAGAAAACAATAAAATTCTAAAACAATAAATAAAATTACAAAATAAAATTATATTATTTTTAAAATGCTAAAAAAACAATGAATGGTGAATCAAATTAAATATCTGATACCACTAATGATCTCGTGATAGTATTCCTTCCATAGGCAGATACTAACATTGGCTGGTTTGGTCCACCAATGGATGTTAGTTTTTTTTCATAAATAAAATAATTAAGTTACACTTATTTTATTTTAAAATTATTAACCCCTATACAGTAAATATGATTGAAAGGCTAATAGTACGGTTGATCTCGGTAAGGGATTTTCCACTTATTCTTATCCCAACATTGACTGGTGCAGGTCAAGGGTGACTGTTAATATTTTTTAAATCATTTTTATGGTATGTTCAGTAAACATATTTGGACATTTTCTATCATTTGAACCTGTGCTCAGATTAAAAATCAGAAGGCACCATTGAATCCTTTGTGGTACGATTCTATTAACGAAAGTTTAACATTGAACACCATGGGTTGGATGAAAAAATTCATTTCTTGAACTTTAAAAAAGAATTAATAAAATAACTAAAGTTACTTTCATTTTCTTTTTTCCATCACTGGACAAAAGGTCAATAGACCAAAGAGCAATGCCAGACCATTTAATGTATTGATTCAAAGGTTGTGTAACCTCACCGTTGTGTGAATTAGATGGATGTGTATCTGCAATGTTGGGAGAATTAAGATATCCATTAATTAAACTCATTAATGAACCTTGTTAATTATCTGATGTGTTAACTTCCACTTTTCAACTATTAAATCTGAGCTCAGGCGTGGGTTTTCGGACAACAATGGTACGAAGCTCTGATGTAACGTCGATGACTTCCTGCTCCAATGAAAAACATGATTCAAAGACGATTATTGGGGGAAATGATGACTGACGGTGAACACCGACGAACACCTTTGTATGTGGACACTCTTTCCTCATCCACAGAAGCTTCCAACAAACACTAGGTAAGAAGTCATATTCTTTATTTTTCTCCTTTACCGCATTATTTATTATTATGAAAAACACATATCGATCTTACTAAGGGTTGATATGTGTTTCTTTCATTAATGTTGGAGGATATTGCAATGTTTTATTTATTATAGTTTTTATAATTAATAAATTATTCCCTTAATGTTATGATACCACTTAGGGTGCATTCCAAATGAACAAGGCCCAAACCCTTATATTAAATTGGTTATGGTGGCGTTCTTTGAGGACAACAGAATGATTTGGTGGAAAGGTGGAACCAAGGGTTGTGGAGTGTAGGTAATGCCCCCAGAGGGCCATCGCCATGGACGAGAATAAATGGTGACCACCAGAGCATCACTAGTGGCCCAAGGAGGCTTCGCCATCATGGTGGAACCCATGAATGTGGGATGTGGATGCTGAAAACCACTAGATGCGAAGAAATGGTGGCACCCGAAGGCACCACGACAGACAAGGGTGTGGCAGGACTTTGCCATACAAGTTAAAGCAAGGAAGCATGCTGTGACAACCTGCTGTGGTGGAAGGCTGTAGCTTCAAGCCATGGTGGATGGTGGACCTATACCCATGATTCCATTGTGGGCTGGTCCACATAGACTATCCATGGGAGTGTAGCACCATCTAATTCTTCTGATGAGCCAGGTAGTGTTCCAAGTGGGAAACATTCATTTTCTAGTGGCAGCGGAGGGCGGACCCATGGTCTGTGGGTCGTGTGCATGATTGGAATAGCTATATCTGCATGGAGAGGCAACGCCAGCCAACATCACAACATTGATGGTCTGAACAGCTACAACTTTTAGGAAGGGGAGTAGACCCCACGTGCTCAGCCAGTGGTCCGAGTGAATCCATGGCCCGGCTGGCTACGCCCAACCGAGTGTGTGGGGCCGAACTAGTGGAACAGCTGGCCAAACCCATGGCCCATTAGTCCAGACCAGTCATATACGAACTTGTTCGATCCCTTCCCCTACGAGATGGACCCTGCGGGCCTGGTCAGGATGGTCTGACTCGGTTGGCCCGGACCCGGACCCCTTTTTAGCTCAGTTACCCTTAAATGGGAATATCTCTTAAATTGGACATACGTATGACGAACCGTCTATGTAATTAAATCCTTTAAGAAGAATCTCTTATTTTTACATTCTCTATGTGATATTCATAGATTATTGTAGTTTGGACGAGTGGGATTGAAGTCGAATCCAACTGGGCCCTCAAGACTAAATTGTCTATAACTTACTAAGAGGGCATTTGATTGATGCATCATCTATTTCATTGGAACCGTTATCTCTTTTTGGATCATCATGATACTTCATCGTGGGTTTTCGAGAGATTTGATTTATGAACGATGGCTTGAGAGAGAATATCATACAGGATTTAAGTGTGCTAAGTGTTTCAATATAGTGGCTGGTTGTGATATAATGAATGGATAGCAGTCATGTGTGGGTCATCATTAAGGGATATTGTATAGATCATAACATAGTGATCCTATGTGGATCAGCACTGATTCATCCAATCTAGATCAACACCCACCTAGCCTATGTGGATCAGCATCTAGAGACCCTGTGTATATCAGTAATAAATCCTCTCTTCAGAACAAGATGATATAGCTTTACGGATAATCAATTGTATTTCTGTACATATGTTATTCCGGGTGTGAGTTGTCTTTTTCATTGTTCTTTTTGATTTATATCATGATTTATGACTTTTCCATTGTGTAATTCTTGGAGACCATCGGGGGTCTCAGTTTCCCCAATGAGTAGTGTTATACTTACCTTTTCATAGGCTTTTACTACAAATTGTTGTGTCTTATGCAGATGATGGACAATGAGACTATGACATGAAAGGTCAAAGTTTGATGGTTTTCAGAGGGGATTGACAGACTATGAACATATATTACTTATTGATGTGGAGAGCTGCAGTGATGAGCTATACATTACCTTTTAGTAGGAACCTTGGTGGATGACCTCTGTTGTTATTTACAAGTGTTCTATACTTCCACTCCTTTTGGTATTGTATTCTGTCCCATTTAATTTCAGTAGTCACTTATAAACTCAATGGTAGTTTTTAGTTTTGGATGTTCCATTCTTCATACATTGTGTTACTTGTGTCTAGTGTGCCCTATTTGTGTGTTTATAGGTTTTTGAGGCAATTCCTTCCTTTTATAGGATATGAAAATATACTACTAGTTCGAAACCCCTAGAAATTGGAAGGCAGGCATGGGGTAGTCACGGAACGGGCCTCATGGGATGGTTTGTGACAATGTTGAATCGAAGGGGAATAGTTCTACTAGATGAAATAAGAATCTATGTTTTCAAACGATCAATATTGTTATGTGTATAGAGTCTATATTTAAATCCCCAGTGTCCAGTGTTGGTGTGGCGGCTGATGTATCAATACATCCAGACCCTGAATTCTATTTTACGACCTGGTATATGAAAAAATTGATTACTTGTGACTTTGATATGTTTTTATTTTTATATATTTTCTTTTGAACCTCAAGGTATAACATATTGATGGTGGTTTATCTTGATTTACATTCAATATTCCACCATGCATAGAGCCACCCAAGATTCCAATGTATGATGATGAGGCTGGTCTACTTTAGGATGTCGCTTCATTTCAAGTATTATTACCTAATATGGTACTTTTGGTCGTCGTCCCAGTGATACCACTTCCTGTTGGACATCAGTTACTATCGAATCCATAGGTAGAGGAAACGTATAGGCTCATTGCCTTACATGAGTTGCAGTGAAAAATACCCCTCAGGTTTTGAGGTGACACTGACTCATAGGTGGTTAAGGTATGGCCTGACAGGGTGACTGAGTTACAATTTACCCTAGGAACAATTAGATATGTTGGTTATCCTATTAGTGAGCATTCTATGTGGCTCAACAGGGAGATGCTAGGGTTTAGATTACACTTGTAATAGGATGAGTTGACTTTTTTGGGGACAATGCTTGAGAACCTTCCTCAAATAAGGGGTTATCCATCTTTCAAAAGATAAGGGGATTGTTTTCCCAAGAGAATCAATAGTTTTTACTGGTCTACATGTCATTATTTGGGTATTTTTCGAGGCTTTGCAACTGTTCCAGGTACTCAATGAATAAGATACGATTATTATTTTAGGACATGGACCTTTGAGTGAGATGTGTTTTGGGATATTTGAGCTAGAAATTTTCATTACTGCATTACTACATATGTTATAGTGGAAGAGACAACCTTTGTGGTAGAATGTTCTTTGGCTGAGTAGATACATGAAATAAATGTTAGTAGTAGGAATGAAAGACATTGTTGTCAGTTTCAGAGACATGGACGTGTAAAATGATTCACAGGGAGGAAATTATAGAGACAAAATAATCTACAGGGAATTAGACATGGAAGATGAGCTAAGAGAGAAGACAGAGGTGGGATACATTATGACGTGCAACAACCACCACCCCAATGTGATGCCCACTATGATCAAGGATCTGGAGGACAAGGTAATGAGCATGTAGTCAAGGAGGGAGACCCTTGGGCTCTAGGAATGACTCATGGTACGGTCTGTGACCCCTATTATATGTTATATTAATAGACATAGGTAATATTAATTCCTTCTCATCACGAATCTTGTTCATGACCTACAGTTTCCGGTTAAACTATTGACATGTCCCTTATGTCTTGAGATACCTATTGGAGGAGACTCGACATTCACCCTTATGAATACGGTGTGATCTTACCCATGAGGCATGAATTTCAGTTGGAACCTATTAGTTGTAGAATCATGTCTTTACAATGTATGTTTGGATATGGACAGGTAATCCACAGTTCGTGCGTAGATTGACTATTTTAGGAAAATAATATGTGGTATATCAAAAACGTTGGAATGGGGATTTCTGTGTTAGGAGAAAAATCAATCCCAAGAAGCATTGGATAAACAAATTAATTGGATACTGCAACTGATCAATATTGAGTCATCCATTATTACCCTCGGATGTCTACCACGAAGCTCTAGGATATAGAAGTATAGTTGGGAGACTTGTTGAGGAAAGTCTTAGTAAAACCCAGTGTTTGAGGTTATGTATGTATAACCCACACATTGACCTAGTGGATATAAAGAACGAATCTCCACTACCAAAGAGTCAATGGAACACCAATTATTTAAAAGTGGTGGCCTTTCGAGGGGATGAAAAGGTTCTCGTAATAATTTAAAAAGTTGGGACAACATCGATGGTTATAATTACACCCATAATATGATTTCCAAATAGTCTATACTCCTAGGAAGGGGAATGTGGTGGATGACACGCTCAGAAGGTGGTCTGGTTTGTAGTTTCCGAGTGAGGCGAAGATGCCGCTAGCAGTGTTTCAGATATCCTTCATGGATAGTGATGGATCAGCCTACCTACAGTCTATAACAATCACTCCCCCACTCTATCATTGCGTTCGAGAGACATATCTTGGGGACGCATACTGTGAGACCTGGCATGCTCATATATCCTCATGACAAGCTCATGAACGTTATTTTGAATGCCGGGAGCACGTCATCTTTATAAGAGAAAAACCATGGCACCCACGATGCTACATGTTTAAGTGTTTATGGAGTTCCACACATCCCCATTGTTAGTATATCCTGCTGTGGAAAGTATGTACCCTGACCTCTGGTGTTAGTAGTGGTGGGTATGAAAGAAAAATGCTGTTTCATGGTTCGTATCATGATGCCTCGCCTGTCAGTGTGTAATGGTCGAGCATCACGTTCTAGTAGGATTATCTTGGCCACTCGAGCTGCTAGAATGGAATTGGGATGGTGTCTCGATGGACATTGTGATAGGGATACCATGTGTGTCATGGGGCCATGAATCCATCTGGGTGATCATTGAATGACTCACTATACCAGCAAACTTCAAACCAATCAAAGATAAGTGATCAGTATAGGGTATGGGGAATATCAATGTATAGAATATTGAATGGCTTCACATGGTGGAATCGATGATCGTCATGAATCGTGACACTCGTTTTACATCCCACTTATGGAAGGGTTTGATAGAGGCTTTCAGGAACTAGATACACTTGAGCATCTAGATTCACCCTCAGGCAGATGGTTAGAAGGAGAAGACTATATAGGCACTCAAGGAAATGATAAAGGCTTGTGTCCTTGATTTTTTTTTGTAGTTAAGAGGTCCATCATCTACTAGTGGATTTTTCATACAATATTATTATCACTCCACCATCAGCATGGATCAGATTGAGGCCTTGTATGGGTGACCATGAAAATAACCTCTATGATGGATAGACCCAGGGTATTCCGTACTTATGGGTCATGTGTTTGTACATTCTACCATATAGAAGTTGTTCATCATCCAGGAGAAGATGAAGACTACACATATAAAACATAAGTCTTATGGTGACAGGAGATGGAGATAGAGAGGGGATACCATGTCTTCCTTCGGGACTCACCCTAACAAGAATTATGTAGGGTTTTCCATGGAGGCCAACTATCTCTGAGGTTCATTAAACCCCTCCAAATATTCATCATAATAGGCGATGTGGCATGTAGTCTAGATCATCCCCCATATATGCACTCGGTCGATAATGTTTTCCATGTTTCACAACTGAGGAGGTACGTTCATGATCCATCAGATGTTATCAACTTGGGTGAGATGTACATAAATGAAGGGGGAACATTTGTAGATTTCCCTATGGAGATAGAGGATCGACAGGAGAAGGTCCTTCATGGGTGGTTGATTCCTCTAGCATGAGTACGTTGAAATCATGGGACTTTATAAAATATTACATGGGAGTAGGAGGCTCTAATACATGCTCATTAATCCCACATGTTTATTTATCATTTTCTTTGGGTTTCCATGTTTTAATTCTCTATGATGGAGATAAGTTAAATTCCATGAAATTACATATAATTTTTTTAATTATATGGAATTTTTACGAGACCGAAAAATCTAACAGAACATGATTCTAAGTCCCGATGTCTGCGAAATGATCCATAACAGATTGGTAATCTATAAATATCATACGTGAGTAGTCTTCCTAAAAATGTGGAATAAATACTTAATGGGTGCCTCAATTAGAAATTTGAGGGCACCATTTCATTCAGAATTGCAGGTTTACCCAAGCTGGGAAATAAGTTTAGTTAGCGCATGTCTCCAGGGAGAAAAGAAAAAAATTAAATAATAATAAATAAAATAATAAATTTAATTTATATTGTTTTTCAAATGCTTATATCTCAAGAATGGTGAATCCGATTAAATATAAGAGGCCACTATTGAACTAGTGATGGTATTCTTTGCTCAGGAATATACTAAAATAGGTCGCCTTGGGCCACCAGTGGAAGTTAGTTTATGGATATAAATAAAATAATTAAGGAAAATTTAATTTATGTAAAATCCTTAACATCTAAATGGTTACATAGATTGAAAATCTGCGAGTACATTTGATCTCGGGAGGGTGTGTTACCGTTAGGCAGAGCCTAACCCTGGCCGGAATGGGTCAAGGTAGAGTGTTACAAAGTTTTTTGAAATTTTTAAGGATTGTATAGTAAACGTGTTGGCGGTGTTTTCTATATTTTAAAACACTGCTCAGATTAAAAATATGAGGGCACCATTGAATCCTCACAGCTCAGATTCGTTTAAGGGAAATCTAACTTCAACGGTCAAGGGTCGGACTAAAATGTTAATTTCTTGGACATCACGAAAAAGTTAACTAAATTTTGTTTTATTTTTCTTTTTTCAATGATTTGGAAAATTGTAGGGGGCCACAGTGTAACATCAGACCATATAATGGAATGACTCATATGTTTTTAAACCACACCATTGGGTGAATTTAAAGAATGTGTAACTCCACCATTTATAGTATTAAGAGGTCCATTAATGGATCTCATTAATTAACATCATTAATTGTGTAATGCAATAATATCCAGATTCCCTTTATTTCATTTGAGCTCAGGAATGGGTTTTAGGAAAGATAAAATAGGAATCTCTAATTAATCTTCAATGAAATTCCACTCTAATTATGAATGTGATCGAATGATGGTCATTGCAGAAAATGATGGACGATGGTGAATATTGATCAAAAACATTATACATGGACACTCCATCCTCATTCGCAACTATTTAAAATGAACTCGAGGAATTGGGTTATTTGAATGATTTCTCCCATTTACCCCATTTGTGAATATTATGAAGAACATGGGTCAATTTTCTAATCGGTTGATATATTTTTCATTCATAAATGCAGGAGGATATTGCGTTTTTTTCATTATGGGAGTTTTTATCAATAAAATATACTTCCAAAGTTGTCATGCTAATGTATATGGCTTGGGTCAAATGTACTAGGCATGGACCCCCCGTCGAACTCGGTTATGGTGGGGTTATTTAAGGAAAACTGGAAGTTTTTGAGGCAAGGTGGAACCATGGGATGTGCAACACAGGCGCCATCACAGGAGTGCCGTAGGTATAGATGAGATTAAAATGGACTACTTGAGCTTAACCGGGGGCCCACATAGGATTCTTCGGAATAGAGGCATCGATGACCGGGGGAGGTGGTGTCCAGCACCCGCAAGTCGTGAAGGAACGATGGGGCACATCGGTGGTGCATCATGGTGAAAGGTCGCAGCTTCAAGACATAGTGGAGGGATGACCTATGCTATTGGGTCTATGGTGGGCCAGTCCACGTGGACCATCCAGGGCAATGAGACATCATATGATGTCATTGTTAATTTGTTTTTTCACAATACGGTGGAACGCCACATAGGATGGTCATAGATTATATTCGTGGGGGAGGGTGTAAAAACATTCTACAGATCCCACACATGACTAGTCCAGTGGGAATAGCAGGGAGTGGGGGTGTCAACCAACATCACTGCATTGATGGCCCGAACAACTTAAGCCGATCATGAGGGGTCCTGTCCCCCTCCCCCCTCAGCATGGGGGGAAATAAATTCTACGGCCCAGTAGGCCATGCCCATCTGGGTGGGTCAGGCCGAACCCACTACCCAGTAGGCTCAACAAGGCCCAGCCGAACCAGGCCAAGACTACCTCTTTCGGTTTGCTTCGGGTTGGCTCCGACCAGACCTATACCCCTTTTTAGTCCATTTACCCTTAAATAGGAATTTCTCATAAACCAGACGGCTATTTGATGAAACATCTACTGAACCAGAACCCTTAAGACAAGTTTCTCCGTTTAAAATACACCACAAGTGATTCATAGGTTGTTTTAGTTTTATGTGATATCTTTTTTGTTGGAAGCCTAATGACATGGCAGATCATCAGGTTACATTTTGTGGGATTTATTTGAATTTGAGGTATGACCATAGGCATGAGGAGCATATATTCCCAGATTCATGTGTGATATGTATATGAATATAATGGATGGTTGTGATGTGATGAATGAATTGGGATTATGTGTGGATCAGAACCAACAGATCCTATATGGATCAATACTAAGAGATATTATGTTGATCAGCACTTAACAATCTCGTGTGTATTAGAACCGAGCTATCTTATATATATTAGCACTGAGGGAACCTGTGTGGATCAACACCAAGTGATCCTATGTGAATATGCATAAATCGATCCTTTGTGGATAAGCCACAAATGATCTTGTGTTGATCTTCACATAGAATCCCTATGTGGATTAGAATATAGATACCATATGCGGATTAGAAATAGAGAATCATAGTCGAATAAGATGATCTAGTTTTACAGTTAATCATCTTTACTTCTATACATAATTTATACCCAGTGTGACATCTCTTTTTCTTCGTGCTTTGTGATTCATATCATACCTTGTGCCATTTCACATGTGGAATTGTGGGAGACCATCAGGGGGTCTTGGTTTCCATACTATGTATTGTAATACTCACAACAACATGGGATTCACTGGCACCTATTTGTGACTTGTGCATATGATGGACAACAAGATTGATTCATCAGGTGTTTGGGTTTACTAGTTCTCAGAGTTGAATGAGAGGCACTATACAGAGGTGAATGGTATACTTGGAGAGTTTTAGTGATTAGTTGTACGGTCACATTAGGTAGAGACCTTGGAGGAAGACCTCCAGATATGTTTTACCTTTTTAATGTACGTCCATTTCAGTTGGCCTTGTATTCTGTCCCTTTTAATATTAGTATTCACTTTTACACTCAGTGGTGGTTTATATTTGTTGTTGTACCTTTCTTCATCACTTGTTTTAATTTTGTGCTGTGTACCATAGCTGTGAGTTTAAATGTTTTTGTGTAGATGTCTTCCCCTTTTGTGGATTCTATTTGTTGGTGCTAGTCTCCACAACCCTGCCTATGGAAGGTGGGCTTAGATTATTCATGACACATGATCTGGGGGCCATGTACTAACAAATAATATGTCACAAAAATTAATACATTTTAAAATATAAAAATATGTATCTCCTGTATATTTAATAACATTCCATATACTATAAAATTGAGGTATCTATTATATTTATGCACTTAGAGGTAATGTGTCACAACCCGTCCTTGGGCCCATGCTATGACTACCCCACGCCCTCCTTCCATAGGCCAGGGGCTGGAGACTAGCACCATGGCGTAATTCCCGGTAAAAAGGGAAGGAATTGCCTTTGTAAAGTATACAAACACCACAGAGCAAGAAAGCAGATGTAAACACTAAATAAAAAACTGGGAACAACAGTGAGTGCGGAAAATTAAGTGGGCCAGAATAAAAACCCAAAATAAAAGTAAAGTACAACTGAAAAGAGAGTAAAACAAAAGAAAAGTAAAGTCGCGGCCTCGAGCCATCCAATGGTACTCCCACTTGAAGGGTGGGTACAGATAGCCTCCACAGCTCCTCGGGTCCAGTCGTCCGCTCCGAGTACGTCCCGCCCAGTGGTCCACCTCTAGGTATCTTCCTGCTCCGCAAGCATCAACCACAATTAACGATGTCCATCATCTACAACCAACACAACGTATTGTGGGCCTAGACCGTGCATGTGTGAGTATATGCTACTCAGTAGGGACCACGAGACCCCCGGAGGTCTCCCAGAATCCACAAAGGATAATACAAAAAGGAAGATACAATCACGATGTAACATCTGTCACCACTTAGGTATATGCCCATACATATACCTAAGTCATCAATTCTCGTTCGTCTCCAACATCCGAGCCCAAGTACAACCCAGTCCAGATAGGAAAACACAACCCATTCCTCATAGGAAATAAAAACGTAATCCACATAGGATATCAAGTCAAAATTATCGATGATAAGGATTGAAAGTCAAGATTCAGCTCACACAGGTATACTTCTTTGTAAGACGATAGAAGGGATCTGATATTTCCACTGATTCATCTATGCCATCGGACCCATATAGGATCAATAGGTACTAACCCACACAATGAACCACAAAGGATCGATAGGTAACTAACCCCCGCAATGACCCACAACGGATCGATAAGTAACTAACCCCCACAATGACCCACACAAGATCAGACCCACACATGATCTTTAGGACCTGGACCACACAGGATCGCAGAGCACTGACCCAGACAGGATCTGACCCACAGAAGATCGGTAACACTAATCCACGAAGGATCGCTGAGTGCTGTAGTCATTTTCATCGAATCCACAGAGGACATCTGCACAGTCGTTATCGTCATCACAGTCGTAGCCAGCTCTAGGGTTCCCACACACAGCAAGCTCATTCGGGAGGGTCAGCTCCATGAGCCAAAGGGCTGATACATAAACTGACACATAGTATGGATTTGATGTATCAAAAAGTTCTGTATAATCAACAAGAACTCAACGTCACAGACGACGCGTCATTCGAACGCCCGGTCTGAGAGTTATTGCCTTTTTCTTTTCAGGGGACCGGTTGGTTTTTTAGTCAAAACCAACCTGACCGTACTCCAACTACGTCCAAACCTCAAGCGTAGTAAGAAAAAAGGTCCATCTCCCTATGATGAATCCAACAAAGTCGACGACACGTCAATCGGACGTATGAAGCTCATGTTTTATGTGTTTCCGCTCCGAGGGCCCGGATGGTTTTGTGTACGATCCAGCCCGGCCGAACCCAACGAACTCCGAAACCTTGAGTTTAATATAACGAAATGACTATCTCAATCCAAGGATTACTGCGCAACTGATGGTGCATCGATAGGAGATTTTTAGCCCATGTTATGGGTAACAGTCCGAAAAAGTCCAGTATTAGGGGGTTCGGGCTCGGTCCGACCTGGACCGATACCCACTGGGTTGTCCCGAACCGGGTCGACCTGACCCGGGTCCGGGTCCGACATGCTTGGGCGTGGCCCGTCCCGGCTAGCGCAGCCCAGCCTGGCGGTCCGGTCGTGCGGCTCGGCCTGGGTAGCCGGCCCGGCACGCTGGCACGCTGGTGCCTGCTAGGTGGCTCGGCCGCCAGTTATCCTGCTCCGCCGCGGCCGTGGACTGTCCAGCACGGCTCGACGGCGCCGCGCCCCTCCGCCGAGGCCCCACTCCGGCCATAGTGTCTTCGGGTTTTTCCAGTGCGGCGCGACGGTGCCACGGCTTGGTTCAATTTTCAAATGCGCGGCTCGATGGCGCCGCGCATCCTTTCCGCTCGTTCCCACACGTTGCGACGACACCACGTCACTTTCCTTCGAACCGCAAAAAAAAAATAAGTGAGGAGGGTCGGCCGTGTTTGTGCGATCTGTCCCCCTCCCCTTAATCGATAGCAAGCGGCAATGTTTCACGAAGAACGGAAATAGAAGTAACCAGGAAAAACAATTTAAATAAACCCCTACATTGTCGAAATTGTTGAGAGAGGGTTTGTCGCGGAAATAACCGTCATGGAAGAAGACGTCGCAGAAATAGAGAGTCGTGTTGCGGAGAAATGATTCGTCGGTGTCGTGTCATCGATCTCTGAGGAATCTGTCATTCATCGTGTTCTTCATGTTCATCGTTGAAGAAGAAGAAGATGTCCTTCAAGCTCCTCAAATATTCTCCAAAGACTCACACAACAAGATTCCAACCAAAATAAAATAATTTCATCACATATTTTATTAACATAACTTAAGAATTTAAATTCAAAAGTTTAATTAATTCCCTCAATTAATTAACTCAACTTCACTTAATAAATGGAGGGTTATGGAAGGTTTTGGAAGATGAAGGGTGGCGTTCGTGTGGGCCCCACCAGTCTCATAACATCCCATGAAATGTTGGTTGGTTACACCAACTTCCAATAAATGGACAAACCACTTAAAAGAAATAAAAATTGTAACTAAATTTTTATTTTATCTTCCACAAATTTTTAACAACTCCTCCTGTAAAAACACAACTCTAGGAAAGGTGTTCATAAGAAAATACCAGCACTGCGAATTCATCAGTGCCCTCGGAATTCATTTTCGAGAACCGGTTCAAATGTTTGAAAAACCTGCTCATTTGTTCACTGAACGTACCCTTGCTAAACTTTGGATAGATATTCTGGGAACATCGGGCCTTGGAATCAAGTGATGTCAGAAACTACGTCCTTGTAAAATCCCAAAAAAAATTAAGAAAAAAAATTTCCCCAGAATTTTATAGGTATTTACATTACTCCCACCTTAGGGATTTATGTCCCCATAAATATATATCAAAAACTAGGGGAATAAATGTGGGTACTCGGCATGCATCTGAGCCTCCCGCTCCCAAGTGCTCTCTTGGAGGTTTCTGTGATGCCATCTGATGCGCACTAGAGGAAACGACCATCCACATATGACCCGCTCCTGTCGATCCTCGATCTCAACTAGGAACTCTGCAAATGTCACCCCATCATCAATTTCCTTCTCCCCATGGTCAATGATATGCGTCCGGTCATGCACGTATCTCCTCAGTTGAGATAAGTGGAAGACGTCGTGCACTCGGTGCAACTGAGGTGGTAGAGCCAGGCTATAAGCCACCTCGCCAAACCTGATGAGGAACTGGAATGGTCCGATGAAGAATGGAGACAACTTGTCGCCTCGGACAAATCTCTGTATACCATGATGAGGTGAGACCCGCAAGAAGACGTGGTCGCCATCCACGAACTCCAGTGGCCTCTGCCTCCTGTCAGAATAAGACTTCTATCGTCTCTGAGTTGTCCTCATCCACTCTTGGATGACCTGGACCTTCTTTGTCGTGGCCTAGACCAACTTGGGTCCCAGAAGTGCTGACTCCACAGGCTCTACCCAGCACAGAGGTGACCTATATGGTTGGCCATACAACACCTCGTATGGTGCCATCCCTATGGTGGAGTGGTATATTTTGATGTATGCGAACTACACCAAGGTTAGTTGGTCCTCCCAGCTGCGACCAAAGCTGAGGACACATGCGTGATGCATGTCCTTGAGTGTATGAATGGTCCTCTCCGTCTGACCATCTGTCTGAGGGTGAAAGGATGTACTCAAACGTAGCTGCGTCCCAAATTCCTCCAGTAACCCCATCAAAAGTCGGGAAGTAAAGTGAGCATTTTGATAAGAGAAGATATATGATGGCACACCACGAAGTCTCACAATCTCCTGAACATAGAGACATCCCAAGATCTCCACTAATCCCTGCTCTCTGATTGGTAAGAAGTGAGCCAACTTGATGAGTCGGTCGAAAATCAACCAAATGGAGTCATGACCTCTGGAAGTGTATGGAAGTCCAGTCATGTAGTCCATAGATATCCCGTCCCACTTCCACTCCGGGACCTCTAAGGGTTGTACCAAGCCTGATGGTACCTAGTGCTCTGCCTTCACATGCTGGAAGGTGAGGCATCGAGAAACGAACTCTGCCAGAGCCTTCTTCATGCCTGGCCACCACTGCTATCTTATGAGGCCCTATTACATCATCGCCACTCCAGGATATACCGCCAAAGGGGATGTGTGAAACTCTTTTAGAACCTCCTCTCATAAAGAAACTGGTACCAAGGTACTTCCTCTGAAAAGGACATCGTGCTCTCCTCCTAAGGAGAAACCATCAGGTTCCTGTCCTGAGGATATCTGCGTACTCCGCGTATCACAGTCGGCGTCCCCACATTGTGCCTCTCTGACCAGATGTAGTAGTGGAGAAGTGATTGTGAGTTACTGAAGGATGTCTTCTCTATCTCTATCCACGAAGGATTTCTGCAAAGAGGCTAGCAGCTTTATCGCCTCTCTAAGTAGCTGAATTCCTGTCGTCCTGCTGAGAAAATCAGCTACCACGTTCCCCTTTCCAGGAGTATAGACTATCTCAAAGTCATAGTCCTGGTTGAACTCGAGCCATCGTCGCTGTCTCAGGTTTAGGTCCTTTTGTGAAAAGATGTACCACAGACTCTGTTGGTTAGAATAGACTGTATAGTGCTCGCCCATCCGATAGTGTCACCACATCTTCAAAGAGAAGACCACTGCTGCTAACTCCAGATCATGGGTAGTGTAGTTCTGCTCATGCTTCCTCAACTGACATGATCCAATGGCGATCATGGCCCACTCTTGCATTAGGACAAATCCGAGTCTGATCCTTGATGCATCGCAGTAAACTACATATCCAACTCCCTCCTCTGGTATCCTCAAGATAGGCACGATGGTCAATCTCTATCTCAGCTCCTGGATGCTCTGCTGACAACTGTCTGGCCACACAAAGGGTTTCCCCTTCTTCGTCAAGGCTGAGTGTGGTGCCTCACCTCTGGAGAAGTCTGGCACAAATCATTGGTAGTATCCAGCTAGTCCCAGGAAACTCCGCACTTCCATCACGCTCCTGGGTGGCTCCAAAGTTATCACTTCCTTGATCATCACAGGATCCACCGCAACTCCCGCCACAGAGATGACGTGTCCCATGAAGTGGACCTCACATATTCAGAACTGACACTTCGAGAGCATTCCATAAAGCTGGTGCTCTCAGAGTGTGTCCAGTACAACCCGCAAGTGGTAGGCGTGCTCCTCCTCAGTCGTCGAGTATCTCAAAATGTCGTCGATGAAGACCATGAAAAATCGATCGAGGTATGGATTAAAGATCGTGTTCATGAGGTCCATGAACATTTCTGGACCATTGGTTACGTCGAATGGCATAACCAAGAACCCATAGTGTCCATAACAACATCTGAAGGTCGTCTTCTACATGTCCTCGTCCCGAACTCTGAGCTGATGATAGCATGACCTAAGGTCTATCTTCGAGAACCACCGTGCTCCCTTGAGCTGGTCGAAGAGGTCATCAATCCTCAGCAGCGGATACTTGTTCCTAATTGTCACATGGTTCAGGTGACGAAAGTTGACACAAAGTCTCATCCACTTGTCTTCCTTGTTGGTGAACAAAATCGGGGAAGCCCAAGGTCAAACACTGGGTTGGATGAATCCCTTGCCCTGCAAGTCCTCCATCTATACCCGTAGCTCTGGAATCTCGGTCGGAGCCATCCTATATGATGGGGTGGATATCGGGGCTATCCTGGGGTATATATCAATATAAAAGTCTACATCTCTATGAGGAGGTAGTCCTGGAATGTTGTCGGGGAAAACGTCTGCATACTGATCCACCACTACAGGAAAACTAAGACTATGCGCATCAACATCTCTTAGGATGAGGCTAGCCAACTGATGAGTGATGGGTTGTCCTATTCTCTGAGAGAGTCCATCCTGTGCTGCAAAGGCTCCCTTCTCGCAGGTGAAGGTGAACCTGCTCCCGTCTGTGCGTACAAATCGCAGCTTGTGCCTAATACAGTTAATCTATGTATGGAATGTAGATAACCAATCCATGCCCAAGATGACATCATAAGGCCCCGATGTCGCTACAAGAAGATCCCAGCCGAAGCTCTCACCTCCTAGAGTAAGCTCACACTACTGGCACCAGTGCGTAATCGTCGAGTCTGCTCCCGTAGGAGTCTCTAGCAGTAATGATCGGGCCAACAGCTCTGTCAGAATCTCCGAGCTCCGAACAAGGGCAAAAACAATGAAAGAATGATTCCCTCATGTTTCTATAAGAACGACATCAAGGATGGAATAGACACAGATATTACCTAGAATCATCTCGGGTGCACCGTGGTCGTAGGCCTCCGCTTCCTGATGTTGTGCCTGTCTTTGCCCGCCAGCTCCTTATGGTCGGGGTGGACCTCCTAGTGGTGGTGGTGGTAGAGCCTCAAAGCATCGCCCACCACCTGCTGCTCGGCCAGATCCTCTACCCCTTCATCCTGCTCCATGTAGACCGCCACAGTCGACCCTCTGCCTCTGGCTGGGTGGTCCCTCAATTGTCTGTTGCTCCTCGGCACGGCGGGTCGGGCAGTCACGATCCATGAGGCACTGCCCACCGCATGCGTAGCACTGTCTACCTCTCAAAAGACTGTCCCCACGATGTGTGCCCTGCACTGGTGAGCTAGTGTCCTTAGGTCGTCTTCCAGAGAGTCTGGTCTGCTTGGACCCCTGAGTCATCCATCGACTGCCTGCTGTAGAAGACTCTGCTACGTGCCGCCCTGCAGTAGGTCTCGCTAATGATGAAGGCTTAGCAAGGAAGCTCTCGATCAAAAGGGCTCTCTCCAGTAGACATGCATGAGGTGGACTGCTGAAGGAGATCCGTGATGCCCTGATCTCTTGCCTCAATCCATGCTGGACAGTCTGGGCCCAGACGAATTGGTCCCATACCATGTTCGTCGAGTATTGCGAGAGATCGGTAAATCTCGCTGAGTACTGGGCGACCGTCAAGCTACCCTGAAATAGCTGAAGAAGCTCCTGGATGCGCACCTCATGAAGGGTGGCTGGAACAAACTCCGGGAGGAAGAGGCTCTCAAAGTCTGTCCAGAGGAGTGATGCCTCGTCGTGCACCTAGAGCATCAAGCTCCACCATCTTCATGCTGCCGAATGCAGTCGGCTCGCTGCGAGGATCACCATGAAATCAGCTGGTGTCCTCACTAACATGAAAACTTTTACAATATCCTCCTTCCAATCCTCGGATGCCTGAGGGCCCATCTCCCTGCGGACCCTGGGTGGTCGCTGACGCTAAAACTCACAAAGTGCACTAATACGATGTGTATCGTCAGCGTCTGGGGCTGTTATCATCGGTGGCTCGGCGGGTAAGGGTACCACTGATTCCTCTGCTGTTGAAGGGTCATGTACCGAGGCCTCATCGCTCGGTGGGCTTTCATCACGCACAACACTCGGAACCCTAGCTGGCTGCCATCGTGGGGCCATCCTGAAAAGGAACAGGTGTGCTACAGTCAAATAGTATACCTGGTGAGTTAAAATAATGTAATCACAAAGAAAACTTGAATCACACATGCAATGAATGTTTTTGTGTATTAACATGGAAATCAGAAGTCAGGGTCCCGGTGTACAGATACGTCGGCCGTCGCACCAACAATAGAGTCCCTGGACTGATAACCACACCCAATACATTTAACATTATTTCTTTACATAGAAGAATGATCAGAGTCTAAAGTTTTGCGGTAGAACCGAACTTCTCTGATACCAATTTGTCACGACCCGTCCTCGGGCCCCGTGCCGTGACTACCCCAATCCCGCCTTCCATAGGCCAGGGGCTAGAGACTAGAACCATGGAATAATTCCTGGTAAAAAGGGAAGGTATTGGCTTTGTAAAGTAAACAAACACCATAGAGAAAGCAAGCACAAGAAAACTCTATGTAAAAACTGGGTACAACAGTGAGTGCGGAAAAGTAAGTGGGTCAGAATACAAACCCAAACTGAAAGTAAAATACAACTGAAAAAGGGAGTACATCAACTGAAAAGTAAAGATGCATCCTCGAGCTGTCCACTGGTACTCCCACCTGAATGGTGGGTACAGATAGCCTACACAGCTCCTCGGGTCCACCTGTCTACTCCGAGTATGTCCCGCCCAGTGGTCCACCTCCAGGTACTGTCCTACTCCTCATGCCTTAACCACGATCAGCGATGTCCGTCGTCTGCAACCAACACAACGTAGTGCAGGCATAGACCGTGCATGGATGAGTATAAGCTACTCAGTAGGGACCCCGAGACCCCCAATAGTCTCCCATAAACAACAAAGGATAATCCAAAAAAGGAAGATACAATCACAAAGTAACATCCGTCACCACTTAGGTATATTCCCATATATATAACTAAGTCATCAATTCTTGTTCGGCTCCAACATCTGAGCCCATGTAAAACCCAGTCCACACAGGAAAACACAACACATTCCACATAAGAAAGAAAAACATAATCCACACAAGATATCAAGTCAAACTTATTGAAGATAATTATTGAATGTCAAGATTCAGCTCACACAGGTATACTTATTTGTAAGATGATAGATATGATCATATATTTCCACTAATTCATCTAAGCTGTCGGACCCACATAGGATCGATAGGTACTAACCCCTGCAACGACCCACAAAGGACCGATAGGTAACTAACCCCCGCAATGACCCAAAAAAGATCGATAGGTAACTGAACCCCGCAATGACCCACACAGGATCAGACCCACATAGTATCTGTAGGCGTTTTCCCACACAGGACCACTTAGCACTGATGCACACAGGATCTGACCCACACAGGATCGGTAGCACTGATCCACGTAGGATCGGTAGCACTGATCCACGTTGGATCGTTGAGTGTTATAGTCGTCGTCGTCGAATAAACGGAGGATTTCTGCATAGTTGTCATCGTCGTCACAGTCGCAACCAGTTCTAGGGTTCCCATACACAAAAATCTCGTTCCAGGGGCCCGGTTGGCTTTTATGTCAAAACCAAACCAACGGTACTCCAATTGTGTCCAAACCTCGAGCGGACTAAGCCAGATGATCTATCTCACTAAGAGGAATCCAACAAAGTCGACGACATGTCAATCAGATGTCCGGAGCTCTTGTTATAAGTGTTTCTGTTCCGAGTGCCCGGTTGGTTTTGAATAAGAACCAACCCGGCCGAACCCAATGTACTCTGAAAACTTGAGATTAATATACCGAAATGACAGTCTCGATCAAGGATCTCTACGCAACTGTCGGTGCGTCGATCGGTGGTCTGTAGCCCAAGTTATAAGTAACAGACCGAAAATGTCCGGTATAAGGGGGTTTGGGTCCAGTCCAACCTGTACCGGAACCCCCTAGGTCGGCCCGAACCGGGTCGACCCGGTCCGAACCGCTTGGGCGTGGCCCAGCCCGGCTGGCGTGGCCCGGCCTGGCGGTCCGGTCGGGCGGCTCGGCCTGGGCAGCCGACCTAGTGCGCTGGCCCCAGCCAGGTGGCTCGGTCGTCCGGCCGAGCGGATGGGGGGGGGGGATACCCCTCGTTTCGTAACTGCATCCCCCACTATGGGGCCGCTCATGATGGCGAGCCGGGGGTCATAACCCCCGGATCTTCCCCTGTCCGGCTGTCTGGCTATTGCCGCCATGGGACCAGCAAGGGGCGGTCCCCCTTCTCCGATGCCGGCGGCCCAGAACCGGCGGCCATTTCCCCTGATCCACTATGGTCTTGGATCGTCCGGCGCGGCACGACGGCACTGCGCCCCTCCGCCGCGGCCCCACTCCGGCCGCGGTGTCTTCGGTTTTTTCCAGCACGACGCGACGGCGCCGCGACTTGGTTTGATTTTCAAATGCGCGGCGCGACGGAGCTGGCAATCCTTGTCGCTCGTTCCCGCACGGTGCGATGGCACCGTGTCACTTTCCTTCGAACTGCAACAACACAAGAAAATAATAATGGAGGGGAGTCAGCCATGTTTGTGTGATCCGGCACCCTCTATTTAATCGATAACAATCGGAAAAGTTTCACAAAGAACGACAATAGAAGTAATCAGGAACAACAATTTAAATAAACCCCTACCTCGTCGAAATCGTTGAGTGAGGGTCCGTCGCAGAAATAACCGTCGTGGAAGAAGACGTCACGGAAGGAGAGAGTTAAGTCGTGGAGAAATGATTCGTCGGTGTCACGTCGTCGATCTCCGAGGAATCCAACATTCTTCGTGTTCTTCACGTTCTTCGTCGAAAAAGAAGAAGTTCTTCAAGCTCCTTATCTTTTCTCCAATGACTCACACAACAAGATTCCAACCAAAATAAAATAATTTCATCACTTATTTTAATAACATAACTTTATCATTTGAAATTCAAAAGTTGAATTAATTCCATCAATTAATTAACTCAACTTGACTTAATATATAGAGGGTTATGGAAGGTTCGGGAAGATGAAGGGGTGGGGTTCGTGTGGGCCCCACCACTCTCATAACCTCCCTTGGGAAGTTGGGTGGTTACCCAAACTTCCACCCAATGGATAAACCACTTAAAAGAAATAAAAATTGTAACTCAATTTTTATTTTATCTTCCACAAATTTTTAACAACTCCTCCTGTGAAAACGCAACTCCAGAAAAGGTGTTTCTAAGCAAAAACTGGCGTTGCGAATTCATCAGTGCCCTCAGAATTCGATTCAGAGCACCGATTCAAAAGTTAGAAAAACCCGCTCGTTCATTCACTTAACGTACCTGAGCTAAACTTAGGATTGAAATTCCTGGCACACCGGGCCTCAGAATCAAGTGCCGTCAGAAACGACGTTCTTGTAAAATCCCAATGAAAATTATGAAAAAACATTTCCCTTGAATTTTACAGGTCTATACATAATGACCAAGAAAAAGGATGGTTAAGAATTGGATAACGATTGTCTCTGGGGCTTTATGAGTGGTACTTTTTCGATAAACCAATCAAGGAACTAATTTGGGATATTCGTAGAAATTTTATATTATATTAATAAAATATTACGATTTATTTGAAAATATATTAGTGAATGAATAAAAATCATAAATGATAATGGAATAAAAAGAATGAAATATATATAATAAAATGCCGACAATTATATTTATTAATATGGTCTATTATGTATAAATGATTTGTTAATAATTAATTGAATGTATTTTAATGATATTTTGATTTAGAATATTGTAAAAAATATCTTTTTAATTTTGGGTATAGTTACTAGTTTATTACATATGATATAATATGACAGAAACAAACTATGAATTAATAGACACTAACTAACATTGATCTTTTTTTACATAATATGGATTTAAAGAATATGGAATTTTAAATATTTTATATGTTATTTTTTAAATCTATTAGTATTGTCTTCATCTCATGTTAACAACTTTTTTGTAATGGATGAAACACAAATGATCCATATAAATGTTGTATATAATGGATATTTTAGTGATTTTACATATAATAAACCCAATTAGATAAGAAATTGAGTGAGAATCAATGTGATTATTCAAAACCATCAGTCCTGAATTTTGATTAACAACTTTGATGAAATTGAATATTTAATTAAAAAGAGGAGGTGGATTGAATCTCACTAATATTTTAGTGATTAATATGATAAAAGAAATTATGGTATATTTAAAGTGTTTAAAAATGATGTTATATTCCAAGATGAAAATTTTGTAAATGAATTGGGATATGTGTTTCGTCGAAAACATTGGAATATGGAAATTGGGTTTCAATACAAATATAATGCAATTAGTAAGCTTGTTAAACAAGTACTATTATTCTCTTAGTCGAAACTTATATATTAAAGATGATTCCTCATGTATAAATATATCCTAGTTCATGCATTTTTTTTAGTACCACAAAATAATTTTATCATTTAGTGATAATTAAAATTGAGAGGATGCAATTTTTATAATGTATGTGATTGTAATGACATGAGGTTTCACAATGTATTTTACATTAAAGGATCTTATGTTAACTGATTTTTCAAATTTAAATATTGAACTATATTTTATCTAAGGTATAGTAATAAATTATATAAATTAGATAATATATTCATTTAAATTATTGGAATAAGAGAATGTGACCATATAATGTAATATTTTAATAAAATACAAAATCTATCATTAGGTAGCCAAAGTCACCCCTATAAAGCACACTTTTTGATGGAAGGGATGTATTTCACTTCACCAGGGGTTTCCCAAACCCATGAAAGGATGATATCAATAATTATGATATGATAAAAATTGAATGCAAGAGGAGTTCAAGCCTATTTATCATTTTGTTCATTCTATAATCGAGGAATCTCCACCCATGACAACCATAAGAGAATAATTTATGCATTGATCATAAATAATGATCGTAGGGGTTATGCAGAATGAAATTGGTATGAAATAATATATAATTATTTATTTTAATAGTTTATTTGACACTTGAATTTTAATAATATTTTATATTTACATTTTCAGATAAAGAAATTTAAAATTACAATAAAAATATTTTATTTTATATTTCATATTCCATTCAAAAATATAAATATTTAGAAATATTATTTTGAATAAATGAAATATATTTTGAAATTATTCATCTTAATATAATATTATGTTGAAATTTTGAATGATTTCTCAAAAAAAAAATTATGTGAATAATATAAAATATAGTTTTCTCGTAAACTATAACATTTATTATATATGAAATATCAATATGTTTATAAATAATTTTACTGAATCAATATTGTGAACATATAAATTGTGAAATATAATTATAAATTTAAAAAACATTTTTTATATGTTATATGATCATATGTAATATTTTCTGAAAAATGAAACAGTATTTGGTCATCAAGTTTAATTATGTATTATTTTTTAAAAATTTAATATTTGATTTTCCAAGAAAGAAAAAGAAATTAATGAAATAATAATAATATAATTTTTATCATGAAAAAAATTATAATTTTATCTTCTGTTTAAAAGATTCATGTAATTATATTCTCTAAATATAGGTTTTTACTCTCTAATATTTTCATAAATAATTATTTTATTTATAAATTTAAGAAAATAAAATTATTTTATTTTTCTATATATATAATTTTAAATTATTTAATGAAGTGAATTTATTTTTTTATTAGATATCTTTTTTACCATGATTACATTAGTTTATATACAGAATACACTAATCTATCTAGTAATATTACGTCTCAAATAATTATATATTTTTAAATTAATGATTACAAAATTAATTAATAAAGAAATTTCATGTTTAGATATATATATATATTTATTTATTTATAAATAAATAATAATTTAAAATATACTCACTGTAAAATATGATTAATAACACATATAAATTGAAAAAAAATATTTATGAAAATAGTTTTCAAAACTATATATTTTTTCAATTTCCAGATAATATTATCCTATATAGAAAATTAAATCACGATAATTAGAGAAAAAATAAAAAATAATCATATGAAAATGTGGTTCAGGGTTTAATGATATGTTTTTAGTGATAATATAATTACAATTATTAATATTTAATCAATATTGACATTTTTTGATAGATAAAACTTTAATTAACCTGTTTTTTACAAAATAGAATTGAAATTTGGGCCTTCTTGAATACATATTATAAGATTAAACATCCTACATATATGTATCAACAAAATTTCCACAATAACTCACCTATCTCTATAACCCATCCTAAAAAAATGTGATTTCCTTTTTAACCCATACATAACTATAGTTATCATTGAAAAGACCCACGTCTTCAATTATAAAAGTATATCATTCCATGTAATTCTCTCATCCCAACCAACCACAATGTAATATACCATGATCTAACCTTCTATATCTCTATATAATATTCTCAAAAATAGTTAATAATGTACCACAGATTCCATTAATGAATTACTAATAAATTTGGAAATGTAAGGGTTCTCTTCCTCCTAATTTTTATTTTAGTACATATATTGTTATTATCCCATTTGATCCCCATATGATTTGGTTTGCATATGTTCATAATAAATGCTTTTGTATAAAAATTAATCACTATTTATGACATATTTAAATTTTTTATAGTTAATCCTAGTTCATAATCCATATATTATTATTGTGATACATAAAAAAATAACCCATTTATTCTCTCCCTCTAACATTTTACCAAAGTAAATTCCTTTGGAAATGACTTTTTTATATATGTTTGATTATAATTTTTCATGTTACTAATAATTAATTTAATGTCAAAAGTAATCACCGCTAATGATAGACATTCTATCAAACTCATAAAATTCATTCCATATTCCATTATGTATATCTGTCTTGCTCAAAAAGTTACTCTCTCATTTAACCTTTAAAATTTTAATGTTGTGTGCCATTTGATTTTAAATTTATTATAATTCCACTTGATCATATCATATATTTTGATTTCTAAATTACACCCTATTAAATAGAAATTACATTTTTTATCATTTCCACATTTCATAATGTTTTTGTATACCTATCATGTTTTTGAAATCATTCAATGATTTCATTTTTCATTTAAACACATTGGTATTATAAAACACATATATCATTTAATAGTGTCCTGAAAATCGTTACATATTTTTATTTATTAGTTAATTAATTATTTAAATCTCACATTCCATACTCATTGTATTAAATGAATCATTCATATGATATCATTATTATGTGTCAAAAATAATATTGGAAATTTGAATTTTCCACCATTATAGAACTATATTGAATCATATAATGAATTAATTTATCTATATTACATGTCCATATTACCTTGGTGTCATTAGTTAGCTATTATATTTATTAATTTATGAATAACCATGGTGATTTTTTATAACTACATTGTAAATAAGGTCATTAATATGACTATGAATGTCCCATGATTATGTTATATCCATGTATCTATGTTAGTAATCATGTTATTATGATAATGTTTAAACTCTTGAAAAAAATTTCATGTTATTACACATGTAATTGTTACTATTTTATTGTTCCTTTACTTATGATCATTCTATTGCTCTAATTCTTATAATCATGTTACAACTCTTATCTTTTAGTTCATTACCTTCTATTCACCTCTATATATTATGACCAATGTTATACCTATGTTTCAGTGACATCAATTTCCATAAGAAACACAAGTTATTATATGATTCATGTCTTATGAATCCATAATTTATTAGGTATTTATTAATTATGAATCATTTTGGTTTATTGATTATATTTTAAAAATCATAAATTAATCTTATGATCACATATGATCATTGATGGTTATTACTTATTCACGCCCATATGATGTGTTCCAGGTCACTCATTTCTTATGACTCATTTTCACTAGGTTATAATGAAACGTTATGTGAAAAACATTACTTTAATTCCCTCTCAAATTGGTACCCTACCATAATCAACACGTTCACAAAGGTCATAGTCAATCCCCAACGGCTTACTTCTATCACTAATGAAGAAACAATAATTAGGGGGAATGAATTCAGTAAACCTGAATCTTTCTACATAACATATATTCATGTAAATTAAGGTAAAACAAAATAAAATAGGAATATCTATATTTATATATATAAATATATTTTTTTATATCCAAAAAATTAATATCTAATTTAAAACAACAAAAATGGTACCCAACAAGTATCCAGGAGAAAAGTCCAATTATAATGTATAAAAAAACCAATATAAATACTACAACGGTCTCAACATGGTAAAATTGGAAACCAACCAAAATCATTCCATATAGTTACCCAAATCGAGCTTATAGAAAACATCAGTACATATCGGTGACACTTGCCCATTCCCTATATTTAAACACATTTCTAGGTCAATACAAAAACAAAGGGTACTTAGGGTGTGGGATAATAGTCTCCATAGGCTCCCAAAATGGTGTTCTATAACCAGTAATAGTATAATAATTAAATCAAGCTCATATTAAATGCTATGAATGATTGGAAGAATGCTTAGCATATGTTTTATAAGAAGAAAGGAAAAAAATTAAATTTCACCTTTTTCTAGATTTCAAAATAATTTTCGTAAATAATTTAAACGAATTTACAACACATATATCAATGCTGATATATCAAATCAAACCAAATCTTGTTATAAACATCATACCAGAATCATGATAGTACAAATCAAAACAATAAAATATAGATAATAAGTAACATCAGTCCATAGATTACAAAATGTATGGATTTCTAGGACACACATACCTAACATAGACAATCTTTGACACATATAGCATCTATGGATATACATTTAGTATAGATATGAGTGAATCCCATTTAAAATTGAATCCCATAATAGGCCATACATGTTCATATAAAAATATTTCTTGGATGAAGAGGAACACCCCATAAATGAACTCCTTAAATGTGGATGAGACTTATTACCACATCTTCTATCTATGTACCAAAGGCATCCAATGATCCATATTTTCCAATCCATTTCATTAATCAAATTTCATAAAATAAATTCACTGAAAACAATTTAAAAATGTATTGAAAAATCCTTTTCAATTATGAATGAGAATGCTGACCCATATTTTATGGAAAACCCATTTCCATAAACAAAAATAAATAATTGAATAATTTTATTTCAATTATAAAACTATTTATGAAACACATTGTAATAAATATAAACAAAAACAATCTAGAGAAGGAACCCCCTATATAAATACCTTGGTCACACATACCGCAACGGGGATCCACTAGAAATGAAGAACACAAAAAAAATTAAGGCCCCATAATAAATCTAAAAATTCTAACATTAATTCCATTTAAAAAATGAATTTGAACCAGAAATATCATGGCATACATTGAGATCACGCAACTGCTTCACCACAATCAAAAATAATTTTTTCCTTCAGAGAGGATGTGAAAACTAATCAATAATTTATCAATAAAAATAAGAATAAAAGGTTAGGTGGTAGGATAATTCAATACATTTATGCTACTCAGATCAAATAAAAAATATGCATAAATTATTACTCACCCAGAAAGACACCGCACATAACCATAATGATCAAATGTTTAAAAAATTGATCCAAAATGGGAGTAGGTGCCCAAAACCATTGTTTAGTTATTTTTTCTCGATAGGGTAGTGGGTTATAAGAGGATGCAATAACATTAATCCATGAAGCAATCCAAAAACATAACTGATTATGATTCAATGGAATGTAATATATTTTCACATTTTGTATTTTGTGTGGTCCATATAAAAAAATCACCACCATTTAAAATACATGTCATAATGTTATATAATGTGTTTAATTTTTTAACATCATGTGACTTTTCATGATTTTTATCCATCTCACAGAATAAACCTGTGTATTATTAAATTTCATGTAATATAACTACAAGACATGTAAATTTCTATTAGTTATTGAATGAAACTCCATTTTTAAATAAAAAACATTAAACACCCTTGGGTATTCTCTAATCTCATGTAGAAATACATTAGTACATAACTCATTTATACCTAGACTCCATTAAATAAATAAAATCCCTAATCATTTTGTAATTTTTCCTTGAAAATTCACCCCATCCTTAATAGTACCAGGATAGCAACAGTTAAATTAAATAATGAATATTTAGAAGAGAAATACCCAACATAATGTAATGAGATATTAAAAAAATCCCACTATAAGGCTTTAAATCCCTGAAATGTCTTTGGGAAAAATAATGTCTTCTAAAGCGGTGATTTCAATACTCCCTCATCATTGACCCATGATCCCATGTTTCATAAGAACCTAATAAATGCCTCCATAACTCATTTACTAATGGATTCAACATCCCTTATTGGACAATCACTTCAGAGTCAATGATGTCTTCTAGCTTATCCACATTAATAAAATTATATCTAAATCTCGATCACCACCTACGTTAGAACTTGAGAAGGATCAAGATGGTATTTAAAGAGCTGATGTATGTGAAAAAACATGATTTACTATGAAATGATCTAAAATGGTAATATATAAGAGACCTTATTAAGATTCTATATGACCTCAAATTTTCCATCATATCTCATATCCATCATTGAAAGTTTTCTAATATGATAGTGATCCATGTGTGGAGAAAAATTTAAGAAAAAAATTAACCAATGGAAAAAACGCAAATGATGACACAAATGATCTACAAAAAGTTTTCATTCAACTTTTCCCTATAAACAATTGTGTTACATTATATTTAATCATTATAGATGTACCCATATCCAAACTCAGTCTCAAAAACGAAGTTTCACAGACCTCTTTCCACAATGAGATAACTTTCATAGCTGACGATACATATCAAAAAACATGCTATTTGAATTGCTTGATAATAACTATTTTTATACTAAAACTCAACCAGTCCCATATGTTTATCCCATGACCCATGAAAATCCAAGACACTGATATAGAGAATATCATAATGTATCTGAAATGAATGAATTATCTTATCATATTCCATTGGATGATAAGATGTACTCATCCTGAAATGAGTCCCCATTGCCACTTGCAAAATATTCCATAATATCAATGGAATCCAATGATCCCTATAAGATAAAATATTACAAGTAACCCCATGAAAACCACAAATATTATGGATATAAAGCTATCATAGATGTTCACCATTTGTAATGTCCCTTTGGAGAGTGAAATAGGATGACTTTGAAACCTATCAACTACCACACAAATATAATTCTATATTTGGGGAGTCCACGGTAGTCTATCAAAAAAGAAAACGTAATCCACATTCCAATTCATAATTGGAACTCATATAGGTTGAAGAAAAGTATCATTATTAAAAACTATACCTTTATATGTTGGAAGTTGTGACATAAAGACCCATAATTAGAAAATACATATATCATTATAATTCACCAAAATCATTTTATAATTTTATAACACATCTTCATAGTTTCTAAATGGACTAATCCAAGAGATCATTAACTAATACAAAAAACGAAACAACTCACTATTGTTGGGATTACAAACTAATAACCAAAATTGAGTATACCATTTGAAGAGAGTGTCCAGCCCGAAACTATATCTCCTCCATAATTGTTTCATTAATTCCTTAGAAATATTCATCCATCTACATCAATTTATAAAAAACAACAGGGTGTGATTATGAAAAATGAACAGTAAAGAAACACCTACCAAGAACCTGAACCTGATAATTCATATGAATTTAATTGAAAATATCCATAAGGATCAACAATTCCATTGATTCGGGTGCATCCTGTAATGTACCATTCTTACTATGATCATATTTAACGAAATTCCTCTTCTCTCGGGGTTTATCAAACATGGATGTAAAATGAGTAATGAATTTCACCTATTATACACACATAATATTAAAATATTTCTATGAGAATATATATCTCAAAAAATAACAGTTATTATACACTATGAGCCTCTCCATACATTTTTAGTGAATGAATTATTTCAGTGAAAACATAACTGTGGAACACTATAACTAATGATTGGTTAAATTCATCACATTCAAACAATTTAAATGAGACACTAAAACTACAAAATGATTATCCTCCATGAGCAGAAAATCCCATCTAGAAATATATTCATCACAAAAACCCACAATCCTTATTCAATGATTTGTATGTTTATATATGGATAATATACCAGCTGTCAATTTCACTTCATGAATAAAGACTGTCACATTGTAAACCATTTGTATTTCACAACTTTTCTGGAAATATTATTCAATGGTAACACCAAAATTATTTCAACATTGAAAAAACTATTATTATTATCCCATAATACCAAGAAATACCAAAATCTCAAATACAATCAACATTTCTTCCAATGAAAATCATTCACCCTCTCAGGATCAACCAATAAGACACCCTTTGAAATCACATTATATATTTACATCATTTGATGGATCTAAAAATTTCATATTGAAATAATTCAGTATAAATTAATACTACCCAAAATATTTGTAAAAGAATAATTTTTTTTCTCTTTCTCACTCATGAATATTGAATATATAAAAATATCATCTAAGAATAATAACATGTAACTATCAAGATACTGATCGATTATATAATTTATCAAACAAATAAAATGTTGGAGCATTAGTCATTCTCCATGATGTCAAATGATATTTTAAATTGACATAAATTATGTTAAAATTTGTTGTCTACATATTAATCTCACAAACATATAGTTAATGATAACCTGACCAAATATGAATCATAGAACACCACTTTTAGTCATTTATCTGATCAAAAAATCCAAAAAATGAGGAATATGATACCTAATCTTAAATTTTACCAGGTTAAAAATTTGATGGTCTGGAAAAATTAAAATTGAACAGTATAAATTCTTAATGAAATGAATTAGGTCTACCCAAGGAACACTAATTGTTGAACAGAATCATCCACCTTCAGATTGTCTAAATAGATCTTCATATTTTCGTACACCACTAGATCCACATAATAGGAAGGTATCGAAATCTGATTAGTATCTTGAAAAAGGTAAATTTTTAAATCTATATACCTCTATATATAATACTGTGATTTATTTGGGAAAATGTCATGCTGTTATTTAAACCCAACTCAAATATTTACAAAATAGTAAACTTCATCACGCTCAAACAAAATGACAGACAAATAACTCCTAAGCTCTCGATGGGAGGGTCCTTTAAAAAATTTCCTCAAATATAACACCTATTAAATATCCATGAGATCCAATCATTTGTAATAATTGAGACACAACACTGATAACAATAATACAAAAAATGACGTGAAATAGGACAATCAAGCCAAATAATGAAATTAGAAAAATCCATATCAATAAGGTGGAAATCCTAGTCTTAAACCACATCATCACTATATTGAATACAAGAAGAAAAAAAAAACTATAATCATTCTTGTTCCAATGAGAATTGTGTATCTGAAATAAGTTCATGACATCTATTGTATGTCTAAGAATATAAACAATAATTATAGATATAATTGAGTGGGAACAAAAATAAAAAACACTACTATAGGTGAAATAATATTGGTAACTCTCATTGATGATGGTCTAGAATCTACCACCATCAGAAGAAAATCATCATAGTTAATGTCCTTCACTTATGAGGCATGTTTCTAGAGACTTATATTCATTAAAGCATTATAGTATGACCTGTTAGGATTTGGAGATGATGATCCCTGAACATATCAATTAATAGACATAGAGGTGAAAAAATATTGTAGATGTCCATAATGTCCACAATCATATCATATCATTTCATGTTAATGAAACGACATTCACACTTGTTGGAACATTCCAAAATGATAACATGTTATAGGAATATGACCTACAATAACTATAGTTACAGATGAGGCCAGCTACATAGAACCACAACCACCACTTCTTTAATTATTTTGAAACATCCTCTTTTTACATTGTGGGTCACTAATGATTTCATAAGGTGGATGACAAGGGAAAGATAGTTCAAACTTTTATGTAATATTAATCTATTACATTATAGACATATCTATTATCTCTAAAAAGACAATACCTTTATCATGAATATATTCAATTTTGCATTCAGTCAAAACCATGTCTGTACTTTGGGCATTAATTTGGTCATTCTTAACAATCATTTGAGAAAAACAAACCAGATTCAAAAACAAAATGAAATATGAAACTGATGTCTCTCCCAAATATAATAAGAATAATTGCACAGAAATATCTTTTCCGTGATAAATTAGAAAAACCAAATCGAATAAGATAGTCCTGAAAATTTTCAATTCTAGGTCAACAAGTTTATTCCCATACACCATGGATTCCAAAAATTTATTTCTTAAAGCCACATGTTAGAACGATGTACACTTAACCTTGATGATTTCAATTGAATCCAGTAAGTAAAGCATATGTTCAATAGAGTTATTCATTTTCTCCACCAATTAAGGATAATTTATACCATTAATGGATAATTTCTATTCAGGAATGATCTATATATCCTACTACTCCTATTTTTACATAACTGATTTTATTTTCAAAATCAGTATGTTCATGTTTATGAAAAAACATCCAATATGATATCCTCAATAAAATTCTATGTGAGTGGTGAATTAATTTAAGGATCATTAGATAAACCTTCTTGAGGAACTCCCCAAAAAAGCCTTAGAGGAATTATATAGAATACTAAACAAGAATAAATGAAAACAATAGAAAAAAAATTCAAACAAGAAAACCTTAAGCATAAACTAATATTAATATTAATAATATGATATAGGAGATAGAAATCACAACATCCCATGGTAACAACAGTCTGGTGATGACACGGGATACCCATGAAGTAACTAAAATCTACCCCACAATTCCTAATATTATTTTCTATATTCTACCAAATGTCTCATGATAAGGAATATTGAGGATATACCTCCAATAATACCAAACAATAATAAAACCAACCAGGAAACCCTGTCAAACGGGTGCGACAACAGAATTACCACATACACAAAGGGTGTTCTCGATCACCACAAGAATACATCTTGGACATGGGAAACAATAAAAAATTTAGGGTATTATTTTATCAAACATGAAAAATAGGATTATATATATATATATATAAATTCACACCTAGAAACAATGGACGATAACATGAATATATATGTGTTATAATAATAACCATATAAGAATTGTTAAAACTAAAATGTTAAAAAAAATCTCCATGAGACATATCAAAATAAAAATTTCTATAATACCAAAATAAATACTCCAATATTTTCCATGTTATAGTATTGGAAAATTCCTTCTATTTATCCATCCATCTTCCTAGAACAAACTGACAGCAATTCTTTTCTTCTAACAAATACACCATTGCCTTACCTACATCAAAATACTCAACAAGGACTATTCACCAACGAAGGTGTTCAAATTGTGTGACTTAGAATTCTCAGTAGGGTTCCACCAATGAATTCCATAACTTATACCTATAAAATTATCCCGATATATTCAAAATTAATAAATAAATGGAATCCTATGTTCTTTAGATGTTTATATCTTAAAAAATGGGAAAAATCTAATATCACAGATTTTCTCATTTCCAAATGATATATGAAAATTATTTTCAAAGAATTTAATATACATATCTGAAATTAGATATATCAATGTAAACAATATCATATGTCCCACATAATATCAATATTGTGGATGTAAAAACAACAATAGTATGAGAAAATAAAGAGGTAACATCGTAAAAAGGAACACATATTGATATGATATATATGAGACTAATACCTTAAAATTAAAATATATCACATATAATGATTTTAGAAATATTAATCGTGTATATATAGTAGAGGAACACCACAAAACGTGAAGCCCTACTGTGTTTGACATGTCAACAGAATAATATTCCATTTGGGTAGAGGAACACCCCATGAATGGACCCAAAATAATGGTTGATTTATTTTACAATATCATCCACAAATGTTACTAAGGAAATAATGTTATCTATTTTCCAAATCATTTCATTAATAAACATTCATCAATACTATTATTTGGTGCAAAATTTAAATAAACCATTTTAATAACGCTTTAAAAACCCAATTCAATAATAAAAACATTGACGAAACTACGTTTTATAAAAATACATTTTCTCAATAAAAAATAAATCAGTCATTAATTACCTTTAATTTATAAAAAAATTTATCATTTTCATATAAATATAGTTCACTAGAATAGTCTAGAGAAAGAACCACCTTCCACAAAACGAGGTTTTAACAATCTTGCAATATGTCCCATCAATATGGAAGAGTTAAAAAAACAATGGTGGCCCTAGATCAATCTAAATACCTCATAATTTATTCATTTTAATAAATATGGTTTCTGTAGGGGATCTGAGAAAATATAAATTAATAATTACCACCTATTACTCAATAAACAAAAAATTAATAACATCCAATGTAAGATAACACCACGGATCTATATTAAATCAAGAATAATCGACAATTTGAGTTAATAGATTCGATAATGTAATGAAAAAAACTAACATTATGAAATAAAATTAATATGAATAATGGAATACTCACAGATGAAATCACTTCATACATCTGTATTAACAAACCGCAAAAAAAAATATCCAGAAGGGGAGGAGGATCCTAAAATCACTAGAGTGATCATATAGTTTGGGAGGGAGTAGGTGTGTAAATGACTAAAATAATAATTAGTTATTCGGAAAGATAGATTCACAAATCCTAATGATTAA
Organism: Viscum album; assembly: GCA_963277665.1. Lineage (NCBI taxonomy): Eukaryota > Viridiplantae > Streptophyta > Magnoliopsida > Santalales > Viscaceae > Viscum > Viscum album. The sequence goes on along the minus strand of OY728147.1, from coordinate 2,134,271,993 downwards.
ATTGAGTGAAAACTATTTAAATATAGTTTAATCCTCTTGGATGATATACACTGAAAACCCCATTTCCAGTTTAAAACCATATCTTTATCAAATATACAGCGTGAAATCATTACATGGCATATAACCTTTCATACATTATATTCATATCAAGAAATAATCCTAATAATCACTATATGTCATGTACTACCATTACATGGAATTTATGGTTCTATTAGACATAAAAAAATTAAATAGAAAAAGTAAAAACATCCTAGGAAACTATCAAACTCTATGGGAACACTGTTAATCTATTAAAATATTATACATAGACTCTGTTAATTCATAAGAACAAAATTCATTAAAATTTATTTCATTTTTCTTATAAAATTATTTCCATCTTAGAGAGCCCCATGATGTTCCCATTTAATTATGAAAATGAATAAGGATAAAGGGAATATGTAAAAAAATATAACGAGTTGTTACAACTAACAAATGAAATATCTTTATATGTGTATCTTATGTAAATAATTTTTATTGGGTTTTTAAAATAATTTATCTTATAAGTGGTTGTCTATATAGGGTCTTGGGAATGAGTAAAATTACTCTAAATGAATTCTGGTTTTATTAGCTAATTTTTTCGTTATATCTATAAAGATAAAAACTAAAATGAAATTAAGAATTTATTATAATATGAAATATTTGAGAAGAAATGTAATCGAGAAGAACCATATATATAGGGACTATATAAGTTACTATAATATCCAATTTCTTATTTTGAATCACATAGTTGTTATTATGTAGTAGTTAATTGGAAAACATAGTCAATTATGTAATATTTTATTATCTAATAATTTTCTTGAATATATTATTTCAATATGACCTCAAATTACTCAAAATAATAGTCATATTATTATTTATGTTTCTGATTCATTAATTGGTTATAGAATATGAAGATCACTAATATAATCTATTATATAAATAATAAGAGTGACTGTTCTAAAAAATTGAATTAAACATCCATGTGTTCATAAAATTTATTAGTAATTAGAATTATAAAGTTTTGTTTTATTATTTGTAATGATGTTGATAATTTATAATATTAATTAAAAGGGTGTATTATTTTGTTATAATGTTACCCTGAGTGTTATAGTAACTTATTAGTAAACGAGATAATTAAATTTAATGGAATAAGAAATATATCAACTTTTATTTGGAAAAATTATATTTATGACAACAAATATAACATTAGGAAAATTATTATTTAATTAATTTAATGGATATATAAATATGATTAATTTTTACCCAATAAACTATTATTTGATATTAAAAAATTCTATAAATAGAAATCTATAAAAGTGGAAAAAATTTATTTTTATTTTCTATTTTGATTGATCTAGTTAAAAAAATATTAGATTAATTTTTGATTTGTAAATATTTTACATCATTTTTCATTGTTTAAATTTACTATATTATAATAAATTGATGACACAAAAGATGTTCATTTTGATTCTATATCAACTATCATACAATAATTGAATATTCAATATTATCTTTTATTTTTATTCAATTAGTTTAAAATAGTTTTTAATGAAATAAAATATGCTTAATACAACAATGGTTTTTACATTTTTTTATTGATAAAAAGAAATGCATCCTTACTTAATTATAGTTAGGGTATCATTTTAAAATACTAATCTACATGGATCCCAATGAAGAATAAGTATAATGTCACTAGAATATTTTGTAATCATTTATGAATTGAATTTTATTAAAATGAATTTTTGGGAATATTTGAATGACATTGTTACTGAAAAAAAGAAAATCATTTTTATAACAAAAAATATATTAATTTGTCAAATAATCTATGTAGTTTTAAAAATAATTTTTTTGGGTATTTAAAAAATGGTGAATATTGTTCCTCCTATAAATTCACACATGCATGCATGAGTATGTGGTGAAATGATAAATTTTCACTTCCAATATGATTATGAAATGATCCTATTTAAAATACATACAGGTTTTGGTTATCCTTAGATTACTATTTATATTAATTACAAAAATTCAAAAAATTAGTTTAGATCCTTGGACAACTATATATGAATTATATATTATGATTTAATATATTTATTATCAAATATTTTAGAATTTTTTTTATTCTGTTTGTAAATTCTTTTTCGGTAATTATGAATACTACTATAAGAATTAATGTGAAGAAAATGTTCGGTATAAGTACAAAGGGTTAACATATTCAACTTCTTTGGATATCAATATGCATGTAATTAATATTATTAAATAACATAATAAATAATCATAAAAAAAAACTAAATAAAACATTTAATTGAAATTTCACTAAATACCTAACTGAAATTATGTTCAAACAAATGATTATATTGTTTTCAATTTCTCAAATAATATACAGAATTAATACATGCCACATAAAGTGATTAAACATACACACATTGAAAAAATAATTATTAAGAACCCACCAATACCACTCACATTTTTATCCAGAATATGAAATACACGAGGAGTCTTCACAACCACAATAGGCCAGAAACTAGTGGCATTGATACATATATAAGAATTTTGGAATGATATCAACCAATACATATTATTATAACATATTTCAAAATTCCATGTTTACCACTCCAAACATCGGTGGTCCGTGTACTAGATAAAAATTGTTTAAAAATATTTAGAAAAAAAATAATACATAATAATGAAATATGAAATAAAATCAACTTAAATATAATACAATACATTTAAATGGAAACTAATATATTAGTGGTCAATGTTTCTATTTTTAATAGAACAAAACTAACATAAAATGTAAATTGGCCTCTATGAGAATCTCTATGTCACCCACCAATCCCAACATGATAACTAATCCATTAAAAAATAGATGTAGGACATGAATCAAGAATTTTTATAGGAATTATCAGAATTATCTAAAGACATTTTAATGAAAATACAACTCATTTATAACACATAAATAAAATATTGAAAAAAATTTAGTTTTAAATAATTCTCAAAAATTGGGTTTAGAGAAAAATAACAAACCATTTACCTTTATAATTAAAATTTTTAAATATAACAAATGTGGGGTAAACATTTTAAAATAATTGGAACCTTAAATATATATCAATTACAGTTTGAATTAATTTTCAAAAAACATATTACAAATTACTTTTATCCCAAAACGAATATTGTAACAATAATGATAAAACATAATAATAATACATGGTACTTCAAATTTGAATGAATTTTAAATTTGTAAATTTAAAAATAATAGAAGTAAATATAATACGACATAATTAAGTATTATGATCATATGTCATCCCTGGATCTTTGGGAAAAATATTAAACCATACCAATATATGATCCTCCATATTAGTTTCTCTGATACATTATAATCACCCTAAATAATTTTCATACCCTGCCTAGTTTTATTGAATGGAAAAATCCAAAAATATGGAGTTATACAAACAAAGGACCAAAAAAACGAGAATGATATTAGAAAAATTTAGTATGTGTATCATAAAATCCAACTATATTATATAGATTTCAATGATATATATAAGATATGGGCGATCCTATTCAAATTAAATGATGTATTAAAATAAATTTTTATATGTAAATGTATACATATATAATTATATGATAAAGCAATCATAAATAATCACATCACCGAAAACACTTCCTTATTTATTTTTAATTAATAATTAATTATAAATTTATAAAAAAATCACATTCCAAGGAAAACATTAATAATTTAAGATATAAAAATAAAATTGGAATTATCCAATGGATTATTTTATCCAAGAAATTATAATTGAAATGTTCTATCGAAAAATAATGACCCTTAAAATATAATCATTTTTAATATTCAAGTCATAGAAATTTTGGTTTTAATATCTCATTCAAAAGTAAATTCATTAATTTCATCAAGCATCTTGTATGTGTGATTAAGTTAAAAAATAAAAATAATATGATTAAATGGTTAATATAATTACATGAAATGAAAATAAACAAAAATACTTTTTTTCTAAAAAATTATTCCAACATTCATCAATTACTACATTTTCATATCAAAATAGATAATTAAAAAACCTGAAATCACGCTACTATAATTTAAAATTAAACTCCATTGGGTATATTTTTACATAGGTGATGTAAATTTACTAGATCATAAATTTTTATTTTTAATATAATATAAAAAATAATAAAAAATAATATTCTTGGTGTTTAAAAAGGTACATTGAAAAGATCTTATAATATGGTCTGTATAAAGAAATTGAAATGTTGATAGAATAGAAACATTAGAGAAAAAGAGATAAATGAATGGAGAGATAAGGGGTACCATAATATATTGAATGAACATAAAAAAATATATATATCTATTAGAAAAATCAACAGTGTGGTGGAAAAAGAAGTCAAGGGGATCCATAGGATGTAATGAATGAATTAGAAATGAATACTGGAATGAAGGTTTAAAACTAAGTTGTGGTAGGAAAATAATTTCATGACGGTAAAAGTCATTTCAAGCTTCATGGTATACCAAACCATGATTTATCCTTGAATCTCTCTTTGTCCACACCTACATTTTATAATATCAAATAGTTTTTTTATATCCCATGGAATACAATAATAATTTATGCATCAATACTCATCCAAACCATGATTTCAAAAATATTATAATTATTTTCCTGGTTTTGACTGCACCAAGTTCATCACATGATAACAGAACAAGACATAAATTAAATGAATTAGATATAGTTACTACAAAAATATAACTATATTCTTTAAATAGAACATGATTATTGACCACATGATAGTGGGAAAATATACTCAAATATAAATATTTTAACATGTAATTATCAAGACTAATGGATAAAGTAAAATAATCATAGAATAAATAAAATAACAAAAACCAATCTATATTAGTTTTATAGTTATCCCGACCCTATGGAATTCAATTGACAATATTATTTAGTGTATCATTTTATTACTTTAAAAGAAGATATTTAGAGATCTTGATATAACCTAGTCCCTAAATCATGTGACATAAGGACCATTATTTAGATAAATCCTAAAACCAATCAAGGATATATAACATTCATCTCAAAATAATCATCATATTTCATAACTAATTAATATATACTCATCCATAAATGCATAAATATCTATAGATTTCTATGAAGCATCACTAAGTGAGTGAAAAATAAAAGAATTATATTGTTTTCCCCATGACAATATAATTCCATTAAAACATATATACTCTATGGATAATATGTCATATCCATATATCGATACACACTGGGAATAAAACATTAATGACAAGAATAGATCAATTAAAAAATAATAAATGATACAAAATTTATAGAATAAATACATCACAAATGTAGTTTTATGTATTTCCTTACATAAAGAAAATAACATAGAACACATAATGTAAAAAATTGAGATAGATGAATAACACGATAAACCACATAACCTAAATCAGTATTAGTAGGTTCATCTAGGGAACCTATTTATGGGATTGATTTAGATCAACTTCATTTCAACATTCATAGTAAAAAAATATATACAAAAGAAATAGATAGTCAGAAACATGAGATTTTATTGTGTATTTTGTACATGATGCATTATTATGACTAAACATGTCCACATATGAAACATTGGAATCCTACACCTAGATGAAATCGTTATATAAAAAATGGAATGCCTCTTCAAACCATTATACACCCACTTTGATGGTAATTGGTGTACATAAACTTTACTATAGATCCCAATAATAAAACCAGTAACAAAATTCTTATCATTAAACCAAAGGAAACAAGATAAAATTGATATCATATGACCCTCATATCTTAGAAAATCTAAATAATATGTTCAAAACACACCAACATTAATGATTAAATATCTTGATGATGTCCCCATTTAAATTAACAAATCATCAATGAAACTTGTATTATCAACCATGAAATATATAAGACTATATAAATGGAATGGAAAATAAAATCCAATTCTGATCAATCGCCCTATTTAAGATAGTAAAAATCCATCACCATAGACACATTTTTTGGGATGAAAAAATATTTCCAAATAAATAAATCCATAAAACCATCAAATTAATGCATATATATTGTCTCATTCAAAACTATATAAATCCAAACACCTCCAAATTGGATCATCAAGAACAAAGGAGTAAAACATAATCCGAGAAAACCTCATGTACTTCAATATGTCTATATGTCAATTCTAATTTCTACATACTTTCAGCATCAAGACATTAATTTTTATGACCATAATATATTGCATCTATTAACTTCTCTAACACTATAATAATTATATGAGTTTATTATCATATGTGTTCAATTTTTTTATATTTTTCATAACATCCCCATAGAAATTAATCTAGCTGTTATAGGGGAGTAATCTATAGTGAAATTATAAAAAAAAAATCGGAACACACATTCCATGATACATAAAATTAAATTACACAAAAAACACAAAAACAATGGAAAATATGTCAACATTTATTTGATATCTACCCACATTACTTTAAAAATAATTATATTATAACATTTATTACCGCTACCACATAGAAATATCATTTTTATATCAAATTATAAATTCACATTAAAACTTCTAAAATAGAAAGAAAACACAGTAATGTATTGACAAAAAACCATCTAAAAAAGACATATTATTAAAAATAGAATTTCATTGTTTTTAAAATTTTATGTGGTGTTCCATATAAATAAATTTCTTAGTTAATTATTTAAAAAATAATAAATAAAAATGGTAATAAAAAAAATTATAAATTAATTTTTGACTATGTATATCCCATATGCATGCCATTGTGTACCATATTCCTATTACCCAACAATAATTGATATTAACTTTGAGACATAATATGAAGATCTAGAGAGATTTAACATCTCAATTATCACTCATGGTACCCCATTATTATCTATCATTACCATACAAAAATTTGAATCAATTATGAGATCACAAAAAACATTAAAGATACCAAAATTGCATCATCAAAATTTGAGTCACTCCCTTAATCGATGAAACCAACAAAAACATCTCAGAATATAACCCAATTTACCATGGAAACCAAAGGATCTGTAATCAATGTGTTATCCACAAAATATTTTTACCTAAACTATATTTATTGGTATCATAATATACAATGTACCATAACATCTCAAATATATAATGATATTTTGATCCTAGGTCCAATTATGATCCTAGGTTGTCTTAACATTATCCCTCGAACTATACGAGGACACTACAAAACTGAGAACCCAAAATAGAATATAAAATTGATGTGGTGCATTCATGGTCACCCTAGATACTAAACTAGTTCCAATGGATCAGGTAAAATCACATGATAATGATTTATCATAATAAATTAAAATCTAATGTAGACCAAACATTGTATGAATTCTTACATGGCTGATCTATTCCATGGTTCTCTAAGAGCTACAAGAAAAATCTTGTAAAAATAAGTGGAAAACATAATACATAAAATTGAAATAAAAAAACAATCCTAAACGAAAAATATTAAAATTAAAATAGATCCTCATATATTTGTGGTATCCCTGGGTGACAATATATTAAATCATGTAGAATATAATACATAACATGATATCCTTGTGACAACATATGTCACCATCCATCCTCAATACGAGGAAATGTATATCACGGAGAAGAGTTGGAACATAAAACTAATATTTATATTATTCTAATAACAATGCTAAATAGGCTCATTAAGGAAACAACATTGCATATATATAAATTAAAAAAATAGTTATATATATATATTGTAATAATGTTTACAAAAAACATGTTTTAATATGTTTGAAAAAAGAAAAATAACGAATAATTATCATTTTATGTATATAAAAATTTATTTTAAAAAATTATAGATACAATATCTATAATTATATTTCCCATAATGATTTATATATAATGTATTAAACTAATTTATGAAAATAAAATAATCAATTTTTTAACCCAAAATAAAACAATTTTTGGATGAAGTAAATGCAATTCTAAAAAATTAACTAAGGAAAGTGAGAAACATTGACTTTTTATTTATAATTTAAAAAGTAGGAATGTAACAAATATGATATAATCATACATAACAATTATGGGGAAATATAGGAACCTCAGTTAATAACATCTACGATACTAAAACATGATCCTTCAGATCAGAGTGATGATTAATTCATGTCATGTTAACACTCTTTCAAACACGACAGTGCATTACTGAGGGAAAAATCCAATGGAAATACATAATCCATACTATATGCCTATAGATATAGTGAAATCTTATGTATGTGAGGAATGTGTATGAGTAAATCCAACAATAAACAATAATTTCATATGATATATATATATATATATAATGGGTGACAATATTCAAATATTTACATGTTATATTGAAATTTTTATTAATTTTTTGTGTATATATATAATTTCATGAAATGTGAATCATTAACAAACATCTGAACCAAACACCCTTCCCTAGACAGAACCCATTATTCATGTAGTATTCTGATATAATAATATTATATCACACCAACGGAAAATTATCTATTTAAATGAATTTATGTAATAGGGCACGAACATTTTGTTAATTTTAGAAAAGTTTTACATAATAAAATAATACAGTATTATGTATTTGTAACACCTTAAAATCGATTCAACTGTATCGGTACCCTGTAATAGTGCCCTATATGGGAACAAGTGTTCCACATTCAATGATATATGCTAGAAACTAGGTGACAAGTTTCATATGTTGTATAATGTGTAGAATATAACATCATCACTAATGTGTATGATATATATTTATATAAACATCATAGTTAAAATAATAAAAAATTAGAAAAAAAACTATAGTATGTAAATAAATAAATAAAATATCATGAAATAACATTATTTTTTCAAAACATTAATGATTAAAGTACATAATAATCCCTTAAAAACATATATCACACAGGTAAATGAAATGATCAAGGTAAAATGAAACACACAACTGTGGATGTCCAGATTATATGTATGGGTACCCTCTCCCATCTTCCAAAATAGTCATACAATCGTCAAGACTCCACCACGATCCATGCACAATACATATAAACTATGATCAAGGAGAATAATCTCATATACCATAGTTCCATATATCCTAAGTTAGGTATGAGTATGACATAGTATTCCACCACCAATGGGGTCTTATAAAAATTCAATTTATTATCCTATGAATACGGTTGTGTAATAAATAAAATAGTCAATAATATTAACATGCATTATAAATAAATTGAACTGTGTAGATCCCGAGGTGACCTTGGGATAACCCATGTAGACACTTTTATCATTGTCAATCACTAGTATATATGATATCAGTGAAAAAATAATGTCTCCACTCAAATTCAAGGTTAATTAGTATGTGAACCATAATCAAGTGTCCTGGTGGATGCCATATGGATCAAAAAGGATTCCCATCAAAACAATATCTAAAAATAACATGTCTTTTATTGATATCACAGGACTAACCTTGATATTCATAAAAATGGATTGAATAGAATATGATATCACACCAAAGTTAGTCATCATTATTACTAAGGATTTTAATTCTTGTATCTCATGCCACAAATTTTAGAAAGGTACACCCTCATGAATCCATCATAATAATTTGAGTCATTCAAAAAGTTATTATTTTTAAAAATATATGTGGGATATCCCCAATAGATTTAATATTAATGAAACTATATAGATTTAAAAGTCACTATTAAGGAATTTCATAAAATTAGAAAAATATTTAATCTAGATACATCTTCACTCATGGATGTCACTTGAGCCCCCTAGTGGAATCTGAATACTGTGTATGAAATTCCATGCGAGTTCATCATATATGGAATAAAATTGTATTTATTTGTGTCATTCCAATTCTATTATATTCTATATTTAATCCATAGAATATCAAAAGCCTTTACAAATTAACATAGATAATTACAATAATACCATAGATGTCATTATAAAATATACATGTAAAAAATGAAATATATCAATACAAGGATCACCAATTTAGAAAATTCACACAAAAATAACTAAAAAAATTTAAGTTAGGTCCTATATTTAATTAATTTTTTTTATAATTATCTATGTCTAAATAACTACCAGTTCCAAATGGTCATCCTACGAAATAAATAGTTTAAAATAATATAACTAAATTTTAAGTTTAATCTTAAACCACACATATTAATTCAGCCATTTCCAAAGAACACTACTATCTTAAAAAATCAATTGTTTAAAATAATTTCCACAATAAGAAGACTTGTGAATCAACAAAAAAAATCTGGTTTTCTATTAAAAATAGAAAACTAACCCTTTAATTTAATTATATGTCGGAGGATATGATAATTTAACCTAAATAAAAGAACAAAAAATAAATTTGGTTGGATTACATTAAGGGAATTTTTTTACCCAATTCCTCATCCAATGTAACAAAAAATTCTCATATATCATTATATAGTGAGAGATAAAAAAGATATTAAATGATCCAAAAAAACAATTAATATAGTGCATACTACTGATTATTTATACAAAATTTTAATATAGAGAATTATTTGAATAATATAAATTGTATTACTCTTATAGTTAACTTAGTATATTAATATACTCAAACTCAACAAGAATGAGGAATTAATGGAGATCTATATATGATAAGGATCGGAATAAGAGGGTTCTCACATGAGGAATAATGATCAATATATGAGAATAAGGGGTAATGGATTTGTTGTTTTGTAGTCGAAAAGGGAAATTTTTAATTTATAAATTATTGAATTGTTTTGTTTTATGATATTACAAGACTCACAGATGTTGTGATATCCTAACAATCCTTGAAAAACCATTCTTCATAGAAAAAGTGAAATTTTTCTTAAATAGTCCACAATTTAAGATAAATGTCCCTCAAAATTAATATGTATGTTTATAAAGCCTCTATGTACTCCTTTCATGACATATACAATAATGAGACTATTCAATTATCGATAGATGGTGGGTGTGCATGGTTTGTATAAATCAGGCATTTATGTGCTCCCAATTATACCGCCCAAAAAAGTAATGTAATCCCACTGACCTATGAATTCTTCTAAGACATACACAAGGACATGAGGCTTGATTCATGATATTAATAAAATCCAAATACACCGCTATAAGACATTCAAAAAAATGGAATCCAAAATTTTCCCCAAATCAAAAATTGATCTATCCATAAACCCAAAGATGAAATTTTTCATATAAAATAAACAACAGTACAAGCATGAGGATTTATATTCTCACCATATTTTAATAATAATTTCCCAATATGTATACTTATGAAACAATGATCCTTTATCAATGAACAAGGTACACAAATTACACTAGTTTATGGGATGAGATAAATTATACTAACTAATTTCACTACATAAAAAACTATCAATACATACACAGTGGGATGAACATGTACCGAACACAAAAATCATTTATCACTATTAGTTACATCCATTAATATAATATTCAATAATATCAAATCCCAATCACTCATATCACTTGTTTATAATATACCAGTCTCACCCAAAACATCATAGAATCATTGATTCCACTGTCAAATAATATATATCACATATGGCCTTACGATTAACTTCGACATCAATATAGAACTTCAAGACAATTAATTAAAATAGTATCATTTAAGAATCTAGAATTATTTTTTATATACACATTCCATGTAAGATGATTATGGTTATTTGTCCTCACAACATAACAACCTCAAACCAACCAATTCCAAACAAAATGAATCAATTGACTCACTCCCCTTAATATTATCCTAGAACCAAAACCCGATAATATTATGTTTGTTATCATATGATGCATTAAATAGACCTTAAACAATATGAATCAATAAGAACACACTCAAATTGTTCGGAGTGTTCCCCACATCATAGAAAATTGTTATTACTGGTTTTCTATCATAAATATGGATGGATCCCCAATCTATTGAAACATTGGTCATTTATAGCCTCACATGGATCAAATGTTTAAATATGTAGTCTCAAACTCTTAGACATAAAACTGGTAAAATGAAACTATAACTACAAATTTTAAATCAATGAAAAAATTATGGGTTCCACAATCATCAATTGAAATATTAAAAAAACATGTTTATGGTCAATCATATAAAATTTAAAATGAAATTAACACTTTCACATTAATTAGTTAAATATTTATAAGTAATATAATCATCATTCACGATAACTAGAATTGATTCCCAATATACTATATTAACAATAAAACCATCTCATGAGTTGATATATTGAGTGTATATGCCAAAAACAATTCTAAATAAAAACAAAAATTCATTATTAGAATCCAAAAAATGATTTGGAGAATTATTATCCATCATAATTTTAGATAGATTCACATAAAATAAGACACTATGACACAAGTGTTGAATCTTATGTTGATAATTCAATGCTATAATCCTTGGATTATCCTTATAATCACAATAGGAAAAAAAATATATCCACATAGACTATTTATAATCAATTCTAAAATATAAAAGAGCAATGATTCCACCCAAATTAGACCATGAAACCACACATAATAATGTTCATACATAACCTATTTGGAATTTATGAACAACCACCATGATTTCCATAAAATATTCATTCTAAATAAGGGTCACCTACCACCTACAATTTAATTCCATCCCTACCACATGAAATCAAATATATCTTTTTATAATGAAAATATATTGCCTTACCATTAATGGAAATGTTCTATGTATTCCATTTAATGTTAATCCGCAACATTTTCCTTTATAACTCTATCGTTAGGTGTAATTTGGGTTACCCGTACTTGAATAGCTGGATCCTTTATATCATCACAACCTCATCAAAGAAGATATACCCTTACACCTCAATACTTTAGGTAGTCATGCCCAATTGAATATTTAATAACCATGTCATTTGACATCAGTACGTGATTTTGATCAGAACCACTATGGTACCATGAATCTCATCAATATTTCAGGAACCCACGATCATCTCAAAACCACAACCATTACAACTCACATCCGAGACATCACTATTTTAATATAGAACTCTACAAGGAATGTGTAATCCCTCTAATAAAATGCACCCCACACATAGCTTGTGTATAACACTTGGCTGTCGGAAAAATAACAACTACCCTCTCCCATGAAATCAGTTCATATCACCAAAACGTCCCAACATCCCTCATACATGCACTTCCCATTTGATATCAAAAAATTGGTTAACCGTATCTTTTATTAACCAACTAAAACCCATGAATGATAACCCAATTATTAAAATAATTCCAAGACCTTCTCAAACACTTGGGAAAGATCATAGATATGGAATAAGATACTATATGAAAAACCATCACCCGACTGTAGCTTCAATACATAGTTTATATCCACATAAACCATACACAAAAATGTATCAAAATTATATATGGTTTTGCATCAGGGTAATCACTCACTTTCTCCTTTCCTATACACTATGATAATTGCCACCTAAGTCCACTAGACATCATAAACAATATAATTATGAACCCATATAAAATTACATCTGTATTACCTCAGAATTATAATCCCTAAACTATAATTTTCCATGAATTTATCATGATTCTATTCATTCCTATTGTGTTATACCACACCAATTTAGACCCAAACCTTTCCATATAGGATCATATCTAGCCACGCCATCGAAACTCAACCACAATATAACTTGATTTTTATCTGAATGCTCCTAGAATCAAAAAATACCTAATATATAAGGGTGATCAAACAAAAAATAACATTCAAAACAAAAACTATTAAAATAAAATATTTGAATCCACACACTCAATACCATTACAAATGATTCGATTTCATAAGATGATTAATTTATACATTCATTTGGCATTCATGGACACATTAAGATGGTTATCCCCTTATGGTCTCACCAAAACCGAACCACTATGAACTACGGTGTCGTATTAAAATTTGTTAGGTCCTCCAAAAATATCAAACACTTTTAAAATACATGTTAATTCCTCACAGAAAACCAACAAGTATCACAACCATGATTTCTTTTTATCCGTACCGACCAATTATTAGAGGTATAAATAAAAACAAGATCCCATATATCATTTTAATGTAGCATATATTATGTCAAAAATTATTATATTTCATTTTTTCTAAATGTTTTTTATTTATAATATTATAATTTCTGTGAATTGTTATTTCATTTCCAATATATCGTGGAAATCACTTGATAGGTTGTTTATGGAAATTTATTTAAAAAAACATTCATTTAACACAATCTATGTCAAAAATACTGAATAAATATTGGTCATTAAGATTATCAACTTCCATAAACATTCAAATTAATTGTAAAAGGAATAATTATATGAATGGTATTTCACATTTTCTAGTGTAATGCACTATTTATGTTGTAATTGGAAGAAAATTGAACTATGAAAAATATAAATTTTAAATCAAAATCTATAGGAAATACATTTTCCTAGAGATTTCACATTCATAAAAACAAATTACTCATCTTGATTCAATTATTTAAATATTAATATCATATTAATTAATAAAAAACAATGATTGGTTATTTAGGAATTCATTCAAAATTTATAGATGGAAAATATTCATATGTTTCTTACTAGAATCATATATAACCACATTAATTTCATTGGTATTTGATTTATAGCTTCCTAAAAATTTCAATAAGTCACTCCATGAGTCTCCCAAGTCAAATTCTAATATAGGCATACATATAAAAAACAATGTATAAATTGATGTAGAAACTATAAATAACTAACCCCAATAAATTATTTAAATCTAAGGAAGATATAAATGACAAGAAAATAAGCCATAAAATTTATGTCAAACACCATCATATATGAATTTTAGATAACTACCAGTAGTTGGAGTTTTATGGATTCCATGTAAACAAATTGGTGATATAATGAGACATGAAGACAAAAAAACAAATTTTCTTGTAGACGAATTGTTAAAATATGACGATCCATAATAACGAATTTCACCACTAATGATGGAAGTCTATCAACTATAATATTTCATAGAATTAATAATAATGATTTCCATTAAAACTCATTTTTTCCTTTATAAATGGGGAAATAGAACTAGAAATGATCCTATAAAAAATAATTAATCAATATATAATTCTCTTTACCATACAAAAATATTAAAAATGAAATAAATATTTTGAAAACAATTTGTAACACCCCAAAATAGATTTTGCTATAATGGTGCCCTAGGATAATGAACCCCATTGCCTCAATATTTAATCTCAATATAATATAGTCTTATGACTATCAATGAGTCATTATTGGTTGTACTTTTGAGATATTATTCTCTCATTACATGATTTAATGCTTAATATGTAAATAATCTAATGAGATTAAACGTGACGACCAATATATATATATATATATATATATTTCAGGTAGTAAGAAAAAATAAAACTATAGAGAATAACATAATGATATTCTCTACATATATCCATGACTAACAATATAAACAAAGAATTTAAAATTTTCCTATATAAAAAAACCTAAAATTATAAAAGAATAAAAAACCCAAATGTTTTATTCTCATGAGGGACTACTATCTCCCAAACTCTCATATCACTATAAATTATTAAGAATCAACATCAATCAATTCCATAAACAATTGTCCTATGATCTCGGAGGATTAGTGTGGGTACCGAAGATCCATTAGTGCTTGAAAATAATTTAATTATTACTATTTATATCACCAGAAATTTTATCTAATGTAAATACATTAAGTGAGGTTCCTGTATAATAGTTTTTAATTAATAAATGTGTCTATAATAAAAATAATAATAATAACTTTAACTCTGTTGATCCTCATTTCTCATGTGGGAATCCTACAGCGACACAACCGAATATATCTATTAAATATATATATGATATCAATGTAATATTTATTTATAAAATAAGTTAATTATACACTAAAAACACAACAATAATAAAGTGGACCAAGATAAATCCATGTGTATTAGACGACCAATCTCCCAATAAAAATCAAATTAAAATAATTAGTCTATTCAGATAATAAGGAAATATGTTAACATTTAGAAAAAAAATTATATTTCAATTTCGGATCATTCACTCGGCATTCCATACCAATTATAATATATCTAAATTCAGAGGACTCATCCCAATATATTTATGTTGAAAAATTGTTACATCATAACACCCAATATCAATAATCAGTTTCTAGAATAGTAGTCTTCACTATCCCTCATTTATACCTCGCACTATGTCATAATCTACTAACATTGAGTAATTATCAAATGTTGTACAATTGTAATACTATATATAAATATAATAGTAAACAAAGAAGTTTAAATATAAAAACAGTAGGATAAATCAAGATAAATAATATAGTAAAACAACATCTAGGAATGTTACTAACAAAAATCCTTAACCACATAATAAAAATTTGTAGAAAATTATAGATGTCCAAATAGGCATACAACGATAGAAGACTATTTTTTATCTAATAACCAAAATACAATGAAATGAATATTCCACAAAAACTTCTATATGTGTCTCAACTTATTCAAAACTCCCATTCTCCATTTTATTGTCCATGAAACAAAAAAAATTGAGGCTCTTACAAAATCCTATTGCATTAATATAACAGTAATATCTTCTTCGGTACCATAGTATCATAGTGTCCAATGAAGTGTGTAAGTAATACTCAATCGGCCACAATCAATGTCATCCCTAAATGTATCATTACATGGTAAAGAGTGTGTGGGATTTATATTGATAAATAATTACATATTACAATGTTAAAAATTAATAGATTAAGAATTGATAAAAATTACAATGAATGATTGACCGATGATCATGCACTACAGAGATAGATGCAATTAGTCTACACCTGCATCAATCAAATCTGGTGAGTCTCTGATAAAGGTAACATCATACCTCATCTGTTTCAAATGTATAAAACTATGGTGTCCTTGATTAATGAAAAAGTATGAAATTCATGATGGGTTCCTTTATATATTTATAACTAACCAGGAAATTCGAAACAATTGCATTTCATAATTATATTTCAAATTAGTTACATCTATGAGAATTTAAGAATCACATACAAGAATTATATAATCTAATTATATGGGTCTATATTTCCCTAATAGTCATTTATGTTCATTTGGAAAATATCTATGTCCACACTGAAAACATTATGTGTCTTATAATCAAGTCAAATTTCATGATCTATTCCATTCTAATACACAGGGATAAAATGATGGAATTCATGACATTTGTCCATGCAATCCAATTAAAAAATACTAACCAAAATCCATGGGGGGTCATCACTAATAAATTTATAATGACATATTAGTGAATAAATCAAGGTATCTCATAGTATTCATTATATTTTGACATTCATGGATCCAATAAGGGATTCTCCAATTGTATTAAATTAATTCCCATAATGGAATCCACAATCACTCAATGCATTTTAACCATATTATATTGAAAATATATCCAAGGGATAAAACCCAATGAATTCCTCCCATAAAATACATACAGGAATGGAAAAATAGATTCAACTAAAATCATATAATTAAATAATTAATGAATTGGGATACCATATCCATTGGATACCATTCTCTGTATTTATATTATTGGTAATTATCATTTCAAAATTCAATTTCTCTGAAAATATCATTAAAAATAATATTTATAAATTTCATAATGTTATAATATTCCAATATTTCTATGCATCTACTATATATGGTTCTATATAAAATGTGAAATGGAAAACATCCAATGATGACCTTGGTCTCAATAAACTCATACACTAAGTTGGTGATCAACTATGCATAACATATTCATCTTAATTTGAAAAAGTATTCTAACAAGAAGTGATGGTATAATAGTTCTATATTTGGAGATAATATAAGACTATGTAAGAGTTTAATGTAACATAAATATATTAACTAACATAAAACTATATCTCGATTTAATATACATGTACTAAATATCCAAAAACATCCCATTGGTTAACATAATGATTCATATAAAAAAATGGAAGGGAAACACAAAACCATCAACATGTTTAACATATGAAAACATAATGTAAAAAAGGACCATGATTATAATATCCCACGATTGTTTAGATATATAGATATTTTTTTCCTCTCAGTCTTTAAAATAGGAAAAAACCATCAAGAATCACCCTTAATCCATGCATTAACTCAATATAATGAAAAATGGTTCACCATATTATTTACTCAAATTGAACCAAATCAAGATAAGTGGGTCAAAATAACTCTATAATCCACCACCAATGGTGTCTAATATAAATTTAATCAGTTCATGTATATACATGTGGTAATAAATCTATTAATAAATTATTGAGAATAATTATTGGTTACAAAATAAGAATTGAGTCGAGTCTCATGTCTCAAGAATAATACCCAATATGATGCAATATTATTCGACCATTAAAATAAGCATTGATAATTATGGAAGAATCCTGATATAATTTCGTAATACTATGAAAATACACAGTCTCCAAGATCACATGTCCATAGAGCAATCCATATGGATTATATGGGAATTCCCTCTCTTTATTTCCAATGATAAAAATTATTTTCAGTCTGAAATAAAGGCACTACCCTTTAAATCATGTTTCATGGATCAAATAGAATCATGGCCCCCATCAAAGGTATTACATTCCAATAATTATATAATCAAATTTGGGGATCTCATCTCATGAAATTAAAAAATATATTATATCACGATAATATGATATCAATATAATAATTTAAAATGAGTATAAATTAATTAAATCTATGTGGGAAGAATACCTTGGAAGTCACTATAATTAATCCACATAGAATCAATGTTATTCATTAATTAACTCCATACAATTGGTCCCCATTAAAAATAATGATTCCTTAAAAACATTAATATTCTAATGATTTATCCATGGTAATCATGGGATTTTTAATATAATCTATAATAAAATCATCATATTGTATCATTGGAAGTACTCCATTGAATTGAAAAAACAAGATCACATCTTTAATTCCTTATATTCCATTATATGAAATTATAATACCAATCAAATATATAATAGAGGGGATTTAATGTAAAAACATGAGATAATCCCCTTTATTTGATGATTTCAAATTTCTAAAGGTGGGACAATAATATTGATGTTCCACCCATGAATTATCTCATCAACTATGTACCTATTCATTTCCATGATATCCATATTGTTAGTAAAAATTAATTATAAATAGTTATACAACTAGATACACACGTTTAATTTATGAATGACAATCCCAAACCCCCCACTACCTCCAAAATATATCCAAACACTCAACATAATGGTGTACCCACAACAAAAAACTGGGACAAAATCACTAAACTGGGTTTCTACAAAAATACCAATTAAACCCAAATTTGTTTGAAAACAATAATAAAATATGGGGTTCTACATAAAATAATTATAATTTATGTAAAAAAATAGAAACAGAACCATGAGATGTCCTCTACCATGAATGAATTGAACCCAAATTGAAGGAAATTATTCTATCATTAATTAGTGGAATCCCTAAAAAATCATAAACCAAGAACATTAAATATTGATGAAGGAATGAGATAAAGTTAAAGAAGGTTCATGTGGGTGACACATTACTAGAAACCCAAAACAATCACCATAAATGACACCAAAAAGTGTTTGAATGAAAAATATGATAGTATATTCTGGTAGATGTGACAACCAATATATATGGAATGAAATATTGTTTAATTCAAAAAAACCCCAAGGAGTAAATATTATAGTTTCCCACAATAAAAATCACACTTGATGTTTGTTGGATAAATGAAATGGATGATGTTAATTCCAATCACCTCCACAATCCTATATGTATACATAAATTAAATGAATCCACCATGAATAATTGTAGAGAATCATTCGTGCTTTTTAAAACTACTTAATCCCAATTCTATGTCTATGACAACTCTATTGATTTTGGTAAATTCTCATAATTTCATTCCAAGGCCTGAATATTTGATTTTCTCTCCACAATATGAAATCATCAAACTTTATTTTAATTTTAAAAGTATATAATAATGTGACCTTCTATTAATGTTACATCATAATAAGTCACTGTCCAATAATTTATTATCTTCCTCCATCCCCAACCACAAACTAATTTTGGTCACAAAATCATGGTCAAATGGAATAATTTCATTATGGAATACCCAAACCTGCACCATGTCAAATAAATTAACATATAATTATTTTAATTGCATTATAATATCCACTAAAAATTTCAATTTACATGACTTAGTGATAGAATATAAAAAATTTAATCCCTTCCAAAACCCAACACTATTAGTGTACAAGCACCAAATTGTCATTTGGTGTTCCCCAGTATGTGATTCCACACACAACAATAAAACTATAATTATTATGATTAAATTCCATAGAAATATCTAAAACTCCCAAATATTTGGTTAAAAAATTGTGTATTATTTTTTTGCAACTCATCATACTCGAACAGACCATGTAATATCAGTTATAAAATTATCACCGCTACACATTTCTGATAACCCATAATGGGTTGATGAAAAACCGTTTTCTACACATTATCTATCAACATAATATTAATTCCTAAAAAATAATGTTTTATTTGTTGATATGAATCCATCCCTATAAGAAATACACTTCATAATAAGTTCACTTCTTTTCATACCAAATACTATAAGAAAACAAAATTCGACACATTTACTATTGAATTGCGTTGAAAACACCCAACTCCATCCTCCAACCTAATGTTAACTAATACTGTCATTATAAATTATCTCAAATATCCCTCTTATAATTATCTAAACCTATATAAAAATGTTAATAATTTATTCCTTATGATATTTCAATGTCTCGTGCTAAACTTTCCCAAAACATCATAATTCCCCAGTACACATGTTGTCATACCAATGGTCCTAGAACCAATGGATATTTTTAGAACCAACTCATACACAAATATAACTCTTAGTATCCATTAACTTTTGAATGTTATTTTTTATTAGATATTCCAAATATATATAGGTACACACCTCACAAATTCATTACTATTATCTCAGTTTCTTCATCATTATGTCATAATATCATTCAATATTACCATGTCCCTTCTAGAATAAAGGTTCATTAATCCACAAATGAAACCTCACTCTTCACTAAAGGAGTTTCATTAAAACAGTTTACTCCCGAAACACCCATACAGAATGATTTACATTCCTTTCAACAATAAAATAAATATCATACATGGTCATCATTCATTATCCTAATATGATTCGTGATGCACTAAGTTACTCCCATTACCATATTTTGAGAATGTATACCATGATTTTTTTGATATCCATCTATAAATTAGATTATATTTTGTAATTTAGGATGGTTCACTACCTTTATCTTATGATTATTCAAATATCAATCAATAAGTAAAACACCCACAATCAAAATTCAAAAATAAACTTCAACCCTCATCTATCCCACAATCATTACACTCTAACAACTCATGGAACATAAATCTAGTTAAAACCTAATATTATATGATTCAATACTCAATTTCCTCCATGATATCATCATTTAATATAGATTATTATCTAAAATCAAATTTAGAGACCACAATCCTCACTTTACACAAGAATCTCATCAAAATGTGGTAAAATTCCATAATGTCAGACTCTTCACCAGACAAAAACAATGATCCCAAGAATACTTTACAAGTACTTGTGAACCAAAATTTTAATGGGAAATACAATAAAAACACCAGTTGAGATTCTCCATGACCTGATAAATTCATAACAAGATTTTTTTACCAAGAAAAAAACTAAATTAGTCCCCTAGTATATCTACTGTTTTGCACCATGATTCCATTAAACTAAAAATGTTTTATACGAAATTAAACCAAATCACATAACCCCCCTCCATTGAAATCATATATCTTCTACGTACACCTTCTATATTAATCTCAAAAATAAATTAGGGACAAAAACATCCCAAAAACCATTTCCCAACATTACATAATCCCCAATGATTCATTCACTATCCGAAATAATCTCAATTTCCACTAAACCATCTAATCGAGACTCCAATATTATTATCATCATTGTGGTATAGGAATCCTTTATGCATATTTTCAATAGGATTGAAAAAAAATAGTCCAGTGAACCACATGACTACCTCATGAAAACAAATTATTCGTTATTCATTCATTACTACTGTGTCTAACAACCCATTCTAAACACCCTAACAAAATTTAAAACCAATAGGATTGAAATCCATCATATCCT
Source organism: Viscum album (assembly GCA_963277665.1). NCBI lineage: Eukaryota > Viridiplantae > Streptophyta > Magnoliopsida > Santalales > Viscaceae > Viscum > Viscum album. The sequence goes on along the minus strand of OY728147.1, from coordinate 2,134,249,568 downwards.
TGTGTATCATTTACACCGAACCACCCCATCATAGTAATTTATGGATTTAGAAACCCAAATAGTAGTGAAATTCTGACTTCCGTCATTAACCCTCATTGGGGTTCTTTGCATGGAACAACACACATAATTCCCAATTCATCACAAAGTCCATCTCACATGAGAAATGAATCCTCAATGAATCTCAAAGAAAATTTTAAATTCCTCATTTCTCTTCCATAACATTGATTGTATCCATGTCATATAAAAAAATTCATTATTAATATTACCCATCTAGGTCGATGCTAACAATTTTAGTGATAATAAAACATGTAACAATCATTCTAGGAATACTAATGGTAGAACCCTCACAAGAAATCAATAAAACGTACTTATTTCAAAACAAATTAACTCAAGAGATGGAGGTGGGTTATGTTATACATATGCATCCTTGGTTTAAACACTTACATATAATATTTATTGGTCCATGTAATTTATCCATGCCTTATGAATCGAAAAAATAAAAGGACATGGAAAACCTCTCCCATGACTACCATAAAAAACATGGTCTAATTCCCCAATCCTCATGCAGTATCCAGAAACATAAGGACATTCATACCTACCCACAATCAAAACTCTCATAAAAATGTGGTTTGAAAAAAGGATTGGGATCTTATCTCAATTACACGTAATAAAATTTATTTCATCACATTCCACCCATCCTAGGGTCCGACACTACCCACAAGGATGAAAAATCCAACTAGGGTCATGAAATAAAATGAACAAGCCACAAACCCTCATAATAAGAATAAGAAATCCCCATATATCCTTGTTCTCCATATAGAATAAAAAATAAATATTTGATCACATAAAAATGAATTACTATTAAAATTTTCCATTATTAATAGTAAATTGATTCAATAAAAAGTCACGATCTGTATTATGATTCCTGAAATGATCCAATATTTGAGACCTACCCATTACTCGTTGCTGTAGAAATATCTCATCCAAGCACCTAGTTCAAAATATTGGTATGATATGGTTCACATCAAAATATAGGTGGAAAATAATTATATATGACATATTGATACATTATTTATCCTATAATATCATCAACTTTATACTAAAATATTGCATCAACCATTTTTTATTTAATTTTACCTTTTAATAAACCAATCATTAGTGGCATTATAGGATTTACAAACATATTTAATTGAATAAAAAAGTCATTATATTCTCGATAACACCCTATTTAACGACCTCCAATATAAATTACCACCAAACAATCCAAACACAATCATTCAAATGGGATAAAATTTAATTCATTTTTACAATCAAAAAATAAATTAATTCATTAACCATTGATAAATTAATTAGATATCACTTCCACTATTTTGGATTGAAAGGATAACTTTCACTTGTTATAGATAAAATAACATTTTATGTTTTTTGTTTTTTCCTTATTCAATGAAATTCCACCTTTTATGAATCTCTTTATATATGAAATAGATATAAAATGTGTTCCACCATCATTTGGATATATATAATTCCTGCATAAAAATGAATGATAATAATTACATATAAAGCGATGTTGATAATTAAAATTTCCAACCATTCCTATTCTTTTAAAATCTAAATGATTATATAAATCCCTAAGATTTATAAGTCATTTATAGTAAGTATGTACCAACATATGAAACTACTAAGAAACAATAAATTAATGGTTACATTTGAATAACATATAAATTATTTGTTCTTAATTTGATAAATTAAGGCACACAACCTCTTACGTTATGACCATAGTTTTAAAATACCATAAATCAATACTATCATTTAAATGTGATCCACTCAATGTAAAAAAATACTCTTTATAATCACCATGGATGAAAAATAATTACCACTTTTCAAAACATGTATTTTAATACATAGTCATTGAAACGTCCAATAATACTATCTTCTTTTCAAAAATAGTAATAAAAAAGTAATATAAACTTATAATACACTTTTTTTCATAGTCCGGTTTCAGGCCGGCTAAACTAGTTCCACAATCTGGTTTCCCATATACCCTAATGTGTGCCTCCCTATATGTCATAGGCTACAAACTACAACCTAGGGTCGAGAATTGGAATATTGGAGAGACTATAACCTATGTATGGATTTTAAAACAATAGTACTAATGGAATTACTATTAAATACAACACCATGAATTCATAAATACATAATGGTCAACCAAATCACATTTCATTATGGTACATACCAAATGAAAAAAATGGGGTCGAAAATTAAAATCAATATTTATAATAGATAAATGATAAATATAATGGAAAATACCCCAGAATTGGATAACACATGTATGAATTTAACTCTACCCTAGATCCATGATTCCAGGCTCTAACCATTCCATAGGACCATTAAGCAGAAAACTCATGCCATGCAATAAATCTAGAAACTTGAAACTAGAGGCATCTAGTCAAGTAACTTAGTTCTATGGATTCTTAAGAGGGTTTTAAATATAACTCAAAATTATACCAATGAAATATAATAATATTCCTGTAAAAATTACAATAAAAGATTGAACTAAAAGTAAATGAGTTATTCCTAGGGCCATATGAAGCCAATATTGGTTGATGATACAATCTTTAGTCTTCTCTTGAATCTATCATTATGGTGGATTTTCCAGGAGGTAATCTAGTGCCTGTGTACATATACAAGAAAACACAAACATAGTGTCCCATGAGTAATTCACATGGATCATATATAAATTCCTTCTAATCATTTCTATTCATAAAAAATCGGTTAGTTCATAACTCATCGAACAGATATTGACAAACTATTGCATACAATGATGAAAATATTGTCTCTCATCCAATGAATTAAATTAAATTACATTAAAATATGATTATATATCAAACCAATATATTAAACATGGTAATCTTTAAATGAAATAGTACATTTTTCTATGTAATTCATGATGTTTTGAAATTACCCAAATCCAAGGGTGTGCTTCTTTTTACAATTCATATTAATGATTCTATTTATAATCAAGTAGAATTTTCATGTAATACCATATCATTGGAAGACATTCAATAAAAATGTGGTTAAAATTCCAGACAGTCAAATGTACAATACCATAAGTTTAAAATATGGGAATCTTTGTTCAATAGCCTATCCAACAAACAATATATATCCCAAATATCCAATAATTATTTGAATACAAATGTTATAACATGGCATTAAAATTCGATGATATAAATATTATTATGTACCTAAAAATACATATTTAAATATTATGGAAAATTTATATATTATCAATAAATTATATTTTAATTTTATGAAAAGTAATTTATTCATACAAAGTTGGTTTTCTTTAAAAAAGTATTTTTATGGATTTTGGGGAAATTAATTTTATAATTAATTTTTAGAACAATTAAAAATATTTATGTATAAAATTAATTTTTTTAATTAATCATCTATATATAAAGGTTTATTTTTTTCTATTTTTCTAATATAAAACTAATGATTCAATGAAAATCGAAAAATTCATTTTTTGTCTAAAACATTAATTTTTTTAATAAATTAAATAATAAAAAAATTTAGTAATCAATAAACATTATTTCTAAGTATAAGAACTATTATTTAGCTATATTTTATACATTTAATTTAATTTAAATCATATTTATTTCAAATCATAATATATGTTTATTTATAGTATTTAAAACATAATTTTTTGAAAATTATTTCAAAGTGCATAATTTTTTTATATTTTAACTAATGAAAATAATAAGTAATTAAAAATTTTATGAATTAATTTTATACATTATAAATCAATAAATATTATTTATATATAATTTTATTATTATTACATATCATATAGTTATTATAAGATAATCTAATTTTTGTAAAATATATTTATCTAAAAACCCATTTTTTCGACACATGTGGGTTTTTAATTTTATATTCATTTATTCTAATTATTTTAATTTTGTTTGATAAAATATATTTTATATTTTTAATTATAATATTTTATATTATTTAATAAGGTCAATGTTATATATTGTTCTATTGAATATTAAAACTGTAAAAAATACTTACCATGGTAAATAATTTAAAGAGAAAATGTGTGTATCCATATAGGTAATGAGGGGAAAATGTTTTAAATAAGTATCACATGAATATTATATGGGTATATATTCCTTATATATCAAACAATATATTTTTGAAAAAAATTTAGGAACTTTTAATGAGACTGACCTTCCATTATTTAATAGTTTTGGGTATTTAGAAGAATTCCACAATTATTCCCATATCAAAGGGCACCCTATATCATCTTCAATATACATTATAGAAAATCATTTTCTCACAATGTAAAAACATAAATAACATATATAATTTTAGAAACACATCCTATAATACTAGCTTCTAACATTAATCCAATTTATGAAGTCATTATCTACAATCACAAAGAGGTGGTTCGATATAGAAGAAATGTTTTTCACCGAGCACCATTGTTTTACTTCTTCCTTATCCACCATATTATCATAATAAATAATGATTAAATATTATAAAAATAACTAAAATGTATTATTATTTTATTACATTATTTTTAAAACATAAATCAATCTCCACATCAATCATATTGGAAACAAAACAATTGATTGTGTGTATGGATAACTACATCCTCACTAACCGGTATAATTAATTCCCCATCATCTCAAAAGATGGAATATTACAATGATGTATAAAATATTTATATATTATATTTATGAAATATTAATCATTATGTAATTTTAATATATAATAATATATATTACATTACAATCCATTGAATATGATAACATCATTATTATCTACGGAGGACTGTCCCCTTACGAAAAGATGTGATTAATTTTTAATTAATGATTCACATAGATACTACATAAAACTGTATTTTGTTTTATAATCTGATATATATGATATATTTATCTTTTCTTAAATATAACATTCCACTTACCTTCTTTAGATCACAATCAATGAAAAATGGAAATTGTTAGTCATGTGTAAGTACAGCCTACCATCTCAAATACTGCAATGAAAACCATTTTTCATAACAATCTATCATGATTGTTTTTAATATTAAAATTATATTATATAATGATCATATTTTCATGAATATTATTCAAGAGACTATAAATTATTAATCTCTTTGATATTATTCAATATATCAAATTGTTTTTATACATATGATCCAAATATAATAAAAATAGCTAACAAGACCAAAACTGAATTTGTGATAAAAATTTACAAGATAATGATTAAAGTAAAATAAATAATAATATTTCAAAATTTTATAATAATATTAAATATTAGAATAGTTTTATGGTTTAATATGATACATAATTTACATGATGAATCATGCTTGAGGTAAGGGTTTAATCTTTACCACCATATCTTTCATAATCTGATGATTCTCTCTCTATAAAAAATTTATATTTTTTAATTATTATTAATTGATTAATATTTATTTTTTTCTTTATCTAAAATAAATACCAATATTGTTATCCATTCCATTTTTGGGGTAACACATGCATTGTGTTAATTTTTCAAACAACAGCTGTACCTAACCTCTGTTAGTTATGACATTTGAAATGATTATGAATCATATTTTCATTCCATTTTTATTTCTTATATTCCATTATTATGATTGATTCATTATATAGTAATCATATGAATTCACATTATATGAATGTGATTAGTGGAACTATAATTATAATAGCACCCAATATTTTCTGTAATGTTTTAGTCTCATGGATTGTTTTATATGGGATTTGGGAGTAAAAAACCCATTATGGGACTATGTCCACTATGTGATATAATCTAATCATTTATCCTTAACATATGTGTATTTCATGTTTAATTTTTATTCAAAATATTTTGCGGTTACATATATTACGACACAGTATATTTTATGCTATTCTTTTGTTTTTATTCATGTTTATTTTCTTTTATGATATCTATTGTACCCTTGAATAATATTTTACGATTCGATATCAGGTATATTCAATAATTTGGATTAAAAGACCACCCCTTTCTTTAATATATTCCACATTCTATCCCAAGTAGTTTCAAGTGATCTAATGGGATTATGATATCACTCTAGAAAATAAAATGAATCCATGTTTTTGATAGTTTTGATATAATATGATCATGTTCTTACAAAGGGAAAATGTTTAAGGGATAATATTTTGTATTAAATGATATTTATGTATATAAATATTATAATAAAATTTTTAAAATGAATGTGTCACTATATTTTGTATTATAGAATATGTTTAGTTAATTTTTTGAAATTTTTTTGAAAAATATTTAGTGAAAACAATGGAATATATATAAATATGTGTTTATGTATTGTAAAATATATTCAAATTTTAGTGAATGGTATAGTGAGTGGTTTCTGTGAAATTATATCCCTATATTCATTCTATAATTTGATGTGGTTCTAGAATAGATATACATAGAAGTAATAATAACAAAAATGGGATGTGGGTGTTCAATAGAGCATTACCCATTATTCATTAATGGGTCGTACTATATACTAGGTACGAGACGCCCATGGGATACATTTTTGGAAATTACAAATATCTTTGTTATCAATTTCTAGGGGAAAAGTTCTCATATTAGTTAATAGTATGAAATTGATCATGAATAAAAATGGTTGAAATATAGAAATTCATATTTTATGGATTATATATAATTTATTTTTTATTCTTTTAATGTTTTTATTACCAATTTATTTTTTTAATAGTTTAAAAATAATCATAAAAATTTTAACATTTTTTGGTTAATGGTTAGAAATAAAAGAAACAAAGTTAAAATAAAGGTGAGGGGAAATCTTAGGATTTCTCCAATGGGACTCTCAACCAGATGAGAGAAGGATTCAAGTACATCATGAGAATAATTTCGTTCCATATTCATTTTTTTTATATTAATGAACTAATAAGAACTCCAAAATACCCTGAGAAATTCAATTTTCAAATTGAAATCATTATTTGATGAAGGTATCTAACACTGATTGTCTATACAGATTCTTTTATCATAGAATAATTTATAAAATCAATCAAAATGATCTTTTCCATTATTAAAATCGTTAAAAAAATAAAATTTCTGATGTTTTATAAAGGATAAAGGAGGGAAATGATCAATATCGGATGTTGATTAAAAATATGATTCCGTAAAAAATGATAAAATATATATAATTAATGGAATCCTAGAAATCTTTTAAAAAATATATTTTTATCACAATATTTGACCTAATTTGAATAGATGATTCCTTTTACATATTAATGATTTTTAAATACTACATCATGTAATATGAATATTGGTTCACAATAAATTCATGATAAACTTATGGATAATAAATTTTCATGGATTTAATGTCGAATGATTATATTGTAGGATTAGACTAGATTCTAAAATGATATGGAAAACTATGACATTGAAAGATACATGGAAATTGTATGATGTTCCGTTAAAGCCGAAAAGAAGTCCTTTGAATGTCAAGGTTGTCATTGGGATAAAAAGTATAAAATATAGATTAGTTATTGAATTATAGTGGATATATAAAATTATTGAAGGTAATTCAAACATCCCACATGTCAAAATTCTGTGATAAAATTTCTATGAAATTTCTTAATGTGTTTAAATAAGTACATTAGATACTAGAAGTATAAGAACCATGCTTATAGTTACCTATAGGTGAAACAAAAAAAATTATATAATAATGTAATGACCCCTGACTGAAAATTATCATTTTTATTGCTTAAAATAACATACAAAACGATACATACAACATGGAGGTTGGAAATAATGATTCCCCAAAGCATTGTTGATAACAAATTTGATGCCTTCATGAGGAAAGGATCCTAATGACCAAGAGAAGAGAATCACCCTTAATATTTTTAATTTCCCATCGATTCTATACATGTTCCGGAGGAGGAAGAATATAATTTGGAATCATCATCTGATTCATGGATATTGTTTCATTAATAGAGTTGATAATTTTTCTGAATGGTCAAGACTAATGAAAAGAAAATTTCTTTAATACCAGTGTATTGTGATTGATTATTCTGATATTTTTTAAGTGTTTTCATCACTTCCTCAGAACTGAGAGGTTGTATTTACGATATATATTGTAACCAAATTAGTAAAATAAGGATTAATATGTCTAGTTAGTTACTACATGGTGCAACAATCTCTATAATAAAAAATAAGAATGGTTCAATACACAATTACAATGATTATCATCAACATAATAAAATTTCCATAAGGAAAAATTAACTCATATCATAGATAGAAGGCATGTTCAATAATATATTTGAGGATTAATAAATATATATGGTTGACCTATGGTCTTGTTACACCCATTTCTGAATGAAAAATGAAGACATCCCAAAACATCATTTCAAATAATTAATTGAAATTATGAGTTCATAATGAATAATTTCAAACTCATTAATTCTCACGAAATATTCATGGGATAAAGGTTTATTTTCATTACTGATTTGATTGAAATATTTATGGTGTTATTTAGATATAACAATCTGATACACTAAAATACAAGGGGTAGTGGAAGAATAATTTCAATACTATGATAAAAGAATTATGATAGCATTTTTTAAATGAAATGTATATTAAATGTTACTTGTTAGTGAATGAAATTTCGTTCATGGGACATATTATCATCAGCAACGTGTCTATAAACTATTATAAGTCAATATTGATCAAGGAGTTGGCTAGACTAATTTATCGAACATTTTTTCGTAGTTTTCATGGATGGGAAAGGTGTTTTCAATTAATTTTGAGAAAATTATTGATATTTTAAATCCATTAATCCATTATTGTAATGGACTGGACCTTTATAGTCCATTAGTTTTTGAAAATGTAGTGTTAGGGGCGTTCCTGGAGGTCAAGGTATCTTATCCCCAATGCTTTTCCAAAATATTCTATTTTAATGAACGATTTCAACAGTAGATAGTTATGAACTGTAACATCGCATTACTTTAGCAGGTACTTTTGATGATTCTGACTACCTTTGGATTTGAGTTGTGACATGGGGGTGCATTCGGGTATACTTTTAAATAAAATTAAAGGGATGTAGATTTCACATGGGCGGTGCACAGTTGGTCTAAACCGTGTTGCCATATCGTGCATAGTTAATGATGGAGATAGTGGATAATGCAATGTTAGTGAACAGTTTGTCTAATTGTGTTGTCTAACCGTGTGAGTAGTGTTTCACGAGGTAGTAGCTACGACCCGGTTAGCGTGCCGTTTGTCTAACCGTTCGAGAAAACCATGTGGGCACATAAACTAGATGCTAAAATTGTGGATCTCAACTGTTTTGCCTCTAAATTTGCTTGTTTTATCTGCAAAGCGGCCATAACATGGACTACCACTCCTTGAAGGTAGGAGGACCTCTCTGAAGTGTTTTTGAGGTGTTCTGAAGGCTTCTCTTGGCGAATCGAAGCCACTTTCTTGAGGTATGTGATCTTTCATGGATTGTTTCATAGATCCACATAGATATACTTCTCATTTTCCCTTGGTTTCTTAGATCTACAACCTCTATGAGTAGATCTATGTGTGTGGATGCCAAATATGAAAAGATTTAGACTTGGTTTTCCTAGTAGAAGAGATCTTAGGAGGATTCTTAGAGAATAAACCAGGCTTTCTTGTGTGTTCTTCATTTGGTTGGGTTTTGTCAAAAATCATTGAGGTAGGGGTTTCATTGATTCTCAATCTTTTACATGCAACTATATTCATATCATGTTTAATCCCACTAGATGAAAATGTAATTTACATAATAAAATTCTTGAATCAGATAGAGAAATTGTATCGATCACATTTTATTGCCTCTTGTTTTTTCAAGATTGTGTGATATATATGATTTCATTTCTTAGCTATTGTTCCTAATGGAAATAGTTAAATACTGTAAATTGAGATTAACTGATAATTTTTTGGATAATGATAAAGAAGTATGAAAATGAATCTAGTTCTTGTTGTATTTTGATGTTAATAAATTTGGAATAGTAAGCAGTTTTAATCATTTGTGATACCATACTGGTTAGGTTCCTGATGTTGGAACCAACAAATATTAAATCTATTAATTCCATATGGATTAAAGAATTTGACTATTAGACATTTCCTTGAAGGGTTCTGAGTTACCCACTAGATTGTTAAAAGGCCATAGCCAAATTGAGCTGATGGTTTTTTTCCGGCTTCTTGTGTTGAGATGTTACCTTGGAGGGGTGTTGTGATATGTGGGGGCATAATGGCCTCTTGATTGTCGCAGTGGATGACACCTAGAGTGTCTAGATGCACCGGTTTATTCATGTGGGTGTCAGAGAGGACACCAGGGATGATTGAGTGGGATGAATGTGATTTTAGGATGATTGTTGGTTCTGTGGTTGTTTATATGCTTTACATTTACCCACTACTCAAGGAAACTGGTCGTTCATACCTTTCTTCCGAAATAGGCGAAGACATGTGGGGTTTTCCATTTGATTTCTATGATTATATTTTCCAGGAAGGATGGGTTTACACTCTTGATATAGGCGGAAAAGACAAGACAGGTAGTACATCTACTCACTGTGTTGATCCCCCTTTTGTTAGTAGTATAGATTTTTTTTCTAGAAGGTCTGGAAATATGGGAAAGTGTTTCTGTAATGAATGTTTGATTAAATGGTGTTAACCCATTGGGTTGGAGTTCGCTGGAACATAATGACGAGGATTTAATTTTAAAGGGACAGTGGACATTGGGTGTGATTTTAGTGAAGTTTAATGTGGAATGGTTCATGGTTAATTAATGTTTAATGAATTAAATAACATAAAATGTGACTAATAAAAAGGGAATGGAGAAATATAATAATTTTCTATAAATGTTTGTGTGCTAATAGTGTGGTGGTGACTTATAGTATATTCTGTACTTTCTATGTTTCTACATGCTACTCCACACTATCAGTAAGGGAAACTGACACCCCAGGGATTTTGACCCCTGAGGGGTGTTTTCCCCAGCATTTTGGTGGGAGGATGAGTGGATGACTACCCCCTTTGGCCCCACTCTCTTCTCTTGGTAGATACATGTGCTGGTAGGCACAGTTGTTAGTTTTCCCCATTTATGTATTTAGAGGGCTTTAATGGATTGTGGTTATTCGCACACATATATTCAGGATATAGTATCATATGGACTACTATAGGTGTAACATGTATAGGCAATGATGGCTTAAAGATCCTTACTCGGTGTATGGGTTGTAAATGTTTGAGATATAATACCCGACGTATGATACACGTTATGCGAGCCGTGGTGGCTCTCAGAACATACCTGGTTAATTTTTGTTGTGAGTATGGTGTGGTGCTTCATCCATGAGTTTTCAAATATTCCTTTGTGTTTCACGAGGTGCATATTGTGGTGCATCGCCCAGGTGTCTGCAGGAATGTGTTTTTGGAGAGAGATACTCAGGATGTGCGATGTTGGGGAAAAGCTTCAAAACAGCAGGGAAGTAGTTGTGGGGTACCCTTGATATTATTTACTTTATGAAATATTCTTGTATGTGTTACTTAGTGAGAGTATCCATGGTTAGGATGGGAATATATTATACCCTCAGTGCTAGTCACCAAACCGAGTCCTACTGAAGGTGGGACTCGAGGACATAATATCCCTTTTCACATTTCATACCCAGGAGGGGTAAAATTTTTTGGGAGGGGGTTCTGACAGTTTGGTATCAGAGGTAGGATGAATGATAGGATGGACTTTGGAGTTAGGAACATGTGAGGTTGCATGGGTTGGTAGGGAAATGATGACATTCATGATTTTCCTGTGAGGTAAACACTAGTGAACGGCTAAAACATAGGCATTTAGGTCCCCCTATGATATGATTTACAGACTTTTAAGTTTACAAGGGATACTAAACAAGGTGATACTAGTTGCAAGGTTGGTACCTATGAAAGGATCATGCATCATTTTTCCTTGTTCCATAGTTTTAATGGGTACACCTTGTGATAGGTTAACATAAAATGAATAAAAGAACATAATTAATTTATTAATGTTGAGTCTTTCATATTCCAGGTTTAGGAGATATAACGTTTGTTATTTTACAGGTATTGATCTAGGTCACCGAACTCATCAAGTGTGCGCAGAAAATGACCAGCAGACTGTTCTCGCAGGCCGTCGCAGGGTAGAGGTTGACGACGACGACACTTGGAGGATGACAGTCCAATTATATTCGGCGCTAGTGTCTGCAAAAGAATGAGGTATCTGATTCGTATGCAGTAATATAAGACTGGTTGGAGGAGGTAGATATAGGTTTCAGTTGGATCCATGCTCGGAAGGAGAACTGGGTGTCTTTAACTGTGATGATGCTTCGTGGAACAACTAGGAAGTAATGGTTCTTGTACCACTTGGATCATTAGGAGTCTGCGATCTCCTGGGAGGAGTTACGAGACAATTTTAGAGTCGTGTTTCTTTTCTTCGACTGCGAATGAATCTATTTGACATGAGCTTCTTACCCTTCGACAGGGGAGATCAACTATTTGTGAGTTTGGAATCCATTTCAGTGACCTTTTACCATATGCTTCGGATCTATTACTAGATGAGGAGACATTGGTGAGGAATTTCCAGGAGTCTTTGCATCCAGAGATCCATTGACAGGTCACCCCATTTATGCGGAAGACATATCTTCAGTTGCTGGTGAGGGAAAAAGTTGTCGAGTGGACCTTGGTTAGGACAGGATCATCACAATAGGGGGATCATCATGATCCCTCATGAAGCATAGATATTGTTCTAGGTTCTTTTTTTTCATGACAGAAGTGTTTTCATTCAGCTGGGGGTATGCCCCATCCCTTCACATCTCATTTCTCCAGAGGCAGCAACTCTCAGGACTATGCCAAGGGATTAGTTGTATGTTATTCTTTTGGAGTTTGACGTCATCAACAGCGAGAGTGCCCGACCTTTCAGGTCGGTCATCGTACACCATGAACTACTCTCTAGGTTCCTCCTTTGAGATAGTTCCAGCTGAGGCCACAACAGCCACAAGTTTCACTGACTTTAGATCCCCATAGGGTAGATCGGGTGGGGAGAGGACGACCCCATAATTGTACCCATCCTCATAGAGAAGAGAACAACCATGGTGGTGGTCTTCATTAGGGACATAGAGGTCGTGGAGGAGATCATGGTCAGATTCATGCTCTAGCGTTGCTGGCACTAGGAGACCCAAATGTCATTCGAGGTACCCTTTTCTTGTTTGATACCATCGTCTATGCCTTGATTGATTCAGGAGAAACACATTCCTTCATATCACCTACCCATTTCCATGCATTAAGACATGAGGTAGAGGGGCTTCGAGTGCCCTTGGCATTGCCAATTCCAGTTAGAGGTCGACCTGACTTGTTTGATGTATGTCGAGACTGTGAGCTATTGTTGGGGGAACACTGCTCTTGGGGATATTTCCTGTGTTTAAGAATACAAACATATTATTTCATCCTTAGAATTGATAAGTTGTATTCATTGGAGGCTATCGTGGATTGCTTCAGGAAGAAGGTCATTTTCATTGGTGCGGATGGAGAGAAAGTGGTGTTTGATGGTGAAGAAGAACCTTGGGTGGGTCATAGGCACATTCTATCCTTATCATCCTTGATGGCTAAGATGATCATGAGTTCTTCAATGTTTTGGAAGTTGGCATTACCAAGGGTTGTATAGGAGTACCCTGATGACTTTCTAGAAGAGGTTGTTGCATTACCCCCTCGATGAGAGATCATGTTTAGGATCAAGCTACAATATTGAGTGTCTATTATCTCTATGTATCCTTATAGGATGTCCCCTTCTGAGTTATGAGGGCTACATATATAGCATGATGGACTGTTACAGTGCAGTTTTGTTTGACCAAGTGTGTCACTATGGGGGAAACAAATTTTGTTCGTGAAAAAGGCAGATGGTAGTTTGCGGTTGTGTGTCAATTATCGTTGCTTGAACAAAGTGACAATAAAGAATAGATATCCACTTTTTTGGATTGATGACTTTTTCAATCAACTAAAGGGTGAAATTTGGTTATCAAAAATCGACTTGCGGTCAGGATATCAAATAATTCATGTGAAGGATGGGGTTATTCCAAAGACTGCTTTCCATTTTCGTCCTGGGAATTATGAGTTCGTTGTAATTTCGTTTTTCATGACGAATGATCCAATTGTATTCATGGGATTGATGAACTATGTGTTCTATGAGTTCTTGGACAAGTTCGTGGTAGTTTTCATCAATTAAATCCTATTGTACTCCACGTCTAAAGAGGAGAATGCAGAGCATCTACAAGCCATTTAGGGTGTTCGTCACCAACATCAGCTTTTTAGGATGTTGTCAAAGTGTGAGTTTTGGGATATAGAATTATGTTTGATTGGTCATGTTGTGTCCCAAGATGAAGTAGTTGTGGATCCATTGAATATAGAAGTAGTTGTGTCTTGGTCAACCCCCAAGACAGTTTCAGAGGTATGAAGTTTCCTTGGTTTCGCAGGCTACTACAAGAGGATCAGAGCTGATTTTTCACAAGTTTTGACTCCATTGACAGCTTTGACTAGGATGGATCACGCATTTATATGGACTTATTATTTTTAGTAATCTATTGAGTATCTAAAAAAGAATTTAGAATGTGATCTAGTCCTTTATCTTCCAGCTGAGGGTGTTCAGTTTTTTTGTGATGCTTCACATCTAGGGTTAGGCTGTGGTCTCATGAAGCATAGGTCGATTGATTCATATGGGTCTCAGTAGTTATGTTCCAAATAATTCAACTATGACCCTCATGATCATGATTTGGAATCCATGGTTTTTTCTCTGATGTTGTGGAAACATTACCTCACAGCTGAGCACTTTGTGGTTTTCACCGATCATAAGAATTTGAGGTATGTTTTATACCATTATGACCTGAACTTAATACAGTGTCTGTGGATGGATTTCATGAAGGAATACGACTTTTAAAGACCTTATACACTTGTAAATGGGAATATTGTAGCTGATGCGCTGATCTGACAGTCACGTAGTGATGCTCTGTGTGAATCCGGTGATTCCTGGAGAGTAATGGAATAATTTTAAGCATCAGATCTTGATATGGGATATGTTGGTGGTAGAGGATGTCTTTTTCAGATGACGGTACAGTCATCCCTAATGCATATTGTGGAAGAGTCCCAGTTGGGTGATCTAGAGGTGGAAGTCTGTAGAGAACGAGTTGTTTGTGGTGAGGCCCCTGATGGTCGAACTGAATGTGAAAAACACCGAGTGGTGTATCATGGAAGGATTTTTATTCCATTAATGATGTGATCGATGGTTCTCAGAGAGTTTCGTGGTTTTCTTTTAGCAGTACATCCTAGTGTGACAAAGATGTATCAAGCCTTAAAGAGCCTGTTTTGGTGGTCTGGGATGATGTGTATCATTGCGAAGTTTGTGTCTCGATGTTTAAACTTCCCTAAGGCGAAGGTCGAACACTGTGTTATAGGTGGTCTTCTCCATCCATTAGTGATTCCTTAGTGGATCTGGGAGGACATCTCAATGGACTTTGTTACTTGTTTACCTCAAGCTCTAGGAGTATGTGATGCTATTTGGGTGATAGTGGATTTTTTAACAAAATCGTCCAACATTATAAAAAACAAGGAGTCATGCTCAGTGGATATTTTGTCGAGGTAGTATCTAAAGGAGGTGGGGAGACTTCATGGAGTCCATAGGACGATCATTTCTGATTAAGATCATTGATTTACCTCTAGAGTGTGAAGAGGTCCCCAACATGATTTTATTTCTCAACTATGACATAGAACATCCTTTCCTCCTCAAATAGATGGCTAGACAGAGTGAACCATCAAGACTCTTGAAGTCATGTTACACTATTGTGTTCATGATTTCAGAGGACCATGGATGAGGAAGTTACACTTGGAGGAGTTCGCTTACGATAATAGTTTTCACTCCACCATTGGTATGGCGCAGTTGAAATCCACGTATGGCAGGCCGTGCTGTTATCCATTGTGCTGGACTGGGGTTGGAGAGTAAGGAATTATTAGACCAAAACTAGTGCAGAAAAAAACAATGAGGGTTCAGGTGATTTGTGAGTGGATGAAGGTAGCGCAAGATCTCCAGAATTCATATGTCGATCAAAGAAGGAGACCCTTAGAATTTAATTTTGGGGATCATGTGTTTATGAAGGTGATTAACCATCATGGAAAGAGAATGTTTGGTCATGGATGTATGCATTATCATAGTTTTGTTCGGCCTTTCTAGGTGTTAGCTCATGTTAGAGATGTGGCATACGAGTAGTACATCACCCACAGATGAGTCAGATACATGATGTTTTCCATGTATCACAACTCTGTCAGTATCTTCATGATGACTCTCACATCATCGATTGGAGAGAGATCCATGTTGATGATTATGCAACCTTTGAGGAGGGACATGTTAATATCGAAGAACACATGGATATGTTGTTGCATGAGCGCTCTATTCCATTAGTTTGTGTCTTGTGGCGAGACAGTGGTTTGGATGAGAGTGTATGGGAACGTGAGTCACAGATATGGGTTCAATACCCTGATTTTATTGATGTTTAACTATTTTCACACATAGATGTAGCATTTGTGGTTATGAAACACTCATGTTTATGAGATGTCTCCCTAGTTATTTTGGTGTCTTTCTCTCTTTTGGGAGGTATCTCAAGGGGTGGTTGTTTAAACCCTGTTTCGTTTTCACTTTATGTGGGTTTTGGATTCTCGAGGATGAGAATGTTTTGAGAGTTATCTGATGTAATGGAAAGGACCTCTTTAGTCCAATACTTTGTGAAAATGTGGTGTTAGAGGCGTTCTGGTAGGTCACGGTAAATTGTCAACAATGCTTTACCAAAATCTTCCATTTCGATGAACCATTTAAACGATTGACAGTTGTGAACTGTTACATCACATTACAACTTCAGGTAATTTTGATGATTCTATCTACCTTTGGTTTGGAGTAATGACTTGGGGGTGCATTTGGTTGGAATTTTAAGGAAAAAAAAGGGTAGTTGCTTCCTCACAGTGGGTGCACTGTAAGAACCCGATTTTTTTGTGAATGTCTTTGGAATATTCTTGATGATATTCCAGAGCAGTGCCTTCAGATGGCGTGCGATTCTGAGCCCCGGAGTGACCGGAATTTAATTTTCAGTGCGTTCACACTAGAAACGCCAAATAAATGGGATAACTCATAAACGGTGATCCGGATCAGATATCTGAGTGTACGGATGGGTCCAGAATGGGGTTTTTAACCTAGTAATGACATAAAATGTGTCGGCGTGAGATGTTTGGACCCCTCGCTCGCTCCCAGAACGTTAAACGGATAAATAAATAAATTAATTTATTCGTTTAATGGTGAAACTCGGGTATCACTTAAACGGTGGCTCGGATTGGGAAACCGAGGGCACCGTTGAGTTCGTAGCGTGCCGTTTACCCTAGGAGGGGTGTATGTTTTGCGGGTGCGACCCGTCTGTGAAAAATGGCCGGAGGGGTGTTTTCGTAATTTGGAGGCCTCGGGCGCTATGTTTAATAACGTCTGAACGGGGTCTCAGATTAAAATTCAAAGACCTCCATTGTGCTCTGGAGGTGGTTTTACCCTAGGGGAGGCTTAACCTCGACCCCGTCCGAACTTTCGGATGCACGTCTTTTCTGGGGTTTTAAATTAATTAAATTGTTAATTAATTTAATTTAAAGCATCCCCCTCCCCCTTCTTCCTTGGACCCCCTGGCAGCCCCTCTTCTCCCTCTACTCCTCCACCTCCGGCAAGGCGGCTCTGGCGAGGCAGATTCGGAAAGGCGGCGGATTGTGCGGCGAAGCTTCGGGCGAAGCCCAAGAGGTAGGGTTACATATTTGTGTTTTCATTCTCAAACCTCCATTCGAACCCCAATTTTAGAATCGATTTGGAGTTTTATTTTCAAACAAATCCCATGGATGCATCGTACACAGTTTTTTCTTTCTATTGCTTCTTCCGGAATCAAATTCCAAGCTCGTTGGTGCCAGAAATCATCCGCCGAATATCGCGGGTTTTCGGGTTCCGGCGGGTTCGAGCGGCGGCGCGACACGGCGGAGGAGGCGGCGCGTGGGTGGCTTCGGCGGTCGGCGGTGTGGGGGGTTCATCGCATGACCGGGCGAGTGCTGCTGCTGGCCAGTGCGAGGGAGCGGCGTCAGGCGGAGCGGCTTAGGAGGAGGCCGGCGCACCGGTCGCGTCTGGTGGAGGAGGAAAGACCTGCGCGCGGGTCTTCCTGGGGTCAACGAGAACTGGCTTCGGTCGGTCTGTTTCAGAGGAGGCAAGGACCCACATGAGGCGGGTCCTGTGCTGCAACAGGAGACTAGCCATTTGGTCGGTAGGATGAGGAGGGTCGGACCCGCCCATGTTCGGCGGTTTGAGGCGGGCCCCGGCCAGCGGGCCGACGGCTCGGACCGGGCCGGCCGGGGTGGACCGGCCCGGGTAGGCCCCGTTGCATTTGGGGTCCGTAACTCTTAAACGGTGCATCCGATTGACACGCCGTCTACGGCGGTGGAACCGTATCAACGAGACAGACATTTTGAAATGGTTTTGGGGAATTTTTAATTCCCAAAATAATAGGCCTCGGTGGTGCGGCACGAATGTCGAGGGGTTTGACATCTTTCCGAGAATCTTGTTTTGAGCGGCGCAGATGCATGCGACGTCCACTTTGAGTGCCATCAGTTGCGTTGGGACCCTGGCGCAGGGGAAAAGGTTTCAAGGGCCGTTTCGGGCATTGGGACTGGATTTGAGGCGATGGCCCCATGGCCTGTCTTTCGAGCTGTGTGCAGCGTTTCACGCCTTTTTCACCAGACGTCCGTTCGGGGCGTGCGAGCGGTCGATGTTGGGTGTTTTTTCGAGGGGATTGAAATGGTGCAATCCACCCGCCCTAATTCGGCATGATGGTGCAGGGCCCACGAGGGTCGTTTGGGCGTCGATGGTGATTTTCCATCCTTATCACCGGGCAACCGTTTTGGACATGTGAATAGTCCATCTTGTGTGCTTTTTCGAGAGGATCGCAGCGGTGCGATCCGTTCGTTGGGTTTTGGGACCGGGATGAGGGTCTTTTGAGGTACTGCTAGTGCGTGGGGCGCCGGAACATAACTTTTTCTTCCGGATATTTGTTGCACTCAAGTGAGTAGTTCTTTTGACGTGTTTTTCTGAGGGGATCTCAATTGTGTGATGCGCCCCACTATTTTCAGGGCCGAGGTTCGGGATCACGGGACGTCGTTCGGGCGTGAGGCGGTGTTGGTGACTTTTCTGTCGGATATCCAATCGAGGTGAGTAAGTAGTCGATCTCGCGTGTTTTTCTGCGAGGATAACAAATGTGCGATCTGTTTGGTTCTTTGGAGCCTCTTGCGCGATATTATTAAACGTGGAAACTTGGAAGGTTCTCTAGTGGTGGTTCCCCCTACCTTGTTTGTAGCGGACCCTTAGCGTGTGATCGCGCACTCTTGGGAAAATGATATAATTGGTCCACGATATGTGGTTGGTCATGCTTGGGCCATTGAGGTGGAGTTGTTACATCACGCCTTCGCATTGACGCTTGGTGATGTGTGCACGATAGCCTTTGGGCTGGAATGAGGTATACTCCAGGAGTATACCGGAGCGGTTGGAGGTACGTGTGGTTGTTTGTACCTGAGGTTGTTTGTGCGCTCAGTAGGGGTTTACATGGGGCCACACGTTGTGTGGGCCCCACATGTGTGTCGTGGTCTGCTTTACGTACTTTGACCTCTCATTATAGAGAGGGTCCCTCTGTGCTCGTTTGTTTGACCAGAATGGTGGAGTTTCCCCAGGCTTGGTGCCCTTTTTGTCTGACCAGTAGGGTTGAGCGGTCTCCCCCTGGTATTGTTCTCAATGGTTTGGCAGGCAGATATGGTTTGGTTCCTCTGCTTCCTCAATTGTGAGGGGTTTCAGTACCGTGCCCCTTTCCCCGGACTACTGCATCGTTTGTGACTACAGGTGTTCGCACAGTGTGGGCGTTTTTCCCCACTTTCTAGTGTGAGTTGACTCGGTCCGCTTCGACAGTGACTCATAGGATTGAAGTGAGATTTCCTTGTGAGGCCTGGTGAGTTTCTCCCATCACCTCGTGTTCCCTGGTAGAGTTCTTGTGGAATCGGTGTGACCAAATAATTACGCGGGGTCCGATCCTCTACCCAGGAGGTTGTTTCCAGCATGGCTGAGGTTATTTCCAGCAGGGCAAAGGTTGTTTCCAGCAGGGATGAGGTTGTTCCAGTAGGGATGAGGTTGTTTCCAGCAGGTATGAGGTTGTATCGAGCAGGGCTCTCCAGTGGGTTAAAATCCAGCAAGGATGGCCAGTGCAGCGGTGTTCACCGAGCAGTACCATCCAGCAGGGATGGCCAGAGCAGTTCCGGGCTTACCTCCAGCTTGGCTGGGCAGTGGTCCCCGATGTCGGTCTTACCTCCAGCTGGGTTGGGCAGTGGTCCCCGATGTTGGGCTTACCTCCAGCTGGGCTCGGCAATGGTCCCCGATGCCAGGTTACCTCCAGCTGGGCTGGGCAGTAGTCCCGTCACTGACATTAGCTGGGTCTCCCTCCAGTGGATTACCCTGTGGCGGGACTGCGTAGTGAGGCACATGTCGACTTTCCGGGTATCCCTGTAGTGGGAACCCGTTGACTTCCAGGGATCTTCCAGTAGGGCTGGGCATGGGGTCTCCTGTCGACTTTGAGTAGTCCTCTCAACTGCGGGGCAGTGACGAGTTGTGGTTGACGTTCCCCCAGAACTCTCAAGTACGGGGAGCACTGTACTCCAATGAGATGTTTCCTTTTGACGCGACCTAAAAACTTGCAGGCGAGTTAGTGCCTCCCAAAGCGGATAGTGTCGAGGTGTGGTGATTGAGCCCCTTGGATTGCGGTTCGGGGCAGACGTACGGGATGCTGGGCATTGATGTTGTTACTTCTTGGACTATTGGTTACTATTTCTTGTGCTGAGATACGGGATGGAGATTCCCTTACGATGTTGTCCGGGATTCTTGAGAGAGTATATGGATATGTATACACCTTTTTCTAGTACCCACTTCTTTGGTTTGGTTACTCTCCTTCCAGGATAGGTGAAGACGCGTGGGGTATGCCACGTTATTTCCATGTCTAGCTTCTCGTGGTTGGACGAGTATACTCTCCTTCTATATGTAGCGATGACTCGATAGGAAGTTCATCTTCTCACCGATTCCAGCTCCTTGTTCCTAGATGAGTCTACTTCCTTTTTCTTGTTGGGTTGAGCTGTACTCTTTACTGCACTCCTTGATGTACTCCTTTACATTTCCCATTCGCTCTACTACTCACCCTTCGATACCACCTTTTGATGCTCCCTCGAGCCTTCGGGGTATCATACAAAGTATTTTTATACTCACCCCTACTTGGGCTTTGCCCGCACCTAGTGTGCCATTGCAGACGACAGACAGGTGGAGCGTGACTTTAGTGGAGCGTATGAGCTTGGGAGCTTGGACCACGTGCGGTGGTCATGGCCGAGTTCCAGGTGGCTGACCCGTCAGATGTTTCATTTCATTTACCTGTTGCCGGGTTGTGGCACTTTTTGGTTGGGCGCGTGTTTTTCCCCTTTTCTTTTCAGTTTGTACTTCGTACTGTTTAGAGGTCGATGCACATCTATGGTTTATACATATAGTAGTTGATATTTTTACTCTTCTTGTTCTTTCTTTTACTTTTCACTATTGCATTGAGTGTGTTGTGTGTGTGTGTGCATGTACTTAGGCAAAGTCCTCCCCGAGTTGTTGTGCCTTTGGCGCTGGTCTCCAGCCCCTGGCCTATAGAGGTGGGCTTAGGGTAGTTGCGGCTCAATCCTGGGTAGGGTCGGGTTGTGAAAAAGTGGTATCAGAGGTGGTTCGTTCCTTGGGACGCTGTTCGGACGTCCTTAAAAGAGGAATTTGTTGGGATTTAGGGCAACAGTGTTAATGTGTCTCGAGAGTGGCTCTCAGGCTAGGGATTCTAGGGATGGTGCGGTGGCCGACGTATCCATTCAGCAGGACCTTGATAACACGCTTGTCGACTTGGCATGCTGAGACACTTGTTGTAGGGAAATTTGTTTGTTCATCACATAGGACTGAGTCTTGACTGTCCTTCTTGAGTCATCTCCCCATCGTTCTTGTTTTATGTATATACATATATGCTCATCTGACCGCAACACTCCTTGATAATTATCATGATGTATCTGCGAGGATAGCCAGCTAGGATACTAGCTTTGGTTCGTGACGATGACCCTGTGAGCTACGAGGCCACAGTCCAGGACCCATCGTGTGAGCCCCTTTCTCCGAGTGGGCCAGTAGTAGCACCCCCACCTGTTGAGCAGCAGGCAGTTTCAGCAGAGCTGACTGAGCTTGAGCGCAGGTTGAGCGCGCTCTGTGAGTTCCAGCGGTAGAGACCACTGAGGTTCAGTGGTGAGACAGACCCTCAGATAGTATTGGTTTGGCTCGAGGTAGTGGGTTGCCTATTCAGGATTGTACAGACGCCGACAGATCAGAGAGTGGCTTTGGCATCCACCCTTTTTCGTGGAGTAGCTTGGCGTTGGTGGACTCTGGTGACTCGGTTTCATGACGAGTCATCACTTTCATGGGATGAATTTTAGTTGTTGTTTCGTGAGGAGTTTTTCCCCTCTTGCTTGATCTCTGTTCGGATTCAGGAGCTCCTGCAGTTTCAGTGGGGAGGGATGACGGCGGCCGCATACGCGGCTTGTTTTGCAGACCGTGCATGCGTTTACATGAACATGGTATTTGACGATAACATTCGAGGGCAGAAGATTGGGTAGGGTCTCCGTCGAGAGATTCATGTTGTCATAGTACCCTTTGGAATTTTCACAGATTCCAGGGTGCTAGAGCAGGAGCTGGGGATAGAGGGCTTCTTGTTGTGTTCTAGTGTTGGTGGTGGCAGCAGGCACGTTGGAGTCGAGACGTCTGCCGCAGCTAGTGGGTGTCGGCAAGCAGAACCTCGACGCAGGTGGCTTTCTGACAACCAGACTTAGGGGCATGTTCGTACACCACAGTGGCGCCATAGGGAACTAGGGCAGGCCAGAGAGCGTCAGTGCTATGCTTGTGACGGGCGAGGTCACTTGGCATGAGACTGCCCCACCCGAGTTGCTGAGAGCTTCGGGCAGGCAACAGGCGCACCACCATGACAGAGGCAGCACCGTGATCGGAGTAGTACCCAGTGAGGTGGAGCTAGCAGGGTAGTAGGAGGAGCTGGTAGTGGGGGATGACATTATGAGATCTTCCCATCACCATTAGGCGGTCCACATCAGGCTCTGGGAGCTGACGGTTGGGACCACAGACAGTCGCGATATTTGGATGTCTACGATCCTGCATAGCACGGGATTGTGAGAGGTACCCCTTGAGACTCTTCTACTTCGTGGAGTAGAATTGTTAGGCTCTGTGTGTGAAAGTAATTTCTCCCTGCTCCTTGTTTGAGGTTTTACCAAGGTGACGCAGGGCGTCGGGTGTAACCCTGTGTTGGTAAGGAAAAAGGCGTGGGGCATTTTCTTTTAGTCGATGAGGTTGACTCCTTCTCCATTTGAGCGTGTAAGAGAGAATCAACTGTGGAATCTTGTGTGAGAAGATATCCTTGTGTGCTTTACCATATGAATATTCTGAAGGATGGAATCACTGAGCCTTGTCTCATGCCCAAGCGGTGATTCCAGTCGCGGCGTGCGACGTAGAGCTTTGACCGGGGAGGTGAGCTACCCTCGAGGGCCTTCAAGCAGTTTGAGAACGTGCAAAGGGATGGTGAGGTACCCTACCGCCTTTCCCTAACCCCTACGTCTGATGTGGGAAAATGACATCCGCAAGGGATGACCATGTGTTAACAGATCAATCCTTTGGTCTCTGTGCGGTGACGCAGAGCTGTGTGTGGATTCTTCTGGGTATGAGAAAGCCAGGTGTGGGCATAGTACCCTGTGTTTCTTCCTAGTTTTTCTTTTCAGGGACGAAAATCTTGAAGGATTGAATGATGTAAGAACCTGGTTTTTTCTTTGAATGAATTTGGAAAATTCTTGATGATATTCCAGAGTAGCGCCTTCAGACGGCGTGCGATTTCGAGCCTCGGAGTGGCCGAAAATCAATTTTCAGTGCGTTCACACTGGAAACGACAAATTAATGGGATAACTCATTAAAGGTTATCTGAATCAGGGATTTGAGTGTACGGATGGGTCCGAAATGTGTTGTTTACCCTAGTAATGACATAAAACTTGTCGGCGCGGGATGTTTGGACCCCTCGCCCACTCCCAGAAAGTTAAATGGATAAATAAATAAATAAATAAATTCGTTTAATTGTGAAACTCGGGTATCTCTTAAACGGTGGCTCGTATTGGGAAACCGAGGGCACCGTTGAGTTTGGAGCATGTCGTTTACCCTAGGAGGGGTGTATGTTTTGCGGGCGCGACCCGTCTGTGAAAAATACCCCCAGGGGAGTATTCGTAATTTGGCGGTCTCGGGCGCTAAGTTTAATAACAATTGAACGGGTTCTCGTATTAAAATTCCGAGACCGCTGTTGTTCTCAGGAGGTGGTTTTTACCCTAGGGGAGGCTTAACCTTGACCCAATCGGGAGTTTCGGATGCTGGTCTTTTCGGGGGTTTTAAATTAATTAAATTGTTAATTAATTTTATTTAAACCCTCCCCCTCCCAATTCTCCCTTGAACCCCCTGGAAGCCCCTCCTCTCCCTCTCCTCCTACACCTTCAGCAAGGCGTCTCCGGCGAGGCGTATCTGGAAGGGCGGTGGATCGTGCGGCGAAGCTTCGGGCGAAGCCCAAGAGGTAGGGTTATGTATTTGCGTTTTAATTCTCGGACCTCCCGTTGAACCCAAATTTTAGCATCGATTTCATTTTTTCTTTTCGAACCAAGCCCATGGACGCATAGTACACAATTGTTTCTTTCCATCTATTCTTCCGGAATCAAATTCCAAGCTCGGTGACGCCCGCAATCTTCTGCCGAAGATCGCGGGTTTTCGGGTTCCGACGGGTTCGAGCGGCGGCGCGGCACGGCGGAGGAGGCGGCGCGCGGGTGGCTTCGGTGGTCGGTTGTGCGGGGGGATCGGTGCAGGACCGGGAGAGCACGGATACTGGCTAGGGCGAGGGAGCGGCGTCAGGCAGAGCGGGCGCGGAGGAGGCCGGCGCGCCGGTCGCGTCCGGCGGAGGAGGAAAGACCCGCGCGCGGGTCTTTTTGGGGTCAACGAGGACCGGCTTCGGCCGGTCCGTTTCAGAGGAGGCAAGGACCCGCATGAGGCAGGTCCTGCACTGCAACAGGAGACCATCCATTTGGCCATTCGGATGAGGAGGGCCGGACCCGCTCGGGTCCGGCTGTTTGAGGCGGGCCGCGGCCAGCGGGCCGGCGGCTCGGACCGGGCCGGCCGGGGTGGACTGGCCCGGGTAGGCCCCCTTTCATTCGGGGGGCCGTAACTCTTGAACGACGCATCCGATTGACGTTCTGTCTATGGCAGCGGAACCATATTGATGAGGCAGACTTTTTGAATTGGTTTTGGGAATTTTTAATTCCCAAAATTATAGGCCTCGGTGGCATGGCACGTACGTCGAGGGGTTTGACCTCTTTTCGGGGATATTGTTTTGAGCGGTGCGGACGCATGAGACTTCCGCTTAGAGTGCCGTCAGTTGTATTGGGACCCTGGAACAGGGTTGAAGTTTTCCAGGGTGGTTTCGGGCATTGGTACTGGATTTGAGGCGTGGGCCCCACGGCCCATTTTTCGAGCTGCGTGCAGTGTTTCACGCCTTTTTCACTGGACGTCCATTCGGGGCGTGCCAGCAGTCTATGTTGGGAGTTTTTCCGAGGGGATTGCAGTGTTTCAATCCACCCGCCCTAATTTGGAAGGATGATGTGGGGCCCACGAGGGCCGTTTGGGCGTCGATGGTGATTTTCCATCCTTATCACCGGGAGACCGTTTTGGACAAGTGAATAGTTCATCTTTTGTGCTTTTTCGACAGGATCGCATTGGTGCGATCCGTTCGTTGAGTTTTGGGACCGGGATGCGGGTACCGCATGGTACCTCTAGTGCGCGGGGCGCCGAAACATATATTTTTCTCTGGATATCCATTGCACTCAATTGAGTAGTGATTTTGACGTGTTTTCCCTAGGGGATCGCAATGGTGCAATGCGGCCGACTGTTTTCAGGGCCGAGGTTCGGGATCACAGGTCGACGTTCGGGCGTGAGGCGGTGTTGGTAACTTTTCCGTCGGATATCCGTTCGAGGCGATTATGTAGTCGATCTCTCGTGTTCTTCCATGAGGATTACAATGGTGCGATCCGTTTGGTTGTGTGGAGCTTCTTGGGTGATCTTGTTAAACGTGGAAGCATGCAAGGTGCTCTAGTGGTGGTTCTCCCTACATTGCTTGTAGCGGACCCTTGGCGTGTGATCACGCACTCCTGGGAGAGAGATATAATTGGTCCACGAGATGTGGTTGTCCATGCCTGGGCCATTGAGGTGGAGTTGTTTTGTCTTGCCTTCGCGTTGATGATGGGTGCCGTGTGCATGATAGCCTTTGGGATGGAATGAGGAATACTCCGGGAGTATACAGGAGCGCTTGGAGGTACGTGTGGTTGTTTGTACCTGAGGATGTTTGTGCGCTCAGTAGGGGTTGACTTGGGGCCACACATCGTGTGGGCCCCACGTGCGAGTCCTGATCTGCTTTATATACTTTGACCTCTCGCGACGGAGAGGGTCCCTCTGTGCTCATTTGTTTGACCAGCAGGGTGGAGTATCCCCTGGCCTGAGGCCCTTTTTGTCTGACCAGTTGGGTTGATCAGTCTCACCCTGGTCTTATTCTCGATGGTTTGGCCAGCAAAGATGGTTTGGTTCCTCTGCTTCCTCAACTGTGAGGGGTTTCAATACCGTGCCCCTTTCTCCGTACTGTGACACCGTTTGCAACTACAGGTGTACATACAGTGTGGGCGTTTTCCCCCCCTTTCTGGGGTGAGTTGACATGGTCCGCTTCGACAGTGACTCAGTGGATTGGAGCGAGATTGCCTTTTGAGGCATGGGGAGTTTCTCCCGTCACCCCATTTACCTGGTAGAGTTCTTGTGGATTCGGTGTGACCAACACTTTATGCGGGCACCGATCCTCTACCCAAGAGTTTGTTTCCAGCAGGGCTGAGGTTGTTTCCAGCAGGGCTGAGGTTGTTTCTAGTAAGGCTAAGGTTGTTCCAGCAGGGCTGAGGTTGTTTCTTGCAAATCTGAGGTTGTATCGAGTAGGGCTCGCCAGTGGGTTACCATCCATTAGGGATGGCTAGTGCAGTGGTGTTCATCGAGCAGTACCATCCGGCAGGGATGGCCAGAGCAGTTTCGGGCTTACCTCAAGCTTGGCTAGGCAGTGGTCCCCGATGCCGGGATTACCTCCAGTTGGGCTAGGCAGTGGTCCCCGATCCCGGGCATACCTCCAGCTGGGCTGGGTAGTGGTTCCCGATGCCGGGTTACCTCTTGCTAGGCAGGGCAGTGGTCCCATCGCCGACTTTAGCCGGGTCACCCTCTAGTGGATTACCCTATGACAGGACTGGGCAGTGAGGCACCCGTCGACTTTCCGGGTATCCCTGTAGTGGGAACCCGTTGACTTCCAGGGATCCTCTAGTGGGGCTAGGCAGTGGGTCGCCTATCGACATTGAGAAAAACTCTCGACTGCGGGGCAGTGCCAATTTGAGGTTGACGTTGCCCCATAACACTCATGAACGGGAAGCGCTTTCCCCCATCGAGACGCGTCCTTGTGAATTGACCTAAAACCATGCGGGCGAGTCAGTGTTGCCCAAAGCGGATAGTGTCGAGGTGTGGTGATTGAGCCCCTTGGCTTGTGGTTTGGGGCAGATGTGTGAGATTTTAGCCATCGATGGTGTTACTTCTGGGACTGTTGGATACTCTTTCTTGGGCTGAGTTACGGGACAGAGATCCCCTTACGACGTTGTTCGGGCTTCTTGATAGAGCATATGGATATGTATATATGTTGTTCTAGTAACCACTTCTTTGGTTTGGTTACTCTCCTTCCAGGAGAGGCGAAGATGCGTGGGGTATGCCACGTAAATTCTGTGTATAACTTCTCGTGGTTGGAAAAGTCTACTCTCCTGCTATAGATAGTGAAGACTCGATAGGAAGTTCATCTTCTCACCGTTTCCAGCTTCTTGTGCAAGGACGAGTCTACTTCATTTCCCTCGTTGGGTTGAGTTGTACTCTTTACTGCACTCCTTGTTTTACCCTTTTAGTTTTCCCGTTCTCTCTACTGATCACCCTTCGGTACCTCCTTTTGTTGCTCCCTCGAGCATTCGGGGTATCCTACATCATATTTTTATACTCACCCCTGCTTGGGCTTTGCCCGAACATGGTGTGCCCTTGCAGACGACGGATTGGTGGAGCTTGGCTTCAGTGGAGCGTAGGAGATTGGGAGCTTGGACCGCGTGCGATGGTCATGGCCGGGTTCCAGGTGGCCGAACCGTGGGCTATTTCTTTTCGTTTACATGTTGCTTGGTTGTGGCACTTTTTGATTTGGCGCGTGTTTTTTCCCTTTTCTTTTTAGTTTGTACTTTGTACTGTTTAGATGTCGATGCACATCTGTGGTTTATACATATAGCAGTTTTTCCTTTTACTCTGTTTGTTCTTTCTTTTACTCTGCACTGTTGCATTGAGTGTGCTGCGTGTGTGTGTGCAGGTACTTAGGTAAAGGCCTCCCCGAGTTGTTGTTCCTTTGGTGCTGGTCTCCAGCCCCTGGCCTATGGAGGCGGGCTTGGGGTAGTTTCGGCTCGAGCCCGGGTAGGGTCGGGTCGTGACATGCACAGTTTTTCTAAACTGTTCGTCCATACCGTGCATTATTAATGATGGAGACATTGGCTAACTAATGGTTATCACATGGTTTGTCTAATAATGTGGTCTAATTGAGTGCACAATTAGTGCGCGATTTGTCTAACCATGTGAGCAAACTATGCGGACACTTAAACTAGATCCTAAAATTGTGGATCTCTACCGTTTTTCCTATAACATGATCATTTAAGCTCATATGTCTCCATAACATGACATTACCCTTACTTGAAGGTAGGAGGACCTCTACCAAGAATTTTGGAGGTGATCTGAAGGCTTCCTTATCAAATCAAAGATGGTTTCTTGAGGTATGTGATCGTTCTTGTTTGGTTTCTTAGATCTACTTCGATCTTCTTCTCCTTTTATCTAGGTTTCTTATATCTATGCCCATTATGAGTATATAAAAGTGTGGGAATTCCAAATATGATTTGATTTAGTCTTGGATGTTTTAGGATAAGAGATCTAAGGAGTATTCTTAGAGAATCAACCTATATTTCTTGTGCGTTCTTCGTTTTTTGGGGTTTTCGTCAAAAACCATTTGTTAGGGGATTCATTGCTTCTCTTTCATTTACATGCAACTGTATTTTTAGCATGTTAAATCCAACTGGATTACAATGGAATTGATTTAATAAATATTTTGTACCAGGTAAAGAAATTGTATTGATCATATGTTGTTGCCTCTTGTTTTTCTAGATAGTTTGATATCTTTTCTTTCTTTTCTTAGCTATTGTTATTGATGGAAATCTGTAAAGAACGTAAACAATTTTTTATTGATAATTGATTGGCTAAAGATAAAGAGGCAGTAAATTTAATCTGGTTCTTGTTGTATTTTGATGTTAATCAATTTGGCGTAGTATGCATGTTTAATCATTTATGATATCTTACTGGTTAGATTCGCAATGTTGGAACCAACAGATATTAAATCTTTTAATTCAATAATTATTAAAGAATGTGATTGTTTGATATTTTTTTGAAGGGTTAGGAGTTACCCTCTTTATTGATAATGGGAAATATCCCAATTGATGTTATGGTTTTTCCTGCTACTTGTGTGGATACGTGACCCTGGAGGGGTGTTGTGATATGAGGGGGCATAAATGCATTTTGGTTGTCGCAGTACATGACACCTAGAGTGGAGAGATGCATCAGTTTATGCATGTGGGTGTCAGGGAGGACAACCGGGATGATGGAGTGGGATGAATGTGATTTTTGGATGCTAGTTGGTTCTGTGGTTATATATCTGCATTACTTCTCCCCACTGCTCAAGACAACTATTCTTGCTTACCCTTCTTTTGAAATAGGTGACGACGTGGGAGGTAAACCACATGCTTTCCGTGTTTAGCTTCTCAACTGAATATGTGTCAATGATCTTGCTATAGGTGGAAAATACTCGATGGGTAGTACATATACTCAATGTATTGATCCCCCTTGTGTTAGTTACATAGAATGATTTTCAATAATTCCTGGAAATATAAGAATTTGTTTCTGTAATGAATACTTGATTAAATAGTGTTAACCCATGGGGTTGGAGTTCAAAATAAACATAATGATGAGGCTTTAATTTTAATAGGACATTGTAAATTGTGTGTGATGTTAAATATGTTTAATGTGGAATGCTTCATGGTTAATTAATGTTTAATGAGTTAATTAACATAAAGTCGAACTGATAAAAAGGGAATGGAGTAATAAAATAATGTTCTTTAAATCGTTGAATGCTTATAGGATACATAGTCATAGAAGTATCCAGTCAGAGTCTGAAAGACGTTAGCAGCAATTGTGTCTAAGGCTAGGTTATGCTCATAGTGTGGTTGTGAGTTATAGTATATTATTTAATTTTTGTATTTCTATACACTACTCCACCCTGTCCATAATGGAAACTGACACCGTGAGGATTCTAAGCCCGGGGGGGTGTTTTCCCCAACATTTTGGCGGGAGGATGAATGGCTAACCACCCCCTTTGGCCCCTCTCTCTTCTCATGGTAAATACTTGTACTGGTAGGCACAACAGTTATTTTTCTACATATATACGCGTAGATGGTTGTAATAGCTTGTGGTCATTCACACACATAAATTCTGGATATAATATCCTATGGACTAATATAGGTGTAACGTGTATAGGCTGTGATGGTTTGAGGATCCTTACTTGGTGTATGTGCTATAATGGCTTGAGGTATAATACTCAATGTATGATACATGTTATGCGAGATGTGGTTACTCCTGGAACATACATGGTTACTTTTGTTTGTGAGGATCGTATGGTTATTCACCTAGGTGTCTACGGTAAGACATTGTGTTGCACGAGGTGTATATTGTGGTGCTTCTCCCAGGTGTCTGTAAAAAAGCCTTTTTGGAGAGAGATGCTCAGGATGTGCGACATTCGGGGAAAGAGGAAAACATGTGGAGAAGTAGTAGTGGGGTAGCTTTGATGTTCTTTACTATATGCTGTATTTTTTTATGCGTTACTTTGTGAGAGTAGCCATGGTAAGCTTGTGAACATAGTATATCTGTTTGGTGATGAGTTAGATTCACTTGTTGTTCAATGTGCTTTTGCATTCTTTCTTTACCTTTACACGAGAGGCTTCAGGGAGGATCCTACTTAGTATACTTTTATACTCAGCCCATGTATATATAAACTGTTTTTAAGGTCACTTGGAGCACATTAGAGATCATGCATGTTACTAATAGTTTGTGGTTGGAGGAGCTATTCGGTTTTGTGGTTATTGTTGTTTGATTTATTTCCAGTAATGGTAGTTTTTCCCTTTTAGTTGTAGTAATTTTTCATGGAATTACATACGTGGACTTGGAATTCTTTTATATTTAAGTTCTGAATTGCAGTTGGTTGGTGTCTATCTTATCTCTCTCTTCTACATGTGTTCTCTTAGAGGTTAATTACTCCTATTTGTGTTTTTATTATAACCTCGGTGCTAGTCGCCAACCCGAGGCCTACTAGAGGTGGGACTCGTGGGTCATTATCTCTTTTTTCACATTGCCGACCCATGAGGGGAACAATTTGTGGGGAGGGGTCATGAAAATTATAACAGGGAAGGGATTAATTTCATTGTAGACCATTCGTCTTGAATAGATACTTATGTAATTAATAAAGTGGCTCATCACGACACTATTACTCAGGCATCCCTCAATTGGAGTCCTACTACGGTATGTAATGAATATTTAAATAATTTTTTATATATTTAATAATTACAAATGATAAAGATACAATATTTTCAACTATTAATTAAAATTTTCATGGGATGAACCACACAACACATGATCTATATTTTGATTCAATGATCTATTCATTGAAGATGTACTGATTTTATCTCTATTATGATATGTGTAAAATTTACATGGATCTTAAGATGCACAAATGTATATTCACATAAGAGGATCATAACATGAACTAATGAATATGGTTATTTATTATCAATGAATATAACTACTCAATCCATTACCATAAGAGGATAAAAATATAACATAATCTATAAAAAGAAAGTATATAATATGATTTTAAATGATTCTAATTGGGATGGTTCTAATATTCTTAAAATTATATTAGAATGATATTGGAAAAATAAAAGGATATCCATAATTAATTTCTCAAATAACTTCTAAGGGATAAATTTTGTATAGTATTATTGTGGTTCCTAAATATTTAGAAATTCAATGATATTGTTATCAAATATTAAATAGATCAACCTCACTAAAGATGGGGTTATATGGTTTGGGACTAATATATGTGTCCCATCAAACCCAATGCTAATGGGAGAGTGTTTTTATGATTTATATGTATCATCTATCTATATTGATCAATGAAGCATTATGATGAATAAGGATTTTATTTAACACATATTGTGGGAGAAAATAAAGGGGTGGTTTTGGAATTTGTATATTCATTATTGGTATTAAAACAAGAAAAGGATGAAAAAAATTATTTATAAGTGTATGATGAAACCCCCATGTATAATAATACTAATATGGGAACATGTAACCATAGATTATGTCATAGAACTCTCCATGAATCCTAAAGGAAACAACATTATTAGGATGGTAGTCGATTTCCAGATGATATTGGAACGTATTATTTAAGTAAATAAAGATTTAATTATTGATAAACATTATATGATATAAATAAGAGAAATTAAAATATTTCACATAGTTCCACCATCCTATGTATCTAATCAATTTTCAAGGATTATCACATTTTTTATGGAGAATCGTTCAACACTAATTATATATAGAACAATGCTTTAGTACTATATGTATCCCTCAGAATGATAATATAATTTAAGGAAACATATAAACAGTATTTAATAGGATGACACCGTGTTAAATGACTTTCCATTAACTTTCAACTAATCTCCTTATACATGTAAAGTTATCACATAACAACAACATCCATTATGTAATTAAAATTCATCCTTTTGAGGTTCTATGTAGGATGAAGTGTTATACATAGACATGATGGGATAAATTTAGAGAGATGACGCTGATGGGAATTGGTATTGTTCATGAGATGATAAATAATGTCTAAACCATTTACCTACCTATAAAATATATGTAAATTTGATATTATACACTACACAAAATTGTCTATGAAACAAGGATATTGAGGTCGGGGATATTGTGTTCTTATATATGGAAATATAGAGTACATCTAGGAGTTTTTTAAAGAATAGAATGAATATAATTAGATATATCCACCCCATTTTGATATTTGAACACATCAATGAGGTGGTATATCATCTAAAAGTTCCACCAATCCTATCTCAAGAACATGGCGTGTTTGATATATCACTATTGAAGAAGTACATACTAGAACAGTCAAGTGTTTTTAATCTATTTTTGGTGACATTGAAGAAATATTTTAATTCTAAGAAGTGGAAATAAAGTTCCAAGGTTATATATATAATGTTATCTAACGAAAATAAACTCACATAGTTATTTTTTTGTGGTGAAACAATAATTTTGAGGGTACAACATTAGAACCAGAAAAAAAAGTCTATAAAAAGAAACCTCACATATTTTAACATCATCATGTAATATAAAATGTTACGAGAATATTTCCTTAACAAGAGAACAATATTATATAAATAGTTTAAAAAAGACAATACAATTTTCGATAGCAAATGAATAATGGAACACATAACCCAAAAAAACTATGAATATTTAAATAAATATCATATAACATAGATTTTAAATTTGTACGAATGAATTGGATTGACTGATTTAATGATATCAATATAAATTTTATATTAAATTTAATATTAATTTTATAATATGTACTCACTTATTATTAAAGACAATTATTCATCGAAAAAATTTTTTGTTTAAAAAATTTTACAACATTATATAAAAATATTAATATAATAAAAAATTTAACATTTTGATATTTTATTTTATAAAATTTCAATCTTTTTTTATTTATCATATGAATTTTAAAATGTGGTGAAATTTTAGTATATTTAATAAAATATATTTTTGGTAGTGAATATTAATAAATATTGATTTTATGTAAAAAATAATATTGTTTTGTAAATTATGAAATATAAATGATTAATTTTTATAATAATATTATTTTAAGAATTCATAATTATTTTTTATTTTAATATCTTCCAATTAATTTTAATTAATCCTTTTTTATAATAAATTTTATATAACATTTTTTGACTTTAAGGATCAAATTTCAAGAAAAACAATAACAAATGCCAAATGATTTTCCATTGAGACTAATTAGAATAAAATAAAATAATTAATTACTTAATTAAATTTTACATATTAGATTTCTAGTAATATTAATTTATATTCAAATAATTATTATTACTTATCCTATAGATATTATATGATAATCTTTTTCCTGAAAAATGAATTTCTTCAAAATTTGTTTTTTACATTGTTGTGGGTTTACATTTAAATTAATTTACTCTATTTATAAAAATATAATTAGTTAAAATAGATTAATTTTTTTAATATTATTAATTTAATTTATATATCATGGGAATTATAAATATGTTTCATAAAAATTATTATAAATTTGAAAAATAAATATTTACAATCATAATAAAAAATTATAATATAAAATTGTGTAATCATTACAGTAAATATGATATCATTTTAAAAAATTATTTCAATATAAAGTTACGGTTCCCTATTATACTTCTCTGACCTATATATTTTTATTATAATATATTTTATGAACTTGTTTAGTGAGTGTCTTTAATTTATTGAATAGTTTTGGGCCATGAATAAAATACAAATCCACCTCCCATCTAAAAAAGTACCCCTTTCATATCCTATTAATACATCGAAAACCATTGCTGAAGATAATAACTACCCAAATAATGTAAATACTTCATCCCCTAATCCTATACAAGTTTTTTATCATAATTTCAAACTAGTAAGGATTTTGGAATGATCGTAAAAAGGTTTTATGAAGAATAGGTAACATTCTTACTTGAGAATTTTATTTATTTATTGCTACACCTCATTAAAAAAATTCTCTATAATGATCATATAATACGAATATTTACTCTAGTATAATTATATATTATTATCTAAATAAAACAAAATAAATCCTTCTCCACTTCAATTAATTGAGAAAATAATCCATCGATCAGCTGTATGCTGGACTATTGCATCGATATTATATATAATATAGTTTCCATCATAACCTCTAAAGGTTATTATTCATGATTTACATAATAAATATATAATATATTCCATAGATATTATTAATTCTATAAATTAAACATAGAATATACTTTTATACCATACAATCTATTTAAAATGATAATGTTGTCTGTGGGTATGTTGGACAATCACCTCACAAAGCAATGATATTTTTTTTATTTACCAATCCAAATTGATTGTTTATGTAATTTTATTTAAATAATTTATATAATATTTATAATATAATTATTCTTCTTAAAATATATATTTACGGATACCTTACTTCGAAAATGATAAATGGCATATGTATATTTTACGCATTTGTACATATTCCATATCATCTCTAGGAATGTAATGGAATTCTTTTATTATAAAAAATAACATATATTAGTTTTAAAAATATAATTTCTGCACTAAAAGGATAATTATGACATGATTTTAATTCATGTTGTCATGGATTAATAATTTCATTAACAATATAAAACATCAAAATTTTATTTTGGATATATTCTGTGAATATCATAAAAACATTGAACTTGAAACGAAAATATTACGTAATTAAATTTGACATGTCAAATTATAATAAGAATAATAATAATTTTAAAATGAAATTTTTATTACACTATGTTACATAATCTATTTTTCAGGATGATAAATAATGTACATGATGAATCGTTCTTCGTGTTAGTGATCTCTATACACCACCCTTTCTTTTGGATTACGACCATTCTCTCCCTAACTCACTTTATCCATTTATTTATTATTATAAAATAATTATAAATACTATATAGATCACTCAAATATATACCAATCATATTACCCCTATTTTTTTATGGGTGAAAAATTTATATAATTTAAATTATGATATTCCCTTTTATACATGTTTTTAGATAATGATATGTAGAAGGAAAATGAATCCCAATTTCATTACATGGGTAAATTTTTTGTTTATTTAATTTTAATGATGGATTTTTTGTAAAAAATATCCTTTCACATGAAAATAATATGCGATGTGGACCTTGAATTATATACCACTTTACTGAATTATTTAAATATTTAGTCTCATGAGACGTCATGTATAAGATTAGGTAGATATCCAAATATATTACTGGACACTATAAGCCATTTGATATTATCTCAGTAGTTGCTATTAATATTAGGTTATGTGATATTGTATGATGCTGCCTCATTTACTATAATTTATTTTTCTAATGATACCTTGTATTCATTTAATTTACAAATTTAATTACTCTTGTCCGTTAAATTATTTTATATATTACTATACCTTTGACACAAATTTTATTCCTCATTATCATGTTTATTCCCACACTAGGATATTATTATAACCCATTTATTTCATGTATTCCACATGTTTTTACATATCATTTTAGGTGTTTTATGTGATATAGGAACAAACTATAGAGGATTAAATTACACCACCATATTTTGGTTCATATTTATATATATAAATCCAGTAATTAAATTACACAAGGGATCAAGATCCATATGTTGTAAAAATGGATATTTATGTTCAAAATTGACATATAATAAAATTTTTAAATTGATGTTTTACTGTAAAATGACTCACCTAATGTTATCATATTCTCTTCCATGTTATTAAAATTTAAATCATCATAACAAATCCAATAATGTGCTCAAGGGTATTTCATATTAATGAATATTTCTACAAATCCGATCATTCAATTTTTTCACAATTTTATCAAAAAATAATTGTATAAAATATTGATAATTATCCATTTATTTAAATCCATGTTTATGTTAAATCTATTAATGATAATAAGATACAAGGGATTGATGGGGTCATCCATTAAAACCAATGTTCCACATTTAATCATTATATCATATATGGTAGGTCCAACCACCTCAATAAATATCAAAAAATTGAGCTGAAAATATATTTCCCCATATTATGGTATTATGAAAATATAATCATATTCCCACATTCAATATAAGCAATAATAATGCATGAATGACATCAATAGGTAATGAAAACAAATTATAATAATTTTATGTCGCCTGTTGTTATTTTTGTTACGATCACACAATCCATTTGCCTAATAAAATGATGAAACAATATGGGAATGTCATGATTCCTCCTATATTTGTTCAATTCAACATGATTACTCAATGGATGATAGTAGCTTTTTAGGCCTACCCATTGATAACATCCTCAACCAGGTACTTATTACAATTCTAAAAAAAGCAATAAATTATAACTATTTATAATTTATTGCACATATAATTAAATTAGAATGAATGAAAAAAATATGGGAATCACTTATTACATTCGATCCATATAAAACACACTCAATAGACCTGTGATTTACCCTCATTCACAAAATAAGAAAAAGTTGTAAACTTCCACATCCAAAAATACCAAATAATCCATTTTTTATATAAAATACATAAAATTTATAGGAATAACTATATATATTAATCAACAAATCATGCCATGATTAGTAAAAAGTACTATATTGAATCCTCTTCCATGGAGGATTAGAATATCTAAATGAACCAGAAATTACATCAATCTCAAACTGAATCACTAAAATAAATAAACCCATATCTGTAAAATTAAAAGACATGAAAGAGAATAATGAACGGTGGTTATGAAATGTTGATACTAACCAAAAATCACCAAATGGATAATTTTTTTTCACCTCCATATAATGGGATTAGTGGGTGAAATGGAATGATAATTTGATTTTCATAAACACAATAACATAAGGTTGATGTGTATGTAACCTAAAAATAAAAAGGGGAAATTTTAAAATTCATCCCGTTGAAATTGTAACTAATATTTTGTGGAGAAAACCATCCTTGTAGATTCTATGTATAGTTTATTCTTCTAATTTTCTATAAAACTGGCCATTGCATGGTTCCCATGGAATGGTCGGTGATCTACTTAATTTTCCACGGCCCCCAAACAACTTCATAAAGAATCCTTGATCCTTTAACTACTATATGACCCTCATTATTAGCCTAAAACACCTCTATTGTGCTTCTCAAATCCTCTAAATTTAATTCAATGTATCAACTCATAACCTCTCCCATATACAATTTGTAAAGCTCAAAACCAAATTGAATAATAAAATCATGTATGAATGCATGGATATATAGGAATCAACATATATGATACATGTTAGATATCTATTTATGAAAAATAAGCTTCAAAAACTGAAATTGAATATGTTTTTTAGTGAACCCCTCAATATATTATTCTACACACCTGTTAAATGTGGACAAAAATAATGTTATGTTTTCTATGGAGCATCCCAAATTTCTATGTAGCAGATCACATTGGGACATAAAAATATATTGATTCCTATAAAAATTTCACTATGAGTATTATAATAGAATTAATATAATGATGGCTTCTATATCAATTCATAATTCAGGACCTTGAATTCTTGTGAGTCTACAAATATGTTATTGTTAAAAAAAATAATTCGTTTATTAAAGGGACCACCTAACTAATTTATGAAGCCCTTACTAATTAATGCATTACATGAAAACCTACTTCTTATTCTCATCCAATACTAATATTAAACACTAAATTCACATTCTATTCTATACCTCAAATAATAATTCAATGTTAAATATTTTTAATCCAATTTTAGTTAAATTCCAATTTCCTAACTAACTAAACATAACATACTACATTGTAATAACTGAAAACTCACAGATCGGGTATATCTTCGATACCCAATCAAAGAAAAATAAAACTCTAAAGTCTTTCAACATGATTCTCAAACTAACTCATGACATTTCCTCATAAACCATAACTAAATCCATAGGACATAAAATATATTTTGTCCCAAACACATTAAAATATCACAGTATAACATACCTCTAATAAAATATTGGAAGTAGTTCAAATTCATTACATTGTTTCATCCTCATTGCAAATAATTAAGTTTCTCATTATTTCGGGGAGAATTCTATAATCCTCAACTGGAATAATATGTATAATCATTAACTAAAAGAACCATTATTATAAATGGAGAAAATAATTATAGTAACTAGTAATATGCATACAGTTCGATAATGATCTCAGGAGAGTTCATGCACAATAAATAAAAATTGATGAAGATCTATCGTTGAATATAATATATGTGGGATGAATGATTTAGGGTTATTGGATCTAATGATATGATAAATATAGAGTTAATCTATGATAAAATCATAACGGATAAACTATAAATATAACATTTCGTGTGGTAGATGGTTTTATCCAAACTGTTTACCAGATAGTCCCACCATCAATAACCCAAAATCCATATTGTAATTCCAATATATTTTTGAACCATTCATTAACCACATAATTAATATTTCGATCCCATCAAAAAAAGTTCAATGTTTTATGAAATTATGGTCAAAGTATATATTGTGTCTTAGAAAACCTCTACCCATCAATGACCCAAATAATCATACACAATTCTCCATAAATAATGTAGTAATCGTGAATATCAAAAGTGAAATATATATTATGAAAAAAAAATTCCACGCATATTTGGAAGCATTGTTAATACAAAACCTTGAACCATATATTTAATGATTAAAAAACATATAAATATCATTACAAATGATTCTGATACCTATTTGGGTTCTTAATATAATTATTGATAGCAAGTCGAATGAAACTATTATAATTAAAAAATATATAATTCCATTATGAAACATGATTTAAAGACCAATCAAACGAAATAAATTTATTTTTCCAATCTAAAATTCCACTATATCTTCACCCATATGATATCACAGACTGCCATTAATAACGCATATCATATGTGATAGTATATGATGGTTATCTGAAGTGATCATACATCCTTCTTCACTCAATAATTTCTACTCAATGGTTGTTCACCATCTTTATATTCTCAGTAATCTCATAAGGGATGCTTTAAATTAAATGTGCATTAATTTCTAAATCATAATAAACCTATTATGTTAACTAAAGATACACAAATATGTCACTCACCCAACAGTAAAAACCAATAAATTTGATGTTTCATCATTTGACTACTCAATTGACCTATAGTAATTCCCCCCATATGGCATTAAAAAAAACCCAATTAAATGTCATCACACATTCATAGTCAAAATTTACTATAAGAATATGATCATTTTGTACCAATGAACCCACTTATTGTGGTTACCTGAAATCCACATCCAAGAACTATAATAACCCTAGTATAACCTAGGTACCTCTCATAACTCAAAATTATTAAAATAACTAGGTAAATATCCATCATGGAAGCACAATATCTACAAGACGAAATTTTCCATCAAAAATATATTTGAATCCCCTAAATCATGTATTTTGTACCATTATCATTGTACTCACATGGATTTTTATCTATACACATCCAATTACAGAAAACAAAATTCTATCCTCATTTAGAATACACCTCCCTATAACTCGTAGACTCCAATATCTAGTGATGTTAAGACACCCTACCAAGATAACCTAAAAACTGATAGAATTATATGATCATCCAAACATCCCCAATAATGATCATATTTGATTTATAGTGGAAATAATATTTTAGATGATTGAATAACCATTTCCACTACCATGACATAACACATGAACTAAAACCCCACTAACAAAATCATGTTCTAATCTCATCAGTCCATCCTTATATTGATGTAAATGCCTTCTCACCTACCAATATCATACAAATGTTCATACCTAGAAAAAACCAATGAATCATTTGAACATTGTCTCATTCGTCCAATATACTCAAAATTTCATAATGATTATTCAAAGATCATTGTCATGAACCTCTAACCCCCTTGCATTTGGGAAACATCAATTGTGGTAACATTCCTCTCACCACTACAGATGAATCCATATAAGAGTATTAATAAACACTTCTTCTATTATCTATTGCCCACCATTCACCCATTACAATAGAAAATAGATAGATTTTTGTTAGAATATTATTCCTTATTCACTTTTAAATAGAATAATTTTATACCCATATCATGATAATATAAACAACACCCAATGTAATATCTAAAAATATCACCAATAAACCTTAAAAAGATGAGTTCCACACAACTATTATATAATGGGGTACTCCAAAATACTATGATAATTTTTTATCTTTCTATGTGAGTTGTAATTATTAGGTATCAATAAGAACAAACATGTATTATCACTCCTATTAATACTCGCATACCTATTGATTCATTGTCAAATTCATATTATAAGATTTATTAATGGATTGGTTTATTCATAACACTCAATCCGTCACTGTTTCCAATACCACTACCGTAACATTAAAACATTCTATGGGAATCCTTGATCCACCATGATTTCTATACTATTATTTTTTACAAAATAATTACCATCCCACAAATGTTGATGATTTATTATTTTAGAATCTTTAAATTTACCTCCAGACCACAAAAACAAAAACCTTAATCACAATTACAAGTTTGATATCTGAGATGTTCTTGATTATGAGTTTCCATTGATTCTCAATAACTAAAGCATTATGTGAAACCCAATCACATGGTCCCAACTCAAAAAAAAACATTATTTCATGTCTCACCAAATACATGTTAAGGTATCTATGCCCCATTGTTTGGCTCTCCCATATTCCATTATAACCAAAAATTAACCACCATAGAAATTCTCAAAACAAAACCTTGTCAACATGACACAAAATTCACATGGAAACTCAAAACAAAATATTTATTGTAGAGTTAGGATAGTATTTATTTACAAACACACCATACTACTTATGGTGGATCTAAAATCAATAGGGTCAAACTCTTATCTTTTCAAAACCTCATATATCATAATCAATACTAAATAAATTACTCACATGTTTCATTAGCATCATGGATAGATGTAATTCCTACATACATTGAAAATTATCATCTTATAGTGTTAAAAATCACAATCAATACACATTTTTTCCACATTGTATATGTCCAGATTTCCTCACATAAAATATAATCTCCATAACAACATCACGTATAAAACCATACATCCCCATGAAACTCCTAATACTCAATACATAAAAACACTATGAGAAACACCATAATAATTCTAGTAATACCACACATGACCCTCATTAATCATCCAGCCAAAACCAAATAATTGGGAAACGACAAAACCTATGAATTTGGAATAGGATTCACCTCATTAATGTAGATTTAATACATAAATCACGATCATATATGTTGTTAAAATAGAAGAACAATGAAATATAATTCACTTAAACATTTGAAAATGATGCACTAAACATCACTAATTCTAGAAGCAGAAACATCACATATACCTCATTCCTATTAATGAAAAATATACCTGCTAGCCCCAATCAATTCTATCTCTCAAATATAACATGTATAAACAATCATAAACATGAATTCACATATAACTATGTTACTCTTCATTACTACTGTATGCACACATTGAGACTCAAACATATAACATGTTCTGGGATGTCACTCACACCTTCTCATGGTCATTCGACCACTAATATGTGGAACAATGACTATATGGTAGCAATTGAATAGACCCACTCTAGTCCATCTATAACACTCTTTGACATTATGATATATATTAATTTAATAAAATTCAATCATTTTTTAGATTTCAATGCGTAAAACACAATGTTTAAAAGAACTATAAATTAGTATATCGTTATAAGCTGATCATTAAATTAATGACTATAAAAGGATGAAATTAAATAAATAATATTATATCGTATAACATTGTATAAATAATTTAATTTGATATCAATTAATGATAAATGAAAATAATATTATTTTTAATGTAAATGAAATGTTTTTTATAAAATATATATTCTATTGGAAGTGGTAAGGTAATGTTTTAAGAAATAATGTTAAAAATTATAAAATTATAGATAATTCTGTTAAAAATATTATCATAATTTTTTAAATCATCTTCCAAAATTATCTTATATATTATTTACTAAAATATTATGAAAATACTTATTTTTTGTATTATGGAAAAATTAATTTAATTTTATTGAAGTCTTCATTTTTATCAAAGGGGTTTACTAATTCTTTATAGTTTTTAATTTCTATTAAATGGAAAATTTGATAATTTTTTCTATAATTAATATTATTTATGTAATTATAATGTATTATATCTTCAATTCAAATATAAAATCGTTTTATACCTTAAAACCTCTTCCATCATAAAACTATTTTCCAATGCCACAATGAGTTTAATATTGATTTATATAATTAGAATTATCCAAATTGAATTTGATATAATGGATTCCATATGAGAAATGACATATAATACATTAATATAATATATTTTAATCATTAGTTTTTCATAATTAATCATATAAATAGTTAATATGAATTATCATGTTTATCGTTAAATCAAGTTTACCATGATGTTAAACAAAAAATATAAGTGTTAAAATGACCTATAGATGTTAAAATTTTAAATTCAATGAACTATATTAATCTATATAATATAATGTTCCATAATTATCCATTTGGGATCCATTTAAAATGATAAAAACATTGGTATAATTAGTTTTTAAAAAAATTCCAAAAGTTTTATCTCTCATCCCTATAAAATGGAACTGCCTCTCCTCTCTACTTCAAACATACGAAGAAAATTATTTTGGAAAATACCTAACACAATAAATTAATTAAATCCCTAAACATTATATAAATTCATAGGAATAATTAATAATCAATTTTGGGATGTGTTTGGAATAATCTGAAACATGTTCTTTAAATAGGAGTTAATGGTCTAAACCAGACATTTTCATTTTTTTGTTCTTATAACTACATTAAATAACAATAAATTATTATACAAAAGAAATATATTTTATAAAATTAGATTATTTTTAATTATTTTAAATCAATATATTATATAAATCAAACTTTAATTAAAGGGTAAAAAGAAACCATCGATTGTGTGTAGAGAAAACTACTGACTTTGAACCAAAGTAATTTTTTTCCATCACCATATCTCATGTATATACATTAATAATTATTTAATATTTTACATAATATATATTACCTAATTAAAAACTATAATTTTAATATATCATCTACTTTGATACAATCCTATCAGTTGGGAAATAATTTTGTCGCTCATGCATTCTTGATTTCTTCTACCATAACTAAGTGATGTGCATCTTATTTCATTTTATTTCGACAAAGATGGATCATTGAAATATTTCATGAAAATATATAATAAATGTGATAAAATATATATAACTCAATGGTTATTTATTATTTATATTTCATTCAATCTATCTTTTAAAAAAATGGAAACAACATTCATTTATATGTATGACCTATAATCTCCTTGAATGGTGTA
Organism: Viscum album; assembly: GCA_963277665.1. Lineage (NCBI taxonomy): Eukaryota > Viridiplantae > Streptophyta > Magnoliopsida > Santalales > Viscaceae > Viscum > Viscum album. The sequence goes on along the minus strand of OY728147.1, from coordinate 2,134,204,731 downwards.
AATCCTTTTTTAATCACTAATTTTAAAATACAATAAATAATATATGTACATTTAATTTATAAAATATAATTTTAGGGTTAAAATTATTTATATGATTTAACCATGATAACATTACATTCACCAAAACTACCAAACCAAAACATACATAAAAAACAGTTAAATTATCACACTTATAAGTGATTCTAACAATGAAATGTTAAGTAAGTGATGGAAAATGTAAAATAAAAATAATTTCTTATATACCATAATTAAATATTTTAATTTTATATATTTATAATTAATATATATTTATTTTATAGTATTTTTAAAAAAAAATTAATGGAATTTATATTTGGGGTAATTGTTTCTCATCCCACTTTTAAATTCATGGTACATATTCTATATTCACCGATTAATTATTTTTTATAAGAAATATAATTCCCTGTTGAAATTTTATATCATCATTATCATTACATTCATAAAACATCGTCTTTCATTTGTTGTTATTGATTTTATGTTTCAGATGTCATAATTCCATGTATGGTTTATTTTACAATCTCATCATTTTATTAGGATAGGGTATGATTTTGTTTTTGATGATGAAATATTATGATATATCGATAAAAACTCCTGAACATTATAATCCAATACTTATTCATGAAATATTTAATAAATTTCACTTAAATTTATTGATAAAATGTTTAATAAAATATTATATTATTTATATCTTTCATCGAAAATACATTTTCATCCACATATGGGTTTTCATAAAATATTATCATGAAAATTTTCATAAGACAACAATGAAATTTTTTTAAAATGTCCTGGTTTCATGGATTTTTAATAAAAATAGAATGACTATTTTTATAATTTTCAAAACGAGGTCATTGTGACCAATATATAAAAGTTATAACGTAATGTTTTTGATGGCATGTATAGAATTTACTATAGTTATAACTACTCATTTAATTTATACTCCCATTAGACGTTTTCATTTTTCTTCATGAAAAAATGTTTTCTCTAATATTTGATATATTTTTTGATTTTAAAAGGTATTTTCAACATTGGAATAATATTTAATTCAATTTTGTATTGGAATTTTATAGTATTTCAATTAATCAAGGAAACAGACTCTATTTTTACTAATTATCCATTAATAATATGTTTTAATTTTGTTATACTTCTTATTTCTTTATATATTTTAGGATTATTTTGACTGTTTATGTACAATTTTGATACTATTTTCAATATTACATTGGATGGTTTATTATTATGTTCAATTTTTGCAGATGTTATTAATATTTAATATAATATATTTTCAATCTGAATATTTATTTTGATTACGCTTCTCATTAATCTTACGAGTTTTGAATTATACTTAGGCTATGTTGGGTGGCGGCCTTTTTATCCCCTCAATGAATCCATATGTCTCATTTGAAAAACTATATTTGGTATTTGGCCGAGGACATTCCCATTTTTGAATTATATATTGGTATGTTGTCTTAAATTAAGAATTACCACATTATGAGATTTGATGTTGTTATCATTGTGATTAATCAATAAGTTATAATAACAATGAATATGTTTCAAACACATTTATTTTTATAATGTTTTTTATCATTATTTAATGTAATGATATTATTCATAATTTTAAATAAATTCAATAAATGAAATATATTTTTGTTACATACCATTCCATATATATTTTTATATATGAATTCATTATATATTATATTATACGGAAACCAATAATGGGAATCCTATCTCACACATTTCTTATTATTCCTATCAATGGGATTCTCAAATATGGATTATTATTGATATATATGGTTATTCAAAAGGATCTAATGGTTAAATGAAATAAAATACTATGTTTTATTTTTTGTATTCAGTTATATGGTAAATTTAACGTATGTATCTATTTTTCAAATACTATTTATGTATTCATTATTTTGGGTTGGTATCAATTGTATCTTACACCAATAGAATAATATAACCTCTAAATCATGGAAACTATTTTTGGTTATTTACACTTCATATCAGTGGATGGTTTATATAAAATTTTGGAATAATATTTTGTAACGAATTTATTTGAAAATATATCACTTTAATTTCATTTGACGATATGTCTAAATAAATTGTAACATCAAAAATAAATTGGTAAGGTATAGATTATACAATTTTAATATCAAAAAACCTTTATATGAAAATACATGTGTATGTGGCTCTATAATTGGTGTTTATGCAGGCAACAAATATACAAATGATGTATTATTTTTTCAATGTATCATCATATAGCACACAACAATAGGTCTTTCTCAACACATTTCATGATACTTGTCGTGGATATTCTTTAGAGAATTAAAAGTATCTTTAAAAAAAATTATTAAGTATTTAATGAATATTCCCCTCTTGAGAATGTTCACTAATATACCAATTTTAGGATAATCATATTTTTTTATAATAAAATATCCAATTCATTTTATGTGTTCCACTAGTCTAGAAATTATACATTATTATTCACAATGATGAAATTTAATATAGTGTGTTCCATTGGATAGAAATTGCTACTAGATAAATGAATGATAACCATTCAAATTCATTTATTAATTTTATTGATATTATTCAAATTAACGATAATGAATTTGGAGCATGAACTATAAGAGAAAAAATTAATATTTAACTTCATTATGCTGTTGACATAGGTTTTATCAAATATAGTTTCCTAATAATAAAATGTTTTATGTAGAAATTATATATTGTATCATGCCTCATAATCCTTAAACATTAAATGTGATTAAAAATTCATCTATAGATACGGTGTAGATAAGATCCTTAGAGATGGAATTCCTCACTTTTTAATTTAATGTAAGAAAAAAATATGACACGGTTGTTCATCGTGTCTCAAAAATATCACCCATTTTTAAATGGAAATGTATCTCTATATAATGATTTAACAATGTTCATTGAGAAATGGAAAATATTAATAAGTCATATCACACCATTTGAAACCCAAAAAATAATGGGATTTGTGGAATACCATTTAAAAATTTCACCATGACTCTAAAAGGTACATTATGTGTTCCATATGTCACTATTTTGAGAGTACAAGCTATACTTGACACTTGTGATCACCTCTGATGAAATACAACTTGAACATTATATATATTACTATGATGATTTTATCTATAATTTGGACACTAGAATTTTTTTTGCGGGAACCGATGTGTTTGATACAAATGTTAAATTGGAGTGTCCATATTATAGATCATGTGGCTAGGGAACATATGGAATTTATGATGAAGAACATCCCAAATATTTTCAGGATGTGATATTTTGGACTTTTTTTGGATGATTTTTTTTGAAATATTGGATAATGTAACACACCAAGATATTATTATATATTCTCTTTTAAATAAATTTCATTACTTTGATATCATGTGATACATGGATCCCCATGTCAACACGTACCAAAAAATAATATAACATTTTATCCAAGTTATTAAATTTATGGCTATGATGAAAAATAAAAAAATTATGATAATTATATGGATTAAAGGTATTTAAATTAATTTATTGGTTTTGAAATAATTAAAAATAAAAATAATAATCACTGTAATGAAGAAACTTTATCTAGAAAATTTTTTTTTCCTAAAAAGGGTTTCATCACATTATGACAACTTATGTTAATTTTTTATTCTAATTTTAAAAATTATATTTTAGCGTATGAAATTATTTTCTTATTTCATATCTTCATTAATATGTTATATTGAATTTTTTAAAAATTTTGTAAATGAATACATTTTGATAAATACTAAAAATACATACTTTCATTGAAAGTACCACATAATATAAACAATGTTGATGTTCAATTTAGTAATATTTTTTTAAAAATATTTAATTTATATTATTATAAATCCTACAATAAAATTTCATTAAATTATATGTATTATTATAAAATAGTAAAATATTATAGTTATGAAAATTATTTCCATCAGAGAATCATTTTTTCATTGGGTCTATAGTGTTAATATTGAATTAATATTTTCCACCTCTATATAATAAAATTTGTTAAATAGATTCTATATTTATAATAATTATAATTATTATATTATTATATGGTCAACAATATTTTTAATCCAAATAAATAGTGATAAATTTGATAATTAATTACTATAGTTAATGTTAAAACAACCATATCAGGGGTAAAAAAAATAATTTGAGGGTAAAAATGAGGAAGAAAGATATTAAATTACTATTTTATAGATATAATTTTACCTTCACTAACATAAGGTTAAATAATGAGCCACTAGATTAACTTTTTTAATGTGATAAATATTCATATGAAATATTCCTCCTATGTCCTCTCCCGCATATAAAAGGGAACCCACTATATTATACTATTCACATATACAAATCCATCTAGTACAACCCTATACTATAATAATCAATCACATGCATACATCCATATAACATAGTGTCCATTTTTGATATTAAAACCGTATTTTAATGAATTATGTATAAATCTAAACAGGATCTATGATGATGTGGTATAGTTCCTACCCTTGAATTGTCATTTTATTTATACTAAAAACTACTTCTAGTAGTCATAAATTAACATAAAATAATAAGTATAATATCTAACATAATTTTTTTTTATTATGTTAATATAATAACCAATATATATCACATATTCCATCAAATGAGAAAAGAAACCATCAATCATGTATACTACAACCTACCACCTCATGAACTGATGTCATTCATATACCATCACCACATATAATATATAGTTTTAATTATATATATAATGTTTATATAAGATATTTAAAGTGTATTGAAGAATTTAAAATTATAATACTTCATATACCTTGTTACATTCAAACCCATTTCAAAATGGAAACATTTCCTATGAGTACATGTGGACTACCACTTATATGAAGTGAGGTGAAACATTTATCATTTAATTTATACATGTATAATTAAAAATGATATATTAAATTAATATATATGATATATATGATATAATAATAATTATTCTCATTTGAAATCTTTTCCATTTCTTTCATTAAAAATATAAAAATTGGAAATTATATTAATGTCTACAAATGGCCTACCATCTCCAAAAATAGTGTAACCAATTTATATATATCTATTTTTATAGACTATTATATATAATTTTTTTAAATCCTACAACCAATATAAGTCCAATTATAGATTTATTTTTTGGGTTTTAAATGTATTATGGGATTATGATAGGCCTCAGGGGTGATCCTGGGTGTTTTCAAAATAAAAAAGAAGGAAAAGATGAAAATATATGTTAAGATGATGGGAGTGAGATGGTTAATAGAAAATCTGAAAAATAACTACAAATTTTCTATAAGGGGTGGTCGATTAGATAATATTTTAGTAGTATCTCAATTAGAATGTGTATCCTACATATTCATGGGTAGTGGGAAGCACATGACCTCTATGTGTGTTTTCAAACTAAATCAGTGGTATGTAAAATTGTGTGGCTTGGTTATGACCTAGATTTATATATCCAAAAGTTTTGTTCATGGTTTATAAGACCTTGTTGAAAAAACAATTATATACATAAAAATTGTGGCTTGAAATTTTTTTCCACATTTACTTATTTATGTCTTACCATGATTTATACCAAATTAAAGCCCCTAGGACATTGGTGACAAACCATAAGGATCCTACTCCTCTACAGTTCTTTTCAAAATGATTCATATGTGTTTGTATAGTCTTTTGGTGAAATGAAAATCTCATAGTTTGTCTTCAAATTCATTTACTATCATTTTCTAAGTGGGTCCAATAATTTTTTTTCATTTACTAATAAATCAATAAAGACTATTCCTTTCATGGACTTTATTATTGTGGAGTTTATAACCATTTCAATTTAAATATAGGAAATTTTCAGATGAGGAGTTTTCAACAAGAATGTGGTAGATAGTTTTAAGATTTTTTTCATTACCTTAATTTTTTAATATGTATTTTTAGTTATTCAATGTTGTTTTCTTAATGTGAAGTTATACCATTAGTAATGGAATCTAATCTAGGAATTAATGTAAGTTGTGAGACCCTTCATGAACCATGTTGATTATATTGATGACTTGAATCTAGACCTAGGGTTACCCATTGGTTTTTCAAAATCCATAAAAATGTTGAAATTAATTTTTAAATGTTTTGATTGAATAAATTTGAAATTGAATGGGTGTTAATTATTTCTGTTGGTATATGTTAATGATTTAATGGATAATTGAAATGTTTATGTCCTACAAATTGTGTAATTCATATGAGTATCATGAAATTATTAAAATGAGGCAGTTTTTTTAATTGGATATGTGTTTCATTTAAGTAAAATTAATATTTCAAATTGAATAGTGTTTTATATATTATTTTTTAACCTCAATTTGTTTGAAAGGGGATCTTATTATATTTCAAATGGGGATTCGATCACATGTTTAATTTAGGATCATCAAAATTCCATAGTTTTTTATTATAATTAATGTAAGGGAATGAGTTTACATAGATGTGTTCTAATGATAAAGTGAAAAAACATTATTGAATAATAGATTCAAAGTGTTTATTCGGTATTTAGGAAAATTAAAAAAGTGGATGGGTCTTATTTTGATTCCATATTAATGAATTGTCTATTGAGATTATGATAAATTTTGAATGATTTAGAATATTAAAATTTTAAAATTTTTGTGATATAGATAAATTTATTGATATTTAAAGTTTCCTGGATGATAGAATATGATATGATGAATCCTGGTTGAATTCATGGAAAAATGTTAAGGATTTCTACCCCAAGAATAATTGGTTTGGTTGATGACATGAAAAAACACACCCTTTTTTGGGTAGGCTATAATAATTCTCCAGGAACCAAAATTTTCCTTCATTTTGTGGAATAGACTGACACTCCATATCCAAATGGTATAGATATAGTGGTCCATATAAACATGGGATAGGAAAAAATGGAATATTGATTCATGGTTGGATTCACTGACTACATATCAATGTTTTTTGGCTAGTGATCGTGTTGTTTAGAATATAAGATATTGCATTCATGGTCTCCGTTGGATTATTTGACTAATGCTCCATGATTTCCATCTTTTTAACCCTATGATAGATGGTATGGGTGTTGATATTGATGCTATATTGTACTCTAGATTAATGAAATGGATAAATTAATTATCTTGTGAAATGAAATGGTATATTCCCATGGTGATGATATGAATGAACATCTTCATGTAAATTTTTATAAATAATAAATGGTAAATATATAACATGTTCTATAAATAATTATTTATTTATATCTCATTAGATTACTATAATAAACAGTTTTACACACAAGATATTTCATTATAAAATATTGGTAGTGTCCTATTTGGCCGTAATTGAACTTGTATACCCAAGAAGAAACCTGATGTTTTCTGTTATAAGATATGAATGGGGACATGGTGATTGGTTAATTTCATGGATGATGGGTTAGATCATGGGATGAAATTAATAGTTTAGTCATTTTTTTGTGTTTGGATTTTTTCATGGTTTCTAAAATTTTCGGTTTTTTATGAATCCAAGAAAGGTTGAATATATATATCATCATTATATTACACTTCACTTTCATACAACATTGAAGTTACATTACTTGTTACTAGTCTATGTATTTATTTTTTATTTTGGTATTATTTATTATTTATATTTACACTAGTAAGTGTTTTTAGTATCTCTTATTTATCTCTATAGAACGACACTTCAAATCAGTAGCCTCTTGAATATAGGGAGGCTTACTTTAGGTCATGTGGTGGCCCATATCATCGCCCGAGTTCACCTAGGAATGGAAATTAAAATGTGGTATAAAAGATTTTGTGGTTTGGGATTCAATTTTATTCCTTATAGAAGGTGAGGTTCATATTAGGGATTGTTATTATGTTAATACTTGGGTCCCTACAACCCCATGTATATGAATGAATACAAGTCCCTAATGGGTGGGGACTATGGTTTATTTTTTCATTTATAGTTGATTGATAATTCCCCCACTGTTGGTTCACTAAAATTTTATTTTATTGATTATTGACGATTAAAAAAAATTCTTTGAATTGAATGATATGGTGTTTGAGCCCATGAATAATTCTAATAACATATGAATTACAGATTATAGATTTTTTGTTTTTGTCTGATTTGTGAAAATAAATTAAAGCAATAATTTTTTTAAAATATATAAAATTGATGGTTTCGATATGTGGATACTTGGAACATAAAAGATAAATGTTTCATTACATTGGTCAATGGGATATTATGGAACCTTGAGATGCTTGAAATGGGTTTTCCTAATATAAGATATATGACCAATTATATGGGTCGTTTGGGAGTCATAATACAATAGTTTTAGAAGCTTGTTATGGGCCCTGATTGGTGAGCTTCGATTTTCAATATATATGGATGTCTGAGGTATTTTCAATTTTTATGTTATGACCCTGAGGTTCTGAGATGTTTTATTATATGATGTATATGGTAACCGTCTCAATTTGTGGTACATCTTGTTTAATATTAGGCCCTTAAATGGTTGTCTAAGGTTGTTTTGATGTAAAACTTTTTTGGTGTAGCCATGGCTTTCAAACCTAGAATAAAATTTTTCCCAGTTGTGTTGGGCGTATTGAAAATCAAAATTGGGGTATTAGTTCATCCAATGTGAAGAAACATTGTTGATCATAATGTGTATGTCTTATATGGATATCTCAATTATTATGCTATACATCACTCTAGTTTAGTTAGTAGAAGTAATTTGATCATTTATGAAGACCTATGTGAATCGTTAGATTTGATTTTGTAGATTCGACGTGAATGGGGGAGTGGTGGAGGTTATTAAATTCTATTAGTGACACCTAGAGAATTGTGTCTGGTGCAATTTTAGGATATACAGTTTGTAGTAAAGGTAATGTTTTTTTATATTTTCCTTGTTTTATGTTCATGTACAATTTTTTTTTGGAAATCGTGGGTGACATTGAGGGAGGATATGAAAATATTGTGAGGTCTTTAGAATGTAAAACATGGGTGGGTTCTTTTGAGGTGTGATCTATACATGGATGGTGCCACTCAAGTTTGGTAATGTTCATGGTTATACCTTGGATTCAATCATCGGAATAAACATAACTATTTTTTTTCATAAAATTTGATTAGAAAGAGAATGTATCACTATTGATATCAAGGAAACCATTTTTAATGTTGATTAATGGATGAATCAGTGATGAATTTGGGAAGACAAGACATGTGCAAACAATGCATAAATGGAATCTTTTTTTAGGATGGGGACACTATATGTGAGGGTTTTTCATGTGGTTGAATCATTTGTTGTGATTTTATGGGATTTAAAATAGAGAAAGTGAGAATTCCATGATTATGATCAGTCTAATGGAATTGGAGGCCTAGTTATTTGTGTTAGAAAGATTTTGGGTCTTTTTCTTGTGAAGTATGACTCGTTGAGGTTATATGTGGGTTTAATATATGGTAGTATGGGTGGGAACATGGATTTATTTTTTTTGTGGCTTCATGATATAGGTGTAACACCATGTGTTTTAGGACATTTTTTCTCAAAAAAATAATTTTGAATTTTTTAATACATTTCACTATGTCAAACATTACTTTCATACAACATGGACATGGCATGAATTACATGAAACATTGATGATTATTGAAAAATATTATTATATTAATGTAATTATTTTAATTATCTAATTATAACCTAGTTATTAAATTTAATTATACAATCTTTTGAAAATAAATTTCAAATATTTTAAAAAAATTTATCATATAAATATACCATTTCTATAATGAAATATATAATTTTTTAAAGACCTTATATCTTTAAAAATATTATTTTCTCAAATAAACTTCTTAGAATTTCTTTTTTTTAAAAAAAATAATAATTTTAGACTCATTTATAAATTTAATTTGTTAAAATAAAATTTATTGATCAATTTATAATATAAAAAATATCTGATGGTTAATTTTTGCGATTGGTCTGAGTGACTTTTTTATAATGAAAAATGAAAAAAACAGGACTGTAATTACATCCTGGTTTTTCATCTAATTTATTTTTAATGGTAATTTATATTATAAATTGTTTTTAAAGTTTAATTAGATAATATTTATATCTTTTAATCCTATTTGCGTAATTGGATTCAATTTGACACTGAAAATGTGATATAATAACCCTGAAACATTTAATAAACATTACCTTATAACCTTTATTCCGGACCCGTCTATGAAATTAATTTTAAAGAAATTTTTGCAACTTCTCTATATGGAAATTTGAAAAACCGATTCCATAATATCAATATGAATAATTTATAATTTATAATATTTTCAACAATGTTTTTATCCAAAAATATTATTGAATTCAATTTATATTAATTACATTGATCACCATAAAATTAATCTTAATTAAGTAAATGACATAATCATAAGACCCAAAACGAACTATAAACATATCTAAGACTAATTTACAATGTATATTTCACCCATATAATCACATATTTTATTATGGACCATTATTTGATCACATTTCATTATGAATTACGTGGGTAAAATTTCCTTTTCAAAAATTTACAAGAAAGTCACTCATCCTCCACTATAAAAAATGGACATTTCCTCCCAATTAATCAATCATATAAATCCCCTTCTCTCACCCATAATTTTCTAGAAAATTCTACCAACATCTCTCATTTACTCCATGATGTTTTCTTTTGGGAATAAATTCTTCTTAATATTCATTATGGCATAATCCAAATTTGAGTTTCCCAATTAAGAGGTAATGTCATCTCTCAACTCTGTTATTTTTTTCATTCTCCACCACACCACTATATTAATTATAGTTTCATATAAAAACATTGGTATGATAAATATACTAGGTTTTTTATACTAATGGTTCAACCTACATTTACACACAACTCAATCTAATAGGAAACTATCATATTGTTTATGTGTGCGGTGATCTTCTTCCTTAGTAAATGATGATTGTTCTGTTTTCCTTAACAACATGAATTGGATAAATTTTGGAGTACACTCTAATTAAATATTTAATATGTTAATTATATTATGAATTTTAGATTATGAAATAATTTTTTCAACACATACATTTTTTTGTTTCCATTTTTTGTTAATACGATAACTTCATTTGAGGAAGTGTGGACTATCACCCCCTTAAAGTGACATTACTCGTTCAGACCCTATATGGAATTTATTATTGATAGATTTCGTTAATTTGTATAAAATATATTCTATAATAATTCTAAATTAATATATATATATATATATATATATACACAGACACACACACACACACACACATTTATATATATACATATTTTATTTACTTTTTTTCTTTCAATGTGACAGAAAAAATTGAAACAACGTTCATGCATACATACGTCATACCATATCCATGTACGAAGTATTCCTTTTTAATACATCTATAGTATGGATATTATTATAATAATAATTAATTTATTCAAATGTAATTTATATTATTTTCACATTCTAGAAGAATGATATAAGTTTAAGGACTAACAATACATCAAATTAAGACACAATTGAAGAACAAAGAGAATATTTCTTGAAGTGAAACCTTAACATATGATTGATAGGAACTGATATTACATTGTCATTATAAAACCATATATGGTGTTATATATAATAATATTTCTTTTGTAAATTTTTTATAATGAATATATATTTATTATATAGTTGATTTTAATGAGTTTGATGATAGTCAATAGAAATGCTAAAGGGATTACATCTCAGCAATAATTATCATGAGATACATTCTTTATTCACCATAATTTAATGTTATGTAGTACATTAATTTTACATGATTTTATTTTTTTTATCCTATTTAAATTTATGGTTATTCATATATCAATTTTAGGAACATTCGTTCAAGGGGATTAGGTTTCAAAAGCTACCAAACTTGTCAAAAATAATTTTTTCTCATTTTTCCTTCATCCATACTCATGTTTTGATATATACAAAAATAATATTTAGAAGTTTATATAATTAAACATAACTAGTTATATAATTAATTTACCATATTTCAGGAAATTTTATGTTTCATATATTTTCCATTTCTTACATGGGGAGTATGATCTGTATTTATAATGTTTTAAGAATTTTTTTAGAAAATATCATCGATTTTTAAGATTGATAATGATTATACATCTTTGGATGAAATAATTTTTTCAATTTCTGAATAACACTCATGATATTCAATATAATCTATTTATTCTAGAAATATCCCCATATTAGTACCATTTTCACCCATTTGTACTTAAGTTAATGATTTTATGTAAAATATGATCATCCCTCTCTAGGATCAAAAATCAAATGTATTCGAAAACCATGATTTCCAAAATGTTTTGAGAAATATTTTCAATATATAATTTAATACCCTTTTCAGGAACATAAATTTTTTTAAGAAATATTGTCTTCAGGATTCATTATATATTTTAGTCCAATTTTTAATGAAATATTTTTTCAAATGTTTCATGTTTTAAAAATTGTTTTTCATTGTAGAAAAAATAATATAAACCTAAAATGTTTTTAGAATCCCTTTATTTTTTTTACTATATATTAAAACGACTATTTGTGTCACTCATTACACTATAAGGAAATAATTCAATTTTTAATTAATATTATTTTTCTTGAAAAATAATATTTTTATGGCTTGATGTTGATGAAAAAAATTTATATTTCATGGATTTCATGAATTTGAAACATTTCTCTTTTCATGGGATATTTTTATGGCGACAATTTTAGGAAACCTATCATTTTAAATAAGTTATGATATAATTGCACATTTAAATACCAATTTAATTTCATTTATTATGATATTATTATATATAATCTACTTTCACATGTATGTGAAATTTAATTTTAAGATAGGTGCAACCAATATCTCCCTAAAATAAAATGCATAGTTATTTATATCTCATAAGATAGACTAATCTAGTATTTTTAATGAACCTTGACTTTTGAGATATCAACAGGAGTGAACCATGACTACCAAGATGGTTTGAGGAGTTAACTCATGCTACAATGATGGCCACGAGAGTGAACCATGACTATCAAGATGTTATGGGAAGTGAACCCATACTAACAACATGGTCTTGGAAGGGCTTCATTGGGTAATATGAAAATCATTTTGTATGATTATTTGTCTACATAAATTCCATGTTTTTTCCAATGTTATGCTTTCAAGGATTATGTTCATTATTTTCATTTGATTCAAATTATTTAAAATACCAATATTTATTTGATGGTTCATGATTATTCTATTTAATATAATGGTTATGTAATTATATTTTCTTGATCATGTTCTTATACAATTATACCCATGATTATATATTCATGTTTCCCTTGATTTCCCCTACATATATAATGATCTCAACCATTTTTATTTTTCTGTTACCACATTTTATGATGAAATGTGTTATGTTTTATGTGTAAAGGAAGGGTGATAGTATGGATGAACCTAATGTGAGATAATTTATCCAGCTTATCTAATATTTTTTATGTCTCTATGTTTCCAATTGCACTATTCTAGTACCCACTTATATCACCTATTTTTGTAATATTTTTTGTATTCCAAAAATGTTTTGTAATGATAATATATCTCAAGACTGGACTATAATGGTTGTCATCATAATAATGATTTAGTTATTCTTTGGATTATAATATGCGAAATAATTAGTGATAACCCTATGGACATGTCAATGTATAAGTCTATGTATAAGGAAATGAATAAGAAACTGTACAAGAATTTTGGTGATGGATAATGGTAATGATCCAAAATTTTATTAATGAAAAATTTTCAGGAACTAATTAAATGCATTATTATGTAAAATAGATATATGAAACATTTTCACTTCATTGGATTTTTGGTTTTGGATATTATAAATAATATTAAAAATTGTTATATTTATTAATATAGCCATTGAAAAGTGACCGCATTATTAGTATAAATATATTCCATTAAATAATCCAATTTATTTTGACAAAGGTAGAGGTGGAATAATCCAGTAGAATTGATCCATACCGAGAACATTTTTTGGAGCTCAAAAATGTGTTAGCTTCACTGGGATTGTATCTTCACTAAGCCTATGCCATGCTTAAAAACATTAATCATAAATGGAACTACATGTGGTATAAGTGTAAATTAATAGATATTCCCACCCAAGCGATGTAACCCGAGTAACCCCAAGTGTCTTCCACCATTGCACACCATACCCTTTGGGCTTATGTGTTTGTTCTTAGAGTTTATGTAACATGACCATACCACTTTGATTTTATGCATTAGGTTTGTATAGAATGAATAGTATACATTCATTTTATTATTATTTCTTTGTAAATTGGTTTTAAAGGAAAAGTAGTATTTGTTTAGTTTGTATTCAAAAAATTGATATATTTTTATGAATTAATGGATTTTTGAATTAAATAATATTTTTATAAATGATTATTAATAAATTGTGTATTTATTAAATATAAATGATATTATAAATTGTTATGAACATAATTATAATTTTAATATGGTATGACAGTTGTTTTTGGCCAGAGAAATGAATTTTATATAATTGTAAGATTTTATTTTAAATGAAATAATTCTTTTATTTAGAAAATTATATAGATAAAATTAATATTATCTTTTTATTTAGGATGTCCTAAGTATCTAAATGTGATTTTTTCATACTTTTATAAGTAATTCGAATTTTCAGGAAAAATTTAAATATCGTTTAAATATATAATGTGATTTATGGCATCATAATTACCAAATAATGGTGTAATAATGTACTATAATGAATATATTGGGCCAATATATGTTTCAACTTTAGAATATTCTGATTTTATATATGTTGGATATATTTTATTGTGTCTTAGTGAACCATCAAAGACTTATAAGACATTTTCTATTTTAAAATATAAAATTCATGAGTGTGTGGCTCACCAACAGATATTAAAGCCTAGTATTTTAATAATTTCATCATGTGGACATATTATATAATCTTTTCCAATCCTATTTAAAAAAAATTCACAATCAATGGTTTGGATTGTTTTTTATTAGTTTAATGTGTAGTGTCTATAACATAAATAATAATGAATTCCCTATCAGTTTCTATATAATCCCACTCAATATAGAATTTATTCTTAACTAACCCCATTTTTATAATGACAAAAAACTTAACTCATATTTCTATAATACTAACATGTTCCCCCGTGCTCCCATGAAGCCTCTCCTAAGCCTTTGGGATCACACGTCCATATAAATGATATCATTCTTTCTCATTTTCTTCCATGTTTTATTATATTGATTTATTGTTTTATATTCAATTAAAAATGTTTTGTTATTATTTATAACCTCCCCCATACTCTCCACTTTATTATTTAATGATGATATACCCATTTTTCTCTTGTTAATGCTTCCCTTGGACACCTGTTACAATTCCAAAATTCTATGAGTGATTTCTCTCTCCTCAATTACAATCAAGATATTTTTTTATATTATACATATAAATACCATTACATATGTTGGGATATTATGTTCCATGACCACAAATACATTCCATTTCATTTATAAATTTTGATATACCCCCACCTCTCTCATCAAACATTTCATGAATCCTTATTTCAGGCCTTTATGCAGCAAAAATTGAAACATATTTTTACCAAAAAAGTCATTTGTGTGGTGAATAACATGCCCATTTTCAATCAAGATTATTCACCTTTATAAACATTTAAATATTGATTGTATATTTTCATGTATGAATTCAATATTCCATTATTTTTTAATAAATTATGATGTTTAATTAATCCATGTTTTATGATCTTTGTGGCACACATATGCCTGAAGTGAAGTGATTTATAAAGGTGCACCCAGACAACAATCCATTGCATTGGGTAATGATTTGTATCATGACAAATCAATGGAAATGAATGTTTATTCGTTAAAATTTTAGTTCAACAAGGGTTTAATAATGCTTCATGTGCAATGACCATTGGATCATGCTAATATCATGTTAAATGTTGTTTCCACATTTACAAGTTATGACATTCATGCAATATCAGGCCATAATGTTCATATGTGACTTAACTATATTGATAAGACTATTTTCCTAGAATGTACTATATTAAACATGTTATAACATTATTATTCCATTAATGGTCTTTATAGCTCATTTTTTTTATTCATGTCATCAGGTTATCCCACAAAATGGTATGTAAGAACGAATTGTGTGGTCATGAAAAACTAGTTTTCAAAATAGTTGTTGTATTTTAGGTTCTAAGTTCTTATCTAATGTTCCTAATTTCTCTGTAAAGTGAAACTCATGATCCATAGTGATTTCTAATCTTACTTTTTATGTAATAAATCATTGTTATGTGTATAATAATTAGAAGAGTTGTTATATATGATATCAGGTGATAGGTTTAGTTATTTTTTTGAGTATGATTAGAAAATCATAGTGAAAGTCTTAGGGATAAGATTAACAATAATAAAAACATCCATAAATTTTATTGAGTATTGCGTAAGTGTTATTTCAAGAATATGAATCCCTGTCATGATACTAGAAGGTAGAGGTGGCTCTGGAACATATTTATCTATGGGAAAAAACTAAAAACACAACTTTGAGCTTGACTTAAACTGGAATTGGTGCATGAAAATGGGCCTTTCCATTCAATTTTTATGAAACAACCATTGAATATGATTTGGAAAATTAATAATCTTATTATGAACCGTTATTAATGAAATTTAGAAAATCCTTTTAACAATATATGTTGGGAAGCAGATATTGGATAACCTAAATAAGTTATGGAAATAAATAGAATTTATAATTTATACCTTCTTTAATTACATTCCCATTTATGTGTAACCCCTAATCATTATTGTATTCTAGCTAATAGTCATAATATGAGGACTCGGGATAACAACTGATGTGATGATCAATATGATGATTGTTTTAATGAGATATCCAATCTGATGGGAGCAATAATTGTTAACATTGTTAGGATACACTCTCATTAAACTCAAGATTTTAATAGAAACATGGGTCAAGGGGATCTTTCAATCCCCACCACCCCACCCCTATGAATGAACAATACACAATTGAGGAATTCCACTAACAAAAGCATCCTACTTTTAATGGATCATCTGATCCGTCAATCAATGAATAGTGGATCAACTCCATAGAAAAGATCATCTCCATCCATCAATGTTATGAACAATATAAAGTACTTTTGGATGATTATCTTTTTTAGGGTGAAGATGATCATTGGTTGACATTGATAAAAAATACGATGACTGAGAATTTGATCGAGGCATTAGAATTGAAAAATTTCCCAAAAATGTATTTTTTTCAAATATTTTCATCACACCCTCCGACATAAGATTGATAAGGAATTTGTTTCCCTCATGATGAATGAATATGAATCTATCGATGTGTGAAAGGAAAAATTCTCATGTCTTAAACAATAATCCTTCATATTTTTCATTATCCTTGAATTCTTTTTTGACCACGTATTTGGTGGGATAAAACCTATCCTAACAAAATCCCTAGATATCCCTGACTTTGATATCTATGATGATATTATCCTATGTGACCTTAATGTAGAAATAGAGTTTAGATAATATAAATTGTATCATGGGGATTGGAATCGTAAAGTTACCTTTAATTTTGGAAAGATGATGGATAAATCCAATATTTATAAGAAATTCCAATACCCCACTTTCCAATGGATCAGAAATAACATACCCAGAAATATCTAGAAGGGGATGAGGAAATTCTTTAGGTCTGGGAAAAAAATCAACTAGACATTAACATCCGACATGAAAACCATGTGGTTCCAAAACATGAGAGTAATGATCAGTTCAACCCATAGTGATATTTTTATTGCTTCAACTCTAATGAACTAGGGAAATTTTCAATCCATCTACATAATCCAAGGGTTTTAAGAGGAAACCAATAACCTCCAAAGATGAATGAGAGATATTATTCTATCACTGTCGATGAAGGTAACCCCATCCAAAAAGTGGGGATAGGTTCACTAGTAATTCTTTCATGAATAGATAACATATTTCTTGATTCATGTTCTATACATACATTTATATCCTGAAGGTTTAGTAGAAGAATCCCAATAACACTAAGAAAAAAGGAAGTAATTAATTTTGTGAGAATAGAAAATGGGGAAATTATTTCTTCCCTGGAATATAAATCCTCCCCTATCATAATTTGGGTATTAAAATACCCAAAAAACATCTTTATACTATGTCTAGTGGAATTTGATATAATTATTTCCATGTATTGGATTTCATTATATAGATCCAACATAAATTTCCATGAGAGGGAAATCACTCTTCATATGGAAAATCAACCCCTGATATTGTAAATGTGTAAGATGGTAGATGAATCATCCGTAGAACCATCATATAATGCATGTATATTATTTTAATATGGACACATGTATCTTGATACAATGATAGAGTCTAAGGAAGAAACAATCCATGAAGACATTTTTTTTGAGGGAATTCACTAATGTTTTTCAAGATGAATTGACTTGACTTCTTCCTATATGAGATGATGAATTGTCGATTGATTTTATACATGGGGAATTTTCAATATCCAAGACCCCATAATGAATGGTAGTTGTGGATCTTAAGGAGATGAATAAACAACTAAAAAAGAATATTGATAAACTCTAATTCCCAAACACCAGTTATCCAGAGTCAGTGCATTATTATATAACATTGGCGTGTTCACAAAATATCAAGTCACGAAAGTCTGATTTGTTTAGTATCCTTGGAAGTACTAGATATATTCATAAGGATTACATTACATCATAATATGAAAAACGAAAAAACATTTTTTACATAGACCACACTCATATCCCCTCATACAATCCCTATAGGTAAGTCATAAAATAAATCTTCTCATCTTATGAAAAACAAAACATAGAATTGGGTGTGATTAGATTCTCATTAAGGATAACAATATTGCAGAAGATTTCATAAATAAGCATAAACATTTAAGGAAATATATAAAATTAAATCTAAATTCTTTTAAAGACAACATTTATCATAATATGGAAAATATAAATCAAAATTATTCCATTTACATATTCACATGGATATTCTAATATTTGAATGATCATATGAAATATAAATATCCACTTTCATGTTGTTGGAATGAATAATGATCGACTTTCATAACCACATTGTCAAGGCCATGTGACAATAATACAAATAATAATTTTTCAGACCTTATTCCAAGACACTAGTTTGTCTCATGAGACCTACCAATGCATTGAGAAGCTATAGCGGGCTCAATCCGTGATATACTTAGTCCAATGCATTCCTCATATTAAAAGGTTTAAACATAACATTAACATTCATATTAAAACAAGAATACGAAATGTAAATAAATTATCAATAAAACATGAATGGTTTGGAAAAACACATACACAGTCAATCATATCCCCAAAACATCAATAAAATATGGATGTTTTTTATCATAATTAATAAACATCAAATATGCTTAAAATCCATCAAAGGGTGTTGACATAGATGAGATCAAAACCCTTTTGTTAGATAAATATCTCTTTCTATTTTGAAATAATTTAATAGTCACATAATTATAATGTATGAATTTATTTTTAAATTATTATTATAAGTTTGTAAGGGAAGCTTCGACGATGTCATAATGGTGGAAAATAGTCGCACCCGACGTATAAGTTAAAAAACACATTCTTACCTAAATTTTGGTGAGAAGGTTATAAAGGACCATGTTTGGAAAATGATGGAAATATTCCATTATAAACATCTTATAAATGTAAAAAAGGGTATAAATTAATTTAACCCATAGTCTAGTAATTAGTAATAATTTTTTGAAATACATTTTCAAGAAACATATATGTGGATGATAATGTGGTCCAAATAGATAATTACATATAAACAACCTCGGATAATGAAGAGATTTTAGAATTAACCCTTACCTTGTACTTATCCTTGGTCGAGGGTTGGTCAATATAATGTATTAAGGTAAAATAAATTTTTTTAAATTATAAAATAATCATATACATTAATATGATATCACATATGATCATTTAACAATGAATTGTTAATAATATATTAGTATTATCGTCGTTTCGGCTGATAACAGATTCATTTTCCTTTATATTATTTGTTATGTGAGTCATATTTATTATGGATAAGAAGTATCTTATTCATATCCAGAATGATATAATGTCTTTAAACATTATTTATAATAATCATATGAAAGTTAATCTTGAATAGATAAGATGAGGAATGAATCTAATCGCATTCGTGGAGATGGTAATCCGTACGTACGCAAGAGAGACAATATCATTATTTTGAAATTAAAATAATATAATATTGGATGGTATATCATATATACAGAATAATTATAATGTTATATTTATTATTTACATCAATTACACATCATTATTATACCCATCCAAATAATAATATATTGAATAACAATAACACCACGATGTGGAAATGGTAAGCCGTACATACACACGTATGGTGAAATGTCATTAAAAAGATGGATAGAATAATGAATATTGTTGTACCATATTTATAACAACATAAATGTATATTTAAGATACTAGTGTTATTATTTTATAATGGAAGCAACAATGAAAGAGGAAGTGGAAGAAGAAAGTAACTTAAAAGAGGCCATGAAATATTTTCAACTTCTTCGGGTTCTTTCATTTGATTTTATCAAAAGGGATCCATATGATGGATTTATGACTATATTAAGGCCTCTAGGATTAAGGTAGGATATTAGAGAGGTTATTTGGGTAGGATTTAGCCGATCCAAATGGATTTGAAGGTGTTAATTAGAGAGAAGGGGGAGTGCGCTTTTATAAGAGAGGTGAGGGGCACCTTAGGAAAAGCTAGAAATATTATTTTATAATAAAAGTATTTCCTGTTTCTAATTGATCCAAATGGATTATTTAAAATATAAAGTGGGGATGGGTCAAAGGCAACTCATCAATTAGGTTTTTGATAGGTTTGGGTAACTATATTAACATTATCTTTTTCATTTAACTCTTAGTTAAATAGTTTTACATTTACAATGTCTCTTTGTATTTTTTTTATATGGTTAATAAACATTCTATATAAATATAAGGGAAACATAATTGGTTCAGTAATTATTATAATATCATTATATAATTCTTTTGACAAACCATAGATTTTTTATAATATAATATCAATTAATAATATAATATTTGTTTTAAATTCTCTTTTATGTCAATTATGAAATGATTCGGTATTTTGTTTTTTCTAAATTAATAACAGCATTATTACATAGAAAAAAATATATCTATCACACCCTAATTTGTCATATTAACCTATAAAATTAGTGGAATTCATAAAAAGTCTAAAATTGCATTTATTTACATATTTATAATTTCAATTATTTTAATATTTTATTAATTAGTAAATTACTCCATCATTGTTGTGTCATAAATAAATTAAATTAATCAATATATAAAAATTATAAATAAAATACCATAATATAAGAAATATATGTGTCACTATGATGAATATTTATAGTATAATTTATCTTATGTGTATCCCAATATAAAAAATGTTTTAGTTATTAAACTTTGATTTTAACTTTTTTAACTCTTCTTTGAAATAAATAATAATTAATTTCCTAATACAATAAATATAGACAAAAAGGTTCATATTTTATTCCTAATGTTGTTTTTGGTCGTATTTTATTTATCAAATAGATTTAAGACATGTTTTACTGTAATAATAATATCATTTTACCCTTAAATAACCTCTTCACCATAATCGTGGTAAATAAAAGTAAAAAATTACTATTCTCCAAAAATTATTTTCACCTTATTTAAATAGATTTTTCTTACTGATATCAACCTTCTATCTTGTATTTTTGAAATTCAACACACAGAAGCGGTAAAATTAATTTTTTATGTAAATTTAAAAATGCTCTTAAGAGGTTGGTAAAAGAGGGTAACAAGTTCAATAAAATTTTTATATATCTAAAATTATTACAAACTAACTCCAATTAATTACATTGAGATTATTTATGTATTATGTATCTTTATTGATATAAAATAAATTTAAATAAAATAATAATTAAATAAATAAAAATTTGGTTTTAAACTATAACTCAGTGTTTTTCACTATTCATTAAAAATTGAAAGTATTTAGAAAAATACAGAAAATTTACCCTATGCTAATTTCGATATTCCAAATCTAAAAATGAAGTAAATTTCTAAAGATAAAATTTATGAAATTTCAAAAATTAGGTATTACAACTCATAATGGCTAGTTTGATTGGTTGTGGACTGTTAGACCTTGAAGTGGAATACAACACATGCTATTTTATTGTTCAAATAGAACCATACCGTGGACGATTGGGGTCTTACATTCTCACCACCTTCAAATAATTTCATCCTAGAAATTTCTAGAGTATTACTGCGTAAAAAGACTCTGGTGGTTCTGCATCATATGTTCCCTGTGTTTCCACGTTTCCTGTTCATTATTATGGTTTATTCATATAAAATTTACCTAGCAAGTCGTTCAGTTTCTCAAAAAATTCCCTCTTTGTATCATGAACCTTGATAGGCACATCACAATAAGAAAGATAGGGTTCCAGTTCTAATTCCTCATAGGTTAGTACACGCGTTCAGTCAGACATTTATTTTCTAAACAGTGATACATGGAATACATCGTGATCTTTGGAGAGACTTGGAGGCATTTCCCACTGGTAAGATACATCCTCAATTAGTTCTAGAATTTAAAATGGTCTGATGTACCTTGGACTCAATTTTCCCTTCCTACAGTAACGTATAACACCCATCCATGAGTTACATTCAAGAAAACATGACCTCCTACATGAAATTACATATACTTACCTCAGTTATCGGCATAGCTCTTCTGCCTACATTGAGTTGCTTTGATGTGGTTTTTTATTATATTAACCATTTCCATCAGTTCCTACAACTGTTTTCGTCCTACGAGTTTTCTTTAACCAACATCATCCCAACAGGTTTGTGTGCAACATCTATTTTTTATAACGATTCATATGGCCCCATCTGAATACTTGAATGGAAGTTATTGTTCTAAGAAAATTCTACCAGAGATAAATATTGATCCCACATACATTGAAAGTCACGTGAGCATGATCTCAACATATCATATATGGTTTGAATAGTCCTATCTGATTGTCCATCATTTTGTGGGTGGTAGGTAGTGCTCAAATGAAGTTCAATATCCAAGGCTTTCTGAATACTTTTCTAGAATCTTGATGTACAATGGTGATCATGATCAGGAACAGTTTATAGTGGTACTCCATGAATTCTTAAAACATCATTAATATATAGTCTTGCTAAAGGATCAAGTGGTAAATATTCCCTTATAGTAAGAAAATGTGATGACTTGGTTTGAAAATCATCAATAACCCATATTTCATCGTTACTTCTAATAGTATTTTGTAGTACCATGAAAAAGTCCATCGTAATATTATCCTATTTCCACATAGGTATGGGATGTGGTTGCATGACTCCTACAAGTAGTTGCCTTCCAGCTTTCAGTTGTTGACACACCATACAATTTGACACAGAATCATAAATATCCCTCTTCATGTTGTCCCACCAAAATGTTCCTTCAAATATCAATACATTTTTTTTCTTCCATTGTGTACAGATAAATTGGAATTATGAGCATCATCCAACAATTCCCTTTTTAGATCATGTATATGGGTAACACAATGTCCCTTCCCAAATATCAAAATTCAATCATCATACACAATGTCACTCAATATCCCATCATTCACAACTCTTATCTTCTTTTAAAACACATCATCACTGGTCTGAGTACATTTTATCTTTTCCCGTAAAGAAGATTTGGAAAATAGTTCAATATTTACTAATGTTTCATCATTCACGGTTATTCACATATCCATCCCTACAAGATACATGTATGTAGGATCTTTTTTAACTCTCATATTGTTCAAAACTCCATGATCATTTCTAATCAATTCATTTTCAACCTTCTTGGCCGTCCCCGGGTGGTAGTGTATCATGAAATAATAATCATTGAGTAGTTCAAGCAATCTCTTTTGCCTCATGTTGAGTTCTTTTTGTGAAAAAATATACATCAAACTCTTATGATCATTACAAATCTAACATTTTTCACCATAGAGATAGATTCTCCGTGTATTTAATGCAAAGATTACAGCTGCTAACTCAAGATCATGTGAAGGATAGTTTTTCTCATTAATTTTTAGTTGTCATGATTCATAGGCAATAACTCTATAATTATTCATAAGGACACAACCAAGTCCATTCTTCAATGGATAACTATGAAAAACAAACCGGTTATTCCCTGATGGTAGAGTCAAGATAGGAGAGTTGATTAATCATCTCTTAAATTCATCAAAAAATTATTCACACTCTTTTGTCCAAACAAATTTAACCCCTTTTTGTGTGAGAATTGTTAATGGGTTATCCAACCGGGAAAAATTATGGATGAAACTTCGATAATAACATGTTTAACCAATAAAATTATCTTCCTCAGTTATACTCATCGGTGATAGCCATTCTTGGATTTCCTTGGTGTTAGAAGAATCAACAGAGATTCTGTCCTTGTAGACAATATGGCCATAAAAAGAAATCTCTTGATTCCATAATTCACATTTGTTAAACAACCTTATAATTTATGTTTTTTTATAGTCATCAGGATAACGCGCATGTAATTTTCCTGATCTACGTAGCTTTTAGAATATACAAATATATCATCAAAAAATACCACTAAAAAGACATTAATATATTCATTTAATCTCTATTCATTAGATCTATGAAGATAGAGGGTGAATTAGTCTATCCAAAAGGCAATACTGTAAACTCGTAATGATCGTACCTAGTTTTAAATGTTGTTTTCAGAATGTCTTTTTTCTTCACCAACAATTGATGATATCCAAATCAAAGGAAAATATTTGAAAATTATTGATCTCCATGCAGTTGGAAAAATAATTCATCAATATGAGGTAGGGGATACTTGTTTTTATTGTTATAACATTTATCTACCTATAGTCAACATAAAACCTCAAAGATCCATATTTATTCTTAAAAAAAGATAGTGTCTCCTCGAGTAGAAACACTAGGGTGAATAAATCCATTATTACTAAATTCCTCTAGTTATTTCATTAGTTCCTCTAATTCCACAATGGATATTCTATAAGGGGTATTTGATAAGGGATTTAAACTAGGAATTATGTCAATGGGAAACTCAATTTCTTGTTCTGGAGGTTGTCTAGGTAAATCCTTTAAAAATTCATCAACATACTTTTGAAAAATAGATACATAATCTATTCGAAAATTCTTTTCCTCACCAATAGTAATTTCATTCTCTTCCACCCATTAATTGAATTTAGTTGAGCAACTGGGGGTGGATCTAGTTAATAATTAGGTAATGACAATTATTCTATAAAGATAAGGCATTCATTATCATTGTCATTAAAAATAGTATTCTCCTTCTTCAAAAAATAAATTTTTGCATCATTTTATAAAAGCCAGTCCATACCAAGGATTATATAAAATGCAATCATGGGTATGACAATGAGATCATGAGATGAAGAAAATTTATATTACCTAATGGGGAAAGATTCACAATACATTGTTGCAATGATACTTCCCTTAAGATTTTTAACTGACAACTACCATGTTATATCAAATTGGAAATATCTAATTTTCTTAAAAAATTGTGAAGATATAAAATAATGAAATGATACAGAATCGAATAAAGCATTAGCTAAACTTGAGGAAACTATTAAATTACCTGCCACTATGCCTTTGGGAGATTTAACCTCAGCAATAGTGATAACATATGCTTGACCTTCATCCCATTCCCTTTTCTGAGGTATGTTCCCCTGACGCTTAGGTCATTAATTCTCTTAATTCCCCCTTTATCTACAATTTTAGCATTCAATAGTGACAACCTCTTTCTTCCCCTTGTAGTCATGATCTTGGTGGTTTTTTCACCACACTTGTAACATACTCCAATTCCCTTCTTCCCTTTATTTCCCTTCTTCCCTTTATTTCCATTTCCAGAGTGTCTAGTAGATCTATTCTTCTCTTTCTTTGCATTAAAATCATAGGATATAGAGAATTCATTTTTCGGTCTTGATAGAACATGAGACAATATCTTCGTACGACTAAAAGGATTTTGAGACTAATGCTCGATAGAGAAATAGTTTTAATTCATAAGAGAAATAATAAATTTTACTTCATGGGTTACATATATAATCTCAAGCATGCCTCACTACCTTGTAAAGTTTGAATCATACTCTCATCCACCTTTTTCCTCAGAATAAAAAATTTTCATTATGTATCCACTCGATGGTCATGAGGAATGTACTTTTTATTGAATTTCTATTCAAATCACCTCCATTCTATATTTGATACTTCCTCATCTTCCATGGTGTTTTGAATCAATGACCACTGTTGATCAACATCATTAATGAGGTGGTAAAATGCCATGAAGCCTTTTTCCATTTCACTACACCCCATGGAGTGGAATATATTCTCTAAGTAATTTATCCATTTCACAGCTACGAATTGATTTTTACCCCCATTGAATTTTGGTGGTTTTCTCCTCATGAAGTGATCTAACATTTAAACTCAATGCCTTGGATAAGGGTGATCTATATAGGTATGGTTATTTTTCATAACCTGAGTGAGTTGTCCCAGTTTGGTGATAAGTTGATCAGTACCAGTTGTATCACCAGCTCCACTATAATTATATTGAGTATGAGGAAAATCCCCACATGGAGTGCGTACAATGATATGATTTCCATTCCTTAATCAAGGTGACATTTTTAAACAATGGCATACACTAGATTAGTTTATGAATCCCAATACATAAATCTAAACTTGTAAAACACTTAACAGAAATTGATCAGTTTATGGATATAATCCATAATCATAAAAAATGATTACTTTGAGGAAGTATATACACACAAACCATTCATAATGGTTTATAAATAAAATGAGAATTATCCTAAGCATATCACCTGGGAGTGTCGTAACCAAGAGTGTATCATGTCCCGTTGTCATGCACCAGTTCACGTTCAAGTCTAGCTCAAAGCAGTAGTTTCAGCTTTTAACCTTTTATACATATGTGCTAATGTCACCTATACCTGCTCATATCAATACAGGGATGTATTTCATGGAAAACTCACAAAATCTCTACAATAAAAAAATCAAATAAGTTCTTCTATACTAATACTCAACTTCTATCATAGTAATATATTATCTAATAAAATTTTATCTAAATCTATTTTCAAAGGATTGTACTAAAACTCACCTTATACCAACTGTAATGCTCTGAACCCAGTTACCCAGAGTTGGTTCATTATTACATAACGTTGTCATGATCCGAAAATATCATGTCTCGAAAGACCGATTAGTTTAGTATCTTTGGAAGTACAAGATACTTTCATAAGGTTTATATTACATCTTAAAATGAAAAAATACAAAAAAATTGTATCCGTAGACCACAATCATATCCCCTTAGACTACCCCTGAAGGTCATTCATAAAATAATTCTTCTCATTCTGGGAAAAATAAAACACAGAAAGGCGTGACCTCAGATGCCCAGTTTGGATAACAATACAGTGGAATCTTTTATAAATAAGAAAAAAACATTTAAGGAAATGAATAAAACTAAAACAAATTCCTTTTCATAATATACTACATCATAATATGGAAAATATAAATATAAATAACTCCATTTACATACACACATGGATATTATACTAGTCGAATAATCACATATAATATCAATAACCACTTTCTTAATGATGGAATGTATAATGCCAGACTTTCATAACAACATAGACAAGGCCTCGTGCCAAGACTACAAATAAGATTTTTTCAAGGCCTTAGGCCAAAAAATTAGTTTGTATCATGAGACCTACTGATGTATTGAGGAGATATAGCGGGCTCCACCCATCACATACTAAGTCCAACACATTCTTTATATGATACGGATTATAAATAACATAAACATTCATATTAAATATGGCATACGAAATGTCAATAATTTATCCATTAATCATGAATGTTTTAAAAATAACACATACATATTCAAACATATCAAAAATCCTTCAATATAATATGAAAGCATTGTATCATAATAAATTAACTTCAAATAAACATGAAATCCATCATAGGATGTTGACATATATGAAATCAAAACCCTTTTAGAGAAATATCTCTGTCTATATTGAAATTATTTAAGAGTCACATAATTTTAAAAGAATCATTTATTTGGAAAATATTATTATAATATTTTAAGGGAAGCATTGAATATGTGATAACGACGGAAAATATTTTCACCCTCCATATAAGATAAAAAAAATCATACCATAAATTTTTCGAAAAGGATATAAAGGACCTTTTTTGGAAAACAATGGAATGATTCCTTTATAAACATATTATAAAAGTAAAACAAGAGCATAAATTAAATTTACCCATAGTATAGTAAATATTAATAATTTTTTGAAATACATTTTTAAGAAACATGGATGTAGATGATAATGATGTCCCTATAGATAATTACGTATAAAAAACCTCGAATAATGAAGAAATTGCAGAATTAACCATTACCATGTAAACATCCCTGGCCGGGGGTAAGTTAAAATCATGTATAATGGTGATATAATTGTTATTAATTTATACAGGAATCCTATAAATCAAAATGATATCATATATGATCTTATAACATTACTTTGTTAATAATATCTTAGTATTATTGTCGTTTCGGGTGTTAAAAGATTTGGTTTCCATTATATTATTTTTTTGTGAGTAATACTTGTTATGGATGAGATGTATCTTATTCATATCTAGAATGATATCAAGTCTATAAACATTATTTTTAATCACCAAATGAATATTAATCTTGAATGGATATGATGTGGAATGAATCTCATCGCGTTCGTGGAGATGGTAATCTGTATGTACGCACAGGCGACAATAACATTATTTTGATATTAAAATAATAAATAATTGGATAGTATATCATATATACAGAATTATTATGATGTTTTATTTATGTTTTACAACAATTACAAATCATTATTATACCTATTCAAATAATAATGTATTGAATAACAATTACACCACGACATGGAGATGGTAAGTCGTACATACGCATGTATATTGATATGTCATTCAAAAGAAGGATAGAATAATTAATATAGTTGTAACATTTTTATAATAACGTCAAAATATATATAATATACTGGATTTATTATTTTAGAATAGAAAAACCAACGAATGATTACGTTGAAGGAGAAAGGAACTTAAAAGAGGCAATGAAATATTTTCCTCTTCTTCAGGTTCTTCATTTTGATTTGATCAAGAGGTCTCCATAGATTGGAATTCTGACTAAACTAAAGACTCTATGATGAATGGAGGATATTTTAGAGGGTATTTGGTCAGGTTTTGGCCAAGCCAAATGGCCTTGAAGCAATGAATTAGAGATAAGCGGAGTGACCTTTTATAAGAGGGTGAGGGAACCTTAGGAAATGCTAGAAATATTATTTTATAATAAAATAATTATTGGTTTATAATGTCTCTAAAATATATTATTTAAATTTTGTGGTGGTTATTTATCGAAAACCACTCAGAAAATAGGTTTTAGATAAGTTTGAATCAATATATTAACATTATCTTTTAGATTTAACTCCTAGTTAAATAGTTTGACATTTACTTTGTCTCTTTGTATTTTTATATTATATGGTTAAAAAACATACAATATACTTCCAAGAGAACCCCGAGATGTTAATTAATGATACCCCTATCATTATATAAGTCTTTTTTCCAATCCGTATATTTTTAGGAATATAATGTCAACTAATAATATATTATTTGTTTTAAAAACATTGTTATGTCAATTTTGACACTATTTGGTATTTTGTTTTTTCTAAATTTATAAAAACATTATTACTTCAAAAAAAAATCATAAATCCAACAATAATATGTCATATTAACCTATATAAATATTGGAATTCAAAAAAGGACTAAAATTACATTTATTTGGATATTTATAATATCAATTATTTTAATGTTTCATTAATTATATAGTTACTGGATCATCATTGTGTCATAAATATATTAAACATTTTAATGTAGAAATAATTTAAATAAAATACCATGAATTTTGACATATTTTTATCTTTATAATGAATATTTATAGTTGAATTTATCTTCTGTGTTACTCTATATTAAAAATGTTTTAGTAATTAAACATTGATTTTAACTCTTTTAACTTTTCATTGAATTAAATAATAATAAATGTCATAATCTAATCCAAGTGGACCAAATAGGTTAATATTTTATTCCTAATGTTTTTTTGGTCGATGTATACTTATAAAATAGAATTAATAAATTTGTTAGGATAATAATATTATAATTTTTACCATTAAATACCCTATCTACATTTAATAGTGGTATATAAATGTAAAAATTTAATATTCACCAAAATTATATTCATCTTATTGAACAACATTTTTCTTACTAAAATCAACAGTGTATATCGTAATATTGAAATTCCACTCACAAAAGAGGTAAAATTATGTTTTAAGATAATTTGCAAATGCGCCTAAATGTTCGATGAAAGACAGTAATAAGTTCAATACAATATTTATATATCTAAAATTATCATAAATAGAATCCAATGAATTTCATTGTTCTTATATTGGAATTATGTATCTATTTTGACATAAAATAAATATATATAAAATAAATTTAAATAAACTTAATAATTATTTGAATAAAATTTTTGTTTAAAACTATAACTCAGTGTTTTTCACTATTCATTTAAAATAGAATGTTTTCAAAAAAATACCAAAAATAAAAAATACGCTAATTTTGATAATATTAATCCAAAAATATAGTCCATTTTGAAAAATAAAATTTATTAAATTTCAAAAATTTGGTATTTCTATTAATAACGATTAGTTTTATTGTTTGCGGTGTGATAGAAATCGAAGTTGCGTACAACACATGATATTGTATTGTTCAAAGTGAAGCGAATCGTGAAATATTGGGGTGTTACATAAAGGGTTTATATGACCAAGTGCTTCACCATGGGTTGAACCAGTCATTATAATCATGAATAAGGATAGATAAATTCATCTTTTCAATAATTATCATTATCTCAACAAAATCATGTTAGAAAACAAGTACCATCAACCTTGAATTGATGATTTGTTCAATTGGCTATGTGAAAAAAAAATACTTCTTCAAGGTGGATATGTGGTCGGGATATTATCATATAAGGGTGAAGAAGGAGGATACCCCAAGACATTAATTTGTACATGGGGTGGGTACTATGAATTCAAAGTAATTCTTTTATGACTCACTATGATCTAGAAATATTTATGGAATTAAAGAATAATGTCATTATAGATTACCTAGGAAAATTTATTTTAGTATTTATAGAGGATATTCTAATATACTCCAAAACTAATGGGGGCATTAAGATCATCTAAGGAATGTACTAGAGAATTTGAGAAAAGAAAATCTCTATGAAAAGTACCAAAAGTTTGAGTTACAGTTGATCGAGGTCT
Source organism: Viscum album (assembly GCA_963277665.1). Lineage (NCBI taxonomy): Eukaryota > Viridiplantae > Streptophyta > Magnoliopsida > Santalales > Viscaceae > Viscum > Viscum album. Next base: position 2,134,173,061 of record OY728147.1, on the reverse strand, counting down.
CATTCTTGGGAAAAATCATCACGAGAAATGGGTTATCTATAGATCCCACCTAGAAATCTATAATTGAGGGATTTTTTAGGCCATCATCGGTGACATATATCTGTATTATACATTGGTTAGTTAGATATTATGTGTGATTTGTGATAAATTTTCTTGGATTTTCAACCCCTATTACCAATATAACTCAAAAGTGAGTCAAGTATTTTTTTGGGGATGAATGTGGATATATCTTCAAGGAGGTTAAAATGAGGCATATCACTACTTCTGTGAACACAGTACCCACAAGTAGATAACTTTTTCTAGTATTTAGTGCTTCTTTATAAATGTGTATGGATTGAGTGTTGATGAAAAATAAAAAAGTAATTTCCTATGCATCAAGGAAATTTAATGTTCATGAGAAAAACCATCCAACAAATGATCTGTATTTGGATGCAGAAACAATCTCTTTGAAAATATGGGGACATTACCTATTTTGGGGATTGTGTGAAATATATAAATATCCTAAAATCCTCAAGTATATATTCACAAAAAAATAGTTGAACATGTGCCAACGAATGTGGTTAAAGCTAATTAATGTCTACGACTTCTCAATCCATTACAACCATGGTAGTGTGAACAATATGGACGACCCTATAAGTATAAAGGACATATAGATTTTTGAATTGATGAGAATTGAAAAGGATGCAATATTCTTAAATTTTATAATGATGGACATGGGAATCATAAAGAAGGTAACATCATCAATACATTCAGAAATGATTGATCCACCACCACTTTTATAAAGGTTAATGTATGATCAAAATGATAATCTGGGAATTTAGAATAAAATAGAAACTATCTAAAAAGGAAAATACATAGAGATAAATGTTAATTGTGAGATGTGTGTCATGAATATTAGTTCCATAAAATCCTTAATTAAAGAATGAAATTTTGGAAAATGTGCATAGTTCAAATTTCTATATTCATCCTGAAAATACAACATTGTATTAATATATCTGAGTGCATTATCAGTTGGATGACATGAAAAAAGAGGTCAATGAGTATACATCAATGTTCTAGGTATGTTAGAAAGTGATGGATGTGAGAAAGATGTCTAAGGGGATGATTAAACCATTACCCATACCAACGTGGAAACGGGAGAACATCACCATGGAATTTGTCCCCTGACCTCAAAAGACATAAAAAAGAAACAATTCTATATGGATCGATGTGGATCATCTTACATAGAATGAACATATAATTTCAATTTGGGTGGATTTATCATTTGATCAAATGGATCTTATATACATTATAGAAGTGGTAAGGTCACATGGAGTACCATTATTAATTGAATCTGATTGAGATCCAAGTTTCACCTATATGTTCTTGAAGATTCTCCAATACAATCTCAATACGAAGAAAAACTTTAGTACGACTTATAAATATCAAATTGATGTCCTATATTAGAGGACTATCTATACACATGGGTATATTTTTAAATCATGTTAAATGGACATAAAATGAGGATGGGATGGACTTCTCCCTCTATATGAGTCCTATTACAATAATTGCTTCTACTCATGCATCCAAATGGATCCTTATGAATCCCTTTAAGGGAAGAGGTTTAGAACACATGCATGTTGGGATGAATCTAGGGAGAAAAACTTCCTTGATCATTAAATGGTCGATGAAATTGTGGTGAAGGTTATGACTATCCAATAGAACATTAAAACTGTTCAGATTCGAGAATAGAGTTATGCTGATAATCATTGATGACACTTGTAGTTTCATTTCAGATACATTTTATTCAACTTCATATCCTCATTGAAGAGCAATGTGAAACATGGGAATTAGGGAAAGATTAGTCCTAGGAACATTGTCCATTTTGAGATCCTCAATCGCATTGGAGTAGTGGCCAATGGAGTAGCACTACCACCGAAGTTATCTCAAGTACATGATGTATTCCATGTATCACTCCTGAGGAAGTACATACCGGAACAATCAGATTTACACAGTCCGTAGGTTGTAGCATTAGATACTGACCACTCTAATGAAGAGAAATTTGTGAAGATCATAGATCACAGGGAAAACAATATATGAAATAAGGCAATGCCCATCATCATAGTGTTGTGGATAAACCACATGTTTAATGAATCAATGTGGGAACCAGTGGAAGTGATGAGGTGGAGTTACCTATATCTATTTTATTTTGGAAAAATAAAATATTAAGGGTGAAATTTATGATAGGGGATGATTGTATAGACCATCAAAATTATTAATGAAAAATTTTCATGATCTAATTAAATGTATTTAGCATTAACTGGATATATATAACATACAAACTACCTTGGTGTTCTGTTTTTTGAATTTAAAATAACTATTAATAATTTTAATAATTGTTAATATAGTAGTTAAAAAATGATCATAGTATTAGTATAAATATAGGGAATTATCAAATCAAATTTACTCCGAGAAATGATGTGATGACCTCATCCAGTAGAATTTCTCCATACAATGTGCATTTTTTAGAGATTGGAAATGAGGTAGCATCTGTGGGCTTTGTTCTTCACCAATCCCATGCTGATCATCAACATGTTATTTTTGAATGGAACCTACAACAAGAGAAGTGGTGGTTAATTGAGATTACCACCCAAGCGATGTTATCCAAGACACCACATGAGTATGTCACCATTGCAAACCTTACCCTTAAGTCTTATGAAAGTGTTAATAGAAGATATATAAAAACACCCAAGAACTATGATTAAGTTTCTTTGGTTTGAATAAAATAAATAATTTAAAATCATTTTATTATTGATACATTATAAATGGGTTTTAAAGCACAAATAGTATTTTTTAGTTAGTATTCCAAAATGAAATCAATTTTAATGAATATATGGAATTTTTAATTCAATAATACTTTAATAAAATATTAATGCGAAATCACTTTTTATAAATATAAATTATCATATAATTTTTTTATTAATACAATTTTAATTTTTATTATGGATTGAAATCTATTTTTTTCTAAAAACTAATGAATTTATATAAATTTCAGTTTTTCAAAAGGTAAAATTCAAATATATAGAAAATTATATAGATTAAATAAATATTATTTTTCTATTTAGGATGTCAAAATGATCTAACGATGAATTTTACAAAATTTTATGAGACTATCAAATTTTGGTGTAAAAATTAATTACAATTTAAAAATATATTCTGTTTTAGGACATCATAATTTTCCAATAGTGGTGTAATAAAATACAGTAAATTTTATTTCAGCCAATATATGTTTTAACATTAAAATAATGTGATATTGTTTTAATATAATGGTTACACAGTGGCACCTTTATGACTTATAAATCATTTAACCCTTTTACAAATTATTTCCATGAGTGTGTTACTAAGCTCCACATAATCAAGAATTTTTTTTAATTTCATCAATTAGACTTATAAAATAATTTTTCCACTCCCCTTTTAAAATAACAATGTATAAAAAATATTGGTTTGTTTGTGTTTTTGATTAGTTTTACATGTAGTGTCCAAATCCAAAATAATATTGAATTCACACTCCTTTACTATATAAACCCACTCAATCTCCCATTTCCTCATCATTAAAACTATTTTGGGCTCAACCATCCCCTTCCCTCCTCTCTCTAGATCATTCCAAAGATCCACAAGCTCCCAAAAAGCCTCTCTAAAGCCTCTCCAAAGCCTTTGGGATCACACATCCTAGTATGGTATTTCTTTATTTCTCATTTTGTCCAAGTATCAATATGTTGGTATACCCATTTATTTTAAATTAAAAAAGTTTGGTGTATGATATTACAGACCCTCACATTCCTATACATTTTTTAATGACGACATACACGTTTCTCTACCATTAATTCTTCATTTGTATACATATTACCAAGCCTAAATTTTGTAAGCGATTTGTATCTCATTATATACATTCAAGAAGTTATTTTATATTATCCATATAAATTCCATTAAATATGTAAGTATATTATGACACAAGTCCCCCTTATTTTCATTGTTATGTAAAAATGATTATAGACCCCTTCCACTCTAATTAAAAATTTTATGAATGCTTATGTCACGCCGTTATGCTGCCGAAATTACACCGCGATTTTCCAAGCCAAAGTCATTGTTTATTGAATACCATTCCCATTACTCTATCACGGGTGTTTAATGAATCCATTTTGTTTGATCTATGTGGCACACTTTGGCGGGGTTTTACTCATCATAATTCAAGTGAAATTAGGTTTTACTCATACTCCATGTGCAATGAGCCTTATCTCATGCTAATACCATGTTAAATGATTTCTCCACATTTCCATGTTATGATAATAATGCAAAAATGTTGTCGTATGTTAATGATTCTATGGCGCTCTTTTGATATGATGATTTCCTAATATGAACTATATTTTTCATGTTATGACATGATTAATCCTTTACTGGGCATTATAACTCACTCATTTCTTATTCATGTCTTCAGGTTATCTTATTTAATGCAATGTACGAAGTAATGTTGTGGTCATGAAAAATAATTATTCAATAATGTTTTTGTGTTTTATGTTGTAACTTGTTATGTAATTTTTATAATTTACATATACACAAGACCTATAGATCCTCAGTGTTGTCTTATGTAAATACTAATGTAATAAATCATGTTTATGTGTATAATAAATAGATGGGATGTTATATTAATTTGATTGGTTTTCAAGAAATACACCCATGTCTTGATAATATATGTCAATGTGGATCTAGAATATATGTACCGAGAGGAACAAATCTGACATGATTTTCCAGGAATGACATGGGGTAATCTAGTAATCAAAAATGGGCATTGTGGATCCCTTGGTTTTAAACTCCCATGGGATATTATATGGAAATTAAAAAACTCTTCATTAACCATAATGAATGATTTATAAATAAGTTGGCTATAAAATTACTAGGGTAAACTTAATGTGTTATAGATTATGGATGGTGTCGCAATATTGATATCTAATAAGTTACTTTTCATGATTGTGTGGATCATTATTATGATTGTTGTTTCATACTCGAGGACTTTGGTTTTACTCAATGGTTGGAAACAAAAGGATCTTTGTAAATGGTGATTGAGATTGGCATTAAAATTTTTATCCTCTAGATCAACAAAATGTTGTGGGAGATAGAATTGAGAACCTCATTTTTATGATTATAAATATTTTTCATGTTATGAATCATGGTTTACTACAAAATGAGAAAAAGATGGAACATGGTTATGTTGAGTCTTTAATGATGTGGAATCAACCTTCTTTCATAGGGGCTTGTGAAAATCTAATTGCTAAAAAATGGATCAGTACTACTAAAATGGTATTCATTGTTCACCAATGTTGAGAGTGTTAAAAATTCATTCTGTTTATCTATCATTTAGAAGGTACTACCAAATCTTAGTGGACTTGATTTAAGAATATGAGTCTCCAGGATGAGATTGAATCCATTGAATTATATGATTTATAGAACATTTTATTCAATGAGTAAATTATTTTGATTCATTGTACCGTGATTGAGAATGATTCCCTTGAGTTGAAGAAAATTTATGATGAATCTATTGGTACCTATGCGGCTAAACTCATGACACAAAGGATGAATAATTTCGGAATAATAATCCAACCTAAACGTAACGTTTTTAGGTTATTTATTGTATTAATTCCATATCTCATAAGGATGAGTTCATAAGAGACTTTAGTAGTTATGATGATATTGTGTGTTATACAATCATGATTGAAATTGTAGTTGAGGTCATGTATCAATCAAATGGTTTTGACAATAATAGGAATATAAATTGTAGATGAAAATATAAAAATGATGAAGAGTTGAAGATAACCATACCGTTGTTCTCTAAGGCTGGTGTGCTACATGGAGGAAATATACTTATTGGGTACGATAAATCTTTAATGTGACGAAGGGAAGGCCATCGATCATTTTATTACTGAAGTGATGTGAATAAGTTAGTTCACATTTAAAATGTGGAAAAAGTGGCTCAAAATGAACCTCCCATTATTTTTGGCTATATGTGTATGGAGAATGTGTATTATTCTAATCACAACATGTACCCTAAGATACATTATAATGATTTATGTCAGTAACCAAAAATGTAAATTTACAAGGGGAAATATCATACAATAACTTTTTCTGATGATGGGTTTGATAATTATGTTATTAAAGTTACATGAATAATCTAATATAGAAATAAAAATAACATATTTTATTCTGGATGTACTGACTCATTCATATCAAAATAATTCTCTCTGGCTATTATGATTACACAGAAATAATTAGATGTAGAATTAGTAGTGAAACACCTAATTTTACAGTGATTTCATCTCATGTCTATGAATCATCTATGGTTATTTTTTTGGAATTTTCTATGTGAAAATATTTTCATTCATCCTATGGTTTAATATTATGTAATCTAAGGTATGGTTTTCACTTATCTGCGTAAATTTCCTATCAAATTTCAGTGAATTAATGTCAAATTTGATATTTAAAACCTTCTTATGATCATCCAACAGTGTGATAATATGTGCGAACATCCTATGGGGTTTCATCTAATGTATGGGTCTTATATACCATTAAATAGACTTTTTTATCACAAATGGTTTGGGATAGAATTTAATTCGATGATATGAATGTCAGTGAAGAATTTTTGGATGACATTCTAGATGATTTTTCCAGTCATCCAAAATAACCAATTGATAATTTCTCAATATAAATAATTTATAGTTCTAAAAAACTAAAATTCCACTTAAAGAATGTCTCCAATTGAGATGGAGGAATTTAGGATAAAACTCCAATAAATCCTTGATAATGGATTCATTCAAAAATGTTTGTCTCCTTTGGGTGCATAAGTTTTTTTTGAAAATGAATGATGGATCTGTTTGACTCATCTCTGATTATCCATATTTGGATAAGATCACAATTAATGAAAAGTATAATCATCCACATATTGATGACTTTTTTGATCAACATTGTGGTGATAAATACTTATCCAATATTGACCTTCATTCTTGATATAAACTATTGAGGATCAAAAAGAAACATATACATAAGATGGTAATCCATACAACGTATAGACATAATGAATATATAGTGATTAAATTTGGCCTTAAAAATTCCCCTTCCATCTTCATAGATTTAATGAATATAGTCTTTATGTATTACCTCAATCAGTTTTTGGTAGAATTTAGGGGTGTTATACATTTGTATTCAACGAGAAAGGATTAAAATGAATATTAGTTTGGAAATGTAATAAATACCATATGGAAGGGGTAGCTATATAAAAAATTTACAATGATTTAATTTTTTATGAAATTTGATCCATTTTTGGGTTACATATTCTTAAGAGATGTTATAACATTTTCCTATCAATAAAATAGGTTATTAAATGATGGAATTGACTAAAAATTATGACTGATATCCAAAACATTCATGGTTTTCCAATATAGTATTTATGATTAGTTGATAATTTAATAAGACTATATATCCTCTACCCATGTTAACTAACAAGGGAGTAATGTTCTTCTAGAATGAGAATGTTTTTAAAATTTCAAGGAACATAATACATGGTAGTTAGTAGATCGGGGTATGCATTTCCCTATTGTGGACAAGGGACATTAATATTTTGTTATGCATCCAATAATATATTATGATTTGTTCTTATGGAAATAACATCGTTGTCACTTATAACTGAAAAAAGTTTTTGATTGAAGAAAAAAATTACACAATTCATGATTTTGATTTAGGAGTTGTAATTTTTAAATCATTTATATGGAGGAATTATCTAAATGGAGAAAATTTAGATATACATACTGATCATAAGAGTATAAAATTTATATTCATACATAAGGAGATAAACATGATTTAGAAAATTGGGCTGGAGTTGATAATGGGTTACGACATGTCAAAAAATTACTACACTTGTAAATCGATCTAGGTTGCTAATTCTTTGAGTCAAAATGACCATGATAGATTATCTATGAAATATATAACAAAATATAAAAATATTTAGGTATTTAAAATGAATTGTTATAGAAATAAAAAAGGAAGGGGAATATAATATCTTTCTCACATGAATGTACGAACAACTAATAAATTGAAGATTGAGGAGGAGATGATGGAATATGAATATCTGAAAAAAAAAGTGAAGAATGTTCTTCTTTTTAACATTTTTCAGTATGTAATGATAATGTTCGAGAACAGTGTATGAGTTATTTTTATAAATGATTTGAAGAAGGATTTATTTCAGGAGGATCGTATTTATTCATTCTCTATTCATCTGGGATGTATTAATAAGTATAGTGACTTGAATGAATACATTTTGTGGGTTGGAATGAAGATATATATCACTGATTTTATATCTCGGTGCATGTTATGACAACTTGTTAGCTCTATTAGAAAACTTTCTTGATGGATGTTTCATCCATTATCCTTATGAAAATTCATATAGGAAAACATAACTATGGATTTTGTGGTTGGATTACCCAAACCCTCTAAAGGGGTTAATTGTACATGGGAGGAAGTCGATGGCCTCACAAACTCAACACATGTCATCTCTATCATATATGGATTCCCTCTAGATCATCATGTCAGGATATACACTATGGATGTTATAAGGTTTCATGGAGTACAATATTATATTATATTAGATCAGGATCGTAGTTTTACCTCAATGTTCTAAAGATGTTTTTAGTATTTACAAGACAAGAAATTGAGTTTCATAACTACTTATCATCCATAGATACATGGTCACTCTTAAAGAATGATTTGAACACTATAGGATATATTGATATCATGATATCTAGATTAAAAAGGTAGTTGGGATCAACACCTTCGTCTAGTTTAGTTTAATTAAAATAATATCTTCCACTCATGTTTTTTGAGGGAAACTTATGCAGCCCTTTATGTGAAGAAATTTAGTTCACAAATGTGTTAGGATTTCATAGATAATGAATGCTTTTGGGAACTGAGATTAATGATGAAATTGTTGATAAGGTTAGAATCGTTCAAATGGGTGTAGAATTTTTTATCCAATATATTTATAAACATTATTTTCATTTAATATATTAAATTTTCCATTATTTCTATTAATGTAAAAATTCAAATATTCTTTTCACATGGTAGAGACTTAGCATATGTTATACACCACACTAATGTTTCTATGAGACGTCATTTTAGTTTTATAATTATTTAAAATATATAATTATAACATAGTCCATAAACATAGTAATATGAAAATTAAATACTACATTTGAAATAGGATTCATAATTGGTTTATATAAATAACCTATATTTATAATGAAGGATATAATTTTTTGTGGTGTCCTTATATTTTTTAATAATACAATTTTCGCGAATAAACTACTTTTCATGTATATTTGTGAAAAATAATAAAATTAATTTTTGACAAATTTATAAATTTAATTTGATAAAATATACATTAATGTATAATTTTTAATTTTAACAATATCATAGGATGAATTTTTTATATTCTTATGAGAATCTTAATTTTGGGTTGAATAATAAAAATGTCAGATTTTAATTCAAAATTTTGATTTCATCTAATTCACTTACAATGATTAATTATATATTATAATGGTTTGGAAAGATTAATTATATAATATTTTTAAAACAAATTACATCTTTGGTAATTAGCATAAAATTTCCATTGAAATTGGATATAAAAATTAAACAAACTTTTGATCATTTTATCTTTAAAAACATACATTATCGAAAAAAATATGGAATTAATATTAAATATTTATTTTGAAATTTTTTATTAATAAATTGGAAAAATATATTTTCTATCTAGAATAAAAATTATTTATGATTTATAATAATGTGAAAATTAATTGTCCACAAAGATATTATTTAATTTAATTAAATTCAACTACATCCTTTAAGGTAATATTATGTTTAAATAATGATAAAAAATTACATTTAAGACGCATAAAATCTGAGAAACATGTCCATCACCCTTTTTTCTGCTATATTTCAACATTATAATCACTTATCATGATTATGGACTGTTATTTGATCTCATTTCATCCTGAAAAACATGTGTGTAATTATATCCTAAAAAAAGATACAAGAGTGACTATCCTATTAGACTATAAAAAGGGACTCACATCACTAAAATACTGAAACATATATATATCCCATTGTCTTTCCAAAAATTGGATCAAATAAATTCCCAAAATTCTTACCTTCCTCCTCTATTTCCCCCTTTGGCATTAATGTCTTCCAATGAATCCATTAGGAATAAACCAAAAGGGAGTTACCTGATTTAGAAGAAATGTATTCTCTCAAGTCATTATATTATTTTTCTCCTCTACCCCATTGATGTTATTAAAAATTTCATATCATTTTATATACCCCCATTAATGATTTTATGTGAAATGTGATTATTTTTTTAGAAATATTAATGTTTAAATATTTTATGTAATTTTTGATCATTATTTGATTTGATCCAATCAATGAATGTTTACTATTTTAAATATAAATCTCACCCTACTTATACAAATTATATTATTTTTGTTTTTATGGTTAATTACTCAAATTAAAACATTTAATTATAAGGAACCTTTTTCGAAATCTTCTATTTGGAGGGTCATATAGACGATTGATGAAGTGCCAATGAATTTGTATTGAAACTGGCCTAGCTTTGGAGATTTATTTAATAGGCTCAATACCGAATTCCAAATAACATTATTCTCCTAAAAAGTTCATGTGACAATGTATCAATTCATAGATAAAACATTCATTCCCAAACAACAATGAAAATGGAACCAAATGATACATTTATGATCAGCCTACATTTATGTCCAGTAATTAAAATCATTACTGTATTCATGACATGTCTTATGATATAGTCATCAAATGAAGATTATATTTTTCATTTTGATTTATGGGATATATAATTCTGACTTTTATGATGAAATCATTGGGATTTTATGGAATATTTTTTAAAAAAATATACTCACATTTTGGTCATTGGAAAACAAGGTTTTTATTGGAAAATTTCACATTTTTATGAACACTGACATAACATTATCTCCATAAGCCCTGATGCCTCCCAATACTGAGAGTAGTCGTCCAAAATTATTATATACAAATTTAAAGGAGGATTTATCTCGAGACTCAGCTATCTGGTTGTCTAAATCATCGAGCCAAGTGGAGGTAGTATTGGAATGAAAACAGTCCACCTACATGGGCTATAAATAGAACCCCCTCTTCTCAATGAATGTGTAGTAATTGTATAGAAAAAAAGGATAGTTTGGAATGAACAAGGCACTTAAAAATCCTTGGGAGGATCTTATAAAATCATTTTTTACTTGAGAACCCTTTCCACCTTGCATTCTTCCTATTACATCTGTGGTGTTCTTCATTTATAATCATGTAAGTGTTTTTTTGGTAACTCTGTTTTAATGAATGTTTCTTCTTCAATATCTATTAATCTCATCCACCTCATTATTTTAATATTAGTTTTCATAAAAAAATTTACATAATGTTAAAACCCCTTCCTGTCTTTTTCATTCTTTTTCAATATAAAGATATTATTTATTTCCCTGCATCATTTGTGTGTGTGTCCGACGCATCACCCCTTTCTTATCTATTTCATCTTGTTATCTTTTTATTTTATAATAATAATAATTATAACCATATTACTAATAATTTCAATGGTTGATTAAATATATCATTGTGATGAGTTATAATTTAGGTATGTTAAGTTATTTTGAGTTTTTATCGATGAATATTCTTTAAATTGACACTATGTATGTTGGACTAAACATGTCACAAGTTAATTACATATTTTGTTTAATGTATGGATTCCATGGATTACTGTAACAAAAAATACACTAAAAATATAAAGTACTAAATGATATTATAATCTTAGATATTTTAACTATTTAATTAAATCCATAACACTTAGGAATTTCAATCAACGTCAACTTGTGACATGGGTGTGAATTTAATGAAATATAATGAAAAGAATAAGGATATCACAAGAATAACTACCTAGCAATGAACTCATCCAAATATTTATAAAAATTTTAAATCAATCATAATAAATCAATCATTTAAATTAAGATCTACTAAAACCCTCAATCAAAATACAATCAACTTAAAACGTTCGACTATTAAAAAGTATCCTTGTTGAGGATTCGACCTTAGTGGTACAATACACATTAGCAGAGCATCAGAAAATTGAACGATTGACAAGAGACAATCAGACATGATTTCAAATGGAACCATTTCTAGAGATGGTGTAATTAATTAGTCGTTAGTTTTTGGATAATGTAAAAAATTGAAAAAATAAAAATTTTAAAACATGATTGAAAAAAAACAAAGAAAACCCATATTCCATATTATCCCATAATCTCTCTGAATATACCCTAGACTCCCAAACAATACCTAGTATTTGTTTACCCTGAAAATGAATGGACACTTTTCCAACATAGAATGAATATAAGTGAAAATCAAATCATTATAGAACCTATCCTTGAAAAACATGTTTAAATAGATATGGACAATCCTAGGGAATAACAAATTAAAGAACATTCTTCCCCTGATATGAATTAACAACCCATTGATATTCAATATAAAAACATTTAGGCTGACTTCAAACTCAAATCAGGTTTGATTCATCTTCTACCTCATTCCCACAGGCTAGCCAGTGAGGAACCACATCTTCACTATAAAGAGTTCCATGTTGTGTGATCTACCATGAAGCCTCAAGGGGTTTTTGAGAAACATATCAAACTCTGAGCATTCATTTTATCCTTACCTTAAACTACAATCGCATGGCTCTAATTCCTTCCTCATGGTTACATAACCAAATGGAATGAGATGAAGTGAATCTTTTTAGAGAAATTGTTTTCTTCCTCTCATACAACTTCAATATGAAAGTAAATAAGTGGTATTTAACAATTCCAAAATGAATCACTCCATGATTACTGGTAGTGGATCATAAACCTTGTTTCAACCATCCCACATCACCAAATCAAAGACCAACTATTGATCCAATAAATATATGATGGTTTATTGTCTTTGGAGGTAACCCTCATTGATGTTTCAATTAGTAGTGCTCATGTCGATAAAACTCATGTTGCTACAAGAAATCTGATAAGAAACATGGCTGTGAACACACATAAATTACATTATCATGCACTATAAATGTGAAATAAGTCTAAGAGAATCAATCCACAGTTTCAAACAAGATGGCCGAGTGAATGAGCTAACTTACAAGTTTTTTCAACAACTAGTTGTCACTTTTAAAGCCCAATCCACATCATCCCCACAATCAATGTTTTGTGGACATGTCAAAATCTGTGAAATCTAAAACACCCCATATCATCCAATAGACACCAATCCACAACTTCAAGATGAACAATCCAATTCATCTGGACCAATGGGGCTCAAGGTAGCCTATGATCAGCTGAACACCAACCATATACTATCAATTCATATTGTTAGAAACCTCAACCAAACATTATCTGAGCACTTATCTACTTGATATAACCAATTCCTATGGTATGGTAATTCCATTTCTAATCCCCCTCAATACACTCATCAAATCCCAAACCAATTCTAATATAGTCTATGTGGTGGTTACTTCCATAATGCTTAATTTTTTTTCATAACCTCAATGGAACTATCCTCCTCCAGGATTCCACTATCCTAGTGAGCATTCCCAATTCCAATACCAATACAATGACCATCCCAAAAACCAATATCAAAGTAATCCCAATCCAGGACAAGCCTCTTATTCCTTGAAACTAGGGGAAACATTTGAGGTATATCTTCCCTCATTCACCTGTTTCTACCTAAAAAACATTGAAACCCAAATCGGTCAACTAGAACCCCAAATGAACTAGACACAATAATAAAACTATTCCCAACTCCAATCTCAACCATTACCCATCTACAAAGGTAATTTATGTGAAATTTCACATAGATCATGAATGAAAATTAATATGCTAAAAGATATGTCCTCCAAATCCCATTTAGATGTTGACCTAGAAAATGAAAATAAAAAGAAACTAGAAAAGGAATCTGAAGCCATTCCATTACCTCATTCCATTCCACTTATTAATCCAATTCCTTTACCTAATATGTTTATTGTCCAAATAAGTCATTTGAACCTGATCTTGAATTGCTTAACTTGTATAGACGTTTCGAAGCCAATATTCCCCTCATAGACGCCATAAAATGAATTCATATGTTTTTCAAGTTTCTTATGTAATTGTTCTAACATAATAGGTAACTTAAGACTTTAGAAAATGATTCCACCCAATAGTCTATTCCAATAACATGATACAATCCATGGACCTTTACGGTTCCATGCCAAATTGGGTGGTCCATCATTAATGATTCACTCATAGTCCTATGAGCCTCAATTAATGTTATTCCGAAATATATCTTCTCCAATCATGTTCTAGGACCCTTACATCAAATGGGGGATTTCAATTAATTAGAAAATCAATGCACTGCTAGTCCTTAGGGTATAATCACAGATTTCGTTATTAGTGTGAATGATCTTATCCTCCCTGCATATTTCAATGGCCTTGACATGGAAGGAGAGATAAACTCTTCTAAATCTCCCTAAATTCTAGGAATACCATACATAATGAAATATAAAACAAAAAATGTTTTCAACGATGGCACATTTTCCATGGAATTTGGTGACCAACTGGTACTATTCAATATTTTTTAATCAATGTGATACACATCAGAGAATCATTCTATATTCACTATACATGCATCTAAATGTCTCTATGTGATTACGTTGAAGGTCAATCCATTAGGTTCTTCTAGTTATACTTATATAGGATTTTTTGAATATTGCATCCTCATTAACCAAGACATAAATTTATAATTTAATATTGGAAATACAAATGAAAACTCCACTGATCTAAAGGATATTAAAAACACACTGGATTCGTATCTCACCTATCACATCCACTACTCCACATGGATGGTAATGGAAAAAATGAACAAGCATAATTATTTTTTGATTAAAATATTATAATACAACATTCATCATTTCCAATCCATGATTTTGAAAATACATTTATTTTTGAGGTGAACCCTGAACCAATGTGTTTATATAGTCATATTAGTATTGATTTTTATGATATTTGTTACATAGAAAATATATTGATCACTGGTGATGTTGAAATTGACAAGTCTTTACCGAACTACATTGATATAAAAGATATTGCAAAATTTATTCAGTCTTATGACCCCACTAATCCTCATTACTCTATATCGATAGGTGATGAAATTAATGACTCAAAAATAGTTGGGATATCATACACTGGTATTATATTACATGAAACATACATAAATGAATCATCATAATTGAGATATCTTCCTAAATTTCTATTCATAGAAAACCATCTCTTTGTGGATAAAATGATTCCTCACGATTAAGACCAAAGGGATGATAAGCATATTCTCTTTACATCCCCATTGAATTTTAAGTGTACCAACAAGGATGGGTTGAAATTATATAATGAATCATAAGGCCACCCAAAGGAAATGTTTTTCTTGAAGCACACTGGAGTTGAGATTATAATATGGCCATCATCAAACTACGGGTAGTCCACTACAATTTTCCAATAGTCGACAAGTAAATGCAGCACTTCATAGGAGGCAACCTAGGTTTTCTTTTAAATTAATGAAATTTAAAATTCTTTTCAGATTATCATTAGTTGAATAATGATGTTTATTTTTCTGGTAATATCCTACAATCCTAGAACCCCATAGGTTTCAATTAGAGCCCCTACATCTGCAGTTGATCCACTATTGGATGTAGAAGGAAAACCACCTAATCCAAACTAGGGACACTACATTCCCTTTGACTCTTTCTCTTGCTCAATCATCCACTCTTTAGTTATTATTATCTATTTCATTTATTACCACTTTCATCATAAAAATTTTTTATTTATTTTTCTATTTCTCTTTTTTGTGGGTTTGTAATTTAAAAAACACTAAAACACAAAAAAAAAGAAAATAATAATTCATACTTACTCAACATCTAATTTTGATATTTTGTACAACAATTTTGGGGAGTCAAAAGATATAGTTTAATATCAAAAAAATTGACTTCAACATGAATTTGGATAAATAATCATGTATCAAAACCAACAAATTTTGAATTCTAAATATTTTATTGGGAAATGATTTTCCCCACCTGGGGGGAACACCATTTGGTTTCATGCCTAGACCAACTATTGTCATCTTTTTAAAATGTGTTTTTTTCACCCCCATTTGTGATTCATTATTTTTTGGACCTTCGAGCTTAATTTTCTACATTAGTGTGCATTAATATTATAGAAGCATTTTCTAAACCTCAAGAAAATAAAAATAGCCAAATATACTATCATTTCCCATAAATTAATCCTAAATTTGAATTCCCTTCGAGCTGATGGAATCATTTTCATTGATATCCATAATTCAATCATAATTATATATCTCACATAATATCTAAATTGATTTAAATTCCAATATTTATTGAAATTTATGTGTGGGGAGAATGAATTTCAATTTTTGGGTTCCCCATTATTGATTTTATATGAGTAATCATATTCATGAAGAAAATAATCCATTTTATTATGAGGGAGAGGGTGTCATTAAGTGTTTTTTTGTAAATTAATGGAAAATAATATATGTAATTTTTTAAAGGTTACTAACTTGTGTTAAAAAAAATAAAAAAATCCACAAATAATCCAAAAAATAAACCAAAATGGGTTGTTTCATGGGTTGGTCAAAAGTAACTCTTCCTCAACCATTTATAATATTAAAACTACTACAATTAGTTTCATGAGGATATAAATCATGGGTTGGGATATCAGTGTGATATATGTTTCCAGTTCAACATAAAAAAAATTCAAAGAAGGGGAAAAGTTAAGAAAAAGAAACCTAGCATTATATTCTAATGTCATAAAGAAATGTATTGTTCTAGGTAAATATTCTATCTTCTCATTCCCTTCATATTTCAATCCTATTTTGTGTCTTATTTCACATTTGTATTACCTCATTAATATGTGTTTCAGTGTCCTTCCATATTGCCTTTAAATAAAAATGTGCATTGTTTTTTCTATGTAGGTGTTTCACACCATTTTCCTATCCTTTGTATATAATCATCCTAACATCCCATTGCTAGAAAAAACCCCTAAAATAAATCCTTATTATTGACCACATTAGGATAGGGAGTTGAAGATGATTACTCTTACAAAATCTATGATTTTCAATTTTGGTTATTAAATGAGTGAAATTCCATAAATTAATTTTATCATATTAAGAGGTGTATGTTTTGTGTACCCCAATTTTCCATTTTTTTATTTGATAAAAAATTTAATAATTTTTTGAAAACTATTCCTGTAACATATTGTGGTGGTTTTCAATATGGATGAGTGAAATTTTCTAATCGTATCATTTTATGGGAAACCAAAATTTTAATATTTGCTGGTGACTGGAAATGATTTGGTCATGTTTTTATATTTATTGCACAAGAGGACATGAAAAATACCATGTGGGGATTTGATGTTATCAATATTTTCAAAACTTATTATATACTCACACAAATTATTTTATCTATAATGTTCATAATTTGTGTAAAATATTAATGATTAAATATTAAATGTAAATTTGGAGCATTATTTTAATTAATCCTTTTATTTTCCAGTTTAAAAGTTTGAAATATTACACTCACCCTACTTATCCAAATTATATGATTTTTTATAGGGTTAATAAATCAGATTCCAATATTTCAATAGAATGATCCTTTGACTAAATCGTCCTGCAGAATGGTCAAATGGACTGCACAAGACGACCTAATGAATTTGTGATGAAACATGATCAACTATAAAGATTGAATTACTAGGCTCAATAAAGAATTCTAAAGTCCTTTATTTTTCTACTGATTTCGATGTACAATGTATGGAGTCTTGTATAAATATTTTAAGGACCAAATCCAATGAAAATGGGCCCAACTAATTTATTTACAATTATCCCACCTTTCTTGTCGGGAATTAAAATTGATACAGTATAAATGATAAATCTCTTAATCTATTCATCAAATAAATATAGTATTTTTCAGTGTTAAAGAGGATATATGGAAGGCCTACAATGGTAAAAAAATAATTCTTATTTGAAGGAATCTTCTAATTCAAAAATCCATGCACATTTCTACACATGAAAAATCCTGGATAGGAATGGAAAATTTATCATCGTTTATGAAAAACGCCATAACATAGGATCCATAAGTCAAAATGCCTACACATTTTGAGATTAGTCATTATAATTAATATATACAACATTGAAGAAGGATATATCTCAATATTCATCTATCTAGATGTCCAAATCATTGATCCAAGTGGAGCGGTAGGTCTGAAATGCAAACTATCCACCTCCATGGGCTATAAATACAAACCCTCTTCACCTGGCATGTGTTGGAATTCAGAGAAAAGGAGTATTGGTTGGAAAGACCAATGCTCGGCCAAATTATTTGGATGATCTTATATACTCATGTTTTTACATCATAAATCATTCCACCATGATTCCATCCATTTAAATTTTTTGTTCTTCATTTGTAATCATGTAGGTTTTTTGTTTTTTGTAATTAAGTTGTATTTCATGTTTTATATTCAATATCTCTTAGTCTGACCCACATTATGTAGTTTAATATTAATATTCGTAATATAATTTATATCACATTAAAACTCCTTCCCTTAGTTTTCTATCTCATTCAATCTAAAGCCTGTATTTAATTCCCTTCATCATTTGTGTGTGTGTACGACGCACCACCATTTTCATATCTTTTTGTTTTTCATATCTTCTTAATTTATAATAATAATAATAATAACTATTTTTCTAATCATTTCAATTAATGAGTAAATCTAGCATTGGGGTGGGTTATAATTTAGGTATAATTAGATATTGAGAGCTTTTACTTGATGAATATTCATTATATTAACATTGTGTATGTGGGACATAACATGTCAAAGATTAATGACATCTTTTTTTAACGTTTGGATTCCATGGATTATTATAACCATAAATACACTACCCAAACCAAGTGATAATTGAAATTAGAATCCTAGTTATGTTATGTCATGGATTAAAGCCTTAACACATGGAAATTAATATCGATGTCAACTTGTGGAATTGAGTTTCATGAAAAAGGTAAATGAAATGTTTCTCTCAAGAGATTATGGGAATATACTATGATGGGTATTCCAAACGTAACTCTGTAAGTATCTATGAAATAAAAAACATAAGTATGTTATTGATTCCAGAAGTTACCTTTATGGTTTTTTTACAATGTAAATCTAATGATTTCATGAGGCATGTTAAAGAGCTTATGTTATGTATGTATTGATGAACTAATGTTCTCATTATTTGATTTATAACCCTTACCAAGCATTATATTCACATCCCGCATTTTGAAATGTTTTTCAAATTACTTAAAGATGAATTGGGTCAAGGATGGGATCAAGGAAAATCCCTGATATCTAAAACATGCGACTAGACATGCCTCTATTTTTCAAGAGTTTTTTTTGTATAAAAAAATGGAAACTGAGTTGAACTATCTACATTGTAATTTTGGAGAAGTAATGTAATAGTTGTGGCATAGTTCATTAAAACTCTAAACCTGAAAATTTCTCAATGTTAATTATTCATTTAATTCTATATTATGCAATGTATAAGTTCCGGTCCTTATACCTGGAAGAAAAGTTAAATTTAAATAAGAATAAGAGTTAGGGTATTGATAAATTTATATCCATAAATTAATTTATGATAATTTTTAAATGATAGCATTTACATATTACTATGTTGATTCAACTATGATATCTCTATGTTTAGAATGGTGTTCTGTAGAGGAAATAGGGTAGCTAGGTTGGGAGGAATTCAAGAGGTAGAAAACCATCCAAAATCAAAACCTGAGATGGTCATAATCATAACTGAACAATGTTTTGCAGTGATGGAACAATTTTCTTGAGCTATAAATGTTGGTTCTATCCAGGCATGAGATCATATAGATAAACCACAGAGGAATGTGTCAGTAGTGGAACATTTCATGAGAAAACGTTTAATGACCATACAATTCTCATTGGATTGACAGTACAATGAGTCATTACTATGCCTAAAGCAACATCCTGAAGATGCCAAAGGATGGAAGTAAATGTTGATGGGTTTCAAATTAAAATTTGGGGATGATTCACACAATAATAAATAACCCATGAACCCACCAGGAATAACCAATCATTCACTATATGATGCATGAAAAAAAATAATGACTACTAAACAACATCAATTATATAAAACCACATCAAGTACAAAAAAGAAGAAGACAAAACCATGTATCAATGTACACATCAGATTAAAAACAGAAGTCTCTCAAAAGACACCATGACTCTATGATCTACAATCTCCATGCACCACAAAATCTTCAAAGCATCACCACGAGCCACTAACAATAAGATGTTTCACCTTTACCTATATCCCAGAACATGAAAACTACAAAAGCACAAAAGTTCCAACATAGGGGTGAGTATAAAACCTAGTAGGTTCCCCCCAATGACTTCCCTACTCCCGACACTAGGATAGAAGAGTTAGCAACATTTATATGAAAAAAATTTATATAAAACATTTCCCCAAAAGTAGTTTATAAGAAAATATAAAAGGTTTCCCAAATCCACATATAACCTAAATCATTCCTTTCAAAAGAAATTTTTTTTACAGAGAGTTATTTTTCTAGAAAAAAAATAAACAAGCATTAGATCCATTTTAAAAACATACCATTTTGGCGTTCCCAACCATTTCCCAACCCATGCAACCGACCATGCATGTTTCATTATGACAGTTCCATACTCATGTGTGGTTTCTCATAGATCTACCAAGTCTTCACAAGTTAATTTTTTCCCATGTTCCATTACCCCATTGGAACTAATCACAAGTACATATTTCCACCATGCCTCGATTATATAGTGACCACATGCCATTAAAAAAATTTCACCATGAACATTGTCATATATCAACCAATCCTCGTACATATAGTAACCATGTGCCATTACACATTTGGCATTGAGAAAAAGGTCATATTTCAACAAAGCCTCGTACAAGAAAAATGAACTCACACCACATATTTCCATTAATAATTATACATCACCCTTTCAATAAAAACAACATTTTATTTAAAAACATTTCAATCAAAACCATTTCAATTCCAAACCATTCCAATTCCAAACCATTTCAATAAAACTCCCTTTTTATTCAAAACTAATTCCATCAATGTCATTTCAATCTCAATCCATTTCAATAAAACACACTTTCTTATTGAAAACCCATTTTTCATCTACCATTTAAAACTCCTCCAAATTCATAATCTGAAACCAACCTTTTAAATTCATTAATCCAAGTCTCTTGTAAAAAAATTCACCAATATTTCAAAATTTTTTGTAAATAATAAATCACCACTAATGAAGATTTATTTTATAATTTTTACAATAAATTCAATTCAAATAACCAAATTTGAATCTAATCCAATAAATTCTAACAAGAACGAGAGTGAAGCCTCTTACCTTAATGGTTTTGATAAAAATTGCAACGAACAAAGAACGCATACTAAAACCAGGTTTCTTCTTCAATAACCTGTCTTAGATCACTTCTCCTAGAAAGGCCAATACCAAATCTCATCAATTTGGCATCAACACACCTAGATCTACCCATAAAAGTAATTTATATATGAAACTGAAAGAAAAGGACAAGTTGATATTTGTAGATATACGAGACCGAACAAGAATGATGAAGAAAGATCACATACCTAAAGAATCTAGAATCGATTCACCCAGAGAAGCCCACAGATCACCTCTTTAATGATGGAATAACCATATATGACATTGGGAGAAGAAATATCCTGGGTTAGGGCCGCTTAGGAGGATAACAAGCCTCTTAGAGTTAAAAATGCTTGAGATCAACCATTATAGATTCTCATTTATGTTTCCGCACGGTTTGCTCGCATGCTAAGACAAACTATGCTCTAACCATGCATGAGACACAGCTTTAGAAGACTCTCCATGCATGGTTTGGCCGCACAGTTAGAATAACCATGTGCCACCCATGAAGAAGACACTTCTTCCAAGACAAAGTACGCACATTTTTTCCGAATGTTTTAGAATAATTGTTCCCCATCCGTTTGACTTACCCATTTCCTCAATACATCATTAAAATTTCACCCGACTCCCCATTCATCACCCTTAACATTAAAACCATGAAATGCTTCAAGTAAGCACTATATACGAGTGATCAGGGGTACTACATTCTCCCCACCGTTGGTCTTTCCATTATCTGAAAGTTAAAAACCTTCACCCTATAGAAATAGTTGAGGACACTGATCATTCAATTCCTATTCACATTACCAAGTCTCCTCTTTAATCTTACCATGCTCCCATTAAACCCACAACAGGCCGATAAATTTTCAAATGAAGACATTCTCTTTCCTATCCAAAATCTGTATTGGGATATGTATCAATGAAGCATTCGGCTCTAGGTCATCGTAGTCTCATCTGATCGGATGGTCAGGATTAGGCTAATACTTTTTCAACTGAGATACATGGAAGACATTATTCACCATACTGAACCATGGTGGTAGTGCCACCTGATATTCCACCTCTCCATCTCGTTCGAGTATCACAAAAGGGCCAATGTATCTAAGATATAACATGACCTACTACCCGAAACGACGATGTCCAAGACTTGTAGAGATCCTCATGAAGACATGTTCACCAACAACGAATGACATTAGTCATCATCAATTATCTTTATAATATTTCTAATGACTCTAAGTTGTATCCATTGGTTTTCCAATCAATTGGATCTTCTATGTTTTTTCTTATACAAGGCTTGGCCCAACTATTGATATTTCACCCGTTTCCACTCAGCATAGTGGGGAATGACAAGGATGCGCATACAATTCTTCAATGTGAACCATGAATATTGAGGCTTGATAGCTGTTATTATATGAGAATGCCAATAAGAAAATATTATCCACCCATGTGACACCAAAATCCGTTACACTAGCACGCAACATGTCTTCCAATGACTGTATCATCCGCTCAGAATTCCCATAATTCTGACGATGATATATCGTGCTCATAGTCAACTGAGTTCATAGGGATTGTTGTAATGATTTCATGAAATGAGAATTGAAACTAGGATATCTTTCTGAGACTATAGAAACTCGTACACCTTGTCTCCTTAACACTTCTCAGAAATAAAGTTTTGAAATATCCTCCACCGTATGTGTTTCCCAAATAGAGATAAAATGGGCCGACTTGGTTAGATGATATACTATCACCCAAATGGCATCGTGTTTCCAGAAAATTCTTGGAAGAAATGTAAAAATATATATTGATATATGATACCATTTCCACTCTTGGATGGACATAGATTATAACATGCCAGCTGCTGTCAGATGCTCTTCTTTAACCTGGTGACAAGTTAAACATCATGAGACATACTCGACCACCTTCCTTATCATGCTGCTCCACCAAAACTACACCTTCAATGCCTTATACGTCTTTTGTGTACAAGGATGTACAACCCATCTTGACTGATGGTAAACTGGAGTTGTTCATGAAAAACTATATGTAAAATCATCTTATTTCGGAAATAAAAAATTGAACCCCCATCATGTTTCCAAACCTCAATGGTCTCCCCACCATTGAGTTTTGATCATGCAGCCAATCATTCTGCATTAGATGTTTTTGCTTCTATGAAAATTTTTACAAGATCAAGAACAAGCGTGGCTAAAAAAAACTGCAACATCGCCCCGATCATCACATTCCACATGCATGTTGGCTAAGACCAACATCAACTTCCCTTCATCTGAAGCTTCATTCACCATCTTAGAATATGAATTTCTACTAAATGAATCCTCCACTGAATTTCATTTCCTCACTCTGTAAATCAGGTCAAAGTCAAAAATTTAGAGATACTTAATCCACTTCCTTTTACTCTGATTCAAATATCACTATGATAAAATGTTTTCCATTCTTTTGTCGTTTGTAAACACTAAAAATTTGTCACCAAATAAATAATGTCTCCATGTTTTCAACGAATTGATAAATGCAGCTTACTCCAAATCATGTGTTGGGTAATTCTTATCATGCACCCTCAACTTCCATGAACCATAAGAAACCACATGGTATCCTCTCATGATAACACAACCCGACCCTGATCCCAAAGTACCCCAATACACCACATAACATTTTCCAGATTCCAGTAAAATCAATATTGGTATTGATTTAATCCAAACATTCAATTCCTAGAAAAACCTCTCACAAACTTATGTCCATTGTAATGGAGTATTCTTCTTTTTCAGAGATGTCATTGGTGAAGATAGTTGTGAGAAATTATGCACAAAGCCTCAGTAGTAACCACCTATACTAAGAAAACATTGTATCTCGAACACATTATTTAGTGGTTTCCAATAGATAAAAAATTCTATTTTTTAGGATCAACAGAAATGCCTTTATGTAAAATGACATGGCCAAGGAATCATACTTCTTGTATCCAAAAATTCCACTTTGATAATTTGTCATACAAGCAATGATCTCTCAGGATTTGTAAAATTGTTTCCAGGTGTACCTCTGGATTATTCCTTACCATTGAATAGACCAAAATTTCATCCCCAATGACCAAAATAGAAGAATCCATACATTGTTGATATATCTGATTCATCAATGGCCTGGAGACTGCTGGTGAATTTGTTAGACCGAAAGGCATGAAAATATATTCGTAATGGCCAAATCTAATTCTGATAGTTGCCTTTGGAATATCCTCTTTCCGAACTCGCAATTGGTGATATCCTGATCGAAAGTCAATCATGGAGAACCACTAAGCTCCCCATAATGGATCAAATAGATCATAAATTCTTGGATGTGTATATCTATTATTTATCATATCTTGGTTAAGCATACGATAATAAATACAAAGATGAAGAGTTCAATTTGCTATCTCCACAAATAACTCTGGCGCTGCACATTAAGATGTATATGGTCGAATGTACCCTTTTCTTTCAATATCTTCTAACTACAACTTCAATTTCCACAACATGGTTGGTTATATCCTATATGATGGAAGGGAAATAGGACAGGTCCCCGAAAGGAGATCAATTGTAACCTCTACATCCCTTAAAGGTGGTAACCATGAGAATTTGTTGGAATGATATCACGAAATTGATCCACAATAAGCGGAAAACAATGTTCCTAGATCTCTTCCATTGGTGACAAAGTCAATGCTTCTAATTGGTAAGATATCGTTCTTAAAATTGGTGCCAACAATATCTTTTGACCATTCATTACAATCCTCTCTCCTCAAAAGAGATGTTTGATGTCATCCCTAGTCATAAAACTAAATGTTCTCATAAAACAATTTTTTCAATCCATGAACGTTATTAGACAATTTATAGCCTGGATTAAATTGAAGTCATCTATATCGAAAATTGAGATGTCCCATTTTAACACACCTCCATCAATTGTTATAACACATGCTCTACACAAAAATGCTTGACATTACCTTTCACCGATATGAGTTTGTAGTTTCATAACAGAAGGCATAATTTCCAGTTTTAAACATAGAAAGTAAACAACATGATAAGAAATGATGGAATGTGATAAACCAGTATCAAAAAGCACTTTCACAAAGGTAGATTTCAAAATAATCATACCTATTAATGTAGAAGGTCCAACCTAATCATCAACCATCATCTACATAGCTCTATACATTTTCTTTTTCACTATATTGTTTACCTAGATTCGATTCTGAGGTTTCCCTGGTTTAGAATACATTGTATTTTTAGAATCACCATGGCTAGCTCTATTATGCTGATAAGAAAGACTCTGTTGTCCTCAACATATTGAAGAATACGATTCTTGTGACACTTGGGAAGTGTCACTCTCACATAACCTCAAATAATTACTATAATAGAATTGTAGTTGCCCTATTTTCTTGCATTTTTGACATGCTCGAGGTTGTGTCGGACGTTTCTTCTTTATGTGGTCTTGCGAACCAAATTGAAAACAACCTTCTTTGCTCTGGGGTCATGGAGGAAGGTTAACTGATCCCATCTTCTAGTTCTGATTTCCACTTGCACCGTGGATGTATGTTCCCATTTTTCTTTTGTTCCTAGCGGTATAGTTCCCACTATTTCTGGTAGTTATCATCATTCCTCTTTTTATCAATCTTGAAATTTCTGGCTCAACAACAGTCGATATGTTCACCATTTTTTGTATAATCCGTTATACAGAGCACCACAATCTTCAAACAAATCTCCATCCTTATCCCTGATTCGATGATCTGTTCCTTTAAGAACATACCTGTCACAAAATCTGGTGAAAAATGAATGAAATTCATGTACATAAAGGAATACTCTGTGATAGAGATGCTCTCCTTGTTTTAGGCTGAAAATGTACTTTTTTTATGGATATTGAATGTGTGAGGAAATAATTTTTTGTTTAACAATTCTTATAAATCATCTCAAGTAAGGCCTTCATAGAATTTATCATGCACCGCTAAATCCCACCATTGATGCGCTTGATCGTCAATAATATATTTCGGCAAAATGACCATGTGATATGATGGTGTGCTGTTGAAATCAAAGAAACGATTCATCCTACATATCCACACCTCCACCTTTTCGTGTTGAGCATCACCTCGAATGTTTGGTGGATTCATCTTCCTGAACTTGATAGTATGATCCTCATGTCTTGGTCCATTCCACTAGTTCCTCATATCCACAACATGAAAATCCAAGACAATACTCTAAACTAGCACATGGTTCACTCGTGGATCAGGTGCACCACATTCTCCACAGCTACTTCAAGTTGGTTTCGATGACACCTACCGGGAGCCTTTACTAAACCAAAAACATCCTCTGTCAATCTCACTCTCTAGAAACTGATGTCTAATAATTTCAAA
This sequence comes from Viscum album, assembly GCA_963277665.1. NCBI lineage: Eukaryota > Viridiplantae > Streptophyta > Magnoliopsida > Santalales > Viscaceae > Viscum > Viscum album. Next base: position 2,134,146,052 of record OY728147.1, on the reverse strand, counting down.
TTCTATCACATCATATATCACAAAATTGTTTTCCAAAACATCCTTTTTCAATGTTAAAATATTTTAAATCATTCTACATGCCTTTTTGAAAATCAACCCATTTTAAAAATTCACCAAATATATTGTTTTTATAATCTCACATAAAACAATTTCATCATTTTTTTCTATTAAAAAATTAAATCCTTGCAGAAAATCATAATACATTCCTTGCAATGTGATATGAATTCATAGTGGGATGGCATTCCTCTATAATGCATGCCATGCATATGTCATTGGATTAACCCATGATAATGAAATTTCCAGAATTCTAGAAGTGCATCTAAACACTTATGTACCCAACACCATGATACCTTAATTTTCATCCTAAACAGGTTAGATACATCCGTTTATGACATACATTTCAAGTTCCGACTATCCTAACACTGTCTATGATATCGACCCAAGAAATAGACAAGAAGGAATTCTATATCCATTACAAGGAACATCGATTACTAATTGTTAGGAATGGACTGAACAAGCTGATACCATTTGTAATGACCCTCCAATTTTCATTAGAATTAGAGTACAACGAGTCATTACTAGGACTTAAGATACGTCCCCATGATGACAATGGCAGGCAAAAATTCTGAAGGGTTTCAAATAACATTTGAGGGATAATTAACCCATTAATAAATATCCCATGAACCAACTAGGCATAACCAATCAGTCATTACATGATGCATGAACAAGTCAATGACAACTAAACACCTATTTTTATTTCAACCACATCATGTACACAATAGTGGAAGACCAAACCATGTATCAATGTACACAATGGATGAACAACTCATGACTCACAAAAGAAACCATGACTTTGTGATCCACAATCTCCAAGATCCACATCATCTCCCATGAATCCCCAAGAGCCACTAATAATAAATTGTTTTACCTTTAGTTGTATCCCGGAAGACGAAATCTTCAAAAGAACAAATGTTCCAATGTAGGGGTGAGTAAAAAGCATATTAGGTTTCCCCTAATGACTTCCCTACTCACGCCACTAGGATAGAAGAGTTAGAAACATTTATATAAAAATAGTTTATATAAAACATTTTCCCAAAAGAAGTTTATAACTAAATATAAACAAGTTTCCCAAAACCACTTATAACCAAAAGCATTCCATGAAAAATAAACAAACTTTCCAGTGAGATATTTTTCCATAAAATTAACAAATAAGATTTAGATGCATTTTACAAACATCCCATTTTGGCATTCCCAACAATTTCACAACCTGTCCACCCAACCATGCATGCTATATTATGATAGTTCTATACTCATGAATGATTTCTAATTGATCGACCACATCTTCACAAGGTAATTGTTTACCATGTTCCATTACACCATTATCTCTGAGCACAAGGTCATACATAAACCATGCCTTGTACATATAGTAACCATGTTCCATTAAACATTTCTTATGGAGCTCAAGGTAAAATTTCAACCAAGCCTCGTATATATAGTTACCATGTGACATTACACCTTTTCCCCCAAGTAGAAAGGCATATTTCATCCTTGCCTCATACATGAAACATGAACACACACCACATATGTCCATCAATCATGCCAAAACAACCATTCAATAAAAATACTTTTTTATTGAAATATATTTCCTTTAAAACCATTTCAATGCTAAAAAATTTAAATTCCAACCCATTTCAATAAAAATCCCTTTTAATGAAAACCAATTCCATCTCAAATATTTCCAAAAAAAATTCCCTTTTTATTGAAAACCCATTATTCATCAACCATTTAGAATTTAAAAAAATCTATAATTTAAAATCAACATTTTAAATCCTAGAAGTTAAATCACGTGCACTACACTTCACCAAGATTTCTCAATTTCACTTAAACCAAAATAATCACTAAAGAATATTTATTTTAGGATTTTGAAAATAATTTACATTATAATAAGCCAATTTTAAACAAATCCAATCAATTCTAACAAGGGGAGTCGAGAATGAAACCTCATACCTTTAGGGTTTTGACGAAAACCACAACAAACGAAGAAGGCCCAAGAAAACTGGGTTTCTTCTTCAATAACCCACCTTAGATCTCATCTCCTTGAAAGACAAAGACCAAATCTCTAAAATTTGGCATCCAAACAATTAGATATACCCATAACATGTGTAGATATAAGAATCCAATAGAAAATACTAACCCGATCTATGTAGATCTATGAAACCGAACAGGATTAATGAAGAATGATCACATAACACAAGATTACATCTTCGATTCACCAAGGGAAATCTTCAGATCACCTTTGGAATGATGGAAGAACATTAATTGACCCAATGAGAAGTAAAATACCAAGTTTGGGTTGATTATGAGGAAAATGACCTTCTTAGAGGCAAATACTCATGAGATCCACCTTTTTAGAATCTCATTTAAGTGGCCACACTGTTTTCACACATGGTAAGAGAAACAATGCGCTAACCATGAATTAGACACTATCTCGGCAGACCGTCCATGAACAGTTTTTCCACATGGTTAGACAAACCATGCACCGATCGTGCGGAAGCTATTGCCTCCAAGACCAACTATGCATGGGTTTTCATCTCCTTTTTGACAAACATTTCCCCATCCGTGTGACTTCCCCTTTGTCTCAAAACATCTTTCAATGTTCTCCTGACTACCCCTTTAATAACCTTAAACAATAAAACCATGATAAAAATCAAGTAATTGTTACATACTGGAAATCGGTGGTACTATAAAAATCCCATGACATTCAAAGTATCATATGACATTGTTCAAGAAAAATAGTGGTTTAAAGAACTATAAATGATTTTTTATGTCATGGGTTGTATAGAACATCAAAAGACTAGTCTCATTGTATAACATTTTGAAGGTGATACTGATCAATTGTGGTCGATAGAGAAAAATATCCAGTATAGTGAGGATATTGATGATCTATATTGAGATGAATTCAGATGTATATTTCATGACATATATTTTCTTAAGGTGGGTTTCCTTATGATGTTAAATAATTACTAGAATTGAAGAATATGGATGACTCATTGGATACTTATGAAGAAAAATTCATTCAATTATAATGGTATGCTCCAAATTTCATATGAGATCTAGATAGTAAAATAAACTATTTTTACATAAGTTTAAAGAGAACGTCATAAAGGGGTCTAAATTATTGTGAGTTCAAAAGTTATGAAAAACATGATGGATGTGTGGAGAAAGTAGAAATGGGGTTTCTTTATGATAATATGTTCTTTTACAAACAAAATAATTTGAATTCATGGTGGAATGAGAAAGGGAAGAACTCTTCAAAAAAGCATGATGGTATGAAACTGAAGTTTACAGTTCGTGAAAAGTGTGGTAAAAAAACATGTTGGTGAATGTTTTTTTAAATCTTTTAAGTGATACCGATGTGGTAAATTCATACATAAAGATCAAAATTGCACTGAAAAATATCTGGGTAATGGTAAGAAAAAATCTGATTTACTGTCCATAAAATGTTATAAGTGCAATTAAATAAGCAATTATGAAAATCAATGTTCAACAGTGAACTCAACTGGGGGAAAGAATCCATTCTACAAGATGAAATGTTTAGTTAAATCCTTTATAACTACTTTCGAAGATGTTGGGAAATCAAATGAGGTAGTATTAGGTAAACTATTTTTTCTTCAGAATCTGACAATGTGTTGTTTGATTTAGGGTATATATGTTCGTTCATTTTTTAGATGTTTTCTAGTAAATTTGGAATTCCATATCAAGATATGATTTCTGAAGTTATGGCAAAAACACTTAGAAGAAATGTTAATAAAAAAATAAATTGTAATAACCTTTTTGTCCATGTGTGCAGAATGAATCAACCCGAAAACCTTATTGTTTTCCCTCTAGTAGTGTTTGATGTTATTTTTGGGCAGGGGTTGGCTTTCTGTTTATAATTCTATTATTGACTGCCACAATAAAGTGGTTTAATTCATGAATTATTTTATGTTTTTATAAAAGAATTAACCATTACAATTGATAACATATCTGGAGGCTGATGAACTAGTAGAAGATGGAAATGAATGTTTCCTTGAACATATTGTTGAAAACAAATGAAATTTTCATATTAATGAAGTGCCAGTGGTAAATGAGTATCTTGATTTTTTTCTAATATGTTTCCCGGTATGATACCTAATCGAGAAGTTGAATTTACTGTTCACATAGTTCCTAATGCTAAGCCAATATTATAACCCCCTTATCAAATGTCTAAAAAGGAAATTTTAGAGTTAAGGACTCAGTTTCATGAGTTATTAGATAAAGGATTCATTTGACCATGCACATCACTATGGGGTGCACCTATCTTTTTTGTTAATGAATGATGTCTAAATGATAAATTTCATTGATTATATTTCGTTGAATGTAATCACTGTTAAGAATAAGTGTCCTTTGCCTAATTACGACGGTTTCTTTGATCAGCTCCAGGGAGCTCTTCATTTTTCGAAGATTGATTTGAGATCAGAGTGCCATTAATTGAATGTAAATTAATTAGACATTCTGAATACCCCATTTTTTACTAGATATGCCCATTATGAATTTTTAGTTATACCTTTTGGTTTAACCAATGCACTTTCTATATTCATGTATGTTATGAATGTAATGTTTAGTGAGTTATTGGATAAATTTGTTGATGTGTTCAGTGATTTTATTTTGGATTATTCTAAATATTTTGAGAATCATGAAATTCATTTAGGGGTTTTCTTTCAAACCTTAAAATAAAAGAAACAGCTTGGGAAATTCAGAAAGTGTGGGTTTTGGATACAAAAAATTTAATTCCTTGGAAACATCGAATCATAAAATGACATAACTATAGATCATGCTAAAACAAAAGCTGATGAGGAATGACCAGGACACAAAAATATTACCTAGATTCATTTTTTTCTCGGTTTGGACGGTTATTATCGGAGGTATGTTGAATATTACATAGGGTTATCTAGTTCATTGACTATGTTAACTCAAAAAAGTGTTATGTTCATCTGGAAAAAGGAATGTGACAATTGTTTTCCGAAATAGAAAATAATATTGGTGAAAGCTCCAGTTTTGTCACTACGTTCTAGAAATGGTGAGTTTATTATTAATTGAGATGCTTCGATTAAAGGACATGGTTGTGTCCCAATGAAGAATGGTTGTGTAATCGATTATCCTTCAAGTTAGTTGAATCCTCATGGGTTAAATTAATGTACACAAGATTTGGAATTTGTTTTTGTTGTTTTTTATTTAAAAATTAGGAGGCATCATTTATATGGAGTAAAATGTGAAATATATACTGACCAAAAATCATTGAAGTATATATTCACTCAGAAAAAATTGAACATGAGACCGAGGAGATGGTTAGAATTAATTAAGGATTATGATTGAATAATCATTTACCTTCCCAGAAAAGAAAATAAAGCGGTTGATGTGTTGAGTCAAAAATGTAATGTTTCATTAACCATACTATTTTTAGAATGAGATCCTTTGGTTTTTTATTTGATGAACTTTGGAATATAAGTTGTTAGTGTTGGAAATTATTCTGTTTCGTTTCAGGTGTTAGTGAAATCATCTCTATCAGACAGAATAAAGAAATCGCTGAAGGATAATAGTGAGTTGCAAAAAAAAGATAGAGTTAGTTCAAAAGGGTAATTTTCCTGAATTTAACTTTGATAAGGATTGTATTTTGAGAGTGGGAAAGAGATCATGTGTGCCTTGGGATTCAAAGTTAAATAATGAGTAGTTATTTGAATCTTATAGTTCCCTATATTCAGTTTATCATGGAATAACTAAGATGAACAGATATATTCGAGAGTAATACTAGTGGGATAGAATGAAAAGAGATATTTTTGATTTTATTGTGATGTTTTTGACTTGTCAGCAAGTGAAAGATGAGAGAAAATTATGGAATGGTATGTTTCAGTATTTACTAGTGGCATTATGGAAATGGGATAATATATCCATGGACTTCATTGTGGGATTATCAATGAAATATCATTCTAATAATGCAATTTGGGTTATTTTTGATCGATTGAATAATATTCTCATTTCCTTTATATTCAATATAATTTGTCTGTAGATCAACATTCTCTATTGTATATTAATTTGATAGTCAGGTTACATAATGTTCACCTCTCCATTGTACCTGATTGTGATCCCAAGTATACTTATAACTTTTAGAAGGTCCTTCTGAAGATGTTGGGTACTGAAATAAATTTTAGTAAATCATTTAATCTGCAATCAGATGGGCAGTCAGAATGGACAATTCAGACCTTGGAGGATGTGATACATGCTTGTAAACTGGATTATCCCAGGATTAATTATATGTTCTATAAATTCCATCAGAAGTTGTTGGGTACTGAATTAAATTTTAGTACAGTTTTTCATCTATATTCAGATGGGAAGTCAGAATGAACAATTCATACATTGGAGGATATGCTATATGCTAGTTCAATTGATTACTAGGGAAGTTGGGGCCAACATATTTCCTTTGTTATAATTTCTTATAATAAAAATTTTAATTCTAATATACTGATTGTTACATTTTAGGAATTATAATGAAAGAGTTGTTGATCTCATGATTTTGGGGCGAAGTAGGTAAAAGAAAGGTGATGTGACCAGAACTGGTAAAAGAGATGAAAAAAAGGTTTAGTTGACTGAGATTCATATGAGAACAACTCATAGCAGGTTGAAATGTTATGCGGATAATTTATGGAAGGATCATTCTTTTATGGTAGGTGATAATGTCATTCATAATCATTCTCCATGGAAAATTGTGATGTGTTTTGGTATGAATGGAAAGATGAGTCTGAGGTTCATTGTACCTTAGGATATCCTAGAAAAAGTTGGAAAAATTATGTACAAAGAGGATTTACTTCCACATTTATCCCATATACACAATTTTTTTCATGTTTCAATGTTCCAATAGTGTATGTCAGATCCGTCTCATGTTTTATGCCCACATGTAGTTCAGTTGGAAGATAATCTCTCTTATGAGGAAATGCCAGTCCAGATTTTTGACTAAAGAGGGAAAGTGATGCAAAATAATGTAATTAACGAGGTAAATATATTTTGGAACACCCATATGGTTGAGGAGGAACCATGGGATTCTGAAAATGTTATGAGGGTTATATACCCCCTCTTATTTTATAAGTGAATAAAAAATGTTAGAAAGTAATTACTAAAAGGTGGGAAGGATGTAACATCTGAATTATATAAAGAATAATGAATTTTAAAAATTATTAATACTTTTTATTTAAATATAATTTTACATTAATGTGGTTTCTATGTTTGATGGAGTACCTGGTACACAACAATAGGATTCTGTGAAATCTTACATTCCACAGAAGTTTGATTCATACTAATAAATAATAATATAATAATATTTTAAATAGTATTTAATTCATATACATTGTAATGGAGGGAATGAATAGAAATAACTAAAACATTATTATACATGTTTTTTAAATGATTTTACTTTTATCCAATTAATGTTATTGGCTTAAAATGTGAATTAATCTTATTTTTAGCATACACACTCTAATATTTTTTAAATGGTAGATTTACCACCTATTAATTGTGATCCATATTTAAATCTATTTTTGGTAACTTTTATATGTTTAATTTGTCAAAATAAAATTCTTCTTTAAATCGGGACATCAAAATTTACTTTGGGTATATTTTTTGTATTTTTCTGATAAAATTCCTTTTTAATGAATAGTGAAAAATACATTATTTTAGTTCAAAACTGCCTTTTAATCTAATATATTTATATTCATATATTATGTTATTTGTTTGGGTTTAATGTGTAATTAAATTATATTTTTATCATTTCATCCAATTTAGTTCATTTTATGTTATTTCAATACGTAATTGGAAATAAAAAAATGTCAATATTTTGATAGTTATTATTTCTTAAATACACGCTATTTTGTTTTGACAATGGTAATTAATTTTTAATTAATTAATTGATCTTATATGTTTTTAATTTTGTAAAATAGAATTTTATTTGAATATATATGATATATTAGGTTTACTTTTTAGTATTTTTTTAAAAAACATCAATTTTATGAATAGTGAAACCACTAGGTAGTATTTAAAAACCGACTTTTTCATCTAAATAAAATTTGAACACGTATTTCAATAGAATTTTGAAAATATACCATTCACGGTTTTTATTAGTATGTAAAATGTGGTTAAATAAGATTGAAATAATTGTTTGCCAAAGGTAACTTTTGACTTTTATTTACCGCGGTTAAATATATATAGGTTAATTCAAGGTAAAAAGAATATCAAAAAATTACATAATTACCTTAACACATTTCCTATCCATATTGGATGAGTCATGGACGATCATGGGAATCCCTGAGTATATATTGCGATTCCATTGAGCCACATGAGATTGTTATTGACATATTATTTTAATTAACAGAAAGTAATGAAAAAAATGACATAAAAATTATCATTTTGTAAATTAATTTTTACATGGGGTAATATAAGTTATCCCTTCAGCTTTAATTTTATTTTGAAATATAAAAATATTTCCTATGTAATTGAAAGTTTTTTTTACTATTTTTAGACATAAAATAAATAAAATTATTTATGACACAATAATGATGTAGTGTATACATTATTAATAAATAATTTAAATAAGCTATATTAAAATGATAAAAACAATAGAAAAAATCATACCAATAATTATAAGATGGCGTTTTTTTCAACCATCAGTCTTTTAATATTTCACATTAATTAGTTTTGGTCTTTTAGAAAAAGAAAATCATTATATAATACTATTATTTTTTCACATGTTCTTAAAGAGCCCCTCAAACCCTTATAAAAACCCCTCAAATCTAACATGATCCTCAAACTTCTCATGTCCCTTGGATCTTCCAAACTCTGAACAATTATTCTCCCAAAGTCCCACACCTCCTCCTAGAAGACCTACAATAGGTAGAAGGCTCTTCCAGAAGTTCTTTTGTTTCAAAACAAAAGGAAGGTACCCGAATTAAAGGTAATGGTTTCTCTAAAATTCTTTTCTTTTATTTTACTTCTCCAACACCTAAAATCTTTTTATTCATTCCTTTTATAACAAAAAATTGATGATTATTCAATATTATTATACAACATATTATAATGGACATTTTGATGGCACTGTATTTATATGTGATATATATTATATTTACATTATTTTTATCATTGTTTATTTTCTATTTATAGCAGACATTTAGGGTTTCCATTATGGGTAAAAGTGTAAATTTTATTTGAGGAAGTGCGGACTACCGCCCCCTCAAAGTGATAAGACTCATTCATGACAAATGTGGAATGTATAAATGATGAATTTACTGAGATAATATAAATTATATTATATTGGAATTATAATATACCTATTTATAATTATTTTTTCAATCCATTAAATTTGAAATAGAAATGAAAGTAGAATTTATTCTTACGTATGGTTTACTGTCTTCATGAATAGTAAATTTCATTTCATATGTCACGATCCGTCCTCGGGGCCCGTGCCATGACTACACCAGGCCCGCCTTCCAAAGGCCAGGGGCTGGCGACTAGCACCAAAGGCGTAAATCCTGATAATTGGGAAGGCATTGCCTTTATAAAAGTAAACAAAACACCACAGAGTACGAGCGGAAGTAAAAAACTAAGTACAAAAAAAAGTGCTGAAAAGTGAATGGGCCAGAATACATACCCAACTGAATGTACAACTACAACTGAACAAAAATACAACAGAAAAATACAACAGCTGGAAGAACGGAAATGGATCATGGGTTGTCCTACTCGGATCATACCTGAAGGGTAGGTACAGATGGTGCATCTCCTTGATCGTCCACCAATGATCCTACCTGAAGAGTAGGTATAGATAACCTCCACAACTCTCTCGCCCGTCAACCTCCTCCGAGTGTCGTCACACCGTGAAGTCCACCTCCGGATGTTGACTTGTCGTGTGGTCCACCTCCGGGTACTGACTTGTCGTGTGGTCCACCTCCGTGTGCCGCCTAGTCCTTGAACACTCGGCCTCCGCCAGCGCTTCCCATCGTCTGCAACCAACACAACGAGGTGCGGGCATATCCCGTGCAGGGGTGAGTATAATGATACTCAGTAGGGACCCCGAGACCCTCATGGGCTCACTAAAACCAACATGGATATCCACAATGAAGATCTCAACAGATAACATCTACTTAGGTATATGCCCATACATATACCTAATTTCTCAAGTAACCCATCTCAATCTTGAAGAAACACAAAGATTATGAAATCAATGGATAACCACTACCCAGGTATATGCCCGTATATATACCTAAGTTTTCAAGTGTCCCATCTCAATCATGAGGTAAACACAAAGTTCTAGACTCAGATCAAATCAGGATTTTCATTATCGAAACCATATCTACTGAAGAGCCCCGTCTCTGGAGTGTACAGTGGTCCGGTCACGACTCCAAGGTACTGCTCACTAACCTAAGACTACTGAGGTACTTCTCCTGTCGAGTACCACGGGTCAGCCACCCAAACAGAGTAGTGCTTCCCGCCGGGGTATGCCACCCAAACACAGTAGTGCACACCCCCTAGTAGCCTGCATAGGTACTCTCCGGACGAGTACCACGGGCCTGCACTGTCACATAGGTAGTGCTCCATCTGCCATGGGACTTCACCCGAACAAAGTAGTGCTCCATCCACTGGGATAGTCGACTCACTCCTAGTCAAGTCGGACAAGCAGTTGTCAGGACTCAGCCGGCTACACGGTCTACGTATTCTGCTTGCTCGTCTCTGGGAGGGTTTGGTCCATGAGATACAGGTCTATATTCCAATTATCTAAAAGTCTTACGAAGAATTATCTCAAAGTACCGCCTCTTCATAGGGGTCTCAACGTAACAAACGATGCGTCAATCAGACGCCCGTTCTGTGAGTTACTAGCCTTTTCGTCCCAGGGGCCCGATTGGTTTCATGTGAGAACCAACCCAGTTATATCTCAATTGTATCCTGAACTCTTATAGGGTATTCTCATAGGGACCGTTTCTAAACGTGATCACTAGCGCCGCTAACGGTTCGTCAAACGGACGTCCAGTCTGAAAGTTACTAGCCATTTCGTTCCAGGGGCTCGGTTGGATTCGTGTGCAATCCAACCTGGCCAATATCCAACTGCATCCAAACCTCAGGAGATGTATTCCAAAAGTTCCGTCTCATCAAGAAGATTTCAATGAGACATTTGGTGCGTCATTCGGATGCCCGGTCTGTGAGTTATAGGCTTTTTCGTTCCAGGGGCCCGGTTGGTTTTGTGAGTGAACCAACCCGACCGCACTCCGATGATGTCCAAATCTCGATCATAGTAAGCCAAAAGTTCCTTCTCATCATCAGTAATTCATCAATGTCGATGGCACATCAATCGGACGTCCGGAGCTCATGATATAAGTGTTTCCGCTCCGAGGTCCCGGTTGGTTTCGTATCCGAACCAACCCGGCTGAACCCAAAGTTCTCCGAAACCTTGAGTTTAATGTACCAAAACGACCTTCTCGATCCAAGGATTGAATCTCAACTGACTCTGCATCGATCGGAGGCCCATAGATCATGTTATAGGAAACAGACCGAAAAAGGTTCAGTAATAGGGGGTTCGGGCCCGGTCTGACCCGGCCCGCTACCCCCAGGGTCGGCCCGAATCGGGTCAACCTGAAATGGGTACAGGTCCGGCCTGCTTTGGTGCGGCCCGGCCTAATCGGCGCGGCACGGCCCGGCCTGGACACGGCTCGGCTCGACCCAAGCGGCACGGCCCGGCACGCTGGGCGCGCTGGTGCTGGCCGAGTGGCCAGGCGGCCGGCTCGAAGGTTATGGTCGAGCGCTGCTGGCGGGGGGGGGCACTGTCCCCGTGTGAGGAAACCCTGACCCCTTAATGGGGCCTCTCACGTCCAGCCAGCCGGGGGTCTTGGACCCCCAGTTCTTCCACGGTCCGGCCGACCTGCTTCGGCAGGCCGGCTTCTGCCGCCACGTGACCGGAAAGGCCGGTCCCCATGCTCCGATGCCGGCGGCCCAGTACCGGCCATCGGTTCCCCTACATTGCTGCAGTTCGGAACTGGCCGCGACCTTTGTTCTTCCGGCGTGGCGCGATGGAGCCGCGCACTTCCGCCGTGGCCCCGCTCCAGCCACAGTGCTTCTAAGGTCCTCCGGCGCGGCGCGACGGCGCCACATCCTTTGTTCATATTCTACGGTGCGGCGCAACGATGCCGCATATTAGTTTGTTTCCAACGGCACGGTGCGACGGCACCGCGCTTCTCCGCCCTTCCTTAAAAATTTTCCACGCGGTGCTTCGTCACCGCGTTGACTTTCTTCTGCCGCATCAAAATCAACATCCAAAAAGGGGAGGAGTGATGATCGTGTTCGTACGGTCCGACCTCCTCCCGTTATTACGATAACAGGTGGTTCAATTTGAAAGGAACAAAATGACGGAAGTAATCAAGAAATAGAAACGCATAAATCCCCTACCTTGCAAATACATCACACGTCGTCGGGCTGTGGAAGAGGCAAGCGTCGGGGTGATCAGATGTCGTGGATGATCTGTGCCGATTCCGTTGACGTCATAGGGTGAGTCGTTGTCAATGGTGATGTTCCCCGTGGTGGTGTCTCCTCCCTTGATGCGGAGGAAGAAGAGGAGAAGGCACGTCGTCAGTGATCGCCCAAAAAAGAATGCGGCGTCTCACATCCTTCGATGTGGAGATAAGGTGAAAGATGAGACGATGCTCTTCATCGAAGCTTCTGTATTCTTCACGCTCTTCAACAAAGGAGATGAAGCATTCTTCTACGGAGGAGGAAGTTCATCAAAACTCAAATGCTCTCTTCCCTTTCTCTTAACACAACGTTTCTAACCAAAATAAAATAAGGCTCCACCTTATTTTATTTACCCATACATTGAATTCAAAATTACAAAATTCAAAACCAACACACTTAATTAATGATCTTGAGTTGTCAAATTAATTAATGTTTAGTTGGGATGAATTAAAGTAGGAGGTGAGGAGGAGAGGAGTCACCTAAGTTAAAGTGGAGTGGTAATATTAAAGTGGGAGGTGAGTTATGAGAGGTCAAGGGGGTTATGGAAGATCAGGGGTGGTTACAGTCTCATGTGGGCCCCACCACCCTCTTAACCTCTCATGGGTAGTTCCCCAACATCCACTCAAAGGATATAACTAATTTAAAGAAATAAAAATTGCAACTCCGTTTTTATTTTATCTTCCACAAATTTTTAACAACTCCTACCGTGAAAACGCAACTACGAAAATGATCTTATTAAGAAATTACCGGCGCTGCGAACTCATCAGTGCCCTCAGAATTCGATTTCGAGCACCGGTTCAAAAGTAAGAAAAAACTCGCTCGTTCGTTCACTGAATGTACCCATCCTAATCATTAGAAATTGATTCCGGGAAAACTGGGCCTCCGAATCAGGCGCCGTCAGAAACTGTTTTCTTGTAAAATATCAATGAAATTTAAGAAAAAAATTTCCTTGAAATTTTTGGGTCTTTACATTACTCCCACCTCAGGGCATTACGTCATCGTAAAGCATTAACACAAACAAGTGTTACAAAAGCGGTACTGAGCACGCATCTGAGCCTTCTGCACCCATGTTCTTACATGGAGGTTCCCGTACTGCTAGTGAAAGTGATCGAAAGGAATCAACCATCCTCATAGGACCCGCTCCTATCGATCCTTGATCCCCACTAGAACCCTTGTGAAATACACCCCATCGCCATCGTCCAACTCCCCAAGGACGATGTTATGTGAAGGATCACACACGTATCTCCTCAGTTGATATACGTGGAAGTCGTCATGCACCTGGTGCAACTGAGGTGGATGGGTAAAGTGGTAAACCACCCCGCCTACCCAGATGAGGACCTAGGAATTGTCCATTTATCCTAGAAGATAACTTTCCTCCTTGGCCACATATCAATAATCCTCGTCGTGGTGAGGCTCGTATAAGGACGTGATTGTTATCCTCGAACTCTAGAGGTCTCCAATTCCTATTTAGAACTGAAACTCAAAACGACTACTTCCACGAGGGTATGTTTGACTGACTCAAGAGTGATCGGTCTCACCCTCATGTGCATGAGTTTATCCTGTGCTGCCTGGGGTTTACTTTTCTATGACCAAGGAAAACCCATTCCGACATCGTAGTTAAACCATAACCTTTTTGCCTAATACCATCAATTTGTGTATGAACTATGATTTCTCAGTCCATACTCAAACCAATGTCGTAAGGCCTCGACGCTGCCACCAAGAGATTCCAACCGAAACTCTCACCTCGAGGGTCTGACCACACTGTTGGCGTATGTGTGATTATCGAGTCTTCTCCCAAGGTATCTCCATAATTGAGGGTCAAGTCTACGGCTTACCGAAAACTCTAGGTCTGGGATAAGATTTTTGAAATGAATGAATGATTTATATCGACGTCTGTTACTACGACAGCTAGTAGTGGACACAGACTGTCCCTTGATCATTTTTTAGAGCCATTGGGTCACACTCCTTGAACGCATGCAGCCACACTTTTCCCTCACCCTCCATCTCCCTGAGCCTGGCGGGGAAAACTAAGGCAGGTGGTTTTAGCATGTTTAAATGTACACCACCTCATGATGCTCTCCTAGCTCTGCCTCCACGTATGCTTCTTTGCAGACTCATCTTTCCTCAAAGCTTACTCTTTCTGAATCATTTAATACGCTCGAGTCTCTAAGACTGGCTCCAGTTTCATGTTTCATACTGCATTCTGTAGTCTTCATCCGCTCCTAGATGATCTGCACCTTCTTAGCATACGATCTGAAAGAGATGCTATAATTTCTCCTTTGACGAAAAGAGAAGCTCGGTCTCAAGGCCTGGATGAACCACACCCATTTCCTAATATAGTCAATCTGGACATGAATGATGCATTCATTCCATGGATGATGTCTTAAGGACATGACGTTACTACCAAGAGATCCAAATGTCACTCTCGCCTCCAAGGGTCGAGTCACACTGTTGGCATCAGTGTGAGGTCACTGGGTCTCCTCCAGTAGAAATATCGAATGTGAGGGTCAAGTCAACAGTATTAACAGGGACCAATCAGTATCAACCAAACAAAAGGACAGGAAAGAAAACATAACAAAGATAAGGGTTTTTTAATTATTGTTGCTCATATTACAAAGACACGAATACAATAGTAACACGGAAGTAGAAGTACAAGGGACGTATCCACTAGTTACGCTAATGTCCACTATCTCCTAGAGCCCTACTACCTTGTCCACTGCTCGCCTGTTGCTCAAGAACTCGCCACTGCTTCTCCCTCAGTGGATCCTCCAATGCCTGTGGATCGACTGTGCGAGGAGTCGGACAGTCACGTGCCAGGTGACCCTTCCTGCCACATTCATAACACTTCCTGATCCTCGTACGGCTGGATCTGGTTCCCTTGGACCTCTGCATCATCTGTCTACTGCCCACAGTTGACTCGGCTACTGGTCGAAAACCCTGCGGAAAAGGTAGAAGCTCCTATACACACTCAGGGTGTAGAGCTACTGGCACAAACTCCACCCTGAAGAAGGTCTCGAAGTCTTCACATGTGAAGGTCATCCTGTCACAAAACTGGAACAAGTGGCTCCACCGACTGCCTGCTGCTTCTTGAAGAAGGATGGTAGCAAAGATCACCATGATGTCTGCAGGCATCCCCACTTGCCTCAAGACTCTCACCACTACCTCCATATAATCCTCAGTCGACTGTGGGTTCGTCTCTCCCCAGAACCTGGGTGGCCTCTGGCGCTGTAACTCGTGCAGCGCGCTCAAGTGGCGCACACCGCCTAGTGTTGGGGCTGGTGGCATCGGTGGCCCAACGTATGGTAGTACCGCTGGTGACTCCGCTGGTGCCTCAATTGTAAGAGGGCCTTGTACCGAAGCCTCGTCGCTCGACAGGCTGTCAGTACGCACATCCCTCTGGGCTCTAGCTGGTCGTCCGTGAAAAGGCATCATGAAAGAAATAGCGTGACACGATCAAACGATTATACCTAGTGAGCTGACCTGGTTTGAGCTGACTTTTAAAAACTTCTGGAAACACAAACACAATCAGTGTTTTCGTGCACAATGTCGGAAATCAGTTGTCAGGGTCCTGGTGTATGGATACATCAGCCGCCCGCACCAACACTAGACTCCCTGAACTGAAGACCACACTCGGTACCCTTAATACTATTGCTTCACAGAAAGAAAATATCAGAGTTATAAGATATATGGTAGAACTGACTCCTCTGATACCAATTTGTCACGACCTGTCCTCAGGCCCCATTCCGTGACTACCCCAAGACTGCCTTCCGAAGGCCAGGGGCTGCAGACTAGCACCGAAGGCGTAAATCCCGATAACTGGGAAGTCATTGCCTTTATAAAAGTAAAAAAAACACCACAGAGTACGAGAGGAAGTAATACACTAATTACAAAAGAAAGTGTTGAAAAGTAAATGGGATAGAATACAAACCCAACTAAAAGTACAACTACAACTGAATGAAAGTACAATAGAAAAATACAACAACTAGAAGAATGAAAACAACTCCGGGGTCGTCCTCCTTGGATCCAACCTGAAGCGTAGGTACAGATGGCGCAGCTCCTGGGTCGTCCACCATAGATCCTACCTGAAGGGTAGGTACATATAGCCTCCACAACGCTCTCTCCCGTCAACCTCCTCCGAGTGTCTTCTCGCCATGAAGTCCACCTCCGGATGCTGAATAATTGTGTGGTCCACCTCCGGGTACTGACTCGTCGTGTGGTCCACCCCCGCGTGCCGCCCAGTCCTCGATCACTCGGCCTCCTCCAGCGCTTCCCATCGCCTGCAACAAACACAACGAGGTTCGGGCATAGCCCATGCATGGGTTAGTGTAACGATACTCAGTAGAGACCCAGAGACCCTCAAGGTCTCACTAAAACCAACATGGATAACCACAAAGAAGATCTCAACAGATAACCTATACTTACGTATATGCCCATACATATAACTAAGTTCTCAAGTAACCCATCTCAATCATGAGGAAACACAAAGATTATGAAATTAATGGATAACCACTACCCAGGTATATGACCATACGTATAACTATGTTATCAAGTGACCGATCTCAATCATGAGGTAAACACAAGGTCTAGACTGAGCTCAAACCTGGATTTCCATTATCAAAACCGTAACTGCTGAAGAGCCCCATCTCTAGAGTGCACAGTGGTCCTGTCACGACTCTGAGGTACTGCTCACTAACCTAAGACTGCTGAGATACT
Organism: Viscum album; assembly: GCA_963277665.1. Classification (NCBI taxonomy): domain Eukaryota; kingdom Viridiplantae; phylum Streptophyta; class Magnoliopsida; order Santalales; family Viscaceae; genus Viscum; species Viscum album. The sequence continues at coordinate 2,134,128,784 of OY728147.1, read as the reverse complement.
CCTCCTGTCAAGTACTGTGGGTCAGCCATCCAAACACAGTAGTGCTTCCCGCTGGGGTATGCCACCCAAACACAATAGTGCACACCCCCTAGTAGCCTGTAGAGGTACTCTCCGGATGAGTACCGTGGGTCTGCACTATCACACAGTTAGTGCTCTGTCCTCCATGGGTCTTCACCCAAACAAAGTAGTGCTCCATCCACTGGGCTAGTTGGCTCACTCTATGTCGAGTCAGTCAAGCAGTCGTCAGGTCTCAACCGGATACACGGTCTCCATACTCCTCACGCTCGTCTCTGGGAGGGTCCTCTCCACGAGCTATAGGTCAATAATCCAAGTATCTCAATGTCCCATGAAGAAGTATCTCAAAGGACTCCCTCGTCATAGGGGTCTCAATGCAATAGACGACGCGTCAATTGGACGCCCGGTCTGTGGGTTACTAGCATTTTTGTCCAAGGGGCCCGGTTGGTTTCGTGTGCGAACCAACCCAGCCGTATCTCAACTATACCCTGAACTCTCATAGGGTATTATCATATGGAACGTTTCTCAACATGATCACCAATGACGCTGACGGTTCGTTAAACGGATGTCCAGTCTGAAAGTTGCTAGCCTTTTCGTTCTAGGGGCCTGGTTGGATTCGTATGCAATCCAACCCGGCCACTATCCAACTGCATCCAAACCATAGGGAAAGTATGTCAAAAGTTCCATCTCATCAATAGAAATTCAATGAGATAGATATCGTGTCAATAGGACGCTCGGTCTGTGAGTTATTGGCTTTTTCGTTCCAGGGCCACAATTGGTTTTGTGAGCGAACGAACCTGAACGCACTCCGATGACGTCCAAACATCGAGTGGAGTAAGGCAAAAGTTCCATCTCATCAAGAGGAAATCAACAAAGTCAACATCACATCAATCGTACGTCTGGAGCTCAAGATATAAGTGTTTTCGCTTCAAGGGCCCGGTTGGTTTCGTATCCGAACGAACCCTGCCAAACCCAAAGTTCTCCGAAACCTTGAGTGTAATATAATGAAACGACCGTCTTGATCCAAGGATCGCATCGCAACTGACAGTTCATCGATCGAATTCCCATAGATCATGTTATAGGCAACATACCGAAAAAGGATTGGTTATAGGGGGTTCAGGCCCGGTCCGACCCGGCCCGATACCCCCAGGGTCGGCCCGAATCGGGTCGACCCGAACTGGGTCCGGGTCCGGGCGGCTCGGCCCGGCGAGCTGGGCGCGCCGGCGCTGGCTAGGTTGCCAGGTGGTCAGCTCAACCGTTATGACCGAGCGCTGCTGTTGGGGGGTGCGCTTCCCCCACGTGAGGAAACTGCAACCCCTTAATGGGGCCTCTCACGTCCGACCAGCCGGGGGTCTCGGACCCCCGGTTCTTCAACGGTCCGGTCTGCCCGCTTCGGCCAGCCGGCCTCTGCTGCCATGGGACCGGCAAGGCCAATCCCCTTGCTCTGACGCCGGCGGCCCGGTACTAGCCGCCGGTTCCCCTGCATCGCCGCGGCCCTGCTCCGGCCGCAGTGCTTCTGAGGTCCTCCGGCGTGGCGCGACGACGCCACGTCCTTTTTTCATCTTTTACGGCATGACGCAACGATGCCACAGATTAGTTTGTTTCCAACAGCGCGGTGCGACGGCGCCCCACTTCTCCACCCTTCCTTTAACAATTTCTGTGCGGTGCTTCGGCACCGCGTTACCTTGCTCGTGCCGCATCTATATCAACAACCAAAAAGGGGAGGAGTGTTGGCCGTGTTCGTGCGGTCTGACCTCCTCCTGTTATTACGATAACAGACGTTTCAATTTGAAAGGAAGAAAACGACGGATGTAATCAAGAAATAGAAACACAAAAAACCCCTACCTTGCAACGACATCACACGTCATCGATTCACGGAAGGGGCAAGTGTCGCAGTGATCGGACGTCACGGATGATCTGTGCTGATTCCGTTGACGTCGGAGGGTGAGTCGTCGTCAATGGAGACATTCCCTGAGGTGGTGTCTCCTCCCTTGACATAGAGGAAGAAGAAGATAAGGCACGCCATCGGTGATCACCCGATGAAGAATGCGTCGTCTCGCTTCTTCGACGTGGAGAGAAGGTGCAAGTTGAGAGGACCCTCTTCGTTGTAGCTTCGTTGTTCTTCACGTTTTTCAACAAAGGAGATGAAGCGTTCTTCTTCGAAGGAGGAATTTCTTCAAAACTCAAATGCTCTCTTCCCTTTCTCTTAAAAGAACATTTCTAACCAAAATAAAATAAGGCTCCACATTATTTTATTTACCCATGCCATGAATTCAAAATTACAAAATTCAAAACCAACACACTTAATTAATTGATCTTGAGTTTTCAAATTAATTAAGGTTTAGGTGGCATGATTTAAAGTGGGTGGTGAGGAGGAGAGGAGTCACTTAAGTTAAAGTGGCGTTACAATATTAAAGTGAGAGGTGTGTTATGGGAGGTCAAGGGGATTATAGATGATCAAGGGGGGTTAGGGTATCGTGTGGGCCCCACCACCCTCTTAACCTCTCATGGGTAGTTCCCTAACTTCCACTCAAAGTATATAATGACTTTAAAGAAAGAAAAATTGTATCTCAATTTTTATTTTATCTTCCACAAATATTTAACAACTCCTCCCGTGAAAACGCAACTCCGAAAAAGATCTTCTTAAGCAATTACCAGTGCTGCGAATCCAACAGTGCCCTCAGAATTCGATTTCAAGCACCGGTTCAAATGTTAGAAAAAACTCGCTCGTTCGTTCACTAAACATACTCGAGCTAAACTTCAGAAATTGATTCCGGGCACCCTGGGCCTCGGAATCAGGCTCCGTTAGAAACTGCGCTCTTGTGAAATTCAAAAAAAAATAAGAAAACATTATCCTTGAAATTTCTTGGTCATTACATCATACCTTCAATTGTTATGTACTATTATAAATACTTGAATATAATTTATATATATATATATATGATATCTATGATATCTAGGTCCTGATTGTAATTCTGGTGATAATGTAATTTTGAACACATAGACAACTTGTAAATATAAGATGTTCATTTTTGGCATAGGGACAAAATATCAAGAAAACGACCGTTATTAATGTAAATGATAACAAAATGTTTATGTCATTGTAATATATGATACAAAAGGTATAATAAACATTAAAATTGTTCCTAAGGAATTAGAAATTAACATTAGTTTATTATTCAAGAGATTAATGAACAACGAGTCCAATCGGACAATAGGTAAGGGACTTCGTCTCAATCTCATTTAATTTATGCATATATTGTTTTAATACACAACTTTATTTTATACAGTGTATTTAAATTGTTTATATTTTTTTCTATCAAAGGTAGTCTTTTTCTATGAAATGATTTTCTGAATGAGAAGAAATAATGTTTCTTTTTAATATAAGTGGTGTCAATGACCTTTCCGCCGCCGTGAGTATTATTTTATATTTGGCTTCCCTGAAAATCAGTAGTGTTTTTTATGGAAAAAAAATAGTATATACCATTTTTATCATTTTTTGGTATAGAAAATGGTTTTGATAAATAATTTATTATTTCAATAAACGATATATTGTGATTGAAATGTGGAAATTTTATCTTTCTATTAGGATTGATTTATCTATTATGGTTCTTGGGCATTGTTTACGTATTCATGTGGTTCCTTGATAAACCTAGGGTGGGTGAGCCCGTTATTTCTCTTCATTTCATTGGGCATCATGATGGGGGAAAATGTGAATGTTTCATCTATGAGGTTTTGGGAATATAATATGTTGGGTATTCCAAATTTAACTCCATACATAGCTGTGAAAGCTAAAATGTAAGTATGTTATGGGTGACACAATATATTTTTATTATTTGTGTTTACTATGTAAATATTATTATTTATTAAGCTATGTTAAAGAGAATATGTTATGTATGTATTGATGAATTAATATTTTTTTTATAACCCTCACTAATCTTTTTATACTCATACAATGTTTTGAAATGTTTTTCACAGGTCTTAAAGATAAATTTGGTTTTGATGGGATCAAGAAATAGTCATGCTATCTAAAACAAGGTACTAGGCATGACTCTTTTATTCAAGAGTGTTTATTTTTTTTAAAAAATAGAATCAAAGTAGATGTTTGTAACATTATATTTTATAGATGTAATGTAATTTTTGTGGCCTAATTCTCTAAAACTATAAACTTGAAAAGATCCTCAATGTGAATTATTCATTCAATTCAACATTATGTGATGTTTATAGAAAAGTCCTTATATATACACTAATCATACTCATTAAAAAAATACTTATAATAAATATAAAATTATTATACATATATCTGAAATACAAAGAAATATATATAATTCTTTATATATAATATTAAGACTTCATATTACCCTCTAGTTGACAATAATTAGTTATGATATCGCTTTGGGTAATATATACTTTCTTCTTCGAATGTGTCTTAATTTTTATTATCATTAGTCCTTATAATTATATCATCATTCTGGAATATAAGAAAAGACATAAACATATTTTATATTCATTATATGTTAATTATAATCATTAATAAAATAATGTTGTATGAAATATTATACACAATTCATGTATACGGTATGTTGTACATACACATGAACGCTGTTTCCATTTTTATTGTCATAATTAATGAATAAAAATGATATAAATGTATATATATATATATATATATAATCATTAGATAATAATTATAATTATATTTATATGTATATCTTATAATTTCACTTATTGAATCCTTAATACATTCTATGTAATTTGGGAATGAATCACATTTCTTTGAAGGGACAGTATTCCACACATTCTCAAAACAAATTATCATATTTAGAAAATTTAGAAATTAAAAAACAGAAATGTTAAAAAAGGAATATAAATTATTAAAACATAATAAATATAATATTTTACATGAATAAACATTTTTTCCATCATAATATATATTATTAGAGGTGATGGATGATCACTGAACATTAATCATTTAGTGATGCATTAGTTCATCGTACACGTAAATATTATGTTCGTTATGCATTTAATGGAGGCTTTTTATGTTTATTTTGAGTATATATCATTATAAAATTATATTATAATGAGGATATATGTTTTTAATCTTAATTTAAAAAATTTAGTGAAGGGGTGGATAAATAATATACAATAAAAAATCTCTAGATGAAGTTATCATTTAATTGGGTAACTACATTTGGTTTGTTGAAAAAAGCTTCCAATGATTTCTGTCTACACAAGTGGTGAATTCAATGAGTAATAGAGGTATGTTGGTAAGTGTATTGGATTTAGATTTTATAAAACTAATTTTATATATTTTCCAATAAAAAGGATTTTTGGTTGAATTTTCACTAAATGGAATGGAAACTCTTTTGATTTTTTAAAAAAAAGTTAGTTGTACCCATATTTTTAGTAAAAGATGTCATAAAAAAATTAAATCTAATCAATATAAGGTTAATGGACGAATAATGGATAGAAAAAAGGGTTTTTGTTTTTTTAATCAATTTTGGGTCTTAAATATAGGGTTTATTACTTTATTATCCCAATTTTTTGCATAACCTTTGTAATGAATTAAAATCATCTTTCGTAATCATTTTGTTCAAAAAATTGTTAAAATTAATAGAAATTAAAAATTATTATTATCCCAAATTTTAAATCCATATTTCCAAATTTTATTAATATAAGTGATATAAATGAATTTAAAATTAATCATGTTTATTGGATGACATGGTGGTGTATTAAGAAAAACAAACAATTGCTATGTTTTTATCCAATTTCTAAATTTAATTTATTATAATTTCATAACTTTAATTAATTGAAAACAAAATTTATCCAAATAATAATATAATTCAATTTAAAATACTATTTAACGTTATAATTAATTATATGAAAATTTAATTTAGTATTAAAATCATGTATTTTTCACTATTCATCCAAAAATGAATTTTCTCAAAATAATCCAAGAAAATATATAATAAGAAAATTTTGAAATTTAATATAAAAAAATTAAGATAGGTTTGTAAAATTAAATTTATAAATTTGTCTAAAATTTATTTTAATATTTTTCACATTAGGATATTAAATGTTTTTCTTTTGAGAAAATAGTATTTTGAATCATATAAGTTCTATTACAAAAAATATATCATTCATAATCAATATGTTTTTTATATAAATACATTATAAATAATAACTTAAAACTAATTATCACAATTAATATTACTATATTTAATAACTATATTTTAAATATGTCATTTTAAAAAATAAAATTATAAAAATAATTTTTTGCATAAAATCAGTGTTGTGTGTAACATATGAAATGTTGGTGTTGCTTGTTGACTACACATAGTTGGTGTTGAATGTTTCATACACCATGTAAGTCCTTCTTGTTGCATATTCCATGTTTTTATTTCTCGTAATGTGCACCATGTTACAATCTATCATCATTTTTCCACATAGAGGAAGAAACTATTTATGATGTATACAGTTCAGGATTAAATTGGTCTGGCATAAAAACCAATACAAACATAGACAATTAGTAAAAAAAAATTAGTGTTACGTCAAATGAAAAATAATTAAATGTGTAAATTTATTAAAAAAAATATTTCTCAAAATCTCATGGTGTTACATTCTACAACCCTTCAAATGGATTTAACCCTCAAATTTGACTATGATATTAGATATTCAATACAAGAAGGTTTCATTTTAATAAACCCAAATTGTAAATAATATTACTAATATGTCCCATTAAAAATTGTAGTTTGAAACATAATGGTTACCCAATGTGACATGTAAAAGGAATTTCACATTGGAGAACATAGGTTGGGATTTAAGATTGGACAAAGAGTAAAAACAAGAATATTTATCAGTAGTGATTGAGGTTATCCATCACAAAAAAGTGAATGATCAAATAAATGTTGAGGGCATCAAATTCATAAATCTGTAATTATTTAAAACGCCATCTGCACAAAAAAAATTAATCTATTGGAAATAAACATGTTCTTTTGATCATTATCCTAACATTTATTATTTATTTCATTTAGCATGATTTCATGGAAAGATATTGAAATTATATATTTCAATAAAAAATTCATTAATTAGTAATGTTTTTACTTATTTCTAATTCATACATTACATGATGAAAATGAATGTCCATGAATTAACATTCATTCCAAAAGTGCGAAAATTATATTTTTGAATATCTTAGAGAATATAAAAAATGAAAAGTATAACTATATATATAATTATTATTTAAAATTAATATTTTTAATATATTAATAGTTAAACATAGAAAAATCTAGTTATTTATCATTAATAATTATTAAAGAAAACTAATAACACATTAACCTATACATAACATAGGAGAATTGTAGGAGATAAACCCATATCATCTTCAGTCATGGGATCATGACTCATGGCCTTTCAAGACATGATTTATTTTCACCTGACATATATGATTTACTATTATAAAATCATACTAATATAATTTACAATATATAATGGACATCCTTGAAATATGTCTAATCACTAAATAACTTATTAAACACGACATTTAAAATAAGATCAATTCATAAATACTTCATGTGATGTTTTACAAAATATTTTCATGAATGGTTAAGAATGTAACCCTTATGAATTATGAGAATCCAAAACAATATAATTAATGTTAGGAAATCAGCATAATATTGATCCCCTAAATATAATAATGTATCCCCAATTTGTCCCATTTCAAAAACGTAAATACACTCCTGGTAAATTTTTTTGGAACATGGTAACAACCTATATTACCATAAATACATTTGTAAAACAATAATGAATCCTTATTTCAATGAAAAATGGATATATTCAATAAATCTATTGAGTTTTAAACATCATATTTGAAAGCAATAACTACTTTTCTACTACTCATGAATTAGTTACAAGGTAGTTAGTAGTATCCAATTTTATCATTCATATCAAATAGGTCTTTATAATAACCATATTTTAATAACATAACATATTTTTCTTTATCTTGGACTTAATAATGTGGTTTCCATGTATATAAACATTCCATCATACCGCTTTTCAATTCCATCAAGACAATTCAATTTGTTCTTCAAAATTCATGTTGAATGTAATTAAGTAAACAATCCTTATTTTTTTTAAAAATTCATAACACATAATTTTGGAATCCCAATACATAAAAATAATTATTATTACACTTGTTCCATATGTAAATAAAAACACTTACACATCCTTTTATACAATACCTCTTTCATTTCAAATTTCATCTATAGCGGAAGCATCAACATCAATTTAACTATTACTCTGACTACCTTGATGACCCAATTTAGAAAAATTTCAATTGGGAAATTGAGTATTATAATTACCATTTCTTCTACACATATAATAGTAAACCATAGATTATGTCTTAGGGAGTCCCATATTTCCATCCTTTTTGTTAACTATACTCATTATTTTTTACTTAAACTCAATTGCATTGTGTCCTTATTTTCCATAATAAAATCATATTCTTGTTCCACTAAGACATTAACCAAGGGGATTCATTCAACGTTATTGGCATAATGGAATCCTAATAATAATTCCAAAATTGTATCCATTACCCAAACACTTATCGAACTAATTATTTTTATTTCTTGGTGATTGTGAGAGTTTTTTATGTTATACGTGGTTAATCATTTTTGTTGAAAACTCATTAGGAAAGATCACAATATTATTCACTCCATTATTCATCCTTCTTCACAACCCAGAAAAATATCATCTATCACATTCATTCTTAATCTATATCCTTCGGGTAACCTATATTGAGTAAAATTAGAAGCACAATGTTAGTATTACATATAATATAATAAAAACAAATAGTCATTAAAATAATAAATTATATGATGTATAAATAATGAAACAATTATTAATATTTGATATGCTACTTTTATCAATTGTTATTCATATCTAACCTAAATTTTAATATCCCATAATGGTTCATGAAGAGTTTTTAAATTCTCAATGCTTATCCCTTGAGAGTTTCAAAACATGTGTAATGCAAGCCATGTTATTATGTAATATATTTTCCCAAGTCATTCATGGAATATCATATCAGGGTTTTTTTCCATGGAATATCTATTACATATCATCAAAAACTTGTTGTATAAAAATATATATGAATTTCTAGGATAGTACACATTCATACCCTTACCATAATTCTAGCATGTTCTCTTATTCATTTCTATATCATTATAATATTCCTTATATATGTCTCATTGTTCTAGTTATGGTTTTATCATATTATATCCCAAATAATGTATAGAAATTTATTTTAATACCAACAATAGTGACCCTTTCTTAACATACATGGACATTACATCATTTTATATGAATATTAAATACGTTTCAGAAATATATTCCCATTTACTATAATAGTTTAACGTATTTGTAATATTTTATATAAAATATTATATCCTATAAAATTATCTTAAACATCCCCCTTAATGGTCTCCACATTAGTAATTCTACCAAATTCCTTTATTCATAACATGTAAAATGCAACATATGAAAGGGGTTATCTCAAATTCACAGTAAGGGTTAATAAAGGAAGCATTTAAAAATAACATGAACCAAAGGGTATGGGACTTGAGCATAACATTTGAATATCATAGACTCCATATTAATTATTATTAAAAAGATTGGAATTTAAAAAGACATAAATCATAATAGAATTATTATTTTAATACATTATAGATAACATTAAAATAATACATGGACATTTTTTAGGCTAATAAGAATAAAAAATATTATATAATGAATACTTAGAAATACAATTATAACTGGTTATGCATGATCTACTACCTAGGTACCTACTTCTGGAAAGGTCAAACCACTAATGTAAACTCTTAATATTAGTATTAGAATAAAACAATAGTACACTATTACATTTAGGCATTGGGTACAACCCATGTACCTTCATATTTTCAGGATTGGGTTACATCCTTAGTATCATTTACTTTTATGTTTGTGTTACATCATATTTTCCTTCATGTTTTTATGTTTGATCTACACACCATGTAACATCTTGTTTTTTAGGAATGATATTCATCCCATGTAATGTTTGAACTCATATAAATCATATAATTAACCAATGCATTTGAAGGAGATATATTTCCCACCTATATCATAATTAAATAATACATACATTTGACACAAAATCATAAACAATCATATTATAACCCATGTAATGAAATGGGTATCATAAACCTGTAATCATATAATATCCTATTGAAAAATATAAATGTTACATAATCATTTCATAAAAATCATATTCATATAATGACAAATTGTTTCATTATCATATAAAAAATTTAAGATAAACTGATTTCATAAACATATAATATGTGAATGAGAAATTGGTTCTATAGTGACCGTGAAATTAAACATAACATATTCAGATAATGAATATGAATAAACCCATTTTATAATTTCCAATAGTGGGTTGATTAACATCAATAGATGTCTTCTTATATGGAAAATAATACTGACATGTCATTCTAAAAAATTTCATGAGGAATTTATCCTTTATTTAAAAAAATTATTTTTAATACAGAAAACCATTTAAAAATAATTTTCATATAAAATACACTGAAAAAATAATCACTCCATTGAATGAGTTTTAAAACCATTTTTATGAAAATAATTTAAATATAAATTTCATAAAAGATGAACGTTTTATAATTAAAAATTCATTGTGGAATTTAAGTCAAGTAAATCTATACATGTTAAATGAGGTAAAAATGATCCTTTTTCCTGGTAAAAATAATTGACAAGTTTTTCGTTCTGAAAGTGAAAGGAATATTATGTGGGAAAATTGGTAAGGGAAAAAATTGTAAAAAATTTATGTTTAATGATATTAATATTGTAGCCTAATATTATTACAAACCCTATTTAAAAGACATGGTTTTGAAAGAACACAAACATTCGACAAAAAATAGTGTAATGAACAGATTTCATAAAATGGAATTCTTGCTATCCAATGTGCCAATGAGTAGTAAAATGGTAATTATACATATTTATAGAATGAATAATTAGTGGATGAAATATTTCATGAATGTTCTTGAGAAATGTATCCAAATATTTCATCTATTAATGCATCAATATAAACTATTTCAAAATGAAATGTGATTGTCTCAATAAGATCTTATCACATAGTAAATTGTGATCATACTCTCAATGTAAAAAATAGAAACTAAATTATGCTTAAAATATAATTAACAATATGTGATTAAAAACATAATATGGAAAATGGAATTATGTACATCTCCAAAATGAAATTAGGTGCATTGGAAAATCTGAACATCCATGAAGGGAAATTGAGACCGAACTATTTTATTAATTTATTATTTTTGAAACTAAACCCCAAGTCATAAAGATCATATAATGGATATTTATATGAACATAAAATTTATTATATGAATAATTTAATGCATCAATGGGAAGTACAAACATGACATAAAAGTAACGGGTGGTTAATAAATCATGTCTCTCATATAAATAAATTGTGAGATGAATTCATCATTCATTTTCACTTGACTCTAATCGTACTGATTCAAACCAAATGATAGATAATTATAAATTTACTATTAATATTTTATAGAACCATATTATTATGTTTAATACCATTTATTTTTTATTATAACCTTATTTAACCCTCTTGATTACTATCACATGTTAAGATTACACATTGGAGAATATCTGCTTTGTTCATTCGATGTGTATTAATTTGTTATATATTTAATCCCTATACATATATATTGATTTCAGAATGAAACAAATGATGAAAATATCATTTATATTCTATATATGTGAATTATTAAAAAATGTAATATTTTAATACGTAATGGAATACATTGTTCATGGAGACGGTAAACATTATGTCTACCTGAATATTGTTTCCATTTTTATTATTGTATTGAAAAAAAATTATATATGGGTAAAAATTTATAAAATATAATTACTCTTTATTTATAATTATATATATATAAATTAATATCACTAAAACCATCTTTAATTCATTCAATGTCGTGTGTTAACGAATCACATCAATTTGAGGGGGGGTAGTAGTCCAAACGTCCCCAAATAAAATTATCATATTTTCATATAATGGAATGTAAAAAATATATAGGTTATAAAAAGTATAAATATATTTAAAACATAATAATTATAATAGATAACACATATAAATATATTTCCATAATAATGATCATCTTGAGCGGCATTATAGGAAAAATGATCAATTGTCATTTAGTGAGTCGGTAATTAACAGTAAATGTAAATATTGTGTATGTTACCCATTGGATAGAGGTGTGTGTACGTGTACACAGAATCCAATGAATAAAAAAAATCATAGTATAGTGAGGATACATTTGGTTCCATAAAATATTTGAAGAAAGAACGTGTATTGGTCTAAAAATAAAATAAAATAATTGACCCTAAGAGAAGATGTTACATCATAATCATGTAACTACATTTTGTTTATGCCAAATCGATTCCATTGATTGCCTTCTAAAAGTGGTTATGAATATAGAAATATGGGAGTGATGGTTTTATTTTGATTTGGAATATATTTACGTAGAATTTGTTATCTGGGAAGTGTGACAAAGAAGGATATGTGGTGGCCTTTTATAGGGAAGGAAAAAGACACACTTGATATTTTTTAAATCAAGTTATGTGCACCCAGAGTTTTTTTAAAAAGTAATAAAAATACAACCAAACTTAATAATGGATGTTTAATGTCTGAATTAGAGAGATAGAAGGGGTGATGGACAAGTTTATATATTGGTTTGGGTCATAAATTTAAGGTTCTTTGTTAACGTAATTTTTAACTTAACTATTGTAATTATTTTTAATCGCATTCACTAATAATTTTTTTCAATGGAATGTAAACCATATTAGACACTATAAATCATATTGGTTCCAAATATGGAATCCATTTTCACCCAATTATAATCACTTATATAGAAAAACGTAATTTGAAGTCAATCTTGATGACATGATAATATTGTAGGTTTTTTAAAATTAAAAAAGTCAACATTTTGGTAATGATTTTATACCCAATTTTGATGTGAAAATATTATCTAATTTTTCATTTAATACAATTTTATATTTAATATTTATTTATAATTTATTTATATAAATATGTAGTTTCAAATTAAAATTTGATATTTATCACTATAAATATAAAAATTGTTAGTCAAAAATATCAGAACAATTCAACAGAAGATAATATTGAAATTAAAAATTTAAAAAATAATTTTTATAATTTCATATTCAATTTCTAAATTTGTTTTAACTTTTTAGAGAAGTACACTAAATGAATATCATATCACAAAATAACAAATTTTATCATATAAGGACTTTACAGGAAAATATATAACATTCATCATAAATAATTTTTACCTACATAAAACCATTATAAAAAATATTTAAAAATCATTTATAAAAATTGATATCACATGGTTTAACAGATAAATTATAATTACATAATTTAAATAATTAAATTAATGAAAATATGTTTCGTATAAACTCAATGTAGCTTTCAATATATGCTATGTCGGTGTTGCATGTTGCGCACTCCGGGACAATGTTGTGAATTTCATACACCAAGTCAGTGTTCTGTTTCAAGTATGTCATGTTTCCCGATAACTGTTGGGTTCTATGTAGCGAAAACTATAATTTATGTACTTTTTAGATAATGATTCACTTGGGGTTACATATAAAATAATAAAAACATATTTTTTTAAAATAAAATAAACAATTTTCATAGTTATATGAAATAAAAAATATCAAAAAGGATAAATTAATTCGAATTAAAATATTTCAAAAAAATATCTTCGAGTTACATTTTTATAATCTAATTATAACATATTTATTTTCATTTGGTTTTTCTTGGTATTTTCTAGTATATTATTCATGTGTTAAGTCCTTGAGTTAATTATGGTGTATTCAATATAGTTTATTAGGTCATTGGTGATCTCCGCCCCTGGCCTATTTGATTTATTCAATTAAATTATAAAATATAGAAATCATTTCAAAAAATTATTTTTTGCATTTTCTTTATTTCCAATGTTAGTGGTTCATGATGGATCATGGATTATCTGAGTTTAATGTATGTGGTTCAATCTATATCCTTTTTTGAATGAGTCATGAATGATCATGATTTATAATTTTATTTACAAATAAACTGACATGGTTTTCATATTTATGTAAATGGATTTGATATAAAATATTGTCTTTACCTTAGTTTTTTTAAAATATAATGATTTTTCTCAATGCATTATGTTAAGTGTTTTGGAAGAATATTTGATAAAATGAAAGGGTTGTTTACTATTTAATTTTAAGAGATATTTGAACTATATTGTGAAAATATAGCACATTGGAAGACATGGGTACATAGTTCAAAGGTTTATATTAGGTCCAAGTCCCATTTTATATTTAGGGGGGTTGTTACTCCTACTGTTTTCTTCTACTCCCAATGCTCATTGATATAAAGTATTGAATGGAATTTATATTGGGTTCACTCATGGGGTGATCCTATTCTTCATAAGCCTATTTTTGGAAGACTAGGTTTTACTCTAGACATTTAAATATCATGATTTTCTTCATTACCTATTTTGTTCTTTATAAAATTTACTACTGTATTTTTATTACTCTAGTTTTGAATAACAATCTTTTCATTGGTAAATGTTTTTGGAATTATTCTTTGAAACTGTTATCACATGATTGTATTAGAATAGTAGAAAAAAATATTTCTCATTATTTTGAAATAATCCATAAATAATTAATCATGTTATTTTTTTATAAAATAAAAATACTTTGATTGTTTTTATAGGGATTTGATATAGAAAACCTTAGTAGGAACAACCATAGAATATTTTTATAACTCCGTTAACACCCATTCTATGGTGTGTAGACCTAGTTTTATCTTTTGACAGAGGAAAACAAAAAAATATAGGATATTTGTATTTTTTTCAATTAGGTGGGGGAATATGATTGTGAGCTAATTGAATTTTTTCCCAAATAATCACATAGAGTATTTATAAATTTTAGATGTCATTTTTTTCATCACATATACTATGGTTTTCTATTGATTGTTATATGTTTTACCAACTATTATCCTTTCATTAGTTTATAAAACACATTTATTTTGGTTAGTCATTCTCTTATGTATATTTAAATTTCATTACAAAAGTTATGGTTGGGATATATCATTGCTTTTATTTCATATTGTGGATCTGTTACTAGTCTCCAGCCTTTGGTGTTCTTAAAAAATGATGTGGTATGTGGAAGCGCTGGTTCGGTTCTATTTCATTAGTGTATCATAGGATTACTTTTTAAAAATCGTAAAATATCATGGTTATCCTCTACCATGGGATGATAGTTGTCATGACATTGTATATTCATGAATTGAGTGTTTTTTTCTTCAGTGCTAGGAAAACACACTCTATGACATCAATTAAGATACCATGATATTTTGGAATGTGTGTTTTATATATTGATTTCATGATCTTGATCTCAGTTTCTACTGATGGTTTTCTATTTTGTAATACAATTTTCCTATTTTTTAAAAATTTATTAAATTATTTTATCACAATGATATATTTATGATACCTTTTCCATTGGTTCTAAGGGTGGGTCTAATGGATGATGTATAGTGGAATAATTCTCTATATAAGAATATCATAGAGGTTATATTTTGAGCGTTTTTTCATATATAACCAAATGTGCCAATATTATACAACGTAGATGTTGAGATATAATAAATAATGTGAGGAAAATGTTATTAATATAAAGACTTTATATATTAGAAAACATCTTCCCTTAAATTTAAAAATGACATTCAAGAGGTTAATGATTTTCTAGACTATATAAATTATATTAAATTTCCCTGGTGTACACTTCATACTATCAAGGTGATGGGATTTCATTTCAAGCCTAAAAATCCCAATAAGCAATAGAGGGATTCCATCGTCTATGTAGATAAGAATCATGGAAATGAATTCAATGGTTTCGTTAACGTATTATTTTATCCATTATATCTATATTCCTTGATGATATAATTGTAAATATAGTACATCTATTTCCTAAATGGAATGAATTAGGTGTTTACATACAGAAATATATTCATATAAATGGTTCATTTTTAATCATAGTTATAGAATATTTTACATCTGATGGTTTATAAGTACATAAAGTGTTGATGATAGAATATCAAATCTCATGAATTTATAAATTGTACTTCTTATTATTCAATGATGGTATAAAATCCTATAATGTAATAATTAGATACTCTATATATGATTTTATTCTCAGAACCTTTTATTAATCCCATTTTTGGAATAAATGAATGCAATGAAAAGAAGAAGAATAAGTTTTATCAGAATCACATGAGTCGGGGGGATTTTACAATTAGTGGGCTTCCTTTGAATCATTAGTTATATCTAATAGTATTCATTGTCTCTCTATTAGTGGATAAATTTTGGGAACATGATGAATTCATATTTAATGACTACCATGATGTAAAGTGGTTGTGGTTGTTTTGACATCATATTATGATTAGGTAGGGCTATGTCTAAGCTTAGATATGTAAATGGATTTATGGAACTGAAGGATACGATGGTTTATTGAAAATATACAATTTCCATAGGGATCTATCTAAATGGATTAGGAGTGAAAAAATTCATATAGACGATTATTTTTTTAAAGGTATTGATATGATCTTAGAGATAGGGATATGTACAATTTTTTTACAACTACATAAACAACTTTTTTTAATGCTTCCTCAGACTCATTTATATCTACAAATTTTATTGATGAGTTGAAATTTAAAACAATTATCATTTCCATTTTCAATTTATTTAGAGACACCAATTTCTAAATTAAAAGGGCATGCATCTTAGTTTATTTGTTTGTTATTGATATATTACATAAAGTAAGTAAAGAAATTCCTCAAACATTATCTATATATATTTTATTTCATCATAGATATGTATTTTATTATTTATCATAATGATGAGGTTGAGTGTTATCAAAAGTTTTTTTTTCATTCCTTATTTATGATGAGAGATAGATGTTTCCTTATGCTGAGTGAGATCGATGGTGTGGTCATAATACACCTACAAAAATAGAATAGATTAGTTTTTATTTCATAAAATTCTTGTCTAATTATGTTTCCCCTTTCCTAAATCTTCGGGTATTTATACAAATATTTCATTATATTTTCCTAGAATAATTCTATTGAATTCATCCAGAGGGAGGTGTAATGTTTATGATTGATCTGAATCAATGTGTATAACCAATCATAATTACCTCAAGTCATATGGAACTATTATATATAAAAGAGATCAGGATTTAGTTGGATGATCTGATAAAAATGGTTTTTTAGAACAAGTTTCTATCATGGATATATTGAGTTCATTTTTTTATTAAGGATTTAATTTAAATTAAATTATATATATATTATAATATGATTAACTATGTAATATTTATAAATAATATCCTTTCTATAGTGTGGGTAATTTTTTTGATCAATTGATTATGTATATGTGATTTTTTAATATAAAACAGAATTCAAGTTATCAATATCTCTATTTTTAATAATACTATATAACTAAGACTACATTATAGAGTAGATATGCCCATTATGACTATATTTTGATTAATTTTAGTCTAAAATTACACAAATGTTATTTTTAGGGATCATATGAAATATATCTTCCATAATTAAATATAATTTTTGTGTTTATGATCATTTATGTAATTGTGTATTATAATATTTTTGATCCTAAAAATGACATGTAACACCCCTGAAAATTGAGACATAAAAAGGCTAATGTTACTACCCATGCAACAAGATGCACATTTCTTTTGGTGAGCCTGCCTGATTAGAAATCCACAGTTAATAATGCTTGTCTAGAAGTATTAATATTGATGGGTGGACTTTTGGGATGTTTTCTAGTGTGTGTGTGAGTGAGGAAGAAACACACCGAAAGAACATGTGTTGGCCTATGGGGACAATCATTAGTCTGATAAGTTACCCTATTGAGTAATGCCCTATGGTGTGCTGGGAAGGAAACCAAGGTATTACAGGAGACCCATGGGGTCCGATGATAATGTTCATGGACCGGGGAGGTGGGACGTGAAAAATTGGTATCAAAGACAACACCCAACCGTAAGGGCTTAGGCATTGCATGGGTTTTAGAATCGAGGTCCACAATGAGGGCGTTGTGCTTTAATGTTGTGGATAATGTAACACCACTAAAAATTGAGACTTAAAAAGCTAAATGTTACAACCCATGTCAACAAGGTTCACCTTTCTTTTCAGGAGCCAACCTGATTAGAACTTCACAGCTAAGCATTCTTGGTCTATAGTATTATTCATGATGGGTGGCCTTCGGGGATGTTTCCAAGGGTGTGTGTGAGTGAAGAAAAACACACTTAATGAACATGTGTTGGCCTATGGGGATAGTCATTAGTCTGATAAGAGACCGTAGTGAGTAATATTCTATAGTGTGCTAAGAAGGTAACCAAGGTATTACAGGAGACCCATGGGGTCAGATGACAAGGTTCATGGCCCGGGGAGGTGGGTCATGACATGACCCAAATGAGTTTGGTTTTGAAAATCATGTGGAGTCATTATTTTTATGATATTCATTAAAAAATTAGTTTCAGGATCATTTGATAGATGTTCATGGATAACATGATTTCTAAAAATGTATTATAATAAGATCCTAATAAAAAATTGATCTATTTTTGTGGGATAATTCCAAAACAATCATTTGATATATAGATAATCCCATGAAATTATTTTCACTATTAGAATTTTTGAGGGTTTATTGATGTTCACACCACGATTGACTATTCTTAACATTAAAGCGGTGCAGTTAATCTTGGATTGAAATTTATTAATTATTTGGATGAGATGAAATGACTTTTGTCATCAGTATCCAAATTGATACTACCTGATTTAGTTAAAAATATGATTTTTATTGGGATTATTTTTCCATGGTTTGGAATTCATGTATATGAATGTTGGTTAGGGGGTGTATTATTTTTATCATCACCATTTTATGCATGAAAAAAATTAAACCAATCATAATTTAATTTATTTGTTCATCATGCAATTAAATATTTTCGGAAATATTTTATTATGCATAGTTTCATAATCATTTCTAACCATAATTGATTTATATTTATATTTTCTTATAATGAAATGCATCTAGATTATTTTTATGGTGTTTTATATGTAGTTCTATCTAGAATTATAATATATAAATCTCTTATTTATAATATATTATATGGTTAGAGAAAAAATGATGAGTTAAAGGGTATCAAATAATCCATTTATGGATGTGGGGGGGGGGGGGGTGGTAGTCTCTCCCTTTGGATAGTCTTCATTTTTTTGGTAATTATTATTTTATCCCAACTTCTATAAGGTGTTTTTTTACTATCGGATTTTAACATGGGATTTTTATTTTGGAATAATGAAGACATATTAATAAATGACACGATATTATTTGAGAAAGGGTATGATGTGTTACCATGTAGAGTATTTTTTCAACTATTACACAAGAAATATTTTGAAATTAGAGCATTTAAATCATTATAATTTTCTCTAACATCATTTAGTTCTGTTTTTTTAAATTATATTAGGTTTAAATCTACACTATTATTGGATTTCTATAGAATCATCTCAGTAATAAATCTATCAACATGTTTACTAATTAGTTTTTTAAATCATCTCATTTTATTTTATTCAAGTATGATACTATGGTTAATGATATGGGTAATATGTATATAAAGTATGTTGTGAGGTTATATGGGGTTCTATAACATTATCTTGTTTAGGGATCATTGTATTACATCCAGGTTTTTTATGATTCTCCAAGTGTCAATGGGGAAACTGGTAAGGTGGACTATGACATAACATATAAAGATATATTTCATAATTGAAAATTCTATTTAGATGTTTGATGACATGAAAAATGTCTACATGTTGGATTCTATTGGATCATGGAATTATAATATGATAATGGACAAGTATTCATGTAACAATAGTTGTTAGTTGTTGATCAGATATGGTCCATTTGAGTCTTTATATGGTCATCCATGATTACAACTTATTTTTTATAAAATGGAAGGAAGGGACCCTCTTTTTCGATGTACCACATTTATGAATCTTCCAAAAGGATTCAGTTTTTACATCAACATCTATTTAAAACAAAGAGTAAATATAAATCTGTTATAGATCCTCAATGTCACCCTTTGGATTTTTCCGTAGGTGAATAGGTTTTTATGAATTCTTCTCTTCATTTGGGTCAAAATAAGATTTATAAATAACAAAATGATGGGTCAAAAATATGTTAAAATATTTGAGGTTACTGATCTCCAAGGGAAGTATTCATTTTAGTAGTAAAAGAGGTCTTAGTTGATAGTTATCCGTGTTTTTTCATATATATCTCAATTCAAGAAGTGCCATGCAAATCCCCCTCTTGATCTAATTTATGATGTGATTGAGATACAGCTTGCCAATTAAGTTATATAATATATAGTGAATATTATTTATACTCCATCTAGTATATTACATGTGAAGTTTAACATGTTGGTTAGAGTTGTATCATGGAACATGTCATACTATCATGATACATGGTAGTGTGAATCATCAATAAAGGATTAGTGGCCTCACCTATTTCTGGGGCACCCTTCTTCTAAATGAATTCATCTGTATATAAATACTTATGGTGGTGATATTGTGACATACATGATTTTATTGTAGGATCATATGATTTTTGGGAGTTTTTTATGGATGGATTGGGAGATCATTTCACGTGTTTCTATAGAATTTTTTCGGCCACTACATATATATATTTTTAGAGCATATGATTATAGATTAAAGAGTAAATATCATGGTAAAATTCTATAAAACCCATTAAATGGTGTAAATTTTTTTTACCTATATATTTTACAATTTTAATTTACCACACAATATGATTTTTAGCATAGGTGATGTTTTTATTAATTTTATATCTATTGGGGTGATATTACAAAACATATCCTTAGATTTCAAAGTAACCACGTCATGCCTAATAGTTTATACACACTAAAATATTGAATTATAATACATTATCTCATTAATTTATTTCCCATTAACCAAAGAATAATCCATGTTATTTTTATCCTACACCCCTTATAGATATCATTATTCAGTTTTTGATCAATGTGGGGTTTATGTTTCATATCCTTATGGAAGATGAATTTTTCTTTATTAATGGATACAGGTTTTTAACATCTATGTTACACCACAATTGTATAAATATATTATCACAAATTTATTTTCATGTGAATGTTATAGATTTGTTTGGTGATCTCATTCTAGGGTATACTATTTCGATTGGTTGTAGTGTGATATATATTATTATCATGTTTTTTATGATATAACCTCTCTGTAAATTATTCCATTTATTTATTTCTATTTTAAGATGTGTAAATCCGGTATATGACCTCTTTTTTTCCATGGAATTCCTTATACTCTTTGGGGATCACAGTGTGAGAATGTGCAATATGTGTATATAGTAGGTGGTTCAATCTATATCCTTCATTTAATGAACATTAATTTATATTTCTTTATAATTTGTTTTAAAAATTAAATGGAATGGTTGTTTTCTATGCCTAAATGGATTTGAAAGAAATGATTTTTCTTCCCAAAGTCACGAAAATAGAAAATTAGTCTTAAATAAATTGAGAAATGGATTTTAAGACAATTTTTTATTAAAATTAACAGTTGTTTAAAATATATTTTTAAAGGGGTATGAAAACGTTTTAGGAATAAACCATACTTCTTAATCCTTGGTTAATCAGTTGAAAGGTTTATATTGTTTCCATTGTACAATCTATCTACCAGGAGTTTCACTCATCGGTGGTTTTTTAACACATTCCAATTTTTATCGGTGCATGATTTACTTTGATATGGGGTTCACTTATGGTTTGTTCCTCTACTCCATATTTATGTGGTCTATGAATATTACATTTTAGTATTATTTTAATGTGGTAATATTTATCTTTGATAATTAAAGGTTTTGATACTTGGAATGTATAAAATTATGAATTTTTCCTTATATTTTTGGGTTTCGATATAACATCATTTAATTTTGATAATTTTTTTGTAAAGTTTTCTTGGAATCAAAATTCTTGAATTGCTTTAGAATGATTTAAAAAATGAAATATTTACTCTTCTTTTTATTTGAATCGTATTTTCATGTATCAATACATTTTTCATTAAAATGAATTTACTGATATTACTTTTATAGAATCATTATATATAACACTAGTGTGGGATCCTTTTGAGATTGTTCACCTCACACAGTAGACACCCATTCAACAGTGCATAGACTTGGTTATGTATTTTTATTTTAGAAATTTGAAGTCTCCAAATTGAGGTAATGATGTTTTATATCAACTTTTTATGATTATATCATAGGGATATGGTAGGATGTTTCCAAAAATATAACATGTATTATATTTCTATGTTATTTCCTTTATTGTTTTACTTGTACATAGGGTTTGTTCTGACTTCTTTGTATTGTATAACTTCTTTTATTTTTTTGGTGGTGTCATGTATATATATATATATATATATTGATTTCCCTTTCCAATATGTTCTTATATATTTTGTGCCATATGATTTATGTTAGGTGAAAACATCACCCCATGTTATTGTTGATGACTGGGTGCTAGTCATCAGCCTATGTGTATCAAACATTCCCTATAGGAATGTGGTGATTCAGGTATGTATCTAGTTTGTGAGGGAATCCCAGATCTATTTTCTATAATATTGTTTATTACAGAAGTGTATAAATTGATGTGTATATGAATAATGTTCTAAAACATTTAATTATGATATTTATTATTAGGTTATTTGAGGTTAAATAACTTTCGTTTAAATATATTAAAATGTTAAGGGACCTTGTAACTCAAACTCCTTTGATTAGATTTTAAAATTTCTTATCTAAATTTATTTTTTCCTTGAAATTAAATTCGAAATAATGTTCAATTTTTCATTATGGGGAAAATGAGTTATCAAATCAATTTTATTTCCATGAATGTTATTATATACAATTTTATTAGAAATAATTTATTTTTAGAAAATTATACTCTTAACTATATCTATTATAATTATGAATACAAAAAGCATTATTAATCACATTTAATAATTTTTTTCATTATATTGATAATGAACTATATCTATTATAATTTTATTTTATATTTTATTCTATATTATTCTTATCTAATGTTTAATATTTTTTTGATTGAATTTTCAATATCAATCGATTTAATCATTGAAATTATTTATATGTTTTATGTTGCATTTATTATTTCAATGGGTTCCATATAAAAATGTATTGATATCTATATGTATGTTTTATCAAACTCATTTTAGTTCCATATATTATTTTTATGATGATTTGGAAATATCGTGATACCCATTTTCAATTTATTGGTTATTTTATGATGTGATGACAATTATTAAGCTGAAAATTATATATGATATCTATAATGGGGTTACATATCTCCATATAATAAATTTGAAAATGTATTATATATCATGAGATAAAAAATTTATGTAAACATGATTGAAATTATTAATGTAATCAATGGTTTACTGTAATGGATTTTATATCTACTCTTAATTTTTTATGTGATATGGTTTGTGAGTATCCAGGTTCAAAAAGATATGAATATGTATATTTATGAGCAAGTAAATTTATTTTAAAAATTTAAGGGCCAATGTTTTATTATGAATGTTTCATTTTCTCATTCTATAGTAAAAAAGTGTAATAATTTTAGATTATATGTCTTATAATTGTGGCTCATGTTTTACATTTATTTATTTATGTATTTTAAATTGGATATTTTTCATTAATTATAGTTTTCCTCTTGTTTATGATCTATCCATTATCACATTTTTTATATTATATCTTATTGATAGTTTGATATCACCAATTATTATTTTTTTCCTTACCTATGAAATGAGGATGATTTTTACTCATGAAATATTTATTTTTAGATTTTGATTATGGATACATGAGAATATTACTTCATATATTATTTTTAATGTTTCAGGTATCCCAAACACAAATTCATTAGGACCATGGGTAATGATACTATTTTTTTAATAACGAAAACATTTTATCTATATTTTATTTATAAATATATATCTTGGGTCACAAATAATATTAATTCAATGTATACTATAATCCAAATACCTAGTCTAGATCGAATTACCAAGCCTGTTTTTTGTATATAAACTATTTTTTTCAGTTATCTATCTTTAGATATTATACATAAAATCCAATTAGTAATTATGAATAGAGATTAAATGAATTTATTTATTTATAATTTAATCATGGTAATCATTTTATTAAATAAATTACATGAACATTAATTTTTATTTGTCTGACAATGCTATGATATAAAAAAATTATTTTTCACAATTTATCACTATATATAATACATTACTAAATACATCATGTATATACATAAAAATAATAAAACACAATTTTGAAATAAATATTTCAAAAATATATTTTCAGAACTTAATTAAAATATAAATGATATAAAAAATTATAGAAAATAATATTAATTATTTCATCTTGATTCAATTAAACACTATCAAATATAAAATAATTCCAATGATGAAATCAATTGGACATAAAAACACATCTACATTTTTAACATTTCATAAATGGGTTCAAAATGAGATCAATATACAAAATTTTGCATCATTTCTCTATTATGATAAAATAATACTGAGTCGGTAGTCGCCACCAAACCCTACATAAATACTATAAAATAAAATTCTTGTATCTATAGAATAATTTGCGATCAGAATAATTATACAACATAGTTAGTATATAATATATGTATTGAATCTGGAATAAATTAATCCATTATTAATATTTTTTTGGGGTTTACATATGAATCTATAGAACCCCACCATAACTGATTAATTCCATGATAAATATCCATAACTTTGAATCCTACTCACTAAATGATTCCAAAAAATATCTAATTATGTTCTTCAAGAAAATCCATAATAGAAATGAGAAAAATATTTCTTAATCGTTATTTAATAAACCATATATCTAGTTTGATTTAGAGAAATTGTAAATTTGTACCCATACAATTATTTGTTACCAGAATGTAAAACAAGGGTAATGTCGTCCATATATATCTTATATGTGCATTTCAGCATTATGTTTCATCATTATAGGGTTGAAGTAAATTTAATAATATTTTAATTATATCAACATTCTATTTCATAATATAAAAACATTAATCATATACCAACACATATAACCATATGTCACATGGGATACAATATAACATCATAAGCATCATATCATTTAATATTATGCATCGGAATAATTTATTTAATATAATATTTGACATAGAAAACCCATGTGAAATTTATAATGAAAAATATATAATAAATATAATAAAATTGACCACAATGAAACTCATTTTCTTCAAAAAAGAGATAAATTAAAACAAAAACTATACCAAATAATTCTCATTTGTTATAAAGAACTAAATATGACTAGTACCATAGAAAAGTGGACCCAAAAAAATAAAATATAAAAAGTAACTAAAATTATGTAAAACCATTAATTTTAAAGAAAAATAATAATTTTTAATTTAACATAATTTACGTCAACTAACTATCAAGACATACAGAAAATTAATTATCAATAGAGGAGGTGGTTTTTTACAATTTAATTTATTACTAATTTTAATATATAATATTGGAAAAATTATATGTTATACCATCTCAAATGATTTTCAAAAACCATTAATTAGTTTGTAAGTATTCCAGCATCATATCACCATGAATTCAAAATTAATATCCGAAGTGAAAATTCCTTATCATAAAAAAAATTAATATTCATCTATATATTATAGATTAACGATTGGATGAGGATGTAGATTTATATGAACTTATGGGATAGAAATTATTTAAAAAGTGTATTATATAATGATTAATCGGAATAACTAGAATAATATTCATCCCCATCGCTAGATATAGTGACGATGAAATCCTACTATATATTGAAAATGAAATGGGTCAATTTCAAAGGAAGAATAAACATTGGTACCTTCAGAAAAGATGTTATTTAATAGATGATATCTATGTCTTGTTTATGGTTTTATAATATAGATATGTAATAAAATGCATTAAATATTTTATAATAAATAGGCATATTTAACATAATTTTTTTGAAATTTCCTTGACTTTATTTAGTATCCCATAAAAATACATAATATATAGATTAATAAATTTAAATTTTAGGAAATAAATATTATCATGTTTTGGGTCCACCAAAAGATCTATTGATTATATTTACGAACATTTCCTAGACATCATTTTTTATCCTCATCCACCCAGTCCTATTATTTATCTATTTGATTATAATGATATTATATCTCATATAATATAAGAAGTACTCTCTATGGTAAAGGGTTATATATTATTTCAATTATATGTAATATATACATTGATAATGAAATGAGATGATTCTGGTTATTTACACATCATATTTCCTATTAATCATTGATGAAATTACAGATTATGTTGATTTTTATGAATATTTATAGTTTTATGTTGTTTCAATAATTATTTTTCGACTGAAATTTTCTCATAAAATATATATATATTAATTATATTATTATATATTGTTTATTGACCTGATTATAGAAAATATCATTGAAATAATTCATCATTTTCGAACAATTACCTAGATAATATCCTATTATTAGTAAAATAATTTTTGGGATCTAAATAATAATTATTTATTTATTTATCTAATTAAAATTCTCATTTTTCTATTATAAAACGAGATTATTGATCATAAAAGTTATCCTATTGTGGTAATGAATAAAGGAAAATTATAGGAGTTAGAAGATATAAATTTTATGTGATTGCTATAATATATTATTTTTATATGTTGTTATTAGAAAAGTTTATTCATAGATATTTATCGTCCCATGTTATAAAAATATCATAAATTAAATGGTGAATGATATCATCTAGAATAAAAATGGATTATTATAAATGGTTATATTTATAATAGTGGTAAGATGTAATAAATATCACTTAGGCACTGTAATCGTGCATAATCTATTTTTATATTTTTTGATTGAATCTATGATCATAAATAAATATTTTTTATTGTTCAATAGAAATTTTAATCACCAAAAAAATGAATACACTAATCAAATGCATAGATTTTGACGACAAGATAGGTAATAACTTATCATTATTATATATGTATAATATAATTTTGGATAAAATTTTAATCATATGATCTTGGAATGGTTGTCCAAAAATATATTACGTTCTCATCGCATTTATACACTGGTAAAATATGTTGTGCCTTATCTTAATTAAGCATTATTATATGATTTATCACATAGGATTGCAATTAATTCATTATATAAGATCATTATATATAGTGAATTTTTGATATAATAATATCACATTACAAAAAATAACTACAAATACCTTTTACTTATTGGTAACATCCGTAACATAATCGTATATTAAACAACATGGGGTAACTTCAAGACATACATATAAAAGAGGTGAGCTATAAATATCATTTAAGAAATGTAAATATAATAACATGAATAAATTAAAACATGTTACAATATAGTTATATAATAGGATCATAGAAAGGGTGAGAATAAGAAATCAAGATATAAAGATATGATATATCATGATAACATAAAGGCAACATGGGAAATGTTGAAACATCCTTAAAAATTCATAATAAATATTGGAAAAAGCTAACTAATTGGACACCCAGATTAAAAAATGCTAATAATGGAATAAGTTTTAATCATTATACCAACATGGATTCTTATGTGCATAATCATAATCCAATGGATTTATGCACTATATAATTCAATGTTCACCCAGTAATATCATTTTATTCTCATTCTTTTGTGTTCCAAATAGATCCTTAATATGGATTCATTAATCGTTATACATTATTACACCATCAAGGAGTTTGGAATACATATGTATATGTCAAAAATCATAGTATTATTTTTGTATTTATGTGAACACCCTTGATTGTAAAAGTGTATGTTATTTACTAAACACTTTTATTGTCATGGAAAATTGATGTAAAATTTATACAGTAAAATGATGCATCATTAAAAATCATAAAATCCATAGATGTGAGAGAATGTGGACTCTTTTCATTTAAATAGAAAATGTAATGTAAAAAATGAAATATAATGATATATTAAAAAAATTAGAATTGGATATAGAAGGAATATAATAATAAATGATAATAAGGATGATAATGATTGGATCCATTATTTCTTGCATGTCAATAAAAATACTGTGTAGGAGCTTCTTGAATGCATGGGGGTAACATTAGAGGACTGTAGAGAGGGGATTGAAGAGTAAAGACATCTTCCATGTATTTTTTGTGAAGATAAATGAGATCTTGGGTGGGTGTATATAGGAAATGAATATGAATTTATTTAATATTTATCAAACATAGTTTCTTCAATCCATGTACTAAAATAACCAAAAAAAGAAACATCCCTTGGTATTTAACTTGGTTTCTACAGAAATGGATGTAGATTTCATAATATTATATTTCCAAGGGATAAAATAATAATAAAATTCCATTTTTATTGATGAATTGATTCATAGTCTTAAAAAAGGATTTTAAAGCATTAATATTTATTATTGTTATTGTATGAACTATAATTTATTTTTAAAATTAATAAAATAAACAAAAAATTATTATTTTTAACTTAACAAATAATATTTGGTCTTGGAAACTATTTATAGAATTTAATACATCACATTTTGGACATTATGATATCCTAATACGGGCAATATATTTATAATGTATTAATTTTTTACAAAAAAAATGTCACTATCTCATAGAATATTGATATAAATCTCTATTGGATAATTTCGAAGATATGAATCAAAATATTTTATTAAAATAAAAAATATATTTTTTTAAATATTTTAGTTTTCAATCTTTAAAAAATAATCGACATTTATTGCGAGAAACTAGATTTTTTTCAATAACTGTTTCAAACAATTATAAAAATTGTAGTTGGGTTCATAAAAATAATATGATCATTTATATATAACAATCATTTTTTTATTTTTTTTATTAACATTTAATTTACATAAAATCAATTATTTCATCTAAATATACATAAAAATTGTATTTGTATACTACAAAATATTACAATTATTATTTTATTGTTTCAAAATCATAACTATTTATAATAAAATTATAATACGGTGAAAATTTAATAATTATTCTACATAATATATATAATCATATTATTAGGGTCTTAATACATATCCCTTAAATACACTAGAAAACATACTAAGGGTAAGGTGGGTGATGGTGAGAAATTCAATGGGTTTTTAGGCATACATGATTTTGGTCATAATCATGATAACATGGATATTATCCAAAAAATTGAATTGCATAAGTTTATTTTGTAAGATATCGACAAGTTCGTTGTAAATATAAATGAATAGATATTTAATCTCCCATTTAATCTCTAATAAATGGGATTTATATGTTATAATATTTTTGATTTAAGTCACCACATCATTTTCCTTTGTCAATTGGGTTTGTTAAAACCCTATATTTATATTAATCGTAGTATCAATATCCAACTTCTATATTATAAATATAATGGATTCATATAAGACAATTAAATATTGTAGGATATAATATAACAAAATTAGTAAAAAAATTATAATCATTATATATAAGAATACATTTAATTAAATTGAATATGTATTTTTTTTATAACATTTCAAGATGTTTCAATATTCCCACATTCAGAAATTCCACCCTAAAAATTTTCATTTAGGATACAAAAATAGATGAGAGTAATTATGTTTCATCACCTCCCCCGGTTCCAACACTTATTCCATAAACAATTTTTCACTACAACAAATTGACATAGTGAATTGTATTATGTTTTTAGAACATGTTCACTAAGATCTATGACTTTCCTCAGCTACCCTTTATAGGAAAGACCATTCTCCAATGGAAACACTAATTGATTGATTTCATTTGAGGTATATGGTATGTATATCATGAAGAGTGAAACATGAACCACATTATGTACTTTATATATGTTATCTAGGAGTTCTATTTGATATGACACATCTCTAATGTGATCAATGTTTTTAAGGCGCTGAAATTTCATATACTATTTTATTCCCTCTTCCCAAATATCATGAATTTATTCCATGTAGACATGTTTATTAATAACATGTCTCCAACATTTAAATCTATGTATCATTGATGATTTTCAGAAAATACATTATGTTGAATATGATAAGCCTTTATGTTGTACTTAATAGTATTATCATTTTCTATAATTCTCACCTATTCATTCTGAAAGAAAAACCTATGATTGATCACAAATGTGATACACTGAGCATATAATTATTTTTTAAATATGACTATTTTAACATTTCCATAAAACCTATCGATCTGAGTATGATTTATTACATTCTGAATAATATATTTCTTAATTATATTGATACATACATATAAATAATCAATCAAATTTTCATAATGCCTTTTTGTTCTTAAAACATTTTTTAATAAAAATATATTTTTACTTATTTTTATGAAAATAAGTATTATAATGAATTTCTAAAACATTGAAAAAAAATTATTTTTCAGAAAATACAATTTTATGATAAAAATTTATTAAATAATAAATTGTAAAAATATTAATTTTTTTTAAAAATATATATTTTTCATGGAATATTGAAATATAATATTCTTTTAATGTTTCATCTCATTTGATATGTTAATTAATTTAAAATTATATGTATTATTTTAATTATTTTCCTTGTTGAAATAATAATAATTCATTTAAATTTAATTATATTAATTAAATTTAAATAATATTTACACTATATCTCTATATAAGTGTATATCTAGGATTGGAAATGCAATTTTTTTTAAATTTTTTAAATTGAATAATGAATCCCTATTAAAATTATTTTATAAAATTCATAATGAAAATTGATCTAAATGATTGTATTATTTTTTATATAAATATATATGAATTTAAATGCATAACATTAATACTAGTGTATATAATTTTAATTTTAAATAATCATTTCCCAAAAAAAATTCATTTTTCAATAAAATGCTTTCCACAATGCTTAAAGGTTTTTTTAATTAAATAATTAAACCACTTTTATTTTATATTTATAAATTGGACTTCATATTTGGAATAATGGTACTTTATATTATGTAATAATATCAAAATATTTTTTTAATAAATATGAATAGTAACAATAATAATTATTTTTTACAATGGAAAAATGTAAATATGTAAATTAAAGGTCAAAGTAATTTATCAAAGAGTACTATCAATGTATTCCAAACCTATGAAAAATTAATATTTAATTTTTAATTAACTAATTATTTTCCATATTTCTTAAATTTTAAGTTAATAAATGATAATATAATAAGTTTGATATAATTTATGTTTTCAAACGATAAAAAATTGTACTTTTGAGTGATATGAAATTTCAATTAATAGATTTATTTTTAAGATTTAACGTATTTATGAAATTAAAAAATATTTTCGTGACATATTGTTATCAAATTATTATTATTATAAAACAATGATCATATAAATATATTGATAAAAAATTTAAAAATATAAGGGTTTAAAAACTTATATTGTCTTAAAACACCGCTTTTAAAAAAAATGACGGTTTTTATTTTACAGATGATAAATAAAATATTTAAAAAAATTTATTAATATATAATTAATAATTTTTATTAATTCACTACATTAAAATTATCATATTGTGAATTTTTCATATTATTCCAAGAAAATCAAATTTTCGGTTAAAAAATAAATATCGTTTAAATATATGGAGTCTATAATTACACCACAATGACACAAAAGATATATAATATATAAAATAAATTTTATCCATGAAATAAATATATTTTGTATATTTAAAATAATTTTGTATATTTATTTTTTTAATTTTATATTTCCCTTTTGAATCCACCAAACCCTATAATATATTTTAATATTTAAAAATCAATTTTTATGAGTTTAACTCACATATAAATAATTAAGTGTTTTATTTTATAGAGTGCAAAATTTATGCATGAGAAATAATAAATAATTATCTACTATATTCCAATATTAATCCACTCTGATCCAGTTTATATTTACAAAAAATCCTTATATCATATCCTTATTCTCACAAACCCACTATATATGTCCTCCGAAGGCATCACCAAGATCTCAGTTTTCAAGTGTTAGTGATCCATCAAATCTTTTCTCTTTTAATATTTAATTATTATCGTACATATTCTGTTTCCAATTCATAGTGATGGGAACGAATTTCCAAGTCCATATACATTACCATTTTATTTCCAAATAAATAGATAACTCCATCGCTCTAATAGACCACATTTATGATTTTTTTATCTTATGTTGTTATTCTTCAAAAATTTCTTCATGATTTTCCAGGCCAAAACAATTTGGTAGTGAATACCGTACCCATTTCATATCAAGAAGGATCAACTTTATTCAACCATACCTCATTTTTATTGGACATATATGTATTCATTACACACTTTTTCATGAGGTAATAATGTTAAATGGTGAATGAATCTATGGTATATGATTTCTATGGAAAACATAATCCCAAGAATGGATGGATGTGTTTGGATGTGCCCGAAAATATATAGAACTCTAATGCATTGGGTAAATTATTGTCTTGTGAGACATCATATTGGGATAAATAGTTAACTGATTCTTTTATGTAAATTTTCCCATAAATAATTCATGTAGTTATTCTTGATTTATGATTAGGAATCAATGTTTTTTGTTGTTTCCACTATCCCCATGATGCAATTATGCATTGATGATATACCATATGTTATTATTCTCTGTTATAGTTCTAATTATTTATATGACCACTTTATATGACTGTTTTCTATCATTTATTAATTTCATAATGTTATTTCATTTTTATTCCCT
The DNA here is from genome assembly GCA_963277665.1 of Viscum album. Taxonomy (NCBI): domain Eukaryota; kingdom Viridiplantae; phylum Streptophyta; class Magnoliopsida; order Santalales; family Viscaceae; genus Viscum; species Viscum album. The sequence goes on along the minus strand of OY728147.1, from coordinate 2,134,095,643 downwards.
TACAGATATCTCACCAGATTCTTATGTATATTTCCAGGTAATCCCATGCATTTTCATGTACGAGCATGTTAACTACATTTTCTTTAAAACAATGTATTAACTATTATAATATTTTTTTGTAGTAAAAAAATTTAAATATATATATATATATAATTATCATAAACCTATGATTTATTAGGTTTAATTTTATGTTATAATTAATGAATTATATTGAAATATATATAATGGTGGTTATAGTTGGAATCAGGGGAATTGTCTAGTTATTTTTTTAGAATTAAAAATTTATATAGAAAGACTTAATGATATGAATAAGTATATAAAAACATCCATATGTATTTTTAATTATTGTGTTTTTGTTTCATCAATAATATAAATATGTAATATGATACTATATGTATCTGTGGATATGGAAAAAATTTACATAGTGGTAAATACTAAAAACACTGTGTTCGGTCGGACTCGACTGAGAACTAGTGCATGACAATAGGCCTTTCTAAAAACCTAGTAGGACAACGCTAGGATATATGATTTTCAAAACTATAAATATTATTAATGTATAAAAAATTACCATAGGAATATATTTTATGAATTACTTATTGGTTAACAAAGAAAGATTCCTTCAAATTCATATGTTTTGAAATAAATTTAGTTTATATGTTATCCATTAAAATTCATTGAAATCATGTTTATATTTTTAATAGTATAAAAATATGAATGAATAATTTATCCATTTATTCAATTCAGAGACTTTGAATAACATGAATATGTTTTCAATATTTGGTGTATTATCAGATCTGTTAGAGGTTTATTGTAAAGCTTCACGCATAATTTTTTTTTATTATATTCTCATCATTTAGAAAAAAGATATGAAATTATTGTGTAAATTAATTAATGGAATAAATTATACTTATTAATAATGTATCATAACTTATTTTATTATTATATAGAAAAAATTTAATCCTTAACTATTATAACATAATCATGAATTAAAAATATTTTCATATTATGATCATAACTGATGAATTGATGGAATCTTCACCAATCACTGCTTTACAGTTTTGTTGTCCTTAAAATTAATTTTAAAATGTTATATATAACTCTCAATTTGTTCTTTGGTTTTACTTTTCTCTTATATCTCTAGGTTTTAACTACTCAATAATGTTCACTATTTTGGAATCCATGTGATGTGATTCCTTTTATAACTCCATTTATCACTTTCCAAGTTGATGTTTTAATAACCATATATATGATGTGGGTTTTTAGGAATGATGATTTATAATGTGAGAACAATTCCGAAATAGTTCATGCTTAAATTTAAATTATGAAATTTATTATAGTGGGGAAGAATTTAACACCCTGATTTTTTTATAAAAGAGGAATCTATGTTTGATATCATATGTGATACAAAACCATTAAACCAAACAATGAATAATCATTTACATATGATTATTTTTATTGTTAATTAAAATATATAGATATGAGTTCTATTTATTAATTCATTATATATATATATATATATATATATCTCATATTTATATTTTCACATTCATATTATCTATTACATCAATTTTTGGTAATATCATAATTTCACTAAATTGTTTTTTCTTAAAAATTAATTTTTATTCAATTTTATAAAAATAAAATAGAATTATTATTTAATAGAATTATAAAAAAATGTATTTGATAAGACAAATAAATTTTCAAAATAATAATATCTATTTTAATTAATTTTGAATATTTTTAGTTTTCCAAGAAATATTGATTTTTTGGTGAAATGATAAAAATACCCTTTTTATTTCATAATGTAATTATTCTCATAAAATATAATAAATTAATATTTATATTTATATTTTAATTTTACTTAAATGTAAAATAATATTTATTTAAATATAAATATTTTTAATATATGATTTTAGCAGGAGTATATTTTTTTTGGGATTAAAAAAAACTTTTTAGAAAACTATTTCAAAATGCATAATATTTATCAATCATATTTATTTTATGAATACCCTAATTATAAATTACATAAATGTTTTTTTATTATATATATATCCTTAGGAATTTATGTTCCAAAAATGATGATTAAAATATATACGGTTAATGTAAATTCATTTTTCGTTAAAAATTAATTTTTTTTAAAACACATTCCACCGCACTTATAGTTTTTATTTTTAAATAAATTCTTCCAAATTTATTAATTGTTTCTAAAAATGGATTTTATATTTGGATTAAACACAATTAGTATTGGTCAATAAGATTAACTATAATTTTGGACAATATGAATAGAATATATTATAAAAAATAACTAATTAAAATAGTGAAATTCAAAATCGATAATTAAAGATAAAATTAATATAAAAATGAAAAGAATAAATGTAAACTAATCACATTAAATATTTATATTTCCATCAAATTTATATGATTATTATTTTTATTCTTAATTTATTTATTTTATAAATGATAATGTAATCTGTTTGATAAAAATTATATTTTTATACGACAACCCATAAATTGTATATTTTAATCTAATATTGAATTTAATAAATTAATATCGATTATTTAGTTTTTTTTGATATAAATTATATTTTAATGAATAATAATTATAAAATTTTGATTATAGGAAAATTATCATATAATATTAATTAGGTAAAACTTAAATTTTATAAGGGTTCAAAAAAAATTATCGTCAAAAACAAAAAATTTATCATTTAATTTAAATATTTTATTAAAATGAATATATTCATATTTATTGAATATTATTTAGATAAAATGAATATTTTGTTTCAATCATAATGTCCAAATTATCAAATGGTTAAATTTTAATAATTTTTTGAGACATTCAAATTTTATTATAAAAAATAAAATTTCGTATAGATATATAGTGTGTAATGTGACATAAAAAATAACCAAATTTTATATAATAAATAATATAAATGGTAAAATCCACCAAATATTATATTTCAATCTAAAATAATGCAATTTTATTTTTTATAAATCCATAATTAATCATTCAAAACCATTAATAAATGTCATGTTTTTATAATAATTTATTTAACTATTTGAAACATTTACACATAAGAAATGTTATAATTTTATTATAATTGGACATTGAACATGTATAATACATAAACCACCCCTGTTTGGAAGAATTCATGGGAAAAACATTACGTTCCGGGCACAGAGGAAGTGTATCTAGATGGTGCCCAACTCTGATTTTTTAAATGATAAATGGTTAATATGAGATTAAACTCAATGATGAATGTCATGAACAATGAGATTAAATAAAATAACTAAATAATAGAAATTATGCCATAAGTGGAGGTAATATCATCAATTATTATTTATAATTTATTTATTTAATTAAATAATTACCATTGGTTAAATTTTTTCATCATTCTAGAATCAGACAATATATCTATGTTTTGGAATCATTCCTCTAAAGTAACAAATTGTATATTCACTCAAGAGGTGATCCACACATCTTCCAATAATCTCTAGATGCCTCTAACACAATCTTTGTGTTCTATCATGTAAGTGTTTTATTCTCACCGACATTTAATTACTTCAATAACTAATAACAATGTGTTCTCCATGATCCGGTGGAGAAGGATTGCTCTCCCTTCATTGATACAGTTAAGGAGAAGGTATATCAATAAGAATGATAGAATTCTGATATTATATTATGGAAAAAATAATCTAAAAGAGTTTTCTATTGAGAAAATAAAATTTCTTGGATTGTATATCACTAGGATTAAAACAAATTGCACATGTTCACTTAATTATTTATTTAATCCAAGGGAAACCCCATGTAAAATAATAATATGAAAATCATTATTTCTCAACATGATCTTAACATGTGAATATAAATAAATATAATTTAGTAAAATAACATATAACATTTATTATTTCCCAATGAAACTAAAATCACTGTCCCCCATTCTACCATAATATTTATTTTACCTTTAATAAAGAATATTTATTCATTAAATATATATAAATGGATTATTCTATAGTAAATAAATAAATATTATATTTAAAATATAGAAAAATAATTATATTTGATCAATAATGCATGAATAGTTATTAAACCACATATGAGAATTATATTTATTGAACCTATTAATAATTAACTAATAATATTATATTTAACTAAAGTTGTGGATACGCATAATGTGTGACTCTCTAGCCCTTTTTTACAGTGTCATTAAGTAATGTTGTATATATTCCATGGTTATCATCTAGAAACAGGACATGGCCTCCATAGAGAAAAATATTTAAGGTCTTATTGACATGTCACCTTATAATAATTCTTACTATGTAATATAAACCCTTTATCTAAATATCTCAAATCAAGTTGGCTATATGACTGTGCCATTAACCTATGTGTTTGATGTCTCATTCATTGAATTCGTAGAAATAGAACATTCTTATAGAACACCTTGTACATGGATTTATTTAAGCTATATCATCTCCATCAAAATTCTTAAGATATAAACATCTTTTAATGAACATAAGGTTCAAATACTTTTTTTATTATTCATTAATGTATCATTACTCAAGATCAACACAACATTTCCTTCGTCACTACGAACATATTTAATCATAGTTTTTTAAATACATCTATGTGTGCGTATCTTAATAGTAATTAATAAAAATAATATAGTCTATGTATAAATTCAAACGTCCATAAATAGGAATATCCAATCACTGATGAAGATGTGGATTTCCAACTAGTGGGTATCATTCTCACATTATCCTCTTAGATTTTATCAATGGTGTATAACAAGAGATTGTGACTCAATTTCCTAAAATTATCCTCCCTCAATATCATATATCATTTGTGTCCCTCAATTGATATCTTCTGGATATAAAACATATATTCAAGAATAATGTCTTCTAAATTCTATTCTAATCATCACGAGGAACATCATGGACCTTTTAGTTATACCACTAATCATTAGTCATTATAACATATTTTGTGATTTATATGAATAAATCTGATGTGATATGTTGTTTATTAATATTAAAAAAAATTATACACGTTTATAATAAACAAAATAGATGATGGTTCTATGGAACCAACACCCACAGACTCCCACTATAACTAGAGACAACTACTAAAATCCATCAATACACTACCTCTCACCTGGTACTCATGATTATAATGACATAAGAATCTATCCAATGGCTACATCACATTTTATTTTCGGGTACACTACAAAGTGACACTTCACCCCATGATAGAAATACCTCTAGAGGAAATAATTTTAGTATATATGTTTCTTCTATTTGTGATACCTTTGATCTTTTTCATTATTATCCACTAAAGTATTATTATAATACTATGTGATACAATATTTACTTCTAGAAACCACATAGGTCGTGTAGACAATGTTCCAAATCCAATATCAATCATTTTCTATATTAAAAGCTTCCATTTACTTGAATTCCTCTATATAGTCAGTGAAAACTGGATTCTTTGTACACTTCCCCATTAATGGTTCTTCATTGAAACATAAAAAAATTCCAATTACAACATGAAAACATATTTCTATGTATAAAAAACAGCATTAGTATAACATCTGATGACTAGATCTGCATCTCTTCCATACACAAGGAACATATCCTTATTTCTTCTTATATACATATGTATCACCTTAACTGTAGTCCAATGTTGTTATCATATATATTTTTAATATCTTCCCGCCATGTTAAATGCATATGAAAATTCAGGCCTAGTACATAACATAAAATACATTATTGATCCTATAATTGTGGCATATGGGATTTTACCCATTCTCTATATTACATGTTATGCCTAAGGACACATTTTTTTGTAATGATATAAACAATGTGACACTAGATCCAACCAGATCATCGATTGTTCCATATAATATATATTTACTAATTGGTAAATATATGACCTTTGACTTAGTCCATTTATCCTCTTAGATCATTAATGAAAGATATTGATCTTTATAATATAGATTTCTTCACTATTTTTTTAATAGTGAAACACATGTTTAAAAAGACCAAGATAGATTGTCAGACTATAAGGTATTTTACAATAAGTAATATTTCATTAACCTGTACTACTACAATTTTGACAAAACTCATAATAAAATTCTTGTGAACAAATATATCATAATAAATGTCAATTAAATCACATTATTTTATGTATTCAACCAATCAAATGTTTCATTACCCAGATTCATGCTTTAATATATAAAATCATCTATACAACTTGAAAATCCTATTTTCATTATCTGGATATAAAAACTCTACTTCCAGGTTCATATATAAATATTATTGAAGATTACCATTAAAGAATATAATTTTTACATCAATCTTTTAGATCTCATAGTTATAGTAATTAGTTATAGTAAGAATAATTTTAATGTATTTAAAAATGGATGTTGGAAAAAATGTTTTATCATAATCATTTCTTTGATGTTATTTACCCTTTATCCTAAAGGCTTAATTTATAATTATTTACATTACCTCCCATGTCCATTTTCCACTTGAATACCCATTTACATCAAACAGGATTTACATAATCTCGCACTTCAACTAGATCCTAATAATGGTTCTAATTTTAGAAATACATTTTACAATTCATGCCTTACCTCCATTTTTCATTTTCTATGTTCTCTACTACCTCCTTGAAGGAGACATGTTCATCATTAAAAACATATGATGAATCACCATATTTGTTGAATATAAAATCATATATCTCTCATGATTTTACCTCTCTAACATTTCTGCATTGTACTTTTGATTCAGGAACTAACTCATCTATGGGTAGAGATGGAATCACTTCATAGAACAATTATTCTATATCTCATGCATCAACCTCATCAATGATAATCACACTCACATAATAATTTTTACGATGTGATCCCTCAAACGAATGAAGGATTGTATAGGGTAGTACCTTTTTATATGATGGGTTGTATATGATGAATCAATTTTCTTCCTTGGGATACCCTAAAAATATACACTTTGTTTCTTGGGGTTCCAGTTTGTTTCTTGAAAATGCCATAAAAATTTATTCACAACCTCATACAAGTGTATGCGACCAAATGGGTTTCTTTTCACTTTATAACTTGAAGGGAGTTCGATTTTCGACATAAACTGGTAATCAGTTTAATAAATATTCCATAGTTTGGAATGCATATCCCTAAATATATATTGGATGGTCATCATGACTCATCAAGGACAAACCATTTCCAAAAATATATATTTATCCCTTTAACTAATACCATTCCACTATGATGTATAAGGTGGAGTGAGTTGCGATAATATCTCCAACTCCCCTATAATTATTTTGAACTCTTTGTTAAGATATTCACCACCTCAATATAATCAAAGATTCTTTATCATATTACCAATATGATAACCTATTTCATTCTGGAATTCCATTAATTTCTCAAGTAACATGTACTTATACCTCATCAAGTAGTTATATCTATATATACTCAAGTCGTAAGTTAATGTTATGAAGTATGAATATAAACCAATATCTTCTACTATAAATGGTCCACCTACATTAGTATTTACCAATACTAGATGTTCTATGGATCATTCTCCATGTCCAACAATTGGTGGATTAATGGAATTTCATTTTAATAATTAATTAAATCTATCATGTGGTTTTAGTGAAAAATAGTCTAAATAACCATCATGACCATGCTATTTCAAATGTTTCAATAATATATGACTTTGTCAGTGATGTCGTGGCTGGATGTTATTTGAGTTATGTCAATATGATTTATTATCTCTTTTCAAAACATGGTTTTCATAATTTAAAACATAAAGACCATTTTTTCAGTTTGTTATACGATAACATATGTTGTCCTTAAAATGGAAAAAAAATTTACAAATTTTCAAAAATATTATAAATACACATGACAAAAAAATTATGTTCATGGTGACATTAGGTATATAAATAAGACAATATAGAATGGAAATAATCATGTTGCAATTAAGAGGAGATAGTCGGTAATGGCCAGAGCAGATACCATTGAACCATTCAATGCACACAAATCCATCTCTTCAATGGAAATCTTCCACAATAGACATGGTTCATGGAATTTGATACATATGTGGGGACCACAAGAAATATATGATATTCAATGTCTATGAATTTAAATATTTCACTTGATAATGAATGCACCATTATCTTCCCCTTTTTAATGATCCAACCATTAACGACCCCAAACTGGTCCCCCAAGCCAGCCTCTGGCAAGGACTGAGAGGTTTTCCCAATCCTCTTGGGTTGGTCACAAGGGCCATGGACATCAATAGAGTGACGCTGGGAATATTTCCCCCCAATATGAATTAATAAAAGTTGTGGAATAATAAGATAAGAATAAATTATATAAACTAGATAAAGCAACTAAAAATTAAATGAAAAATAAAACTAACTGAACCACAAGTCCACTAATACTCTATGTGACCCCATAGGTCACTCTTCGAACCCAATACTCAACATCTCTCATGGTGATAAAGATTATGCTGAAATATACAACTGAAAAAAAACAAAAAACTATAGGCCTGAGTATTAAAAGGGATTTGGCATGCCCGTGTAATATATTCCCAAATGCATTTCCTTTGAATAAGGAATTATAAATTTTAGGTTTTAACTATGTTATATAAAATTGGTTTTTCAATTGTTTTCATTTAAAATAAAATCATGGTCTATTGCCCATTTTTAAATAATTTCATTTCCAAGAATGATTCTTTTACCATTTTAATGAAAGTTGTGTTGTGAAGTACAAAAAATATTAAAAAACATTTCCACAAACATTTGAAAAATAATTTTATCCCCTATAGAAAAGAGATTAACACAACAAGAAGGAAAAAATCAATAATAACACTAAATCAATGGGAAATTAAATTTAAGAGAGACCAATTGAACAATTCACCCCAATAATTCTCTAAAGATAACAAAGTGCTGAAGTACATGGGATATCCAAGGATCTTTTGAAAAATATTGAACGTATTATACATCAAATTCTTTTTAAATGCATGCTATACCTGATTAAATCATAATTCATGAATGCCCGATCGTCGCCCTACATGTCATGACCGAGGGGCCAAATCCCAGAGAGATAATAAGAAAACATTCCCCCTATATAGGCCATTGTTCAGTGCATAAAATAAATAAGTGTTACAATTTTTCACTAAAAATTCACTCGTTATGCTAGTTTCCCATGTTGCGAATTAAGAAGGGGGTCAAACAACAAATGTTAACCAATCATCCAATCAGCCCCCCCCCCCACACACACAACCAAACACACACACACACACACAGATATATATATATATATATATATATTAGACATAAGATACTCAAATATAGAATCAATAGAGTCACACTAAGGAAACAAATCCATGCCATTAAACTATTTGATCATAAGGTAGACCTACCGAATAGACCTCCCACAACATACAACATTACCAACCAAAAAATATTGATCATCAAATGTGATTCCCCAATGAAACAATTTTTAATGTTTTAATCGGTCATCTAATAACCATCACATACTAAAACATTTATAATACGACAAAATAGACCCCAAATAATTTCCAATTATTCAAATAAACATGACTTCCAATTTTGAATCATTTTGGAGACCCATTAATAAAACATTTTAGAGAATCCCAGAGACAATTATAACCCATTTTCAGGAAAACATACACATGCAACCATCAAAACAATAAATAATCATATAGATGCATTTCAGAAACCCTTGTACTCAATTTATATATATAAGTCATTGGAAATGGCCATTTTGGAATTTCAACAATCGCTTGATGTGAAAAAAATGTAGTCATACCATTTATTGAAATACATTATAAGAAAGAAACAACTCCAATACATGATAGAAATGTTCTATTACAATTAAATATCAATAATTATTATATAAACTAACTTATAAATGAATGATATAAATGATTCATAAATTTAATGTTCAATGCATTGATATCCTACCATAAAAGAATAGAACCATGCCAAAAAAATTGACACACAATGCATTTGACCTAGATCTCTCCACAATTACACACACATACAGTCCCATATGTATAACCCTTAATCTAATGCACATATTCCATGTCCCATTAGGGAATATGTGAAAATATTACATATATATACATGTTCCAATGTATGTGTGTGAATCCCTTATCAGAGCTATCAAATTCACAAAAACACAACAACAGACTAAAAACACCTTAGAAAGGACACACATAGTCAGAGAAAATTTCTATGAACCTAGAGACTACAAAAGCCACAATTTTAAAAGATTAAACAATTAGAATGGAGGAAATATATTACCTCAAAATGATGAAAGTATACAGAAAAAACTTCAACTAACCAAACTAACTCTGGAAAATTCATTAGCAACTTAAATCACAAAAAATCTCTAAGTAAAATTAAACCACAATGAAAAAAATTGAAATACCCATACCCGAAAATCGTTGTGAATCTTCTTTCTCTGACATAGGTAGATGGAATCCACCACAAGAAGTACCAATAAACCCTATTAATCAATATTACATAAATAAAACCCCAAAAAATCAATTTATAGTTTTTCTATGGTGACTACACCACCCAAAAGATAAGAAAACCATAATATAGGAAGAGAAAATAAAATAAGACTTGATGATAACCCCACCTAAATTGATCAAAAACTGAATTTGATTGATTTTAAGAATAATAAAATGAGGGTTGGTGTTTGTGGGGAATTATGGTGGAGATCTGGAAGTGTCTCACATAATGAGTGAGGCTCAAATGGAGTGGGTGACAGAGGGAAGGAGGCATGCCAGTGTGCTTCATCCATGAGTGTAACATCACATGTAAATAATTTGTAAGAAATTTCCATATTTATTAATATTTTTAATTAGGTAATAATTTTACATTAATGTCTATTATATGTTCGATGTCATATCTGATACACAATAATGGGATTCCCTGAAATATTATGTTGCACACAATGATAAGTTAAAATGAATAATAATAATATAATATTATTATTTTAAATTGATTTTAACACATAGTCACTGTATTGGAAGAAATGAATAGAACAAACTACAGTGTGATTATACATGTATTATAAATTTTTTTATATTTATTCAATAGAAGCTAGAAGCAGAAAATATTAATTAATCCAATTATAAACATAAACACCCTAATTTTCCTAAATAGGTTTATTTAATGACTTTTGATGGAGAACTCTTTTTTAAATATAGTTTTTTCACTTTTATATGTTCTATTTAAAAAATACTAATCTTCTATAGAATGGGGACATCAAATTTTACATTGGATGAAATTTTGATATTTTTCCGATAATGATCATTTTTTAGGAATAGTGAAATATACTGCATTTTTTTTTCAAAATTTCATTTTAATATAATTTATGTATATAGTTTCATTGTAATTTTAAATGGTTTGAAATTTAAATTTGATTATATTTTTAAATTTTATTTCAATTTTTGTAATTGGATGTAATTTCAATCTTAATTTGGAAATAAACAAAGTTAATTCATTTCATAGTTATTATTTCAAAAAAACACATGATTTTTAAATTTGAATTAATTATAATTTAATTTATACCACTTATATTTTTTGAATTTGGAAAAATGGAATCCATATATAGAATCACTAGGTTCTAGTTGTGTTTGTAAGTTACTTCTATTTTTAGAAAATATGAATATTTACTTCTGTAAATATTTTATTTACCATGGTTAAAAGGTAAATCTGGTAAATAAGGGGGAAAATATTTTAAATTTATTAAATTACCCTTAAACTTTTCCTAAACAAATTGTCTGATACCTTAATGATCGTGGGTATCCTTGGGTATATTTGAGTACCCCATGGAGCCACATTGGCATGATAGTGACACAATATATTTATTATTTTAAAGGACAAAATAATCATAAACAAGAATCTTTTTACCCAAACAATTTTTATATTTAGTTATATATGTTATCATTTCAATTATAAATGTTATTTGGAATTCTTGAAATATTTCCTACACCATGTTTGTTTCTTTACAATTATTAGACATCATATAATGAATTATTTACGACACATTGATGTTGTAATGATTACAACATTAATCAAAGTTTTAAATAAATTAGAATATAAAATTTGAAATAAATTGATATTTAAACTTTTAATGACATACACTAATATTTATGACAATTAACACATTGTATCTTTTAATTATTATAGGTTTTTCAAAATAAATAAATTTATTGATTTCTTAAATTTCTTGATATGAAAATTATTTAAATTGACATATATGAGTTTTCTAATCAATCAATATTTTATTCAATGATATAATAATAAATAAAATCTAAAATTCAGAAAAATTACATAGATAAGGTTGAAATAATAATTAATGATCAACTACTGGTAGATATTCATTTTATGATAACTATATTAACCATATAGAAGGAATATATTATATAACGTGGTAAATGATAAATAAGTTAACTATGTGTTTATTAAAAATGATATGGACTAAATATTATCCACAACCTATCCAATAATTATTGGATGACATTATTTAGACATATATTAACCTTATCATCCAATTAAATATGTTTTGGACATTTTGATACCGGAAATTTGTTTATAAACAAATATTATTTTCAAACATTCCTAAAGATCCCCTCCTCCACCTTATTAAAGTTCATCAAATCTAACCCATTACTCACACCTGTCATGCCACTTGGATCATCCAAACCCAGCCCAAATAAGCTCCCATGATCCCTCTATTACCCCTAGAATCCTTACATTATGTATAAGTCACTTAAATAAGCTCATTTGGTTCAAACCAAAGGGAGATACCTGATTTAAAGGTACCATCATTCCTCAAGATCACATTTTTTTATTTTACATCTTCACTCACTATTCTCTTTTTATTATTTTTCTACGTAACTAAAAAAGTATTATCAATATTATATGTTGTTGTTTTGATAATTATTCAAAATAAAATTACACACACCTCCATCAAATGGGAATAGAACATTAAGTTTCTATGGACGACAAACTACTGCCTCACGAAACGATTATTGTTCAATCTTATCCATCAACATATTATGGGGGAAATTATGAATGAAATATAACTTTATATGATATTTATGATATTTAATTTATATATATAATTATTTAATTATTTTTTATGACATTATTTTATACTTTTCATATTGTATATATATGATAATTTCATTTGAGGAAGTGTGGACTACCACCCACTCAAAGTGTTATGACTTGTTCATACCATACATGGAATGTATAAAGGATGTTGTAAAATAAAATACATAATGAATATAAAATATGATATTATACTCTAATAATAATATAACTATGTATCATTTATATTTCATTCCTTTTAAAATCAAAGAAATGAAATAAGAGTAGCATTCATGCATACGTACAACTAACTGTCTCCAAGATCAGTGCATTTCATTTTTAAATATCCAAATGATATGGACTATTCTAAATAAATATATTATAGATATATATTATATATATTATATAAATATAATGAATATAATTCTAGATATAATTGGAATTTGACCACATGGAATATTGATAATTTTTACAAGTTTATTTTTCAATACAATTTAGAACAATGACAAAATGTTCGATATGATCTCAAATAATTGAATAATTTTTATAGAAAGGTAATAAGTGACATAAAATGAATAATAAAAATTAAAAATGTTTTCATGAATTTTGAAATTAACTTATGTTTTTTATTAAAAATATTATAGAATGAATGACTCAAGTCGGATACTATGTAAGAGACTTCGTCACAATCTCCTTTCATTGAGGCATATATTTATATTTACATGAATTTCTTTTCTAGAGTGTATAAAACCCATTGAAATTTCATTTCATTAAAATTTAATCTTTATCTAGATAGAATTTTACTACAAGTCAATGGGAATGTTTATTTTTCAACGTACGTGGTGACAACGACTTTTCCACCGCTGCGAGCATTAATTAATATTTGGATTCCTTACCAAGTTTTAATTATATTAAAAAGAATAATAAATACCATATAATATTTTATGTATGTTTTTATTGAGAATGGTTATGATAATTGATTGGTTATGTCAATATATTTTAATGATATATTGTGATTGAAATTTTTAAAATTTTATCTTTCATTTATGATTGTTTAATGTGTTATGAATATGTTATGGTTCATGGGAATTGTTAACATATATGGTGGTTCCATGATAATATCAGGTTCGGTGAGCCCGATGAAGCTCTCCAATGCATTGGTTAACATGACGAAGGTAAACATTAATGTTTCTCCTAAATGATTTTGGGAATATACTATTATGGGTATTCCAAATGAATCTCCCTACATAGCTGTGAAAGATACAGTGTTAGTATATTATGGATTATAGAAGTTATCTTTATGATTTATGATTCTCATTCGTCAATCATAAATCTTATGATCTAGTGATGTATGTTAATGTTTGAAAATAATGAATTAATTAACATGTACGAATTGATTTAATAATGATTACATTAATTATATTATTATAATTACTGAGATGTTTATGCTCATCCCAATTTTTTTGAAATGTTTTTCACAAGACATAAATATGAATAGGGTCACAGATGGGATAATGGAAACATCATTCTGTCAAAAATATGGAACTAGACATGAAACTATTTTTAAGTGTTTTTATTTAAAAAAAAATATTTAGAAGAAGTGTTAGATTGTAAACTATTTGATGAAATGTAATAGTTATGGCCTAATTCACTAAAACTATAAACCTAAATGGATCCCCAATGTGAATTTTAAACATTACAACATATTTATTTTATGGATGGGTCTGTATAGTTGGTATTAGTTTTCAGTATAGTAAAATTTATGAGTTATCATATTGTTATATTAAAAGCCATAAATAAATTTATGGTAAGATTTAAATGATATAGAATTTAATGATTATTATTTTTTTCGCCAAAGATATTGCTTTTTCCCGAATGGTTTTCCATATTTGAAATAGTGTATCTATGATGGGAAAAAATCGGGAGGAAGACAACCTTCCAAATCAGAATCCTGAGATGGTTAGAATCGGAATAGAACAGTTTGTTGTAGTGATGGAATTGTTGACTCTAGATATAAATGGTTGGGGTATCCATACACGAGATCAGCCAGATTAACCATATAGGAACATGTTAGTAGTGGAGCATTTCATGATGCAGCATCCCCCATAATTTAGAGTATCATCTACCATGTTCCAGCTAAAGGTTTTATTAACTTACATGAGATGATTTTTGATTTAATTTGGTGCTCAGAACATCAAAATATTAGTCTTATCATTTGTCATTTTGAAGGTGAAGCAGATCAGTATTGTTTGATGGAAAAAAATATCAGTGATAGTGTGGAAATTGATGTTGTTTATTGGGATGAATTTAAAGTTATTTTTCATGATAAAACATTTCCCATGTTGGAATATTTATGAATGAATATTCTTTTCTTGGAATTGAGGTATTAAGATGAATTAGTATATACTTATGATCCAAAATTCACTTGACTAGCAAGGTAAGCTCTAAATTTCATACGATATGTTGATAGAAAAATCAATCCTTTTTACTCAAGATTTAATCCAATGTATTGAAGTGACATAGATTCAAGGGAGTGGAAAATAAATGAAAAACGTGTTAATGTGTGTAGAAGGTGGAAATGGAGTTTTCTGATGATCTAATGTTCTTTGAAAAAACAACAGAATAAGAGGTCGAGGTAGCATAAAATACAAAAGACATCTTTAAAAAAGTCTAATGGTATGATACAAAAGTGTACATAATCTGATTATTTTGGTAAAAATCATTCTAGGGAATGTCTTATGAATTTATATAAGGGATACCGATGTGGTAAAATGGGACATAAGGATCATAATTGTATTGAAAAATATCAGGGTATTTATAAGAAAAAATCTAACTCAAAATCAGTAAATTATTTTAAGTGTAATGAAATGGGTCATTATGCAAATGAATGTCAACGAAGAACTCAATTGGGGGAAAGAAGCCTGACTACAAGAAGAATGGGGTAGGTAAATCCTTTGCAATTAATTTAGAATATGATGGTCGGTCGAATGAATTAATATTAGGTACACTATTTGTTTATTCATATTTTTCCAATGAGTTATTTGATTCAGAGTCTAAATAATCATTCATTGATGGGAAAATTTTAATTAAATTGCATATTCCATCAAATGATATGAATCCTAAACATATTGTAATATCACCGGGTGGAAATGTTGTGATAAAAATAAATTATAAGAACCATAATGTCCTTGAGTGTGTAGGGTATATACCGAAAAAAATTATTGTTTTTCATCTAAATGAGTATGAAATTATTTTGTGCATAGATTAGATGTCTATATATTCTCCTATTATTGAATTCAGAGCTAATGAAGTTTCATTTCAGAAGGAATATAATATTTTGTACAATAATGAACCTTTAATTTTGATAATATATCAGGAATATAAGAAACAAGTGAATGATGAAAATAAATGTTACCTTATACATATTGTTGAAAAAATAAAACTATTCATATTAATGATATACCAATGGTAAATGACTATCTTGATAATTTTATTGATGAGTTTCGTGATATAATACATAATCGTGAAGATGGATTTACTATTGAATTTTGTCTTAATGCTAATCCAATTACAAAAACCCCTTATTATTTGGCTGAAATTTTACTTTTAGAGTTAATGAATAAATTGCAGAAGTTTTTATATAAAGGTTTCATTCAACCGAGCACATCACCATGGGTTTATCCTATCTAATTTTTTAAAAAGAAATATGGTTTAATGTGACATTGAATTTATTATAGAGCATTTAATAACATCATTATTAAAAACATGTATCATTCATCTCATATGGATTATTAGTTTGATCATCTCTAGGGATCTCAGTATTTTACAGAGATTGTCTTGATGTCGGGGTACCATCAGTTGAAAGTAACGAAAGAAGACATTTGAAGACCATATTTCATACTAGATATACCCATTATGAGTATGTAATTATTATTTTTGGGTTAACCAATACAGCTTCTATATTCATTGATCTTATGAATATAATTTTTCGTGGGTTCCTATCTATGTTTTTTGTTGTGTTCATTGATTATATTTTGGTTTATTCAAAAAAAAGGAACATGAAATTCATTTAACAGTAGTCTTGCATACATTAAATGAAAATAAAATGTATGTAAAATACAACTAATGTGTAATTTGGTTTTAAAAAATATTTACTTGGTCGCATTGTTTCTAAAAATGGCATTACAAAAGATCCTTCTAAAATAAAAGTTGTTGAAGAATGGCCATGACCATCCAATATCATAGTGATCCAATGTTTTCTTGGATTAGCATGTTATTACCATAGGATTCTTGAAAATGATTTATGGTTATCTTCCCAAATGACTATGTTAACATGAAAAGGTTTTAAGTTCATTTAGAAAAAATAATGTGATGATTGATTTTAGGAATTGAAAAGATGATTGGTGAATGTTCTAGTTCTGGCACTACCTTCTAGAAATGTTGAATTTGTTATCTACAACAATCAATTGTTGAAAGTACTTGGTTGTGTCCTAATGAATAATTACCAAGTAATTTCTTATGATTTACAATGGCAATTTCCTTCCCTTTTTTCCGGGATTTACGCCTTGGTGCTAGTCACCAGCCCCTGACCTATGGAAGGCGGTCTTGGGGTAGTCATGGCACGGTCCCTGAGGACGGGTCGTGACAGTTTTCCTAAAAGTGGTTTAATAATTATTTTATAATGGTTTTATTTTAAAAACCATTACAAGGCATTCTTTTTCTCACCTTATATATTTAAATTATTTTTACTTGTTTAGTGGAAGTTCCATAATAAATTTCTAATGTGGATGTGTTGGTCTGATGATACCTTGCATAATGTTTACAACACTTTTTACATTTTTCTTGAATGTAATATTGGAATATATTTCTCCTGAACTTGGGCCAGAATAATATTCATTGTTTCATGTGATGTTGGGTATTTATGCACATTTCTTCAAAAAAATATACATAGAATTTATAAGGGTCGAGTATGGTTGCACGGGTTTGGGTTCTTATAGTTTGTATCAGAGGAATGGCCTAGTGAACTGTGGAATATTAGAATAATTTTTTTAACTTAATTGAAACACCAAAAGCTTCCTTGGTACGTTTCTCTTTGAAAAATTTAATAGTTTTCATTTTACCCAACACGTAGTATTAGCACACCCGACCAATCAAACTAGCCATTATGTATAGTAATAAATTTTTTTGAAACATTATAAAATTTATTTTTCAAAATGGAATTCATTTTTGATTTTGGAATATCCAAACTAGCATTAGGTGAAATTTAATAATTTTTATAGAAATATTCATTTTTGGTTGAATAGTAAAAAAACAGCATTATTGTTTTAAACTCACTTTTTATTTAAATAATTAGTTATTTATTGGTAAAAATGGATACATAATACCTATATATGTTCAATATAATTAATTAGAGAAATTTTTCAATAATATTATATATACAAAATTTTATTGAACTTTTAACGCCTTTTATAAACCTTCAAGGAACATTTACAAATTTTCATAAAGCATAATATTACCACTTTTGTGAAATTAATTTTAAAAATCTAAGAGAAAAAATTGAAATTAGTATTTTAAATTTGTTTTAATTAAATGAAAATATTTTTTTGTGAATAGTAAATTTTGATTTTTATATACCATGGTTAAAAGTAAAATATGGTAATTAAAGGTAAACGTGATATTATAATTACCCTAAAACATTTCCTATTTCTAATTTATAAGTGTATTTATACCAAAATCATTATTTTGAATAAAATATTATACTTTTGTTCGAACATGATTATATTAGGACATTTATTATTATTTTATTTAATGAATAATTAAAAATGTTAAAATCCAATTTTAATAACTAGATAGTTTTTAATATAAGGATATACATAAGATAAATTGAACATTAAATATCAACTATAAATATAAAACATATTTATTTTATACTTTTATTTTATTTATAATTTTTAAACCGTATATAATTAAATTTATTTATGAGACATTGAGTTGTGTGATTGAGCTCGGAGGATGGAGACCCGCAGAGCGTTCCCAAAGATCCCGGAGCGAGATGCAAACCCTAGGGTAGATTCCCGGTCCTTCGTAGATGTAATAGCTAGGGAATCAAGAGAGGAGCATTCTGCTCAAGATGATGCGATTCCGGAAAGCCAGATTTTCCCTAAATCCTTTCGACATCGTGGGAAACCTGCAATTTCATTCTCATCAAGGGAGGTAAATATGCTTTCTTCTGATTTAATATTTGTTTTGATTGGGAGATTCTTAAATTGAAGGCCTTCTTTAAAGTATATTCACTCATCACTTGAGGAGATTGGCTTTACGGGTTTTCAGCTCGGTCTCCTAAAACCTTCTCACATTATTTTTCGGTTATCTTCGGAGGAGGAATATTACAGGCTTTGAGTCAAAAGGTCATGGTCCATCGGAGGTTGTTCTTTGAAAATTCTCAAGTGGACTCTGGATTTTGATTCTTATACTGAATCCCCCATTGTACCAATCTGGGTGAGCTTCCCAGGGTTACCCCTTCACCTGTTTAAGTAGGTTGCATTGTTCCACATTGCAAAGCTTATGGGAACTCCACTGAAATTAGATGTGGCAACAAAAATGCTTACAAGACCTTCAATTGCTAGGATTTGTATTGAGATAGATGTTTCACAACATCTTCCATCCAGCATTTGGATTCAATCTGGAAATTTAGGATTTTCTCAAGATATTTTCTATCAAAGATTTCCAGACTAATGCTCTAAGTGCTTCAGATTGGGGCACCCTTCAAGCAATTGTGGCAAAGACAATGACCACCCTAAAAGATTTAAACCTTTGTGGATAGAAAAGTGTAAATATACTCAAGAAAGCCTTGCTGGCCCTTCTAATTGGGCTAGTAAGGAAGACTATCCTAGGGTTAAGGATATCAAAAAACCTTCTGATAGTGTTATCAACGAATGTGATGGAGGAGACAAGGGTGGTTTGAATTCTCAAGCAATTAGCAATCAACTTTCAGATTTTTTTAATGCAGTTCTTGCTGTTACCAAGAAGCACGAAAATCAGGAAGCTGAAAAGAATGATATCACACACCCTAACATGAAGGAAGTATCAATATCTTAGGGTCATGTGATTAACAATAATGGACATTCAGATCAGTCTCTCGAGCCCAAGGATGGGGAGGCTATTCATCTGAATGATCGAAAAGGTAAAAAAGTCATCATGGATTCAGATGGTTTCATTACTCCAACCCCCAAGAAATCAAGAAAACATAGAGGCAACGTTAATTATGAGAGAACTATCATCACAATATCTTTTTCCGCCAGATGTCCTGGCCTTGAGGTGCCTCTACAACCAGTCCCACTTGAGCCACTGCCAGATTATTCTAACTGTTCTAACTCAGACACTTCTTGAGGCTCTGGTGGTTGTTTTAGCATATGGCTGGCTGTTTTATTATCAATGGTTTTTTCTTTTTGGTTGATTTGGTCTCCCTGGAGGTTGCTGGCTGTGGCAGTTTCACACTCTGAGAAGTTATTTTTTTCTATCTGGAATAATTTTATTTCATTTCAGAATGATATCTGAAATTTCAATTTTCACTTTTGAACTGTTTCAAAATGTCTTCATTGGTTTTTTGGAATACTCTAAAAGACAGATGCAGAAAATGCCTTCTTTTTTTCTCCAAATGGATCTGCATTCAATTCTGAAATATCAGTTTCTCTGCTCTCTTATGGTCTCTTTGCTGCCTTTTTTTCATTTCAATGGCTCTGCTGTGCTGCGGATCTTTTGAAGCAACCCAAAGATGAATCATATAATTTATGTTCCGGTTATGAAAGGATCACATCATGATTTTCTGTTTATCTTCTTACTTGGTTACTGATTTTTTAAGGAGTTCTCAGTCTATTTTGAAAGTTCTCTGCTTACTAGACCTTGGGAGTGCCTATACCCTCTCTGGTTGATGTTTGGATGGTGCCATTATGAGCTTTTATTTGGTGAACTCTTCTGAATACTCTCTGAGTACAATTGCAGCCTAGATCAGTTGAAACCCCGGTTTTCTTTCCAAGCAATGATGGAGAGCCAGTTCTCAATTCATAAAACAATTTTTTGGACTTCTGAAAAGTAGTTTGACTACTTTATTCAGCAGTTACTCATCATATAAAGTTGCACAAGAATCATATTCCTTCCTGTTACGATTAAAGAGTTCACATGAAGAAGATGAGATTAGCTGACTTTGATGGAAATTTGTGTTGCATCATTCTATCTTTATTCTTGTGGTGGATGTCTCTCTGAAACTTGAGCATGTCTCGGCGATGCTTGAAGGAGGCTCTCAACTTTTGATGAAGAGTTCAGGATGCAATGGATCATCATGCAGGATGTCTATATTGTGAACCTGCTGAAACATTAGGAAGCATTTGGCTGCTGTAATGGAGTCTCAAATGGAAGAATCACAACTGTGTTCACATTCTGAAGACCTTAATTTCCCTTTGGTGTTTCTTTGTCATTTACTTGTATCCTCTTTTATTCCCCGCTGGTGTAAATTCATTACACCTCGATTCTGTACATCATACATTTTATTATTTATAAATTTCTTTGGGGGGCATGAACTGGGAAACCAGTTCATGTCATCAACCTATTTAAAAAAAATTATTTATGACACAATTATGATGTTGTAATTTCCTTATTATTAAATGAGTAAAATAATTGATATTTTTATTATAAAAATAATTCTAAATTGATACTTTTTTATTTATTACTCGAATTTAATAGGTTAATATGACATGTAAGGGTTGATTAATTAATTTATTATAAATGATAATGTTTTTATGACTTTCAAAAAAACAAAATACTGAATAGTATCAAAATTGACATAAAGGGGTGTTTTAACAAAATAATATATTAATAATTGATATAATTTTCCTAAAAATATATGGATTAAAAAATGACTTAGATAATTATAATTATATCTATAATGAACCACTTTGAGTTCTCTTGGAATTTTATATTATGTTTATTAACCATTTATTATAATAATACAAGAATACATGTTAAAATATAAACTATTTTACTCAGTGTTACATCTAACTGATAAGGTTAATATAGTGACATAAACCTATATAAAACCTACTTATTGAATAAAATTTGTTCTATAAAAAATATAGCCTCGAAAAAAATTCTTTTGTAGCCATTATAATTCGAACATGGTTGTATAATAAAATAATGATTCAATCATTTCCTAAAGTGATCATCACCTCTTTTATAAAAGAGTATTTCTTATTCTCTTAATTTCACACCTCCAATGCCATTTGGGAAGGAAAAACCTACTAAAATATCTCCCCAACTAACCTCTATTCAACCTAGATGCCTTACTTTGGTCATAAAGACAACCTATGTAACCCTTTTGATGAAATCAAAAGGAAGCACCTGAAGAAGTGGTAATAATTTCACCACTTCTTTCAATGATTTTTTCTTCTTCCACATCCTCATTATTATTTGTCGCCATACCAAAATAATATCTCTAGAACATTCTACATAATAGGATGTTATTATAAATATGGTACATCAATATTCATTATTCTATCCATCTCATGAATGAAAAAGTCACCATACATGTGTACGTAAAACTTACCATCACCACGTCGAGGTGTATTTTGTTATTAAACCATTAATTTTTCAGATGGGTTTAATAATGGTAATAATTGATGTAAATAATAAATATAAAATTTCAATAATTATTTATATACATCATACCATCCAATTACTTATGATTTCACCATCAATATAATGATATTGTCAGTCTTGCATATGTATGGATGACCATCTCCACAAACATGATCAGATTCATTCCCCTTCATAATAATTCAAGAATAATTTTCATTTTATGATTAAAAATAATGTTTATGAACATAATATCATTATGGATATAATTATAATACATCTTATCCATAAAAAACATGACATACATAAAAAAATATATGAAGGAAAATGAATCAGTTTACACACGAAACAATGATATTACTAAAATACTATTAACAATGAAATATTGGAAGATCATATATGATATCATATTTATGAATGTGGAATCTTTATAATTTAATTAAAATGATCTAAAAATTATAAAGGAGGGTAACCAAACCTCGATCACGAAAAAGTGTAGTGTAAGGGTTAATTCTACTATCTTTTCATTATATGGGATTGTTTATAAGTGACTATCTACTGGTTCCATTTTATCATCCACATCCGTGTTTTTTAAGTGAATTTCAAAAAATTATTACTATTTCCAAGACTATGGTTTAAATTCATTTTTAACGTTTTTTGACTTTTTATGAAAAGTATATAAAATAATCCTTCAATATTTTTCCAAACAAGGCCATTTACGACCTTTTGGACAAAATTAAGGAAAAAATGTTCCTTAACATATACAGATGGTGCACCTATTTTCAGCCAATTTAACGCATTTGAATCTTCCATTACAAACTTATTAGAATATTTTAAAAATAAATAATTTATTTTATAATTCTGTAATTTTTTAATGATTTCAAAATAGAAATAATTATTTCTATCAAATAAAATTGATTTCATCTATGTCAACATCCTTTGATGGATTTTATACTTATTTGAATTAGAATTAATATGATACAATATTTGATATTTTATTGAAGGTTTTGTGATATTTTTGACTGTGGATGATCTATGTTTATACCATTCATGGTTTATTGTTAATGTGTTAACATTTTTTATTCTAGTATTAATATGAATGTTTATATTATGATTCAACATTTTTTTGTGAGTAATGAATTGAACATTGTAAGAGATGGGTGGATCCATCAATAGCACTTCAATGCATCAGTAGTTGTCAGGAGAAAAACTAGTGACTTGTCACAAGGCCTTGAAAAAATCATATTTTCAGTCATGGAACAAGGGAAAGATAATGTGGTTATAATGTCTGACATTATTCCTTCTATCATTATAAAATTTTCTATTGTTATTACATTCGATTGTTAGACTACAAGAATATCCATTTGAATAAGTAAATGGATTTTTTATTTATCTTTTCCATATAATGCTGAGGTTTATGTTGAAAAATTATTTTTTGTAGTTTAATACATTGCAACAAATGTTTATTCTTATTTACGAATGTTTCCGCTATATTTTTGTACTTACTGATCACCTGAATCACCCCTTTTTATGTTTTATTTGTCCTAGGATGCATTGAAGTATATTATGAATGGACTAAAGGGATAGTCTGAAGGAAATGAATTTTTTAAAAGGAGACACAATGTTGTGGTTTTTCATTTCATAATATAATATAAAACCTATTTTTGTATCTAGTACATCCATTAATACTAAAATGACAGGTCTTTCAGGATTTTATTCATTGTGATCATGCCAATGTTTTATAATAATTCACTGACTCTGGGTAACTAGGGTCATGGCATAATAGTTGGTATCCGAAATTTTTTAATACAAACATTGGAAGCATGAATTAGAAACAAAAACTAATAATAGAACATTACCCTAAGATTCACTTTGAAGAATAGTATATAATAATTTCCTAAAATTATGGTAATCAAGAGATTTTTTGTATTTTCCAAGAAATACAATACTATCTGGATGCGAGTATGTATAGGCGGCAACGACACAATGGTACCTAGGAGTGAAAACTCCAACAAGGAGTTCTAGGCTTGACTTAGGTTATTTGGGTGCCCGACAATATGCCTTGATGCAATCTAGGTTACAACACTCCCGGGGGATATGCTTAGGATAATTCACATTATCATTAAAAACCATTATAAAGGATTTATGAGTTAAAAAATCCTCAAAATTTTTTTTTTATGATAATGGATTATACACATTAAATGTTCAATTTATTATAGGTATTTTTCTAGTTTGTAATTATGTATTTCGATTCATAAACTAATATAATATATGCCATTATAGAAAAATGGAGCATAGTGGATGGAATGTAAATTGTATCAACGCACATAATTAATTTCGGTAATTACCTTAAATTGAAGATAATTATAATAGTTCTAGTGATGCATCTAGTGATGAAGTACTTATAACCATTCTAAGATAACTCACTCAGGTTATAAATCATTACTTTAGCTATATGGAGAACCATGATCCACAACATAGAAGATCAATGTTTGACAACATCATGAGTCAAAAACCAGAAACATTAAATGGGACTACTAATACATTTTTATCATAGAATTTGATACATTCCATAGTAAAAATATTTTATACATTGGGTTTTACTGTAAGGGAAAAAGTGGTCATGGTAGTTTATCACCTCATGTGAGATTCAGATCAATGGTGGTCATAAATTCAAAACACAATAGAGGATGAAGAATTATAAAATATGAAATGGAGGGAGTTTAAGGTGGATTTCTTAGAATTATACTTTCATCATGACCATCGAGCGGATATGGAATGAAAATTTATCAGTCTGAGGAAAAAGGAGGGTGAGAATGTTGCAATGTATGTGGCTAACATTAAATTGTTAACATGGCATGAAACATATTATATTCATAACCCAATGATTTTGATTGATTGATTCTTCAAGGGGTTAAAATCATTTCACCATTTAGGATTAGTCTTTCAATTTTTTTAATCATACGATGATATTATCTCACATGCTATCAAGATATAAAATGAATTCTCTAATACATAGTATGTTAAAGAAAAGAATGAGAAGATGTGATCTAAAGAACACTCTATAAATAGTAATAAGTGGAATAAGGGAAAGGTTAAATTTCCATCCAATAGTAAATTTGAGAAAAAACACCCTAGTACATGCCTAAAGGGAATGAAAATATATTACTTGTGTGGTAAAAAAGTCCATCATGTCTTTGATTGAAAGGGAATGAAAGAGACTTTAAATGTTCAATTATAAAATTATATAGTAATGGGGAATAATGTGTATGAATGTCTAATGCCTCAAGGAATCATTCCTCATAAAAATTACAAGGGAGCAAGGACAATATTATATGATCACTATTGTAGAGATTGAATCTCTGAATGACATGGTGGCAGGTAATTAAATGGTTTCCTCAAATTTAGCCAATTATTTATATTATTTTGGATCATCACATTGTTTGACATCTTACCTTTTTTGTATGAAAATTTCATATTTACAAATTGATTTAACAAGAATGCTATTAGTCATAACATTTAAGGAAAGTATCATTGTAACAATGTTTTCTTAATTAGTCTCCATTAGGGAATATAAATGTTCTTTATCAGCTGATCTCATCCTTATTCCCATTATTGAATTTGATATAATCCTTAGTATGGATTTGAATTCAATAAATAAGGAGAAAATTTATTATAAGAAGAAGGAGGATACAATTTTTTATGATGATAAGGACTGCCTTATCTTTAGAGAAAAAATATAACCACTTGATTTTGTTTCAGATCCACCTTTACTAGCTCTTCTAAAATAAATTATTAGTGAGGAAAAGAGTGAAATAAATATGGGTGAGGAAAAGATTTTTCAAATATATGATGTGCCTATTGTTCAAAAATATGTTGATGTATTTCCATAAAATTTATCTAGACATCCTTGAAGACAAGAAATTATGTTTTCCATTGATTTAATTTCTTTTTTCAAATCCCATAGCAAAGACCACTTATAGAATGTCCACTTTGGAATTAGTGGAACTATAGAAACAACAATAGGAATTGTGTAATAATGGATTTATTCTCCCTACATGTTTCTCCATGGGGATTCCATGTTCTTTTTTAATAAGAGAGATGCATATAAGAAGTTGTGCATTGACTATAGGGAGATCAATGCAATAACAATAAATGAAAAGTATACAGTGCCTCTCAATGTAGATTTATTCAAAAAAAATCATATAGATACAAATTTTTCTACGATTTATCTAGGATCTAGATATCATCAGCTGCGTGTTCAGAAGGAAGACATTCATAATAGAGCATTTCGATCCACATATGGGCATTATGAGATTATAGTAATTCATTTCGGACAGACTAATGCACCAACATTTTTAATTGATCTAATTAATTGATATTTTAAGGAATTTATTGATTACTTTATAGTGTTATTTATTGATGATATCTTGGTATACTAAATAATATATAGATATCATGAAAATCACACGCCCACTATAATGAGAACCCTCTGATAAAAGGTTTATATGGGATGTTTTTTAAGTGTGAATTATGGATTCTGGATTTTTTTTATTTTCCATATTGTCACTAATGATGGAATATCCATCGATCCATCAAAGAACAAGGCTATCCAAGACTATTCAACATTAGAAATTATAATTGAGGCATGTTATAATTAGCATATCATCTAGAATTTTGCCTGATTGAAAAACCCATTAAAAAGATCACACATATAGGGGTTAAATTTGAATGGAAAAATAATGTGAAAAATGTTTCTACAAACATAAGAGAAGATTAGTCAATGTTATTATCATGAATCTACCATCGAAGAATGATTTTTTGTTATTTATAGTGTTTCTTTAAATAAAGGATCGGGTAGTGTCCTTTCGCAGAATGATTGATCTATTTCTTATGAATCACAGCAACTACAAATTCATTAAAAAAACTATCCCACTCTTGATCTGGAGTTAGAAGATTTAAAAATCTCTTTGATGATATGGATACACTCTTTCTATGGTAAATAATGTGAGTTATTTACAGATCACAAGAGTTTGAATATTATTTTCTCAAAAAAATAACTCATCATGCGGCTATGACGATGGATTGAACTACATGATGATTATTATTTCACTAGACACTACAACTCAGGGAAGGAAAAATAACGTGGAAGATGCTTTGAGTAGAATGGATTATGGATTGTTCAACAAGATTATAATTGAATGGTATCTTGTGTTCATGGATCATGTAAAGATAGATATGGAAAAAATCGTGGATAGTGAAACATAACTACTTTTTAAAATATTATCCATACCATATTTACTAGAAGAGAAAAAAATTTCTCAGACTGATGATGATGAGTTTAAAAAGAATTAATGTTGTGAATGATGAGAGATAGATTGACTTCATAATTGAAGATGGAATTTTATAATTTCAGATGAGTCTTTATGTTCCTGATATACCTGTTCTAGAAAAAGAATTTTTGGATGATGCTCATAGATCCAGTTTCTCTATATCATGTGGTATTACTAAGATGAATTGAGATATGAAGGAAAATTTTGGTGCGACAACATAAAGAGGGATATTGATAATTATGTGTCAATATGTTTGGTTTTTCCACATGTTAATTCTAGAATACAACATTCTATAGGAGTTATGAAACCTTTTTCCCATAACTGAGTGGAAATGAGATGATATTATAATGGAATTTGTCATGGGTCTATCAAATAATGCTATAATGAATGATTCAATAAGGGTAATTGTTGATCGTCTTACCATGTCAGCACATTTTCTTTCTATAAGTGAATATTTAATGCATGAAATTTTTGCAAGACTGTACATTAATGATGTTGTAAGACTTCATGGACATATCATTTTTTTCTGATCATGATCCCTATTTCAAATTAGGATTGTTGAAATCATTTCAGAAATCCCTGGATACTGGACTTCATTTTATCATTTTATACCCCCCTCAATCTGATAGACTATCAAAACAGACTATTTTCAATTCATAGAAGTATGCTGGAAAACACAGAGATTTTTACATGGTTCTCTCTCACTGAGCTAAATCCAAGGAGCATAAATCACGATGTGTCATTGTACCAAATCCACCAAAGCACACTATTATTCACAAGGTTCGAGTTGGATCACATCTATTCCCAAGATCACTGCCTTTACATGGTTTAGTGTCAGCTCACTGCTTTCCGAAGAGTCATCCATGTTTCTCTATCTATGGCTCACTATCGGTGGAGAGGATCACCATATTCTTCTTCCATTACTCACTGCTCTATAAATAATCCACTCATAGTTTATATACATATAGGTCTCTTCATTATCATTAATGAATAAATTCTCTTTTGTATGTGGATACTCTATTGATGTCCAACATTCACCTGTAGACAAATCTCACACTGCACTGAAGGTATCGGGTAATCTTCCATCTTTCCTGAAGCCCTGAATCACTATCATGCTTCAACCATACGTGGTACCCTTCTCTAATCCGACACACAAGTCTCGGCATGCATGTCAGAACTAGCGCAAAAGATCACATTACCCACTTCTGCGATACTAGATTATGCAAATCCAAACATGCGCGACTCACAACCTTTTACGCCTAAACCAATATTGGTGTGCAACCACCAAATGTTGTCCTTCTTCAAAACATGACACACAAGTGTAACCAAACCACTTGCATGACACCCCCTTATTCAACTCGAAATATAAGTGACTCCCTTCCATTCTTGACAAACTTATCTAGATGCACATCAATCAACTGGAGGACAACTTTTACTTGCATGACCACACCACCACTTCCGCAATCACCACACCTATGTGACATGATCTCTGATTTTCTCTACGTGTTTAACTCCCCATGAATGAGGAGGTTCCAACCTCTATTTATAGGTTTTTGTACACCCTGTGTGATGGTGCACAAGTCTCATCTCAGTGCGCAAGTATCGGCACGCATGCCTCTTCCATGCAAGTCACTTGCGCAGCCAACCCTAAAACTTGGTCTCCCCTTTTTCCTTTTCAATATTTTGATGTTTTGATCTTGAAAAACTTATGGAATGAAATTTTCCTCTCTTTCAAGAATATGGAATGCAATTCCCTTTTCCAAAACCAATTTTCTCTATTTGTCAATTTTCCAGCCCAAAAATTTTGCAAACACTGGAAAATGGTGCCACCTTGTATCTGCTCTTTTTGTACCGCCTCCTAATCATCCATTCTATTGTCTATGTTCTTGAATCAAACATGGATCATTATCCATGACCCTTGAACTCGACATTCCACCATGAAATCCCCTTTGTCAACAAATTTGTACGTCATGGTTTTCTTTGTCATCAATCACAACACATATGTCCACTTTGTCAACATACATTATAACCTCAAAAATGATTCAATGATACCTTGAGGGATTTATTCCCAACATCCTTTTTACCGAATTCTAATCCATTTTAATTTCACTTCATGAAATTTGATCCTTTTTATCAATTAATATGTATGGAACTTATTATGAGACCCCAATACACCATGCCACATATAAAGATGTAATTAGACAAGATAACAACACATAATATCTTCACAAGGTTTTATACCAATGTGGGAATATATCCCTTGCTGTGTTCAAGTTGAGTCTGATACATAGATATCACTATGGTCGAATAGTGACTAAAATTGTGCTAGAAGATATTATATTTAACTATACACCAAGACTAATGATTTTAATATAGAAGAAACTTTAAGGAGGGGTCAACAACCACATAACTAAAAAATAATTATATCTTAATAGTTGTATTTTTTATTGGATTATACTAGATCCCTATAGTTAATATCCGGACTAGTTTTTTAGATTATATTAGATCCCTATAGTATTAAATGATTCTTTTAAACTCCTTAACAGAAAAGAACTACCTTATGCTCTGAGATTTCCTGACATCACCATATAATATTTTATTCTTCAACAACCATGATTTTACTTCTAATCTATCATCTAGTATAGATTCATGCACCTAAAATATGATTTCTAAAGTATCCTAATGTCTAGAACTTATTTAGGATTGGTATCATTGGTCTTTCTCACTGAAACTACATATTCTTATTCATGGTCATTAACATGCAGAATCTATATCTGGGAGAAACAATGTCAACCTTATTCAACATCACCTTCTTCTTTATTTAATTATTCAACATCTACGTTATAGGGATGTTGTGGGGAATGACTTATGTAATATAAATATATTATAAAGTAGGACATACCTCATTTGTATACTTCATCATCTTATCCTTTGATGGTGATGGTTTATACATCAGCATTCAGCCTCGTTATTCTCTTTCTTCTTCTTTGATACACGAAATGTTCAATATTGTATTGTAACAATTCTCAAATATTCACACACATTGATACATAATATATTCAGTAGATACATGTATTGGTTTTTCACCTTCTCTCAACAACTATATTTATGATAATTTATTATATTATAATAATTATATGGATTTAGTTTTTACAGTTTGAGTATATAGATTACATTTTTTTTGACACAACGATCTTCTCAAGTTGTCTCGACTGATATTCCACATATACTATTTTATTCATTTAAAATGGTCAAATATTTCTTTGGATAAAACATCTGGTATTTATATTCATATATGATTTCAAATATTCTATTATAAATCCCATAACTATCGCACCATGATCCTTTCTAATTATTCTCATTCATATCTTCTTTTAATATCATCTATAATCAGACATATCTATCCAAAAAACAATGTGATATATAATATTTGAATTATAGAACAACATCATTAGATTTAAATCACTATAAATCTCATATTTTTCTTATCAATTTAACCTTACATGATAAATGGAAGACCTTACATATCTCAATATTGAGTTCAAACTCCTTATATATCCTCATCAATATCTTCTGTATGATTTTGAGGATCTTACAAAAAATATAATGCATGTTGTAATATCTTACATACCAGGCACAATATTTAATGTATCAACACATATTATACTTTACCAATTTTCTACACTGTATTATCTTACCTACAACTATGATATATTATGTATGCTCTAAGAATATTACATATCACGATATAGATTTTTTATTTCCCTTTTAAGGCATCCACTGTAGAAAACATCATTCATATCACTGGTATATACTACTCATCTTCCTCATATATTATATATCATAGTGCGTCTTCTACCTTTTCGATATTTCATTATTCACTCTAGCACATATCTATTGCGTACTTAAATATCTTATTTATTGACATAAAATATTTAGTTTACCAAATTTCCATTGATCCTTAGGAAATATCTTTCATATTCACAGAGATATATCTCTTTCCATCAAAACATCTTACATATAATATGAAATATGATTTGTATTAATGTGTGAACACTCATGGAATTTGTAAATTTTTTAGTTTTAATTCAGAGTTCTTCTTTTGAATCATTTTTGAATGTTTTTTATCATTGTGACTTTCATAATATCTTCTTAAGCATTTAGATATTTCTACATATCATAGTAATCTCTAGTCCTTCACTGATTTCTCATCATTAATTCAGAAAAATAGAACTCCTTCAAATAAGATCAGAGCCTCTTCATAACATCATTGGGAATGTTTATACACTCTATTTCATCTCACAATAACATTGATAACTTTAATAATATATCATAATTCTTAAGTTATCTTGTAGCATATAAATTTTTTTCATAAATATTTAAATGTATTTCCACTACCTCATCACTTCGAGCTTCGAACTCATCTTTCTATGACCATAATCTAATAGATATTATATATTTATTACGATGGCCTTAATTCTTGATAATACAAGGATAGATTCTCACTCATCTATCCAGATTGATTCTTCTCTAATATATCTAGATTTCTGAACCTCATTAAGTGTCATCTTACTGACAATTATCTCTTCATACAATGATACTTTTCATTGATTCATTGTAATATTAGGAATGCAACAATATAATTTATAAAGGGTATCATCATTTAATATTTATATCCAATAAATCCATTAATCATCAATACTATCCTATGTTCAAGGGTATAAACCTCTTCACCTCCATTATAATCATATGAATGTATATCCAATACACAATAGTAGAAAATAATGTATATAATCCAGTGGAACTTCAATGGTATCTCACTCGTTTAAAATTATATATTCATTGGGATCTTCCTCTATCAACCAGCCAATATTGAGACTCATCTTACACGTTGAAAATAAATACAATCACCACAATTCCTTGGTCTTTTCACGAAGTGAAAAGAATGTTTCAAATAATTAAATTAAATTCTTCATATCAAAGCATGTTAACATTAAATATCACTTAATAAAGGGGGATGATAAAACCGGTAATATAAATCTTGAATTAATGATTATATTTGAATAAATTGTAGATTTTAATATCAAGGTGTTATCATAAAATAGGTTTACAAAATTAACCTTGGAGATAAATTATTTATTTTACCCACACACTAATTGAGGTATAATTACTATGACACATTTTTTATTGTGTTTTCAAAGGGTAATAAATTAAAAAAATCCCTGGGAACTTCATAACTAACATTTTAATGCATAATTTTAAAATAATGATTATGATTTTTTATGTTGAAATGATAGTTTTCCCCATTATTAATTGATTTATTATCTTATAGATAAATTATGTTTGAAATAAATTTGAGGAATATATATATATAATAATATATCAATAATTTTTTAGTTAAGAAAACTATGTATATTTATATTGAATTTTAAAAATTTAGTTTTAATTGTAAAAGGAAAAAATTTCCATACATTAGCTGTTCAAGAGAACTACATAGGAAAACCATGAAAACCAAACTATAGATCAATATTTTGAGTATAAGAATGCCTAGGGAAGGGTCAGGTGCGTAAAGGATAGGAAAATAGTTCTTATCCTCCCATGTGCATGGTGGAATGGGAGTCCTAGGGTGAGAAACAACACCCCAATAGTGTTCACTGACATTATAGGATGAAATATCATATTTATGTGAGTGTCATTCAAAACGTTGGTTCTATGTGAGATTCATTATTCGAAGGTATTATGAATCATTAAGCAAAGATATTTCATCCATTTATTTCCACCATCGTCTATCTCATAAACAATTTTTCACCACTTGTGTCGTGTGTTGCATGACTATGTCCTTACTTCACATTGGGAATCTTCCATTAATGATATCATGGGTGATCGATATCACATCTAAGAACCACTTTTATGCTCATAACAACCATGTTTTACCATAAGAGCTTGATGTGGCCCTTTGTGAGGATAAATGGCCGCTATTCATGATGTTGGATCTTAATATGCTAAGAAAGAGTGTATGAATACATAAGGTCTTGTATTGCTATATAATAGTAAAAATGTGTTTTGGGTTATGTATAAAGGTAATAAATAAATTCATATTTGTGTCAAAGTAATCTATGTAAAAGTTTTATTTCCAATATAATGGTCTTGTATGTCATAGAATCACTATATAAGCTTAAATGGAATGAAAAATTCCACATGAAATAGCGATGGATATGAGACTATTTTGTGGTTGAGTATGGTCTAAGAGAATGGATAAAGATTGAACAACCACCTCTTTTTCATAAAAGGAATTCCCATGGTATAAATATATTAGTGAAATAAAAAATAGAATATTCTCTAGAATGGACCATGATGTGTTTCCACATGCATACAATGGAATGTAGAAGTGATATACTAAATGATCATTAATAACCTTAGAAAAATAGTGTTACACTGCGTGTGGTAGGATTTAAATTAAAATAATATTATCCTCTTAATAATTTTGATGATTGATCTATCAGGAGAGAATAGATGCATGAATAACTTCATATCTATTTTGAAGTAGAATTCAAATAAATTCAAAAGGAGAATTTATAGGATTTTCAAAAGTAATATTCAAAGTTATTTTTACCATTAAATATAGAGGCCTCACAATAACTAGGGGGTGTATCTCTACTAGAGGAGGTGGAGGGACCACTATTTCGCGGGGTAGATCTGCTAGATCAGATTTGTATTGTGGTATTTGTTTCTTTTATTTTCCATCACCCACTCATGTCTAGTATGAGAGGGTGACTTTTTTGTGCCAAGATATGATAAATGGGTGTTGTAATGATGATATAGTCAGTTTATTTTATTTTATTCATGTTGGGACATTATATTCCATCATTCTAATACCTTTATCTATCTTATTATCATGCATGATTGATTCATGTTAATTAATAGAGTTTTATTTATTGTTATTTCTGGAATTCAAACTTCACCATGACCATTGGGTGGGAATAGGTTCTTCATTTAAATAAAGGTTTTATGTTAACTCTTTCAATAAAAACCTAGAGTATATGTCCATTATAAATGAATAGTTTATTAGATTGATAGTATTCACCAATATTAAGTGTTTTATTAGACTAAAATATAATGAAAGAAGATTAAATCATAATGATTTCATAGTCATCGTTATATGAAATCGGATATCGTATTCATGGAACTTGTTATTTACTTAATTCTCCCACTCACTCTTCAAAATTCACATTCAATGTAATTTAGTAATTTTATAATTGTTTTTAGGTCTTAAACTATTATATTGAATTATTCTTCAATATAGATCTCATGGGATCAACCTTAAGCTCATCATACCAATACTCCTTAATAGTTTCATTTTTATCGATTCATGTTATTAATTTTTAATCTTTGGTAGAATAATGGATTTAATGATATTTTTGGCCCCTACTAAGTTTTAGGCATCATTTTCAATCACTTGGATTTGGAGTAAATTTAGTTTGATTGTTAATAAAATTTCTTCTCCATCTACATTCTCATTTTACTTTATTTTTTCTTTTTTTATTTGTTTTACATGTTTTGTATTTTTGGTTGTGATGGAATGGAATAAATATGTTCGGACTGCGAATAAAAATGTGTTATTAATATAATAGATCTTTCCTATCATTTTGATGAAATTATAAGGATCTGTAGTAAAAATGAATGGATCCAAAAATCGTACATGAACAAGGATGAGGTAATACTCCACGGGCTAGAATCTAATTTTGGAAGAAGAGTTCTAATAAATTAAAATCATGGTCATTGAATGTGAGGTATGTTCCACATAAAAATATGAATTTGATACTATAAAATATGCCCACAAAATTGTATGTTTGAAGTATAAAAAATAAGATGGATAAAAATAAGAATTAAAAGAATAAAATCTAACTACTAAACTCATGTGGTTCCATGAAAATTTTGGATAAAGACAAGAAGAATAACAATAACAAGAAAAATTGGCCTCGCTTGCTGATTTTTTAAAAGGTCTCCTCATAAACATATGATTTTATAAAGAGGAAGAACAATAAGAAGGAATTGAATCTATTCAATTATAAATTTACAATGTATATTTTCAACAGATATATCATGAAAAAAGAAGATAAACGGAATGAAGAGTCAATGGCAATTGAACTGGAAAAAATCTTTGATGATTTTGAAAAGGAAAACCCCAACGAAGAGGTAAAGGAGTAGATATACCATGTATATAAAACAAATTTGGTTATTTTCCAATATTTAGTTTTGATTCCAATTTGTTTATCTCCTCAATAATGTTTTAATAAATTTTCAAAGAAGAAGAGTGGAGCTACACTAGAAGCACAATAAAAACTGAAATGGGTAAATCAAAGATGATTAACTCTATATTAAAATGACAAATAGTTTCTTTCCATATGTTATCAAACGTATTTTCATTTTAAAATTGTGTATCTCCCCCTAACATCATATAAACACATAGGTTAAATTCATTCCAAAATAATAATATATGATCTTGTGGCTTACTTTAATACAAAACTAGATTTTTGAAACTTCCACCCCTTATTAGAATTTTAGGGTGTGACCAAATATTTTTGGTTTCATCATATATACACGTTCTAAATAAGGTTGTTTTTATATACAATTTCCAATATAATGGTCATTGAAAGTGTCTGTGATATTTAAAATTCAAATGGATTGAGTGTTATAATCGGTGTGACGATTTTGTCATATACTTTATCCAAACACAAATTTTAAAAGATTTCAATCATTAATCTTGCCTCATTAGTCCAAAATTGACCATCCATGTATTTCTTCTCTTGATTACCACTGTAGTATCAATATTTTAATCATTAAAAATACAAACCACATGTACTTTGATACATGGAATCCATTATTGAATTTTAATTAAACATTTCAATCATAATTTTTTGTTATTTACTACTTACTAGTAGGATGTATTATTCTTATCAAATAACATATTAACACCTATGGTTAATATAAAAGATTGATAATTGTTTTAACCTTACTACATAGTATATGTCTCTAGAACATTCAATTTTTTACAAGATTTTGTTGAACTTATTCCTAGGACCACTAATTTTGCATATTCTACATTGTCTTAACCCAAGTCATTTATTCTACCACTATCTAAAATAGATATGTGCACCCATTTATAAAAGTATAGTATAAAACATGACTATAAATTATCTTAGTTATTTATATAATATCTTATGTAAACATTATGATACTAACAAAGATGAACTTTGTGTTTTGTTTGATGAAAGTTTGTTTATATTATTAACAAACCCTTTCCATCTAAACACATCATTATTATTACATAATGGATATATATCATACTATAAATCATATAATATACAGTTTTCAATATAATTGGCATATATTAATGGGAAAATGTTTCTATTTTTGAATCATATCTCAAAAGTAATAAAATATTCTACAATTCATATGAGTCTCAACATTGATTCTCATTTTACTTACATCAAGACTCTGATATGTATAAGGAAATGTATATTTAAAAATTAATCCACACTACATTTTTTTGATCAATGTTTTCAGGTAATAATCATCATCTATCCTTCTTAATAACATAATATCTTTTATTTGTATAATGAAATATGTGTTTAGAAATAAATTCATTCTATATTTTATGATGGATGAATGATTGGTGATGCTAATATTTGGAAAATGGGCCCTATGAATCTGATATCGTCTAATTATTCATATTTCATACGTAACATTTTCATTCCTTTAAACTATTAAAAGAATCTCATTAATTATATGAGTTTACCTTTAACTTAACCTTGTAATAGTTCACGCTCTCTGACTGAACCAATTCTGGATGTTTTATATATTACCATTATTTGTAAAGGTTTCTTTGTCCAAAACTAGATAAGTAAATGTTTTGATAATACCTAATTTCTTTAACTCCAAATATTCTAAAACCTTACAAGTTATATCATTAAAAATTGCATATTTTAAAGGAAAAATAATTATCTTTCCATAAATCGGAATATTTGAGTCATACCTTTTATATTCTTCGGTTATTTCTAATGAATAATGCATTATTGAAGTATTATCTTGGTAAGAGACACCACAAACAACATTTATTCAAAAACTAGAATAATGTATCCTTGTGTCCAATGGATATGTGAGATATTTTTTTGGTAATATTTAATAAAAACACAACTAGAATTAGTAATCATAAAAATTAGAAGTTGTGTATTTCTCACCATTGGCTTATGAATCACCCTTTCTCAGTCGCTTGGAGAACTGACATAATTTTTTTTAACATTTTTATACATGTTTTTTGTATTTAGATACAAATATATGACACACATTTAATATGTACTACCCAAAAGGTACTATATAAACATAACATATAATAAGGATTATGATTAAGTTTAATCCGCTACTTGATTCTACGTCAATTCATTTAATTTTTTCTTCCACAGACTTTTCTAAAAACATGTGAATAAAATATAATTCTGTATGATAATCTTCATTTTTTCCTTGAACGATGTTGTAATGGTTCATTTGGTTTCACACTTTCCATTAGCATTTTCACCTTTCATTTCAACTTGTTCACCATAAGAATTAAAGATTAATGTTTCTTTATGTACTTATAAACATGGAAAACCTTACCCAAAAGGTAATGAATCATTTTCCTCCATACCATTTGTTCTATAATCCTAAATGAAATTTGATTAATAGGG
Source organism: Viscum album (assembly GCA_963277665.1). Classification (NCBI taxonomy): domain Eukaryota; kingdom Viridiplantae; phylum Streptophyta; class Magnoliopsida; order Santalales; family Viscaceae; genus Viscum; species Viscum album. The sequence continues at coordinate 2,134,056,815 of OY728147.1, read as the reverse complement.
TGATAAATATATAAGAATGTGTATTATTTAAATTTAATCATCCTTATTTAAATTTACATGTATTTAGTATAATAATAATCTCATTAATTTCTATATTCACATTCTCACTTAATGCTTATAAGAGATGATATAATAAGTGAAATCATCCCTTCCTTGGTGTTTTCATTACAACTCATCAATGATTGATGATAACATTAGATTATAAGCATTAAATGTGTAATATATGAGTCTTTCATAAGCACCTTTTCACATTTATTTCCCGAGGTGGCTCATTATATAGTGGGGAGTCTAGCACATATAAATTCCTATGATATTATAGTAATTTTCACAAGCATCTATGGTACACTTGTAAATTCTTGCTGATAAGGACATGTACTTTTTTCAGAATTAATCAGAGTGAGTTTTTTGTATTACATTACATTATTCTAAAAAAATATTAACACGTTAAAGCTGTATATTGATTATTGATTTGACATTACCGATTAATTGAATCATAATATTTCTCCAACTATTTTATTGAACCATAGTATCCCTCATTACTAGATTCATAATACTCAGTCTCTTGAGTATTCAAGTGAAAAAGATTCCTAAAACCTCTCCTCAGATTCCAAGAAATGTTTATACCACTACTCAAAGAGTTCCAAGGTCATATTTTGACTGACCAACCACATTGACTCCCATCTCCTCAAAATATTTAGTAAAGTATCATATTCTAAGAATCATAACCCAGATTTACTCAAATTTTTTCCTCTAAAGTGGTAAAAAGATAGCTATGTATACTTCTTTGATGATGTCATTAGTTATGTTGGATCATCACACTTATAAGAACTCTCCATTAATAAGAGGATATAACAACCTAGGTAATGATATAATAAATAATTTTTATATTTATTAGTATTTATAAGATAGATATTTAAATTCATTAAATTTTTTATAAAATTAAAACGGAAATCGTTTTATTAAACTCTTTTATCATTTGATTTTATTTAAAAGTTTAATTTTCAAATTATAAATTTCAATTTGAAAAAAAAATAATTTTATATTTTATTAATAATGTCCAAAATGTCTTAGGATATATATTTTATAATTTTCTAAAAAGATTAATTTTTCAATGAATAGTGAAAATGGTTATTTTTATTAAAAAATGAATTTTATTGTAAAGTGATTACAATGTAATATTATATTTTAGATTAGTATTAAAATAATTTTTTTTATTTAAAATATTGGAAATATTGTTTTTGAAATGGATTTTTTACATGAATTTAGTAGAAAACATTTTATATTTAAAAAAGGCAATTTTTTAAAAACCCATTTTTTGTTGTGTTTTGACAGTTTATTTTTAAATTAGATTATTTAAATTTTTTATTTTTAATTTCAAAAAATATATTTATTATTTTTAATTATTGGGTAGAAATTTGTAAATATATATCTTTTATTTTCCGTAAATATGAATAGTAAGCTTAGTAATTTTTGTTAGCACGGTAAATGGTAGATTGGGTAATTAATGTTAATAATAATGTGATAAGGAATATAAAATGGCCCTAACACTTGAGTTAATTTTATTTTATGAGTAAATTTTATTTATAATCATCTATGATTCTGTTATATGGCCGTATTTCCATTATTATGTGATTATAACATTTATAATTTTTTTAAAGAAAATTCAAAAATGTCACACCATTATTTTTAATTACTATAATATTTTAATAGAAGGATAAATAGATGATATATTTAGTTATAAATACTAATTTAAATTTTGAATAATTTATATTCATTATGGTAATTTATTTTTAATTTTTAGTGAATAAATAATTGCCTTAAAATCATACACAACACTGACGCAGTAATTACTCAATTAGTGGGAAAATAAAATAAATGATATTATAAATATTAAAAAAATATAAATTGAAATAATTATTGTGATCCCTGAATTTTTTATATAACTATTAAATATTATTTAAATTATAATTTTTTATATTTAAATTCCTTGGTTGTATTGATGTTATTAAAAAATTAAAGTAAATGAATAGTTCTATAATTGACATTATTGACATTTTATAAAAAATATATTTTATTAAAAGATATAAAATTACTAAAAATATTATATTCATCCAAATTAATTTCATATGGTTATTTAAATCAATAACGGTCTATTTATGTGTCGTTTAACATTTTATAGTAACATTATTAACCCTTAAACTATAGAAAACATTATTTTTGCAATAATTTTCAAAAGGATTATTGAAGGGTTGAAACAATAAGATAAGGGTAAAATGTGATTAAAACTTGTATAATTTTTTTTGATGATATTATTTAGATCCATAATAATAATATAATTTAAATAAATAAATTTTAATCCATTTTTAAATAAAAATTAAATTATATTAATTTAATATTTTGAGAAATTCCAAGAGTGTATGTCCCCTCTCTTATAAAAGGGAATCTCTTATTCTCAATTATTCACACTTCAAAACTGATTTTATTGGGACAATATATGTCCAAATAACTTCCTAGAATCCCTATCCTTAGTTTATATGTATTTACTTAGGCATAATACCAACCCTATATGGGTTAAAGTGTCAATCCAAGGAGACTTTCCAAAGTAGAGGTATAGTTTTTAAATACATGTTTTTGTATTATTTCTTCTACCACCTATTTATAAAATTGCTTAACTATAATTATATAATAAAATTATTATATTTCATATACATATGTGTTTTTATGTTAATTTCACATCCTATATTTATATTTTATTTCATCAAATGGGAAACATAACCATTATTCGTGTGTACAATGAAATACCACCATGAAAACCGATGTAATTTGTTTTCCATCACCATCACTCAAATATAGTTATAATGATGTAATTAATGTATATATATTATATTCATGACATATTTATCATTATTAAAATATATTATATCATTTACTTTCATACCTTCCCATTCACTAAAAAATGACACTACTGGAAAATAAGTCTATCCCCAAGCATTTTTACCAATAGTTTAGGAAAAATGTGGTTATAGGTGATATATTCTGGTCTATACCCACGGTTTTGTTAAAACCATGTGTATACATTTCCCCTATTCCACAATTTCATTTTGGCTTTCCCTCCTGATTTTTCATTTCCATTGGTCTCTCCTTGTGTGAACCCTCTCCTCCCCTCCCCAAACTCTGCCTCCCAGCCATATCCTCCACTACCCAACCTCGACCTCCTTGCCTCCCCCTCCACCTCAATGTCATTGCCTCCACCTCCTTGACCCCATCCCATCTTGGATCCCTATCCGATGGAGATTCCCCCTTCTCCCCTCTCATTTACCTCTCCTCTTGTGACGTCCCCCTCCATTCTTGCATTTCTCTCCTCTAGTGATTTATCTCATCCCCCTTATCATCTACAGTCACATGTGAGACCCCTCACAACTGAACACACTGCACGATGTCCCCCCCCCCTCTTGCCTCTATCATATCCCACCATTTCTTCCTATTTTTTTAGGATTCTTGGTCATTAATTTGAGGTAATAATTAATCTTTTTAATTCTTAAATTTAATAGAGTTTTCCTCTCTATCGTTGGCTGACTTCATTTGGTCAAACCCTAAGTGTTTTGAGGTTCTATGATTCTAACATTGATCCTTATTTATTGTGAATATCATGCTTATCTCGGTCTGTCTTGGGTATTTTTTGGCATCCACTACTAAAGTAAATGTGTTTTGGATCATCTTGGTTTATCTACCACTATTTGAGGTTGGTTTTGTCTACACTATTTGTTTGGCCCAATTTAATCATGGGATTTTAGTGATTTATGAGCCTATAAAAATTAATATTATGTATTAATTCTATGAATCATACAACTTTATATCATGGTATTGTTAGTATTATATTTTTTTTATACATTATTATTATCTTTGTTCTATTTTTTTGTTATCCTATAGGAAAATAACTCTAAATAATATGATACCTTGGAAAAAATATTATATTAGTGACTTTATTTTTATTTTTCCCTTTTAACATACTAGATATATCTTTAATTTATGAATGGTAAAAAAAATATTCTTGAATTGTAGAATAACAAATGTCTACTGAATTCTTATAGTTATTTCAATGACTATTTTAATTCCTATATAAATATAATTTTTTTCTATAATTATTAGTGTAGTTGTTTTAATTTTTTTTAAAAAGTTAATACTTTAATTTTTTAAACATACATTAATAAGAAAAATTTTGTATTAATTTTCAATTAGAAATTCCTATGAATTACATATTTATATTGGATGGAACTAGTGTAAGGAATCATATGTGTCTCGATAACACAATAAAAAGAATTTCATATTTCAGTGATCTCATAGATATCATTTAAAATAAAATTAATTACAAAATACATTTCACTAGTTCAAAAACATTTGTACATTTCCATGGATTCTATTGTAAACATTATTAGATACACAAGGTAATATTCTTTTCATGTATTAATTTTCATTCAAATTTATTATAGTTATTTTAACACTTTTATGTACTATTATAATATATAATTACTATCCATTATTAGTAAATTAACATAATTTTATTCTATATTTTAATACTTATAATAATACTCTAATGTTTGGGACAGATACTATGGCATGTATTTTATTTTTTAAATATTGTGTAGTGACTTGTATAGTTATAAGAGACAGGTAAGTTGTAGTTTAGTTTTAATTTATTTTCTTTATCTATTGGCCACATAAGAATTTTACATCATTCTACGGATGGAGGGTAGTTATGTTCTATGAAGGGGATAGAAGGGAACTGGATGGAGATCAGGGTAGTAGAGGGTTTAGTTATTGTATTTCATTTGTGTCTGCCTTTATGATATGTTGTTTCTATTTATTATCTTTTCCTTTGGGGTGGACGCCCAACATACGAATGGATCATGCCTAAAACTTATTTATTTTCTAGTGATATTAAAATTAATTATTTTTTGGAAGAATTATTCCCATGTGGTTATTACATGATGCCCAGAAGCTTGTGTTAGCCTGTGGGTGTAGCCCATCCACCTTAGTATATTATAGTCATTCCTATTTTAGAGTTCAACTAGGTCATTACTATGTTTTAACCATGGGAGGGCCTAGGAAACATGTCCTATTGGAAAATTGGCCATGGCCTAATTAACCTAATTTCATAATGACCTATTGGATTAATGAAAAATAGACATCATGGTCTAATGACCTCATGTAATTTCATTACATACTTAACCCAAATAATTTCAAAAAATAAAAACAACTTTTATAATGTTCTAGTTCATAATTAAACACAAATATATTGTCCCTTAAACTCAAAAGTGAAAAAAATTGAAAAACAACTTTTTAAACACAACCATAAAGTAGAAAAATAGTATCACCATAATTTAATGACATGTTAGTCCGTTAAATGAAATTTTTTTACTAAACATCTTACCAATATTTAAAAGGCCTCATAATGATTTCATGATAGTTGGGTTGCATGACATGACTTATCAAAGACACAAGAAAGACAAAATGTCTCATGGTAGGACTCAAGACTTATTATTAAATCAAAACTGATGGAAAGACAGTTATTCCCTTATCACATAAACTAGGTGGAGTTCCACACATCCCGAAATACTACAATATCCCCCACAAGAAATACATATGGATGTTTGAAGCTACCCTCGTTTTCTAATACAATGTTAGGATCAAGGTGAATCTTTCCACTGTTTATTTTATGAAGATATTGTTCATTATTAGAACCACCCCCCACAATGTTTTATTTTTCCAGAGAATCCCACTCATCTTGAAGAGGACAGGTAAATACCTCATGATAGGTGAGATCTCTAGACTTACTTGTCAATCTCTTCAGAAAAAAAAAATAAATTCTCTTTAAAATACTTTCAATATTCAAACATATCATGCCCAAGAGAAGGGTGATTAATCCCTTGTCTGAGACACCAATGGGGTTTCACATAACACATATAAATATATATATTTTTCTATTCCTTTTTTTATTTCAATCATTATTTTTAATAATTTATTCTCCGAGTTTTTGAGAGTTGTGCATTACGGTGTAGTGAATTCGAAGAAACATGTCTTCTTTCTTTTGGTACACTGTTAGAGAATAATGACATGTGTAATATGTAAGTAAAATTTAAAAAGACAAGGTACCTCATTACTATCCTTATTAAGGTTTTATAGGCTATAGTAATCCTTATTAACATTTTAATAACACACAATATCAAAAACCACAAATAAAAGTGGGATCATGATAAAAGGACCCATTAATAAAAGAAACAATACTTATATGGCCCGATGTTACACACTAATGGAACAATAAGGATTGAAACATTGTTTTTAGTGAAGAAGCAATTTCGAATTATCTTTTGATTTAGTCTTTACATGATAGACCACATTTTTCATGCTTTTTATTTCGACTGCTCAACCATTCCAGACCACTTTAAATCATGGAGGAGATTACTTTATTTTCCTAACAGAATAGATGTAAGGGCCTTTATCTCAATGGATATATACACAATTTCAACATAATATGGTGATTTATAAAAATAAAACATCAACAAAAATCTCAAATTAAGACCCTTTATAAAACATTGATATGTAAGGTTATCATCAAATACAAAATCGGGTAGATACAACACCAACACTGAAAAAAACATAGCATATTTTAACACTGGTTGTTCACCATATTGAATACAATAGAACTCCATATACACCACCACATTTGTTTCTATAGGGTAAAAATATTTATTCAATAATGATTTTAAAATATCGCATTACTGGTACATCAGTGGCTTGTCCAAAATTATGGTCTTCCACAATTTCCAACTGGAAACATCCTACTTGAATATGTTAAATCTATCCTTAAGAATTTTATTAATTTCAATCATATGAATGACTTATTCAATCCATTTCATTAGATTATGGTAAATATAGCCTTGAAAATTTTATTTATTTTATGATCCTACATTAATTAATTATTTATGGGTGAAATCATTTCTGAGTGGAGATTCCTTGATGCCCAAAAACATGTACCAGATTGTGGTCATAGCCCATACACCTTAGTCCATCCTAGTATTCTTATATTAGAATCTATGTATGAACCATGGGTGGTAATACGAAACATGAAAAACAAGAGAGGTATTGGGAATGTCTATGAATGAATTTTGAAATACCATGAATAAGGATTAAGTACATTGGAATTTATAATGAGAAGATATACGAGGCTATGAAATATATATTGATTCTGAAAATGATATAGGTATATAATGTGTTGAAATGGTAATGTGTTAGGAATAATAAATGTAAATTCACATTCATAACCAATTTGATAATTTAATACCAAATAATGAGCTACTATACATTTTAGTAGATGATGATTAGACTCCATCCCAATGAAACTACAGAAATACCTTGGCGCAAACAAAATTCTTTCATATACTAGATAGTTTGGTTTGGAATTCCCAGTAAAACCTTCATTGACCTACCATTGGGTGTAGCCAAATTTTATTTCAATTATTTCACTTCAAATAACCATTCATCAATTATAAAGAATAAAATTTCATGAATCAACTATGAATATCACTATACTATTTTAGGTCGATAGATTAGTTTATCAGGCTACCGATGGATATAACCTCATCTCCTATAATGGTTCAAGTACTATAAATGATTACTCATCATATATGTGGGGTTAATATTAGTTTATAGAGATATTAGTTTCTTTTTATGATGATAATTATTAAACACTTCTATTTGGATCATGCAATTAGGATACCACAATAACATGATTATTTTGAAATGATAATGTGATTTAAGACTATAATTTCTCGTTAATATTTGTTGGATTTTCCTAATTAAATCATATATTCTCAATTGAAATTTATGGTTTTTAAAAGACTTTTTATTGATTTTCTCAAGTTAATAGTAGAATTTTATCATTATGAATAAATATGCTGTTTCATACAACTTTCATAGTTAACAAAATTATTGATAATGTTGAACTATGGTTGTCTATGTTTGTAGAATTGGTGTTGCCCAATCCTCTTCGATGATGTTGGGCGGAATTTTTGTGGATGATACTATGAAAAAAGATGCAACTCAATGGGAAATTGGGACAAACATGATAGATACTATTGAAACCCAGTGCGGGTGGCCATAAAGTTGTTTGGAAATTCTCTATGGATAGTACTAGCACTATAATCGCATCGTGTGGGAATTAATTCAATGGAAAATAGTGACAAACAAAATAGATACCATAAACCAAAAAAATAGACTCAACGAGAATGATTATTGGTTTGACAGTTTTTTGTTGTTTGGTTGAATATGTCTGTTTTTTACCCATGTTTATATTTAAAGTAATTCATGTACAAGTTGGTATGTCAACTCTTTCCATTCACTCATGATATCTACCATGTACTATGGTTTTTATGTGGTTTGCATATTTTTTATAAGTTAATGGATGCTAGGAAGGATGGTACTTCATGTTTGGGACATGTATTTATACCCACAATTCAACGATCCATGGGTATATTATTTCCGGTAAAATAATATATAACCATTGTTTTTTAAAATTTCGGTATAGATATATACCCATGGTTTAACTAAAACTGTGGGAATTATAGAAATTTCCAGCGTTATACAAATGGTTTCTATGAAACTATGGGTATAGCTCTATAATAATGCCTCTAAATAAAATGGTTCAATGAACCATGGGTATAGACTATACCCATGGTTTTATGGGATATACCTTTGGTTCGAAACCATGGGTATAGGTGATATTTCTATTAGTGTAATAAAATCACTCATGCATAAGTGTAGACTACACGAAGCAATGTGATTCATTTTTCATAACTACATCATATGGATGATATTTATAAGTATAATTAAATAAATAATATTATAATTATGATATTATTATCATTATGAAAGCATAAAATGATACTTATCTTCTTTTTATATTGATCATTGAAAAATGGGAACATTACTCATGTGCGGGTGCGACCAACCATCTCAATAATTGTAAAGTAGTTCTTTTTTAATAACCATATTTCATGATTAGTATTAAAATTATATTTTATGAATTAAAATGATAATTATTTCATGATTATAATTCTTTAAATATTGTATTAATTAACTCTTTTACTATAGTTGACTTACTAAATCCATTACGAACCTATGAATTAAATACCATCAAAACATTTGAAATGAATTTAATTAATTATATAATTACATATATAATTGTAAGGGATAAAATAAAAGGATTAATAAACATAAAAAGTGACTTAATAAAGAAAATAATTAAATTTAGTTTATTATTAATTAATATAAAGAATGTATTTGATGTGTCAAACTCAATGTAATTGAATTTTTTTAAAAATTATTATTTTAAAGTACCCCTTAAAACTGTCTTTTTCATTTATGTCCATTTTTTATAATTATTTTATTGATTTATTTATATAGAAATAAATTAATTATATAGGAAATTTTATGTCTATTTTTACAATCATTTAAAGGTTCTCAAAAGGAGTCTTTTTACATAAAGTTTTAATATTATATATAAAAGACAAAATGAATGTTATATTTTAATGTATATGGTGACAAAAACATTTACATCAATTATAGTCATTATTTGATATTTGGTTTTTTTATAATATTTAATATTTTCATTAATGAAAAACTCTCTTTAATTATGTTTTTGAAATTTTCATAAAGGGTTTTAAAATGTATTAGATATTTCAATACCCAGAAATGTTTTTATGGATGTAAAGAAAATGTTTACTATGCAAGAATTTATATGTTAGGATTATGTCGTCGTTCATAGGAAACTTTTATGAGGATGGTTTATTCTATTGTATGAAATGTTTATGCGAGCCCATTATGTTCTCTAATTCATTGGTTAATGGGATGGTGTTAACTTATTAAGTTTTTCTTAAGAGAATATGGTAATATACTAATATGATTATTCCAAATATGGGATAAAGCTAACTGATTAGGTCTCTACTAAAAATTATAGGAATATACTATGATGGTTGTTCCAAATAAAAATTTGATAGTTATTCCATGGGTAAATAATAATTATATGAAAATTATGCCCCAAGATACCTACATAATTTATCTTTGTTTTCTGTGGTGTTTCAAGAAATAATATGATTTTTCAAGGTAAATGTTTGTATATGCTACTTCATAATGTTTAAAAGTATAAATTTTTTAAAAATTTATTATGAGTTTTTCAGGACATCAAAGAATAATTTATATGTTTTATTTTCCCTTTTATATTTCATTAAAAAAATTCATTAAAATCTTTGGGTGGAGAAGGTTATTTTTTGGGTAAGAAAATGTTTATTTTGAGCATAATGTTTATATTAAAAAAGAAAAAAAAGAAAATTATTTATGGACTAATGGTTTATATATTTATTTTTATGTCTCTTACTGAGATTTTTGTGTTCATATCACTATTTAAAATGTTTCTCATAGACCTTATGGATGGGTAAGGTAAATAATGATGTCAAGTTAGAATTCATAAATATTTGTCATGAAAACAAATCATTTTATATTATAAAAGTTTTATATTATGAAAAAATGGATACTAAGTAAAAGTATCTTTTTTGTAATAGATGTGATTATTATTTAAGATTTATTACCTTATTCTCTATAACTCTATACCTAAACGATATTTTTGAAAGAAAGAAAATAAAATCTATTCTATATACACAAAAGTATGTAATGTTTACGGTTGGGTGCTTATAGTTGGTATCAGTGTTTTGTATAGAAAAAATTATTATTTATTATAATGTTAATATAATTACCATAAAAGATTTTAATTTATGGTTATGTTAAAATGATATATAATTTGAATATTACAATGTTGTATCATCTAAACTATGTTTATTCAAAATAATTTTACACATAGAAAATTGGGAATCTGATGTTGGAATGAGCCAAGGGGATGATATACTTCTGAATCAGTAACACATAAAGGTTAGAATTGGAATTAAATATTCATTTCTCTAATGGAACATTTAGAGAAAGCTATAAATAGTTGAGTCATAAATGCTAGAGATCATATAGATCTACCAGAAATGAACATGTTAAGAGTATAATACTTTATGAGGCAACACCCTCCTATATTTAATGGATCTTATGACCTATTAGTAGCTGAAGGATAGATCAAATCAATAGAAACGTTATTCAATTCCATGGGATGTTATGATCATAAAATGGTATGTCTTGTTATTTACCACATTGTAATATGAAGTCGATCAATAGTGGATAATGGTTAAAAATACTAAATAATGTAGAGAGATTAATAGCTTGGAATGAGATGATTTAAAGAATATAATCCTCTATAAATATTTTCCTAATGTTGTTTGACTTAGTATGGAAAATAATTTTATGGGATTGAGAAAAAATGAGGAAAATTCAGTGGTCATCTTTGAAACAAACTTTACCTAATTGGAATTGTATGCACCAAATTTTTAATGTGATATTGGTAATAAGATTAATCATTTATACTGAGGATTAATGAAAATATATCAAAGGGCATTCGATTCTCATGAATTAAAATGATTTGAGAAACATGTATGATGTGCCAAGAAAATAGAAAAGAAGTATATCAATGGTAATGTTCCCTTTGAAAACTATTAGAAAAAGAGGTCCAAGTTGTAGTAAAATGTGGAGAATGGATCAATAAATATGTTGGTAAGAAAATTAATTTTTCAGTTTGTGGGATTTCAGGTAAAAATGACATTGGTAAATTCATTATAATGTATGTTAAGTGATTTTTATGCGGTAATATTGGTCATATTACTCATAATATCAATTGAAAATATCTTGGTAGTGGTTGGACCAATTCTGATAAACAGATAGTAAAATGTTTTAAATGTAACAATATAGATTATTATGCACATGAGGGTTTGAAGAAGAACCTGATTGATGGGAAGCATCCATACAATAAGTATAAAGGTGTAGGGATATCATTTTCAACCACTTCAGTATATATTGGGCCATTGAACAATGTGATATTAGGTATATTTATTGCTTATTCTTATTATGTTAATGTATTTATAGATTTGGTTTCTGCAAATTCATTAATTTCTTAGAAATTTTTAGGTCAATTGGAAATTCCAACATAAGAAATAAATCCATCAAATATAGTAAAAACATATGTGGGAATAAATAAGGGAAAAAATAATAATAATATTCATGTCATTGTCTTGAGAAATACATTAACTAAAAATGTTATTATCATTCCCTTATTAGAGTTTTATATTATTCTAGTTATGGATTGGATTTACCTTTACCATAGTAAGATGGATTTTAGAGAATATGAAAAAGAAAGTTATCTGGAACATATTTTCGATAATAAGGGAACTGTGCAGATTAAGGATGTGTCATTAGTAAATGAATACTGAGATGTTTTCCCTACTGAGTTTTAAAAAGTTATACTTGATCAGGAAGTTTAATTTACTATTTACATAGTTATTGATGATAAAAAAATTTCAAAAAACCCCTTATCGAATGGCTCATGTAGAACATATATAATTGAAAAAGAATTTGCAAGAGTTTCTTGATAAAGTTCCATTAATCCAATCACAAAACCATGGTGTTCTCTATTATTATTTGATAAAAAGAAATATTGATTAATTGGACTTTTCATTTATTATAGATCTTTGTATAAAATTACTATTAAGAATATGCATATGTTGTCACAAATCAAAGATTTATTTTACCGACTCTATAGAGCTCATAATTTTTTAAAATATGTCTTATGGTATGGGTACTATCAGATGAAGATGAAGGATGATAACATTTTTAAAATAGAATTTTGTAATAGTTATAGGAAATAAGAGTTTTTGGTTATTCTCTTTGGGTTAAAAAATTCTCCAACTGTATTTGTGGATCCTATAAATAGAGTCTTCCCTAAATATTTGGATAATTTTTTTTTGTTTTTATTGAAGATCACTTTTTTAATTAATAAAATTATGAGTATCATGAAAAACATCTATGTATTGTTCCAAAAACAATAAAAAATAGATAATATAGAAAATTTAGAAAATGATTTTTTTGGTTATAATATATTTCCTTCCTTCGACACATCAATAAAGATGTAATAATAGCTGATCCCATTAAAACTAAAGTGGTTATTGAATGGACAAGACCTAAAAATGATACTAATATTAATAGTCTTCTTAGGTTAGCAGGATATTACCGATGGTTTGTTAAAAACATTGCACGATTATCTAACCTACTGACAATGTTGACTCAAAAAAGAGATAAACTTATTTATCCAATAGTATGTGATTACTTTTTTCAATAACTAAAATATTGGTTTGTAAACACTCTAGTTTTGTAATTTCTTCAATGAAATGGTGAATTTGTCGTTTATAGTGATGCTTCATTAAAAGAACATGGTTGTGTCCTAATGGAAAATTATTAGGTAATTACTTATTCTTCATATCAACTGAAACCTCATGAGTTAAATTATCCTACACCTGATCTAGAATTACGAGTTGTGATTTTTCCTTTAATATTTTAGAGACATTATTTATATGTATCCAAGTGTGAAATATATACTAATCATAAGATTTGGAAATATATATACACTCAAAAAGGATTGAACATCAGACATAGTAGATGACATAATTGATAATATATTGTGACTTCACAATTCATTATCATCTCGGAAAATAGAACAAAGTAGTTTATACATAGAGTCAGAAAAATAATACTTCATTTACCATGTTACATTTAGAACATAACCCTTTGTTTAATGATTTAATAGATTTAGGACTAGAATTTGTGGATGCAAGACCTTGTTCTATTTTTTACAATCATCTCTCTCAAAAATAATTATGAAAAATCATAAGGAAGACTGTGAGTTATAGAAAAAGGAGGAATTGGTTAAGAAGGTAAAGATTTTTGAATTTATCATTGATAAAAATTGTGTTTTGAGATTTGTAAAGAGATCATGTGTATCTTATGAATCTCATTTCAAGAGAGGATTATTGATCTAAGCGCATAGCTCTCCCTTTTCTATTAGTCTTAATAGTACTAATATGTATAGAGTCCTTTGGATGTATTACTGGTGGGGTGGAATGAAACAACATATTGTTGAATTTACCAAGAAATGTCTGAATTGTCAGTTGGTTATGAAATAATAACTATTGCCTAAGGTAACACTTCAACTTTTTTATGTGCTAGAGTAGAAATGGGAAAAATATATCTATGGATTTAATGGTTGGATTACCAAAAAATACTCAAGGAAATAATGTGATTTGGGTTATTGTTCATCAATTAACGAAATATACACATTTCCTTCCTATTCATGATAAATGATATTTATATTAACTTCCTAGAATGCATCTTAAAGAAATAATCATGTTATATTGATTTTCATTCACCATTGTATCCAACTATGATCCCAGGTTCACTTTAAAGTTTTAGAATGTACTTCAGAACTCATTGGCTACTTAATTATATTTTAGTATCAATTTTCATTCTCATTATAGAGGAAAATTTGGACGAACAAATTAAAACTTTGTAATGTATATTTCATTTATATTTAATGGATTACCACAGAGATTGAAATAATCACATTTCTTTAGTTGAATTTTCATAAAATAACAGTTTTCATTCTAGTATCAAAATGGATCCTTTTGAAGCATTATATGGAATGTGATGTCGGACTTCATCATTTTATGACAATGTAGGTGAATGGAATTTCATGGGACTATAATTAGTATATCAATTTGTTGTGAAGGTAAATATAATTCATAATTATATGAGAACTACTCATAATAAGCATAAAAATTATGCTGATATTTGGAGAAAAGATCTCCCATTTGAGGTAGGTGATCATGTTTTTATTAAAGTACCTCAAGGAATAATGTGAAGTGTTGTTGTAAAAAGGGGAATCAATGTACATGGTTCAGTGGAACATATGAAATCCTGGATAAATATGATTCGATTACTCATTGACTGGCCTTGCCATTGAGTTTATTCTATGTATAAAATGTTTTTCCTGTTTCAATGTTAAGAAAGTATGTTTCAAATTTATCACATATTTTGATCCATATAGTAGTTTAGTTGGAAGAGACCCTATATTATGGGGAATAACCTATTTTTATTATTTGACCATATAAATATATTATTATGGAACAAGTCAATTCCTCGGGTTAGGGTTTTTTGGAAAACTCATATGGTTGAAGAAACAACACGGGAGTCTGAAAATGCTACGAGGGAAAGGAATCTCTACATGTTTAATAAGTGAATAAAATTGCGAGGATGCAATTTCCAAAATGGGGTAAAAATGTAACAACCTAGGTAATGATAAAATAAATAATTTTAATATTTATTATTATTTTTGATATAGATATTTATATTCATTATAATTTTTTTAAACAAGTTAGAAATATATTTTTAAACTCTTTTACTATATGATGTTTTTAAAAGATTTATTTTTAAATTGAAAATTTATAATTTTAAAAAAATAAGATCATTTTTTAATTCATTACGACAAAATTATCATAGGATAAAGTTTTGATAATTTTCTAAAAGGATTATTTTTTCAATGAATAGTGAAAATACTGATTTTTATTGAAAAATTTATTTTCTTTTAAATTATTTATAATGTAAAATTCTATTTTGGATCATTTTTAAAATATATTTTCTTCCGTTTTATTTAAAGTGATACAATTTTATATTTTTAATATATTTTATACATTAATTATGTATAAAAATATTTTATATTTAAAAGGAACATTTTTTCTGAAAAATCATTTTTCATTTTGTTTTTCCGTTTTATTTTTAAATTAAATTATGAAACCTCTATGAATTAAATTTTAAAAATTTTATTTCATATATGCTATCGTTGGTTCCAAAATTGGTAAATATGGACCTTCATTTTTAATCAATATGAATAGTAACCATAGTAATTATTCAATTTAATGAAAAATAATATTAAAAATATTAAAAATATTAAATATAATATAATTTGAAAGAATTAATGTGATACATGAATTTTGTATATAATCATAACAAATTAAGGATATGTTAATTTATTATAATATACTTCTTTTTTTTTCTTGAAGTTATAAATAGTCAATGTAAATGAATAGTTCTAAAATTGACATTATTGATATTTTATGAAAATAATATTTTATTAAATGATATAATATTCCTAAAAATATTATATTTTTAAAAATGGATTCGATATTGTTAATTAATTTATACATGGTCTATTTATGGGTTGTTTTAATTTTATAGTATCATTATTAACCCATAATGTGTAGGAATCATTAATGTAACAGTAATAGTGAATAGGGTTAGTGAAAAGTTAAAACAAAACGATAAGTGTAATAATGTAACTAAAAATGAATAATTTTTTTAGATGAGAAAATTTGGATATATAATAATCCTATATTATAATTATATCAGTTTATAACCATTTATAATTGAAAATTAATTTGTATTAAGTTATTATTTTAAGAAATTTCACGAGTGTCCCTCTCCTCTCTTATAAAAGGCAATCTATTTTTCTCATTTATTCACATATCAAATATCATTTTATTCAGCCTATATATATATAAATACCTTATTAAAATCTCTACCCTCATTATAGAGGTATTTTATTAGTCACAGCTTCAACCCTAGAGGACTTGAGGTGATAATCAAAAGAGACTTTCCAAAGAAGATATATAGTTTATATCTGCATATTTTTGTTTTATTTTTTATACCACATCCATAAAATATTATTTAACAATGATTATATAATAAAAATAGTATATTTCATATAATTATGTGTTTTTATGTTAATGGTACAAAATATATACATCTCTTTTTACATCAAATGTGAAATAAAACCACCATTCATTGTACGACAGACTACCACCTCGCGAACTGATGTAATTTATTTTCCATCATCGTCTCTCATGGATGGTTATAATAATGGAATTAATATATATATATATATATATATATATATATAATATTCATGACATATATTTATCATTCTAAAGATATAATATATCATTAAATTTCTTATATTTCCATTCACTAATAAATGATAGTGTCATTCGTGCATAGGTGTGGACCACCACCCACACGAAACGATGTGATTTGTTTTTCATCACCAAATATCATGGATGATATATATAAGTATAATTAAATAAATATTATTATATTATGATTATTCTGGAAGATAAAATGTTATTTACCTTTTTCTCATAATTATCATTGAAATATAGAAACATTACTCATGTGTACGTATGGTCAAATGTTACCATGATTGTAATGTAGTTCATTTCTCATAACCATAATTAATGATCAGTTTTAAAATTATAATTGATTTATAAAAATTATAATTATTCCACGATTATTATTTTATATATTATATAATAGTGACCAATTTTACAATATTCAACATACTAAATTTATTTTGGACTTATGAAGTGAATATCATCAAAAAAACCAACGTGAATTTAATTAATTAAATAATTAAATATAGCATGGTATGAGATAAAATAATATTTTGGAAGCACTGGGAATCACATGATTGGGGTTTGTAGATGAATAAAAGAGAAATAAAAAATATTAATATGAATATGAACATGGAGTTAGTGATTTACATGGTTTGGTAATAACCCATATATCCACAATGAGAAAAAATCACTTTACTAAAATTCGGGATCATAATTACAAGGAGATCATAGTTTCACACCCCCAAAAAAAATCGTAATTTAAATGAGATAATAATGAATACAAAACACTCTGCCACTAACCAACAGTATTTACATTATTCTAAAGTGAATGATGGCTAGAATTCTTCACTCCTATAGTGTTGTGGTCACCCAAGTCCATGCTTATAATGTTGTCGGTGGATGGGAGTCTTTAGAGCTACATTATCATCATCTATAAAGATTGATCTACTATAGTAACTATTCCAAATTCTGCACTGCTATAGTGGAATGTCGGTGTCACCTGGTTAGCTCTGATATAGTCGATCACAGTTGTTACAGCTCTAAACATCTTTGGTCTGGGGCCTTTAGCCTTTGAAACCCTGAAGTAGGGACATGTTTCCCCCTACAACCCTCAATAATCTCACTACAGAGCTCGGCCTGTGAAAGTTACAACAATGTGTGCAGTATAAATATATAAAATGTGTCCGTATATCATCCAAATGAATTATTATACATCAATAAAACAAATAAATGTAATGATAAATTTTAAAAGGGTACCTAATCAAGTAAAACATTAACCTACGTTCATTTTTCAGTAATACAACGAATATACGTGACGATTCAAACTCATTGTAAGGAAATTCCTTTTAGAAATATTATTTTAAAGATTCCATTAAAACTATATTTTTATTCCATCTCTATATTTTTAAAAATATTTTATCAAGGTGTTTATATTAGAATAAATGAATTATAAAGTAAATTTTATGTCACTTTTGAATTTCTTTCAAAAAATTTCAAAATAAATATTTTTATAGAATATATTAACATTCATTAAAAAATCAATGTTTTATTTTAACATATATGGTGACAAAAAATTTTTACCACCACCATAGTCATTCTTTGATATTTGTCTTCCTTTACACGCTTTCATGTTTTCTTCAATGAAAAAATCTTTTTTCTTATGTTCTAGTTTTTTTCAAAAAGGTTTTTAAATTGGAATGGATATTTAAATATTTTAAAATGTTTTATTATGGGTGAAAATAATGTCTTTATGATGCATGATTTTATGAGTTATTATTATGTAATGTTTCATGGGTATTATTTATGATAATGGGGGGTTCCATTATAAACCATGGATTAGTGATCCTATTATGGTAATCCAATATATTGGTTAATGGGACAAAGTTAACCAATTTGGTTTCTCCTAAGAGAATATGGGAATATACTATGATGGTTATTCAAAATATGGTATGGAGTTATCAAATTAGGTATCTCCTAAGATATTAGCAGAATATATTGTGGTGGTTATTCTATGTATTGTAATGATGGTTATTCCATGTCTAATTATGAATTATATGAAAAAATTTCATCAAGTTACCTACATGATTTATCTTTGATTGATATGTATTTTTATGGAAATGTTATGATTTCATATGGTAAAAAAAGTATATTCTACTTTTTAAGGTTTAAAATTTTAACATCGTGAAAAAGTTATTACAATTTATTCTTTATTTTAAAGAAAAGTTTATGAATATTATTTTTCCAATAATATTTCATATGAATTTTTTATGAAACTATTTGGATGAAGAAGGTTATTTATTGAGTAAGAAAATGTTTATTTTGGGTCCAAATATTATTTTGAAAAAGACAAATTTTTTATATTTATTCATGGACTAATAGTTTCTTTATTTCCATTTATGTACCTTCATGGGATTGTTATTCTCATGCCACATTTTAAAATATTTTTCACTAGGATTGAGGATGGTAAGGGAATGAAATAAATCAATTTAAAAGTCATGATGAATTATCATGAAAAAAATCATGTTATACTTTAAATGTTTTATATTGTTAAATAATGGATAGACAGTAGAAGTTTTATTTTTGTAATATATGGGATTGTTATAAAATAGTTATGATCTAACTCTATAAATCGATAAACATAAAAAATATTTGGAAATGTAGGAAAACAAAATATTACCTATAGATACTATATTATGTAATGTTTAATGTCGATTCCTTAGAGAGGCACCCTCAACATGGGGTGATGATCACCTCGTACATTCGAGGTTGTTCGAATTCAAATGATGGAAGGTAATATGATTTAATATATTTTTTGGGTTTTATTTTTACTCAAGGAATTAAATCTTTTTCTATTTGATATTTTTGTACTTAGTGCTCGCACTAACAAATTGATAATACATAAAATAGAAAACATTCATCGCATCTAAATATATGCATTTTAGTTTCTTATTTAATGTGATCACATAAACATCCATATTCTAAAAAACAATGATAAACCATGCATAAATTAAATATACAATGCAACCGATAATGACTATTTACTAGTGTTTTATCCATTGAGTGTAAATGGAGAAATTGTGACCTTATAAGTTTCATACCTGAGACATTTCTAACTCATATCGCAACTCACACCCATTTCCAATGTAAATATATCTTGTTTGGGATATCGTCTTGTCTTGGTGTGGTATGCGTCTTATAACATCCTTAACATTATACATAAACACTCGAGTATGCTCAAGATTAGTCTATAGGTAATATAAATTCTATATATAATTATTTTTACAATAAATTCTAGTCAATAGAAATTTAAATGAATTAAAATATTTTTATTTCATTTTAATTCATAAAATAATAATCGCATGATCGTTGGAAAAATTATAAAGAATTTCAATAAAAATATAATTTTTTTTTTAAAAAAAATACAAATTATGGGCCCCTGGGTGGCTCGGAAGGGGTCTAGTTGACCTGGTCTAGTTGTTGGACTAGTCGGTGGCAGGACCTCCATGCGATGTGTTGGGAATAGGGGAGGTGGTCGGGAAACAATACCACCCTTCATAATAAAAGGATCTTTTTTTATTATAGTCAATTTTCACCCACCTAAGGTAGATAACGTAAATAAATCCCCCCCCCCTCACTTATTTCTTCTTGACTAGCACATCCCCACCCCCACCCCACCCCACCTAGTGCAACATTTTTTTTAGGTTGGAGGAGAGACCCTTTTTTTCTTTTTTAAATATTATATATATGTATATTGTTTTTGTCATGGTCAGACCATACATGCCCCCATTTAAAAAAATGGCATGCTTCCAAATTTTTCAATGCCTATTCAATTAAGAATTTGATTTTTGTGGTCAAATAATTTAACAATTATTTTGGAACTATTGTGGCACCCTCTACTCGAATTAAAAAAAACATAATTCTTACTTGACTTAAACCATCATGTGACCCATCTAATACCAATTAAAGGTACTTGAGCAAGCAACAGTAGAAGATTGGATCAGTATTCAAAAGATTTATCAGTAGAACTATGTAACTATGTCGTCTCCAGCTATGCACAGTCCGATACAAAAGTCAAAGATTTCATGTGAAATAATTAAGCATAAAATAAAATCAAGCAATTAACTCATTTTATTTGAAGGTGAATTCAACATGCACTCATCACTAGTGGTCATTTCTCAATTTAACTGACAGCGAATCCCTCCAGATCATGCACATCTGCTTCAAAATTTTTTGTTAATGCCGGCCATCCATATCTAGGCTCTAAAACGGAGATTCTATGAATCCCTTGAAATTCTGATGATCACTACTATGCCTTTCCAAAAATGATCAATGGTGAACTTAGATCGATTGATTTGATCTATTTTTTCACTCTCTATGATGTGAGGGGGATGATAGAGGAGCTCTCAAATTCATACAATGAATATTATTCAAAATGAGAATCCCATATCTCTTATACAGTGACATATAAAATAACTAAAAATGACTACTCAACCCTTGAGAATTTATTACCCGCTAAATAAGTCATAAACGACATGTTATGACCAATTAAATATTACATAAATTTCATTAATATTTTTATTCCATAATTGTAATATGATTAATATATTACGTCTTAAATGTGATTCAATAACTCAACTTGTTATTCCCAAAAAATTTAAACGAACATTTAATAATAAAATAATAATCATTCATTAAATATTTTCTTATGTATTCACTTAAATACTTGTAAATACATTATATAAATAAATCCAACTACAATTATTATATAATATAAATATAATAAATTTTTTTATATCCAGGTGATCTTTTATTATTAGAAAGCTCCCAGACCTTATGGTGAGTCCACCATGTCCTATACTCCTATTCTGTATAATTGGATAGAATTTTGAATATTCATATGTGTGTGACCCTCTAGACCCATATCACTATAGAATTGAGTATCACTCACAAACTAGAAGGAGATTTTAGCAACTCATCAAGGCCCCTAATGAGATAAGGAATATTTATAGTAATGAAAGCCTCCTACAAACATGCGTGGTGTAATTTAATCCATTTGTCTCATGAATATCATAAAGATGGATGCACACTTTTTTTCATCGTCCATTCTAGATTGATTATTCATTAACATTACTAAATGAGTTTACCATCTTCTACCATGGTCAGGGGGTTATTGAAGGTGTTGACATTCTGATCAACTATGATAGAGATATCACTTCCTTTCGAATGTAAAAAATAAATCTTGATCATTCAATCAATATCATACCTCTAATGGTATACCCAATGCAAGTTAATCAATATTGATGGTTTAGTACTTGTTATCGCATCTACTTGAGATCACCATGTACGAACATCATGAGAAACTGTCTAAATGATTATGAGCTCCCAACACCTAATAGTCACACGTCATATATATCATGTTAGCATGATGTTTTTAGACCATTGGATATAATTTTAAGATTATTATCATGTTATCTCTAGGTTCACATTATATCCTAGGAACTACTATTACCTTTTGATATGATAAATAATCAATGAGAATATCTATATTAACAGTGGATGTAGAAATATAAACACAATTATGATAATTATAAATTATACATGAATAAATGTATATATGAAATGGTAATCAAAAAGTTCTATTTATGTTGGGTCTTAGACACCCGTATTTACAACACTTTTTTCTTTATTATCTTTCTTAAAATTTTAGATTCTAAATTATTAATATTATTTATGGTCTATCCAAGATAGAGATATCATAAAATATTCACTATATATATATCTAATAAAAATATGTAGATATAAAATGGATCTAATCAGATAGAATATTAATTGGCTATGACACCAATTGAAGTGAATAGTAGAATAATGCAGCCACTCTGGGAGCGAGTGAACTAGTGTGACATTTTTTACCAAATTCATATCCCTTTTAATTTCCATTCTTTCTATTTGAAACATTTTTGTAGTAAAAATTTGTTGACTTGATTATTTGTTCCTACCACTCCACTCCATAATAAAAAAATTTAAGTAAATAAGAGAGTTGCACATAGTATTTTTTCAAGGTTCGATCCCAATGTGGTTATCTAATCCTTATTGCATTCTAGTTGAATCGGAGACATAGATATCACTATTGTAGACGAGTTATTACAATGGTGTGACAATATATTATCCTCAACTCTATATCTAAACATATGATTTTAAACCAGAGGAAACCTTAGGGAAGGGTTGACATCCACATCCCTATGAAAATCATTATCTCCCAATAGTATGAACCTCGCTTAGATTATACTGTATCCATATAATCTAACGTTTCATGACTGTATTGTCATAAATTATATAGATCCCTCTAGTAAACAAGGATACTTTTGAACTCCCTAATGAGAATGATATTACTTCTTCATTGGGATGTCCCTAAATCACAATACAAAATCTTCTTCCTCAACAACAAGTCTTAAACTGCCAATGTGTCTTATGGTATAATAACAAACACATTAGCCTTACTTTCAAAATTATATTAATGTTCAGACCATATTTAGGATCAATATCACCAGCCATTCTCACTCATACTCTAACTTCTTCTTCAAGATCCTTCACACATATAATTTAAATTTGGGAGAAATGGTGTCTACCTTTCTCAACTATGTCTCCTTCTTCGTCTTCTTCTTCGACATCAATGATATAGGATATCGTGTGGAAGGACATCTATGATATAAATATATTGTAATGTATGAATAAATTCATGATTCTAATTCTCCTTCTTCTCCTTCAATGATGATAATAATATAATGAATATCATATTAATCACTTAAATATACATATATTTATTGTTCATGTGATGTGGTGATTAAAAATGATTCACATCACTTCGAGGAGGTGATAGTTCAATGATCATTGTGGAAAAAAGTTTTGTATTATTTTATCTTTCTAGATTGATAATAATATAATTAATATAATATTAATCATTTAAATACACTTATATTTATTATTCATATGATGCGGTGATTAAAAATGAATCACATCGCTTCGTGGATGTGATAGTTTACATGTACGCTCGAACGATGTCAACATTTTTATGTGCATGGAAAGTAAGAACATAATTGATATATCATTATATTATAATGATAAATATGCCATTTATATCACATATAAACATTAATTTCATCATTATAACCAATTTTTTGAGTCATTTATAGAAATCAAATTATATCTGTTCGTGGTGGTGATAGTTCACACATACGCACAAATGATTAATTCTTTTCCCATTTGGTAGAAGTGGAGATGGATTTAGATGATGATATTAACATAATAACATCAATGTATGTTGATTATAATTTAGTTATTATTTCATCATGGTTGAGTAGTATTTTATGGAATTGGAAGAATAAATAAAATAGATACACTTAATTAAAAATGATATCTCTTCTTCAAGTGATTTCCATTGATAATCACCTTAATAGCTCTAATGAGGGTGGAATACCTAAACTAAGGACTATATAATGAGGGGAGGGATTCAAGGAAGGGATTTAGGTATATATTTTCTAAACAAAAGTTGTTTTGATGTGTGAATAAAGGAGAATAATGGGTTAGCTTTTTAGGGGAAGGGAGTGGTACTCTTGGAATTCTTCGAATTATTAAATCAATATAAATTAATTTTAAATTACAAATGGTTCCAAACTATTTCATTTCAACGATATGATTATTTTTGGTTGAATTCATTTTATCCAATTAGAATTAGATAAAATTTGACTATTTTTTTATCCTTATCTTTTTTTCTTAACCATTATTTAACATTTTTAATTCATACCATCATATCAAATAATTTAACTTTGAGGGTTAATATAATTACTATAAAATGTAAAATGGACAAAAAAATATCCATTGATGTAATAATATGACTTATCCCAATTTTTTGTTTGATACATAGTTTTTTTAAAATTCTATAGCATATAATAAAATATTATTGATTTTACAATTTCATTAATGTCAATTTTGACACTATTCATTATTGGAATTTTTAAAAATATCATAACATCTTTATATCTTTGAACAAACTCTATTAACTCATCCCTAAAATGTCAAAATAATCCATAATATTTTTGGAGGACATCAATTATTTAGAATTATATTTATTTTGATATTATTAATATTATTTATTTAATTTTTCCATTAATTAAACAATTAATGCATTATGATTGTGTCACCATTAAAATAATTTTTTTTAAAAAAAAATATAAGTTAACTCATATGATGTATATAAAAATTTTGTCTTTTAAACTACTATTTATACTCTAACATATCCTTTATATAACCCCATATTATAATATTTATCTTGTTAAAAACAAAATAAAGACAAAATTGACTATTCTTTGAATATAATATTATAATTATCTTAAAGTCATCATAGTGTCTCCAAGAGCTCCCAAGATCATCCCAAAGATGCATTTTGTAGAAAATAAGGCATTTGATTAAATTTGAACTAATTTTATGGTAAATTTATAATATTTTATAATATTATTTTTACCCTTAATTACATTATTTACCTTTAACCGTTGTAATAAAAATAATTATTAAGGTTACTATTCATATTATCCAAAAAATGATTGGGAACTATTTAGTAAATTTGGACCTTCTGATTTAAAAAATGGAATCTTTTTTTAAATTCAAAACAGATATGTGGATAAAATTAATTTAAAATGAATCTTGTTCAGATAATGGGAAAACATGTTTTTAACATAAAACCCTTCAAAAGTTCACAATTTTTTAAATCCAATTCTAATGTGAAATTGATTCCAATTAACTATGTTGGATTAAATTATAATAAATTGTTCTAATTATACATTAACATAATTCAAAAATATAATTTAACACTATAAATAAATTTGATTAAAAAACATATTTTCAATTAAAACGCAGTATATTTTTAATATTCATCCAAATATGAAACTTCTCAGAAAAATACAAAAAATAAAAAATGAAAATTTTGATACATATTTTTTCAAATAATAAGTTTTTCTTATCAAATCGAATTTATAAAATTATCAAATGGTATATTTAAAATATGCGTGCTATCAAAAGGCGGTAAAATTTCTATTTTAGAAAAATTCTCCTATTATTTTTAAAATTGAATTTTTTCTTATATTATGTCTAGAATTAATATAAGATGATTTTTAAAAATAAAATTGATTATATTATATATATTTAATTACTATAATAAAAAAAGAGTGATTTATTTATTTTACAAACACAGTTATTTTCATTTAAATATTTTTTTAGAAAAACATTACTTTTTATTTTTAAAAGAGTTTTACATTAATTTATAATTAATTTCTCACAAAGGATTAAATATGTTTGTGTGTGTTTGTGTTTAATCTATATTTTTATAATTTTTTTAACACTGTTCATTTCTAATATTCTAACAACTATTTTTTAACGGCAATATTTAAATAATATTTAGTAGTTCGCTTCAGTTCGATGTGATGTATTATGTATTCTATCAATCCTAGTGATTTAATTTAAAAACATGAGATGTTATATACGCCCCCTTAATAAATTGATTTGTCGAAATTTTAACTATAGATCAAAAACGTGGTGTTAAAAATTTAAAAATACCTTTGTTGAAATCTCACATCGGAAAAAGATTAATGAAACTTCCACTTTTAAATAAATAGAGGGATGTACGAAGGTCACTAGACATAACAAATAATATTATTCAATGTAAGAAAACATAGATTTGGAAGAGAAAAAAAGCATCAAGTTATGATGGAGGGTGATAGAGAACATGGTCAGGAGAAAATTAACAATTACAGAACTATAAATCTGTGATGGGTTAAAAGGTCATCAATTTCTCACTACGAAAAGTAAACATATAACATTTTTTTTCAAAAATATTTACATAGATTTGATGAATTCTTTTAATAAATTTACTAGGAATATAAGGATACATACTTACTTGAAAAGTAGAGTTTTATCCTTTAATATAATGCTTTAACTTTTAATGGTTATCTTATACCTCACATTTGTATCCTAGCCCATAATTACCTCAACATCCCAATTCATGAAATCTTTATATATCTTGATATATTACATTTAATCTCTCTATGATTTAATAAAAATAATCCATGATGAAAGAATGTTTTACCTTGATCATGGTGCCCATCTAGTTTTATTTTCAATTTGTTCACATAGATAGAAGGTCCACACATTGCAATAATGCTTTGGAGCTTCTTCAATGTCCCTTGTTTCCTTTTCCAAATACACCTTCTAAAAATTTGGTTGTATGGGTGTTTATAAAGAAAAATGATTGGTAAATAATTTGAAATTACATATATTCTCAAATATAATATGATAATAATTGATATTTATTAAATATTCAGTCTAATTTTTATTTGAAAATGTTATTCAAGGGTCCTTTCAAAATTCCATAAGTATGTGCTAAAATACTATAAGTTAAAACCAAATATAAATATGATTTTCGAGGTAATCGATCTTCTACAGCTTTATCATAATTATAATATTGTTTAACATATTGTGATAATGTAAAATATCTAAAAATTCCTTGATAATTTGTACCTTTTTGAAAATATGAGAATATTGGGATAATTGGATTTGATTAAAAAACCAATGACCCGTGGTGGTATCGAGGTATATAAGAGGTGTTCTATATTTCATACAATAATTTTTCAAGAGAGTTATATGTTAGGAAATGTTTTAGAAACATCAATACATGAATTTTAATAATTATTACAATCATGTCATCGAGAAGGGATATGAATTTTTTTTAGATCCTCGTCCTTCCATTTGTAACTGACATTATTCAATATCAAAAAGTTATAGAACAATGATTTAACTAAAAGTGATTTAACTCAAAAAAATATACATAGAAAATTAACCTATAATTAACCAAAATTCATAATCACTAATTTTGTATAAATCTTTCTTTGGATACCAACCATACAGATTCGGCCTTAAAACATTTCATAATCTTGAGTTAATTCAATAAATTTACTTTCTTTCACATTGAGGATATTTTTAGGTTTAGAGATTTAGAGAATTCAATCATAACTCATAAATAAAAAAATATTAATAATAAAAAGTGGACACTTCCAAATAGTATCTATTTTTTTCATAATCTAAAACATTTAAAATAAAGAATGATCACTTTTATGGAAACACCTCATGAAATTCAACATGATATCTCAAAATCCCTACCCATCCTTATGTCCTATGAATGACATTAAAAAGCATGGGATGATCGTAAAAATCTCAGTAAGGGATATTAAAAGTAGGAAACCATTAGTCCATTGATAAAAATAAAACCCCCTCAAAACATTATCATAAACTGATACTTTTCACCCTTAATGTGTAGTAAATACTTTCCTTAAAAAATAATTGTATTTCATACTTTTTTAAATTACAAGATTACCATAAAACTCATAGAAATCATAGAAAATAAAAAACGTTACCTTGGGACATAATTATACTTTTCACTGTTAAAAATGGAATAACCATGTGGTCGACTTCCATACACGTCGCTCTTACAAATGGAATAGTCATATGGTCGACTTCCAAACCCAATCCACTAGAGGTTATAACATAACCACTCTTCCTTGGTTTATTATGGAAAAATCCATACTTGGTTTATCACATAACCACCTATAAAATATCAAAGTACAATTATATAATCCTAGCAGATTAAATATTACAATTTTTAACATTTCACTCTTAAAATTTCATTTACAATCACATATAATCATTTCAAGATACTGAAATAATCAATCCATTTTAAAAACAATTTTCAATACCTCAATACCCAGAAAAGGGGGAAATGGTATTCTTTTCCTTTTAAAAACATTTAGTCCTCTATAGAAATCCAAATAAAAAATAATTATCAATGCATCGTAGAAGTCGTTGTCACCGTATACGTTAAGAAAAAGAACATTATTTTTTTCATTTCTAAATAAATTCAAAGACTCTGTATAGAAAACATAAAACAGAGTTTTTAGGAAAACTTTTTAATGAAATTAAAATTCAAAGGGGCTGTTTATACACTTCATAATAGAAGGTGGTGTATAACATCAAAATATGCCTAAATTAAAAGTAATTGAGACAAATTCCCGTACCTTTAGTCTGACTCATCACACACAATATTTAACATCATCAGTAATAAACATAGGTTAATTATTTAATTTCTTGAGGACCTTTTTCATGTTTATTATTCATTTATATAACTTATTACCATGTTAGAA
The DNA here is from genome assembly GCA_963277665.1 of Viscum album. NCBI lineage: Eukaryota > Viridiplantae > Streptophyta > Magnoliopsida > Santalales > Viscaceae > Viscum > Viscum album. The sequence continues at coordinate 2,134,027,594 of OY728147.1, read as the reverse complement.
CAATAACATAATTATTTATGTTCATGTCGGATGTTTTGACGATATTCGATACATAAGTTCAAATTGACATTGATATAATGTCTTTAGTCAAAGTGGACATTAGTCCATCATCTCTAGAATAATATTCATATCATAATAATCACTTTTATACGTTAATTATACTTTTAAATACATCCATTACATATGGATATAAAAAATGAACTGTGTTACAATCATGGAGATGGTAAGATGTATTTAAGTTGGAGTAACGTTTCCATTTTTAAATGATTATTATGGAAAGAACATGTGTATTATTTTATCTTTCCAAAATAATCATAATATCATTAATATAATAATGATTTAAATATATTAATATATATTATTCATGTGATCTGGTTATTAAAAATGAATCGAATCACTTGGTGGAGGTGAAAGTTCACACGTACACATAAACGATGTTAACATTTTTATATGCATGGAAAATAAGAATGTAATTGATATATTATTCTTTTATAATGATAAATATTTCATGAATATCATATATAAGTATTAATTCCATCATTATAACTGGACTTGTGAGGGACTGGATCCACATGGATCAACCCTTTGCGCATTTTTGAAGACTGAGGTTCTCAGAGGAGGCTCAAAGGAAGTCAAGAGGAGTTCGATTGCAAGAAGCTATAATAAAAGATATTTTTCGCCATGTAAAATTTACATAGTGTGAAATTGGGCTTGATGATGTGTAATAAATCGGGGCTTATAAAAAAATAAAATAAAAAGGAGATTAATTATTCAGTGAAACCGATCCCTGAGGATTACACGACGTAAAAGGGGATTACACGTCATGAAAATCCCTGATGTGGTATGTCTTAATCATTTTCAGCTAATCAAGCTTTAAAAGGAAAAAATAGCCTTTTGCGGTAGGTTATTTGCAATGGGGAACATATCCCATCAGAAATAATGAGTTATTTGTGATGAGGTAAGGGGTCAATTAGCAAATTGTTTGGTGTGGTTTTTACGCCAAACCACGGGAAGGGTACTTGAGAAGGGGGGGGGGTGCTTCCCCGTCGCAAATACCCAGTGGTGATAATTAAAATTTGTGACGAGGATATCCACATGTCACAAATAGTGTGTCGGGGGGTCACTATGTGTTATAGAACCCGTCGCAAATACTTTTTTAACTGCCTTTAGTAATTAATGTGATTGAATGTATTTGGGGTGGGACACCTGTCACAAAAAGTACCGTCGCAAATAATCTAACCTATATATACCCCCATCCATTTTATCCATTCTTCCTCTAAATTTCTACTTTCATTCTCTCTCTAAACTCTAATTTTAGGGATAAAATTTCTCTGTGTTAAAATTTGTTTACGAACATGTTTCGATGTCGTCTACACTTATAAGAGATCGTGTTTAAAAGTATTTATGCTTTATTTAAAATAGTATTTATTACATTGTTTATATTAGTTTTAATTATTTTTAATTAGTTGTAATTAAATTATATTTATATTGTCTTGTCATCAGTATTTATTTGTAATAATAAATTGAAATTATTAGTACTAATTATGTGAAATTAGTAGTAATTAATAATTATTAATTATTATTTGTAATGAATATAAATAATTAGTGGTAATTAGTAATTAGTAGCTGTAATTTACAGTAGTTAATATTAATTAATGCTAATTGGTAATAATTAATGGTAATTAGTAATAATTAGCGGTAAATAGTAATAATTTTGAAAAAATAGTAATAATTTGTAAAAAAATAGTAATAAATATTAATAATTAGTATTAAATATTTACAATAAGTAATAAACACTAATAAATAGTTATAGTTAAAAATAATTATTAATAAGTAGTAAATAATACTAATAAATACTAATAATTTGTAATAAATTAGAAATAAATAGTAATAAATTAGTCATAATTAGTAATAATTAGTAATAATTAGTAATAAATAGTAATAATTAGTATGAAATAGTAATAATTTGTAATAGTTTGTAATAATTGGCAATAATTAGAAATAATTGGTAATAATTAGTGATAATTGGTAATAATTAGTAATAAGTAGTAATAATTAAGAATAATTAGAAAAGAATTGTGATAGTTAGTAATAATTAGTAATAATGTGTTATATTCAATAATAATTAGTAATAAATAATAATAAATAGTAATAAATAGTTAAAAATAGTAAAAAATAGTACTAAATAGGAAGAAATAGGAAGAAATAGGAATAAATAGGAATAAATAGTAATAAATAGGAATAATTTGGAATAATTAGGAATAATTAAGAGTTATTAAAAATAATTATCAATATTAAGAAATAATTAAAAATAATTACGAATAATTAACAATAATTAGGAATAATTAAGAATAATTTGGAATAATTTGGAATAATTAGGAATAATTAGGAATAATTGTAATACATTCTATTAAATTAGAAAAACATCGCTCAATTTCTAGTGGATTGGAGGCACTCTTTTTTCTCAATGACTCTTCTCCATTCAACTATCACTAACTCAAAATATTATGAAAAAAATGGTTTTACATATGCATATCTAATCTTATATGCATGAGTCTAGATATGCATTTATAGGACCACATTTTCTATAATGTTTTCAAATGATGACAGTTTCAAGAAGAAGATTCTTCGATGAAAAGAGGGAACCTTGGTCTGATTTATCATTTACTTGTATCTTTGACACAATGAAATCACAATGAATAATCTACTTAGAGTTACACTTATACATTCTCGTATGCACGAGAATGGATATGGGATCCTCTGAGCAGATTCTTCATTGTGATTTCAGTGTGAGAAATTTGAAATTTAATGATTTGTTTGAAAAAATAGTAGATGTCAATCCACTGGAAATTGTGTCGCCCTTAATTAATGGAAATTAGTAAGAAGTAGCTGTAATTATTAATATTCTTTTTTCGGATAGCGTTTTATTTATTTTATATAATTCAAAAACAGTAATGATTTTATATTTTGTACAAAATTATGGAAAAATGAAGTCGACAACAGTCATTATTAGATGATCGCTCATGGATAAATTTGCGTAATAGATACAAATGGTTTTGGTTTAAATCTTGTATATTTTGTGGTTGTTGAAACCTTCTTATCATTTTCATCATCAAAACTAGAATTTGTTTCAGAAATCACAATTAAGTGTCCATGTAAAAAATGTGACCTCAGAACATTGGACACATTTGACAACATTGGGGGACATCTATTTCATTTTTTTTTCAACCATATTATGTTTTTTGGTGTCAACATATTGAACGCAGTTCTAGAGAATATACTAATAATTTGATTTCGGATCCCTCACATTTTTTAAATTTAGTACATTATGTTGCAAGTCCATCTTTTTAACAAATTAAAACACGATATGATATTGATTTAACTCCTAAGTTGGCACCATATGGATTTTATGAGTTGTTCATGTCTGCTGATGATGAATTATATCATAGTTATAAGATAAGAAAATTAGAAACGATTGAAAAATTTATGGCTACTAAATAAGATAATGGAATGTCAAACAATTGTTTTGATCATATATTTTCTTTTGTTAAAACAGTGTTAGCTGAAATAAATGTGTTGCCTGCAAATTACTATGAAAGCAAGATGCTAGTTTGTAATCTAGTCCTTAGTTATCATAAGAATCATGCATTAGAAAATAACTGCATCATATATTCTGGTGAAAATGAGTCATTGGATATTTGTCCCATATGTGGACAATCAAGGTATAATGAAGCTCAACTGGGGAAGAATGGATCAATTCCTATAAAAACAGTTGAGGTACACGCAGGTTTCAGCGTTTATTTATATCTCAAAACACAATATCAATGATGTCATATCACAAAACCAATATTTCAACTGGTAAAAGCTTCAATCATTCATCTGATGATGATTCATGGAAACATTTTTACCATGTGCATCAATCTTTTTCTTTAGAATCCCGGAACGTGCGATTTGGTATTTATACTATTTTTTATCCATTTGGTTTTTATGTTAGTCAGTATTCATGTTTTCCTATCTTTATAACTTCGTACAACTTATCTCCATGGATGTTGATGAAGGAGCCCTATATCTTTTTAACCATATTAATCTGAGGACATCCAAAAAATAATATTGATGTTTATTTGAAACCATTGATTAATGAGGTAAATTTATTATGGAGTAATGGTGTTGTTACATATAATTTTGTTATGAAACAAAATTTCCTACCAAAATCTACATTGATGTGGAAAATTAGTGCCTTCATAGTATATGGATTGTTATCTGGCTAGAGTACACATGTTCCAAATTCATGCCCTCGCTGTATGATATACAACAATGAATTTATACTCATCATTGGAAAAAACCTTGCTATTTTTACTATCATTGCAGATTTATCCCAACTAATCGTCCTTTTCGGAGGAACAAACATCATTTCAGAAAAGAAAAAATTGAAAGGGATGGTCATCCAAAAATAATCATAGGAGTAGAGTTAAAAACATTTATATTTTAATTACCTCCCAACACATTTATAATAACAATAAACCAACAAGAAAATTCATGGATTCTTAAAGGAATAAAATTGGATAAAACAAAGATTTTTTTGGGATCTACCATATTGGTCTAATTTTTTGGTCCACCACATGTTGGATGTCAGGTATATTGAGATGAAATATTTTGATAAATTATTTCATATAGTTTTGGATACACCAGGTAAGACCAATGATAATGTAAAGGCATGATTAAATCTTTCAAAAATTTGCAAGTGATCAGAACTACATCAGTTTGAAATTTCATATCTCATAGGTTAATGAAGCCAGAAGAAACTTATATTATGACCAAACTATGTCCCTTATTATTTTGTAAGTGGATTATAGATTTGAGACTTCCATATGGCTATGCTTCCAATTTTGGTAGACTTGTTAAGAACATTCATATTACCGGATTAAAAAATCATGATTCTCAGGATATAATGTAAAGTATTACGGCGATTGTATACAGAGGACTGTTGAATTCTATGATTTGGGATTCGATAATAGGCATATCATATTTTTTCCATGATTTTTTTGCAGAAACAATAGACTATGATACACAAAGAAAACTGGAAGAAGATGTAATTGTAATTATATGTAAAATTTAAAAATTAATTATGTTAGATTTATTTGACTCAATAGATCATTTGAAATTACATTTTTCACATGATGAAAAATGTGGATGTCCATGACAATTTTGATGGATGTATTAATTTGGGAGATTCATGAAGAATTTGATGAAAAATGTATGTAACAGAGCATCAGTTGAAGGCTCAATTGATGATGCTTATTTGAAAGAGGAAATTACATTTTTTACTCTAATTATTTTGAATCTTAATATCCCTTGAAACACAACCACATGGTAAAGAAAAAGGGTAAAGTTGATGAGGAAGTTGATAATCAATTATAATTTTTTAATCATCCATTGCTTGGATTCGGTGGAGTTCATGAATGATGGATTTCAGATGATGAACATCACAGAACTCATACATATGTTTTGTTCAACTGTGATGAAATGATATCATTTGTACTGTGACTTCTACTATAAATTTTTTTATAATTTCTTCTATAATAAGTAAACTTATTAATGTTATAAGTTATATGATAATCATATTAAGAAAAACCTTCCCCAAATTAAAGTAGTTGTTGTTGAAGAACACTAACAAAAAAATTATCAATGGTTTCAAAAACTGGTAACATAAATTATTGGTCGCCTAACATATTAATTTAGTTTATTATATACTTATTGATAATTTTTTTACAAATTTTCATGTCGCTCAAACTGTTGATAAAAATCATAACCACTGTGTATATTGAGTAACTCACCGTACAAAATGGTTAAATCTTATAATGTATATGTGGTAAATGGTTTTTGATTTCATACACAGGAATATGGGCAATCAAAAAAAATAATGAACAGTGCAGTTTTCTTGGGAGTTTCGTATCATAGAGAAAATGAAGTTGATTTTTATGGAATGTTGGATGAAATTATTAAACTGTGTTATCTAGTAAAAGTTACATAATGATGTTTAAATATCACTGGTTGGATATTAAAAGAGGCTTATGTGTTCATATAACTCATTGAATCATTGTTAATAAATATTAAAGTATTATTTCTATATAATAACCATTTTCACTGGTTCAATAGGAACATCAAATTTATTATCAAAATTACTGTGCTACATTAAGATTCCTGAGTTATTGGTAGAGCATAATAAGAATTAAATCTTCAGAAAATCAGTTTACTTAAACTGAATGTGGTTCCACTGAAGTGTAAGGAATTGACAATTTTCAAGTGACTACTAAAAATTCATCTTTTTCATAAATAGACATGAATATCAATGATGACACCCCCACAATTAAGGGTCTCTGGGGATGATGATGTTAATGATGTTTCAAATGAATTTGAAATGGAAAGAGATGATGAAACTGAAACACATATGGATATTAACGATGCCGAGGAAGAATATGAATTCTTTGACATCATCATATATGATGATGGTGATGAAGGTGAACATCGACATAGTTAAATGTTGGATATAATCATAATTAATATATATATATATATAATAGTTATTTTCAACTATTTTCTAAAAATAATCATTTTGAGTTTCAGATGGATGGTGATCTATTTCGTGAGTTGCAGGAGGCTGACCTACCTTTAGAGGATGAGGATTTGGGATCATCTGAACCTTAGTCTACTGGAAATTTAAGCAGTATGTGGAGGGGTAGTGGTCTTGTTGGAGTGATGATTCCTAACCCAATCCCCGAGCGACATCCACATCTTAGCTTTGATCCACGAACACATAGGTATGATAACTTGATTATTTTAGTTAGCATTCATTGAATTATTTATATACTAATTATTTGATTATTTGTTCTTTTTCACATTATTTTTCATATAGTTTTTGGACATAGGAGTTCTATCTTGCGCAATTATTTTTCTATTCCATGGATCATGTGGGAACATATTTCCATTGATGTGCATCTTGGCATGTTCAATCATAGACTGGTACTTAAATAATTAATATTTATTTTTTTATTTATTTCATAAATAAAATGATATTATAAATTTATTATAGGGTTTATGGTATCCCATAGGTGATAACATGGGTGACGTTATACACACGGCATGGGAGGTGTCTGTGTGTGATAGTTTCCATTAGTATTCTCACAATTTGATAAGGATGACCATGTAGAAAGAGGGAGTCGTTGTATTTGAGGAGTCGTGTAGATCAAACTAACCATAGTACATTTCATCTCACATTTGGGATAGATTACATTCACATATGTTGGGTGGTAGATTTCAGAGGATATATTCATTGGGACAATAGAATCGGGGGAGACAAGATGAGACACATCAAGCCGGTAGTCATACATTCTGTACGCATAGAGAGCATCTAGTAAGTAATTTTTTAAATATTTTATATATCTTTACATATATACAGTTTATTTTATAATCATATAGGCAGTCAAGCAACCAGATATTACGGAGTATGATGTTTATCGGATGATGTACAGTGATCCAGCGAGTGGTGAGATTAGAAGTGATCGCCATCGTCAAATTTTGATCAGTATTATTTATTTGTCAGTTTAAAAATTAACTACATATAATATTTTCACCATTTTAATTTCAAATTGAAACTAAAGGAGTCATATAAGGTCGTGACCTCTCAGACACAATCTGAGTGTCAGGTTAAGACGACTGATCATACAAGGGCCCACCATTTTGATGAGGCGTCATGGATACAGGTGACCCAATATGGCTTCGAGAAGGGTCGAGTAGTTGGTATCAACTCTCATTCGACTCTTGAGACTTATTATGCTATTTATGCGATGTCAGCATCTAGGTCGAGAGGAGCTCGTGGAGAGGAATCATCTTCTAGCTCACAGTATCAGTAGCAGCTACAAGCTCAGGGTGAGCTTATAGAGCGTTTGCGTAAGAAGCATGAAGAGATGCAGCAGCAGTAGCACCGCCACCACCAGTATGAGGAGAAAACACATCGATGGAAGAAAAATAACAACATGAAGATGTATTACAAGTATCATTTGACTCATATTTTAGGGGTGGAGTTTCCTCCACCATATCCTTCAAATCCTCCACCTCCTCCCAAATACTACCCCGAGTGGCTTATTTTAACGTTAAAAATAATTCAATTAAAAGTTTGCTTTAATATTAATTATTTACAGTTTTTGTCTTTTATATTGGTGCGAATATTGCATAATTTAATTTTTTTAAAATTTTTAATATTTTAATATTTTATTTTTTATTATTAGAATAATATTTTTTAATGATTGTTTATATTACTAATAATAATGAAAATATTTTATCATTTTGTTATATTTTTTGCAAATATCGAGAAATTTTTAATATCATATAATTTTTTATAATTTTAATAATATTAATATTATTTTCTCATAAATATTATTAATGATATTATTAGTATAATTTAATTATTAATATTATAATAATAAAATTTTTTACATTATTAATATTAGTATTATTATTATATAATATAATATTATTTATATTATATATGTTAATAGTATTAATATTACTAATATTTCATGATATTAATTTATCATTATTTTATTGAATATATATATATATATTAAATATTTATGATGGGGACCATTTAAGATGGGACCCCAATTCAAATAGTTTATATATTTTCTAAATAAGTATTTGCGATGGGAAAACTGGCCCATCACAATAGGTTATTGTATATATAATCTATATAAACTGATAACTATTTAAGACAAGATAATTTCCCATCCCAAAAAATACTATTTGTGACGCTGTTTTCTGAAATGCGTTATTTATGACGGGATCAAGTCACAAATAGACCATACCAAATACCTCAAATTATAGTATTTTTTGTCCAACCTTATGGATGTAACACCTCTCTTTTGATTCTAGGTGACACAGTAGTCACATCTTCGATGTTTTGGGGATACTGTTGTTAAGGATTGATCTCTAGCTTCCCTCTGTCGATCTTAAGCAATCCTTATGTAATTTAAGGTATGTTATACCACTTTTTTTGTGGTTTCATCGATCTGTTTCCTCTCATTCCTATTTTCCATATAATGGTGCTTGATCTCTGTGTTTCTAATAGAGTTTTGTTGGTTGGTTTTTGGAGAGTTTGTGGAATGGCGTTCTCGGGTGGATGCAGTTGTTAAGGGTGAGGTGATTAGGATCTGTAGTGTTGGTCTTTTCTAATGTAAAGAACGTTCGCAACATTTTTGAGGTTGGGATTTCGATGCATCTATTTTATTTACATGATATTTTAGATCTATCATGATTTATCCACTTCAATACTAATAAAATTTGCCAAATAATTACATGAACTCGAATAGAGAACTGATATCAATCTCATGGCGTTGTTTCTATTTTGTATAATAATAATAGTTCGCCTCTTGTTTTTATAGATAGTATGGTATCTATGTTGTTCTATTTATGCTTGGATTAAGATGGGAAAATTTAAAAGAACGTAAATTGTGAATTAGTTGTTAATTAATTAGCTAATAGATTGATGAGGGATGTTTAATGAATCTGTTGTGTTGTAATTTTAATGACAAAAAATTGTTTAAATGAATTGATATTCGTATTGTTTATGGAATTGAATAAATATTTGAATCATATTGATGCTTTTGTATAAAAGAGTAAACGGAATGGTATGTTAATTGTTTAATTAATTTGTGACGTGATCATGGGAAGGATGATCCTTAAGAGATGTTATGGTATATAGGTCATGGAGGCCCAGATGTCTTGTTATAGGGGAATATGGGTAGAGGAGGCTCAGATGTGACATGAGCATGGAAATCTATTGTTGTATATGGGGAGGGGAGGCCCATATTTGACATGAGCTTGTGATGGTTGAGACTGGATGTTTATTTTGGTTTATGGGGTGGGGAGGCCCGAATGTGATGTGAGCTTGGGATGGTTGATCCTAAAGGGATGTTGTGGTAAATGGTGCAGGGAGTCCTTGTTTTTGTGGTAGTAGTTCAAGATTGTGATTGTAGGATGCATTGAGATATGTTTGTGGGTGTCAGGGAGGACACTGAGGATGAAGAAACGGGTTGAAGAGGGGCTTATCTGATGATATGAATGATGGATTCTTTTTGAATCTTTTATTTGGATGACAGCCATGTTTTTTTTGTCTGTTTTCTTTTCACTACTAGAAAAGTACCCTATACCCATGGTTTCAAATCGTGGGTATATCCCATTATACTGTGGGTATAGGCTATAACCATGGTTGGATGAACCTTATTCTCCCGAGGCATCGAGATTTCACTATACACATGGTTTTACAGAAACCATGGGTATATTCCACTGAAATTTCAACTTACCAATGGTTCTGGTGAATAGTGGGTTTACATATATGCCCACTATTTACAGAACCATGGGTATACATTTTTACACTATAAATTAAATACACACTTTAATGTAAACGGTAGGTATAGAGGGTTATACAACATCATATTTACCCATGGATTAAAAACTGGGTGTATAGAGGGTTTTTTAGCATCATATTTATTCGCGGTTTTCAAACTGGGGGAATATATTGTTTTCCCATAAATAGAAGCTGCCCCGCTGGATAGACCCCCTACAACACCTCCATTCCACATTGGACAGAACCACCAGTATATCCCCCCCCCCCCTGTTGCACACCCCCACTCTCCACTCTAGATAGAACCCCCATGCACCCCCCTGACACCCCTGACACCCCCACTAGACACCTCCTGGACCCCCCCCCAACTAGACCCCCATGGACACCCCCTGGACACCCCCCGCTGTAAAAACCCCCTAAATCCCCTCTATTACCCCTTGTATAGACGCCCCCAACACACCCCCACTCTCCCCTCTAAACATAACCCCCTTGCACACCCCATTGACATGCCTGGACACCACCAATGGACCCACCCACCCCCCCCCCCCCGAACCCCCGTGGACCCCCCCCCCCCCACAAGACACCCGACCTGGACCACCCCCCCCCAGACACCCCCATGGTTCCCACCCCATGGAAACCCCACTGGACACCCCCTAGAAGCCCCTCCCCCCTGCACCCCCTGCCCCCTTCACCCCCTGGTCCCTTCACCACAACTGCCCCCATCATTCTCCCAACCACAACCCCCCCCCCCCCCCCACCTGCCCCCCCACTACCCCCTCCTACACACCCACCCTCTACACCCACCATACCCCTGTACCTAGAACCCCCTACCGCATGCACCCTGGACCACTACCCATGTACCTATCCACCCCACCACACACACATAGGCCCCACTACCCCCCTACACCCAGCCCCCCCCCCCCACAAAGACCCCCTCCCCTCCACCCCCACGACCACCTGCACCCAGCCCTCTCATCCCCCATACACCCAGCCCCCCACTTCCTACACCAAACCCCCACCCCCTATGAAACCACAATGCATTGTTTTCTCCAGTTAAAACATAAGTTGAGCTGGCCAAAGTGCTCAATGAAGAAAAACGATATTATCAGAAATGTCTGAAATAAAATTGAAATTAAAAATCATCACAATCATTTTTGTCTTATTGAATCCAAGGAATGTCTGATAGAAGATGCAAAAAATATAGCCTTCCTGCACTAGGTTTCTACTGTATCCCTAATTGGATTTCTACAGTAACCAGAAATTGGTTTATACAGTATCCAGAATTTATGGCAGGGGGCCTATGCTTGGATGCTTATCCAAGGTGTTCATCAATGATGACCCTTAATAGAGCATCTTTAAAAGAAATCACCTCATAGGTTGGATGAGACACATCTACTATATCTTCCCATAAGATAGTATTTTTCACCTTCTCTTGAATGGGAGGAACATGGCCACTAACCTCTCTACCATATGAAACTATGTAAAAAATATGATGATTGAAAGGGGGGATTATTTCAACAAATGCATGATTTGTTATACTTGTAGAAAACAATATAAGGTATTAATGAGGTATGTTTGATTAAAAAGGTATGGGCATTGTCATGAATAATGGCATGAAGATCTATTGCATGAATATGTGTTGAAATGTTTTATATGAAGAGTGTATTCGATGTGTTAATATAAAGAAGAAGTCTTGGAAGAGGATCGAGCGTTAAGGTATGCATGGAATACTTTCATAATGAAATAACATTAATGATTTAGAGATATTGATATATGTTTGGTGTCTTGATCAAGGAATTAATCAACCTACATCTAGGAATGATATGGTTGAAAGTTGAATGTCTTACAAGGGGAATTTAGTTTTTTCCTACAATGATTGACATGTCAATCCATAGAACCTAATTATCATGAGGCATTTATCTATCCTTTTCCAAATGAGTGGATTTCCCTGAAAAAACAAAATTGTGTGGGGTGGCTATAAGATTGAATGAAAAAATCATAGAAGAACCAGTGGGTGGATTAAACATATTCCTGACATTTTATCATAGAACAAAGGTAGCTTCAGAAAATATCAGGTATTTCTTTTGGGGATATTGTTGTGTTTAATTTTGTGTGGCACTCAACGTAGGGTATGTGATAAGATAATAACTACCTTTCCCCCGGTTTCAATCTACTAACAAAATCTGAGACCTACTATGTGGCCAATGAAGCTTTAACTGGGAATTTCAAAAGAAACATTATAGTGTATAATAGAGAATTTTTTGAAATAAATAATTTCTATAGTTGCATTAGGATGGAGTCTAATCATCAACACCAACAATGTAAAGTTTATCAAGACCAGATATTACATTATAAAAATGGTTATAAATATGAATTTCCATTTATTATTCCCAACACATTATCATTTCACCACCTTTTATACCCATAAAATTTTTAGATTCAATATATATTTTGTAGTCTCCCATATCTAATCATTATAAATTCCAATTTCCTAAATTCTTATTCATGGGAATTCTCAATTGATTTCTAGACATTCTCAATCCCTCCATAATTATCCTTGTTTCCTAGGCATTCCCATGGTGCTGACATAGACTCTGATATATGAACACTATGATGGACTAAGGTGGATGGGATACTTCCACAGGTAGTAATAAGTCTCTAGGAATCAATGAATCAACCCACGCGAACGATTTCCAATTAAAGAATTAAATAAAATAATAGCACAAAATAAATAAAATTTTGGTATTACCCATCCGTATATCGGACATCCATCCAAATGGAAAAGAAAATAAATAGAAGAAACACAGTAAAAGAAGAAAAAAATGAAACACACTATCAATCCCTCAACTACCCCGATCTCCCTCCCCTATAAAGAAAACCATATACCCACCTCTAGTTCCCTTATAGCCCCCTTCGTAGAATATAAGTACCCTCCATCCGTATAATGCGATAAAAGGCCTAACTGGCCAATGCGATAATGAAAATAAAATAAAAATTGAACTACAACATACATGCCTCCTATGATTAAACAAGTCACTGCCCACCATATAATAAGCACAACAACTCATGGGTCCAATCATGTTCCAGCAGGAAAGGGGAAACAGATCCAATCATTGAAATGATATTGTCAAATAGTAGAGTCCTATTAATAAAGAATAATTCTTCCTATTAATGGTATATAATCAGTTTGGCATGAGATTAAATTCCTCATGGGTCCTTCCCCCTCGACAAACCCCCCAGCACACCCCCTCCCCCTTGGACACCCCATACCCTCTTCCCCTACACCACCCACCCCCTTGAATACTTGTAACCCCCCCCCACATCATAGCACACCCTCTTCCCCCTAGAAAGACCCCCCCCAGCACATACTCTCCCCCTTTTCACACCCATACTCTCCTCGTTGGATAAAACCCCCTCACACACCCTCCTGACACCCCCCTCCTGGACAACCCCCTCCCCATGCACCCTCCCTGCACACTCCCAGACTACCCCCCTCCCTGCCCCTTGCACAGTCATGGATAGCCCCCCCAACCCCTGCACACACCCCTTCCCTCTTCCCCATCACCCCCACCCAGTACACCACCTCACCCTCATCCCACATCCCACAGAACACACCCTTGCACTCTTCCCAAGAACCACCCCGCCACCTTCCCTATCACACCCCTTGTCCTCTTCCCTAACACCAGTGAGTGGGATTCTTGTGTCATTGTAGACAAAGCTTCAACATGATTCTTCCCATGTTTCCCATATTTTTCAACCTTGAATTTCCTAAGCATATTCATTATGAAAAAGGAAATAATTTCTTCAAAAATAATGCACATGTGATTTTCATGATCATTTATATTTTTGAGTATACCAAAATTTAATCAAAATATTCCAAAACAAATTCATCAAGATATTCCTTGAAAACACTATTCATTAAATCCATGAAGACAGAAGGTGCATTATTCAATCCAAATATGTGGAATGAAACACCTAGAAAAATGTTTCATAAGGACAGAATGGTACTATAGATGTGGAAATGAAGGTCATAAATAAAGAACCTACCATGGAGAAATGAAGCATCTAGTTTACTCTAGGAAATGGAATGATGTTTTTTACTATTTTTCTTTTCTTACACGTAGAGTATTATCCTAACTAACAATGTTATAAGAGTTTATTGAGACAATATTATCATTTTTCAAGACTGTTTATGGTTATACTTACGTTGATGAAATATCCCAGTAATATTCATGAGTTTCCTTATCCTCTGTTTATTCAAGGTATAATAAAATTTTAGTAACATTTTTTATATTATTATGTACTTAAGATAATGTTTTTAATAAAATTGGACTATTTCACTCATCGGTCGGAAATCCATTTATTCAAAAACCATGTTTTAAAAATGTTTTCAAAAGATACATGAAGCTAATTTTCATGTTTTTTTTTCAAATCATCCTTTTTAAATATTCCAAGATATTTTCTATTAAAATAGTTTTCAGAAGGATTTATGTTATAAAAATGAATTTTAAATGAGAAATGATATTTTTCTCAAGAAATTAATTAAAATTACATTCCAAACATATATACCAAATAATACAATATCCATTTGTGTTTCACATGAATTTAGGGGAAAATAATTTAATGATTCCATTCATATTATTTCTCTTAATGGATTATGTTTTGATTGTATGGTGTTTATGATGCCCATTTCTCTTTTACATGTTATATGATTTTGAAAACTGCTTATTTTCACAAGTAATGTTTATAATGAAATGATTATGAAACCTATATCATATCATATTTTATGATATGTTTACATGTTTGTGATACCCATTTAGTTACATGGGTTATGATATATCCATTTATAATCTTATGGCGCATGTATGTTTGATTTCATTTTGTGACAGGTGGGACATACATCTCCCTCTAATGAAATGGGTAATGATTTATATTTAATAAGATATATAGGGATGGAATAAGATTTTACTCAGTTATGTAATTAGAGAATAGAATGCGGTTTGAATCTTTTTAGTAATAAAGAGTTGAAATGAGGGTTGACTCGATTCAGTAATGCATGGATAAAAAAGGTGATTACCCTATTTTGTAAAGGGCATAGTCCACTAAGATGGTCTTCGAATATATTCCTTGGATAAAATGGAAATCATTAGATTCTTATGTGTTTCAATAATTCCATATCATAATCCTCTATTATACTTTCTTATCTTATGTTCATAACTTCTTTTTGATTCATTTCTTATGAACATAGAATATTTTTTCCCTGATTCATGTATATTACATTTGATATACAAGGTATGATCTTCTATTTTCATCATCATGTTCCCATTACCATATGCTCATGTTTATGCTTACATTACTACTTATTTTACCCTTATTGTTCATTTGAGATCACTTCTTTTTATTTTTCTATCCCTAGGTTATGAATATATGTATTATGGTTGATGTTTCTAAGAAGGGTGTTATTCGTGAAGATCTTACTAGATGATATTGTAGCTCATATATATACTAGTATTAAGTGTCCATGTTTCCAAATGGATTATACCAACTACGTTCATTGGGTGATTATTTTAATAATGTTTATTTATTCCAAATATATAATGAGATTTAAATGATTCGAAATAGAGGGTATATATAGTTGGTGTCATAGAAATGGTACAATTTACCATTGGAAACTAGGATGATAAAACCTTAGTTACAACCTAAAGGACATGTCTAAGGATACGTATGAGGACCAAGAAAAGTATAAGAAAATAATTATAATTTTGTGGAAGGAAATAATGAGTGGTTTTTTATAAATACATCATGGTCAGTATACTATGAGTGGATGTGGATGTGGCACATATGTACCTTGGGGTAAAAATATGACAAGATGATCTAAGTTTGACTCGAGGTAATCTAGTAAACGAAAATGGGCCATGCTTCACACCTGGTTTGACACTCCTTGGGGATATGTATTCAATTCACAAACTCTTCATGAACCAATATAATGTATTTTAACATAATATGGAATTGAATAATCATTTATAAAACTATGTTGTCACATATTAAGGATTATATAACATGTTAGACATCCTACAAGTGTTTTTTCATGATTATGCGGTTCCTCATAATGTTAAATATTCCTTACTCTATGATTTTAGTTTTAGTCAATGGTTGGGACCTAAATAAACCTCATTAATAGAGATTGTAATAAAAAATTCAATGAATTTCCACCTAAGAAACCAAATAACAAGGGAACTAGAATAAAAAATCATGTTTCTATTCTTGGGTATATTTTTCAAGCTATGAATCATGGTGGACTTCCCAATGATAAAAGGAGGGAACAACATTCTGTTTAGTATTTCATGAGGCAATGCCCACCTTATTTTAGATGGTATCCTAATACACCTTCATTTGAAAAATGGATTAATACCAATGAAAACATATTATCTATTATTTATTGTTTAGAGAATTAGAATGTAATTCTTGCGATTTATTTATTGGAATACAAACTAGATTAGTGGTGGACTCTAATTAAAAAATATGAGGATTCATGATGAGATAGAAACAATGGTTTGGGATAAGTTCAAGAAATTGTTTTTCACTAAGTTCATTCAATAATACTTCATACTAATATGGAGAATGTTTTTTTTGAGATTATGAAAAGGTATGATGAGTCTATTTGTACTTATAAAGCTAATTTTACAAGTGTTGTGAGGTGAACATCAGGAATTATCATCCTACCCAAATGTAAAGTTGATAGATTCTTTGGTGGTATAAATCCAATTCTCATAAGGTAATTTGACATAAGAAACCTTATTAGTAATGAATATATTTTGTGTTGTGCGATCAAGGTTAAAATTGATGTGATATTATTATATAAATCTCATGGGATTGACAAGAAGAGGAAGAAAGAGTTCGACGATAACTCTAATAACCAAGGAGAATAAAAGATGAACATTCATTTATGCTCTAAGTGTGGGATGAATAATGGAGGAAATTTATTATGGGGTCTAATAAATATGTAAAGTGTGGAAATTAAGGCCATATGGAAATTGATTTTCAAGGTGATGGGAATAAGTTTGCTCAAAATAATAATGGGGAAAAATCCATATAAAATGCACCTCCCACTGTTCAGTTCTCTTTGTGTAAAGAGAATGGTTATTTTGCGAACCATTTTCCCCAACCCAAGGGTTGGTGTGATGATTGATGTCACAAATCTCTTAAGACACGTGATAAGATGAAATGTCAAGAAATATCTATATATAACTAGGGGTGTGATAAAGATGTGATGAAAGGTACAATTAACATCCTCTCTAGATTTAATAATTTCGTATTTGATTCTGAATCTACCCACTGTATCATATCTAATGAAATTTATAAGGGTGTAAATATTTTTCAAAAAAATTAGAGGTAGAATTAGAAGTGAATACCACTAATGGTACGATGATTTCATATCATGTTTATGATTCCTATTCGTTTGAAATTTGTTGGAATGTGCTTCCACCAAATCTATTAATTCTTTATTTGGTTGAATTTGATGTCATATTATGCATGGATTGGATTTATCTACATAAATCCAACATCAATTTTCAATGAAGGGAAATTATGTTTTATATTTAATCCCTCTTATTAGCATCCATCAATGTGATGATAAGTCTAAACCATCTATGGAGATTGTGTCTAGTTTATGGGTCATAATTCACATTCAAACAGGTTGTTTATCTCAAATGGTTGGGGATAAGATTGAAATCTATGGTATGAATTTTGTTCAGGATTATTTCAATGTATTTTCAGAATATTTTCTTAGTCTTCCACCAAAAAATGATGTTGATTTCTAAATAGAACTTGTACCATGTTCCACACCAATTTCAAAGGCCCTTTACAGAATGGATCTAATTGAGTTTCAATAATTAAAGGAGAAACTCCTATAAAAACTTTATAAGGGATTCATTTGGAAATGGGTGTCATATTGGGGTGCACTAGTTCTTTTTGTGAATAAGAATGATGGATCAATGCGACTCTGCATTGATTATCTGGAGCTGAATAAGATCAAAATCAAGAAAATGAATCATCTTCCCTGTATTGATGAATTTTTTGATCAACTGTGTGGAGATCAATAATTTTTCAAGATTTACCTACATTATAGAGATCATCATTTGAGGGTAATGAATAAGGATATACATAATATGGAATTATGTAAAAGGTATGGTCATTATTAATATAATTTTATGCCTTTTGGTCTAACTAATTCCCCTCATATCTTCATTATTTTAATGAATATAGTCTTCATATATTTCCTCAACCAGTTTGTGGTAGTTTTATAGATGATATTCTTATCTACTAAAAAGGAAAGGAAGAGTAGGAATTTCACTTGGGAACTATACTGAAGACCCTAAAGAAGGAAAATTAGTATAAAATATTTGATTTGTGTGTTTTTTTTTCAAAAAAAGGTTTCATTTTTTAGTCACATAATATCAATAGATTTTATAGTAGAAAATACAACAAAGGAAGAGGTTATTGAAAGATAGAGTAGTCCAACCACAGTGAATGAGATACCTAGATTTCATGGATTAGCTAGATATTATTGAAGGTTTTAGGAAACATTATCACGACTATCTAATCATCTGAAATATTTAAATTGGGAGGGTTTGAATTTCCTCTAGACAAAACAATTTGATAAAAATTTCGAGGAACGGAAGAGAAGTTTGGTCAGTGCACTTGTTATTACATTACCATGTAGAGGAGAAGAATATTTAATCTATAGAGATATATATAAGAAGGTATTAGTATGTTTTCTGATGAAAAATAGAATGGATATAGCTTATTCCTCATAATAGTTAAAGATTCAAGAGAAAAGTTACCCAAATCATGATTTGGAGTTAGCAGTAGTAATATTTTAATTAATGATATTAATGTATTATATAGATGGTGAAAAGGGATATATATATATATATATATATATATCATAAAAGTATGAAATATATATACAAACAGAAGGAGTTAAACATGCACTTGATTAAATGGTAGAGTTTATAAAATATTATTATTAATGAATACATTACCACCCTGGGAAATTGAAAAAGGGGGGGTCAATGGTTTGAGTTGGAAGGATCATGAAAGCTTATCCATGATGAGGATCTCAAAAGATACAATATTTATCAATTTTAAATGGATATATTTTGAAATCTTGAAGGAAGGGGAAAATTATTATCTTTCTAAAAAGAATATTCAAACCTCTATACAAGTGAATATTAAAGTGAAATAAAAGTCAGATGATGAGTTGAAAAGGATGGTTATCAATGTTCTTGAGTTTAACCTTGATCAGGAAGAAATGATAAGGTTCAGGAACTGCCTACGTGTTCCTTCAATACCATATTTGAAGAAGGATCTGTTAGAGGAAGATCATAGTTCTTCATTCTCTATTCATTATAGAAGTATGAATATGTGCAGGTGATTGAAAGAAAACATCTGGTGGGATGGAATGAAAAGAGATATATCAGATTTTGTATCTTGGTAATTAGTATGCCAACATGATATAGATGAAAGAAAAATGTCTAAAGGGATGCTAAATTTGTTACCCATACCAGAATAGAAATAGGAGAACATAACTATGGATTTTGTCATTAGACTACCCACAACCTCAAAAGGTATTAATGAAATTTTTTGGTAGTATATTGACTTACTATTCCAACAAACTTCATTAGTATCAGATAATATTTCTCTCTTGATCTTATTGCTAGGATCTATATTAAGGAAGTGGGTTGGTTGCATGGTGTAACAAATTCTATTTTATCAGATCAAGATATGAGGTTTACCTCGATGGTCTGAAGTTGTTTTTAGAAATAACTTGATACAGAATTG
This sequence comes from Viscum album, assembly GCA_963277665.1. Taxonomy (NCBI): domain Eukaryota; kingdom Viridiplantae; phylum Streptophyta; class Magnoliopsida; order Santalales; family Viscaceae; genus Viscum; species Viscum album. The sequence goes on along the minus strand of OY728147.1, from coordinate 2,134,007,352 downwards.
AGTTTTAACAGAGCTTATCATCCACAAACAGATTTGAAGTCTTAAAGAACAATTAAAACCTTAGAGAATATGTTGAGTTCTTATTCTCTAGATTTCAAAGGTAGTTTGGATCAACACCTTCCGCATGTTGATTTTTTTTAAAAAATATATTTCAATAAATCATTCATATGGCACCATATAAAAGCTTATATGAAAGTATGTTAGAGCTAATGCATGCTGGGATGATGTGGGGGAAAGAAATCTATTGGTACCTGATATCGCTGATGAAATGGTTGAGATGGTTAGAACCATTAATTAGTACATCATGGTAGCTCAATGTTGGATTAATGGTAATGATGGTAACCATTGAAATGATCTATTATTTGAATTTGGTGAAATGTTTTTTTACAAATCTCACCCTGGAAGAATGTTCTGATATTAAATAACAAAGGGAATCTATTCCCTAGGTATATAGTCTATTATAGAATTCCTGACTCTATCAGGACAATAACCTATCAGATGGAACTTCATCCAAATATCTCTCCATTATATTATGTCTTCCATTTATTTATCCTGAAGAAGTAAACACCCATCATGTTGTATGTTTTGAAATCAAAGGGCGTACTGCATGAGAGGAATAATTTTTATGAGAAGAAACCTGTTGAAATTATGGATCGATAAGAGAATGTTCTATGAAACAAGATCACTGACATGGTCAATTATTTTTAAAGAAATCACCAATTAGAGGAAGCTACATGGAAAATGAGGATATGATGAAGCAAAAATATACTCACTTATTTTTACCTCAGTGAAAAATTATGATGGTGAAATTCATTTTAAGGGGGTTATAATGTAACACCTTGCGTTTTTTTGGACATGTTCCTTTGGATTAAATTTAAATTTTCATTTATATATAATAATGAGAAAACTAAAATATTTATTTAACATATAAATGACCCAGTTTATGTTACACACAACACTGAATTGGTGTACGTTGCACACAACCCAGAGTTCACAAACGATACCCGCAATACTGAATTTCTACAAAATATCTAATTTTGGCATTTTTATTATTTAATTATTATAATTATATCCTAGTAGTTAAATATAGTAATATGAATAGTGATAAAGACTTTTCAAATTTTTATTAATTTTTTTATATAAATAAAACATAAATATGATAATTATTTCATAATTTATACCTGAGTTTTGTGGTAGAACCGACTCCTCTGATACCATTTTGTCACAACCTGTCCTCAGGGCCCGTGCCATGACTACACAAAGTCCGCCTTCCATAGGCCAGGGGATGGAAACTATCACCAAAGGCGTAAATCCCAAAAAAGGGGAAGGCATTTCCTTTATAATGTAAATAAACAAAACTGAGTACACAAGTGAAGTAAGCACTAAGAAAACTGAGTAAAAAAGTAAGTGCTAAAAAGTAAATGGGCCAGTATACAAACCCAACTCAAAGTACATAAAAACTGTATACAAAGCCCATCTGCAATAAAGTTAAATAGTAATACTAAGTCATCCTTCGGAAATCCCATCTAAAGGGTGGGTACAGATAATCTCCTCAGCTCCTCGGGTCTGGTGGTCCACTCCTTGTATGTCCTGCCACGTGGTCCTCCTCCGAGTTCCATCCAGCTCCATAAGCCTCCACCTCGATCAGTGTTGTCTGTCGTCTACATCCAACACAACGTAGTTCATGCATAGCCTGTGTAGGGGTGAGTATACGATACTCAGTAGGGACCCCGAGACCCCTGAAGGTGTCTAAGAATCCAAAAAAGAAAAAACCACAAAGGAAAGATACAATCACGATGAATCAACTGACTCTACTCAGGTATATTCCCATACATATACCTAAGTCATCAATTACAATTCATCTCCAAATCTCGAGCTGAATCACAACCAAGTCCACATAGGAAAACACAACCCTATCCACAGAAGAAACAACAACCCAGTCCACATAGAAAAACACAACCCAGTCCCCACAGGAAATCACAACCCAATCCACACAAGAAAATGCAACCCAGTCCACACTAGAAAACACAACCCAGTTCACCAAAGAAATCACAACAAAGTCTACACAGGAAAACACAACCCAGTCCACACAGAAATGCACAACCCAGTCCTCACAGGAATGAAAGTTAATCACATCGATGATAAAGATTGAAGTCAAGACTCAACTCACACAGGTATACAATGTCGTATAGTGATAGAGATGGTCAGTAGTAGCCACTAGTTCATATAAGCTATCAGACCCACATAGGATACAAGACCACCTCAATTGTCGGACCCACATAGGATACAAGATTAGCTACTCTGTCAGACCCACTCAGGATACAATTACAGATGTAATCGATGTCGAACCCACGGAGGATCCCAGTACAGAAGTCATTGTGGTTGATCCCACATAGGAATCCAGTATTTTAGACGTCATCGTAGAACACAAAGAGGATCTTAGTATGGTAGTCATCATCATCGAACCCACAGAGGATCCTAGTACGGAAGTCTTCATCGTCAAAACCACTGAGGATTCTAGTATAGAAGTCATCATCATCGAACCCACTATGGATCCTAGTACGAAAGTCATCATCGTCGAACCCACGGAGGATCCTAGTACAAAATTCATCATCGTCGGACCCATAGAGGATCCTAGTACAGTAGAAGTCATAGTCGTAGCCACCTCTAGCGTTCTCGCACAAAGCATTCTCGATTCCGGGAGGGTTTGCTCCTCGAGCAAGGGGGTTCAATACACAAAATGTCACGAAGTCTAGATTTGATATGTCCCAATGTTCCTTCTCGTAAAAAAAAACCCAATGCGACTGAAAGTGCATCAATCGGACACCCGATCTCAGAGTTATTGGCTTTTTCATTCTAGGGGCCCATATGGTTTTTAATCTAAAACCAACCTGACCATACTCTAGCAGTGTAAAAATGTATGATACTTAAGTTAAAAGAATTTCCTCTCTAAGGGACCGGTTGGATTCGGGTTCGAACTAAACTGACCGACCCAAAAATCACCAAAACCACGAGTGTAATATACCTAAACAACTATCTCGATCCAAATATTCCTATGCAACTGATGGTGCACCGATAGAATGTCTATAGAAAATGTTTTGGAAAAAATACCGAAAGACGGTCCGAAATGGGGGGGGGGGGTCTGGACCCGGTCTGACCTGGCCAAAACCACCTCGGGTCGGCCCGAACCGGGTCGACCCGACTAGGGGCGGGGTCTGGCCCGGAAGGGCGCGGCCCGGCCCGGCAGGGCACTGCCCAGTCTGCATGACCCACCCCGACCTGGCCATGGGTGTGTGCTGGCTCATCCAGCTGGCCAAGCGGGGGGAGCGTCCCCTTGATCTGTAGACGCGGCGCCAGGCTGGCGCTGCTGTCTCGCCCGAATCCCGCGCGACCGCCAGATCCTCCCCTCACCGTCGCGGATAATTTCGGGGCAGGCTTCTACCGGTGGTGCGGGATCCGGGTGAGACAACAGAGTCATTCTGGTGGTCCATTTTTTCTTTTGACTATGTCTGCATTCGTCTCGGGATCTGTACGTCACTGCGAAGGCCCCCAATCTCCGTTTCTATCATGTTTCATCATCGCAAAACACCCCACACATCAAGAACAAAATAACAGTGTGTTCGGACTTGTTCGTTAGTCCGTACCCACCGAAATATTGGTCCAAGACATCACCCATCAATTAAACGCCATGTTCGAAAGTATAAAATATAAATATGAAATATTCAAATCCACCCACCTTGATATTTTTTTTTACATCGTCGATCCATGGAAGATGACCGTCACGGTAGATAGGCATCACGAAAGAACGATGTCGTTCTGTCAACAATGGAGGAAGGGTCCATGTCATAGGCGATGCATGCTCTTGACGTCAAGGTGCATCTGAGGAAGAAGTTCTTCGCGTTCTTCACTGGGGATTCTCTTCGTTGAAGAATGGTTCACCTCCCTTTAATCATCTAGATTCTTATTCCATGAGATTCCTTCAACAAAAAAAGAGGCTCTCCAATTAATAGAATGTTGAGAAATTCATATTAATTTCCAGTGGTTCTAATTAATTTAACGCTGACATTAAATTAACTTGTTGGCACGTTTAAATGGATGAGGGAGGTAAGAAGGCTCCTTGATAATAAATATGTGGAGTTATCAAATAATTAAAAAATAGTTATTAATGGGGGACTGTCAAAGGAAATAGCATGTAAATAAATGGGGAGTTAAAGGTTGGGCTCATGTGGGCCCCACCTATTAAAATAAAATTCGGGGACCACCAAATTTTATTTAACTATTGGAATAAACCCCATTAAATAACATCCAACCCACAAAAAATGGAAATAAAAAAATGGTCCTCTTAAGCATGTATCGGCGATGTGAGTTCAGCGGTGCCCTCCGATTTCATTTCTGAGCACCGGTTCAAATGATAGAAAATACCGCTCATTCATTTACTGAACATACCTGAGCTAAATTTTTGAAAAATATTATGGGCACACCGGGCCTCGGAATCAGGTGCTATCCGAAACTGCATACTTATAATATTCAAAGGAATTCATGATAAAAAAAATCCTTGAAATATACTGGTCTTTACACTTTTAACATAGTCAATTGACAGAGGTCATTTTGGAGTTTTTAACCAAATATCATCAAAACGTCAGACGTGAACTTGAACAATTAAGTAATTATTATAAAATTTTAATAAATGATATAAATGGAATATTAAAAATAATAATGTTTCTAAATAATTTAAATAATTACCATAATTTTATTATTCTACAATGTAATGATTTTACGTGGTGAGTCAGATTCAATTTAAAGTAATTATTAACCCGATTTTTTTCTGAGTCAAACATCTAATTCATTGATTATGTATTTCTTAGATTATATGTGAAATTAATTTTTATTTTATTATATTTTATTTACACTAGTTTTATATTTATTTACATCTAAAACACAAAATTCATTAATTTTTTTAAATGACATGATATTTGTAAGGCACTTCATCTCAATCTTCTTCCATTGTGACATATTTTGATGTCAAACACCCATATTATTTAATGAGGTGTATATAAATCCCATTGAAATATACAACCTTGAATTTATTTATTATATGGTTATTTAATTTTTTTTCAGTGATATCAATTATTGTGGATTATGATTCAAATATTTCAAAGTGGTTTGGGAGAAGATGATTTTAAAATATAATTTTAAATGCCTAAAATGGTTTTTAAAATTGGATTTATTATTTAAATAACTTGGAATGTTCTCGTTTGAGTGAAAATGATATTTTTATAGTTTCATGTTTAAAATAGATACATTTACATTTTATTATTATATAATGTCACTTATAAATTTTATATATGTTTATGTGATAAACCAATGATGGGTGGTTATTTGATAAACTAACAATGAGTTGGTCATTGATAGCCATCAAATGCATTGGTTTTGTAAGTATACTATATGGTTATTCAAATTGTAAGATTGTATGATCATGACCATTAATTTTATATTTATTATTACTTTTCTCTAAACTCATTTACCATTTATTTTTTATATCTTTATTGGGTTTCTTTTCTAGGATGTTTCTATTGAATTTTGAATACATTGGGTGTTTTAGAGAGATTATTTTTTGAAATTTAGAATTTGTGCATGATTATTCCAAACCATTATCCCTACACTAAAAATCGTGCTCCCTGTAATAAAGATTTTTAGAAATGTTTGAGAATGGTATTTCAATCCATGAACCACTTATGAGAAAATGTGAGACAAACCAGTGTGATGTGAACTATTAGGGTGTGTAGTTTGGTACACCATTATCCATATTTCATGAAAAATCTCTCATTGTATTTACTACCCTTAATTGTATTTTTATTTTTTTAATCCCCATGGTGTTATCAACTATTCATCCTTACTTTCATCTATTTTTTATTTATTTTTTGAGATATCCTAGATGGATTTTGAGGCCATAAAACGCTATTTTGGACTAAGAAAACACTCAATTAATGGATCTTCACCACATTCTGAATGTGATTTTTCCTCTATGGTTTTTTTAAAACTTCTATATCTTAATACAGATGATCATGAATGATTCATTTTCATATATGTGATGGTTTATATATAGGTTTTGATCGATCTTATTACTTTTTTTATTGATCTTAGGTTTTGATTCTTGATCTCATTATTCATTATGGTCTTGCATGTTCCTCTAAAATTTAGACGATTTTGGTTTTGTGAACTTCCATCAATGATGTTTAGTTTGGTGGTATAATTGTCAGTTTCCATAGTCTTTATATTATTTTCTTTTTTTAAATGGTTCAATTAAAATTTTATTAATGCGGGAGTTTCATCTCAAATTTAATTGATTAAATTCAATTTCCAAGTGATAAGGAAATGAATTTCACTTGGGGAATTTGAATTGCTTGAATTGTGAATTTAAAATTATTGGTTTATTTAGATTGTGAATTTTTTTGATTAATGAGATAAAAAAATGACTGATTATTAGAATTATGGTGTGTTTTGAATAATCTTGTATAGTTAATGGTTTATATGATTCAATTTTTATAAGTGGTTAATGTATATGTTTTCATTTTATTCCATGTGATTAAAGCATAGAACCATTTGTTTTATGATAAATTGAAATGATATACCATGATTAGAATTTTGTAAAAGTTTTTTTAATAATGATTAATCTTGATCAAGTTGATATATGTGATATATATGTGATTGATTGATAAATGGAGTGTGAAATAGTGACTGATGCTCTAAAAACCCATGTGTTTCTAGCCATGGTGTTCTGGGTCCAAAGGTATACATGTGAATATTATCGTATGGGATAGAGAAATAATCTCCAGGTAACCATGAGGTATGGTACAGAGTCTGATGCTCTGAATACCCATGAGGTTCTAGACATGAAATTATTTGCCCAAAATATTGGAATTGGACTATGGTTCTAGTTTGACATGATATAACGTTAAAATGAAAAGATAAATGATAACCCTTGCGATTTTTATATATGGTTTAGAATCTGTTATGAGGTGAATTAGGTACTAATGGTTCAATATTCATCATGAACATTTGGGATTTATGTGGCTAAATAACGAAAAATTAAATTTGTAAACTATTTAGCTTTTCACTGCTACATTATTCTTTTTACAACTTCATACACTAGTATTTGTTGGATATTGTTTTAAACCATTTTTTTGGTGTCCTACTGATTTTTACTCACACCCTAAATTGGTTTCATGATTGGTACCTCTATATACTTCATGTTTGCAGTAAAGGATCTGTGAAAGGGTCCTATGATTGATTGTTATGTTGGGACGGAGCATATATGAGGGAATCAGACTTGGTGTTGGGACCTACTGGGTTTTGTTAGTGTGTATTTTTTAGGCTTTACATTTGAAACATGAAAATTATATAGAAATATATATCTACTATGTAAATTTGGTTATTTTTCCAATAATGGATTATTTTTTGATACTGGTATGTACTTGTTGTGTTATTCTTTTGGTTATTATTTATCATTAATTTGGATATTGATCATTTATATCTGATATTATGTTGGTTTGATGAAGTGATTATTTTCTCCCCATGGTATCTAAATGAAATTCTCACTACTTTTTGGAAGACTCTAGATAACATAGAGGCACACTTGAGGTCATGTGGCCAACTGGCTTTAGGGACCTTTATTTGAAACATGGGCCAGGACATCACAAAGTGGTATCGAAGGAGGTTAAATTCTTTTATTTTTTCTTATTATTTTAAAATTTTTTATATTAAATATGGTTGAGTTAGAAATTATTTACAAGTTAGTTCATGGGAGTAGCTATCCCATGTGTTGGAAGAAATCCAAGTACCTAGTGTTGGATTGTTGGTATTAATGTGTGTTGTCACAATTGTATGTTATATCACTATGAGTTATGTACTTGTTTTGAAATGTGATTTTATATGAGTTATTTCAGAGATTATATTTGTTGCATCATATAGAATGTTATTTTAGTATTCATGTATCATAAGAGGAACTCAATATTTTTTATGGCATGCGGCATTTAAGGAATGAATGGGAAAATAACGTTTTGGGTGAATTGTTTAAATGAAAATTATATTCATTACATGAACAATTTAAATGAAAATTGTGACTAATATGAAATAAAAAATATGATATGATGGTAACTGTGTGGAAATGAAATTGATAGTAAGGGTTTCTAAAGGGGAACGTGATTTATGAAACAGTTTACCATTTTTAACCATGATCTAGATGGGGGATAGTTAAGGGTAGTGTTAATGCCTCAATTTTGACTGTGTAGTTGGGTATGAGGGATGAATTGTTGTGAAGTTATGCAAATACCTATTTTTAAAATGTGATAATGTTTTGTTTTGTGTCCTAATATTATTAAATAAAATTATTGAGATATGAAACCATGAAAACACTTATTGAAAGGATGATAGGAGGAAATATTTAAAATTGTGCCTCTTGTAATGGAACCAATGGGAATGACTATTCTGTGTGAGGAAGTTAGAGAGTAGTTTCATGATAAATTTTATTTATTTATTGAATTTATATAAAGATACCTAGGGTTGGTTTTTATAGTTTGTCTAACTTGACATAGGAGTTCTAGTTGTATCACCCTCTAATTTTCATTGGAGAGGGTGGACCTGAGGGTCCAGATTTCTGGATTGTGTCTATCCAGACGATTCTTAGCTACTTAGATAATCCTAAAAGGAAAATATTAAAACTATATGGTTATTTTAATGATATTGAGGGTGGGGTTTTTGAGAAATATTGATCATGATTATAGATTCCTAACCAATTCATCACTTGAACATGTAACATATAACCATATAGTTTTACTCTATTCTCTTTAGGAGTATCTATGTAGTCAAGAATCATCTGGATAGAAACAATCTAAAAATCAGGTCCCTCAGGTCCACCTTTTGTAATGAAAGTTAGAGGGTGATGCTACTGGAACTCCTATGTCAAGTTAGAAATACTCTAAAAAACCCACCCTCATTATCAATATTTGGAAAATATGTTGTGAAACAGTTTCATTATGGGCTTAAATGAGAGATTAAATCAGAAATTAATATCTTTAAAAATATTTTTTGGAATTGGTGAATCATGATATCATATCTAAGGGCAACCTAAAGGAGGATTATTTTGGAGGGCATGCTGAGATAATAATTTTTGAGTAGGAAGATTCTCATTAAAAACCTCACTAAAGGAGAAAATAAGTAGAGTGGTAAGGGGGAAGGGTTAGTTACATTTTACCATACATGAGTACTCTTCCACATGTGTAGTAGGACATGTCTAATATGTAGATAATTAAACCAATCTCTAGTAGAGTATAATGACTCTGATAGGATGGTCAATCTACAACAGTTTCATACAAACCAAAGATAGATGGGTAAATATGGATGAATAGGAAGAATTGGTGTGTGAAAGGGGGTCTTCTACACAATATCTGTATAATAGTTGGAGCTATACTAGTTATGATGGTTAATGAAGTGGATTCATTACTATTAGGAAATAGTACACATATCAGCAATGCTTTGTATCTTAGAGGACTAAAAATACATGATAAGGGAGACGGGCATGGACATTTTATGTAGTTCAACTTGAACTTTCAGATAGTGAGGACAAATCATTGATATCTAGAGGACTTACTTTAGTATATTATATAGTTTCTAGTTTCTTATCTGATACAAGAGCTCCTCATTATTTTATATTTACACAAATTTGGAATGAGTAGAGTTATTAAGTGGATTTTATCAGTGGGGTAATGAAAATCAATACACATTGGGGAGTATAGTCAGGAGACATCTTTTTTTTCAAGGATTGTTATCTCGAGGCTGGGGAGCATATTTCTCATTTGGATATCTAACTATATGACATGTGTGGATTTTATTTTATTTTTGGATATGGAATCGTTGGTAGAATACCAAGTCCAAAAATATTTTTACTATAGAAGATTGAATTTTACATCTCCTGATGGTGGTAGTTATGTATATTGTGGTGAGTTGCATATACAGGTAGGACATACAAGTATAGTTCATCAGAAATAGAAGGAGATATCCTACCATGTTCCGTGAATTTTTCTATATGATGGTGGTGTAATGAAGGATGTTTTTCCACCCATAATGGACTAATTTATAGACATGTTTCCATAATAATAATTAGTGCTTACACCAAAGAGAAATTTTTTGTTTACATTAAAACTCATTTATGAAGATTATCCAATTTCATTTTAAACATATAGAATAGAACCAACAGTGTTTAAATGGCTCAAAACTCATCAGAAGCGTTAAAGTATAAGGAATATACCCATAAAAGTATGTTTCCATGAGTCCCATGTTTTGTTTTCTTAAAATTTTGATCGGACATTACATTTATATGTTGATTATAAGATGTTTAATTGGATAAAAATGAAGAACCAATATCCTCTATCAATTATTTAAATTCGCTTTTACTATTTATGAGATTCTTGTTTATTCTCTTGGATTGAAATGAGATTGAGGTGTAATCAGTTTGGAGTTTTACCTTCTGATAAACCATAGAGTAAATCAAAAAGGCGATATGATTATTATGATTTTTTGGTGATTCCATTAAATCCCACGAATTCCCTATCAATGTTAATTACATTGGTGAACAATATCACGTACCCTTACCTAGATCAGTTTGTAATTTTTTTTGGATTACAACTTGGTGTTCTCCAAGAATCATGACTATCCTTCAAAACATCAGGACGTCATCCTGTGTATATTGAGAGAGCATAAACCATATTACATTCTGTATAAGTTTTAGTTCATGGATGATCTGGTACATTTATTTGGTGACATTATAGTTGAGGAAGGTGTGTCAATTGACCAATGCAATGTTCATGTAGGGGTTTCTTAAGAGAATACCAAGAATTCCTTTGATATTTAAAATTTATTGGGTTTTGTGTTATATTTTCATAGGTTCGTCTATGAATTTTCAATTTTAGAAGCACCTATTTCATGATATACCAAGAAAGGGTAAACTGTTGAATGATCTGGACCATATGTGAATGATTTTCATGAGTTGATAATGTGTTTAACCACAACACTTATCATAATACTACCTGAGTTGAGTGAGGAGTATAAAAAATTTTCTGATTCATCTGGTATCATACTCAGAGCAGTATTGATTTAGGGGGACCGAGTTGTAACATATGGCCCATGAATTATAATTCCACGTGAATAAAACTATACTATGGATGACTTTGAATTAAATATTTTTTTTGTTCCTTAATGTGTTGGCGGGATTATCTTCTATATATAATGATTACTATATATACTGATCATAAGATCTTAATGTATAATTTTTCAGTAATTATTTTAATTATTGATAGTATAGATGGGTGGAGTATTTGACTTAATTTGATATTGAGTTGGAATATATAATCAGTAAGGGAAATATTGATCCTGAAAATTTTTGTTTGAAAACATAAATTTTGGTAGTTTAAAAGTACAACTCTAAGTGCAAGATGATGATGTTTCTTTCTTAGATGCATATTGTGTTTTTCAAGTTCTTCGATCAAAATAAATTCATCTTATTATTAGTGTAATCAACAAAAAAATTTTGGATTAGGGAGAGGCGATATCCAAATATTGATTGTTTGGGATTGAGGTAAAACCATAAATGTGGAGAGTCAACTTTTAGATGGACTCTAGACTAGGATGAAAACATATATGTTAATAACTATTTTGTTGTTCTGACAAGTATACCAGATTCGATGATGGATCACTTTAATGCATCTAAATGTCTTCTATATCCATATTTGACAAAAATATACCATTAACTACTTCAGAAATATTGGTTTATAGGCATGAATAGAGATATTGTATTGTTTGAGACATGATGTTGCACCCATCAATATGTGAAGATCATGGATCAATAACATGGTGGTTTACTACATCATTTTATTATTCTAGAATTGAAGTAGGATAAAATATACATTTATTTTTTTTCATTGTTTTCTAGAAGAAGGATCCCAAGAATGATTCTATTTGGGTTATTGTGTTCCAATTAATGAAAGTCGAATATATATTCCTGTTTAGGAATATTTCTTATTTGATAAGTTGTGGACTTGTATATTTTGGGGATAGTATGCCCACACGAGGTCCAATGGAGAATAGATTCATTACATGAATCACTCTTTACATCATGCATCGGGAAGGGCCATCATAAGGTTCTTGGAATAAAGTTTTTCTAAGTATGAATTACCACATTAAAAAATTGCAATTTTAAATATACTAATCATCATTTAAATGATATTCTATGATCATGCATTCTTGATTTTGGTGCATCTTAGGAGAATAACATAAAACATGTTGAGTTTTCTTACAATAGTAGTTATTAGGAAACAATTCATAGGGAACAATATGAAACTCATTATCATATGACATGAAGATCACCTCTATTATGGATAGAGGTTGGTGAGTTAGAGTTTCTAGGATTGAATATCATATAGGGGACATTAGAGTAAGTTTAGATGATATGGATTTATATGTATGGGGCACTAAGTAGGAATAATTCATAAGCTAATTGACATCGAAGAGGACTTGGGTTTACTATGGGTGATTGTGTGTTCCAACAGGTGTCTCCTAGATTGGGTCATCATATGATCTGAAGGTAGAGAATGTCAGTGTCCTATTTTGATCAACCTTCTATGATTATGGAGATAACCAAGATAGTGTCATACCGATTTTCACTACCACATAGGTATAGTTCGATGCACAAGGTTTGTTATGTGTGAAAATGTGGGTGGTATCACCATGACCCTTACCTTGTGATATATGTGGATGATGTTGAGATTGAGATTGATGCACCCTTTGAAGATCATCCACTATGTGTTGTAGATCACAATGAAAAATTATTTCAAGGAATGATTCTTCAAATTGTTCATGTATTTTAAAAAAAATAGACATGTTCAAGAGGAATCATGAGATAAAAATAATGATATGTAGCCTTAGTGGAATGATTGTTTATTAAATTAGTGTGAAATATATGAATTGGACCATAAATCATGAATGATTTGTTATATTGTGTTGATAATTTCAGATTCTAATCCTTCTAGAGATGTCTTGTTCTCATTTTTAGTGACTCCTTTACACATGTTATGAGTATATTTCGGTTAGATTCTTGATTTGTGTTGTTTAGAGTGAATTTGGAATATTTTGGACATTGTTTGAGTGTTTTTGAGAATTGAATGGTTGGTGCATGGTTTTCACAAATTTTTTACCCTACCCCCATCAAACCATGGACCCTCTCATAGAGGGGGTTTGTATTGGAGACACCCGAGTTGTTAAACAATGAAATACATAGGAGAAACCATGCGACCCCCTTGGTGAGACACATAATTATGGATCATTGCTCTGAAAAACATGTACACTAGCCATGAAAATAGTGGGTGAATTATTTATTTCTCTAAAAAATTATTTTAATATTCATAAACTCCACATTGTTAACCCCAATTGACACCAGCATGACCCTAGATTTTTTCATTCATTTTGAGTGCTCTCAAATGGATTGTAAGGCCCCTTATGCTCTCTTCTTCTTTTAATCAATGACCCGTCTAAAGGATATACACCTCTTATAGTTTTTTATCACATTCTATGTCATTTCCTCTCTCTCATATCACTAATTTAATATGAAGTGAAATGTTTTATTTTTTTATTAGTGATGGTTTAGATCGTATTTATGGTAGATCTTAATCATTCAGAATTAAAAACTAGGTGTTGATTCTAGATATTGTTCTTCATTATGGTCTTGAATGTTCCAATTAAATTTTGGGGGTTTTAATATAGTGAATGTTTATCAATGACCTCTAAGTAGGTGGTATAAATGTTGATTCCCATAGTCTTAATTTGAATTTCATTCTTGAAATTATTCAATTTAAATTTCCATGACTGAGTAAATTCACCCAAAATTGAAATGATTAAATTTAATTTCTATGTGATAATTAAATGGGTTGGACTTAGGGAAATTGATATTGAAATAGTTGTGATTATGAAATTGATGGGTTACTAGTATTCATAAATTGGTTGATTAATGTGTTTATAATTTTATATTCAGAAATAAGGATTCATTGGAATAATCTTTATTATTTAATGGTTCATATGATTGAAAATTGATAAATATTGAATTGGAAATTATTCATACTATTCCTTCTTATTAAAGTGATGAACCTTGTTTCTTTGTGATAAATTTAAATGGTATACCACAACAATAATATTCGATAAGAGGGTTAATGATTATTAACATTTATAAATATAATATATGTGATATATGTGTGATTGATTGATAAATGGGGTGTGGGATATGGTCCATTGATCTATATACACAGGGGGTCTAGGCATAGAGTTTTATGCTAAAATTCATGCATATGAATATTATTATATGTGATAGGGATTGATTCTCCATTTACCCATGGGGTGAGGGATATATACTGATTCCCTAAATAACCATGGGGTGCTTGGCATGATATTATTTAGGAAGATTTTTTGAATTAGACTATGGTTCCATGTATCAATGATATAAATTAATAATAAAATGATATATAGAAACCCATGAGATTTTAATATATTATTCAAAATTTGGAACATGATAAATAATGTACTGCTTGTTTGGGTTTCATCATGAACTGAAGGATTTATGTGGTTAAATAAATTTTTATTAAATTGGTAAAATGTTTAATTTAACATATGATCTTTATTATTAACACAACTAAATACACCATTATTGAATGGATATTTTTTTAGATGTCGTTGGTGGTGGAATCCTATATTGTACTCACACATTACTCAGCCTTTCTTGATGTTTACATGAATATACATCATATTTTAAGGACATGATCAGGGTCATGGTCCTATGATATATAGATATGATGAATTTGAAAATAGAAGTGGGAACTATACATGGGGCTGGAACCCATTGGGTAGTGTTAATGTATCTTTATTTTCATTCCACCTTTTATAATAGACATGTATGTGGTGTGAAATACCTACATCATTAGTTTGGATATTGTTTTCTTTCTTTGAATTATTATGTTATACTAGTCTATACTTTTTTGTTATTATTATAGTAATTTTTTATCATCAGTTTGGCTATTAATTATTTATTTTTAAATTCTATTTATATGAAAAAGAGTGTAGATTCCAACAATTTAACCTATATTAGACCATCAATGCTAGTTGGTATCCTTGGGTGTATGTGGATGAAAAATTGAGGTTATGTGTCCAATTGTCTCAGGGAACCAATATGTAGTACTTGAGCCAGATGTGAAAAAGTGTAACATGTATTGATGTCTACCACAAGGTTATTCAACTTTTATGAATGTAAACAATAATTATGTCCCAATTAACCTACATATATATTATATTCATTCATACGTGTTTTCATGAAAATCACTTTATTTTCAAAAAGTAATGTACAGATTTTTTTTTGAAAAGATTGTTAATCATCCTTGGTAAAAGGTTATATTTAAAAAATTGATTTTATGGGGTTTCACAAGGATAACTATTTAATTTTTTTATATACCATACAAATATTTTTGTACTCAAACTAAATTTTATAATATTTTTTACTAGGATTAAGGCTGACTAGGGACAATGATAACATCAAGGAGAAATCTGTTATTATTTTTCAATAAGAGAAACCATGTTTTGTTATAAATATGTATTTTGGTGGATAAAGTGGATTTCATGGTTTAATAATTTTTTTAATTATAATTTATAATCTCAAAAAAATTGGTTAGTATCTAAAGACAAGGGAAATATATTTTCATCTCTTTTATTATCAGGTGGCTTGTAATAATTTATTTTATTTCTTTTGGTGTGAAAAACTCATATTTAATACTCATCATATGGAGAAAGAGATGAGATTATGGTAGAAATTGATTAATCGATGAATTTTAATTTTAAACTAAGTATATTACATTATGTTTTTGGTATATATGGTGAAATAATCCTTTATCATTGTAAAATGATGTTGAAATAAAATTTTATCATATTATCATCTATTCTGATGATATATGTGCCATTTTCCACACCTAATTGGATGATGATTTTTTTATTGAATTTTTATTTGACATGTTATTTATCAGTCTCTATTATAACATTAGAGTTAGTTCTGTATTCTTTGTCCATTTTTCCCAACATATAAACCTATAATGTGTTATATCAAATTACCTTCTTCCATCCCATTATTATTAAGTGGATATTTTATTTATATTTTTTAAAGTGGGATTTCATCAATGGTTTTTTGAAAAGTTATAACCATAGTATTTAGTCCAATGTTTAAATTTTGAGGATGAAATTTATTGAAGGAGGGGGTGTTGAGAATGTAACATCCTGATTTTTTAAAAGGAAACACTATGTTAGATGTCGTACCAGATATGCGATGGAAAGTTTAAACGAACAACAAAATATTATATTTAATATGATAGTGATCACCTATCCATTATAATGCGGAGAATGAATGTGATTGAATAAAGTATAATAATATTTTTTAATCATTTATATGTAATGAATTCATTGGTTACCAATTAAGTAGAAATGAAAATAAAATCTAGTTAAATATAAAGGATTCGTTTTTATGAAAAACTATTTTATGCACACAAAATTGATTGATATTTATAAATTAATTTAACCACTATTAGTGAATGATCATAAAAAATTTAAAATTTTATATATTTATTCAATTTTTTAAAATTCATCCAATGTGATTTACATGAATAAAATAAGATCAAAACCAATTTTATCTATAAAAATATGCACTTCTCAAAAATGATGTTTTTCCACCTTTTAATAGATTATTAGTTTTAAAAATAAATTATGAAAATTTATAAATTAAATGTTACAATGTAATATATATTTTTTAAATAGTAATGTCAAAATTATCTTATGTTGAAGTGTTAGTATTTTTCATATATCTTTTGTTTTCTAATTAATAGTGAAAATACTACATTTTAGTTGAAAAGTAGAATTTTAACTAAATAATTTATAATGTTTAATAATTTTTATACTGGGTTAATGTAATATTAAATCAATTATAAATCAATTATTTAAATTTATTTAATTGGAATCATTTTCATATTTAATTTTTACATAATATTTATTCAAACATTTGAACGTGTTCACATTAAAGTTCCACTTTATCGCCTCTTCTAGGGTACTGTTTTTTAATTAATGTTATACACTTCTATGTTTTTAATTTTTAAAAATGTATTATATATTTGTAATCATGTGTTTTAGATTTATTAAATATGAACCTTTTATTTTTGGACTATCTGAATAGTAAAAATAGTAATTTTATTACCACAATCAAGGGTTAATCGAGTAACTAATGGTAAAAATAATTCAAAAAATGTTTTAAAAATTACCTAAAACCATTAATAATTTTATTGGATGATACTGTGTGGACCAAATGTATCATGGGACTAATTGGATACCTCCTAGGTCATATGGATTAATTTATTACCCATATAGTATTTTAATTTATGAAATTTCAAACTAGTCACATGAAAGTTTTTTACAATTATTACATTTTTAATATATAGACACTCAAAAGATATATTTTCCATAAACAGTCTTTATAATGTTAAAATATTTATCTTCATCATGTTAATTTATTTTCATTTTTAGTGAAGAATTAATTAACTTGATGGTATTCACAACGAAGAAGTATTGATCATTACATTAATAGAAACATCAAATAAATTTTATTAAAAGTATTAACATAAGTATTATATGAGATAGTTAATGTCATCTAAGAAATTTATATATTAAATTGAAATTTTATAAATTTAATTAAATAATTTTTTTTATATTTATTAGAGTTATCTTGATAGATATATTAAAAATTTATAGTATTGTGCACTGTTGAAATTGATATTATTAATATTTGAAAATAAATAATGATTAAATAAATGATATAAAATTAATAAAAATTATAAAATTGGAAAAATTATTGGGATAAATTTGAATCACTCATCCATTATCCATTTATTGGTTTTTTCATTTTATAGTAAATAAATTAACCCTCAAAGGGTAAAAAGCCATGTTGTCATGATAATTTTTAATGTAGTTAAATAAGTGTTAAAACCAAAACATATGGGTAAAAATTTAGTCCAAACATGCATTGCTATTTTTTATGAGATTATTTAGACCCAAAATCATCGAATATTTAACATAAACTAGTTGCGAGCCTTATTAAAAAGAAAATTTAATTATATTAATTTAGTATTTTGAGAAATTCCAATAGTACTCAACCCCTCTCTTATAAAAGGAAACATATTAATCTATTATATATCACTTAAAGACCAATTTTTTCATCAAAAATCTACCCAAAACTATTCCTAGAATCCCTCCCCACATTCTAGTGGTTTTTTTTGGAAGAACACAACGATTAGTGTTCTTAAGGTTTTATTGAAGTAAGGTCATCCGAAGAAGATGTATTTTTTTAATCATGTATTTATATTTTATTCCTTCCTACACACAAATAAATATTTATTAAACCAAGATAAAATAACAACTATATTGTTATACATATAATAATGTGTTATTATGTTAGATTCATTACCTATATCAATATCCAATTCCATCAAATGGGAACATAATTTATCATTTTCATGTACGAAAGAATACCACATTGCGAACCAATGTAATTAGTGTTCCATCAAAATCTCTAAATATTTGTTATAATGTTGTAATTTTAGTTTATATATGATATTAATGACATAATTTCCATTATAAAATCATAATATATCATATATGTTCTTACATTTCCATATTATGAAAAATGATAATGGTGTTCCTATATAAGTGTGAATAATCACCTCATCGAAGCTGTGTGTTTTGTTTTTCATTTCCACATAACATGAATGATATATATAATTATATTTAGACAATTATTTTGATATTTATGTTATTATTATGAATATTTAAATATTAATTTACAATTACCTTCTTTCTATGATGATCATTGGAAAATAAAAACATTATTCTTGTGTACATACGACATACCATCTCCATCATTATAACGTAATTAATTTTTCATAACCTTATAAAATGGAATGATTTAAAAGTATAATCAATATATAAAAAAGATAATTATATCATTAATATTTTTGTTATGATGTAATAATTTTCACTTTTACTATAGTCAACTGACCGAAGTCATTTTTGGCTTATGAACCAATTATCATTAAAACGTAAGAGGTAAACTTAGATAATGATGTAA
Organism: Viscum album; assembly: GCA_963277665.1. NCBI lineage: Eukaryota > Viridiplantae > Streptophyta > Magnoliopsida > Santalales > Viscaceae > Viscum > Viscum album. The sequence goes on along the minus strand of OY728147.1, from coordinate 2,133,988,106 downwards.
TTGTTATAAAATGATAATAAGTGAATTAAAATAAATAATAACATGATAAATGTTCTAAATAATGTAAATATTTTATATAATTTTTTTATTCAGGGATATAATGATTGTACATGATGATTCAAATGCTTGATAATGGAATTCCCGATTCAATTTCATTTCTCTGTGTTAATTTTATACTTAAATTTTTATTTATTACTAAGATAAATATAAAGGAACAAGTGAAATAAAAAGAAAAACATAAATCATATGATCATGGGGCCTTTGGAAAAATGATCATTAGTGTAATATTAGTTGGAGATAATTAATCCAAAGAACAAATTTAATTTCATGGTCACAAAGAGCTTTTTTCACTATTGAACAAAATGGTTAGTGCATCTAGATCTCTTTTGGATTACACTACTGGTCCAAATAATAAATTAATAAAAGTAGTAAAAAATACCTCTTAATTTTATTTCAATTACATTTAAAAAACCCCACATGGGAACATGATAAAGAAAGGAATTATTTCTCATGTATCGGTAAATGAAGAGGTAAGAGAGGAATATGTAAACCTATGTAGGTACTTGATCATCATTCTCATTCTGATTCCAAATGGTTGAAAAATTATAAATAAAATTATTTAACCAAAATAATTTCATAGGTGTGGGGAATGTAGGAATGGAAAATGATATAAATGTATTGGGATAATATAATGGGGTATCCCCCACGAATGACCACAAGAGAAGGGACCAATGTATGGTATCTGTCTCCTTGAAATATGGTTTCTTAAATTTCCAGGAATGGATACAAACATTGATCTTTACAATTTTCAAACACTCTTGATCAGGTATGTTTATAAATATATAGGATTAATTATATTTATTTTCACCTAATGATTAAATGGTACATTGCTTCTATTGTGGGAAATACCATTCTCAAGGATAAACAAAATTAAAATCCATGATTTTTAAATTGCACCCACATACTAGTGGAAGTTGACAAATCAATAACCCTAGTTGAAGAAGTAGTGAATACTACATTAGATGATAGTATGTTTTTGGAGGTCTAGTATAAGAGGAAGATGAAACTATTCCATGGTAACAATTGTTTCAGCCATTTGATAACTGAATGAAACAAATACAAGGAGTGTAACCTTCATAATGTTAATGAATAAGATAATTCCATATTTTGAAGGAGTAAAGGGGAGTATATGGTTTTACGCATGTAATCTCAAATCAACTTCATATCTATAACCTACAAGGATAAGGATAATAATGATTTTATTAATTACACTGAGCCCATAATGGTTGATTTTGGTTTGATTTCTTGAAATAAGTCTAGTGAGAAGGGCATGAAAGGTTTATAGAGGAAGTATTAAATTGTAGTGGAAAATACATCGTGCAAAACTCATCTTATAATTTAGTACATCCTTTCTCAAATGAAGTAATACCTTATAATAATGTGACTGAGAAACCAATGGAGGCATTCCCATAGGGGGAGGAATCTCCCCCAATTAAGAATATTTCTTCTAGTCCTGAAACCGATGAAAAAATTTCTATGATAGGGTCTAGTCCCCAATAGATGTGATTTGATGTATCCATACATGACGGTTCAGTAGCCAATCATATTAATGAATATGAAAACCAAAAAGACTATGCAATTGATGGATCTGATCAGGATGGACCCTTCTAATCGATTCATTTAGATAAGGCTACTAAAAGGTCGACTTATGTTGTCAGGGACCCTAATCAGACACTATCCATGAATAAATTTTTACCATTAAGTGGATCTTTTTTATGATGATACTAAAAACACACATCCATCTAAGCAAGTTAAATAACCTTCAAATGATGGAGTGGGGAAAACTAGTGATGATCCAACTGGGAGAGAAAATTTTTGATCTAAAATTGAACTCATATAGGGATCAAAATCCAATGAAAATCTTAAAAAATGAAGTGGATAGAAATTAAAAGGTCAAAGGAATTATGAAAAAGACAAAATCCCATTTAAAAGAGGCAGTTCCTTCCTTAATGAAGATTATATATTAGAGTTGTCAAGGGATTTGGAACAACCCCACTTCTATGGACCCTATACATTATATCTCATCCTACAATCCCATGGTGATTTTATTTATGAAGCCTAAATTATATTCATAATTTTGAAGGATTTTAAGGGTGACTCCCTTTGTTAGCATTTTTTCTCAAAATATGAATGATCTCAATATTAATCATCTTTTGGTTTTTATGCATGAGAGTATTCATTTGAACCCTTATGTTAGGAAATCACAGTGGCTCTCAATATCTTGCACCAGTTGATGATGAAATTTTGATGTATCTTTTGTTTATGAATCCTCATCGTACATCATAATAAGGAAGACTTGGAGTGATCTTGAATATTTTCTAGGAATTATTCTAACAAATGGGTTGAAATGGGTGGAATTATTACATTTCAGATACCTAACGAAAAAAGTTAGTCTAAAATTTAATTGAATAACATTATTGGATGGTTCCTCCTCAATTGATCACTATCAATAATCTGAATTACCAATTTTAGGTGAAGATTAAACTTGGATCATGTATACTCTACATGGAAGGAAGTTATGTAACCTAGATATATGTTTTCTTCAAATAGATTATGATAGTACTGATTATGGAATATTTAGGAACAATCTAATGTAGCATTACTCACTTATTAATTGTTTTTATTTTCTGGAAATATCCATTCATATTATTAGGACTATTCCTCTCCCTTTTCATTTTAACAATGGGTGGATTTTTACTCTTGGATGTTGGGATGTAATTATGAATGCCTTGAGAAGAAACCAACATGTAATCCCCAAAGTGTTCTTGTTGAAATGCATCAGAATATTAAAAGTCTCTTAATATATTGAATTAATGCCTCTTTCACTAATTTGATATTGATATTAAAGCTGCTGGAGTAAATATGGAATATTGTCAACTCAGAAATCACTACATCAATAGCCCCTCTAGTGATGATATTCAATCCATTTCAAGGCAAGATTGTCTTATATCTATTAAATAAATTATGTATTGAAATTATTTACATGTGAAATGAATGTAGTATGGAGATAATAAATCTTAATTATTTCACATGATGCATAATTAATAAATTATTAGAGAAGGATTAAAGGCTGTTACTATTGATGGATGTTTGTACACCTTTGAAAATGAAATTTCAAAAGAAATAGTGAACTACCCCTTTGGTATTTACACTGAAGATTTCATGGGAAACACTCAGGAGATGGTTGATAATATTTTCCCTTATGTTAAGGATCATGAAAACCATGCTCTCATAGTGGACCCTTCCAGGGATGAAGTTATGAAAGCCCTATTTTCTCAAAACATTGAAAGTGTAGCTGGTCCGGATAGTTTTACCTATATGTTTTTTATGTTTTAGTATGACATACTATAGTATGAAATAGATAATGTGTTAAAGGATTGCGTCATTTATAATTATATTCCTTATAAAATAAATTTGAAATTCATCACTCTAATTCTCAAAAAGGAGAATGAAATTGATATTAAAGACTTCAGGCCCATGAGTATTGGAGACATTATCCCTACCGTCATTATTAAAATCATGATGAATATATTGGGGTGCATTATCTAAGATCACATTTCCTCAAACTAGTTTGGATTTATTCATGGAAGGAACATCCAAAAATTGTATTTTCACTGTATCAGAGAGTATTAATCTGATGAAAAGAAAGTCCAAGAAAAAAAATTCCTTCAAAATTGACATCTCCAAGGATTTTGATACACTAAAATAGAGTTTCCTCCATGATTTATTCAAGAGGATTAATTTTCAAACTGTTTCCATTAGACTTATTAATAATATTCTTGGATCAGTATGGCAGTCCATCTTAATAAATGGACCTACCATAGGATATTTTCAATGCACTAGAGAAGTTAGAAAAGTGGATCAGCTATCATGGTTTATTTGTTCCATTGTTGAAGATTACATGAGTAGATGTTTTAATGAACTCTATAAAATTATTATTTTTATGAAGATAAAAGTTGACTACGATAATCTCATACAATATCACTTATAATATGTTGGTGATATATTTATTTTTGGTAAATCATTAAGGAATACTATCTCTTTGGTTAAATCCTTTTTATCACATCAAGAAGCATTGGATTGAAAAAAAATATGTTGGAATAAATCCTTTAATATTTTTAGAGATGGAATCAATTTCAATAAACTAAATATGATAAACAATGCTCTTGGAGTTAAAAAAATGTCCTTTACCCTTTATTTATATATGAGTTATTTTAATCTATGGAATGGCATGGATGTAGTATTTTGAAATCATTTATTCTTATATCATTAAACAAATGTATAGATGGAATGATAAAGCTATGTATCACGTTGGGAGGGTGTTCATCATTAACAGTGTAATAACATAATTTTTTTTAATTTCATATGAAATTATAGACGACCAGGAAATGTCCTTAGTGATATATAATTTATGATGAGGAACTTCATTTGGACATGATCTTTCAATGAATGAATGATGATCACGGTTTCGTAGAAGCATTTAATTTAACCCCTTGACATGTGAGACCTTGTAATCATGGATATTAGGATTTTTAATGATGGAATTTTTCAAAATTTCACATGTAATATTTTATATTTTAATGATTTTTCTATTTAATTTTTATCATGTAGGTTCAATATAAAGCCTCTAAATGTGTATCCTGATTATTTATCCTCATATATTTGGCCTTCTATCAGACATTCCTTTAATGAAATAATCCATAATTCAAAATGTATCATTATTAGATAACATGGGAATAATTGATGGCATAATCCTTAGATGGAAATTTCACTTTACACTAGATACACACCTCCTAGTCTTTTTGGCATGTTTGTAGAAAAATTCTAAATGCACATAGAATGGCTTGATGGAATGGTAACCCCTTAATCCCATCTAGAAATTTAAAATTACACTTTCATGGAAAATGTTTTCTAGATCTCGAATCAAAATTTAAATTGACATTTCCACAACAATAAATTTCATAATTAGAAATATGATTGATCAATCCATAAAACTTCTTGGTTTCCCAAAATAAAGAAATCATTATTTCCAACATTAAAAGTTTCTTCTTATTTATGGAATATAGAATAATCATTTTCCCACACATGACCAATTGAGAAATTATAGATAGTGCATAGTCTCTGATATTAAATTTTGTTTAAATGATATTGAAACTATGAAACACTTGTTTATTTACTACTCTTTTTTCGAATAAGCTATGTAGTTATATTGGTTATTTATTAAATATTGACATTTTTATTCACTGGACCATTTACGATTTCATGAATCACATCATAATATGTGGTATTAGTGACCTGATTCATATCTTTCTAATTGGTGTTGGTGAGATTGTTTTTAATGTTGTCTAGACAGCCCATAATGGTTCCTTATTCAATAGCATGGCTCCTTACATCCATACTAGCACATTACTGATCGAATTTAAGATATGTGCTAAAGTAACAATCGAGAATGGATCCTTGGTAAACACCCTCTTGGACATCAATACACTTCGTATGTTGTGTATATTTGGTAGGATAGGGAGCCTTTTTTATTAAGATTTTACATATGATATAAGGCCCCATCCTTAAACCTTACTTAATATTGAATTAAATGAATTGTTCACATTAAGGATCTTTTCAGGTTTAGAGTTTTATAGAATTTGAACATAACTATTACATCTCAAAAGATTACAAAGTAGACACTTCTACTAAGTCTCCATAAAATAAAAACTCTTAAAAAGAAACATGTCTAGTTCCATGTTTTATATAGCATGACGTTCCCTTGATCCCATCCTTGAACCTATTCCACATTAAGTCCTATGAAAAACATTTCAAAAACATGAGGTGAGCATAAAAAGCTCAGTAAGGGAAACACAAAGAATGAAATCTTTAAGTTTATCAAAACAAAAAGTAAACCATGTATACTTTATCAATGTAAATCTTTTCACCTTTATGAAGTAGTAAAAATTAATTACTAAATATAAGTCCATTACTTACTTTTTTGTAACCAAATTATTACCATAAAACCCATATAAAGATCACATAACATGTAAAGGTAACTTGGGACATAAACATACTTAAATGGAATAAACATACGGTCGACTTCCACACATATCACTTAATGGAATAGACATACGGCAGACTTCCATACCCAATGCATTGGAGGTTATAACATGACCACCTATCCTGGTATTCACGGCACCACTCGTCATATGGTTCATCACGTAACCACCCTTCAAATGTCCATGTAACATTATAAAATCATAAGACATAAAACAAATATAATGGAAAGAAAACATTTCCACACTTTGATCACAATATATCACTTAAATATATTTACATAACAATTCCATTATAAAAAACATTTTCAATACCAAAATACATAAAAGAGTACATGGTATTTATTTCATTTAAAAAAAACATTACGACTTGTTTAAGAATCCAAAGACCAAATAATACTCGCGGCGGTGGAAAAGGTCATTGTCACCACGTACGTTAAAAGAAACATTCTATTTTTTTGTTTAGTAAAACGCTTCGTAGAAAAAGATTCATTTTGTATAAAAGTAATTTTCAAAGGGGTTTATACACCATATAAAAGAAATTTTTGTATAAAACGAAACATTATTCATTGAAAAGAGATTGAGACGAAGTCCCTTACCTCGGGTCCGACTTGACTCTATCATTCTTTTACGTCCTGAATAATAAACTTGAGATAATTTCCACTTGATTAAGAACCTTTTTCAAGTTAATTATTACTTTTATATCACTTATTACCATGTTATAAACATTATGTAATAATTTAAGTTAATAATGTTTGTTTTGTCGATATTTGGTTCTTAAGTCGAAAATAGACTTCTTACACTTACATGTTGTTCGTGTGGTCAAAGGTTCATTATATCCAGAATGAAATTCATGATTTGGATATCATATATATCATATATATCAAGCACATACAAGTATTTATAATATTACCTAATCATTTAGAGATAAGAAATGAAATGCACCGTTCATGGAGACGGTAAGCCGTACGTACGCATGAAAGCTACATTCATTTCTATGTAATATTAATGGAATTAAAACATAATGAGAGATATGTATATTTAAATTCGAGAATTATATTAATCACTTATATGTAACATACATCATACATATCCATTATATATATTTAATTATAAAAGTACATTACATTAGGCGATAAGAAATGAAATGCACCGTTCATGGAGATGGTAAGCCATACCTACGCATGAACGCTACTTTCATTTATATATCATACTTTAGTGGAATTAAATAATAATGATATAATGGTATATTATAATTCCAGTATAAAATCATGTATAATAACTTTAAATACATCTTTTATACATCCCACATACGGCATTAACGAATCAAATCACTTTGAGGGGGCGATAGTTCGCACTTCCAAAAAGGAAGATATCACGTATACCCACAATGGAATCCATAATGATATGCCATAAATGAAAAATACCTATGATTACAGAGAACATAAATATATTATATGTCATATATAAATATAGTGACATCTTAATTTCCACCTTTGAAGGTGTTAGAAGAATATTGAACAATCATCGTTTCGTGAGGCAGAAATTCAACATCCACAGAAACAATATGTTCTTTAACCATTAGATGTAGGTGTGTGTAATTTTAGCTCTAATTATTCTTATAAAAATATCTTATTATATTGAAGATACTGTAGGTGTTAGAAAATAAATTAATAAAAAGAGTTTATGGGGATGGAGAAGCAAAACAAAACAAAAGAACACAAGTGAAGACATTATCTTAAAATCAGATAACTCTCTTAGATTTGAGCTCAAAGTATTCCGTGGGAAGACGTCTGCCCAAAGTGAGGCTTCTATGAGTCAGAGAGGGATGTGGAGAGACAAAATGAGCAGGTTTTGTTTGAGCCAAAGGATTTTGAGGTTTGAGTAAGGTGGTAGAGGTGGGGGCCTTTTATAAGAGGAGGGGAGGGGCACTCTTGGAATGTTATAAAAGGATTCTTTATCATAAAATGGTTTTCAGATTTAAAATGTCCCAAAATTATATATTTAGATGATACGGTGATAGGATTTCTAAATATGCTCATCCAACCGGTTTTTTACATGTGTAGGTCTTATATTTTACATTATCTTTTCATTTTATTTAAATCGTTAAATAATGAGGTAATTGCTGCATCATAATGATGTCATAAAAAATTTAATTTATTTAATGTCTACAAATTATAAAAAATATCATGATGTAGGAAATATTTTTATCTCTCTAATGAATATTTATAGTCATAAATATGACTTGTATTACCCCACTTAAAAATTTGTTTAGTAAAACAACTCATGTTTGTGGCATTTTTACTTTAAAATTTTATAAAAAGTTATTAATGTCATTTTCATCCAAAGTGGCTCCATGTGGTCCCCAAGTTTACCCATGGATTATCTTGGTCGGCCATAACACATCCAATATTGGTAGGACATGTTTCAAGTTCATTTCATATTATTAAAGAATTATTCTTACCTTAAATTACACTAATTACCTTTAATCGCGATTAAAAACATAAAAGTTACTATTGACTAAAAAATTATTTTAATCCCATTGAACCACATTTTACTTCCTAATGAAAACCATGTATGTCAGATTTTCGAAATTCAAAACATAGAGGTGGTAAAATTTCATTTAAACGAAAAATCAGTTTTTCAAGTACCACTCAGTGGTTTCACTATTCATCAAAAATTCATGTTTTTCAGAAAAATACCAAAACATCACCCTAATCATTTTTTGATATACCGAATTAAAAAATGATGTCTATTTTACAAAATAAAATACATATAATTTTCATTAATTATTTTAATAATTAATTCCCGCTGTCAGAGAAAATAGCGTGTTTTTATGAAACAATAAGTATCAAAAGATTGACACTAGTTTAAGTCCAATTTCAAAGTGAAATTAATTCCAATGACCACTATTGGATTAAATGTTAAATATATATTCTAATTAAACTCTAAAAACAAACCAAAAGATAATCTAATTATATAAATATATTAGATTAAAAAGGGGCTTTGAATTAAAATACAACATTTTTCACTATTCATTAAAAATGAACTTTATCGGCAAAATACAAAAAATTCACAAAAAGTAAATTTTTATGTCCCTATTCAAAAGAAGAATTTTATTTGATCCAATAGGATGTATAAGTGTGACCAAAACATTTTTTATAGACGGTTCGCCATCAACAGGAGATAAGTCGACCTTTAGTGAATGTTCGAGTATATATGTCTAAAATTGAATTTTTTTCATATTTTAAGCCTTTATACTTAATTGGATAAATGTAAAAACATATAAAAAACATATATAAATATATTTTAGTTATTTCTATTCATTCTCGCAAATACAACACCTATGTGTTAACTACTATTTAAAAAAATATTATTTTATTACTAGTGTGCAACATATGTTTTCAAAGAAACTCTTTGTTTCGTATCGGGTACGCTATCGAACATAGAAATCCCTTTAAATTAAAATTAATATTTAATTCATAAAGATTAATAAAAATTAATATTCTATATTCTTTATTTATCTGGGGTATTACATCCTTCCCCCCTTTTGGGAATTGTGTCCTCGCAATTTTATTCACTTATCAAAACAAATGGGGGTATTTATCCCTCATAGCATTTTCAGATTTCCATGTTGCCTCTTCAACCATATGGTTTTTCCACAAAAACATTACCTGATGAATTACCTTATTTCGCAACACATTCTCTCTTCGGTCAAGAATCTGTACTAGTTGTTCTTCTTAAGATAGAATCTCTTCCAACTGAACTACCTCCGGGCTCAAAACATGAGATGGATCTTACATATACTTTCTCAATATCTAAACCTGAAAAACATTGTGTACCTGAGATAAACTTGGAGGTAATTACACTATGTATGAAACTAATCCAACTCTCTCCAGAATATCATATGGTCCAATGAACCTTGGACTCAGCTTTCATTTCATCCCAAATCACATCACACTTTCTATGGAGAGACCTTGAGAATAACATGATCACCTACCTCAAAAGATAGATCCTTCCTCTGGTAATCCGCATTACTTTTCTGTATGCTCTTAGCTGTTCTCATGTGTTTCTGAATCAACTGATCTTTTTCTGACATCTCTTCTACCAATTCAGGTCCCATCAGCTTCCTTTCACCTACTTCATCCCAAAGAGCGGGAGTTCGACACCACTTCCAATATAATGCCTCAAACAGTTCCATATGTAAACTACAATGAAAACTGTTATTATATGAAAACTCAACCAAATAAAGATGTTGGTCCCAACATCCATTATAATCCATAGAACAAGCTCGTAGCATATCCTCCAAGGTCTGAATTGTTCGTTCTAACTGCCCATCTGATTGCGGATGAAAATATGTACTAAAATTTAATTTAGTACCCAACGACTTCTGAAGGCCTTTCCAAAAGTTATAAGTAAACCTGGGATCATGATCGGACAAAATGGAGAGGGGAACTCCATGTAACCTTACTATATCTTTAAGATACAATCGAGAATGTCGATCTAGAGAGAATATATCTCGATTAGGAAGGAAATGAGCAGATTTAGTCAAACGATCAACAATAACCCAAATTGCATTATTACCTCGAGATGTCCTCAGTAATCCCAAACCAAAGTCCATGGATACATTTTCCCATTTCAACTCTGCCACCGGTAAAGGCTGAAGCATCCCTTTTGGTAACTAACTCTCTGCTTTAACATGTTGACAAGTCAAGAACTTCATAGTAAAATCAACAATACCTTTTTTCATTCCATCCAACCAGAAATACTCTCGAAGATATCTATACATCTTCGTATTGTTAGGATAGAATGAAAACGGGGAACTATGAGCCTCACATAACAACTCACCTTTCAACTATGAATCACAAGCCACACAAATCTATTCCCAAACCTCAAAACACCGTCATTATCAATGTTAAATTCAGGAAACATACCCATCTGAACTAGATTTACCTTTTTCTGCAACCCACTGTATTTCTTCTGCACTTGCTTAATTCTGTTTGACATGGATGATCTCACTGATACATTTTCGACTCAAAGCATCAGCCACTTTATTTGCTTTTCCGGGATGGTAATGAATTATACAATCATAATCCTTGATTAATTCCAGCCATCTCCTCTATCTCATTTTAAATTCTTTTTTAGGGAATATAAACTTTAAACATTTGTGATCAGTATATATTTCACACATTAATCCATACAAATGATGCCTCTAAATTTTTAGAGAAAAAAAACAGTAGTTAATTCCAATTCATTTTTAGGGTAATTTACCTCATGAGTTTTCAACTGATGTGAAGCATATGCAATTACCTGATCATTCTGCATAAGGACACAACCAAGTCCTTTCAATGAAGCATCACTGTATATAACAAACTCACCATTCCTAGAAAGAATTGCCAAAACTGGAGCATTCACAAATCTTCTTTTCAACTCCTTCGGTAGTAACCTGAGTCAACTAATCCATCACTGCAATAAACTATTTAGTTCTGATTCTGAAAATCTCAGGATACTAATTTGAAAGGTCATTTCCATCTCTATGCCTTCCCAGAAAAGTTTTTCTACATCCTCTATGAAAAACCATTCTTAACAATGAAATATCTTAGGTGAATCAACATGTTAATCTTTAAATGCTATATCATTTCAATAATACAATAAATTAATTTATAATTTAACAATTTTCTAACTCAAATAATTATCTAAACCGACCTCTAATACCAACTATAAGGCCACAACCTTAAATCATAATTAATTTTGAGTTAAATGAATAATTCACATTGAGTATCTTTTCAGGGTTAGAGTTTTAGAGAATTAGAACATAACTATTACATCTCAAAAGATTACAAAGTAGACCCTTCTACTAAGTTTCCATAAATTAAAAACACTTAAAAAGAAAAATGTCTAGTTCGATGTTTTATATAGAATGACGTTCCCTTGATCCCATCTTTGATGCTATTCCACCTTAAGACCTGTGAAAAACATTTCAAAAACATGGGGTGAGCATAAAAATCTCTATAAGGGAAACACAATGAATGAAAACTGTTAGTTTATCAAAACAACAAGTAAACCATGTATACTTTATCAAAGTAATATTTTTCACCTTTATGAAGTATTGAAAAATCATTAATGAATAAATGATCATTACTAACACTTTTGTAACCAAAAGATTACCATAAAACCCATATAAAGATCACATAACATATAAAGGTAACTTGGGACATAAACATACATAAATGGAATAACCATAAGGTCGACTTCCACACATATCACTTAATGGAATAACTATACGGCCGAATTCCATACCCAATGCATTGAAGGTTATAACGTAACCACCCATCCTAGTATTCATGGCACCACCCGTCATATAGTTCATCACGTAACCACCCGTCAAATGTCCAAGTACCATTATAAAATCATAAGACATAAAACAAATATAATGGAAAGAAAACATTTCCACACATTGATCACAATATATCACTTAAATATATTGACATAAAAAATCCATTATAAAAACCATTTTCAATACCAAAATACATAAAATAGTATATGGTATTTATTTCATTTTAAAAAAACATTACGGCTTGTTTAGGAAGCCAAAGACCAAATAATACGCGCGGCGGCAGAAAAGATCGTTGTCACCAGGTACATTAAAAGAAACATTCCTGTCGGTCGTTTAGTAAAACGCTTTGTAGAAAAATATTACTTTTGTATAAATGTAAAATTCAAAGGGGTTTATACACCATATAAAAGAATGTTGTGTATAAAACGAAACATTCCTCAATGAAAAGAGATTGAGACGAAGTCCCTTACCTCATGTCCGACTTGACTCGATCGTTCTTTAACGTCCTGAGTAATAAACTTGAGTTAATTTATACTTTCTTAAGAACATTTTTCAAGTTCATTATTACTTTTTTATAACTTATTACCATGTTATAAACATTATTTAATCATTTAAATTAACAATGTTTGTTTTGTTGATATTTTGTTCTTAAGTCGAAAGTATACTTCTTACAATTACATGTTGTTCGTGTGGTCCAAGGTTCATTATATCCAAATTGATATTCATGATTTGGATATCATATATATTATTTATATCCAGCATATACATGTATTTATAATATTACATAATCATTTATAGGTAAGAAATTAAATTCAACGTTCATGGAGATGGTAAGCCGTACGTACGCATGAACGGTACATTCATTTCTATGTCATATTAATGGAATTAAAACTAAATGTGAGATTTGTATATCTAAATTTCGGAATTATATTAATCATTTAGATGTAACATACATCATATATATCCATTATATATATGTACTTATAATAGTACATTACATTTGGTGATAAGAAATGAAATGCATCGTTCATGGAGATGGTAATCCATACGTACGCATGAACGCTATTTTAATTTCTATCTCATACTTTAAAGGAATGAAATAATAATGATATAATGGTATATTATAATTCCAGTATATAATCATATATAATAACTTTAAATCCATCCTTTATATGTCCCACATATGGAATTAACGAATCAAATCACTTTGAGGGAGCGGTAGTCCGCACTTCGTGAAATGAAGATATCGCGTATACCCCCAATGGAAGCCATAAAGGTATGCCATAAATGAAAAACACAGAAGCTTAAGGTGAACATAAAAATATTATATATCATATATAAATATAGTGTCATCTTAAGGGACACATTTTAAGGTGTTAGAAGAATATTGAACAGTCATCGTTTCATGAGGCAGAAATTCGCCATCCACAGAAACAGTATGTTCTTTAACCATTAGATATAGGTGTGTGTAAGTGTAGCTAGAATTATTCTAATAAAAAAATCCTAGTATATTTAATATACTGGAGTTGTTACAAAATAAAAGAATAAACAGATTTTAGTGGGTTGGAGAATAAAAACAAAACAAAAGAACACAAGTGAAGACATTACCTTAAATTCAGGTTACTCTATTAGATTTGAGCTCAAAGGGTTTCATGGGAAGACTTCTGCCAAAAGTTAGAGTTATAGGAGTAATAGAGGGATGTGGAAAGAAAAAATGGGCAGGGGTTGGCCGAGCCAATGGGTTTGGAAGTGTGGGTAAGGTGGTAGAGGTGGGTGCCTTTTATAAGAGTAGAGGAGGGGCACTCTTGGAATGTTATAAAAGGATTCTTTATCATAAAATGATTTTCGAATTTAAAAGGTCCCAAAATTATATATTTCTAGGAAAAAGTGATAGGAGTTCGAAATATATTCATCCAATAGGATTTTGACATGTGTAGGTCTTAGATTTTACATTATCATTTCATTTTATTTAAATCATTAAATAATTATGTAATTGCTGCATCATCATGATATCATAAATAATTTAATTTATATAATGTCTAAAAATTATAAAAAAAAATATCATGACGTACGAAATTTTTTGAGATTTCAAATGAATATTTATAGTCACAAATATGACTTGTATAACCACACATAAAAATTCGTTTCATAAAACAACTCATGTTTGTGACATTTTTACTTTAACATTAAATAAAAAGATATTAATGTCATTTTCCTTCCAAAGTGTATCCATGGGGTCCCCAAGTTGACCCATGGATTATCTTGGTCGGCCATGACACATCCAATATGGGTAGGACATAGTTCATGTTCATTTCATATTATTAATTCATTATTCTTAACTTAAAATACAGTAATTACCTTTAATCGTGATTAAAAACATAAAAGTTACTATTCACAAAAACTTATTTTAATCCCATTGAACCACATTTTAATTTTTAATGAAAACCATGTATGTCAGATTTAGTAAATTCAAATCACAGAGGTGGTAAAATTTCATTTAAATGAAAAATCTGTTTTTTAAGTACCACTTAGTGGTTTCACTATTTATCAAAAATTGATGTTTTTCAGAAACATACCAAAACATCACCCTAATCATTAGTTGACATTTAGAATTAAAAAATGATTTATATTTTCAAAAATTCAAAACATATAAGTTTCATTAATTAATTTAATAATTAATTCCTGCTGTCAGAGAAAATAGAGTGTTTTTATGAAACAATAAGTATCAAAAAATTGACACTAGTTTAAGTCCAATTTCAAATTGAAATTTATTCCAACGACCAATATTGGATTAAATGGTAAAAAGATATTCTAATTCAACTCTAAAACCAAATCAAAAGATAATCTAATCATATAAATAAATTAGATTAAAAAGAGGTTTTGAATTAAAATACAACATTTTCACTATTCATTAAAAAATGAAAATTATCGGAAAAATACCAAAAATTCACACAAATTAAATTTTTATGTCCCTATTAAAAAGAATAATTATATTTGGTCTAATAGGATGTATATGAGTGAACAAAACTATTTTTATAGACAATTTGTCATCAACAGACGAAAAGTCGACCTTTAGTGAATGTTAGAGTATATATGCATAAAATTGAATTCTTTTCGTATTTTAAGCATTTATCCTTTATTGGATAAATGTAAAAACATTTAACAAACATATATAATCATATTTTAGTTATTTATATTCATTCCCACCGATACAATGGATATGTGTTAACTACCATTTAAAATAATATTATTTTATTACTAGTGTGCAAAGTAAGTTTTCAAAGAAACTCTTTGTTGTGTATCGGGTACGCTATCGAACATAGGAACCCCTTTAAAGTAAAATTAATATTTAATTCGTAAATATTAATAAAAATGAAAATGATTTATTCTTTATTTACCTAGGGTGTTACATCCTTCCCCCCTTCTGGGAATTGTGTCCTCTAAATTTTATTCACTTATCAAAACAAGTGGGGGTATTTATCCCTCATAGAATATTCAGATTCCCAAGTTGCCTCTTCAACCATATGGTTTTTCCACAAAACCTTTACCGGATGAATTACCTTATTTCGCAACACTTTCTCTCTTCGGTCAAGAATCCAGACTAGTTTTTCTTCATAAAAGATATTCTCTTCCAACTAAACTACCTCTGGGCTCGAAACATGAGACGGATCTGACATATACTTTCTCAACATCGAAACATGAAAAACATTGTGTACTTGAGATAAACTAGGAGGTAATGCCACTCTGTATGCAACTGATCCAACTCTCTCCAGAATTTAATATGGTTCAATGAACCTTGGACTCATCTTTCATTTCTTATCAAATCACATCACACTTTTTCAGGGAGAAACCATGAGAAAAACATGATCACCGACCTCAAAAGATAGATCCTTCCTCCGGTTATCCGCATAACTTTTCTGTCTTCTCTGAGCTGTACTCATGTGTTTTTGAATCAACTGAACTTTTTCTGCCATCTCTTCTCCCAATTCTTGTCCCATCAGCTTCCTTTCACCTACATTATCCAAAAAAGATGGAGTTCGACACTGCTTCCCATATAATGCCTCAAACGGTGCCATCTGTATACTAGAATAAACACCGTTTTATATGAAAACTCAACCAATGAATGATTTTGGTCCCAACATCCATGATAATCCATCGAACAAGCTCGTAGCATATCCTCTATAGTCTGAATTGTTCGTTCTAACTACCCATCTGATTACGGATGAAAAGATGTACTAAAATTTAATTTAATACCCAACGACTTCTGAAGGCCTTTCCAAAAGTTAGAAGTAAACCTGGGATCACAGTTAGACACAATGAAGAGGGGAAATACATGTAACCTTACTATCTCATTAAGATACAATCGAGAAAGTTGATCTAGAGAGAAATTATCTCGAATAGGAAGGAAATTAGTAGATTTAGTCAAACGATCAATAATATCCCAAATTGCATTATTACCTCGAGATGTTCTCAGTAATCCCACAATAAATTCCATGGATACATTTTCACATTTCTAATTTTCCACCGGTAAAGGATGAAGCATCCCTTTCGGTAACTACCTCTCTGTATTAACATGTTGAAAAGTCAAACACATCATAATAAAATCAGCAATATCCCATTTCATTCTGTCCCACCAGTAATACTACCGAAGATATCTATACATCTTATTACTGCCAGGATTGACTGAAAATAGGGAACTATGAGCCTCACATAACAACTCACCTTTCAACTGTGAATCACAAGGCACACACAATCTCTTCCCAAACCTCAAAAAAAAAATCATTATCAATGTCAAATTCAGGAAACATACCCTTCTGAACCAGCTCTAATTTTTTCTACAACCCACTATATTTCATCTGAGCTTGCTTAATTCTATCTGATAGGGATGATCTCACTGATTCTTTTTTGACTCAAAGCATCATCCACTTTATTTTCTTGTCTGGGATGGTAATGAATTGTACAATCATAATCCTTGATTAATTCTAGCCATCTCCTCTATCTCATGTTAAATTATTTCTGAGGGAATATAAACTTTTAACTTTTGTGATCAATATATATTTCACACTTTACTCCATACAAATGATGCCTCCAAATTTTTAGAGAAAAAACAATAGAAGCTAATTCCAAGTCATGTGTACGGTTATTTACCTCATGAGTTTTCAACTGACGTGAAGCATATGCAATTACCTGATCATTCTGCATAAGGACACAGCCAAGTCCCTTCAACGAAGCATCACTATATATAAAAAACTAACCATTCCTAGAAGGAAGTTCCAAAACTGGAGCATTCACCAATCTTCTTTTCAACTCCTTCAGTAGTAACCTGAGTCAACTGATCCATCACTACGACAAACTGTTTAGTTCTGATTCTAACCATATCAGGATACTGATTTGAAAGGTCATTTCCCTCTATATGCCTTCCTAGAAAATCTGTTCTGTTTCCTCTAAGAAAAACCATTCTTAACAATGAAATATCTTAGGCGAATCAACATGGTAATCATTAAATTCTATATCATTTCAATAATACCATAAATTAATTTATAATTTTACAATTTTCTAACTCCTAAAGTTATCTAAACCGACCTCTAATACCAATTATAAGGCCCCAACCTTAAACCTTACTTAATATGAAATTAAATGAATAATTAACATTGTGGATCTTTTTAGGTTTAGTGTTTTAGAGAATTAGAACATAAATATTACATCTCAAAATATTACAAAGTAGACACTTCTACTAAGTTTCCATAAAATAAAATCTCTTAAAAAGAAACATGTGTAGTTCCATGTTTTATATAGCATGGTGTTCCCTTGATCCCATCCTTGACCATATTCTACATTAAGTCATGTGAAAAACATTTCAAAAACATGGGGTGAGCATAGAAAGCTCAGTATGGGAAACACAAAGAATGAAAACTGTTTGTTTATCAAAACAACAAGTAAACCATGTATACTTTATCAAAGTAATACTTTTCACCTTTATGAAGTAGTAATAACTCTTAATAGAATAAAAGATCATTACTTACCCTTTTGTAACCAAAATATTACCATAAAACCCATATAAAGATCACATAACAAATAAAGGTAACTTGGGACTTAAACATACTTAAATGGAATAACCATACGGTCGACTTGCACACATATCACTTAATGGAATAGCCATACGGCCGTCTTCCATACCCAATGCATTTGAGGTTATAACGTAACCACCCATCCAGGTATTCATGTCACCACTCGTCATATGTTTCATCATGTATTCACCCGCCAAATGTCCAGGTAGCATTATAAAATCATAAGACATAAAACAAATATAATGGAAAGAAAACATTTCCAATCGTTGATCACAATATATCACTTAAAATATATTGAAATAAAAAATACATTATAAAAACCATTTTCAATACCAAAAGACATAAAATATTATATGGTATTTATTTAATTTAAAAAAACATTATTACTTTTCTAAAAGCCAAAGAACAAATAACAATCACGGCGGCGGAAAAGGTCGTTGTCACCGCGTACATTAAAAGAAACATTCCTTTTTGTTGTTTTGTAAAACGCTTCGTAGAAAAATATTCCTTATGTATAAAAGTAAAAGTCAAAGGGTTTTATACACCATATAAACTAATGTTGTGTATAAAATGAAACACGCCTCAATGAAAAGAGATTGAGACGAAGTCCCTTACCTCAGGTCCATTTGACTCGATCGTTATTTAACGTCCTGAATATTAAACTTGAGTTAATTTCTACATTCTTAAGAACCTTTTTCATGATCATTATTACTTTTATATCCCTTATTACCATATTGTAAACATTATGTAATCATTTAAGTTAATAATGTTTGTTTTGTCGATATTTGGTTCTTAAGTCGAAAGTAGACTTATTACAATTACATGGTGTTCGTGTGGTCAAAGGTTCATTATATACAGAATGAAATTCATGATTTTAATATCATATATTTCATACATATCCAGAATATACATGTATTTATTTTATTGCAGAATCATTTAGGGGTAAGAAATGAAATTCACCATTCATAGAGACGGTATGCCATACGTACGCATGAACGCTACTTTCATTTCTATGTCATATTAGTGGAATTAAAACTAAATGAGAGATATGTATATTTAAATACAAGAATTATATTAATCATTTAGATGAAACATATATCATATATATACATTATATATAGGTACTTATAATAGTACATTACATTTGGGGATAAGAAATGAAGTGCACCGTTCATGGAGACGGTAAGCCGTACATACGCATGAACACTACTTTCAATTCTATATCATACTTTAATGCAAGGAAATAATAATGATATAAAGGTATATTATAATTCCAGTTTACATTCATATATAATAACTTTAAATCCATCCTTTATATGTCCCACATATGGCATTAACGAATCAAATCACTTTGAGGGGCGGTAGTCCGCACTTCCTAAAATGAGGATATCACGTATACTCATAATGGAAGCCATAATGGTATTTCATAAATGAAAAATTAAGAATCTTAAGGAGAAATGAAACATATAATATATCATATATAAATATAGTGAAATCTTAATGTACAACTTTGAAAGTGTTAGAAGAATATTGAACAATCATCGTTTCGTGAGGCAGAAATTCACAATCCACAGAAACAGTATGTTCTTTAACCATTAGATGTAGGTGTGTGTAAGTGTAGCTATAATTCTTCTAATAAAAACATTCTATTATATTTCAGATACTGTATTTGTTAGAAAATAAATGAATAAAAAGAGATTAGGTGGTTGGAGAATAAAAACAAAACAAAAGAACACAAGTGAAGACATTACCATAAAATCAGGTAACTCAAATAGATTGGAGCTCAAAGGCTTCCTTGGGAAGCCTTCTGCCAAATTTTAGGCTACTAGGAGTAATAGAGGTATTTGGAGAGACAAAATGGTCAGAGGATGGCCGAGCCAAAGGATTTGGAAGTGTGGGTAAGACGGTAGTGGTGGGGGCCTTTTATAAGAGGAGAGGAGGGGCACTCTTGGAATGTTATAAAAGGATACTTTATCATAAAACTATTTTCGTATTTAAAGGGTCCCAAAATTATATATTTAAAGGATATGGTGACAGGAGTTCTAAATATAATCATCTAATAGGTTTTTGACATTTGTATTTCTTAGATTTTACATTATCTTTTCATTTTATTTAAATCGTTAAATAATCCAGTATTCGCTGCATCATTATGATGTCATAAATAAATTAATTTATATAATGTCTAAAAATTATAAAAAAATATCATGATTTAGGAAATCGTTTTATATTTCTACTGAATATTTATAGTAAAAAATATGACTTGTATAACCCCACTTAAAAATTCTTTTAGTAAAACAACTCATGTTTGAGACATTTTTACTTTAACATTAAATAAAAAGATATTAATGTCATTTCCCATCCAAAGTGGCTCCATGGGGTGCCCAAAATGACCCATGGATTGTATTGGTCGGAAATTTCACGTAAAATAATGATAGGACAAGTGTAAAGTTCATTTCATATTATTAAAACATTATTATTACCTTAAATTACACTAATTACCTTTAATCGTGATTTAAAACTTAAAATTTAATATTCACGAAAAATTTATTTTAATCACATTGAACCACATTTTACTTATTAATGAAAAACATGTATGTCGGATTTTGGAAATTCATAACACAGAGGTGGTGAAATTTCATTTAAACCAAAAATCATTTTTTTATGTACCACTTAGTGGTTTCACTAATCATCAAAAATTGAAGATTTTCAGAAAAATTACAAAACTTCACCCTATGCTTTATTTGATATTAGGAATTCAAAAATGATGTCAATTTTACAAAATTCAAAAGCTATATGTTGTATTAATTAATTTAATAATTAATTCCCACTGTTAGAGCAAATCACGTGTTTTTATGAAACAATTTGTATCAAAAGATTGACACTAGTTTAAGTCCAATTTCAAAGTGAAATTAATTCCAATGAACCCTATTGGATTAAATGGTAAAAATATATTTTAATTAAACTCTAAAACTAAATCAATAGGCAATATAATTATATAAATAAATTAGATTAAAATAGTTTTTGAATTTAAATACTACATTTTTCTCTATTCATTAAAAAATGAACATTATCGGAAAAATACCAAAAATTCACACAATGTAATTTTTGATGTCCCTATTCAAAAGAAGAAAATTATTTGGTCTAATATAATTTATAAGAGTGAACAAAATTATTTTTATAGGCGGTTCTCCATCAACAAGCGATAAGTCGACCCTTAGTGAATGTTAGAGTATATATGCCTAAAATTGAATACTTTTCATAATTTATGCCTTTATCCTTTATTGGATAAATGTAAAAACATTTAACAAACCTATATAATAATATTTTAGTTATTTTTATTCATTCCCACCAATACAACAACTACGTGTTAACTACCATTTAAAATAATATTATTTTATTAATAGTGTGCAATGTACGTTTTCAAAGAAACTCTTTGTTGCGTATCGGGAACACTATCTAACATAGCACCCCCATTAAACTAAAATTAATATTTCATTCGTAAATATTAATAAAAATGAAAATGATTTTTTCTTTATTTACCCGGGGTGTTACATATAATTCCTCCAATATCACTATGTGATAAAATATGTTAAAGATGCTTCTTCTAGAATTCCAGGATGATTTTTTTGAGGATGTGTCTTCTGAGAGAATTGTGGTATCATCATGGGATTCATCCATAATTTTATTGGATTGGGAATTTCATATGAAGGTGATGTTTGGGACATTATCTATACTATCTACCATGATTTACATAATAGTTGGAATATTTTGTGGATTAAATTATATTCCAAAATTTTTGTTTATAATCTTAAGTCGTGGACTAGGAACATCCCATGGATAATTATAAATCCTTGTATTAGATGTCTCAATAAAGCCAAAAATCTCAACATATTTATCACACATGATTATAGGGGGATAAGAAATTGGGTGATGCCCTGTAAAATACAACAATCCTGGAAATTAAAACCATGTGGTCATTTTGGGATCCCGAGTAATGTGTAACATTGGTGGTGTATAAGATGATGGGAGTGTCTCATTACCTCCCTTTTAATCACCATTGTTCTTCATAACATTGTAATTTCATTTTTAATTAACAATTTATAGGGTCGATCTAACCTGACCCTGAATTTTATGTGAATGTAATACTAATATTATGTGTGAAAAAATGTTTATTATGTTATATGTTATTTCTAGAAGAATTATCTAGATTTAAATACAATACAAAAAACATATTCATTTTGGGAAATGATAAGATATTTGTAAGGGAATATGCCTCAATCTCTTGTCATTGAGGCATTTTTTGATGTTATACACCCATTATAATTTATGAGGTGCATATACAAACCCTTTGACATACAATACCAAGAATTAATGTATAATTATGTTAATAAATTTTTATTTAAATTATATTTTTTAGTACTAAAATTATTCAAAGTGGTTTGGGATAGTATTATTTTAAAATATCTTTTTAAAAATTATTAAAGGGTTTTGAAAAAAGATTGATTATTTCAATGATGTGAAATATTTTATTATAAGTTAAAATGAACATTTAATAGTGACATTTTGAAAATAAGAAAATTTATTATGTTATGATTAAATAATGGTACATTGAAATTTAATTGGTTGTCACATGAAAATCCAATTCTGGGTGGTTCTGTGATAAGCTAACAACATGTGAGTCTGTGATATCCCTCTAATGCATTATGTATGGACTTTACCAATATGGTTATATAATTTTTTAGAGGTCAATATAAATAAGTGGATCTCATGGGAATTCCATTATTATTAATGAAAAGTTTAATCAATATAAGGGACTTATGCATGACCCTTACCCAACAGGGGGAATCTGACATGTGGAATAAAATTGTGTGGTGTAATAAAATATAATCCAAGTATAACATTATAATCTATATAATAAGGAACCATGTGATTTCTAATGATGAAATGATCAACATTTTTTGTGTTAACCTTCTTCCAAATGCCACTTTTTCAGTTGTCATCAGATGAAATATTTGAATAATCTCTTCTTTGATAGTGAATGGGAACAAGATTTATGGATTTTATATTGAATTATTTCAATGCCTCACTATCTAAATATTTAGGAAGAAACATTTTGAG
The DNA here is from genome assembly GCA_963277665.1 of Viscum album. NCBI lineage: Eukaryota > Viridiplantae > Streptophyta > Magnoliopsida > Santalales > Viscaceae > Viscum > Viscum album. Next base: position 2,133,964,485 of record OY728147.1, on the reverse strand, counting down.
ATCAGTGGATTCATGAAAAAAAACTAACTCATGTGGAAAGAATGGCTAGATTGGTAATTTTAAATTCTAACTCTTGCTGTATCTAGAAGGATAGAATCAATGCCATGTATGCAGGAATTCTCACTTATGGTAGATCAATCAGTGTTATAACCAAATTGATTCTCATTGATGTAGTTAGTGGTGCCAGAAACTGTTGTGAGGCACCTTCCCTAAGGTATTTGTAGGGAAGTGCATCTCAAAACATTTATAGCAATAGAATAAGTAGATGATAGTGGGTTCAGTGGAATCCTCTTGTTTCCGGTTTCAATATTAATTTTAATGGTTCGTGCAAGGATAGAATCATCCATCGGTGATGAGTCATTTGAGATTACAGGGGGAGTGTCCTTTCATTTTCTGCATATTATTTACAATGGACATAAATCTATGTGGAAGATAAATTGATGATAACTGGCTTTCAATTATGTGAATAAAAGAATATAACTCTTTCTCAGGTTGAGACCAACTCCAAGATCATCATCGACTCCGTGGATGATAAAGGTACCACTCCTTGGGAGATTGTGTACACCATCAGAAAATGAAAATGTATTCTCAACAATAATAATAATGTGACCTATAATTGGTTAGAGGGAAATATTGTAGCTAACCATCTCTCATCTATGGATATGGTAGATCATTGCATTAGTATCACATGATTTCAAATCTCTCTCTTTTTGAAACACAAAGGGGTGATCTTGATTAGAGGAGATGAACTTGTCCTCCATTACTTTAGGTTTCCATAGGTTTTGTGTTTTGGTCTTTATAATTGTCCTTATATCAGGGTACCCCTTCATGATTAATAAAAATTTCCCTTTGATGATGAATGAAAAGTGTAAGTAGGTAACACGTAACCTCATTATATATTATATTATTTCATATGATTTATCACGAAAACCACTCTATTTTCAAAAGGAATGATAATGATTATTATTAAACTATTATTCCCTTTTCATTGTTAAAATGGTATTTTTTAAAGAAAATGTTATTATGGTTTTTCATTGGACTAATAGTTTTTTTATGTCTATTACTGGGTTTTTTCTCACCCAGTGTTTTAAAATGTTTATCACTATGTCCAGAAAGACAAGGTAGAATGATGAGATCAAGGAGAAAACTGTGATGTTTTTTTATAAAGAGAAACCATGATTCATTTTATAGACATTTTTTGTCATAAAAATGGATATAAAGTATAAATTAATATTTTAATGCCTGGTTTTATCAAGTAATAGATGTTCATAATTATTTAAAACACTAAACCTAAAATATGATAGGAATTGAATGAAAAATAATTAAATTCTACTGTCATAACAATATGTAATGATTAATGTTGAGTCCTAAAACTTCTTCCCATGTGCTACATTTTTAACCCATTTCCTCAATAAGGTTTCGTAAAAACCATTTCATAAATCAATTAGATAATGATAATAAAACAGATTTTCATTTAAATTTTTTTTGAAAACAATCATTTCAAAAAAACTTTTTTCAAAATTAAAATCAATAATTTATTCTAATTAATTTATAAAATTGTTTTTAAAAACAAGTTTATTCATGCTTCATTAAACATAGGCTAGGGATAGAACCATAACCTAAAATCCAGGTTTCACACAACCATAATGGTATCCACCAATATTGAAGAATGAACTGACAAAAAAAGAGGCCCAGAATCAATCCAGACATATCAAAATCAATTCAATAAGTAAAAAGGACGGTAGATAAGATAAATAAATGTACTTAATGGAACTCTCCGGCTGCAACCGAAAAAATAGAATGGTTATCATCTATATAAGTATATCACAATGAATCTATAATTAAAAAATAATAATATCTACTAAAAGACAAATAAATTTGAAAAAAGATAAATTGTACTACTAGGACCAACAATAATGGAGATGAAGAATGATAACTTACCTGGAGAGAGATAATATAATCATAATGAATCTCAATTGTTAAAATAAATGATCAATATGGATAAGATATCTATAAATTTACTTTGGAGTGATCCTACATTTTGAGGAAGGAGGCTGAATGTCGAATGATAATGAATTAGAAGTGAATCACATCAAAACATATAAAACATGCACATTTTATGACATGAATTCTGGGTTCATGAAAAGAAAACCAGAAGTGAATATATTCTGAAAAATGTATCACCTAGATTAAAAAAACACTGATTAGACTTTTCATAACATGAATGAGTTTATATAATATAAACATTTCTTGATTTTTACCCATTGATAAAACCATACTGATAAAAGTATCATGTCTTGTTACAAGTTTTCAGTATAAAATTGACCAACATTAGAATTCTAGAGACACATTTAGAAAAATCCGCCATGCCATCCTAAAATCCAAATGACATTGTCTTCATACCTTTTCGAATGTATACAATAACTATATTAGTTAAAAAAAGCATTTCAGAACCATAAGTTCATTTTCCCCAAAAAAATCTCTCCATCATCCGAAGGCCCAAAACTCACCCTAACAAAGAGGGAAATGAAAATCAAGATAAAAAGTACCTAAAAAAGATTATAGGATGTTATACATATAATATAATGCTTTCCTAATGTTTTTTTAATGGTATTATAAATGTCCATTGTAATATTCTCCCAAATCCATTTTGGTATTGAAATAGTATTCTTGATGACCCTAAGATTGTTTCTATCTTCCTTTACCTACTAGGGTACCATGAATATTACATATCGATATGTTTTTAAATATATTAAATAAAAAGTATTTAAATCCTTTTATTTATTGAGTTACATGTAATTCATAGTTTATATTTTGATATATGAAACATGATGTATAACTTTCATTTCACGTAATATCAGTTATTACTGATAAATTGTATTACATGAAAGTTTGAATCTTACCGAACAAAAAAACACAATAGATATTATTTTTTTACATTTAATTTATCACATAGAGATTATATTGGATGGTGTGAATAAGACTTAATATATTATTGATATTTATAAAATGTTTATACATTCATATAATATGTTTTATTAGAGTAAGATAAGAACAAATAAAATAGTATGCACAAAATTATATATATTATTAAGGGATGTTTTACTGCATTTTAATGGTGAACCTATTTTAAATATATTTTTATGAGAAGTATCATTTTTTAAGGAATAGTGGAAAACAACGCATCATAATTGAGAAATAATTTTTCATATAATTTATTTATATATGTAAATTAAATTATAGTTTATTTTTAAAATATAATTATTTGAAGTATAAAAAAAAATATAATTTTAGTCAACAGATTCAATTTTAAATTGAAATATTATATAGAAAATTCAAAATTATCAACTTTTCTTCTTAAAACCCAGAGGTCTCGCTGCATATGCATGATTAATTTTAAAATAATATTACCCACTACTATGAATTGAATTTGAAATTTATATATATATATATATATATATATAATATTTAATTTATTATCTAATCATGTTAACTAAATTTTTTGGCCAAAATTATTAGTGAATGAAATTACAATTAATTACAAAGATTAAGGTTAAAAAAGATGACTTAATGAATAAATTGAGAATACAATGTGCATAAATGACCCAGAACATATCCAAAACCCATTATATTGACCTATTTGTTCCCTAAAAACCTTTGTAACAATTCTGATGAGTTATCTAGAATCTATTCTGTGAAAGTTACCTATATAATATGTTATGAAGGAAAATGAAAAAAAACGAGCATTCCTTGTCTTTTGACACCTATAATGATTTGTAGTGTAGAGAACGCTACATATATTTTTTTATATATATTTTTTTCACTTACAAATGATTTCTTATTATTATAATAATTTATACATATTTTTTTATCAATGATATAATTATAAACATATCATATGAAATACCAACACATGGATTATTTACTTTATAATTATAGAATATAAATTATACTCTATAATATAATTTAAAATTTATAAAAGTATTATATTTGTCTATGTTATTTTTAAGTGTTAATAAATATAAAATATGTTAAATTAGTTGGCCAATCTATTGTTTTTTGTACATATTCACCCATAATTGTAAAAATATTTTTAGTGTAGTAGAGGTTGATGTAGTGTTTTTACATGTTACATGTGTTTATCTAAATATTAATTTCTAATCATATGGGATATCTATTTTTTAAAATTTTATGTGAAATTTTAGAACATATTGGTTTAAATTTTATAATATGTCTCAAATTAATTTAATATTAATGGGTGAATTACATATGATATAAAACATGAATCCTAAATTAAAATCCAAAATTAAAAAAATAAGGGAACATAAAGACTATGGAAAAATTGACAAAAATGATTTCAATTTTTTAGTTTTAATTTTTTTGACCATAATTAAAGAATAATCGATTAATTGTATTTTTTAATAACCTTAGTTATGGGAGACCTCCTAATATTTTTTACATATTTATATTTACTAGAATGTCATCCCACTCCACTAAAAAAATCCCTCTGTATCCATAGTTGTACAGACATCTCAAGTAAAATGGCTTATAAAAAACTGCCAAAATAAGATAAAAAACCCTAAACCAATCCAATAATATTATATTTTGTAAAAAATCCAACTATGTATGTCCTTTTTATCAAACCAAGAGGATTTACCCCAAAAGAGGTAACAATATTCATCTTGCATTTCTTTTTTATTTATTTCTAAAACCCATTATATTATTATTAAAAGATTATATAATGAAAACATTATCCAAAATATTATGAGATTTTTTAGGTTAAGTATTTGGCCAAAAACTAAATAATGTTCTATACAATGGTTTATGAAATGACCTTTTGTGGGTATGGAGAAATACTGGTTCACGATACGATGTTATTCATTTTTCTCTTACAAACTGTCATAGTTTGAAATTTTGATTTCCATACTATTTTAATATGATATATATTTTTTATTAATACTTATTTAATTTTTATATAACACATAACATCATGATTTCCATTTGAGAAAATATGATAACATCTTTTGTGGATGTGCGTACAATAAATTCTTTAAAGTGAGGGGACACATTCACATATCAATATAATTGTATTAAAGATGTGTTTAATAATAATATGTTATATATGTGACTTATATGTGGTAATAATAAAATAATTTCAAGTATGGATATATATATATATATATATATTATTTTTTTTACTTTTTCTCACACTAAAAAAGTGATAACGTCGATCATGGATGTTTGGACTATGTCCTCCAAGAAGAAATGTGATTCCTTTTTCATCTAATGAAAATTTAATTTTTATTATCCAAAAATTTTAAGGGAAAATGTGAGAAACAGAAATTGAAGCACAAAAGGAGAAAAAAATCATTCAAAATAGTTTCACCCCCAGTTTTAAACTCACCAAATATGTTCCCTGATATATTATTTACCTGGTTATCCGGTTCGTCCATCAGAAGATCTTAAATTATAAACGCCAATTTTCCCAATATTGAATGTACTCTTATTAGGTGATCTTACCATTTTTGAATCCCCTTATTATAATCTGGTATTTTTTACCAAACTAGTTGGCCTACTCCTCATTAAGGGTCACCCTTAGCGCCCTCACCATCATTATTTTGGCCTCCTCGTTTGAATCGTTAAAATTCAAACAATATATAAATGAACCTATAAAAAATCCATAAGAAATACCAACTTTTGATCAATCAAAGCATCAGACACACATTGTGGTAATCTGACTTGTCACTGTTCATCTGCTTATCCTTCAACTTCTTCATAGATCTGGTCTCCATTGGAAGCAGTAAATAAGTGTAGTATTTTCATTATAATAATTATATATGTTATTATATATGATTTAATAATATGTTATATGTTATATAATCATAATTATTTAAATATAAATATTTTTACCTTTTTTCCATAATTATCATTTAAAAATGGGAACATTACCCGTGCGTAAGTATGACCTACCATCTCCATGATTGTTTTTATTAACCCTCATTTATTATTGGGATTAAAATAATAACTGATGTATAAAAATTATAATTATTTCATGATTATTATTATGGATATTTTTTAAAAATGTCCTCACATACCATAGTCAACCAACTTTAGTTTTTTATACACATAAATTGAATATTTTCAATAAACTGGATGTAGAGATAATTATTTTTGTAGTTGTATGAAATATTGTAATAAGTGAAATAAAAGTGATGAAAATTTTGAAAATTTTTATTAAGTAATTAAACTATTAACATATTTTTATTATTTAATAATATAATGAAACATGTGACAAGTCAGACTCAAGGTAATGTAATTCGTCTGAATCTATTTTTAATGAGACATTTCTTGATGAACTACAACTTTTTGATATTTCAATTAGTATATTCAAAATGATTTAGATTTTATATACATAATATATCTATTCCCATTTTATTTATTTTTTGATAATTTTTTTTCATTCGTGGGGTTTATGATTTAATTTTTCATGTTTCTATGGGTCACTTTTAATGTTTAAAGATTTATTTTTCAAATATTTTTATAAATTCAAATATTATTGATATTATTTTACATGTTTAATTATATAGATATTAAATGATTATAAAGGAAATTTTATTTATATTTTGAAATTTATTCAATGTATTTCAAAAGGAATTTTTGTAACATGTTTTATATGGAACATTTTGACAAACAAAAAAGAAATGAATGGTCTATTCTTAACTTGCACCACAACACGGACTTTTCTTCCACCATGATCATTATTTTATTATTGGATTTAGTTTTAATATTTACTTTTTTCTTCAATATTTATATTTCTGTGTAATTTGATTTTGAAAATGGTCTTTCAAATAAAAGGGTGTTTTGTTATTGAAATTTTGTTCTTAATGGAATGTTTTTTTATCCGAATGAGTTTTTATATTGATTTAAAAAGCGTTTGTAAATGGTTTTATAATGAAAATTTTTTACTCTTAATATATTAAATTCACATTATATTAAATCATTGAGCCGAATAAAACCTATATAAAGGGTTGATCCCCATTATATTTCACTAGTGAGTCCGGTAGAATATATACCAAGGGTTGAGCACCATTATAGTTCATGAGAAACAGTTGAGTTCAATATAGCTTATACGATGGTTTGATCCCCATTATAGCTCCCAGATGTGCCTAATTTAGCTTATACAAAGGGTTATCCACATTATGGATCTCAAATCATTAGTAGTGGGAATTTCTGAAGTCAGAATTATGTTTATGCCAATATAAAGGGTTATTTAAAGTATTTATGTATATGATTCTATAAGTCACCAAATGTGGATTAAATTCATTCTATGGGTTTTAGTGATTTTCTTTGAGAAAAATATTAGTTTCTTATTCATGTGAAAATTGTTAATTTCATATTCTCAATGAACCTTGAATATAAAGGTAAATGTTATTTTAGTTTTCATGTTATTTCTGAACAAACATTTTCATCTATTTTTATATACCTTACTGGGAATTTATGATCATCCCATGTTTTAAAATTGTTTTTATTGGTTTTACGGATCTTTAAATGTATGGAAGATATCATGTTTGAATTCATGGGTGTTTTATATAAAAATAACTCATTCTTTATTTCAAAAGCATTATATAATGGAAAAATGGATAGTTTTTCAAACTGAACAATTTTTAGTTTAGGGTTTTGTTGTGTACATGTTATGTAAAAAATATAATATATTAACATGAAATAATCATCAATGTAACGAAAATTAAAATTATTGAATAAAAATCTAGAATATGTATTGTTTAAGGCTGGTTCCTAACAAATGTTATCAGAGGGATAGTTTCGGTTAATTTAGAGGCTAGTATAGTGTTAATTAAATTATATTATAAAATTTTTCTTTATGATTATTTTAAAATTATATAGCATTTCAGATTTACATTTTGATCATATAAGGTATTTGTGTCTATTATAAAAGAAAAAAAGAAAGATTTTGGGTTAAGGAATCATGGGGAAAATATCCTACCAAAACAGCGTCTAGAGATGGTTGGAATTGGAATAGAACAATTTGTTGTAGTGAGGGATCAATTGAGAGTAGCTATAAATTATGTTGGTATACATGATAATGGTGAACCCAAACTACCGTGAATGAAAATCAAGATAATGGATCATTTCATGAGGTAACAAATCATATTATTCAATAGATCATATGAACCAGTGGTAGCCAATGGATGGATCAATTCCATGTAAAAGATATTTGAAGTCCTGGGCTGTTTTTAATATCAAAAGGTAAACAATTCAAGTGATAATTTTGATGGTGAAGCTAACTGAGTGTAGTATTTGGTTAATAATAATATAGTAAAATATGATATTGATTCCATAGAATGGGAATAATTTATTAATATATTCATTGGGAAATATTTCAGATGGAGAAAAAAATATTCAAATTAATGAAAAATGATGAAGATGTGGTTTCTGCATATGGAGAAACATCAAAATATTAGATAGTTATGTTCTATATTTTATTCAACACATTTATAATAAAATTATTATATTTTAATCAATTTTTAAACCATGTCTCTGAGGGTATTTGGCCTCTTAAGAACATCAAAGTTTTGAAGAATTGGTTCATTGTACTGATAAAGTTGAAATAGAGTTTTCTGATACACACATGTTATAAAATAATAAGTAAATGAGAAGGTTAATGTGGTAGTAAATGTATAAGTTACCAACTAAGAATTATGGAAGTAAGCAAAAATGTTTTCCAAGGGAGGTAAAAATGAATTTTGGAGAATTTATGTTAAGATCTGGAATGTGTTACTAGTGTGGTATGTTTGGTCACATGGTTCATGACTTCATGGAATAGAGTACTAAATAATACAAAAATGAGATAAGAGATTTAAAATCAATTTTATGATGAAATAGCTAAAATGAGTTGGGACATTATGCTAACACATGTATGAGGAAAATTAATCAGGGTGGAAATCATATGATTAGAGGAAAAAAGGGAGAGATAAGTCATTTTATACTTCTACAAAGGATATTGGGTCATTTGGTGATGTTATAGAAGCTCCAAGGAGTTTTTTATTTTTCAATGTTTGTATATAATTTTAATGTGTTAGTCACCCATATTTTAATGTTTTAAATAATATAAATACTTTAGGAGAAATTAATTTAGTTTCTATAGATGTATGTTGTATATATTTAAATGTTATTTGAGTAAAAATACTTCTACATGCATGGATGTAAGATTAATGGTATTGGTGACCATTAGGATCATATATCTATATAATAATTTAGTTTTAACATTGTGTTTTACTATTAAACATTAGAGATTAATTCATTATCTTATTACATGGATTTTTTATTTATCATTCTATATACCAACCATGTTTGTTTTTTGATAATATTTAATGATAAGAGTAATACCATTTCATCATTTTTTGGATTATGTGATCTCTTAGATGTTCATTATAATGCTTTAAACATGGAATTTTATCTTAGATACCCATTTTCTGGAGAAAGTGATGAGTTTGTGGTGGAATTTGATTAACATATGAATATATACTTATCATTTATATATAAGTCATTAAATTAATAGAAAATATAACAATTCTTAAACATTATGAATAAGATATTTTAAAAAATGGTATTTTTAAATAATCAACCATTGTTTACCATGATAGAGATAAAATTGTGAGGATACAATTTTTAAAGTTGTGTAAGATGTAACATCCTGAGAGTTTAGGGAATAAATTTTTTCAAAATCATTTAAATTACTTATTTCTTTTGTTTCATTTAACTCATAGTTAATATATCATTATACGGGCCACCAATTGTATCTTTCATTTCATTTAACCTTATGTTTCTTTGATAACATGGGTTACATGAAAGGATGATTCATAGGGAACAAAAATATATTATTGGTATTATTATTTATTATGGATGTTCTCTCCTACAAATTATATTGGCTGGTGTGAAAAATACATAATAAATTATAATTGTATATATTTTTTTTACCATCATCCATTATGTGTGATGGTATTGAGATATGATGAAATCCAATTTTCTGTATTAAAAGATGTATATTTTTAAGGGTAGTTTTACTTTCTTTTAATGAAAACCCTAATTTAAATAAAATTTTACAAATTTTATATTTTGTTATGAATTTTTTTTGATATCATAATATTAAAATTTACTAGGGCTGAGTGTATGGTATTTTCATTAAAATTATCATTTTTTGATGAATATTGGAAATACTGAATTTTAATTAAAAAAATGATTTTGTTATAGTTTATTTATATTGATAAAATATATTATAAATTGGTTTTTAAAGTATTTTTAGTTAAATTATACACATATATATATACAATTTAGCTCAATCGATTAAATTTCACATTGAAATTGGATGTAAAATCTTTAAATAAAATTGACCATTTCTCCTTAAAAACCTTCTGTCTCGCAACGTCTGCAAGATTAATTTTAATATAATTTTAGAAACATATGTTAATTTGATTTTAAAAAATGGATATAATTATTTGGAATAAGTGTAATTTTTTTTTCTGATTGTACAAACTAATGTTTTAGTAGAAAATGTTAGTGAATGTAGTTAAAATTAATTAAAGTGATTAAAGTAAAAAATAAACATACTTAATGAATAAAAATATAATATAAGGTGATTAAATGAACTAAAACTCATTCAACACCAATTTTGTGGATATATATATAGACCATAAACACGTTTTTATATATTATTAAGAGTTATTTGGTTATTATTCAATGAATGTGACCTATATAATTAGTTAAGTAAAGAAAGGGACAGAGAAATAACCTTCCTTGTCATTAACACTTATAATGTTTTGGAGTAAAGAAAAAGCTACATAGTTTTAGTTATAAATATTATTTTAGATGTTAAATAAATTTTTTATTATGATAATTTATATTGAATTTTTAGGGATGATATAATTACATTAAATTATTATGAAACACTAACACAATTATTCTTTAGTTAATAATTAAATAAAATAAATGTAATTTTGATTATTAATTTAAAATTCTTATGAATATAATCTTCTTCCAAGTTAATTTTAATTGTAGATAAATAGAAATTATGTTATATTAATATTCCAATTTTTATTTTATAGTGAAATTATTTACCCACAAATAATAAAAAAAATTTCAGAATAGTTCATATTAATGAAAATGTTTTCATGTTATATGTGTTTATGTTATAATAAATTTTCTAAATATATCGTATTTTTAATTTATATATTTTATGAAATATCTGTTAATAATTTTGTATAAAATTTATAATCATTCTCTCATTATGTTGGTCATAATGTTTTTATCAAATAGGTTATATAATTATCTACCTAATAGAAAATTCAAAATGAATAAATAAAGAAACATAATGTCTATGGGTAAATGATGAAAATAATTTTTTTATATTTTTTTAAGGTTTATTGACCATAATTACAATTTAATACATTATTTTTCATTTACTAATAACATTAGGTAAGGAAGACCTCCAAATAGTTTTCACATTTTCTTATTTACAAGAATTTCACCACTAACACCATTAAAAGGCTCTCAACCTCCATACTTATTCACAATGATCATTATTTTTCATCATTCAAATCCTTAAAAAATAAAATCCCAAAACCACTAACCTCATTCGAGAATTCTAAATTTTTTCATAAAACCAACCGAGGATGTATTTTTGTACAAACAAATACGTGTTTCCAGAATAAGAGGTATCGTTCTTTGACATGCAGTTCTGTTTAATTTATTTCTCAAACCCATTCAGTTGTTATTATTATATATTTATATAATAACATAAGTAATATAAATATACATATATATATTTTTAGGCTAATTTTTTTACCTAAAACCACACACATTTCCATAAAATGGATAATGAAATTATCGTTTGTGAATATGGAGAACTATCACCTCCGGAAGCGATGTCATTATTTTTTCATTTACACCTCTCGTGGTTGGTAGTTATGAATAACATAATATTTTTATAATATATGTGATATTTGGGTATAATTAATACATATTTAATTTTTTATATGATACATATACTCATGTTTTTCATTTTGGGAAAATATGATAACATCATTTGTGTATGTGTGGACTACCGCTATCTAATACATATGTGAGATGTTCACAAATAAAATGTAATGTATTACGAATTATTTTAATAAAAATATGTGATATAAATAAAATATATATTATTTTCATGAAATTATTATCTTTATGAAAATATGTTCTATCATTTTATTTTTTTACCATTTCACACAATGAAAAAGTGCTAACGTCTTTCGTGGACGTGTGGGCAAAGCCCTCTTCAAAGTGAGACGACTCCTTTCTAATCACAAGAATTATATATAAGTATATATTAATAAATAATATTAAATATATTATTTTATTTTATTTATTTAATGATAAATATTGATGACTTTATTTCTATAATGATCAATTTAAAAAGGGAACGTTACTCTTGCTTACATACGACCTACCATCCACTGATTGTAACATTGGTTCATTTTTTATAACAAATTTTACTATTGTTTTAAAAATATAATTTATGTATAAATATGATAATTATTTCCTGATAATTATGCCTTATTTTTTTATATAATAACATCTTCGACTATTGTAACACCCCGAGCTTCCACAATACGCTTCTCATTCAATAATTCAGTAGCTTGCATTGTACGAAACATCGAGTTCTAAAACACCGCGACTAATCCTAGTAGCCATTATGAATAGTAATAACCACTTTTTAAAATTATAGAAATTTTATATTTCAAAATGGACTTCATTTTTGGATTCGGAGTATCGAAATTAGCCTATGTTGAATTTTTGGTATTTTTCTGAGAACTTCTAATTTTTTATAAATAGTGAAAAATACTTAAAAACAACTTATTTAATAAAAATAATTTATAGTGATAAATTATACTATTTAGTGTTTTTAAATTATAATTATAATATATTTTTACCATTTTATCCAATGGTGTTCATTAGAATTAATTTAACATTGAAATAGGACATAAACAATTGCCAATCTTTTGATATAAATTGTTTCTTAAAAACACGGTATTTGTTGTGACAGCGGAAATTAATTATAAAATTAATTAATGCAACTTATATGTTTGGAATTTTATAAAATAGACACCATTTTTGAATTCGGAATATTAATTATAGCTTAGGATGAAATTTTGGCATTGTTCTGAAAAACTTCAATTTTTGACGAATAGTGAAACCACTAAGTGGTAGTTAAATGACTGATTTTTCATTTAAATGAAATATTACCAATTCTGTGATTTGATTTTAAAAAATCCGACATACATGGTTGTCATTAAGAAGTAAAATGTGGTTCAATGAGATTAAAATAATTTTTGGTGAATAGTAACTTTTAAGTTCTTAATCGCGATTAGAGGTAATTAGTGTAGTTTAAGGTAAAAATAATGTTTTAATAATATGAGATGAGCTTGACACATGTCCTACCCTCATTGGATGTGCCATGGCCGGCCAATAAAATCCATGGGTCATCTTGGGGACCCCATGGATCCACTTTAGTTTGAAAATGACATAAATACCTTTTATTTAATGTTAAAGTAAAAAATGACACAAACATGAGATGTTTTACTAAAACAATTTGGAAATGGGGTTATAAAAGTCATATTTTTTACTATAAATAGTCATTGGAAATCTAAAAAGATTTCCTAAATCATAGTATTTTTTTTATAATTTTTAGACATTAAATAAATTACATTATTTATGACATCATGATGATGCAGCGATGACCTCATTATTTAACGATTTAAATAAAATGAGAAGATAATGTAAAATGCATAGATTAAACTTGTCCAAAGCCTATTGGATGGGTAGATTTCGAACACTTATCACCTTATCCTTTAATTATATAATTGTGGGACCTTTTGAATCCGAAAAGCATTGTATAATAATGTAAAACTTCCTTACTTTCCAAGAGTGCCCCTCCTCTCCTCTTATAAAAGGCCCCCACCTCTACAACCACATTCACACATTCAAGCCATTTGGCTCGGCCAAACTATGCCCAAATACTCTCCCAACTTCCCCCTCTTACTCCTAGAATCCTCACTTTGGGCATAACTCTTCCCAAGGAAGCCTTTGGCTCAAATAAAAAAGAGTTACCCGATTTTGAGGTAATGTCTTCTTTAATGTTGTTTTGTGTTATTTTTCTTCTCGAACCCACTAAACTCTTTTTATTCATTTCTTTTCTAACAACACCATAATCCTCAGTATACTAGGATGTTGTTATAATAAGTATTAGAGCTACACATACACACACCTACATCTAATGGTTAAAGAACATACGGTTTCTGTGGATGGCGAATTTCTGCCTCACGAAATGATTATTGTTCAACACTAATATAACACCATCAAGCGTGGACATTAAGATGTCACTATATTTATATATGATATATAATATGTTTATGTTTTACTTATTCTTCTGTATTTCTCATTTATGGCATACTTTATGATTTCCATTATGGGTAAACGTGATAATTTCATTTGAGGAAGTGCAGACTACTGCCCCCTCAATGTAATTTGAATCGTTAATTCCATATGTGGGATGTATAAAGGATGGAGTAAATGGTATTATACACTATATTATACTAGAATTATATTATAAATTTATATCATAATGATTTCATTCCATTAAATAAGAAATATAAATGAAAGTAGCGTTCATGCGTACGTACGGCTTACCGTCTCCATGAACGGTGCATTTCATTTCGTACCTCTAAATGTTACGTAATATTATAAATGAATGTATATACTGGATATATATGATATATATGACATATAAATCATGAATATAATTCTGGAGATAATGGATATTCTACCACATAAACAACTTGTAATTATAATAATTTTATTGTTGACTCATGTTACAAAGATCGACAAAACGACCGTTATTAACTTAAATAATTACATAATGTTCATATCATTGTAATAAGTGATATAAAAAGGACAATGAAATTGAAAATGGTTCTTAATAAGGTAGATATTAACTCTAGTTTATTATTCAGGAGGTTAAAGAACGGTTGAGTCAAGTCGGACACGAGGTAAAGGAATTTCTTAACCCAATTTCCAATCTCTGGGTTAATCTCATAATTTCAAATTATGTCATGATATTATTATTTCCTATATTGTATTTGTACATTCATTATGTGTACATATAGAGAATACACATAACAGATCTATTTCCTTTTAAAAATGATCTTTTTAAGGACTTCGTCTCAATCTCCTTTCATTGAGGCATATTTTGTTTTATACACAAATTTCTTTTATACGGTGTATAAACCCCTTTGACTTTTACATTTATTCAAAAGGAATCTTTTTTATACGAAGTGTTTACTAAAAGAGAAAAGGGATTGTTTTTGTCGTACGTATGCGGCGACAACGACTTCTCCGCCGCCGTGACCACTATTTGAATTTCGGCTTCCCCTTCAAGCCATACCTTTTTTAATGACAAATAAATACCATGTAATAAATTTATTTTATTTTGGTATTGAAAATGGTTTTGAAAGAATTTTTATTATATCAATGTGTTGTATTGATATCTTGTGATTGAAATGTGGAAATGTTATGTTTCCTTTATCCATGTTTTATGTGATACAATTATTTTATGGTTTATGATATGTTTAAACCTATTCATATGAGGAATGCATTGGACTTAATAAGTGACGGGTGGAGCCCGCTATAGCTCCTCGATGCATCGGTAGGTCTTATGAGACAACTAGACGTGGAATTGGCCGAGGCCATTTCCCAATTTGATTTATGGTTTTGGCCGAGGCCTTAATCATTTTAGACGTCTTGGCCGAGGCCTTGACAAAATGTTTCAGAATATCTGGAATTATGCATTCCATCATTATGAAAGTGGTTATTGATATTGCATGTGATTATTCGACCAGTAGAATATCGATGTGAAAAGTAAATGGCATTATCTCATTTTACCTTTGCCATATTATGTTGATGTTCAAGTTTAAAAGGCTTTTGTTTTAGTTATACATTTCCTTAAATGTTTATGTTTATTTATGAATCCTTCTACAATATTGTTATCCTTACTGAGCATCTGAGCTCACCCCTTTCAATGTTTTAATATTTTCCAGGATGTGAATAGTATTTTATGAATGACCTGCATGGATAGTCAGAAGAGGATATGAGTGTGTACTATGGAGACTTTGTTATTGTATATTTTCAATTTATGATGTAATGTAACATTTATGAATGTATCTAGTGTTTCCAAGGCTACTAAACTAATCGGTCTTTCGAGACATGATCTTTTGTGATCATGCCAATGTTACGAAGTAATGCACCGACTCTGGGTAGCTGGGGTTGGGGCTTTACAGTTGGTATTAAAGGCAGTTTAGTACTAACCTTGGATGATAGATTTAGATAAACTCTGATTAGAGAACATAGCCCGAAGATAGAATTTGAGGATTAGTATAGAAGAACTTCCTAGAATTTTGGTATTGTAGAGATGTTGTGAGTTTTCCGATAAATACATCCCTGTCTGGATACGAGCTGGTAGAGGCGGCTCTGGTATAGATGTACATAGGGGTAAAACCCGAAAACACCACTTTGAGCTAGACTCGAACGGGAACTGGTGCACGACAACGGGCCTTGCTTCACTCTTGGTTACAACACTCTTGGGGGATATGCTTAGGATAATTCTCATTTTCATTACAAACCATTATGAAGGGTTATGAGTATATACTTCCTCGAAGAAAACTTTTTTATGGATTATATCCATAAATAGTTCAATTTATGTTAAGTATCTTAAAAGTATGGAATTATGTATTTTGATTCATAAACTAATATAGTTTATGCCATTGTTTAGAAATGGCGCCTAGTGGAAGGAATGGAAACTGTATCAATGCACGCACTCTGTGCAGGGATTTCCCTACTGCTCAAGATAATTATTTTGGAGCTGGAGATACAACTGGTGCTGATCAACTTATTACCATACTGAGACAACTCACTCAGGTTATGAATAATAACTTTACTCGTATGGATCACCCTGATCCACAACGTGGAGGATCAATGTTAGACCGCTTCATGAGGCAACAACCACCAACATTTAATGGTGGTACAAATCCATTAGTAGCTGAGCAATGGATAAACACCTTAGAAAAGATATTCCACGCCTTGGGGAGTAGCGAAAGGGAGAAGGTTATCCTGGCAGTTTACCGCCTCACTGGAGATGTTGATCAATGGTGGTCATTGATTCAAAACACAAAGGAAGATGATGACGTATCGAATATGGAATGGAGGGAGTTCAAAGAGCTTTTCCTAGAAAAATACTATCCTCGTGACCATCGAGAAGATATGGAAAGACATTTTTTGAGTCTGAGACAAAAGGAGGATGGGAATATCGCAATGTATGAGGCCAACATTACAAGGTTAGCGAGGTATGCTGCAGATTATATACGTAACCCAAGAGGTAAGATTGATCATTTCTTTGATGGGTTAAAACCATTTCTACATCGAGCTGTAGTATCACAATCGTTCTCAACATACGAAGATATTGTCTCATGTGCTATCAAGACAGAAAAGGAATTCTCTAAGTCTTATGACAACAAAGTGAAGCAATAGAAGAAGAGAAGAGTGGAACAAGAGACAGATAAAGGGAAAAAGGGAAAGAAGGATTTTCCATTATCTGATAATTGTGGGAAGAATCACCCTGGTACTTGCCTAAAAGGAATGGGAGTTTGTTATAAATGTGGGGGAAAAGGTCACCAGGTGCGTGATTGCAAGGGAAAGAAAGAGGCTATCAATGTTGAATGCTACAATTGTAGGGAAATGGGGAATTATGCAAATAAATGTCCTAAGCGTCAGGGAAACTTACCTCAGAAAAGGCCAAGGGATCAAGGACAATCTTATGCTGTTACTACAGTTGAAGCATAATAACTCATGTATTGGTGCTTTTGGACTAATGGATTATATTCTGGTGATTAGAATAATTTTATATATATATAAGGATTGTACTGCAGTACTTGTAGATTTCAGTAATTTTTTAATATGATTATGGTAATTATATTTTTAGTATGTGACAATAAGAGAAACTTTACTTTGTTTGGGGAATCTGATAAATTGATTTTGGAATTAAGAGACCTTTTAGAGAAATTATGGACAGAGGTATTTTGGATAACTATAAAGGTTGGAGTGGATTAAGTTGATCTTTGGATAGTATTGTTTATTGTTAAAAGATTTATGATGATTATTTTTGAATATTATAATACTATAGTTTTAGGAAAAGGACAACATGCAGGGTGGGGCATAACCCATCGCGTCAGACAAAGCTGCAGGAATCGAACCCACAATCATAGTGTGACAGGCCTTTATTTCCTACCACTAGCCTATAGGAAGTCCATGGTTATTACAAAATAATTTTACTAATCTTAATTGTATGTGTTAACATTTGGAACCTTATACAATTAGGATAAGTATAATATTTTTGAGTTCTATTATCTTTTTTAGTGAAAGATGAGTTGATGGTTGAAACTCTAATTGCCAAGCATAAATATATATATACCTATCTCTTATTCAATGAATAAATTAATTCTTAAACTTTAGTAAAGGGATATTAAAACAAGAAAATGTGTTATCCTAATACCTTATGTATTGTTGAACTGATGATATTTTAAATCAACATAGATTGAAGGATTTGAGGCCCTCAATTTGACGGTTGATTGTGATTGATTACCTCATTCACTCCCTACAAATATTTATGTTTTCCCTGCAATTATATGTCTCTAATTTCCACCAATTTTCTCCTAATCGAGATCATAATTGGGTGGTGACTTTTTCATTTCCCTTTCCCTCTTATTAAGGCTAAATTTTATTAATCTTATTTCTGATGTGAGTTTTCCTCAAAGGTATTTTCTATTTTCAACCTTTTATTTTCCAAGAAAAATTTCAAATTGCGAGGACGCAATTTATTGAATGAGGTGAGAATTTAACACCCCGAGCTTCCAGAATACCCTTCTCATTCAATAATACAGTAGCTTTCATTTTACGAAACTTCGAGTTCTAAAACATCGCGACTAATCATAGTAGCTGTTATGAATAGTCATAACCACTTTTTAAAATTATAGAAATTTTATATTTCAAAATGGACTTCATTATTGGATTAGGAATATCGAAATTAGCCTATGTTGAATTTTTTGTATTTTTCTGAGAACTTCTAATTTTTTATGAATAGTGAAAAATACTTAAAAAAACATTTTTATTCAAAATAATTTATAGTGATAAATTATACTATTTATTGGTTTTAAAGTATAATTAGAATATATTTTTATCATTTATCCAATGGTGGTCATTAGAATTAATTTAACATTGAAATTGGACATAAACAATTGCCAATCTTTTGATATAAATTGTTTTTTAAAAACACGCTATTTGTTGTGACAACGGGAATTAATTATAAAAATAATTAATGCAACTTATATGTTTGGAATTTTGTAAAATAGACACAATTTTTGAATTCAAAATATTAATTATAGTATAGGGTGAAAATTTGGCATTGTTCTGAAAAACTTTAATTTTTGATGAATAGTGAAACAACTAAGTGGTAGTTAAAAAACTGAATTTTCATTTAAATGAAATATTACCACTTCTGTGATTTGATTTTCAAAAATCCGACATACATGGTTTTCATTAAGAAGTAAAATGTGGTTCAATGAGATTAAAATAATTTTTGGTGAATAGTAACTTTTAAGTTCTTAATCGCGATTAGAGGTAATTAGTGTAGTTTAAGATAAAAATAATGTTTTAATAATATGAGATGAGCTTGACACATGTCCTAACCTCATTGGATTTGCCATGGCCGACCAGGAAAATCCATGGGTCAACTTGGGGACCCCATGGAGCCACTTTAGTTGGAAAATGACATAAATACCTTTTATTTAATGTTAAAGAAAAAAATGACACAAACATGAAATGTTTTACTAAAACAATTTTGAAATGGGGTTATACAAGTCATATTTTTGACTATAAATAGTCATTGGAAAGATAAAAAGATTTCCTACATCATAGTATTTGTTTTATAATTTTTAGACATTAAATAAATTAAATTATTTATGACATCATGATGATGCAGCGATGACCTCATTATTTAACGATTTAAATAAAATGAGAAGATAATGTAAAATCCAAGGATTAAAATTGTCCAAAGACTATTGTATGGGTATATTTCGAACCCTTATAACCTTATCCTTGATTTATATAATTGTGGGTCCTTTTGAATCCGAAAAGCATTGTATAATAATGTAAAATTTCCTTACTTTCCAAGAGTGCCCCTCCTCTCCTCTTATAAAAGGCCACCACCTCTACAACCTCATTCACACATTCAATCCATTTTTCTCGGCCAAACTCTGCCCAAATACTCTCCCAACTTCCCCCTATTACTCCAAGAAGCCTCACTTTGGGCAGAACTCTTCCCAAGGAATCCTTATGCTAAAATCAAAAAGAGTTACCCGATTTTGAGGTAATGTCTTCTCTAATGTTGTTTTGTTTTATTTTTCTTCTCCAACCCCCTAAACTATTTTTATTAATTTATTTTGTAACAACACCAGTATCCTCAGTATACTAGGATGTTGTTATAAGAAGGATTCTAGCTAAACTTACACACACCTACATCTAATGGATAAAGAACATACGGTTTCTGTGGATGGCGAATTTCTGCCTCACGAAATGATGATTGTTCAACACTCATATAACACCTTCAATGGTGGACATTAAGATGTCACTATATTTATATATGATATATAATATGTTTATGTTTTACTTATTCTTCTGTATTTATCATTTATGGCATACTTTATGATTTCCATTATGGGTAAACGCGATAATTTCATTTTAGAAGTGCGGACTACTCCCCCCTCAAAGTGATTTGAATCGTTAATGCCATATGTGGGATGTATAAAGGATGGATTAAATGGTATTATACACTATATTATACTAGAATTATATTATAAATTTATATAATTATGATTTCATTCCATTAAATGTGAAATAGAAATGAAAGTAGCGTTCATGCGTACGTACGACTTACCGTCTCCATGAAAGGTACATTTCATTTCTTACCTCTAAATGTTACGTAATATTATAAATGAATGTATATACTGGATATATATGATATATATGACATATTAATCATGAATATAATTCTGGAGATAATGGATATTCTACCACATAAACAACTTGTAATTATAAGAAGTTTATTGTTGACTCAAGAACCAAAGATCGACAAAACGACCGTTATTAACTTAAATAATTACATAATGTTCATATCATTGTAATAAGTGATATAAAAAGGAAAATGAAATTTAAAATGGTTCTTAATAAGGTATATATTAACTCTAGTTTATTATTTAGGAGGATAAAGAACGGTTTATTCAAGTCTGACACGAGGTAAGGGAATTTCTTAACCCAATTTCCAATCTCTGGGTTAATCTCATACTTTCAAATTATGTCATGATATTATTATGTCTTATATTGTATTTGTACTTTCTTTATGTGTACATATAGAGAATACACATAACAGATCTATTTCATTTTAAAAATGATCTTTTTAAGGACATCGTCTCAATGTCCTTTCATTGAGGCATGTTTTGTTTTATACACAAATTTCTTTTATACGGTGTATAAACCCCTTTGACTTTTACGTTTATTCAAAATGAATATTTTTTTATACGAAGTGTTTAATAAACAACAAAAGGGAATGTTTTTTTCGTAAGTATGCGACGACAACGACTTCTCCGCCGCCGTGACCACTATTTGAGTTTCGGCTTCCTCTTCAAGCCATACCTTTTTAATGAAAAATAAATACCATGTTATACTTTTCTTTTATTTTGGTACTGAAAATGGTTTTGAAAGCATTTTTATTATATCAATGTGTTGTATTGATATCTTTTGATTGAAATGTGGAAATGTTATGTTTCCTTTATCCATGTTTTATGTGATACGATTATGTTATGGTTTATGATATGTTTAAACCTATTCATATGAGAAATGCATTGGACTTAATAAGTGATGGGTGGAGCCCGCTATAGCTCCTCGATGCATCAGTAGGTCTCATGAAACAACTAGACTTGGAATTGGCCGATGCCTTTTCCCAATTTGATTTATGGTTTTTGCTGAGGCCTTAATCATTTTAGATGTCTTGGCCGAGGCCTTGACAAAATGTTTCAGAATTTCTGGCATTATGCATTCAATCATTATGAAAGTGGTTATTGATATTGCATGTGATTATTCGACCTGTAGAATATCCATGTGAAGAAGTAAATGGCAGTATCTCATTTTACCTTTGCCATATTAAGTTGATGTTCAAGTTTAAAATGCTATTGTTTTAGTTATACATTACCTTAAATGTTTATGTTTATTAATGAAAGCTTACGCAATATTGTTATCCTTACTGAGCATCTGAGCTCACCCCTTTCAATGTTTTAATATTTTCCAGGATGTGAAGAAGTATTTTATGAATGACCTGCAGGGATAGTCAGAAGAGGATATGAGTGTGGACTATAGAGACTTTGTTATTGTATATTTTCAATTTATGATGTAATGTAACATTTATGAATTTATCTAGCGTTTCCAAGGCTACTAAACTAATCGGTCTTTCGAGACGTGATCTTTTGTGATCATTCCAATGTTACGAAGTAATGCACCGAATATGGGTAGCTGGGGTCGGGGCGTTACAACTATAGTCAACCAACTGTAGTTATTTTGAAACATAAAATGAATATGGTCAAAAATACAATAAGGGATTATTTGTTTAACTAGTTTTATTAAACATTGAAAAGAGTGAAATAAAAGAAATGATAAAAACTAAAAATGTTCTAAAAATATTTATAATTAATGTATGATTATTATTTCTGTATATAAAGAGAGACATGACATGTTGGAATCAAGGAACAAAATTTATTATCATTCTCGTTTCAAAGAGGAATTTCTTGATGGTATGCAGCATTATTATTTTATAAGGGGTATATAAATCTCCTTTTAAATTTTATATCAATATATTATGTATTATCATGTTATTTAAAATTTTGTTAAAAGTTATTCATTCATGGATATTATGATTTAAACTATCAAAGTTGTAGGGGAAAAATTAATGATTTAATGATTTAAATTTCAAATATTTTTCTCCTTGACAATATTCGTGATATAATTTTACATATTTATTTATATAGATATAAAAGGATTAAGAAGGTCATTTTATAATATTTTTAATTTCAATTATAGGTTTATAAAATGATTATTTATACGTGTTATATTTGTATCATTTTGACAAATGGATAAAGGATTGTAATATTCATTAGATATTCCATGAAAATGACTTTTAAGCCACTATGGACATTATTTTATTTTTGAATAATTTTAATTATATCATATTTCATCAAATATTTATATTTTTGGGTATTTTGGTAATTAATATTCTTCAATGTAAATGGTGTTTTGATATTAAAAATGCATTCTCAATGGAAAATTGTATTTTTATCCGAATGTGTTTTCATATTGATTTAATATGAGATCTTGAAGGGTTTTATTATGATAGTTTTTACTATTCATAAGATACTTCACAATTATATGAAATGGGTGAACCCAATACAACAAATAAAAGGGTTGATCTGCATTATATATGATAGGCGATCCCATTAAAACTTAATCAAAGCGTTGAGCCCCATTATATCTCATAAGAATCAGGAGAGCCCTATATATCTTATATGACGGGTTGAGAACCATTATATCTCAATAATGATGTAACTTCCCAGTTCCAGAAGCCACCCAGAGGATCCCCGTACTCGGTTGGTTACATGGCCTCAAGCACATTTCACCAAATGCCAGAGCCTGCCGACTAGCATGAGGGCCTTTGGTGTGATAGTTGGGATACATTTCACTCATTGGCAGAATACACAACAGAAGTAATAAACATGTAATAGTGGAAGTAGTATATAACCAACAATAATAAACAACGGATGACTAAATCAACAAAACAGAGAACATATGTACATATGGAATGATGCAAGATACATATCTAGGAAAAATGTCAAACCAATCACAATGTTGTAAAACACCACATTACCAAAACAAGTACAATGAAAAGTGAACATATCCTCAGCATCACAAGCCAAAGCATGGTCCCCTTCTCTCCAGGTCCAAACAATCAGGTATCATAAGTCTGAGGGAACTCTCCCTTGTCTATACCTATAACAACATAGTCTGCTTGGGCCCAAAAGCATGGCCCAAATAGGGTGTGAGATAAAATCTAATTAGGAAACCACCTGAAGATCTGTGCCTAACAGTCAATGAGTATATGTCAGGTAAAAGTATAAAAAGCAGTGAACAACAACAGTATAACTGTATGAAGTAAATAGTTAGAAGCAAAGCAGGATGATACATAGCAATATTCAAATCCACAACCATCAACAACAGGGAAGCAAACAACTAACAAGTATGAAAACCCTCTAGTAAGTACTCACAGTCATCCCCTCTAGTCCAATCCACAAAGTAGAACAACCCTCTGGGTTGTGCACTCAGACTAACCCCTCTGGTTTGGTTATAAGGATTTATGAGACTCTTTGGAGAATCACACTCGGTCAATTCCCCTTAGAGTCTAGGGTAGGCAGGGACTCTCTAGGTAAGATCACACGGTCTAACCCTCTTAGCACCAAGGTCTATAGATTCTCTGAGAAATCTATCTTCGTCAATTCCTCATATAGCCTCATGTATTCCACAGACTCTCTGAGGAAGCTCACTCGGTCAATCCTCCTCTATCCAGGGATGGATCTTAAAGAGAAAACAAACAAGGTAATACTCTATGAGGAAGCACACTCGGTCTACCCTACTGTAGTCTATAATAATCCAAGACACTCTGGGAGCTCACTCAGGCTATCCAATGTCGTCTAATGTCCAAGACTCTCTACGGAAGCTCTCTCGGTCTACCCTCCTGGAGTCTATAATATCTAAGATTCTCTAGGATGCTCACTCAGTATATCACTTATATTATATAGCACCCGCTTCTCTCAATCTCATGCTAGTCAGTGCGTAATAATGCTATAAGTCCAAAGTAGACCTATAGAGCTACACGGAAAACCAAAGTTCACCTATAAAGATATTTCGCTAGCAGTCTATAGGTAAACAAACATGTTACGAATTTAACTCCAACATATAATCACAAGGCATGGAAACATGTGTAACAACCAAAGGAAAAGAAACCCAAAGGTCGTAAATAAAACAAATCATGGGGAAAACAACAAATACCTACAAAATATCCCCTAACATGATTAATTTACCTCTACACAAGCATACAAGCAAGGAAGGAAAACAACAAGGGAAAAAAGGTAAACACACAATACCCAGTTCATGGGTATTGGTGGAATTTGACCATAAAACTCAATTAATTTGAATGGTATGGCACAAACCATCAACCTTGATCCTAGGAGATCAATATAGTTGAGACACAATGACTGACTCTCCTTTGAACATCATAAATCTGAGAAAACATCCAATACTCTCAAACCACAATAACATGGAAACAATGAGATATTGGAAAAGAAGGCTCAAGTAGAAGGGAGAAATCACGGATGTGATTCCAACACAATAAACTATGCTCGAATCCGAGAACGGATGGATAAATGGTCCCTTGTCGAAGATCCGCAGATTCCGGGTGCTCTTGGATGATGAAGCTAGAGAAGAAGTGATTTTTGTCGATCAGGCGCGACCTTGGTCCGTTTAATGAAAAATATGAAAGTAAATGGCATGTGATTTTAGATTACACGGCGTGTACTAGGTATTTTCGTACTCTACGAAAATCGGCCTCCACATCACCCCTACACACCGTGTGTACAGCCCGGACATGGCCGGTATACATCATCGAGTGGGAAAAGAGTATGCGACGTGTACATAAAAAATTTCCAGAAACATTATTTTTTCTCAAAAACACCTGAAAAAGAATAGCATACTTGATAAAAAGTTCCAAGTTCTTTCAAACATCCCTCCTTAATGAAATTCATCCCCAAATTTCCATAAAGAGGTGTAGAATAAGGAATATAGAATAGCTCCGGTCTCTGGGATCATACATCGGCCTCCCTCTACCAGGTCTCGTCCTGTACTCGCCAATTCTCTCAAAGCACCCGTACTAAAGGAACAGACCGCCTGCGGAGAACCTTCGTACTGTGATTGACAATCCGGATAGGATGCTCCTTAAACGATGCATCAGCATAAATATCAACCTCCTCAGGATGGAAGACATGAGAAGTTTCTGGAATGTAATGTTGGAGTTGAAAGACATGTAAGACATCGTGCAAAGCCTGGTACCTCTGACGTAGCTGTAACCGATAGGCAACCGACCCAACTCTCTCCAAAACCTCAAACTGCCCGACATACCACGGTGAAAGCTTTCCCTATCTTCGAATCCATTTGAGTCCCACCCTCAATGCAAAAAGCAGGAAAACATGATACCTGACCTCAAACTCCAAAGGTCGTCTCCACTGATCAGCATAAGACTTTTGTTGAAACTGTGTTGTAGCCATACTCTTCTGAATCAACTCTATCTGCTCAGAGTTCTTCTGAACAAGACGATATTCCAACAAATATACCTCTCATACCTCTATCCAACATAAGGGTGATTTGCATGACTTACCATATAGAGCCTCTTATGGTGAAATCTGAATGGTCTCCTAAAAACTGTTTTTGTAGGCTAACTCCACAAGAGATATATGCTTCTCCAATTAACCTCTGAAGTATAGAATGTAGGCTCATAGCATATCCTCAATCACTTGGATCGTGAACTCGGAATGGTAATCAGTCTGGGGATGGTATGTTGTACTCAAAATCACTTGTGTACCTAAGGCCTTCAAAAGCCCCTGCCAGAATTGAGAAGTAAAGTCCGCATCCTTGTCTCCAACAAGGGAGTATGGAAATCCATGTAGAAGTACAATCTCCTGGATGTAAAACCATCCCAAAATATCAACACTAAAGGTCTCCTTGATAAACAAGAAGTGTGAAACCTTCATGAGTTAGTCAACAACAACCCAAACAACATCGTTCCCCCAAAGAAACCTCGACATCCCGGTCACAAAGTCCATCTTGATATCATTCCACTTCTACTCAGGAATGTGTAACTGCTCTAAAAACCCTGCCGGCCGCTGATGCTCTGCATTCACCTGCTGACAAGTAGAATATCTCATGAAAAAACCTACAAAATCATTCTTCATACCTATCCACCAGTACTAGCGGTGTAAATTATGATACATCCTGGTGACACCAAGATGAACCGCCCAAATTAAGGAATGAAAATTTTGCATCAACTCATCGCGTATATCTGCTGGCACCCATATGCATCCACAGAAACACAACATCTCATCCTCACACACTGTCCATACAAGATGATGGTCCCCTCAGGAAACACTCTCCTACAGGACTAAGGCTTCCGAATCTGATAGCTACCTCATCCATACTCGATCACGAAGTGTAGAGGTAACTGCTACAAAATATTGGACATTTTGTCCCTTCCTGTCATGCACTTCCGAGTGCATCTCATAGAATAAGGCCATAAGCTTCCACTCACTACTATCCTCCTGAACAACATGAATCTGATATCTTCTACTCAACGCATCTGCCACTACATTTCCCTTTCCCACCATATAGGTGAGATTGATGTCAAAGGACTGAAAATAATCAACCCACCTATGATGTCTCAGATTCAGATCAAGATAAGTGATAATATATACATGAAACTCTTGCGGTCGTTGAATACTACAAAGTGATGTCCCAGAAGGTAGTGTCTCCAACAGCGTAAGACATGAACAACAACTACATGCTCCAGATCGTGCGTAGTGTAATTTCTATCATGTGGCCTCAACTGCCGAGACCCATACACAATGACTCAATATCCCTACATGAGCACATCTCCCAGACTGATACCTAAAGAATCACAGTAAACAGTGTAGCCCTTGCTCAGCTCTGGCAAGACTAGTATCAGTGCTGACGTCAACCACCCCTTTAGCTCCTGAAAGGCTGACTTACAAGAATCTGACCCTAAAAACATCGTCCCATTCTTGGTTACACCTATAAACGGTACCTCTAGGTGCTAGAAGTCCTGAATGAAGCGTCTGTAGTACCCTGCCTGCCCAAGAAAACTCCGTACCTCAAAGACGTTCTTCGGCTGCTCCCAGGTAACTACAGCTCTTAATTTCTCTTGGTCCATAGATACACCAGCCTCTAAGATGACGTGACCCATGAAGTGAATTTGATCCATCCAATTGTTTCACTTTGATAGTTTAGCATAAAACCGATGCTCTCTCAGTTTACTCAGAATGATCTGAAAATGGGTAGCATGGTCGTGTCGAGTACAAGAGTACACCAAGATATCTTCCATGAAGACCACGACAAAGGATTCCAAATGAGGATTGAACACTCAATTCATCAGTTCCATGAAAACTGATGGCGCGTTTGTGAGACTGAACGACATGAATGTATACTCGTATACACCATACATTCTCCAGAAGGATGTTAGAGGTATATCTTATTGTCTAACGTGCAACTGATGGTAGTCGGACCTCATGTCGATCTTCGAGAACAATTGATCTCCACGATGTTGATCAAAGAGGACATCAATCCTCGACAAGGGATGTCGGTTCTTGAATGTCAACTAGTTCAACTTCAGATAATCCACACAAAGCTGAAGGGTTCCATCTTCCTTTTTTGCAAATAGGACTGGCGAACCCCAAGGAGATGTACTGGTTCAGATAAAACCATTTTCCTGAAACTCCTCCAACTACTTCTTGAGATCGTTAAATTCGGGTGTAGACATCCTATAAGGAGTAATGGACTCCAGTGCTTCTCCTGGCATGATCTCAATCAAGAAGTATACCTAAATCTCCAAAGGAAAACCTAGAAAGTCCTCTAGAAAGATATCCATGAAAAGATCCACCAGTGTGGGAAAGTCTAACTGTGAAGTCCCCTGGTCATCCAGATAAAGACTAGAAATCTGGTATGTATCTTCCCCTAGCCCATGATGCTCTGGTCTAGCTCTACCCTCCTGGACATCCCAATAATCTCTATGAAGAAAATATCCACCCTCTGGTGATACGAAACTCACCCTGCGACGATAGAAATCGACGACTGTCTGGAAAGGAACCAACAAGTCCATCATGAGAATGACGTCATAACCTGACATCTCTAGGACATAGAGGACCTATAAGAAGTGACACCTTGCAACATCAAGAGGGCACTATCTGCACTAACGTATGCTAGATGTCCTCATTCCCAACTGCATGTCAAGAGTCAACAAGTCGACAGAAAAAAAGGCACAGAGTCCAAGGCTCTCCACAACCGCAATAGAGACAAAGCAATGGGAAGCACAAGTATCGAAAAGAGAAGAAGATAAAACTAAGGCTAATATGATCGAACATCGAACCGTAGAAGGGATGGGATCATTCTCGTGATAGGTCTGCTCTACCGCAAAAGACTGGCTTGCACCACGGCCCTGCTCCCCTAGATGACTGCTATTAGCTGATCCACTCTATTTTCGCTGATGACCTGGTGACTGACCACCATGGCCACGTCCTCCACCTCATCCTGGACGACCAGAAGAACTCTAGTTCCCATATTGGTGGGAGACTAGCGAAGCATCTCCAGAACGCAGGGTTATAGTGGAACCCTTACCACCAACTAAAGGTGATAAGACCTGACAAAAACGCCGAAGATAGCCCCTATTAATGCATGATTGGCACTCCATCAGATATATCTGGCACTGAGTCCTAGTATTCCCACTCCTACCGCACTGTTAGCATATATCCTGGTATCAAGAAGATGCATCCTGCGAACCCCGATCTCCTTGTGGAGACTCTCTACGATGCTTCATACTGTCCGTAGGATGAACACCAGTAATGGATGATGAACCGCCCTAGCTCAATGGTCTAGAATCCCTCAAATTGCGCTCAGTAATTAGAGCCTTGTTGACAATGGAGGATATCAATGTCAACTAGAAGATATTCATCTGAGAACAGATCTCCCGCATGAGACCATCCTAAAACTTTCTAGCAAGGAACAACTCATAACATGCTGGGATCGGTGTAAAACGATGCAGCTCAGTTAAACAGGAGGAGTACTCCATGATAGAAAGAGTACACTGCTGTAGGTTCATAAAATATCAGACTCAATCAGCCCTTAGGGTCTCTCGATAGAAGTAGTCATAGATTGTATGTCGAAACTCATCCCATGACATACCCTGCTGGTGCCTTGACTATGAGATCACCCCCACCACCTCTTGGAGGTGTCCCAGAGCATATAATTTGCTAGCATTAACCTTTTCTCTGGAGGTATCTCTATGTGCTCGATGATAGAAAGGGTGTCCTTGAACCACGACTTGGCATCCCGGGGTCCTTCAACCCCTGAGAAAGTAAGAGGATGCTGCAATTAGAAAACCATCGTCAACTCCTCCATCGACGGGACAGGAGGCGGAACTCCCGAAAAATTCTGCAACATCTTAAATAATTCCTCCTTGAACTTCTTATCGGTTCCTACGACAGGTATAACTGCTGGTGCCAGGTCTGGCACAATAGGAGGATCAACAAGAGGTCCATGGTCAGCCATTTCCGGTGTCCGATCACCAACTAGAAAATGATGTACAACTGGAGGACGTCTTGGAGGCATAGCCTTGAATAATCAAAAGCACAACTTAGATCAAAATTAACAAGGACTGAAAAAACGGGAGTAAAAAACGGTAATAGGGGGAAGAAACATTAATGTTTTACGGATCATGACGACACGACATGTATAAAAACTACATGTTGTGTCCGTTAAAGGCTTTATCATGGGCATGTACCCCTTCCTGATAGGTCATGTAACACCCCAAAATACATGGCGTGATTTCCACACACACGACATGTACTTTTACATTAATCCCCTTCCTGATTTTCCTATCACGGCTAACCCACATGGTCCAAACTAACCACAGACTACACGGTGTGTTCCCTAGGTACATGACTTATACTATACACGGTCTAAGAGGCCCGTGTTGTTAGTTACAAGGCCGTCTACATGGCTGATGCTTACACGACATGTTCCAAAAAAACACGACGTTTATAAGAGATGTTAACATCGAACCGTGTCGTCCGCGACATGGCCTGGTACCGGGGACAAGACTACACGGCGTGTTCTTTACCCACACGGCGTGTATGGAAGATGGTGGTACAGACCCGTGTTGTTCGTGACACGGCTGGGTACCTGAACAAAACTACACAACGTGCTCTTCACCAACATGATGTGTTCTACTTGGCTTCCACGCCCCGTGTTTTTAGTGACACGGCCGGGTATACGGCTCGAAACTACATGGCATGTTCCTGAAGTAATTCTAGAATAACATGTCCCTGCCGACATGGTCAGTGACATGGTATAAAAACTGCACGGCCTGTAGTCAAAAAGTACATGCCGTGTATTCTGGTTTTTTCTTGGTAGTAGCTCAAAAACTGCACAGAATCCTAGAAAACACAGATACAAGGCAAAGAGGTGCCAAATTCCGATATGTAATGGACAATACATCCCACGAATCAAGTCTTGGAATCTCCTACAGTCATAGGCAAAGGAAAAAATGATCATGATCCACCAATTTCATATTCAAGAGGGCCCATAACACCTTAAGAGTCAAAATTTAGCGTTTATTTAAGAAATGTACAATACAAACAATCCTATAACAAGGCAGTAGATATTAAATCAAACATCTATCACAACAGCATGTATAATCTACACAGATTCTGTCACAACAACAAGCAATCACTAATGCACACTAGATGGCATGGAAAAAATGCATGGCATGTGATTTATAACAAGTTTCTATATGATGAATGAGATGGAATACCCTTATCTCATCAGGTTGCGACAGAAATAGAACCATAATATCAAAACAATAACATCACAAAGCATTTGAATCACTCTATGTGAAATTATTTCAACCGTAAAATCGAAAAACCAGAAAACTGCAATAAACAAGGCAGTATGGATTTTCCCTATACATGGCTCAGCAACTCCTGGGAACAACATTTTACCATGTACTGAATCTGTCATATCTCTAGCTAAAGTTTCAAAGAAGTAAATCAAGAGAAAATAACTCCTCTGATACCACTTTGTAATGTCCTAGTTCCGGAAGCCACAAAGAGGCGCCCCGTACCTTTTTGGTCACATGGCCTCAAGATCCATTCCCTAAATGCCAGAGGTTGCTGACTAGCAGCGACGGCCTTAGGTTTGATAGTGGGGAAACTATGACCTCATTGGTAGAGTACACAGTGAAAGTAATAAACATGCAATAGGAGAAGTAGTATATAACCAACAATAATAAACAACGGAAGAATAAATCAACAAACGTGAGCACATATGTATATTTGGAATGATGCAAGATACATATCTAGGAAAGCATCCGAACCAGTCACAATGATGTAAAACACCATAGTACCAAAACAAGTACAATTAAAAGTAAAGAGCTCATCAGCATATCAAGACAAATCTTGGTACCTTGCTATCCTTATCAAGAAATCAATAAATAAAACTTGAAATGTTCCTGCCCTTGTCTATACCTGGAATAACATAGTCTTATTGGGACCAAAAGCATGTACCAAACAGGGTTTGAGATAAAATTACTATAGGCAACCACCCAAAGATATGTTCCTAATAGTCATTGAGTATATGGTAGGTAAAAGTACAAAAACAGTGAATATCCATAGCACAACAGCAGGAAGCAAATAGTAAGCAGCTAATTAGGATGATACACAACAATAATCAAATCCACAACCAACAATAGCAGTGCAATAAATGGCTAACAAGCTATAAAATCCTCTGGGAAGTACTCACACTCATCCCCTCTGGTCCTATCCAAGAAGTACCACAGCCCTCTGGGTAGTGCACTCAGCCTAACCCCTCTGGTTTGGTCAAAGGAATTTATGAGACTCTTTGGAAAATCACACTCAGCCAATTCCCCTTATAGTCTAGGGTATTCATGGACTCTTTGGGGAAGATCAAAAGATCTAACCCCATTTTCCCCAAGTTCTAGATACTCTCTAAGAAAGATATCATGGTCAATTCCTCCTATAGCCTCATGTTTACCACAGACTCTCTGAGGAAGCTAACTCGGTCAATTCCTCCTCCGGTCTGGGAAGGTTCTTAAAGATAAATCAAACAAGGTAAGACTCTTTGGGGAATCACACTCTGTCTACCCTCCTATATTCTGTAATAATTTAAGACTCTCTGGGATCTCACTCAGTCCATCCCCTGTAGTCTAATATACAAGACTCTGTTGGGAAGCTCTCTCGGTCTACCCTCCTATTGTATATAATATCTAAGACTCTCTAGGAAGCTCACTCGGTCTATCCCTTATAGACTATAGAACCAAGATATCTCAGCCTTATGCCAGTCAGTGCATAATAATGCTATAAGGCCAAATTACACCTATAGAGCTACTCAGGTAACCAAAGTTCACCTATATAGCTACATGGCTAAACAGTCTACATGGAAAAAAACATGTTATGAATTTCACTCCAACATATAATAACAAGGAAAACCAAACTCGAAGGTTGTAAATATAAAAATTCATGGAAAAAACATCCAAGAACAACAAAATATCCCCTAACATGATTAATTTACCTATACGCAATCATACAAGCAAGGCATGAAAACAACCAAGGAAAAAGGTAAATACCCAATACCCCGTCCATGAGTATTGGTGTAATTTTCACATAAAAATAAATGAGATTTAATGGTAAGGCACAAACCACCAACCTTGATCCTAGTAGATCGATGTACATGAACCACGACAACCAATTATCCCTTGAATGTCGTAGATCTGAGAAAACTTCCAAAATGCTCAAACCATGATAACATGGTAACGAGGAGAAATTGGAAAACAAGGCTCAAGAAGAAGGGAGAAATCACCATTGTGATTCCAATGTAATCGACCATGCTATAATCAGAGAACAGACAGAGGAATGATGGATCATAGAAGATCCATGGATTCCCAGTGCACTCGAATAAAGAAGCTAGAGAAGAAGAGGTTTTCGCCGATTTGGTACGACCCCGGTCCATTTAATAAAAAAAGAAAGTATTCAACATGTACTTTTAGAGTACACGACATGTACAAGGTCTTTCTGTAGTCCGGTAAAATCGGCCTCCACCTCACCCCTACACAACGTGTGTGTGTTCTGGACACGGCTAGTACATAACTTCAAGTGGGATAAGAGTATATAGTGTGTACTCAGAAAGTACATGTCGTGTACTTAAAAAAATTCCCAGAAACATTATTTTTTCTCAAAAACACCAGAAAAATGAATGAATACCTGAAACGAAGATTCGGGTTCTTACAAATGATCCCAATATAGCGTATATGTTTGATGATCCCCATTATATATCTGAAATGAATTGGTTAACGATAATGTTGGAATTCAGCCATATATTTATTATAATTAAAAATATTCTGAAAGGGTTTACGTATATAATGATCTGAGTCTCCAAAAATGGTTTAATAACTTGATATGGGATGCATAATTTTATTTTAGAAATATTTGTGTTTTTATTCATGTGAAAATTTTTTATTTCATATTTTCAATGAACATTGAAGATAAAGATGAAAATTATATGGGTTTACATATTTATACCGAACTAATAGTTGCCTTTGTTTTTATATATTTAACAAGAATTCATTGTTATACAATGATTTTAAAAATTTCTTTGAAGGGGTTAAATATTGGTAAGGTAATGGAAGATTTTAGTTTGAATTTAGGATGATTTTACATGAAAATCATTCATGTTTTTTACATGTTTTATATTATGGGAAAATTGTTTCTAATCAAATGTGTCTAATTTTTTTCAATGGTTTGGTTATGCATGAATTATGGTCTAATTATCTAAAACTCTCAAAATGAAATGATCCTAAATGTTGTTGAATGAAAAACCCATTACTCAACTCAACATTATATAATGACTAATGATTTTCCAATATAAATAATACCTACACATAATTTAATGCTTCCCACATCATATTTTACTACAATTTTGTTTTTCAAAAATCCATATGCACATTTTTTATACTATGGTGTATAGATTAATTTGAGGTATGTTCTTATTTTGGTATCTACCACTTCAGCTATGTTATGTATGGAACACATAAACTCTCTCCAAATATCAAAACACCATATTTATATATGAATATTATCAATTTCACATCATTCAAAAATTTAATCATCCCTTGTTTATCCTTATCATAAATCTAGGACTAAAATATCATTTCATGCAAATATTTTTTAATAATTTATTATAAAGGTAATGAAGGATCCCCTTTATTAAACATTACCAAATACATCATTACTACATCCCTAAATAAGGATCCAAATCAATTATAATCATGGTTATAACTCCATGGTCTATCCTAGTAAATAATGGAGCCACATTTTTTTCATCACATGGTGATTTTGTATCAAGTTATCATAGTCATTGAGTGACGCCAACCATCTTCTATTCCACATGTTGATATCATTATATGAGAAAATATACTTAAATATTTTTTTTTCATATATATGTCACCTATTTATCCTTAGAGATATTCCCCATATATCCTTAAGGAAAATATTATTGATTCAAATTCAATTTAAGGAGTTGGATAAATATTTTAGTTGAACATTAATTTACATTATGAATAGGGAAAATTTATTTAATTTAGTATAATGAAAAAACCCAATCCTTTATTTTAATTTAAAACTATATATTATGATTCAATCCTTTACTATAGGTAAATTAAGTCTAGTTTCATTAATTAATATCCACATTATGTATTAAAATCATTCTTTACATTCTCTACACCACATGAATTTTTTCCCTTTACATGTCAGTTTTCATAATAGGTTGGACAATCGAAAATAATTTTGAACAATCTACTGATAGAAACCTGATTAACCAAGGAAACTACGTATCATGATTATATTCATAGATGTTGTCAGTTGTTTTAATTCATCTTTATTTGATGGATGAAAATATATTCAATTTTTGGATACAACATGATAAAGTAAAAAAACATCATCAAGCCAAAATTCACACTTATAGATTTTTTCAAATATTTTTTGGGAGGGTCTCGATTAGTATTCAAATAAGATTCTCATGCTCTTCATATATTTTTTATTATAATATGATATAATTAATGAATACTACTATGATTTTATCAAGACAATACTTGAAAAAATTATTCTTCGGATCCCTAAAAACTAAAGTTCAATTATTAAATGTAAAGGGAATTAATGTAATCTCATGATGAACAAGTCATATTTTTTTTGTCTTCAGTATATCCTATTTCTTCAAATATAATTCATTAATAGAATATTAATAATAGATCTTTTATAAATAATAATCTTCTTGATGTTGATAAAATATGTAAAAAATGTGGGGTAATGAATAATTATTCTTTATAAGAGTGACATTTATCTCCCGATAATTGACACATAATATTATAAACCCATCATTGGTTTTCATGAATGTATAATGGGATCCCCTTGGTGAAACACTCTGGAAAATAAATCAGATATCCCAGAAATACTAGATTTATTTTTCAAGTATCTATACTATACTAGTTCCATTACCTAGGGTACTTTAGATAATGGTTTTGTAGTGTGAATTATTTGAATGAAATACTCAAATTCACACTCTAATTGATAACTATATAATCCACCTATAAATACATGAATAAATTTTAATTAAAAGGGTACATCCACTATTCTTAATTTTTCCTTATCATCTATGTATAATGTTTTCATTTATAATGACTCGAATTTTGAAAAAGTTATGGATTATTGGTTTTTCTATTTAAATGATTCCATTGAGCTTAGTAACTATCTGCTATATCCTATGGTGGGACTAAAAAAAAACTGGGGCTAGATTGGATCCTGGTGTTTTAAAAAATGGGCTACAGGATGGGCCAAATGGATAGTGTAACTCATGTGGACCCAGGAATGTACCTTTAAGGCCTACTATAAAAAGTTACAGAGCCTTCATGCATATTTTTTGCATGGTTTGGTAAACCATTAGCATAAACATTGTGGCATTTCTAGAGATTGAATAGCCATATATCTTAATTCGGAAAACCATGCCCAAAAACCATGTAATCCCTATTTTAATTCCAAATTAAAATTCTCCCCTCCATTCATTTATGTTCTATATTTTATATTTCCTCCTCTCTCCTATGGACAGAACCTATATTTTTCCTCCCCTTTGAATCTAAAAACTCATCATCCTATTATTCTAGATATCTCTTTCAACCGGTTATCAATTTTGGATCCGATAGAAGTGTTGGAGAACTTGAGTTAAGGGTGACCCCATGTGCTCATCTTTCCTTGGTAAAATTTAAAATCTTTTGTGCTATTTGGTTTTAGTATCATTCACACTTTTTATATAATTGGAATGAATCATATATTTTTTTCATGATTATTCAAATCTAAGGATGATATCAAGTGATATATCATCTACAACCTTATGGTTGTTGGTCACCTAATTTTCAATTTCAGTTTTGTTTTTTTTTTCATGTTTATTCTATCATGTTGTGAGCCGACATTTACTGATATCCTTTTTTGTGTTAATTACATCATGTCAAATTTACCCT
This sequence comes from Viscum album, assembly GCA_963277665.1. NCBI lineage: Eukaryota > Viridiplantae > Streptophyta > Magnoliopsida > Santalales > Viscaceae > Viscum > Viscum album. The sequence goes on along the minus strand of OY728147.1, from coordinate 2,133,926,813 downwards.
AGTCTATAAACATAGGGTATTTAATCATTTTTTGAGAGTTTAGACACTAACCATGCGCTATATGGATACCCATGTGGTGAGCAAACAAAATAGACCATATTAGGCCAATTTTCCCTAAAAATAAAATAATAGTTTAGATTACCGGGATTGGATTTAAAATGATTGGAAATTGTTCCATGTTTATTTTGATTTACCCAAGACACCCCACGGGTGTTCGGATGTCCTAGGATTTGAATATCCAAATTAACCATGTGACTATTTGATACAGCCTTCATGATGGATTTCAATATTGTAATTGGGTTTTCCATGTTAGGTAAAGTAAATGAGATTTCTTGATAAATTGGTACACATGTAAGGAGTGATTTCACTTGAAATGAAATTGAGGAATATGTGATCAAAACTTGTTTAATTGTTAAATGTAAATACTTAAGATGTTATGCCTCAAGTATTCTACTTTTGACAATGAATGTTCATATTACATGGTTTTAGACTTAATGTGGGTATGAGAGGTACATACCTCATTCCCTACATATATTAACTGTTATTTCTTATTTCCATGGAGATTCAGGAATGTGTGACCGAAATGGGAAGACTTTTATGGCTTCATTATGAGGATTAGGGACTGCGAGAGCCCTGTAGTGGGGATGATAGTGATAAATCCCTTATTTATTTATCAATAGAATGTGAGAGTTGTTGGGGTTAGCAAATGGATAGACCATTGAAGATTTTCGGGACAGGGATGTTTGAGAGTTACATCATGATCCATCCCAACCTATATATATGAATATATATATTTATATATATGATTTTTCTATAGATATAATTTTTTTGAGTGACATGATCAAACATAATAGCTATTTCCTAAAGTAGGTTGACGTTACTATTGTCCATTAAGAACCTATGTGTAATTCTATTTATTTACTCATCATTGCTTACTTTCCAGCTATTACCCACACACAAATTACTTATGAATACTGACTCATATTACACTTAGACACCATTGTAAGATGACATATCACTTGGTTTAGACAACATGAATGTGTTAAATGTTTTAATGGGCATACATTCAAATGGTGAATTAATTTTAAATTAAAATCAACCAAATTATGCATTTATAACATAGAAACATGACCTAGACCCAGCCTTGGTAGTGTGTAGTGGGTGTTCATCTATTCCCTTGACCTATTATGAATTGCTATATTGTTCTATCCTTGATTTTGAAGTAGGAAGGGAGGTGTGTTCATTATTATTGGATAGAATTAGTACCTATACTATTTTATTTAATAAAATATTCTACATTTTTTTGTCCTTCTGGGATTTTTAATTGGAATTGTAGTGTTATTCCACCACAGTGTCCTCGAACCAAAAACCTTGAAGGTAGTAATGATCATGTTACAAAGGTGGGAATCCTTAAAATACTAGCTGTTATTCCCATCAAGCCACCTATGGATCCTCCTCCTATTATTGAGTTGGGTGATGTCACCTAATTTTGAGTTGGAATCTTGAATTTGATGTAAAATAGAAAAGGTGGGGTTCTACCTACCCCGAAAATGGAAGAGTTGACTCATAAGTTTCTGCAACAGCATCCTCCTACCTTCTCAGGGGATGGAAGACCAATTGTTACTGAGTCCTAGATTAAGGGAATTCTGTTTATCGTCAAGCACCTAGAAAATCTTCCTGAACATAGGGTCAATCTATTTTCTTACATGCTACACGATTCAGCTAAGTGGTGGTGGGATTCCATCACCAAGATAGGCCATCATAGAGTTATAGTTTGGGATAACTACCAGACTATCTTTCATGACTATTTCGTTCCAAAAAATCTAAGGGTTGGTATAGTTAAAGAGTTCATGAATATACAGTGGGGGACCATGTCAGTTATGGATTACTCTTCACATTTCAATGAGTATCATGGTTTTCTTCCTTCTCTAGATTATGTTGATCTAATGGATGTTAGAAATTTTTAGCGTGGTATCTATTATTCCTTCTGGTCACAAGTCAATGTGATCAAGTTGAAATCTATTTCTGAAATCATAAACAATTACGTTATAACAATGTTAAATTTGTGAAATGATGATGGTGAATGCCATAGAGGTTGGAAACCAAAGGCTAATAGTGGAAATTATTCTGGAATGGATCGACACTTTAAAGAATATCATAGTGGTTGTAGTAGTTAGGCTCCTTCCACTGATTGTTCATATTTCTTCTACTAGTGTGGAAAACTATTGAACTTTAAAGGGGGATGTTTTTAGAATCCTTTGGAATGCATAGGGTATAGACATATGTGCCATATACAACATTTCTGCAAAATTTTCCCTCCAGTGCCTAGAAACTAGGAATATAAACCCACTCACCAGTCAAGAGTTGGGTCAACTATATCCTGATAATTAGGCAGCTATAATACCATTGTTCATTTTGGATAAGGTTTTAGTTGAGGTAGAGATAATCAGGAGTATGATTCTTAGTGTCAACAGAGTGAACCTACTATAGGTAGTTAGGTAGTGACTTTGGTCCATGGTAGTGGAAAATGACATGTAGTCCAGCATATGCCATAGAAGTAGAGTAGTAGACTATCTAGAACATGATGTATTATTCTAGTAGCCTCTACTATATTGTATTCTTTGTTTGATACAGGCATGATTTACTCAATTATATCTGATCAAATCACTAAGTGTCTAGTCCTTGAATTTGAGTTCTATTATGGATTCATGACACTAGATACAACATTAGCTATCTCTTTATAGGGTATTCATTATGATCATAATTTCCCCCTTGAGATAAGAGATTAAATATTCTAATGGAACCTGTACATTCTTGACAAGACATGCTTTGATGTAATCATCTAGATGGATTGGTTAGTTCCGTACAGATCCTGTATTGACTACAATCATCGTAGGATGATGTTAACATCACTAGAGGGCATTACCCATGTAAATAAGGGAGAATGTGATCTTAGTGTGACACTAGCGGGACACGAGTAGTAGAGGCTAATTGGGGTTATGACATAATTCAACAGATTGTATCTTGATTACCACATTTTAAAACCCACTGTATTTCCTTTAGTAGTGGAGCGTTTCCGAGAAAAATTTATTGATGACTTATGTGGTATACCTCTGTTGTGAGAGGTAGAGTTTACTATTGATATTATCTAGGAGAAACACCTATGACCATTCTTCTTTATAATATGACACCAAAGGAACTTCTGGAGGTCAATACATAGTTGATGGGTCCGAAGGAAAATGGATTTATATTCCCCAAACCATCTCCTTATGTTTCACTTGTCCTTTATGATATGAAGGTTGATTGTACCCTCGGGCTTTGTGTGGATTACCATCAGTTGAATTAGATGACTATCAAGAACTGGCATCCATTACATAGAATAGATGGCCTATTTGACCATATTCGAGGATAAGAGGTGTTTTCAATGATATATCTATGGTCAGGCTATAACTATGTCTGTGTCAAGACCTCATACATACCTCACACAACTTTTAGGAGTAGGAATGGTCTATATGAGTTGCTTGTTATGCCATTCATCCATACCGTAAAACCATTGTTCTTCATGAATCTAATGAAAAATATCATTCAAATGTATATAGATTTTGTTTGGTGGTATTCATAGATGATTTCATAGTGTACGCAAGCTTCATACACGACCATCTAACAAATCTAGAGATCGTACTGAATATGCTGATAGAGCATCAAGTCTATTCTAATCTCATAAAATTCCACTTCTAGATCGAAACTTTCCCCTTAATTGTTTATATAATTATGATATAATATGTTTCTATTGAACTAGAGAAAGTGAGAGTTGTAGTTTCTTGGGATAATCCCTATAACGTCATTGATATTTAGATATTCTTATGGCTTTCTAGATATTAAAGATGATTCATTCAATATTTCTCATGAATTTGAGAACCTCTTACATTATTGATTAAGAAGGGTGTAAAATTATAATATCACGAATCTTGTGAATGGTACTTTACAGAGTTTATGGGAAGAATAAATTCAGCACTAACACAGATCGGCCACATCCGAGCAGGGATTGTACAGTCTATTGTGATACATCAGGTATCATGCTTGGTGTTGTTATGATTCAGGATGAGCGATTCGTTGTGTATGGTTCTCATTATTTGAGGCCTTACGAGAGTAATTACCCAATAGATGACCTTGAGCACACTATAGTTGTATATGTCATATGATATTTGAGACTCTACCTCATGGGAGAGAGTTTTTTGGTGTACATAGTCCAAACAAGACTCAAGTACTCCTTAATTTAGTAGGATTTGAATATCCAGAAGCAAAGGTGATTTGAGTAGCTATAATATTTCTATTTCTAGGTTTCCCATACTCCTAAAAATGGGAATTTGGGAGATGAATCTCTGAGATAGAATACTCATACCCATGAGGTTTGGGAGTCTAACAAATAATGGAAGCATTTGGAATTATTATTGGAGATGCACATTATTGTTTAAGAGGGTTGTGGTTAGACTATACTCTTCAACATGGTTATGTCATCTACTCTTATGGAATGGGTAAGGTTGAGACATCAATCTGATCCTAAAGTTATTGTCATATAAGAAAGGGTTTTAGATTATGATACATCTTCTTGGTTGGAAAGTTGATGAGGATGATACTCTACTATTCCAAGGGTGTGTATGGGTCTCAAAAAAACATTAGAGAGGAGTTGATGAGGTATTTTGATTCCTCAACATGGGGGGTTCACCGTGGTGTAACCAAAATGTATCAAGATCTATGAAATTAATATTGGTGGCTAGTATGAAACATGAGATACCCAATTTTGTTATGTGATGTACCACCTTTCAGTAGGTGAAGGCATTACATCAGTGTTCGATCTAGATTCGTCAGCCTATTTCTATTACTAATTGGAAATGGGATGATATTTAAATGGACGTTGTAACTGGTCTACCCATATAACCTTGTGAAAATGGTGATGTGTGGATGAAGGTATGTTAGAGCACGACCTAACACCCGTATATTGATGAAAAAACTGAAAATACAATTCATGTGAAAGAGGATATGCTCTATTTGTTCCATCATGACATTGTGGGATCATAGGCGAAACACATTCCTATCATTTATTTTTCATAAAATAACATATTTCCGAATATCATTGAGATGAATCCCTACGAATCCTTTTGTTGTAGTCCTTGTCGCTCACCTCTATGTTGGATAGAGTTTGGGTAGAAAAATATTCGCCAGCCTCGTCTTGTATAAGAGAGTTCAAAATAGGTCCAACATACAAGAAATTTCATGTTTACAACTCCGTCAAGATTGTATCTTTATGCCAATAGATGCAAGTGACCTCTTGAGTTCGGGGTCATAGGTCATGTGTTCTTTAAATTATTTCCTAGGATCGGGGATTAATGTATTCAGAAATATGTTGAGAAATTTTCATTGATCGTGTGACCATTAGAGTTTGTGAAGTGGATTATAGAAGTGTCATACCAATTGAAACATCCTCATAGATGCAGGTCAATGCATGATGACTTTATTGTATCTTAGCTTCAATGTATTATCAAGACCCAACCCATGTGCTCCTCCTTCCTCATTAAAGTTCTCTATCTATTGTGCAATATGGTTTTATGCACATTTACCATATTGTATGGGTGTTGGACTAAAAATCAGATATCATCAAACATTCATCAAATTTTGAGGACTATATTAAGAGAGGAATCATCTATGACCCTATTGTAAGTGGTTAAATAGTTTTCCATTTGAGTTTTAGAAATTTTATTTTTATTCCATCATGTCATGAGGAAACGTTCACTAAGATCCATTTTTGTGTTCATTACATTATGTATAATTTCCCTTAGTGTGTGTACGTTGTTTAGTTAATCATTTTTTAGGAGTTTAAGAAACACCCTTTCCCTATACTGATTCCCAATGGGTGATCCTACAAAATTTTCAATATTAGGATTATTTTCCATAAACACAATACTATATGTTATATTCCTCAGCTTGATTTTAAATTTATTTAACCATTGAACGATGTGTATTTTGATGAACCCAATACACCCCTTATGTGTTTGGATCTCCTAGGTTTGGAATGTCAATATTAACCATATGACTATTTTATATGGCCTTTGTGATGGCTTGTGTTCTTATAATTGGGTTTTCCATGTTAGGAAAATTCAATGAGATGTCTTGATTAATTGGTACACATGTAATGAGTGATTTCCCTAGAAATGAAATGAATGAATATGTCATCATAAACTATTTAATATTTACATGAAAATTCTTATGATGTAATGATTTTTTTATGTTAATTGTGTGAATGAATGTGTGTCTCAAATGTTATGCACTATAATCATGGAGCTAAGGGACCATGAGATCCCAAATGGGAAGACTGTGAGAGATTATTTTCAAGGATACAAGGACTGTGAGATCCCTGTGTTGGGGAGGATATTCAGATCTCCCTTGTGTATTTATCAAGATATCATGAGACCTCCTGGGGTTCGGCCAGGGTTAGAGCAGGGGAACTTCCTTGGACTGGGATGTGTTGGAGTTATGTCTTGATCTGTCCCAACTTAGACACACACACACACAGACATGATTATAATATATATATAAATTTACTAAGTGACATGATCAAACATACCAGCTATGGGATGAAGTAGGTAACTCTACATGAATCCTTTAGGATCTTGATTAGGAGGATATTAATTTTTTAATCAATTATTAATTTCCATCAATTACCTCATCACCATTTACATATAAGTGTTGAATTGGATTTCTTGTAGACATCATTCCTGGTGGCCTACTATGTTTTGTATCTCAAACCCTACTCAAGCCGACATTAGAATCCTATAATATTATGTTCCAATAGGTATGTAAAGAGTAAAACACCATTCATCAATATGTTGATTCATACTGTTATGTAAGACCATAGGAGAATATTATCAGGCTTAGGCTTGGGATGCTATGAAACTAATTTTGGATTTGGTTCCTTTATTTTACTTCTTTATTAGCATGTGTGATACCTATTTTATGTTTCTATTTTGTAATAACAGGAAATGTAATCAAAAATATTTTAGACACTTCCTATGTGGATTTTTCCCTACTTTCTAGTTCATTGGACTTATTCTGTATCTATATACGCTTTTGTTGTTTATTGTATTTAACTAATTGTTTATGGTTGCACTATTGTATATTGTCGATGCATCCACTGTGTAGTCTAACATGTTGGAATAGTCTCCCCATGATTCTACTGTCACACCCCACTGCTAGTAGGCAGCCCTTGACTTAAGGGGAGATGCTTATGGGGTCATGTGGCCAGTTGGGCTTAGGGCATGAGTTAGTTGGATGCCATGTCCGAGACGTTACGCTATTAATTTTCCCCCAAATTTATTATTGGTGAGACACTGGATGTGTGTCTATAAATTATCCAACTGGTGAAGTATTCCTCTGAAAATAATGTGTTCTGTTCCACCTTAAAAAATTTAAATGTCCTTGTATTGATGATAAATTGTTGAATTATACATTCATATCCAAACATTATGAAAGATTATGTCAAAATAAACCATGGGAATAACAATAAATTTTTTGTCTATGGATTATCAATAAATTAAAATAAACATTTCTCAAAAAATGTTCATTGTTATAAAAATCCTATTAGGTGTCTAAATTGATAACTACATTTGTAGAGAATTTGGAGGTTATTAAATTTTATCAAGAAACATGAATGATATAAATTATTTCTTATATCCAAAATCAAAAAAATGAAGTCATTAACATTGAGTTTATGATCAATGTACCTGATATTAAACCATTCAATACGTTATCCTAATTTGTATAGATCACATATGTTCATCCTTACTCTCTCATACTATTTTGATGTAAATTACCTTATAGTTTTTTGAATTGGTATACATATTTCCATTTCTCCTTATAGATAAATTAGTAAACACAAGTAAATATTTCTACTCCATTAAATATTCAATATTGATGGTATTTTTCTCTGCACATGAATCAAAAAATCATTCCCGTAATGTAAGCCTCAGATTATTTTTAATTTTTTACCTATTACGTGTGATAAATTCAACACTTCCTTTCTTCCCCCACAGATATTATTTTATTTACAATGTTATCAGAATACCTATTATTCATTAAATTCAATTTTATAAAACTAAAATTAGAGAATTCATTTTTTATATATATATAACATGACACTATATCCTCATGTGGTGAAAATTTTGGAGAGAATAATTTCTTTAAATGGATCAACAAAATCACAGAAAATAAATATTAAATATTGCATTATGGTCTACCAAAATTGTCCTCCACATGTCTAACTATCCTTATAAGGATATCCTCAAAAAAAAATTATCCTCCTCCCTTTGTCTCATATTTTGGTATTGGATTTATATTTTTTCCATTTTTTAATAATGGAGGTATTTTTCAAATAATAACGCATTTAAAGATCTCCATTCCATGTCCTATATATCTAATTCTTCTTTATGGTTTTGAATTAGTTACATAGATTGATATGTAACTCCGATTAGATGATATAACATCAAGAAATTTTTTTACCTTTCAGTACATACCAAAGCAATAAAAATATTTTCTAGGGACTTGATCCATTCATCAGATACCGAAAAATTGTAAGTTCCAATGAATGATGGATATTTCTAACAAATGATGTCGTGCAACATAGTTAGACCACATAGTGGATAGAGATTCCTCTATATATATGTGAAGTTATTTTCCAAAAAAAGCGTGTTATCTACCATAATATAGGTATGATATGATTAGATCTAATTATAGCCTCATTGTTTTACTTAGGTGGAGCTTCCCTACATTGACTATGGGCGTTTTTATGATTCCTATTATTTATATAAATGTGCATCTCTAAAAAATAGAATAAACCAAATTAACTCATGATATTGAATTGAAAAATATTATTCTATTTAATTTTATTCAAAAAATGAAATTTAATCTTAATTATTTTCAATAATATTGTTTATATGTGACCAAGTTACGATAAATATAGTGACAAATGTTTCTACTAAACTTTCCTTAAAACAACTATAGCAGTCCTGTCTCCAAAAACAATGATCCAATAGTTATTTAACATTATGTTTACAATATATAATTGTTCCCTAAGGATCCAACTACTTTGTACACATGAATGACTAGATAATTACATATTCTTACATTAAATATGGGAATATAAAATACAACATAAAAATCCATGAGAAAAAAATTATATGTCATAAAAGATACTTGAAAATTACATATAGTTATATTTTAGGCATCATGGGGATATGAAAAAAATTATGGGTGAGATTAAAGACATAGTAATGAGTAACCCAAAATTGAATCTATGATAGAATAGGCATAATAAGTAATATAAATAAAATAAATGATCATAATAATTCTATAACCAAAAAAGGGATTAATATTTCTATGATAATAAATAAAAATTAGGAAAATAATTACTAATACTCAACTTATGGAATACATAATTCCATAAATTTAAAAAAAGTTTTCAATGAATTATTCCAAGGTATAAATGTAAATTGGTATGAAATATTCCAATAACCATTCATGTAGTTCTCATATGACCAAGTGATTCTTTTAGGGACTATCTATATTGAGCCCTACTATCATTAATTAAGATAAATAACTTTATCATATGAGGTAATGAATAAACTATAAAATACGTAAAAAACTTTCCATGGTAATTAGTAAACCTCTATATTTAATTAACTACTACTTATATTTTCAATATTTTCCCCATCAATAAATGGAAGAATATGGTTTTATAGGAGAGTATTCTAATGTCAACATAGAAACTATAATTTATTTGAAATTGAATTGGAAGTTCCATTATCAATTAAATAAATATAATGTGGTGGAAAGGTGCATTAGAAGTGTTTAGTTATCAATATAATATATACATTGAGTTCATAACTTTAAAATGGTATGATTCTATATAAATTGTATTAAAACCATTCACTATGTCTTGTAAGGATTGTCTGAATTATAAAAAGAATATCCCTCAAATGTTTATATATTTGTGTATAGTATTTGGCCCAATAATCATAGATCATGTGAATATTGTGTTGATACTCAACCATAATTTTATAGGCTGATTAAAACTAGATTAATTTGTTCTATATTCGCACCCATATTCTAGTATCCATACATGTATGTATTTATTATATAAAAGATACCCACACATTACTTTCCAAAATTTTCTATTTTTGGTGTTATGAAGTCTTTAGGTAAAATTTCAATAAAAAACATAAGAACGATATGATTTTGAATATAATTTTGAATAATATTAATAATGGGAGAATCAAAATATAAAATATTTATGGGGTTTAATGTACACCATACAATATAAAACATAGAGTATAACATAATAATGACATAAGAAATTGAAATATGAGTCAAATAACTATTACCATTAATCCCACATAGATTAATGTGCCTTAAACTATTGTTTAAAAAATATCAATATGGATCACCAATTTTTGTATCTTATTTATACATATATAATTTTTTCTACATTATTTATAATTTTTCATGACATGAAAATTAGTTATCTATAATCTATTTTCAATATTGTGTGTGAGTAATCATTATTCATTTGAAGTAGATTCACAATTACAATGTTATTATTAATTATTCTCCTAATGTTATACATTACCTAGATCATAAAAGGGATTAAAACTTAATATTTATTATTATTTATAGGGTAGTAATGTCATTATATGGGGTTTTTTTTATAATCCTTAAATATGCAATTGGAAATGACCATGATTTAGATATTTTTAAAAAATAGACATTTTATCTTAATTAATCAATTTTATATAAATTTTAAGATTATATAACTAAAATAAATTAATTATGAACTTATTGGTATAATATATTTCAATTAATTGAATTCCCATAGTCATCCATGAAATATATTGTAATCATTTTTTATGTAGGTTGTTAAACTGTCTCAAATAAGAGTATTTTATAATTAACGGATGATTACAAAGTGACTTAGTCGGAATATATTTACACTAGAGTCATAATGAACATATTTTTTAGTTTGATTTATCAATAAGGTAAAAATTATAATAATAACCCATAATATGTTATCACATAGTACAATGGAATTATTTTTTTCTCTTAAAGTGCTCTTTTGGATGATTAAATATACCATCAATTTTTTTATCATAATTTTAATAAGTTATCCAATTTTTCTTTCCAAAACCCTAATAACTATATAATCATCATATTTATAAATTAAAACCATTATTAATAGAAATAATTAAAGTTATATATGAAAAAAATAGAAACCAATTATTCTATAGAGTCAGTAGTTTTCACGTACCCATGGTCACTAATTTAATATTCCAATAAATGAGAGAAATGTATTATATTTTTTATTATCCAAAGAAATAAATTAAATTATAAATATAATAATATTTTAGTAAATTATTCATTATTACCTACCACTTATGTTTGTTAAATAAAATTATGCATGACACTTTTTGGAGGTGGTAGTCCGCAAATAAACATGAATGTCATTTTTTTTCTTTTCTTATGAAAAAAGATAAAAGGAAGTTAATAGTTATTACATTATCATAATAACAAAATTATACAACTTATAATTATTTCATTATATAATAATGATATTTTTTTGTAATATTAATATTGAATATAATTGAACTAGAGAAAATTTGTATTTAATATAATGACATGGTCTTTTTCTATGAGGAATACTTGGAAATTGGCGGGGGTTTCAGAAAATATTTTATGATGATATGTTTAATATTGATAAATAGGGTGAAATAGTTTTATAGGATATGAAAAAAAATGTAAGAGTTAATCACGAAAATGGATACATTTAGTCTTATTGAAGTAGTGGTGAGATGCCCCTTTTATAAGTAGTGAGAATAATGATTTTGAAAATATTTCTATTTAATATAAATATGGAACATTTTCATATTTAATGTGGCTCAAAATATGGTCAATAATTGAGTGCGGGATGAGATAAGGTATATAATTTCATAACCATTTCATTTTTCACATTCTTTTTCAACATGATCTTGTGTCATATACTCGTAGAGTTTTCACTTATAGAATTCTTCATTTTACAATGGTAACTATTTATTACTTATGTAATTTACTTTTAATACAAAAAAAACTTGATTCTTATTAAATTATTTTTACAAAATTATTCCATATATGAAATATATTTTACCAAATTAAATTTATATGTGAATGAAAACATTATTTTATCATTTACACATGTAACGTATATAAACCCATTTTTAGAAAGAGTTTATTTTTCTGATTAAAATTTATTTGTTGGATAAAACAAAAAATATATTTTATTTTGTGATATAAAATTATTTTTTTATGAAATAATTATATTTCAAATAGATTTAAAATAAATCTAATATAATTTTACAATTATGATACTTAATTTTAAGAAGACAAAAAATGGTTTCTTTATTAAAAAAATTATTTTAGTTTATAAAATATAAAACATATGTTTTATAAATTGATAATAATATTTAAAAACATACAATATTAATACAAAAAAATATACAATCAATTAAAATGTTTTTTTTAATTTAATGTTATTTATCAGAGAATAATAATGTCTTAAATGTTACAGTTTTGATAAAAACATTAGTTTTTACTATTCAACAAATTATAAAATATTTTAAGAAAGAAATCCTAAAACATAATATAAAGGTGATACTAAAATCATAAATACAAAAAAATGTTAAGGTGATTAAATTTAAAATAAAAAGATTCATTTAAATGTGTCCATGAATGACATCTCTTTAGAGTGTGCATTATTTAATAGTTTTGGGATATTCTAATTACCTTCTTTATTAGGGTATCATGTGTTACGATAAATTAGATCTCATATGAGTTATATTTTGGGAATAATACAAACCTATGTTGTATTGATTTATAAGGATGAGAGGTGTTTTTGACTCCAATCTATAAAAAACATTTATCAAGAAACATGAATTGAATCCTTATAAATTATCATAAATTCATAAAATGATATAATACAATATATAAAAGGTAATAGTCTTATTGAATATGATATCTTTAGTAAATAGAACATTTTAAAATGATATAGTAGGGTGAGGAAAGATTATTATGATGTTTGGGATCATGATTTTTGGGATGCAACATAAAATAGGGTAAGAATAACTCGTGGAAGAAAATTTCCTAAAGACCCAACAACTATCTTGGTTATTATTGAAATTTTAAAATATAGAGAGATATTAATTTTTTTCATTATAGACACCATTAAATGTGTTTCGATTCAATTTTATGTAGAGTGAAGATATGATTCTCAAATAGACAAAAAAAGTCAAGTATGAGTAATTATGTTTTCACTAAGAAGGTAGTAGATGAATGATGTATTTCTATGTGCCAACATACTACTTCATACTGATGGATAAGGGGAATGATTTCTCCATTTATCAGTAGTCAATGGATTCAGAAGTTTGATGATGAAAATATATAGACACATAAAATTCAATTTCCGAGTTTCTTCTGAGAATACATGGTGTATTTACCATATCAATAAGTTTAGAACTCTTCATCACCTTTGATTTTATTGGTTACGAATCCCAAACAGACTTATGGATCAAATGTTATGGCAATTGGATGATGGATAAATTTCACAAAGGGACCTACACAGAGGACCTACACAGTGGAACTAAAAGGAATACCAATGCGGAGGACCTAGGATGTAGTATAATTTTTATACCCCTATGTAGAGGACCTATGCAGACGACCTGCGCGGAAAACATCCCTTTGAAAACGTCCCCTCTATACTTATAAATAGATCCCTTGGGGTCCCCATTTCAGGACTGAAAAAGTTTAATGGATCTCTGAAGCTCGAATTAGGTTTCACATTTTTCTAGATTCATCGTATTGTCTCGGGTAGCTCTCTACACCATGATAGAAGAGATTATTAAATGGGATAAGTATTTCTTGAAAGTATTTTAACAAATTTTACATAGGTCTGGTCCTCCTATGTAAAACATAGTCATCAGTCACCATTCATACTTGCAAGACATATCTTTGTTCCATACCTATGTGGTATACATACGTGGTACATCTATATGTGGTACCTATGTGGCATTCTTTCACGAGGGATATATGAATCCAAATGAAGTATCCTTTTTAAAATCCATTCATGGTATGTTATCTCCTTTCGTGGTTCCCATTTCAGAAAGGGACTAATTTTAAGCCTCCACAAAAACCTCATACCTTGTCAAACCTATTGGAAAGGCACATTAGCGTGTCTCTTATTTGGATTTGTATTTCTATAGTCAGAGGTTCCCAAAATTTGTTTTACAATGGGGTTAGGATTCATGGAGTGTCTGTGGGTTTTTATATACACAGTCACATGGACCTGTCTCTAAGAAACAATGTTGGGAAGTTCCCAGTTTGGAGTAGGGTTGGGTCTTTGTCTCCCCCGTCTCAAAGAGGTGGCCCAAAAACATAGGTCTCTTGTAGGTAAGGAATATTTCATGCATAATTTTTATTTTAATTAATAATAGAGAAGTTTAACTTCCCCTAACAGGATCAATTTTTGGGAAACTAGCATGTCTTAAGCCCGTAGCTTTAAATGAAATTAGTGGTGTCATTTCTCTTCCTCTCTTCATCCGTGGAAAATAAAAAAAGGGATGTGCATAGTGACTTTCTTACCATTTATATCTCTCGTTGCATTGTATTACCACGGACATCCATCCTGCTATAAGCATCTCACCTTCATCCCTTATTCATTAAATTATAACCTTTCCTAATGTATATAGAATAGAGGTAAGGCTCATCGCCTCTCCCACTTCCATCGATGGAGGAGGAAAAGTGTCAACTGTCATTGTCAAATATTTCACATCCTCTTGTTTCTCACACCATGCATGACTCATGTGGGATTAGATATACGTGATGGTTAAAACACGTGCACAAGAACTCATTTAAATGAACTACGAGAACTCTAATTCCCATCATAATCGGGATACATATGAATCCTTCTCAGGGCCTGCATTCATTGGACATCTTCCTCAGCAATACAACCCTAATTACCTTAATCTAGGAATCCTACTCAGGAATAATACCCAAATTAAAACCCCCAAGTCAACAAGGCATCTTTTTCAGGATGTAAACACACAATCATCGCTCTCAAAGGACCATAATCTCTTATGAGACATATCGAACTACCTGAGAATTGATTCACATTTAAATGGGATACGTAGGAAGCCCCCTTAAGTTTCTAACCCAAAACATCAAATCATCCCTATTCTCCTAGGGACATATTCCCAACAGGGCAAGATCCTACTTGAATACCCATATCCTTTCTACATTCCTCAGGAAGCTTCAGCATAAGTCTCACTAATTTTCAACTAATTACCTTCCTCTTAGAGATCCATATCACATGACCTTAAATGTTATGATGTGTCCCATTCAGTGGAACCAAACAATGAGGGTTCTGATTCAGTTCACAAGGATACGTTGGTAGCCTATATTATAGGCATGATCCCAAAATCAAACTAAACCTTCATCCTCAAGGATGAAAAGAAAATTGTAGAGTTCCCCACTGAGTGTATTAAAAATGAGTATCATCACCATGATGATTAAAATAATATCTATGAATTAAATTAAATAATATCATTGATGGAAAACCTCGATTAAATACAGGAATATACATTAATGAAGAACATTGAATACATACTGATGATTCTAAAATTTGACACATGTTAATAAGTGATTATAAATTCCAATGGATACTCATAAAATACATCGTAAATTAACATGGATTAATGAAAATATTTTAAATTTACAAAGAGAGTCCCAGTGTAGACAATAATTCCTCCCAAAAGAGTGTGATGAGTCTGACCTCCCATCCTCTAGACCAATGCACATTCTTAAGTATCATAAAGTTAAAACATAACGAATGACTACCTTTGGAAAGCATGTCCTCTTTGGATAATGAACTATTAAATATCTATGGATCCATGAATAAATCAAATGGAAACTTCCTGGAAATAGTGATTCTTAAAACTTGAACACATGTTTCATGGAACTACGAAAAAAATGTTGAAGTCGATTGAATACATAACAAAGTTAATAATGATATCCACGTGTTAGAAACCTATCAATTGAAACAAGTAGGCCAGAAAAATGATTTAATCACGAATGTATCCATCTAAAAATATGTTTTTTTAATAGATATTTTTGTTTTCTTCATGTTTTCCATAGAACTCCATTCAATCCAAAGAACGGATTTCTCCAAGACAACATATTTGAACTTCCTGACTGCTACTCATGATGGATATCCATCTACGAGGAGGAAATCATCAACAACCCATCATCTTCAGTGATGGGTCAATAATGTGCTGGTAAATTAATATCTCTATCATGTTACAATCTCAAATTTACAGGCTACTCGACAGAATCTCCAGGTGAACAACAATCCTCGATCATTTTTTCAATGATGTCCAATGATCATTAAGAAAACAGTGACAACCTCCATCTCCAACTGGTTTGGTTCTTGATCCCTATAATTCTTCAATCAATCCCTCCCAAATTATTGGGAGGTATATCAAGAGGTCACCCATGTCCTCAATTATAGAATGAGGTAGTCCTTCCTAAGGACTCCCACCAATAGTCACCGCCAGAATCATGTGGTAATGAACCCCCAACATGATGGGGTTATTGCCTCTAAACGTTTCACCCAATTCTCTCAGACTCGGGCATGAAATACGAACTTCCAGGTATAAAGATCATTTAATAAGGAGAGGGTTCTCACCTATACCTTTTCTAGATAATTACTTTAATTTAACTTGATGGAAAACTACGAGCATGAACATACCCCTATCCATCCTAATTTTGCAGCTCAACTGATTCGTCTAACAGAAACCCACAAATCCCACTAGATAAACCCATTGGAGTACCGGGAACATGCACATATACCTATTTATAAGTAATCAGTCAGTCATCAGGCTCATCTGACGGCATTTAATGAAGTTTTCGATTTTAATGTAGTCGCAACTCATAAACAGAAACATACACCTGTTTACAATTACCAATTCTATCACCAGTCTCATCTACTAGTATTGAAGGAAGTACATCTACCATACAACTCATTTTTAGACCTTGTTAAATGAAACAAATATTTTTGTGTATTATACGAATATTAAAAAATATCATTGTGTATTATACTAATATTAAAAAATGTCATTGTGTATAATACTAATATTAAAAAATATCATTGAGACTTTATGATTGGACTATTGAGACCTTGTTAAATGAAACAATACAACTCATTTTGGAAAATAACAATGATAGAACTATAAGTATGAAATAAATAAAAATTAATACCATAATAAGAGGTGATGTTGATATACCCCCAACATCATTCACCTAAGATTGCATACCAAAATTTTCAAGGTGATATTTCATAAGGGGGTAAATGTGTAATGACACATAATTTTATAAATGAAATTTATCGTTTTATAATTATTTAATTTATCATAAATCACAATAAATCAGATAAAAAAAAAATATAAATGTTATAAACTATGAATGGATGAAATAAGGGGCATGTTCATGAAATTAGGGACCCATACCGATGGAAAAGTTACTTGAACATTGGAATAGTAATATAAAACATATGAATATGAAATCATAAAATCTAATATTGAACTCACCAATTAATGTATATAAATTTTATGGATTTTAGAAATGAAAAAATGATATATTTATTTCATATTATATGAAAATAAATTGTTTTAATATGATATATTAGATATTTGAATTTTTGGGAAACCTATATATTTGTTTAATATTTATTATTATATTTACGATTTAAAATAAACATATTTTTAATAATTTAGATTCATAAATTAATTTTTTTTCTTATTGTTATATTATTATTTAATGAGACAGTAATTTATTTTTATCAGTGTTATATAATTAGTTATATTTTTTTAAATTGGAATTTTTAGGTATAAGTAATTATTTTAATTTAAAATTAAATTTATCATATATATAAAATTATTTTCATAAAAAACAATCAAATTTTTAAATCTACATGTCAAAAAATCATTGTTGTGATGTCTTGGAGATTTTCTAAAATACTTTGATATTATGGTTAATAGTGATATATATTAATTTACAGTATATGTTAAATAACTACATTATTTACGTAACATCACATACAAATAATGAATATAAATTTTTATTATTTAATAATTTTTGAATTAAATATTAATTTTACTTTAAAAAGGGTTGGTATGTTTGATAGTGTACCTGATACATAACAACGAGTTTCTTTGAAAATCATATGTTGCACACTAATAATATATTATTCATTTAAATGATAGTTAACTACTAGCCATGGTATTGGTGGGAATGAAAAAAACTAACTACAATATTATTATACATGATTGTTAAATGTATTTACATTATCCAATAAACAGTTAGTTGCTTAAAATATGAATGAATCTAATTTTAAATATAATTTATATTTAAAGGCCGATTTACATCCTTTTAATGGAAAACCCTATTTAAATCTAGTTTTGGTCACATTAATACATTCTATATGACCAAATAAAATCCTTCTTTAGAATTTATACATCAAAATTTACTTTGGGTAAATTTTTGGAATTTTTCCGAAAAAGTTCATTTTTTAATGAATAGTGAAAACATTGTATTTTAATTCTAAACTTTGTTTTAATCTAATTTAATTATATGGTTATATTATCTTTTTAATTGGTATTAAAATTTAATTAGAATAAATTATTACCATTTAATCCAATTTTGGTCATTGAAATTAATTTCACTTTGAAATTGGACATAAACTATTATCAATCTTTTTATAGTTAATGTTTCTCAAAAACACTCTATTTATTTTGATAACGAGAATTATTTTTAAATTTATTTAATTCCACTTCTATTTTTTGAATTTGGATAAATAGAAATAATTTTTTAATTCAGAATATCAAACATATCTTGGGCTTAATTTTTTGTATTTTTCTGAAATACTTCAATTTTTGATGAATAGTGAAACAACTTAGTAGTAGTTAAAAAACTGAATTTTACATTTAAATGAAATTTTAGCACTTCTGTGTATTGAATTTCAAAAATATAAAATACATGGTTGTTATCAAGAAGTAAAATTTGGTTCATTAAGATGAAAATAATTTTTGGTGAATAGTAACTTTTCACTTTAATTTAACGCGGTTAAAGATAAATAGGACAATTCAAGGTAAAAAGAATATTTTAATAATTCCAAATTACTTTAACACAGGTCCAAAACTTATTGGTTGAGTCATTAACGACCATGGGCATCTTTGGGACGATTTTGGGACCCCATTGAGCCACATGAGAGTGAAAATGATAATTTATATTAATTACTTTAATTTAAAGTCAAAAGGTCATTATAATAATCTTTTAGTAATTATTTTTATATGGTGTTATATAAGTTATATTTTGGAATATAAATATTTTTGGAAATATAAAAAGATTTTCTAAATCATGTTATTTTCTTTATAATTTTTAAATAACAAATAAATTAAATTACATATGACATAATAATAATGGAGTATTTACCTCATTAATAAATCATTATAATAAATATGATTAAAATGATTAAAATATTATCCAAAACACGTCCAATTCTGATGGGTTGATTTTATTTCGACCATGAATCATCTTATGTTTGACTATAATGATTTATGGACCATTAGAAACCGATTATCATTATATTATAAAATAATATTTTCATACATTCCTAAAGAGCCCCTCCTCTCCCTTATAAAATGAGACCACTTCTAACCAATTCCTCACACCTCTCAAGCCATTTTGGCTCGTCCAATCTCTTCCAATTAATCTCCCTACATCACTCTCCTCCCCTAGAAGTGTTACCTTAAGAACAAGGCACTTGAAGAAGTCCTTTTGGTCAAATCAAAGGAAGTTACCCAAATTAAAGGTAATAGTTTCTCTTAAATAGTTTTCTTTTATTTTACATCTCTAACCCGTAAACTCTTTTTATTAATTAATTTTGTAACAACTCCATTATCCTCAATATAATAGGATGTTTTTATGAGATTTATCCTAACTAAATTTACACACACCTCCATCTAATGGATGAAGAACATAATGTTTATGTGGATGGAAAACTAACGCCGCAAGAAACGATGATTGTTCAATTACATCTTACCGCCTCTCCTGGTGGCCATTATGATGGAACTGTATTTATATATGATATATATTATTTTTATGACTTCATTATGCTTCTGTACTACATAATTATATCAATATTATATGGTTCCATTATGGGTAAATATGATAATCTCATTTGAGGATGTGCGGACTATCGCCCCGTTGAAGTGATTTGATTCGTTAATGACTTATTTGGGATGTATAAAGGATGGAGTTAATGATAGTATATATTATATTATACTGGAATTATAATATACTTATGTATCATTATGTTTTATTTCCATTAAAATAATAAATAGAAATGAAAATACAGTTCATGCGTACGTACGGATTACCGTCTCCATGAACGGTGCATTTCATTTCATACCTCTAAATGTTATGTATATAAATACATTTATTTATTGGATATAAATGATATATATGATATCCAAATCATTAATATCATTCTGGATATAATGAACTATTGAAAACATGAACAACATGTGATTATAAGAAGTCCATTTTTGACTGTAGTACCAAATATCATCAAAATGGATGTTATTAACTTAAATGATTACATAATGTTTATAAAATGGTAATAAGTAATATAAAAGTAATAATAAACTTTAAAATGTTTCTTAGGTAAGTTGAAATTAACATTAGTTTATTATTCGAGTGATTAAAGAACGATCTTGTCAAGTCAGACACGAGATAAGGGATCTGACCTCTCAGTTTCTTTTCATGTACTCTCTTTTATGTAATTTATTAAATGTTACATGTTCTTATGTTGGAGGATGATATTTTATATTCACCATACTGTAATTTTTATTTTAATATGATTATATACACCCTCTTAATATCATCAATTCATTTTAAGAAATTTTAACTGGTGTCGTTAGGCTGCCGAAGTTTTGTAAGGGATTTCTCATATCACTTTTAATTCTGTGAGATTTTTATTATTCACCACCAATATATTTTATGTGGTGTATTTTGTAATGCCATATTATATATACTATCATTATTATCATTATATTAATGTAATTATGTGATTATTTTTGTGGTTAATAACTTTTGGTCATCTGAATCGATTGAATTACAACGTGGTAAGAGGTATTCGTCTCACTTGTTTTTAATCTCGTGAGATTCATGATATATTTTCCACTATCTCGTTTTGTGTGGTGAATATACTTCCAATGATTTTACTCTTTGTGTAATATAATTTCATTTATGAGTACTCACATTTCATTGGATGATCCTTCTTTCATGTGGCATATGTTTTGTAAGTTACCAATTCGGTAATGGAACTCCTTAACCCAATTCCCATTCTTTGGGTTGATCATATATTTTTTATTTATGCATCCTATGAATATGTGTGGTTGACCTATGATTATTTTACACTTAATTTAAACTTTTAGTGGCTGTATTTATATTTTTCACATATAATTATGAGATTTATTTATCCTTAATTTAAGGATTCCATCTTAATAAGGGATTTCAACTCAATTTCCATTTCCATTGAGACTTCATTGTTGTTATGCACCAATTCACACTTATATGGTGTATATACTGTCCGTTGAAATATTATATCATGAATCCCTTTATTCTAATGATATTATAATTTTCTTATTAAATGTTATTTCTCAATTATTTGTATTCAAGTGTCTCTATTTTTTTTAAAAACTCTTACACTAAAATATCGTTTTAAATTTTTTAATGATTTTTTCTTCTGAATATTATTCATTAATGTCCATGTTTTCAAAATGGGTTTTTGAATTTATTAATATGGACATTAATGTTTTAAAATTATAATTCCTTTAAAGAGCTTAAAAGTGGTATGAGAGACTTTAATTCAAAAATAACTTTTTAAATGTGTTTTGAAAATGGATCGATTATTTCAATATCTTAAAATTACTTCTTATGATTGAAAATGAAATGTTATTGGTGAAATGTTTATATTTGAAATTTTTTATGTGTTATGATGGTACATGAAAATTTGACGGGTGGTTACGTGATAAACCATATGACGGGTGGTAACATGAGTATTAGATCAAGTGGTTACGTTATAACCTCCAATGCATGGGGTATGGAAGTCGGTCGTATGGCTATTCCATTTAGTGATATATGTTGAAGTCGACCGTATTTTTATTCCATTTAAGTATGTTTATGTCCCATGTTACCTTTATAAGTTATGTTTTCTTTATATGGGTTTTATGGTAATATTTTGTTTGAAAAATGGTAAGTGATGATCTTTTATACAGTGAAAATTATTTACTACTTCATAAAGGTGAAATGTATTACTTATGTTAATGTATTCATGGTTTACTTATTGTTTTAAAATACTAACAGTTTTACTTCTTTGTGTATCTTTTATTGAGATTTTTATGCTCATCCCATGTTTTTGAAATTTTTTTCACATGACTTAATGTGGAATAGGGTCAAGGATGGGATTAAGGAAAATTCATGAGGTCTTAAAGATAGAACTACACATAAATGTTTACCAAGACTTCATGTTTTGTAAAAAATTGGATTCAAGGTAGAAGGGTCTACATTTAATATTTTGAAATGTAATAGTTATGGACTAACTCTCTAAAACTCAAAACATGAAAAGAGCATCAATGTGAATTATTCATTTAATTAAAAATTATTTAATGTTTTAAGGCCAGGTCATTATAGTTGTTATCAATGGTCGGTTTAGATAACTTTAGAGGTTAGGTTATTTTTTAATCATAAGTTACAATACTGTAATGGTTAGGATTTCTGAAAGAGTCATAGATTTTTTCAGATAAAGTGAATGGGTTTAAGATAACAAGAATAAGTATATCATAGTGTTTACCCTCCTCATAAGATATTATATGATGATTTTACTGATATACTCACACTGACCTTGTTGGTTTTAGTAAATGGCTAGATCTAGAAGGCACCAAAGTAACAGTGGATGTGAAGAAAACTGTGAAAATTTTATGAACGAGCAACTGAATGATATGGGATCTGCAATGAGGACACTCATGGTTATTCTCAACCAACTATCTAGAGTCATGATTGACCACCTAAACCTTAGTGATATTAATTAGGCATCCTATATCCGAGAAAAAATTCCCTATAGATGTTCAGGTAATAATCATAAAGTTTAGTGTGTTCAGAATACTATGTATCAAAGATGTGGAAAGAAACACGTAGGAAAATGTATCAAATGGACAGAAAGATAATAAAGGTGTGGAAATGAAGGATATATAGAAAGAACATGCCATGGAAAATGGAAGCATCTAGTTGACACTATGAAAGGGAATGAAGTCCTTTCTGTGGGATCAATTGAATGTTTTAAATGTGGTCTGGATGGTAATTATGAAAACACATGTCCTACAAAAAAGTTTTGGGAATAGTATCACCATGATCATACAAATATTTTTTTACCAATACCAAATTAAATTCTGATTGAGGATGAAGAAACTGACAATAACAAACGAAATGTATGAATTATTTTGTAACATATGTTTTCCTATTATTGAAATCATAGGATATGATTCATGATTTTTTTGTAGGAAATAATTATTTCGGAATTAGTTTGAAAGGAATGGTTAATGGATCAAGAAGAATGGTGAATGAGTAAGAAGTCAACATATAAGGGATTCATGAGTTATGGTATAATTTTGGATCGTGAAATGCTTAAAAGTATTAAGGCACTTTTGATGATGGGATTACATTAGAAGAATTTTTATAGTATGTGTAACCCTGATTTTTGATATAAGAAAATTTTGTTCAAGGAATAATTATCCTCTCTTTTTTGGATATAGTTATAATGAACAATTTCGGTTTATATGATCCTTGAATTTAATGCAATTACAGGTTAATACTTTTTGTGTTTCCAAATGAAAGTTATTAGATAAAATTTGTGGTTAAAATATGTTTTCGTTACTTTTGATGAATTTATCATTTATTTTGGGAATGTTATAAAATTATATAGTTTTTGAAAAAGGGCAGCACACAGACATTGTGACATACCATCGTGTCCGATGAAGCAGTTGGAATTGAACCCACACCTAATGTGCGGCTGTTATTTATTGACTTCCACTAAACTACGTGATGTCCCTAGTTAGTATAACTTATTATTTTTAGTTATATGATCATATGAATAATGTATATGTTCATTTTGGGTTATCTATGGAAATGATTAACCTATCATGCATGATATGTGATTAGGTTAATTAGTTTTCAATATGAGTCTTTAAGAGTAACTGATTTTATTTGGAGATAAATGTTAAGATTTATATAGAAAGAATATGTTATTTAATCCTTCAGATATTTGGGTTTGAATATTAATTTGGATTACATTGTAGAATTTTAAGGATAACTGTTTATTAAATGGTATTTGATGAACTTTCGGTTTTGTTGGACAAACTTTCGAGATTAAGAGTACTATTTATTTTTATAAAGGATTATCCTCTTGGTGGTTATCTGATATTGTAGTAAAATTTTTGGTATTAGTTGATGTCTAAATATAAGGGATATAGATAGTTATCCTTTTGTTTATTATGTGATTCTTTAGAAAATGATTCTTGTGCTTTTGATATGACCGAGTCTTTTTGAATGCTCATCGTTTAGATAAATGATTAGTTTTGGTAGAAACATATTAGAAGATGAAACTCTACATGAATATAAGTATATTTTCTTATGTTTTTATTCTATGTAGAATATGAACTCCTCAAAATTATGAAAAAGAATGTAAAACAAAAACATTGTTGGTTTACGTTTCCTACTGGGTAAACAAAGACCATTTTCAGACATCATATGTTTGTGATTTTCTTGTGGTTAACTTTATCCTAATCATGATTCTTATCACTCTACATCAGAACTTTACCCTTTTTTACTCCTCCATATCCATGTTTTCATGGAATCTTACTATGGGTTAACTAGTGTGATGATTGTACTTCTCTTTATTTCATTTATTGTGATACTTTTACTGACTCTTTTCCCGATATGTGACTTTCAATAACGTTTTCGAAAACAAATTTTTAATTTTCAAGGACACAATTCCCAAAAGGAGGGAAGGATGTAACATCCATGACAAATAAATAATATGAATTTTTTATATTTATTAAATTTTTAATAAAATATTAATTTTACTTTAAAAATGTTTTCTATGATCGATAGCGTACCCGATACAGAACAACGAGTTTCATTGAAAATCATACATTGCACAATAATAATATATTATTATTTTAAACGGTAGTTATGTACTAGCAATTTTATTGGAGGAAATGAACAAAAATAACTACAATTTGATTATACATGATTGTTTAATGTATTTACATTATCCAATAAAAAGTTAGAGGCTTAAAATATGAATGAATCTAATTTTAAGTATAATTTACATTTAAAGGCCGATTTACCTCCTTTTAATAGCCAAACCTTTTTAAATATTTTTTTGGTCAATTTAATACATTTTATATGACCAAAGAAAATCCTTATTTAGAATGGGTACATGAAAATTTACTTCGGGTAAATTTTTGGAATTTTTCTGATTAAGTTCATTTTTAATGAATAGGGAAAATATTGTATTTTAATTCAAAATAATGATTTAATCTAATTTATTTATATGGATAGATTATCATTTTAATTGGTGTTAAAATTTAATTAAAATATATTTTTACCATTTAATCCAATGTTGGTCATTGAAAATAATTTCACATTGAAAATTGAATTAAACAAGTATCAATCTTTTGATAGTTATTGTTTCATAAAAACTCGCTATTTGTTTTGATAATGGGAAATAATTTAAAACTAAATAATGAAACATCTATGTTTTCAATTTGGAAAAATATTCATCATTTTTGAATTAGGATTATCCAATATAGCTTATGCTGAATTTTTGATATTTTTCTGAAAAATATCAATTTTTAATGAATAATGAAACCACTTAGTGGTCGTTAAAAAAACTGGCCTTTTCATTTCAATGATATTTTACCACGCCTGTGTATTGAATTTATAAAATCCTACATACATGTTTTTTATCATGAAGTAAAATGTTTTTCATTAAGATGAAAATATTTTTTGGTGAATAGTGACTTTTGACTTTTATTTACCACAGTTAAAGGTAAATAGGGAAATTCAAGGTAAAAAGAATATTTTAATAATTCAAAATTACCGTAACACTTGTCCAAACCTTATTGGTTGAGTCAGTAACGACCATGGTTATCTTTGAGTCGATTGTGGGACCCCATTGAGCCACTTGGGAGTGAAAATGACAATTTAGATTAATTTATTTAATGTGAAGTCAAAATGGACATTTAAAAAATTCTTCTAGTAATTAATTATTATATGTTGTTATATAAGTTCTATTTTAGACTATAAATTTTATTTGGAAATATAAAATGATTTTATACATAATGGTATTTTATTATAGTTTTTAGACAACAAATAGATTAAATTACATGTGACATAATAATGATGCAGTATTTACCTCATTAATAAATCATTTAAACATATAATATTATAATGATTAAAATATTATCCAGAACATGTCCAATTCTGATCGGATGATTTTATTTCGACCATGACCTATCTTATCTTCTCCTATAATGATTTTTGGACTATTATAAACTGAATATCATTATATTATAAAATAATATTTTCACACTTTCATAAAGATCCCCTCCTCTCCCTTATAAAAGCAGTCCACTTCTAACCAATTCCTCACACCTCTCAAGCCATTTCGCTCGTCTATACTCTAAATAATTAATCTCCCTACATCCCCTACTCCCCCTATAATCCTAACCATAGGCAGAAGGCACTTCAAGAAGACCTTTTGGTTCAAACCAAAGGAAGTCACCCAAATTAAAGGTTACAATTTCTCTTAAATTGTTTTCTTTTAATTTATTTCTCAAACCCCTAAACTATTTTTATTACATTATTTTGTAACAAAACCTGTATCCTCAATATAATAGGTTATTTTTATGAGATTTATTTGAACTACATATACACACACATCCATCAAATGGATGAAGAACATAATGTTTCAGTGGATGGAAAACTAATGCCTCTCTAAGTGATGATTGTTCTATCACATTTTACAACCTATCATGGGGGGCCATAATTATGGAACTGTATTTATATATGATATATATTATCTTTATGATTTCATTATGATTCTATTCTTCCCAATTATTTCAATAACTTATGGTTTCCACGGTGGGTAAATATGATAATCTCATTTGAGGAAATGCGGACTACCGCCCCCTTGAAGTGATTTGATTTGTTAATGTCTTATGTGGGATGTATAAAGGATAGAGTTATTGATATTATATATGATTTTATACTGGAATTATAATTTACCTATGTATCATTATGTTTTATTTCCATTAAATCAAATAATATAAATGAATATAGCATTCATGTGTACATACGACTTACCGTCTCCATGAACGGTGGATTTCATTTCTTACCTCTAAATGTTTTGTATATAAATACATGTATATACTTGATATATTTGATAAATATGACATTAAAATCATTAATAATACTCTGGATATAATTATCTGTTGATCACATGAACCACATGTGATTATAAGAAGTTCATTTTTGACTCCGGTACCAAATATCGACAAAATGGACGTTATTAACATAAATGATTACATAATGTTTATGACATGTTAATAAGTAACATAAAAGGAATAATAATCTTGAAAAAGGTTCCTAATCAATTATAAATTATCATTAGTTCTTTAATTAGGATATTAAATAACGATCAAGTCAAGATGGACATAAGGTAAGGGATCTGACCTCTCTCATTCATTTCAAATACTCTATTTTCTGTCATTTCTTTTACGCTCCATTTTAATATGTGGGAGGATTTTATTTTATATTCAAAATACTGTAATTTTTATTTTCATATGATGAGATACTCCCTCTTTCTCTCATCAAATCATTTTATGTATTTTTAAGTGGTGCTATTAGGCTGCCAAATTTTTGTAAGGGATTTCTCATCTCACATTTAATTCCATGATATTTTTATTATTCCCCACCTATTTATTGTATGTGGTGTATTTTGTAATTCCATTTTCTATATAGTATCATGATTATCTTTATATTCATGGTATTATGTGATTATTTTTCTGGTTAATAACTTTTGTTCATACGACTCGATTGAATTACAACGTGGTAAGGGGTCTTCATCTCACTTGCTTTTATTCCCATGAGATTCATGATATATTTTCCACTATCTCGTTTTATGTGGTGTTTGTACTGCCCATGATTTTACAATTTGTGTAATATACTTTCATTTATGAGTTTTTACATCTTCATTGTTTGATCCTTGTTTCATATGGCATAAGTATTGTAAGTTACCAAATCAGTAAGGTAACTCTTTAACTCAATTCCCATTCTTTGGGTTGAACATCTCTTTTTTATTTATATCATCCTATGAATATATGTGAATGACCTATGATTGTTTTACACTTAATATCCATATTTATTTGGTGTATTTATATATTTTACCCATAATTATGAGATTTATTTACTCTAAATTTATGGATACCATCTTTATAAGGGATTTCATCTCAATTTACATTTCCATTGAGACTTCATTGTTTTTATGCACCAATTAACTAATATAGGGTGTATATATTGTCCTTGGAAATATTATATCATTAATACATTTATTCTCCTGATATTATAAAGTTCTGATGAAAAGTTATTTCTCAATTATTTGTATTCAAGCGTCTCTATTTTTGTTAAAAACTTTTAAACTAAAATATCATTTTAAATGTTTTAAAGATTTATACATCAAAATATTTCTCAATAATTTCCATGTTTTCAAAATGGGTTTTAGGATGTATTTATGTAGAAATTAATGTTTTCAAATGATAATTCCTTTAAAGAGATTTAACATGGTATGTGACACATTGATTCAAAAATCACTTTTTAAATTTTTTTTAAATTGATTATTTATTTCAATATCTTGAAATTACTTCTTGTGATTGAAAATGAAATTTTATTGGTGAAATGTTTATATTTGAAATATTATATGTGTTATGATGGTACTTGGACATTTGACGGGTGGTTACGTGATAAACCATATGAAGGTGGTCCCGTGAATACCAGGATGGGTGGTTAGGTTATAACATCCAATGCATTTGGTGTGGATGTCAGACATATGGCTATTCCATTTAGATATATGTGTGGAAGTCAACCGTATGGTTACTCCATTTTAGTATGTTTATGTCCCAATTTACCATTATAAGATATGTGTTCTTTATATGGGGTTTATGGTAATATTTTGGTTACAAAAGGGTAAGTGATGATATTTTTTTCAGTGAAGAGTATTTACTAATTCATAAAGGTGAAATTTATTACTTATGTTAAAGTATTCATGGTTTACTTGTTGTTTTTAAAAAATAATAGTTTTACTTTTTTGTGTAAACCTTGCTGAGCTTTTTATGCTCATCCCATGTTTTTGAAATTTTTTTCACAAGAAAAAATTTGGAATAGGGTCAATGATAGGATCAAGGAAAATTCATCATGTAATAAATATGGAACTAGACATGAATTTTTTTCAAGAGTTCATGTTTAGTAAAAAAATCGATACTCGGTTGAAGTGTCTACTTTGTAATATTTTGAAATGTAATAGTTATGGCCTAAATCCCTACAAAATCTAAACCTAAAAATATCCCCATTGGAAATTATTTATTTAATTCAAGATTATGTAATTTTTTAATGCCAAGACCATATAGTTGGTATCGAATTCTAGTTTAGATAACTTTAGATATTAGGGTATTTTTTAATCATAAGTGACATTACCATAATGGTTAGGAATTCTGAATGAGTCACAATTTTTGTAGATAAAGTTAATGGGTTTAAGATAACACGAATAAGTATATATTAGTGTTTACCCTCCCCATAAGAAATTACATGATGATTTTACTGATATACTCACACTGACCTTTTTGATTTTAGTAAATGGTTGGATATAGCAGGCACCAAAGTAATAGTGGATGTGACGAAAATTATGACGATTTTCTGAATAAGAAACTGAATTCTATGGGATCTGCAATGAGGACACTCATGGTTATTCTCAACCAACTATCTGTTGTCATAATTGACCACCTGAACCATATTAATCTTAATAAGGCATCATATAAGCAAGAAATAAATTCGTACAGATTTTCAGGTAATAACAATAAAGGTAAGTGTGTTCAAAAACCAATGTATCAAGGATGTGGAAAGAAACACCTAGAAAAACGATTCAAAGGGAAAAAAAGATGTTATAGATGTGGAAATGAAAGACATAATGCAAGAACCTTCCATGGAAAAAGGAAGCATCTAGATTACACTAGGAATGGGAAAGAAGTCCTTTTTGAGTGATCAATTGAATGTTTTAAATGTGGTGTGCATGGTCATTATGAAAACACATGTCCTACGAAGAAGTTTCGAGAATTGGATCACCATAATCATACAAATATTTGTCTACCAATATCAAATTTTATTCCTATTGTGGATGAGGAAACTGACTATAACAAATGAATGGTATGGATTATTTCTTAACATATGCTTTCCTATTATTGAAATCATATGATATGATTCATGATTTTTTTGAAGGAAAGAAGTATTTCAAATAAGTTTGAATATAATGGTTAATGGATCATGAAGATTCGTTAATGACTAAGAAGTCAGCATATAAGGGATTCAAGAGTTATGGTAGAATTTAGGATGGTGAAATGCTTAAGTGTATTAAGGATATTATGAAGATGGGATTACATTAGAAGACTTTTTATAGTACGTGTAACCTTGATGTTTGATATATGAAAATTTTATTCAAGGAATAATTATCTTCTCTTTTCTGGATATAGTTATAAAGTACATTTTGGATTTCTATGATCCTTGAATTTGAGGCAATTACAGGTTAATACTATTTGGGATGCAAAACAGAAGTTATTATATAAAATTTGTGGTTAAAATAATTTATGGTAAATTTTTATGAATTAATAATTTATTTTGGGAATGTTATAAAATTATATAGTTTTTGAAAAAGGAGAGCATGCAGACCATGTGACAACCCGTCGCGTCGGACGAAGCTGTGGGAATTGAACCCACAACCAGTGTGCGATTGGTATTTATTGACTACCACTGGACTTCGTGAAGTACCTGGTTAGTATGACTTATTATTTTTAGTTATATGATCTTAAAAATAAATAAGAAGTTTATTTTGTGTTATATATGGAAATGATTAACCTATCATAGAGGATATGTGATTAGGTTAATTATTTTTCAGTATGAGACTTTAAGAGTAACTAATTTTATTTGGAGATAAATTTTAAGATTTATCATGGAAGAACTATGTGATTAAATACTTCGGAGAATTGGGTTTCAATCTTATATTAGATTACATTGGAGAATTTTAAGGATAACTATTTATTGAATGGCCTCTGATGAACTTTGGGTTTTGTTGGACAAATTTTATAGATTAAGAGTAGTATTTATTTTTATAAAGGATTATCCTTTTGGTGATTATCTTATCTTGTACAAACTATTTTGGTTTTAGTTGATGTCTAAATACAAGGGATATAGATTGTTCTCCTTTTTTTATTATGTGATTATCTAGAAGATGATTCTTGTGATTTTTATGTGACTAAGTCTTTATGAATGCTCATTGTTTAGAGAAATGGTTAGTTTTTGTAGAATCTTTTTAGAAGATGAAAGTCTACTTGAAGGTAAGTATATATTCCTATCTTTTTATTGTATGTATAAGATGAATTCCTCAAAATTATGAAAAATAGAGTAAAACAAAAACATTGTTGGTTTACGTTTCCTATTTGTTAAACAAAGACCATTTTCACACATCATAATTTTGTGACTTTTTTGTGGTTAACTTTCTCCAAATCATGTTTCTTATCACTACCCATCAGAACATTACCCTTAGTTTTCTCTTCCAAATCCGTGTTTTCAAGGAATCATTATATGAGTTAACACGGGTGATAATTTTACTTCTCTTTCGTTCTTTTAAAGTGATAGTTTTACTGACTCTTTTTCTGATATGGGACTTTCAATAATGATTCCGAGCCCAAATTTTAAAATCGCGAGGATGCAATTTCTAAAAGGGGGGAAGGATTTAACATCCCAGAAAAATAAAGAATATGAATTTTTCATATTTATTAATTTTTTAATTAATTTTTAATTTTATGTTAAAATTGGTTTCTCTGTTCGATAGCATACCCGATACACAGCAACATGTATCATTGAAAATCATACATTGCACACTAATAATATATTATTATTTTAAATGGTAGTTAACTCCTAGTCATTGTATTTTCATTAATGAACAAAACTAACTACAATATTATTATACATGATTTCTAAATGTATTTACATTATCCAATAAAATGTTAGAGGCTTAAAATATGAATGAATCTAATTTAAAAGTATAATTTACATTTAAAGGCCGATTTTCCGCCTTTTAAGGGTGACCCATTTTTAAATTTTGATTTTTTCACTTTAATACATTATATATAGACAAATAAAATCCTTATTTCGAATGGGGACATCAAAATTTACTTTGGGTAAATTTTTGGAATTTTCCGATAAAGTTCATTTTTTTAATGAATAGTGAAAATATTTTATTTTAATTCAAAACTTTGTTTCAATATAATTTATTTATATGGATAGTTTTAAATTTTAATTTGTTTTAATATTTAATTATAATATATTTTTACCATTTAATCCAATGTTGGTCATTGGAATTAATTTCACTTTGAAATTTGACATAAATAAATATCAATATTTTGATAGTTATTGTTTCTTAAGTACACGCTATTTGTTTTGATAACAGGAATTAATTTTAAAATTAACTAATTCCACATCTATGTTTTGAATATGGTAAAACCGACATCATTTTTTAATTTAGAATATCATATATAGCTTAGGATGAATTTTTGGTATTTTTTTGAAAAACATCAATTTTTGATGAATAATGAAACCACTTAGTGGTAGTTAAAAACAACCGACTTTTTCATTTAAATGAAATTTTACCACTTCTGTGTATTTAATTTGAAAAATAAGAAATAAATGGATATTATAAATAAGTAAAATATGGTTCATTAAGATGAAAATAATTTTTGGTGAACAGTAACTTTTTACTTTTATTAACCGCGATTAAAGGTAAATAGGGTAATTCAAGGTAAAAAAATATTTTAATAATTTAAAATTACATTAACACGTTTCCACACCTTATTGGTTGTTTCATTAACGACCATGGTCATCTTTGGGTCTATTTTGGGACCCCATTGAGCCACATGGGAGTGAAAATGACAATTTGGATTAATTTATTTAATGAGAAGTCAAAATGGACATTAATAAATATATTTTAGTAATTAATTTTTATATGGTTCTATATAAGTTATATTTACAACTATAAATATTCTTTGTAAAGATAAAAAGATTTTATACATCATGGTATTTTTTTATAATTTTTAGACAACAAATAAATAAATTTACTTATGACATAATAATGATGCAGTATTAACATCATTAATAAATCATTTAAATAAATAAGATTATAATGATTAAATATTATACAAAACATGTCCAATTCTAATTGGATTATTTTATTTCGACCATGAATAATATTATATTCTACTAAAATGATTTTTGGACCATTAGTAACCGAATATCATTATATTATAAAATAATATTTTCAAACATTCCTAAAGAGCCCCTCCTCTCCCTTATAAAAGGTTAACACTTATTACAAATTCCTCACACCACTCAAGCCATTTATCTCGTCCAAACATTTTACAATTAATCTCCCTACATCCCTCTACTCCCCCTAAAAGCCTTACCTTAGGTAGAAGGCACTTCAAGATGTTTTTTTGGTTCCAACCAAAGGAAGTTAACCAAATTAAAGGTAACCGTATCTCTTAAATTGTTCTCTTTTATTTTACTTATCCATCCCTTAAACTCTTTTTATTCCTTTATTTTTTAACAAAAACAGTTTTTCTCAATATAATAGTATTTTTTTATGAGAATTACCCCAAAAACACTTACACACACATCCATCTAATGAATGAAGAACAAAATGTTTTTGTGGATGGAAAACTAACGCCTCACGAAATGATGATTGTTCAATTACGTCTTACCACCTATCATGGTGACCATTATGATGGAACTGTATTTATATATGATATATATTATGTTGGTGATTTTATTATTCTTTTATACATACAAATTATATCAATATTTTATGGTTTCCATAGTGGGTAAATACGATAATCTCATTTGAGGAAGTGCGGACTACCTCCCCCTTGAGGTGATTTGATTTCTTAATGCCTTATGTGGGATGTATAAGAATTGATTTAATGATATTAAATATGATATTTTACATTAATTATAATATACCTATGTATTATTATTTTTTATTTCCATTAAAATAAGAAATAGAAATGATAGTAACGTTCATGCGTACATACGACTTACCGTCTCCATGAACGATGCATTTCATTTCTTACCTCTAAATGTTATGTATAGAAATACATGTATATACTGGATATATATGATATATATGATATCAAAATAATTAATATCACTCTGGATATAATGAAACATTTACCATATGAACAACATGTGATTATAAGAAGTCTATTTTTTACTCTAGTACCAAATATCGACAAAATGGACGTTATTAACTTTAATGATTACATAATTTTTATAACATGGTAATAAGTAATTTATAAGGAATATTAAATGTGAAAAATAATCTTAAGCACGTATAAATTAACATTAGTTTATTATCCATGATATTAAAGACCGATCATGTCAAGTCAGACACGAGGTAAGGGATCTGACCTCTCTCTTTCTTTTCAAGTACTCTCTTTTATGTCATTTCTTTTATGCTCCATGTTCTTATGTTGGAGGATGTTCATTTGTATTCACAATACTGTAATTTGTATTTTAATATGATGAAAAACCCATATTACTCTCAACAATTCATTTTATGAATTTTAATGTGGCGTTGTTAGGCTGCTGAAATTTTTTAAGGGATTTCTCATCTTGCTTTTAATTCTGTGAGATTTTTATTATTCACCACGTACTTATTGCATGTGTTGTACTGTGTACTTACATTATCTATATAATATCATGATTATATTTATATTAATTGTATTATGTTATTATTTTGGGGTTAATAACTTTTGGTCATACGACTCAATTGAATTACAATGTGGTAAGGGGTCTTCATCTCACTTGTTTTTATTCCCGTGAGATTCCTGATATATATTCCACTATCTATTTTTGTGTGGTTTATGTCCTTCCCATAATTGTACTAATTATGTAATATACTATCATTTATGAGTGTTTACATCTTCATTGGATGATCCTTCTTTCATGTGGCATATGTTTTGTATGTTACCAAATCGGTAAGGGAACTCCTTAACCCAATTCTCATTCTTTTGGTTGATCTTCTCTTTTTTATTTATGTCATCCAATGAATATGTGTAAATGACCTATGATTGTTTTACACATAATATCCACTTGTATTTGGTGTATTTATATTTTTCACACATAATTATGAGTTTGATTTTTCCATAATTTAAGGATACCATCTTTATAAGGAATTTCATCTCAATTTACATTTTCATTGAGACTTCATTGTTGTTATGCACCAATTAACTCTTATATGGTGTATATAATGTCCTTTAAAATATTATATCATTAATTCCTTTACTCTCAGGATATTATAAAGTTTTCATTAAAAGTTATTTCTCAATTATCTGTATTCAAGAGTCTCTCTTTTTGTTAAATACACTTAAACTAGAATACCGTTTTAAATGTTTTAAATATTTATTCTTCAAAATATTTATTATTAATGTCCATGTTTTCATAATGGGTTTTAGGATTTATTTATATGGACATTAATTTATTCAAAAGATAATTCCTTTAAAAAACATCAAAGTGGTATGGGACACTTTGAATCAAAAATCCCTTTTTAAATTGTTTTTGAAAATGGATTGATTATTTCAATATCTTGAAATTACATCTTGTGAATGAAAATGAAATGTTATTGGTGATCTTTTTATATTTGAAATATATTATGTGTTATGATGGTACTTGGAGATTTGACAGGTGGTTAAGTGATAAACCATATGATGGGTGGTGTCGTGAATACCAGGATTGGTGGTTACGTTATAACATCCAATGCATTGGGTATGGAAGTCTGTCGTATGGCTATTCCTTTTAGTGATATGTGTGGAAGTCGACCGTATGGTTATTCCATTAAAATATTTTTATGTCACAATATACCATTATAAGTTATGTGTTCTTTATATGTGTTTTATGGTAATGTTTTGGTCACAAAATGGTAAGTGATGGTCTTTTATTCGGTGAATATTATTTACAACTTCATAAAGGTGAAATGTATTACTTATGTTAAAGTATTAATGGTTTAAGTGTTGTTTTGAAAAACTATCAATTTTACTTCTTTGTGTATCCATTACTGAGCTTTTTATGCTAATCCAAATTTTTTGAAATGTTTTTCACAAGACATAATGTGGAATAGGGTCATGGATGGGATCATGGAAAATTCATGTTGTCTTAAAGATGGAACTAGACATGATTATTTTTCAAGAGTTCATGTTTTGGAAAAAAATGGATATTGGGTAGAAGTGTCGCATTGTAATATTTTGAAATATAATAGTTATGGTCAAACTCTTTAAAACACTGAACATGAAAGGATCATCAATGTGAATTATTCATTTAATTCTAGATTATGTATTGTTTTATGGCAGGGTCCTTATAGTTTGTATCAAATGTCCGTTTAGATAACATTAGAAGTTAGGGTATTTTTTAAGCATAACTGACATTACCATAATGGTTAGGATTTTTTAAAGAGTCGTAGTATTTTATAGATAATTTGAATGGGTTTAAGATAACATGAATAAGTATATATTAGTGTTTACCCTCCTCATAAGATATTATATGATGATTTTACTGATATACTCACACTGACCTTTTTGGATTTAGTAAATTGATAGATCTAGCAGGCACCAAAGTAGCAGTGGATGTGAAGAAAACTATGACTATATTCATAACGAGCAACAGAATGATATGGGATTAGCATTGAGGACACTCATGGTTATTGTCAACCGACTATTTGGAGTCATGTTTGACCACCTAAACGTTAGTGATCTAAATAAGGCATCATATATGCGAGAAAAAAATCCTTTTGGAAGTAAAGTAATAATCATAAAGGTAAGTGTGTTCAAAAACCTATGTATCAAAGATGTGGAATGAAAAACCTACGAAAATGTTTCAAAGGGACAGAAAGATGCTATAGATGCGAAAATGAAGGACATAAAGCAAGAACCTGCCATGGAAAACAGAAGCATCTAGTTGACACGAGGAAAGGGAAAGAAGTGCTTTCAGAGGGATCAATTGAATGTTTTAAATGAGGTGTGCATGGTCATTATTCAAACACATTTCCCATGATGATGTTTCGAGAATGGGATCACCAGGATCATAAAAATATTTGTTTACCAATAACAAAATCCATTCCGATTGAGGATGAAGAAACTTAAAATGACTAATGAATGGTATGAATTATTTCTTAAAATATGTATTCCTATTATTGAAATCATAGGATATGATTGATGATTTTTTTAGTAGGAATGAATTATTTTGGAATATGTTTGAAAGTAATGGTTAATGGATCATGAAGAATGGTGATTGAGTAAGAAGTAAAAATATAAGGGATTCAAGAGTTATGGTAAAATTTTGGATGGTGAAAGGATTAAAAGTATTAAGGATCTCCCGATGATGGGATTACATTAGAATACATTTTAGAGTATGTGTATTCCTGATGTTTGATATATGAAAATTTTATTCAAGGAATAATTATCTTCTCTTTTGTGGATATAGTTATAAAGAACAATTTGGGATTATATGATCCTTGAATTTGAGGCAATTTCATGTTAATAATTTTTGGGATTCAAAATGAATGTTATTAGATAACATTTGTGGTTAAAATATGTTTTGGTTATTTATTATGAATTTATAATTTATTTTGGGAATTTTATAAAATTATATAGTTTTTGAAAATGGACAACATGCAGACTGTGTGACAACCCGTCGCGTCGGACGAAGGTGTGGGAATCGAACTCACAACCAAAGTGTGACTGGTATTTATTGAATACCGCTGGACTACATAAATTTCCTGGTTAGTATGATTTATTCTTTTTAGTTAGATGATCTTATGAATAAATAATAAGTTTATTTTGGTTTTTCTATGGAAATGATTATCCTATCGTGGAGGATATGTGATTAGGTTAATCACTTTTCAATATGAGATTTTAAGTGTATCCGATTTTATTGGGAGATAAATGTTAAGATTTATCTTGGAAGACTATGTGATTAAATATTTTGGATATTTGGTTTTCAATCATAGTTTGGATTAATTTTGAGTATTTTAACGATAACTGTTTATTGAATGGTCCTTGATGAACTTTGGGTTTTGTTGGAAAAATTTCATAGATTAAGAGTAGTATTAATTTTTATAAAGGATTTTACTTTTGGTGATTATCTGATCTTGTACAAATAATTTTGGTTTTAGTTGATGTATAAATACAAGGGATATAGATCATTCTACTTTTATTTATAATTTGATTATTTAGAAGATTATTCTTGTTCTTTTTATGTGACCATGTCTTTTTTAATGCAGATCATTTCAAGAAATGTTTAGTTTTGGTAAAAACTTGTTAGAAGAAGAAACTCTTCTTGATGGTAAGTATATTTTCTTATGTTTTTATTCTATGTAGAAGATGAATTCCTCAAAATTATGAAAATGAATTTAAAAAAAACTATGTTGGTTTATGTTTCCTACTAGGTAAACAATGACTGTTTACACACATCCTAAGTTTGTGATTTTCTTGTGGTTAACTTTCTCCTAATCATGTTTCTTATCAATCTCCATCAGAAAAATACCCTTTGTTTTCCCCTCCATATCCATGCTTTCATATAATATTAGTATGGGTTAACCAGGTGAAGATTTTACTTCTCTTTCTTAAGTTTAATGTGATAGTTTTGCTGACTCTTTTTCTGATATGGGACTTTCAATAAAGTTTCCGATCCCAAATTTTAAAATTGTGAGGCCACAATTCACAATAGGGGGGAAGGATGTAACATCCCAGACCAATAATAAATATGACCTTTTCATATTTATAAATTTTTTAATTAAATATTATTTTTACTTTAAAAATGGTATCTATGTTCAATAGTGTACCTGATACGCAACAACGAGTTTCTTGGATACTCATACATTCCACACTAAAAATATATTATTATTTTAAAATTTAGTTAGCTCCTAGCTATTGTATTAGAAGAAACTAAAATAAATAACTACAATATGATTATACATGATTTTAAAATGTATTTAAATTATCCAATAAAACATTAGAGGCTTAAAATTTGAATGAATCTAATTTTATTTATAATTTACATTTAAAGGTCGATTTACCACCTGTTAATGGAAAACATTATTAAATATCGTTTTGGTCACGATAATAAATTCTATATCACCAAATAAAATCCTTATTTATAATGGATAAATCAAAATTTACTTCGGGTAAATTTTTGGAAATTTTCCGATAATGTTCATTTTTTAATGAATAGTGAAAATAATGTATTTAAATTCAAAACAATGTTTTAATATAATTTATTTATATGGTTAGATTATATTTTTAATTGGTTTTAAAATTTAATTAGAATGTATTTTTATCATTTAATCTAATGTTTGTCATTGAAATTAATTACACTTTGAAATTGGATATAAACAAGTATCAATCTTTTTCTTGTTATTGTTTCTAAAAAACAAGCTACATTTTTTATGACGGGAATTAATTTTAAAATTAATTAATTCCACTTTTATTTTTTTAATTTTGAAAAATAGTTATCATTTTTGAATTAAGAATATAAAATATATCTTAGGCTGAATTTTTGGTATTTTTCTAAAAAACATCAATTTTTTATGAATAGTGAAACCACTTAGTGGTAGTTAAAAAAACTAAATTTTACATTTAAATGAAAATTTACCCCTTATGTGTATTTAATATCAAAAATCCTACATACATTGTTGTTATCATGAAGTAAAATGTGTTTCATTAATATGACAATAATTTTTTTTGAATAGTAACTTTTGACTTTTAATTACTACGGTTAAAGGTAAATAGGGTAATTTAATGTAAAAAGAATATTTTAATAATTCAAAATTACCTTAACACTTTTCCAAACCTTTTTGGTTGAGTCATTAACGACCATGGGCATCTTTGGGTCGATTTGAGGACCCCATTGAGTCACATGGGAGTGAAAATGACAATTTAGATTAATTAATTTAATGTGCAGACAAAATGGACAATAAAAAAAATATTATTGTAATTAATTTTTATATGGTGCATATAAGTCCTATTTTAAACTATAAATATTATTTGGAAATCTAAAATTCTTTTCTATATCATGATATTTGTTTTATAATTTTTAGACAACAAATAAATTAAATTACTTATGACATAATAATGATGTAGTATTTACCTCATGAATAAATATTTTAAATAATTAAGATTATAATGATTAAAATAATATCCAATATATGTCCAATTCTGATTGTATGATTTAATTTCTACCATGACTCATCTTATCTTTGACTACAATGGTTTTAGGACCATTAGAAACTGAAAATAATTATATTATAAAATAATATTTTCACACGTTCTTAAAGAGCCCCCCCTCTCCATTATTAAAGGAGACAACTTCTAACCAATTCCTCACACCTCTCAAGCCATTTGGATAGTCCAAAATATTCCCAATTAATATCCCTACATCCCTATCCATCACCTAAAATCATTACAATAGGCATAAGTTACTTTAATAAGTCCTTTTGGTTCAAACCAAAGGAAGTTACCCAAATTAAAGGTAACAGTTTCTCTTAAATTGTTTTCTTTTATTTTACTTCTCCAACCCCTAAACTCTTTTTATTCGTTTATTTTGTAACAAAACCACTATCCTAAATATAATAGTATGTTGTTATGATATTTATTATAACTACACTTACTAAACATCTCCATCTAATGGATGGAGAACATAATGTTTCTGTGGATGGCAAACTAACGCCTCACGAAACGATGATTGTTCAATTACATCTTACCAATTATCATGGTGGTCATTATTATGGAACTATATTTATATATGATATATATAATGTTTATTATTTCATTATTCTTCTTTACTTCCAAATTATATCAATCGTTTATGGTTTCCATAGTGGGTAAATACGATAATTTCATTTGAGGAAGTGCGGACTACAGCCCCCTTGAAGTGATTTGATTCGTTAATTACTTATATGGGATGTATAAATGATGGAGTTAATGAAATAATATATTATATTATACTGGAATTATTATATACCTATGTATCATTATGTTTTATATCCATTAAAATAAGAAATATAAATGAAAGTATCGTTTATGCGTACGTATGGATTACCGTCTCCATGAACGGTGCATTTCATTTCATACATCTAAATTTTATGTATATAAATACATATATATACTGGATATATATGATATATATGATATCAAAATCATTAATATAATTCTGTATATAATGGACCATTGACCATATGAACAACATGTGATTATAAGAAGTCCATTTTTGACTCCAGTACCAAATATCGACAAAATGGCTGTTATTAACATAAATGATTACATAATGTTTATAACTTAGTAATAAGTAATATAAAAGAAATAATAAACATGAAAAAGGTTATTAAGAAATTATAAATTATCATTATTTTATTATTTAGAGATTAAAGAACGATCATGTCAAGTCGGACATGAGGTAAGGGATCTGACCCCTCTCTTTCTTTTCAAGTACTCTCTTTTAGGTCATTTATTTTATGCTCCATGTTCTTAT
Source organism: Viscum album (assembly GCA_963277665.1). Classification (NCBI taxonomy): domain Eukaryota; kingdom Viridiplantae; phylum Streptophyta; class Magnoliopsida; order Santalales; family Viscaceae; genus Viscum; species Viscum album. The sequence continues at coordinate 2,133,884,666 of OY728147.1, read as the reverse complement.
GTTGGAGGATGTTAAATTATATTCACCATAAAGTAATTTGTATTTTCATTTGATTAGACACCCCATGTTACTCTCACCAATTCATTTAATAATTTTTTTGTGGCATTGTTAGGCTGCCGAATTTTTGTAAGGGATTTCTCATCTCACTTTTAATTCCTTGATATTTTTATTATTCACCACCTATTTATTGTATGTGGTGTATTTTCTACTGATATTTTATATATACTATCATGATTATCTTTATATTCATGGTATTATGAGATAATTTTTGTGGTTAATAACTTTTTGTCATACGACTCGATTGAATTACAACGTGGTAAGGGGTCTTCATCTCACTTGTTTTTATTCCCGTGAGAATAATGATATATTTTCCACTATCTCATTTTGTGTGGTGTATTTACTTCCCATTATTGTACTATTTGTGTAATATACTTTAATTTATGAGTATTTACTTCTTTATTGGATGATCCTTATTTCATCTGGCATATTTTTGTAAGTTACCAAATCGGTAAGGGAACTCCTTAACCCAATTCCCATTCATTTGATTGATCTTCAATTTTTTATTTATGTCATCCTATGAAAATTTGTGAATGAACTCTGATAGTTTTACACCTAATATCAACTTTTATTGGGTGTATTTATATTTTTCACACATAATTTTGATATTTATTTATCCTTTACTTAAGTATACCATCTTTATAAGGGATTTCATCACAATTTACATTTCCATTGAGACGTCATTGTTCTTATGCACCAATTCACTCTTATATGATGATTATATTGTCCTTTGAAATATTATATCATGAATCCCATTATTCTCATGATATTATAATGTTCTTATTAAATGTTATTTCTCAATTATTTGTATTCAAACATCTCACTTTTTGTTAAAACTATTAAACTAATATATTGTTTTAAATGTTTTAACGATTTATTTTTCTAAATATTTATCATTAAGGTCCATGTTTTCAAATTGGGTTTAGGATTTATTTATGTGGAAATTAATGTTTTCTTATGATAATTCCTTTAATGATATTCAATGTGGTATGGGACACTTTGATTCAAAAATAATTTTTTAAATGGAGTTTTTAAATGGATTTATTATTTCAATATCTTGAAATTACTTATTGTGAATGCAAATGAAATGTTATTAGTGAAATGTTTATATTTGAAATATTTTATGTGTTATGATGGTACAGGGACATTTTATGGGTGGTTACATGATAAACCATATGACGGGTGGTGCCGTGAATAATAGGACGAGTGGTTAGGTTATAACCTCAAATGCATTGGGTAAGGAAGTCGGCCATATGGCTATTCCATTTAATGATATGTGTGGAAGTCGACCGTATGATTATTCCATTTAAGTATGATTATTTCCCAAGATACCTTTATAAGTTATGTTTTCTTTATGTAGAATTTATAGTAATATTTTGGTTATAAAATGGTAAGTGCTGATATTTTATTCAGTGAAGAGTATTTAATACTTCATAAAGGTCAAAAGTATTACTTATGTTAAAGTATTCATGGTTTAATTTTTTATTGGAAAAACTAAAAGTTTTACTTCTTTGTGTATCCCTTAATGAGCTTTTTATTCTCATCCCATGTTTTTGAAATTTTTTTCACAGGACATAATGTTGAATAGGGTCAAGGACGGAATCAAGGAAAAATCATGTTGTCTTAAAGATGGAACTACACATGAATTTTTTTCAAGAGTTCATGTTTTGTAAAAAAAATGGATACTGGGAAGAAGTGCCAACTTTTTAATTTTTGAAATTTAATAGTTATGTCCTAACTCTCAAAAATGATAAACCTAAAAAGATCTTCAATGTGAATTATTCATTTAACTAATGATTATGTAATGTTTTAAGGATGGGTCCTTATAATTTATTCATGGATGATGTTTTTTGTCATGACCCCCTCCCCACAAAGATTACCCCTCCTGGGCCGGCAATGTGAGAAGGGAGATAATGACCCCCGAGTCCCACCTCCAGTAGGCCCCGAGTTGGCGACTTGCACCGAGGGTATAATAAACATACAAATGGGGGGGGGAATTACACTCTAAGAGAACACATGCAGAAAAGAGAGATAGAATAGACTCCAATCAACTCCAACATAGAACTGAGATATAAAAGGAAACCATGTACATATATGAAATGTCATGCAAAAGTACTACCACTGAAAGGGAAAACTAAAAGTACCCAAAAGAAAGTAAAACAGCAGCGACCACAAGCCCGAACAGCTCCTCCTCCAACCGCAAGCTAGTAGTAACCAGCTTGATCTCCAACCTGCTCCAAGTGACCTGAAAAACAGTTTAAATGTAAATAGGGTGATTATAACAGTATACTCAGTAGGATCCTCCCCAAGCCTCTCGTACAAACGTAAAGAAAGCATGTTAAAGCCTAGTGAACAACAAGTGAAACTAACTCGTAACCAAAACAGGTATACTATGTTCCCAACCTCACCATGGCTACTCTCACCAAGTAACACATACAAGAATATAGCATATAGTAAAGAATATCAATGGTACCCTGCTACTACTTCCCCACTGGTTTGCCGCCTTTCCCCAACGACATACGTCCTATACATCTCTCTCCAAAAGCTTGCCCGCAGACACCTGGGAGAAGCACCACACCATCCCCACAACCAAAAGTAACCAGGTAAGTTCCGGAAGCCACCACAGCCCGCATAACGTGTATAATACATCGGGTATATTACCTTAATCCATTATAGCCCATACACCGAGTAGGGATCCTCAAGCCACCACAGCCTATACACGTTACAACTACAGTAGTCCATAGGATACTATATCCAGAATATATGTGTGTGAAATAACCACGAGCCATTATAGCCCTCTACACACATATATGGGTAAAATTAACCATTGTGCCTAATAGAACCAAGATATACCAAGAGAAGAGAGCGGGGTCAAAGGGGGTAGTCAACCATTCAACCTCCCTTCAGAATGTTGGGGAAAGCACCCCCCAGTGCTCAGAATCCCCGGGGTGTCAGTTGCCCTTACTGACAGCGTGGAGTAGCATATAGAAACACAAATAGTACATAATATATATATACAACTCACATCCACACTATGGGCAATACATAGTCTTAGATACAACTGCAGCTAACCCCTCTCAGACTCCAGGCTGCTACTTCAAAGACTAGGTATCTTATAAGCACACAAACATTTGAAGAAATTTATTAGATTACTCCATTCTCATTTTATCAATTCCACTGTACGTTAATTAATTCATTGAACATTAATTAACCATGAACAATTATACATTAAACTGAATTAGCATCACATTCAAAACAACTGCTCCTTTTATGATTCCCAACACCTTTAAATTCCAGTATCTCCATCCCTGTGGGTTTTCACCATTTAATCAAACATTCATTACAAAATTACTTTTCCATATTCCCAGGCATTATTGGAAAGCATCCTAATCTTCTAAACACAAAGGAGGCTCAACATGGTGAGTAGATATACTACCCCTCGAGTCTTTTCCGCCTATAGAAAGAGCATAGACCCATTCTCCCTCGAGAGGCTAAACACGGAAAGCATGTGGCATACCCCGCGCGTCTTCACCTCCTTCGGAACAAGGGTAGCAAGAACAGCTGCCTTGAGCAGTTGGGAAAAGCAAAGAAGATTAACATTCAAAGAAAACCACAAGCATCCAACAACCGCATCTATCCCATTCCATCACCCCTGGTGTCCTCCCCGACACCCACATGCATAACTGATGCATATCGCCACTATAGGCGTCATCCACTACCATAACCACAAGGCCTCCACACCTCCACATATCACAATAGCCATCCAGGCTCACATCACAGCACAAGAAGTAGAAAAACAAAAATCAAAACCTTGGGATCTTGACCCTTTAGAAAACAAGAGGGTAACTCAGAACCCCTTTAGAAATTCCCACATAATCTGTTCTTTAATCCATATTGAATTGGAAGATTTGTTATTCGTAGGTTCCAATAACGGATACCTAATAAGTAAGCTATCACAATTAAATAACCATGATTCCTTCCCTAATTTTATTATCGTCAAATTGGAACAACTACATCAACGGAAATAATCAGATTAATTTACCTGCCTCTTTATCTTTAGCCAATTAATTAAAAAATTAATTCCAGCTTTACGTTCAATATAAATTTCTATCATGAACGAACAACAAAATCAAAGAAAACATATATATCACTCTAACTATAAAACATGAGGCAAACTGTTACCATAGTATAAAGAAACATTATACGATCAACCAATTCATTTAATCTGGTTCAAGTATTTAATTAGGTCAATTTCATTGTCATCCAAAGGACTAAATCATGTTAATTCTACGATTGCACATACACAATTAGAGAAGCCATGAATCCCCTACCTCGAAGAGTTCTTGACGTCCTTTATCCACACAATAGGCCACAATCCTTCTCTCGCGACAACTTATATGGATGAATGATCAACATGGCTTGGTTGCATCAAATAGAGCGGAACTGATCCGAGTAACGTTTGATTTTGAAACTCCTATGGGAATGATTGCAAGGTTCTAACGGCTCGTAGATGAGAACCAGGAGGAAGAACAACGAAGAATGATATCTCGTTCCTTTTAAAAAAATTAGAGAGGCTACAGTTTAAGATCTGATTTATTCTCCATTAAAAACGGATCGCATTAACCCATGCGGTTTGACAAAGTAAAAACATCATGGCCTTAGGAATTATTAATATAGGATTTATAGCCTTTTAATCGGCCATAATGTCCTTAAAATAAGTTTTTAAAATGTATTTTACATTAAAGAAGGTGAAACTGTTGGATGTTGGAAACACTATTCACATACTCAAAATTTGGCAAAGGAAAGAATCAGTAACTCTTAGAATTATGGAAACACTGTTCAAGCGTGAAATTTTTAAATGGATGGAATCAGTAGCTCTTAGGATTCTAGAAACACTGTACAAATGTGAAATTTGGAAAAGGATGGAATCAGTAACTCTTAGGATTTTGGAAACACTATTCAAACGTGAAATTTGGCAAAGGATGGAATCGGTAGCACTTAGGATTCTGGAAGCACTGTTCATAGAACTCAAAAATTGGAAAAGGAAAGAAAAGGCCACCGATAGAACCTTGCGAATAGAAACACAAGTCTACCATTAGATCCTCACTGATAGAAGGTCCCCAATAGAAATACTGTTCACAGAACTAGAAATTTGGAAAAGTGTTAGCCGAGCTACTGCTAGACTGCGGCTACCGGAAGACCGAGGTACTGGTAGGAGGCGGCTACCGGTAAACCGAGCTACCGGTAGGCTGCGGCTACCGGTAGACCGAGCTACCGGTAGGCAGCGGCTACCCGTAGACCGAGCTACCGGTAGGCAGCGGCTATCGGTAGACCGAGCTACCGATAGGCAGTTGCTACCGGTAGACCGAGCTACCGGTAGACAGCGGCTACGGGTAGACCGAGCTACCGGTAGGCAGAGGCTACCGGTAGACCGAGCTACCGGTATGCTGCGGCTACCGGTAGACCGAGCTACCGGTAGGCTTCGGCATGGGGGATAAGTCACCTTGACCTCCCAGAACACCTCCAACACCACATTTTCACAATGTAGTTGACCGGAGAGGTCTGGGCCATTACATTAGATACCTCTCAAAACATTCTCATCCTCAAGAATTAAAAACCAACTCAGAGGAAAAGAGGGTTCCGAACAACCACCCCATAAGATACCTCTCAGGGGAAAACCACCATGGGTTGTTCGAAAGCTGGAACAAAACTACGACATCCGAGAGTATGGAAAAAAACAATCCATATCCAAACAATTCAATCATAACATCACACAAAAGGTACATAAATAAAACATGAAAGGTCTAACCATCAAGGAAACATCATTACATGAAAAGAGTTAAACATTAAACAACACTGTGTACTGAGCACGTATCTGTGACTCACACTCCCATGTACTCTCCTCCATGCCACCGTGTCGCCACAAGGCATGAACTAAGGGGATAGAATGCCCACGTAACACCTTCTCCTTGCGGTCTTGGATCTCCACAGGTCGCTCCTCAAAGGTTGCATCATCATCAATATAGATCTCTCCCCAATCGATAACATGAGATTCATCATGAAGGTAACGAAGGAGCTGTGATACATGGAAAACATCATGTATCCGGCTCGTCTGAGGGGGAAGTGCTACTCGATACGACACAGCTCCAACACGAGCTAACACCTTGAAAGGCCAACAAACTGGGGATAAAGCTTACTTCCATGACCAAACCTTCGCTCCCCACGACGGGGATTCACCTTTAGAAACACATGATCCCCAGCATTAAACTATAATGGTCTCCTTCATTGATCAGCATATGATTTCTGACGATCCTGTGCTGTCTTCAGCCTCTCATGAATCACCTGAACCATCTCTGTTGTATTCTGCACTAGTTCTGGTCCGAGAATTGCTGACTCTCTGACCCCAGTCCAGCACAACGGAGAACAGCATGGCCAGCCATACAAGGCATCAAACGGTGCCATACCGATGGTAGAGTGAAAACTATTATTGTAAGAGAACTCTACCAATGGTAAGTGCTTTGTCAATGAACCTCCAAAATCAAGAACACAAGAGCGCAACATGTCTTCAAGAGTCTGGATGGTTTGCTCTGTCTGACCATCCGTTTGAGGATGAAAAGCAGTGCTAAGGCACATTTGAGAGCCAAAAGAATGCTGGAGGCCTCTCCACACCCTAGAGGTAAAATGAGGATCTCTATAAAAAATGATCGTCCTAGGTAATCCGTGGAGTCTCACCACCTCCTCTAGATACTGTCTCGACAGAACCTCCCATGGGCTCGACTCCTTGATCGATATGAAATGGGAAGAATTTGTTAAATGATCCACTACCACCCATATAGCATCATGTCCTCCCAGAGCTCGAGGTAAACCTATAACGAAGTCCATTGAGATTTCCTCCCACTTCCACTGAGGAATTTCTAATTGCTGGAGAAGACCACCAGGAACACGGTGTTCAACCTTCACTTTCTGGCAGAGTGAACATCGAGACACACATTCTACAACCGTACGCTTCATCCCAGGCCACCAAAACTGACTCCTCAAGGATCGGTACATCTTCGTCACACCAGGATATACTGACAAGGGTGAACTATGGAACTCTCGGAGAACCGTCTTGCGCATCGCCAAGGGAACAAAAAGCCAACCATGATACAACACTCGGTGTTGTTCATCCTCCGACCAACCATCAGGGGCCTCACCACAACGAACTTTGTCTCTCCAAACTTCCACCTCTAGATCACCCAACTGAGACTCTTCCACCTTCTGCATCAGGGATGACTGCACCGTCATCTGGAAAAGACAACCTCTACCCCCAACTTCTCCCATATCAAGATGCAAAGATGATAGCTCTTCCATCACTCTCTAGGAATCACCAGATTCACGCACAACATCATTACATGTCTTTTGGCTTAGTGCGTCAGCTACAACATTCCCTTTTCCAGGTTTATATGATATTTCAAAGTTGTATTCCTGCAAGAACTCCATCCACAAACGCTGCCTCAAGTTCTAGTCACGTTGGGAGAAAACATACCTCAAACTCTTATGATCAGTGAAAACCACAAAGTGCTCACCAATGAAGTAATGTCTCCACAACTTTAGATCAAACACCACGGCTGCCAACTCAAGATCTTGGGTGGAATAGTTGCATTCATGGTGACACAAATGCCGAGACCTATAAGAAACAACTGACCTCTGCTCCATGAGAACACAACCTAGCCCCAGATGTGAAGCATCACAGAAAACATCAAACTGGACTCCTTCCACTGGAAGACAAAGGACTGGAGAACTTACCAACTTCTCCTTTAGATACTCGAAAGCTGTCTGACACAGATTAGTCCATATAAATGCTTGATCCTTCCTGGTCAAAGCTGTCAGAGGAGTCACAACTTGGGAGAAATTGGCTACAAACCTCCTATAATAGCCTGCGAGACCAAGGAAACTTCTCACCTCTGACACGGTCTTAGGGGCTTCCCAAGACACTACGGCTTCTATCTTCGATGGATCCATAGCTATTACCTGTTGGGACACAACATGCCCTATGAAATGAACTTCTCGAGCCCAAAACTCAGACTTTGAAAACTTCCCAAACAACTGATGTTGGCGAAGTGCTCCTAAAACAGATCGTAGATGATCTTCATGCTCTTCTTCAGATGTGGAGTACACAAGGATGTCATCTATGAAAACCACATCAAACTTTTCCAGGAATTCATGGAACACAACATTCATCAACCCCATGAAAACAGCTGGAGCATTCTTCATGCCGAATGGCATTACAACAAAATCATAATGCCAATGATGACAAAGGAAAGCAGTCTTTGTGATATCCTCATCCTTTACACACATTTGGTGATATCCTGACCGCAATTCGATCTTTGAGAACTAACTTGCACCCTTCAGTTGATCGAATAAGTCATCAATCCGTGGGAGAGGATAGCAGTTCTTTATTGTCACTTTGTTGAATCGATGATAATCGACGCACAACCGAAAACTGCCATCAACCTTTTTCACAAACAAAACTGGGGCACCCCAAGGTGACACACTTGGCCGAACAAAACCACACTGCAATAGACCATCAATCTGAATACGTAGCTCTTGTAACTCAAAAGGGTCCATCCTATATGGAGACATAGAGATAGGGGACGCTCATAGCTGTAGCTCGATCCCAAACTCGATCTCTCGTCGAGGGGGTAAGGATACAACATATCCTGGAAAGATGTCAGGGTAGTCCTCTACGACCCTAGGAAACGCCAACTGTTGAACCTCTGAAGAACTCAGCATCATCTGAGTCATCATGGATGATAAGGATGAAACTCGTTTATGGCTCATCCGAGGATTTCTCTCACCAAAAAACACCACTTTCTCTCTATCTGCATCAAGGAAAACGACCTTCTTCCTGTAGCAATCCACAACAGCCTACACCAAATATAACCAATCCATGCCGAGTATGAAATCATATGATTCTATTCGCAAACATAGGAAATCTCCCCAAGAGCGGTGTTTCCCCAACACTAGCTCACAGTCTCTACATACTTCAAACAAGTCAACTCGACATCCAACTGGCGTAGTCAACGCCAAGGGCACTGGAAGCCTCTCTACCTCAAGTCCCAAAGCATGGACAAGGCTGGGTGATATGAAGGAGTGTGTTGCGGCTGAATCAAACACGGCATACAAAAAGGTAGAAAACAAGAAAAGGGTACCTCGAACGACATCTGGCTCGCCTGGGGCTGGCAACGCTAGAGCATGAAGCTGACCACGACCTCCTCCACGGCCTCTCTGACCCTGATGAGGACCACCACCATGGTCGCGCTCTACTCTCCGAGGACGGGGAGCGTCATGGGGCTATCCTCTACCTGTTCCATCTACCCTCTGGTGATCTAAAGCTGGTGCAACCTACTGCTGCTGCCTTGGCTGGAACTGCCTCAATGGAGGAACCTGGAGCGGAGCGCCCGGTGCACGATGAATTCTCTGAAAAGTCGGGCACTCCCACTGCTGATGACCATGACCACCACAAGAAAAACAAGCTTTTGATCCCTTGGCATAGGCCTGAGAGTTGCTGCCTCTAGAGAAATGAGATTGGAAGGGCTGGGACCTACCCCCAGGTGAACGGAAACTCTTCTGTCCTGAAAACCAGGAACCCCGGACCATAGCTTTGCTTCGTGAGGAATCATGACAATTCCCCTCTAGTGACGATCCAGTCCTGGCCAATGTCCTCCCAACAACCTCTTCCCTCACCAGCGCCTCAAGATATGTCTTCAGCATAAATGGGGTGACCTAGCGCTGGATCTCTGGATGCAAAGCCTCCTCGAAATGCCTCGCCCTGGCCTCATCATCTGGTAACAGGTCTGAAGCATATTGTAGAAGGTTCCTGAAATGGATTCCAAACCCTCTAACACTGGAGATCCCCTGTCGAAGGGTGAGAAGCTCCTGGCGACTGGACACCTTCGCAGTCGATGAAAGAAACTAGACTCTAAACCTGTCTCAAATGTCCTCCCTTGTGATTGCTGACTCCTCACGATCACCGAGGAACAAGAACCACCACTTCCTCGCTGCTCCACGCAGCATCGTCAAAACCATGTAAACCCAGTGTTACTTACGAGAACGAATTGAACTGAAGCCTATCTCGATCTCCTCCAACCAGTCTTTTGTGACTGCATCTGAAACAGAGCCCTCATACTTCTGTAGACTCTGGCGCTGAAACTCTCGAAGTGTCTTCCTCCAAGTGTCATCGTCATAAACCTCTACTCGGCGGTGATCTGCTGGAACAGCCTGGTGGGCATCTTCTGCGCAAACCTGACGAGGACGTCGACCTGGAGCCATACCTGTAAAATAACAACTGTTAGAACTCCTAATACTAGAATATGGAAGACTAAACATTAATTAATTAATTGTTTTTTTATTAATTTTTAGGTTACCTATCCCAAGGTCTACACATTCAAACACAGACGCAAAGAATAATGATGCATGATCCTTTCCTAGGTCTCTACCCTGCAACCAGTATAACTTTGTTTAGTAGCAATCGTAAACTTAAAGGTTTGTGCAACAGATCATAGGGGGCCCTAAACGCCTATGTCTCTGCCGGTCTCCAGTTTTTACCCTACTTTCTAAACATGAATGACATCGTTGCCCTACCACCCCATGCATCCTCACCTATGCCTAACTCCAAACTCCATCCTATCCCTCAACCAGACCTCTGATACCACTCTGTCATGAACCCCTCCCCACAAAGTGTACCCCTCCTGGGACGTCAATGTGAGAAGGGAGATAATGACCCCCGAGTCCTGCCTCCAGTAGGCCCCGGGTTGGCGACTAGCACCGAGGGTATAATAAACATACAAATGGGAGGCATTACCCTTTAAGAGAACACATGCAGAAAAGAGAGATAGAATAGACTCCAATCAACTCCAACTTAGAACTGAGATATAAATGGAAACCAAGTACATATATGAAATTTCATGCAAAATTACTACCACTAAATGGGAAAACTAAAAGTACCCAAAAGAAAGTAAAACTGCAGTGACCACATGGCCGAATAGCTCCTCCTCCAAGCGTAAGCTTGTAGTAACTAGATTGATCTCCAACCTACTCCAAGTGACCTGAAAAATAGTTTATATGTACATAGGGTGAGTATAACAGTATACTCAGTAGGATCCTCCCCAAGCCTATCGTGCAAAAGTAAAGAAAGCATGCTAAAGCCCAGTGAACAACAAGTGAAACTAACTCGTAACCTAAACAGGTATACTATGTTGCCAACCTCAACATGGCTACTCTCACCATGTAAAGAATACAAGAATATAGAATATAGTATAGAATATCAAGGGTACCCCGCTACTACTTCCCCACTGGTTTTCCGCCTTTCCCCAACGACATACGTCCTGTGCATCTCACTCCAAAGGCTTGCCCGCAGACACCTGGGTGAAGCACCACTCCATCCCCACAACCAAAAGTAACCAGGTAAGTACCGGAAGCCACCACATCCTGCATAACGTGTATCATACATCAGGTATAATAACTTAATCCATTATAGCCCATACACCGAGTAGGGATCCTCAAGCCATCACAACCTATACACGTTACCCCTACAGTAGTCCATAGGATACTATATCCAGAATATATGTGTGTGAAATAACCACGAGCCATTACATCCATCTACACACATATATGGGTAAAATTAACCACTATGCCTAACAGCACCAAGATCTACCTAGATAAGAGAGCAGGGTCAAAGGGGGTAGTCAGCCATTCAACCTCCCATCAGAATGTTGGGGAAAACACCTCCCAAGGCTCAGAATCCCCCGGGTGTCAGTTGCCCTTGCCGACAGGGTGGAGTAGCGTATAGAAACACAAAAAGTACAGAATATATATATATAACTCACATCCACACTATGGGCATTATCTAGTATTAGATACAACTACAGCTAACATCTCTCAGACTCCAGGCTGCTACTTCAAAGACTAGGTATCCTATAAGCACACAAACATTTGAAGAAATTTATTAGATTGCACCATTCTCATTTTATCAATTCCATTGTACGTTAATTAATTCATTAAACATTAATTAACCATGAAAAATTCTACATTAAACCGAATTAGCATCACATTCAAAACAACTGCTCCTTTTAAGATTCTCATCACCTTTAAATTCCAGTATCTCCATCCCCGTGGGTTTTCACCATTTAATCAAACATTCATTACAGAATTACTTTTCCATATTCCCAGGCACTATAGGAAAAAATCCTAAGTTTCTAAACACAAAGGAGGCACAACACGGTGAGTAGATATACTACCCGTCGAGTCTTTGCCACCTATTGAAAGAGCATAGACACATTCTCCCTCGAGAGGCTAAACACGGAAAGCACGTGGCATACCCCGCGCGTCTTCGCCTCCTTCGGAAGAAGGGTAGCAAGACCAGATGCCTTGAGCAGTGGGGGAAAATCAAAGCAGATTAACATTAAAAGAAAACCACAAGCATCCAGCAACCTCATCCATCCCATTCCATCACCCCCATTGTCCTCCCCGACACCCACATGCATAACTGATGCATATCGCCACTTTAGGCGTCATCCACTACCATAACCACAAGTCCTCCTCACCTCCACATATCACAACCGCCATCCAGGATCACATCACAGCACAAGCAGCAGAAAAACAACAATCAAAACCATGGGCTCTTGACCCTTTAGAAAACAAGAGGGTAACTCAGAAACCCTTTAGAAATTCCCACATAATATGTTCTTTAATCCATATTGAATTGGCATATTTGTTATTCGTAGGTTTTAATCATGGATACCTAATCAGTAAGCTTTCACAATTAAAAAACCATGCTTCCTTCCCTAATTTGATTATCTTCAAATTGGAACAACTAAACCACGGCAATAACAATATTAATTTACATTCCTCTTTATCTTTAGCCGATTAATTAAAAAATTAATTCCGGCTTTACGTTCATTATCAATTTCTATCATGAACGAACAAAAAAATCAAAGAAAACATAGATATCACTATAACTAGAAAACATGAGGCAAACCGCTACCACGGTATAAAGAAACATTATATGATCAACCAATTCTTTTAATCCAGTTCAAGTATTTAATTAAATCAAATTCATTGTGATCCAAAGGACTAAATCATGTTAATTATACGATTGCACATACACAATTAGAGAAGCCATGAATCCCCTGCCTCGAAGTGTTCTTGACGTCCTTTATCCACACAACGGGCCACAATCCTTCTCTCACGACAACTTATATGGAAGAATGATCGACACAACTTGGTTGCATCAAACAAAGTGAAACTGATCCGAGTAACGTTTGATTGTGAAACTCATACGGGAATGATTGCAAGGTTCTAACTTCTCGTAGATGAGAACCGGGAGGAAGAACAACGGAGAATGATATCTCGTACGTTTTAAAAAAAATTAGAGAGGCGACGGTTTAAGATCCGATTTATTCTCCATTAAAAACGGATCGCATTAACCCACGCAGTTTAACCAAGTAAAAACATCCCGGCCATAGGAATAATTAATATAGGATTTATGGCCTTTGAATCGGCCTTAAAGTCCTTAAAATAAGGTTTTAAAATGTATTTTACGTTAAAGAAGGCGAAACTATTGGAAGCTGGAAATACTATTCACATACTCAAAATTTGGCAAAGAAAAGAATCAGTAGCTCTTAGAATTCTAGAAACACTGTTCAAACGTGAAATTTGGCAAAGGATGGAATCGGTAGCTCTTAGGAATCTAGAAACACTGTTCAAACGTGAAATTTGGCAAAGGATGGAATCGGTAGCTCTTAGAATTCTGGAAACACTGTTCAAACGTGAAATTTGGAAAAGGATGGAATCGGTAGCTCTTAGGATTTTGGAAACACTGTTCACAGAACTCAAAAATTCGCAAAGGAAAGAAAAGGTCACCGATAGAACCTTGCCGATAGAAACACAAGTCTACCGTTAGATCCTTACCGATAGAACATTATTCAAGTCTACCGATAGAAGGTCACCGATAGAAATACTGTTCACAGAACTAGAAATTTGGCAAAGTGTCAGCCAAGCTACTGCTAGACTGCAGCTACCGGTAGACCGAGGTACCGGTAGGCGGCGGCTACCGGTAGACCGAGCTACCGGTAGGCAGCGGCTACGGGTAGACCGAGATACCGGTAGGCAGCGGCTACCGGTAAACCGAGATACCGGTAGGTTGCGGCTACCGGTAGGTCGAGCTACCGGTAGGCGGCGGCTACCGGTAGGCCGAGCTACCGGTAGGCGGCGGCTACCGGTAGACCGAGCTACCGGTAGGCAGTGGCTACCGGATGACCGAGCTACCAGTAGACCGAGCTACCCATAGGCAGTGGCTACCGGTAGACCGAGCTGCCAGTAGGCTGCGGCTACCGGTAGACCGAGCTATCGGTAGGCTGCAGCTTGGGGGATAAGTCACCTTTGCCTCCTGGAGCACCTCCAACACCACATTTTCACAAAGTAGTGGAACAGAGAGGTCCGGGCCATTACATTTTTATTATTTAAAAACCATTTATTTCAGATCATATGATCTTATTACTATAGTTATTCATTATAATCATTAAAATTCAATGTATTCATAAAACATTATACATCAAAGATTAAAATAATAAAAAAGAACCCATATCCTCCACTACAAAACCCTCCCCTCACCACCTATTCTCTTAAAACCAATAAATCCTTGAATCATTTAATTTTTTTTTACTAATCCTCTTACAATAATCTTCCCAATGTATATGATCCTTTATTATAAATTAAATTTAAATATCAATGCTGTCAATGAGGATATAAATGACGATAAATTCTAGAGGTGAAATCCACTTATGTTTCCTTTTAATTTATTTTATTATATTGTATTTTTTTATTATATTCTCACCAACACTTTTCCTAATTATATGAAATATAAAGTATCAATTTTATTTTAAAATTTTATTTATTAATGTAATATAACTTCAACATTTATCATTACCTATATTTTTGTACTAGATATTAAAACATCATCACTAATGTGTTGATTTTTCGCATTCAAGGATTATGGCTATTAAATTTCCATTACAACCATCAAGGATTGTCATAAAACCAATATTTTTTTCAAAAATATTTTTATATAATTATTATATTCTATTTAATATTTTGTAACAATTACATATTCATTATATTAATGAATAAAACAAAATGAATTTTTTATGGTCTAAAAATAATAATATAAATTGTTATCATTAATATTTTATCTAATGTGTCATCATATCGTCTATGGAAGAAATAACATATAATACCATTTAATATTTTGGAGGGTCATTAATAGCATATAATTTCAATTGTGATTAACTATTATCTTTTGATATTATTTTCTATACATGTTTATACGTATACCGATCAATAATACAATATATATGAATTCTTCTATAAAGATGAAATTATATATTATATCATATAATAATACACTTATATTAACTAAATAAAATTATAATCAATCATATAATTGTTTAACAAATTCATAATTAAATCTGTAGTGCTTCTAATTTCATTATCCTAGACATTTTCACCAGGTGAAGTACTGTTTCATAAATAAGATACGATATTCTTTTTGAACCACGATTTTTCATTATAGATACATTTTATCTATGTTTACACAGATATAATTGAAAGGTTTTTTTATATAATTATTCAAAATTTTATGTGCATGTTCCTAACTCATGAATCTTGGTAATATGATTATTCTGGGATGGGGAAATATTTTTTTTAAAAGGGTCACCCACTAAAAAATTCCCATGAAACAAACCAAATTATAGATAATTTCCCAATTTCTCACACATTTTATGCACACTACAATATTTATTTACGACACCACTATTTTTCTAAATCCACTAATTTTATGATAAAAACCACCTTGGATCATTTTCTATTATATAAAAACTAATATTCACTTTCCTCTTTAATGACTCTTCAATATTTTCCTTAAACCGATGTAAAATATATAAATCCTTATATCTCATAAGTAATATTTTTACATGGTTTTACTACTGTTTGACATATATTGTCATGATATCTAACTATTTTACCTTATTAATTATTATTTATGATTTCAATCCATTATTTTGTGGATACCATTATTATATTCCATTTTGTAATTCTGTATGACATAATTATGATACCTAATTCATTCCATGGGTTACCATTATGCTTAATTCATAATGAGGAACACATATTTAAGAAAATATTATGATGGTTCTTCTCTAATAGTGCTCCAATTCATTGGGTAATGTTTTTCTCTCAAGATATTATATGTTCAAGGGTGTTGGTGGTTAACCATAACTCATACTAATCATTTGCACTGGTCTTGGTGGTTAGCATTGACTCATTCTACTCCATGTGAAAATGTATTTGTTGATATCCTTGATTCATTCTTATGTCATGTTACATGTTATTTCCAAAATATTATGATTTCATGGTTACATGATCCTATGATATATATGATATTATTACAAATGTTTATTTATGTTGCATTCATTTTTTATTACATCATGTTATGTATTCAAACCCATGAACTATTATTTTTTGATATGTTTATTCCCTTTATAGGATTTTAGTTAATACCTTTTATTATATATTCCCAAAATTACCCTATGTAGATGTTATATATAAATGAGAGTTAGCATCTCATTGTTGATTGTAAATAAAAAAACCCACCATTTTCATTTCATGTTTTCAGTTTTATGTAAAAAATACTAAAAAGACACTTGAATTTATGATCCAGGGTTTGTATTTATTTATTAATTATGCATAAAATCATTAACTAACATGTGTAATATGATAGGTCTATCTAATTTATGATTCATGGAATTATATTTAACATCGTTGTATATTGTGATCTTTTACATCATAACATGATTATGGAGAGGATGCACAAAGTATTTGGTGACCATTTTTTAGTTGAGAACAATGCTTTACCACAGTCATTTGGCCATGTAAATAGATATTTTATGTTTAGCTAATCTTTATTAATGTTTCCATGTTTGTTCAAGGTCATAACATAGAGTATCATCAACAATTAGTGTAGTTTTTATATCAAAGTGAATAGAAATCCAATTTCTTTGTACCATGTTTATGAGGAAATGAATGAGGGACGGCTCAAGGAACGTTATAGATGTCAGATCCAATGGGAAGAAATTTTGGCGTCCTTGTTTTTGTAATTTTGATATTTTTATGGCTATAGTTCATCCAACGACAATTAGGAAAAGTTGAAAATGTCCTTAGTTAATTATCTCCAATGAATAATGATATTTAGTTTTTAGAGTTTTGTATTCTTAGAAGTGGATTCGACTATCTCTATAGATGTTATTCCGATTATTTTCCAACCCCTAGTATGTATTAGTGAGGTGGTGTAACGCTTATCCCTGTGACTATAGTAGTTTTTTTATATTGGTTTTCTCCCCTAGCCACTACTAAGGTAGAAGGTTCACGACTCATTGAATTACATGCCCAAGATTATTCCTATCCGTGATATTGAAGTTTACATTATCATACAGTCAGTGGAATTGTTGACTAAAATAATAATGTCCATTCATCATATGGTTGTTTTTATTGGTGTGTATTTATTGACTGAGTTGGAAACCTTCAGGGGATCTTATGGGAGGGGGAGTGCCAATGGATAAATCATTTTAAACACCCTTTCCAATAGTTTTTATTTTTTTGGGATGAAAATAAAAAAATATTAAAAATATAATTTCCCATATATTTCCATGTAAGATATTAGAATATTTCGTGGAATAATTCTATGTCTAGGAACTGAGAGGGAATGAAATTCTAAGGCACGATGCCCCTAAAATTTAGATTTTAATGATGTTAAATAAATATTTGTGACAAGAACATGATTTTCATAAATATGTGAAATAACTTATAAAAGAAGGTTCATATTCAATATCATATATCACTATAGAGTTATGAATATGGTTTTTACCATAGTAATGATAAAAATTGCTCTCAGTATCGAGCGTTTTAGTAATGTTCTATCATGAGACCAAATAATAAAATTAATAAAATTAATTTTGGTATTTATTTATTTCATTAATGAATGATATCATCACATAATTTAACAAATATAATCACTATCCCTTGGGGTTTATGTATAACTAGATGGACTTTATATGATCCATTTAAGAGGAGAATATGGGGGATCATAGGAAGATGACATCAGATTGAGATTAGTTAGAGGATCATGCACCAATGTAGATTATGCATATCATAAACATCATTGATGATGGATCATTATGAATCAAAAATTCATCCAAACAATTATATGATATATATTTTGGGAATATCAATATTTAATTATCCAATGATGAATCTAAACCAAACAACAAATAAATTGATTAATTGTTAAATCCTTTTGAGGTTATGAATTTTTTTAACATCGATTTTAATGATAATTACTATTTTTTGATAAATTTGGAAAATATATAAATTTATATAATGTAAAAAGATCAAATAGATCACAAAAATATATCCATGTATCATACCTCATCTAGTTTTTTGTGTTTTTCTATTACTATTCCATTTTCCCATCATTGACTTCTAATTTTGAACATCGGTGAACTATCATTCCCCATTACTTATTTTTCATAAAAAATAAATATTTAATGTTTGGGATAGTGTTATTTTATAATGGTTTTCCGACACAATGATGAAATTATATCAAAGGTCAGATCAGGGGTTCACGATACTGGTTCTGTGTGCAACATTGATGAGGTGTGATGATGGTTGTTTATGATATGTAGATATTACCATAAATTTCAAAATATTTTAGAAAATTGTGATTGTGTTAAATATAATAAATATCAACAATTTTTGGTATGATTCTAAGAGTAATCAATCGATATAGATATCTTATAAATATATTCCTGATCTTTATTGATTTTTTTGTAAAATTATATACTACAATGTGTGTAGTCCAATGAACACACATTGTGTAGTAACTTATGTTTAGTTCATGTGTTTTGGAATATTATTTAGTATCACATAATTTGTGAATCTTTTCACAAGCCTAGAGACCCTTAGAAAACATGTTTAGAATGTATAGGCCGTTCACGAACAAGAGGATAATTTGTATTAAATATACTATGGGCTATACCACACACCGTGTACACCATGAATGGATTGTTAGTGTTTATTGGTAGTAAAAACTCCTAATAACATGTTTCCCCAAATATCATTAGAAATTGGATACATGATCTCTAGTTAATAATATTCGTAGACAATGGTAGATGGAACATTGAGTTCCAAATCAACATCTTCATGACAATACTATTTGGAAGTCATCATGTGTTGTGGAAAATAATATTTTTATAGAGCATAAGACATGAGTAAAGATTTTATTATTGAGGCATGACATGTAACCCTAATGAAACTATATTTATTCCATTTGGGGATGAATTGATTTTTAATTATTTCTATCAACACTTCGTTGTGAGTTTCTGTGAGGCTCCTTGTCTAGAATCAGTTGAGTGTCATCCCATGGTCTATTCCAATGTAGGATTGGTGTGGAATCATATTTCTATCATTTAAGGTGAAAATTGTGAAGATTACATATTTTTAGTGTCGTGTGTGCGAGAAACCTTATTCTACAATTTTGAGTCACAATTATCTTCGACTTAATCCAATGTGTATTGGATAATTTATCCATCCAAGAGGCCAATAATGATTTTCGTTTAATATTTATTCCTTATATATAGTTATTCGGAATGGGTGGGACCAATATTTTCACAGGAATCGTTCCTCTTTCATTAATGATGTTTTTGGTAGCGTCTGTTGTCCCCTAGTGAGCCATGGGTATTATCCCCAAGTTTTGTATCCTGATAAGATCATTCTGATGATGTGTATTCTGATATAAATTTTTTTCTAGATGAATCCACATAGTTTTATGTGTTATTTTACTTGGACATAACTATGTATAATTTCATACATGAAGAGTGTTCTCAAATGTATACTTGGTCATAGAGTGAGATCACATCGACCAGTGTTTCCATGAATCCTTTTAATGGAAGTATGGATGGAAGTAGATTAGACATTTGACACCAAGTGTATATTAATAGTATTTTTTGATGTTTTATTATATGACTCATTTTATGATTGATATATATTATAATAATATGACAACATTTTAATTTTTTTTCTTAGTGACATTAGGTATTTCTACTATGTATTATTATAATTCCATCACAATGGCATCGTTCTACACATTTCATGTTATATGAAGAAGAAATCCATTTTTACATAGTACATTGTGTACCAAAAGTTAGTGAATCCCATTTTGGGCTACATAATCTGAGGTGTATTTTGATAATTCCTTTGATATAATCACCCTCCAATAGATAATATAAGATGTTATATTAAACATTTTTATGGTCCTATATCTGGAATCTTTTTATTATCTCAATTAAATTATGTCATACTATGATAGTCAAATTATAGATACATTCATGAATTTTTATATATTATTTCACATTTCATCATTAGATGATTAGGGAAGGTTGTGTGTGTGTACATGTACTTTAGAAAAATTCCTCCTTTATGTATAATATTTCATCTATATTCTTGACTCCATCTCTGTGAATATTAGTGGCCGATATGTGGTAGTTGATGATTAATCCCTGCTGGATTATTTTATGAAAACATATTACTAAGGTGATGATGAAAAAAAGAAATGATATGTCCAAATGTGATGATGAAGGGAATAATATTTCATCATTTAAAATTTAATATTTTGAAATATTTTGAAACAAAATTATGAAAAACAATATAATAAATATTGAAATGAAACAATGATATTAAAATAACTGAAATGATATGGTTCTCTAGGAATAAAATAAATTATTTTTTTCAATATGTAATGTATAACATTATACTGATGTAGAAATGTGGATATGGAGGGAAAATCCCTTAATATTGATGATAATTATTCAAAACAATATTTTATTTCCAAAAAAATTTGAATTCATTAACATTGAAGAATTTTATGGGATATAAATAATGCATTGAAAAAATGGTAAAATACAAAATAACAATATCATATTCTTGATATGATTTTACATGATAATGTTTTATAAAATAAAAATTTATTTTTACATAAGGGAATATTTTGATTAATGAAAACCCCTTATCTTTTCTCCCATTAATTCTATTGAACTATAACCTCATGTATCAAAAATTTAACTAACATAATAACATATTCCACAACCCTATTAATTTCAAAAACCTTTTATAAATTTAATTGATAAATATTCAAACCAAATATATTAGTTTTTATCATCAATTTTGAAAATTTATTACCATAAATCATGATGTTTTTTAACCAGTGTTATAATATCAATGTAAAAATAATTTATTCTTCCAAATTTTATCAATCATTAAAAATACTTGGTACTATAACTGATGTTTTAATAATATATATATATTTATTATTTATTATCCTAAATGGTAGGGAAATTTGCTGTGATGATGAAAATTAGGATTAAATTATTTGGTTTGTATATTTTATAATAGGTGGTATGCAAAGAAAATAATTAGATATTAATATTTTAAATATTTAATCATTATGAAAATGTAATTAAACCATTATTACATGTTTTTACATGAACATGTCATTACATAATTATGAAAAACATAATCGCTGCAACATTACTTATGTAGAGTTAATATCGACCTAAATAAGACTGTTTTATAATGATTGACCGTGTAACAAAATTGAATTATATATTTATAATATAATTTAAAATATATATATATTGTTTCATTATTATCATATATCATCCAAAATATATTTATATGGACAATAATAGATTTCTGTTTTTTTAATAAAATCCTTTTTTCATAGAAGTGGTGGTCTGCATGTACTCATGAGTGACGTGCATATTTCTTCATTATTATGTAGAATGATGTTATATAAAAAATTATAATCACTTAATTTTAATTTTGGTAGAAAAAACATGTTTATACATTAAATTTTACATCATTGACATATTTGAGATGTGTGGATTAAAGAAAACAACATCAAATCTGTAGGTGTTATTCTACACATACGTATGAAAATTGTTGTTTTCTTAGCGGATGTTAATGATTCAATATTTTCTATGTAATTTTTAAATGGAAATTTCTATATAATAATGATACTAATTTCATTATATTATCTTTGTTAGAAATGAATTATAAAATGATTATAATTCTTGATCAGACTAATAGAAATTAATACTCATGTAGGAAGCTAGAGTTGTATATAAGAAAAATCCTTATATGTGAAGGCCTTAAGAAAAATAAGGTTTCCAGAAGATTATATATGTGGGAGATGATACTAGGAGGATAAATAATGAAAATTTTCATGGTTCAAATCATAGGTTACGTTAACTATGAATGAAAGAAAGTGTTATCCTTTTTTAAGAGAAGAATGTTTTCATTTTGGAAACACATGCATGTATTTAAAATTACATGACAACATTAAATGTAAAATTGATCAAAATTTGAACAATATGGGTTATTGGACCACCTACGATCGGAAAACCACTCATAAATTCCCTTTGAAAAAATTTATATGTGGTTAAGGGTATTTTTTTACATTTAACACTTTATGAAAATTATCTTTTACCTTGGTATATAATTTTTAACCTTATACTTTATAATTAATGAAATAAATAAGACAATATCATTTTATCTCTTATGATCCATTTTTATTCAAATATGATACTAATTTAATAAAAATAACATATCAAATGTTTTAAATTTGTTATATTAAATTAAATGTACATAATCACGTATGAAATATTATAGAGAAAAAATAAAATTCTAAATATTTAAATATATACATAAAATAACAGTATATTAGATTCATATTATAATTAATAAATTAGTTTTTTATAAAAATAAAATTTAATAATCAATATATGTAATAAAAAACTAATTTTCATAATGGGAACACTTATTTTTATATATAAAAAATAAATTTTATTCTTAATGTATAATTTTAATTGATGGTTAAACATTTTAAACATACGATTGAAAGTTAATATAATACATTAAAATGAATAATTACATTCATTAAATGGATACCCTATTACATATAATGATTTCTAATTTGTATGATAATCTTAATTAATTATTATAAAATAAAATTTATAATTTTAACAATTTAATTTTGCAGTGTTAGAGTCATTTTATTTCAAAAAACACAATATTACATTAATTTTGATTTGAGTTATTAAAAGATGAATTTTATTATAAAAAATTAAAACTCTAGAAATTTGACATTTTTATTTATTAATACAATACATTATACACAAGAAATGTATTTTATTTAAACTGGATTTTTTTAGTTTTCACACAATGTTATAATTTTCCTTGTAAAAATTTATTGGTTAACTACCATTCAATTTATTATATATTTTTCAATTACTATTTTCTAATATTAATTGGTTGTCATAATTAGTTGAATCATGTAATGAATTTTATTGAATAAAATATAGTTTTTAAAATGTCTATAATTTTATATTGCGACATTCTACCCATATTAAAATAAATTTACACACAAAATTTTATAATATTGAAGAGAAAACATATTGTATATTTCTATCCCCAAATCCTCAATACCGAACATAGCTTTATTTAACATTATATTCATCCATATAACATTGATCAGATGGGTGGTTTTATTTAACAATACCTTATATCGTTGATCTATAATTTTCATTAGCTATAACTCATTTGAGAGATCATGTTTATGATTCAAAACTTCTAAATTTAGTATATGTGATGGGTATAGTATGAGCATCCAAAAAAGCGATAAATGGAATATAATATTTCCTAGGAATGGTTAGGTGGTTGTACTAAAAAATAATATACTTCTCTAAAATTATTATGCATATTGATTGTACCAATGTACCATGGGATTATATTTATATTCACCACAAACCACATATTTTTGTTCATGATATATATTTGAAGAAATAAAAAGTATAAAAATTTTATCCAATGATCTCATTGATGAAATGTTGAATAATTATCAATTAAAAATTATGAAACCATCATGTGACACATAATGTTTTGAAACTTCAATGTAATTTCATGGACATGGTTATGTCATATCATCTTCCTCACTCCATATTTAAACCAGATATTTTAATTCCAATAACTCTTCTCATATTGATCCTCATATGGTGAAATAATAATGCTATAATGTGAAAATTTGATATATTTTAATCATATTTAAGGAATGTTTTGATCCAAAATCAATTTAATTCCATAAAAAATTGGTTTTATCAGTACTTTTAAAATTTTGGGGGACCTCCTAGAAATAAAATCATTTCAAGGATGATAAATATTGAGGAAAAAAATTCCCATATCCAATATTTTTATAATATCGTTATATAATATTTAGATAAAACCTGGATTTCATTAAGATACTATATATCCCAATAAATTCTTACCATTTCTCTTATAAATATCATTTATAATTATTAATTATTTATATTATTCTTGAGAGAGAAAAAATATATTTAATTTCCAAGGACACTGAGTACAACAAAAAATTCATTAATCTGCCTAAATTTTATGGGTAGTCCAATTAAAAAATCAAGGGAGAAATTTTAAAACTTCTATATTGGTATGTTTATTTATTGAAAAATAAAATAATAATTTTTTCATTATACCTTAAATTTTTTTTATACCAATCATAATTATTTGAAATACATAATTTCCCATTTCATGTAATCCAATTATATTGTTAGTTTTATATATATTTTTATCTTTATTTTTCCTAGATAAATAGTGAAGGATGAGCTAGAACCATTATAAAAATATTATTTATTTTTTATTATTTTTACGGTAACTTATTCTTGTTAAAATAAATTGAACTCAATATTTATCAATGTTGAAATTCCTAATATTCAATACCTTTTTTTGATTTTGTAAAAAGAAAATTTTGCGGATTATTTGATCTACTAATTAATTTACTGTTTAGAAATCATTTTGTAAATATAGGATTTTTCTTCCTTTATAATTCCAAGACTCATTTATTAATCAATGAGTGAAGAATCATTTTCAGTCCCCATAATGATAAAATGTAATGATCCTTAAATATTAGTGAATAAAAAACTCCTTACTGTGGTGGTGTTTTATTGACCAGTCACATTCTTTAGTATAGTATAGCCATATCCTATGCAGCATTTTTAAATATTATTATGTGAATATATACGTTGGTCTATTTTGGTTTATATAAATACCATACTTCACATCTACGAGATTATTCTAATATACTTTTAATTCAAAAATACTATATAAAAATCATGTTTCTGATTATGTAGATTATTTCCATTATTATTTATTATTTTTTATTCAATAAAATTACATTCTAATTATGAATATGGAAAAAAACAAAAAAATTAAATAAGATTAACCATATATCATAAAAATTTCTCAAATAAAAATTATTGGAATAAAAGGGTAAATAACCATTATCTTTTTAATCCCAATTTTTATTTACCATATTATATTTTAAAAATTAAATTCATTTTGTTTTAGGTGAACATTTATTTTTTATTTTATAATATTTATTTTATTAATCATGAAAACAATAGTTATAACCCAATATTCAATAAAAAAATTAATATCTTATTCACCGATATTGTTCATCGATATTAATTAATCAAATAAATGAGGTGTTTAAAAATATACTCTATATAGTGATAAAATTATCTAATAAAACTACACATTTATAAAAACACACTGGATGATCCTGTGATTTAATGTCTACGTTCAAAATGCCCTTATCAAAATTCCCAAATTATCTACACAAACATCAGGAAAAATTAATATTTAACATTTTCATCAATAAAGACTACTTTTTTTTAAATGGTGATCCATAAATTATCAATTCATAAAATCCATAATGATATTAGAATAAATTATACACACAAATGCAATCACTATTAATAATTTGGTCATTAACCATGAATGGAAATCAAAATTTTCTATATCTTATCTCATATTCCTCAATTTATGATATCCATATCAAAGGTATTAATTTGATGAAAAAAATATGCTCTCAGATGAATGAAAATTTTAATATATAATGTCTATAAAATAAAAATATTTCTCGTTATTTTATTGATATCACAGTATTTGGAACAATAATTTGTTGATTCATCAAAATTTTTACCAATATGACTAGTACAAACAATAGTGGAGAACAAGGTTGTTTAAAACAAATGAAATTATTATTTATTATTTTCATATTTTATTCCACTAATTCCAATTAGGTCTGAACTCATAAGCCCATTGATCATCCATCAGTTTGATGATTCTGTTGTAATGAAGTGACCATTTTAGTGGTGATTACCCTTTAGTTATCATATGCCATATTTCATCCACATTTTAGTATACATACTATGATGTATCAAAAGAAATACAAGAAAATCTCTACATCACTAAATCATTAGGATGTTACCCAATACAAGGAATTATTCTTTGACTGCAATTTATTCGTCACTAAAATAATCCAAAACCTAATTAAATGTTTCCTTAACAATTATTTTGAAACTATAAAATAATTCATTAATAACATACATTTCATGGATTTATTAAAACATTAAATGTTTTGTTCATAACCCAAGGAATGCATGGTTTTGTGTCTTATAGACCTTCTAGATAAACAACATTTTTGAAAAACATATGATGCTTTATCTATAAAAATTACTATATTTTCTATGTTATATACATCATATATAACATAACCATATTCATAACATGGGGCCTGAAAATATTATAAGGGGGTGATCTAATTCCCAATAAGGGGAACTTATTAACTTGTTATATTTGTAAGATGTCAAATATGATCAAAAACATTAGACCGGGAGAAATTTTACATAAACATTATGATATTATCTATGATAAAAAAAGATTACCCACCTTAAATCATGAAATACGAATATTTGGAAAAACATTTACAAAAACTGACATTAATAAAAAATATAAAAAAATTAATCAATATATAAGAATGTAGAATATAAATAAAATATGGAAGATGAAAAATATTTAGAATAATTAGAAAAACAAGAACATTTTATATATATTGTGGCACATATATAAGCATATATTAACATTTTGAAAAGAGAATTATACAAATTAATTTTATGATCAAATATATCTATGTCACCCCTTTAGGTTTTTTATAAAATCAATATATTTTATTAAATGATTATCTCTCGAGATATAAACCATAAAAATTAAATTGGATGTTGATATAGGAAAAAAACCATCATCAACCAAACATATGAATTCCTCTTAAAATAAAATCATTCAACATATCATCAATTATCCTTTATAATAGAATTGTTTAATAAATTTCTTAAATTGTATCGTATAGAATTACATGACCATTTGATGAAAAAGACAAGATAACCCCAATAAATAATAAATAAGATGTGGTAAAAAAAAATATATTATTGGAACAAAATCATTTTATAATATATGAGTAATGAGAACAAATAAGTTTCAGAAATATTTTAATTAATATAATCATACAAAGATGTGACTTTATAGTAATAGTCTAAAAGACTTTCTTGATTGATGATTAAACATATTACCACATTTATCTATACTATATTAATGGAGAACCCATTTGAAATCAAAAAATTTAATCTTTTATTTAAAAAATTTGACAAAATAAACTTCTTATTTTGAATCAATACATAAGAATTTTGTTTCAATAATTTTTTTTTGTTTTTCTAATAACATTCATATTTTGGTGAATATTAAAAAATACCATATTTTAACTGAAAAAAACATTTTTAATAAAAAAAATTTATAGTGATAAATTATACATTTTTATGTTTTAGAAGTATAATTATATTATAATTTCATCATTTAATCCAATGATGGTCATTGAAAGTAAATTCACATTCAAATTGAACGTAATCACGTGTTAGTCTTATGATATTTATTATTTCTTAAAAATACGCTTTTTGGTTTTTAAAATACGAATTGATTTTAAATTAATAAATGAAACTTCAATGTTTTGAAATTCATAAATTAGAATTAATTTTTTAATTCAGAATATCAATATTATCTTAGGGGAAATTTGGGTATTTTTTTGAAAACATTCAATTTTTTATGAATAGTGAAAAACAATAAGTTATTGGTTCAAACCAAATTTTTATTTTAATAATTATTTATTTTATTTGAATTTATTATCCATTAAAATAGAGATATAATACCAATATAAGTTCAATGTAAATCATTAGGGGTAGATTATAATAATTTTAATTTATATAAATTTCAACGAACTTTTTAGCGTCTTTTATTAACATCCTAGGATTATTTTCAAATTTACATAAAGCGTAATTTTAACACATATTTGAGTGGAATTTCAGAAATAAGAGAGTCACGGTTGATATCAATAAGAAAAAAGTGCTTCAATAAGATGAAAATAATTTTTGATGAATAATAACTTTTTACTTTTATTTGCCACGATTAAAAGAAAATAGGATAATTAAGGGTAAAAATGATATTATAACTACAATAACACATGTCCAAATTCTATTAGACAAGTATAATTATACCAAAAAGAACATCGGAATAATATATTAACCTCTTTGGTCTACATGGATTAGATTAGGATATTTATTATTATTTAATTCATAGAGCAATTAAAAGTGCTGAATTCAATGATTAAATAAGAAAACATTTTTAATATAGGGTTACACATAAGATAAGTTCAATTATAAATATTAATTAGAAATACAAAAATATTTAATAAATAATGTTATTTTATTTTTATTTTTTTTACATTAATAATTTTAATTTATTTTTGACAAAATGATGATGTAGTAATTGCCTAATTAATGAAATATTAAAATTATTAATATTATAAATATCCAAATAAATGTAAATTGAGACTTTATTGAATTCGAATAATTTTATAGGTTAATATGAAAATTTAGGTCTGGTTAGATGATTTTTTTTCAAATTCATAATGCTATTTTGAATTTAGCAAAAACAAAACACCAAATAGTGTCAAAATTGACATAAAAGTGTTTTTAAATCAAATATTATATTATTAATTGTAATTATTTTCCTAAAAATATAAAATTTGGGAAAAAGAATTATATAATGATAGATGTATCATTAATGAACAACTTGGGTTTATATTGGAAGAATATTGTTTGTTTATTAACCATATAATATAAAAATACAAAGAGACATGGACAATGAAAATCTATTTAACAAAGAGTTAAATCAAGAAGATAAAGTTAATATGGTGACCCAATCCTATATAAAACCAATTTGTTGAGTGTTTTTCAACCCATTCCCACCTTATACATTAAATAATTCATTTTTGAGCCTTTAGACACCGAGAAATATTTAATTATAAAATAATATTTCAAGGTTTTCCTAAGGTGCCCCTCACCCCTCTTATAAAAGTGCAGTCCCCCTTCCATCAAATTAAAATTATAAAAGCCATTTGGCTCGGCCAAACCCTACCCAAAATCCCTTTAAACTGTCCTCCCTTCATCCTATATGCCTTACTTTAGTCATAAAGCCATCATATGGAGCCCTTTTGATAAAATCAAAAGGAAGAACCCGAAGAAAAGGTAAATATCTCACCACTTCTTTCAAGTTCTTTTCATCTTCCAGTTCCTTTTTTCTAATTGTTTCCATTATAAAATAATAAATCCAGTATCATCTATATAATGTGATGTTATTATAAATATGTTACAACCATATTCATTATTATATCCATCCTTTGAATGAAATTTCAAAATACGTTCGTACAAACGACTTTCCATCTCCACGTCGTGGTATAATTGTTATTCAATATATTATTATTTGGATGGGTAAAATTATGATGTTTAATTAATGTAAATAATAAATATTAAATGTTAATGATTATTTATATATGATATAACATCCAATTATATATTATTTTAATATCAAACGAATAATATTGTCACTCGTGCATACGTACGAATTACCGTCTCCACGAACGCGATGAGATTCGTTCCCCTTTGTATCCATTAAAGACTCATTTTCATTAGATGATTAAAAATAATTATTAATGACATGATATAATTATTGATATGAATAAGATACATCCCATACATAGAAAACATGACTCATGTAATGAATCAAATAAAGGAAAACGAATCAGTTAACACTCAAAATGATGATAATACCATGATATTATTAACAAACCAATATTATAAGATCATATTCGATATACTATTAATATATATGGTTCATATATAATTTAATAAATATTATTTCACCATTATACAGGAGGTTAACCTACCCTCGACCAAGGAAAAGTTCAAGGTAAGGGGTTTCTTATCTCACTTTTAATTCTGTGAGATATCCAGTGTTCACCACTTATTTATAAAATGTAGTGTATTTTGTACTATCATTTGATATATATATATTATAATGATTCTATTTATATTCACTATTTCCTTTTGTGTGGTGTATATATTACCCAAGGATTGTATTGTTTGTGTAATATAATTTAATTTATGTGTATTTAAATCTTAATTTCATTGTCCAACTTTCATAGGAAATATGTTTCGTATGTTACCATATTCGTAAGGGAATTTCAAATTATAATTTCCATGAATTCAGATTTTCACATACTTCATTGATTATTTTACACCTTGATTTTGTGTGGAATAAATATTTATTATTTGTGTAGTAATTTCCCCTCCCCTTAATTTGGATATACTTTTGATACACAAAATAACTCCATTGATAAAGACTCATGTAATCGATATGAACATGATTAGAGTAATTTTAACTCAATCCCATTTACTAAGTAAAACATCCATTTCAATGTTTTTGTTTTTACAAGAATATGTGTGAATGTCTTCTGATATATTTACACTAAATAACCAATAATATTGAGTGTATTGATTAGTTTTAACTTATAATTATGTCTTTGATTTATCCTTAACCTAAGGATACGATCATTATATGAAATTTAATCTCAATTTACATTCCATTGATACTTCCTTGTTGTTATACAACAATTCACTTTTATATGGTGTATATAATGTACTTTGACATAGTATATCATGAATTTATTTTTTTCTCATGATATTATAATGTTTTTATTACTGATCCAATTTTCGTGACACATCAAATTGATTTTGTTTTTAAAGTTTATTTATAGTTTGGGGAACACACTAGGTCGTCTCTCAAGGAGAGTTGGTGGATTATAGTGTGTTTTTTAATAATTTTCACTAAAAGAGGGGGTGATTTTTAAAATAGTTTTAAGAAAGTTTCTTAACATAAATATTTTAATAGTTGATAGAATAAGGTGGAGGATTATGAATTATGAGATAAGGATAAAACATTAGGTTCACTACATATCTTGGATAGATCATTGTTCTGAAAATTTAACATGGTTTTGTTTAATTATTTAGTTGACGGTTTTCAAGATGTTGACTCCCCTCTTGCATCTCTAAACGTTGCACAAAGTACCAAACCTTGACACAAAATCATGTTGTTAATGTTTGGACTTCAAGAATTTATTAATGGATACCAAAGAATACTAATATATTTTGTATGTGAGAGAGAGAGAGTATCCTTATGTTGACCAATCAGAAAAACTCATGTTTCACACTTGAAATGTCACCCCAATCGGTGTTAAAATGAAAAGTGGTTCACTTAATTATACAAGAGAAATGATCTCAGAAGAGAAACATGTTTAGATAATACATAATTGAAATAATCCACAGACAAATTACACAAAACCAGTAGAGTATCAAGTGTCAGAACTCCCTCTCTAGTATGTGTAGCTCCCTCGAAATGATCGTCCACCATTTTGCTCACCATCGAGAGGAGGAGGATGCTCAGGCAAAACTCTCTCTCCATCCTTGATTCCCCTATGAGGATAGGGGCCTCTATAAATTCATGTATTAGGAGAGAACTATTTTGTGTCTCAAAAATACCAGAGCTTTGCCTCTTGGCATAACTTTAAAATGAGGATCCCAAGGAGCCATTTTATTAGAAAATGGGAATGTGGTTTTGTGAACACAGAATTATTAATACTATTTGTCACAAGTGTTTAGACATCTAGAAAACCTTATCTCGATTTTGATAAAATACCATTGTTGTATCCCCACCTCTTGGATGTCTCCAGATAATGTTCGTCACAATTTGAACACAAATAACCCAAGATATGGACATAATACAACACACCACATTTGAATCCTTGCAGATTTGGTGTGCTAGACATATCAGGTATGAAAGGCCATCAGATGACCGAATAGTCTTTAGTATCTTCATATTAAATGTATAACAATGGGGTTTTTTCCAGACCAAAAAATTTCATCAAAATTTGATTCATGGTATAGTAGTAGTGTGCGGATTAATCCACTGGTGTGCTTAGATCCTGCGTAGTTTGGCCCATTTTTTGTGGACAACAACACGGGTCCTCCAAATCACCTTCAACATCAATGAAATTTTCATGACAATTAACAATGGCCATTTTAATAGAGATAAAAACAAAATAAATCATTCAAATATGTTCTTCAATTTGTTATTATTTTTGGAATTTACAATACAAATTTAGTTTATTACAATGGTGTAAGGGCGAAAATGACATAGTAAATTATGGTATGATCACACCCCCACATCTAACCATTTGCACTCCTAGGAAACGTCACATATTCAAATAAATTGATGCATATATAAATATTCCCAACATAATAAAGATTTAACATTATAGGAAATTTTAATTCACTAAAGTAATGTGATCAATGCACGAACAACACCAAGGAGTTCATCCTAGTGAAAATTGAATAAGATGTCTCATAAATAATATCACAATAGAATTCAATGAGAATCATGACACCAACATGAGAATATAAATTAAAAAAGTCATCTATTCCACTAAATCTCCATGTGTGTGTTTGAAAACCATTCCATGCTTTTCATTCCAATTTCTATCAAATAAATATAGGTTAATTTAACATTATTAAACATTAAATGATTTTTCATCAAACCCATCCTACATTTTTTGCAATAATATTTCAAGACCCACTCACTTAAAAATTCCCAGAAGTCAAACCACAAGCATCTGACCTAGATATCCCAATATGTTGCAAATTTCATCACTCCTCTCATTTTTTATATTTTTTTGAAGTTGCATTTCGAACAAATCTCACACTCTTCTCTCAACCCTTGTTTGATCTACTCAAGAAACTAATTGCAATAGTTATAAAAAGATCAATGGTTGAGGAAGAGTGTTTTTTGGTATTCCCAAGACACAATTTTTTTTACGGCGTACAACAGTCAGACATTTGGTACACACGCATAGGTCAATCATGTATAGAAATGAAATAGGTCAGATAAAGAACAAAGATATGAAAATATCATATAAAGCTAAAAAATAATATCCAAAAATTTATTTACATTATATTAAGTAATAAATATTAAAAAATAATGGTTTGGTGCCAAATTTTTTGGAGATATATGTGACATAGTTTTCCCAAAACTACTAACACAAGGGCCATCAATCATCTCAAATGATTCACAATTATACAACCGTTTATATCATTGAAAGAAAACCAATTCAATAAAAAAATTCACTCAATAATGTTAAATTCATACAAATATTATTTTAATCCTTGGTTATAGTATTTTTAATTTTCCTCCTTTCATGTCACCAAATTATAGAACATCGAAATTGTTGATGGGGAAAAATGAAAATAACATAAAAAAGGCTAAAAAAAGAAGAAACGAGAAAAATATGAAAATTATTAACTAAACCAGGAATGTATCGACCCCCCCCCCCACACACCAAGAATGTGCAGTGTCCTCACTGAAATAACTGAGAATGTGGGAAGGAAGGATAAAACCTGGTGTGTTTTATTGGAATAATGCATCAAGTAGGTGGATTTCCTCCACCAGATTCTCTAGAAAATCCTCATAGAAATGTTTTTGTCGATTCCCATTGACGGTGAATGTTTTCTTGGTTCCTTAAATTTGAACCTAGATAACACCAAATATGGAGACGTTAGTAATAGTGTATGGTCCAAACCAACGTGAATGAAGCTTACCTCGATGCAACATCAGCCTTGTATTATAAAGGAGGTCCTTCTACCCAATGTGGAACTGAAGATGAAGGATAAGAAGGTTATGGGTATCCTAGGTTCTCTCCATATAAATCCTACAGTTTTCATATGACTCTCTTCTAATTTCCACTAGCTCCTGAATCTACAACTTCCCCTGAGCACCTGCTCCAGAATGATTAGAAATGCATTGTTTGAAGGCCTAGTAGGACCGGTGTGTAGAGACCCGTACTTGACATACATGGACATTATATTACTTTTGCAGAATACTTAATACATTACAAAAACAGACACAAAAGGACTATAATAGTTTAGTATCTTTGAAATCTCAGAATATAATCTTCTAATCGTGGTGAAATATCTTCAACATCTCCCATAAAGTTCTTCCCCTTTTTTATTACCTAAAACCATTTTTTAAATGCTGGGGAAAAACATATAAAGGGTGAGGTCAAATGCTCATTAAGGGTATGAATGGAGAAAATAGAACAAATCATATGCATTTGAACTTATAAAAATCATGAACATAATGGTTAAAAATCAAAATCTTGAGCAACGACATAAAACATGGCAGTATTTAAGGCATCGATCATAAAAAAACATTAATCATGCTAAAATAGCATGGAAATAAAACATGTATTTCTGTAAACCATTAAGCACATATTATGATTTCTATAGTAGCCAAGGCATTACTACTATGACCATCTTAGTGGAAAAAGTCCCTTTCTAAAGCGAGTTCACTCCTCGTACCAGTCCTGTACCACTGAACCAGATTAACTTTCCATTGTATCCATGTATATCTCATGAGATATAAATATTTACCCAATGCATTCGAGGGAGATATTGGTCTCACCCATCTAATAATGAAGTCATTCTTAGATGTGCCACAACAGAAACATAAATCATTAATCATAACCCAATGAATAATATGGGTTTTATAAACACCATCCCATCATAACATAATGGATATAAATCAAATAGATATCATCTCATCATAAGAAAATTAAAGCCATGTAAATCATAGAGACATTATACTTGAAACATAATCATACTAAATAATGACATTTTAGATGAAAAATAGGTTTGACAAAATTCTTGAAATGAATTCTTGATTAACATATCCTTTCATCTTCAAAGTCATTTTCTTTTAACAAAATGGCATGAAATTTTAAACTAAATGGATATTTTCTAAAAATAATCATGAAATATTATTGAGGAAGCTTCATGAAAAATTAAGAGTTATGAAACTGTAAAAATCTGTTCATGCCATATATGTTAAAAAACATTCTCCTCGTACATTTAACAGAAAAGTCAAAAAGTACCATGTATGATAAAGAAAAGAAAGATTCCATCCATAACCCAAACTAAAAGTCATAGGGGTGTAAAATTGACATTAATATTATATGGAATAATATTAAACACTTTATTAGAACCTTGTTTTTGGACATGGTTGAAATATATAACCCCTTTAAATACTTACGTATAAGCAATCTCGTATAATCATGAGATTTTCTAAATTATCCCGTACCTTATGTCCCGATATTATTCATATGTATCAGAACCTCCTGTATAATGATTTAAATAATTTGATTGAATTATTAAATAATCATATTCATTCTTATGATATCATATATGGTACACTTATGACTATATACTAACCGTTCTTTTGTAAATTCCTTGTTAATGCATTGGTTTGGGTAAAATAGTTTCATTTATCTTAGGTGTTTCAATTTTTTATTCGTGATATTATTTCTCATATCCTGATTTAATTAATTTCAGAATGTAAAACATGATTTATATATAATATATATTCATTATATAAATATATATGATAGATTGATAAATGGAATGAGATACACCATTCATGGAGACGGTAGGCCGTACGTACGCATGAATGCTGTTTTCCTTTCCTTATTGAATGAAATTAAGTAAATGAAACATACATGTACATAAATTGAGATTACTTATAATGTAATATCTTTAATGATTATTTATTATATATATACTTTATTATCATACTTGAATGTTTAATCATGGAAAATTAATCTCATCGCATTTGTGGAGACGGTTGTCCGTACGTACGCCCGATCGGTGATATCATTCCCATAATTATGGAATAGAATTAGATTGAATGATATTATATATCATAATCACTATGATGTTACAATAAACATATATATTTATTCTTTACACCATTATACCACTCCATTTAAGGTGGTGGTGAAAAAACTAATTACACCACGGCCTGGAGATGGTATTCCGTACATACACACATGTGGTAATTTCATTTTCTGTACGATGGATAGAATGTGAAATGGGTTTGTTTAATATTTATAATGTTATATATTTATATTAGTGGTACTTATCGTATTAATTTTCAATGAATTAACTAAATTAGAGGATGTTGTTGTAGAAATAATCATTAATGAATTGGAAGAAGAGGTCACCTCTTCTTCGACACACCTCCTTTATGATTACTCTAAAGGGACTAGAGTTTGTCTTTTGAGATAAAAAAAACCACCAGAATTTTTCTAGGTATGTGTATAAAAGAAATTGGAAGAGTTTGGCCGAGATTGAAGGCTCAAAGTGTTGTGAGGCCGAGAGGGAGAAGGTTCCCTTTGATAATGGAGGAGTGGGGAACCTTTGGAATCGTAAAACAATATTAATTTATAATAAATCAAATCCCACATAAAAACCTCAAAAAATGGATAAATTAAAATATGATATTAGATAAGGTTGTTATCTCATCATCCAATATAATTTTGAAAAGTTGGGAATTTATTTTAAACCTTATCAATTTGATTTATCCTTATTTAATTTATTTAATTTTTTTGGGGTAATAATATTCTAGATTTTAAATTGTAACAAATAATTACAGATGTGTTGAGAATTATCAATAATTGGGTACTTTATGAAATTTTAGACCATAAAAATTTCAATGTATAATTTTGAAATATTTATGTGACTTATAATAAATTTAATAATATGTTATTTTTATAAAATAAAAACAATTTTCATTTTTACACTTTAAATTTATATGAATTTAAATAAAATTAAAACAAATTATGTATTCAAAAAAATATAATAGTTTTTTGACATTTCATATTCATATATAAAATTTGTGGAGAACATTAATTAGTTCATATAATGTTTATTTTAATATTTATAAAATCAATTATTAGATATTTCACTTATTAAAACAATTACTACATTATTTTCGTATTATCATTTAGTTTTCTTATTAGTTTCATAAAATTAAAAATAAAATCCTATGATGAAGATAAATATATTTCCTTTCGTAATAATATATTTACTCAAATTTATCATCTTAAAATCTGATCATTTAAATTGTTATATTTATTAAATTATGAAGGTGTCATCTTTGACATCATTTAATATTTAATAATATTAATGTCATAATCTGTTTTATAAGGCTCTTAGTGGTCCAGAAATAGAGCCTTGGATGCCTAGGGTATATATATACTCTACCAATAAGTTTTGGTCATGTTTTTGGTCCTTTTGATAGGTATTATTATTTTAATAAAAAATATATTATTGATATTTCACTAAATAAATAATTTCAATCTCATTAATGTATAAGCTATTAAGGTAATTAAATATTTATTAAAAATTATAAATAAATTACCATGATAATGAAAATCAATTTAGCATTCAAATTATTATTAATAATCGAAATTCTATTATATATATCCTAATATTAAAAACAATCTAATTATTATAGTTTGAGTGAGGCATATTTCTCTTTCATTAAAATAAATTAAATTAAAGATCATAATCACATCCAAATGGGTTACGATGGATTCTATTTCGACCCAAATATGTCTTAGGAAGATATATAATCATCCAATTATATTAATACAAGTGTTAGGGTAATTTTATAATATTATATTTATGATTAATTATCCGATTTACCTTTAACTATGGTAAATAAAATTTACCATATTTACTATGCATAGTGACCAAAAATAAAAAGTAGCCATTTAACATAATTTGAACCTACTGATTCCAAATATGGAATCAATTTTTCAAAATTCAAATCACAGAAGTTGTAGAATGTAATTTAAAATTTATCTCGTTGTGAAGAAAACGAGTTTTAAAAGTTATAACATTACAAAAGATTGAAATTATTTTACCTATTAATTCAATGTAAAATCAATGCTAATTACATACATTATATTAAATGGTAAAAATATATTCTATTTATACATTAAATCAATTTAATAATATAATTTAACCATATAAATTATTACAATGAAAAAAGTAGTTATTAATTAAAATATAGTGTGTTTTTACTATTCATCAAAAGATGAAAGTTATTAGAATAATATGTAAAATTTATGAAAGTTATATATTTATATCCTAATTCCCAAGAACAATTTTATTTTTCCAAATTAAACTTATAAACATGTTAAAAACTAGATTTTATATGGGTGTTCCATCAAAAGGTGGGAAAACTGCATTTTTTTAATAATAGTTTTTTTACTCAAAAAATTTATTTTTTTCTCATAACATGTTCTAGATAATGTATAAGAGGAATAATAATGTTATTAAATTAAAAATTTAGTTAAAAATATTCATAACGGCTAGTCCATAATAATATTAAAACAACATATCGTTCTTTAGTGAAACCTGGTATTTTGTGCTACACACGCTATAGAAAAAGGTTGTAATTGCATGTAATGAAAGCCAAGTCAGGGATGGTTATAGTGAAAGAACATTTTGTTTTAGAATACAACACAATACATAAATGAAATATAAATGAATAGTTCTCAAAATATCTCAGGTTGTTGTATTCTACCCCCCCCCCCCTTAAAATGAATTTCTACCTCGAAATGCGTCATGGTTATAAATAGTTTACTACTTGAATGTTTCTTTCATAGAAACCTACATTGTAAAAAGAAATAAAAAAACCTAAATTTAAAATGTGAGGTATGAAACATATCAGTTACCCAAATTAACTCATCCTTGGGTTTCCACATTGGAAAAAATAGGTTAAAATATGGGTATGGAAGAGAAACCTAACCATCATGTTTTGATGGAGAGTGGTAGAGAACATGGATATGAAAAATCCAACAGTCTCATAGCCATAAATTTTGGATTATATAAGTTATCATCTTATTCATCGGATATAAGGGTTCTAGGACAACATTTTTTGTTTTCAAGATCATTTCCCTAATTTTGAAGAATTTTAATTTGAAGAAATACTTACTTTATTTCTGTATAATCTCACTGTTGTTCATGCCTTGATCAATTTTCACTTCATCACTTAATGAAATGAAGTTGAATTTTTCATTCATGATGTGTTAGAAAATCATGTGATAGAATGATGGGTCATTCCATATGTCTCAAAAAAAGATTAGCAAAAGATATCAAATATATATAAGTCCATCTATGGTGAGGTTAATCATATATGATTCCAAAAATTGATTCATACTTCATTTATCATACCTCGTAATAAAATAAAAATAGTTTTTACTAACCAGGGACTTCTTGTAGGCTAGTGGTAGGTGATAATGGAATGTCGCACTTCGTTTGTGTGTTAGACACCCACATCATTGTCCAACGCAACGGGTTGTCTCCCGTCCTATAGGTTGTCCTTTTTCTAAAACTAGACTATTATAAAATTACATAAATTATATAGAAAAAAAGTTCTATTCTTAAACAATACTATCTTTTGTCTAACATAATTCATTCCAATCATTAGGCTTATCCAAAATCCATCGGTCCAGGCTCATAGTATAAAGAAAATGATTACTGGAATGGTCACATAATAACCAAGTGAATACCATCACTTATCCCCCATATATCATAATATATATCTTGTTGATAGCATTCCATACATGTGAATATGATAATCATGTATTCTCATGAAACATAAATATTCATAGAACCATAGAATAAACATGAATTCTATCAAAAGGTAACTCTTTCCACATACCAAAATCCAAAAAATTCTATATACTCAAACCATGATATCACATTGTCCTTATATCAGTCATGAGCTCATTAATACTATCAAACATTTCATTATCTCATTATCCATTCTTTATGTGCATATTAGGTTCTTTCCAAAAATATCTGAATAATATTTCATGGTTATCAGTACCATTTAACATATATTTCCAAAAATATATGGAAAAAAATAGTGTAACAATAATTAGATGTCTCATTATTCCATATTACCATGAAATTACATATACAACATTACTCTTGATAAACATGTAATCATTCCACTACATTTTTAAACCACTGACTGATCATGAAAAATTATTTCATCTCACATATCATTTGTAGTCTCTTCATAATCATCAACATAAATAATACCCATATGTCCATGGTGATTCTCTTCATGATACTTTACCTTAGGGCATTGGTTTGCATAATGCCCTTATATTCCACGTTTAAAAAATTTAGCCGTTGTTGATGTCTTAGAAATACCATTATCCTTCTCAATGGTTCTAACTGAACCTTTTCCATTACAATTAATGGAATTGTGTCCATCTTTTCAACACCCAATGCATCTTCGAGTTCATTTGAAACATTCACCATGATTCCTCTTCCCACATGATTTACATGAGGGAAATTGAACATTCTTTCCTCTATGATCATCATAAAGCTCCATCTTTCTTTTACTAGCTATGTTGGGGAACCTTACCAAAGGTGAGATTATTGATCATATTATGAGATTTCTGATTAGGCATAATAATGATATGTGGACATACAGATGAAATTTCATTTGGATTTTCAAGAAGAACATCAGTCCATTTTTCTTCATATCCTCCATTATCGTGAATCTTCTTGTTTCCTACCATTTTCAAACAACCAATAAATAGTGTGAGAAGAAAAAATCATAATCAAGGAGACTACATTCAATATCTAACTACTTGGCTTTAATTCTGACATCATTACCATAACTATTGGAATATAACATATACAAATAATTAATCATAGAGACATCCCTATGCATAGCATAGAAGTATATCAAGGTATTTCACAAAAGTTTTCGCATACTAGATTCCAATGGATGACAAATTCATTCCTCTGATACCAACTGTAGAGACCCATACTTGACATACATGGACATTAAATTAATTTTTAGGAATAATTAATACATAACAAAAACGGACAGAGAAGGACAATAATACTTTAGTGTCTTTGGAAACCCAGAATATAATCTTCTAATAACGGTGAAAGATCTTCAAAATCTCCCATAAAGATCTTCCCCTTTTTTATTACCTAAAACCATTATTTAAATCCTAGGGAAATCAAAACATATAAAGGGTGTTCTTAAGTGCTGTGTAAGGGAAAGAATGGAGAAAATAGCTCAAATAATATGCATTTGAACTTATGAAAAACATGATCATAATGTTTAAACATCAAAATCTCGAGAAATTACATAAAACATGGCAGTATGTAAGGGATAGATCATAAAGAAACATTAATCATGATAATATTTCATTGAAATAAAACATGTATTTTTGGAAATCATTAAGAACATATTATGATTTCTATAGTAGCCAAGGAATTACTGCCTAGACCATCTTATTGGAAAAAGTCCCTTTCTAAATCGAGTTCACTCCTTGTTCCAGTCCTGTACCAATGTGGAATACTTAATACATAACATAAATAGACACACAAGGACATTAATAGTTTAGTGTCTTTGGAATCTCGGAATATAATCTTATAATCGTGGTGAAAGATCTTCAACCTCTCCTATAAAGATCTTCCCATTTTTTTCCTTATCTAAAACCTTTCTATAAATCCTGGGGAAAAGAAAACATATAAATGGTCTTCTCAAATGATCAGTATGGGTATGCTTGGAGAAAATAGAACAAATCATATACATTTAAATTTATAAAAAACATGAACATAATTTTTAAACATCAAAATCAAGAGCAATGACATAAAACAATGCAATACGTAAGGCAAAATCATAAAGAAACATTAATCATGATAAAATATAATTAAAATAAAACATTTAATTGTGGAAACCATTAAGTAAATATTATGATTTCTATAGTATCCAAGGCATTACTACCGAGACCATCTTAGTGGAAAAAGCCCCTTTCTAAATCGAGTTCACTCCTCGTTCCAATCCTGTACCACTGAACCAGATTAACTTTCCGTTCTAGCCATGTCTATATCACGAGATATAAATCATTACCAAATGAATTTGAGATAGATATAGTTCCTACACATATAATAATTAATTCATTCTTATGTGTGACAAAACATAAACATAAATCAATAATCATAACACAAAGAATAATATGGGCTTCCTAAACATCATCCCATCATTACATAATCCATATAAAACAAATGGATATCATTTCATCATAAAAAAGTTAAACCATGTGAATAATAGAGACATTATACTTGAAACATAATAATAATAAATAATCCCATCTTAGATGGAAAATAGTTTTGACAAAACACTTGAAATGAATTCTTGATGAAAATATCCTTTCTTATTCAAAACCATTTTCTATTCAAAAAATGCCCTCCAATTTTAAAAGTAAATGATTTTGTTTAAAATAATAATGAAATCTTGTAGAGGAAGCATCATGAAAAATTAGGAGTTATGATACTATAAAAATCCGTTCATGCCAATATGTTAAAAAAACATTCTCCTCATACTTTTAATGGAAAAGTCAACAAGTACCACGTATGGTAAACAAAAGAATGATTCCATTCATAATACAAAGTAAAAGTCATATATGGGTAAAAATTACTTTAAAAATACATGGAAAAATATTAAACAAATTATGATAAACATTTCTATGGACATGGATGAAAAATATAACCCCAGTAAATACTTACTTATATGCAATCTCAGATAAACATGAGATTTGAAAATTTATCCCTTACCTTATGTCTGATATGCATCATATGTATCTGGACCTCTTGTATAATAATAAAAATAATTTCATTGAATTATTAAAGAATCATATTCATTGTTATGATATCATATGAGGTTATCTTATGACTTTATATTACCTGTTCTTTTGTAAATTCCATGTTAAATCATCATTTTGGGTAAAATAGTTTCTTTTATCATACGTGTTTCATTTTATTGTTCTTGATATTATTACTCATATAATTATTTACTTAATTCCGGAATGTAAAACATGATTTATATATAATATATATTCAGTATATAAATATATATGATAGATCGATAAATGGAATGAAATACACCGTTCATTGAGACGGTATGCCGTACGTATGCATGAACGCTTTTTTCGTTTCCTTATTGAATGGATTTAAGTAAATAGAACTTATATGTAAATAAATTCATTATCATTATTATGTAATATATTTCATGACTATTTATTATATATATACATTATAATCATACTTCATTGGTTTATCATGGAAAATGAATCTCATCGCGTTCTTGGAGACGGTAGTCCGTACGTACACACAAGCGATGATATCATTCCCATAATTATTGAATAGAGTTTTAGTGAATGATATAATATATCAGAATTAGTATGTGGTTAAAATAACCCTATATAGTTATTATTTACCCCATTATACCCATCCATGTAAGGTGGTGGTGGA
This sequence comes from Viscum album, assembly GCA_963277665.1. Lineage (NCBI taxonomy): Eukaryota > Viridiplantae > Streptophyta > Magnoliopsida > Santalales > Viscaceae > Viscum > Viscum album. The sequence goes on along the minus strand of OY728147.1, from coordinate 2,133,840,921 downwards.
AAAACTAATTACACCACGGTGTGGTGACAGTATTCTGTACATACGCACACGTGATGATTTCATTTTCTATTGGATGGGTAGAAGGTGAAATGGTGTTGTTTTATATTTATAATACAATATCAGTATATTAGTGGTACTTATTGTATTACGTTACATTGAATAAATAATGAATAGGTAGTTGAGGAAGAAAGAAACTTTAATGAATCGGGAGAAAAGATTACCTCTTCTTCGACACACCTCCTTTAAGCTTCCACTTAAGGGAATAGAGTAGGTCTTTTGAGAATACCAAAACATCCAGAATGTTTCTAGGGAACTGTAGAAGAAAATGGGCATGGGTGGGCAGATTAATAATGTTAAATCTATTGTGAATAGGAGAGGGAGGGGGTTCACTTTTAAAAGGGAAGAGATGGGCACCATTTGATTCCTCAAAAAATATTAATTTATAATAAATCAAAACCCACATAAAAACCTCAAAAAATGATACAATTGGAAGATTGGATGAGATAATGTTTTAATCTCAACATCTAATAAAATTTATAGATCTTGGGAATTTATTTTAAACCTTATCAATTTGATTTATCCTTTTTTAATTTATTTAATCTTATTTATGGTAATAATATTCTAGATTTCAAATGGCTATAAATAAGTACTTATGTGTTTTGAATTGTCCATAATTGGGTATATTATGGCATTTTAGACCATATAAATTTCAATTTATAATTTTTAAATGTTTATGTGATCTTTAATCAATTTAATAATATGTTATTTTTGTAAAATAACACAACTGTTCATTTTGACACTATAAATTTATTTGAATTTAAATAAAATTCACATAGAGGACATATTTATACCAAAAATGATTAATAGATATCTAAAAAGTCATATTCATCTATTAAATTTGTGGAGAACATTAATTAGTTCATATAATGATTATTTTAATATTTATAAAATAGTTTATTTGATATTTATCTTAATAAAAAAATTACTACATGTTTTTTGTATAATCATTAATATACTTATTTGTAGCATAAAATTAAAAATAAAATCATATGATTAAGATAAATATAATACCTTTAATAATAATATTTTCATTCAAATATATCATCTTAATATCACATCATTTACATTTTTATATTTATTAAATTATGAAGGTGAAATCATTGACATCATTTAAAATAATATAATATAAATGTCATAATCTGTTTTATAATGCTCCAAATGGTCCACAAAAAGACACTTGGATGATTAGTGTATATATATACTCGACCAATAATGTTTGTTCAAGTTTTTGGTCCTTTTGATATGTATTATTATTTTAATAAAAACTATATTATTGATTTTTCACTAAATAATTAATTTCTAACTCCTTAATGTATAAGCTATTAAAGTAATTAAATATTTCTTAAAAATTACAAATAAATTACCATGATAAATAAAAAAAATTATCATTCAAATGAGTATTTATAATAGAAATTATATTCTGTATACCCTTATCTTAAAAATAATTTAGTTATTAATTTGTGAGTGAGACATATTTCACTTTCTTAAAAATAAAATAAATTAAAGGTCTTAATCACATCCAATTAGTTTAAAATGGATTCTATTTTGACCCAAATATGTCTAAGGACGAAATATAGTCATCCTATTATATTAAGGCAAGTGTTGGGGTAATATTATTATATTATATTTACCCTTAATTACATGATTTATCTTTAACTATGGCATGTAAAATTTACCATAGTTACTATTCATAGTGACCAAATATAAAAAGTAGCATATTGACACAATTTGGAAATACTGCTTTAAAATATGGAATCTATTTTTCCAAATTCAAATCACAGATGTTGCAGAAATTAATTAAAAATTAATCCCATTGTCACGAAAACTAGTTTTAAAAGTTAAAACTTTACAAAAGATTGAAATTATTTTACCTATGAATTCAATGTAAAATCAATGATAATGACATAAATTATATTAAATGGTATAAATATATTCTATTTATACTTTATAAAAATTTACTATTATAATTTATCCATATATATTATTATAATGAAAAAAATTCGTTATTAATTAAAATATATCGTGTTTTTAATATTAATTAAAATATGAAAGTTATCAGAATAAAATGAAAATTTTATCCAAAGTATATATTTATATCATGATTCGAAAAAAGAATTTTATTTTGTAAAATTGAACTTAAAAACATATAAAAACAAGATTTAAATTGGGTGCGCAATCAAAAGGCGGCAAAAGGGAATTTTTTTAAAAAATACGTATTTTACCCGAAAAATTTATTTTGATATCATAAAATGTTTTATAAAACATGTAATATGAATAATAATGTTATAAAATTAAAAATTTAGTTAATACTATTAATAACACATAGTCCATAATAATATTATAACAATATATCGTTGTTTAGTGAAACCCAGTATTGCGTACTACATATGCTTTCGAGGAATGTTTTGATTGTGTGTAATGCAAGCCATGTTTAGGATGCTTGTTGTGAAATATCCTTTTGGTGTAGCGTATAACACAAGACATAAATAAAATTAAAACGAATAATTCTCATAAAATCTCGGGTTTTTAAATGGTGCTCAATCTAAATATGGGGATGGAATCTCTTTCCAAACACAATATGATAGGGTGACATTCTAATGGGAGTTTTGAAAGGAGTACGGTAGTCCCATAATGAATAATCAAGTTGAAGACTCCAATCATTTCTATTGGGTTGAACTGTTTTTTCAAGAATTTTTTTTACCTCTCTATTTGAAACCTCAGCTTGACCATTAGTCTGTGGGTGATATACAGTATACACTCAAGGATCGACCCCATACTTACGCAAAAGTGATTGCATTTTTCAGTTTCAAAAATGAGAACCTTGGTAACTGATGATTAACCTAGGTAAAACAATACTACCTATTATTTGGGATCTAAAAAATTATACATCTACCTTAGAATCACCAGTCATTGTATCTTGTGCCTCTACCCATTTTGACACGTAATCAAATGGTAGAAGAATGTACATGTTTCCAATTGATCATGGAAATGGACCCATAATATCAATTTCGTAAACATAAAAAATGTCATTAAAGAGAAATGGTTTTTTTGGAATATTATTTATATTATATACACTCCCCATTATTTGACAATGAGGACTAGAATTGAAAAAATCATGGGCATCCCAAAAATGTTTTGGCCAAAAAAGGCCAGAAACAAGGACCTTGCGAGCTGTCCGTTGGGGAACAATGTGCCCCCCCCACAAACAATAGTGTGGCAGAATCTATGGATATATAGAAACACACTATCGGTAACACAATGCCTAAGGACATGATCAATACAGGTGCGCCAAAGGTAGGGGTCATCCCAAATGTAACAAACGAGACTCATGTTTTAGACGAATGGGTTTGATTTTTTTTAAATCAGTAGGAATGAAAGAAGCTACCAATTTATTTAAAATTTCAGCATACCATGGAATAACATCTCTCACTCAGTACAATTGCGCATCAGGAAATATATCATATATATGAATACATGGGGATGAGTCAATGTTCGAGGATTATGGAATCCTACTGATATGATCAGCTACCACATTTTTGACCCTTTTTTATGTCTAATTTCAAGATTGAATTTTTGAAGGAGGGCCATCCAATGAACGAGACGTGGTTTGGCATCCAGTTTCTTAAGGAGGTACATGTGGGATGCATGGTCTGAGAATACAATGACTTTGGTCCCCAAAATATATGACCTGAATTTTTCCAAGGAAAACATGATGGCAATGTATTATTTTTCAGTTGTGGTGTAGTTTTATTGGGCTGGTTCCAAAGTACGTGAGGCATAGGCTATGAGATGTGGTGCTCGGTCAACACTTTTTGACAGAACTGCCCTAAATGCAATGTTAGAGGCATAACACCAGATCAAAAATGGTAAATCCCACCGAGGTTGTTGGATTACTAGGGGTGAGGTGAGACTGTTTTTTTACTTATTAAAAGCATCCTCACATTATTTATAAAAAACAAATTATTTTTCTTTTTGGAGTAATCAGGAGAGGGGGAGTAAATTTTTACTACAGTATCGAATTAAATGATGGTAAAATCTAGAATGTCCAAGGATAGATCGCACATCCTGTATATTTTTGGGGAATATAAGGGAATAAATGACATCGACATTTGATTTATCTACTTGGATACCATCCCCATAAATGACATGCCCCATAACTATACCTTGTCGCAACATGAAATGTCATTTCTCATAATTTAATAAATGAATATTTTCAATACAGGGACGTAGGACATAACCAAGACTACTCAAACATTCATCAAAATAAGATCCATAAACAGTGAAATCATCCATGAATACTTCATGAAATTCTTTAGGTAATCTTTAAAAATACTAAAAATGAATCGTTGGAAGATACCTGGAGCATTGCACAGACGAAATGACATCCTTCTATAGTCAAATGTGCCAAAGGGGCATGTAAAGGTTGTGTTTTCCTGATCCTCATGGTCAATTTGGATCTAAAAGTATCTTGAATAACCATCAAGGAAATAGTATCGGGACATACATCTATCCACTCTAGCATTTTCTCAATGAAAGGAAAAGGTAAATGTTCTTTCATCGTATTTTGGTTTAGTCACCGATAGTTTATACAGACACACCAAATATTCTGCACACGTGTTGGAAGTAATTCATTATTTCATTTTTAATTACTGTAAGGATGTAATTTTTAAGAACATATTGAACAGGACTGACCCATTGGCTGTCAGAGATGAAGTAAATGATTCCAGGAGCGAATAATTTTGATACGTCATTTTTCACAACTTCTTGGAGGTTTGGGTTCTGTCAATGTTGTGGCTGCCTCACTGGTTTAGCCTCATCATTTAACAAAATATAATGTGTACAAAATTATGTGATAATTCCAGGAATGTCATCAAGTGTCCACCTCAAATGTAGTTTATACACCCTCAAATGTTCAAGTAGTCGAAATTCTTGCTCAGGTAGGAGTGAACTAGAAATGATGACGGGCAACATGATTCCATTATCAAGATATGAATATTTTAAATCTTGAGGCTGTTTTTTTAGTTCCAATTCAGGTGGATTTTGGATTTATGTTAGTGTGTGTGAATGTGAGAGGTCACTGATCTCATCTAACTACTCTATGGTTTCAACCTCAGATGCAGAATGTGCTTTTACAAGGTTAGCATTAACATCGATGGTTAGTGGATCATCAGTGTTCAAGAAATCATTAATCAATTAAAATTCATGAAACTATTATAAACCACATTTTATATATCAATGCATGAATCATTTCCTAGAATTTATATTAATGAATAATACTTAAAAAGTGGATCGGGGAAAAGGAATGTTTTTTCTTCAGAGGTAGGGAGTACCTCAATTGAATTAGTAGAGTGAGAGAGATGAATTTTATTTTGAAGGGTGCCTCATGGAATCAAGGATGTTGAAATGGACTATGTCACCACAAAATTCCATAGATAATGTACCATTGTGAAAATTAATTATGGTTTTGGCAGTTTTCATGAAATTTATCCCCAATATAATCAGGACATGTCGATTCATCCTATCATCCTCCATTTTATGAACATAAAAGTCAGCAGAAAAAATTTAATTTTGGACCCTCACAAGAACATCCTCTAACACACCAGAGGGGTGTGTAGTACTCCGATTAGCTAGTTTAACAATAATCCCAGTGGGCTTTAGATCCCCAGACAAAAATGTAGAGTAAATAGAGTGAGGTATCACATTTATAGAGGCACCTAAATCAAGTATAACATTAGAGAAAGAATACTCCCCTATGGTGCATGGAATTGAGATTGTTTCATGATCATTGAACTTGGTGGGGATTTATGGAACTATTAATGGTGAAACATTCCTTACCAAGATCACTTTATCATAACCTCAAATTCTCCTTTGGTGTGTACACATCTCATTTAGAAACGCAGCGTACCGTGTAATCTGATTCACAACATCAATCAATGGGATGTTAACATGAAATTTCTTGAAAAATACCAATATTTCATTATCATGTTTAATATTATTTATTTTTCATTTTTGGTTAGACCATTGAGAAAATCGAAGATGAATGGTATGGAATGGTGGCTCATCAATATTCAAACTCTTTACTTTGGAAGGGATTATCTCAGTACAAGGTTCTTCAACATTTGGAACAATCTTAATTGTTGGGATGGATGTTTCCTCACGACGAGATGAATCTAATGGAGGATTCATATTAATTTCTAGATGATTTCCCCTCCTAAGGGTGATGATAATAACATCATATTTACCCATAGGGATAACTACATGTTGAATGGGAAGTTTAATTGGCCCATGACATTGAATTTCACCCACTAAGTTGGCTAGTTAGCCTAATCGGGTTTTGAGGTCATGTATGGCTGCCTGAGGGTTTTGTTGGAATTTTATATTGTTGGCAGCCATTTGATTAATCATATCATCTCTACTAAGATTATTTTTTTAAGGGGATTAATGGAAAGGCCTTTGGGGTGGTTGAGGGTTTCTATTTGGTGATGGTTGATGACTACTCATCCTTGGTTGGTTCCATTATTGTTGAAGTTGGATTGAATACCCCCCTTGCCGATAGGCTTGGTTCTCTTTCCACCCAGGGTTGGATGGATAGTAAGGTTATTTCCTAATGTATTGGTTATAGGGGTGGTCTGGAAATATTACCTCACAAATATCAATGTTTCCCTCAATTGAATACATTGGTTAGAGTAGTGGGTTTCAGAAGAACATATACAACAATGGATAGGAGGAGGAGATTGGTATTTCCCTTGGTAAAGAGAAAGTTGTCGAAGAAGGGTACTTACCTCTTTGATCATTGTGTCCACATTCTTCTCAAATTCAGTAATTTTCACCTCATGGACACCTCTTATAGGTACATTGGTCCTTGAACGTAATTGTTGTGTGTTTTGAGCCATTTTTTAAATTAGGGTTTTTTGCAGCAATTGGGGTATTATCAACTAGTGCACCACTTACAGCAACATCGATCATATTTTGATCAATAAGGATTAATACATCATAAAAATATTTTATTAAAAGTTGATCACTTATTTGGTGGTGTGGGAAACATGAACATAACATTTTAAAACGTTACCAATATTTATTTAATGTTTCCCCTTGAGATTTCATAATTCCAAAAATTCCTTTCCTTATTGTTGTAGTTCGAGATGCTGGGAAATTTGTTTCACGAAAAATGGGATTCATGTCCGCCCAGCCTCTTATTGGGTAATTAACAAAATATAACCTATCTTTCACAGTGTCTTCCAAAGAAAATGGGAATATTCTAAGATTTACATATTCATCATCTACATTATAAGGATAAATGTTGAACAAACAGTATGAAATTCTTTTATGTGCATGTGTGGATCCTCTCCTGGAAGTCCATGGAATCATGGTAATAGATGAATTAAGACCGACTTTAGTTCAATATTGGGTGCCTCACCTTGTAATTGAATATAGGTGGGCTGGATATCATCATCAGGAGAGGGTAGTTATTATAATGGTCAGTTGTTTTCATACATATTATGAAAGTTTATTTCAGTTTTTATATTGTTTCTAGAAGAATATGAGGAAGGATCCAGAAAGGTTTCAATGTTTTGTGTGTCCTCCTTTGATGGGTTCTCTTGTGCATCTCGAGGTCGCTGACGTAAGATCCTCTCCAGTTCAGGTTCGAATGGAGGTAATTCTACTGGATGAGATCGTGTTATGCAAAAAACCTGTGCAACAAATAGATCCGAACATAAAGATATAGGTAAGGTATAATATATAAGAATTAAATATTCACAACATTTACAAAAATATTTTCAAAAAAATGCACTAAAAACCAAAGATCTCCCCGGCAACGGTGCCAAAATATTACCGCGTTGTCAGGACATGTCACATTGATTATGTTTTTAAGGTTGATTTATAGTTTAGTGAATACCCTAGGTCATCTCTCAAGGAACATTGGCGGCTTATAGTGTGTATTTTTAATTAAGATTACTAAAAGAGGGGGTGATTTTGAAAACAGCTTTATGAAAATAACTTATCATTTAGTGTTTAACAGTTGATAGAATAAGGTGGAGGATTGAGATTTACGAGATAAGGATATCACTTCAAGTTCACTTAAAATATTGGATAGTTCATTGTTTTGAAAATTTCACATGGTTTTGTTTAATTATTTGGTAGAGGGTTTTCAAGATCATGATTCCCATCTTGCCTCACTAAACATTCGACAATGTACCAACCCTTGACACAACAATCGTGTTGTCAAGGTTTGGAATTCAAGAAAAAATTAAAGGATACGAAATCATACTAATTTCCTTTGTATGTGTGAGATAATAAGGATACTTATGTTGAACAATCGGAACAACTTATGATTCCCACATGAAATTTCAACCCTATCGGTGTTGAAATGATAAATGGTTCACTTAAATAAACCCAAGAAATGAACTCATAGGAGAAACATGTTTAGAGAAGACAAAAGTGAAATAATGAACACACAAATTACACAAAAACAGTAGAGTATCAAGTTAGGTAACTCCCTACCATGTATGTGTACCTCCTTCAAAATGATAGTCCACCGTCTAGCTTGCAATCGATTGGAGGAGGAGGCTCTAGTGGAACTCCCTCTTCATCATTTATTCACCTATGAGGATAGGGGCCTCTTGAACATAAAGTATGAAGAGAGAACTCCTTTCTATCACAAAAATACTAGAGCATTGACTCATGGCCTATCTTTCAAATGAGGAGCACAAGGTGCCATTTTATATGAAAATTGGATGGTGGTTTTGAGCACACCAAATTATTAAAACCATTTATCACAGGTTTTTTGACCTTCAAAAAGCCTTATCTAGATTTTTATAAAATACCAAAGTTGTAGCCCCACCTCTTGTCTGTCTCCACCAATATTTTGGCATAATTGGGACAAATATATCCCGAGATATAGACAGATTACAACACACCACTTTTGAATCTGTACAGATTTGGTGTGCTGGATAGATCAAGTCGGTAAGGCCATCAAATGGCCGAATGAGTCATTGGTCTCTTCATATGATGTGTATCCCATTGATTTTTGGACCAGACCACAAAATTTCCTCCCCATTATGCACAATATTGTTGTAGTGTGTATATTAATCCACTGGTATGCTTGGATCCTGCGCAGTTTGGCCTATTTTTCTTGGACATCATCATGGGCCCTCTAAATCACCTTCACCTTCAATGAAATATTCAATACAAGTAACATTGGCATTTTTATAGTGATAAACTCAAAATAAATGATTAAAACATGGAATTCCATTTGTTATTATTTTTTGAATTTACAATTCAAATTTAGTTTAATACAATGGTGTAATGGTGAAAATGACATTGTAAATCATGGTACGATCAATTAACTCAATTATTTGCTTTCAAATGTCCCTCTTTTGGTTTGGAACTCTTACTAAAATATAATTTTAAAATGTTATAAAGATTTATTATTTTATATACATCTCATTAATGTCCATGTTTTAAAAATGGTTTTAAGAATTTTTTTATATGGAAATTAATGTTTTAAAATTTAAATTCCTTTTATATGCTTCAAAGTGGTATGGGAAACTTTGATTAAAAAATTTATTTTAAACGGATTATTTGTAAATAGTGAGACTATAAAATGATTTCAGGAAAAATGGGGACATTTCTCTCAAATAGTTTTGATGATTATTATCATCTATGTCAATATCATTAATTATTCTTTTTTGAGGTTGATATATTATAATACAATATTCTATATTGTATTGAATGAGTTATGTTTGACTGTGAATGTGCTATTTTTATACCATTCATGGTTTGTGGCTAAAAATAGACATTTTGTATGGTAGTTTTAATACGAATGTTAATATTTTTTTTCATCCTTTTCATATGAGGAATGCATTGGACATAAAAGTGATGAGTTGAGCCTACTATAGTCCCCCGATGCATTGGTTGGTCTCATTAGACAAACTATTGTCTTGGCACAAGGATTTGACAAATTCTTATTTATAATCTTCAAAAAAAGCCTTTACTATGTGGTTATGAATGTCTTGAATTATACATTCCATCTTTATGAAAGTTTTTTTTGATATTGCATGTGATTATTCAACAAGTAGAATATCCATGTGTGTAATTATAGGGAATTAATTTGATTTTTATTTTCTATATTATGTTGAAGTTTATGTTTGAAATGCCTTTGTTTTTGTTTTATACATTTCCTTAAATGTTTATACTAATTTATGAAATAATCTACTATATTGTTATACATACTGAGCATCTGAGCTCAATCCTTTCTATGTTTTATTCTTCCCAAGATGCGAAGAATTTTATTGTGAATGACATGTCAGGATATTTTATGGATTAATAGTGTTGTCTTTTGAAAAAATATTGTTGTTTTTTCCATTTAATGATGCAGTGTAATACTTTTGAATTCATCTAGTTCTTCCATGGATATTAAACTAACCTTTCATTATAGAACTGGTCTTTTGTGATCATGAAAATTATATGTAATAATGCACCAACTTTGGGTAACTAGGGTCGGGGTGTTACAGTTGGTATCATAGGAAGTTTAGTACAAACCACAGAATACAGATTTAGATAAAATCTGATTAGATCATATGTCCTTAAGATAGACATTGAGGATTACTATAGAAAAACAACATAGAATTATGGAATTGTATATATTTTGTGAGTTTAACAAGAAATACATCCCAGTCTGGAAACGACCAGGTAGAAGTGGCTCTGGAACAGATGCACCAAGGGGTAAAACCCGGAAACACTGCTTTGAGATAAACTCGAATGGGAATTGGTGCATGACAATGGACTTGGTGCACTCTTGGTTATGACACTCCCGGGGGATATACTTAGGATAATTTACATTTTCATTACAAACCTATTTGAATGATTTTAATATATGATGAGAATAAATGACCTTGGTTAATCCTAAGTAGTTTCAAATTGAAAATATCGTGTCATGATATTCTCTAAATGTTTTTATGACTAATGTTACTCACACAATTCACTTTTGTTTAATTGAATGGTTTTCATCCAAGAAATTCATAGTAACGTTGAGCATGATGTACAAGGTGTGAAAAGTGGTGGAAATTTGAAAAAAAAATAGAATGTTGATATGTTTAAAAGATATCGTGTTCATACCAAATCAGTTTTCCAAAAATATGATCAACAACATATATATTAACAAACACCCAGAATAAACAAAGAATATAATGATGATGAATGATAAGAGCTCTAACAGTGGATACTATGGAGAAAAAATAATCTTCAATTTCCATCATGTAGGAAATGTGGAAGGTGACACCCAGGAAAGTGTCTCAATGGAACAAAGAAATGCATTATATGTGGGAAAAATGACATTAAATAAGGAATTGCTGAGGAAAAATGATGATTACTATGAACGAAAATAAAAATGATCTCATGAATCCATTTACTGTCATTTTCCTTAAAATTAGAGGACCATGCCATTTCATGAGTGATTTACCTATTCTACAAGATATTTTTCGGTCAAAGAATACAATATGTAGAAATAAATGGTTGGATAAATGATTAAAAGTATTAGTTCTCCTTGTTGATTGAATTACATTAGTATAATTTTCTCATGTATTTTTAGCCCTACTATAGTCATCTGAAAAATATTTGTAAGGAAGAATTATCTATTCTATTTTGGATATAGTTATAAATAACCATTTGGTTTTATATGATCATTGTGTTTGAGGTAATTAAATGTTATTATATTTTAGAATGAAAATAAAAGGTATGAGATAACATTTGTGGATAAAATATGTTATGGTTCTTTTAATGAATTTATCTTATTTTTCAAATGTTATAAAATATAGTTTTCGAAAAAGGACAACACACAGACCGTGTGACAACCCTTCACATCGGACAATGTTGTGGGACTCGAACCCACAACCAGTGTGCGATTGGGATTTATCGCCAACCATTGGACTACGTGACATCCCAAGTTAGTGTGACTAATTATATTTAGTTAAATAAATTTATTGATCAATAATGAGGTGATTTGGGTTCCTATGTCTTTTCATATAAATACCCTTATTATAGGAAAATGATTTGGTGATTAAGTGATAAATGTTATTTTGGAATACATTTTATCTGTTGTGAACACTATATGCCTATGAAAAATTTATTACTATGGGATTTCATTTGAAGAGTAAAGGTAGATACTTATCTATGTTATTATTGTGTATTTATAGTGATTTGGGTTATTTATGGAAATGATTAACCAACAATAGAGAATATGTAATTATGTTTATTACTTTTAAGTATGTGACATTAAGAGTAGCCGATCTCATTTGAAGATACAATTTAATGTGGAATACTACATAACCAAATTCTTTTATTTTTTGGGTTTCAATATTAGTTTGGATTTTATTGAATGATTTTAATAAAATTTTTTTATTTAATTGTATTCTTTTAACTTTGGGGTACTGTTGGTTTGATTTTTGAAATTCAGATTACAGTTTCTTTCTCAATAAGAATAACCTTTTGCGGATCATCTAATCATTTAATAACCTTTTTGGTTTTGATTAATCTCTAAAGACAAGGTAAATATATAGTTTATCAATTGTAGATCATGTGATTATGTAGAAGTTGATTCTAAATCTTCCGGGTTGACCAAGTCATCATGAATACTCTACGTTTTAAAAAAATTATTTAGTGGTAGATATTTATTAAAGAATGAAACTCTACTTAAAAAGTAAGTATATCTCGTTATGTTACTACTCAATAAAATAAATAAATTCCTCAACATTATGAACTGTAACGTAATACATAAAAAACATTGTCTGATTACTTTTCCTACTGGGGAACTAATGACCATTTTCCCCATCACATGTTTTTGGTTTTCTTGCTGTCAACTTTCTCCTGATCATGTTTTCAATACCTCTATATCATAACATAAGAAATAGTTTATAATCCATACCCATGTTTTACTACATGGAATCCTAGTATGGGTTATCATGGGTGACCTTTGTACTGTTTTTCATTTTTTTAATGTGATAGTTTTATTGACTCTATTTTCGATGTGGGTTTCCCAACTACGATATTTTCTATTTTCAATTTTTAATTTTAGAAGAACAATTTGAAATTGCAGGAAATAAATTTATTGATGGAGGGAAGAATTTATCAACCCATGATTTCATAGCACGTTATTTCTTCAATTTAATGCAATTACATTCACTACACCCAACACCGAGTTAAAGCACACCACGTCTTACCAAACTAGCTGTTCTAAAGCGGTTATGAATATAATTAACTGAATTTTGAAATTTATATAATCCATATAATTTTAGAATTCATATTATGAGTTTCATAGAAATAAAGTATGAGAAAATTCAATTTTTTCAGTTAAATAAATTATTTTAAAAAAATGAAATATTAATTCCTTTTAATGGAGAACCCTTTTTAAATAAAATATATAAAACTTTTATATATAAAATTTGAGAAAATAATTTTCTTCTTTAGCATCAGGACATAAGAATTTAGTTTTAATAAGTTTTTCGGGATTTCTAATAACTTTCATATTTGGATGAATTGTAAAAATACTATATTTTAATAGAAAAAAACTTTTATAATAAAAATAACTTTTAGTGTAGAATTATAAATTTTAATGGTTTAGAATAATAATTTTATTATATTTTTTACATTTAATCCAATGATGGTCATTGTATGTAATTTTACATTGAAATTTTACGTAAAAAGTGTTAACTTGTGAAATTTATTATTTCATAAAAATTCGCTTTCTGGTTTTGACAATGGAAATTAATTTCAAATTAATTAATACATATTCAATGTTTTGAAATTTATAAAACATACAGAATTTTTTAATTTATAATATAAAAATTATCTTAGGGTGAAATTTGTGTATTTTTCTGAAAACTTTCAATTTTTGATGAATTGTGAAAAACACTGAGTAATTGGTTAAAAAATAAATTTTATTTAAATAATTATTTATTGTATATAAATTTATTTTAGGTGTAAATAGATACATAATACTCATATATGTTGAATGTAATTTATTGGAGTATGTTTTTAATAATTTTATATATATATAAATTTTATCGAACTTTTCTCCGTCTTCTACCCACCTCCTATGAGTATTTGAAAATTTACACAAAACATAAATTTACCACTTCTAGGAGTGGAATTTCAAAAATCTAAGAGACCCGATTGATATCAGTATGATAAATGTGGTTCAATGGATGAAAATAATTTCTGGTGATTAATTTCTTTTTTACTTTTATTTACTATAGTTAAAAGTAAATAGGATAATTAAGGGTAAAAATGATATTATTATTACCCTGACACTTTTCCTAATTCAATTGGATAAGTATAATTCAACCAAAAAAAACCTTTGGAATCAAATATGAAACTCTTTGGTCTACATGGATTAGATTAGGACACTGATTATTATTTAATTCAATGAAGAGTTAAAAATGTTAAATTCAATGTAAATATCAAAACGATTTTTAATATAGGGTTAAACATAGGATAAGTTCATCTATAAATATTCATTATAAATATAAAAATATTTACTACATAAGGGTATTTTATTTATATTATTTAGATATTAAATAATTTAATTTATTTATGACTCAATGATGATGCAATAATTACATGATTAATGAAATATAAAATTAATTTATATTATAAATAACCAAATAAAAGTGATTTGAGTCCTTTTATGATTTAAAATAATTTTCTAGGATAATATGCAATGTTAGTACTGGTTTGAATAATTTTATTCGAATTAATAATGCTATAATGAATTTATCAAAAACAAAATACCAAATATTGTCAAAATTGACATAAATTATTTTTTAAAACAAATATTATACTGTTAATTGATATTCTATTTATAAAAATATAAGTATCATCCAAAAGGCATATATAATGATAGGTGTATCATTAATGAACATATTTTTGTTCCATTGTACGTATGTACTAGATTTATTAACCATATAATTTAAAAATACAAAGTAACATGGTCTATGTCAAACTATTTAACTAAGAGTCAAATCTAGAAGATAAAGTTAATATGGTTACCCTAACATGTCTAAAACCTATTGGTTGAGTGGTTTTATAAACATAATCACCTTATACATTAAATAATTAATTTTTGAGCCTGTAGATACCGAAAATTATTTTATTATAAAATAATATTTCCAGCTATTCGTAAGGTGCCCCTAACACGTCTTATAAAAGGGAACTCCCCCTTCACTCAAATTCACACATTCAAAGACTTTTAGAAAGGCCAATCCCAGTCTAAATACCCTATAAATTTTCCTACATTAATCCAAGAGACCCTCATTTAGTCATAAATCCTACCTAAATATACATTTTGATCAAATAAAAAGGCACAAACTGAAGAAGAGGTAAATATCTCACTACAACTTTCAAGTTTATTTCTTCATCCACTTCTATTTCCATGGTTGTTACCATTATAAAATAATTAATCCAATATCTTTTATATACTATGATGTTATTATAAATATCTTTTAACCATATTCATTATTATATCCATCCTTTTAATGACATATCACCATACTTGCGTACGTACAACTTACCGTCTCGACATCATAGTATAATTGTTATTCAATACATTGTTATTTAGATGGGTATAAAAATGATATGTAATTGATTTAAATAATAAATATAACATAATAATAATTTTATATATATGATATACCTTCAATATATATATATTTTTAATATCAAAAAAATGATATTGTCGCTCATGTGTACGTACGGATTACCGTCTCCACAAAAGTGATGAGATTCATTCTGCATTGTATCCATTCAAGACTAATTTTCATTGGATGATTAAAAATAAATCATAATGACTTGATATAATTATGTATATGAATGATATACATCCCATACATAACACATATGACTCACGTAACTAGGAATGTAAAGTAAAAAGAATAAGTTAACACCTGAAATGACGATAATACTAAGATATTATTAACAAAGCAATATTAAAAAAATCATATATGATATCATATTAATGTATATGATTCATTTATAATTTAATAAAAATTATTTCACCATTATACAGTTGTTTAACCTACCGTTGACCAAGGAAATGTATATGGTAAGGGGTTTCTTATCTCACTTTTAATTCCGTCAGATTTCTGTTGTTCACCAGTTATTTATTAAATGTGGTGTATTATGTACTCTCATTTAATGTATATATAATCATGATTCTCTTTATATTCACTGTATTATTTGATTTATTTTGTTGTTATTAACTTTTGGGAATACGACTGGATTGATTACCACGATGTAAGAGTTTTCATCTCACATCCTATTTCCATGAGATTCATGCAATATTGCCACTATTTCCTTTTGTGTGGTGTATGTACTTCCCAATGAATGTATTATTTGAGTAATATAATTTAATTTATGAGTATTTACATCTTCATTTTATGATCCAACTTTCTTTGGTTTATGTTTCATAAGTTACCAAACTGGTAAGGGAATTTCAAATTTCAAATTCTACTCATTCGGCTTTGGGCATACATAATTGATTCTTTAAATCAATGATTATGTATGAAATTACTATTTATTATTAGTGTAGAAATTTCAACTCCCCTTTCTGTGGATTTAATTTTGATACACATAATCCCTCCATTGATAAATTCTCAAGTCATCAATATGAACATGATTAGAGTAATTTTAACTCAATATATATTTATTGAGTTAAACCTCCAATTCATTGTTTTTGTTTTTACAAGAATTTGTGTGAATGTACTGTGATTTTTTTACACTAAATATCCAATATTAGTGATGATATTTATATTTTTCAAACATTATTATGTATTTTATTTTTCGATGACCTAAGGATACGGTCCTTATAAGAGATTTTATCTCAATTTATATTTCATTGTGACTTCCATGTTGTTATACACCAATTCACTTTTAAATGGTGTATATAATGTACTTTGACATAATATATCATGAATCCCATTATTCCCATCATATTTTAAATTTTATATTATGTTAATTATTTTCATTCAAGTTTCAATATTTGGTTATGAACTCTAACTAAAATATCATTTCACAATGATTTAATGATTTATTATTTTAAAAACATCTCATTAATTCCCATGTTTTAAAAATAGTTTAAAGGTTTTATTTATATGACCATTAATGTTTTCAAATTTAAATTCTTTTAAAATGTTTCATTGTGGTATGAGAAACTTTGATTCAAAAATCAATTTTAAATTACTACTTGATAAATAGAGAGACTTTTAAATGTTTTCAAGAAAAAGGGGGACACTTCTCTCAAATAGTTTTGATTATTATTTTCATCTATGTCAATATCATTTAATATTCTCTATTGATGTTGATCTATTATAAAAAATTTGTCTACAATGTATTGAATGTGTATTTTTTGACTGTGGATGTGCTATTTTTATACCATTCATGGTTTGTGGTTAAAATATTTACAATTTATATTATAGTTTTTATATAAATGTCCAGATCATGTTTCAACCTTTTCATATGAGGATTGAATTGGACATAATAGGTTATGGGTGGAGCCCTATATAGATCCCCGATGCATCGTTAGGTATCATGAGATAAACATTGTCTTGGCATGAGGCCTTGATAGAATATTATTTGTAGTATTGGCATAAGGTCTTGACTTTGTGTTTATGAAACACTGGCATTATGCATTCCATCATTATGAAAGTTTCTATTGACATTTCATGTGATTATTCGACTCGTATAATATCCATGTTATTATGTAAATCGAATTATCTTGATTTAGATTTCCCATATTATGATGATATTTATGTTGAAAAGGCTTTTTTTTTAGTTTTATACATTTCCTTAAATGTTTGTTCTTATTTATAAAAGCATATGTTATATTGTTATCCTTACTGATCATCTGAGCTCACGCCCTTCTATTGTTTATTTTTTCCATGATGTGTTGAAGTATATTATGACTGACCTGTTGGGATTGCCTAAGGGACCACAGTGTTGTCTATGGAAACAATGTTGTTGTAGTTTTCCATTTTATGATATAATATAAAACTTATAAATGTATCTAGTACTTATAAGCCTACTAAACTAATCAGTATTTCGAGACATGATCTTTTGTAATCATTCCTATGATACGTAATAATGCTCCAACTCTTGGTAACTTGGTTCATGGATTTATATATTAGTTATCAAATATTTTCAGAATTGGGTGTTTTGAAATCATGACGGTTTTTAACTATTTTGGAAATGTGGATGTTGCTATTAATAAGTTTATAAAATATCATCATTTAAATATCATGAAATTTACAAGAATAATTGTCCTAAAATATATTTTAAATATTAAATTTCATTTCATTAATGTTGTAGTAATTTTTTGTTATAATGGAAAAAAACATTATCTCATTTATTTGAGTTAACGAAATGAATTGTTCTATATTAATAAGAGAATCATATACTGATACTATGATTATCAAAAATATTATTAATATTTCATTAATTAATATTTAATTTTTATCATATTATTACATTACCTAATAATACACATCAAAAATATTGCAATAACACTCATATAGGTGGTAAGAACGACCTAAAAATAGTGTGTTATAATGAATTTCCATGCAAGAGTGAATTATTAAATACATTAATAAAACATTTAGATAATATAAATAATTATTAAATAAAATCTATCATGATTTTATACTCTTATATTAGCTTGTTTTCTTGGTTGTTATGAAAAAATATATTCACAATTTGTGGAGGCAGTAGTCTTCATGTACTCATTACCAATAAACCAATTTCAAAATTAATAAATGGATTGATGTTATGTGAATGGTTAATATTTTGTTATTTTATTTGTTTCATAGAAAAAATATTTATAAATAAATATATACATTAATCCTATCATAACAGAGAATTACTCTAAACAAACAACATCATGTCGAGAAGGAAATAGATTTCATGTAGGAATTATCAATGTAATTTTTTCATAATTAATGGAAATATTGAATATTTTTATGCATATTAAAATATTAATATTTTTCATATGATAAATATAAATATTTAATTATATTACCATGGTTATCAATTATCATACCATGGAGTATAATAATAAATTGATAATGTGAAGGAAATAATCATCTTGGATGTTTATTCGTTCTCTATGAAGGATCATTGGATATGAAGGTCTTAAGAAAAAAATATTTTGTGCATAAGATGATGTAGGTGGGATAAGTCTCTAGGAGCAGAATAATGGTAGATATTCGAGGATTATATATTGATATTTTTGTGCCTCTAATCCGTGGAACTTGTATACTTTTATAAGATCATATATGATAACTTTTGAAAACACAAAACATTTTTTAATAGTTCCATGAATATATTCATTTGTAAATGTTTTCAAATTGCATAAAGTGTGGTTGTTTAAAATTACATGTTTGATAATATTCTAAAAAAAATTAACATTATTTAAGAAATTTTTATTTTATGATTTCCCAATATTAACATATAATTAGGTCATTAATTTTTTACCTCTAGTAAATAGAATTCATGAAAAAATTAATATTTAACACTTTTACATGATTTGAAACTTCTAAATTCAAACTTTAATACCATTTTAATAAATTATGTTTTTAATGATGTGAAAAGATAATTTTAAATTACACACACTTAATCAATTAAAAATAATTTTATAAATAAATTTTCATGTTTATATTTAGAAACATGAAAACGAAATCTTGGATACCTATTCTAATCACATAAAACAATTAAGAAAAAAAATTATTAGAATTTAATAGTATGATTTAAAATTTAATTTTACCATCTATAATTTTTTTTAGAAGAAAATACTGAATAGTTTTATATTTATATGGCTTACATATAAAGTTAATCATTTAAATATCCTAGATAAGATTATATATTCATTTAATGTTTAAAAATACATTATTTAGTTACTCACAAAAATATTGAATTATGTAAATGTATATCGCTGCGTTGTATAAGACACTATAATTATAAAATCACAATAATTATATATTTTTTGAAAAACATAATGTCCATTTAAAATCTACCTTTTAGAAAAACTATTAAATACATAATAATTAAATTTTAATATGAGGAATTACAAAAAAATTATACCCAATTATAAAACAAGAATTATATATCATTTAAATTTATTATTGAGATTTAAATACATAAAAATTTATATTACTGAAAAATCCTTTTATATATTTTCCAATATTAAATTTTTACATCAACTTATTTAACTATTAACCATCATAATGATTTTATATGAATTATTAATGATTTTATATTAATATAATGTTTTGTGTTGGATTTATTATATAATGTGATTTTATTTATTAAAAAATTACATAATATTTACAAGTTCATAAATTTTGGTTCAGTACACACTTCCCCATTTATTAAATTTTTTTTATTGTATAGTGATTTTTGTGATTTTTTTTGAATATTTTTATTTTTATCGTAACTGTTAATAATAGTAAATTTCATTAATCTATATTTGATTAAAAAATATTAAAAATTGAAAATTTGCATTTAGTTTGGAATTTTATCATAAAGTTTCATATTTCTTATTAAAAAGAAATAATATAATTAAATTAATTTGATTAAGGATAATATATTGTTTGTGTATAGTTTCATTTTTGTGCATTAAAACACGTTATTTTAAAATATAATTTTTTAGTTATATTGAACCATTCACATTAAAACTATATTTTGAAAATTTTATAAATTCATTAATGAAAACATGATTCCATATTTAGAATTTCGTGATTCGATGCTTGTAAATAGTTTCCTATTATTTGTTACATTGTTAATATCTATCATGGTAATTATTTTTTTCTACATAGTAATGTTAAACCATATAAAATAGTGATAAAAATAATAGGTAAGACATCTAAAAATTTCAATACTTTTAAATAAAATATTTATGGAGTCTTAATTTACCTATATAATCTTTATTCTATTAAATTATGAATTTTAAAAAAAAATTAGATTTGTAACTTCCCCTGATCTAGGGCACTCTCATTTGGCCATAATGATTTCGTTCAGAAACCTCAAGTTCACCTCTATATATGTCTGAAGCTTCCACCATGTAGTGGGAATGTTAATATTATAGTGGATCGACTATAACATTTCCAATGAGAAGTCATATTAGTAGAAAAACATTATAAATAAATGGAAATACCCAATTTAAATACATTAAAGATGAAAATAAAAAAACATCTAAATAATAAAATAAATAGAGAAGGAAAAATATAATGTTTTTTGGAATGTATAAAAATTTCCTTATAGATCAATATAAGAAAATACTAGAGTTTCTATTCAAAAATAGTTTGATTAAAAGTGTTTTCTATAAAGTAATAAACGTGTGTATTAATTAAAAATCAATTCAATAAATAAAACAACAATTTGTTTATCAATGCTGGAATATCTCTGAGCAAGATCATTAACCATTCCAAAAAAATCCTTATTATGAAGTAAAAATTACCAACTTCAATTCCCTAACTGAATATATCTGAACATGTCCTATGATAACTCAAATCACAATAATAGAACCGGTGTATGACAACCTACCTCAATACCAAGATGAAATATCTCCGATCTTATCATATAATCATTCCAACCACTACTATATCAAAATGGTATAGTCACAACAGTCAGTGTCAAATCCTATTATGCATTAGAAAATTTCGATGACAAATCCATATAAGATTTACAACATTTTTTTGTCCAACCCATATAAGAATTACAACATGGGATTGGGCATATCCCACCGTCTATAATAAATATATCATTGGACTGGGCCATGCCTTCTCAATATTTTCTTTACAACATATATGTGTTCATGTTACAACAATGATCCCCAAATATAAATATAATAACATGGAACACATTCTATATCATAAAACATTGATATCAAAATATCAGATCTCATTTCTCTATGGTAAATTATTTTAATTACCATTCTCCTATAAAACGATACATTAAATTAAATTCACAATTTATTAAATATATATCAATATGAAATAATAAATAATTTAGGGATATTATTACAAGAAATCAACATACATCAGAAGTTATTCTAAACAGAATTTATGCCACATGATAATTAATAATCCAATTGAATGGAATAGAATTCATGAGATAATCCCATTCAATTATTCAGTTGATTCTGATGTATGTAGCTATGGAAAAATCACATTATTAAATAAACATGGAAATTATCAATCCATTGGAAAATTATTTAGACCCATAACATGAACTGAAAATATGAAAACACCTCCAAAGGGCAAAGCCTATGAGGAAGAAGTTGTTGATTATTGAAAAGAAGTTAAAATTTCAATATTTATCATGGTTAAAACCAAATATGTAATTGGAAAAAATAATTTACAACAATGATTTTAGAATTATTGGGAATAATGAAAAAACATATCCAATATATCATAACAATAATTCAAGACACAATTAATGTATACAAAATGGTGTTTGACACAACAAAATTTTCAGGAGAAAGTCAAATGTTTGATAGGAGAAGTTCTACAACCAAATATAAATAATTTCAGCCATATATAATGTTTGAAACAGTATTTAATTCATTTTAATTGTGTGTAATGTGGTTTCTCTTTGTGTAATTTTTTTGAAAAACATTCTAAAAAACATCTCATCTCTGATTCATCTTATTAAAAAAGAATAAAAATTACATGATGTGTAATCACATTACATTGAATGTAAACATTTTGTAAATTATTTTTCATCACATTATTTGTTCAAAACAACCTAAAACACATAATATATTCTCAAAATACCAATAAACTTTTTTAACACTTAGAAACAATTACAAGAAAACCATCAATTTAAATGACCATTCATCTAAAAGCATTAGTTTATTTTCTCCAATAGAAGCTCTATATCTCTTAATGAGACTCATTCACCAAGTCTAAATTGAAAAAGTCAGAGAGATACATGCCTGGAAAGACAAGGGATCTTAAAAACAACCCACATTATAACCTCTCTTCCTTGAGATACTCCAATAACATGTACCCAGTTTAATCAAACAAGGTCCAACATTATATTTTAACATTAGACTCCTTCTCTCAGGACTCCTATAATACTAACCCTTACTACCATTATACTCAAACAAACAATATAGTATGTCGCTAAATATATTTCTCACTATGATACAAAACCCGTATCTAATGATCCTAGAAGGATGAATTGACACAAAGATGTATTTTTCTACATCTATCACATGTAAAGGGTTTTGATGGAATCATCAACGTTTGACATGTGGAACACATCATGCATTGAACTATAGTTTTATTGAAGTGATAAAATACATTCTACCAGAATTAATCATTCAAATATATCAAAATCCCCAATAAACCATGAGTTGTATTTTCCATTTAACTGATATGATAATACCTAACCTAGGTGACACTAGATTGAAATCATGTTTACCAACCTCAAATTCCATCAGTGATCTCTGATGTTCTGCATATGATTTCTTCGTCTAATTTGTGGCCATGAACCCATTCCTTATAAAATAAACTTATTTGGTTTTTCACAACTTATGAATTCGACCAACAAGTGCTGACTCATCCACATACATCTAAAAAAAGGTCAATGACATGTACATCCATTCAATGCATCAAAATTATCCATTTGTATAGTCAATTGGAAGCTTTTATTATACAAAAAATTCATTATTTCTATAAGATTCTCCCATTAAGAACTAAAATCCAAAGCATAGGCTCTTATAATTTAATATAAAAACCAAATAGTCTACATTGATTGACCATTATTCTATGGAAGATAGGTTGTGATTAATAGAACACATGATCTTAGGGACTTTTAGAGACCCTACATGAAACTCAATGTCAAATGAGGATTTATGTATGATAAAATACTCATGGAAATAATAGTAGAATGAACCACCTCACAAATATTAATATTTCTCATATATTGAACTTCGATGGTTTCCATAAAAATTATGAAGTTCTCTAAATTTGTCATTAAATCAATAAAACAATATACAACAGTATTCTTATGGATTATACTGGGTAATCCTACACCAAAATCAAAATCAAATCATCTAATTTCTACTATAGAATGGGAAATGGATTTATATGCCCATCATTAATTTGATTCCCCCCTTTCACCAGCTGAAAAGTAAAGAAAACATCCACAAATACTTCCGCCTCCATCGTAATTCATGTGCAGTAGTACTGTCTATTGAAATCAATATAAATATTTTTAAAACTAGGGTGCTACTCCCATATAAAATCATGAAACACCCTCATTTGATCCTCATGTATGCCTGTAATACCCCTTATCCAAAAAATGAAAAAACAATTCCACTACCGAGGGACCAACCTGGTGGAATATCCCCAAAATAAAATTTTCCTATCAGAATTGAGCCCTCCAGATCAGAAAAATTAACTATCATAATCATGTTAAAAATCATGGGTATTACTAATATCGATGTCAGAGCTATATCTGAACTAGATTATTGAGAATCTAGATGCATGTATGAAAATTTTTGTTATCACCAACTCATCAAAATACACACATACTACCACTATCTATGTCTTCCAGCTCAAACTGTTTATAACAATTTTTTCAATTCATGGTGTGTAATACCATTCAATTTTGAAAGGCTAGAGTTAGTAAACCCACTTTATTTTTAGATAGTTAATGTCTCACAAATAAAAGACGTATTTAAGGCTCATATGATTTGATTCTACCTCAATAATTTCACCCATGAGATTGTATCCCCAACATCTCAGTTAATGCACCACTTATTCTAACTCTTGATCACGAATTGGGTAATTACTCTCATTCAGTATCAGCTTCCAAGATACATAAGAAACCACTCGATTTGACAACATTTGAACAAATCTTAATCAAACTATGGATGTGTAAAATAAAAAATTCTATTCTTTAACTGACATAGGTAATGTTAGTATAGGTGATTAGGACAACCTACCTTTCATCTCGAGAAAATATGTCTCCCTAGAATCTGAACAATTAAACAATATCCCTTTATCAATCATCTCAAACATTAGACCTTCCAAATTGTAGAAATAAGGGATAAAATAGTGATAATGACATAGTAAATCCCAAAAACTCTGAATCACGAAAATGATATTGGGTTTTTCCCAAGATAACTAGGATGTTAATTTTACTAGAAGAGTAATAATCATATATCTGTTATGACATGGTCCAGAAATTTCACTACATTTATCCTGAATCATCATTTAGTTTTCATGGAAGAAATCAAATTCTCTCTAAATGTACTCAAAAAAATGTAAATATGTTTATAATGATTGTCTTATTAGTGATATTATACTATGATATTATATATGAAAATGGAAAAACGTTTATCCATGAATGGATG
This sequence comes from Viscum album, assembly GCA_963277665.1. Lineage (NCBI taxonomy): Eukaryota > Viridiplantae > Streptophyta > Magnoliopsida > Santalales > Viscaceae > Viscum > Viscum album. The sequence continues at coordinate 2,133,815,453 of OY728147.1, read as the reverse complement.
AATAGTCCAATTCATTATGACCATGAATAGGTTCGATGCACCAATCAACCCAATTAACATCACTATGAAATTATCCAATCCATACCTTATCCTAATAGAATTATGAGATATTTACTATAGTCTAACTTTTAACAACTAATATCTTGATATAATATCAATATTGAGGATGTTCTTATGACCACTAAACTAGTTGAAAATATACTAATTTCGTTTAAGTGGATTCTATTTCGTGACATCCATCTAGTTCATCCTTCAATAGTTTACATATATGAGAAATTATACATTAGTATTTTTGTGAAGAGAACTGGATTTCCAAAAAGATATGTTTTGTGCCATCCGAAGACATTAGATTGTAGATATTCCAACGAAATAATCATCTACTTCATCTCTACTAGATTCATTCGGTATGCTGGAAAAGATATTGGATCTACACCCAACAACAAATATTTTGCAAACATGATCTATCACACTTGTGGTAAGCCATAAAACTCTTCTTTTAAAACATACAAAATGGTCTCCCACTAGTGGAAATTTCTATTGATTCATTCCACGATTATCAACAATATTAACCACTTTATGATTTATGAGACAATCAAATCTAAACTACATTTGTCCCACACAACAATCCTGATGGCCCCACTCACTCAAGTGAATATAATTACTTTATTTCTTAGATAAATAGGTAATTATACTCTTGTAATAGCCAATATGAGCCTCATATAGAACTAACTAATCCATTCTATTAATTATGTTGAATCCATTCATTTCAATAACAAATTTTTCCAGAATGAAACACTGAAAACCAATCATTAGAGAACATTCCATGCAATGTTTACTATTCTATGACAACCCTATCAATAGTGTGATATTGATTAAAACCACATAAATTCTATTCTATCCATGAAAACATAGTTTTGAAAAAATTGGTGATAAAGAAGAATGTGTTTCTCCTATATCAACAAACACCCAATATAGGGTAGATGATAGAATAATTATACCTAGGACGATAGATAGTCATGAATTTACATTAACCGATAATGTTTTCAAATAATTAAACTTACTTTTAACTCTTACATGGGCTCCATTATGACTACCCTCATCTATTTTCCATGATTCTCACTATTTCATTGATATTGGGGAACCACATCCCCTACTATGGAATAAATGATTTATGGGACTCATGCTACTAGAAAACTAATTAATAGATGATCCCCTTCTCAAATACAATTCCTATCATGATCAAAATCTCTTGGTATTCTTTAGAAATACTGTATATAACTACAAAATATAGACCAATATACCTTATATACGATACTAAAATATTGGCTAAGGACATTTTTGGGACTTGGGACCAAACATGCCAGACTAATTCAACTCAAATAAAACATGGTCATGAGGTGGAAGTCCACTACCATTACATCTATTTTCATTATTAGTTTTGATACCAAATTCATAATTATGATACTTACCAATCATGAAAAAACCTCCATATCAAACTCATTAAATAGCTTGAATGATACTTGTGGCCTCTCTAAGATTCCCTTCCAGGATGACATCATGATTCATCACATATTTAATGCTTTGAAAATGGAAAATATTAACCAATGACCAGATTTCATAAAAACAATATTCTTGGAAACATATCACCTTAGAGATCTCATTGACTACCATAGAGGATGAAATGTACTGTAGTTCAATAGAACAAATAGTATAATCCATCACTAATAATCCATGTTGCATTAGATGCATTAACTCACATGATTTTTCTACCCTCATATTTTATGGATATAAATGTTTTCGAAATATCATATAATTGTCCTGACATGGTTACTCATCATATTTCCTAGTATCCTCAATTATATCCCACCAATAATTGGTTGGTCCCCACATAATAAATGCAGCATTGTAATCCCTCATGTCCATTGTTTTCTAGATAATGATGAATATATTTTGGACTAATTCAATATAGAACACAGCTTATTGGGTTCCCCCCTCCCTAGTAATCATATACAGGTACTGAATTTGAAACACACTTTTCATCATATTGATCAAAGGTGCAGTATGAATAGTCCCATGTCCATGGATTTCATGTCCCTTAGAAAGATTTCATGATGTCGAACATTCATCATATCCCCAAGAATTACTAGATATTCCACATTATCTGTACAAGGATCATGTTGATTGCCTAAATCATGATTCTCATGGAAAAAATGAAGAAGACTTAGTTTATCTACTAATAAAAACATACACATTATAGAGCTATATAGAAACATGTTCAGTCAATAATGGTTACAACGACTGAGAACCAAATAGTCATGGTCTTTATAGACCTTGATTATATATAATTTATAATGACATGAAAACCCAATATATCTATATATTGAAACAAATATATCATCTTACATTTCAATATGTATTTATATATCAGATGAATAAATATGTATATACCTAGCTTGAACAATACATGTTAATCTATAACTATGTTCCATTTATGATGTATGTGTTTAATATCAAACCATACATGTACATTAGTACAACCCCAAATAAAAAATATGTTCATAATACAATATCCTCACACATCATGGGTATCACCCAAAGATAAGTAACATAAGATATATGATGGACACTACAATAACAATAATACCATCTATTGGTACCCCAATTTCCCACACACAAGGGTCATCTAATCGCATCCACAAGAACATAACAATATACCTACAAATCATAGTCTTATTAATACATTTTCCCAAATATTAAATAAAATGAAATAAAAACATACTACCTATGAAACCACATTGTAACATGCATTATTTTGGAACCCTCTCATGTGGACATAAATGGATGGTTACATGTCATCAATTCTACATCCTCATATTCAATAGGGTGTGGAATAGTAGTGGGGGAGAGAATAATATACTATGGAGATTATACCACATGGTATGGAGACTCATCGAGCAGAAAAAATTGATAAATAAATGGAAATTAATAGTGTAATAGAATTTTAGAAGAAAACCATAAAAACTAGATTAATATTATAATAAATATATAAATAATAATATAATTACATTATGGAATGTACCAAAATGACATTGTATAAAAATACATTAAATTACTCGAAGAAGCAAATAAAATACTTAATGTCCTGAGTCCCAAACCCCATGTCGGCCCCATCTCTAAAATCCCACCAAATAGAAATAAATAAATCAATAACAGGGTCCTTTTATCCTATCCCAATACACATCCATGGAATATTCCCAGTAACCCAATGATTTCCTAAAATGGGAGTAAGCAAAACATAGTAGGTAGACACCATAATGTAAATAAAAACTAGTCTGATAAAAAGTGAATATAATAATGAAATAAATTTTTCTATAAATTAATTAAAAAATTAAATAAACAAATAAACCTTCTTTAGATCCATTCCTGAAAATCTTCGATAATGTCTTACAACCATACCAAATAGAAAAATATTTTTGAGAAAATATAACCTTCTTCGGCCCCATGATTAAATATTTCTAAGCATGTATTATGACTATACCAACCATAATAATATGACCAATGATCACTAAACTACTTTAGCGCCATGCTGGAATATCTATGAGGATATCTTATTAGAATTCATGCCACCCCCAAAGGACAGTGGTATAGTTATAAAAATAAAGTTCAAATATCTATATGATTTACATCACTTTCTTGTCAACACACTATAAGAATTATAACATGGTACTATACATATCCCACTATCTATATGAATTACCACAATGTACTGGGACAAGATCAATCAATATTATCATTAAAACATATAAGTGAGAATGTTCCGGGGCGGAGATAGATATAAAACCATTAGAACATGGAATACATTTCCTACCAAACAAAAGGGATATCACAATATCACATCACAATTCTAAATAGATAATTATGTGAAATAAAATTATCCATTCAAAATATACTTCAAAATCAATTCATAATGGATTATCAGTTATGTCAACAAAAAATAAGACAAAATTTATTGATTATATAAAAAGATATATGCCTACATCACATGTCATTCCAAACATATGTTAATCCATTACCAAATTACAAATAATTTTTAAATCAATGTAATTTAGGGAATAATCTCATTTAGTTATTCAATTGACCCACACACATGACTAAATAGATCAATTAGAATATTTCATAATCATTGTAATTATCAAACCATATGGTTATGATTTAGTCCCCATACATTTAACTGGTGATCCTACAATTATTCTAATTTCCAATGACCACAAGGAAGATGGTGAAGATTCCTACAATGAGTTTCCCAAATAAAAAATGGTCAAGATAAAAGAAAACTATGAAATTAGTTAATTGTTTTACAAAAATGGCTAAAGAAAGAAATTGAATTAATATGAGACCTAACCAAAGTAACTTTCTACGGAAGTAGGATGCAAACAGAACATCCTAAAGGGATCTAGAACTCTAAAATCACCATGATAAATCCATATGTCTAATAGGAGAGGTTATATTGTGAAATAGAATAAATTTAATCCACATATAATGTTTATAATATTAGTTTGAGAAATTACATGTTGTGAAATGTGGGTACACATTTTGTCAATGTTAAAATGTACATCGCCCAAAAACCCATTGAGTCAGATTATATTATTAAAATCCATAACAAATTACATAACCTGTAATCAATTTACATATTTTCTAAATGTTTTATCATTAATTTTAATCCCATTATCCTTATAAAACTACACATACCCCTTTTACATCATATAACCATAAAAATAAATTATATTAACACAAATTCAAATTAATATCCAAAACACCATTAATTCATATGAGTAAACATCCCTACACATTAGGTAATATTGTCTGACAAAGGCTCTCTATCTAGAAACTAGACTCCAGAACAAGGGCTAAAATGAAATATAATGATATGGGCATACCTAGAATAGATTTGATATTACATGTTAGAATTTTGCAACCCACACTTTTATTTTTATGAATATAACATATACATTATGAAATTTATGAATTATTTTTATGGAAAAACATTTAACTGATTAGCTATAATGCGATTTTTTATTAAATTGATCCAAAATTTTAAAAACCTTGCAACATTTACTTATTATCTAAATAAAATCATGGAAATCTGTTTTTTACATGTTTTCATGAATTTTTTTATAATATAATTATGAATTAAAAAACTAGATTATCATTATTTTTAAATATTTATATTAAACATAATATCTAACATAAATATGTTATAAATTTTATTAATTTTATTCAAAAAATTTAATTATAATAATTATTTTATTTATAATTCCCTATTCATTGTTTGGGAATATATTTATCTAAAAATGGGAAAACAATTATTTATTATCGATACAAATAGTTTTTCATCTAGTGTATAACATAGAGAAAATGTTTAAGATGTGTCAATAACTATTATAATTGTCTTTGTATGAGTTAATGGTAACCATAAAAGAACTTATAATTGTATTTTCGGCTCTTTGATTCTATATGATATTAGAATGTTATATATATATATATATATTTGTAATTACACGTCATTTTATTCCCTTAAATAAAATAGATAACCAAATCTCCTCTATTATGAACAATGCTTGATCTATCTAGTAAATAAATTATATATAATATTACCATGGTAAATTCATACAGTTAATTCTTTGTATAAAACATCCCTCATAAATCTATTCAAATAAGACATTCAATTTAATACAATGAAGGTCTCTTGTAGATGAGGTAATCATATTTAAAAACTCATTCAGTGTTAATATTATATTCTACATCCAATAAATCTACATAACAAAACGTAACATATTTATTTGTTTATAATAAATATATTTTTATTTTATGATTATTATTGGAAAAATATTTCCCCCTCCTTTCAATTAATTGGGAATTGAATATATCATGAATTAGTACTTGTGATTTACATCCTCAAAGTATTGATGTGATTCATTTTCCATATCCGTCTATCATGGGTCATTATAATAATCAAATTATTAAATATAAATTTTAATTAATATTTAAATATAATTTTTAAATGTGGAAGTATTATCAGAATTATTTTAGTTTTTATAACTATAAATGTATCAATATTTCATGTATATGTATAGAGAACCATATTTGTGAGCGATAGATATAATCTTCAACATATTCCATTTTAGAAGTTATTAAATTGTTGGTGATTAATATATACTGTTATAATTTACTGAATAATAATTCTTTATAGTTATATAAACATTATACATTTTTATTTTATTGGTTATTTCGTCATTATGACATAATGTTGTTAATTTCTGTTTCATCACCTATATGAGTGATATCCTAAAACATTTAAAAAGAATAACTAGTATTTTATATAAAATTGAGATTATGTAATAATATCACAAAAAATAATGTAATAACAATATATAGTTAATATAAGTATGACCAATATTCAAGGTCCAAAACATCTATGAGAAAAATTATAATATAAATAATGTATTAAACTGTTGAAATAATGATGTTAATAGAAAAATGTAAACAAACAGTTGATAAATTTTAATTAGTGTATCATACATTATATAAGGACTATATATATAGTTTTAAATGTTTATATAATAAATATATATTTATATCGAATAATATGGAATTTATTGTTATGTATTTTTATTATCAATTTACATTCAATAAGTCATTTTACATTTTCAAAACATGTTTTATTTTTTATGGTGTATAAAATTACTTATGAATAACTTTGTTAATTTATTGAAAATTATTTTTTTTACAAAATAATTTATTGTTCTCTTAATCATCATTTTTTTCATTGAAATTTTATTAAATTCATTTAGGATTCTAATATAAAATAATGTTTCAATGATTTTTCATTCCATGAAATTCTATACCATGTCCATTATAATAAAATCGTTAAAAAAGGTTGTTATTTAAATTTCAGTTATTTTTAATTTTGATTTTCAAATAATTTTTATACTCCATACAAATTATTATATAACATATTTTTTATTTATTTCAATACCACATTATTTTGAATTTTTATGATAGTGTTAAAATATTATTATACATAAATGTATATGAAGTGAATGTATATTCCAACAATAATGAATGGATATGATTTTGAATAATCAATTTCATTTTATAAAGATATTTTCAATGAATTTAATTTTATAAATATTTTAGACAATATATATTTAAATATTACTTATATTAAATATATAATTTTCAAAATGTTTTAAAATATTATTCTAAATTATCTTTTATTTATGTTTATATATTTATCAATATCCTTGGTTACATGTTATTTTATACTTGATATACACACCCCTTATCCAATTGACCATATAACTCTATATTTATTATAATCATGATGTTCTATTTTTATTTGGGAAGAAATATCAACACAAACCATACTTGTAATCAAATATGAAAATTTATAATGATATAATATATTATTTATTATTCATCTATTATATAATTTTAATTAATTATAATTAGTGTGAGAAGGGTTACACGTTATATATACCCTTGATGTATCAGTACGTCTAATGAGAAAAACTATCAACGATATTAGGTGTATTCCTCCATAATTATTACTTCTTTTTTTTCATAATGCCTTGATGGAATGTTTATAATGTATTTTCAAAATTCCCAGAATTTAGTAATATGATTTCCATCATTATTCATTGCATAATTATTAAATCATATATTTTTCTCAGTGAGATTATTTATGTATTGATTACATCAAGAGATATATTCCAAACATAAGATATTAATTGTAAATTAAATTTCTCTATTATTTATCGCTGGGATATTATTTATTATATATAAAATATGATTTATTCTATTTTTTCATTTCCATTAATGAACCTATAATATCACTAGAAAAGAAATAAGGTATCTATTAATGATTTGTTTGATATAATATATGAAATAATTTTTCATTCAATTTATTTTTATGTAATATTTCATTTATTGAAATTTAATTATAAAATCATGTATATCTATATCCTCCAAAGAATATTAAAAAATTAGATCTAATAAGTGGTTAACCCTAGTATCCTATTCTAAATTTAAAATATAATCATTTCCATAATGTTTTTGGAGTCTTGGTTTAACAAATAAGAACCATCACCTCAATAATAAATGATAATTTTACGTATGTTAATGATCTTTATTTGTATATACCATGTTGTTTGTATAAAAGGGAATCCAGTTAGTATCTCAAATTAACTTTTTTTACAAATATGATTATGAAAATAATACAATTCCTATTTTAGTATAAATTTAACAAAACATTCGTTTAAATTTGAAAACATATGTAACATGTAATAATATCATTTACATGAATAAAAATATAAAAGGAATTTAATGTAAATAATCATTTAAAATCAATAATTACTGGATATTACATAAGGTTTCAAGGTTCAAGTTACACTAGTATACTTGTATTGTGAGTTATCTATAACAAATAATATCCAACATCGCAATGGGTCATTAGTTATTTAAAGGATAACTCATTGAGGGGGAAGATTTACTTTATGAAGAGTTTCATAAAAAAAATGAAAAAATGATATATGCAGGGAGGGTTTCATAAATAATAAGTTATAAATTGAAATATATCCCCTTCCAACATAAAAATACGTCTTATATGAAATAAACAACTGAATTAATTTCATTTATCACTAAATAATAATTTTAATAAAAATAATAATTTCACAAAAAACATTTTAGGTACTATTTCATTGTTATGATAGAAAAATAATTTAAAAATAACATTACTGATCATATTAAAAGGTATAAATAATACACATAATTTATATATATTATACAGAACATATGGATTAAAAAAATATTAACCATATAAAAATATTCTTTCCCAATGTCATGAAGGCATTTTTTATCAATAAAAATGTTGAACACTTAAACACTAAATAGAAATTGATTTATCAAATAACCAAAATTTTAAACCATATAGAAGAAGAAATAAATCCATATATTTATTATATTCATAAAATAAATTTGTTAATATTATCTTTAGTATTCCATTGAAATTATAATAAATGAAATATATAGAGAGAAATAAAATTATAGATTAATAAAATGTTTGATTAGTTAACTTTTATTTACAATTTTTAAATCTACTTGAGTCCCATTAAGTTAGGAAAATAATTTTGGGGAAACATCCAATGATTATTGGGGTGAGAATTTGTTAATTTACCTTTCTTCTATGAGGATTATACAATGAATATTTTTTTCATTCAGATGATAAATATAAAAATATTTAATAATTATATCGGTAGTAATGTTTATTGTGTGACCAATCATATAAGCTAGTGATATTGAAATCAAAATGTTTATTGAATATGTATTCTATAATACTCTTGTGTCAGGACATGGTGTGACCCCATGATAATTGTGTAAACACATCCCACTGAGAAATCACAATTGATAGAATAATTTCCAATTTACCAATTATTAATTATATATTTAAACATACTGAATATAAGTTCATACACATTAGGTATCTTCTCTTAAAGAAATTTCACATTCTAACATTCTCAAATATGAGTGATATAGTGATTCCAATTATCCATGGTGTTTACACCAAATTGATGAATGTAAAATTTACCTACATATTGATGTTGAATATGTTCTAGAAGATAATGTCGATTCAAAAAATTATCCAACCTCATCATCTCATTTTTTAATTTATCCTCTTTTTTCATTAGAAAACATGATTTTCAAATTCCATTAATTTGATGATTGATTCAATGATTTGAATCAAAATATTTTACTCAGAGCGTTGGTGATTACATTTCCCAGTAACCTAGGTATAAAAGAGTTCATAATCTAATGTATTATAGAGTAATAATAAATTAAATTTCATATAATTCAAAAAAAATAATTGATATAAAATAAAACGATATTTTAAATTCGTAATAGTAATTTAATTTATGAATAGAAATATATTATATCCAAATTGGAGAAACTGAATCATTTTATTCATATAAATAGAATTATATTGGTATTTCATCTAGTGTAACAAAATATGATAGTAATGAAAAAACACTATATTTTTAACCATTAACAAAACAAAACCCAAATCTATTTATAAAACATAACATTAATTGATTTATCCCTTCCCAACCTCAAGAAGATTCAATATGGAGATAATGTGTTTTCTCACTTTAGATTATAAAAATTGCATTGAAATTTAGTTTCCCATTGAATTTGGACCCCATTCATAGTGTTCATGGTCACTGGATAAGTGATATTATATAAATAATAATATATAACAAGTACAAACCAAATAGGCCAAAAAAGATATTTTTATTGATGAAATTTCATTAATCCTCCCAATACATAATATCCTACATCCTTTCAATATCAAAACAAATTCATGGTTTCGAAAACATTTATATAATTAACATTTTTTTGTATCAATAACCCAAATATTAACAAGGTTTTATAGTGACATTGGTTATTTAGAGTTCAAAAATGATCTGAATATGATATACATATTTTTCATATTTATATTAATTGACCATGATTTCATCCATTAATAATATGGTATTGGATTAAATGTACCATTAAAATACTGTTACCATAATAGCAATAAAATTAAAAAATTATTGGTTATAGTATATGGCATAACTTTTAATTAAAAATATTCACACTGACTTCTAAATAAATTAATTAAAACATAATACTTCTTCACCCTTAGATATAAATAACATAAATGGATTTAAAAAATATTCAACCATTATTCATTAATAAAATTATTAAATTTGTCACTAGGGAAATATAAAGTAAATTTAGTCTCATTAGTAAATATATAGAGTTCAATTTAATTGATAAATAAATTATGGGTCTCATTATCATTAAACAATAAGGGTATCACAGAGAATATATATATATAATAATCAAATGGATACCTTTTCATCCCATGAATGAAAATGAATAATGAATTACATGAGCATATATGGTATAATACAATGTGAAAAAAAATAAATAAGCTACTTAGTACGGATCTGATTACAATAAAATATGATGTCCCACTGAAGGGTATAGCCAAATATGTTTGTTGAAGAAAATAATTGAATCTAAATGGACATAGAAGAAAAATCATCAATGATGTTCTTGTTACATGACATTATAATAAGATCCAATTATTAATATACCAATTTACCACTCTTGGAATGTTATTTTATAAAAAATAGTTAATGGTCCCATTATCTTGGAAATAAATTAGAAATTCCACTATTTTTATTTAATTTAACAGTTTGATTATTATAGTCTATACAATATTTTATATGGATTATACACCCATACTCAAAATAATATAAAAATGATTAACATCAAGAATTTGAACATTCCATGATAACAAATTCTTATAGATAATTATATTGTTGTAATGTCATAAAAAGGATTCCCATTTATCATCACTATAAGAATTTATATTAAAAAATTATTGTATAAAATAGTATAAATAAATAAATAAATCGATGATATTGATAAGTATAATGGATAGAGTGGATCCAAAACCATTTAAATTAATATAAAAAAGTAATTCTATATGAATGAGATAATTTTAAACAAATTATTTAATAAATAAAAATTAAATTACATATACAACTATATATTTTTTTATTTATTTTTTAAAAGGATGGAGAATTATTAGGACCATTGGGTTTTCCAATCAATTAATAATACATAATCAACGATTCACTTCTTATTGTTATCCAATGATATATATGTCATTAATCTATTGAGGGGTCTATATAAATTATAACCATAGAGTAGTTGAATACATTGAGATGAAATTTAAACTAACAAAACAACCCTATATATACCAAATTACATCATCATGTTTATTAATTGGAGACTATTGGACACATAGGTTTTAATTGAATAATATTTCAATAATTATGGTAGATAAGTTTCCCACTCCACCATGATGCTTATTATATAATATATGATGTGTGTTAAGAACCAAAACCACATACATTCATACCCTGGTCATGGTTATTATTATAATCTATAATACCACCATATCATCAAATATAGTTATAAGGTTAATCCAATTTTCCTGGTATCAATTATTTATTAATATCCACTATATATGATTTTTGAACTACATTTATATTTGTAGGAATCATTATCTTGGTAATATAAGTTAGGGTAATGGTCTATTTGGAAGAATTTGTTATTGATAAAAATATTTTAAAAAGAATAGTGTAAAATAGAGAACCTACAATAAGATTATTATATTTAATAATAATACATTTTTTAATTTAAAGGGGAAATAAAATATCATGGATGCTGTAAAATCTATATAAATATACATTATTAAAAATTGAAAATATTATATTCTCTCTAGTATCTCTTATCATGAATCTTTTCTTGACAAATAGGCATTAAAAATATGTCAATTTCACCATCAAAAAGAAATTATGAACACATAACCTAGAAAACCTCATAATTTATAAAAATTTTAAACTAATTTCAATCAGATCGATATAAATCTTTTTTACATGGGGATTTTGTTTATAAAAAATTATCATGTATATCTCAAAAATAATCACACAACACTAGGAATGAATGGTTTATTATCCATGGTTCTATAATCATTAGAATTATATTTTAAAACCTCTATTTATATTTATCTATAATTCAGACACAAATGACTCCATCGTTTAGGTATTATATTTTATAAACATATTATAAATATTGTAAAATGAAAATATTTTATTTGGGTGATTTAGTTTCTCAATAAAGGTAAAAACAAGTGACAAAAATCTCATAGTATAAGTGATCATTATATGGTAGAATTGGTATAATTATGAAGAATTACAATTTTCGTACCCAAAATGTCATGGATTTTAAGTCATATAATATTACATGGATAATAAATATAATTGAATCAACAGATTGCAGAACTTGAGTCAATAAACATTATCTATTGGAGCTTTAAAAAATTGTGAGAATAAACCTAAATCAATTAAAGATATATAAACTATAGAAAAATATTTAATAAATGGATCATTACATTTATGGGACAAATAATTTTGTCCTAAACATATATAAAACCTAAATATAATCATTAATACATAAATTATTTGGTTCAAAAATTATTCCAATGCACTGGATGTGATATACCTCCCCACACATCGTCAAATGTACATGTAATTGACTGGTGAAATGAATGAATTATCATATCATAATGAACCAATGAAAATACAATTATTTTTATAAATCCATACAAATTAAAATATGATTTTCATTCATAAAAATACAATGATAAAAATGGGTTTTCTTCATCAAATCTTAATGAACTAGTGAAACGATGATTGGTTTTATTGGGATGTGTATAAAAAATACATCATTATATTTTCATTAATAATAAAATTTCAATAGAAGTAGAAATAAATGGGTATTAAATTATCTCATTTTCCATTATAGTTAAATAATAATCTATCATTTTAATAATAATATGGTAATTAACTCATTCAGATATTATGTATATGGTCACAAAAATAATTTTTCATGAAAAATCGATGTAAAACTAATGTTACACTTTCTTTTTTGTTTCATTTTTATCAGTATATCAATAATATTTTTAATTTATTGTTGCGTACTAAAGTTATATAATCATGTGAGAATGTAATTTGGGTGATTTATTTAAGGTGTGTTTGAAATTTTACTTATCTATTTTATAAATATTTTCTTACAAAGAATGAGTATTCGTTATTATTATTATTTTTAATAAAATTGAGATATTTCTATCAAAATCATTGATGTTTTATTTATATATTTGTTTAAAGTGAGTGACTTACATGATTTAGTGGAGGTTTAAGTAACATCTAATTGTTATGAAACTATGTGTATTTAGAATGTAGCATCATAAGAATCAGATGAATGAAAAAATGTCATTGGATCATGATGTTCATGATGATGATAACATGACATATATGATAGAATAAATATATATAATATGTCAGATGTATCGTTTTCATAATTATAGTTGATGGATTATTTTTTTGAAACTAATTTTTCAATGTTAAAATATTTTAAAAAGTAGTATTCAGGTGGGATTTTCATTTAATATTAATGTATGTGTTATAAAGGTATTAGTTTTAACTGAATGGATAGAGTTATGTAATGATAACATGATACATGAAATATATATTTAATTTTATTAATGTTTTTGTTTAAATATTGTAATTATGTCACATCATATAAATAAATGTTTTCTGTTCAATAATCTAATGGGAAATGTTACAACCCAAGTAGAAGTAGATTTCAATGATATTGTAGTGGTTAAATTCCACCATACAATAACTCTAAAAATACAATGAATATTTTTCCCCAAATCACATTAGATAAAGAAATATGATGATTATATAAGGAATAAATACAGTACACATATCAAGATAATAGATATTATTATTAGATTAATGATAATTAGATAATGGTACTTGATGTTATTTTAAGGGAGATCTTACGAATATGTACCGACCAATAATGATGAGGTAGAATGGCTTGATAAAATCTCACCTAGTCAGTTGATCGATATATAAGAGGCCATAGGAGACATATGTTCTCAAATAAATGGATAGAGTGTTCATAAAAATGGAATAATTAATGCACTTAAAATCCATTAGATAGTGATATACTTTTGTATGAAATGGATATAAATACATTAGAAGTTAATGTCTCTGTGAACTAAAAAGGAATAGGATCATTTTATAATGGAGTTATATGGGGCATGACATAATCAATAGATATTCTATAACATGTGGTTTTATATAATTAATAAATTAATATTAAACATACTTAAATTAATGAAATATGTTTTAATTACATAATATAGGGATTATGACTGTTTAAAGAAAGGTGGAGTATAAGGCCCCGACATTAATCATTACCTAATATTGAATGAAATGAATAATTCACATTGAGGATCTTTTTAGGTTTAGTGTTTTAGAGAATTAGGACATAACTGTTACATCTCAAAAGATAAAAAAGTAGACACTTCTACTAAGATTCCATAAAATAAAAACTTTTAAAAAGAAACATGTCTAGTTCCTTGTTTTATATAGAATGACATTCCCTTGATCCCATCCTTGACCCTATTCCATATTAAGTCCTATGAAAAACATTTCAAAAAAACTTAGGGTGAGCATAAAAAGCACAGTAAGGGATACACAAAGAATGAAAACTGTTAGTTTTTCAAACTTCAAGTAAACCATGTATAACTTTATCAAAGTAATACCTTCACCTTCATGAAGTAGTAAAAACTATTCACTGAATAAAATATCATTACATACCTTTTTATAACCAAAGGATTACCATAAAACCCATATAAAAACACATAACATATAAAGGTAACTTGGGACATAAACATACTTATGTGGAATAACCATACTGTCGACTTCCACACATTTCAATTAATGGTATAGCCATACGGTCAACATCAATACATACTTAATGGAATAGCCATACGGCCGACTTCCATACCCAATGCATTGGATGTTATAACGTAACCACCCATCCTGGTATTCACGGCACCACCCGTCATATGGTTTATCATGTAACCACCCGTCAAATGTTCAAGTACCAATATAAAATCATAAAACATAAAACCAATATAAAGGAATGATAACATTTCCACATTTCAATCACAATATATCATTTAAATATATTGAAATAATAGAATCCTTTATCAAAACCATTTTCAATACCAAAAAACATAAAAGAGTATATGGTATTAATTTTATTTTAAAAACATTACTACTTTTTGAGGAAGCCAAATACCAAATAATTCTCGCGGTGGCAGAGAAGTCGTTGTCGCCGCATACGTACGACCAAAACATTCCCTTTTTTTGTTTAGTAAAACGATTTGTATAAAAATATTCCTTTTGAATAAAAGTAAAATTCAAATGGTTTTATACACCATATAAAATAATTTTGTGTATAAAATGAAATATGCCTCAATGAAAGGAAATTGAGACGATGTCGCTTACCTCAGGTCCGACATGACTCGATCGTTCTTTAACGTCCTGAATAATAAACTTGAGTTAATTCCTATTTTCTTAAGAACCTTTTTCAAGTTCATTATTACTTTTATATCACATATTTCCATGTTATAAACATTATGTAACCATTGAAGTTAATAATGATTGTTTTGTCGATATTTGGTTCTTATGTCGAAAGTGGACTTCTTACAATTACATGTTGTTCGTGTGGTCAAAGGTTCTTTATATCTAGAATAAAATTCCTGATTTGGATATCATATATATAATATATATCCAGTATATACATGTATTTATAATATTTCATAATAATTTAGAGGTAAGAAATGAAATGCACCGTTCATGGAGACGGTAAGCCGTACGTACGCATGAACGCTACTTTCATTTCTTTGTCATATTAATGGAATTAAAAATAAATGAAAGATATGTATATTTTAATTACAGAATTATATTCATCATTTAGATGTATCCTTCATCGTATATATCCATTATATTCATGTACTTTTTATAGTACATTACATTTGTGGATAAGAAATGAAATGCAATGTTCATGGAGACGGTAAGCCGTACGTACACATGAACGCTACTTTCATTTCTATCTCTTACTTTAATGGAAAGAAATAATAATTATATAGAGGTATATTATATTTCCAGTATAACATCATATATAATAACTATAAATCCATCCTTTATATGTCCCACATATGGCATTAACGAATCACATAACTTTGAGGGGGCGGTAGTCCGTACTTCCTTAAATGAAGATATCGCGTTTACCCATAATGGAAACCATAAAGGAATGCCCAAAATGAAAAATACAGAAGCTTAAGTAATACATAAACATATTATATATCATATATAATTATAGTTTCATCTTAATGGCCACCTTTGTAGGTGTTAAAAGAATGTTGAACAATCATCGTTTCGGGAGGCCGAAATTCGCCATCCACGGAAACATTATGTTCTTTAACATTTACATGTAGGTGTGTGTAAGTGTAGCTCGAATAATTGTTATAAAAACATCCTAGTATATTGATGATACTGTAGTTTTTAAAAAAAATGAATAAAAAGATTTTATGGGGTTGGAGAAGCAAAATAATACAAAAGGACTCAAGTGAAGACATTACCTTAAAATTGGGTCACTCCCTTTGGTTTGAGCTCAAAGGCTTCCTTGGGAAAACTTCTACCCAATGTGAGGCTCCAAGGAGTTATAGAGGTATTTGGAGAGACAAAATGTGCAGGGTTTGTCCGAGCCAAAGGCTTTAGGAGTGTGGGTAAGGAGGTAGAGTTGGGGGCCTTTTATAAGAGGAGAGGAGGGACACTCTTGGAAGGTAATGAAAAGTCACTTTATGTTAAAATTGTATTCGTATTTAAGAGGTACCACAATGATATAATTCTAGGATAAGGTGATAAGGGTTCAAAATCCACCCATACATTAGATTTTGGACATGTTTAGGTCAAATATTTTACATTATCATTTGATTTTATTTAAATCCTTTATTAATGAGGTAATCGCTGCATCATCATGATGTCATAAATTATTTAATTTATATAAAGTATAAAATTATAAAAAATAATCAAGATATAGTAAATATTTTCATATTTCTAATGAATATTTATAGTCAAAAATCTGACTTGTATAACTCCATTTAAAAATTGTTTTAGCAAAACATCTCATGTTTGTGTCATTTTTACTTTAACATTTAATAAATAGGTATTTATGTCATTTTCCAACCAATGTGGCTCCATGGGATCCCCAAGTTGACCCATGGATTTTTTTGGTTGTCCATGAAACATCCAATAAGGGTATGACATGTGTCAAGCTCATCTCATTTTATTAAAACATTATTTTTACCTTAAACTACACTAATTACCTCTAATCGCGATTAAAACTTAATAAGTTACTATTCACAAAAAAATTATTTCAATCCCATTGAACCACATTTTACTTCTTAATGACAACCATGTATGTGGGATTTTTTAAATTCAAAACAAAGAGGTGGTAAAATTTCATTTAAACGAAAAATCAGTTTTTATAAGTACAACATAGTGGTTTCACTATTCATAAAAAATTGACGTTTTTCAGAAAAATACCAAAACTTCACCATAATATATATTTGATATTCTGAATTAAAAAATGAAGTATATTTCAAAAAATTCAATACATATAAGTCACATTGATTAATTTAATAATTATTTCCTGTTCTCATGAAAAATAGCGTGTTTTTATGAGACAATATGTATCATAAGATTGACACTAGTTTAAGTCCGATTTCAACGTGAAATTAATTCCAACGACCACTATTGGATTAATGGTAAAAATATATTATAATTTCACTTTAAAACCAATTCCAAAGATAATTTAATCATATTAATAAATTATATTAAAAAGAGGTTTTGAATTAAAATACAACATTTTACATTATTCATTAAAAATGATCTTTATCGAAAAAATACCAAAAAATTTACACAAAGTAAATTTTGATGTCCCGATTCTAAAGAAGAGTTTTCATTGGTCCAATAGAATGTATATGAGTGATCAAAACTATATTTAATGACGGTTCTCCATCATAAGGTGATAAGTGAACCTTTAGTGAAAATTATGGTATAAATGCCTAAAATTGAATTCTTTCCGTATTTTAAGCCTTTATCTATTATTGGATAAATTTAAAAACATTTAAAAAACATATATAATAATATATTAATTATTTCTATCCATTCCCGCCAATACAACGACTACATGTTAACTACCATTTAAAATAATATTATTATATTACTAGTGTACAACGTACGTTTTCAAAGAAACCTATCGTTGAGTATCGAGTACGCTATCGAACATAGCAACCATTTTAAAGTAAAATTAATATTTAATTCTTAAATATTAATAAATATTAAAATGTTTTATTCATTATTTACCGGAGATGTTACATCCTTCCCCCCTTTTGGGAATTGCGTTCTCGCAATTTTATTCACTTATCAATATAAGTGGGGGTATTTATCCCTCATAGCATTTTCAGATTTCCACATTGTCTTTTCAGCCATATGGTTTTTCCACAAAACCTTTACCTGGTGAATTACCTTATTTCGCAACACTTTCTCTCTTCGGTCAAGAATCTGGACTGGTTGTTCTTCATAAGATAGGTTCTCTTCTAGCTGAACTACCTCTGGACTCAAAACATGAGATGGATCTGACATATAATTCCTCAACATCGAAACATGAAAAACATTGTGTACCTAAGATAAACTCGGAGGTAATGCCACTCTGTATGGAACTGATCCAACTCTCTCCAGAATTTCATATGGTCTAATACAAATTGGACTCAGCTTTACTTTATTACCAAATAGCATCAAATATTTCCAGGGAGAAACCTTGAGAAAAACATGATCACCTACCTCAAAAGATAGATCCTTCCTCCGGTTATCCTCATAACTCTTCTGCCTGCTCTGAGCTGTTCTCATGTGTTTCCGAATCAACTGAAATTTTTCTGGCACCTCTTATACCAATTATGGTACCATCCGCTTCCTTTCACCCACTTCATCCCAAAATGCTGGAGTTCGACACCGCTTCCCATATAATGCCATAAATGGTGCCATCTGTATACTGGAATGAAAACTGTTATTATTAGAAAACTCAACCAATGAAAGATGTTGGTCCCAACATCCCTGATAATCCATCGAACAAGCTCGTAGGATATCCTACAAAGTCTGAATTGTTCTTTCTAACTGCCCATCTTATTGAGGATGAAAAGTTGTACTAAAATTTAATTCAGTAACCAATGACTTCTGAAGGCTATTCCAAAAGTTATAAGTAAACATGGGGTCATGATCGGACACAATGGAGAGAGGAACTCCATGTAACCTAACTATCTCTTTAAGATACAAACAGGAACGTTGATCTAGGGAAAAATTATCTCGTATAGCAAGGAAATGAGCAGATTTAGTCAAGCGACCAACAATAACCCAGATTGCATTATTACCTCTAGATGTCTTTGGTAATCCCACGACAATATCCATGGATATATTTTCCCATTTCCACTCTGGCACTGGTAAAGGCTGAAGCATCCCTTTCGGTAACTGCCGCATGACTTTAACCTGCTGACAAGTCAATCACTTCACATTAAAATCAGCAATATCCCTTTTCATTCCATCCCACCAGTAATACTCATGCAGATCTCTGTACATCTTAGTGCTGCCAGGATGAACTGAAAACGGGGAACTATGAGCCTTATATAACTACTCATTCTTCAATCGTCAATCACAAGTCATACATAATATCTTCTCAAACCTCAAAACACAATCATTATCAATGTTGAATTCAGGCAGCTTACCCTTATGAACCAGCTCTACCTTTTTCTGCAACTCACTGTCTTCTCTCTGTGCTTTCTTAATTCTGTCTAATAGGGATGATCTCACTGTTACCTGAATCAAAACAGAAGGACGTCCTACACCAACAACTTCTATTCCAAATTTCATAAAATCCTTAACCAAAGGATCACGTTCCAAACACAACATTTCTAATGAAGCATTACTTTTTCGACTCAAAGCATCATCCACTTTATTTGCTTTTTCTAGATGGTAGTGAATTATACAATCATAATCCTTGATTAATTTCAGCCATCTCCTCTGTCTCATGTTCAATTATTTCTAAGTGAATATATACTTTAAACATTTGTGATCAGTATATATTTCACACATTACTCCATACAAATGATGCCTCCAAATTTTTAAATCAAAAACAACAATAGCTAATTCCAAATCATGTTTAGGGTAATTTACCTCATTAGTTTTCAACTGACGTGAAGCATAAGCAATTACCTGATCATTCTGCATAAGGACACAACCAAGCCCCTTCAACGATGCATCACTGTATATAACAAACTCACCATTTCTGGAAGGAAGCTCTAAAACTGGAGCATTCAACAATCTTCTTTTCAACTCCTGAAAACAATAATCACATTATTTTGTCCAGATAAACTTAACACCCTTCCGAGTTAGCTTAGTCATTGGACTAGATAACCGTGAAAAACTTCTAACAATCCTTCGGCAATAGCCTTCCAAACCAAGGAAACTACGAATCTCTGTTACATTTGTGGGTCTTGGCCATTCTTCAAGAACTTTTGTTTTAGCAGGATCAACAGTTATGCCATCTTTTGAATCAATGTGACCCAGGAAAGAAATTTTTTATAACCAAATCTCACACTTGTGGAATTTCCATATAGTTTCTTTTCCTTTAATGTTTTCAAGATAACACTTAAATAACTTTCATGCTCCTCTTTACTTTTAGAAAACACCAAAATATCATCAATGAAATCAACCACAAACATATCCAAGAACTCATGGAATATTCTTTTCATAAGGTCCA
Source organism: Viscum album (assembly GCA_963277665.1). Classification (NCBI taxonomy): domain Eukaryota; kingdom Viridiplantae; phylum Streptophyta; class Magnoliopsida; order Santalales; family Viscaceae; genus Viscum; species Viscum album. The sequence continues at coordinate 2,133,794,039 of OY728147.1, read as the reverse complement.
TGAATACAGAAGGTTCATTGGTTAACCCAAAAGGCATAACTAAAAATTCATAATGGACATATCTAGTACGGAACGTAGTCTTCAGAGCGTCTGCTTCTTTTAATTTCAACAGATGGTACCCCGACCTCAAGTCAATATTCAAAAAATACTGAGCTCCCTGGAGCTGATCAAAAAAATCATCGATATGAGGAAAAGGATACTTATTCTTAATAGTAATATAATTCAAGGCACTATAATTAATGCAAAGTCTCATTGAGCCATTTTCTTTTTAACAAACAAGATAGGAGCACCCCATGGTGATGTGCTAGGTCGAATGAAACCTTTATCTAATAACTCTTGCAATTGCTTCTTTAACTCTAAATTTTCAACTTGAGCCATTCGATAAGGGGGTTTTGAAATTGGCTTAGAATCAGGAACAAAGTCAACGGAAAATTCAACTTATCGATCATGAATAATACCAGGCACCTCATTAGGAAGAACATCAAGATACTCATTTACCTTTGGCACATCATTAATTTGAACTGTTCTTTTATTTTCAACAATATGTGAAAGGTAACATTGGTTTCCATCTTTTACTAGTTTCTTATCATCATGATATGTTAACAAGAACAAGGGTTCATTCTTTTACACAAAATGAAAATATTTCTGAAAATAAACCATTTTAGCTCTATAGTCAATCATAGCATGATAAACAGAAAGCCAATTCATGCCCAAAATAACATCAAACACTACTAGAGGAAAAACAATAAGGTTTGCTGGTAGATTCCTTCCAAACAAAAGGAATAGAAGGATCTTATAATTACTTTTTTTCTCAACGTTCCTTCAGGGTTTTTTTACCTTAAGTTCAGGTTTCATATCTTGAGATGGAATTTACAATTTAATAGAAAACTTCTCAGAAATTAAAGAGTGTGTAGAACCTGAATCAAACAATACATTGGCATAATATGAAGAAACAAACAGTGTACCTGATACCACTTCATTCGATGGCCCAACATCTGCTGAGGTTGTTGCAAAGTATTTCACCACCACTTTCTGCTTGTAGTCTGGATAATTTCCCCCAGTCGAGTTCTTCGTTAGACACTCATTTGCATAATGACCCATTTCATTACACTTAAAACATCTTACCACTGGTTTTTCATTCCCTGCTTGATCATCTTCCTTACAGTTACGAGCTATATGACCAGACATACCACACCGAAAGCACTTAACAGACTTGGATAAACGTTCTCCATGATGAATTTTACCACACGTCTCACATGATGGATATTTGGTATTCTTACCTCCTTGTTTATTTGATGAATTCTTCCCCTTTGCCTGCCAACTGGACCTCTTATTCTGTTGTTTGTCATAGAACACCTGATCATCGGCAATCTCCATTTCCACCTTCTCCGCACATCGAACAAGTTTTTCATAACTTTTGAACTCACGAGAAGCTAAAGCCCTTCGATACTTTGGCTTTAACCCTGAGTGAAAACAGTTTATTTTACTATCAAGATCTCTTATGATGTTTGGATCATACCTTCCCAATCGATTGAACTTGGCTTCATAAGCAGCCACTGAATCATCCTCCTGCCTCAACTCTTAGAACTGTTTTTCCATCTTAAGACGAACCACCATAGGGAAATATTTCTCAAGAAACATACCTTTGAATTCGTCCCAGTGACGATCATCAATCTCATCACTATCCCTAATATTTTTCACCATCGACCACCACTGATCAGCTTCACCTTCAAAATAGTAAACTGCAAGACTAACCTTTTGATGTTCTGAAAACCGCATGACATCAAAAATCTTTTCCAGTGCCTTAATCCACCTTTTAGCATGCACGGGGTCAGATGATCCTCTGAATGAGGGTGGATGTTGCCTCATGAAATGTTCCACCACTGACATGTTCCTCTACGGTTGATCTGGCTGACCTTGTGCATGGATACCACCACCATTTATAGCCTGAGTCAACTGTGCCATCACAGCAACAAACTTTTCAGTTCCAATTCTGACTATCTCAGGTTGGTGATTTGGAAGGTTGTCTGATGTTGTCCCAACAGAGCTGCTTTGTTTCCTCTACAGAAAACCATTCTGAACACATAAATATCTTAGCCGAAGCAACATGGTAATCTTTAAATGCTATATCATTTCAATCATTCCATAAATTAACTTATAATTTTACACTTTTATAACTCCTATAGTTTTCTAAACCCACCTATGATACAAACTATTAGGCACCGACCATAAACATTCCTTAATATTGTATTAAATGAATAATTCAAATTGAGGATCTTCTCAGGTTTAGAGTTTTAGAGAATTAGGACATAACTGTTACATCTCAAAAGATTACTTAGTAGACACTTCTACTATGATTCCATAAAATAAAAACTCTTAAAAAGAAACATGTCTAGTTCCATGTTTTATATAGCATGACTTTCCCTTGATAGCATACCTGACCCTATTCCACATTAAGTCATGTGAAAAACATTTCAAAAAAACTCGAGGTGAGCATAAAAAGCCCAGTAAGGGATACACAACGATTGAAAACTGTTAGTTTTTCAAACATCACGTTAACCATGTATAACTTTATCAAAGTAATACCTTCACCTTCATGAAGTAGAAAAAACTCTTCACTGAATAAAATATCATTACTTACCTTTTTGTAACCAATGGATTACCATAAAACCCATATAAAGAACACATAACCAATAATGGTAACATGGGACATAAACATACATAAGTGGAATAACCATACGGTCGACATCCACACATATCAAATAATTGAATAGGCATACAGCCAACTTCAATACATACTTAATGGAATAGCCATACGGTCGACATCCCTACCCAATGCATTGGAGGTTATAACGTAACCACCCATCATGGTATTCACAACACCACCTGTCATATGGTTTATCACGTAACGACCCGTCAAATGTCCAAGTACAAATATAAAATCATAAAACATAAAACCAATATAAAGGAATGATAACATTTCCACATTTCAATCACAATATATCATGTAAATATATTAACATAATAGAATGCTTTATCAAAAACATTTTCAATACCAAAATACATAAAAGTTTATATGGTATTAATTTTATTTTAAAAACATTACGGCTTGTTGAGGAAGCCAAAGACCAAATAATACTCACGACGGCAGAGAAGTCGTTGTCGCTGCATACGTACGACAAAAACATTCCCTTTTGTCATTTAGTAAAACGATTCGTATAAAAATATTCCATTTGAATAAAAGTAAAAGTCAAAGGGGTTTATACACCATATAAAAGAAAGTTGTGAATAAAATGAAATATTCCACAATGAAAGGAGATTGAGACGAAGTCCCTTACCTCGGGTCCGACTTGACTCGATCATTCTTTAACGTCATGAATAATAAACTTGAGTTAATTCCTATTCTTTTAAGAACCTTTTCAAGTTCATTATTCCTTTTATATCACTTATTTCTATGTTATAAACATTATGTAACCATTTCAGTTAATAATGTTTGTTTTTTAGATATTTGGTTCTTAAGTCGAAAGTGGACTTCTTACAATTACATGTTGTTTGTGTGGTCAATGGTTCTTTATATCCAGAATAAAATTCCTGATTTGGATATCATATATATCATATATATCCAGCATATACATGTATTTATAATATTAAATAATCATTTAGAGGTAAGAATTGAAATGCACCATTCATGGAGACAGTAAGCTGTACGTACTCATGAATGCTACTTTCATTTCTTTTTCATATTAATGGAATTAAAACTAAATGAGAGGTATGTATATTTTAATTCCAGAATTATATTCATCATTTAGATGTATCATTCATCATATATATCCATTATATACATGTACTTTTAATAGTACATTATATTTGGGGATAAGAAATGAAATGCACCGTTCATGGAGACGGTAAGCCGTACGTACGCATGAACGCTACTTTCATTTCTATATCATACATTAATTGAAAGAAATAATAATTATATATATGTATATTATAATTCAAGTATAAAATCAAATATAATTACTATAAATCCATCCTTTATATGTACCACATATGGAATTAACTAATCACATCACTTTGAGGGGGTGGTAGTCCGTATTTCCTTAAATGAAGATATCGCGTTTACCCATAATGGAAACCATAAAGGTATGCCCAAAATGAAAAATACAGAAGATTAAGGAAAACATAAACATATTATATATCATATATAAATATAGTTTCATCATAATGGACATCTTTAAAGGTATTAATAGAATGTTGAACAATCATCATTTCAGGAGGCCGAAATTCGCCATCTACGGAAACAGTATGTTCTTTAACCATTAGATGTAGGTGTCTGTAAGTGTAGCTCGAATCCTTATTATAACAAAATCCTAGTATATTGATGATACTGTATTTTTTACAAAAGAAATGAATAAAAATAGTTTAGGGGGTTGGAGAAGCAAAATAAAACAAAAGGACTCAAGTGAAGACATTACATTAAAATCAGGTAACTCCTGTTGGTTTGAGCTCAAAGGATTCCTTGGGAAAACTTCTACCCAAAGTAAAGCTTCAAGGAGTTAGAGAGGTATGTGTAGAAACAAAATTATCAGGGGTTGGCCAAGCCAAAGGCTTCGGGATTGTGGGTAAGGAGGTAGAGTTGTGGGCCTTTTATAAGAGGAGAGGAGGGGCACTCTTGGAAGGTAAAGAAAATTTACTTTATTTTAAAATTGTATTAGGATTTAAGTGGTCCCACGTTGATATAATTCAATGATAAGCTGATAAGGGTTCGAAATCCACCCATCCAATAGGTGTTGGACATGTGTAGGTCATTGATTTTACATTATCATTTCATTTGATTTAAATCCATTATTAATGAGGTAATCGCTGCATCTTTATGATGTCATAAATAATTTAATTTATATAAAGTTTAAAAATTATAAAACAAATATCATGATGTAGTTATTCTTTTCATATTTATAATTAATATTTATAGTCAAAAATATGACTTGAATATCCCCATGTAAAAATTGTTTTAGCAAAACATCTCATGTTTGTGTCATTTTTACTTTAACATTTAATAAAAAGGTATTTATGTCATTTTCCATCCAAAGTGGGTCCATGGGGTCCCCAAGTTGACCCATTGATTTTCTTGGTCGGCAATGACACATCAAATAAGGGTAGGACATGTTTCAATCTCATATCATAATATTAAAACATTATTTTTACCTTAAACTACAATAATTACCTCTAATTGCGATTAAAACATAATAAGTTACTATTCACCAAAAAATTATTTTAATCCCATTGAAGTACATTTTTTTTCTTAATTACAACCATGTATGTCGGATTTTTTAAATTTAAAACACAGAGGTGGTAAAATTTCATTTAAACGAAAAATCAGTTTTTATAAATACCACTTAGTGGTTTCACTATTCATCAAAAATTAAAGTTTTTCAAAAAAATACCAAAAATTCACCCTAAGATATATTTGATATTCCAAATTCAAAAATGAATTATATTTTACAAAATTCAAAACATATAATTCACATTAATTATTTTAATAATTAACTCGCGCTTTCATGAAAAATAGCGTGTTTTTATTAAACAATAAGTATCAATAGATTGACACTAGTTGAAGTCCAATTTCAAAGTGAAATTAATTCCAATGAACACTATTGGATTAAATGGTTAAAATATATTCTAATTTCACTTTAAAACAGATTTAAAAGATAATCTAATCATATAAATAAATTAGATTAAGAAAAGTTTTTGAATTAAAATTCAACATTTTACACTATTCATTAAAAAATGGACTTTATCGGAAAAATACACAAAATTTACACGAAGTAAATTTTGATGTCCGTATTCTAAAGAAGAGTTATATTTGGTCCAATATAATGTATAAGTGTGATAAAAATATATTTAATGATTGTTCACCATAAAAAGGTTATAAGTGAACCTTTAGTGATAATAAAGGGTATAAATGCCTAAAATTGAATTCTTTCCTTATTTTTAGCCATTATCTTTTATTGGATAAATGAAAAAACATTTAAAATACATATCTAATCATATTTTAGTTATTTATATCCATTCCCACCAATACAACGACTACATGTTAACTACCATTTAAAATAATATTATTATATTACTAGTGTACAACGTAAGTTTTCAAAGAAACCCATCGTTGCGTATCGGGTACGCTATCGAACATAGAAACCCTTTTAATGTAAAATTAATATTTAATTAGTAAATATTAATAAATATGAAAATTTTTTATTCATTATTTAACTGAGATGTTACATGGAGACACCAATAATATTGAAGGGTGTTGTCGTATATTCTATAAATGTCAAAATGAATCTAGCTAAATTCAATTCAGTGGATGTCTTGAGATACAATGATTCATTGAAAAAAAAAATATTTTAGTTTTCGACAAAACTCATTGAATTTAACCTATTCAAAATGATAAAAATTATAGAGGGTTGGGTGATTTTCCAATTTATTGGTGCTCAAGTAGTGATGATATTATTCCATGAGTTTCCAAAAAGAAATTTGACCTTGATAAATAAATTTTCAATTTGAAATAGTCATATTAGATTAATCACAAATTGAAACAGACCAATATTCGATAGATAAATAGGATTAATATTGAGAGTAACTAAATGATTTTATACACTGTTGAATAAATATGTTCTAAACCAGACCAAATATTGATCAATTTAAAATGGATCACGAGATAGATTCATTATATAGATTTGATGAATAGATTTCACCAAAAATAATGTAAAATGTTTTGAAAAGCATCATACTAGGAAAAAAATGGATGGTTTTATAAGACATATTGTTTCTACACTTATTCATTATATTAACTTTTTTGAAGGATTTTTTCTAGTCTATGTTTTGTAAATAATAACAATGAGTACATATAGGTTATAAAAATATCATAAGGATGTTTCAAGGAAAATATACTCCTAATAATGTTTTTTATGATATTAAGGATAATTCAATTAAAAATTTTGTCTAACATTATCATAGAGGAATAAAATATCATTTTATATTAGAACATAAAATAAAAATGAAGGACAATATTACTTTGGGTACTACTGATTGATAAAAATATTTTTCACTAGGGTATACAAGTTTATGATGAAAGTGGATACTGTTAGGTTTTTTGAAGGTATAACAAACTATGGAGAAATTGTAGATTATTTTAGGTGTAATTATGTTATTTGGAGTTTTTTATTACTAGGGTGTAATAAAATATTCAACATATGCCTTCATAATCAATTGAAGGTGGTAATTGAATCATTGTCTAGGGATTTAAAAAATCAATGTGTAAGTCTATATGCCAAACCAAATAATTATTTTTTTCATACCAATAATTTAATTATAATCATAGAAAATGTTATATTGGAATTATATTTAATTGGATCGTAACTCCTACATGTTTCTAGATGCTAATTATTTTTCCTTATAATTATTATAAACACTATTATAAATTAAATGTAGCAACTAAATGGCCCTGATCAGTGATCAAACATTGATCCAAGGGAAATAAAATTTCTATTATAGGAAGGTTCACTCTAAATGATACATCAGCAAGAATAGAGTATTTTCATACATTGAACAACATGGGTGTTCAATTTTTGTGGACAAATAATATTATAATAGGAAGCATAAGATGATACCCTATGTTACTCTTGTATATGATGATAGATAAGTAGTATCCTTTTTGTATTTATTATTATTCATAGTGTTTTTATGATTGTTTTAGTTAGATTTAATGAAAATTATATTAATTTTCATGTTCAGGAATATTTATCTATAAATAAATATAAAAAAATCATATGGACTATGAAATGAAGAAACCTATACACATTCAGAAGAATGATAATGAATAAATGGATTTCTAATCCATGTTAAAATTTAATGTCAAAGATAATGACTTTGTGGTTGCATGAATATAAGATACTCTAGAATTTTTAAATGGTCACTACCGAGAAGTAGGTATGAACCTAGAGAGAAAAAAATTGAAAGGAGAATAATTCATGTTATAATACAATATAAAAAGGATGAAAATATAGTTTTGAAAATGAATGATAAAGTATTACGATTAAAAATATGATATTTCTGGATATTGAGAGGGGGTAATAAGTTCAATAAGAAATGAATGTGTGTTTAGTTTTTTTAATGATCATATTAACATGTATATAATGATGGAGAAAACACAAAATTATGATTAAGATAATTGTATGAATGATTCTTTAGATGATGCAAAAAACTAGATAAACTTTTTCCACTAGATTGTGTCTATGAAATTATGAAAAAGTAAAAGATGTGTGAGTATGAAGAGAAAGATACAAAAACATTCATGACTATATTATCATGCCTAGAAATAATTAGGATGGAAATGATATAAAATCATTATACAAGATATATTTAAAATATTAAGACATGATTAAAATTAATTTAATAATTATATTGATTATCTGATGTGAATTAAAAAAATATGGAGACAATGGAAAAGAATTATAAAACATCTAATGAAAAATAGAAAAATTTAATGATGCTGTTTCAACTGATAAAATATTTTCTATCTAATCATTACTTATAATGTACACTGAGTATCCACCCTATTCAAAAATATACTTTTTCAGTTATAATAAATTATAATAAATTAAATGATAATAATACAGGAAACATTCAATGTTCTATAGATATGACATTTTATTAATGAGAAATCCATCAGTGAAACATATTACCCCAATGATTAATAACATTGTTATACCTTTGATGGGGTGAAATATTGAAGTTTTTTTATAAGCATTGTAACTGTATAAAAATGATAATAAAATTATTAAAATAAAATATGTTTGGGAAATTTTTTTATACAAATAAAAATTTTTTATTAGTTTGTTGAGATAAAAATATTATTATTTTTGTTAAAAAAATACACAAATTACAACAGTTTAAAATATTTTGTATTAATATTTTGAATGTATATCATGAAATATTGTTATGTAAAATAGTTACTGCCATGAATTTGAAAACATTTTACAACATCAGTTTCACCCGGTGGACTTTGTGTAAAATATTTAATCGCTAATTGTGATAAAAATCATGTTATTCTATTGTTTCATGATTAATATTTTATATAGGTTATTATATTAATAATGATAATTGGAGTTTTTACCCTTTAAATATCATTATGACTATGGAGGATAATTAAATTAGTTAAAGGAGAATATGAGAAAATCATAAGGTGAGAATGTATTGAAATCAAATATGTAATTAAAAGAAGATAGAAGTTTTATTTTTAATTTTTAAGTTTTATTATATATATATATATTTAATAAATAATTTTTTTTAAATTTTTGTTCCAATTTGTGTTTAGTATCGATTATTTCCAATATATCAATATGCGATGGATGATAATGTATTTGAATATATAAAGAGTTTATTTGTGAAGGTAATTAAGGAATATGATTATAAATAATATAAAATGAAAATTATTTGATAATACTCATATCTGGAGATTCAATTATTTTTTAGAATTATGTTTTTTAAAATGACCATATTCACACAATACGGGACAAAAATTAGTTGGAACATGTATAATTTTAAAATAGGAATATTTTTAATTCATTTTAATATTAATTCATACATATTATTATTCAGGAAGTTGGGGATGCGTTACCATTTTAAAATTAATGGAATGGGTTGTTTTATAACTATGCATAAATTTATTTAATTTTTAATTTTTTTTTTAAAAAGTCGACATTTTGTAAAAAATGGAAAAACTATTTTGGATTCTTGTATGGAAATAAATATTATTCATATACTCATATTAAAGGAATCCTATTTTTTTTATATTTATATTTTAACATTTTAAAATTTTCCAAAAATATAAATTTTCAAAGGTAACTAATTTAGATCCTTAATAATTAATATTGATATAAAAAATTAAAATTTTATCATTTACCAATTTTTAATATTCTTTTTTACAATAAGTAAATAATATATCCAAATAAATTTTCATGGGTTTGAAATTTAAATATTATAATAAATGAACATAATTCGTTGATGTAGTTTTTAATAAAAAGTTGGTTATTAATATTAGGATTTTATTTATCAGTTCATATATCAATTGATATATCACCTATAAAATAAATTTAATTATTGTAAATAATTTATATGATTGTAGATTTTGGTGCAATATAAAATTTAATATCACCATTCAAACACATAATTTAAGAGAAGACCAAAAACCATTTTTATAAATGTTACAATTAAATATAGTTATAAAAATGTGGGACATAAGATTTATATGTTCATGGAATAATTTAAATTTTTTTCTATTATTCCATAAAAATATATTTTATAAATTAAATTTATTTAATATTTTAAATCCACATAAATAATTTTAAAATTTTAAAAATCATAATATTCCAAAAAACTATTTTTTGACAAAAAATAATCTTTTTATGAATCTAGTAAAAAATTCATACTATAAAAATTATTATATAAAAAATTAAAAAGTTTATTGATTTATTTACTTTAGATTATAAAATTATAAATTCTTTTTCAAAATAGTGATGAAATATTTAAAAGTAATTATTTTAATTAAAAATAAGATTTGTAATCATTAAGTTGTAATTTTTTGATATATAATTTTTTTTAATTTATATGATGATAAAATACATATTAATATATCATAATTTTAAAATATTTCCAAATTTATTCCATTTAAATTAAATATAGATTTTATTAAGATAGAGTTTTAATAAAATCAAAACTAGGCTAAATTTACATTAATAAAAAAAATAATATTTCTTCTTAGTATTCAATATTTAATATTTAAACTATGATGGTATTAAATTAATTGTTCGAATATTGTGAAATCATATTATAATAATAATATAATTATTTATACATAATGAATATATATATATATATATTAATATATATAATGTAAAGAAACTACTCAGGTTTCCCTCAAACCTGGAACCCATCCTGTTCTGTTACATACCCTAAGGGAATTCTCTATCCCCACGTGCTGACAACAAGAACCATGGGAATCAAATAAAAAATTGAGGGAACAATTTCTCCCAACCTGATCAAACACAAGGAATGTATATAGTAATCAAAAAGGAAAAGCAGAATATGGTCAAGATATATATGTCATAACTATATGAAATTTGTAAAAATAGACAACCACAAAAGTTGCTCAAAGTCAAATATACAATTCTAACTACAAAGGACCCAAACCAAATTGTTTCCCTATATTATTTCATCTAAACTACAAGCACCTCCTCAAAAGATACCCAAATAGAAGACACTAACCACCACACCTCACTATGGAACCATGACATTCCCTACACTACAAAAGAACAACGGTCTACAAACCACCAAATAATTGTGCAGGGTGTGAGCAAACATGATCCATATGATCCCACCCATGGGTTTTCAATAACAATCCATAATATAAAAATAAATGCCATCCCATTTTATCTGAAAGCATGTTTTGATATGTTAAAATAATTTTTATAGGAAAAATTTAAATTATTAAATTTTTTCTAAAGTCCTAATCAAAATCATGTATATCAATTTCAAAAGAAAATTTACTATATAATTTATAAAAATTATAATAATCTACATAAATGATAAGTCAAAAAGTGAATCATTAATAAAATTAAGTAAAAGTATCACAACCTCAAGGAAAACTATAAGTCTAGAATGTGGACTACTCAATTTCCAATAATCATGTTCAGAAACCAGTTCCTTTAACAAAAGGCATTGGAAGAAGAGTAATATCCCAGGAGTAAAAACACCACCCATCAATGATAATATCGGTCCCCTAGAACAAAAGATCAATGAAAAAGTGTAAATACCTTATAAAACATCCTTAAAAACACAAAACATTGGGTGGTGTAGCTAAGATAAACCTTCCACATAATTACCAAAGGTAATCAATGTGTTAGTTTTCAAAAAATCATTTTAACGCATTGAAAATAATTTCAAATTTCATTACAATTATTTAAAATAAACCATCTTCATTCCAATTATCAATATCCCTGGAAAACATATTTCTCATTGAAAAATCATCTCAATACAAAAGAAAATAATGGCAATATTTTTTTTATAATTATTTTCAAATTCCAACAAGAATGTTTATTATCATAGGCTAGATACTGAAGCACCTACCAGCAAGATTAGGTCACACTCACCCGTAATGGGATACACCAACAATGAAAAGCCAATGATGACAACGAAGGCCCTAGAATCCAACATACAACACTAGAATTTTGTTAATATGAACACCAAGGGAATATAGATAGAAGGAATCCACTATAGCTTGAGAAATGACATCCTCTTCACCATGATTCAAAATGTAAAAGGACTCTAGAGAGAAATAGCACAAAAAATCTAGAAGAAACTAATAAAAAACATCACCATAACATAAAAGATCTAAAAATTACACAAATATTGATATTTTTGTCAAATAAAATGAATAAGAAAGATAAAACATTATAGAGATACACACACCAAAAACACAATAGAGAGTAAATATAAAATGGTTCGATCTATATGGAAATGTGTCTTTGAAAAAACATTGTGGAGAGACTCGGGGTAGAAAATGGAAAAATACATATAGAACTAACTATGAAATTTTTTTAAAAAAAGTTTAAAAACTGGACATTGGTCATTTCATGAATTATAATATAGTCGCATGTTGTTAAATCCATAGTGTAGAAGTAGACAAAAAAATATGTAAACATAAATTAAAATTCATTATTTAACAATTTACAATTTCAAACTGCTCTTTATGCCATAAAAATATTCAAATCTTGTATCCCCTTTCCCAAAGTATACAACTAAACAATTACTTGGCGTCTAACCTAGTTATATAATGTGAAATCATCATTCATCATGCAGAAAAGGCAGATAAAAGCTAAATTTCCAAACTATCTCTTATTTCTTAATTATAGGTACCATCCCAATATTAAGATTGTGGAAAACAATGAAGAGGGTAATTATGTAATAGATAAAATGACAAAAATATATTACAAACTTCTCACCATATATAATTTTCATCCACGAGAATCATGTAGAAGATGTAATCGTTGACCAAATATGAGGCCACCAATCCCTTTTCATTAACTCACATTCCCATGTATCATGAAAATTTGATCCTTATTTCTAGAGCACTCGAACCAATGGAATAAAAATCCCAATAAAGACATTCTCTTAAGAGTCAACAATCTCAACTAGTTTCTCGATTGGATAAACACTTCACTCTCTCTCACCTTCAGCCCAACACAGAATGTGGTAAGTATCAATATGAAACATCTGGTGTTGAGATATATATAATACACCATAAATTCATGACAAATGAACTGGTAATGCTAAATGATAAGAACAATTTATTAGACTCTCAGTGACCTCAAATAGTCCAACATATCTCAGACAAAACCATACATTAATTCCATTTAAATGGTGACCCTTCCTAATAGAACATGTCATGAAAATCAAGTCACTTATGGAAAACATTAAATGTTGTTGTCCCCAATATGCGTATTATTTTATCAACAATGGGATGTTATCAGACACCATAAAGTCCAAGGAAGGGATACATTTTGATTGATGAATGATAAATGATTTTATAAAAAAAATAAATCAGTCCATGATGAATATCCCATTATCCACTAAAATTCAAGACTCAGAGGATGATCATATCATCTAGTATCAAAATCACATGATCTGTCTGATCATCTATATATGATTGGTAAAATGTTATTTACATGAACAGAGTTCCCATTACCTATAGAAGACTCCTCTAGATCCTTGAGTTTATCCTAGTATCCCTACATTAAATGATTACATTATTTCTCCCACATAACTTCACAATATCCTACACATACCATAGACCTGTATCATCATCCATATTGGCATATTATATGAAAAGGAAATTTGTAGTCTTCATCAACTGATGAACAAAAATACAGAAAACATTCATTCCTCAGGGAGTTCGTGGTAATCCACCAGTAAAATCCATGGATAACCCATCCCATATTTCAATCATCATCAGAAGAGTCTAAATAGAACCAGAAAGATTCATGTGATATCTCTTTATCTGATAGAAGGCATAACAGTCGAACATATAATCTGTAATGCAGGCTTCAAACCAGACCATCATAATCATTCTCTCATGTCAAAAATTCATTCTCAAACTTTATTTAAATCAACATCATAATGTTTAATCATCAAAATAGAATCTAGGAGATATGAGGATATTTGAAAAATGGTCGTAACCTTACATGAATCATCCTAAATAAATCCATGTGAAGTTGATATAAAAAAATGTTTTTCTTCTTTTTCACTACCAAATCATTTAGCAATGGAACATTCATAATAAGAGAATCGACAACAACATTTCTCTATCCTTGGGTGTATGATATTTCAATCTTAAAAATTTTAATTCATTCTACCAATAAACTATATTTTTGATTCATGTGCTTCTGAGAAAAGATATAACTCAAATTATTATGATAAAAAATGTATATGATCCTCCCTAAAAATGATAGGTATGTCAACATTTAAGTACAGGTAGGGCTAAAATAAGCTCTAAATCATAACTGGGGTAATTTTTATAATATATTAATAGTTTTTAGAGATTTATAAGACACCAAATGATTATCCTCAATAAGAATGAAATTTCAAACAAGAACCTGAGGCATCCCAAAACACTACATACCACATATCAGGATCATGTAAGATCAGAATATGAATTGATGTCAGATGACCTTATTGTTTGCTGAAATAATACTAACACTTATCACCCCATGCTAATTTCACAACTTTAATTGTAACATTATTCAATGGTGAAACAAACATAAGAAATCCCTTGAAAATAATCACTGTTATCTAGTAAGACAATGGAATATTTGTATCTCAAAGTCATTTTGTGGTTACCTCCATGGAAGAAAACCTTTTCATTTTATGGATCATCTGATAATCCATGATCATAAAATTTTTTCCCATGAAAAACAATTCTTGAATCATAGAAAAATATTTCAAATACTTTCCATACATAATGTGATTTTTCAGAATTCAAAAAAAAATAGATGGTTCTCATGCTCATGCACATATATTTAGTAAACCAGAATATCATCCATGTACAATACAACAATGGTTTAATGATATAATTAAAATATCTAATTCATAAATTTCATAAAAAATAATGTAGCATTTTTCAGAAGAAAATGAATCACATTAATATCATAATAGATACAACTACTCTTGAAATCTATCATAAGAATTTCATTCTCTCGAACATAGTGTTTAAGATAATCTGAACAAAGATCAATCTTTGAAAAGAATTTTTCCCCTTTAACTGTTCATAAATGTCATCCACATGTGCAAAAGGGAATTGTTTCATAACTGTTAACTATTCCATATTCTAAAAGTTCATTCAAAATAGATCTGATCTATTAGCTTTCATAGTACAGAGTGCATGTAATGTCCATGTAGAAACAGTAGGCATAAAAAACTCTTTTTTTTAAAAAGTCATATAACTAATTCTATAGATTATTTAGAATATATGGTTCCATTGTGTATTAAGGTAATGATATTAGTTTCATACCTAACACTAGATCTGTAATAAAATCTACCACAATCAATATTAGATTAATATAGAATCAATCTAGGAAAACATCATGAAATTCTTGAACAACGACATGATGATCATTAATATAAAAAATTTCATCAGAGAAAATTTAAAGAGAAACTAGAAAACTCTTGAATCTTGGCTGATGGGCCTTGGAAACCTAACCTCAATCCCCAATCCCCCTAAAAACAATATAGATCCCATCAGAAGCATGAAATGAAACAAAATAATGATAATTTTTAACCAATACACGATGAGAAAAAATGAAATCCATACAAATTTTGACCTCAAAATGATATAGATCAAGAATGAAACAATCCATTTTCAATGCAAGACCACTAATCATTAAAAAAAATAATTATAGGGAAACCCAATCTCATTCCTCATTCTAAGATGTGTAACTTACCCCATTGCATAAGGAATAAGTTCTGTTTGACGATTAAGAATGTCAAAAAACATCAATATATGAATTGTTAAGAGGCACTAGTATCAATGAAAAAAATTTCTGTTGATGCCTCAATAAGGATAGTACATCTCACTGATGTTATTCCAATACTGAATCCCATTGGGAACTCATATAAATGATTAAATGCTTCACTCCTAAGAAACATGTTTAGGGCCTTGTAGTATTTGAAGATACTAACATCACCAAATTATACTTTGGATCTGATGAACCCAATCTATAATGAGGAATATTCATAGCATAATAGAGTTGTTTTAAGTGACCAACACATCCACAACTATTTCATATCTTCACCATCATATGATAAGAACATCTGTTGTGTTCAATATTTATAGAATTGTAAATATTTTGTGGAACACATCTTGCTGTAACAGATGGGGAAGATGTGGCTCACTACTAAGACCCACATACAATAGTTCTACAATTATCCGACCACTTACACTTCTTCCAATGCATTCCACATGAGCTTCCACCCGATGGAAGAGAAGTGAATAAAAATATTACCCTATCGTCCATATTCATTTTGTACATCAATTTTCTGTCAACCATATCTGTATCGATATAATGTTTCATTATGAATACATGTTATCTAATATACAGTCACAATCCAATTCGATACATTAGAGCTTTCTTCTAGTCTTTCGCCACATTGTTTGGGAAAAAATGGGCTAGCTCTGCAAAATGATAATTGTATGCCAAAACCAAATAATATCCATCTTTAAATGTTTGTAAATATAGATATGTTGACATCATCATGTAATCTTGGATAAACTATTAATGTAATATGATTTTAAAAACCATTCCAATTAAACACCATGTGTCTGTTTCCCCAGAACATAGAATCCAACCATTTATAACTAGAACCCTTGAGATTGAACAGAATTCACTTTACCATGATATTCTCTCATGTGTATGGAAATTTGAATATTTGATAAATTCTATTTGTACAGTGCTATGAAACATGAGGTCATGTGATTCATTTAAAGGAATATAGGTTCCCATGAAATAACACATGTTATCTAACCCTCAATCCTTTAGATCATGGTAATATCTAAATAATATCATTCTAAACTCATCATATAATGTGGTTAATGACACATACTACTCTAATTATAGTCTCGATATGATTATGTATTATCGTAGAATTCCCTTAAAGAAAATCAAGTACACCATCTTAAGGAACCTATGTAAGATTTCATAGAGAAATACTACAAAAATGAAACATATATATGAAACATAAAATATAATATTATATATTCACAGTAGAAAAACCATAAGAAAAAACTTTGATTATAAAAGAGAAACCTAACACCATAGATAGAAATTCCATCATTCCATGGAAACATGAGTCTTGTTATGACATGGGATGTGTAGAAACATATCACAATATACATATCTTGTCTGTAAAATCCTATCCCCAATCTAAATGTCATCCCAAGATAATGAATCTTGGTTAAAAGATCCTCTTCCAACACAAATTGGTAAATAACTAACCCAGGTTAACCAAAAACTCCATACCCAGCCCATTCTGTTACATACCAGGAGTGAGTTCATGGTCCCCATAGCCTGAGGAAAAGAACCCCTGGCATTAAATAACACAACATAAGAAATGATTTCACCCATACTAATTAAAAAAATGGTATATATGTACTAAAAAATTATTCAACTAATGAAGAACAAGATATATATTTCATAAAAGATATTAAAATAGATAAAACTAGAAATAATATAGATAGAAAAAAAACCCAAATTACATGTCGAACTAAAATGGTCTGAAACCAAATAGCTACTCCAAGTGATGGAATAGAAGAACTCCCATAGTATCACTACCAGCTGAAAAAATCATTTCCCCCTCATTATGACGCATTATATTTCCCTAAAATTAAAGACATATAAAGGTATATGCACCACCAAATTGGTGAACAGTGTGTGATCTAAAAATCTATGTATGATCCCACCCTAGTTTTCCATTAAAATCCTGTATATAACAATTCATCTTTTGTACTTTTACATAGAAACATAGCATGATAAGAAGTAATGATGTTATATAGAAAACAATATAAACAATCCAATTTTTCTGATGTTATAAACATAAGATGGTATATTAATTTCAAAGGTCATTTTACATTTCATTTTTTACATGATTATTAGTTCATATCGTCACTAACACTAAATAGAATCCAATGCCAAAAAAATCATATGTGTCAAAATTTAAAGGAATTCTACATGTCCAACCCAATGAATAATAAAACCATAATAATCATGTGAAAAAACTAGTTCCTAGAATAACATGCCTATGAATTAGATGAATACCCTATGAGTAATCCAACCAAAAATGTCAATATATGTTCACTAGAACAACATGCATATGATATAGAAATAATTCCCTAAGAAAAGACTACTTCAGAATAAACAAACAATAGATGATGGATCAATCAAAACATTAATCTTAAGTACCTACGATAAACTATATTACCCCTTTCACAATTCATTTCAATGATTTAAAAATTATTTCAAAACCATTTCAGATTTCATTTCAATGTTTTAAATTACCTACTTCTATTAAATTTATTAATAACAAGGTAAAATATATTTTTCATTGAAAAATATACTTAATATATAAAATATCATGATTATAATTCATTAATAATCAGTTCGTAAATGAAAAAAACTATTTTTATTATCAAAGGCTATAAATAGAATCGCTTACAAATGAGCTCAGGTCGCACATACCTAAAATGAGATCCATCAAAAATGAAAAATAAGATGTCGCCAAAGATGTTCATATAATACAATTAATAACATGTGATTCCTTAAAATAAGAATAGAAAGGATCAGTGGAAAGGAAGACCCTCCGTACATCAATAACAGGAGTCTGATGCCCCATTAATAACAAAGGAAATGGCTTTCAGGGCGAGATCACACAATAGATCAATAAGAAAACATGCAAAAACACCATTACAACCCAGTGGAACGTAACATACCAACCAAAATTGGTATTGTGATCAATTAAAATTGAGATATGGGAATAAAACATACTCAGAGGGATGCGCCGCTTGTGAAATAGAGATCAGATGTCAAATGGATTGATCTAGAAGGATATTTGACATCAAAAAAAATCATTGATAGACCCTTTTTCGAGGATTAATGTGTTTTGGAAGAATGTTCTAATTAAAAATTACACCTTTTTATTTTCAAACTGGATGTGGGCCATTTCACAACATGTAATATTGTTAAACTCTATGAAATCTATGTTGTTCATGTATGGAAAAAAATATGTAACCTCTAATTAAAAATATATTATTAGAACAATTTAGGATTTAAAACCACTCATCATAATGCAAAAACATTCAAGGTGTGAATCCTCATTCAAGCCTTGTACCCCACAACAAATAGACATTGTGTATCCCAATTACATGACTTGATATAATCATTCATATTATTTATTATGATTGTTATTGATTAAATACATAAAAAATCTGATGCCACCATTATAAGTATCTTAACAATTTCATATGAGGGAAAAACCACTCTGATGTTAAAGGAGAACTTGATTTAATGGTTTTAGAATGTCACATAAAATATATTGATATTTTTTTATCAGTTTATTATGATTATATTATTTATTGTTAATCAATCATCAATACATGTATTTTTTATATGTATTTGATTTAGGAACATCAAATATAATTATAATGAACAATGATTCAATGACCATATTACTAATGGAAATATTTCAGTACTAATAATATATTCTTAATAATCATTTGTTTTTTTGACGTTCACATTCCATAGAATAACTCTTATTTTTTTATTTATATTTTCCATAATTATTTCTCTTTTCATTGCGGTCTTCATGATTATAGATAATATTTGGGTTTTAGTGATCTACAATACATCTACTAATCTAAAGTATTTCCATGTCATTAAAATTTAATCATTTAAATATTTCATCTGTATTGATTTATAATGATTTAATGGATCTATATTATATATAGTGGGTAAAAATCCATATTGTGAAATTCTAATTTTCTTACTAAAATTTCACTTACAAAAAATTAGGGTTTTGCATGTTTCAGATCATATATTATATAAATTATTTAAGATTCATTTTATATTCAACTTGACATATAAAAACAAAATTTATTATTGATTTACAAACAAATGGTTTGTGGACTGAATATGATCTTTAATGACCTAGGTTATTACATTATCCAACCATATTTTAATTTGGTCCATGAAATATCAATTATCAGACACAAAAATATATAGATATGGATTATAAATTATAGATGTGACATAGAATTTAATTTCATGAGTGATATCAACTTATCAATATTTGGTAACATATAAATTTACTAAGAATAGGGTTATAAAAAATATTTATTTTATTAAAATGATTTATCCAATGTGTCTAAAGTTATGTGGTCTCTAGATAAACAATGTATAATTTGTTTCTATTTTTTTATTGTTATAATTTTATTTATAGAATAATGTATATTAATATTAAATTTGTTTTCGTCACAATTGATAATTTTTATTCTATATAGAGGTAACCAATCAACTCCAAATATGAAAATAAATTTATCTACTTGGTGTTTAATATGATTTCCCCAAAGAAACATCCAATAAAAATAAACATGGAACTAAAATATATTATAGGAGATGATTTATTAAATAAATTATTCATCTCTCTGGTAATTTAATTATTTTTAAAAAATTCATTGAAATATTACAGCTTCTAGTGTCAAATTCCAACAAGAAGTCAACATATCAAAATTTGGTGGTTTGTTAATCATAAATATTAGTGATGAAACTAGGATTGTGTATTCTGTACGTATTCCATATTATATATGTACATAGAGGATATTTATTCTCATTTCCTTAATTAGACCATGGTTTAGATATTTCACTTGGATAATTCCCTTGTTCCCAACACTTGATACATTTAATAACTAATTACACGTTACGAAGAAATCTATTCCATTCCATATTGTTATATAGACTCGAAAATTTTCATGAAAATAGAATTCGTTATTCCCTATTTTACTGTAGATAAAGAGTCATCATATCACTATGAGGCAATTAAAATAGTGTCACTTAAAACATATTTTACATGATTAATGATTGAAATTACTTCTTTAACTATCTATATTTAATGGATATTTAAAATAATCCAAAAATCTACTGTTTGGATTATTTATTAGTCAAACTATATAAATATTTTGATTGAATGTTCTTGATATATGATTTTCTTAAAAATTATTCCCAACTCCCATTATTATCAAATTTCATATCCCATTGGGATAATATCTGTGTCATCCATGACATCCGTTTATATTTTTCCCCCTTCAAAATTCACACATAACTAAAACCAAAAGTATTTACATTGATTTATAAAAACCATAAAGGAACTATTTTATGATCATTACAGGACAAATACATCAAACATTTATCCAACTGTTACACTAGTTTTCAGTTTTAACTCAATCCTTATTAGTTTAATCATGGTTTCATTAGGTATGTTCCTATTTTAAATCTTATAAAAATTTCTAGAAACAATAAATCCTTCAAAATTCCTTTTATAGTAATATTAAATAATAGAATCATATACCATGATAGTTGAAAACAATTTATCGAGTTATACCACTTTATTGTACACCATCTAAAAATTGGATTAATAAGAAGTAAATATTTTTTAGTGTTATTACACAAAATTACATTTGTACTGGATCTTGTATCCCTATATTAATTCTAGATAAAATTTTAATGGCCATGAAAACCATAAAATCTTTACATTCCCATAATTTTAGGATTTTATGATATACATTGGAATTCCAATTATAATTATCCATATGGTTTACTGTAATGTTATATTATAATAATTAAATGAATAAAAATCAAAAACTTCTAAATAAACTAATCCCTACTATAAAACAACATATAGAAACCCCAACTAGACATGATTTTATTTTATCAAAGTTTAACAATGTGAACATTTAATCTCCAAAATAATCACATAATCCAATTAAAATAATTTTATGTTTCTTTTAGGAAAAACTAAATATAAAAATGATTGAAATACCCATTTGAGTATTTCAATATAATAAAGCCACACTAAACACCCTATTATATTTATTATATATTATAATCATAATCAATACCTATAAATATTGAAACAAAAGAAAAAAATTATATTAAATTCTTACTAGGGCTTAACATTGGTGATAAAACCTAAAAATAATATGTAAAGGTATGATAATTTCGTATTGGTATATTCAAGAACAATTATAAAATTCATTCATTAATAACAATTGATAGTGAGTCCGGGAATATGAAATTTCATTACATAATACATGATCCAAATGTGTATAGAAAGATGGGTTAATAAACATAATCCTTGATATAATATCATAGTTATGATAATATGGATAAAACATTATAATATGATACATCATTGGCCCAATCATCATTATAGGTATCCCTACATTAATAAACAACCTGATCAGTTCCCATGTGTGAGAGAATATAAAATATACACAAGCATAATTATATCATGACATTTATACGTTATTTTAATGAATTGGAAGGATATATAGGATAAAACTGATTATCATCCTTAAATTTAATTTCAAATTGAAATAAATAACATATACGATTATAAATAACATATAAAAATTCAATGGGTTTCATTAAACATTCTTAATGAAAATTATTCCTTTTTATAGAATAAATAACCCATGGAATAAAATTGGGTTCTCTTTGACATATCACTTATGAACCATGGAATGACAATGGGTTTCATATTCATTCACATAAGAAAATCATAGATTAGTATATCAATATTCATAACATTGTAAACTAGTTGAAGAGAAATGGGTATCAGATAACATAGTGCAACGTTCTATTTATACAAAATTCAATCAACATAATAATACATATGATATTGACATCATATAGTTATATTTATTAAAATTATTTCCATAATATTTAAAAACAAATTTATTTGTGACATATCGGTGAATAAAAAAACGGAAATGAATCAAAATTAGGGTATTCCGAAACGATATCCATTGGGGGTAATGTTTGGATCATACATAATGGATCAATAGGCTAAAAATTGGTTGTATTGATTATCCTTCAAATATAAAAGTACATTAGAGAGGTTATCTAGAAAAATGAGATGGGTTGTCATATTATAAGTATATCATATATTTTTAATAAGGTATTATTATGTATTTGGACTAGGATGAAAACTATTT
Organism: Viscum album; assembly: GCA_963277665.1. Classification (NCBI taxonomy): domain Eukaryota; kingdom Viridiplantae; phylum Streptophyta; class Magnoliopsida; order Santalales; family Viscaceae; genus Viscum; species Viscum album. The sequence continues at coordinate 2,133,770,668 of OY728147.1, read as the reverse complement.
ATTAGATAATTTGGAAAAATCACTTTGGAAATAATAATAATACATGATCACTTTGAAAATAGTTAAATATTATTTTAATAATTTATAATAAGATATTTACTTTCAAATAAATTAATCAAAGAATTCAGGTATACAAAAACAGAAACTGATAGAACAAATATGTGTTTACATGGATATCGATAAAATGATATTATTCTCATACATTTATTAAATTATACCCTTGTATAAAAAATTAAAATTTAGAATAATAATTTTTGAAAATTAAAATGTATTATAAAATTTCCTCAATATATTATTGAGGTATATAAAACTTTGTTTTAAAAATCATCATATTAATTAGGACATGAAAAAATGGATGTTCCTCGCTGAAAACAATACTAGGTAGATTTCATATATATTAAACAATTCTATTAAAATATGATTCATATGGAATTTAAAATTCATGTGAGAATATGAAACCATTTGATTATAGAAATGATATTATGATTTCATTTACAATAAGAAAATGTCATATTGATTTATATTTTTTATAAATGTTAATCCGAAAAAGGATTTGAAATGAATCTATTACGGTTTGAGTAAATTATTTATCAAAACCATATTTAATTATTTTATATTCTGAATTAATCTAAATTTAATTAATTTAAAATATAAGTATTTCATACCCCATGAATATGGGTAAATTATTTAATTAGGAAATAATCCAACCATATTGACTGTATCATGTTTTTAAAATAAATAATAAGTCTTAATAAACTAAATATTAGACAAAAAACCAATTTTTATTATTAATGATTAGTAAAATGTGATCTAGCGTCATATATAAAATATATTACTATCCAAATATAGTAGTTTAATTCAATATTCTAATGTATTACGCTCTGAATAATTCAATAATAACTATTCATCATGAATATATTAGTTAGTTATAACATATTTATAGTTATTATTATTATAAATTTTATTAATAAATTATATAATATGAGATCAGATATAAGTTAATTATTTAACGTTAATAATTAAAAATTCAATTATGGTAAAAAAATTAAATTGATTACACATATCATTCACTAAGGAAGTGATGTACATGAATATGACGAATGAAAATGGAAATCATGAAGAATTAGTTTTGATGTGTTTAACCATATAAAGGTGATATTTTAATAAATATTTTATTTATTGAGAAGTCATATACATAATTATTAAAAAAACATTATATATTTAATTACTATGTGTTATTAAATTATATAAAATCCCCCAATAATTTATTGAATAATCATTATAACATCGTTTACAAGAATGGTAAATCACCCCAAATGGTATCTTCTTTATTGGTTTATTGATCTAGGGCATGTATATAAGTAATAATAATTTGACATATAAAGGAGATTAAAAAATAATCAAACCAAATATAACCATTAAATATATTCTGGAAACCATAAATGATGGGTAGTGTGGAAATATAAATATATTTAGTGGACTCGATAGTTTGAAGGTCTGAACAAATGGTTGATTCATTTACTTAATGGATAGGATTGATGAATATATAATTAATAAGACATATTATTTAATAAAGTAAATTTATAAAAATTATAATAAGATAATCATACTAGTGGTTTATGAATAAATTTTATTGAATATAAGTGAGAGAATATGTGTTGTAGTTGATGTTACTCACGATGGGGATGTGATGATTCTTTAAATTTTCATATTTATATGATTTAATAATGACATATAATGTTTGAAAATAGATTTTTTATTATATATAATATTATTGTATGGGTAATTTGTATGATTTAGGGAAATAATTTCAAGGATCTATTACTCTTGATGTTGTGGAACGATTACCCATATAAATTTGAAGTGATGGATTGTTTCAGAAGTAACCATTAATGTCTCAATATTGTAATATTAGAAGTCATATTATAGAAGATAGAAAATAAAAAAAGTGTAAGGGATGGGGGTGTGGGTATAGATAATAATCTACAACAAAATTTTTTAGAAGAAATAAATATTTTTAACCCTCTTCTTCTATCTTTATATCTTACACCCTTGGTTACTTATACATTATTAATTAATTTTTAATGTAGATAATTAATATTAATGATTAAAATTTTGATTATAACTATTATGAAATTTTAACATTCCAGATTCAAATTTATAATCCATTTTATCCAATAATATTTTTCTGATTTTGTAAAGTTATTTATGAAATAATATTTTATAATCCATAAAAATAGTTCTCTATTATATGTGAATAATTATTTTTAAAAAATTTATCATGTTATAATATGGAAATAAAATATTTTATATAATATAATATGTTTAGGTATTATATAAATACAATGTATGATACATTTTATTCTTTTAAATATTAAATTTCCCTAATAAAATCACATTAATAGAATAATATACATATTATTTTTTTCATTAAGTAAACAAATAAATTTATTTACCAAATTGTTAGACATATATTATATAATTATTATATATTATTTTCAAATGAATAATATAAATCCTAAAAAAATATTTTATTTCCTAAATGGTTTCAGAATTATATTTATATACCAATATTATTATAATATAATAAAAAATTTAATTTTCTACAAATATTTATTTTCAATAAAAAAAGAAACATTTTTAGAAAAATTCCGAAATATTATTATTAATTTTTTTTTAATCTCTACAATAAAATTGATGTTACTTTTATCCAATATATATTTTAAGGTATTCATTTATTTCTAAATGAAAATACTACATATTAATTATTATTTATTTATTTAAATATGATGTTTTCTAATCAATATATGCTGAAAGTATTTTTCTCATATAAATTTAATATTTAAGTCATTCTAATACAATATATTATATAATAAATTTCTAAATGTTTTCAATTTAATAAAATTAGATAAAATTTAAGATACATAATAAAATTTATCACTAGGAAAAGGAAATTTGAAATTTATACACAATATGATTTAACAAATACCATTATTGTTAAATAATAATAATTTATAATTTTTTTTATAAATTCATAAGAGAAAAAACCTATTAATAAAAAAATATTACATGAGTATAATGTATGGTATCATGTTACAATCATTTTCATTTATAGATATTAGATTGGATGGGAGGCTGTTAGGCCAAGTGAACTCTTCATTGGCTGCCCATGTTGGCAAGGCCATCTAAAACCATGTAATCTTCGTGATATACATTTGTGATGATATTGTTGATATTTGTAAGAGAATGGTCGCAATCCATCTAATGAGTTATATTCATCCAATCAAGATGAGTGACGCTATTCCAAATCGATGACATGATGATTATTGAGCCACATTAAATCCAGAGATTGTTACAACCAACAAGGATTGAATAGTCAATTAGATGGATCAAACCTAGAAATAAGCTTCAGGGGAGGTTTCATAGGCACATTTTCCCATTAAACAACAATGAACCATCCTATGATTATTCTTAAAGACCCCACCACACACTGTATTCCTTGGGATTCCCTTGGAGGCACCAAAATTTTTGATTTTGATCCATCTAGGTATAAGGGACCTCAATAACACCTTTAGAGTGTGATGCGGATGACAGAAATTGTTGTTTATCTATCGTCACTTCAAGATACCAATGACAAGCACTGTGTTGTGTCAACAAACCTTTTGTAATAAAGAAACATTATGTGTTGAAATAAAGATATGAATCTCTAATGCATTAAGGATGGGTCAGATATTTTGATATATTATAGAATTTCGATCATACTAGATAACATGGTGTAGTTATCAATAGTATAGAAAAAAGTTTCTTGATTTGTTGAGAGCCATCCATTTGAATTTCATCATTATATTTTTCTTGTAATATTAATATTTATTTGTAAATAATATATAAATATATAGAAAATAATAATATTTTAAATTAATATTTTTCTATAGTTGTGAGATATATTATTTTATAATTTTGACTTATCAAATAAAAACATCATTTAAACTATTTAATAGAATTTTCAGAATTACTATTTCTCAGAACCTAGAGACTTCTGGATTTGGGAGTATGCCTGGAGTGGTATCCATAGCTCTAAATCCTTTTATTATTATCTCATTTCTTCTTCCATTATGGAAAAATGACTTGTAATGATGAACATGAGTTTCATTTATCATTTCTAATTCACTCTAGTTTGGAGGGTGGCACAACGTAGTTTACTAACTGATAACTAATTATTGTTTTGTTGTAATTATTTATGCTCGAAATTTGATATTTATCCTCAACACAAATATTTTCTTGATAATTTATTTCTTAACAATTATTTCATTGATTCTATATAAAGTCTCTTTTAGAGCACTTTGATGTTTTGTTTCCCTATTTTTATTTCATTTGGAATTTCATGGAATGATTTCTACACATGCAATTATATTCTTATGTCGTGCAATTATTTCATATTGCACTGGCTACATTTATTTCTCTCCTTTGGTAGTCTATGAATTGAAATCATCATTACAATATTGCCTTTGTTCTTTATATTACTATTTTAAGTAGTATTATTTTTAATAATTGAACATAGTTACCAAAAAAATCATTTCTTTAATTCATGGTATGATCTATTTATTTTTAGAAGGCTTGTTATTAATGGTAAATATAAACCTCTATCTAGTAAATTTGAGGTTATTATGAAATCTTTTTTTGTGGATTGGATAAAAATAATAAATATGGTTATTCCATGGTTAATTTAGGTACATTTAGTTATGGGGCTATTTGTAGGGATAATTTTAGAGTTACTATTTGTAATTTACATTGATTTTGAGTTATTGGTTTTTCTCATCCAGATGAACATGTTGTCGTAATCATGTATTTAGAACTTGAGAATCATATAGGATTGAATAAATTATGGTTATAGTGTGACTCTACTATTGTTGTGTAGGCTTTTAGAAACGGTTCTATTAACATTTTTTAGAGACTTGCTAACAAATGGTCGAGCTATTTTATTTTATTATATTTTATAAATTACATTTTCACCCATTTATAAATATAAGTAATTTTTATGAAAAATTGTCTGTACAAACAAGGATCATATGGTATGATCATTTCATTGTCAATGTCGATACATATTTGTTTATTCCCAACAATATATAGTGAAAAGTGTAATCTTCATTATATTAGACATGTCTGAACAAATTTTTGTTATATTATCAAGGATCCATATTTTATAAATGGTTTTTAACTTCATTAAAATATATATATTTAATAATTAAAAAAATTGAACCAACATATTTTCAGTGGATATATAATTTTTTCAAATATATATATATATATATATATATATATTCATTCCATATTTACACTCTCACATAAAAATTCATATTTTATTATTAATGATAGAAATTTTCAATAATGTTTTGTCAACTCATAGTGATTTTCCTAATTATTGGTTTTCTTTTGATATTGGGAGTACTCTGGTTTGAATATTATTGGGGTGATTTCCCATGAATGCAGATTTAAATATATTCCCTCTATTGACCCTTATGGACATATATACATTTATTGTAGGTATTTTATCTTTCTTGAGTAATAATACATGGTGTGAATTACTTAATTTTATATACATTTTTTTATTATCCCTTTGTCAATGATTAATCAATTGGTATATCAAATTAATACATAGTGTGATTTATTTCATAAAGATTGTCAATGTTTTTATAGAAATTCGAAAAAATATTTTTTATAATTATATTAATATAGTTTTTCAAAATAATATTATTCCTAAAATCATAGAGCATTTTATACCCTCCCCAATCACATAAATAAATTTATTATATTTAATTTTAGTTATCACATACAGACATGAATAACTAAGGTAATCTTAACAATAATGATATCTCTTTTAAATGTGTATGGTTATATAAATCATAAAGACTTTGGAATAATAACTATTTCCCCATAATAATTGTATCTACAATTTCAATTATTTCTCTAACTACTATTCCAAGTAGTATACCTTTATATTTATAAAAAACCACATTATATTAAATTTTTTTATATGTTGATTATTATTATATTTTAAATGATAGATAATCGTATATTAATATTAAATTTGTTTCTCGTAATTACGTTTAATTTTCCCTTATGTGGTGGAAAATAATTTATAATTAAAATATTTTCTAATTTATCTCAAGGGTGGAAAATAATAATTCTATGTTGATAAATATATTAAAATTATACTTTTAATGATATAATCATACCAGTATATGATTTCTTTTAAAATAAAATCATCGCGTTGTTGATCTAATAATTTTACAACATTTCTATGATATAATATAGTTGTTAGAACAATATTTGATCAAGACATAGATAACACCAGATTGGTTGTAATGCTTAATATAAATTTCACTGATCAAATCAGAAGATATTAATTCATAGGTATTCCACTAATCCTCTATGTAATGGATGTAGATAATTCAAATTATCTTTTTTATTTTTTGGATTAGGACATTGACATTGATAATTATCATGACTTCTACATATTAGACATTGGGTTATTTTAGGTACCTTAGAATGATCTATATTTCATTCAATTTTTTTAAACAAACTAATCATTATCATAAATTTGTTTCATTCTATATTCCATTAATACCCAAATATAAATAATAATCTCTTTATTTTGATGAAACTATATTAGTGATTCTTCCAACATATTTGACATGTTGAATAACGAATATAAGTTCTATGATTATCTCGAGTTTTTGAATTTTAACAACAATAAAAACATAAATTAATTATTTTACATTGTTGTTTGAAAATGATCACAATGGAATGAATAAATAATGATTTATAATTTCGCACAATTATTAAATTCCTCAGTTTGGCTATTGTCCCATTTGATTTATCATTGAGAGAATTTCTACATTGAATATGACATTCATTTTATCCTGGATCCATAGGTATTGATAAATTGCATAAATATTAAGAATATTATGTTAGGGATAAAACAATAATTAATTTATTATAATATATTAATGAAAAAATTAATACTCATAATGTCATAATACTACCCTAAAATATAGTTAAGCATAAATTACCATTTATTTAAACTACGATTCATTATGTTGGGTTCTCTCATACATTAAAAATTAGATAAATATAAATATAAATTCTTAATTATATAATACCACTAAAAAATGATTAGATAAATAATTTCACATGGGAGTGAAAAAAAGGTGTAATTCGGCATCTTATTTATACACCTAGTCAATATCGAGAAGACACCAACACGACAAATTCATGGTTTTTGTCTCTAAATAATACTAAGCATTAGATTGTATCAAATTTTAGTATAATGTAATTGTTTTAATTTCATGTAAAACATAACTATATCTACATTACCAAAATTTAAATTGGTTACTTATAATTAAAAAATTCCCTTATAATTATCCATTGTGTTTTTTTATAATTTTTCTCCTTATCCAATATGGAGATTAACAATAATAATACTCAAAAATAACATAACCATGCTATGAAACAATATAATGATACATAGTATAAAAACAACATTATATAACATTATTTGAATAAGGTAAATATTCCATATAAATTGTAATAAAAAAATCCCAATATATGATGTATTAGTGTATTTTACTCCAATCAATATAAGAAATTTATTTTACAACACTTTTGGAATTATATTTATATTTAAACAACTATAGAATCACTATTATAATCAATATTTATTATACTACTCATTATCAAATGGATAAATAGAAAAATTTAAAATTGGTGATCCCAAATGGTCAATAACAATTATCATAAGCTATAAAAATTTACGGTAATAAATGAACATAAGATTTGAAAATGGGTTACTTATTTATATATAAGAAATCTAATACTGAACGTTGAAACAGTCTTAAATCACAGAACATCACCATTCATAAACAAATATAGGAATCAAAATTAAAACAACCCATAGTAAAAAAATATGATACAGGAGATACTAACACAATAATGGGAATATTAATATAACATTTAAGCATCTTTCTACTTTGGGACATCATTAGTATAATGAATTTTTATTTCCATATCCACATAATGAATCAAATATATTATGAAAAAAATTAATATTTAATATTTTTATCATGAAATATAAATATTAATATAATTAAACATAGGTTGATAGTGGACCCCACCTAACATCATCAATAAAGATGAGTTCCACTTAAAATCTATAACGTAGAAAATCATAATGAATACAATGATCTAAAAGTGATTAAAAAAAGAATTATAATTAAAGATAACTATCTTTTATATCATAAATTTCCCATGGACAAATTTTTTTTATAATTCTATAATTTTTAAGTAACTAATTATATAAAAATGGTTTTATATAGACTCACAAAAAGAAATCATTAATAATTCCACAAAAAATAATAAAATAACAAATCTATGTAATGTTAATGTGTCTCTAATGAAATCAATTAATATTGAAGGTAAATACTATAAACTCAACATAATAAATCATATGTTATTTTAACTGTATAAATAAAGGATATACGATAATTATAATAATTTCTACAAGAGAATAAATGTATGAAATCTAGAAGAATATTCATTAATTAAATAAATAAAAAATATCCTATTAATAATGGAAATTAATTGGAAAATATATTTTTTCATATATTGAGGATGAATATTAATGAAAAATGTAATTATGGATCATTCATCCAAAATTATTGGACATAAAAAAATTCATCCAATGGTATAATGTTGATAGTTACATTAATGTTCCTTCCATGATAAGGAATAATGTATATTAAAAGATATGTTTTTATATGAATACCATTTTTATGATAATTACTAAAATTAATATTATAAATATTAAATAACCATGATAATTTCTGAAAGTTAGAAATATTTTAAAGGTAATTGAGAAAATGATTTTATATTTAAAATCAATGAATAATTTAAATGATGTATCGTAGGTGAATAAATATATGATTTAAATGGATGGATATATATGTAAATATTAAAAATAGAATATTATTATACTTTCCTTGAAAGGGACAATACATAAAATTATAAAAAAATTGATAAATAATAGGAATAACATCATGTAATTTAAAATTGTTTCAATAATTAACTTAGTTATATGTATTTATATTTTCAAATTACTAATATTATTTTGAACTTATAAACGGGAAATTCATTAATCAAATGAAGAGAAAAGGTAAGCCTCACTAATATGAAACACTACTTATATATTACAATTCATGGGGAAATGTATATCATGTGATTTTATAAAACCGTATGAATATTCATTTTAAATAATGAAATAATATATATATAATAAAAATCCATAAATTTATTCTCTTTCATAAAAAATGATAACATGAAATTAAAATTAGCAGTCCAATAGTTCTGTTTTGAGTAACATTTTGATAATAACAACTTTCATGTTTGAATTTATTGAATTTAAATAATTTTAATCACAGAGAAATGTGATATGTTGAAGTATATTCACATTGAATTAATCACATAATTTTAAATGTATTAAGGTTCATACTAAGAAATTTTTCTCTAGAAATTAAACATGATAAAATTAACACCTAAATATTATTCCCACATAGTAAGTTGTGATCAATCCTCCTATATAAAACTCAATTTTATTATAATATACTATTTCATAACATTATTTATAAACATTATATTGTCATAAAAGTTATTTATTATAATTAATTATTAATATAGTTGTTAGTAATCAGTAATGTTTACTAATGGTTGTTAGAATATTTAGTTGTTTATTTCTTACATAAGTTATAAGGACAACATCAAATATCAAATTTTAGGATGAAATATAAAATTAAAATATTCAAATTATTGAACAATAAATGAATTTTAATGTTCAAATAATTCAAAGTTTCTTTACCTAAAATCAGAGAAAAGTATATGAGATAATAGAAAAAATTATCAAATGATTTTCGACATTTATAACCAATGAAATGTTATATATAAATTAATATGTTAAATATGAAAAATATCAATATTGAGTCAAGAAAACATTGTAACTATATCAATACTAAATGGAATAACAATTATTGGAAATCTTTTATCCATTAATGACATTATCATTATATCCTCATTTACATAGGGGTTAAAATGACACAATTGCTAGCATTGTTTAATTACTTAAAGAATATTGGATGTATAATATATTTATAATTTCAAACAAAACTAATAATAATGATATAAAAACATATATAGACATCATATCCAATATAATAACCATAAATGATTAGTTATGATGAGTTAATAATTTTGTAGATTTTGGAGATGATTCTATGCATTTCGATACAAATAATGATTTTTTTCTTAACTATTTGGATGGATGAATATGTAATAATAATATTATTAATATGATTATTGTGTTGTATAATAATAATAGTAATACATTAAAGTTAATTTTTCTATAATTAATATGAATGATGAAAATTATGATTAAATGCTATGTAGTTGAGAAAACTCACCATGGGGACATCGATTTTCCTTTTATATGTCTCTTAAAATGAAGACCTTATGGTAACTAAGGGTGAACCGATTATTTTGTATGTGGGATATGGCTACATGTGGAGTAATGTGTCACATGTTTTAGATGAAATTTTATCATAATGTGAGTCTTGAATTAATTGATGTTTTACCCATTAATAATTGATTGTAAAGGTACTTTTTTAAGTTATCATTAAATAATACATAATAAATGTTTATATGTAATGTTCAATGGCTTCATATTATAATAGAATAGATGACAATTTTCTTGGGATAGATATTGTAATAACTCAATCAAGTTTTTATAAAATAAAAATTTATTTAATATTTTTTTCTTCACATTTTATATTCAACAATATATTAATTTTACCTTACTTTTAAATAATAAACCATTAAAATTAATATTAAAGGATTAGCATGAAACATTACCTACTACATAATATGAAATTATTAATTAAAACTAGTTATATAATTTTTATAAATATGATTTAAACATTTTAAAATTTTTAGTAATAAAACAAAGACATATAAAAATTATTTATATTTTTATTAAGAAAAGTGATTCATAATGTTTAAAAATTTCTATTAAAGAAAAGAATATAATCAAAACATATTTTTAGTATCCAAATTGGTGTATTTTGATTTTTTTGGTGAATTTAAAACAATCCAAATCTGATTTTCAATATTAACTCACATTCATAGAATAGTTCATAACGAACCGTTTTTACTAATGCTTCATTTTATTTATTTATGAAAAATGATAGAATTATGTTTTTTTGATACTTTTTGTTTTAAAAATTCATAATTCTATTTTATCATTACATATTTCATGACATAATTTTTATTTTAATCATATATGAAACCATTAATAATTGATAAAATCACAATATTTATACATTAAAAAAAACATATATTTTTTACTACAGATCCACATTTTGAGAAAAATATCAAAAATTAATCCAATGAATATATCATCAAACTAAATAAAATATGTTATTTTTATAATATTTATTTAAGAAATTAATCAATTAATATATTTATAAAAGTAAAAAAATAAAAATAAAAACAATTTTATTGAAAATTTATGAATATTAAATCTTTTTTTCAAAATAATTTTTGATATAAATTTATAATTTTTGAGATATTAAAAAATTGTTATAAATTTATATTAAATGGGTTCAAAGTATATCATTTCAAAATTTATATATTACATTAAATAATTTTTAAATGTAAATAATAAATATTACTTTTTATAAAAATTAATATTTAATAAATAACATTATAATTATTCATTATATTTCTGAAATTTATTTTTACAAATCAATTTTATATAAAATCATTATATTATTTTTATCATATAAAATTATAAATTAAATTCATATATTTATATATATAATATTAGTATATCTATATTGATAATATTTAAATTTAATATTTTTTTACATTTTGAGTTATATTATTTTATAATTAGAACTAATTAATAAAATACTCATTATACATATTATATATATAAAGAATGAAAAAAATTTGAATGATCATATTTACAAAGGGAATATTTTAATTGACTATATTTCATTCCTCTATTATATAAACCCTATGTCAATAGTAATTTCCACTCAAATATCACCATGCATTGTTCATATTTCATTTATATATATTTCATAATGCTTTGTAATTTCATGGTGATCCTCATCTTTTTAGGTTTTTGTCTACTTGTGATACTCATGTTTTAAAATGATCCATGGGATTTCCTATCATGATTATTTAATTATTAGGTATATTTTAGACCATATTTTATTATAAAATTTAAAAGGATGTAGTATATATATTCATTAATAATCCATCATGTGAAATACTATGATTTATGTGATTTGGTTGTAAATGACCACATATTAATTTATTATTATATCAATTTTAATTCATATCTTGTATGTGTTTTTTCCTAATAAATTTCATTTATATTAATAAAAAAATTGAATTATAAACATAAAGTCTATGAAATAAATATATTCCTAAAAATCCTTAGATATAATAAAATATACTACATGAAATTTAATATATATATATTTGGACCAATAAAAATTATTAAATTTCATCAAATGATTATTTATTTATTTATTAGGTAAAAATATTTGTTTTTGTGACAAATGGGTAAAATTTAAGTGAATCCCCAAATTTTCAAGATGTTAGGCCCTAAAGCATAGTCTATAACCCATAAATATGTCTTAGGAAATAATCATGGTTACTATATTTTCTATTTAAAAGAAAAAAAATTTATCTAAAAAACACCTAGAAACTCATCATTCAGTACTAAAATTGATGTCCATAGAAATCCACATTCATAACAACAATGTTTAAAAGAAGCCTATAATCATTTTGCAATAAAATCCCTATAAATAAATTAAAACATTAATTAATTATTATTAGGACAAACCACATGATAGAAATGTTATTTTATCATTTTGGATTCCATACTCCTTAAATAGTTTGTTTTTCTCATGTCATATACGTCTCTACCAAAAAATGACTAAATGTTGTTATAATTATAGTCGAAAACGTTTCCAATATTTTCATCATTATCCTTATATATCGACATGGGTTAGTATTTCCACCACAACTTATAAGTATATTATTCATTGTTAAATTTGATAGAACATGGATTTTATAATTATTTTCTTTGGTCTTGAATGGGTACATGGATCTAGTAACCCATACAGAACAGTAAAATGTCACGAGCGGTGTAACATCCTGTATTTGGATTCCATGAAATTAGTTCATTGTACCCTGTTTCCCATAAGACCTCAAGCACATTTCCCGAAACACCATCAGATGTTGACATGAAACGAGGGCCTAAGATGTAGTTGTGTGTAAAAAATGACCTCATTGGAAATGTGTAACATAGAAAAATGAAAATAAAAAATATTGAAAGCACGAAATTGTATATAAATGAAAAAAATAGTGGATAACAAAAAAGATAATTAACCAAGAATCATTCAACACACAAGATGATATTTAAAGTCACATTTTCTAGAAAAGAATCTAAAAAAGTACACTGTAGTAATACAGAATATAATTGTTGGAATAATATACATAATAATTTTTTATTAAGTTAACATTTAAATTTTGTTACCAAAATGTTGGATATATATTTTATAATTATTATATATTATTTTCAAATGAATAATATAAATCCTAAAAAAATATTTTTTTTCATAAATGGTTTCAGAATTTTTTTATATACCAATTTTATTATAATATAATAAAAAATATAAAAATGTTGGAGGCGGGCACTCTGCAGCCACGAAGCACCCATGAGTTCGCCTCGTGGAGGAGGGGACCATTCAACACCCACCGCGAATCGCGGATTGACCAAGTCAGTTGTGTACCGGGTATTTGGTTATGGGCCCCCACAAAAGGTTTTGCATGGCCACATATACATTCCATTCCCCACTCTATAAAAGGAGACCATGGGGGAATAAATAAAGGATCAAAGAACTCGAATCAGATTCGACGGGATATGAGATCGGTTGAAGGAAGGCTTCAGATTTCAAAAACAACTAAATTCACATACGCAATCCACATCAGGTATATGAATTAATAAGGAATTGGTAAACTCATAACAATTGGTGAACCGTGAACCTAAAATAACAAAAAGGAGAACCGCAAACCATACCCCCTCATTGGATAATATCCCCACAGACCGGTGAGTTTATGCCTCTTTTCCCATCCATTGTACAGCGTAGCACCCTCCTCCGTGGATGAAGCCCCGACCGACGAGCCTATGGTCGGTGCCACCCTTGGACACTACTGCCCACATGGAATCCTCCATGAACCACATTGGTTCACGGATTGAACCTGAAGCCGCAAACCACCCTGGTTCGCGGATTTAACCTAAGGCCACGAACCACAATGGTTCATAAAGTGATCCTGAAGCCGTGAACCATCCTAGTTCGTGGGATTCGAATCAATCCATAGACGACCCTGGTTTGCGGACGGATTCTCCATCCGTGTGGTACTTCCTCACGCGAAGGGCACCACCACCCATACCTCTCGGTGTCTTGCCAAATACTTCAGTGTTCTCTTTTCCAAAGCTAGTTAAAATCCTTTTGATCTAGCCAGGTCCTCCGCGACTCCCTCGTTGACCAATTCATCGGCCTCGAGCCGAGGCCTCTTCCATAGCCACCATATCCACGTGGTATAACTTTCAGGTGCATCAGCGTGCCGTTTTGAGTTCACATACCCACGGTAAACAGGGGAAAAGGGGTTTCCCCGACCCTTGAAAAGATTCTCGAAGCATTCATGGGTTAACATTCCCACAGTAATATGGATTCTGATCTCGGGAATCCCTTTTCTGCCCCTCCAATTGATGAGGGTTCCTAGAAGATGGTAAAATACCCATCAGAAGGAAGCCCTCATGCACTACAAGAGAGGAGACAAGAATAGGAGCACCCCCTTTCCCTCTCCAGCTGGGCTTTGTCGCCCCGGGAGTCAATATCAGAGTAAGCCCCGACCTTCTGGTACTCCTCAGAGTGTAAGCCCAAATAAATTTCACTGGGACACGTTCATGCATAAGCCCCACTCTACTTCTAACGGATGCACCTTTCGCGACATGATCCTCTAGTCCATGTTGCCTCATGTTTCTCACACCGATCATGACACACGTGGGATTAGAGTAAGCATCGACCATGTTTTCCTCCTATGGGAAACCTCAAAGTGTAAGCCCCAATATTATCTGAACTACATGGTCATTGATCTCTGTTTCTTAAGTGGGGTACTTAGGAAGCATCTCTGAGGTTCAATCCCCATAGCGGGTCATTCCGACCCCCTTTCACATCATTTAACCAACACATTCTGTTCCTCCTCAGAGTGTAATCCCCAACCCATCATTTTGGGCTACCCCAGAGTGTAAGCCCCAAGCCAAAGTGAACAACGTGGACTTTGATCCCTGCTTCCTAAGAAGGGTATGTAGGAAGCATCCCTGAGGTTCAAGCCCAAAAACTGGTCGATCAGATCATCCCCACATCGGTTCACCGCAAAGCTCCTGTCATCGCCTCAATCGATTTCCAACCCTTTGGGGTCATTAATCCAACGAGGGATGGTAAACCTTGGGCATAAATGATTCTGAACCCCTGCGTCCAGTTGGTTGTTTCCCACTAGGGTTGAATCAGTGGATACAATGTTTGGGTATAAACCAATGATTCACGAACAAATGAATACGTCTTAAATCTATAAGAGAGTCCTAGAATAGGCAATAATTCCCCATCAAAAAGGGTGCGATGAGACTGACTTCCCATCATCTCGACAAATGTTAGTTCTTAAGAGTCACTGGTCAGACCATCCGGCGAATGCCTTCCATTGGAATGTAGGTCCATTAATCATTGGATATGGAGCCGTTGGGCATTTCGTGGCTAAAAACCAAGAATGAGACAAATAATGGTGAAACCGATGTAAATATTTAACCAAAAATGACCAATTCAACTTAACCTCACCCAGTTCCCCCCTATGCTCCAAAGGAGGGCCAAGAAAGGTCATTATTTACGCATGGGATTATGAGATGTTGATTTGATGGGTTTGCAGTTGGTAATTGCAAAAAAATTTTGCTGGCACTACATTAATAACTCCCTTCAATCCAATGGCATCCCAATGGAACTCACAAGTGCGCGCATCCAACAATGCGAGCTCGGGACTTCCACAACAATGGAGGACCCCATCACCCACCCAGCATCTTCAATTATAGGTTTTGGACGCGCTGATCCGAGAGTACCACGCGAATGGTACTATCCCAATAGTGGAAGCATCCTTGCACGTCCTCCAATCCATCATGGTTTTCTGGTCGCCTGCCCAGCAATGACAGCAAAGGCAGATCCAGACAGCCCCTGTCATTGTCTCGAACCATTTCAAGAGTCGATCCCCTGAATGGGACAATACATAACTCCCTTATCTTAGGGAGGCGGATGAGGTCGACGTTGACGACTTCATCCATATAGAACTTGATTTCTGCTCTCAATCCCCTGTCGAAAGGCGTCATCGCGGTCACGCCGCGACCCGACATCCTCGTACCGATGAGGATGTCTCCCTGAGGATTCATGCCCACGCTCCACGAGCACTAGACCCTCGAACCGAACGATAAGGGAGGAAGATGTAGAATCGGGGACATTTCATCACCCTGGTCACTGAGGAGGAGCTCCGTTGCCTGGCCATGGAGACATACCATGAGCAGGAACCTACACATGTTCGCTCCTCCCATGCCCACTATCCATACATGGTGGAATCACACGAGTTGGCGCACAGTCCCGCCGAGATCCATCAATCATGTCGCTCACGTATGATGGCACTTACCAGGTAGGCACCTCTCCCTACCCAGGATCATGAATCCCACTAGCTTGACGTGGTGGCGACCCTACACCTGCAGGACCAGCTCATGGAAGTTGCTTCTGATGCCCACCATCCTGACCTTGCAGCAATCAACAAAGCCCACCACCCAGATGTGGCGGAGAATCATAGGCGGGCACGTCTGCCCACAAACAAAGTCCACCGTCTCGATATGGTGGGAACCAATATATTCAGGGCCAGATCCTTACAGATACAAGTAAATTCTGCCACCCCGATGTGGTGGAAAACAGAGATAGAAATCGGCGTATCCCGGTATAGGGGCAGATTCGTTCACCTACCCCGACACAGGAGAATTGTCTATACCCACTGACCACTAGATGACTGGAGTAGGATATTCCTACCCTAATACCGGAATGGGAATTCATACCCATTTCAGCCAAATATGTCTCTCTACATATCCTGGAAATGTTGGAGGAAAAGGTATCGATCCTATATCTTATCTTGCAGACTTTCCATCATGTAATTGAATCGGCGGCAACAGCATGGACTCGAGCCCGTGATCTCTTCCCCCCAATTCAGCCGACTCATCTAAGAGACGAGATAGTCGCCTTGGAGCAGATCTGCATCCCTGCATCAGCCCAGGAGGGTTACCGACTATATTCCGCGATGCAAGGGCAACCGGATCAAGCAGCGTCACTTGTTCCAACTTGGGGACACCCATCCATCATGGTGGATGCTCCAGAGCAGGCATATGTCCCTGCTAAAAGTCAATATGTTCATCAGCATATCTCAGAAATGTCACGATACCCAATTAGATAGGGACAGAAAGGTGAAGGTCGTTGTCAATAGAAGACGGTCCCCACTGCCCGCAAAAGAGTACCCTGAACACACCGAATGCAACCAGGAAATAATGAGCGGATTCATGACTCTGCTCTGCTGGAAGATGGCGTTCCCAATGCAGCTAAAAGAATATCAATGGCTTGAAACCCTACACACCCATTACCATATTATGGGAGTAGCAGTATTAGTTGTGAAGGTCCTCCCCGCAATGTCACTACCAGCAGCTCTGAAGGTACTCACCAGAGCACCCGTGGGGGCTCTCCTGTGGGCATATAACGATCGGTCACAAGATCTTCTCTCTTGATGCGAGTCACAAAAACCCTCCACGTGACCCAATGATCGAGCAGCAAGAAGGTCCTCCACTTTTTTCCATCCACCCTAAAGGTCATCCCTTGGGTATGCACTGTAATCACTCTCCATGCAGTGGGACCACATATTATGATGGTAGTGCTCACTATCATATTCTCAACTATGGAGGCCCTCCCCGTAGTGATGTCTCATCACGACAAGAAGGCCCTCCCCTTGTCGTGGCCTGCCTAGAATGTCCTCCCCAGGGGTTACGTTGCAATGGAAATATACGCAGCCAGACATCAGGTCACGGTGGTAGTCCTCGCCACCCTGATAACAGAGGTCCTCCCCGTAGAGATGTTGAGCAACGATAAGTACCTCCCATCATTGTGGAACATTCCGGAGGCTCTCCCCAGGATGTATCTCGCAGATATTCTCCCTGTAGTAGTAGTGATGGTAGTCCTCGCCATTTCCACAACTGTGATGGTAGTCCTCGCCACCACGACCTCCATTGCGAAGGTACTCACCACAATAGCCCCAAGCAACAAGAAGGATGTCCCCCTATCGTTGCGTGTCTTGAAGGTCCTCCCCAAGAAGCGCGTCGAACGTCAAGCCATTATGGTCATCCTCAATATAATGGAAGTTGTTGCGAAGGTCCTCCCCGTAACAACGCTATGCAGCCAGAACATCCTCCTCTTGCTGCAACATGCCTTGGAGGTCCTCCCATGGTTTTTCACTGCAAAAGTCCTCTATGAAGTGAAGAATCAAGCAGTAATGGTAGTCCTCACCATTACGGTCGTCATTACAGAGGTCCTCCCCACGGTGACATATTATTTCGACAGGAAGGCCCTCCACCTTCCGAGTCAAGCACCGAAAGTCCCTCATATGCCGAGGCACTCAGTGGGATGAGATTGAGCATTCCAGATTCCCAACTTGTCACTAAATACGCCCTTCTGCAATCTGTAGATGGTCCGGGGCCGCATTAATCTTCTGAACCACCTCGGAATCTCTTACATAAGGATTCAACACCTATGGGTCCCACTGCCTCTGATCACACTAGCAGTGAGCACCTTTGTTGGGCTGACCAGGTAGAGGAATCACTGGTAGAGGAGTATGCTGATATACTGCACTTGAGGAAACTACTAGCCAGGATTGATATACCAGTTATGTTTTGGCCCACGGCCACCTCTCTGTTCGGCATACCCAGGGAATTGTCGTAAGAATGCATGCACGACATCTTCCATAATATATAGACGACCCTCTGCCGGCTGATGTCATGATTTCTGCCCTATGACAGGTATGTAGACCATTTCCAGATGATAGGGGACCTCCTGCATCACATCGACCTGGAGGCCCTTTCCTTGATGTGACAACAATGCCCCGAGAGGCGCAAAGGAAACATAGAGATATCCTGTCTCCGCGCACTGCATCAGCTGCGCCGCCTCATCAGTGACGCTCCAGCAGGGGTCCATATCCGGGACTGGGGGGAACACGGAGCTCTGCATTTCAATCCACTCCCTTCCCAGAAGAACCCTTTCGGTATGGTGTCTTGCAACGTAGTGACATCGAGACAGAAATCGGGTGGACCCCCTGTTCTGGAAAGGCAAGACACCCAATGGAGTCAGGCCGCGAGTAAGTCCCAGAAGTGTCAAGCCCGGTGGTAACAAGACATTCAAAAACGTCTGAATTAGGCCATCGAGATCATAAAGTAGTCCTATCACAAATGAAAGGCCAATCACCGATCTATACCTACCTCCCTATAATGGATTGATCCATAGGTGAATTTGGCACCAGATCTGGATCACCCCCGGATGGGGGCACGCGAGATCATGCAGGTCACGATAGATGCAGCCATTGCTGCAATCCAGGGTCAACCCCAGCCTTTAGGGTAGGGGGAATTTTTATCAACAAATGCCCCCATAAGAACAATAAAACTGGGAAGAGACTCAACATCCAGAGAACGGAGCCAGCCCCATCCCTCAGGGATGGGGCATTATTACCCCCTCAACAACAATCTCCTCCACGAGAGTAGTTATTCTCTCATTGAGGGATGACAGTAAGTAGAGGATGTTCCCATCCTATCCCGTCATATGAATCATCATACCCTCTGAGAGGAAGGCGCACCGTGAAGTCGCATCAAAGAACTCTCTGTGTCACCCTTCATCAAGAAGTCCGAGGGAAATCCCATGCCCTGAGAGGGACGACCAGTAGAAGACGCGAGGCATCCTCTTCTTATTTGGACGATGGTTTCCCCTCCACCCCGCAATATGCGTTCATCAATGCCGTAGAGGCTAACCCCGTGGGCGACACTGGAGAAAATACCAATCTGGATGGATCGGGAGACGACGGTTCCGGTCAGGCTGTGAGTCACAATGAACCCCCAGGTGTGCACACCCGGAACCAGAGGGCCGCATTAAATATGGACACCCCTTCAGCTAACCGCACTCAGCCTACCCTTCGATCTTCCAGAAAGGATATGAACAAAGAGATGGTTACCCTTAACCCTTCCCCCTATCTCAATAAAAACGAGCCACTCACGCTCGAATAGAGGTTCACTCGACATGAAGAAGAGATAAAATAATTGAGGCGGCTTAACGTCGAGATGCTCCAAAAGAACTACCTTATTTAAAGTGCATCCACAGAAGAGCCACATAATGCACACCCAACAAGTGCACCTCAATGGCTATGCCTTTCCCAAGAAAATGAAGCACGATCAGGGCTCCTGCCCAATGAGGTGCCTTGTTCATCCAACTACCTAAGCATGGATAATGAATACTAGGATTTCCCTCCACTTAGGAGACAACCAGAGAAAGTACACAGGAACCCTCCGAGGGTAACCCAAACGAAATATGCACCCTTGGTACTGTCCAATCCGGATCCTCAGGCAATACATCGGGCTAGGCCTGCCCAGGACCAGGCCCAACAGGATGTCAACCAGGGACTCCCCAATACCATCGAGGCACTAACAGCTCCATTGGAAGCGATGAAATGTCGACGCACTCCGATATAGCTGGAGCGGAAACCCTACCCAGATTGGGTGACCAACACACCGCCTTCAACCAATTTTGGGAGCTCTGTATTCCCCATATTCAATGGATCAGGAAATCCGGAGCAGCATTTGATGCACTACACATCCTATTTCGACCCAATGATGGGGACTCCAGAACAACAAGAAGCAGTGAAACTCATATGCATCATGTGGATATTGCAAGGATCCACCTTCGTCTGGTATACGAGTATGACAGCCCAGTCGACAAAGAGATAGGAGGACCTCCGGCAGTAGTACCTATTCCACTTCATCTCAACAATTCCTAAAACAACGGTTAATGATCTCATGAACTGCAAGTAGATAGAGAACGAGGGGGTCTCAGATTTCATCGCCAGATGGAAAGGTCTAACCTATTCTCTAAACAGACCAATGCATAAAGATGATATTCTAGCCATATGCATTGATAATATTAGAGATGAGCTATGAACACCTATCATACCGGTGGAGTGAACCACTGGCTTCCACCATTTCTCAGCCATTACCCTGAGAATTGAGGACTCCCTACAGCAGAAAAATTCAATGTCATGAATAGCTTCGCAGGCTCCTGCGAAAATAGAACCTAGAGTTGAAGCGTCTACTATCACGCTCAAGCCGGCCCCTGTGCCCACTCCGCCGCTCAGGCCTCCACAAAATTGTCAAGGGCCCCCTGCATTTCAGCGGACGCCCCCACCTAAATGGGATGATCATAGAGGACCGAAGAAGAACCATTTTGAGTAACGTAGACAAAATATATACTCATTCCGAGACGATCATGTTCATGGATACTTCATTGACACCATGAAATACAAATTGCTCCTCCTCCCGGAGCCGAGGAGTGTGCATCATCATCAAAGAGCTCCTGTAAAGGATGGTAGATTCCAGAAATGTTGAGCTGCGACCACCCCCAGCACATGTGGAATGTATCTCTACCATCGACTCCGATGAAGGGGAGGGGTGGTAGGAGGTCACCAGAAAGCAGGGGCAGAAATTTGACAAATGTATTACTCTGATGACTATCAACCGAGACCAGGGCATAATCCGACCACAAATACAGCAGCTGGTGTTGCCAACAGCATCCCCTGAAGCTGCAAAGCCGACCACATCGGCCTCACAATCCTCCACAATTCGGTCATCCAGACGGAGTCGAAGGAGGAAACAATCATAGGAGGAGCAGTCCGCGACAGGTCCAATATTATTTCCAACCCTAGAAGATTTCATGCCCTTGAATCTGGCACAATGGGCACCAACCCACCAAACTGCACCATCAGAGACAACCGACCATGTTGACCTGTCAGAGTAAGAGTAGCCAATATTTGGTTCTATTAACGTCATCTATATCATGGAATCATTCCCTGATGAAGGGTATGATTACGAACCTGAGTTTCCTACATGATGAGCCAGGAGGAGTCGTAGAGGCATAGAATACCAGGGGAGGTGCTTCTGTGGCCGAAACCAACCCTACGGTTGGACCTCGGCCTAGTCCGTCAATATTGCGGGATCCTGTGGGAGAGCCTTTCAACGAACTCAGCAGGAGAGGGAATGCCCCACCACCCCCACAAGCATCCACTCTGGTCATGTTGTTCTATGATACCAACTAGAGGAGGAGAATGTTTCTCGTCACCTAGTGTGCACAAAAAACCCAACCATTCCATGTCCTCAAAACACGGGAATATCATGGACATCTGTCCCTACGACCGGTCCCTCCTCATCAAATGCTCCAGCTCCCAAATCACCCACTAAGACTCTCCCGCCAATGGAGAAGCATCGACCGCTGGAGCAAAAATACGACATCCTTAAGAAGATGGTGTCAGTACCAGCCATGTTGTCAACCATGGATGCCCTATGATTGTCATCCAAACATAGAGAGGCGCTTATCGAGGCTTTAATCAGCCCCCAGGAATTCCAAGATGAGGTATATGCCGCTGAGATTTACTGAACGGAGACTGGCCTGACTGAATGAAATATAGTGATTTCCTTCACCGATCAGGACGAAGATTCCATCATGCAAGGACACATCAGACTACTATATGTGTCTGGAACACTGAATAGTATTGAGATTCGAAAATTATTTATAGACAATCGCTCTGGAGTTATCCTCATTCCCATATGAACACTCCGTATGTTGGGCTATAATGAGGGGGATCTAATTCCCTCAGCCACAACTCTGTTGGGTTACGACAAGAGTGAGAAGAATCCAATGGGAAAAATTAAGCTAAAGACCCATTTTGGTGACCAGGTAGCCTACACGGAATTCCTGGTGGTTCGGCAGAGCACATCATTCAATGCCCTGCTGGGAAGGCCTTGGCTCCAAAAGCACATGGTCGTTCCTTCATCATACCACTAGTGTATCAAGTACTACGTCAATGGAAGAAGAGGGACATTACACACCGACAAGGCCCCTTTCGAGATATCTGAGTCACATTACAACGATGTCGTGTTCTATGAGAAAAAAAATAAGAAATCTTTGATCACCGGTGTCAACTGGATCCCCACTACAAATGGCCTGGAAATGGTCCCCAACAACCCCATCAGGAAGCATGGAAGAGATTATGTCCTTCCCATCAACCATGTTGAGAGTAGGAGTTCGAGACCAGACATGCATTCGGATGTCCTCATGACTTCAGCCACGATGGCTGAGCACGACAACACGAGAATGTCTACCAACCCTTGACTTGGGGATGGATTCTCAAGCATGGATGTCGGCGATGCCTATCCCTCAGACCCTCGAAGGATCAAACCGGAAACTCTCTCCTGTATAGATCAAGAAGATGAGGACTTGGGAGAAGAAGAGGGGGAAGATCTCAAAGATTCACCTCTCTCATTTGAAGAGGGTATCTCCAACACTATGGACGAGCTTAGAGTAATACACCTATGTACTGAAGAATACATGATGCCCACTCTCATTAGAGTGGCCATGTATACCGAGGAACATGAGGTATACACCTCCTTTATAAGGAATCATTTGGGATGTATTTGAATTGGATTATACAGAAATTCTAGGACTCGATCCCGAGGTAGTGACACATCACCTGGGTCTCCCAAAAGGCCATTGGGGATAGAAACAGGCCGCTAGAAGGACACACCCCTCACATGACGCCAAGATAGTGGCTGAGGTCGATAATATCAATAAGTAGGTTCATCAGGGAGGTACGATACCCCATTTGGTTAGCCAAAATTATCACTGTCAAGAAAAAGAACGGGAAAATCCGCATTCTCATTGACTTCAGAGACCTTAATAGGCATTGTCCGAAAGATGACTTCCCGGTTCCAATCACCGAGTTCTTAATTGATGCGAAGGCCGGGTATGAGGCTCTATCCTTCATGGATAGATATTCCAGATACAATCAAATCTGGATGGCCTGAGAAGAAGAAGAAGCCACTGCCATCAGGGCCCCTCATGGGGTATTCTATTATAGGGACTTTCTATTTGGTCTCAAGAATGCTGGCGCTACATATCAGTGTGTCGTGCATCATATCTTTAAGCCATTTCTGGGGAAATTCGTTGAATGTTACGTGGATGACCTAGTGGTCAAGTCCAGACAGCACTCAGATCACCTGTAGGTCCTTGATACCATCTTCAACAAGATCTGACAACATATCTTGAAGATGGACACCTTAAAATGTGCCTTTGGGGTTACCTTAGGGAAGTTCCTTGGCTTTATCGTACGCCATCGAGGCATTGAAGTCGACCTTGAGAAGGCGAAGGATATCATGATCCTTCCACCCCCTCGAAATCTCACTGAACTTAGGGGATTCCAAGGAAACCTGGCCCATATTAGGTGGTTCATTGCCAACCTAGCGGGAAAATGTTTTCACTTCACTAGGTTGATGAAGATAGGGGTCACGTAGAAATGGATGAATGAATTACAATAGGTGTTTGAAAACATGAAAAGGTACCTCTTATGCCCACCGGTGCTCATGCCCCCCAGTCGAAGGAAGGCATCTCATTCTATATGTGACATCCCAATAATGGTCATTGGGAGCCTTCTTCGCACAAATGAATGACTCCGGCAGCGCAAACAGTCTCTATTACCTCAGTCGAACCATGATTGATGCTGAGACTCGATACTCAAATATTTAGAAGAGATGTCTGGCCTTGGTATTTGTGGTTCCAAAGTTACGACATTATCTGCATCATCATGAGGTCCATTTGATCTCACGGTGTAACCCGATCAAGTACATCCTCTATCGCCTGATTCTAACCGGATGACTATCCTGATGGGCGGTCATCCTGCAACAGTTCAACATCCGGTTCGTGCCTAAAAAAGCCATCAAGGGCCATGCATTCAAAGACTTTCTGGAAGAGAACCCTTCAATAGGGACCACTGCACCGGATGCTGAACTACCTGATGAAGATATATTCTAGGTTCAAGAGGAGGTCCCAACATGGGAAATGTACTTTGACGACGCGTCTCGAAGACCCACCGGGAAGAGGATGGAGGATACCAGAATCAACAAAGTGGGTCTAGGGATAATACTCATGTCCCTAGAAAAGGCAGTTTTTCCGTATTCCATCCTCCTGTCAGAGGGATGTTCGAACAATGAAAAGTAATATCAAGCCCTCATCGCAAGCATGGAACACGCACTCCAGTCACAAGTACAACACCTTAGGATAAAAGGTGACTCAGAGCTGGTCATCAAGAAACTAAATGGTGACTATTATATTAAAAAGGAGGAACTGATTCCCCAGTTTGACCATGTCCGAGGGCTAATGGACGAGTTCTCCATAGAACCGACTTTGAATTATATTCCACGGTCCTAGAACACTCAGGCTGATGAATTAGCCAATGTGGCCACAGCCCTAGCCGACCCTGACCGAGATGAAACGGTCATCATTATATCTCACCATCGAATGGTATTGCCATTTGTTCAAGATAAGATGGATGATATCCACGAAGTCAGTCCTATCCCCAAGCCATATGCTCCTGCTACCAGTTGGATGACCCCCATCACAAACTACTTTCAATGGGGAGAGCTTCCATCGGACAGGGATGAATGAGAGAAAATACGGATAAGGGAAATCAATTTTGTCCTATATGGAAGTGTGGGTCATCAGGAGGTCCTCTACAAACGAGGCCTCAATGGAGTGATCCTCAGATGCCTTGATGGAGAAGAAACCACTATCTTCAGGACTGATGTACAAGCATAAGCATGTGGAACACATCAACTAGGATCCAAGATCTCCCATCAGGTTCGAAGGCTTGGGTACTACTGGCCCATAGTGTCACAAGACTAAGGGCATTTTACAGCCAAATTCCACTCATGCCAGTTGCATTCCATCTTCATACACATTCCCCCCAGAGTTACTTCATCAAGCTAAGTACTCGTGGCCATTTGTCGTCGGGGGGATGGATGTTGTGGGATCGTATCCTCCCACCACAGACAAATAGCTGAAGTATATCCTCACGATGACTGACTTCTTTTCCAAATGGGTAGAAGCCATACCCCTCAAAAATTCAGGGCATGAAATATTTCTAGCTTCAGGAATACCAATATAATCACTAGATTTGGTGTCCCTGACACTATACTGACAGACAACAGCACCAATTTCTGCTCTTCTAAGTTGGAAAAGCTATACCACGAGTATGGTATCAAGGCTAACCACTCATCCCGCTTCTATGCAGTGGCCAACAGACATATATAAACATTCAAAAATACCCTATCAAACATCCTCCAGAAAATGGTGGACAAAGAAAAGAGTTCATGGCAGGAGAAACTCCTCCATGCATTGTGGGCGTATCGAACCACAATCTGCACCGCTACTCGGTCTACCCCGTACTCATTGGTTTACGACACGATGGCGGTCCTTCCCATTGAACTCCAACTTCCCTCACTCCGCATTTCCATTTGTGATAGATTATCCGATGATGACCAGTCATAAAAGTGGTTAGGTGAATTCGAATAGCTAGACGAAAAACGGCTGCACACTCTGCACCACCTGAAAGTGTACCGGAACCAGATCGCACGAGCCATCAACAAAAAGGTCTACCTTTGGTCTTTCATGGAAGGAGAATTAGTGCTAGTCCTCCATAACCCAATGAAACCTGGAAAGAAGACTCCAAAGCTAGAGCCCAAGTGGGAGGGACCATATTCTATAAAAAAGGTCTACTCCAACAGAGCATACACCATAATCTACATGGACAGTAAATTCACTACCGCTGCTACCAATGCAAGATTACTGAAGAGGTATTTCGCATAGAGACCAAGATGTATTCACTTCCTCACCGCATGACGTTAAACTTCATGGATTTCATCCTTACCACACGATGATATACTGCACATATGATGAAAAAAATGAGATGTACACATCATCTGAGCTGTATGACATTAAACTGCCAAGCACCTCATCCTCACCACATGACATGAAACTGAACAGAATCTAATAATTACCACTCATCCTAACCACAAGATTTTAAACTCTATGGACCACATCCTCATCGCATGATGTTAAACTAAACAGATTTCACAGTACTACGTACGCCTTGATTATTGCCCTCATAGGATACGTTGCGACGATGGGATTCCATATCTTGGCCTAGCCACATTAAATAATAATAATAATAATGCCCTTTCCCCCATGTACGGACCAGACCTACATGGGGTGTGTCATCTTTACAGAGAACAACGTATAGCTTGATTCTTGCCCTTGCGGGATATGTACTAATGCTAGGATTTCCTATCCTGGCCCAGCCACTTCAAAAACAAATGTGTCCCCTTTCCCCCGGGTATGGACCAAACCTACACGAGGTGTATAATCATTACAATGAACTATGTGTGGCTTGATTCCTACCCTCCTAGGATACGTAATAACGCCAGAATTCCACACCCTGGCACAACCACCTCAAAAAAATTTCCCATTCCCCCATGTACGGACCAGACTTTCACGGGGTGTATTCATGTCGTCAATGCAATATGGTAAACCACATGGAGTTTGTCCATACCGCACGATGATAAACTATGCGGATAAAGAAGAATTAATAATTCCCCTCCCTTGTGTATGGACCAGACCTGCACGAGGTGTGCTCATCGTCCTAACCACATGATGATTAAACTGTATGGACTATGTCCTCACCATATGAAGTTAAACGTCACGGATTCCAGAGAACTATCTACGGCTTGATTCCTTCCCTTATAGGATACGTAGCAAGGACAATATCCCCTATCCTAGCCCATCCACTTTATAAAAAGTTGTCTTCTTTCCCCCGTGTATCGACCAGACTTGCACGGCGTGTACTTCCCATCCTTACCACACGAAGTAAAACTGCACGGACAATGATGAAAAAAATGCCCCCTTCCCCCTTGAACGTACCAGACCTGCATGGGGTGTATATATTCATCCTTACCGCATGATGTTAAACTGCACGGATGTTGTCCCCACCGCACGACGTTAAACTGTGAAGACCCCTCTTTTTTCTTTCATGTCGCATCACCTCCGTCCTTACTGCATGACGTTAAACTGCATTGTGTTTTCCTCACCGCATGACGTTAAACTGTGCAGACATCATCGTGACCCACCCAGGACACATGGAGATATGAGATGGAGATACTCCTTGAACATTTGGATACATCCTTTCCATACATCAGACTCCATGACCTAGATAATTATGGATCTTCATATCCACTCATGGCCATCGGAATTTGAAAGTCATCGACCTGTGCACACCTTTGTACGACTATGCATACCATACCCTCATCGGCTCTAAATTTTGATATCCCATGGCCCGTCTACGAATGGCATGATGTCCACAGGAGACACTCTTCCTAGCTCCGTATGCTTACCGACCTCAGAGCCCCCATACCATATCTCTTGATCCAGATGTTTATGGAGAAGTGTTTTACAAGTTCATTCCTCATTTTCACATTCTGGTGTTTCTAGGGTTTCCCTATTTGGCTTGCTTGTGTGTTAGCCAGTGGTTCACATAGCAACCTTCATCAACAAACATCAAGCCAGGACGGGCTACTTTGACTCAATAGACAATTGTAGGGAAGACGTTTTCTGTATACCCAGACACCATTATCCCCACATGTCGATCTCTGAACTGGAAGAAATCATGGACCCTTATAATCATTCATGACCATCGGAAGCAGAAATTTATCGACTCAGGGATACCATTGTATGACTATGCATACCATTCCCTCAGTGGCTCTGCATAATGATAACCCTTGGCTTGTCCATCAAAGGAAAGATTTCCTCGGGTGGTACATCTCTTAGCTCCATACACCTACCGGATTTGGAGCCACTACACCATACCTCATGATCCAGGAAAGCTCAAAGTTGCAGTTTAAGACCTTCATCCCCCGCCTTGTTCTATGTATATCAGAACTAGCTGACCCTATTATCCTTCGAGTGACTGTAGAAATAGTCACCCAATGGTCAGATATCTATGACTAATAAACTAGGAGTACATCGTCCTCACCGCACGATGTTAAACTACATGGAGTGGAGGCACACCCATACGAACAACATAAATCAGCGCAGGGGGGGCTCTTTAAGATTTAACAGCATCCAGGGATGGATTTCCTTGACATGCCCAGATATTTCCTCACCAGAAGACAGAATTCATGTCTGGAAAACCGAGGATCCTCATAAACACTCACGGCCATCAGAAGTGGAATGTTATTGACCCGTGGAATCCTTTGTAGGACTATACATAACATGCCCACAGAGGCTCTACATAATGATATCCCATGGCTTTCCATCAAAGGCAAAAATTCCACAGGCGATGCTCTTTCTAGCTTCGTACACTTAACGACCTCAGATCCCCCATATCACCTCTCCTGATCCATGAAGCCTCGGAGCCATGATTTACACCAATCAACCCCATTCCACGTCTGGGGAATGTTGAGGTATTGAATCCCAGTTATAATCTGATGAAGATTAGCCTTCTAAAAAATTCCCCCGTCTTCACCACATGACGTTAATCTGCATGAAAAACATTAATAATGCTCCTCATCCTTACCGCATGACGTTAAACTGCACGGTCGAACCAATCACAGGATAAGTAAGAAACCGTGGATTTTCTCTCCCTTGCAGTGCGTGGGTCAGACCTGCATGAACCACAGCCCCACACCAGCGTGACAAAGAATTACATCAATTGTTCTCAGGATGTTTAGTCTAGTTATTTCCCCAGTATTCATGCACTCTATCATCATAAGCCATACTCTGCATTCAGAAAAAGGCCAAACCCTCATAATCCACCCCTAGTGGTCCCAAATCTCAACTTATATGATGTCCCATTGAAATCAGAACTGAATAGTCTTTGAATTAAAGACACCTTTGTATGACTATGCATACCATGCCTTCAGCGGCTCTGCATATTGATCGCCCCTAGCCTGTCTACCAAAGACATGTTTTCCTTAGGAAATGCTTCTCTCTGTATGCCTCCTAGCCTCTGAGCCCCCATTTCTATCCCGGGATTCAGAAACCCTCTGAGCTACAGATTACCAACCTCTTTCACAATCCTACCTAAATGCGGAGAAATGACATTGATGAGATTACCGAGAACTATGAAAAGTCATTCCATTTCAAATGACATCCCAGATACATGACTTTAAACTGTGTCACGCCTCAACCATCCCTTATGTTGACTAAATGAAAAGGCAGGTGGTCTCCGGACAACTCTCTTGATTGGTATAGATGTTCCCAAAACCCTTTCACATGTCCCAGTCCCCTTCCGAGCCACCCATGGTGGTTTTAATTTCTTTCAATGCCACACATCATGGTTTCCATAAGACGGACTTCCATAAAGTCCACTGGACATCATAAATTGATATGTCTTTGACTTAAGAACACATTTTAATGACTACACATTCCATGCCCTCAGCGGCTCTGCATATTGATTTCCCCTGGGAAATTTACCAAAGGCACATTTTCCTAAGGCAATGCTCTCCCTGCCTCTGTACTCCGACACATCTATCATGCCTGATACATAAACTTCATGCCACTCAAGTTCAAACATGTTTCTCCGCACCTACATCTGAAGGGTATTAAGACATCTTTTAACCAGTTGAACCCCATTGTGGCCCTCGACCCACCTTATTTGTTCAAAGCTGTTCGACCCAAAACATCAGTAATGATAGTCCTGTTGGCGGGAATTTAAACAGCTCATAGAAGAAAGAGGCACAAAGCCTGTTAGGCCGAAAACCCAAAAAATGGTGACCTAAGAAATAGCCGGGTTATACCCACTGGGTCGACATAATTGGGCCCATGAAAAATCAAGGCATTAAAATAAGAAAAAGACAAAAATCTTATCGGGTTTTCCTATAAAACACGAGAAATAGTTATATTATGCTCGCTAGATCCCATGGTCCAGGAAAAAATTATATCTTGTTTTCCTGAGTTATGATTTGTGTTGATTCATTGAATCGTTATTTTCACAACAATTGTTCTATGTAACAATCAAATTCCAAAACAATGAGTGATTAATGGAGAATGTATTTCATTCATAAGAAAAAAAGGAGGACGTTCACAAGTTGGGGTCTCTTCTTTATAGAAAAATAACGGGGAAAGAGGGGTATGTGAAACAGGTGATACAAAAGTATCTCTGATAGTTATAAAAGAGTCTTACTTTCTCTCCCCACTAGATCAGCGACTACACGGTGAAGGTCGTCGCTGGATTGTTCCAATACCACCTTCTCCCTAGTGTCAGCCTTAGCCACCCAACAGATATGCTCCACTACGGTTTGGAAATCATTGATACCTTTTCTGGTGACTTCAAGACGGCCAGTAATAGTCGATAACTAATCCCTCATAATTGCGGCTCTTTCCTCGCATGCATGCACCTTGGAGGATAGGATGGCCACATGATCTCAGGAGATCGCCTCCCATGATATCAGTTGATGGAGATTTGTTGTGGTTTCCTCCAAGGTTCGGGCCACTCAATGAGTGGTCCCGCATTGAACGAGCATGCATTCACTAGTGACAGCTTCCTCATGGGCCATGAAAAATTGGAAAGCAAGAGAATGGAATTTCCGATAGTCAAAGCCACCCGACCCCAATCCCAAGAAGAGATGACAGAGAGCTTTGCTTTTCGTCTCCATTTCGGTGAAGGGGGTTTCAGTGATGATCTCTCAGATTTGGGGTCATGCCCACCTGCGCACTGCCCTATGGTCATCCATGATGTGAGGATCTTTGGTATCTTCGCTGGATTACATGAGAAAAATGTCTGGCATAGTAACCCATGCAGACGAGTGCTCACTAGATGTTGGCTCTAAAACTGTAATGTCTGGGGCTCCTAACCCTGATTCAGGCTTGGGGACCAAGTGGCTAATCCCGATATTGACTGGCGGAATCTCCAGCATAGTCTCAATGGGACCCGACACAACAGGGTCTCCCTCATCCACACACAAGAAGGATTAACATGCTCAGATTGCTGTAATCGTAGGGTTGGGAGAGGAAACTTCTCTGAATTTCCTTGATCGGCGAACCATTAGATGGTCCTCCCTTGAAACTAATGATCAAGGTGTAGTGGACACAATAGCCACCGTACCTCTGGATTTGGGAACCTATCGGACAACCTTCCCTAGGATCCCATCAGTATAATATTTTACCCATGTTTTTGCATACTCCATGGAAATGCCGGTAGCCGCGCCTGTATCAGGCAGGGGAATGCTTACGTCAGATCCCTCATGTGCCAGCATCATCCACCACTGACGAAGTATGGATGAATGTAGTCCTTGGGTCCGAGGAGGGGGAAGGGATGCTTGGAATGGCATGCACCCGAACTGGAGAGAATAGCGATACAGGGCGTACAACTCGCACAATGAAACATCGTCGATATGTGTGGGTAGAAAGCCATCCCGCAGGGAGACCATATAAGAGCGCTCCTCCATGCTCCCCCAGCAGTTGTCGATTAAGACGCCAGAAGGGGCAGGATAAGGAGTGAAGATGAACTGGTAGAAGTCTCTCAGGAGCTCTAGGACTTCACTAGAGTTGAGAGACTTCAAGCGAACCCCGAATATATCAAGTAGTGTAGGCCAGATCGTAGGAAGCAAGATGGCCGTGCTGTGACAATACTCATAATAGTGACATTGATCCACCACCCAATCGTACAAAAATTGAAATGGCCCTCTTAGATGGTAGGGTGACCCGCCCATATACATATGGCCCCAGTAGCTCGTAGATATGGGCCAAAGTGGGTATCTCTTAATTCACCAAGCGACCCTCTGATAACCCGACCGACATCATCAATGTGAAAGCCTGGACACTGGGATTAACATCCCGGGAAGGAAATATACATCCACTCAAAAACCTAGAAAACCGACCGGCCTACCTGAGCATAGGCTAAACACCAGGGCGCACCTCATAACCCCATGAAAAATTGTCGCCTGCTTCTAGCACCACCTAGTAAGAACCTTGAATGGTTCGTGACTGTTGGAAAGGATGAGTCCTAGGATTCTTAATCTTTGGCATAGGATCGATGGTGTTCAAAAATTACCATATCCATGTGCTATAAGGAATAAGCGAGCAGGCACATAAGTCCTAACTAGTGACTTCTCCATCATGGTCATCCGCTCTTTAGCCAATAAAGGCACCTATTCAATGACGTCCCATGCATCTAGAGTGGGAAAAAATTTGCCATACATCTCGCCAGTAATCAGCAGTCCTCTTATATTGGAGATGTCCCACAGACTGATGCAGAATTCACCATGGGCAATGTGGAAAGTATTAGTACTTGAACACCAGTGGATGAACAGGTCGGGTAGGATCAAATATGGTGGGTAAACAGAAAATTGGGAGGCCCACACTGCGGAGTATTGGTTGACAACATCTAGTGAATCAGGAGTCTCCCAAAAGTGGTGATGGACTAAAAAAGCCCAAGACCAATCATTTGAGAAGAGCCTGCCAGACTGAAGATCCGACCTGGGAACCGACCCCGTATCAGGATCCCTTCGAGAAAGATTAATAATAGATGGGTAGTCCTTAGGGAGAGATTTCTGAAAAATTTCTTGAGCGCACTGATCGCTTGGGGTCCAGATAGATCCCCTCAGAATAGATGTGTCTTTCAGAAAAAAAAAATTAGAGATTATCTCCCCAGATTGGGTAATGATTTCCTGAATGCATTTTGAAGGTACTTCCAATAAAGGAGAAGGGAGACCTGCGAATTTAGGGGGGATAGGGACGTCGTCATGAAGACCGAAGATGTAGAGCGAGATCTGATTAGAGAAAGGATAACTCAGAAGCTCCGGAGAGAGAAGGTTCTTCAATGCACCGTCATCATGAATGATGGACCTGCTATGTTCCCCTTTGACGCTCTCTGCTCCGCGAACCATAGCCGAACATCTCTCTAAGGAGGTTGTGTGGGGCTCTGCAGCAGGAATCGTCATAGACCGAGGGGGAACAATATTTTCTCCCTGTACAATGAGAGAAATCAGTCTGGAAGAAAAATCTGGACAAGAATAACCAAAATGAATTGTTAAAGAGACTTCACAATCAAATATGCAATGAGGACTTGGAGGATGGTTCATAATGACATCATTCCGCGAACCATCCCTTCGCGAAATCAGTCCGCGAAGACCTGTCCTGCAGAGCGTTGGCTAGGAAACCGCGAACCATGTTGCTCCGTGGAAGTTCAATCCCAGGTTTATTTGGATGATTCAGATACTTTTTAAAATTCAGGAGATAATTAGTCCGCAGAGCATCGAAACCATGGAGAAATTTCCTCCGCAACCTATCATCACATACTTTTTATTTAATTATGAGTAATGGTTCGTGGTTGGGAATTTGGTTTGTGGATGAAGGTGACTGCGAAGAAGAAATGGTTAACGGATGTGGCTACCAGTTTGCGGACGAGGCACTTCGTGAAGGAGAAAAACATGCGGAGGTGAAGGAGATCTGGTTTCGCGAAGAATTCAGTAAAGGACAAGTGAGGTCTCCCCGTATTTATAGGGGTGGTCCCCTACCGGGTCAACCTTTCTACTGAAAACCCTCCCAGTTTCCAGACCACACTGCATCATAATGGCCTCCTCTTCATTCTGATCGGACCCCATTCTGATGGGGGGAATTTATACGGTCCTGAAAAATCCGCAAAAGGGATTTTACCAAAATTCCTTAATGAATTGGAGCAAATAATCAAAGAGGAGACACAAAGGACTGGTCCACGAACCGGTCCATTGAAGCGAGACGTGCCCAGTCACCGCGAGGCACCCCCCTCTGCGAACAATTGTTGTTCGAGAAATGGAGGAGGAGAGCCTCTGCGGTCGCGAGGCAGGATGGATGACAGTCCAGTTCACCATCACGAACCACCCCAAATGCGGACCGTGTCAACCGGATCACGATGCACCCGTTTTTGTTCGCGAAATATGGGTAGAGAGCCTCCGCGGCCGTGAGGCTGGATGGACACTAGTCCGGTTCACCATCACGAACGACCTCAATCGCGGAGCGTGTCGAACGGCTCAAGCCACACCCGTAGTCGTTTGGGGAATAGAGGCGGAACACTCTACATCTGCGGAGCACCCCTGAGATTGCCTCGCAGAGAAGGGGAGCGTTCAACACCAACCTCGAATCGCGGATTGACCAAGTCAGCTGTGAACCAGGTATTTTTTTATGGGCCTCCAAAAAAGGTTCCTCATGGCCACAAATACATTCCTTTTCCCAATATATAAAGGGAGACCAAGGGGGAGTGAATAATGGATCAGAGAAATGGAATCAGATTCGATGGGATATCAGATCAGTTGAAGGAAGGCTTTGGATTTCGCAAACAGAAAAATTCTCATCCGCAAATCACATCAGGAATATGAATTAAGATGGAATTGGAAAATGCATAATAAATGGTGAACCATGAAACTAAAATAACAAAAAGGAGAATCACGAACCATAACCCCTCATTAGGTGACTTCCACATGGACCAGGGAGTGTATGCCTCTTTTCCCATCTGTCGTACCACGTAGCACCCTCCACCGCGGACGAAGCCCCGACTGACGAGCCTCTGATTGGCGTCACCCTTGGCCGCTACTACCCACCTGGAATCCTCCACGAACCAGAGTGGTTCATGGATTGAACCCGAAGCCGCAAACCACCCTATTTTCGGATTGAATCCGAGGTCGCAAACCACCTTGGTTCGCGGATTTAGCCTGAAGCCACAAACCATCCTCGTTCGCAGGACGTCAATCAGTCCACAGACCACCCAGGTTCGCGGACAACTTCCCCAACTGCGTGGCACTTCCCCACGCGAAGGATTCCACCAACCATACCTCTTACTGGATCACCAAATTCTTCAGTGTTCTCATTTCAATAGACAGGTAAAATCCTTTTGATCCATCCATGTACTCTACGACTCCCACATTGGCCTATTCATTGGCCCCGAGCCGAGGCCTCCGCCAGAGCCACCAAATCCGTGTGGTATAACATCCAGGTGCATCAGAACTACGTTTTGAGTTCACATACCCAAGTTAAACCTAGGCAAAGGGGTTTCCCCGAACCTTGAGCAGATTCCTGAAGCATTCGTGGGTTCAAATTCTATAGATAATTTGGATTTTGAGCTCGGGAATCCTTTTTCTTCCCCTCCACTGATTGAGGGTTCCTCGAAGATGGTAAAATACCCATCAAACAGAATCCCTCGTGCACTACAAGAGAGGAGATGGGAAAAGGAGAACCCCCTTTCCCTCTCCCGCCGGTCATTGTCGCCCCGTTCATCCATCTCAGAGTAAGCCCCGACTTTCTGGGCCTCCTCAGAGTATAAGCCCCAACTAATCACCCTAGGCCGCCATCATGTGTAATCCCCAATCTGCTTCTCACGAACTCACCTTTCACGATGTGATCCTCTGGTCCATGCTCCCTCTTGTTTCCCAGACCGAGCATGACTCACATGGTCTTACAGTAGGAATCGGCCATGAAATCCTCTTATCGGATCCTCAGAGTGTAAGACACAATCTTATCTGAACTACATGGACTTTGATCTCTGTTTCCTAGGCGGGGTACGTAAGAAGCCTCTCCAATGTTCAAGTCCAACAACGGGTCATTCAGACCCCCTTTCATATCGGGATACCAACACCTTCTGGGCCTCCTCAGAGTGTAAGACCCAACTCGTCATTATGGGCTGCCCCAGATCATAAGCCCCAATCCAAAGCGAACTACATGGACTTTGATCCCTGCTTCCTATGTAGGGTACGTAGGAAGCCTCCCTATGGTTCAAGCCCAACAACAGGTTGATCCAATCAACCCCACATTGATTCACCATGCCGCTCCTAGTGCCGCATCAAGAAAGTTACAACCCTTAGGGGTCATTAATCCAATGAGGTATGGTAAACATGAGGCATAAATGATTGCAAACCCCGGCGTCCAACTGGATATTGCCCACCAGGGTTGAATCCATGGATACTATGTTTGGGTATAAACCAAAGATTCGTGAACATATGAATACATCTTAAATCTATAAAAGAGTCCCGGAATAGGATATCATTACCCCTCAAAAATGGTGTGATGAGCCAGACTTCCAATCCTCTCGACCAATGTGATTTCTTAAGAGTCGTTGGTCAGACCTTCTGGAAAATGCATGCCATTGGAATGCAAGTCCATCAATCATTAGATACAGAGTCATTGGGTGTTTTGTGGATGAAAAACAAGAAAGAGATAGTATGGTATCATGTTACAGTCATTTTCATTAATAGAAATCAGATTGATTGGGAAGCCATCAGACCAAGTGAATTCTTGATTGGCCGCCCATGTTGGAAAGGCCATCTCTATCCATGTAAGCTTCTCGATATA
This sequence comes from Viscum album, assembly GCA_963277665.1. Classification (NCBI taxonomy): domain Eukaryota; kingdom Viridiplantae; phylum Streptophyta; class Magnoliopsida; order Santalales; family Viscaceae; genus Viscum; species Viscum album. Next base: position 2,133,732,950 of record OY728147.1, on the reverse strand, counting down.
CATTTTTTATGATATAGTTGATATCTGTATGAGAATGGTTGCAATCCATCTAATGAGTTATAATAATCCAATCAAGGTGAGTGGCGCCATTCAAAATTGCTGATATGATGATTATCGAGTCACATTCAATCCAGAGATTTTTCCAACCAAAGAGGATGAAATAGTCAATTGGATGGATCAAGCCTATAATCTCATCTTCAAGGGAGGTTTCATAAACACATTTCCCAGAAACAATAATGAATATTTCTACGATGATTCTTAAAGACCCCACGACACACTGCCAGCCCCAAGATTCCCTTGGACGCACCATAAATTTTGATTTCGATCCATCCAGGTAGAGGGGACCTCAATAACACCTTTAGAGTGTGATGTGGATGGCAGAAATTGTTGTTTATCTATAGTCGCATCAAGATGCCAATGACAAGCACTATGTTGTATCACCAAACCTTTTGTAATAAAGAAACATTATGTGTTGAAATAAAGATATGAATCTCTAATGAATTAAGGATTGGTTAGAAATTTTGATGTATTATAGGATTTCGATCATACCAGATCACTTAGTGTAGTTTATCAACAGTATAGAAAAAAGTTTCTTGATTTTTTGAGAGACAACCATTTGACTTTCATCATATAAATTTTTTTAGTATTAATATTTATTTGAAAATAATATATAAATATATAAAATATAATAACATTTTAAATTAATATTTTCCTATAATTGTGAGTTATATTATTTTACAATTATGACATATCAACTAACAACATCATTGAAACTATTTAATAGATTTTTCAGAATTACTATTTCTCATAACCTATAGACTTTTGGAATTGGTAGTATCCCTTGAGTGGTATATTTAACTCTAAATCCTTTTATTATTATCTCATTTCATCTTCCATTGTGCCACAATGACTTGTAATTATTAACATGAGTTTCATTTCTCATTCCTGGTTCACTCTAGTTTGTTGGGTGGCACAACGTAGTTTACTAATTGATAAATAATTCTTGTTTTGTTGTATTTATTTATGCGAGAAATTTGATATTTATCCTCAAAACAAAGGTTTTCTTGATAATTTATTTCATAACAATAATTTTATTGATTCTATATGAAGTATATTTTAGAGATAATTGATTTTTGGTTTCCCTATTTTTATTTCGTTTGGAATTTCAAGGAATGATTTCTACACATGGAATTATATTCTTATCTCATGAAATTATTTCACGTTGCACTGGATACATTTATTTCTCTCCATTGGTAGTCTTGGAATTGAAATCATCATTACAATATTACCTTATTTATTTATATTGTTATATTAAGTAGTATGTGTATTGTTAATTAAACATAGATACCACAAAAAATTCATTTCTTCAATTATTGGTAGGATCTATTTTTCTTAAAAGTCATGTTATTAAAGGTAAATTTAAACCTACCTCTGGTACTTTTGTGGTTTTTGAGAAATCTCTTTTTGTGGTTTGGATAAAAATAATAAATATTGTTATTCCATGGTTACTTTAGGTAAATTTGGGAATAGGTTGTTTGTAGGGATAAATGTGGAGTTACTATTGGTTATTTCCATTGATTTTGAGTTATTGGTTATTCTCATCAAGATGAACATGTTGACAAAATCATTGATTTGGATCTTGAAACGCAGATGGGATTGAATAAATTATGGTTATAGTGTGACTCTACTATTGTTTTATAGGATTTCAGAACTGGTTTTGTTAACATTTTTTAGAGAATTTCTAATAAATGGTCAAGCTATTTTATTTTTTTATATTTAATAGATTAAATTTTCACCCATTTTTAAATATAAGTAATTTATATGAAAAATGGTCTGTACAAACAAGGATCATATTATATGATCCATTCTTGTTTTATACAGTTATATATTTTTTAATTCCCAACCTTATATAGTGAAAAGTGTAATCTTCTTTATATTAGAATTGTTTGAACAAATTTTTGTTTTATTATAAAGAAAACATATTTTATAAATGATTTATGACTTCATTAATATATATATATATAATAATAAATTGAACCACCATATTTTTAGAGGATATATATTTTTTAAGATATATATATATATATATTCATTCCATATTTTAACTCTCACATCAAAATTCATATTTAATTATTAATGACATAAATTTTCAATAATGTTTTGTCAATTCATAGTGAATTTCCTAATTATTGGGTTTCATTTCATATTGGGAATCCTCTTGTTTGAATATTATTGGGGTGATTTCCTATAAATGAGGATTTAAATATATTCCCTCTATTGTACCTTATGGACATATATACAGTTAATGTATGTAGTTTATCTTAGTTCAGTAATAATATATGATGTGGAATACTTAATTTTATATTCATTTTTTTATTATCCCCTTATGAATGAATAATCAATTGGTAGATCGAATTGAATCCTAGTGTGATTTTTTTCATAATAAATTTCAATTTTTTTAAAAAAAATTGGATAAAATTTTGTTTATAATTCTATTAATATTGTTTTTCAAAAGAATATGATTCCTAAATTCAAAGAGCATTATATACCCTCCCCATCTACATAAATAAATTTATTATATTGAATTTTAGTTATCACATACAAACATGAATACCTAATGTAATCTTAATAATAATGATATCTCTTGCAATTTTTTATGGTTATATAAATCATATAGACTTGGGGATAATAACTATTTACCCAGAATATTTTATCTACAAATCCAACTATTTCTCTAACTATTAGTCTTAGTAGTACACAATTATTTTTTATCAACAACCACATTATATTAAAATTTTCTATATGTTGATTATTATTATATTTTAAATGCTAGATAATCATATATTAAAATGAAATTTGATTCTCATTACTACGTTTAATTTTCCTCCATGTGGTGGAAAATAATTTATAATTAAAATATTGTTTAATTTATCTAAAGGATGGAAAATAAGACTTCTAAATTGATAAATACATTAAAATAATACTTTTAATAGTATAATAATACAAGTATATGATCTCTTTTAAAATAAAATCATCACGTTGTTAATCTAATAATTTTACAACATTTCTATGATATTTTATCATTGTTAGAACAATATTCGATCAAGACATCGATAACACCTAATTGGATGGAACACTTTATATAAATATCATTGTTCAGATCAGAAGTTATTAATTCATAGGTATTCCACTTATCCTCTATGTAATGGTTGTAGATAATTAAAATTATTTTTTTTATTTCTTGAATTATAACATTGACATTGATAATTATCATGACTTTTACATATTAGACATTGGATTAGTTTAGGTACCTTAGAATGAACACTATATCATTAAATTTTTTTAAACAAACTATTCATTATCATAAATTTGTTTGATTCTATATTATATTAATACCCAAACATAAATAATAATCTATTTATTTGGATGAAACTGTATTGGTGATTCTTCCCACATATTTGAAACGTTGAATAACGAATATACATTCCATGATTATCTAGATTTTTTGATTTTTCACAACAATAAATTCTTATATTAATTAGTTTACATTAGTATATGAAAATGTTCTCATGGGATTTAATAAATCATGATTGATAATCTGGCACAATTATTAATTTCCACTTTTTGGAAATTATCCCATTTGATTTATCATTGAGAAAATCTCTAAATTGAATATGACATTCATCTTTATCCTGGATCCATAAGGATTGATCAATTGAATAAAACATAAGAAGATTATGTGAGGTATAAAAAATAATTAATTTATTATAAGATAATTATAGAAAAAATCAATCCTCATAATGTAATACTACTACCCTAGAATTTAGTTCAGCATAAATAACAACTTATTTAAACTACGATTCATTATATTGGGTTCTCTCATACATTATAAACTAGTTAAATAAAAATATAAATTTTTCATTATATAATACCACTAAACAATGATTAGATAAATAAATTTCCATGGGAGTGAAAAAAAGGTTTAATTCAGCCTCATATTTAAACACCCAGTCATGATTGAGATGACACCAAGAGGACAAATTCATTGTTATTTTACATGGGTAAAACTATGCAATAGATGGCATCAAAATTTAGTATAAAGTAATTATATTAATTTCATGTACAACTTCACTATATCTACATTACCAAAATTTAAATTGTTTATCATATACTTATAACATTACATTATATTTATCCGTTGTGTTTTTTATAAATTTCTCTCTATCAAATTTGGAGCTACACCATAATAATACTGAAAAATAACATAACCATTCTATGATACAATCTATTGAGACGTAGTATAAAAACAAAATTACATTACAGGATTTGAATAAGTTCAACATTACATATAAATTTTAATAAAATGTTCCCAGTATATGATTCTTTAGTGCCTTTTACACTTTTCAAAATAAGAAATTTATTTTACAACACATTTGGTATTGATTTTATATTTAAACAACAACAAAATCACTATTATAATCAATATTTATAATAATAATCATTATCACATGTATAAATAGATAAATTTAAAATTGGTGAGCCAAATTGGTCAATAACAATTATCATAACCTATAAAAATTGACTATAACAAATGAACATAAGATTTGAAAATGGGTAAATTATTTATAAATAAGAAATCTCACACTGAACGTGGAAAAGATCATAAATCACAGAACATCACTATTCATGAACAAATACATGAATCAAAATTAAAACAACTGATAGTAAACAAACATGATACATGAGATATTAACACAATAATGAGAATATGAAAATAATATTTAATAATATTTCTACTTTGGGGAATCATCATTATAAAGAAGTTTTATTTCAAAGTCCATATAATAAATCCAAAATATTACAAAAAATTTAATATTTAATATTTTTATCATGAAATATAAATATCAATATAATTAAACGTAGGTTGATATTGGTCCCCTCCCATCATCATCAATACATATGATTTCCACATAAAATCAATAACAAAGAAAATCATAATGAATACAATGATCAAAAAGGGGATACAAAAAGAATTTTATTTAAAATTTACTGTCTTTTATATCATCAATTACCCATGGATAATTTTTTTTTTAATTTAATAATTTTTAAGTAACCAAATATATAATAAGGGTTTTATATAGACTCACAGAACAAAATAATTAATAATTCCACTAAAAATCATAAAATTATAAATCTATATAATGTTAATAGGTCTCTAATGAAATCAAGTAATATTCTAGGTAAATACTATAAACTCAATATAATAATGAATATGGTATTTTAACTACATAAATAAATGATATATGATAATTATAATAATTTCCACAATAGAAGCGGTGTATGAAATCTAGAAGAATATTCCTTAATTAAAAAAATAAAATATATTCTATTCATAATGGAAATTCATTGGGAAATATATTTTTTCATATATTGAGGATGAATATTAAATAAAAATGTAATTATGGATCATTCGTCCAAAAATATTGGACATAATAAAATTCAACCAATAGTATAATGTTGATAGTTAGATTAATGTGCCTTCAATGATAAGAAATACTGTATAGTAAAAGATATGTTTTAATATGAATACCATTTTTATGATCATTACTAAAATTAAAATTATAAATATAAAGCAACCATGATATTTTTTTAAGCATATAAATATATTATAGGTAAATGAGAAAATGATTTTATATTTAAAATAAATGAATCTTTTAAATGATGTATCATATATGAATATATATATGATTGAAATGGATTGATATATAGGTAAATATTATAAATTGAAAATTATTATACTATCCTTGAAAGGGACAATACATAAAATTATAAAAAAAATTGATAAAAAATAAGAATAACATCATGTAATTTAAAATTGTTTCAATAAGTAACATAGTTATATATATATATTTTTTCAATGAATAATATTATTTGGAACTTATAAATGGGAAATTCCTTAATCAAATGAAGAGAAAAGGTATGCCTCACTAATATAAAACACTACATATAAATTACAGTTCAAGGGGAAATGTATATCATGTGATTTTATAAAACCATATTAATATTCAATGTAAATAATGATATAATATGTGTATAATAAAAATCCATAAATATATTATCTTTCATAAAAAATGATAACATGAAATTAAAATTACCAGCCCAATAGTTATGTTTTGAGTAAAATTTTTATAATAACCGCTTTCATGTTTGAATTTATTAAATATCAATATATTTAATGGATCTATATAATTTAAATCAACGAGAAACATGATATGTTAAACTATATTGACATTGCATTAATCACATAATTTTACATGTATTAAGGGGAATACTAAGAAATTTGTCTCAAGAAATTAAACATGATAAAAGTAACACCTAAAAATTATTACCACATAGTAAATTGTGATCAATCCTCTTATATAAAACACAATTATATCCTAATAAAATATTTCATAACAATATTTATAAACATTAAATTGTCATAAAAATTATTAATTACCATTATTGTTTAATATAGTTGTTTGTAATCAATAATATTTACTAATGGTTGTTAAAATATTTAGTTGTTTATTTCATACATATGTTATAAAGACATCATACAATATCACATTTTTGGATGAAATATAAAATTAAAATATTCAAATTATAGAACAATAAAAGAATTTAAATGTTCATATAATTCAAACTTTCATTACCTGAAATCCACGAAAATGATATGAGATAATAGAAATAATTATTAAATGGTTTTTAACATTTTTAACCAATGAAATCTGATATATTAATAAATGTGTTAAATATAAAAAAATAACAATATTGAGTCAGAAAAACATTGTAACTATATCATTATTAAATAGAAATTCAATTATTGGAAATATTATAGCCATGTATGACATTATTGTTATATCATCATTTACATAGAGGTTAAAATGACACAATTGCTAGAATAGTTTAATTTATTAATGAATATTGGATGTATTATATAATTATAATTTCCAAAAAAAATATAATAATGTTATAAAAACATATATAGACATCAAATCCAATATATAAACCATCAATGCTGGGTTAAAATGAATTACCAATTTTGTAGATTATGGGGATGATACTATGCATTTAGATACAAATAATTATTTTAATTTTCTTAACTATTGGGATGAACAAATAGGTAACAATAATAATATTAATATGATTATTGTTTTGTATAAAAATCCTAGTAATATAATCATGTTAATGTGTCTATAATAAATATGAATGATGAAAATTAGGATTAAATTCTATGTAGTTGATAAAATTAAAATGGTGACATCGCTTTTCCTTTTTTAATCTCTTAAAATGAAGACCTTATGGTAACTAAGGGTGAACCGATTATTTTGTATGTGGGATATGGCTACCCGTGGAGTAATGTGTCATAGATTGTAGATGAAATTATATCATGATGTGAGTCTTGAAATGATTGATGTTTTACCCTTTAATAAGTTATTTTAAGGGTAGTTTTTGAAGTTATCATTCAATAATCTAAAATAAATTTTAATATTTAATGTCTAGTGGCTTTAAATTATAATAGAATAGATGTGAACTTTATTGGGATATATATTATCATAACACAATCAATTTTCATAAAATTAAAATTTATTTAATATTTTTTTATTCACATTTTATATTCAACAATAGTTTAATTTTACCTAAATTTTAAATAATAAACCCTTAAAATTAATATTAATTGATTAACATGAAACATTAACTATTAAATAATATGAAATTATGGATTAAAACTAGTTATATAATTTTGATTAATAGGATTTAAACATTTTTTATTTTTTAATTATAAAACAAAGAATTAAAAAAATTAATTATAGATTCATTAAGAAATGTGATTTATAATGTTTAAAAAATTATATTAAACAAAACAATATAATCAAAACAAATATTTTGTATCCAAATTGGTGTATTTTAATTTTTTTTGTGAATTTAATAAAATCCAAAACTGATTTTAAAAATTAAATCACATTCATAGAATAGTTCATAACGAACCGTTTTTACTATTGCTTCATTTTAGTTATTTGTGAAAAATTATAGAATTATGTTTTTTTATATTTGTGGTTTTAAAAATTCATAATTCTATTTTATAATTACATATTTCATTACATAATTATTTTAAATCATATATGAAACCATTAATGATTGATAAAATCACAATATTTATACATTAAAAAAACAGATATTTTTTACTATAGATCCACATTTTGAGTAAAATATCAAAAATGAATCCAATGAATATTTCAACAAACAAAATAAAAAATGATGTTTTTATAATATTTATTAAAAAATTAATCATTTTCTATATAAATAAGAGTAAAAAACATAAAATACAAACCATTTTATTGAAAAATTATGAATTTTAAATCTTCTTTTCAAAATATTATTTCATATCAATTTATAATTTTTGAGATGTTAGAAATTTTTTTGTTATATTATTATATTAAATGGGATTAATGTAATTTATTTAAAAATTCATATATTACACTAAAAATTGGTTATTTGTAAATAATAAATATTACTTTTTATATTAAGTAATATTTAATAAATAACATTATAATTATTCATTATATTTCTAAAATTTATTTTTACAAATCAATTTTATATAAAATTTTTATATTATTTTTATCATATAATATAATAAATTAAATTTATATATTTACATATATTATATAAGTATATCTATATTGATAATATTTAAATGTAATATTTTTTTACTTATTGAGTTATATTATTTTATAATTAGAAATAATCAATACAATACTCTATATACATATTATATATATGATGAATGAAAAATATTTGAATGATAATATTTAAAAAGGGAATATATTTATTAACAATATTTCATTCCTACATTATATAAACCCTATATCATTATTTATTTCCACTCAAATCTCACCATGCATTGTTTATATTTCATGTTATATATATTTCATAATGCCTTGTAATTTCATGGTGATCCTCATCATTTTAGTTTTTTGGCTACTTATGATCCTCATGTTTGAAAATGATCTATGGGATTTCCTATCATGATTATTTAATTGTTGGGTATATTTTAAACCATATTTTTTATCAAATTTAAATGGATGTAGTATATATATTCAGTAATAATCCATCATGTGAAATACAATGTTTTATGTGCTTTGGTTGTAATTTTCCACATATTAATTGATTGTTTTATCAAATTTAATTCATAACTTGTATGTTTTTTTCCTAATAAATTTCATTTATATTAATAAAAAATTAACTTATAAACATAAAGTATCTGAAAATTATATATTCCTAAAAATACTTGGATCTAATAAAATATACTACATGAAATTTAATATATATAATTGGACCAATAAAAATTAATAAATAATATCAAATGATTATTTAATATTTTATTATGTAAAATATATGTTTTATTACCCATGAGTAAAATTTCTGTGAATCCAAAAATATTCATGACGTTAGGCCCTAAAGCATAGACTACATCCCAAAAATATGTCTTAGGAAATAATCATGGTGACTCAATTTTCTATTGAAAGGAAAAAAAATTTCAAAAGAACAAATCAAAACTCATCATTCATTACTAAAATTTATGTCCATAAAAAACCTCATTCTTAACACCAATGTTTAGAAGAAGCCTATTTCCATTTTACAATACAACCCCTATAAATAAATTAAAAAATTGTTTAATTATTATCACGAAAAACCGCAATATTGAAATGTTATTTTATTATTTTGGATCCCATACTCCTTAAATAGTTTTTTTCTCATGTCATGTATGTCTCTACCAAAAAATGACTAATTTTTTTTATAATGATAGCTGACCACATTTTCAATAGTTGCATCATTATCCACATATATTGATGTGGTTTAGTATTTCCACCAAAACATAGTAGTATATTATTCATTGATAAATTTGATAGGACATGGATTTGATAATTATTTTCTTTGGTCTTTAATGGATACTTGGATCTAGTAACCCATGCCAAACAGTAAAATGTCCTGATTGGTGTAACATCATGTATTTGGATTCCATGAAATTGGTGCCATGTACCTGGTTTCCCACAAGACCTCAAGCACATTTCCCCAAACACCAACAGATTTTGACATTAAACGAGTTCCTAAGATGTAATTGTGTGTAAAAAAACTCTCATTGGAAAAGTTTATCATAGAGAAATAATAATAAAAAATATTGAATGCATTAAATTTTATATAAATGAAATAAATAGTGGATGAATAATAAGATAATTAACCAAGAATCATTAAACACATAAGATTATGTAGAAAGCAACATTTTCTATAAAATAATCTATAAATGTACACGACAGTAATACACAATATAATTATCAAAAGAAAAATAGAAAAAAATGAGAATAAGAACCATCGCAAGCCTCATCATAGTACCATGCTCTCTAAATCCTAAGAAGCACCACATGTACCTGTAGAAGGGCACATTTCCTTATCAATACATGCAATCATATAATCTGTATGGGCCCAAAGAATGACCCAAATACATCGTTAGACTAAATTCTAGTAGGAAACCACCACTATACTATTCAAATATTTCCATATATATATAATATTAATTATAAAATAGTGAATTAAATATTCAATAGGTACTCAAAAGGTAAATATAATAGATGTACCCAATGATAATGGAAAACATGTATAATTGAAATCAAAATCCAAGCATGTGGATTGGGTTCAATGATTCCTCATTAGAAATACATTTTAATATTAATTTTCCCTGTATTATATAATTTATCAAGGTCTGACCTATTTCTGATGACAGACCATATAAATGTTATCATCAACTCATGAAACAATATACATTTAATCATTATCCAATAAAGTCAGGCCTGGGTATCTCCCAATAGATCCCAGGATCACTCGACATTTTAAAATAATTATAAATCGACTGTACCACCATAAACATGTCTCACTCATGGCCTTTTTAGAGTTAACCTCTTGATCCCACCCATTATTTTTTAACTAAGAAAAATATTCACCCAAAGCATATAATGTGGAATTAGTCACATGAGCCTAACCTTGTCTTTTAAATTAGATTATGGCTCCCACAATGCTTATGAAATCTCTTTTCATTCAATTCAATTACACATTTATTTTTATCAAAAGTAACAATTGTTAATTAATCATTGACACAGTCCTCACATAATCTACCCAAAGGGTTTTGTTATACATAATAACCAACACATGTAAATTAAACTATTACATGTTAAAACACGGATAAATCACATGGGAGAAACATATAACAAGTATATTATGATATTTAAATAATTATAAGGCTTAACACAAAAAATATCTCAGGTGAGAAATTAATATAATGAGAAATACATTTTCAATAACCCATTAATGGAATTTCAATTCATGATTTATAAGTATTCTCACCCACACAACCATCAAAGGGTAAAAGAATAATGGGGCGGCCCAATATAAAGGATAATAACCCTAAACATGATATCAAATTATATAATGATCTACCTATTCATAAATAAGGAATAACAAGGATAATTATTCATCAAGAGACACCCAATAAGTCTGTACATAAAACTCTGGAATATAAAAACTTCAAGGAAATTTGTGAATGTCACAAGTCCACCTACCGCATACTCATAAGACTCTCTTCATCTAGCATTGCGATTTTATTCAACCTTGAACAGAGTAGATATAAAAAATATGTATAACAAATCAAACATAAATAACTGGATCAGGAGTATAAATCAGGAAGAAATTCTCAATGGGAATAGAGATCCCACTGATTGGGTTCACACACAAGTGATGATGATGGTATCAGGGTTCAGATGAACAATCAGGGAGGAAAACGTATATTGATGCTACTATTTCTGACCTTGGACGAGTCTTCCATGCTTCCAATGAAACATAATGATACTGCCAAATTTAATCTATAAAAAATACATATCATTTACTTGAGACTACACACAGCTTTCATACATATTTTTGACTGAAAATTTTGTGGATATGTTCCGAGACTACATGGCGTGTAGGTTTAAAAAACGGTTTGTACCTATAATTACATGACATGTAGTTCCCAATCACATCATGAAACAGGCCTGAATGTAGCATTGTGCCCTATTTTCCCCCATTTTCTTATGAATGAACTGAAGAGAAAATATTTATACATCAATGGAAAAACCAGGTTCATAAAAAAACAACTCTTAACGAAATTTATCCCCTAATTTACTTTCTATGGGGATGAAGAAATACATGAGAACAACCTCAACAAATATGATCGTACTTTAGCCTCCCATTCATAAGTTGTGTTCTACACTGATCTGTGTGACCATATCACCCATAACAATGGAACCACATGCTAATAGAGAACCTTTATGATTCATCCCAAAATATGAATCATATTTTCTTCAAAGGATGCATCTTTCAAAAAATCCACTTTCATGGGATGAAATGTGTGAGATGGGTTTAAAAGGTTACGTCACATCTGAAAAATGTGGAATATATCATGCATAGACTTTCACCTATGAGGTAAATAAAATTTATAGGCAATGCACCCGACCCTCATCAGATTATCAAAAGGACTAACATATCTTGTTAAAAACATACCTTGTCTCCAGATTCGTTTATGTCACAACCTTTATGCATCACAGAAGAATGCATTGACCCATTCCTCTAAAACTTTATGTTGTCTGTAGTGATCAACATAAGAATTCATGTTATTAAACATAGTATTCATTATCTTCTGAATCAGTTGGACCTATTCAATAGTCTCCTACACAAGATGTGGTCCTAGTAAATCTGCCTCACCTACCTCTATCCTTCACAAGTGTGATTGTCCTGACCTACCATACAAAGCCTCATAAAGTCCCATGTATTTATTATACTGAAACTATTATTATAGGAAAATTAATCCATGGGAATATGATTCTCCCAATTTCTCCCAATGTCTAGAATGCATGCTTGTATAATATCCTCTAGCACCTTTATCGTATGATCTTACTGACCATCCATTTGAGGGTGGTTTGTTTTTCTTAGAAGCCCCCGTATTCCATGCGGCCAATAAAAAATCATCCAAAAAAGAGATGTAAAATGGGAATCCCTATCTGTAATGATAAAAATAGGGACACCATGAAGTCGTACAGCCACATGAATATATATCTTCCAATACCCGTCAACATTGAAGGACTCTATTATCAATAAGAAGTGATCAAACTATGTATGTCGATGAACCACCACCCAAACTACATGAATACTCTAGGGAAACCTTTGTAAGCACATCATGAAATTCATAAAGATATCATCACATTTCCACTATGGAAATAGGTAACTACATATAATTAATGGATGTCATTGGATGTTATGCCTTCACTTATTGAGAGGTGGAACACCTCATAACAAAACCAGCCACCTCTCTCTTTATACGTGGCCTCCAATACTGATATAGAAAGCCACATTAGATATTGATATCTATAAGAATCACTTCCCATGATGATGCATGAAACCCATATATCAACTCATCACATATGTCCACTAGATCCCATGCATGTCCTTTGATACACAAGATCTCATAATAACCTATTGTCCAACCAGGAGTGGGATCCTCACCTACTACACGTCCCTACAGTACAAGGCCCTAGGAATTCGATATTTATATTATCATCACTCTATCCAGTATGGTAGAAGTAAAAATTGTGGAAAATGGAATGTCTCTCCAAGATTTTCATGCACCATCAAGTGAATCTCTATAAATGACTCCATATGATTCCACTTTCTGTTGGCCTTCTTCACCACCTGTGTATGAGTCCTCCTACCATGTGAATCATCCACCAAATTACCTTTCCCAAAATGGTTGGCATATTCATAGTCGAAATACTAATGACACTACACCAATATTCATTGCCTCATATTTAGATTATGGGGAATAAATACATACATGAGACCATTGTGGTATGAAACTCCTATACTAACTAGCCATACCAAGAAACTCCTATACTAACTAGCCATATCATAAGAATATATCTTTTTGTACATCATAACATTCTTTTTATATCCCTTCATCGCTAATTTTATGCATGATATGTCTTGTATGAAACTCCTATACTAACTAGCCATACCAAGAAAACATTTCACCTTAATGGTGTTTTTGGATGGATCACATGTAACTACTACCCTCACCATCATTGGGTCGAATAATAATCTTGACTCTGATATGACATGACCAATGAAATGAATCATATCCATCATAAAATTTTACTTTGAGATTTTATCATATATCTAAAAATCTCTTAGAGTAGACAAAATTATATCTAGATCATTGGTATGGTCTTGATGGTTATATGAATATACCAGGATATCATCCATGAAAAGCACAAAAATCCAATTAAAGATAGAAAAACTCAGTTAATCAAATCTATTAATTTTTTTGGCGCGTTCATGAGACCGAAGGAGAAAACAATTGTCTTGTAGAAACCATACCTACTAAAAAATGTCTAATGAGGAATGTATAATGGTTGAAAATGTACATGGTGATATCAGGACCACTAGAAATATTTTTAGAACAGTCCAAATCCTCAATGGTGACCAAACTTGTAATTTCTGTATTGAAAGGGATATCGATTTTTAACCATCAGAGCGTTCAATTTCTGATGTTCCATGTATATCCTAAGGGTACCTTCCACCTTATAAACAAAAATAATTGGATAACATGAAAGTGATGTACTACGTAAAATATAACCATTTACCTCTAAATCCAATAGATGCCTCTTCAGCTTCTCTAGCTCGAGTATAGCCATCTAGTATGTAGAAATAGAAACCACTACAGCTCCCGAAACTATATAGAGAACAATACATCTATTACCAGAGATAAAAAAAATCAACCTGGAAAACATCAATGAAATGATCAAATATATGAGGGAAATCTATTTGATGAGTTTCCTGGTCATCCAGATATAAAATGGAAATCTCTATTATCATCCAACATGAAACCCATTTCTCAAGTCCATGTCAGCTTTCCATAACATCCCACTCTCCTTGGTATAGAATTGATCCACCTAATGGTAATTTAATACTCACCCAATACTGATAAACATCGACAAAGTATTTAATAGAAACTGAAAAGTTTATTCATAGTATGAAATAAAAGACATTCATCTCTAAGACATTGATATAACAAAATCGGTGACACCCTTCAACCGCAAGATGTAATCCTTACACTTACACAAACATTCTATTCTTATCCATTAAAAATTTTATTGCATAATATCATCCTCAATAAAGAAGAAACAGAGCCCTAGGCACTCTATAATAGGAAAAATATAAAACAATTCAAAGGCGTTATTTCAAAGAGTTCAAAAGACAAAACAAAGGTGACTAGAATTGTAAATATGACTGTAGACGGTCTCAGAACCTTGTCCTGATGGGTCTTGGGAACCTAATTAGTATGTAATTCACCTCATCCCTCTAACACTACATGGATGCCCTGAGCTGATCCACTATGTGGCCTCTAAAAACCTAGAGTTTGACTAAATTATCCATGACCTCAACCATAGTCTGAAGTATTCAATTTCACTAATTTTTGAGAAGTCCCTCACCTTTTCCTG
Source organism: Viscum album (assembly GCA_963277665.1). Lineage (NCBI taxonomy): Eukaryota > Viridiplantae > Streptophyta > Magnoliopsida > Santalales > Viscaceae > Viscum > Viscum album. The sequence goes on along the minus strand of OY728147.1, from coordinate 2,133,717,327 downwards.
AATATAAAGTTGTTTTGGACCTGCTATTTAGGTGATGGTGTAAACATCCAACAAAACCATTGTATTTATCCCATCCTGTAATAAGCTATTCACTCTATTAGGTACATTGGGTACTGTGGTCTATTATACACAATTCATATTCACTAGAAGCACCTATCTTTGCTAATAAAGATAGGTTATGAGTACTAGATTCATCGTGTGTACACTCTAAATGAAGATTCCTGATACTTGTCTAAACAGTACCATATATCCATGTCAAACCACCCAATATTATGCCTCAATATTCCCTCTAATTTTGAACAGTAATCAGTTCTTGTTTCACTATAGTAGATACAATTATTAGTAGAAATATATTCACTTATGAGTTGATGTTGCCCCTGAAAACATTATCAATTCACCTAGACCATGAAATATCATCAACCATCATGAAAAACATGAAGATCTCAAGCTCCCTAATGTGTATAGAGTAATACATAATTGATAGAGTGCCCAACTTCATATGCATCAAATTATAGGCATTGTGGGAACTCAACAACGCAGGATAGATGTATTCATAGAAGAATATATGAAAATCTCGTGATTCCATGTCTAGATGATGAACTATCTATTTAGTAATATCCCACCAAATCTTTTTGGAATCACACATCATATAATTAGAGAGCATGACCCTCCTCTCTATAGGGGTTTCAAGATTCTCCATTATTGATAACATTTCCCCTTGACATGACTCTGTAGCCTATTTCTACCTTACCCAAAAAATTGAGGGATTCTACTACTAGAACACTCATTTCAGTTATTCTATATTTGTGGACGGTAGTGAACCACCCTAAAATGCTTACATAAACCGAATAAATCCTTCATGAAATTTTTCATCCATATATGTTTATAGTATAACAGCCTATGAAACAACCAGAACATAGGTATTTCCAACTGGTAGCCCATGTCCGAGGAATGATCAACCTCACCCACCTGGCACTACCGGAGGTTGTAATGGTTGCATTTCTATATAATGTCTTGAACATTCACATTATTATAATCTTATTTATCAAGGCACACAATTTAAAAGTGTATGTGATGGATATGGGAATAAAAACCTCGAATTAGAATAGATGATTAGTATAAGAGATGTAGTAACCATATACATCATTTACATTTAATCCCAAACATGGTCATTTCCTATTGCTTTCAGGGGCGTGTAAACACCCTAGGTACACAGTTTAACATCCTAACAGATGACATGTCACATTAGACACACTCAAAGGTGAGTAAATTCATATATTTTGTTTTGTAATGGTTCAAGGTACATAGCATGACATGCCTACACATGGTGTGTACTCAGGTATTCCCTCATGGCCATGTACATTTACATTGATTGAGAAATATGTTTCATCCTATGTAATACATCACAGAGTGTATATAAGATCCATGGTGTTTCATGATCAAAAATCAATAACCCATGTTTTATCTCGCACAACTGATGACACTATAATCTACCATGCATAATTTACTCATATTACATGGAGTGTACCTGGAATATATAATTATTCGATAAATATTAATCCCCGTCCTCGAACACTATATGTTTTTTGTAGCGATCAACATAAGAATTATGATTATTAAACATATTATCCATTAACATTTGAATCAACTGGACCTATTTAGTAGTCTCTTACAAAAGATATGGTCCAAGAAAATCTGCCTCACCTACCTTCAGCCAGCATAGGTGTGATTGGCATGACCTACCATACAAAACCACATAAATTATCATATATATAGTTTATTGAAGCTAGTATTGTAGTGAAATTAAACCATGAGAATATGATTCTCCCGACATCCCCCAATGTCTATAATGCATACTTTTATAATGTCCTCTAGCACCTGTATTGTATGGTCTAACTTACCATCCATTTGTGGGGGGTATGTTTTTCTCAAAAGCACATGTGTTCTCTGCACCCACTAAAAAATATTCCAAAATAGAGAAGTAAAATGGGTATCCATGTCTATAATGATATAACTAGGGACCCCATGATGTTGTACCACCTAACGAATATATATCTTCTTAATATCATCAATGTTGAAAGACTCTTTGATCAATAAGAAGTGATCAAATTATATGAGTCCTTGAACAACCAACCACACCACATCAATACCTCAGTGAAACCATGTTAAACACATCATGAAATTAATCATGATATCATCACATTTCAACTTTGGAATATGTAAAGACATAAAATTCATGGCTTTCATTGGATGTTACGCCTTCGTATACTAAGATGTTGATCACCTTGTAAAAATACCCACCGCCTCTCTCTTTATACATGGCCTCCAATACTGATGGATAAAGCCACATTACATATTGGTATTTATGTGATTCAATGCCCAGAATGATGCCTGAAAACCTTATATCAACTCGTCACATATGTCCACTAGAAATCATACATGTCCATGGATAAAGAAGATCTCATAATAACCTATCATCCTACACAAAGAGGGATCCTCACCTACTACAATTTTCTGCAAGAAAAGGCCTAGGAATTTGATAACTATATCACCCTCACACTATCAAGTATGGTATAAGTCACAATTGAGGAAAAAGAAATGTATTTCACATAATGTCATGCACCATCATGTGAAACTCAATGAACAACACCATATGTTTTTGATTTCTATTGGCCTCCTACACAACCCGTGTCTTAGTCCTCCTTCCAAGTGAATCATCCCTTGCATTACCTTTCCCAGAATTATTGGCACATTCAAAGTCGAAATACTAATGGCCCTCCACCTACATTCATTAACTCATATTAAAATAACGGGGATTATATATATACATGAGACATTTTTGGTCCTGGTACTCCAAAAAATGCTCCCCTAATAAGCAGTGACTCTAACAATATAAATCATGAACAAAAGCAGATAACATGAGATTGTGCATCAGATAATTCTTCTCATGTGTCCTTAACTACCGAGACTCATACACAATGACTCAATCACCCTGCATGATAAAAAATCACAGACCGATACTTGATGTGTCATAGTACACATTGTACCTCTTTCCTAGTTCTGGAAAAAAAAGTATCAGTTATGTTATTAATCTCACTTTTATTTCCTGAAAGGACATATCACAAGAATCTAACAATTTGTACTTCATATCTATCTCTTCTTATCCCTTCAACGCTACTTTTATGGATGATATGTCTTGTATGAAACACCTATACTATGTAGACATTTCATGAAAACATTTCACCTTAAAGATGTTTTTTTTCTGGATCATATGAAACTACTACCCTCACCATCATTGGGTCCACTAATAATCTTGTCTTTGATATGAAATGACCTATGAAATGAATCATCTCCATCTAAATTTTCCACTTTTTTATTTTATCATATACCTAAAAATCTCATAGTGCAGTCTAAATTATCTATAGATATGTTTCATGGTCTTGTTGTCTGTAAGAATATACCCGGATATCATCCATGAAAACAAAAAAATCCAATTAAGAATAGGAAAACATATTTAATCAGTTCTATCAAATTTGTCGGCGCGTTCATGATACCAAAGGGAAAAAATAGTGTCGTACAAACCATACCTTCTAAAAAAGATGTATGAGGTATGTCTAATGATCGAACACGTGCATGGTGATAGCAAGACCATTAGATATTTTTTAGAACACCAGAGATCCTCATAGGTGATCAAAAAATTCATTTATCTATTGCAAGGGATATCCGTTTTAACCATCAAATCATTCAATTTATGATATTCCATGTATATCCTAAGGGTAACATCCTTATTCTTCACAAAAATAATCAGAGAACACTTAAGTGATGTACTTGGTCAAATAAACCCCTTTAACTATAAATCCAATAGATTCCTCTTCAAATACTATAGTTCTATTTTAGCCCTCTAGTAAGAAGAAATAGATACCAGTGCAGCTCCTAAAACTATATAGAGAACACTACCTCTATTAGTAGAGATAAAACAAAAATTAAACCATGAAAACATCCCAAAAATTATCAAACATTGGAAAGAAATATATTTGACAAGTTACTTAGTCATGTAGATATAAAATTGAAATCACTTCTTTCATCCAACATGACACCCATATGATGAGTTCCTTAGTCATCTAGATATAATACCCAGTCAGCAGTTATAGAAATAGAAAATGTATTGGAAGGAGACTAAAAAGTCCATTCTGATTATGAAATAAAATCAATTCATCTCTAAGAAAATTATATAACAAAATAAGTGACACCCTTCAACCTCAAGGGGACTCCTTATATTGTCACAAATCTTATGTCCTTATCCAATATAGAATGTATGTCATCGTAAAATCATCATGAAAGAAGACCCAGATCCCATGGATCTCTATAATAGAAAATATATAAAACTATTTAAATCTTGTATTACGATGAATTCAGAAGAGAAAACAAAGGTGCATAGAATAGTAAGGTTGACTGTAGACTATCTGAGAACCTTTTCCTGCAGGGTCATGAGAACTTCAGAAGTATGGCATGCACCTTATCCCTCTAACACTCTCGGGATTCCCTGATCTAATCCACTATGTGGCCCCTAAAATCCTATAGTATGGTTAAATTAGCCATGAACACAACCGTAGCCTGAGCATCCGGAAGTATTCAATTTCACTGACTATTGAGAAGTCACTCACCCTCTTCCAAAATATGGAGTTGTTCTAGAGCCTCCCTCTAAGAGATGGTGTAAATATTCAGAAAAACCATTGTATTTTTTCCATCATGTTAGAAGATCTTCACTCAATTAGGTCGATTAGGAACTGAGGTATATTACACACAATTTATATTCACCATAAGCACCTCGCTTTGGTACTGAAGATATGTTATTTGTACTAGATTCACCATGTGTACGCTCTAGACGAATATTCCTGATACTGCTTAAAACAGTACTAGATATCTGTGTCAAACCGCCCAAGATTAGACCTCAAGATTCCTTATAATTATTATCAATAATCAGTTCATGTTTTACTATAGTAGCTACATTTATTTGTAGAAATATATTCACTTGCAAGTTGATGTCATACTTGAGAACATCCTAAAATAGCCAAGAACATGGAATGTCATCAAACATTAGGATAAATATGAAGATATCAAGATTTTTAATGTGGGTGGAATATTACATAATGGATACACCGCCCAACTACATATGAATAAAAACACTTGCATTGTTGGACCTCAGCATCTTGGGATAGAAGTATTCAATGTAGAATATATGGAAATATTCTGATTCCATGTCTTGATGATGCTCTGTCTTTTTGGTAACATCCCACCACCTCTTGGGGGAATCTCACATCATATAACTAGAGAGAATTAACCTCCTCTCTATAGGGGTCTCATGATTCTCCAATATTGATAACATTTCCCATATCCATGACTTTGAAGCCTATTGTTACCTTACACAAAAAAGGGGGGAGGATTATACTGCTAAAAACACATTTAAGTTATTCCATAGTGCATCCACACCTATTTCTAGTATAACACATAGTGACACAACCAGAACGTATGTATTTCCAATTAGTATCCCATGTCCTACCACCTCTGTGGTATGATCATCGCCACCCACCTGACACTGCTGGAGGTCTTTATTGTTGAATTTTTCTATAATGTACTACACATTTACCTTAGTATAAGATTATTTATTAACATACATAGATAAAGATTGTAAAGAATTTATAGGGGGAGAAAATACTCAAAAGATAATGGAAGAATAGTATTAGAGATGTAGAAACCATATACATCATTTACATTTAAGCCCTTACATGGTCATTTCCTAATGATTTCATGGGCATTTAATCACCATCGGTACACAATGTTTCATCCGGACACAAGACATGTCATATTCGACTATCAAAAAGTAGTGTAACTTCATCTTTTGTTTCTTGTAATTGTCCATGATACATAGCGTGCCAGGAATACACATGGTGTGTTCTCAGTTATTCCCTCATGGCCATGTACTTTTACATTAACTGTGTAACCCATGACATCCTATGTAATACTACAGAGAGTGTACATAAGATCCATGGAATGTCCGGATTAACACTAAATAACCCATGTTTTCTATCACACAACTGATGACACTATCATCTACCACATTATATTTACTCAGAGTACAGAAAGTGTACCTGGAAAAGTTAATTCTTCATGAAAACAATAACACATGGTATGGGGTCAATAGATCACATGTCGTGTTGTCTTCTTTTATAGATTGTAATCCTCAAAACATCCTATAAACCTTTATCTAAGAGGGCCCAAACTCTTTAGGGATCAAATATTGGAGTCCATCATATTCAACCATATCACGTACCAATACACCTATCACAACAAAACACATATCTATCACGATAAATATCACAAAATCATGCATATATAAAATTAAATATATATCAAAAACATGTAATCATTAATGCTCTCTAAATTTAATGGAATGAATGCATGTAATGAAATTTTTAACAAAACCATACATGATGACTTTTATGGAAAACCGTCATATCATTGGGTTTTAGAAAATAGAACCACACTGTTATATATAATAATAGAACAAAACACATTCATCACTCAATGGTAAAAAATGAATCATCTATAACAACACAATCACCAAATATCATATGTCTATTCGATCAAATTTGGATTTTCTGGAATCTGGTATCGCTACTCCTAGGCACATCTAATTACTAAATCCCTTTTTCATTTATATCAGCTCCAAACTCTAAAGAGAACAATGAAAGAAATATTTTGATACCAGTTTGTAACATCCTAATTCCGAATCCCAATCAACTAGTGCCTTGTACCTTGTTGGTGACCTGGACTCATGAAAATATCCCCAAACTCCAGAGGCTACCAACAGGAAGAAAAGGATTAGTTTGTGATAGTAGTGAAATGATTCCCTCATTAGCCAAGTGTAACACAAAAATAATAATAAAAAACAATAGTGAAAGAAGTAATTACCATATAACTGAAATAAACAGTGGATGTTTGATAAGATAATTTACCATGAATCGTTAAATTCCACTGATGATGTAGTGTGTCACATGTTCTAAAAAAGGATCCAAATAAGTACACAATAATAATAGACAATATAAGTCTCAAAATCAGTTGAAAAAAAGATACTATGAAGCATCTTAAGGAATGACTTGGTCCCATGCCACCCGACTCCTAAGTAGCGCATCATGTACCTGTAGTTAGGTGCTTATTATGACCAATACCTAATATCAAATAATCTATTTGTGCCAAAATTATGACACAATCAGGGTTTCAGACGAAATACCTGTAGGAAACCACCAATGGTCTATGCCAATCTGTCAGTGAATATATATATATCAAGTATTATTAAATAGATAATGTAGAAAATAGTAGGTAATCAAATGTTAGCACACCATAAGTCTCATAAGACAATGTTAAACAAGAATACATTATGATAGAATCCAAGATTATTAATTGTCTTTGTAGACACTTCATATATCATATATTTCATTATTCTTATTCATTGAATTATATATTGTCTCAAAGTCCATTCTAGAGATGAAGACTCCCCGTATAATAGTAGTCATCAACATATGACACAATAATCATTTTTCATTTACCAAGAGATATCAGCCTGGGTATACCTCATGGGATCATAGGTTCACTCGACATTTTAAAATATAACTCAATGATCCCAACAACCATATACGTGGAATGCTCATGGCCTTTACATACATAACCACTTGATCTATTCTATTATCTATTAACTATGACAATGGTTCATTCAAGGTATATATGGTGATATTAGTCACCATAGCCTGACCATGTCTTTCAACCAAAAATTTGGATCACCCCTTAATAATGACATCTTTTTATCATTTAAATCAATTACACACTCCATCTAAGAAACGTATCGTGTGAATTAAACTATCAAATTCCCTTAACATAATCAACTTGTGAGGGATCAATAAACATAATAACCAACATATCTAAATTAAACTATTACATGGTCAAACTAGGATTACTCACATGGGAAAAACACATAACAATCCTATTATGAAAATTAGTAAATTAAAATCCTTAACATAACATGTATCTCACATGGGAAATTCATATAATGAGAAATATATTTTAAAAAACACAATAATGAAAGATTAATTTGAGATTCATAGGTCGTTGCTTTTACACAACCATCAAAGGGAACCATACAAATGGGGTGGCCAATTTTCATGCATCTCAACCATAAACATGATTTATAATTTTATAAAAAAAATTACATAAATGTCAATATAATATAACATGTTTCATTATTATATCAGGTTACACCCTAAAATAGGGCACATGGCACGCCAAAATTTATAAAAATCCGAAAAATTCAAGAAAGGCACAAAACACCTAACTTGTACTCATACGACTCTCCTCATCCAGTTTTAGGAATTGATTCAGTAAATAATTGACTAGATCTATAAAAATGGTATAAATTATGTACCTTAAATAATGATATCGAGAGAAGAAATTTGGAAAAAAGTGTCAATATTAATTGATATCTCACTAATTGGGTTCAAACACAATTGATGGTGAAGGAATCTGGGATTAGGTGATCAATGAGGGATTAAAGAGACTCTCAGCACTACTGTTCATGACCCTAGATTGGGCTTATGTCCATCTGATGTAAAACAACACCGCATCCCAGAATAATAATTTAAAAAATACTGGTTGTGTGATTGAAAATACATGACTTGTCCGTACAATTTTTTTACTGACTAATACGTTGATATGTACCAGTATTACATTTCATGTTGAATTACACACATGACTTGTACATATAAGTACACGACATGTAGTTCCAAATCACATAGATTAATATGCTTTCATCCTACCCCATGACCTCTTTCCCCCAATTCTCCTAAGTATTAAATTGAAAGGAAGGATCTATAACTCGATAGAGGAACTATGTTCTTACAAAGGGAATTCTTGATCCCCACAAGCTGATAACCATTTCTTGGTTAATAACCAAATGACATTTTGGAATAAATTTTCTAATAAGTTTCTGATGCATATTCCAAAAAATTGACTAATATTAACTCTCATTAGAAAAATTATTCATTAAATAAATTGGATTAAAAAGTGAAAATAATGATGATAAAAATAGTAACAATACAACATCAGTAACTATTATATGATTTCATTAACATAGAGTGAAAATATAAAATCATTCAATATGAAAATAAATTAAAATGGATATGAAAAGAAACTACTTGATGTAGTAAAATGTAAAAAATTAAAAAATTACCAATATCAATCATTGTGAGAATGTTGTATAAATTCCCACCATTTCACCTCCACATATGTCGATCTCATAATTCCCAACCAACCACCACTATATGCGTTGATATTTGGGTATGATGGGTTTTTACATAGGATTAATAATAGGACATATATATTTTTTACATGGGTAATCATTATTACATAATCTAGTAATAATTTTTTGTGTGTACTCTAGTGGAAATACTCATTCACCCTAATTTAGCCACCTATACCAAGATATATTACAAGTAATTCATAAAAAATTATTTGTAAATAATAATTTGAAATACACATTATGGAATATACCATATTGTGGAAATTTTATTGGTACAACAGTATCCAAGAACAATTTTAGGTCCTACACTAATGATATAAAATTTCATATAGGCCCATTGTGAAGAGAGTGGTCATTGTCAAGCATTGAACCTCACACCCCAAAAGTGTAAATTAACATCTAATATTATAATACATTTCTAGGAATTATGAAATAAATTCCCGGAAGGTCATTTTATTACAAACATTTAATATATACCAAAGATTTTATATGGAAAATTCACATTAATGTATTTATATTTAATAAATCATTAAATTCCATGAAAGAAAAATTTCCCTAGACAAACGGGTAGGTTACATATGTTTTTAATAAAAATTACTTGTCATTAATTCTACATGATCAATTTGATTATAATTCCAACTTTTAAACTCATATAATATATATAATAATCATAACCGATATTCCAAAATATTAAAAACAGATGAAAAATATCTGTAAATAATTTTTACACATGGATCATATGAAAAAAATGTGTATTGAACAACATATATTTATCAAAAAGATCTGACATCCAATTATAAGATTATACTACGGATTACAGAAGTATTTTTTAAATGTAAATAACCTTAAAATATGTTTTTTCAATAGAATTCGTATTTTACTATGGCCAAATAAAATGACAAATTATTTATATAGAATGATTGTTCCCCAAATTTGAATAATGAAGATAACTCACATTAGATTTAAATATAAAATACCCTCATGAATTAAATAGATACAATGGAATGTTAAGAATATACATGTCCATGGAATAGAAGGTTAAAAATATGTTCACATATTTTGTGACATTGAAAATCAAAGAACAATATTTTTTCATCATTTTATCAATTATTTAAAAATTTTAAAAAATGTGGTCAACTAATATCATGATGTCACCTCCCAAGTAATCAACGACTCCTATAACAAGTTAATGTAAAATTTAAAAATAAACTTCATAATTTTAAGGCCCAATGTGTTCCCAAGCTCATGTCATGATAGATTACCCACTTTAAAATCATACAATTTTAGTATACCACAAACATCACCTGTGTAATATATAAGTGTTTACAGATATGTGAAGAAATATTGGTATTCATGGTGATTATTAATTATTGAAAATTTCCGTTTCTATATTACCAAAAAAAATGAACAAATGTATCCCTTTTAGATAATAATAACCACCTTTATTGCATAATGATATTGATAAGCCTTCAAAAATATATATACTCTTCACACCATGAAAACATTATTCTATTATGTGACCTTAAAATTACCAAAACACTAAATATAAATCTCATACCATTATACCATTATATCCATTGAAAACTCAATCAACATGATATATTATCATTGATTAACAATATGAGGTTTCTATAAATCTCGTACTACATCTTCAGATCTACAAACACAAATATAAATGAATAAAAATGAATTCTTATTTCATTCCAAAAAAAATACTTTGTGATTTATACCCAAATTTTAAATTTTCATTTTTTATGTAATGTTATGAAATTCATTCAATTAAATATTAATTATTTTATTTTCTTTAATCCCAGGGAAACTAGTAGATAATAATTAATGGTCATTATCCAAACATTTATTTTTCATACCATTGGATTCAAGAGGTAATCACATTGTGATATAAAATTATTCAATTTCCACTACTTCCATATTATCATACTATTTTTTTGACATTAATAATTTATTAATTATGATATTGGTATTTAAATATTTTATCATTCTTATAGGGGACCCATACAGGTTATTATTGGTTAAGGATGTTCCTTGTGTAATTTATTATATTATCTAAATTTATTTAATATATAGTTCTGAATGAATAACCTAATAATAATAATTGACTAGTGAATTAATTGGATAATTAATATCAAAATTCATATGTGATTTATGTAATATTATATTATTTATAATGTTTTGAAAATTAAAATTAACTTTTATTCCAATTGAAGACTTCCCAAATTTGGATGAATATTTTTAATTAATTTTTATTAATATATTAATAACATAAGGACATTAACAAAATATATACTGTATAAATTTGTAATTTTTTATGTTATTCATTATCCATATTTTATTAACATTAAATGAGGGGATTTCCCAATGATTGTTTTTTTGAAATGTTTCCCTACATCACATTTTTTGTTTCTCTTAAAAATATTAAATATATATATATATATTATTGTAAAGATTTTAGATATTGATATTGATATTCTATTTACCATTTTAATTTCTAAAACATAAATAGTGTTGAATCAATCAGTTGAATGGGAATATTTATTTTCACATTTGATATTTCAAAATAAAAATATAATTTCATATTAATCTGAGATAATAGAAATGATATTCAATTAAAATACCCATAATTTATACATTGTACTGAATTTAAATGAGATTTTGTTAAAATAAAGCCCAAAAAATTTTGTGTTATTTATTCACATTTCGATAATGTGTATTTACAATTATATTTTAGAGTGATCATGTTGGGTTGTGTTGGATAAATGTTGTTTCATACATTTTAAAACTAATGTTACCATGCTATATGAGAATTTAAAAATAGTTAAATGTCACGATGATGTGGGGATATGATATATTTTCTTAGTAGAACCTAATATATATGGTACCAATCAAATTAGTAATGATATGATGTATTGGAATTGATAATTTATGAGATTTAAAATAACAAAAATTAATTTATAGAATATTTTTTTTTCAATAGATAGTAATAGACAGATAATATGTGATTTTTATATAATATATATATATGATGTCAGAATGGTTTTTAATCAATTGATTGATAATAAATATACATAATTGAATGAAATGTGAGTGGTTTTATTAAGAGTATAATTTTATTATGATAATTGATATATAGATATATGATTTTTGATATGTTTTACTTCTTAGGAAATATGGAGCTAGATGTGTTGAGGTTATGGAAAATGTCATTAGAATCAGGTAATGATTTTTTAGTTGATGTTGTGGGATGTTTCTCTATTTAATTCATTTATATCCTTTATAAATGTAATGTGATTGACTATTATGTTCACTTTATTTTCTTTTTTTCAGCCTATTATCATCACTTGAGTATGGTAAAATATATAATCCCTTTATGATGTCTTTTGTTTCATGTTTTTTTACACATCCATGATTTAGATGGATTATATGGAATTATCACACATTCATGCACTCCAATCATATATTATGGACAATTGTGAATAATTTTATATATATAAACACTTGTGATAATGGATACTGAATTTTGTATGTATATATTCTTTATATTATTATTTAGTGGAGAGGATACATGATACAAGACACGAATTATTGGCGTAGGTTTTTTGGTTGATGTATTCCTAATTTAGAATACCCAAATATAATGACATGTGGTATGGGGATATAAAAATAATTTGGTGTGTTCATATCAATTTTAAAATGTTGTTAAGAAATGATATGTGGTTATGCATAAATTTTCTTATTGATGGTATTGAATCATACGGTGTATATTGTATGGAGTTATAGAAACAATATACATGTATAAAATGATACGATTTAAATTATTTACATATATTAACATATATTTTTGGTCATACAAATGTTTATGATTTTATGTGAGCGACACATGGTGATTTTCGGGTGGTATGAGACTTATTATATATGGGATTTTGTTCATCAATTTTTTTCACTAAGTATTTCTTATTCATCATAAAATGTTCCAAGAGTCTCATTACATTTTTAAAACTAAAAATATATATTGAGTGAAAAATTAAATATATATAATAATTATTTTTGGATATATATAAAGGATAATTAGTGTTCCAAAAAGACAATCGTGGCATGTTGATTACCTGGCCGTATTTCAAGATCGATTTCATTATGATCAATATTTCATATTTCATATAGAATTAATTTTAAGTATGAAATTTTATGTTTTAATTGATTATTTTTTCAATATAAAACGTATTTTATAGATTTTATACCACACTTGATTTTTAATAGAAGTAAAACTAATCCCCTTTACTAGTGATTGTACTATCAATGTTGTTCACTATAAACCCTATCCTTTGAAGTTGGATTTTGTGGTCACTGTCATTTTCAATACACACACACTCGGTCATCCAAATGGGGTATATTAAAAATATAATTAAATATTTTATAATAATTATTTTTAGGTACAAGTATAGAGTTAGGAACTACTATTTATGTAATATAATTTTATAGGAAATAACCTCCCTCAAACACAGCATGTTAAATGGGAAGTGATTCTAGTTATGTAATGATCATTTATAACACCAAATAATATGATGAAATACCCTAATTTCAGTGTCATAATATGAATGATAATTCAACATATACATCAAGGGACCTAGGATTATATTATATTTCTTAGTTACTTATTACAATGTTAGAATAATTTATATGTTAGTGATTAAAAATGATTTTAATTAGATGTTAATTTAGTAGCCTTAATGTCTATTTACAATGTGGAAACCGACCCCATATTATTTTTTAAATTAATCAATAATTTAATTGAATTGTATAATATTTAGAATTTTTGGATCTTTTGGATATATTTTAATCCTTAAATACACTTAAATATAAAAAATATGATTTTTATCATCCATATGTTTTAATATTTTTTAATGATAAATAATTATTTTGTTATTATTCCATTATTTTTGAAATAGAGATAATGATTTTGATTTTATTTCATTAATAAAATATTTCAATGAGACTAAATACAAACATGATATATATATACAACTTTTTATACTTTTATATATTTCCATTATTATGGACATTAATTTCATTATGATATCATCATCTTCTTATTTAATATTTCAAAAATTGATTTACTATTTTTTGGGAGGATATATCGAATGGATGACAAGATTGAAAATGATATAATGAATTAAATATTAATATATTACTATCTATGATAATTTCAATTGGAAATTTTATTTATTATAGTTTAATTAATTGTTATCGATTTCTTCTAAAATTATTTTATGATTTATGGATGGTTATTTTTTGAATGTTTTACTTGACCTATACCAGTTTGAGTCAATATTTTATAATAATTAATGATATTAAATGTTGCAATTATTTTTATTTAATATTATTTAATATCATAATAAATTAATATCATTTAAAAAAATATTATGTTGATTTTTATAATTGTGTGATAATAGATTTTGATTTTTTGATAAATGGTATTATTAGTGCCTTGATTAATGAAATAATGTTGTAGATTCACTTATTTTAATGTATTTTTTATTAATACATATGGTCACATAAAATTCTTATTCTGCACAAATATATAGTTATGGAAGAATGATTGCATTGTTTAATTAATATATTGTTTTAGTGACTTCATTAAAAGACATGAATTGTTTTTATATGAAGTGAGTTATTTGTTCCATGAAAAATATTACTATGGATTCCACAAGATGAAGGTAGCAATTTATACTATGAGTAATGCGTGATAATGGGTGAAATTAAGATGGTTATTCAAAGTCATGAATTCTTTGGATGATGACATTATGTGATGAGGATGACTTATTTGTAAAAATATATAGTAATGTACTATCCTTTATTATACTTATGTGTTTTCTATTGATTTATAATTTTTGGGAAATAAATTTTAATAACAATTCATTAATTTAGAAAATATCATCTATTCAAATTCATATATTTTTGATCTAAATATGGAAGGTTGAGTTAGTATATATTTTATTATTTAGAATCCAATGGAAAGGAGTGGAATTTTTTTCATAGGGATTTGGCCACAATTTTAATGTTTAGTTAATTATGAAATTAATTCATTATGAATTGATGTTGATTTTGGATCAATAAATAATTTAATTTTATTTGTGTTTTTATGATGAATGAATAAATATGGTCTAATAATATTTTTGGTATACCATATGCAGTTATATATGAGTATTTAATTCCATTTATATATATATATATATATATATATATTTCATTGTTCTATATAGATGATAATATAATGATTTTCTTCGAGTTCCATAAATGTTGATCAATATTGTCCAACAAATTTAATAATTTTATGTAGACATAAAATATTTATTCTTTTTTTCATAAGTAGATTTGATACAAAGTGGTGATATTGTAGTAATTTTTTGTGAATTAATATTTCATGTTGAGGTAATCAATATTATTTTTACAATTTTTAGGAGAATATAGAACAATATTCCATGAGTTATGGGCCTTTCCATGGTAAAAGATAGATTTATATGCAAATATAAATATTTTTTATGTAGTTAGTTATATTACAACATTTCATCTTAACAAAAGTATTAATGTATGATTTTATATATTAGTATATTTGGAGGACTATATTCAAAAATATATTACATTATAAACCATAATATATTTAATTAAATCATTTAGATAAAATTTTATCTATTCCATCAAATAATTAAAAATTTAAAATAATAATCCTCATGATTTTTAATTGAATGGAATCCAAATAATTGTGACTGAAAATTATTTGTGAGGTGTAGAATACAAAGAAAGATATCACAATATATATAGAACATGTATAATGGATGGAATAAATAATGAAACTAATTAAATATTCAAATGAAAATGAGGGCTTCATATATCTATGAAATTAAATTCAAACATTAATAATAATAATAATTGATCATATACATAGGTAATTCATAATGATATACATCACAACATCTTATCAAGGAGTGGTTTAGAGAATCTACTTTAATATTGGGTAATGTGTGAAAAACAATTAATATTTGGTCTCATGATTCCAATAAATTCATCAAGGGGATGTATAATTGTCACCCCCACCCATCAAAATTTCAAGACCAACACATTCACCATTGGAGTCAATAAGCCAATTAGTAACAAGTGATATAGATCCTATGTAAGAAAAAAATTTGTGTCCAGATAATGAAAAATATAGAATATAAATACCACCACATTTTGTGAAAGAATATTGATTTCGAGGAGAACAACCCTTAGTCACCATAGATGTTTTGAGGAATGGTCAAAGTGAAATAATGTTCCCATATCAATGAATCATTGTGGAGAGGGAACATTCAATTTAAATTTTTATCTATATTATAAAATAATTTTGTTAAATAGACTATAATTATAGGAGACCACATAAAATGGTAAGAAACATTAGTCATTATGTATTATAAAGAGGATTTGAATATTATAAATAATATTACTTGGAGGTTTCAGTTCTATAGTGTAGTCTTAATCCCACTCACCATGCATTATAGTGATAATAGATTAATTTAACAAAAAAGTAATTTTATTGATGTTTTTTGAATATTTTATCTACTACATAGTTTCATCCACATTCTATTATCTTGGTTGGGTTGTTTTTAAATAAAACATCTATGTGATATACATTACTAAAAAAATTATGTTTTTCTACTAAGGAAATGATTAGGATGTAAAATTATTTCAGTAGCAATTTAATCAAATTAATACGATTGAGGGAAAATAATATATACTTTTCAAATCTTAAATATCAAGAGTATTATTTTAAAAATTCCACCATTTTAATCTATATGCCATATATATATATGGATTTTGAATAATTCATCAACTATGATAAAAGAAAAATATTGACAGAAATAACCAAAAATGGCATGGGTAGCAATTCAATAGAAACATTATGATGTGGGGATTAAAATTAAACAATAAATATAATTAGTTAAATTAGATTCATGATATAAAAGCTCAAATAGTCTACATATACTCCACATATAGTAAAATTGATACAAAAAACAACTCTTGTCTCCAAGTGATGAATTATAGAACAAAACCTCGTAACTCTTTTCATGAAATCAATGAACATATGTTATCATACTATATAAAAATAATATTTATAATAATTTTTTTATAACCACTATCATATTAATTATTAGTTATATTATTCATAAATATGCATTCAATTATTTAATTCTACACATTATCAATTTCAGCTATTTATAAGTTTGAAAATATTTTCTAGTTTCAAATTTTTTGAGACCATATTTATTATCATTAAAAATAAAATCATTACTTATTCATTAATTTTACAATTATGGATTACATATAGTAAATTATTATGTTTAGAAATAATTCGGGTATTATGGACGTTTGTCGTTAAAAAGACCAATATGAATGAAAATGGTGATTTACGAAATGATAACGATATTATTTTAATGTAACATCATTATATTAGATAAATAATTTCATTATTTAGTGATAATTATTTTTATATGTAATATATATTTGTATGTATATGAATAATTTATAGATATAAAAATATCCAATGTTTGACTAAAAATAGTTTCCTATAATTATTGAGGTTCAGGATGGTTAACAATAGAATGATTTTTATTCTATATATAGGTCATAATATACTCAAATTTTATAATGGGAACCATAACCGTGACCTGTTAGTCATATTTATAAATTACATTAATTATTAATTACTTCTATGTATGAAGATTATGATGAAAAAAATATATCATTTAATAGATGTGGTAGTCCTCACGTACGCATGTATGCTGATTCAAATTTAAATCAAACAAAATAAATAAGTTCCATGTATTATAATAGAATAATAATAAAAATTATATATAATTATTTATATATTACTACCTCCATCTATAAGATAAGACAAGTAAGAATGTGATGTTAAAAATATATATTTTATTATGTAGTCAATAGTCCTTACAAATGTATAAATCTAATTCACGATTTTATTAAAGAATATGGTCAATGTGGTCAGTAATTATAAATATTAAATATAAAAATATTTATAAAAATAATATGGATTTTATCATATTGTGATGAGATATTTAGAATAGTATTATATTGATGGGTAGAATATAATTATGTTAAGAGGGATACTCATATTGATCTCATTGAAATTTATTTGTAGGGTCCCATTTAAATAGAGGTGTTAGGGTAATTTAATTTTATGTTAATCAATTTAAATTAATGTAGAATTCAAATGGAAAAATATTATGTTTTCAGTAGGAATCATAATCTATTGTGTTTTTTAGAATGGGCGGGGAGAGGCCATTTTCAAAATCCATAGGGGAATGGTATTTTTTAAATATGAATATATTTTCAAGAATGTGAACTAACTCTATGTAATGTGGAACCAAAATTATGAAATAGTTTCTTGTGTAATATATATAATCATTCCATACAATTACATTTAATTTCAATCCTAGATAAAACATTTCTTCAACTCATTATCCCGATATTGTAAATATTTATCATTTTAAATATTACTTGTTTTACTAGTTCTGTATATATAATTTCATCATCAATTCCATAAAATATAAGTTGAAATTTTAAAAATTTGTAACATAATAATTATAAATTTTAAATGCATTTTAGATAAACAATTTTTAAATATTGATATCTGTTAATTTTTATATATTAAATATGTAATGGGTTAAAATAGATTGATTGAAAATGTGAAATATACATTAAGATATAGAATATTGGTTTATATAGTAAAAATAATATTATAAAATCTAAAATTATACGTAAAAATATATATACATTCTATTAAATTTTCATTAGTGTGTTATATTTCTCGTAAATCCTATCTAGTCCAAAAAATACATGTTTGAGTTAAATTTTTATATTCATTATTATCCACATAGGCAATATTTTGAAAATTATTCCAAAAAACCATTATCAAAATATCATTATGATGAATGAGGAAATTATTATCACGTAGAAAAAATTAAAATAATTCCTTAAAAGTAAATTTTTATATATTCTCATTAATAAATTCACATTAGATTTTATATTGTTCGATAGATTTGGATATGTTGTTTACCAGTTCTAGTAATTTCTCAATTAATAATTCACTTCACTATAAATAATTAATCATAATATTTGTGTTATATATAATATTTTGAAAAATGGGGTTAATCCACCCTCATATCTATTTAATGATCATAGGTTTCATATTCATTTTTTTCATTTCCCAAATAGACTTAAAAATCAATTTGTCTTATTCCACAATACATTTTTATGTTAATAACCGTGGAATGCTCATCATTTTCAGAAAATGAAGGATCCAACACAATTTCCTCACATGTGATCGTTTTTTTCTTAATTAACCAATTTATTTGTAATGAAACATTAAATTTAATTTTATGTATATAATATTTGAATTGAAAATCCAATATTTAATATATATCTCAAATTAAATAATTATTTAAAATTTGAACATATAATTATTGATTATACTCATATTTTTCCAAGTCATATAACTTCCTTGGATGGGGAAAACATCTAGAATTCATTATCCACTACATATAATATCATATTATTAAATTTATTATTAATGTTCTAATTATTTATTCTATTATTTGAAGTAATATTATCCTAAATTATTATATCATTTTTAGTTGTCTCATCTTCAATATATTTGAATAGAAGGTTTCATTCTCTAACTAATTCTCAATACTTTGATGTACAAAACCTCTTAAAAAAATTATTTATACAAATACATTTGGATTATATGATTCAAGATATTATTTTATTCAAATTTATCATGATTTAGATATTAATAGGATGTAAGATGGATATAAAGAGAATAAGTCATTGGAATGACTTCTAATGTATGGATAGTCAATTAATAATGACTCTATGTATGGTGATTATTGGTGGTTCATAATGTTTTTCAATATTGATATCCTATTATATATTATTTCTAGTTATTGATATGAACCTGTGTTCATGATCTGATAAAATTAATATTAGTTCCCCACTAAGCTGTATAATTTGATTTATATATTTCCATGAAATTAACTCATGTCAAATAATTTTTCTTAGTGATAGTAATTGAGAAGACATGATACGAAAATCATTAATGATCCAAATAGAATCATTCTGACATTATTCATGAAAATATTTAAGAGAGTATTAATTATTACATTCTTACCATTAAATAGAAATATTGGGACAACATTAATGAATACCTTAAGATAATGTATTTCATCCATTACCATCCAGCATCTGATGAATCTAGACACAATGTCCACAAATTCCAACACCATACAATAATACTATATATATTTCCATAAAAATCCCAATAGATATTTTTAGTACTATAGTTTAAAAGAAAATTTTTATATATTTTCTACATTGATTAGTTCCATATTAATCCTTGTATGGATAGAACAATAATGCAGTGCATTATGCACATGAACAAATATTAAATTAATGATTATTTTTATCTTCTGGTTGGTTAGCAAGTGACATTTTCATCGGAGTATAATAATGAAATTGGGATGGTTGGTATGTCTTATTTGTGGGGGTTTGGACATTATTTTTTCTGTGAGAGCAACCCCAAGTTCTCAACAATGTAATAATAGTATCTGGTGGGATCATGAAATGTTGTTTTTATTCATATGGAAGCATAATATAATACATTGTTATTGAAAAATATATAATAATTTTTCTCCCCATCCATACGCTCTGATCCATAGTGGTTACCAATTTCTTTAAAGATGAGATGTATGCTAGGAAAACATGAAAACACATATATAAAAATGTAGATCTCTTACCCTTGGTATGTTAATGGATTGCCAATCTATAGTCCAAACCCAATGTGTTGGAGTGCTTTTGGACAAAGGGAATGATTTGTGTGGGGAATAATTTAATAATAAATTATTTGAAGTAGTGATCAATTTAATAATTATAAAAAATTATTGTTCCATTATGGCATTAAGATTGTTTTTACACTATTTTCTCCAATTCAACCAACATCAGCCCTATAATCATCTTATTTTCACCATACCCTACCCATAGTGGAGATAATATATACAATATTTTAATCGGATATTATCTAACGTTTTATGAATAAAAATATACGTAAAATTTACCACTTACAAAATTTATGTGTTTTTACTATTATGTGGTATCAGGGTGTTCATGTTGAATATAATATATTTTTCATTTTATTTTTATAGTTCCTCGTTTCCCCTATTTTAGATTGATTTATTGGTTAATATTAAAATAATAAGTTGATGTATTGTAGTGTTAGGTGGTCTAGTTGATTTTCCTCAATTATTAATTTTTTAGGTCGTTGTATTAGAATATCAAGCCAAATAATTATGTTATTCATCATTAAATTATTTTATTTTTGGAATATGATTAATTTGTAGAAAAAAAATAGACCATGAAATGTATATGGTCATAGGGGACAAAACTTGGAAGTCCATAATGTGTAAACATAGAATAAACACTTGTTTTTTGATAAATATTGTAATGCATTGTAATACCCTTCAATGATATAGATCGTTAATGGTGACATAAAACATCCTTCAATATTGGACGGTGATATGGTTTGTTAATATCCAAATTGGATTATTAAAGTGGCATGCTTTTCTTCATCCCTTGTTGTTTTGTGATCTATTTTGTAGTTTGGTGATACCCTTTTTATTTAAATGATTTAATGTAGAAATGGGTTTCTTTAGTTGACTACTATATTCCATTGATCCTTATTTCTTTGAGATGTTGAAATGCAAAAGTGAATTGAATTATATTGGAAACATTGGAATATTTTTTATATTTGTTTCTAATAATGTTAATATAGAAATGGAATGTTTAAATTGAAATATTAATTGAACCAAATTGTAATATAGAATTATTTTTTTTATATTTATTTTTTATTTCTATACATGATATATTAAATGATTTATATTATAGGAAATGGTTTTCTTCAAGGAATACCATATTGGGCCACCGTAGATTCCACATTATTATCATTAACATCGAATGTAATGGAAATTCCATGAATATAATAGGCTACACATTTTAATGATAGAGTTTGGTGAAACATCTATATTGATTAAGGTCTAATGATATGGAATTTTCCAATCTATATAGTTTATATTTAGCAAATTAATTGTTGTGAATTCTATGAGGTGACTACAACTTGTAATCTTCTAATGCATTCGTTTTTGGGGTACCATTTGTTAATTTTGTTGATTATTATTGGTTTACCTTATTTTACATCATATTTGGAGTTACCAAATATTATCTCAATTATAAATGGTATGATGTTATTGGTCCTGAGTCAAGATTCTAGTCATTATATGATTATGAATATTATGGGTGTTCCTTTAACTAATACATGAAATATAGTTTATTATGAGAAATTATTCATAAAAATTATCCAATGATCCATGTGGATTTTTCTCAGTCTAGAAGATCATGTTTGTCATGTTAATTTTCTTTTGAAAAGGCGACTACCCGACCACTATGATTGTAGTTACACATGTTAAACACATCATGTAGAATTATCCTTTGCTTTCTTAATGTGTTTGGAGTCTATATATAGTTCAATTTGTTTCTATTACTAATATAATTCATAATCCATTATTTAAATATTTCACAGTATTATTATTAAAAAATGATAAATTTTAATTTTTTATATGCTATTGGTGGTGTACTAAATAGTAATACTTAAACCCTTATCAAGTCTCTATTACATTTGGTTCCAAGAAGATACCCCATTAACATAAGTGGAATCCGTAGATAATGGGCAAGGATGTTTCTTTAATGATATATAGAGACATTATATATTTGGATATGTGAGTATGTCTAGAACCATGGAAATCTATGGATGATGATATTATGGGGTGTATTTTAATATATTATATGAATATTATAATTCTTAATTACTATGTACATCCATGTGTGATTTCAATATATCATCATAATGGTTTCACATGGGTTTTTATTTGGATTCTTAATATATATTCAACATTATAGATTTCATGCTAATATTGTTCCCTATTTTTATATTTTGATTACCTCTTTGTTACAAAAGTTATAGTATCCCCACAACATAAACAATAGGACCACCCTAATATTTTTAGCATATATCATATAGGGACGCTCACCTTAGTCCCTTTGGAAAATAAACATGGGGAACATTCATATTTGAAATATTGACATGTTGAGAAATGTTTTTATCATATTAGTATTGAATATTCTGATACTTTCTGACAATGGTGTAAATGATAATAAGATGATTTGTAGGATCCATATTGATCTCTTGTTTTGGATATTTCACACCCATCTGAGGAGGAAAAAAAATGTTTCCATTGGGGAAAAATGTTACTGGGATTTATTCTTTATAGTTCATTGATTTCCCTCTAAAATAAGTAAAAACAGTTTTATTTTAGTTATTTATGATATTTTTATATCCTATAGTTTTATAGTATGTGAGACAATGCATTCATTATTCATTATATACATAGATGATTTAATTTTAATTCTTTTATTACGTGTGTTTTTTAACTAATTAAAAGTATCATGTTCCTATATTACATAACATTTTGGTTTATATCTATTATTAATTTATATCATGATATAGATTTAAAATATTTTGTTGGTTTGGTTATTTAATGTATCAACTATAGTATATATGTATTTCCATCCATATCAATGTTTAGAGGAAGTTAAATTGACATTCTCCTAGAAGGATAAGTTTTAAATTATTGGTATGTAAACATTATATATGAATGTGATGAAATTGTTGAATAAGGCTCTATTTTGAAACATATAATTTTATCTATATGATTATAACATCATCCAATTTAACAAAATAAATTGTTATGATATATATAATGGTTAAAGGGTTATAATTTTGGATTATAAAAGGAAATTAATATTTATAAAATGTGAATTATTGAAAATTATAGAATTTCAAATTATGAATTTTAAAAATTTATTTGTTTTAGTTTAATGATATCCCAATATATCGTAAAGGTAATTTCTACTAAAACATGTATTTGAACAATCCTATAAAAACATCATTATTCTAGTCATCGAGAATGAAAAATACTTGAAATTTTTATGATGAGTGAGATATGTATAATTAAAATGATAAAATAAGATAAATAATTTGTTAGTATAAATCCTATGTTTCAATTTTCTCAAATATTTTTAATGAAACTTTATCATACCATGTTTTGGATTGTAGTTTTTTTACATAACAAGTATTTGTTCCATTATTAGTGTAAGGTATCGAATGAGTTATCATGTTTTTGCATAGTAAGTGATTTCAAAACCCTCATATAGACTGTTGGAAGGATGATAGAGATTGTGTATGGGAGTAAGATATATATATGTTGTAAGAGATAAGTTATTACTGATCATGGTAGATCCTTATGTTTATGGATTCTATATGGGCTTTGGTAAGTTGTGCCTTTTTTTAGATGGCATTAGTGTGGGTGACATTGTCCTTATATTCTTCTAAACCCCGAAATCATGAGATGATGCCTATGTTTAGTGGGGTTATTGTGTATATTGTGCTGAAAGGGGTATTGATTACAAGTGTTAGATAGTAATGTTTCTCATGATATATATTTTTGATAAAATTTATTGGTTTTAATGTTTCTATTTTGAGTCCAGGGTCACTAGGATTCTTAGACCACTCATTCCCCTATATGGTAATGACGACATGGTGGAAAATGATCATAAAGGGTTAGGTCAATGTTAATAATAATATGTATAAATTACATGTCCATGAAATAAGTAATTAATGTTTTTATATGGCACTTTTATTAACCATTATGACATCATCACTATTCTGAGATTGAGTGGGATAATTTTAATGATGTATTGTTTGGGTGTGCGGTGTAATTTGGGAGCGAATACCCTTTTCGAGTTTGATTAAGGTTGTGTTTAATTGTGCCATATGGTATTTAGTATACCCATTGTATTAGAACATTTGTTCTATAGTATATATGAAAGTGTTAGATCAATGTGATTCATAGACATGTGGTTTTGGATTATTTGAGATGATGTAGAATAGGCAGTTAGGAACCCCATCCACGATTTATTCCTATGTAACTTTTGTTTATGTGGATTTCATGGGGTATGCGTGATTCTCGATAGGTTTCAAAACCATTAGATTAAACACTAATAATTACTATACACTGATGTGACTAACCAAATTGGGGCCCGATTAGATTAGTCAATGGTTTTTGATGTTGGATCAATTTATTCAGGAAATAAGATATCATGATTCACTTTATAACTGATAGAAGTAAGTATGTTCCTCTAAGGGTTTTGAGTGTCAATGTGGTAGGATAATTCTAATAATTCAGGATACAATAGGGGTTATGTTATTGAGGCATGGAAAGTGTTTACACATGTCATTTTGGTGATAATATGGTTGTATATGTTGATAAATTATCACACATGTTGTGTTTTGTGTTCTTAATACATACCGTCAATGTTCTATTTAGAATTTTTATAATCCAAAGTTCTTCGTTGGAGGTGTTGGAGGATGTTCCACCATCTATATTTTTTAATTACAAATTATAGTTAATTCATATTAAAATAAGGTTTCTCATATGATAACTCCCACATAATGTTTGGTGACGAAGGGTGTATGGGGTCGTTTTGTGTAGTGAGGCCTAGAGAAATTGAATCAATGTTTTTTAAATACCATAGTTTTATTGGTGGAATCGTGGATGGGTTCACGTATTGTGGATCATATACTCTGGTTGGAACAAGAATATGTTCCTTGAGTTCTCATGGTTCATTTACTGTTCCTTAAATGATTAAAATATTATTTTTAATGGAATACCATATAGATTATGTCAAGATAATAGTGTAACTAAATTCATGTGTTGAGGAGGAAACCATGGGACTTTGGAGACTAAAACCTTCATTATATAATTGACATTGTGAGATGTTTTTGCTGATATTTTCAAATCCTAAAGAGATATTCAATCTAACTTCTTTCTATAACTCAGGTAAGGGATGTATTCCCACATTGAAACATTTTTATTGATGATAAAATGATCATGGTTCATGGAAGCTGTAATTTATACGAATAAAGAAATGATAATTTCAATTTTGTATTGGGGAGTGAGTTATGTCCATGAAAACTCTAATATTTATAAAAAAGGGTCATTGGCACACGGAGATAACCGTGGAGATAGTATAGTGGAATTGAAATATACGTAATGATATTTGGATATGTATACATGGATTCTTTTGTAAATTACCAGAAAAAGTTATATTTTATGATGGATAAAGATTAATTGATGACATGGGGAACTAGAATATGTTATTTTAAATGATTGTTCTTGAATTATAAGTTCATTAGAGTACAAGGTATAAATTTTTTTTGGTTCAGATGGTTAAGGTTCTAATTTTGGGAACTAACAAAATGATCCTAATTTTTCTAGAATGTGTGTTCGGGAAATAATTGGTTATCAAAATGTTTTGAGATATCATAGCCATGTATTAAAATATGGAATTTACAGATGGGTCATATCATTTTTTATATGATCTTTCAGAAATGGCCAATGTGTGTTAAAAACAAAATCTAGATTTTTAATTAAAATATTGTATATTCTTATATTCTCCTAGGATGATATTATGAATCTATCTCAATATTTTTGGGAATAGGACATTTTTTTATGGTTATGAGAATTTGTTTTATATCCCATAGAATTTTTTGGTGGGTATTGTGTAGACTATGTCATTATAACATTGGATATGCAGTTTCTAATGTCTCAGCATCCAAAGAATCATAATTAATTTCTTTAAGATGAAATGTATGGTGATGAGTACTATATGCCAAATGTGTATCTGAAAAATGTCCCAATCATGTTTTATGCTAGATGGTCATGTGTACATGCTATCATATTGGTCTTGTTGATATGGGTGTTATTACCATGAGTTTTGGAATTTAGAGTTCCTTGTGTTATATGTTTTGCTTCATATATTTTTTGAGTATTTTGTAATAGATATTTGTTATTAATTATATTTTTTTCTTATGTTTTATTGGCGTGATATATGGATGACTACTAATACATATTATGAATTTTAATAGTTACGGTAATCAAATTTTTGATTCCTCATACGTGTCTATGAATATGAAATTTAATATCATTTAATTATTTTTATTAGTGAGTGACTGGGTTATCTATTGGATTCATATAATATAATTCATGTGTGTATATACCATAAATTATTAATTTGTGAAATGTTTTTCAGGCCACATAACTATGCCATGTGTTGATGTACATCATGCGATTAACTGGCATTCTATGGATTTGGTGGTTTTGTTAATGGGGAAGAAAAATGTGAAATTGATTAAAACATAATTTAAGTTAACCATGAACCCAATATATTATGTTTAAAATAAGGAAGGGAATGGTTTTTGTAAAAATTTGAAGGGAACAGAAGACCGTGTAATCCCCTATAGTAAATTTTATATGCATTTCACATGGTAAGTGTATAGATTTTCAAACTATGCAATGTTATGGAATTGAAAAATACACATTTTCATATGAGCTTATGGATTATTACCCAATTTTATTCCAATGTCAATCTAGTAGCTCCACTGTAAAATTATTATATTCCCTATCTACAAATCCATTATAAAACACCATATTTTATTTCCAATATCAGCTTCTGTATTATTTTTTGGGTAGCATGATGTACATCTATGAGACATTTTTGTCCTTTTGATGGATTCATTTGTTATTGAGGTTTCTCATACTATCTCTATGGGTTATTTTTTATATTTATTTTTTTATAATATTATATGTTTAATTATGTTTTATGTAAAAAGTAGGATGATATAAGAAAATTGGATCATTATGAGGACATTGTAGGTGGTCTCATGGTTTCCACTTAATGAATCATCATTTTATTTTTTCATTGGTTTGTTCAATCGTTTAAATTAATTAGAATCATGGAATGAAAAAAATTCCATTGGTTTTGATTCTATGATAATATCATAAAGACTTGAATTAAACATGTAATGAAATAATTCATCAGGGTAATGTTCTAGAAACTAATTAAATGCTTTGATTTATTTATTCATTCATTTTTGGAAATCTCGTTGGATAGTTTGGGATTCCATTCATTATATATTATACATTAGTGATTTCATATAAACACCTATAAAATTTGATGTTGGAATGGTTTTGTAAAAACAATAGTAATCTATTAAATAATTGAATTTTTTATATTTACATGCTTTTGAGTAATCTAGTGGTTACGTTTAGGGATTCTCTCAAGGAGGTCATGATTTAATATTGAAACTTGATTCATATGATATCATATGGAATAAATTTTTCATTATGGGAATGAAAGATTAATTTTGAAATTTTAATTGAACCAATGGGATAATCATGGTGTAAAAATATAATTTTTTAACAAATTACTTTTGGTATAACCGAATGTTTACAAATATATATGAATTGAACCCAATAGTAATCATGATTTTTTAAACTATTTATTATATGGATTGGGAATATTTACAGGTTTCATATTTATAGAAAATTTTATGTGTATTGAAATTCTTGTAGGAAATCCTTGTTTTCCTCATGATTGATATATTCACACCGTGACATTGAAGTTTTTTTATTTTATTATTTTGACGATTTTGATAGTTTTTTCACGGATTGTGTTGAGTCCCAATTTAAAATTTGAGAATTTATAGACAAATTCATGTTTTGGGTTTGAAAACATTTTGCACACACACATAGCATTGTTTGGAAACAACGCAGCTTTCCTTGGTGACTGTACTGCATTCTTGTCTTTGATGAATAAAGAATAATTTAATAACTAATAATATGAGAATAAAATAATAATAAAAATAAACTACATCTAAATGTAATGTTTAAATTAAAATAATTATTATAATATTATATAAAATAATAATATAAATAACAATAATCATACTAATAGTAATGATATTATTATTATTATTATTGGGAGTTGTGGCTAATTTTAGGTCAGGGCACATGCATGACATGGTTAGAGGAAACCCGGCGGTCAGCCTGGGGACTTGTGAGATCACTTCTGGAATGTGAATAGGCTACGAAATGGTTAGCACATAGTCAGGTAAGATGTGCATGGACAATATAGTTTCCATGTAATCAAATAAATAAAATAAAAATAAAACCAATGGGAAAAAAATTAGGATACGAAAAAGTGAAAAATTCAAACATAATTATTATATTATAATTATTATTGGCAATAACAATTTTAATTATACTTAAAATTTTATTATTATTATAATTATTATTATTATTATTAAAAATTATTATTATTAATACTTTTTTAATTAAAATTTTATATTTCTGATGAATTATTAGATTCAAGAATGTTACATTTTTTAAAAGGTTGGGGCCAAAGCCTTAATTTATTATTAAAGAAAACACCTTTTTAGACTGGGTAGAGGGTGGCCAATTGCATAGCCCAGAGGCCCAAGGCTAAGTTTCCAACATACAGGGCTAGAAAGCCCATTTTTTGGCCCAAAGGACCCCTCGATGAACAATACTTCTACAATAATCGCGCTGCTACAGTACATGATACAATACATCCGCTGCTACAGTACTTCCAATAGTCCCTTCGCCGCTACAGTGATGCCACTACTACAGTCTGCCGCTGCTATAGTACTACTGTAGTGACCTTCTACATTTCCTTAGTACAGTGCCCTGTTACAGTAACTCGGGAATTCTCCCCTGCCCAGATTTGATCCTGGGTCTTTTGGATTCCAAATAGGAACCTGAACCACTAGGGTACAGGCTCGTTGGAAGATTCAAGAATGTTACTAATTATTATTATTATTGTTATAACTATTTTTTTTGTTTTTATTATTATTATTAGTAATTAAATGTTGATTATTATTATATTTATCATTAATATTTTGATTAAAAATATGATTATGATTATTAATGTAGAAATATTTTTTAGGGAATTCTTTTTCCATTTTTTATTACTATCTCCTTCTCCTCCATAATCCTTATGTTTAATCCCATCATTCGCATATATAGTGTGTTACCCTTACTATGTATTCCTTACTCTAGATCCCCCTCTCTTACCTTTCAGGCTCCTTTAGTGATGTCCACCTTCAACGCTAGCCATCCATCCCACACGACCCCTCCTACTATCATGAAACCCAGCCGACCGACCCTGACCCATTCGCCCCTCATTCTATAACGTGTTTCCTCATTGCACCGCCTCCACATTAGCTTGAGCCCCCTCAAGGGTGTCATCCTCTACTGGAGATCCCACTTGCAGGTATGGGTTCTTCGATTTGGGGTATCCTTGTGGTGTTTTGATTTGGGTAAAAACATATATTATAGAGTATGTTTTTTAACAATGATCCATATCATTTTGTGTCCAATTCATTTCATTGTGTTGTAATTAGATTCTTTTGGGTGCGAATGAGGTGCAATTTAGTTTTTTATTGGATTGTTATAATTCATCATCATTTGATGTAGGAACACATTTCATAATGCCTTTAAATTTATAATTTCATTGGTTTCATATTTTTCACACCTTTAAGGATAGTTTATTAGTGACCTATGAGGTAAATATTAATTTATTCATGTGAAATTAGATTTAAAATGAGTTTTTCTTATGTGGAATTGAGTGAATTTTGTGTGCAAGGATCGTTGTGCTTCTAGGTAATATTATTTTATGGTGTAAAAGTGGTTCATTAAAACTTCAAAGGGGATCGAATCGTGTATTAATATGGTTATTCTGTGAAATTGATTTTAATATTTCATTTTAAAATAGATTTTTTATGTGAAATTAGCTTCATTTTTACAAAATTCATTGTTATGCCATTTTTACATGCATTAGAAATTATTCAAATTATTTATTAAATTATTTATGTTAATATAGTTATATAGAGATTTTTTTTTAAATTCATATGATTTGTAAAATCAATTTGAGTGTTCTTTTTTTGTAAAAACCAACAACGCCTCCTAGATTTATTTAATAATCATTTTAAATGAATTATTAAATTACATACGAGATGAAAAAAATGACAGAGAAATTTTTTTAGGTTCTCATGATTATGAAATGGAATTCAGAATGTGTGGTGTGTTTTTGTAAAGATATTCACACTAAATGTATGTTAAATTTTATGGTAGGATCTTTTATGTGATTAATAATTTTTATAGGCATGGTTTTTTTATAAATTTTTTGTGATACTCATAATGGATATTTGTAGTATTTGAATGTCTTTTTTACTATATTTTCTTGATGGTAATCCCTTATGTCCTTTAAAAACGAGTTTTGGACTTGAATATAAATTCTTATTGAAGAGATTTGTTTCTGTGTATTTTTTTTGAGATCATGTGTTTTAAAAAAAAATTATTTTCCAAAAAATATTATTGAATATAAAATAACTCTCCCCTTATAATTATTTTGAAAAATTATTTTTTCCAATTTTTTTCCCCTCTTCTCTCTTCCCCTTATGCATTGTTTAAATTCAAGAGGAAAATAGAATAGTATTGATTGTTTTAAAATTCAATGTCTATAAAACCTATTTTTATATTTTGGAGTTCAAAATTGTTAAAAAATGTTTCTTTATTCAGAAAACGATAATTTGGAATAGATCTATATGGTCATACATTATGAGATCTGATACCTAAACATATTGTTTTCATTGTTTTCGTTTCTGATGCAGGTCCTTGCATGGGCTGACTCAACATTGTCTATGTTGGGTATGGATTAGAGTGTGGCCCTCTTGGTCATATGGGGGTGTCTTGGGTGTATGGTTCAGTATGATGTTTCTTGTTATTTATGTTATTACTCATTTTTTATTTAAATAATATGCAAATGATGTGGTGTTTAAAATACCACACTGATAATTTTTTTGCACAATGATTTATTTTGATTTGATTTTACATTTGTTGTTTGAAACTATTACCTATTTCTCAATTTATTCCTTTGTTTTTTGTACCCATACTAGTAATATTAATAACACATCATTACTATTTATGGTGATCGGCTCAGATGACCGGTTCTGTGATGAGCCATGTTGGTTCTTGAAAAAATCTTCTTAGATAAGGTCAGCTCTTTAGTGGACAATTATTTATAGAGTGACCATTATTACTTGTGTATGATGAGGTTGATATAGTAATATATTTGTGGGTTAAGATATAGGAATGTGAATGAATTCATGAACCCTTGTGTTCTCTGAACATCGGATCTCCACTAGACATATGGGGTTCTTAGTGTCCTTTGATTCATTTGGTTTTTTGTGTTGTGAAATACAAAGATAGTTGGAATGCTACCTCCATGACATCGCAGGGTTTGTAAATCTGTTTGTATCCATGTAAATATCCATAAAATACACTCTATCTTGGAGTTATGATTGGTATATGGCCGCCAAACAAATGTCCATGTCAACCATCAACACTAGTTTCACCCTGTGATGCTATTGGGGTCCTCATTAATTATGTAAAAAATGTTTTGAAATGTCATTCTTTGGAATTGTTGAAATATCAATTAAGATTTGTAATGACTTTGTTTTATATGGGTTACTTGTTTACTTGTTTCTTAGTGTCCACACACTCAAATATTTTATGATTCCCCATGTTTTAGCTTCAGGTGGAGCATCTTTAGAAAACACTCTAATTGATAAAAAAAATACATCATTGAGTGTCAGATATTAAACCACCATCTCATTAATGGTTCAGTGGATCTTCTTGAGGTGGGTGAATGGATGAAAAATATTGATGGAGAATTCAGTTTCATTATGATGCCTCTGTCATTAAATGGAATTCTTTCTCCCTTCATGATCGATGGTCCAACCTAGAAATTGAAGAATTTGGGTTTTGATGAATGCCTCTAGAAGATCCTACGTGATATTTTTTTCAATTCATCATTCCTATAAAAACATTTCTCTATGAAGGAAAATGTTTGAATGATAATGGAATTTTGTGGTATTTTGTTAGATATTGAATTATTGTTGGAATCCCATCGATTATTTTTTGATATATTCCCATTTGACCAAGGTTATGTTGTAAACGATTCCATGTAGGCTCGACAACATTATTTTGGGCTCCATCCGGAATTATAGTAAATGGTGGGAGAGGTCCTCCTAACAACCTCTTTGATGAGGTGAGACAGGCCTTTCATGTCAAATATAAATTTGTCAAAGGGTTTTGGATGGGTAATACTACACTATTATTTTAATGTAGAGAATGGGTTTTTCCTAAGATGTTTGGGAGGTTACATGATACCGGGGGTGTTGGTAGGGGGATTAAGTGGACATCAGACAACCAGCCAACTTCTTAGGAGCCCAATGTTGTAAACCGTTGTATGTTAGGTAATCAAGGTCACAATAGGATTTCATGCCCGAATTCCCTCTGAATCATTATCACCTAACGATTCATGGGTCACCAACAACAATTTTTTTAGGGTGTTTCCTTGATGCACCATGAATCCAGACCCGACTATTCAAATGTCACCTCATTCCATCCATAGAAGTATGGTGATGTTGGGATTAATTTAGAATTTTATCATTACCATGTTCCATGGATGTAATAGACGTACCATGTGGCATTTGTTTTTCCCTTTTTTCATTTTATGTATGGTTATTTTCGAACACTTTAGAACATAATTTTAAATGGAAGATTGTTTTTTGGTTTTTATTTCTATTTGATTGGGGGGTTTCTCAAGAATCACTGTGGGGTAGGGTATGCTTCAATCACCATATATCAAAGCACATGTTCCCGAATCATGTTGTCATGTATTCATGAGATCCCTGCTGATTAAAAATTTCATGGATTATTTACTGTTATTAGAGTGTCGTGATTCATGTTCTTACGAGGAATGGATTTGTTTTGTTTTCACATTTCATAAAAATGGTATGGGGTTCATTTGGTTATGTTTGATGAATTTTGGCATAGTAAGTTTGATTATCGTGTCATAGTTTTTCCCTACACACCGTCACCATGAGATATCTAAGATTTTGATGTGAATTCCACTTATCATAGAGTCTCTCTTGATCTCATGATTTCAACTTTTTATATTTTCCACATTGGTACCATTTTTGTGATCTCTTCATCAATATCCCATTGAGAATCTCCTTGACATATAAATGATTATCAGTTTATGTTTTGGTTATTGACCATGTTCTTACATTCAGAGTGAGGAAAGCATTGTGGTGGGGAGAATTGTCACACCACGAACATTTTAATTTAATAATTTTATCATTTTCATGCATTGGAGAGTATATTTAGGTGATTAAGAGGAATCTATGTCTCAATATAAATTTTTAGTGAAAAATATATGTTTTGGATTTTACGACATCCAAAACATTGGCAGAGCACAATTAGGATACTTTGCGCCTTCTCCTGGGCGACTATGACACTTACCCTTCTTTGAAGACAAAAATAAGAATTTCATCACTAACAAAAAGATATTTGTAATGAAAATTATAAATAATAAATAAAAAAAATAAATTTTTTTCTAAAAATAATAATGATATTATTATGTTATGGAATTATTATTATTACTAGTATTGTTATTATTATTGTGGTTATCAGGATTTTTGGTTGATTTTAGGCCAATGTGTGGGCACTACAAGGTTAACAGAAACTGTGTCGTAACCTGGGAACTTGTGCAATTTCATTTGGAATGTTAAGAGGCTACCGCATGGTTCACACACTATCTACAAATTCATGCATGGACCATGAAAGTTTCTATGTATTAAAATTAATAAAATGAAATGAGAAAATTAAAATTAAAATAAGACAAATTGGTCAATTAAACCATAATAATAATAATATTATTATTATTAATAAATTTTTTATTGAATTTTTTTTCTCAAAATAATAATTATTATTAAAATTAGAATTTTTATTATTAATTTTTTATTAATACTAATTATACTTATTATGAATTATTATAATCATGAATTTTACTAATAATTTTTATTATTAGAACTATTATTATTGTCATTTCTATTATTATTAACATTATTAAAGATGAAATGAACATTATTATTATTTTTACCATTATATTATTATTATTTTGTTAATTTTTTTATTATAAACTATGATATATATTTTTAGGGTATTATTTTATTTTTTATATTTATTTCCTTTCTCCATCTCCTCCCCAATCCTTATGACATAGCCCCTCCACCCCATATTGTATCATGCATCCCCATGTTTCACAACCAATTATCTGATGCCCCCTCTCTTATCTAGTTGGATCCCCTGGTGATCTCCATCCCTGGAATGCACCATATATCCCACATAGCACCTCTGCTCGAACACAACTCGGCTAGAATACCCTGAAACAGTCGACCCTTGTTTATATGAGTGATGCCGCACCGGGTTACATCCTCTTCATCCCGATCCCCCCTCACCAATGTCATTCTCCTATGATTATTTTCAAATAATAAGAGTTATTTGATTTAGAGATTCCTTGTGGTGATTGTGTTTGCCTAAAAACCTATATGATTGGTATTTTTTTAAAATGTATCGCAAAAAATTTGGTATAACTTGATTTATATGGTTTGAATTAGATCCATTTTTTGGGAATGAGGTGTGAATGTGTTTTTGAACTGGATTCTAGAAGTTGAAGGACATTTGAGCTAGGACCCCTTTCCACATAGCCGTTAAATTATAGATTTCATTGATTTCTTACTTGTCACAACTTCTATGATAGTTAATTTGAAATGTATCATATCCAGATTTATATTCCAAGTTGAAATTATATAAAAATGTGTTTTTATTATGTGAAATTGGGTGTATTTTTTTGAAAGGATTATTGTTCTTATGGGTAATATTTTATAAGGTTTGAAAGTGGTATTTTATAACATCTATGGGATGAAAATCTTGTTTTGATATGGTTATTCTATGTGATTGATATTAAAGTATCTTTTTTAAAAAACAAATTGGTTGTGTTTTGATGTAAATTCTTGTATTTAGATTTATAAAAGACATAAAAATTTATAAAAGGATTTATTAAATTATTTATGTGATGTAATGCATGATAGGTATTGTTTATAGTGGACAATTTATTTTAAAAAGAGATATTTAGTGTATTTAATCATTAAAACCATGCACTGTTTCTAGGATTTATTAAATTAACATTTATATGTATTACTAAACTGTATATGATCTGTCAAGGATTATTTAATTTTTTTGAGGTTTTCATTATTTTAAATTTTATTTTCAATGTGTGGGGTTTTTTGGTTATTTTATGTACACTAACTAGTTGTTAAATTGTTTTGTTTTCACCTTTATGTGATTAATTACATATTAATGCATGGGATATTTTTAAATTCGTTGTGGTGCTAGAAATGGTGTTTGGAGTTATTAAATGTATTTTTCACATTATGTTCTTGATTGTATTCACCTTTGGACAATGGAAATTTGGTTTGTATATTAATTGTATCATTTATTAGTTAATGTTGTGTATGTGGTTGTTTATAATTTGTTTTGAAATGTTTTAATATTTTTTAAAATTTTATTGGGATTTATTGGAAAATCCTCTTTTAGAGGGATCTATTTCTTAGTTGGTTGTTAAATAGGTGGTAATTTATTCGATATGGGATTCCACCCATGTGAAAATAATTTAAAGGCCTTAGGATACTCCTTGAAGAGGTGATATTGGTTCCTACTATGTTATCGGATGATGATATATATATATGGTTTGTTATTTTCATTTTTTTAGAACAATACATTTAACGAACATAGAATTGGAACTTATCCTACAACATAGGGATTACATAGAATGATTTCTACTGTGGTATTTAATGTATAGAGTAGTGTCTCATTGTAGCTGTATATATTTGGGTTTATTGTTTTGGGATTGGGACCCTTGGTCTATAATGAGGTTGGCTGGCTAGTTGTTGTGAAATTTTAATTTCATCGCATGTGTCATGATACAATGGATGGGGTCTCATGTTTTAGTATATCATAGTTATCCTAATATTTCAAAAAAATTCAAATGATTCTCTAATACCTATATCTTAGGATATATATCCTTAATTATGTGTAATCATGATCATGTTTATGGTTTTTGAATTCTTTATGGAAATTCATCAAATGATAGTTTTTAAAAAATCATTTCGATGTACATTTTTACGAATGAATAAAAACATTCCCATTTATCGCATTTATGCAATATAAGACATCCCCATTTAGTTTCATTTTTACTTATTACCTTGTTCATTATTTTAAATAAAGATATATATAGAATATTTTTTTAGCTTAATGGTATGTAGACCATATATTTAGATTTTAATGTTCAATCCTTATAACCAATGATTCATTATTTATACCTTGTACACATGGAATACAGTCAGTTAGGACAACCTACTATATTTTAATATATGTGTTTATTTTTTAATTTTTTTAGTTAATTATGTAGGTTTATTCATTGGATTAATTGACTTGGGTGATGTTGGTTTTGGATTTGTGAGTGACCCTGTAGGTCTCATGGTTGTCTACTTATTTTAGGTTCAGTTGGGTTGGTATGGTTTTGTTTGTTATTTAGTTTTGTTGTACCATTAATTGAATTGTAAGTGATGTAATGTTTCAATTATCATTTTGAGTTTGGATTAAACATTAATTTATATAGAATATTTTTTTATTTTTTTGTGATAATCCATTCCCTTTTTCTAAATTTATGGTATGAGAACTTTTCACTAGGAAAGGATGATAGAGAATGCCTCTTGAGCCTTCCTGCAGATCACCTCACGTGACTGGTTTACGGTCAACACAATTTCATTATAGATTGTTATTCAAATGGAACTATATTGATAAACTATATATTGTAATATGGAATTGTTTTGATAACTGTAATTTCAAGAATAAATTTCATAAAATGGGTTCCAATTATATATAATTCTAAAAAAAAATTATTGGATTGGCATCAAATTTATTTTTAGGAATGATCCAGTTAGAATTCACTTTGGAATCAAGTAATTTATTTATTTGATTAATTCAACATATTAATTTCATGGATCTATTAGGGAATCCAATAAATAATTTTTTTATATGATACATTATTTTTTCATTATTTTAAATTGTATTAGAGTACCATTGTTTTGATCTAGGATTTCATTTGAGCCAAAATTATGAATGTCTAGAGTGATTACATGAAAATAGCCTAGAAAAAATGGTTTATTTTTAGAAATTATATGATCAAATTCTCATATGAGACAAATAGAAACATCTTATACCATTAGATCAGGGTTTAATTGGCATTATATCATAGAAATATATTATATTATCATACACACAATGGGATAAGAGTTATCGATGATGGCTGGTTTGGGGAAAATCATTGTTGGTATCTTCTCTAGATTTTCATTTCAATTTAAATTATTTTTTCCACATACCATTATTATTATTACCTATTTATATATATTGAATACCACTTTTATATTTAGATCTAAATTGGATTTTAATTACAAAATATAAATTGTGTCCTACTATATTGTTTCTATACATTACACTGGCCACCATGGCACTAGGGTTCCCGAGATAATAACCCTTAGTCACATGTTTCTGGTGTAGGTAATGGACTATGGAAATGATTGATGGAATAATTTATTTGTGGGTGGTTGGAAGATAGGAGGTATTCTAGAGGTTAGGAATTCATAATATGATTATATTTTTGAGTCTTATTTCCATTAATTTATTTTTGGGATTTTATACATGTTTATTGGTGAGTACTATATTGAATGTTATATATGATGAATCCTTATGATATAACATGAAGATATGATTTAATTGTTTATTAACTACTTATATTATCTTGGGGTATTTTCAAACTACTAATTATATAATTTTATAATGGAAACACTAAAAAAGAGGGTATAGTGTCACCACTGTATGATATATAGAATCTTCTACTTATTAGAAGCCTCTAGATAATGGGTCGGGGCTTCAGATTCCATGTGGTTTATTGGCCATGAGAATCAGTACAAAGGAATTTGAGAGATATTGCATCACATAAAATCATTGAAAATGTAAACACTCCATATCTATAAATTAATCACATAAATGTATATTAATTATCTACATCAATCATCCATTCCTATTCCTTACCGTACCAAAGGGGAAACTGATAACATTTATATTAATTGTTTTCTATTAATTTTCTAGAAAATTAATTATAAATCTTCCAGCCAAAAAATTTACATATAAACCCTTAATAGATCAAAAAATATTGGATCATTAATTAATCACAATCACTGTTAGAAATCCATTTCCCCTCATACACAATGCACTAATCGCATTATTTTCTATCTAATTTTGGTGGTGTATTGAATCATTTTTGGTGGCTGATCAGATCATACAATAATCAATTACATATTTCGATATCTTTTTGATAGAATTTTTTTAATCCCATGGATCAATTTAGATATCAAATCCTTCAATATAGAGGTAGTGTATCCTATATTCAATGAAAGGGTAATTCTTCCATGTAATGGATGAGATGATAATTTTTTCTTCATGGTTTTTCAATTTCTATATTACTTATTCAACTGATTTACTAATATGGATAAACATACAATATATTAATTTCATCATTGAATAACTAGATATTAAATATTCTTCTATAAACAATGGGAACATTAATGTTTATTCACTAATAAGTACACCCTTAAACTATTTAAAACATTCATCACATTACATTAACCAAGTGATGTAAATCCCATTTCATGTAAACATGGTCAACAAGTTAACCATATTATTGATAATTATCCAAACCTGAAAATAGTATCATGATTAATACATTAAACTACCTATCCTAGTTATATTTTCATTGATGGTATTTAATTGACTATTATTTCATTGAATGGTTAACCAAATATTTCATATATGGAGAAGATATGACCTAGGAATGGAACTTTAATACATCCAAATTCAAACATAATATATTTCACATATAATAATTTTTTTATAATTTTCAGTTGAATTATTTCTATATGGATGTCATTATATTAAAATAATTATAGTATATTTTGATATCATTATTGATCATCAACATAATACTATCTATATAATATTTTAATACTATATTCATTATATTCATAAATACAAAAGGTGAACTATTTATTATTGTGGAAATTAACATAATCTCCTAATATTCATACATTGATTAAAATTAATTCATTATTTTATCATCCATTTTCACAGTTTTTTGAAGAAAAACAACACAATTACCAATCATTGAAAAGTATTGGGATACATTATGATCAAAACCACAATTCATTAATGTGTTGGGGGTATAATTATACATTATAGTAATTTCATTGATCTTGTCATAATATGTACAAAATATCACTGACCAACCTTTATTTTTCATGAATAAATCATAAATTCTACAAGGAGAAACATTAGGTCATATAAATAATTGATCTCATTACAAATGAAGTTAATACACTAAAAACATGAACAACAATGGTTCAATTTTATAGGTAGTTTATAATGAAGATTTCTCATTAGGAATGAGTTCAACATAGAACCCAAATTCAATCATTGTTATAGGAAAACATAATGTTTCTTGGAAGAAAAAAAATGTATTTTTATGACATGTGAAAATTTTATAATCAAGGTATATATTACGTTTCTAATGGAATTTTCAAATGAAATTTGATGAGGTTATTTCCAATGATTTTGTGGAATTATTTCAAATAATTTCACTAATCATTATTGTCCTTACATTTTGCATCAATATCATTTTTCAGGACTTTTCATTATAGATTATAATGTAATAATTCTATTCTATTATATAAATCTTTTTTCCTTTCTTGATAGCCCCGATACTTTTATATACGAGTTATCGCATGTGGGAAATGCAACCCTGATTTTATATCCATGGTTGAAATGTTCGTCCCTTGATTCACTTTTGACCACTTCGTCAACATATGTCCCCAAAATAAATACCACATTTTGAATTCATTTTTGGTCTTAATGGGACATAATGAAACATACAGATATGATATAGTGGTCAATGGATAAAAATACCTTCAAATATCATATTTATCCCATAAATAAAACTCTCATGTTTTATTTTTGATGTATAAATATTATTCATATCATTTTCATCTATAAAAAAATCCCAATCTGGGATCCACAAAATGGTTCCCGAAGCTGGTTGGTCACATGGACTCATGAATGGATCCCCCAATACTTGAGGATGATGACTATTAGTTTGGGTATGTAATTGTATGGTTGGAAGACTATAATATCATTAATGGAGTATCATAGTGGTATCACATGCATATAAATAAAAGGATGAATAATATAAGTCACTCAAGGAAGATAATGATCCATATGGCCGAACTAAAAGTGAACAATATTAAAGGTAATATCATATACAATATGATTATGTCATTTATGAATATAACATGTTGGAAATACATGTATACAAGAATATATTACAATACATATCTCAATATAAAAAATAAAAAATGAACTATCTCATAATAGCATAGAGTTGATAAATTTTTTCTGTGGAACCATGATACAAATAAATGATCAATCAAGAATAGTAATGTGGTTTCATTACCCAATAACTACAAGTAACAATGTTGATTTTTCTTGTTCCCAATGCTGGTTGAATCATTGTAGAATAAAACACATTGTAGGCCACCACCAATGGTTTCTATAAATAATTCATTATATGTTAATAAGGTAATGGAGTGTGAAATATATAACAATAATACTTTTTAATAAGATTTATAAATATTATCCATCCATTAACGATCACAGAAAACCATCATCTATAAAAAAGGACTAAACATAATGTATGATAAAAAAATATTGATACTATCTAGTCTATCCACTTTGATCAAGAAAGTATAAAATGGTTCACCTATAAATCATAATAAAAAATTATAATGTGGCCTTTGGAGAGGAATCTAGTGTTAAACCCAATGGGTAGGATCCAATATATAAAATATTGAGGTATCCTCATCATGTCGGTCCAACATAGTACATATCTTATGTTTATATGACAATGGATATATCATTGAGTCTATAGACTATATATTTAGAAAACATCTAAATCACATGGTAGGTGTCTATAGAGAATGGCCATGAAGAATGTACAAGGTATTCAATGATAATAAGATCCAAGGAGTTGAAATATACAGGGTATGAAAATAAATCTAGATCAATAGAATCTAAACATCCATAGAATAAATGTTCATCAAATGTGACTGCCTCTTGGGCCAGATATAAGGAGTTATAATGTCTATGAAATCCTTCATCATAACCATTAACTAATATTCTCAAAATCAAACAATAAAAACGATTTTATATATCTTATTACATAGTTTCAATTTAAATCACATAACCATTGTGACAACATGTAGTCACATTGAAATCTTGAATAATCCATATCCTAAAAATTCAATCAATTTCTTAATTTTACCACTATTGTAAAGAGATAATAAAATCATAATAGGGTGGTACAAAACATTGATGACACAAAAAACATCAAATGGTTGGTCCTGGTTGATATTAAAAACATCTGAAAATATCATGGCACTAGGAGGGAAACCTAATTGTGTTATAGTAATTTTTACAAGTCCTTAAATCAATATAGGTGTCACACTTATATTGTTTATAGGGGACCTCAATGGAATGTGAATATAAATAATATAATTTACTATAAAAGTTATAGAACACCTAACTCATGTTTAAGGTTGAATAATCACCTTGTATCAAATCTCAAAATGAACTACATTAACATAAAATTGAAAATTGATGAATTCCCAAAAATTTGGGCACAATATCCCGCACCAAGATAAGATCATTAATAATAAGAAAAATAATAAAATTTCCATGATTATTGGAAACTAATCATAATATATTATCCATGAAAAATTACTATCATAATTTTTGTTAGATAGTGAAATGTAATTAATGACCACCATTAGGCTATGTGTAACTCCATTGAGAGAGAGAATGTAGGGGGTGACCTCTATAAAAAACAAATTCTCTATCTCTAATTGTATTGAAAAAATGACATAGGGAGAATAAATAAATTTTTTGATTTAAATACCACATAATGTTGTGGTTCTCCTCATATAGGTAAAACTCATTACCCATATTTAATGGTTACCTCTCTGACAATACATGTCATTTATTGAATATATGTCAGGTATTTCGCTTTTAAGATACCTTCATATCACTTCAATTATCATAACAAAATCCCCTCCTTCCCAATTTAATTAATTCTAGGTTAATGGAAAAAATAGAACATAATTTTTTTTAACCAAAAATAAATGGATTTTGTACATAATTAAAAAATTAGCGATCAAAAAATCTTCCCACCTTAAGTCAATTCATCCCTGAATTTACATTCCATGTGTGGTTAATTATAAGATGAGAAAATCTCTATCCAATGATAAAGTTCACCAGCCTCCCACTCCCATGTATCATCATGTACATGGTCATACTATGATACCACCAGTAGTAGAGGAACTGATCATCCTCAAAGATCATTCATGCTCAAATAAATGAAATATATAGTATTTTACTAAATAGTCAAATCAAATTGTATCTCAACATCATCATGATGAATTCTAAGTGAGATATCTATTAGATATATTTAATGCTAGGATACATGGAGGAAGTACCACATGGGATTGTACATTTGAGGAAATTCTAAATATTAGGATTTAGGCCCGACTCTCCCAATAATCATTAAATGCCTAAAATATCATTGAAATATCATACCATGTATGTGAATTCATATGTTCCCCATCATTGAAGAGATATGTAAAATTACCAAATCCATATACATGAACTCTAATGTTTATCAATGGCGATAAACATAAGATGAAACTCTTGATTGGGTAGTAGCCATCTGATTTCGGGTCAACTTAACCTTCTCTAAATTCTCATACACAAGACATAGTCTGA
This sequence comes from Viscum album, assembly GCA_963277665.1. Lineage (NCBI taxonomy): Eukaryota > Viridiplantae > Streptophyta > Magnoliopsida > Santalales > Viscaceae > Viscum > Viscum album. The sequence goes on along the minus strand of OY728147.1, from coordinate 2,133,672,987 downwards.
GTAGATCAGCCTCTCATATCTCTATCCCACATAGTGATGATCGACATTGCCTAGGCTAGAAAGTCACATATCTATCCTTGAATATATATTCTTGATGTATATTTTTTTGGAGTGTACCACTTGGGGGACATGCCTCTCTTAAGATCCCATAAAATCGAGGACACATGATCTATAAATTTCAACTAAATTATTTACATTGTGTATTGATTGGCCATTATTCCATGGGAGGTATGACATGAAAAAATTCACATGTGTACAAAATGGCGTATATAATCCCTAAAAAGCATCAATGTTAACTGAGTGTCCATATATAATACAAAGATATGATGAACCTCAATATGGAACAAAATATAATAAATATAATTCTCCCAATGAATGACTTGTAATAAGGTCTCACTGTTTTGAAGGATGTGGGTGAACATATTCAGTTCTTACATAAAAACCAATACAAGATAACTATCTAGAGGTGACCTCAATATCATAGTAATGAAATCCATCTCAACATTAACCCATTTAAAATTTGGTAAGGGAAACTACTGTAAGATCATAGATAGTTTCATGTTCTCTGCCTTCACCAGTTCACAAGTGGAGATCCTTTTGATAAATCTTGGTACCTCCCATTTCATACATTACCCTAAAAGCTATTGCATAAATCCCAATATTTCATATATTCTACATTATGTACTTTCCAAACTCATTAATCAATATATCTCATTATCTTTTTTTTTTGAATTTATTATGTAACCCAAATGCAATCTTGTATGTATAGAATTACATGATCGCCGATGGTCCAACATGGATGCAATTATTAAACTACCATGCTCCCCCATAAATATAATCCTTCAAAATATGAAAAATATACTATCCTTACACTTTTTATATGATTGGATAACAATTCCAAGGATGTCATAAAAGAATTAACTAAGGAATTATAGACCTCAATGTGCATCTCTAAAAACATATTCATAATATTCAACTTGATATCATCCTCATAAATTTTCATTATGTATGTGATCATGGTCAAGGAATCGACAACATAATTTTAATTATACAGTTTATATTAAATCACAATAACTAATTATTTAATTATTTAAACCACTTATTTTTATTAAGATTCATGAAATGTTGTGTAAATATAACCCTTTTTATTATTTGGTATATGTACACCACAAATCAGACTCTTATTATGTAATGCATCAAACAATAACAAGAATGAACAACAAAGACTAACATGAGATCATGTACATGGTAGTTCATCTCATGTGGCATCAACTAATGTGACCAAAATACCACAAATTAGTACTCCTACATCAGAAATAGTCCATGCATAATACACAAGACCACATAATATATTTTATATCTTAATATTATCTCTAGAATAATCAGGGATTATACTTATGTCAACATTCCCTTTAGTTCTTCAAATACTGTCTCATTTGAATCTGACTATGTGAAATTCACACCATATGTAGTCAATCCCATAAGTAATGTTTATAGGAAGTATATGTTATGTATTAATCATAAATAATTTCCATCTATGTCCATTAAACATTTAATGGATAATATGTTTTTGTATTTCCCCCAATAATATATTTCTCTTACTTTATCTAATTTAATTCATACTCCAATAACTAATATAATAAAACCTAGGATTTGAACATTATCCATGTAGAAGATGAAATTTGCTATCATAGAATTTAACTGATGCTATATTTGGGTATCCATTATGATCTAATGATTTTTTTATAGTCATTTCAATTATGATAATAGGCCACCATATCATCCCGAAATTCAATAATAAATAAATACATATATAGAGTGAAAAACTTTTTCATAAGTTCCATTATAAATACTATCATGTATGTTTGTCCGAACAACATGACTACATTATAATATATACTATATCTTCCAAAAAATGATGTATGAGGTGTTTCTTATGTTTTTTTACAAACATAATGATAGACCATTATTTTATCTATATTTTAGAACTCATAAGATTCTCTCTGATGGTCAAATAGATCATTTATCCAATGTAATGTATATTAGATGTTTATAATAAACTTGTTCAAATTCTAGTTTTCCACATATATCATTAGGGTTCTTTCATCCTCATTCACTAAAATAAAATGGTGAAACCCATTAAGAATTATTGGGTCATATAAATCCGTTTTCTTATATTGGTTCATGTTACCTATTGATATATTTATTCTCATTAGAAGATATATTATATGGAGTAATGAATACCATTATAGCTCTTTGAACTAGCTCATTATAGAACCCAACCACTCTCATGGGATACAATCCAAAAAACTCATCAGGGATGAAATTCATGAAATGATATTCAATTTACATGAATTTATTTTTATGTGTACAATAATTATCATGATATAATCATGAAATAGGTTATATCATACCTCATGTCCCACGATTCTATAGTCTATCATAACTAAGATAGAAATCCCATTAACCCTTTTGAGTAAGAATTCCACCATCTAGTGAATTTAATACAAACATCAATTGATAGTTATTAAAAAACTCATGATGGGGAACTAAAAATTACATCATAAAAATTGTTTAAAACCATGTCATCTGAGGGGAAAATAGGTCCCACATAAAGTGACGCCCTCTTACCTAAAGGTATAACTACCAACATTAGAGTAAAATATATGAAGGAACCCCTAATAACTTATTGAGTATCATAAAACAATCATAAAATTGTTAAATGATTATAAGACTTGTTATATAATGTATATATATGAAATAATGTGATGCACCTATATCAAAATGGTTGTATTAGAGTCGAGGATACTAAGATAGTAACTCTCAATATAGATTATCAAAAACACCACTTCTTAGGTACATGGCGTATTAAATATATCTATCATAAACCACAACCCTATAAAACATAACTACCTAGAGTAATACCACTATTCATTAAAGGATCAATATGTTGATGGTTCCACTAACCGTGATAGTCCCCTCATCATGATTGAATTGTAAAGAACAATCTATTATCTTGATGAAGATTTATTAATCATGATTGTGAATCTAGAGTCGGTGTCGAACCCCACCAACTGACCACTTGAGGAATGGTCCTACAAAAATACTCTATATGGATGAGGATAATATATGTTTGGTACTTGACATGGTCTCTATAACAATAGTGAAAAAACATCATCGTCTTCCAGACTGATGAAAAATGACGTAATATTAGGAGATTCACTCTGGTTGGTATTCCCCACATGCTTTGTGCCTTCAGATTCCATCTGGATGGAATCAATAATATTTTCATGATTCGGTTTCTCGTTAATAATAGTGTATCGAAATACATTCACATGTGACCAATTAATATTCATCATATATTCCTAAAAAAATCAAAAAACTTGTATCGTTATCATGATGCAGAATCCAAAAGTGATGAATCTCTATATTGTGTGATGAATAATACATAAATTCCAACACACCATCTTCATACTCGTAATCTCACAAGATTTTTATATTAAATTTATGAAAGATGTAATCATAATAATGGATTGGAAATCTCCCCAAACCATATCCAGAAGACAATTGGTCCTATTTCAAACACCCTACAATTTTGAAAATGTTCTGTGTAGATTATATTCATCCTTTGTAACTATCTACTAAATCGGAATATCTAAAAGATAAAATACTGATCAAATTCTATAAACAATCAACTAAATTTTTGGGTGGTTTGTTATCCGTTGAAATTATTTTTGGATTCAACTACTTGAACTAATTCATTAGTTCTTCCATTGATGGGGCATGATGCATGTATTTAACATTAGTCTTCATAAGGTGAAATAATCCCTACTAGAACATCGTTTCATCATTCATAAAATAAAAAATGGGCAGTGCAAGAAGAGGCACTTGTAGAGTTTATAATGGAATCATTGGGCACATTACCTTCTAAGCATGGATACTACTAGGCGTTTGGGGATGTACTGGATGTCATCATGGTGTAATATGTATACAAATTCCAAACACCTTCCCAAAAAGGATTCAATAACAACCAGATAATATATATTAGTCTTGGATATGTGGCCACCTATAGTACCCATGGTTTGAGTTATTTGGACTTTGTTTATGCATATTTTATTTGTAAAAAGTTCATGAGATGAGTTGGGAAGAGGTTGGGAGAGTTTGGAATGGTTTTTGATGTGTTTAGAGGCCTTTCAAGGGGTGAATGTTTTGCGCACGGTTAGTGGAAACTATCTTGGTTATTCAGGAAACCGTGTAGGGGAGATATTAGGCTTTTCATGTCTTTTGAATGGTTTTCCAAACCGTGTGAGGCAACTGTGTGGTACCCTGATCCCAAGGTAGTAGCGTGGGAATTGTTAGCACACGGTTTCCCAAACCGTACGGGCTAACCGTGTGGCCACATAAAAATATAGTTATATGTTTTGGGATCCCTCAGGATTAACCTATTTCAGTACCGTCTTCCTCCCACTCAAGCCTCAATCGGGATTTTGGGTTTTCATGGGTTAAGGGTGCTATCCCACTCTATATGGAAGCATTTAATTGGGGTTTCAAGGCATTTAGAAGGTGGTTTCTCCCGGGTATGTCTTCTCACATGGTTTCATTGTGTTTTCCTCTATATATCCTATTCCCTCTTTCTTGGTTTTCTAGATCTACACATCTCTTGTGAAGATCTATAGTTGTTTTTTCCTTGGATGAAGATTTAAAGGATTGTGAATGTTAGGGAAGGGGGTTTAGAGAGGTTTCGGTGGTGCATCTGCCATATTTGAGGTGTGTTTGTCCGTGGGTAAATTTCATGGGAACCCTAAATGTAGGTGGCATCTCTCTCGAATCCACATGGATAAAACTAGTGGTTCCTTGTTACAATTAACTGTTGTGTGGAAACGTAATTGTGAATTATTATGCAAAATTGGTTGAAAATCATTTGGGGATGTTTTGGGGATATTAGGAAAAAGAGGGGTTTATGTTGAAATGGTATTCTTATGGATTTTATAATAGAGATTTTAAAATGGGATAAAATGGTTGATTGTGAAAATGATTGGTGGAAATGGGATTTAATAAATGTGTTGTTTTATTGAAATGTTTTTTGTAATGGAAAATAGTTTTCAATAAATTGGTGATTTATTTAAGTGGGTGGATATGAAATTGAATTGGTTGATTGCATGTGGTTGTGAACATGGTTGGTTATATTATTGGATTTTTCTTGTTTGAATGTTGTGTAGAAGTGGTGAGAAGTGCCACTATAAATGTGGATTGATAGTGGATGGACGGGCCACCATCAATGGTAAGTGGGCAGGAAGTGCCACTAATGTTTGAATGGTTGAACGGGTTGGACAGAAACTCCACCATATAGTTTTTTGGTTGTTTTGGTTGTTTTTTGTGGATCTATTTTCAATATGGATGTTTTTGTACTAACATGTACATTATGAAATGAATTGTGGCATGTTTGGTTGGCATTCCCTTGGTTGCTTGGGTTGGATGTGTTGGATTGGTAACATCATGATTGGCTTATTAGAATGGAAGCACTTGTAATTTAATTTATATAAATGGTTTTATATAAATGTTCTAATGGTTTTATCCCAGTGGCCTCTGTAGGGAATTAATTTGGGGAAATCATACTGAGTTTTAGCAGTCACCCCCTATTTTGGTATGTTGGTGTCTTTGCAGATGTTGTGTACCGTTAACGTGGGAAAAAGTTAAGGTGCCTGCATCTTTTAGTGGAGATTTGTGATCCCTTGGTGGAGCTTGTAGAATGGTGCTTGGAGCATGGCGTGGATATGTGATGGTGTCATGGATTGTGGTGTTGGGTTTTTTAGTTTACGCAGTGTACTTTGATGTTGGTGGACATGTCTAGTTGTATTGGTTTTGAGTTGTGTTGTGGAACAACTTGGTTGCCGTTTTGGGAATGTATGGCTGGGTAATTGAATTGAAATTAATCATATAGTGGCTATTAGTGTAAGGTTTGGTTGGTTTTGTATTGCGGGAAAATTGTTCCCCAAATTGATCTTGAAGCCCTCACCATTTATTTGCAACCTTTGGCCTATTGGGAACGTCACTTAAGGCCATGAATCCCGCACTGCCTTCTCAATCTAATGATGTAGGGGTGGGGTGTTACACCACCATTATATAAATAATATAATCCCTTTTCCCAAATCATAAATGCAGGAAATTGTGAAAAAAAATATTTAATAGAACTCTAGTGGCAGTGCCTTCTACCAATTAAAAAATACATGTATCTCTCATGATTTCTATTTCACAGCATGGGAGCATATATATGGACTTTCATACATAAATGGACAATAAAATTATCTAAAACCATTATATTTTATAATTTCAAATTCATTTAATTTCACATTGGTTTTTAATTAACCTTAAATGGTTGAATCAAATTGATCAAGACATAGAATCAATAAGTTCCCATAAACATTAAAATTTTATGTGAGGAGTTGGTTTAATCCCAACCATAACACATCCAATCTATGTGACCAATGGTCAATTTCTGAACATTAAATTATTTATTTTTTAGGGTGTATGTTATAACCTCTTTATTAAAAGACTATATAGGTTATAGAAGGATCTATATGTATATGGACCCAGCCTTAAACATTGAATAATCTTGAATTAATTGAATAATTCACATTTTTGGCTATTTTCCGGTTTAGAGTTTCAGAGAATTAGGCATAAAAAATACAATAGAAATCAAAAATCTCAAAGTAGAAACTTCTAATCAGTTTCAATTTTATTTCATAAAATAAAAACTCTGGAATAAATGATAAATGTACAGTTCCATGTTTCATACAACATGTATTTTCTATGATCCCAACCTTGACCCTTTTCCACTTTATGAACATTTAAAAACATTTAAGAAATTTGGGATGACCATAAGAAGCTCAGAAAGGGATACAAAATGAAGGAAGAATTTTAGATTTTCTAAAAAAAAGTAATCCATGAATACTTTATCAAAATTATCACTTTTACCCATTATGAATTAGTAAAGACACTTCATTGAATAAAAGAACATTACTTACCCTTTTGTAAGAAATAGATTACCAAAAAACCCATATAAAGAACACATAACATAAAAAGGTAACCTGGGACATAAACATACATAAATGGAATAACCATACGGTCTACTTACACACATATCAGTAAATGGAATAGCCATATGGCTGACTTCTATACCCAATGCATTATAGGTTATAACGTAACAATCTGCCCTAGTTTTCACGGCACCACCCGTCATATGGTTTATACGTAACCACCTATTAAATGTCCAAGTCCCATCATAGCACTTAAAATAATACAAATATAATCATTTCAATGATTAAATTTCATTGGAAATCGCAATAAATAATTTCTATATGTTGAAATTATCAATCCATTTCCATTAACAATTTAAAAAGAGATTTCTAAATCAAATTATCCCTTACCAGATTGAATTTTTAATGGAATTATAATTTTAAAACAATAATGTCCATATAATTAATTAGTCAAATCCATTTTAAAAAAATACGCATTAATGATAAAAACTTATAATAATAATTATTTAAAACATTTAAAATGATATTTTAGGTAAAAAAATTTTAATAAAATGAGAGACACTTGAATATAAATAATTGAGGAATAATATTTAATCAGAACATTATCATATCATGAGAAAAAATGGATATATGATATAATATGTCAAAGGACCATATGTACACCATATAAGAGTTAAATTTTCCATATCAACAATGAAGTCTCAGTAGAAATGTAAATTGAGATGAAATCCTGTATAAAGATGGTATCCTTAAAATAAGGATAAATCATTCAAATAATTATGTGTGAAAAATATAAATACACACAATAGAAGTGGATATTAAGTGTAAAAAAATTATATTAAATTAAAAAATATTCATAGGATTATATATTAATGAAGTAGAAGTAGAATCGAAAGAATTTAAATTGGGTTATGATGTTCCCTTGTAAAAAATCAAAATCCAAACAACATCACATTAAAACTCAGAAAAAGCGATGAGGAGATAAAAAAAGTATCTCATCACTTGGACAATAAATTTACATCAATAAGGATATATAATAACATATCCCAACATAATAAGATGTAAATTAATTGACATAATGAAAATAAGTCTTTTAAAAAGAGGAGGGTTAAATGTTCCCACACAGATTGGTTAACATATGAAAGATACAACACATGAAATAAGTATTATTAAATTAATGTGTAAATACACAAAAATTATATTATATTACACAATTAATACAATCATGGATAGTACATATTCCATATAAAATGAAATATTTTTCAATATAGTATGAAAATTAGGGGAATAAAATGTGAGAAGAAAAACCAAAACTTCATTGTAATCAAATAGAGTCGTATGATCAAAATCTAATATCCATAGAATGAATCACAAAATACCATGAATATAAAGATAATAATGATAATATATATATAATTTTAGTACACAATATTCGATATGAAAAAATATATGTTGAGAAAAATGCAAAACTCAAAGAATTGAAAGTGAGATAAGATATCCCCTTACATTGGGTCCTACTTGACTCGTATGTTCCATGTTCTTCATTTAATTTGGGTAACTTCATTTGGTTTGAACCAAAATGACTTCTTGACATTCCTTATTCCTAAGGTAAGGCTTCTAAAAGGAATAGGGGGATCATGAATGATTATTTAGTCCGGGTTTGGATGAGCCAAGGGGCATGAGAGGTGTGGGGAATTGGTTAGAAATGGTCTCTTTTATAAGGGGGGGAGGGCACTTTAGGAATGTGTGAAAATATTATTCTATTATATAATGATATTCGGTTTCTGAAGGTCCAAAATTCATTAAATTCGAGGATACGATGACTCATAGTCAACATAATATCATCCATTAGTAATTGGACATCTTTTTGATAATATTATAATCATTATAATCGTATTTATTTAAATCATTTATTAATGAACCAAATACTGCATCATTATTGTGTCATAAATAATTTATTTAATTCGATGACTAAATTATAAAAAAATACTATGATTTAGGAAATATATTCATCTTTACAGTGAATATTTATAGTCAAAATGATTATTTATATAACACTATATAAAAATTAATTTACTAAACGATTTTTGTTTATGTCATTTGTTTCATTACATTAAATTAATTAATCTAAAGTGTCATTATCATTCATAAGTGCGACCATGGGGTCACAAAATAGACCCAATGATGATCATGATCAGCCATTACTCATCCAATAAGGTTATAAAAACTGTTAATTAAATTTGGTATTATTATCATATTCTTTTTTACCTTTAATTACCCTATATACCATTAACCGCAGTAAATAAAAGTCCAATGATACTATTCATCAAAAATTATTTCATCATATTGAACCACATTTTACTTAATAATAACCACCATGTATGTCTTATTTTCTAAATTCAATTCATAGAAGTGGTAAAATTTCATTTAAATGTAAAAGTCAATTTTTGAACTACTACTAAGTGGATTCACTATTCATCAAAAATTGAAGCTATTTAGAAAAATACAAAAAATTCAGCCTATTATATATTTGATATTATGAACTAAAATTTGATATCTATTTTAAAAAATTAAAATAAATAGATGTTTCATTAATTTAATTTAAAATTAATTCCCGTTTTCAAAACTAATAGTGTGCTTTAATGAAACAATAACTATCAAAAGATTGACACTTGTTTATGTCTAATTTCCATGTGAAATTATTTTCAATGACCAAAATTAGATTAAATGATAAAAATATATTCTAATTGCACTTTAAAAACAATTAAATCGATATTCTATCCATATAAATAAAATATATTAAATATAACTTTTAAATTAATATACATTATTTTTCTCTATTCATTAAAAATGAACTTTACTAGAAAAAAACCAAAAATTTACCCAAAGTAAATTTTGATGTCCCAAATATAAAGAAGAATTTTATATTGTCAAATAGAACATATAAAAACAACAAAAACTAGTTTTAATGAGGGTTCTCCATCAAAAGGTGGTAAATCGACCTTTTACTAAATGTTAGAGTATTAATGCTTAAAATTAGATTCATTCATATTTTAAAACATTTATTGGATAATTGTAAAAACATTTAACAAATGTATATAATCATATTTATGTTAGTTCTAATCATTACCGTAAATACAACGACTGCGAATTAACTACCATTTAAAATAATATTATTATATTATTAGTGTGCACCGTAATTTTTCAAAAAAAAACTCGTTCTTGTGTATGAGGTATGCCATCGAACATATAGTCCATTTTAGTTTCATATTAATATTTAATTAAAATATATTAATATATATGAAAATTTTATTATTCCTTATTTATCTAGGATGTTACATCCATACACCCTTTTGAGAATTGTGTCCTCGCAATTTTAAAATTGGGCTCGGAAACATCATTGAAAGTATCATATCAGAACAAGAGTCAATAAAACAATCACTTTAAAATATAGGATGATAAGTACAATGGTCACCTGAGATAACCCATAATAGGATTCCTTGTAGAAAAACATGGATATGGAAGAGATAACACACAATCATATTCTGATAGAGAGTGAAATAAAACATGATTTAGAGAAAGTTATCCACTAGAAAATCACAAACATGTGATGGGTTCAACGGTCCATTATTCCCCATTATGAAAAGTTAATAGAAAAAGTTTTTGTTTTAAGTTACTTTTAAGAAAGTTGATGAATTTATTTATGAGAATAAATAAAAACATAAGTAAACATACATAATTTTCATGTAGACTTTTATCCTATTCTAGTTTTATAACACAAAATAATATTTTATTCAAACGACGAGTAATCAGGTAGAATTGTTTTCATTAAAAGCACTATAATCAAAATCTAGAGAATGAAATAATCCAAAAAAAATGAAATATATATTTCCCATGTATTTTTACCTTATCCAATTCCAAAATGGTTTGTACAAGATCAGATAATCCCAAAAAGGATAACTCTTTATAAAAAGAAATATTATTCATAATCTCTAAAATTAAACAAACAGTACTCTAAGATCAAAAATGACACTTAAATAAACAAAATTCCTTAATATTATTCAATATAATCGAAACTAACAATGAAAACCAAAACTCAGAAGAATTTAATCCCATAGTCTTCCATAGTAAATCTTAAAATTTATATCCAAATAACATCGACTACTTTTAAAGTCTCATACAGATGTTTAATTAACCTAATCACATATTCTCTATGATAGTGTAATAATTTACATAAATAACCAAAAATAAACATATTCATAAGACGATCTATCTAAAAATAATTAACCATACTAATTGGGGACTTAATGTAGTCCGGTGGTACGCGAAAAATCATAGCTACACTTTGGTTGTGGGTTCGATTCCCACAACATTATTCAACATGACAGGTTGTCACATGGTCTAAGTGTTGTCTATTTTCAAAAACTATATATTTTTATAATATTCAAAAAAAGAAATAAATTAATAAAAAATAACCACATCATATTTTAACCACAAAAATTATCTAATAAAATTCATTTTTCATCACAAAATGTATTAACCTGTAATTGACTCAAATTCATGGTTCATATAAACCGAAAAGGGTTCTTTATAACAATATACACAAAACAAAAGATAATTATTCCTTGAAAAAAATTTCATATATCAAAAATCAGTGATACACATGTTATAAAAAATTTCCTAATGCAATCCCATAATCAAAAGATCCTTAATACTTTTAAGCATTTCATGATCCTAAAATATACCAAAACTCTTGAATCCCTTAAATGTTGACATCTTACTCATTAAAAAAATTTCATGATCAAATAACCATTATTTACCAACTTATTCTGAAATAATTATCTTCTATAAAAGAAATCATGAATCATATCGTAATATTAAATAATGTCAAAACACATGTTAATAAATAATTCATATCTTTCATTGGTCATTGTCAGTTTATTCATCCTCAAATTGAATGGAATTAGGTACTGGTAAACATATATTTGTACCATACTAGTGATCCCATTCCTGAAACATATTAGTAGGACATTTTTTTGTATTATGACCATGCACACCACATTTCAAACATTCAATTGATCCCTTAAATAGAACATCTTTAGAATTCCTAGATTCAATTGGATTATTCATTTTCCATGGAATGTTCTTTCTTTATGAAGCTCATTCCAACATCTATATCATCTTCTAATCCCTTTGAATCATTTTTCATGGTTTTTCATTCCAAATACTTGACACTTAGGTTTTTGAACATAATCACCTTTATGATTATTACCTGAAATTATGTATGGATTTGTTTCTCAAAAATATGATGACTAATAAAAATCTCCAAGGTTCATGTTATGAATCATTACTCCAGATAGGTTGTAGAGAATAACCATAGGAGTTTACATTGCTGCACACATTTCATTTAGCTGCTCGTTTCGAAAACCATCACAGTTTTCTTCACATCCACTATTACTTTAGTGCCTTTTAGATCCATCTATTTACTAAAAAAAATGGTCAGTGTGAGTATATCAGTAAAATAATCATATAAAATCTTATGAGTAAGGTAAATACTTATTATTTTTATGTTAAACTGATTCAAAATAAATAAGACTCTTTCTAATATGCTAACCATTATGGTTATGTCACTAACTCTTATATAACACCCACACATCTAATGTTATCAAACCCGTCCTCTGATACCGTCTATAAGGACCCAGACTTAAACATTGCATAATCTTGTATTAAATGAATAATTCACAATGATTATCTTTTCAGGATTAGAGTTTTATATAATTATGTATAAAAGTTACATTACATCTCTATAATCACAAATTAGATAGTTCTTCTTTGTTTTAATTTTTTCTTAATATAAAAACTCTTGAATAACGTAGACATGTCTAGTTCCATGTTTTAGACAAAATTAATTTTCCTTAATCCCATCCTTGACCCAATTCCACTTTATGTTCCGTGAAAAACATTTCATAAAATTGGGATAATCATAAAAATAACATTAAGGGATACACAAATAAGGAAAAATGTTATATTTCTTAAACAACATGTAATCCAGGAATACTTTATCATAAGTTATACATTTACCCTTAATGAAGTAGTAAAAACTATTCATTAAATAAAAGATCATTGCATACCATTTTTTACCTAAAATATTACCATAAAACCCATATAAAGACACATTACTTATAAGTGTAACATGGGACATTAACATACATAAATGGAATAACAGTAAAAATTAATACCCAATGGAATATCCATACTCTCGACATTCATACTCCTGACTAAATAGAATACCCATACTCCAAAATTTCATACCAAATGCATTTGAGGTTTTAACGTAACCACCCATCATGGATTTCACGGCACCGCCTATCTTGTGGTTTTCTATGTAACCACCTCTATAATGCCCAAGTACCTTCATTTCAGATAAAATATTGAAAATATAATAATTTCACTAATAAAAATTCATTTGAAATCACAAGATGTAATTTCTATATATTGAAATAATCAGTTCATTTTCATATACCATTTAAAAAGAGATTTTTATATAAAAGTGTATCATAACACTTTGATGTTTTAAATGGAATTATAATTTTAAAAAATTAATGATCTTATAAATAAACACTCAAAACTATTTTTAAAACTTGAACATTAATGATAATCATTTAGAATAGTAAATCACTAAAATATAAAAAATGTTATTTTAGTTAATGAGTTTTTTACAAAATGAGAGACTCTTGAATACAAATAATTGGTGAATATAATTTAATTAGAACATTATAATATCATGAGAAAAAATGGATTCATGATATAATATGTAAAAGGGCAGTATGTACACCATATTAGAGTGAATTTGTGCATAACAACAATGAATTCTCAGTGAAAATGTAAACTAAGATGAAATCCCTTATAAAGATGGTATCATTAAATTAAGCATAAATCAATCACATAATTATGGGTGAAAAATACAAATACATCCAATATATGTGGATATTATGTGTACAACAAAAAGAGGTCATTCATACATATTCATAGGATGACATATTCTTGATGTATAAGTTGAATGTAATGAATTGAAATTGGGTTAGGAAGTTCCCTTGTAAAAATTCAAAAGCCTAACAACGTCACATTGAAATTCCGAAAATGAGTTGTTGAGATAAAAAGGGTATCTCATCACTTGGACCAAAAATTTACATCAATAATGATATATAAGAACATGTCTGAACATAATAATATGTAAATTAAATTTTATAACAAAACTAAGTCTTTTCAAAAGAGGAGGGTGAAAGGTTCCCTTATAGATTGAGTAACATATGAAAGATACACCACATGAAGACGGATCATTCATTGAGTCTTAAATACCCAAAAAATATTGAATATTACACAATGAATACAATAATGGACAATACATAGGCCACACAAAATGAAATAGTTCCAAATAAATCATGAATCTCATGAGAATAAAAAGTGATATGAAAAACCCTTATTTCATTGTAATCAAATCGTGTTGTATGACCAAAAGTTAATAACAACAAAATGAATCACAGAACACCATAAATATAAAAACAATCATGATAATATATATAAAATGGAATTATAAAATACACCACATGAAATAAATAAGTCTCTTATAATGGAAATATCACGGAATTGAATGTGAGATAAGAAATCCTCCTACCTCGTGTCGTACTACATTCATATGTTCCCCGTTCTTCCTTTAATTGGGGTAAATTCCTTTGGTTTGAACTATAAATACTTACTGATGTTCCTTCTAAATAAGGTAAGGCTTCTAGGTGGAAGAGGGGGATCTTGAGAGATTATTTGGGCATGGTTTGGATGAGCAAAGGGGCTTGAGAGGTGTGAGTAATTTTTTTAAAATGGTATCCTTTAATAAGGGGGAGGAGGGGATCATTAGAAAAGTGTGAAAATGTTATTATATTATATAATGATATTCGTTTTCTAAAGGTCTAAAAATAATTAATGTCAAAGATAAGATGACCTGTTATTTCAATAATATCATCCAATAATAATTGGATAGGTTTTGGATAATATTTTAATCATTATAATAATATTTATTTAAATCATTTATAATTGAGCTAAATATTGCATCATAATTGTGTTATATATAATTTAATTTATTCTCTATCTAAAAAATATAAAACATATACTATGATTTTGGGAATAGTCTTAACTTTTCAATGAAAATTTATAGTCAAAATTATTACTTATATAACACTATATAAAAATGAATTTACTAAACGATTTTTGTTTTTGACATTTTTTCCATTACGTTAAATAATTTAATCAAACGTGTCATTATCATTCATTAGTGGCTCCATGGGGACCCAAAATCTTAAAATATAGTTCCATGTTCAACTGTTACTCATCCAATAAGGTTAGGACAAGTGTTAAGGTAATTTGGTATTATTATCATATTATTTCTACCTTGAATTACCCTATTTACCTTTAACCACTGTAAATAAAAGTCAAAAGTTACTATTTATCAAAAATTATATTCATATTATTGAACCACACTTTAATTACTAATAACAACAACATATGTAGAATTTTTAATATTAAATTCACAGAATTGTTCAAATTTAATTTACATGAAAAAGTAATTTTTTTTAACTACTACTATGTAGATTCAATATTCATTAAAAATTAAAGCTTTTCAGAAAAATACCAATGATTTAACCTAAGATATATTTTATAATATGAACTCAAAAATTATGTATATTTTACCAAATTAAAAACACAAATGTTGAATTAATTAATTAAAAATTAATTCTCTATGTCAAAACAAATAGGGTGTTTTTAAGAAATAGTAACTATCAAAAGATTAACACTAGTTTATGTTAACTTTCAATGTTAAATTATTTCCAATGACCAAATTTAGATTAAATGGAAAAAATATATTCTAATTTCACTTTAAAAACAATGAAAATAATAATCTACCCATATAAATTAATTAGATTAAAAGGCACTTTGTAATTAAAATATAGTATTTTTCACTATTCATTAAAAATGAACTTTACAATAAAAATTGGAAAACTTTACCCAAAGTAATTTTTGATATCCTGACTCTAAATAATAATATAATTTTTTCAAATAGAACACATTAAATTGACGAAAACTATATTTAATGGTGTTTTTCTATCAAAAGGCGGTAAATCGACCTTTAACTGAATATTATAGTATTATGCTTAAAATTAGATACATTCCGATTTTTAGCCTCTACCTTTTATTTGATAACTGTAAAAACATTTAAAAAACATATATAATCATATTTTAGTTATATTTATTCATTCATTCCAATACATCATCTAGGAGTTAACTACCATTTAAAATAAAAATATTATATTATTAGTGTGCAACTTATGATTTCAACGAAACTTGTTGTCGTGTATCAGGTATGCCATCAAACATAGCGTCCATTTTAGTGTAAAATTAATATTTAATTCAAAAATATTAATATATATGAAAAGTTTCTTATTCCTTATTTATCGGTGATGTTACACTATACAACTATTTTGTCTCAAAATCTATTTAAATAATGATAGAAAATAATAATTACATTACAAAATGTCCAAATAAAAAATGTTATGTTGTGAAGAAGTTCATCTTATATTTCATGATAAATTCATGGTATTTGAAACCTGAAAGGTTCCTAAAAGGATGCATGACTAATAAACCCTCACCATACTTGGGTCTCTAATGAAATCAAGTAATATTCCAAGTAAATACAATAAACTAAATATAATAAATCATATGATATTTAAACTACAAAAATAAGGGATATACGATAATTATAATAATTCTATAAGAGAAGTGATATATGAAATATAGATGAATAACCTTTAATTAAGAAAATAAAAAATAGTCTATTAAAAATGGAAGTGCTTTGTAAACTATTTTTTTCATATATCGATGATGAATATTAATGAAAAAGAAAACGATGGATCATTCGTCCAAAATTATTGTACATAATAAAATTCATCCAAAGAAATAATGTGGATTGTTAAATTAATGTGACTTCCTTGATAAGGAATAATGTATACTAAAGGATATTTTTTAATATGAAAACAATTTCTATGATCATTAAGAAAATTAAAATTATAAATATTAAACAACAATGATAATTTTTGAAACATTGAAATATTTTATAGTTAACTGAGAAAATGATTTTGTATTTTAAATCAATGAATCATTAAAATGATGTATCATATAGGAAGAAATATATATTAGAAATGTTTTTATATATGTTAAATACTAAAAATTTAATATTTTTATAATTTCATTGAAATGGTCAATACATAAAATTATAAACAAATTGATAAAAAATAAAAATAACATCATATAATTTAAAATTGTTTCAATGAGTTACTTAGTTATATATATTTATATTTTAAAAAGAAATAAAATTGGATTTTATAAATGGTAAATTATTTGATCAAAAAAAAGAAAAAATGTAAGCCTCACTAATAAGAAATAGTACATAAAAATTACAATTTAGGGGAACTATATATCATGTGATTTTTTAAAACTGTATGAATATTCATTGTAAATAATAAAATTTTTTGTATTCAATAAAAATCCATAAATGAATTATCTTTCATAAAAAATGTTTACATGAAAATAAAATTTGTAGTCCAGAAGTTATGTTTTGAGTAACATTCTGATAACAACCGCTTTCAAGTTTGAATTTATTAAATTTATATACCTTTAATGAATCTATATAATATTGATCACTGAGAAAAATGATATGTTCAAATATATTCACATTTATTTAATGACACTATTTTAATTGTATTAAGTGGCATAATATGAAATTTGTCTCTTGAAAATAAACATTAGAAAAATAACAACTAAAAATTATTTATATATAGTAAATTGTGATAAATCCTTCTATATAAAACAAATTTATATCCTAATATACTATTTCATAAAATTATTTATAAACAGTATACTATCATAAACATTATTTATTATCATTAATTATTAATATAAACGTTAATAATCTGTAATTTTGACTAATGGTAGTTAGAATATTTTTTTTATTTCATACATATATTTTATAGAAAACATCAAATATCACATTGTGGTATGAACTATAATATTTAAATATTCAATTTATAGAATAATGAATTAATTTTAATGATCATATAATTACAATTTTCATTACTTGAAATCCATGAATATGACCTGAGAAAATGGAAATTATTATGAAATGGTTTTCAACATGATTAACAAATGAAATGTGATATTTTAATAATTATGTATAATATACAAAATATGAATATTGAGTCATAAAAACATTGTACCTATATCAATTTTAAAATGAATTACAATTATTTGAAATCTTATAGTCTTGTATGACATTATCGTTAAATGTTCGTTTACATAGGGGGTTAAAATGACCAAAATGCTAGTATGGTTTAAATAATTATGGAATATTATATTTATTATATAATAATATTGTGAAATAATAATAACAATAATAATGTTATAAATAAATTATCAACATTAAACCCAATATTGGAACCATAAATGATGGGCTATGACGAAAAATTAATTTTGTTTATTTTGGGAATGGTACACTGCGTTGAGTCACAAATAATGATTTTATTTTTAATAATTACTAGGATAGAATAATAAATAATAATAATAATAAAATTAATATAATTACATTATTGTATAAAAATTGTTGTAATATAATCTTGTTAATGTCTCTATAATAAATATAAATGATGAAAATTATGATTAAATGCAATGTAGTTGAGAAAACCCACAAACAAGAGTTCACTTTTTCTTTTATTGATATGTTAAAATGAATACCTTATGATAACTAATGGTGAACCGAATAGTTTTAATGAGTTATATGGCTACATGTGGAGTACTGTGTCATAGTTTTCAGATGAAATTATATCAATATGTGAGTCTTGAAATGATTAATGTTCTACCCTTAATAAGTTATTTTCAGGGTAGTTTTTGTAGTTATCATTAAATTACAAATAATAAATATTAATATTTAATTGCCAATGGATTTAAATTGGAATAAAATTTAAGTGAAATAATTTGGTATAAAAATAATCATAACTCAATCAATTTTTATAAAATATAAATTTATTCTATATTTTTCGATTCACTTTTTATAATCAACAAAAGATTAATTTTAACTTACAATTAAATTATAAATCATTAAAATTAATATTAATGGATTACATTGTAACAATACCTCTTACATAATATGAAATTTATGATTATAACTAGTTATATAATTTTTGTAAATATGATTTTTACATTTTTTAAATGTTATTTAAAAAAAACATATAAAAATTTATTTTAGTTTTATAATGAAGAGAGATTAATAATGTTTTAAAATTAATATTCAAGATAACAATATCATCAAAAAAATATTTTCAGTACCCAAAATGGTTTATTGCGAATTTTTTTGGGTGAATTTAAAACAATCCGAATCTGAATTTCAATATTAAATCACACTCATAAAATAGTATACAGAGAACTGTTTTTACTAATGTTACTTTTTATTTATTTTCTAAAAATGATTGAATTGGGATATTTATGAATAATGATTTTCTAAATATTGATAATTATATTTTATCATTATAGATTTAATTACATACTTGTTTTGTAATCATAGAGGAAAAAATTATGATTGATAAAATAAAATATTTATATATTTTATAGAAACTAATATTTTTAACAACAGATCCATATTTTGAGAATAATCTCAAAAATTTATCCAATGAATATTTCAACAAACTAAACAATAAAAGATGTTTTTTGTAATATTAATATCAAATCTATATACATAGTATATAAATAAAAATACGAAAACATAAATACAAACCATTTTATTGAAAAATTATCTTTTTTAAATCTAGTTTTCAGAATTTTTTTTCATATCAATTTATAATTTTTGAGAGGTTAAAAAATTTATTTTTACATAATACTATATAAAATGGATTCAAAATAATTCATTTCGGGAATTTATATATTACATTAAAAATTGGATCCCTATAAATAATAGATATTTATTTTTATACTAAGTAATGTTTAATAAATACCGTAATAATTATTAATTAAATTTCTAAAATTTATATTTAAAAATCTATTTTACATATAATATTTATGTCATATTTATCATATAATATTATAAATTAAATTCATATATTTATATATATATTATATATATTAATATTGAAAATATTTTAAGTTAATATTTTTATAAATATTGAGTTATATTGTTTTATAATTAAAAAAATCAATGGAGTACTCAATATACATATTATATATATGAAGAACGAAAAATTTTAAATTATAATATTTACAAAGGGAATATGTTCATTGACTATATTTAATTCTTATTTTATATAAACTTTATATCATTAGTTATTTCCACTCAAACAACACCATGCATTGTTTATATTGGTTTTAATTTACCATATATGAATTATTTAATTTTGGGGTATATTTTACCCCTTATTTAATTATTAAATGTAAATGTATGTAGAATATATGTTTAGTAATAATATATCAGGTGAAATACTATGTTTTATGTGATTTGGTTGTAATTTACCACATATGAATTCATTGTAATATCAATTACAATTCAAATCTTTTATGAGTTTTTTCCAAATCAATTTCATTTCTATTAATCATATTAAATGATTGTATTATAAACATATAGTCTATTGAAATAATATATTACTAAAAATACTTGGATGTTATAAAATATACTACCTAAAATTGAATACATATAATCGGACTAATAAAAATAAATAAATTAAATAACATGATTATATAATTATTTATTATGTAAAAATATATGTTTTATGATAAATGGGTAAAATTGAAGAGAAACCCTAATTTTCCAAGATGTTTGGCATTATAGTATAGTTTATATCGCATAAAAACATAAAACAATGTATTTGATTGTTATTATGAAAACCACTTGATAGGAATGTTATTATTTAATTTTGGAACCCATAGTCCTTAAATAGTTATTTTTTCTAAGGTCATATTTGTCTCTCCCAAAAAAATGACTAATTTTTTTAATGTTAGCTGACAACATTTTCAGTAGTTTTATCGTTATATATATATATTTACCAGGGTATGTATTTCCTCTATGAATTAAGAGTATGTTATTCATTGGTAAATTATATAGGACATGTATCTGATAATTTTTTTCTTTGGTCTTGAATGGATACAGAGATCTAGTATCCCATGTAGACTAGTAAAATGACCTTAATGGTGTAACATACTGTATTTTCATTCCATGAAACTAGTGCCACGTACTCAGTTTCCCAAAGGCCCCAAGAAAATTTCCCCAAACACCAAGACATTCCAATTAGAAACAAGGCCCTAGGGTGTAATAGTGGGTAAAAAATTCCCTCATTCGCAATGTGTAACATAGAGGAGTAATAAAAAAATTGGAAGCAATAAATTTCATATAACTTAAATAAATAGTGAATGACTAATAATATAATTAACTAAGCATCATTCAACATTAAAGAAGATGCAAAATGACACATTTTATAAAAAAAATCTAAAAAAATTACACTTTAGTAATACACAATATAAGTGTCAAAAAAATTGAAACAGAATGAGACTAAGTGGAATCAGAAGCCTCCTCTTAGTACTATATACTCTGAATCCTAAGCATCTCCACTAGTACTTTTAGTAGTGCATGTTCTCTGATCAATACATGCAATCATATAATCTGTTTGGGCCAAAAGAATGACCAATATACAGTTTAAGATTAAATCCAAGTAGGAAACCACCAATGGTCTATTCAAATAAGTCCATATATATATATAACACTAAATGTACAATAGTAAAGGAAATTAACAATTGGTTCTCAAAATTTTTTATAAAATAGATGTCCCTAAAGATAATGGTAAACATGTATATGTGAAAACATAATCCAAACTTGTGGTTTGGGGTGGAAGATTCCTTATTAGACATTTATTTTATTATTCATGTTCCCTAAATTATATAAATTCTCCTGGATTATCCTTGTACTGATGACAGACGATATAGAAGCTACCATCAACTCATGACACAATAAACATTCGATCATTATCCAATAGTTTTAGGCCTGGTTATCTCCCAATAGATCCTAGGTTCACAAAATAGTTTAAAATAATGATAAATATAATCTACCACCATAAATTTGGTTCACTAATGGCCTCTTCACAGTTAACCTCTTGTACCCATCCATTATCTGTTAACTAATACAATTCTTTACCCATTGTATATACTTTGGAAATAGTCACATGCGCCCGACCTTGTCTTTTAACTGATATTGTGGCTCACCCAATGCTAATGACATACCATAATCATTTAATTAAATTAAAAATTATTTATCAAAAGCATCAAATTATAATTAAACAATGACATGGTCTTAATATAATCAACCCACACAGGGATGTTTTAATAAATAACCAACATATGTAAATTAAACCATTTCATTGTAAAACAAGGATGACTCACATGGGAGAAATATATAACAAGGCTATTATGAAATTTTAATAGTTATATGGCCTACCAAAAAAAATATCTCAATTGAAAAATTTATATAATGATAAAAACATTCTCAAAAACCCAATAATGGGAGTTCAATTCAAGCTTCATAGGTATTCTCACTCGCACAACCATCCCACAAAAACATACCCATGGGGTGGCCCAAAATCAAGAATCACAACCCTAAACATGGTATCAAATTACATAATCAATTACCTATTCATAAATATAGAATAACAAGGTTCATTATTCAATTAAGAGACACACTAAAAGTGGTAACATGACACTCTAGAATATATAAACATCGCAAAAAATTGTGAAAATCCCGAGTCCACCTACCTCATACTCGTAAGACTCTCCACATCATGCATTGGGATTTCATTCACCCTAGAACAATGGGTATATAAGAAAATGTGTATAAATACCCAACCTTAAATATCGGGATCGAGAGAAGAAATTAGGATGAAAATCGCAATAAGAATCGAGAGCTCACTGATCGGGTTCAAACACATGTGACGATGAAGGAATCAGGGTTCAGATGATCAATCGAGGAGGAAAATGACTCTTGATACTATTTTTTATTACCATGAACAATCCTTCTATCCTTCCAATGAATCACAATGATACTACCCAATTTTATCATAAACAGTAAACAGATTATGTACTTGAAACAACACATCATTTTCATAGATATTATCGACCGACTATTTTGTGGCTGTGTACATAGACTACACAATGTGTAGCCTTTCCAAAATGGTATGTACTTATTTGTACATGACATGTAGTTCCCAATAACTTCATGCAATAGGCCTCAAACCAGCACCTTGACATATTTCCTCACATTTTCTTATGAATTAACTGAAAATGAAGGATTTATACCTCAAAGGAAGAGCCAAGTTCATAAAAAAATCCCCCTTAAGGAAATTTCTCCCCCAATTTCCATTATAAGGGTGATAATGAAATATATGTGAACATCCTCAGCCACTATGATTGTATGATAGCCTCCCTTTCATAAGTCATGTTATAAACTCATATCTGTGACCATACAACCCATAACAACAGAACCATATTACCATATATAACCTCTATTCTTCGACCCAGAATATTAATGGGACTCTCCCCAAAGGATTCATATTCCTATAACTCAACTTCCTCATGATGAATGGTGTGTTATGGATCTAAATGGTTATGTCACATCTCTAAAATTTGGAAGAAATCTTTCTTAGCCTCGTACCTATGAGGAAACTGAAATTGATAGGAAATGGGCACGACCCTCTTCAGAATCTCAAACTGACTATCGTATCTCGGAAAAAACATACATTGTCTCTTAATTCATTTATGTCAAAACCTAAATGAAACATGCAAGAAACCTCCATCCCCATCATAGAATAGTATTTTCTGTTTGTAGAGATCAACATACAAATTCTGATTATTCAATATAGTATACATTATCTTCTTAAACAGCTGGACCTATTCAGAAGTCTCCTACACAATATGTGGTCCAAGTAAAGCTTCCTCACCTACCTCCAGCCTACATAGGTTTTATTGGAATGACCTACCATAAAATCCTCATAAATTCACATATATTTTGTCTACTAAAACTATTATTGTAGGAAAATTCAACCAGAGGAATATGATTCCCCCAATTACCACCAATGTCTAGAATTCATGCTTGTATAAAGTCCTTTAGAACATGTAACGTACGCTCTGACTAGCTGTCCATTTAAGGGTGGTATGTTTTCCTTAGAAAAGCTTGTGTTCCCATTTCCAACTATCAAATCTTCCAAAAAATAAGTAATATGGGAATCCCTATCAATATTGATATAACTAGTGACCACATGAATTCGTACCACCTCACGAATATATATCTTCCTATGCTAGTTAACATTGAAGGACTCCTTGATCAACATGAAGTGAGAAAATATTGTATTTCTATGAACCACCACCCACACTTCATAAATATGTCAAGGAAACCTTGGTAAACACATAATGAAATTAATCATGATTTCATCACATTTCCACTTCAGAATAGGTGACTCCAGTTAATGCATGGCTGTCATTGGATGTTATGCCTTCACTTACTGAGTTGTGGAACACCTTCTAACAAACCCCACCTCATCTCACTTTATACATGGCCTCTAGTACTCATGATGAAAGCCACATTACATCTTTGTATCAATTTTATTCACTTCCATAGATGATGAATGAAAACCATATATATTCTCATCACATATTTCATCTAGAGACCATACATGTCCATGGTACACAAGATCTCATAACAACATATCTTCCAAACATGAGGGGGATCCTCACCTAATACACATCCCTACAAGGCTAAGACCTGAGAATTTGATAAATATCTCATCCTCAATCTATCCAGTATGTTAGAAGTCACAATTTATGAAAAAAGTAATGTCTATCAAAAAATTTCATGAACCATCATGTGTATCTCAATGAACAATGCCATAATATTTCACTTGTTATTTCCCTCTTACACAACCTATTTCTCAGTCCTCCTACAATGTGAATATTCCTCAGCATTACCATTACAATGAATGTTGTAACATTCAAGGTCGAAATACTAAAGTCACTCCACCCATATTCATTTCATCATATTTAGATCATGGGGAATAAAGATATACATGATACATTTGTGGTCCAGGTACACCAAAAAATTCTCCCCTAATAAGTAATGTCTCAGATAATGTAAAGCATGAAAAAATGAAGAAAACATGAGAGTTTTCATTATATAGATCTTCTTATATTTCTTCATATACTATGACTCGTCATAAACTAATCAATCTCCCCTACATAATAACAACACCCAGACCAATACAAGATGTGTCATAGTACACAGTTTAACTATTTAATAGTTCAAGAAAAAAAGAATTAGTGATGAAATTAATCACCCTTTCATCTTATGAAGGGCCATCCAAGAAGAATTTATCCATATGTACATCAGAACATTATTTTCTTATCCCTTCATCACTGCTTTTATGCATGATAAGTCTTGTATGAAACACCTGTACTGAGTATCCATCCAATGAATACTTTTCACCTTAATGATGTTTTTGGTTGGCTACAATATTTATACTACCCTCACCATATATAGGTCTAATAATAATCTTTTCTCTAATATTACATGACCTAAGAAATGAATCATATCCATACAAATGTTCATGTTTGAGTGTTATCATATAACTTATGATCTCTTAGAGTACACAAAATTATCTCTAGATATGTGGCATGGTCTTGTTGGTTGTAAGAATATACCAGGATATCATCCATGAAAACCACTCAAAAAACCAATGATGTATAGAAAAACAAAGTTAATTGGTTCTATCAAATATGTTGGCGTGTGTAATGTCTTGGATCTCTATATATGTTTACTTTTATATTATATGGGAATTCTTTCATGACCAGCCTCTGAGACGACATGCAGTTCCAAGGCCCGGTGAGCCCGGAACAAATTTTTCATTTTAATTTAATAATTAAACTACGTGCAGATGTGGTTTTCTGGAAACAGTGGCATAAATAATGAACAAATGTTCAGATTGGAAATCCGAGGGCACCGTTGCCTCCAGAGAAGCGGGTCTAACCTAGGAGAGATCTAACATCGGCTGGCACATGTAGGTGGTGAAATCTGGTTTTTGGACATAACCATAATAAAATATTTATTAAAAATATTTTATTAATTTTTGTTACAAAGAGAATTTTTTATCCTTTTATATAATGGTTTTTACAGGGGTCCAGGTTTACAGAACTCATAACCCTAAAACCCTTAGAGTATCTAAAGGCTCTGGTAGAAACCCAAATGAGGAGACGACGTTCATGACGAGTTTTACTGGTGACGATGATGCGACGACCAGATATTCCCCAATGAATGACGTGAATCCATGTAGGGATTTAATCTCTTGGTGATTTCTTTTTCGTTCATCATTACTACGATAAACGCGGACTAATCCACAAAGAGATTAGCCCACAGATCGAGCGTATTTTTAGAATGGGCTTATTACATGGATTTTAGGGTAGATCTTCATCCTTGAGATTTAATATGTTGATCATTTTGGTTTTGGTCTAAGGGTGACGAACCCAGATCGTCTAGAATAATGATCGACGTCCGTCCCTCTAGTTCATTTTGTGATTAAATTCCATATTTTTCATGGAGACTCATCATTCTTCCCCGTGCTTGACGTTTATATTAGAAATCAACTGTTTTTATTCATATGTTTTCACGATGATCTATAAATTTGGATCCCACCTTAGGGCGTTGCTATGGAGGTGTGACAGTGGTGGTGATGGATGATTCAGATCAGATCGAGAGATATGAGTTTTTCAGCGTTTTTTTTATGAATCATCCCTTGTTTTTTGATCCGATTGAATTTAAAAAACACCTAGATTCGGATTTTGGATGATGAATCGAACAAGCGTCTTCAGTTTCTTGGAAAACGGATGATAGAATCAAGATCCTGGAGATCGGCAAAGGCAAACAGAGAAAGAACATCATTCTGGAGAAATCTCGACTACACGACGAGTAGTCAGGGATACAGGACATGTGTTCATCGGAGATCCACCTGGAGTGTACTCTGGGAGAACATAGTCATGGGTTGGCTACACAGCCAAGAACAGGATGTGTAAACCCTTTCCCAGCCATACCCATCCAGATACACGAGATACCCTGTGTACTGGTACATGGACAAGGTGACACGGGTTGAATCTGTATACAAGCACATGGCCATCGTACATAGAGTGAACCCCATGTGATTGGACCTAGTGTGTAATCATTCTAAATTATGTGTAGTTTATTTTTATATGACATTCCTAGAGACGCGATCCATTTACACAAGAAGTACTCGGAGTCAAGGGACACGGTGTGTGATCATTCTACACATCGTGTAGTCTAGTTTCTCGAACCTGGACTGCAGGCATGGGACATTTACGCAGGTAGTACCTGGGGTCAAGGAACATGACATGTAACCATACTACAAGACATGTAACCTATTTTACATGGCTTGAGTCATTTGTCTTCTGTGACTTGGACTAGCTTTCTTATGGTTCGTTCCCTTGGTCTTTCCCCTGACGGTTTCTGGAATCATTTCATATTTACAAGAGTATGATCCATATCACAAGACATCATGAATTGTGTTGTTGGAATCCCCTCTATGAGACTTGGAGATGGATCCTCTATTCCTTCCTGGTACTCTAGGTAGAGTTCTTAGTATAGATGTGACCAACTTCACCCGGGCGTCGATCCTCTACTTAGCGGATTAGTTCAGACATTGTTGAAGGAATAACCCCATGGATATTGGTTGGGATCCTCATCTAATCATCATATTCTCATGTAATTTTGGATTGTAATATCCTAGAATGAGTACTTTGTATCTCTCTCTTCAGACCTAGGAGTGTGTTCTCCATGTTACGTGCTTAGTGGAATTATCGAGCTGGATCATAGTGGTGGTTTCGCGATGGTCGATTGTGTTTGGGTATATCTAGATATTCTTCTTATAGGTTCTGTAATCATATATTGTATAGATATTATTGTATCCTTCCTTTGTGGTATTTTCCCTTTTTGTATTTATTTGTGGTTTCGAGGTCTCCTACTGGGAATTTTTATACTCACACCTGCACGGGCTTTTCCCACACGTGACATGTCTTGTGAAGATGAGCGGGCCTCTGAAAGGATTCTAGGTGGACTATGATTAGATGGTTCTCAGTGAGATCAGGAAGGCTGAGGTTTGTTACTAAGGCTACAGAATGTAGTCATAGTTCCTTTTTTACAAGTTGGACATTGTTGGAGACTCTCTTTTGGTGGGAATGTACTTTTGTCCCATGGTTTTACATTAATGTACATTTTTATCCTATAGTACTATGTTGGTTGAAATTTTATTGTATGCATGCATTTAAATTTTTAGTAACTTGTTCTTTGTCAGCTTGTGGGATTGGGGAGTTGTGGCTCAGGCCCCACTGGTATGGGTCGTGAATGAGTGGTATCAGAGGTGGTCAGTTCTACATTAGGACCGAGAGTCTGTGAGTTGGTTTGGGGAAATAATGTAAAGTGTTTCGAGTTTGGCATTCAGGCCAGGGACCCCAGTGTTGGTGGGGGCGGCTGACATATCCATACACAAGGACTCTGATAACATTCATTTCGACTCGGAACATGAGAACACTATTTTTAGGGAAAACTAATGGTACATGCATCATAATGGAATGGGTTGTGGTTTCCATGTCCTTCTTGAGTCATCTATCCACATATACTCACTATCAGTGATACATCTTGTTTCTTTATAGGATTCCTCTACGATGCGCACCAGCTAGGATCTAGAAGCTCGATCACAAGGATGACCCCATCAGTGATGAATCTTCGATAGAGGGACCAAACCCCCTAGTTTTACCTTCGGGTGGTGTGCCAGCTATTTCACCACCTGTGGAGAAGTGTTTAGTGCATGGTGTACTAGTAAAGGAGGATCGTCGGCTGAATGAACTCCACGAGTTTCAGAGATAGAGACCACTCAAGTTTCAAGGTGAGCTTGACCCTCAAGAAGTAGAGGACTGACTTGAGGTAGTGGCCAGAGTTGTCCATTTGGTTAGGACAATAGTAGACCAGATGTTTTTTCTGGTAGTGATCCTTCCGTTGGGCGTGGAAGGACGATGGTGGTGTTTGGTTATCCAGACCCACGACGAAGTGACTCTTGCATGGTCAGAGTATGGGCATCTCTTCCGAGAGGAGTTTTCAGTAGTTAACCTGAGATCAGTATATATACATGTGACTCTTAAGCTCCAGTAGGGAACCATGATGGTGGATGACTATTCATCGAGGATAAATGACCTCTCACGGTTCTCGATCGATATGGTCCGATATTAGTACTTCAGATATTGTACTTTTTAGTGGGTCTTTCATAGAGATATTCTAGATAGCATCATCCCTATGAGAATTCCTACATCTGCTGGGGTGCTTGAGAGGGCTTTGTTGGTTGAGAGCTTCTTGGCAGAGTAGAGACAACCGAATATTTTCAGTAGTGAGTGAGATGTAGTAGAGACCTCAGCAGTAGGGAGCCGACGTCAGGGACCCAGGCATGGGAGACATTATTAGAGGATATCACAAGATAGGGGATCTGTCGTACAGGGTTCACAGGGGACATCCAGCCAGCCTTGAGAAAGGTGATGCTACTCATGTGATGGCACGGGACATCTCGCTTGAGATTGTCCGAACCGTCGTACTATTGACATGGGCGAATTGGATGGACCACCGATGTACAGGTAATGTGTGGAGAAGACAGATATCCATGGTGGACGATGTTTTAGTGGAGCAGGGAGAGCAGCTGGAGGTGGCCAGTGTTTTGACCTTTTTCCACCACCACCCCAGGAGGTCTGCCCTTGGCTTAGGGACCTGGTGGACATAGGAAGGGACAACTGCAGGCAGTAGAGGCTTATGACCCAGGTGCTCTCGGAATGATTCGAGGTATAATATATGTCTTTTCTACATTGGCTGACATTATGATATACAAAGGTTATAGTCATTCTTTTCTGGATGCTTATCCTATTCATGACCATGAGATTCTAGTTGAGACATTGACTCGACCCTTACGATTAGAAACACCAATTGGAGAAGATTCAGATATCACACACCTTTTCCGATAGAGTGACATGACCCTTTGAGGTGATAGTTTCAGTTGGATCCTCTTGGTGGTAGCGTAGAGGCCTTACAATTTCATTCTTTTTATGAATTGTCTATCCATAGTTCATACCCATATTTATTATTTTAGGAGAAAGGGGATGTGTGTCTGCAGTAATGGAATGTGGTTCTACTTCGTCGATGAAAATAGACCAAGGAAGAACAGGATGGACTCGTGCGTAGGAAGGTACAGACAATTTGACAACAGTTGGCAAGTCTATCCCTTGGCGCGGTAGATGTTACTACTTTCTATTTTCTAGCAGCAGTGGATGAGTATGAGGACGTCTTTCCAGATGATGTCCTCGGACTACCTCCCCATCGAGTGATAGATTTATACATTGAGTTGCAACCCATAACGTCACTGATAACACAATCAGCATATTAGATGGCTCCTGTAGAGCTTCACGAGCTAAGAGTGTAGCTGGAAGACTTGTAGAAGAAGGGATTTGTGAGACCCATTGTTTCACCCTAGGCGGCCCCAGTGTTGTTTGCCTAGAAGGTAGACAGGAGCTTGAGGGTGTGGGTTGATTACCAGCACTTAAATATGGTGACCATGAAGAACTGGAATCCACTACCGAGGATAGGAGACCTATTCGAACAGGTAAGTGGGGCACAATGGTTTTTGAAGGTTGGTCTACGATCAGGCTATCACTAGTTATGAGTACGGGATGAGGATATACTGAAGACAACTTTTAGATGTCGCTACGGTCACAATGAGTACATGGTGATGTCTTTCGCCATGAAGAAAACCCCAGTAGTGTTTATGGGACTCATGAACCGAACATTTCAGCCCTATCTAGATTGTTTCATAGTGGTCTTCATCCATGATATCCTTGTGTACTCTGCGTCAGAGGAGGAGCACGTGATGCACGTAAGGATGGTTGTCGACACACATTGAGAACACCAGTTGTACACAAAACTATCAATGTTTCAATTATGGAAACAGGAGGTCCACATTCAAGGACATGTTATCTCAGCCGATGGTGTAGTAGTGGACCCAGCCTATGTAGATGACGTGTTAGCATGATAGCCACCCAGGAGAATGACATAGGTGCAAGGTTTCCTTGTGTTGGAAGGATACTATTAGAGATTCATTCTGGATTTCATCAGGATTTCAGTACCCATGACAGCTTTGACCTGAATGGAGAAGCCATTCCTATGGACCGAGAGATGCCAACATTATTTTCAACAATTGAAATAAAGTCTAATGAGTACCTTTATCATGAGACTACCCTAAGAGGGTGTTGAGTACGTAGTGTTCTGCAACGCATCTGGAACTAAGCTTGGTTGTGTCATAATAGAGAGGCATGTAGTGATTGCCTATAGGTCATGCCAGTTGAGGCCACATGAGCAGAACTATGTGACCCATGATCATGAGTTGGAAGTGGTATTCTTCGCATTGAAGATGTCTCGACACTACCTGATGGGAAATTAGTTTACCGACTACTCTGATAACAAGAGTCTCGCATATATCTTATCTAAAAAGGATCTGAATTTGAGGCAGAGGCAGTGGCATGAGTTCCTCCAGGATTACGACTTTGGGATCGTTTATACTCCAATAAAGGGGAACGTTTTGGCAGATTCTCTCATAAGGAAATCCAGTTCGTAGTTTTTCGATGAGGTGACTTGGAAGTTGGACACTTTATAGTTATCTGTCGTGGATAGAGATGAGGGATATTACCCTCAGTTAATGGTTGATACCCCTCCTCTCTTACAATGAGTCAGGGAAGCACATCTCGTGGATGCTAGATGAGAGACTCTACATGCCCAGATATCTGCAGGTGATGCTACCGATGGATATTCAAAATGTGGGGAGAACGTTGTTCTCTTCATAGGGAACACAGTAGAACCCATGATGTTGAAGGAGGAGGTTCTAAGGGAGATCCGTACATATCTTTTGGCGGTGCATCCAGGCATCGAAAACATGTACCAGGACCTATGACCTCAGTTCTGGTGGCCAGGAGTGAAGAAATGTGTGGCGAAGTTTGTTTCCCGGTGCCTTGTCAGCATGTAATGGAAAAGAAAAAGGTTCCAGCTGGTTTGACTCAACCCCTTGAGGATCCAGAGTGGAAGTGGGATGGTATATCTATGGACATCATGATGGACTTAACACATACGTCAAGGGTACATAATTCCATCTGGGTGATCATTGACTGACTCACCAATTCGGCCCACATCGTAGCCATACGGGAATAGAGTTCAGTAGAGTGATTGGTATGCCACTACGTACAGGAGATAGTCCGGATTCATGGAGTTCCATCCATGATCGTCTCAGATAGTTATGGTCGTATTACATCCTGTTTGTGTAAGGGATTGCAGGAAGCATTTTGGAGTCAGTTACGCCTGAGCACATCATTTCATCCTCATACTAATGGCCAGACAGAGCAGAGCATCTATGTTCTGGAGGATATTCTACGAGCTTGAATACATGACATTAGTCGTAGATAGGAGAATAACCTACCACTAATGGAATTTTCTTATTATAACAATTTTCATTCCAATATTAGTTTGGTATCATTCGAGGCTTTGTACGGGCGACCTTGCAGGTCACTGCTTTGCTAGACTGACCCAGGAGTGTCAGGACTCATGGGCCCAAAGATGGTGTGAGCTATTACGGAGAAGTTTCGGGTCATCCAGGAGTAAATGATGACTACACCGAGTCATCAGATGACTTATTATGACATAATATAGAGTCACTTGGAGTTTGTGGAGGGAGACAATGGGTTCTTTCAGGTCGCACGTTGATGGGGATTGCAGTGATTTGTCCAAAGCGGCTCGCTATCTCCAAGGTTTGTTGGCCCATTTCATATTTTGAGTATAGTTGTACAGGTGGTGTACAACTTGCCTCATCCTCCACAGATAGACATGGTACACAACGTCTACCTTGTGTCGTAGCAGTGGAGGTACGTGCATGATTCATCACACATTATCGACTGGGTGAGCTGGACATCAATGATAAATCGACCTTTGTTTATTACCCAATAGTGATCCTGGATCAGTAGGAGAAGATCATTCGTGGGTGAGTTATTACCTTGGTGCATGTTCGGTGGAATCATAGGAATCTTCAGAAGAGAACATGGGAGCGGGAGGATCAGATTCGTTTGCAGTACCCACATCTTTTTGAGAAATCTATGTTTTGGCTTTTTGGGGACGTAAAGCCCTAAGGTTGGAATGATGTAATGTCATATATTTCTCTATATGTTTATTTTAATGTTATATGGGAATTCAATCGAGACCAGGCTATGAGACGACGTGCAGTTCCGAGGACCGGTGAGCACAGAACAAATTTTTAAATTTAATTTAATAATTAAATTACACGTGCGTGTGGTGTTCCTGAAAAAGTTGAATAAATCCTGAATGGGTGATCATATCCGATATATGAGTGAATCATTGCATCCAGAGCAACGGTTTTACCCTAGGAGAGACCTATCATCAACTAGCGTTAGTCGGTGGTGAAATCGGGTTTTTGTACGTAACAATAATAAAATAATTAATAAAAATATTTTATTAATTTTTGTTACAACAAGATATTTTTATCCTTTTAAATAAAGGTTGTCGTAGGGGTCCAGGGTTACAGACCTCATAACACTGAATCCCTTGGAGGCTCTGGGGGATTTGGAGGAAACCCCAATGAGGAGACGACGTTATCGATGGGTTTAAATGGTGATGATGATGCGGGGACAAGATTTTTGCCAACGAACGTCGCTGATCGAAGTAGTGATTTGATATCTTATTGATTTATTTTCCATTCACGATTCCTAGGATGAATGCGGACTAATCGACGAATAGATTAGCCCAGGGATCGATCATATTTGCAGGATGGAAAAAATTCAAGGATTTTCGGGAAAATCATCATCCTTGAGATATAATTTTTTGATCATTTCGGTATTGTTCTAACGTCGATGAACCTGGATCATCATGAACATTTATAGAGTTTCATCCCTCTTGTTCGTTTTGCGATTAAATTCCCCATTCTTTGTGGACACTCCACGTTCTTCCCCAAGCTTGATGATCTTGGAGTAAATCGATCGGTGTGCATTCGTATGTTGGTGCAATGATTTATGATTATGGATCCAACCTCAGGATGATGATAGAGAGGTGAAACTACGGTGGCGATGGACGATTCATAGCGGATCAAGATATATGAGTTTTTCGGCATTTTCTTTCAGATTAATCAATGCTTGTTTTATGAACTAATTGAAGGTCCCAAACACCTGGATTCAGTGTTAAGATGATGAAATGAACAAGAATATCGACATTCATGGAAACTGTAAACCAGAATCATGATCCTGAAGATCGACCGAGGTGAGTGGAGGAAGAACAGTGTTCTGGTGAAATGTTGACTACACGATGTTTAGTATGGGCTACACGGCGTGTGCTCATCGGTGAACCACCTGGCGTGTACTCCAGAATTACACAGAAACGGGTTGGGTACACATCCAAGGACACAGCGTGTATACCCTTCGCCGGCCATACCCGACCAAATACATGGGATTCCCCGTGTAATGGTACATGGAAAAGGTGACACGGGTTGAGGCCCTGTACGGGCACTTGTCCAGCGCACACGGAGTGAACCCCAAGTGCTCGGACACGATGTGTAATACATCTACACGTCATTTAGTTAATTTTTATACGACAATACTAGAGACACAGGATGTTTACATGGGAAGTACCCAGAGTCAAGGAACACCACATCTGATAATTCTACACACCATGTAGTCTAGTTTTACACACTTGGACAGGGGACATAAGTTGTTTACATGGGATTTACTAGTGTCAAGGAACATGGCGTGTAACCATACTACATGTTGTGTAACCTGTTTTACTTGGATTGATCCATTTGTCTTCTGTGACTTGGACTAGCTTTCTTAGGGTTTGTTCCCTTGGTCTTTCCCCTCAAGGATTCTTGTATCATTTCCTATGTACAAGAGTATGATCCCTTTAGTAGTACATTCTTGAATAGAGTTGTTGGAACCCCCTCTGTGAGACATGGATTCAGATCCTCTATTACTTCTTGATACCCTAGGTAGAGTTTTTGGTATCGACGTGACCAACATCACTCGGGCACCGATCCTCTGCTTAGCGGATTAGTTCAGACAGCGTTATTGGAATCACCCAATGGATATTGGTTGTAATCCTTTTATGAGAATCATATTATCATTTAAATGTGGAGAGTTTTCTCCTAGAACGATAACTTTTTATCTCTCTCTTCCTACCTATATGTGTGTTGTCATTATTGCATGCTTAGTGGAATCTTCGAGCTGGATCTTAGTGGTGGTTTTGCGATGGTCGATTGTGTATGAGTATATCTGAATATTCTTGTTATATGTTCTGAAATCATATATTGTGTAGATCTGACTGTATCATTCCTTTGTGGTATTTTCCCTTTTTGTATTCCATTGTGGTTTCAGGGTGTCCAACTAGTTATTGTTATACTCACCCATGCATGGGCTATGCCCACACGTGTCATGTATTTTGCAAACGAGTTTTCATTTGACATGATTCTAGGAGGACCAGTACCAGACAGTGGTCAGTGAGATCATGTTGGATGAGTTGTGTTCCTACAACTATGGATTTCATTCCCAGTACCTTTCATTACAGGTTGAAATTTGTTGCAGAATCTCTTTTGGTGGGATTGTACTTTTGGCACAGGGTTTTACATTACTGTACTTTACTTTCATGTCGTACTCTATTGTTTGAAATTTCTGTATATGCATGCCTTTCCATCTTTAGTAGATTTTACTTTGTCATCTTGTGGTCTTGGGGAGTTTCGGCTCGGGCCCCACTAGGACGAGTCGTGACAACGCGTTCGTGAGACCGAAGGGAAAAACAAAATAATCATACAAACCATAACTACAAAAAAACTAGGTCTTAGGTATGTCTAATGATCAAACAATTACATAGTGATATCAAGATCATTATGAAATTTTTGAGAACATTCAAGATCCTCATTGTTAATCAAACAGGTCATTTATCAGTTGCAAGGGATATCTATTTCTAACAATCATATCATTTAATATCTGATATTCTATGTATAGTGTAAGGGTACCATTCTCCTTATTCACAACAATTATCGAAGAACACCAAAAAGATTTACTAGGTCAAATAAACACCTTTACCTATCTATCATATGGCTTCCTCTTTAGATTTTCTAGCATGATTGTATCCATAATGAATGTAGAAATAGATACAAGTGCAGCTCCTGATAGTATATAGAGAATAGTACCACTATTACCAGATATAAAACAAAAAATTCATATAAGAAATCATCCCTGATATAATCAACCATTGTAGGGAAATCTATTTTATGAGTTCCCTGGTCATCCAAATTTAAAATGGAAATCTCTGATGTCATCCAAATTGACACCCATTTCTCAGGTCCAGGTATACTTTCCTTGACATCCCACTCTCTATGGTATATAATCGATCATCCACCTGTTGATGTAATACTCACACAACAATTATAGAAATTGGAGAAATATAGGAAGGAGACTAGAAATTCCATTCTGAGTATGAAATAAAATACATTCATCTCTTTGACCTCAATATTACAAAAGAAGTGACACCCTTCAACCTCAATGTGGACTCCTTAAACTGACACCCACCTTTTGTCATTATCCATTAGAGAATGTATAACATCATAACATCATAAAAAAGAAGACACAAATCCTATGGATCTCTACAATAGGAAAAAATACAAAACTATTCAAATCATGTATTTTAAAGAGATCATAAGATAAAAAAAAATGTGACTAGAATTGTACATTTGACTGTATACTATCTAAGAACCTTTCCCTACGGGGTCCTGGGCACATCAAAAGTATAGAATGTAATTCATCCCTATAACACTTCCTCGATACCCTGATGTCACGACCCGTCCTCGGGGCCCGTGAAATGTCTACCCCAAGCCCGCCTTCCATAGGCCAGGGGCATGCGACTAGCACCAAGGTGTAATTCCCGGTAAAAAAGGGATGGAATTTCCTTTGTAAAGTAAACAAACACCATAGAGAAAGCAAGAAGGAGATGTAAACACTATGTAAAAACTGGGTACAACTTTAAGGGCATAAAAATAAGTGGTCCAGAATACAAACCCAAACTGAATGTAAAGTACAACTCAAAAGGAAAACCAGCAACTGAAAGTAAATCCGCAACATCGAGCCGCCCACTGGAATTCCCACCAGAATGGTGAGTACAGATAGCCTCCAGAGCTCCTCGGGTCCAGCTATCAGCTCCGAGTACATCTCGCCCAGTGGTCCACCTCTAGGTACTGTCCTGCTCCACAAGCCTCAACCACGATCAGCATTGTCTGTCGTCTGCAACCAAAACAACGTAGTGCGGGCATAGCCCGTGAAGGGGTGAGTATAAGCTACTCAGTAGGGAGCTCGAGACCCTCGAAGGTCTCCCAGAATCCACAAAAGATAAACCACAAAGGAAATTTACAATCATGAATTATCATCCAACAACGCTTGGTAATATGCCTATACATATACCTAAGTCATCAATTCCAGTACGCTCCAACTTCTGAGCTCAAGTACAACCAGTCCACACAGGAAAGAAAAACGTAAATCCATACAGGATAGCACAACACAATCCACATAGGAATGAAAAACAGGATTCAGCTCATACAGGTATAATTCTTCGTATGACGATAGAGATGATCAGATATATCCACTGATTCATCTATGTCGTCGGACCCACAAAGGACTGATAGGTACTAACCCCCACAATGAAACAAAAAGGATCAATCATGAAGTTGAAACCATAGCTATTGGAAAAACTTCTTCTATATCACGTACAGTGGGTATACCACTACAACCAAGCGCTTCCCTCTAACCTTGGACTACTGTAGTACTCCACATATCGAGTACTGTGCGCCTGATGCTACAACCATGCACTTCCCACCGTCAGTCTGCCGCTACAACCAAGCGCTCCCCCTCATAGCCTCTAGAGGTACTTCTTTTGTTGAGTACCATGGGTCTGCCGCTACAACCAAGCGCTCCTCTTCCGTGGGTCTACTGCTACAACCGAGAGCTCCCCTGTGCTACTACAATCAAGCGCTCCTCCATCATAGGTCTGACACTTCAACCAAGCGCTCCTCCGTTGTGGGTCTGCCGCTACAACAAAGCACTCCCCCTATTAGCCTCCAGAGGTACTCCTTCTTTTGAGTACCGCGGGTCTGCCACTACAACAAAGTGCTCCTCCACCGTGGCTCTGCTGCTACAACCAAGCGCTTCCCAATGGGCTATCCATAACACACTGAGTCGTTCGATCAACAGTCGACAAGTCTCAACCGGCTCTAGGGTTTCCGCACATAGCATGATCATTCCGGGAGGGTCCACTCCATGATCCAAGAGGTCGATGTATCAACTAGCATGTAGTCCGGAGTTGATGTATCCCAAAAATTACCGTAGTGTTCACTACCGAACCCATGGAGGATTCTCGTGTTGTCTTCATTATCGTCGCAGACGCAACCAGCTCTAGGGTTCTCGCACACAGCAAACTCGTTCGGGAGGGTCCGCTCCACGAGCTGAGGGGTTGATACATCAACTGATACATAATCTGGAGTTTATGTATCCAAAATTTCCATATCGTCAATAGGAACTCAACGTCGTAGACGGCCCGTCAATCGGACCCCCGGTCTGAGAGTTATATGCTTTTTTGTCCCAAGGTCCCGGTTGGTCTTTAAGTCAAAACCAACCCGACCATAATCCACCTGCATCCAAACCTCGGGAGGATTAATCCAAAAGATCTGTCTCATTAATAAGAATCCATCAATGTTGACAGTACGTCAATAAGACGTATGTAGATCATGTTATTTGTGTTTCCGTTCCGAGGGCCTGATTGGTTTCGTGTACGAACAAACCCGGCCGAACACAAAGTACTCCAAATCCTTGAGTACAATATACCGAAATAACTGTCTCGATCCAAGGATCACATTACCGTTGATGGTGCGTTGATCGGAGGTCAGTAACCCAAGATATGTGAAAAAGACCGAACAAGGTCCGAAACGGGGGTTCTGGGCCCGGACAGAATCGGCCCCTCCACCCTGGGTCGGCCCGAACAGGGTCCGGGTTTGACCCGGCCGGCGCAGCCCGGCCCGGCCTGGGTGGCCCGGCCTGGCCTGGGCGCCACCCAGACCGGCCGGCGCGGGTGCGGCCCGGTCGCCAGGCGGCTTGGCCGTAATGGCCGGGCGATGCGCAAGGGGAGCGCCGCCCCCTTGAATGATCCGCGGCCTCGCGTGGGGCCGCCCTTTCCAGCGGATGTGGCCGCCGACCGCATCCTGTCCCCCTCCGGTCCCGCGCGGTCACGGGACCACGCCGTGCCGCCGCGGCTTCAGTCGTGCCGTCTCTTTTCGGCGGCGTTCCGGGCGCCGCCACCACCTGCCGCCGGCGCCGCCGTGCCGGCGAGGCATGTAGGCGGGCTGCTCCACGGACCACCGGACAAGTTCTGGTGGTCGGAAAAATGCTCCTTCTACTCCAATGGCCCTCTCAGGGCCCGTCCTTCACTGCGAGGACCTCACATCATCAGTGCGGCATGTTTTTTTGTCGTCTGTTGTTCAGCACACCAAGAACGAAAAGGGTGGTGGGTTCGGACTTATTCATTGGTCCGCACCCACCGCGTTAGCGATTTATAAAACTCTCACAACAAATATTTAATCATACTTTGTGGGTATAAATCACAAAGATTTAAAAGACTCAAAACCCTTACCTCAATGTTTTCGTCGAATGTAAGTTCGTCGCGGAAGAAGAGGATCGTCGCATCGCAGAAGGGGCATCGATGTCATCGCAGTACACGGCGTCGCGTAGTCAAACTCTGAGTATTAAAAACACACAGATTTAATTTCACCAATTAATCCCATGTTGAGGATATAATTCACAATGGAATTAAGGAACCACAATCCACTACCTCAATCGGTTGTTGATCGAAGATTGTTGCGAGGAAGGAACGTCGCGAAAGAAACGTTGTGGATGAAACGTCGTGAAAGGCGGATCGTCGGCATCGTCGATCTTCGAGGGTTCGGCGCTATTCGTCACCCTTCGTTGGAGGTCGGCGTTCTTCGTCGGTGATGATGCGTTCTTCGCGTTCTTCGCGAAGGAGGATGAAAATCATAAAGCTTTATAGCTTACCCCAATTCCTCTCAACAATCAACTCCCCAACATAAACAAGTGTTGGTCTTATTTTATTACTGATGCCAACAATTAGAAATTCAATGTTAATAAACGAACAATTAATTCTATGAATTAATTGTAACGACTTAACTGCCCAATTAATAGGGGATTTTCTTAAACAGAAAAATGCACGGTTGACTATCATTAAAGAGGGGGTTGCAGGTGTGTTACTTAGAGGGAAAGAAACTGTGGGGATCGTGCGGGACCCACCTCAAAAATATCCTACCAAGTGGGTAGGATATTTTGGGTTCCACCCTATCCTCTTAACTTGGCTTAAGTGGCTTAAAGTGGATTTAAGTGAAATAAAATAAATTTTTGCACCACTTTTATTTTATTTCTTAACTTAACCCCAAAAATTAAAAACCACACCTGAGCAAATGAAACTCCGGAAAGGGAGTTTCTACGAAAATACTAGAGTTTCAATTCCATTGGTTCCCTCAGAATTCGATTTCGAGCATCAGTTCAAAAGTTAGAAAAACCCGCTCATTCGTTCACTGACCGTACCCGAGCCAAACTTCGGAAAATGATTCCGGGCACACCGGGCCTCGGAATCAGGTGCCATCAGAAACTGCATTCTTGTAAAATTACAAAGAAATTAAGAAAAAAATTTCCTTGAATTTTTATGGGTCTTTACACCTGAGCTGATCTACCACATGGCCTCCAAAAAACTAGAGTCCAGCTAAAAAAATGATGACCACAACCGCAACCTAATCAGTCTGATGTATTCAATTTCAGTGACTATTGAGAAGACGCTCACCCTATTTATTGAATGTCGAGTTGTTGTGGACTCTCTCTCTAGGTTCTTGTGGAAACATCCTACAAAACCATTGTATTTATCACATCATGTAACAATATCTTCACATGATAGGGTCAATCGGGCACTGAGGTCTATTATACACATCATTCTCTCACTAGAAGCACCTTTTATTGCTACCAAATATAGGTTTTGAGTAATAGATTATTTATGTGTACTCTCTCGATGAAGATTAATGATACTGGTTGAAAAATTACCAGATCTCTTTGTCAAACAGCCCAAAGAAATACCTCTATATTCCCTCTAATAATTCTTAGTAATCAGTTACTGATTCATTATAGTAGATACATTTATTAGTAGAAATATATTCACCTTCAAGTGGATTTCATACCTGATAACATCCTCAAATTACAAAGGCCATGATATATCATCATCCATCAGCAAAAATGTGAAGTTCTCAAGATCAGTAACGTGTGTGAACTAATCCATAATTGATAGAGAGACAAACTACACATGCATAAACTCACTGGCATTGTAGAACCTCTACATAATTGGATAGATGTATTCATAGAAGAATTTATGAAAATATCACGATTACATGTCTTGATGATTCTCTGTCTGTTTGGTAACATCCCACCACCACTTGGTGGAATCACACATCATATTAGTAGAGATCTTGACCCTCCTCTCAATGGGTCTCAATTTTATCCATGATTGATAAAATTTCTCATATCCATGACTCTATGCCCTATTTATACATTCCCCAAAAACGGGGATGGATTATAATCCAAGAACACTCATTTCAGTTATTCCATAGTCATGGATGGTAGTGATTATCCCTGAAATGTTTCCATGAACCTCAAAAATCCATCACGAAATAGTACATTCACACCTGTTTCTGGTAT
Organism: Viscum album; assembly: GCA_963277665.1. Lineage (NCBI taxonomy): Eukaryota > Viridiplantae > Streptophyta > Magnoliopsida > Santalales > Viscaceae > Viscum > Viscum album. The sequence continues at coordinate 2,133,630,904 of OY728147.1, read as the reverse complement.
AAAAGCTAGTGTTACAACCAAAACATATGAATTTACAACTAGTATCCCATGGCATACAACCTTTGAGGTATGATCAATGCCACCCACCTGGCACTATGAGAGGACTTCACGGTTGCATTGCTATGTAATGTCCAACACATTCATTATAGTATAAGCTTATTTATCAAGGTACACAGTTCAAGAGTGTATGGAATATATAGGGGAAGAAAATCCTCAAAAGATAACAGATGATTAGTATAATAGAAGTAGTTACCATATACATCTTGTATATTTATTCCCATAGGTAGTCATTTCCTAATGATATTGTCACGACCCGACCTCGGGGCCCGTGCCGTGACTACCCCAAGCCCGTCTTCCATAGGCCAGGGGCTGGCGACTAGCACCAAGGCGTAAAATCCCAATAACAGGGAAGGCATTGCCATTATAAGTAACAACCACCACAGAGTCAGCAAGCAGAAAGTAACTACAAGTGAAGAAAAGTAATGGGGGCCGGAAATACAAGCCCAACTGTAAAGTACAACTCGAAAGGGAAAAACAGCAGCTGGAAGAACGAAGCGGCTCCTGGGTCGTCCGCCTCGATTCCTACCTGAAGGGTAGGTACAGATGGCTCAGCTCCTGGATCGTCCACCACGGATCCTACCTGAAGGGTAGGTACAGATAGCTCCTCTACTCCACAGGTCCTGTCGTCTACTCCGGGTACGTCCGCCCAGTGGTCCACCTCCGGGTACCGACCTGCTCCGCAAGTCTCAACTGCGATCTGCGCTGTCCGTCGTCTGCAACCAACACAACGAAGTGCGGGCATAGCCCGTGCAGGGGTGAGTATAAGCTACTCAGTAGGGACCCCGAGACCCTTAAGGTCTCACTAAATCCAACATGGATATCCACAAAGTAAAGGCAGCAATCACGAAGTAACGTCAGACTCTACTTAGGTATACACCCATACATATACCTAAGTCATCAAGTAACCCATCCAATCTCAAGGATACACAAAAATCATGAAATCAACGGATAACCATCACCCAGGTATATGCCCATACATATACCTAAGTTATCAAGTGACCCATCTCAATCATGAGGAAACGCAAAGATTCATTGACTCAGCTCAAACCAGGATTTTCATTATCGAAACCGTAACTGCTGAAGAGCTCCGTCTCTAGAGTGTACAGTGGTCCTGTCACGACTCCGAGGCTGCCGCTCACTAACCTAGGACTGCTGAAGTACTCCTCCTGCCGAGTACTGCGGGTCTGCTGCCAACTACCAGGCGCTCCGTCCGCTGAGGGTCTGCTGCCAAATACCGGGCGCTCCGTCCACTGGGCTAGTCGACTCACTCCAAGTCGAGTCAGTCAAGCAGTCGTCAGGTCTCAGCCGGCTACACGGTCTCCGTACTCTGCACGCTCGTCTCCACCGTCGCGGGTCTGTTGCTACAACCAAGCGCACACACTACGTAGAGTATCGCGGGTCCGCCGCTACAACCAAGCGCTCCACCGCCAAGGGTCTGCTGCTGCATCCAAGCGCACCACCACTGTCAAGTACCACGGGTCCGCCGCTACACCCAAGCGCTCCCCCGCCCGCTCGTCTCCGGAAGGGTCCACTCCACGAGCTACTGGTCGATACTCCAAGTATCTCAAAGTCTCACGAAGAAGTGTCTCAAAGATCCGTCTCGTCACAGGGGTCTCAACGCTACAGACGGCGCGTCGATCGGATGCACGGTCTGTGAGTTATTAGCCTTTTCGTCCCAGGGGCCCGGTTGGTTTCGTGAGCGAAACCAATCCCGGCCGTATCTCAACTGCACCCCGAACTCCCATAGGGTATACTCAAAGGGACCGTTACTCAACGTAACCACCAACGCCACTGACGGCTCGTCAAGCGGACGTCCTGTCTGAAAGATATCAGCTTTCCCGTTCCAGGGGCCTGGTTGGATTTCGGGAACAATCCAACCCGGCCATACTCCGACTGCATCCAAAACTCGGGCGGAGTATGTCAAAAGTTCCGTCTCATCAAGAGGAAGTCAACGAAACAGATGGCGCATCAATCGGACGCCCGGTCTGTGAGTTATTGGCATTTTCGTCTCCGGGGCCCGGTTGGTTTTTAAGGAAAAACCAACCCGACCATACTCCACCTGAGTCCAAACCTCGGGCGGAGTATGCCAAAAGACCCGATTCATTAAGAGGAACACAACGCGACTGACGGCGTGTCAATCGGACGTTCGTGGCTCAAGATATGAGCGTTTCCGCTCCGAAGGCCCGGTTGGTTTCGTGAACGAACCAACCCGGCCGAACTCAAAGTAACCCGAAACCTTGAGTGCGATATATCGAAACGACCGTTTCGATCCAAGGATCGCGTTGCCGCAGACGGTTCGTCATTCGGAGGTCCGAGGCTCATGTTACGAGCCAAAAACCGAATCTGGTTCGAAACGGGGGGGTCCGGGTCCGGGCCGACCCGGCCCGACCCCCCCCCCCCCCCCCCGGGGGCGGCGCGGCGGCGGCGCGGCGGCCGGCGGCGGCGGCGACGGCGGCGCGGCGGAGGCGGCGCGGCGGCGGGCCGCGTGGCGGCGGCGGGCCGCGGCGCTCGCGGGAGGCACGCGGGGGCTAAGCCCCGCGTTCTTGACAAGGGGGCACGGCCTTGTGCCGTGCCGTTGCAAAAGAAACGGCCCCCCCCCCCCCCACAAATGGGGGCCGGCTGGAACGAACCGGGGGGGGCTTTGCCCCCCCTCCTTTAATTGAACCGCCCCCCCCTCATTAAGAGGGGGGTTTGAAGAACCGACCGGGGGTTTAATCCCCCGGTTTTATGACATCCGGCCGGCCCGCTGGCCGGCCGGTTTTTACCAACGGGACCGGAAATTCCGGTCCCGCCCTCGACTTCCGACGCCGGCGGCCCGGCCGCCGGTCTTTCCTTCCGCCGCGGCCCGGAACCGGCCGCGGTCTCCTCGTTCCGCCGCGGCCCGGAACCGGCCGCGGTCTTCTCGTCCCGCCGCGGCCCGGAACCGGCCGCGGTGTTTGTCGTCCGGCGCGGTGCGACGGCACCGCGCCCCTTTCTCCGTGCCATGAATCCTTCCAACGCGGCGCGACAGCGTCGCGTTCTTGAAGACTCTCCTCGGCGAAGCGCGACGGCGTTGCATAAAAATAAATGAACGATCATCCGCGTGGTGCGACGGCACCACGCTACTTGCTTCCACCCGCATAAACAAACATGAACGATGGAGGGGGAAATTCGGCCGTGTTCGTGCGGTCCGGCCCCCCTCACGTTAAATTAAAAACGCAACTTAAAATAAATCAAGTTACACGTTAGTCTTGATAGATTCACGATCAAGAATAAATTAAGGAAACCAAAAGAAAACGACAACCCCTACCTTGTCGTCGTCGTCGGACGAGAGGTCGTCGCGGGATTGCTCGTCGCGGAAGAAGGGGGATCGTCGCGTCGACGCGGTATCCGGCGTCGCGTCGCCAATCTCCGGATCAAGATCAAACGGATTTAATTAGTTTAAATCCGTTGATATTGAAATTAAAAAGGGAGAAGAAGAGATCTGATTCTCACCTTAGTTGCCGAACGAGGATCGGCCGCGGAAGAAGAGGCGTCGCCGAAGAACGTCGCAGGTAAGGCTCGTTGACGTCGCAGATCACGGTGTGCGTCGTCAAAATCTGGTCGCCGGCGTTCTTCGCGTTCTTCGCGTTCTTCGCGTTCTTCGCGGGGAGATGAAGAAACAAGGATCCTCTCAAATCCTTTCAAAGGATTTTTAGGTTGGTCTTATTTTATAAACATGCCAACAAACGTAAAAGCGTAAGTAACGAACCATTTAATTCGTTGAATTAATTCAACGAATGAAACAGCCCATTTAATTCACGAAATAAACCGCCCAATTAAATGGTCTGTTAAGAATTAAAGAAAACGCGTCGGTTGACTTTTCAGTTACTTTGACGGGATTTCGCGGGTGCGTTACTTAGCGAAAGAAACGGCGGGGCTCGTGCGGGCCCCACCTCACAAATATCCTATCAAGGGGTAGGATATTTCTGGATAGCATCCTATCCAGTTCAACTCAGTTCAAGCCGCCTTTAAGTGGCTTCAAGTGGCTTCCATGTGGCTTAAGCGAAATAAAATAAAGTTGTCGCAAAATTATTTTATTTCTTAACTTTAAGCCCGAAAATTAAAAACCACACCCGAGCAAACGCAACTCCGGAAGAGGCGTTTCTAAGCGAATACCGGCGTTGCGATTTCATCGGTGCCCTCAGAATTCGATTCCGGGCACCGGTTCAAAAGATAGAAAAACCCGCTCGTCCGTTCACTGAACGTACCCGAGCCAAAACTTCAGAAAATGATTCCGGGCACACCGGGCCTCGGAATCAGGTGCCGTCAGAAACTGCATTCTTGTAAAATTCCAAAGAAAATTAAGAAAAAAAAATTTCCTTGGAATTTACGGGTCTTTACATTACTCCCACCACAGGGCTTTACGTCCCCGTAAAGCTTCACCACAGACTTAGGGAAACAAAGCGGTACCGAGCACGCATCAGAGCCTTCCGCTCCCATGTGCTCACCTGGAGGTTCCCGCGCTGCCAAAGAAAGTGCACAAGAGGAATCGACCATCCTCCTAGGATCCGCTCCTGTCGATCGTCGATCCCCACAGGAACCTCCGTACTTGTCGCCCTGTCATCGACGTCCAACTCCCCGGGGTCGATGACGTGTGAAGAAACATACACGTATCTCCACAGCTGAGACACGTGGTGAACATTATGCACCCGGTGCGACTGAGGTGGTAGGGTCAAGCGGTAAACTTCCTCGCCTACCCTGCTGAAGATCAAAAGGGTCCATCGAAATTCGGAGATAACATGCCGCCTCGGCCACATCTCCGAAACCTCATCGGGTTGAGACCGTATAAGAACGTGTTCATCACCCTCGAACTCAAGAGGTTTCCCTTTTTAGGTTAGAACTGAACTCAAACTCCTGCTGCCACAGGGGTAGGGTTGACCAACTCAAGAGTGATCGGTCACACCCTCTTATGTCTGAGTTTAACATGAGCTGCCCAGGGTTCCCTTTTCGCCGACCAAGGAAAACCCATTCCGATGTTTGCCTAAAACAGTCAACCGGGGTATGATTTGTGAATCAAAACCATACCCAGATCAACGTCGTAAGGCCTCTACGCTGCCACCAAGAGATTCCAACCGAAACTCTCGCCTCGAGGTCAAATCACACCGTCGGCGTAAGCGTGATTATCGAGTCTCCTCCCAAAGGTATCTCCAGACGTGAGGGTCAAGTCTACGGCTTACCCGGAACCTCTAGGTCTGGGACATGATTCGTGGAAGGGTAGAATGATTGGTTCCTATGTCTATAGATATGGCAGCTCGTAGTAGACATAATTCGTACCCCGAATCATTCTTAGAGCTCCTGGGTCACACTCCTTGACCGCAAAGCAGCTATTCTCCTCCCCAGCCCTCCTGCTCCCTGAGCCTGGCGGGGACTACTAAGTCGGGTGGTCGTAACATGTCGAAATGTACACCACCACATGCTACTCTCCAAGCTCTGCTTCCACGTCTGCTACCCTGCAGATTCATCTGTCCTTAGCACTTCCTCCTCCTGAAACATTTTACACGCCCGAGTCTCTGAGACTGGCGCTAGTCTCCTGCCTTTCACTGCTAACGTTCACAACCACAAAGGTTCTCTCTAGCATCCTAGCATAGGTAGGAATGCATAGAGGAAAAGAAATGGTTCAGATGTCCTTTAGACACACTTCGCTCAGAAGTTCGAGTCTAAAGAACTGATCACAACGTAACCAACGAGTACCAAGATTGATTGGTAAGCCACGTTGAGTGCTCTGCTTCCGACATGTCGTACTGTCGAAGCTGTATTAGCTCCAGAAAACTCACAACCACCTCCTCAAGCCAGTCCTCATCCGCCTACGAGTCAGGCTCACTTCGAATCTTGAGGGATTTCTGATGCTAAAACATATGTAAGGCACTAAGCCTGTGGGTCTCTGCTGACCAACAGGTAGTGACATAGCTGGCGCTCTACCCGTAGGTACTAATCCAGGTATCGGTTCGCGTACCGAAGCCTCGTTACTATAAGGACCAACCTCATGGTCACTCTCTGGAAACATCTGGAGCTAAGATCATCATCCGCTCTACTAGTATCCAAGCTAGGCGTAGAACTCTAGCATTCGTCTCCATCCAGTCCACTGCTGCCTGGGAAATCTGTCTCGCCTCGTATCCTCAGAGGCCTCTACTGCTGGAACTCGTGCATCGCGCTCTGCTAGCGTGCACCGTCAGCTAGTGGCATCTGCTGCCTAACGGGTGGTGGTGCTGCTGGTACACCACCCGAAGGTGCCAACACTGAAAAAGGGCCCTGCACTGGAGTCTCGCTGCTCGGTGGGCCATCATGAAAGAAACAACGTAACACGATCAAACGATTATACCTGGTGAGCTGACCTGGTTTGAGCTGTTTTAAGGGGAAAACCCCTTGAAAACACACACGCAATCAGTGTTTTCGTGCACAAAGTCGGAAATCAGTTGTCAGGGTCCTGGTGTATGGATACGTCGGCCGCCCGCACCAACACTGGACTCCCTGAACCGAAAACCACACTCGGTACTCTCAACACTATTGCTTCACAGAAAGAAACATCAGAGTTATAAGTTCTGCGGTAGAACCGAACTCCTTTGATACCAATTTGTCACGACCCGACCTCAGGGCCCGTGCCGTGACTACCCCAAGCCCGCCTACAATAGGCCATGGGCTGGCGACTAGCACCAAGGCGTAAAATCCCAATAACAGGGAAGGCATTGCCTTTATAAGTAACAACCACCACAGAGTCAGCAAGCGGAAAGTAACTACAAGTGCAGAAAAGTAAAGGGGGCCGGAAATACAAGCCCAACTGTAAAGTACAACTCGAAAGGGAAAAACAGCAGCTGGAAGAACGAAGCGGCTCCTGGGTCGTCCGCCTCGATTCCTACCTGAAGGGTAGGTACAGATGGCTCAGCTCCTGGATCGTCCACCACGGATCCTACCTGAAGGGTAGGTACAGATAGCTCCTCTACTCCACAGGTCCTGTCGACTACTCCGGGTACGTCTGCCCAGTGGTCCACCTCCGGGTACCGACCTGCTCCGCAAGTCTCAACTGCGATCTGCGCTGTCCGTCGTCTGCAACCAACACAACGAAGTGCGGGCATAGCCCGTGCAGGGGTGAGTATAAGCTACTCAGTAGGGACCCCGAGACCCTTAAGGTCTCACTAAATCCAACATGGATATCCACAAAGTAAAGGCAGCAATCACAAAGTAACGTCAGACTCTACTTAGGTATACGCCCATACATATACCTAAGTCATCAAGTAACCCATCCAATCTCAAGGATACACAAAAATCATGAAATCAACGGATAACAATCACCCAGGTATATGCCCATACATATACCTAAGTTATCAAGTGACCCATCTCAATCATGAGGAAACGCAAAGATTCATTGACTCAGCTCAAACCAGGATTTTTATTATCGAAACCGTAACTGCTGAAGAGCTCCGTCTCTAGAGTGTACAGTGGTCCTGTCACGACTCCGAGGCTGCCGCTCACTAACCTAGGACTGCTGAAGTACTCCTCCTGCCGAGTACTGCGGGTCTGCTGCCAACTACCAGGCGCTCCGTCCGCTGAGGGTCTGCTGCCAAATACCGGGCGCTCCGTCCACTGGGCTAGTCGACTCACTCCAAGTCGAGTCAGTCAAGCAGTCGTCGGGTCTCAGCCGGCTACACGGTCTCCGTACTCTGCACGCTCATCTCCACCGTCGCGGGTCTGTTGCTACAACCAAGCGCACACACTCCGTAGAGTATCGCGGGTCCGCCGCTACAACCAAGCGCTCCACCGCCAAGGGTCTGCTGCTGCATCCAAGCGCACCACCACTGTCAAGTACCACGGGTCCGCCGCTACACCCAAGCGCTCCCCCGCCCGCTCCTCTCCGGAAGGGTCCACTCCACGAGCTACTGGTCGATACTCCAAGTATCTCAAAGTCTCACGAAGAAGTGTCTCAATGATCCGTCTCGTCACAGGGGTCTCAACGCTACAGACGGCGCGTCGATCGGATGCCCGGTCTGTGAGTTATTAGCCTTTTCGTCCCAGGGGCCCGGTTGGTTTCGTGAGCGAAACCAATCCCGGCCGTATCTCAACTGCACCCCGAACTCCCATAGGGTATACTCAAAGGGACCGTTACTCAACGTAACCACCAACGCCGCTGACGGCTCGTCAAGCGGACGTCCTGTCTGAAAGATATCAGCTTTCCTGTTCCAGGGGCCTGGTTGGATTTCGGGAACAATCCAACCCGGTCATACTCCGACTGCATCCAAAACTCGGGCGGAGTATGTCAAAAGTTCCGTCTCATCAAGAGGAAGTCAACGAAACAGACGGCGCGTCAATCGGACGCCCGGTCTGTGAGTTATTGGCATTTTCGTCTCCGGGGCCCGGTTGGTTTTTAAGGAAAAACCAACCCGACCGTACTCCACCTGCGTCCAAACCTCGGACGGAGTATGCCAAAAGACCCGATTCACTAAGAGGAACACAACGCGACTGACGGCGCGTCAATCGGACGTTCGTGGCTCAAGATATGAGCGTTTCCGCTCCGAAGGCCCGGTTGGTTTCGTGAACGAACCAACCCGGCCGAACTCAAAGTAACCCGAAACCTTGAGTGCGATATATCGAAACGACCGCTTCGATCCAAGGATCGCGTTGCCGCAGACGGTTCGTCATTCGGAGGTCCGAGGCTCAAGTTATGAGTCAAAAACCGAATCTGGTTCGAAACGGGGGGGTCCGGGTCTGGGCCGACCCGGCCCGACCCCCCCCCCCCCCCCCCCCCCGGGGGAGGCGCGACGGCGGGGCGGCGGTCGGCGGCGGTGGCGACGGCGGCGCGGCGGTGGCGGCGCGTCGGCGGGCCGCGCGGCGGCGGCGGCGGGCCGCGGGGCGGCGGCGGCGGCGCGCCGCGAGGCGGCGGCGGCGGGCCGCGGCGCTCGCGGGAGGCACGCGGGGGCTAAGCCCCGCGTTCTTGACAAGGTGGCACGGCCTTGTGCCGTGCCTTTGCAAAAGAAACGCCCCCCCCCCCCCCCCACAAATGGGGGCCGGCTGGAACGAACCGGGGGGGGCTTTGCCCCCCCTCCTTTAATTGAACCGCCCCCCCTCATTAAGAGAGGGGTTTGAAGAACCGGCCGGGGGTTTAATCCCCCGGTTTTATGACATCCGGCCGGCCCGCTGGCCGGCCGGTTTTTACCAACGGGACCGGAAATTCCGGTCCCGCCCTCGACTTCCGACGCCGGCGGCCCGGCCGCCGGTCTTTCCTTCCGCCGCGGCCCGGAACCGGCCGCGGTCTCCTCGTTCCGCCGCGGCCCGGAACCGGCCGCGGTCTTCTCGTCCCACCACGGCCCGGAACCGGCCGCGGTGTTTGTCGTCCGGCGCGGTGCGACGACACCGCGCCCCTTTCGCCGTGCCATGAATCCTTCCAACGCGGCGCGACGGCGTGGCGTTCTTGAAGACTCTCCTCGGCGAAGCGCGACGGCGTTGCATAAAAATAAATGAACGATCATCCGCGTGGTGCGACGGCACCACGCTACTTGCTTCCACCCGCATAAACAAACATGAACGATGGAGGGGGAAATTCGCCCGTGTTCGTGCGGTCCGGCCCCCCTCACGTTAAATTAAAAACGCAACTTAAAATAAATCAAGTTACACGTTAGTCTTGATAGATTCACGATCAAGAATAAATTAAGGAAACCAAAAGAAAACGACAACCCCTACCTTGTCGTCGTCGTCGGACGAGAGGTCGTCGCGGGATTGCTCGTCGCGGAAGAAGGGGGATCGTCGCGTCGACGCGGTATCCGGCGTCGCGTCGCCAATCTCCGGATCAAGATCAAACGGATTTAATTAGTTTAAATCCGTTGATATTGAAATTAAAAAGGGAGAAGAAGAGATCTGATTCTCACCTTAGTTGCCGAACGAGGATCGGCCGCGGAAGAAGAGGCGTCGCCGAAGAACGTCGCGGGTAAGGCTCGTTGACGTCGTAGATCACGGTGTGCGTCGTCAAAATCCGGTCGCCGGCGTTCTTCGCGTTCTTCGCGTTCTTCGCGTTTTTCGCGGGGAGATGAAGAAACAAGGATCCTCTCAAATCCTTTCAAAGGATTTTTAGGTTGGTCTTATTTTATAAACATGCCAACAAACGTAAAAGCGTAAGTAACGAACCATTTAATTCGTTGAATTAATTCAACGAATGAAACAGCCCATTTAATTCACGAAATAAACCGCCCAATTAAATGGTCTGTTAAGAATTAAAGAAAACGCGTCGGTTGACTTTTCAATTACTTTGACGGGTTTTCGCGGGTGCGTTACTTAGCGAAAGAAACGGCGGGGCTCGTGCGGGCCCCACCTCACAAATATCCTACCAAGGGGTAGGATATTTCTGGATAGCATCCTATCCAGTTCAACTCAGTTCAAGCCGCCTTTAAGTGGCTTCAAGTGGCTTCCAAGTGGCTTAAGAGAAATAAAATAAAGTTGTCGCAAAATTATTTTATTTCTCAACTTTAAGCCCGAAAATTAAAAACCACACCCGAGCAAACGCAACTCCGGAAGAGGCGTTTCTAAGCGAATACTGGCGCTGCGATTTCATCGGTGCCCTCAGAATTCGATTTCGGGCACCGGTTCAAAAGATAGAAAAACCCGCTCGTCCGTTCACTGAACGTACCCGAGCCAAAACTTCAGAAAATGATTCCGGGCACACCGGGCCTCGGAATCAGGTGCCGTCAGAAACTACATTCTTGTAAAATTCCAAAGAAAATTAAGAAGAAAAAAAATTTCCTTGGAATTTAAGGGTCTTTACAGATATCATGGGAGTGTAAACACACTGGGTACATAATGTGTCATCTTGACATAAGACATGTCACATTATACTCTCACAAATTCGTGTAACTTCATATTTTTGCCTTCTAAAGGTTCTAGGTACATAGCGTGCCAGGCCTACACATGTTGTGTACTTAGGTATTACCTCATAGCCGTGTAATTTTACATTGACTAGCCCACATGGGTCATCCTATGTAATACTACACATAGTGAAAATAAAATACATGGTGTGTCCAGATCAAAATTCAATAACCCACGGTTTTTATCACACAATCGGTGACACTGTCATCAACCACATGATACTTTCTCAGATTTCATGGAGTGTCCCTAGAAAAGTTCATTCTTCAATAACACACTAACTCACGGTGTGTCGTCAATGGACCACACACCGTGTTGTCTGCTTCTCGATACATTAATCCTCAAAAACATCCTTGATACCCTTATTTTAGAAAAATTATGTAATGGTTCTCGAAATTATGATTTTTGGTTGAAAAAAGTTCACACACATCAAAACATGGCATCCAAATATAGCACATAACTACACAATTAATATCCCATTGATGAAACAAGATTCACCAATTTCCAATATAAGAGGGACAATACTCTTTAGGGATCAAATATTGGCGTCCACCCTATTCATCCAAAACATGTACCAATACACCTATCACAAAGAAAATATCTATCATGGTATATATCACAAAATCATGCATATATATAATTAAATATATATAAACAACATATAATTAGTAATTCTCTCAAAATGGAATGGAATGAATACTTGGAATGCAATTTATAATAAAATATTTGATGATGAATTTGATGGAAAACCCTCTTCTCATTTTGTTTCATACAAATATAACAACATTTATATCAATAATAACCTCACATTACATGTTCATCACCTAATGGTGATGTTGAATCAACTGTAACTACCCTATCTCTTAAAATCATATGTCTATTCAATCCAATTTGGATTTTCTGGTACCCAGGGTTGCTACTCCTAGGGAAATCTAATTACTAAATCCCATTACCATTATATAATCATAAAAATCTAAATATAACAATGAAAGAAATACTTTAATAAAACTTTGTAACATCCTGATTTTGAATCTCACTCAACCGGTGCCCTATACCTGGTTGTCCTCAAGAACTCAATAAAATTTCCCCAAACTCTAGAGGCTGCCAACAAGCCGAAAAGGCCTAGGTTGTGATAGTGGTGAAACATTTCCATCATTCTCCAAGTGTAACACTAAAATATAATTATAAATAACTTTGGAATAAGTAACCAGAATACAACTATAAAACAATGGATGGAAGAACAGATTAACAACCATGAATCATTAAATACCAAATATGATTTAGTGCGTCACTTGTTCAAATGAAATTAATGGCAAAGGATTCGGGGATCAGATGATAAATTATGGAAGAAAGAAACTCTCTACACTACTGTTCACAAACATGGATGTGACTTATGTTCATTTAAAGAGAAACAACACTACATCCCTGTTTAATAATTTAATAAATACTGGTCGTGTTCTTGAAAATACATGTCGTGTCTTTACAATTTATTGACTTAATATTACATGGATGTGTTCTAGGATTACATGGCATATAGAATTATATACCTGACATGTTCATATAATTACATGACATGTATTTCCCAATCAAATCATGTAATAGGACAGTATTCTACCCCTTGACCACTTTCCCCCCATTTTCATATGTAGTAAATGGAAAGGAAGGATCCATAACTCAATGGAAGAACCATGTTCTTACAAAGGGAATTCTCGATTCCCTTAAGCTGATAAATATTTCTTGGTTAATTGAAAATTGAAATTTTGGAATTGTGTCTCTAAGAAATTGATGATGCATTTTCCAACCAATTAACTAAAATGAACTCTCTATAGAATAATTATTCTATATTTAAATTGGATTAAATATTATGAATAACGCTGATAAAAATAGTGACATCATAATATCAATACCTATAATATGATTTCATTAACATATATTGAAAATATTAAATCATCAAATATGCAAATAAATTAAAATGGGTAGGAAAAAAAACTTGGTGGTGTAGTAATGTCTAAAAAATGAAAAAATAATCATTATCAATCTTTATGTGACAGGTGTATACATTCACATCACTTCACCTCCACATAACCTGATCTCATGATTCCAGACTAACCACCACTATATTTATTGTTACTAGGGTATGATGGGTTTTATCATTGGATGCATAATAGTATCTGTATATTTCTTACATGGGTAATCCTTATTAAATAATCTAGTAAATAGTTTTTTGAGTAGTCTTGGTGAAATATTCTTTTACTCGAATTTAACCACCTATAACAAGTTATATTAAACATAATTCATAAAAAATGTTTTTGTAAATAATTATTTGAAATACACATCATTTAATATACAATATGGTTGAAATTTTATAGTTACAACAGTATCCAAGTCTGTTTTTATGTCCCACAGTAATGATATGAAATTGCATACATGCCCACTATAAAGAGAGTGGTCAATGTAAAGCATTAAAAGATTCAACCCAAATGTGTAAATTCACAGCCCATATTATAATAATTTTCTAGAAATTTTTAAATAAATTCATGGAAGGAAATTTTATAATGAACATTTTCTATATACCTAGGATTCTTTTGTGGAATAGTCACATTAACGTATTTATATGAAATCAATCAATAAATTCAATGAATGATAAATTTCCCTAAACAAAAGTGTAGGTTTCGTAAAATTTTAAAAAATATTACATGTCATTAATTCAACATGATCAAAATGATTATAAATAAAAAATAATAACTCGTATAATATATATAATAAACATAAATGAATTTACAAAATATTAAAATCACCTGAAAAATATCTGTAAATATTTTTAACCCTTGGTTAATATGAAAAACAATGAGTATAAAACTACCTATATTTTTCAAAAGAATCAGACATCCAATTATAATATTATACTAAGAATTACATAAGTATTTTGTAAAAGTAAATAACCTCAACATGTATTTGTTCAACATGATCCATAGTTCTTTATGGCCATATGAAATGAAAAATAATTTATATAGAAAGAATTGTTCCCCAAAAGGGAATAATGAATATATCTCACTATAGACATAAAAATAAAACATCCTCATTAATTTAATAGATAAATCATAATGTTAAGAAATTAATTGTCCCTGGAAAAGAATTTTAATAATATGTTCACATAATTTTTGACATGAAAATACAATGAACAAATTTTTTTCACAATTTTATCAATTATTTAAAATTTTAAAATAATTTTGTCAACTAATATAATGATGAGACCTCCCAAGAAATGAATGACACTTATAAAAGATTTAGGAAATATTTTGAAATCCTATTCATGATAGTTAGACCCAATGTGTCCCCTATCTCAAGTCCGGATAGATTACCAACATGAAAATCATACAAATTTTGGTTACCACGCACATCACCAGTGTATTCTATATAAGTTGACCAATTTGTGAAGAAATATTGGTATTCATGGTGATTATTACTTATTAAAAATATTCATTTCCATATTAAAAAATCAAAAATTAAAAAATGGATTCCTCTTCAATAATTATAACCATGTTCATTATGTAATATAGTGATAAGCCTTCAATAATATAAATACTCATCACACGATGATAATATTATTCTATTTTATGAACTTAAAATTACCAAAACTCTAAATATAAACCTTATGCCAATATACCATGATATCCATTGAAATCTAACTCATCATGATATATTATCATTGATTCACAATATGTTGTTTCTGTAACTCTAGAACTACATCTCCATATATAGAAACATAAATAATAATTAATAAAAATGAATTTTAATTTCACTCCAAAAATTATTTTTTGTGATTTTTACCAAAAAAATAACTTTTCATATTTTATATAAATTCATAAAATTCCTTCAAATTAAATAATTATTCATTTAATTGCATTAATCCCAAGTCAACAAGTTAAGAATCATTAATGGTCATTATCTGACAATTTGATTTTCTTACTATTATATTAAAGAGGTAAACACATTGTGATATAAAATGAATCAATTTCCACTACTTCCATATTATCATAATACATTTAGGACATTAAAAATTTAGTAGTTATGATTTTGGTATTCCTATATTTGTACATTGTTATTGGGGAACCATATAGGATATTCTGGGTTAAGGATGTTCCTTGTGTAATTTATAATATTATCTAAATTTTAGACAATATATAGTTTTTAATGATTAACCTAATAATAAAGACTATTGAATTAATTGGATAAGTAATATTAGAGTTCAAATGTTATTTACATACTTTTATATTATATGTTATGTTTTGACAAATAAAATTAAATTTTATACCTAATGAATCCTTCCCAAATGAGGATGAAAATATTTAATTAATTTCATTAATATTTAAATAACAAAATTACTATAACAATATATAGACTGTATAATTTTGTTATTATTTATGTTCTTCATTATCTATATGTTATTAAATTAAAAGAGATGATTCCCAGATTATTGTTTTGTTGAAATGATTCCCTGCATCACATTTTTTAGTTTCAATTAGAATTATTATATATATATTTTGTTTTTATGATTGATGATATGGATATTGATATTCTGTTAACCATTATAATTTCTAAATAATAAATAGTGATGAATAAATTATTTGAATTGGAATATACATTTTCACATTTTATATTTCAAAATAAAATTATAATTTCAAATGAATGAGTAATAATAGAAATGATATTCCATTAAAATTTCCATAAATTATATATTTTAATTAATTAAAATTATATTTCATAATAAACAATAATTTTTTGGGTTATTTCATCACATTTTGTCAATGTAAACTTACAATTGTATTTTGGAGTGTTCATGTTTGGTTGTATTGGATAAATATTGTTTCATACATATTAAAACTATTGTTACCATACATAATGAGGATATAAATATAGTGAAATGTATGGATGATGTCGGGATATGTTATAGTTTGTTAGTAGATCCTAATTTATATGGTAGAAATGAAATTATTAATGGGGTGATGTACTGAAATTTATAATTTATTGGATGTAAATCAATGAATATTAATTTATAGAATAGATTTTTTCTATATGTAGTAACAAATGGAGAAAATGTGATTATTAAATAATATATAGCATGAAGTGATAATGTTGTTTAATGAAAGGGTTGATATTAAATATGCATAATTGTATGAAATGTGAGTGATGTTACTGGGAGTATAATATTATTAATTTAATTGATATATTGATATAGGATTTTTGAAATGGTTGACTTCTTGTGAAATATGGTGCTAGTTGTGTTGATGTTAGGGAACAAGTCATTAGAATCAGGTGATGATTTTTAGTTGATGTTGTGGGATGTTATGGTATTTAATTCATTTTGATATCTTATATAGGTAATGTGATGGGATGATATATTCAATTTATTACATTTTTATCATCCTATTATCTTTACATGATTTTGAAAAAATATAAAATTCCATTATGATGTCTTTTGATTCATGTTTTTTTACACATCCATGATTTAGTTGGATTATATAAAATTATCCCACATTCATGCACTCTAGTCATATATTATTGACTATTACGAAGAATTTTAGTTATATACAATATTGGGAAATGGATAATAAATGTTTCATGTGTGTATTATTCACAATATTCTTTAGTGGGTAGGTTACATGATAAAAGAAATGAATTATTAGAGTAGGTATCTTGGTTAATGTATTCCAAATTTATAGTACTATAATATAATTAAATGTGGTATGGGGTTATAAAAATGATTTGGTGTGTTCATATAGATTTTAAAATAATGTTATGAACTGATATGTGGTAATGTATAAATTTTCCAATATATGGTATTGAATCAAATGGTGTATATCGTATGGTGTCATAGGGACAAGTTTCAAGGATAAATTGATACAATTTAAAATTTTTACATATATTAACATATATTTTTGTCATTATTGATGTATTTGATCTTATGTGAGTGATACATGGTTATTTTATGGTGGTATCTGACCTAATATATGTGGGACTTTTTTCATATATTTTTTCACAAAGTATTTCTTATTCATCATAATATATTTAGAGAGTCTCTTTACATTTTTTATAATAAATTTATGTATATCATGAAAAATTATATATATATATGTAATTTTTTTGGAGATATATAAGGTATATTTAGTGCTCCAACAAGACAATAGTAACATGTGGATTATCTGGTCGTTGTTCACGATCGATTTCAATATGATCAATATTTCATATTTCATTTAGAATTAATTTTATATATGACATTTTATGTTTCAATTGAATATTTTTCCCTATATAAAACTTATTTTGTATATATTATAATGAAAATGAGTTTTAATACAAGTATCATTGTTCCCCATTACATGAGATTGTACCATCAATATTGTTCACTAAGAACTATGTTATTTGAAGTTGGATTTTGTGGCCACTCTCATTTTCAATACACACAAACCCGATCATCCAAATGTTGTAGATTAAAAATATAATTTTATATTTGATACTCATTAGATTTATGTAAGAGTATGGAGTATGGAACTAAAAATTATGTAAATTTATTTTAAGAGAAATATCATCCCTCGAACATAGCATGTGACATGGGAAAGAATTCTAGTTGGGGAATGATCATTTATAAACCAAAATGAAATGATCAAATACCATAATAACAATGTCATACTATGAATGAAAATTCATCATATAAATCAAGGGACCTAGGATTAGATTATGATTCATAATTAATTATTCCAATGGAATAATTATAAATAATTTAGTGATTAAAATGATTTTAATTAGATGATACAATAGTATCCTTATTGACCATTTCCAATGTGCAGACCGACTTCATATTTTTTAAACAATTAATGATAAATTTGGTTTAATTGTATACTATTAGAAAATTTTGGATATTTTTGATATATTTCTATCCATAAAAACAATTAAATATTAAAAATAAAAATTCTATCAACCATTTGATTTTATATTTTTAAGGATAAATAATTATTTAGTAAGATATCCTTTATTTTTTAAAGATAGATAATGATTTTGATTTTATTTCATTAATAATATATTTCTATGAGTATAACTATGAATATGATATATATATATATATATATATGGGAAACTTTTTATACATTTAGATATTTGAATTATTATGGATATCAATTTCAATATGATATCGTTATCATCTTATTTTATATTTATAAATTTGTTTTACTGTTATTTGGGTGGCTATTTTGAATGGGTGACAAAATTGAAAATTAAATAATGATTTATCTATTAATATATTTCAATAAAAGTTAATTTCAATTCGAAATATTATTTATTCTACTCTGCTAATTTGATATTGATTTATTGAATATATTTTTTGGATTTATTGATGTTTTTTTTATGAAATTTTTACAACTTGTATACCAAATTGTGCCAATATTTTATAATAATTAACTTTATTAACTGTTGAAATTATTTTTTTTAATATTATTTAATATTATAAAAAATTAACATTTTAATTAATATTATTTCAATTTCTATAATGTCGAAAAAATGGATTTAATCTATTTGATAAAGGGTTTTATTAGTTTCTTGATTAATGAAATAATGTAGTACATTCAGTTATATTAAAGTATTTTTTACATATACATATGGTCAAATCAAAATATTATTTTGGACAAATATATAGATATGGAAGAATGATTTCATTGTTTAATTATTATACCGATTTAGGGAATTCATTAAAATACATGCATTGTTTTTATATGAAGTGAGAAACTGTTTCTATGAATAATATTATTGTACATTCCCCATGAGGGAGGTAGCCATTTTTATTGTGAGTAAGGCATGATAATGGGTGAAATTAAGATGGTTATTCAAACTCATGAATTTTTATGATTATGATATTATGTGATGATGATTATGTATTTATGAAAATATATAGTAGTTGAGAATCATTTATTATATTTATTTCATCCCCATTGATTTAAAATTATTTGGAAATAATCATAAATAATAATGATTTAATTTAAAACATATCATCTATTAAAATTCTGATATTTTTGATATAAATATGGATGGTCGTGTTAGGATATATTTTTTTATTTAGTTTCCAATGGAAATTAGGGTAATATTTAATTCATTTGGGATTTGGAAAAATCGTAGTGTTTCGTTAATGGTGAAAGGCATTTCTTATGAATTTATGTTGAATTTGGATCATTTATTAATTTCCTTTTATTTTTGTTTTTTGATGATTGAATAAATATGTTCTAATAATAGTTTTGTTATACAATATGAGGTTATATATGATGATTTAACTCTATTTTTTAGATAAAAAATATAATATCGTTTTTTATAGATGGTCATATAACGATGTTCTTCGAGATCCATAAATGTGGATCAATATTGTCCAAACAAATGTATTCATTTTATTTAGGCAGAAAATTTTTAGTCTTTTTTAATAAGTAGAGATGATAATAGGTGGTAATATTGTAGAACAATAGTCTGTGAGTTATGGGCCTTTCGAAGGGAAAAGATATATTTAATACCTTCAATATTTATATATATACATACATATATATATATATAAATTAGGTACATAAATTACAACATTACAACTTAATAAAATAATTAATGTATGATTTTATATCTTATTATATTTGGATGACTATATTTATAAATATGTTACATTGTAAACCATAATATATTGAATTAAATCGTTTAGAAAAACTCATTTTCTATTGTATCCAATCATTCAATATTAAAAATAATATTCCTGAATATTTTTAATATAATGGAATAAAAATAATTGTGAGTTCAAATAATTAGTGAGGTGTAGAATACAAAGGAATATATCATAAACAATATAGAACATGTGTAACGGAAGGAATAAATAAATAACCTAGTTCAATATTCAAATTAAAATGAGGGCCTCATATATCTATGAAGTTAAATTAAAAAATTCATAATAATAATAATTGATCATATACATAGGGAATTTTTAATGTTATACATCACAACATGTTGTCAAAGTGTTGTTTAGAGTTACTACATTTATATTGGGAGATGTATAAAAACCATTAAACTTTGGTCTAATGATACTAATAAATTCATCAAGGGGATGTATAATTGTCATCTCCACCATCACAATTTTAAGAACAACACATTCTCTATTCGATTCAATAATTCAATTTGTAACAATTGATGTCGAACCTATGGTAGAAAAATACATGTTTCTATATAATGACCACTATAAATATAAATAAAACCTCATTTTGTGAAATAATATGGATTTCGAAGATATCATCCCTTAGACATCATAGATTATTTTAGGCTTGGTCAATATAAAATAATGTACACTTATCAATGAATCATTGTGGAGAGGGAACATTCAATGTAAATTGTTATCCATTTTTTAAAATTATATGGATAAATAGTCTATAATTTTAGGAGATCCCATAAAATGGTAGTAAAAATCATTCATCATGGTTTATAAAGATCATTTGAATATTATAAAGAATACACCTGGGAGGTTTCAATCCATTTTTGCAGTCTTAAGCCCACTGCCCGTGCATTAGAGTGATAATAGATAAATTTAACAATAAATTAGATTATGGATATTTTATCGATTACATAGTTTGATCCACATTCTATTATCTGGGTAGGTTTTTTTATATAATTCATCTATCACATATACATTACTATAAAAGGTTTGTTTTCCAACCAAGGAAATGATTAGGATGCAAATTATTTCTGTAGCACTTTAATCAAATTAATATTATTGAGGTATAATAATATAGAATTTTAATATCTTAAATTTCACAAGGATTACATTACAAATTCATCCATAGTAATCAATACACAACATATATATATATTGTGAATACTTTATCCAATATGATTAATGGAAATTGTGATAGAAAGACCGACATATGGAATGGGTAGTAATTCAATATATAAAATATGAGGTGGGGTTTCAAATTAAACATTAAATAAAATTATTTAAATTAGATTCATGATATAAAAGATCAAATAGTCTATATATACTCCACATATAGTAAAATTGAAACACAATTCAAAACATGACTCCATGAGAGGAATTATAGAAGACAACCCATTATCTCTTATCTTGAAATCAATTAACATATTTTATCATGTTATATAAAAATAATATATATCATACTAATTTAATTTAAAACCTATCTCATATAAATTAGTAGTTATATTATTCATAATTGTCAATTCTATTATTTAATTCAATAAATTATACATTTTAGGTGTTTATAGGTTTGAAAATATTATCTAGTTTAAATTTTTTGGTGTCCATTTTATTATTATTAAAAATTTATAAATTACCTATACATTGATGTTACAATTAATGATGTCATATAATAAATTATTAGGTTTCAAAATAATTCAGGTATCTATTATTAATTATCCTATTAGAGGAAATATATAATAATCATGATTGAATAATTATGTTGACGTAATGGTTTTTTCTTAATTAATGAATTAAATATTAATATATCCTCTTCAGAACTTGATAAATATTTTTTCACATGGAGATCATATTTTTCAAAAAAAAAGTCTTCAAAAAATCATTCATATTAAAAATTCTTATTATTAAGGATATTTTTTTTAAAAAAGGAAATTATGCAAACAAATGGTGCTTTAGTGAATTATTATGGTATTTTTTTAAAGTAACACCACTATATTAGAAAAATAATTTCAATATTGAGTGTTAATTAGTTTTATATGTGATATATATATGTGGATGTATATGAATAATTGATGGATATAAAAGTAATCTACTGCGTGACAAAAAATATTTACCTATAATTACTGATGTTCATGATGGTTAACTATTGAATAATTTTAATTCAATATATAGTTCATATGTTACTCAAATTTTCTAATTATAACCTTAATAATGAATCTTTGGTCATATTTATCAATTAAATCTATTCTTAATTTTTTCTATGAAAGTAGATTATAAAGAAAAATATATATCATTTAAAATATTTTGTAGTCCTCATGTACGCAGGTATGATGATTCAATTTTACATAAATCAAAATATTTAAGTACCATGTATTATAATATAATAATCATAAAAATTATATATAATTATCTTTATATTTCTACCTCCCCATTTATGAGAATTCGTGTAAGAATGTTGTGTTAAAAATATATATTTTATTACATTCTCAGTCATCCTAACAAACTCATAAATCAGGTTCCCAATATAATTAAAGAATATGGAAAAGGTGATTATTAAATATTAATATAAAATATAATAATTATTATAATAATAATTTGGATTTTATCCTATAGTGAAGAGAAATTTAGAATAGTAATTGAATGATAGATAAATAATAATTATGTTAAATGGGACACTCATATCATGCTCTTTGAAATATCATTGGAGGCTCCCATATAAATAGAGGTGTTAGGGTAAAATAATTTGATGATAATATAATGAAATAATTATAAAATTTAAATGGAAAAAAATTAGGTACTCAGAAGGAATCAAAATCATTTCTGTTTTTGTGAAGGGGTGGTGAGAGGCCAGTTTTAAAATCGATCAGGGAAGGATATTTTCTAAATATGATTATTTTTTCAATAATGTTAATTGACACATATGTAATTTGGAACCAAAATTATGAAATAGTTTCCCGTGAGATATATATAATCATTCCATCTAGTTACATTTAATTTCACACATTATTAAAACAATTTTTCAAATCATTAGCCTGATATTTTAAATTTTTAGATTTTTATATTTTACTTCTGTTACTAGTTTTTTATATATAATTTTTTCATTAATTATTTAAAATATAAGTTTACTTTTTAAAAATATGTAACATAATAAATAAAACAATTAAATCTATTCTAGGTGATTTTTTTTTTAAATTTGAAATCAATTAATTATTATATAGTAAAAATCTAAAATGTGAAAATAGTTTGATTGAAAATGTGACACATATTTTAAAATATATAATATTTTTTTATATAGTAATCATAATATTTTAGAATAATTAATTATTCATAAAAACTTATATAATTTCTATAAAATTGTCAAAAGTGTGTTAAATTACACTTAAATATTATCTACTCCAAACAAGACAAGGATTATGTGAAATTTTATATTCATTATTATCCACATATATACTATTTAATAAAAATTCCATAAAAACAATTATAAAATTTTCATTCTGAAGATGGAAGAAATTATTATAATTTTTTTAAAATTAAATTAAATCCTTAATCACTAAATTTTTATATATAATCATTAATAAATACTCATTATATTCTATATGATTGATAGATTTGGTTATGTTTGTTAGTAGTTGTAGTTGTGTCTCACTTTATAATTCACTTCTCCATAAAGAATATCCTCCTAATATTTGGTTTATATATCATCTTTTAAAAAATGTTTATAATCCAACCTCATATCTATTTAATGATCATATGATTCATCTTTCTATTTATTATTTCTATGACAAACACAAACAATCAATTAATATTATTCCAAAATACTTTTTTTCTATGTTAAAACCCAGTTATGCTCTTCATTTCTAGAAAATGAAGGATCCAACTCAATTTCCCCACTTGTGATCATTTATGTTGCATAATTAACCAATTTTTTTAAAAAACAATGAATATAATTGTATTTATATAATATTTGAATAGAAAATCCAATTTTTAATCTATAACTGAAATTATAAGTATTTCATAAGTGATCATAAAATTAGTGATTATCCTCATATTTTACCAAATAATATAACATCCATGGATGGAGAAAACGTCTATAATTCATTATCAAATACATAAAATATCATATATTTACATTGATTATAAATGTTCGAATTATTTATTCGATAATATGCTATAATATTATTCTAAATTATCATAAATTTTTTTGTTTTTTTGTCTTCAATATTTGGGAATATAAGATTTTATTCTCTTACTAATTCCCAACACATCGATCTAGAAAACATCTTCAAATAAAATTATTTATAGAAATACATTTTGATTCGATGGTTTATTATATTACTATATTGAATTTTATTCATATTTAGATATAAATAACCTATATGATGGATATCAAGTGAATATGATATTGGCATGAATTCTAAGGTTTGGATAGTCCTGTTATAATAACTCTATGTTTTGTGATGATGGGTAGTTCATAATATATCTCAATGTTAATATCCCATTTAATATTATTTATAGTTATTGATATGAACCTGTGTTCATGATCTGATACACTTAATATTTTTCCCCATGAATACAAATAATTTGATTTATATATAACCTAGAAATAAAAACAGGTAAAATAAATTTTTTTAGTGATAATAAATGAGAAGAAATAATACGAATATCATTAATGATCCAAATAGAATCATTCTTACATTAGTGTTGAAAATATTTAAGAGAGTATTAATTATTAAATTATTCCAATTACATAGAGGTATTGGAATAAACATAAGGAATCTCATAGGATGATGTATTTCATCCATTACCATCCAGCCTCCAATGAATCTTGACACATAGTCTATATATTCCAACACCATTCAATAATATTATATATATTTCCTTAAATCCTAATACATTGTTTTAGTTTTATAGGTTACATATAAATTTTATATATGTACTACATTGATTAGTTCCATATTCATCCTTGTATTGATAGAACAATATTGTAAGGAATCATGCACATTAACACATATTTAATTCATGATTCTTTTTATCCTATAGTTGGTTTGAAGGTGATTTTTTTATCAAATTATAATAATGGAATTTTGATGGTTTGGATGTCTTATGTGTGGGGGTTTGGACTTTTTTTGGTGTTAGAGCTACCCCATGTGCTCAACAATGTCATAATAGTATCTGGTGGGATCCTAAAATGGTGTTTTTATTCATGTGGAAACATAATAGAATACATGGTTATTGAACAAGATATACTAATTATCTCCCAAACCATACACTCTGATCCTTAGAGGATACCAATTTGTTAATGTATTAGATGTTAGAAAGGAAATCATGAAAACCCCATTATGAAAAATGTTGATCTTATACACTTGGTATGTTAAGAGATTTTCAATATATAGTCCTAACCCAATGTGTTGGAGTGTTTTTGGATAGAGGGGATAATTTGTGTGGGGAAAATTTAACAATAAATGATGCGAATGAGTGCACAATTTAAAAATTATAAATAATTATTCTTCCATTATGACATTAAGATGATTTTTACCCCATTTTTTACCCCATTCGACCAACATCACCCTTATACACCTCCTATTATCTCTATCCCAGACCAATAATGGAGGAAATATATACACTAATTTTATTGGATTTTATCTATAGTTGTAGGTAGAATAAGGTACATTAAATTGTCCTCTTCCAATTTTTTGTTTTGTTTTTTCTATTAAGTGGTATCAGGGTGTTCAAGTTGGATATGGTATATTTTTCACTGTATTTTTATAGTACCTCATTCTCCCCTATATTACAATGATTTAATGGTTTATATTAAAATAATATGTCTATATATTGTAATGGTAGGTGGTCTATTTTATTTTCCTCAATTATTAATTATTTTATTAGGTCAATCTATTTGAATAGCATGCCAAATAATTATATTCTTCATATTTAATTTATTTAATTTTAAGAAAATGATTAATTCATTGAAAAAACAAAGACAATGAAATGTGTATGGTCATAGGGGTAGAAAATTAGAAATCCATTATGTGTAAATATTGAATAATTACTTGTTTTTTGATAAATATTGCAATACATAGTCCTCCCCTTCATGAGATATAGATCATTCATGGTGAAATAAATCATCCATGAATATTGGACGTTGTTATGGTTTTTTATACCCAAATTGGATTATAAAATAGGAAAGTTTTTCCCCATGCCCTATTGTTGCGTGAGTTATTTGGGTAGTTTGAGGATACCAATTTTGTTTAAAAGGATTAATTTAGTAACGGGTTTCCTTAGTTGACCACTAGATGAAATTGGTTATTATAACCTTGATATTTTTAGTTGTAAAATTGAATTGAATTAAAGGGAAAACAGTGGAATAATTTTTATAATTGTATCTAAAAATTTTTATGTTGAAATTGAGTCATTAAATTGAAACATTAATTAAATCAAATTGTAATACTAGATTCTTTTTTAAGATTATTTATTATTTCTATATTTGATGTATGAAATGATTATATTCTAGGAAATGGTTTTCTACTTGGAATCTATTATATAACCACCATATATTCCACATTAGAAACATTATCATTGAATGTAATTGACATTCAAGGAATTAAAAACGCTACATATTTGAATGTTAGAGTTTGATGAAAAACTTGTATTGAATATGGTCAAATGATATGGTATTTCTCAATGTATATAGTTTATTTTAAACATAGTGGATATTGGGAATACTATGAGGTGACTCCAACTTGTAATCATTTAATGCATTCGTTTTTTGAGTACCATTTGTTTAATTTGTTGATTATTATGTGTTTAACATATTGTACATCATATTAGGAGTTACCAAATCTGACCTCAATTATAAATGTTAAGAAGTTATTTGTCATTAGTCAATATTCAAGTATTTATATGATTACGATTATTAGGGGTGGTCCTTTAACTAAGGCGTGATATATTGTTTTCTATGTGAAATTAATCACAAAAACTATCGGATGATCCATGTGGATTCCTGTCAGTCCAGAAGATCATGTTTGTCATTGTAATTTTATTTTGAAAAGGCTATTACCCCACCACTAGAATTGTAGTCACCAATGATAAATGAATCATGTAGAATTATCATATGTCTTGTTAATGAGGTCGGAGGATATACTTAGTTCAATTTGATTCTAATAAAAATGTAATTCCTGATACATTATTTAAATATTTTACTACGTTATTATTAAAGAATGATATCTTTTTTTTATTATAATCTATTCGGTGTGTACTACATAGTTTTACATAAACCCTTCTCAAGTCTCTATAACATTTAATTCTAAGAAGATGCCTCATTAACATAACTGGAATCCATAAAAAATGGACCATGATGTTTATTTATGGATGTATTGATAAATTATATATTTGGATAAGTATGTATTTCTAGAGCCTCATAATTCAATGGATGATGATGTTTTGGGGTGTTTTTTAATTTCTTATATGAATAATATAATTCTTATTTACTATGTATTTACATGGGTGTTTTCCATATACCATCATAATTGTTTCACATGGGATTTGATTTGGAATTTTTATATAGATTAAACATTTATTATTTCATGATAATATTCTACCAATTTTTTATATTATGTTTATCAGTTTGTTATAGATGTTGTAGTCTCCCCACTACAAAAACAATAGGACCTCATTAATTTTTTTTCATCTATCATACAGGGACGCTCACCTCAGTCCCTTTGGCGAATCAACATAGAGAATATTTATAGTGTAAATAGCGACGTGTTTTGAAATTGATGTATCATATCAGTATTAAATATTATGATTATTTTAGATAATGGTATAAATGATAATACAATTATTTTAAGATCAATATTGAGCTCATGTTTTTGGGTGTTTCATACCCATATAAGGTGGAAAATAAATGTTTCCATTGGTGAAAATTGTTTTCGTGATTTGAGATTTTATAGTTCACTGATTTCCTCTTAAAATAGAGAACTACAGTTTTATTTTAGTAATTTATGATATTTTTATATCCTAGACTAGTATATATAATGGTACAATGCATCCATGAATCACTATAGACACATACGATATATATGTAAATCTTGTGTTACTTGTTGTGTTTAGATACTAGGACGTATCATGTTCCTATCATTACATAATATTGTGGTTAATATCTATTATGTATTTATATCATGATAGAGATTTAGAATATTTTGATGGTTTGTTATTTTAATGTTTCAACTATATTATATATATATTTTTGGACATATCATTGTATGCAAGAAGTGAACTTGACCATCTCCTAGAATGATAAATTTTAAATTATTGGTATATATACATGAGATATGATTGTGATGGAATTTTTGCATAAGGTTATATTTGGAAACATATACTTTTTTATATATATTTACAACATCATCCAATATGACAAAATAAATTGTTATGATATATAAATAAAGGTTCAATGGTTATGACGTTAGATTATAAAGGTTAATTAAAATGCATAAAAACTGAATAATTGGATAATATGGAATTTCTAATAATGGATTTAAAAATTTTGATTCTGTTAGTTTAATGATAGACCAATATATCATATAAAAAATATTTGCTAAAACTTATATTTGAACAATCCTATAACAAGATCATTGTGCCGGTTATCGAGAATGATATATACATGAAATTTTTTATGATGAATGAGATATGTATAATTAAAATGATAATATAAGCTAAATAAGTTGTTAGTATAAATCTTATGTTGTAATTATCTCAAATATTTTTGATGAAACTATATCCTACCATGTTTTGGTAAGTACTATTTTGAAAAAACATGTATCATTTCCTAGATTATAGGAAGGTATTGATATAATTATCATGTATTTACATAGTATACGTAATCCAAACCCTAGTATGGGTAGTTGGACGGTTGAGAGTGAATTTGAATGGGAGTAATATATATGTTTTTTATATGAGATATGTTGTTAACGCTTGTGGTAGATCCTTTAGTTAATGGATTCTACACGGGCTTTTGTTAGTTGAGACATCTTTATAGATTACATCAGTACAGATTACATGGTCCTTGTATTCTTCTAGATCCATGAATCATGAGATGATGCCTCTGTTTAGTGGGATCATTGTGTATGTTGTGCTAAAAATGTTGTAGATTACAATTTTTAGATATTGTAGTTTCTCATGTAATATAATTTTGATAATGTGTATTGGTTTTAATGTTTCTATTTTGAGGCCAGGTTCACTTGGATTCTTTGTAACATCCCATGATTCTGTGTTTTATGTTATGGTAAATTTTATACTTCTATGTCACCCATTAATCGATCAAACTGGCTTCTTATAAAAATAAAATAAAAATAAAAAATAACAATGAAATAGAGTAAGCCCACAAAATAAAAAAATGTCTCTTTATTCAAATAGGGAAAAACATGGTAACTACAATACATTGTGATCGTATGGGAAACTTATATAACAAAAGATAATAATTAAAAACCCTATTATGATTACATGATGGCTGCTCAAAGCAATGAGAACCCCGAGTGAAAGATAGGGCTCTTTATCATCCGCCATAACAAACTTAAGAACGACCAAGGCCACTATGGCCGTACTGAGCACCAAAAGAATGAATTGAACCATATTATCATTTTTCTTCATCAATCACATAGAAATTAAGACAACCCGAGGACAGGTTTTATATGACACCAATTTGACCGTTATCTTTTTGTAGTCGTTGGGTCATTGAATTCCTTGACTATTACATTTTTGTAGTCGTTGGGTCTTTGAATAATTAGTAGGAAAGTATTAATGTTCTCATTAATTTTTTTTAACATATGTTTATAGATACATATTGTTTAAAATAACATATATGTTTAAATAAATGTACATATTGTTTTCATATGAAAGTGTCTATATTTTTTTTAACTAAAAAATATAAGGGACCATCCAACCAAGGAAAACATTAAGGAAAAGCCCTCATGTTCAGGGCCAGTCCCCATGAAACCCAAGGTGGAGACCAGGGGTGTCTCGAGCATTTGATTTGAGGAGAGCCAGAGCCCGAGCATATCTCGCGCTAGGTTCCAGGGCGCACACACAGGCTCGTGTCTAAGTCCAGTGATGTACAGGGTGTAAGGGTGGGCGGAATCCCAGGAGGGGCCCGTGTATAAGGCTCCGAGTGTGTGTGCTTGTGTTATTGGCATGAGGCTGGAGTGCTGAGGCTTATAATCCATGCCCGAATCTCGGTTCGTTTTGATTTTGGAATGGGTTTTTCAACCAAAAAGAGATCTTGGCCATTAGATCTCTCAACATGCAATATCAGTCGTTGAAACCAATCCTAGGATCAACCCTAATCAACTGCAGAATATCCCCACATTTTTTAGAACCGTCTGCTCCTTGGTGATCTAATCCTGACCATTAAAGGTTTTTTTAATTTTTCTTTTTTTCTGAGCCGTCTGATTAGATATAGACTTAATCTTGACCCTCCATTATTTTTAAGTACTCAAATCATATCATCCTATATCCACGGCCGTTCAATCCTGTAAGGGGATATCTAGGCCATCCGTTTTTATTCGGACTTTTTCCTCCCACATTGTTTTTCTTCCCCGCGGCATGCACTGCACCAGTAGGTTGTCCTCTGTCACATTCACTTCCCCTTCTTCCACAGCCGTCTTACATCCCTCCCTTGGACCTTCATCTATTTTGTGCACCCCAGAGTCTCTTAGTAGGACTATGCACATGCAAGTGTCGGGTCTCCCATTTTCTTAAGTCTTCCCTTCTATTCCCTTGTTAAACTAGACGGTTACACGTTGAAGCGCGGTGAGAGCACCAAGGACCTCTAGAAAGATCTCTCCCCTCTTTGTCAGCCTGAGCTTCCTCATCTATCTGGTAAGGGGATTAATAATTTTTCACTTTTTTTATGAAGATGAAACTATTATATACACATGTTTTATAATTTGATATATATATGTGTATATATATACCCTTTGCTTTATTCCAGTCATTCGTCTACTTTCTTTTAAAAAATTGGTGTTCGGGCTCTGGTAGGGTGATCATAAAGTGGGTTAAAGGTTTGAATTTTTATAGTTTTTTTTCAAAACATGTGTTATAAATGTTTATATATATATATATATATATTTCATTTTAAAACATGCATTTATATCTCAAATCCTCTATTTTACTGAGGGGATTTTTCTTGAGTTATGTACTCAAGTAACTATGTACGGTAAAATTTTGAATGGGGTTTCCTGTTATGATAATCATTTTATACTATATGTGTAATCAGTTGTTTATGTATTTATGTGTGTATATATATATTCCAATCTTCATATCTATTTCCATGATTTCTAATTAATTCACTATTGTATACTGAGATTTACGTACGTGTGTAGGTTATTTTGAATCTACCTTAGCCTTCAAATCCATTATGTAAACTTTATATATATATATACAACTAAATACACATATATCTAAATATTCTATTAAAAATGAATTAAGGATTTTAAGAGATGAATACTCATCTTTAGAAAACAATTCAAATGAAAAATCGGTATTGAGATCTATGTGAATCTATGTTATAGTATAAAAACAACGTTTTTATATAGTTATGTGCATCCGGTTTCATGGTTAATAAACCATTTATGTTTTGGTTTTAATTAAATAAATGGATATTGGTTAGGGGTATTCTAATCATAAGGAAATTTAATGGACAATGATTAAATTGTTTACAAACCCATATATACACTTGCTGTATATATGGTTATGTAAATTATATGTTAAAGGTTTATTTTCTAAAACCCTAATTTCAATTAATAATTTTCTGGACTTTGTTTATACTTTGATACATGTAGGATTTTAATAATTTTGGTGGTTTCCAAGCCACCATTTATGTTGCACTAATTATCTTGTTTAATTGAAGAAGCTATATTGACTTTCACCCATGTTGTTTTTTATTTATTAAAAGATGTATTTTGGATTGATTATGGAATATTAGGGTATTAGCGGTTTATGGGATATTGTTATCATGTCTTATGTATTTATTGTTTTACGATAAACCTGCTGCGGTGAATGTTAGTAGTTAATCATGTTTTTGTTTAATTTATTTTCAAGTTTGATGACATGTTAATCAAAATAGTTAATTGAAAATGTTTTTCCTTAAGTATTTCATTTCTATGATAAAATCATTTTTAAGGAAGTCATAATTTATCACCTCTTGTGATAAACCCTAACCATCAATCATTTTATGTTCTTTTTATGAGTTAAATTAATGGAATTGTGTAGCTGTAATCAATAGCATATATTCACATATTTGAAACATAGCTCTTATCAATGTAGGAATGATGAATTATATACTTTCATATTTAAATAATTTATTTATTCAATAAATTTCATTCAATATTTTCATAAAACACTAAAAATATAATAAAGAATTTAAGAACCTGTTATTTGGAGTGGTATGGGCCACCCCAAATAACATCACATTAAAATGGGTATCCAAAGCTGTATAGGAAGCCTTGGATACATAGAAACCTATGACATAAGTGGATTGTATTGGACTGAATATTTGACAGGTGGGGCCCATTATAGCCCATAGATTCATCGATAGCTCTTATGAGAAAAAACAGATTCATGGCACAAGGCCTGACAATAGTTACTGTTCAGGTGAAATTCATAGAAATAGTCAGTTCAGGTGAAATTCGTTGACATATATGATCATGGTCATGGCACGAGTCCTTGACACAGACTGACATTATACCCTCTTCTTAATGTTTTGGTAAATGACCAACCATATTATTTTCCGACTAGAAGGATATCCCTGGTTCAGGGGCGTTTGTAGGCATAGAATGAATTAATTTAATAACAAAAAATGTCTCAGTAGTTCTCGATTTGATCCATCTAACAGAATATTAATGTTATTACATGTGAAAAGATATGGGTATGGCCATCATGATATGCGCACTAGCTATGTACATTATTACAACATTTTTTACTATGTCTTTTTCACTCAAAACTACCTTGATAGTAGTAATAATCACCATAAATGCTGTTAATGGTCATGTATTATAGAAGAATATAATTTACCTAATTGTAACTATGTACTCTAATCATGATTAGATGTTATGTTATTAGTTTTCTTAATTTCAATATAAATTTCCAATATTTAAGTTTATTTTCAAGAATACTATTTACATTTTCATTGAAGAAAGATTATATTCAAATTGTTTTCAAATCCCCTTACAAGGCATACATTGATCACCCCACAATTTTTTTTAAAAAAAAATTCAGGTTTGTGTTTATAAAAAAGAAGATTTTCAGAAGCAGTTGGTTACCCAAAAATAGAACCTCACAATCCTCTTTAATAATGGGACATGCTGTATTATTTTTTAATGTTTGTAATAAATTTTTTAGTACATCATCCCTCATGGGAACCGAGTCTGGGCATTTGGGGGCCGGGTATTTATAGTTGTTATCAAAAAATTGGTTCAGATAACTCTGGAAAACCATGTATTATAAATATATGACTAAGCATCACTATGTAATTAAATTATAACTTTCAGATGGCAGATGGAAACATACCTACCAATCTTCTGTCACATCCCACTAAGGACCTAAAGACCATTGTGTCTTTACCAAGTTGATAGAACTTCTTTAATTATTCACATATCCGCATGTCATGGAAT
This sequence comes from Viscum album, assembly GCA_963277665.1. NCBI lineage: Eukaryota > Viridiplantae > Streptophyta > Magnoliopsida > Santalales > Viscaceae > Viscum > Viscum album. The sequence goes on along the minus strand of OY728147.1, from coordinate 2,133,597,601 downwards.
CACTGGTATGATGTGTCAAAATCACATCAGGTGCTTAGTCTACACCGGGGTTTAGAAATGGATTACCTATTTATGATGATGACCTAATTCCCCTCATATTCATGTAGGTGAAGGTAATATGAGGGAATCATCCGAGTATTCACAAATGGTGAAGAATATGGCACTATGATCCTCATCCCTTTTCTAGAAGCTTCTACTGGCGGAGACATCTGAGCTGCCTACCTTTGTCAGATTTTGATCTTCAGATTATGGGGACAATTGTTGGACATTGGGATGTTAGAAGATGAGTCCACCCTACTATCTTACAGGGAACAAGTGTATGTTGATGTTTCCCAACATCATACCCTTTATGCTACACTCAGGAGACAACACAGGTGTCTCCATGAATTTAACCCCGAATGCTCAGCTTGTGTTTGGATTTAGGAATAATGGAGTTCTACTTCTGTATGTAGTCTTCGTATAGTAAATCATTAAAGAAACTTATTAAATGTTATATAAAATTAAGTGTTATTCAAATATTACCTGATCCTTTTGTTGCCTCTACCTTATCTGTAATGTTATGTGAATTCTGTTGAATGTTTTTTTTCAGGTGTCTGGTCAAACAAACATCTCATCTCTACCTGATGAGATAGTAGAGGATATTTTAATCATAACATGAACGGTGGACTATCCGTATTTCCTCAACAAATGAGGATCTTTTCAATTCATGATTGACTTGTCAAACAAACCTAAAATCTATTTTTCATGTCAGGAGAATTTCCATGTTTTCCATCTCGTCGCCACTAACCAACTACGCTCCTATATGCGAAGGGGGAGATACCATGAAGGCCCTTTTCAGTGTTTTACTGTGGTGAAAAACGTTTCTTCCAGAGCATGATTCCTTATATATACCCTAGATGGCCACCTCAAGGCAACCTTTAGGTTCCATATCTTAAATCTTAGTCTATTCAATCACATTATTCCCCTCGAATCTCTCGAGCGTGATGTAGTCCGGAAGGTCATCAGGGAATTTTTCGATTTGAACATTTTTGAGCTTTTTAACGCATGAGCCTCCCTATGAAAGCCTGTGTGTAGAAAACATGAGAAAGAGTTCATGTCATACTGCTCAAGGTGTATCTAGTCTAGTGATGTTGAAGATCCAAGTACTTACCTGGGTATCTCATTGACTACATCAAATCTCCCATTTTGGTGACGGTGATCGATTGGTGGTTTTTCTTTTTATGAATGGAATTGCGAGGATGAAATTATTTTAGGGGGGAATAATGTAACATCCTAAGAATATTTTTTTATGTAACGTAAATTTTATACTACCGTGTCACCAATTAAATGAACAAACAAGCTTCTTATGAAAATAAATTAATAACAATGAAATAGTGTAAACCCACAAAATGAACGAAAGGATCTTTATTCAAATAGGGAACACCATAGTAACTTTAATACATCGTGATCAAATTGGAAACCTATCAAACCAAAGATACCAATTATAAACCCTACTAAGTTTATAGGAAGACTGCTCAAAACAACGAGAACCCCGAGTGAACAGTAACGTTCTTAAACATCGGCCATAAAAAACATAAGAACGGCCAAGGCCCCTGTGGCCATACTGAGCACCAAAAATTTGACTTGAACAATTGTCTCCTTTATCATCATCAATCACATTGAGTTTAGGACACCCCTATTCCAGGTATTATATGACGCCAATTTGACTGTTTCCTTTTTTAGACTTTGGGTCTTTGAATTCCTTGATAGTTGGATAAAAGGATTTTTAATTTTTTTTTAATAATGGAGTTTATCTTCTTTATCAAAAACATGGGTTTTATTATTATTTTATAATTTTATTTTATGTTTACAAATTATGTCTTTAAATGTCATGGTTTTAAAATAAATGAATACTTTTATAAACCTACTTGTTTTCACTAACCATTGTGTTTATTTATATAGTTCAAAAACCTAATAATTTAAAATATCATTTAAATAATATAACTCTTAAATATGTTTCATTATATGTAGGTAACTAATATAACATTAATAATTAATTTGAGGATGTGTTTTTATTAATGATTTAAAAACCCTAATGTAATATTTTAACTAAATGAAACCATGTTTTCAACATAGATGTATTTTATGTTTGGGACTATGAAACCTAGTTTTATTAAAACATTAAACTTATTAATAGTTAGTAGGAAATTATTAATGTTATCATTAATTATATTAACTAATGTTTATAGATACTTATTGTTTAAAATAACATATATATTTAAATTAATGTACATATTTTAATCAAATGATATTGGCTATCATTTTTTTAACAAAAAAATATATGGGACCAGCCAACCGAGGGAATCCTTGAGGAAAATCCCTCATGGTTAGGGCCAGTACCCTAGACACCCAAGGTGGTGACCATGGGTGTCTCGAGTATAGGATTAGAGGAGATATGGAGCCCAAGCATAGCTCACCCAAGGTGTCAGGGTGAACGCACAGGCCCGTGTCTATGGCCAGTGGTGCGCAGTGTGTAAGGGTGGGCCGAAGCTCGAGAGGAGCCTGTGTATAAGGCCTTGAGTGTGTGTTCTTGTGTTATTGGAATGAGGCAGGAGTGCTGAGGATATTAACTCGCGCCCAAAGCTCCGTTCATTTCAATGTGGGAGCAATTTTTTCAATCGAAACGAGATCTTGTCCATTGGATCTCTCAACGTGCAATCTTGGCTGTTGAAACCGATCTTGGGTTCAAACCTAATCGACCGTGGAATATCCCCTCATTTTTTATAACCATCTGATCATTTGTGATCTAATCCCGGCCGTTCAAATTTTTTTTAAACACATATTTGTTTATGATCCATCAGATCAGATCTAGACATAATCTTGTCCATCGATTATATTTAAATACTCGAATCATATCCTGCTCCATCCACGGACGTTCGATCCATCAAGGGAAGATTTGGGAAGTCCGTTTTTCTTCGGACTTTTTCCTCCCGCGTTGTTTTTCTTCCCCGCAGCGTGAACTGCACCAGTAGGTCTTCCTCCATCAATTTCACTTCCCCTTCTTCCACTGCAAGCCTACTTACATCCCACATGCCCTCACTTATTTTGCACACCTGAGAGTCTCATGGTAGGACCTTGCACATTCAAGTGTCAGGTCTCCCCTCTCCTTAATTCTTCCCTTCTTTCCCCTTGGTAAACCGGATGATTTCACATTAAAGCACTGCGAGAGCACCACAGACCTCTAGCAAGCTCTCTCCCCTCTATGTCCGGCAGAGCTTCCTCCTCTATCTGGTAAAGGGATTAATCATTTTTTTCTTTTTTTATGAATATAAACCTGTTATATACACTCTTTGTATAATTAGATATACATATATATATATATATATGTATATATATACCCATTCATGTATTACAGTCTTCCTTCTCCTTTTATTTAAAAAAATAGTGTTCGGGCTCTAGTAGGGTGATCTTAATGTTGGTTGAAGGTTTGATTCTTTTTAGTTTTGTTTCACAACATGTGTTATACATTCTATTATATATATATAAGAGAATATATATATGCAATTTTAAAACAATCATCTATAGCTCAAATCCTCTCATTTAATGATGATATTTTTCATGATTTATGTACTCAAGTATCTATGTAAAGTATAATTTTGAAAGGGGTTTCCTATTAAAAAACAATTTTATATGATATGTGTAATCGGGTGTTTAAGTATTTATGTATATATATATATATATATATATTCCAATAATCATGTTTATTTCCAAGATTTCCAATTACTTCACTATTGTATAATATGATTTATGTACCTATGTTGGTTATTTTGAATCTACCTTAGCCTTCAAATCTGTTATGTAAAATTTTTATGTATATATACATAACTAGATAATCATATTTCTATGTATTATATTACAAATTAATTATGGTTTTTAAGAGATGAATACTCATCATTAAATAATAATTTAAATGCAAAATAGGTTTTGGGATCTAAGTGATTCTTTGATAAAGTATAAAACCAACGTTTCTATATAGTTATGAGCATCCAGTTTCATGGATAATAAACCCTTTATGTTTTGGTATTAATTAAATTAATGGTTACTGGTCAGGGGTATTCTAATCAAAAGGAAATTTAATGTACCATGATTAAATTGTGTACAAACCCATATGTACACTTGGTGTGTATATGGTTATGTATTATGTATGCTATAGGTTTATTTTCCAAAAACCTAATTTCAATTAATAATTATCAGGACATAGTTTAAAATTTGATACATGTAGGATTTTAATAATTTTGGTGGTTTCCAAGACAACATGTATGTTGCACTAATGAGCTTGTTTAATTAAAGAAGTTATATTGACTTTCTCCCATGTTGTATTTTATGAATTAAAAGATCTATTTTTCTTTATTAAGATATATTAGAAGATTACTGGTTTATGGGATCATGTTATCTTGTTCTATGTATTTATTGTTTACGGATAATCCTGATGCGGTGAATGTTAGTAGTTAATCATGTTTTGGGTTAATTTATTTGCATGTTCGATGACATGTTAATCACAATAATAAATAGAAAATGTTTTTCCTTAAGCATTTAATTTCTATGATATTATAATTTTTATGTATGTCATCATTTATCACCTCATGTGACAAACCTAATCATTTATTATTTTATGTGCTTTTTATGAGTTATATTAATGGAATCGTGTACCTGGAATTAATAGTATAGATTCACATATTTGAAACATATATATTATCAAAGTAAGAATCATTTTTGTTTTATTTTGATATTTAAGGAATTTATTTACTCCTTAAATGTCATTTCATATTTTGATAAAACACTAAAAATTTAATAAAGAATTTAAGAACCTGTTATTTAGAGTTGAATGGGACACCACAAATAACATCACATTAAAATGGGTATCCAAAGAGGTATGGGACGCCTTGGATACACAGCCCCCTAATACATAAGAGGATTGTATTGTACTGAATATGTGATGGGTGGGGCCCGCTATAGCCCCCTGATGCATTGATAGGTCTCAAGTGACAAAACATTGTCATGGTACAAGGACTGACAACAGTTACGGTTCAGGTGAAATTCTTGGACATATATTGTTCAGGTGAAATTACGGGACATATGTGATCATGGTCTTGGCATGAGGGCTTGACACAGTGTGGTATTATACCCTACTTTTAATGTTTATATTAATGACCAACCATAGGATTTTCCGACTAGCAGGATATCCCTGGTTCAGAGCCTTTTGTAGGTGCAGAATAAATTAATGTAATGACATGTTATGTATCAGTAGTTCTAGACATGATCCATTTAACAACAGAGTTATGATATTATATGTGAGAAGATATGGCTATTGCCATCATGATATTCACACCAGTTATGTACATTATTCCATCATTATTGATTAATTTTTGTGCACTCAGAACTTCCTTTCTTGTAGTATTCATCACCCTACATGTATTTAATGGTCATGTATTATACAAGACTTTAATTTAACTAATTGGAACTATGTACTCTGATCATGATTAGATGTTATGTTATTAGTTTTCATTATATCAAGATAATTTCCCAATGTGTAAGTTAATTTCCAGAATACTATTTATCTGTTTAGTAATGAAAGATTGTATTCAAATTTTCCTTAAAACCCCTTACTGAGCATACATTTCTCACACCACATTTTTATTTTTTTTAAAGAAAATTCATGTATGGGTTTGTACTAATGAAGTTTTCAGAAGCATCTGGTTACCCTGAACCTTAACCTCGCGACCCTCTATAATAATGGGACACGATCTATTACTTGTAAATGTTTGTAATAATTTTTTAGTACATCAGGCCTTATGGGCACCGGCTCTGGGCATTCGGGGGCCGGGTCCTTACATTCATAGTGTAACACCACAAGCTTCTATGGTACACTTCTCTTTGAATAATACAGTAGCATGTGTTGTACGCAACTTCGAGTTCTAACACACACCACGACCAATCAATATAGCCGTTATGAATAGTAATACCCACTTTTTGAAATTTTATAAATTTCATCTCTCAAATTGGACTTTATTTTTGGATTCAAAATATTGAAATTAGACTTGGGTCAAATTTTTGTACTTTTCGGATAACTCTCATATTTTGATGAATAGTGAAAATTACTACATTTTAATTAAAAAAACATTTTTAATCGAAATAATTAATAGTGATAAATTATGAATTTCAGTGGTTTTAAATTATATTTAGAATACATTTTTATCATTTAATCTAATGTTGGTCATTGGAAAAAAATTCACATTTAAACCGAATATAAACAAGTATCAATCTTTTGATAGTTATTATATCTTAAAAACACGCTTTTTGTTTTGACATCGGGAATTAATTTTAAATTAATTTCTGACACTTCTGTGTTTTGAATTTGGGAAAATGGATTTCATATTTGGAATTAGGATGTCCAAATTGTGTAAACTGAAAACATTTATTTTTAGACATTTTGAATAATTATTTCTGTAAATATTTTATTTACAATGGTTAAAGGGTAAATCCGGTAAATAAGTGTTAAAAAATAATATTATAATAATACTAAATTATCTAAAACGTGTCCTAACCTTATTGGTGGATACATGTCCGACCATGTGCATCTTTGGGTCGATTTTGGGACCCCATGAAGCCACATGTAGGGGATAGGGACACATTATTATAATTAAGTTAAAATAAATACAGAAATTACATAGCATATATCTTTTAAAAGAACAATTTTTACAAAGGGTTATATATGTTAGAGTTTCTACTATAAATATTCATTAGAAATATAAAACGATTTCCTACATAATTATATTTTAGTTATAATTTTTAGACATTATATAATTTAATTTATTTATGACACAATGTTGATGCAGTAATTACTAAATTAATGAAATATTAGAATAATTGATATTATAAATATCCAAATAAATTTAATTGGAGACTTTTTATAAATACCATTAATTTTATAGGATAATATGACATGTTAGGAATGATTAAATTAACTTTTTTCGAAGTAATTATACTGTTATGATTTTTACAAAAAGCAATTATTTAATACTGTCAAAATTAACAAAAAAGAGTTTTTAAAACAAATATTATATTATTAATTGATATTAAATTTCTAAAAAATCTTTGGTTCGGCCAAGAGACTTATATCATGATAGTTGTATCATTAATTGACCACTTTGGGGTCTCTTGGATGTATATAGTATGTTTATTAACCATATAATAAAAAAATACAAAGAGACATTGTAAAAGTGAAACTAATTAACTAAGAGTTAATACTTAATGATAAGGTTAATATAGTAACCCAAACCAGTCTAAATTCTATTGGTTGAATGGTTTTCGACCCATTCCCACCTTAACATTTTAATAACCTACTTCGGAGTCATTAAAAACCGAATATGAATTTATTATAAAATATTATTTCTGGCTTTTCTAAAGGTTCCCCTCACCCCTCTTATAAAAGGGCACTCCCCCTTCTCATTAATTCACACCTTCAAAGCCTTATTGTTCGGACAAACCATGCCCAAATACTATCTTGACTTCCCTAACTAAAACTAGAGGAATTATATTGATCATAAAGACAACCTATGGAGCCCTTTTAATCAAATCAAAAAGAAGAACCCAAAGAAGAGGTAATGATTTCACTACCATTTTTCAAGTTCCTTTCTTCTTCCACTTCTTCTTTCATTTTTATTACCATTCTAAAATAATATCACCAGTATATTATATATTATTTAATGTTATTATAAACATGGTAAAACCATATTTTAGTATTCTATCCATCCTTTTAATGACATATCACCATACGTGCGTACGTACGGCTTACCGTCTCCACGTCGTGGTGTGATTGTTATTCATATCATTATTTTTTAGACGTGTATAATAATGATGTGTAATTCATTTATATAATAAATATAACATGATAATTATTATTTATATATGATATAATATCAAATTATATATTATTTTAATATCAAAAGAATGATATTGTCACTCGTGCATATGTACGGACTACCATCTCCACGAACGTGATGAGATTCATTCTCCATCGTATCCATTCAAGTATAAATATCATTTGATGATTTAAAAATAATTTTTAAAGACTTGATATAATTATGGATATTAATAATATAAAAACTATCCATGAAAACAATGCCTTACATAATAAAACATATAATAGAAAACAAGTATGTTAACAACTGAAATGACGATAATACTAAGATATTATTAACAAGACAATGTTAAAAGATCGTATATGATATCATATTAATGTATATGATTATTTTATAATTTAATAACAATTATTTCTCGATTATACAGGAGGTTGACCTACCCCCAACCAAGGAAAAGTACAAGGTAAGGGTATATTTTGCAATCTCTTCATTATCTGAGGTTGTTTATATGTAATAATCTACTGGGACAACTTTATCATCCACATTCATGTTTTTATAAATGTCCTCCAAAACATTTTTACTATTTAATAGACAATGGGTTAAAGTAATTTATACCCTTATTTGACTGTATACGTTTTTAAAGGAATCATTCCATCATTTTCGAAACAAGTTACTTTTTAACCTTTTGACAAAATTAAGGTAAGAATGTCTTTTTTTTATCTTATATGGTGGGTGTGGTTATTCTCCTCCATTATTACACCTTTGAAGCTTCCTTACATTATTATAAAGATATTTTCAAAATAAAGGTTTTATTTTATATTTATGTAATTTTTAATTGATTTCAAGATATATATATTTCTCTCAAATATATGAAAACAAAGTGCAAATGTATATGTATTTAACACAAGATTAAAAATGTTTTTAGAAAACCCGACTCTCGAGTGTGGTAGACATGAAGGGATTGGGCGTGGACCCATCATGGCCTGTAATTATTCGAGCAGTCTCAGAATTAGTTATTTTGTATTCAGAAGCTTGCATAATGTTTTCAAAAAAACACTGGAGTATATTTGAGCAATTTTAAACGTAAGTATCTTCTAAAAAAATTGCATCGGCAGATCTCAAGAGACAAACTAGTGTCTTGGAACATGGCCTTGACAAAATCTTATTTTTAGTCTTGGAACGAGGTCTTGGATATGTGGTAATGATAGTCTAGCATTATGCATTCCATCATTATGAAAGTGGTTATTGATATAGCATTGGATTATTTGTTTAGTAGAATATCCATGTGAATAAGTAAATGAAATTATTTCATTTCATTTTAGCCATACTATGTTTAAGTTTAAGTTTAAAAGGATTTTTTTATTTATACATTGCCTTAAATGTTTATTATTATTTATGAATGTTTCTTCTATATTTATTACCCTTACGGAGCGTTTCATCTCACCCCTTTCTATATTTTATTTTTCCCAGGATTCTAAGAAGTATATTGTGAATGATATGCAGGGTTAAGACAAGGTAATAATGGCATTCATAAAGGTTTATTTATGTTTTTTGGTATGTTATGAAGTGTAATGTAACATTCATGTATGTAATCTATTTTCCAAGACTGCAAAACTAATCGGTCCTTTGGGACTTGATTCATTGTAATCATGCCAATGTATTAATGTAATGCACCGACAATGGGTAACTGGGGTCGGGGCATTACAGTTGGTATCAGAGGATGTTTAGCAATAACTTTGGAAATTAGATTTAGATAAACTCTGATTAGAGAAAATAGACCTAAGATAGAATTTGAGGATTAGTATAGAAGAACTCCCTAGAATTTTGGTACTGTAGAGATTTTGTGAGTTTTCCGAGCAATAAAACCCTGTCTGGATACGAGAAGGTAGAGGCGACTCTGGCACATATGAACCTAGGGGTAAAACCCGAAAACACTGCTTTGAGCTAGACTCGAATGGGAACTGGTGCACGACAACGGGCCTTACTGCACTCTTGGTTATGACACTCCCATGGAATATGCTTTGGATAATTCTATTTTTCATTACAAACCATTGTGAAGGGTTTATGAGTACATACCTCCTCAAAGAAGACATTTTTATGATTATGGATTATATCAATAAACGGTTTAAATTATGTTAATTTTTTCACAAGTTTGGGATTAGGTATTTCTATTCACAAGCTAATCTAGTGTATATCATTGTTTAGAAATGGCGCCCAGTAAAAAGAATGAGAACCCCAACAATATGCATGATCCAAAGAGTAAGAAAGATCATATCTTTCATGGTTTTAAGACAATACTTATAAGGGAAATAGTCTCCCAAGTGTTATCATCATATGATGAAAGTGTATCATGTGTTGATAAGATATGTAAATAATTCATTGAGTCATATGGCTTTGAAGGGAAGCCAAAGAAGGAAAAAATGGTAGAGAGAATAACAGATAAAGGGAATAAGGTAAAAAAGGATTTTCCCATATGTGATAACTGTAGAAAGAATCAACATGGAAAATGCTTAAAGGGAATGGGTTTATGTTATAAGTGCGGAGAAAAGGGACACCATGTATGTGACTAGAAGGGTAAGAAAATGGTTTCAAATGTACAAAGATTCATTTGCGAGGAGTTTGGACACTACGTGAACCTATCATCAGACTATGCTGCAAATGATGTTATTGGATAACAATCAAGTTATGATACTACCATAGATGAAGATGAATGATTAGATTTCTTATATTTATTATGTCATTTGAATGTTGTATCAGCAATGTATTTGTTATAAAAATGTTGGAGTATATACGGATTGTACTACAGTACTATTTCGTTGAGGATTTGAGATTTTACGGTACTTTGAAAAGTGACTCTACAGAGAGTTAAACTTCATGGAAATTACATGGTTGAAGGAATTATAATCCTTAATATGGTCCTAATATTGAGGTACTGATTTTGGATAATGATATGGTTGATTTGGGTAAATTATATTGGATATTCTTTACTGCCTTGAAACTTATTAAAGATTTGTATATTCCATTATTGTTGGAGTTTACAACATTTTTTGATGGATGAAGTATATCGAGTATTCTATAAGGAACAAGGGATGACGAATGTAATCAATAATTTCTTATGGAAATTCAGGATGTTTGAGTGTTTTAAAAGAATACATGATGAAGGTATTCACATGGTATTGTGGGGTAAAAAGGATCTACATTATATTTACCTTTCATAAAATTTTGGACTGAGAGTTGACATGAGTATTTTGGATAAGTATAAAGGTTGGAAATGATTATGTTTGAAATTTTATTTTGTGATTTTCATAAAAGGACAACACTCAGACCGTGTGACGACCCGTCGCATCGGACAAAGCTACGGGAATCGAACCCACAACCATAGTGAAATGGGGATATATCTCCCACAACTGGACTACATGATGTTCCTGGATGGTATAATGTAGTTTCTTTTTTAAAAGTTCAGATATGTGAATTATAAATTTATTATATTTGGAACCCTATACAATTAGGATAAATAGAGAATTTTTGAGTTGTCTTATGTTTTGTAGTGAATGATGGGTTTGTGGTAGAAATTTATTAGTGGATAAAAATATAATTATATAGTAAGTATATATCCTTAAGAACTTATCCAATCTCATAAATAAATTCCTAAACATTATGAAAAGGAACTTAGAACAAATTTTTTTTCCTAGATAGTACCTTAGATAGTCACAAATTTATGGCTTTGGGATTGTTGGCCTTTTCATAGCCATGTTCTCTACCACTATCCATCAGATATTAATGGTTGGATTTCTCTTCCATATCCATATTTTCCTACATGGAACCCTAGTATGTGTTATTTTTGGTAACCTTCATACTTACCACTGTTTATTTTCAATAGATTCCTCATTAATCCATTTTTCGATGTGGGATTTCTACTAAGGTATTTTGAAATGTAAACCCCAAGTTTCCAATACTAAGTATAAATTTCGAGGACACAATGTATTGATGGAGGGAAGAATTTTAGACTCCAATATTCTACGGTACGATTATCTTTGATTAATATAGTAGCGTGTGTTGTACGTAACTTCGAGTTCTAACACACACCACGACCAATCAAAGTAGTCGTTATGGATAACAATACCAAATTTTTGAAATTTTATAAATTTTATCGCACAAAATGGACTAAATTTTTGGATTCGGAATATCGAAATTATCCTAGGGTGAAATTTTGGTACTTTTTGGATAACTATAATATTTTGAGGAATAGTGAAAATTACTACATTTTAATAAAAAAAAAATTAATCGAAATAATTAATAGTGATAAATTATAAAGTGGTTTTAAATTATATTTAGAATATATTTTAACCATTTAATCCAATGTTGGTCATTGTAAATAATTTCACATTTAAACCGAACACAAACAATTATCAATCTTCTGATTGTTATTATATCTTAAAAAGACGATTTTTGTTTTGACAGTGGGAATTAATTTTAAATTAATTTCTGCCACTTCTGAGTTATAAATTTGGAAAAATTGATTCCATATTTGGAATCAGGATGTCCAAATTGTGTGAATAGGATTCTTTTATTTTTAGACATTTTGAATAATTACTTAGGTAAATATTTTATTTACAATGTTTAAAGGGTATATCCGGTAAATAAGGGTTAAAAAATAATATTATAATAATACTAAATTACCCTAAAACATGTCCCAACCATATTAGTGGATACATATCCGACCATGTGCATCTTTAGGTCGATTTTGGGACCCCATAAAGCCACTTGTAGGTGATAGAGACACTTTATTTTAATTATGTTAAAATAAATACAAAAATTTCATAATCATATATCTTTTAGAAAAACAATTTTTACATAGGGATTTATATGTTTTATTTTCTAATATAAATTTTCATTAGAAATCTAAAAAGATTTCATATATAATGATATTTTATTTATAATTTTTAGAAATTATATAATTTAAATTATTTATGACACAATGGTGATGTAGTAATTACTAAATTAATGAAAAATTAGAATAATTGATATTATAAATACCCAAATAAATGTAATTTGAGGCTTTTTATAAATAAAAATAATTTTATAGGATAATATTACATGTTAGGATTTATTTAATTTTCTTTTTTCGAAGTAATCATTTTGTTATGATTTTTTAAAAAATCAATTATTCAATAGTGTCAAAATTGACAAAAAAGAGTTTTTAAAACAAATATTATATTATTAATAGATATTAAATTTATAAAAAATATAAGGTTCGTCCAAGAGAATTATATTATTATAGGTGTATCATTAATGGACCACTTGGGGGGGTCTCTGGGATGTATATAGTACATTTATTAACCATATAATATAAAAATACAAAGAGACATTCTGAAAGTGAAACTAATTAACTAAGAGTTAATACTTAAAGATAAGGTTAATATAGTAACGCAAACCTGTCTAAATTCTATTGGTATAGTGGTTTTCGACCCATCCATACCTTAACATTTAAGTAATTCACTTTTGAGCCATTAGAAACCTAATATGAATTTATTATAAAATAATATTTCTAGCTTTTCCAAAGGTGCCCCTCACCCCTCTTATAAAAGGGCACTCCCCTTCTCATTAAATCACACCTTCAAAGCCTTTTGGTATGGGAAATTAAACACCCCAAGCTTCCACCATACGTTTCAATTTGAAAAATGCAATGATGTGCATTGTACGCAACTTTGAGATTCTAACACACCACAACCAATCAAACTATCCATTATGAATAGTAATACCTACTTTTTGAAATTTTATAAATTTTATCTTTAGAAATTTACTTTATTTTTGGATTCGTAATATCGAAATTATCTTAGGGTGAAATTTTGGTACTTTTCAGATAACTTTCATATTTTAATGAATACTGAAAATTATTAAATTTTAATTAAAAACAACATTTTTAATCGAAATAATTAATATTGATTAATTAATAATTTGAGTGGTTTTAAAGTATATTTAGAATATATTTTTACCATTTAATACAATGTTATTCATTGGATGATATTTCACATTTATACCAAACATAAAAAAGTGTCAATCTTTTGATAGTTATTATCTCATAAAAACATGCTATTTGTGTTGACAACGAGAATTAATTATTAAATTATTTAATGAAACTAATAATTTTTTTAATTTGGTAAAATAGACATAATTTTTGAATTCATAATATCAAATATATCTTGGGCCTAAATTTTGGTATTTTTCTGGAAACTTTCATTTTTTGATAAATAGTGAAACCACTAAGTGGTAGTTAAAAAACTAAATTTTTCATAAAACATAATTTTACCGCTTCTGTGAGTAGAATTTCGAAGTTCCAAGAGACACGGTTAATATCAAGGAGTAAAATGTGGTTCCATGAGATGAAAATAATTCATGGTGAATAGTAACTTTTTACTTTTATTTACCATGATTAAAAGTAAATAGGGTAATTAAGGGTAAAAATGATATTAATATTACCCTAACACATGTCATAATTCTCTTGTAAAAAGGTATCTCGACCAAAAACAACATTATGTATAAATTATTATCATATAAGTCCACTTGGATTAGTTTTGGACATTTATTATTATTTAATTCAAAGAAGATTTAAAAGAGTTAAAATCAATTTTTATTACCTAAAACATTTTTAATATAGTGTTACACATAAAATAAAGATGATTATAAGTATTCATTAGAAATATAAAACGATTTACTACATAATGATAATTTATTTAAAATTTTTAGACATTAAAAAATCAATTTATTTATGACATAATGATGATGCAGTAATTACCATAATAGTGAAAAAATAAAATAATTTATATTATAAATACAAAAATAAATATAATTGAAGACTTATATTGAATTACAATAATTTTATTGGTTAATATGACATATTAATATTTATTTAATTGACTTTTTTGAATTAATAATTCTGTTATGAGATTCAAAAAAATCAATTATTCAATACTGTCAAAATTGACATAAAAGAGTTTTTAAAACAAATATTATATTATTAATTGATATTAATTTCCTAAAAATATAAGTCTCGTCCAAGAGACTTATAACATGATAGGTGTATCATTAATAGTCCACTTGGGGGTCTCTTGGATGTATATAGTATGCTTATTAAGCATATAATATAAAAATACACATAGACATTGTAAACGTGAAACTAATTAACTAAGAGATAATACTTAAAGATAAGGTTAATATAATGACCCAAACCTTTCTACAATAAAATTGTTGAGTGGTTTTAGACCTATACCTATCTTATAATTTAAATAATACACATTTTAGTCATTAGAAACCGAATATGAATTTATTATAAAATAATATTTCTAACTTTTCAAAAGGTGCCCCTCACCCCTCTTATAAATGGGCACTCCCCCTTCTCAATACTTCACACCATCAAAGCCTTTTGGATCGGCCAAAATCATCCCAAATACACTCTCAACTTCCCTCACAACAACCTAGAGGTCTTAGTTTGATCATAAATCCAACTTAAGGATCCCTTTTGATTTAATCAAAAGGAAGAACCCGAAGAGGAGGTAATGATTTTACCACCCTTTTCAAATTCTTTTCTTCTTCAACATATTCTTTATTTTTTTTTTCAAATTCTAAAATAATGAATCCAGTATCTTTTATATACTGTAATATTATTATAATTATGGTTCAACCATATTCAGTATTCTATCCATCCTTTGAATGACATGTCACCATACGTGTGTACGTACGACTTACCTTCTCCCCATCGTGGTGTAATTGTCATTCAATAAATTATTATTTATATGGGTATAATAATGATGTGTAATTAATGTAAATAATAAATATAACATGATAATTATTCTTTCGATATGATATGACATTGAATTATATATTATTTTAACATCAAAATCATGATATTGTCGCTGGTGCGTACGTACGGATTACCGTCTCCACGAAAACAATGAGATTCATTCAACATCGTATCCATTCAAGTATAATTTTCATTTGATGATTTAAAAATAATTTTTAAGGACTTGATATACTTCTGGATATGAATAATATACAACCTATACATAAAAATCACGGCTTACGTAACAAATAATATAATGGAAGACGAGTAAGTTAACACCCGAAATGACGATAATACTAAGATATTATTAACAAATCAATGTTAAATGATCTTATATGATATCATATTAATGTAAATTATTATTTTATAATTAAATAACAATTATTTAACCATTATATAAGAGGTTAACCTACCGTAAACCAAGTAAAAAGTACAAAGTATGGGGATTCTTATCTCACTTTTAATTCTATGAGATTTCCATTGTTCACCACTTATTTATTGCATGTGGTGTGTGTACTGCCCATGATTGTATTCATTGTGCAATATAATTTAATTTATTGGAATTAAATGATCATTTTATGATCCTTCATTCATGGGTTCATGTTACGTAAGTTACCAAATGGATAAGGGAATTTGAAATTTCAATTTTTACTCATTCGGCTTTACGCATACTTCATTGATTATTTTACTCCAAGATTATGTGTGGAATCACTATTCATTTGATTATGTCATAATTTCCACTCCCCTTTCTGTGGATATACTTTTTATACACATAATCACTCCATTGATAAATTCCCAAGTCATCTATTTGAACTTGATAAGAGTAATTTTAACTCAATCTATATTTGTTGAGTTAAATATCCAATTCATTCGTGTTGTTTTTACAGAAATATATGTGAATGTCATCTGATTGATTTACACTAAATATCCAATCATATTGAGTGTATTTATATTTTTCACACATAATTATATCGTTTATTTATCCGTAACGTAAGGATATGGTCTTTATAATAGAATTCATCTCAATTTAAATTCCATTCAGACTTCTTTGTTGTTACACACCAAATCACTTTTATGTGGTGTATATAATGTACTTTGACATAGTATATGATGAATCCCATTATTTTCATGATATTACAATGTTTGATTACCTCAATTATTTTTATTCAAGTGTCTCGCTTTTGGTTAGAAACTCTAACTAAAATACCATTTTTAAATGTTTTAAAGACTTATTCTTCTAAATATTTCTCATTAATGTCCATGTTTTAAAAATTGTTTTAAGGATTTTATTTATATGGACATTAATGTTTTCAAATAAAAATTCCTTTTAAAAGTCTCAAAGTGGTATGGGACACTTTGAATCTAAAATCTATTTTAAATGGATTCTTGAAAAACAGTGTGACTTTTAAATGTTTCCAAGAAAAAATGGGATATTTCTCTCAATAGTTTGATGATTATTTTAATCTATGTCAATATCCTTCATTATTTTGGATTGAGGTTAATCTGATGCAATATAATCTTTCATATTGTATCTAATGAGTTATTTTTGAATGTGGATGAGCTATTTTTATACCATTCATGGTTTGTGGTTAAAGTATTGAAATTGCGTATGCTAGTTTTAATACGAATGTTTGTGTTATGTTTAAAACTGTTCATTTGGGGAATGCATTGGACATAGTATGTGACGAGTGGATCCCAGTATAGATCCTCGATGCATCAGTAGAACTCATGAGACAAACTAGTGTCTTTGCACAAGGACTTGGCAAAATATTATTTGTTGTCTTGGAACGAGGCCTTGGGTATGTGGTTATGATAGTCTATCATTATGCATTCCATCATACTTAAAGTGGTTATTGATATTTCATGTGATTGTTTGACTAGTAGAATATACATGTGAATAAGTAAATGAAATTATTTCATTTTATCTTATCTATATTATGATGACTTTCAAGTTTAAAAGGATTTTGTTTTAGTTATAAATTGCTTTAAGTGTTTATGCTTATCTATGAAAGATTTTTCTATATTGTTATCCTTACTGAGCATCTGAGCTCACCTCTTTCGAAGTTTTATTTTTCCAAGGATGTGAAAAAGTAAATTATGAATGACCAGTAGGGATAGTATGAGGGGATACGATGACAAGATGTTGATGTAGTTTTTTTACCTTATGATGTAATGTAAGACTTATGAATATATATTCTGTTTCCAAGACTAATAACCTAATCGGTCATTCGAGATTTCATCCGTTGTGATCATGCCAATGATATGTAATAATGCACCGACTCTGGAGATCTAGGGTCGCGGCGTTACAGTTGGTATCATAGGAAGTTTAGTATAAACCTTGGAAATTAGATTTAGATTAACTCTGATTAGAGCACGTAGACCTAAGATGAACTTTGAGGATTAGTATAGAAGAACTTCCTAGAATTTTGGTATTGTAGAGATTTTGTGAGTTTTCCGAAAAATACATCCATGTCTGGATATGAGCAGGTAGAGGCGGCTCTGACACAGATATACCTAGGGGTAAAACCCAAAAACACCTCTTTGATCTAGACTTTAATGAGAACTAGTGCACGACGACGGGCCTTGTTGAACTCTTGGTTACAACACTCCTGGGGGGTATGCTTAGGACGATTTACATTTTCTTTACTAACCGATTTGAAGTATTAAATATATAAGTTGAGAGTAAATTGCAATGGTTAATCAAAATGTGTTTCTAATTTAGAATATGTTGACATGTTAATCTCTAAATGATTTTATGAATATTATTACTCACACAATGATTTCTGGTTTTAGTCAATGGATGGATTCCAAGGAAGATATAGTGACATTGAGAATGATGTACAAGGTGGGAACAGTGGTGGAATTGAACAACAAAATGGAATGTTGATAGGCGTAAAAGATATCATTTTTAGGAAAAATCAATTTTCCTAAAATATGACCAAAAATATATATATTAACCAATTCCTAGACTCAACAAATAAGAGAAATGTGATGAATGATATGATCTCCAGCAGTGGATACCATAGAAAAAGGAATCCTAAATTTCCATCATGTAGGAAATGTGGAAGGAGACACCTAGGAAATTGTCTCAATGGGAGAAAGAAATGCTTTACGTGCGGGAAGGAATGACATAAAGTGAAGAATTGCCGAAGAAAAAGGAAGAGTACTATGGAAAAAGATAAAAATGTTCCCAAGAGTCCATTTATATTCATTTCTTGTAAATGTAGGGACCTGGCCATTACCCGAGTAAATGCCCTATTCTATAGGATATTTTATTGGTCAGAGAAGAATCTATGTGGAAATAGATGGTTGGAGAAATGTTTAAAAAGAATTAGTGCTCCTTGTTGATGGGTTAAATTTGGAATAATTTTCTCTTGTATTTTTAACCCTGCAGTTTTCCATGTGAGAATGATATTTGGGGAAAAATTACCTTTTCTCCTGTGAAAATAGTTATAAATAAACATTTGGTTTTATATGATCGTTGGGTTTGTGGAAATTATATGTTATTATAATTTGGGATGAAAATTCAAGGAATGAGATAAGATTTGTGTTTAAATTATGTTATGGTTATTTTGTGGAATTTATCTCATTTTGGTAATGTGATAAAATATAGTTTTTGAAAAAGGACAACACGCAGACCATGTGACAACCCATCACGTCGGACAAAGCTGTGGGAATCAAACCCACAACCAATGTGCGATTGGGATTTATCTCCTACCAATGGACTACGTGAAGTCCCTGGTTAGTGTGACTAATATTTTTAGTTAAAAGATTTTATTGAGAATTAATAATTTGATTTGGGATGTTATGTCTTATCTAATGAATACCCTTAGTATAGGAAAATGATTTGGTAATTATGTGATAAATCTTATTTTGGAATTTGTTTGCTTTGTTGTATGGAAAATAGAATAGTATGGGATTTCATTTGAGGAGTAATGGTGGATTTTTATTTATGTTTTTATTGTAGATTTATAGTGATTTGGGTTGATTATGGAAATGATTAGGTTAATTACTTTTAAGTATGTGACTTTGAGAGTAATTAATGTTATTTGGAGATACAATTTAACGTGGAAGACTACATTATTATAAGTTTTGAGTTTCAACATTATTTTGGATTATATTGAAAGATTTTAAGGACAAATTATTATTGAATGGTATTTATTTAACATTAGGGTATTGATGGTTTAATTTTAGAAATTAAGATAAGTGTTTTTTTCTCTAATGTAATATCCATTTGGGGAGATATAAGATATTATACTAACCATTTTGGTTTTGATTAATCTATAAAGACAAGGTAAATATATAGGTTATCCTACGTGGATCAAGTATTTCTATAAAAGTTTATTATAGATCTTCCATTGTGACCAAGTCATCTTGAATACTCATTGTTAAAAAAATGAGTTCTTGGTTAAAAGTTATTAAAGAATGAAACTCTACTTAAAAAGTAAGTATATATCTTTATGTTATTAGTAAATATCATAAATGAATTCCTCGTCCTTATGTAATGTAACTTGAAACAAAAAAAATGTTGTCCGTTTACTTTTCCAAATGGGAGACAAAGTACCGTTTGTCCCAACCCAAGTTTGTGATTTTCTTGTTGTTAACTTTCTCCTGATCATGTTTTATATCCCTCCCCATTAGAACTGAACACTTATTTTATCGTCCATATGCATGTTTTCTGTCACGAACAAGCCCGGGTCGACCCTGAACCGGTCACCCGAGTCGGTCCGCGGCAAGTCCCGAGGAGCGTTCCCGATCCCCCCGGGATGGCAGCTAGTGCCGGGCATTGAAATTTTAATCGTTGGGAACGATTTCAGCCCAAACTAAAAACACGATCGAAAGAAAGAATAAAAACTACACAAACTGACAAACACTAAAGACATAAACAAAACTATACTACGACATACCTCCATGTGACCTCGCGGGTCACCACCCAACTACATCCAACGTCTCTCCCACACTGAGCAACTCAAGCTAGGAAGACCTGAACACAAGGAACCTGCAACTAAAGAAGGTACAAGATAGGCGTGAGCACAAAAGTACTCAGTAGGTGAGCCCAACAACAAATCCCAAAGCACTGCCAGTAAATAAAGAATCTACATAATCCAGGTTTGAACTATAATGTATAAAAGTAAGTTTTCATAATGCTTTACTTGAAAATCAAACACAAGACGTTTCCCTTATTCATTTTGAAAGTTAGTTCCCCTTCATCAGTTTTAAACTCATTCTAACAAGAAAAGTGTTACATTTTCAAATCATACCCAAAGAGAATAAAGCATTTTCATTTGAAAACCATTTTTCTCAAAGTCTAACAGTATAGGCTGTGAAATATGACTAAAAGCAAACAACAGGGAAAACAAGTGCAAGTAAAGGTAAACAGGAAAGGAAAACCAAGTGCAAACAAAAATAAATCATAAGTTATCAGCAATAACCATGGGCGATCCTGAACATCCCTAGAAAACCCATGGACGTACTCGGGTTCAGACTACCTGCCGGCATGGTACTCCATAGTCAATAACCAACGGGCCGCCCTAATAGCCAACCAGTGGCACATCCCACCTGGCATGTCCACAACTCTAGGGGGTACCAACCCGTCTAATCAGGGTTAGCAAGCAACCGTCACTCGATAATCTACAAGACGCCCAGGAACCCATAGTGGTTTTTGTAACACTATGTAAGTGGGAGACCCTCGCACGCGTGACTCATCTCACCGCACTTGCCAACCCTTTACACGGACACCGCTACACGACAACCCTCGAAGGGAAGTCCCCCTGTAGAAATGCCCTCACAAGTACGTATATATATATATATAATCACTTCACATTTATTAAATTGCCAACCGGGCCGTCATATCATTTACACTTTGACCATTTCATATTAAAGCATTTCTAAAGGGATATTACACACTCCATTACATTGAAAACCAAAAACACACTTAGGGCTTTGTTTAAGAAACCCAAATCAGCATATCACCCTGGAACACAATTGTTTCACGAGTAGAGTTATTTTCTAATATCAAAACACACCCCACTTTTATCAAGAGCCAAACAGGCCTTTAATCACCCTTTTAAGGAATACTATTTCTCAAATGAAATCCAAACTTTTGTTCACACAAAAAAGGAAAACATCTTTCATCAACCAAGAACCACACATGAAGTTTCCAAAAAAAAACAATTTCAAAGGGTCACACGACGTTTTCTCTAATCAAGGTTCTCAGAAAACACCATTTTCCATAAACAATACATCTACTAATTTACACACGCCAAAAACATTTCAAAACCCAATTCAACATTTCATTCATTATTCAGGAAGAACCATCTAGCAACACTACCATGGAAGCACACAATTAAATCCAAGAAAACGTTTTTAATGGAACGCTAGAATTAAAACAACTTTTATCATCAGCAGATCACCAAACTATAGATAACTACTTAATAATACTTTTGAATTTTCTGATACTTAATAAAAAGTCAAGGAATAAATAAATTCTAAATTTAAAGGCAAGTGCAAAGGGAGACCTACCTCAAGATCCAAGCGCGACCGTAAAACGACCTTGGAACCAAGGCGCGATGACACGACGTGTGTCCGAAGCCACGTGATAAAGTCCAACACTCTGCATAATAGATATGAAGGACTCAGACACATACAAAAACTCACTAGAGCATGCGAAACCAAGCGTCGGGGAGAAACACTCACCTCGAAACTGAGGCGCGGAGACGGCGGAACCTCGGAAACAAGGCGCAGCGATGGCGCTCTCTCGGAAATGCCCTGCGCGGGTCCTAAAATCTTAAACCTACCAAAAACAAATATAAGTTGATGGAAAACCCCTATCAAAGCACAAGGGAATGCCAGAGTAATAATAATGAGAAAGAAATAATAATAATAATAATGGTGATAACAATAACATCATAATAATAATAACACAATTTAATAATAATAATAATAATATAATAACAATCATAATATTTCACGATTATAATATAATAATACAATAATAATAACAATAATATTTTAGCACAATTATAATATAATAATAATAATAATAATAACAACAACAATAACATAATATAATGATAAAAATAATAACACAATATAACAATAATATTCACATAACAATAATGATAATAATAATAATAATAATAACATGATAATAATATGATAATAATATTAAAGTAATAATTTAATAATAATAGTAACAATAATAATATAACATAATTACAATATATATATTAATAATATAACAATGATAATAATATAAAATAATGTTAACACAATAGTATTAATAATAATAATATAATAACAATAGCATAATAATAATAATAATTTAAGAATAATAATAAGAATAACATAATATAATAATAATAATAATAATGTAGTAATAATAATACAACATCACAATAATAATAATAATAATAATAATAACGTATTAATAATAATAATAATAATAATAAGATAATAGCGTAATATAATAATGATAATAATATTAGTAATAAAAAAAATATTAGCATTATAATATTAATGATAATATTATTATTAATAGGAAAAAACAAAAAAACAAAACGTAATGAAAATAAAATGAAGAAAAGATCACAGCGTATGGGGGAAGCGAGCGCGCAGGGGGGGGGGTCGCCGGACGGCGGTCCACCGGACAGGGGGTAGAGGGAGCCGGGACGGTGGCGAGGGCGACGGCGGGGCACGTGGAGAGGCTGCGGACCAGGAGGCCGGGTGCGGGGATGTCGGGACGGGGAAGAGGGGGCCGGGACAGGACGGGATGAGGCTGAGGCGCCGGCGGGAAGGTCGGACGAAGGAGGTCGGGGCAAGGCAGTGCAGCGGGGGTCCGGGGCGGTGCACTGAGGGGAGATGGGGCGGCGGTCGGGCGCGGGCACGGCGAGGGGCAGGGGTGCGCTGGGGCTAGGCGAGTCGGGACGGAGAGCAGGGGGGGTCGGGTCGCTGGGACGACGACGGAGAGTGGGGAGGGATCCAGGCGGCGGGCTGGCGGAGATCCAGCGGGGAGGTCAGCAAGGAGGCGGCTCAGCAGGAGGAGGGTCGGTTGCAGGCCGCGATGATGGAGAGGGGATGGAGAGAGAGAGGTGAGGGGGGTGGCGGCTACGGGGAGAGGGATTAGGGTTGGTTTAGTTTAGGTTTATATATATATATATATATGTGATAAAAATAATAATAAAACCTTATATTATCAATAATAATAAAAAGTTATAATCATATTAAAACATTATATTAATAATAATGATAAAACATATAAGGTTAATAATAAAACTTATAATAATAATTATTTTTATCCAAAAGATTTTAAAATACTTAAAACACTGGGTGAACACACTGTCACCTGGGCTGAACGCACGGTCACCGCTAACGATGCGGTGACCGCGCACCGACGCGACACCGCCAACGCAATTAATCTTCAAAAAATTTAAACCAGGACCAAGAAAGAAGAAAACATTACAGACGTCCGCGGTCGAGGTGTGACAAATCTCCCCACCACATACACTTTCTGCCCCCCAGAAAGTAACCAGGCCACTAGTCAGCCAGAAACCAAGTCTATGCCCAAACAGAACTAAAGTAGCTGAAGAAAACTGAGAATCTCGGGGATGACCTCACTCTACACAGGTCACACCCGACCGATTCAAGAGATAACTGAGGCCCAAGATTGAGGGGTGAACACGAAGAGGTTCTCCCCACCAAAAGAACTCAACTAGTGAAAAAAAATTTTTACCATCTAAATAGAAAACCCTAGGAAAGGGGGGTCGACGCGGGAACTCCCAACCCATTCAAACCAACTCTTATAGAACGATTAAAACAACACCTCCGTTGAGACATTGAATCCTTGACTAGAGTCAACAATCTTCAACACCAGGGAAACCCATAGAAAAACATTTAACCAACCTCAAATTGGAGACATGATCCACCGAAGTCCACAAAAAATAACCACATCGACAACATAACTAAAACGAGGTCAACCCACACGAGGGTCAAACACACCTTTCGAAAGACACACGGTTCAGAAACAATACATCCACATAAACCGGACTACTTGGATAATAATAGAACAAGTCCGTGATAACCCCATAGTAAAACAATGAACAAACAATATCGTCAAAACTTAACATTAGAAAAACAAGTATTAAAAGATCTTGATTGTTCCACTGCTAACACGGAACTCAAAACCTGGACCAAGGCTTCACACCCCTGGGGACTCCTGACTATGCACGAGCTTCACCCCGAGACTTTTGGCTGGGGCTCTGATGGCTGAAGCATCTTCTGCCTCACAGTCAGGTACT
The DNA here is from genome assembly GCA_963277665.1 of Viscum album. Taxonomy (NCBI): domain Eukaryota; kingdom Viridiplantae; phylum Streptophyta; class Magnoliopsida; order Santalales; family Viscaceae; genus Viscum; species Viscum album. The sequence continues at coordinate 2,133,572,564 of OY728147.1, read as the reverse complement.
GACATTCTCCCATCACAGCTTCCTCTTCAAGTGACGCTTCTTGAAAAACATCTCCAGATGACCCAGACAACCACAGCGATGACACGTCTTCGGAGGGTTGCGACAAGACGACTTTAAATGCCCGAAACGACCACACTGAAAGCATACCATCGAACGATCTGATGAACTGGAAGCTGGGACCAAAGGGGATAACTCATTAGGAACAGGTATCTCTGGCATATTTTCCACACCAGAGGAGGAACCCTTACGAACTACTATGGATGCTGAAGTACTAAAAACCCGCACACCAGAAACCAACTCAGCCAAGAAATCTTCCTCTACCAGCTTCTCTAAACAAAGGTCTTTATAAGGGAGGACTCGCTCCTTGATCTCTGGACGAAGACCCCCAGTGAAAAGAGGGACCTTCATGAGCTCATGCGACGCTACCTCTAGAGAAAAGGGAACCAGTTCCTTGAAATGGTCAACATATACCTTCACCGTCCTTTGACCTTGTTGAATATGCACAAGCTATCCCTTTTTCTCCAGCTTCACTTCCTCAGGTACAAACCATTGGATGAAAACGTTTCTGAAGACATCCCACGTCATTTCACCTTGCGTCGATGGTGGGGCAACCACCTTCCACTGGTCCAGAGCTGGACCCTCGAACAACTTCATAATTGCACGAACCTTAACATTATCGGGAGTTCCCAACATTTTAAAGACACGATCCACTTCCTCGAGCCATTTCACTGCCTCTAACGGACCTTGATCACCATGGAGAATAGGCAGAGTCTAAGGAGGACTAAAAACTGGGCATGACATATCCGAATCCTTAGAGACCTTTCTGGGCGGCATTTCCTGAGCGATATATAAAACACAAAGCCAAAACCAATATCAAACTGAAGAAACATCAATAAAATCGCCTTCATCAAAAACAGTCAGCACAAGGACCAAACAAATACAACACAACCCAAAATCAAATCTCCTCTTCAAAATCCCATTTTTCATTTTTGATTTCAAAACCACCCTTTTTCTAGATCATTTTCCAAAAACCAATCCACTATCAAACCAAAAATTTTCAAAAACCATTTCCTCTTTAAAACCAATTTAGAAAACAAGGTCTAGCCTTTAATTTCAAATACACACCCAGGTAATATCATGAACCGTTGTACATGTATTTATCCACTTTCCATTCATACTCGCACCAACGTACACTTTCCATGCATTCTCACACATGTGCAAACGTTCATAAAGAGGACCTGGGGTTTCAACCCGAACCATTCCTAACCAATTTCAAGCAAACAACAGATTTCCAATTCAAGAGATTTAAATTTCTAAAACCCATTTCATACATTCAAAGTCTTTTAAAAGAAACCAGTCCAATCTTTCAAAAACCTTTTTCATTTCCAACAACACACTCACACAAACCAAAACGAAAGCAGCAACCAAATTTGCATCAATCACTGAAATGAGGGACTAGTAGTCACGCTCATCTTGGCGACATGGTAGTGGGTCATGTCCCAAGTCAGCGTCGACCACTAGGAGGAATTCAAACCATGTACTCGGACTCCACATGGGCCACTACTCCATGTGAAATCGTGATGTAGCATCGGCTTTCCTACATTATCATCTCTCAATCCAAGACAAACCATAAAAAAAATAGAACACGATTCCCGAACTACCCCTGGTAACTCGAGGATCAGTGCGAGCAAGAGTTCACGACGCTCTTCCCGTACTTACCCCTCGAGTTCCGACAGTCCTAATCTCCTTCTACTGAACAACCCAAATAACAAGAACCTCCTTTGATACCATTTTGTCACGAACCAGCCCGGGTCGACCCTGAACCGGTCACCCGAGTCAGTCCGCGGCAAGTCCCGAGGAGCGTTCCCGATCCCCCCGGGATGGAAGCTAGTGCCGGGCATTTAAATTTTAATCGTTGGGAACGATTTCAGCCCAAACTAAAAACACGATCGAAAGAAAGAATAAAAACTACACAAACTGACAAACACTAAAGACATAAACAAAACTATACTACGACATAACTCCATGTGACCTCGCGGGTCACCACCCAACTACAACCAACGTCGCTCCCACACTGAGCAACTCAAGCTAGGAAGACCTGAACACAAGGAACCTGCAACTGAAGAAGGTACAAGATAGGCGTGAGCACAAAAGTACTCAGTAGGTGAGCCCAACAACAAATCCCAAAGCACTGCCAGTAAATAAAGAATCTACATAATCCAGGTTTGAACTATAATGTATAAAAGTAAGTTTTCATAATGCTATACATGAAAATTAAACACGAGACGTTTCCCTTATTCTTTTTGAAAGTTAGTTCCCTTTCATCAGTTTTAAACTCATTCTAACAAGAAAAGTGTTACATTTTAAAATCTTACCCAAAGAGAATAAAGCATTTTCATTTGAAAACCATTTTTCTGAAAGTCTAACAGTATAGGTTGTGAAATATGAATGAAAGAAAACAAGCAGGGAAAACAAGTGCACGTAAAGGTAAACAGGCAAGGAAAAACAAGTGCAAGCAAAAATAAACCAGAAGTTATCAGCAATAACCATGGCCGATCCTGAACATCCCTAGAAAACCCCTGGACGTACTCGGGTTCAGACTACCTGCCGGCATGGTACTCCACAGTCAATAACCAACTGGCCGCCCTAATAGCCAACCAGTGGAACATCCCACCTGGCCTGTCCACAACTCCAGGGGGTACCAACCCGTCTAATCAGGGTTAGCAAGCAACCGTCACTCGATAATCTACATGACGCCCAGGAACCCATTGTGGTTTTTGTAACACTGTGTAAGTGGGAGACCCTCGCACGCGTGACTCATCTCACCGCACTTGCCAACCCCTTACACGGACACCGCTACACGAAAACCCTCGAAGGGAAGTCCCCCTGTAGAAATTCCCTCACAAGTACGTATATATATATATATATATATAATCACTTCACATTTATTAAAGTGCCAACCGGGCCGTCATATCATTTACACTTTGACCATTTCATATTAAAGCATTTCTAAAGGGATATTACACACGCCATTACATTGAAAACCAAAAACACACTTAGGACTTTGTTTAAGAAACCCAAATCAGCATATCACCCTGGAATACAATTGTTTCACGAGTAGAGTTATTTTCTAATATCAAAACGCACCCCACGTTTATCAAGAGCCAAACGGGCCTTTAATCACCCTTTTAAGGAATACTATTTCTCAAATGAAATACAAACTTTTGTTCACACAACAAAGGAAAACATCTTTCATCAACCAAGAACCACACATGATGTTTCCAAAAAAACAATTTCAAAGGGTCACACGAAGTTTTCTCTAATCAAGGTTCTCAGAAAACACCATTTTCCATAAACAATACATCTACTAATTTACACACGCCAAAAAAATTTCAAAACCCAATTCAACATGTCTTTCATTATTCAGGAAGAACCTTCTAGAAACACTACCATGGAAGCACACAATTAAATCCAATAAAATGCTTTTAATGAAACTCTAGAATTAAAACAACTTTTATCATCAGCAGATCACCAAACTATAGATAACTACTTAATAATACTTTTGAATTTTCTGAAACTTAATAAAAAGTCAAGGAATAAATAAATTCTAAATTTAAAGGCGAGTGAAAAGGGAGACCTACCTCAAGATCCAAGCGCGACCGTAAACGACCATGGAACCAAGGCGCGATGACGCAACGTGTGTCCGAAGCCACGTGATAAAGTCCAACGCTCTGCATAATATATATGAAGGACTCAAAAATATACAAAAACTCACTAGAGTATGCGAAACCAAGCATCGGGGAGAAACGCTCACCTCGAAACTGAGGCGTGGAGACGGCGGAACCTCAGAAACAAGGCGCAGCGATGGCGCTCTCCCGGAAATGCCCTGCGCGGGTCCTAAAATCTTAAACCTGCCAAAAACAAATATAAGATGATGGAAAACCCCTAACAAAGCACAAGGGAATGCCAGAGTAATAATAATGAGAAAGAAATAATAATAATAATAATGGTGATAACAATAACATCATAATAATAATAACACAATATAATAATAATAATAATGATATAATAACAATCATAATATTGCACGATTATAATATAATAATAAAATAATAATAACAATAATATTTTAGCACAATTATAATATAATAATAATAATATAATAATAATAATAATATCAACAACAATAACATAATATAATGATAAAAATAATAACACAATATAAAAATAATATTCACATAGCAATAATGATAATAATAATAATAACATGATAATAATATGATAATAATATTAAAGTAATAATTTAATAATAATAGTAACAATAATAATATAACATAATTACAATATATATATTAATAATATAACAATGATAATAATATAAAATAATGTTAACATAATAGTATTAATAATAATAATATAATAACAATAGCATAATAATAATAATAATTTAAGAATAATAATAAGAATAACATAATATAATAATAATAATAATAATAATGTTGTAATAATAATACAACATCACAATATTAATAATAATAATAATAATAATAACGTATTAATAATAATAATAATAATAATAATAAGATAATAGCGTAATATAATAATGATAATAATCTTAGTAATAGAAAAAAAATATTAGCATTATAATATTAATGATAATATTATTATTAATAGGAAAAAAACAAAAACAAAAAAAAATGTAATGAAAATAAAATGAAGAAAAGCTCACAGCGTTGGGGGGAAGTGAGCACGAAGGGGGGGGTCACCGGACGGCGGTCCGCCAGACAGGGGTTAGAGGGAGCCGGGACGGCGGCGAGGGTGACGGCGGGGCACGTGGAGAGGTTACAGACCAGGATGCCAGGTGCGGGGATGTCGGGACGGGGAAGAGGGGGCCGGGACATGCCGGGATGAGGCTGAGGCGCCGGCGGGAAGGTCGGACGAAGGAGGTAGGGGCAAGGCAGTGCAGCGGGGGTCCGGGGCGGTGCAGCGAGGGGAGCTGGGGCGGCGGTCGGGCGCGGGCACGACGTGGGGCAGGGGTGCGCTGGGGCTGGGCGAGTCGGGACAGCGAGCAGGGGGGGTCGGGTCGCTGGGACGGCGACGGAGAGTGGGGAGGGATGCAGGCGGCAGGCTGGCGGAGATCCAGCGGGGAGGTCGGAAAGGAGGCGGCTCAGCAGGAGGAGGGTCGGTTTCAGGCCGCAGTGAGGGAGAGGGGATGGAGAGAGAGAGAGGTGAGGGGGGGTGGCGGCTACATGGAGAGGGATTAGGGTTGGTTTAGTTTAGGTTTATATATATATATATATGTGATAAAAATAATAATAAAACCTTATAATATCAATAATAATAAAAAGTTATAATCATATTAAAACATTATAATAATAATAATGATAAAACTTATAAGGTTAATAATAAAACTGATAATAATAATTATTTTAAACCAAAAGATTTTAAAATACTTAAAACACCGGGTGAACACACTGTCACCTAGGCTGAACGCACGGTCACCGCTAACGATGCGGTGACCGCGCACCGGCGCGACACCGCCAACGCAATTAATCTTCAAAAAGTTTAAACCAGGACCAAGAAAGAAGAAAAAATTACGGACGTCCGCAGTCGGGGTGTGACATTTTCTTACATGGAATCCTAGTATGGGTTATCTTGGGTGACCTTTATACCTCTCTTCCATTCTTTTAAAGTGATAGTTCTATTGACTCTTTTTCTGATGTGGGACATTCCATTATATTCTCAAGCCCAATTTTAAAAAAATTGTGAGGACACATTTTATTGAAGGAGGGAAGAATGTAACACCCCATGCTTCCATGGTATGTTTCCCTTTGAATAATGCAATGACGTGCATTGTACGCAACATCGAGATTCTAACACACCACAACCAATCAAACAAGACGTTATGAATAGTAATATTTACTTTTTGAAATTTTATAAATTTTATCATTCGAAATGGACTTTAGTTTTGGATTCGTAATATCGAAATTATCTTAGGGTGAAATTTTGGTACTTCTATGATAACTTTCATATTTTGATGAATAGAGAAAATTAATAAATTTTAATTAAAAACAACTTTTTAATCGAAAAAATTAATAGTGATAAATAATTAATTTGAGTGGTTTTACAGTATATTTAGAATATATTTTTACCATTTAATACAATGTTTGTCATTGGATGATATTTAACATTTAAACCAGACATAAACAAGTGTCAACATTTTGATAGTTATTATCTCTTAAAACACGCTATTTGTTTTGACGACGGGAATTAATTTTTAAATTAATTAATGCAAATGATATGTTTTTAATTTGGTAAAATAGACATCATTTTTGAATTCATAATATCAAATATAGATTAGGCATAATTTTTGGTATTTTTCTGGAAACTTTTATTTTTTGATGAATATTGAAACCACTAAGTGGTAGTTAAAAAACTGAATTTCTCATAAAACATAATTTTACCGATTCTATGCGTGGAATTTCAAAAATCCGAGAAACACTGTTAATATAAATGAGTAAAATGTGGTTCATTGAGATGAAAATAATTTTTTGTGAATAGTAACTTTTTACTTTTATTTACCACGGTTAAAAGTAAATAGGGTAATTAAGGGTAAAATGATAGTAATACTACCCTAACACATGTACTAATTCTATTGTACAATTTTATATTGACAAAAACAACCTTAGGATTAAAATATTATCATTTAGGTCCACTTGGATTATATTATGACATTTATTATTAATTAATTCAAAGAAGAGTTAAAAGAGTTAATATGAATGATTATTTACTAAAACATTTTTAATATAGGGTTACACATAAAATAAATTCGATTATAAATATTCATAAAAAATCTAAGACGATTTACTACATAATGATATTATAGTTAAAATTTTTAGACATTAAATAATTTAATTTATTTATGACACAATGATAATGGAGTAATTACCATAATAGTGAAAAATTAAAATAATTGATATTATAAATACCCAAATAAATATAATTGGAGTCTTTTATTGACTTAAACTAATTTCATATGTTAATATGACATATTAGGATTGATTTAATGGACTTTTTTTGTAGAAATAATTCTGTTATGAGTTTCACAAAAATAAATTTATGAATACTGTCAAAATTGACAAAAATGAGTTTTTAAAACAAATATTATATTATAAATTGATATTAAATTCCTAAAAATCTAAGGGTTGGCCAAGATACTTATAACATGATAGGTGTATCATTAATGGACTACTTGGTGGTCTATTAAATGTATATAGTATGTTTAGTAACCATATAATATAAAAATACAAAAGAGACATTGTAAAAGTGAAACTAATTAACTTATATTTAATACTTAAAGATAAGGTTAATATAAGGACCCAAACCTGTTTAAATTATATTTTTTGAGTGCTGTTCTACCTATCCCCACCTTAACCTTTAAATAATATACTTTGGAGCCATTAAAAACTGAATATGATTTTATTATAAAATAATATTTCTAGATTTTCCAAAGGTTCCCCTCACCCCTCTTATAAAAGGGAACTCCCCCTTCTCATTATATCACATCTTCAAAGCCTTTTTTTTCTGCCAAAACCTGCCAAAATACCCTATCAACATCCATAAATACAACCCAGAGGCATTATTTTGATCAGAAAGCCATCTTATGGATCCATTTTTAACAAATCAAAAGGAAGAACACGAAGAAGAGGTAATGTTTTTACCACCATTTTTCAAATTCTTTTCTTCTTCAACTTCTTCATTCATTGTTTTTCCCATTTTAAAATAATGAATCCAGTATCTCCTATATACTATAATATTATTATAAATTTTGTACAACCATATTCAGTCTTCTATCAATCCATTGAATGACATGTCACCATACGTGCGTACGCACGGCTTACTGTCTCCACGTCGTGGTGTAATTGCCATTCAATAAATTATTATTTGGATGGGTATAATAATGATGTGTAATTAATTTAAATAATAAATATAACATTACAATTATTCTGTATATATGATATACCATTCAATTATATATTATTGTAACTTCAAAAGAATGATATTGTTGTTCGTGCCTACTTACAGACTACCATCTCCACGAAAGCGATGAGATTCATTCTCCATCGTATCCATTCAAGTATAATTATCAATTTGATGATTTTAAAATAATTTTTAAGGACTTGATATAATTATGGATATGAATAAGATACACCCTATCCATAACAAAATAGTTTACATGCCAAAGAATATAAAGGAAAACGAGTATGTTTACACCCGAAATGACGATAATACTAAGATATTAATGACAAATCAATGTTAAAAGATCATATATGATATCATATTAATGTAAATTATTCCTGTATAATTAAATAAAAATTATTTAACCATTACACATGAGTATAACCTACCATTGACCAAGTGAAAAGTACAATGTAATGGATTTCTTATCTCACTTTTAATTCCGTGAGATTTCCATTGTTCACCACTTTACATGTGGTGTGTGTACTGCCCATGATTGTATTAATTGTGGAATATAAATTCATTTATGGGTATCTAAATCATCATTTTATGATCATTCTTTCATGGGTGCATGTTTCGTAAGTTACCAAATTGGTAAGGGAATTTGAAATTTCAATTTCCACTCATTCGGATTTACGCATACTTCATTGATTATTTTACTCCATGATTATGTGTGGAATCACTATTAATTTGATTATTTCATAATTTCCACTCCCATTTCTATGTATATACTTTTTATACACATAATAACTCCATTTATAAATTCCCAAGTCATCGATTTGAACTTGATAAGAGTAATTTTAACTCAATATCCATTTGTTGAGTTAAATATCCAATTCATTGGTGTTGTTTTCACAAAAATATATGTGAATGTAATCTGATTGATTTACACTAAATATCCAATAATATTGAGTTTTTTTATATTTTTCACACATAATTATGTCTTTTATTTATCCTAAACCAATTTATATGGTATTTATAAGAGAATTCATCTCAATTTACATTCCATTGAGACTACATTGTTGTTGTACACCAAATCACTTTTATGTGCTATATATAATGTACTTTGAAATAGTATACCAAGTATCCATTTATTCTCATGATATTACAAAGTTTTTATTACCTCAATTATTTGTCTTCAAGTTTCACTCTTTTGGTTAGAAACTCTAACTAAAATACCATTTTTAAAAGATTTAAAGACTAATTCTTCTAAATATTGCTCATTAATGTCCATGTTTTAAAAATGGTTTTATGGATTTTATTTATATGGACATTAAAGTTTTCATAGCATAATTCCTTTTAAAAGATTCAATGTGGTATAGGACACTTTGATTCTAAAATTAATTTTAAATTGATTCTTTACAAATAGTGTGACTTATAAATGTTTTCATGAAAAAGTGGGATATTTCTCTTAGTAGTTTGATGATTATTTTAATCTACATAAATATCCTTCATTATTGTGGATTGAGGTTAATCTGATACAATAAAATACTACATATTGTATCTAATGAGTTATGTTTGACTATGGATGTGCTATTTTTATACCATTCATGGTTTGTGGTTAACGTATTGAAAATTCGTATGCTAGTTTTAATATGAATGTTTGTGTTATGTTTAAAAATGTTCATATGATGAATGCATTGGACTTAGTATGTGATGGGTGGATCTCACTATAGCTCCTTGATGCATCAGTAGGTCTCTTGAGACAAACTAGTGTCTTGGAACAAGGCCTTGGAAAATCATATTTGTAATCTTCGCACGAGGCCTCGACTATGTGGTTATGAAAGTCTGACATTATACATTCCATCATTATGAAAGTGGTTATTGATATTGCATTTGATTGTTCGACTAGTAGAATATCCACGTGAATATGTAAATGGAATTATTTAATTTTATCTTTTCCATATTATGGTGAAGTTAAAGTTTAAAAGTATTTTGTTTTAGTTATAAATTTCTTTAAGTGTTTATGCTTATCTAAGAATGCTTCTGCTATATTGTTATCCTTACTGAGCATCTGAGATCACCCCTTTCAATGTTTTATTTTTCCCAGAATGTGAAGATGTAATTTATGAATGACCTGTAGGGATAGTATGAGGGGATATAAAGAAAATATGTTGTTGTAGTTTTTTTACCTTATGATGTAATGTAAGACTTATGAATATATCTAGTGTTTCCAAGACTACTAAACTAATCGGTCTTTCAAGACATGATCCTTTTTGATCATGCCAATATTATGTAATAATGCACCGACTATGGGTATCTAGGGTTGTGGTGTTACAACCAAACCATTCCCATATACTCTCTCAACTTCCCTCACTACATCTTAGAGGCCTTAGTGTGATCATAAATCCAACCTAAGGAGCCCTTTTGATCAAATCAAATGGAAGAACCAGAAGAAGTGGTAATGATTTCACCACCCTTTTCCATGTTCCTTTCTTCTTCCACTTCTTCTTTATTTTTTATTACCATTCTAAAATAATAACTCCAGTATATTATATATAATTTGATGTTATTATAAACAAGTTACAACCATATTTCAGTATTCTATCCATCATTTGAATGACATATCACCATACGTTCGTACGTATAGCTTACTGTCTCCACGTCGTGGTGTAATTGTTATTCAAATCATTATTATTTCAATGGGTATAATAATGATGTTTAATCCATGTAAAAATAAATATAACTTGAAAATTATTCTGTATATATGATATAACATTGAATTATATATTATATTAATATCATAAGAATGATATTGTTGCTCGTGCGTAAGTACTAACCACCGTCTCAACGAACGTGATGAGATTCATTCTCCATCATATCCATTTAAGTATAATTATCATTTGATGATTTAGAAATAATGTTTAAGGACTTGATATAATTCTAGATATTAATAAGATACAAACTATCCATGAAAACCATGGCTTACATAACAAAACATACAATAGAAAACAATTAAGTTAACACCCGAAACAACGATAATACTAAGATATTATTAACAAAGCAATGATAAAAGATCATATATGATATCATATTAATGAATATGAATCTTTTATAATTTAATAACAATTATTTCACCATTATGAAGGAGGTTAACCTACCCCCAACCAAGGAAAAGTAAAAGGTAAGGGTTTATTTCACAATCTCTTCATTTTCCGAGGTTGTTTAAATGTAATAATCTTCTGGGACCTCTTTATCATCCACATCCATATATATATAAATGTCTTCCAAAACATTTTTACTATTTAATAGACAATGGGTTAAAGTCATTTATACCTTTATTTGACCCTATATGTTTTTAAAGGAATCTTTCCATCGTTTTCAAAACAAGTTACTTTTTATCCTTTTTGACAAAATTAAGGTAATAAGGTCTTTTTTTAACTTATACGGTGGGTGCGGTTATTCTCTGCTATTATTACACCTTTTAAGCTTCCTTACATTCTTATAAGGATATTTTCAAAATAAAGGTTTTATTTTTTGATTATGTAATTTTTAAGTGATTTCAAGAAAGATAAATTTCTCTCCAATATATGAAAACCCAGTGAAAATGTATATGTATTTAACACAAGCCTAAAAATGTTTTTAGAAAACCCAACTCTTGAGTGTGGTAGACTGGAAGGGATTGGTTTTCAACCCATCATGTCCTGTAATTAGTTGAGCAGTCTCAAAATTAGTTATTTTGTTTTCAGAATCTTGCATAATGTTTTCAGAAAAACACTGGATTATATTTGAGCAATTTTAAACGTATGTATCATCAAAAAATTGCATCGGTAGGTCTCATTAGACAAACTAGTGTCTTGGCACAAGGCCTTCAAAAAATCTTATTTGTAGTCTTGGCACGAGGCCTTGGCTATGTGGTTATGATAGTATGGCATTATACATTCCATCATTATGAAAGTGGTTATTGATATTGCATGTGATTATTCGATTAGTAGAATATTCATTTGAATATGTAAATGGCATTATTTCATTTTATTTTGGCCATACTATGTTGAAGTTTGAAGTATTTTGTTTTGGTTATACATTTCCTTAAATGTTTTATCTTATTTATGAAAGTTTTCACTGTATTTCTTACCCTTACTGAGCGTTTGATCTCTCCCCTTTCTATGTTTTATTTTTCCCAGGATTCCTAGAAGTATATTGTGATTGATATGTAGGGTTAAGACAAGGGAATAATGGCATTCATAAAAGATTATTATTTTTTGTATGTTATGAAGTGTAATGTAACATTCATGTATGTAATCTATTTTCCAAGACTGCTAAACTAATCTGTCATTTGTGACATGATTCCTTGTAATCATGCCAATGTATTAAAATAATGCACCAACTCTGGGTAACTGGGGTCAGGGTGTTACACTTAGTCCAATAGTTTTCCTATATGGTAACAACGACATGGTGTATAGTGATCATAAGGGGTTAGTTCAATGTTTATTATAATATTTATAAATTACATAGTCAGGAATAAAGTTATTAAATTTTTTATATGGCACATTGTTTAACCATTATCACATCATCACAATTATTAGATTGAGTGGGATATTTATTTGATGTATTTTTTGGGGTGTGGGTTGTAATAAGGGTAGGGATAACCTTTTCATGTTTGATTAAGTTTGTTTGTAATTGTGCCTTATGTTATTTAGTATTCCCTTTGTACTAGAACATTTTTTTTCTTGTATAAATAATTTTTTTAGGTAAATGTGATTTTTATACATGTAGGTTTCTCATTATTTGATGTTATATAGAATAGGCTGTTAGGCACCTCATCCAAGATTTATGCATATGTAACTTCTCATTATGAGGATGTCATGGGGTAGGATTGATTCATGATAGGTTTCAAAACCATTGGATTAAACACTATTAATTACTAGATCCTGACGAGACTAACCAAAATGGTTCCCCATCAGGTTAGTCAATGGTCTTTTTATCATGGATCCATTTATTCAAGACGTAAGATTACTTGGTTCGGTTGAAAACTAAGAGAAGGAATTGTGTGACTATAAGTGTGTTGAGAGTCAAGGTGGCATTCTAATTCTATAAATTCAGGATACAATTGGCGTTATGTTATCGATGAATGGAAATTGTTTACACAGGTCATTGTGCTGATAATAGTGTTGTATAAGTTTTCAAATTAAAAGACATGTTACGTTTTGTGTTCATAATAAAGAAAATAAATGTTCAATTTATAATTTTTCTAATCCAATGTAATTTCTTTTAGCTGTTAGAAGATGTTCCACCATCTATTTCATTTATGACTAATTGTAGTTAATTCATGGTAACATAAAGGTTCTAAGTAGATGATTCCCACTTAATGTTTGGTGACTAAGGGTGTATGGGGATATTTGGTGTATGGAGGCCCAGGGACATTGAATCGTTGTTTTTTAATTCCCATAAATAAAATTGAGGAATCATGGAGGTGTCAAAGTATAATGGATCATATACTTTGGTTAGACCATGAATATGTTCGTTATGTAGGTAGGGTGCATTCAGTGTAACATGAAAGATAAAAAATAGTATTTTTAATGGAATACCATATAGATTATGACAGTATATTATTATTAAAAATGTCAGGTTGTGAGGAGGCAACAAATTGACATTGGGGGGTGAAACCCTCATTAAATAATCGACATTGAGAAACAAATTTGGTGATATTTCCAAATCTTATAGAGAGATTTAATTTATCTTTTTTATATTTCTCATTTACGAGATGGAATCCCATATCGAATCATTTGTATTGATGATGAAATTATCATGGTTCATGGAAGATGAAATTTTAAAAAAAAAAGAAATGGGAACGTCATTTTTGTACTAGGGAGTGAGTGTTGGCCATGATAACTTGAATATTTATCAAAATGGTTCGTATGAACAAGGATTGAAAATTGATATACTATGGTGGAATTGAAATAGAGGTAAAGATATTAGGAAATGAATACTTGTATTCTTTATGAAATTACCTGAAATAATTATATTTTATGTTGGAAAATGATTAATTGATGACTTGGGGAGCTAGAATATGTTATATTAAATGAGTGTTATTGGATTATAATTTCATTAGCATAGGAGGTAGAAAACAATGATGGTTTAGATGGTTAAGGTCCTAATTTTGGAAACTCACCAAATGTGCATAATTTACTCTAGAATGTCTGATTGTGAAATAATTGGTTTTTAAAATGTTTGGAGACATCATATCCATGTATTTTAATACGTAATTGATGGTTCGATCATATCATTTTTTAGATGATGTTGTATAAATGGCCAATTTTGTTAAAAAACAAAATCTTGATTTCTAATTAAAATCTGGTATATTTCTATGTTCTCTTTGGATGATATTATGAATCTACCTCAATTGATTATGTAATGGGATATGTTTTTATGGTTTTGTGAATTTTCTGCCTCATTGAATTATATGGTGGGTATGGTGTAGACTATGTCATTGGAGCATTGGAAATGTGTTTTAATATACATTTTCTGATGTCGAAGCATCTGAAGAATCATAGTTAGTTTATCTAGAATGAAATGTATGGTGTTGAGTACTATAAGACAACTATTTATTCAAAAAATGACCCAATAATGTTTTATGTTTAATGGAAATGTGTACCTACAATCGTATTGGCTTGAGATGCAGGGTATTAACATGGGTTTCAGTAATTAACGTCCCATGTGTTATATTTTTTTCTTCATATATATTTTCGAGTATTTGGGAACAAAAATATTTTCTTATGCCTATTATTTTTCTAATATAGGATTAGAAAAATATATGGATGGCTACTAATACATTTTATGAATTTTAATTGTTATGGTAACGATTTTATTGAATCTCAATGCTTGTGTATGAATATGAATTTTTATATGATTTAATTTTTTTAGTTAGTTAGTGAATGAGTTTTATATTGGTGTATCAGAATAGAATTCATGTGCGTATATACTATAAATTATTTATTTTTGAATTGTTTTCTAGGCCACAGATATGTGTCAAGAGTTGTTGTAAATCATGAGATTATTTGGAATGCTAAGGATTTAAGGGTTTGACTTTTGGGGAAGAAAAATGGGCACTAGATTAAAAAATAATTTATATATACGATGAACCATATTTATTCAGTTTAAAATAAAGAGGATAATGAATTTTTGAAAAATGTAAAGGGGAATATAAAACCATGTAATCCCCTATAATACATTTTATATACATTTCACATGGTAAGGACATATATTATCGAACTGTGCAATGTTAAGGAATTGAAAAATACACATTTTTCATATGAGCTTATGAATTTTTACCAAATTTTATTCCCATATCAATATACTAGCTCCAATATAAAATTCCTATATTCCCTATCTAAAAATACATTGTCGAACACATCATTCCATTTCCAAAATCAGCTTCCGTATTTTATGAAGGGAAAATCGAGGTACATATTACATACATATTTTCCCTTTTCATGGATTCATTTTTTATTGAGTTTTCCCATTCTATCTCTTGTGGATATTTTTTATATTCATATTGTTTTTAATATTATATGTTTAATTATGTTTTAGGTAAAATAGAAGAATGATACCTGAAAAGATGATCCTTATGAGGACATTTTAGGTGGTCTCATGATTTTCCCTCAATGAATCATCATTGAATAGTTTCATTGGATTGGGCAATAAATTATATTCATTAGAAACATGGAAAGAAACAAATTACATTGGTTTTGTTTCTATGGTAATAACATAGAGACTCACATGAAACCTGTAATGTAATAAGTCATCAAGTAAATGTTCTAGACCCTAATTAAATGTTATGATATATTTATTCAGTCATTTTTAGAGATCTATTTGGATAGTTTGGGATTCCATTCCTTATATATCAAACGTTAGTGATGTCATAGAACTACCTAAAAAATTTGATGGTTGGATGGTTTTTTAAGAACATTGGTAAGCTATTAAAATTGTGAATTTTTTATATTTACATGATTTTGAGTAATCTAGTGGTTATGGTTAAGGATTACTTTAAGGACATCATGATTTAATAGTGAAATTGGATTCATATGATATCATATAGATAAAATTGTTCATTATGAGAATTAAATGTTTATTTTTCAATTTAAATTGATCCTATGGGATAATCATGGGGTAAAATATATAATTTTTAAACTATTACTTTTGGTGTATCTGAATGCTTGAAAATATATATTAATTGAACCCAATAGTAATCATGATATCTTTGAAATATTAATTATATGGATTGTGGAATATTTACAGGTTTGATATTCATAGAAATGTTTATGTGTACTAAATTTCATGTATCCAATCATGGATTCCTCATGATTGGTATATTCACACTGCGATATTGTAGTTTCTTTATATTTTATTTTTTCTATTTTGATATTTTTTTATTGGATTGTTTTGAGTCCTAGTATAAAATTTTAATAATTATTAGAAAATTAATGTGTTGGTGTTGACAACATTTGGCACACACACATAGCATGGTTTGGAAATTACGCATCTTTATCTAGTAATTGTATAATATTCCCATCATTGATGAATAAATAATATTTTAATAACTCATTATACGAGAATAAAAAAATAATAAAAATAGATTACATCTAAATGTTTTGTTTTAATAAAAATAATGATGATAATATTATCATATGGGAATATTATAACAAATAATAATATAAATAACAATAATAATTATATTAATGATATTAATAATATTATTATTATTATTATTGGGAGTTGTGGCGTATTTTAGGCCAGGGTGCAGGCACAACATGGTTAGAGGAAATCCGATGGTCAGCCAGCGGACCTGTTAGACCACATCTGGAATGCATAGAGGCTACGAAATGGTTACCTCATTGTCAGCTAAGCTATGCATGGACTACACAGTTTCCATGTAATAAAATAAATAAAATAAAAATAAAACCAAATGAGAAAAATAAAAATTATGATAATGCCTTGTGGGAAATTGAAACATAATTATAATATTATTATTATAATTGGTAATAACAATTTTAATTGTTATTAAAAAATTATTTTAATTATTATTATTATATAAAACATTATTATTATTGTTATTAATTTTTAATTAAAATATTATATTTGTGATGAATTATTATATTCAAGAATGTTACTAATTATTATTATTAATGTTATAAATATTATTATTTTTATTTTTGATATTATAATTATTATTAGTAATGAAATGATTATTATTATTATAATTATCAATATGATTATTATTATAAATATGATTATGATTATTAATATTCATATATTTCTTTAGGGTTTTTTTCATTTCTTTATTCCATTATCCTTCTCCTCCATATTCCTTATGTCGAAGCCCATCATTCGCCTATATAGTGTGCTACTCTTATTATATAGTCCTTTCCCCAGTGCCCCCTCTCTTATACATTAGGATCATTCATTGATTTCCACCTCCAACACACACCATCCGGCCAACACGACCCCCATACTTCTACGCTACCCAGCCAACTGACCCTGACCCATTCGTCCCACATTCTATGACGCACTTCCTCATTGAACCACCTCCACATCAGCTTGTGCCCCCTCAAAGGTGCCATCCTCCACTGGTGATCCCACCTGCTGGTATGGGATCTTTGATTTGTGGTATCCTTGTGGTGTTTTGATTTGGATAAAACCATATATTACAGAGTATGTTTTTTAACGATGATCCAAAAAATTATGTGTCCAATTATATTCATTTTTTTGTAATTAGATTCCTTTTGGGTGAATGAGGTGCAATTTATTTTTTTCATTGGATTTTGATAATTCATCATCATTTGATGTAGGAACACTTTTCACAGAGACATTAATATTATTATTTCATTGGTTTAATACTTTTCACACCTTCTAGGATAGTTTATTAGTGACCTATGAGGTACATATTAACTTATTCATGTGAAACTACATTTAAAATGAGTTTTTATTATGTGGAATTGGGTGTATTTTATGTGAATGGATCATTGTGCTTCTAGGTAATATTATTTTAAGGTGTCAAAGAGATTTATTAAAACATATAAGGGGATCAAATCAAGTTTTAATATGGTTATGTAGTGCTATTTATTTTAATATATAATTTTAAAATAGAATCTATATGTGAAATTTGTTTCATTTTTAGATAAATCATTGTTATGTCCTTTTTAAATGCTTTACCAATTATTCAAATGATTTATTAAATTATTTACATCATTCTTATCATGATAGAGATTGTTTTTGGAATTCATATGATTTTGAAAATGATATTTGATTATGTGTTTTTGTGTAAAGACCAATGATGCCTCCTAGATTTATTTTATAATCATTTTAAATGGATTATTAAATTACATATATGGTGAAAAAATGATTGAGAAATGTTCTAAGGTTCTCATTATTTAGAAAGTGAATTAATAATGTGTGGTGTTTTTAAGATGTTCACACTAAATGTATGTTAATTTTCATGGTGGGATCTTTTATGTGATTAATAATTTTTAATGGCATGGTTTTTTTAATAATTTTTTTGATACTCAAAATGGATATTTGGAGTATATAAATGGATTTTATACAATATGTTCGTGATGGTATTCCCTTATTTACATTGGAAACGTGCTTTGGACTTGAATAGAAAATTTTATTGAAGAGAGTGGTTTGTGTGTTTTTTTTAAATCATGTATTTTTTGTTAAAAACAAATTTTATGAAAAATATTTTTTAATGTAAATGAACTCTCCCCTTATCATTTTTTTTGAAAAAATATTTTTCCTATTTTTTCCATTTTCCCTTCACATTATTCATTGATTAAAATCAAGTGGGAAATGGAATATGTTTGATTGTTTTAAAATTAAATTTTTGTAATATCTATTTTTATATTTTATCATTAAAAATTGTTAAAAAAAATTTCATTATTCAATAAAATTGCATTTCAAATAGAGTTAGATGGTCCAAATTTATATGTTTTGATACCCAAACATATAGTTTTCTTTTTTTTTAGTTTCTAATACAGGTCCCTGCATGGGTGAATCAATTTTCTCTTTATTGTGTATGGATTAGAGTGTGGACCTATAGGTCATATGGGGGTGTCTTGGGTGTATGGTTAAGTTTGTCGTTTTCTTATTATTTATGGTATTCCTCTTTTTTTATTTAATTAACATTTAAATCATCTGATGTTTAAAATATCATACTGATATTTGTTTGCACATTGATTTATCCTGTTTTGTTTTTACATTTGTTGGTTGAAGTTGTTCCCTCTTTCTAAACTGATTCCCTTGGTGTTTTTCCCCAACCTAGTAGGATTACAAACACCTCTATAGTATTTATGGAGATTATCTTGGATGACCAAATCTGGAATGAGCCATATTGTTTCTTGACAAAATATTATTAGAAAAGGAAATCTCTTTAGTGTACCATTCATTATAGAGTGACAATTTTTACATAGTTATGTTGCGGTTGATGTAGTAGGATATATGTTGGCTAATATATCGAAATGTGAATGCATTCATGTAACCTTTTCCGTTCTAAACATCAGGTTTCCAGGGGATGTTTGGGTTTCTCAGTGTCCTTTGATTCATTTGGTTTTTTGTGGTGTGAAATACAAAGCGTGTTGGAATGTAACCTCTATGATATCATATGGACTTCAAATCCATGTGTATCCATATAAATTTCTCTAAAATAATAATTATGGTTGAATTTTTATTGGCATATTGCCTCCAACCAAATGGCCATGTAAAAAATCGACACTGGTATCTGATTTTTATGCTTTTGGGGTCCTAATTAATTATGTAATTTTTTTTGAAAAATCTTTATTTGTATTTGGTGATATATCAATTGAAATTTTTAATTAATTTATTATAATCGAGTTACTTGTTTCCTTGATTCTTAGTGTCCACACCCTTTATTATTTGATGATTCCCCAAGGGTTAGCTTCTGGTGGTTCATCTTTATAGAACACTCCAATTGATCAACAAAAAAATAAATCCTTCAGTTTTTGATATTAAACCATCATCTCTTTTATGGTCCAGCAGATCCTCTTGAGGTGGGTGAATGGATCCAGAATATTGATGGAGAATTACATTTCTTTTTAATACATACATCATTAAATGTAATTATTTCACGATTCATGATCGAAGGTCCATCCTAGTAATGGTGGAAAATCATATTTCGAAGAATTCCACAGGAAGATCCTACCTGAAATTTTTTCAATTCATTATTCCTATTAAAGCACTTCTCTTTAAATGAAAATGTGTGAATGATAATAGAGTTTTGTAGTATTTCGTTAGATATTTTATTAGTGTTGGAATCCCATAGATTATTTTTTGGGTATATTTCCATTTTACCAAGGGTATATTGAAAATGATTCCATGATGGCTCAATAATGTTATTTTGGGCTCCATCCTGAATTGTAGTCAAAGGTGGGAGAGGTCATCTTAAGAAGCTCCTTTGATGAGGTGAGACAAGACATTGATGTCTAATATGACTTAGTAAAAATGTTTTTTTTGGGTAATACTACACTAGTATTTGAATGTAATGAGGTAGATTCATTTAAGATGTTTTAGAGGTGACTTGATACTAGTGGTTCTAGTATAGGGATTATGTCGACTTCAGACATCCAGTCAACTTATTAAGAGCCCAATGTTTTAATATTTTGTATGTGTGGTAAGGAGGGTCACAAAAGGATTTCATGCCCTAATTCTATATGAATCGGTCACACCTAAGTATTCATGGGTCACCAACAACATTTTTGTTAGGGTGTTTCCATGAAGCACCATGAATTCAGACCCGACTCTTAAAATGTCACCTTAGTCTATCCACAGAAGTATGGTGGTGTTGGGATTAGTTTTTAATTTTATCATTAAAATGTTCCTTGGATGTAATAGTCATTCCATGTGAAATTTTGTGTTTTCATTTTCTTTTTCATTTTATGTTTGGTTATTTTTGAACACTTTAGGACATAATTTTTAATGTAAGTGTGTTTTGTAAATTTTTTATTTTTTCTATTTTATTGGGGGGGTTTCTAAAGAAATATTGTGATATAGGATATGTTCCAATCACTATATAACAAGGCACATGTTCCATAATGTTGTTGTCTTGTAGGCATGAGATTCCAACAGTTTAAAATTTGCGTGGTTTAATTACTGTTATTAGTGTGACATGATTTATGTTCTTCTCAGGGTGTGAAGTTGCTATTTTATTTTCTTCTATAGTTTTGATTCTCCATTTTTTAGTGAATTACCTCCCCTATACATGTGGTTGGGGTTTCTAATCCATGTGATAATTTTCTGAGTTTTTTACTTTTGATAGTCTTTTTTGCGGGGAGACCCATCATGGGTCTCACTAAATTTAGTGTTAGCAAGTTTCTTATGGTGGGGGTCCATTCAGGCCTCCCCGTGTTGGTATTTTGGTTTCATCTCAGGGAGTGAATTTCAATTGTTATCACATTTCATGAAGATGGTATGGGGAACATTTGGTAATGATTGAGGAGTTTTGGATTAGTAGGTTGGATTATCACGTGATAATTTTTCCCTAGACTCGATCAACATGAGATGTCTAGGATTTTGAGGTGAATTACACTTAGCTTGGAGTCTCTCTCGATCTCATGATTTAATATTTTTCTATTTTCCTTAATGGTGTAATTTTTGTGATCTCTTCATCAATATCCATTTGAGAATATATTTTACATGTAATAGATTATCAGTTTTTTGTTTTGGGGATTGACCATGTTCTTGCATTCTGGGTAAGGAAAGCGTTACAGTGGGGAGAATTGTCACACCCCAAACATTTTAATTTCATTATTTTATTATTTTATATTATTGGAGAGTATATTTAGGTGATCTGGAAGATTCAAAGTTTCAATATATCTTTTTAGTGAAAAAAAGTATGTTTTGGATTTTTTGGCATCCAACACATTGGTGAAGCATGGTTAAAAAACGTTGTAGCTTCTCTTGGGAGACTATGACACTTACCCATATTTGAAGAATAATATGGGAATATAATAACTATCAACGTGATATATTTAATGAAAATAAGAATTAATAAATAGAAATAAATAAATATTTTAATAACAATAATATTGATATTATTATTATGTGGGATTATTATTATTATTATTGTTGTTGTTGTTGTGGTTATTGGGAGTTGTAGTGAATTTTTGGTCAATCTGTGGGTAATACATGGTTAAAAAGAAACTATGCGGTCACCTTGTGTACTCATTAAATTGCTTTTAGAATTGGAAGAGGCTACCTCATGGTTCACACACTATCTACAATTTCATGCATGGACTATGAAAATTTATATATATATTCAAATTAATAAAATATAATGAGAAAAAAAATTACAATAACACAAAGTGGTCAATTCAACCATAATAATATTATTATTTTTATTCTGATTAATAAATTTTTTATTGATAAAAATTTTATATAATAATTATTCTTATTAAAATTATTATTTTTATTATTACTTTTCTAATAATACCAATTATAATTATTATGAATTATTATAATCATCAATTTTACAAATAATTATTATTTTTTGAACTATTATAATTATTATTTCTATTATTATTAACATTATTATAAATGAAATGAATATTATTATTATTTTTACCATTACTTTGTTAATTTTTTTTTGATATTTATTAATATTATTAAAAATGATATATATTTTTAGGGTTTTATTTTATTTTTTTTATGTTTCATCCCTTTATCACTCCCCTTTCAATTCATTGTTCCACAGCCCCTCCGTCCCATATTGTAGCACGCGACCCCATGTTTTATAACCCTTTCTCTGATGCAACCTCTCTTCTATGGATGGATCCTCAAGTGATCTTCATATCTGGCATGAACCATCAAGCCCACATAGCCCCTCTACTCGAACAAAACCTGGTTGGATGACCCTGAAACAGCTGACCATCTTCTATCAACGTCCTACCCCCAAGGTGTCACCTCCTTTTCATCTGGATCCCCCATCGCCAATGCCATTATCCAGCGATGATGGTCCCCTAAATAAGGGTTCTTTGATTAACAGAGTCCTTGAGGTGATTGGATTTGGATAAATCCCTATATGATCAGGATTGTTTTTAAAATTGTATCCCAAAAAATTTGGTATAACATGATTCATAACGTTTGAATTACGTCCATTTTTGGGTAATGAGGTGTGAATGTGTTTTTTGAACTGGATTATAGAAGATGATGGCCATTTGATGTAGGACCCCTTTTCTCATAGACTTTAAATTTTAGATTTCATTGATTTATTACTTGTCACAACATCCATGATAGTTAATTTCAAATGTATCATATCTAGAATAATATTCACGGGTGAAATTTGATTAAAAAACGCTTTTTATTGTTTACAATAGGGTGTATTTTTTGTTCAAGGATTATTTTTATTCTTTTTAACATTTTGTAAGGTGTGAAAGTGGTTTTTTAAAACATCTATGGGATGAAAATCATATTTTGATATGGTTATTCTTTTCGATTGATATAAAAGAATCTTTTTTTAAATTGGTTATGTTTTGATGTAAATCATTGTTTTTAGCTTTCTAAATGACATACAAATTGATGAATAGATTTATTAAATTATTTATGTGATGTAAATCATGATTTGTAGAATATATAGTGTGTGATTGATTATAAAAAGTGATATTTAGGGTATTTTATCTCTAAAAACCTGCACTGTTGCTAGGCTTTTTTAATAAACATTTATATGTATTACTAAAATATATATGAGGTGTAAAAAATAATTGAATTTTGTTTTTGAGGTTTTCATCATTTTAAAATTTATTTTAAATGCGCGGGGTGTTTTAGTTATTTTGTGCACACTAAATGGTTGTTAAATTGTTCATTTTTCACTTTTATGTGATTAATTACATATAAAGGCATGATATTTTTGCAAATTCATTTTTGTGATAAAAATCGTGAGTGGAGTTATTAAATGTATTTTCCAAATAATGTTTTTGATTGTATGACCCTTTTGTCATTGGAAATGTGGTTTGTACATTATTTGTATCATTGATTTATTAATTTGGTTTGTGTGTGGTTGTTAACTATTTTTTTAAATGTATTATGAAACATTTTGAAATTTTATTGTCATTTATTGGAAAACCCAATCTTAGAGGGATCCATTTTTTAGTTGGTTATTAAATAGGTGGGAATTTATTCTCATGGGAGTCCACCCATGTAATAATAATTTAAAGGCATAAGGATACTCCTTGAAGAGGTGAGGGTGGTTCCTACTATGTGATCAGATGAAGAAATATATATATAGTTTGTTCTTTGTATTGTTTAGAACAATACATTTAACCAACAGAGAATGGTAACCTATCCTAGAACATAGGGATTACAGAGAATGATTACTACGGTGGTAGTTAACGTGTTGAAAAGTGGCTCTTTGTAGGTGGATATATTTGGGTTTATTGCTATGAGATTGGGCCCCTTGGTCTATAATAAGGTTAGGAGGCTAGTTGATTGGATGTTTTTATTTTATCGCAAGTGTCATGATACAAGGGATAGGGTCTCATGTATTAGTATTTTATAGTTATCCTATGATGACTACAATTTATAAATGTTTTTATAATAATAGTATCATTAGTTCCAATTCCCTAATTATGTGTAATCATAATCATGATCATGTTTTTGGAAATCATTTTGGTGAATCATGAATTATACTTTTCAGAAGAAGCATTTCATTGTACATTTTTACAAAATAATAATCACTCTCTCCTTTACCACTTTTATGCAATTTAATACATTATCATTTGGTTTCAATTTTACATATTCCCTTGTTCCTTATTTTAAATCATGTGAGAAATATAATATTATTGTTTGTTAGTTTAATGTTATGTAGACCATATATTTAGATTTTCAAGTTCAATCCTTCTAAACAATGACAATTTTTTAAACAACATAAACTAGGAATAGAGTCACTTAGGCCAAACTACTATATTTTATTGCATGCACCTATATTTTAAATTTGTATTTAGTTAATGATGAAGGTTTGTTCTTTATATTAATCACTATGGGTGATGCTGGTTAAGGATTTGGTAGTGACCATCTAGGTCTCATGATTGTCTATTGGTTGTTAAGATCAGTTGGGTTGATATGGTTTTATTTGTTATTTAGTATTTTTTTACCATTAATTGAATAGTAAATGATGTAATGTTTCAATGATCATTTTGAGTTTGGATTATACATTAATTTATCTCAAATATTATTTTATTTTTATTGTGATATTCTGTTCCCTTTTTCTATATTTCTAGCTTGGTAACTTTTCACATTCTAGTGAGGATAATGAATGCCTCTCGGACCTTACTATAGATCACCTCACGTGACTATTTAAGGGTCAACACAGTTTCATTCTTTATAGATATTCAAATGAAATTCGCCTGATAAACTACATATTGTAATATGGATTTATTTTGATAACTGTAATGTCAAGAATACATTAATCATCCTTTCAAATTCATTAAAATAAAATGGGCGAACCGATAAAATTTATATTAATTGATGTATATATATTTTCTGGAAATGAAATTATAGATCTTCCGGACAAAAAATAATATATAAACCTTTAATAGGTCAAAAAAATTGGATCATTAATTATTATCAATCAGTGTAAGAAATCCATTACCCCTCATACTCAATGCCATGAACACATTACTTTCCATCTAATGGTAGTGTTATATTGAATAATTTTTTGTGGTTTATTAGTTCATATAATCAACAATTACTTATTTCGAT
This sequence comes from Viscum album, assembly GCA_963277665.1. Lineage (NCBI taxonomy): Eukaryota > Viridiplantae > Streptophyta > Magnoliopsida > Santalales > Viscaceae > Viscum > Viscum album. The sequence continues at coordinate 2,133,546,839 of OY728147.1, read as the reverse complement.
ATCCTTCTGATAAAATATTTTTTTTATCCCATGGATCAATTTAAATATCTAATCTGTCAATATGATGGTAGTGTATCCAACTTTCAACGAAACCATTATGCTTCTAATTCAGGGATGAGATCTCAATATTTTTCATTGATTTTCAATTTCATTAGTACACAATGAACTAATATACCAATTTCTATAAAGATACAACATTGTAATTTCATCAATTAATAAATATATAATAAATATCCTTCGATAAATAATGGTAAATTTAATGTTTATCCATTAATAAGTACACCATTAAAATATTAAAAACAGTAATCACATTACATTAACCATTTGATGTGAATACCATTTCATGTAAACATGGTCAATGGGTTACCTATAATATTGAAATATTAACCAAACATGAAAATAGTAACATAATTAATACATTAAACTACCTATCCCAGTTATATTTTCATTGATGGTATTTCATTGACTATAATTTCATTCAATGGTTAAAAAAATATTACATATAAGGAGAAAATATGACCATGGAATGGATCATTAATAAGTAAAAATTAAATCATAATAAATTTCACATTTAATAATTTTTTTTATAATTTCTTGTATAATTATTTCTATATTGATTGTATTAAATCTATATAATTATAGTATATGTTGATATCATTAGTGATTATCAGCAGAATACTATCTAGATAATAATTGAATACTATATCGATCATATCCATAAATAAAAAAGGTGCAGTATTTATTAATGTGGAATTTATCATAATCTCATAATATTCATACTTTTATTAAAATTAGTTTATTTTTTTATCATCTATTTTCATATTTTTTTTAAGAAAAAAACACAATTACTAATAAACAAAATTTATTGGGATACATTATGATCAAAAAACCAATTAATTAAAGTGTGGGGATTTATAATTATACATTATATTAATTACATTTATGTTGTCACAATCAGTATAAAATATCATTGACCAACCCTTCTTTTTCAAGAATAAATCAGAAGCGCAACAAGGGGAAACAATATGTCATATAAATAATTGATCACATTACAAATAAAGATACTACATTAAAACCATGAACAAAAATGGTTCAATTATATAGGTATTTTAGAATGATGGTTTCCCCTTAGGAATGAGTTCAACAGAGAACACAAATTCAATCATAGTTACATGACCACATAATATTTCTTGGAAGAATAACAATGAATTTTTATACCATGTGAACATTTCATAATAAAGGGATATATTCCTTTTTTGTTCGTCAATTTTGATCATAATCTATTATATGAATGTCATTAATTATGGTTAATGTGTTATGATTTTGATGCAATTTATATTATAATGCCTCATATCTAATTGTAAGATGTTTTAGCTCACCACCACAAATAATAATTACAATCTCTTGAAATACATTTCAAATTTAAAATTTCATTATAATCAATACCATGTATCATTTTAAAACAATCCAAATATATAATAACTATTTTTTATAATTTGTTACATCTATAATTTATAATTACCGCCAACCAAGACATATTTTATGCAATAAAATTTCCACAACATGTTTAAAATTATAAATCCCTTAATAAGATTATATGAATATAATGTTTTTTGCAAAAAATATATTTTATAAAAAATTATGATGATTTCTAATGAATTAAATCATTAAATATCTATTAGTCTTTGACTATTCTACATGAAACCTCAACAAAAGAATATTTTCCATCTGGTATGATAATTATATAATCATGGAATTTTCAAACAAAATTTTATGAGGCTAATTCCTATTATTTTGGGGAATTATTTCAAATAATTTCCCTGATGATAATTTTCCATACATTTTTAATCAAAATATTTTTTCCAAGACTTTTCATCATTGATTATAGTGGAATTTTTCTCTTCTATTATAGAAAACTGGTTTTCCTTTCTTGATAGCCACAATGCTTCCACATTAGAGTTGTCAAATGTGGGAAATGAAACCTTGATTTCATATCCATAGTTGAAATGTTCGTCCCTTGATTCACTTTTAACCAATTCATCAACATATTTCTGTAGAATAAATACAGCATTTTGAAATCATTTTTTGTCTTAATGGGACATAATATAAGATAAATATATGATTTAGTGGACAATGGATAAAAATACCTTCAAATATCAGATTTAACAAACAAATAAAACTCTCATGTTTTATTTGTGGTGTATATATATTGTTTATCACATTTTTATCTATCAAAAAAAATCACAATCATGGAACCACTAAATGGTTACCCAAGCAGGATGGTCGCATGGACTCATTCATGGATCCCCCTATACTTGATGATGATGACTATTAGTGAGGTTCTATAATTGTATGGTGGTGAGAATATACCATTATAAATGGAGTATCTTAGTGGTATCATATTTCTATTAATAAAAGGATGAATAATATAAGTCACTTAAGGATGATAATGATCCATATGGACAAACTAAAAGTGAAAGAGATGAAAGGAAATATCATATACAAGATGATTATGGCATGTATGAATACAACATGGTGTAAATACATGTATACAAGAATATAGTAAAATACTTGTCCCAAAATAAAAAAAATGAACTATCATCAAATAGCATCATGGGGATAAATTTTTTCATGTGGAACCATTATGCTAAAAAATGATCAATCATGCATTGTAATGTGGGATATTTCCCCAATTACTAATAGTAACCATGATGATTTTCATTTTTCCCAATGGTGGATGAAACATTGTAGAATATAAAACATTGTAGGCCATCACCAATGGTTTCTCTAAATAAGAAATTATATTCTAATAAGATAAAGGAGTGTGAAATATATAACAAAAATATTAATTATTAATAATTATATATATTATCTAGGAATTAACAATCACTGCAAACTAGAATCGGTAAACAAAGACTAAATATAATCTATGATAAAGAAATATTGATACTATCTAGTCTACCCACATTGATCAAGAACATATAAAATGAGTCACCTATAAATCATAATAAAATATATATAATGTCGCCTTTGTCGAGGAATCCAGTGTTAAACCCAAAGGGTAGGATCCAATCTATAAAATACCAAGGTATCCTCATCATGTTTGGACAACTCGGTATAGATTTAATGTTTATAAGAAAATGGATATGTCATCGAGTCCATAGAGTCTCTCTTTAGAAAGAATGATAATCACATGGGAGGAGTCTATAGAGAATGTCCATGGAGAATGCACATGGTAGTCAACGATAATAAGATCCAAGGAGTTAAAATATACATGGTATGAAAAGAAATCTGTACCCATAGAGTATAAACATCCATAGAAACAATGTTCATCAAATGTGATAGCCTATTGGGCCAGATATAAAGAGTAATAATGTCCTTGGAATCCATTATCATAACCATTAACTAATATTCTAAAAATCATACCATAAAAATTATTTCATCTATCTTATTACATAGTTTCAATTTAGATCACCTGAACATTGTGAAAACATGAAGTCACATGGAAATAAAGCATAAACCATATCCTAAAAATTCAATCAATTTCTTAATGATCCCACTATTAGAAAGAGATGATAACCACATATTATGGTGGTATATCAAATGGAGGATACAAAAACAAATCAAATGGTTGGCCCTGGTTGATATTGAAAACCTCTAAACATATCATGTTACTAGGTGGGAAACCTAATATTGTTGTATTAATTTTATACAAGTCATTAAATGAATATAGGAAATACCCCTATAATGTTTGTATGTCACCTCAATGGAATGTGACTACAAAAAATAGACTTTTCAATAAATGGTAAAGACCACCTATCTCATGTTTATGGTTGAATAATCATCTTGTATCAAAACCAAAATTAAATATATTAAAAGAAAATTGAAAAATTTATGAATTACCAAAGAAATTGGGCACAAGATCCTACACCATGATAAAATCATCAATAATAAGAAAAATAATAAAATGTCCATGATGTATGGTAACTAACCATAATAGATCAAAAAAGAAGAATTACTATCATAATTGATGTCAGATAGTGAAATGTAATTAAATAATACAATGAGGATTTGTGGAACTCCATTGAGAATGAGAATACATGTCAGATATTGATATGTAATTAAAGGCTACCATCATTAATAGTTCCATTCAAGCCAGTACATGACATTTATTGATTATATTTCTTGTATTTAGCTTACAATAACCCTTCATATCCCTTAAATTATGTTAATAAAATCACATCCTTTCTAATTTAATAGATTCTAGGTTGAATGAAAAAATAGAACATAAATTTTTTTGACCAGAAATAAAAGGATTCAAACATAATTGAAAAATTTAGGATCACAAAATCTTCCACCCTTAAATCAATGCATCCCTGAATTTTCATTCCAAGGGTGGTTAATCATCACATGAGAGAAACTCTAGCCAATGAAGAAGTACACTAGCCTCCAACTACCATTTCATATCATGTACACGGTCATACTATGATACCACCTATAGTAGAGGAACCGACCATCCTCAAAGATCTATCATGTTCTGATCAATGATATATATATATATATATATATAGTATTTTATTAATTAGATGCATCTAATTGTAACTATACCTCATCATGATGAATATTAAGTGAGAGATCTGTTAGATATATTTAATGCTGGGATATATGGAAGAAGTAGCACATGGTATTTAACCTCTGAGGTAATTCTATCTATTAGGATATAGGCTAGAGTCTCCCCAGAATCATGAAATGCCAAAAATATCATTGAAAAATCATACCATGTATATGAATCCGTCTTTTCCCCATCATTGATGAGATATGTAAAAATACCCAATCCATATACATGAACTCTAATGTTCATCGATGACGATAAACATAAGATGAAAATCTTGATTATGTAGTATCCATCTGATTTCTGATCAACTAAACCTTCTCTAAATTCTCCTACACCAGACGCAGTCTAAGTAGTTCATCCTCTCTTATCCCTATCCAACAGAGTGATGATCGACATAGCCTATACTAGAAAGTCTCATATGTATCCATCAATATTGATTCATGATATATATTTTTGTAGGAGTGTACCACCTGGGGGATATTTCTCTCTCAATATCCCATAATGTCGAGGAAACATGATCTATAAATTTCTAATAAATCATATACAATGTGTTGTGATTGGCCATTATTCCATGGGAGGTATGACACGCACAAAATCACATGTGTACCCAATGGCCTATATAATACATAAAATACCTAAATTTAAACTGAGTGTCCCTATCTAATACGAATATATGATGAACCTTAGGATGGAACAAAATCTCATAAATATAAATCTCCCAAAGACCGCCTAGTATGAAGGTCTCACTGGTTGGAAGGATGTGGGTGAACATAGTCAGAATTTTGATAATAACCAATACAACATCACTATCTAGAGGTGACCACAATAATATAGTAATCAAATCCATCTCAACATCAACCCATTTAATATTTGGTAAGGTAAACTACAATAAGATCCTAGATAGTTTCTTGTGCTCGACCTTCACCTGTTGACAAGAGGAGAACCTTTTGAAAAATCTAGGTACCTCTCATTTCATAAATTACCCAAAAGAAATATTGCATAAATCCCATTATTTTATAGATTCTACATCATGTAATGTCCAAAATCAGTCATTAAACTCTCACATTAACTATTGGTGAATTTATGATGTAACCCAAATGCTACCTTGTATATATAGAATTATATCATTGACAATGGTCATACTTGGAGGAAATTATTAACCTACCATTCTCCCCCATAGGAATAATCCTTCAAAATCTGACAAATATACTATCCATACACTATCTATATGATATCATAACAATTCCATGGATGGGATAAAATTATGATCTAATGCATTATACACCTCCATGTGCATCACTAAAAACATGTTCATAATCTTCCACATGATATTATCCTCATAAATTTACATTGTATAAGTGATCCTGGTCATGGTATCAACAACATCATTTTCCTTTTATAGTTTATATGAAATCACAATGAATAAATTACCTAATTATTTAGCCCATCAAAATTTATTATGATTAATTCAATGTTGTGTAAATATATACCTAATTATTATTTGGTATATTTACACCACAAATCACACTCTTATTACGTAATTCCTCCCTCAATACCAAGCATGAAAAAAAAATACTAACATGAGATCTTGAACATTGTAGTTCATCTCATGTGGCCTCATCTAATGAGACATGAAGACCACAAGTTAGTACTACTGTATCGGATATAGACCAAGCATAATACACAAGGACACATAATATATTTCATAACATATTATTATCTCTAGAATAATCATATCTTCTAATTATTACAATATTCCCTTCAGTTCTTAAAAGACAGCCTCATTAGAATCTGACTATGTGAAATTCACACCATATGTAGTCAATATTATATGTAATGTTTCTAGGTTGAATATGTCATGTATTAAACATAAATAATTACAATCTATCTCAAAGAAACATTTAAAGTAATGTATGTTATTGTATTTCTACAAATATAATATTTCTCTAACTTTCTCTTGTTCAATTCATACTCGAATATTCGAGATTATAATACCACATATTTGAGCATTATCCACATAGACGTTGAAATTTATGATCATAGAATTTAATTGATCCTCTATTATAGTATCCAGTATGATCTAATGATTTTTGGTATAGTCATTTTGAATATGATAATAGACCACCATATCATCCTAAAATTGAATAATAAATAAATCCATATATAGACGGAAAACGGTTTTCATCAGTTCCAATAGAAAAACTAGCATGTATGTCTGGCCGAAAAACATGAATAAATACTAATACAGACTATATATTCCAAAATATGTTTTATGAGGTGTTTTTAAGGTCTGTGACACACATAATGATAAACCACTATTTTTTCAATATTTTAAAACACATAATATTCTATATAATGGTCAAATAGATCATTTATCCAATGTAAATGATATTAGTTGTTAACCATAAACTAGTTCAAATTCTAGTTTTCCACACATATCTTTATGGTTATTTCAGCCTCTTTCACAAAAATAAAATGGTGAAACCCATTAAGAATTATTGGATCATATAAACCCCTTTTCTTATATGTCCACAAGATACATATTGATCTATTTGTTCTTAGTAAAATATATACTACAATGAGTAATGAATTCCATTATATCTCTTTGATCTAGCTCGTTATAAACTCTACCACTCTCTCTGGATAAAATCCAATAAATATATCATGGGAGACATTCATGAAGTGATATGCTGTTGAGATGAATTAATTTGTAAATGTACTATAATTATCATCATTTAATCACGAAATATGTTATATAACTCCTCATTTACCATGATTCACTAGTCTATCATAGCTCAGATAGACATCCTATTAACCCTTTTGATTAAGAACGCCACCCAATAGTGAATAAAATAAAAAAAATCAATTGATAGTTATTAAAAAACTCATGATGGGGATCTAAAAATTAAAACATAAAAATTGTGTAAAACCATGTCATTAAAGGGGAAAATAGGTCCCACATGAAGTGACACCCTCATACCTAATGGTGCAACTACATTATCTTTAGTAAAATATATGACTGAATCCCTAATAACGTTATGAGTGTCATAACACCATCATAAGATTGTTCAATGATCGGATGACTCATTATATTGTGTATATATATATATATAAAATAATGTGACTCACCTGTATCAAAATCGATGATAATAGAGTAGAGGCTACTAAGACAGTACATCTCAATATAGATTAACAGACACACCACTTGTTTGGTAAATACAATACTAAATATTTCGATCATAAATTACTAAATATATCTATAAAAATGTAACTACCTAGAGTATGACCACTATTATTTAATGGATCAACAGGTTTCTGGATCGCCTAACTGTGATAGTCCCATCATCATGATTGATAGGTAAAAAACAACCTCTTATCTTGATGAAGATTTATTAATCATGATTGTGAATCTAGAGTCTGTGTCGAACCCCACCCACTAACAACTTGAGAAAAGGTCCTACAATAATACTATATTTGGATCATGATACTATATGTTTGGTACTTGACATGGTCTCTATAAAAATAGTTCCAAAAGCCTCATCATCTTCCAAACTGATGAAAAATGACGTAATATTAGAAGATACACACTTGTTGGTATTCCCCACATGCTTTGGGCCTTTGAATTCCATCACGTTGGGATCAATAATATTTTCATGTTTCAATATCTCATTTATAAAAGACTATAGAAACACATTCACCTGTGACCAAATGATATTCATTATATATTCCTAAAAAATCAAAACACATGTATCATTATCATGATGCACAAGCCAAAATTTTTGAATCTCTATAATGTGTGATGAATAACACATAAAATCTATCACACCCTATCCATACTCATAATCTCATAGGATACTTATATTAAATTATTTGATGAAAGATTTTAATCATAATAATGGATTGGAAATGCACCCAAACCATATCCGTAAGCCTATTAGTATGGTTTCAAACACCCTTCCAAATGGTTGATGTTCCTTGTATAATATATTTTTCCATTATAACTATAAACTAAATCAGAATCTATAAAATATACTATACGGAATAAATTCTCTCATCAATCAACTCAATTGTCGGGGGATTTCTATCCCCTGAAATCATTTATTCATTTGTCTACTTGAACTAATTCATTAGTTCTTCAATTGACGAGCCATGTTGTAGTGATTGTAAAATGATCTTCATAAGGTGAAATAAACCCTACTAGAACATCATTTAAACAATTACATCATGAAAAATAGTCAGTGTTGGAAGAGGCACTGGAAGTGATTGTAATGGAATCATTGGGACCATTACCTCATAAGCATGGCTACATCCATGCTTTTAGGGACATAATAAATTTTATTATGGTGTAATATGTCTAAAAATTTCAAACACAATCTAAAAAAGGAATCAATAACAACCAGATTACATATATCAGTTTAAGATATGTGGACACATTATATAAATAAAGAATCCCATTTTACCACTCCTAAATGATGGATACTGTGAATAGAAATACAGAATAGAACTCTAGTGGTAGTGCCTTCTACCCACGACAAATGTAGCTATGTCTCAAGATATCCATTTCATAGAACAAGAGCTATTATATGGACTATCATACATAAATGGACACTATAATAAACTAAAACCATTATATTTTAGAATTTCAAATATATTTATTTTCATATTGGTTTTTAATTAACATTAAATGGTTAAACCAAATTAATCAAAACATAGAATTAAAATTTTCCCATACAAATTAAAAATTTGTGTGTAGCGATGATTTAATGAAAACCATAACTCATCCCCTCTATGCGACCAATAGTCAATTTCTCAACATTAAATTATTGTTTTCTTATGGTGTTTATTATAACCTATTTATTAAAACAATATATAGGTTATTGAAGTATCTATATGTATAAAGACCCAGCCTTAAACATTGAAAAATATTCAATTAAATGATTAATTCATATAGATGATCTATTATTGTTTAGAGTTTCAGATAATTATGATTAAAAATTAAATTTCATCTCAAAAATCTCAAATTAGAAACTTCTACGCATTTGCAATTTTTTTTCATAATATAATAACTCGTGAATAAATTAGAAATGTCTAGTTCTATGTCTTAGACAACATGAATTTTCCATGATGCCATCTTTGACCCTATTCCACTTTATGTCCTGTGAAAAACATTTCAAAAACATTAGATAAGTATAAAAAGCTCAGTAAGGGATACACAAAAAAGGAAAACCGTTAGATTTTCAAAATAACAAGTAATCCATGAATACATTATCAAAATTAAAACTTTTCCCATTTATAAATTAGTAAATACTCATCACTGGATAAACATCATTGCTTACCCTTTTGTAACCAAAAGATTACCACCAAACAGATATAAGGAACACATAACATATATAGGTAATTTGAGACATAAACATACTTAAATGGAATAACCATATAGTTGAATTCCACACATATCACTAAATGGAATATCCATATGGCTGACTTCTATACCCAATGCATTGGAGGTTATAATGTAACAACCTGTCATGGTATTTAAGGCACCACCCTTTATATGGTTTTTCAAGTAACCACCCATCAAATGTCCAATTACCACCATGGCACATAAAATATTTCAAATATAAACATTTCACTAAAAACAATCCATTTGAAATCACAAGAAATAATTTCTAGGTATTTAAATAATTAATCAATTTTCATAAACCATTTAAAAAGAGATTTTTGAATCAAAGTGTAACATACGACTTTAATGTTTTTAATGGAAGTATAATTTTAAATCATTATTGTCCATATAAATATACACTACAAATCATTTTAAAAACATGAGCATTAAATATAATGAATTTGAAAAATACTTCCTTAAAACATTTAAAATGATATTTTAGTTAAGGAGTTTTTAACATAATAAGAGACTCTTGAATACAAATAATTGGGGAATATCATCTAATAGGAACATTATAATATTGTGAGAAAAAAATGGATTCATGATATAATATTTCAAAGGATAGAATATACACCATATAATATTGAATTGGCTCATAACAACAATGAAGTCTCAGTGGAAATGTAAATTGATATGAAATACCATATAAAGATGGTATCCTTAAATTAACGATATATCAATCCCATAATTTTGTGTGAAAAATATAAATACACCAAATATTAGTGGATATTAAGTGTAATGAAATTAGAGGTCATTCACACATATTAATTGGATGGAATATTCAAGAAGTACATGTTGGACCAAGAGAATTGAAATTGGGTTAAGAAGTTCCCTTGTAAAAATTTGAAATCCTAAGAGCGTCACAATAAAATTAAAGAAATGAGTTGATGAGATAAAAAAGGTATCTCATAACATGGAAATAAAATATATATCTATAAGGATATATAATAACATATCCCAGCATAATAAGTTTTAGATTAAAATAAATAACGAAATGAAGTCTTTTAAAAAGGGGAGGGTGAAAGGTTCCCTTACATATTTTGTAACATATGAAAGATACACCACATGAAATGCGTATCATTCAATGAAGATGTAAATACAAAAAATTTATTATATACAACATAATTTAAACAATCATGGATAGTACATTTAACACAAAAAAGGAAATAGTGGCCAATATAGCATGATTCTCATGGGAATAAAAAGTGAGATGAAAAACTGTTACTTTATTTTAATCAAATCAAGTCATATGACCAGAAGTTAATAACCACAAAATGAATCACAGAATACCATGAATATAATGATAATCATGATAATATATATATAATGGAAGTATACAATATACCACATGAAATAAATAATTGGAATACAATGGAAATCTCACGGAAATGAAAGTGAGATAAGAAATCCCCTTATCCTGGGTCCAACATGACTCGAATGTTTTTTGTTCTTCCTTTAATTTCTGTAACATCCTTTGCTATGAACCAAAATGACTTCTTGATGTGCCTTCTTCCTAAGGTAAGGCTTCTAGGAGGAAGAGGGGGACCTTGAATGATTATTTTTGCACGGGTTGGGCGAGCCATGGGGCTTGAGAGGTGTGACGAATTGGTTAGAAATGGTATCCTTTTATAAGGGGGGGGGGATCTTTATGAATTTGTGAAAATATTATTCTATTATATAATGATATTTAGTTTCTAAAGGAACAATAATCAATAAATTAAAATAAAATACAACTCATAGTCAACATAATATCATCCAATAGGAATTTTAGAGGTTTTAGATAATATTTTATTCATTATAATTTTATTTATTTAAATCATTTACTAATGAAGTAAAAAATGCATCATTATTTTGTCATAAGTAAATTAATTTATTCGATGTCTAAAAATTATATAAAAATACTATTATTTAGGAATTATTTTATATTTCAAATTAATATTTATAGTCAAAAACAGTACTTATATAACACCATATAAATATTAATTTATTTAACTATTTTTGTTTATGTCATCATTGTCATTACATTAAATTAATTAATCTAAAGAGTCATTATCATTCATAAGTGGCTCCATGGGTTCCCAAAATCTACCCGAGAATTCCCATGGTAGGCTATTACTCATCCAATAAAGTTAGGACAACTATTAATGTAATTTTTTATTATTATCATATTTTTTTACCTTGAATTACCCTAATTACATTTAACCACATTAAATAAAAAACCAATGTTAATATTCATTATAAATTATTTTTATCTTTTTTGTACAACATTTTAATTTCAAATAACAACCGTGTATGTCGTATTTTCAAAATTCAATTCAATTAAGTGGTAAAATTTCATTTTAATGGAAAAGTCATTTTTTTACTAATATTAAGTACTTTCACTATTCATATTTTTTTTAGCTTTTCAGAAAAATACGAAAAATTCATCCTAAGATATATTTGATATTCTGAATTAAAAAATGATATCTATTTTATGAAATTAAAAACACTGATGTTGCATTAATTAATTTACAATTAATTCTCATTGTCAAAACAAATATTGTGTTCTTATGAAACAATAAATATCAAAAGATTGACACCTATTTACGTCCAATTTCAAAGTGAAATTATTTCCAATGAACATAATTAGATTAAGTGGTAAAATTATATTCTAATTACACTTTAAAAAAATTAAAACAATTATCTAACCATATAAATAAATTATATTGAAATGAACTTTTGAATTAAAATATAGTATTTTTCACTATTCATTAAAAAAATGAACTTTAATAGAAAAATACAAAATATTTACCCAAATTCAATATTTATTCCCCAAATCTAATGAAGAATTCTATTTCTTCAAATAGAAAACATATAAATGAACAAAAGTATATTTAATGAGGGTTCCCCTTCAAAAGGCGGTAAATCGACCTTTAACATAATATTATAGTATTCATGCTTAATATTAGATTCATTCATATTTTAAGCCCCTAAAATTTATTAGATAATTGTAAAAACATTTATCAAACATCTATAATCATATTTTTTTAGTTATATTCATTCTCGCCAATACAACATCTAGACATTAACTACCATTTAAAATAATAATATTATATAATTAGTGTGCAACGTAAGGTTTCAAAAAAACCCATTGTCAGGTTTCAGGTACACCATTGAACATAGAGTCCATTCTAGTGTAAAATTAATATTTAATTCAGAAATATTAAAATATATTAAAAGAATATTATTTATTCTTTATTTGGGATGTTACATCCTTACCCATTTCATGAATTGCATCCTCGTTATTTGAAAATTGGGCTCAGAAACATCATTGAATGTCTCACATCGGAAGAAGAGTCAATAAAACTATAGCATTAAAATAAAGGAATATAAGTACAAAGGTCACCTGAGATAACCCATAATAGGATTAATTGTAGTAAAACATGGATATAGAAGAGAGAAAACATAGTCATGATTTGATAGAGAGTGACAAAAAATCTTATTAAGAGATATTTAACCACCAGAAAATCAAAAACATGTGATGGGTTCAATGGTCCCCGATTCCTAGGTATGAAATTTTTACAGAAAAAGTTTTTGTTTTATGTTAATTTTCCTAAATTTGAGGAATTTATTTATGAGATTAAATAAAAACATAAGGAAACATACGTACTTTTCATGTAGACTTTCATCCTTTACTATATTTCTAACACAAAAACATATTATCTCCAAATGATGAGTATTCAGGATGATTTTTTTTTCATTAAAAGCTTTATAATCAACTTTTAGAAAATCACAGAATCCACAAATGATGAACTATATATTCCCCATTTATTTATACCTTAACCAAAACCAAAATGGTTAGTACAAGATCAGATTATCCAAAAAATAATAATTCTGTATAAAAAAATATTATTCCTAATCTCTAAAATTCAACAAATAGTACCGTTAGTTCAAAAATATCCATTCAATAAACAACATTCCATAATATTATTAAATATAATACAAACTAACATTGAAAACCATAACATAGAAGAATTTAATCCCACAGTCTTCCATAGTAAATCATATCATTTATCTTCCAAATAACATCAACTACTTTTAAAGTCTCACACTGAAGTGTAATTAACCTAATCACATTTTCTCTATGATAGTGTAATATTTTCCCTAAATATCCCTAAATAAAATTATTAATAAGATCATATATGTAAAAAATAATATGTCATACTAACTGGGGACTTCACGTAGTCTAGTGGTAGGCGATAAATCCAAGCCGCACTTTGGTTGTGGGTTCGATTCCCAGAGATTTGTCCGACATGACGTGTTTTCACACGGTCTGCATGTTGTCCTTTTTAAATAACTATACTATTTTATTATATTCCCAAAAGATCTAAATTTGTTCAAAAATAATGACAACATATTTTAACCAAAATGGTTATCAAATAACATTGATTTTTCATCAAGAAATGTATTAACCTGTAATTTCTTCAAATTCAAGGATCATATAAACTGAAAATGTTCTTTATAACTATATCCACAAAATAAATAATTATTATTCCTTGAATAACATTTTTATATATAAAAAATCAGGGATACACATATTATAAAAAAATTTCTAATGTAGTACCATAATCAAAAGAGCCTTAATACTTTTAATCATTTCACCATCCTAAAATCTATCATAAATCTTGAATCTATTATATGTATACTTCCTACTCATTCAACGTTCTTCATGATCTATTAACCATTATTTACCAACTTATTCTGATATACTTATTTCCAACAAATAAAATCATGAAACATATCCTATGATTCAATAATGTCAAAACATGTGTTAACAAATAATCCATACCTTTCATTGGTCATGGTATGTTTCTTCATCCTTAATTAGAATGGAATTAGGTATTGGTAAACATATATTTTTATCATCCTAGTGATCCCATTCTCGAAACATCTTCCTAGGACATTTATTTGTATAATGACCATGCACACTATATTTAAAACATTCAATTGATCCCTTGGAAAGAACTTCTTTAGCATTATTAGATTCAACTGGATGCTTCCTTTTTCCATGAGAGGTTTTTTGCTCTATGAATTTTATTCTAACATTTATGGAATATTATCATCCCTTTGAAGCATTTTCCTAGGTTTTTCATTCCACATCATTGAAACAGATGTTTTTATCATAATTACCTTTATGATTATTAACTAAATTTATATACGGATTTGTTTCTTGCATATACGATTCCTTATAAAAAACAACAAGGTTCATGTTGTAAATCATGAATCCAGATAATTTGTTGAGAATAACCAGAAGAGTTTTACTTGTAGCTCTCAATTAATTCAGTTGCACGTTCAGAAAACCGTCATAGTTTTCTTCACATCCGTTGTTACTTTAGTTCTTGCTAGATATAGACATTTTATAAGAAAAAAAATGTTAGTAATAGAATATCATTAAAATCATCATATAAAATCTTATGATTATGATAAATAATTATTCATGTTATCTTAAACTCTTTCAAAATAACTACGACTAATTATAATATGATAACCATTATGGTTATGTCACTTATGCTTCTATAACACCCTAACCTCTAAAGTTATCTAAATAATCCTCTAATACCAAATATGAGGATCCGTCCATAAACATTGCATAATATTGAATTAAATGAATAATTCACCATGTGGATATTTTTATTTTTTTATTTTTAGAAAAGTAGGCATAATAATTTCATTACATGTCTAAAATCACAAAGTATACAATTCAACTCAGTTTCAAATTTTTTTTTATAATAAAAAAATTCTAGAATAACGGATACATGTCTTGTTCCATGTTTTAGACAGCATGAATTTTCCATGAACCCATCCTTGAGCATATACCCATTTATTTCTTGTGAAAAACATTTCAAAAACATGGGATGACCATAAAAACTCAATAAGGGATACACAATGAAGGAAAAATGTTTGATTTTAAAGACAACAAGTTAGCCAAGAATACTTTATTCTACGTAATACTTTTCCACTTTATGAAGTTGTAAGTACTCTTCACTGAATATAAGATCATTTCACACCCTTTTGTTACCAAAATATTACCATAAAACCCATATAAATAACACATAAAAAATAATGGTAACACGGTACATAAACATTCTTAAATAGAATAACCATATGGTCGACTTCACACATAACCCTAAATGTTATAGTCATACAGCCGACTTCCAAACCCAATGAATTGGAAGTTATAACGTAACCACCCATCCTGGTTTTCACAGCATCACCCATCATATTGGTTTTCATATAAAGACCCATCAAATGTCCATGTACCTTCATAACAACTAAAATATGGCAAATATAAACATATCACTAATAAAAATTCATTTGAAATAACAAGAAGTAATTTCTTGAAATTGAAATAATAAATCCATTTTCATAAACCATTTTAAAATAGATTTTTGAATCAAAGTGTTCCATACATCATTGAAGTTTTTATTGGAATTATAATTTTCATACATTAATGTCTGTATAAATAAACAGAAAAAACCATTTTTAAAACTTGAACATTAATAATAAATATTTAGAATAGTAAATCATTAAAACATATAAAATGATATTTTAGTTAAATGGTTTTTATCAAAACGATAGACTATTGATTACAAATAAATGATGAGTATCATATAATTAGAACATTATAATATCATGAGAAAAAATGTCTTCATGATAGAAAATGTAAAAGGACAATATATACATCATATAAGAGTGAATTGGTTCATAAGAACCATGATGTCTTAGTGGAAATGTAAATTGAGACGAATTCCCTTATAAAGATGGTATCCATAAATTAAGGATAAATCAATCACATAATTATGCGTGACAAATATAAATACACCTAATATAAGTGGATATTATGTTTAAAACAATAAGAGGACTATCACACATATTCATAGGATGACATATTCACGAATTAAAAGTTGAAACCAAAGAATTGAAATTGGGTTGTGATGTTTACTTGTAAAAATTCGAAAGTCTAATAGCGTCACATTAATATTCATAAAATGAGTTGGTGAGATAAAAAGGGTATCTCATCATTTGGAAATAAAATTTACATCAATAAGGATATATAAGAACATATCCCAACATAATAAGATGTAAATTAAAAGTCTTAACAAAAATAAGTCTTTTAAAAAGAAGAGGGTGAATGGTTCCCTGACAGATTGGGTAACGTATGAATGATACGCCACATGAAAGAATGATCATTCAATACAGATGTTAATATCAAAACAGTATTTTATGTTACACAATCAATAAAATCATGGAAAATACATATACCACAGAAACAGAAATTGTGGCAAATATAGCATGAATCTCATGGTAATAAAAATAGAGATGAAAAATCGTTACTTCATTGTAATCAAATCAAGTTATATGATCAAAAGTTAATAACCACAAAATGAATCACATAATACCATGAATGTAATGATAATCGTGATATTATATATATAATGGGATTACACAATATACCACATGAAATAATTAAGTGGAAAACAATGGAAATCTCACGAAATTGAAAGTAAGATAAGAAATCCCCTTACCTCGCTGACTCATATGTTTCTTGATCTTCCTTTAATTTGGGTAACTTCTGTTGGTGTGATCCAAAAAGACATATTATAGTTCCTTTTTCCTAATGTAATGCTTTTATTAGGAAGAGGGGGATCATGATAGATTACTGGGGCATGGTTTGGATGAGCGAAGGGGCTTCATAGGTGTGAGGAATTTGGTAGAAATGATCTCCTTTTATAAGGGGGGAGGGGCGCTTTAAGAAATTGTGAAAATGTTATTATATTATATAATTACATTCCTTTTATAAAGGTCCAAAAATTATTAAATCCAAATATAATTTGACTCATTTTCGAAATAATATCATCAAATAGGAATTGGACATGATTTGGATAATATTTTAATCATTATAATCTTATTTATTTAAATCATTTATTAATGACGTAAATATTGTATCATTATTGTGTCATAAATAATTTAACTTATTTGATATTTAAAAATTATAAAACAAATAATGTTATTTATGTAATATTATTGTCTTTCCATCAAATATTTATAGTCAAAAATATTACTTATATAACAAAATATAAAAATTAATTTACAAAACGTTATTTGTTTATGTCATTTTTGCAATTACTTTAAATAAATTAATCTAATGTCTCATTATCATTCATAAGTGGATCCATGGGGTCCCAAATTCTACCAAAATATTCCCATGGTTGGAATTTACTCATCTAATAATGTTATAACAAGTGCTAAGGTAATTTGGTATTGTTATCATATTCTTTTTACCTTTAATTACCCTATTTAACATTAACCGTGGTAAATAAAATTAAAAATATACTATTCAAAAAAAAATTTATTTTCATCTTATTAAACCACATTTTACATACTAATAAAAACCATGTATGTCATATTTTTGAAAATCAATTCACAGATGTGGTAAAATTTATATAAATGAAAAATTTAGTGTTTTTAACAACTACTATGTTGTTTCGCTATTCATAAAAAATTAAAGCTATTGAGAAGAATACCAAACATTCAGCCTAATATATATTTGATATTATGGATTCAAAAATGTTGTATATTTTACAAAATTAAAAACATTTAATTTTTATTAATTAATTTAATATTAATTCACGTTGTCAAAAAATAGGGTGTTTTTAAAAAATAATAACGGTCAAAATATTGACACTTGTTTATATCCAATTTCAAAGTGAAATTACTTCCAACGAAAAAATTTACATTAAATTTTAAAATTTTATCGAAATTACACTTTGAAAAAATTAAAATGATAATATTACCATATAATTAAATAAGATTAAATGGCACTTTTGAATTAAAATACACTATTTTCACTATTCATTAAAAAAATGAACTTTACCAGAAAAATACAAAAAATTTACCTAAAGTAAATTATGATGTCCTAAATATAAATAAGAATTTATTTTTGTCAAATAGAACATATAAAAATAACCAAAACTAGAATGAAAGGTTGTTTTCCATCAAAAGGCGGTAAATCAACCTTTTACTGAATATTAGAGTATTATTCTTAAAATTATATTCAATCACACATTAAGACACTAATGTTTATTGGATTATTGTAAAAACATTTTAGAAGCATATATAATCATATTTTAGATAGATTTATTCCTTCCTGCCAATACAAAATCTTGGAATTAAGTACCATTTAAAATAATATTATTATATAATTATTGTGGAATGTAAAATTTAAAAGAAACCAGTTGTCGTGTATCAGGTACGCCATCGAACATAGCATCAATTTTAGTGTAAATTTAATATTTAATTCAAAAATATTAATATATATGAAAAGTTTCTTATTCCTTATTTATTTTGGATGTTACAATAAGAACTTATTATGTCTCTCAATCGATTTTAATAATTTAGAAAATAATAATAACATTACAAAATGAAAAACTGAAAAATATCATGTGGTCATGTAGTCAATTTATTTCGTGTGATAAATTTATTAAATTTGAATCCTGAATGGTTCCTAAAAAGATGCATGACCAATGAATCCTCAACATATTTGGGTCTCTAATAAAATCAAGTAATATTCTAAGTAAATTCTATAATCAAAATATAAAAAAGCATATAGTATTTGCACTACAAAAATAATGAATATATGATAATTATAATAATTTATATAAGAGAAGAGATGTATCAAATATAGATGGATAACCTTTAAATAAAAAAATAAAAAAATTTATATTCATAATGTAAATCCATTTGAAATTATTTTTTTTCATATATCAAGGATGAATATTAATGAAAAATGTAATGATGGATAATTTGTCGAAAATTATAGTACATAATAAAATACATCCAAAGGTATAATTTGGATAGTTAAATTAATGTGACTTCCATGAAAATGAATAATGTATATTAATGGGCATTTTTTAATTTGAAAACAATTTTTATGATCATTAGGAAAATTAAAATTATAAATATTAAACAACCATGATATTTTTTGAAAAACAGAAATTTTTTATAGTTAACTGAGAAATATGATTTTATATTTTAAATCAATGATTCCATAAAATTAAGTATCATAGAGGAATAAATATATGATAGAAATGATTTTATATATGTTAAATAATAAAAATATAATATTTTTATAATTTAATTGAAATGGTCAATACATTAAATTATTAAAAAATTGATAACAATTATGAATACCATCATGTAATTTAAAATTGTTTCAATTAGTTATTTAGGTATATATATTTATATGTAAAAAGGATAAAATTATTTGGATCTTAGAAGTGGGAAATTCATAAATCAAATGAATAGAAGTTGTAAGCCTCA
Source organism: Viscum album (assembly GCA_963277665.1). NCBI lineage: Eukaryota > Viridiplantae > Streptophyta > Magnoliopsida > Santalales > Viscaceae > Viscum > Viscum album. The sequence continues at coordinate 2,133,526,425 of OY728147.1, read as the reverse complement.
CATATAAGAAACAGAACATATAAATTATAATTCAAGGTGAACTGTATTTCTTGTGAATTTTTAAAACTGTGTGAATATTCATTGTAAATAATAAAATATTATGTATTTAATAAAAATCCATAAATGGATTATCATTCATAATAAATTTTGACATGAAAATAAAATTGGCAGTTTAATAGTTATGTTTTGAGTAACATTTTGATGATAACCTATTTAATGTTCGAATATATTGAATTTCTATACATTTAATGAATCAATATAGTATTGATCACTGAGAAACATGATATGTTAAAATATATTCACATTGAATTAATCAACCCATTTTAATTTTATTAAGGGTCATAATATGAAATTTTTCTCATGAAATTAAACATGAGAAAATTACCACCAAAAAATTATTTCCACGTAGTAAATTGTTATCAATTATCCTACATAAAAAAAATTTATATATTAAAATTCTATTTCAAAAAAAATTATAATAATTATACTCTCCTAAACATTATTTATTATCATTAATTATTAATATAATTGTTAGTAATAAGTAATTTGGAAAAATGGTTGTTAGAATATTTAGATTTTTATTTCATACATACATTATATAGACAATATCGAATATCGCATTGTGGTATGAAATATAATATTTAAATATTCAAATTATCTAATAATAAATGAATTTAAATGATCATATAATTCCAATTTTCATTACCTGAAATCCAGGAAAATGACATGAGAAAATGAATATTCTTGTGAAATGGTGTTAGACATGTTTAACCAATGAAAAGTGATATATTAATAATTATGTTAAATATATAAAATATCAACTTTGAGTCATGAATACATTTTACATATATCAATTTTAAGTGGAATTACAATTCTTGGAAATCTTATAGCCAGGTATGACATTATCGTTATATCATCATTTACATAGGGGTTAAAATGACCCAAATTCTAGAATGGTATAAATAATTAATGAATATTGGATGTATTATCTAATAATAATAATGATTTTCGAGATGGTACTCTGCATTTAGACACAAATAATGATTTTATTTTTCTTAATTACTAGGATAGAAGAATAGATAATAACAATAAAATTAATATAATTACACTATTGTACAAAAATATATTAATATAATCCTGTTAATGTGTCTATAATATATATGAATAATGAAAATTATGATTAAAGGCAATGGAGTTGAGAAAACCCACAACATGGACTTCACATTTCCTTTTATTTATATGTTAAAATGAATACATTATGATAACTAATGGTGAAACAAATATTTTGAATGAGGGATATGGCTACAAGTGGAGTAATGTGTCATAGTTTTCAGAATAAATTATATCAAGATGTGAGTCTTGAAATGATTGATGTTTTACCCTTAATAATTTATTTTAAGGGTAGTTTTTTCAGTTATAAATAAATAATCAATAATAAATGTTAATATTTAATGGCCAATGGCAGTAAATTGGAAAAAATGGAAGGGAATTATGTTGGGTTAGATATCATAATAAGTCAATCAATATTTATAATATTAAAATATATTCAATATTTTTCACCTCACTTTTTATAACAAACAATAGTTTAGTTTTACCTCTCTGTTAAATTATAAACCATTGAAATTAATATTAATGGATTACCGTGAAACATTACCTCTTACATAATATGAAATTTATGATTAAAACTAGTTATATAATAATGATAAATATGATTTTAACTTTTTTGAAATTTTATTTATAAAACAAAAACATATACAAATTTAATATAATATTATTAGGAAGAGTGAATTATAATATTTAAAAATTTATATTCAAGATAAGAAATCATCAAAACAAAAATCAATACACAAATTGGTTTATTGTTTATTTATTATGTGAATTTAATAAAACAAAAACATGAATTTCAATATTAAATCACATTCATAAAATAGTTAACAGAGATCTGTTTTTAGTAATGTTACATTTTATTTATTTTCTAAAAATGATAAAATTGTGATAATTATGAATAATTATGTTCTGAAAATTCATAATTATAATTATTCATTAAATATTTCATTAAATATTTTTTTAATCATATAGGAAACCAATATTTATGAATAAAATAAAATATTAATATATTTTATAAAAACTGAAATTTTTAACTACAGATCCACGTTTTGAAAAAAATCTCAAAAAATTATCAAATTAATAATTCAACAAACTAAATAAAAAAAGTTGTTTTTTTCATTATTTATTTAAAATCTATATATTTAGTATATAAATAAGAATATTAAAATATAAATACAAACCATTGTATTGAAAAATTATATTTTTTAAATCTAGTTTTCAAAATATTTTTTCATATCAATTTATTATTTTTGAGATGTGAAAAAAAAATTGTTATAATATTATCTAAAATGGGTTCAATATAATTCATTTTGGGAATTTATATATTACATTAAAAATGTTTCCATGTAAATACTAAATATTAATTTTTATACTAAGTAATATTTAATAAATACCATTATAATTATTCCTTAAATTTCTAAATTTTATTTTTACAAATATATTTTATATAAAATCATTATTTCATATTTATCATATAATATTATAATTTAAATTTTATATTTATGTATATTATATAAATTTATCTATATTTATAATATTTAATGTTAATATGTTTATACATATCAAGTTATATTATTTTATAATAAATAAATCAAAATAGAACTCAATATATATATATATTATATATATGAAGAATAAAAAACATTTAAATGATCATATTTACAATGGGAATATTTTTATTGACTATATTTCATTCCTATATTATATAAACCCTATTTTATTGGTTATTTCGACTCAAAAATAACCATGAATTATCTGTATTGGATGTAATTTACCATATATTAATTGTTTAATTATAGTGTATATTTTTCCCTAAATTTAATTATTAAAATTAAATTGATGTTGTATATATGTACAGTAATAATCCATCATGTAAAATACTATGTATGATTTTCTTTTGTTGTAATTTACCACATATGAATTGATTGTAATATCAATTATAATTCAAATATTATAGGATTATTTTCCAAAGCAATTTCATTTATATTAATCAAACAAAAATATTGAATTATAAAAATATAGTCTCTTGAAATAATATATTTATAAAAATCCTTGGAGGTTATAAAATATAATACTTGAAATTTAATATATATAATTTTACCAATGAAAATTAATAAATTACATAAAATGATTATAAAATTATTTATTAGGTAAAAATACAGGTTTTATGAAAAATAGGTAAACATGAAGAGAAACCCCAATTTTCCAATACGTTGTGCCCTAATGCAGAGTTTATATCCCATAAATATGTCATGGTAAATAATCATGGTGGCACAATTTTCAATTGAAAAAAATAATACATCAAAAAAACACATGGAAACTAATCATTCAGTACTAAAATTGATGTCTATAGAAAACCTCATGCATAACCACAATGTTTAGAAGAATCCTATATTCAATTTACAATAAAAACCCTACAAATAAATTAAAACAATATTTGATTATTATTATGACCAATGACATTATAGAAATATTATTTTTTTATTTTGGATCCCGTACTCCTTAAATAGTTTGTTTTTCTCAGGTCATATATCTCCCTCCCAAAAAATGTCTCAATTTTTTTTAATTTTGGATGATCACATTATCAGTAGTTGCATCGTTATCCATACATATTTACGTGGGTATGTATTTACTCCATGACTTATGTCTATATTATTCATTAGTAAATTTGATAGGACATGAATATGATAACTTTTTTTCTTTGGTATTTAATGGATACATGTATCTAATAACCCTTGTCGACAAGTAAAATGTCATGAATGGTTTAATGTACTGTATTTGGATTCCATAAAACTCGTTCCATGTACCTGGTTTACCAAAAGGCCTCAAGAAAATTTCCCCAAACACCAGGATATGTCAACTAGAAACGAGGGCCTTGGGTGTAATGGTGGGTAAACAATGACCTCGTCGTAAAAGTGTAACATTGAGGATTAATAATTAAAAAAATTGAAAGCACTAAATTTCATATAACTGTAATAAATAGTGAATGACTAATAAAATAATTAACTAAGTATCATTCAACACTAAAGATGATTCAGAAAGTAACATTTTATTGAAAAGATTCCAAAAAAGTACATTGTAGTAATACACAGTATAAGTATCAAAAGAAAAATAGAATCAAAATGAGACTAAGAAGAATCGCAAGCCTCATCTTAGTACCATGCCCTCTAAATCCAAAGCAGCACCAATAGTACCTATAGTAGTCCACATATATAGAACAATACATGCATTCATATAATCTATTTCATGCAAATGAATGACCCAAATACGGTGTAAGACTAAATCCAAGTAGGAAACCACCAATGGACTATTCTAATAAGTCCATAAATATATATATAATAGGAACTGTACAATAGTGAATGAAATAATCAATAGGTAATCAAAAGTAAATAGAATAAATGTCGCCAATGATAATTGTAAAAATGTATAATTGAAAACATAATACAAACATGTGGTTTGGGTTGGAGGATTCCTCATTAGACATTGATTTCATTACTCATGTTCCCTAAATTATATAAATTTTCAAGGTGTATCCTTTTACTAATGACATACCATATACAAGTTACCATCAACTCATGACACAATAAATATTTAATCATTATCCAATTGAGTCAGGCATGGGTATCTATCAATGGATCATAGGTTCACTCGATAGTTTGAAATAATTCTAAATAAACACTATCACCATAAATGTGGCTCACCAATGGCCTTTTCATATTTAACCTCTTGAACCCATCCATTATCTTTTAACTAATACAATTCTTCACCCATGGTATAATATGTGAAATTAGACACATGAGTCCGAACATGCCTTTTAACGAAGATGGTGGGTCACACAATGCTAATGAAATATCATTATCATTTAATTCAATTAGAAATTTTTTATCAAAATCTTCAAATGTGAATTAAACAATGACATGGTCTTACCATAATCAAACCATATGGTGTTGTTATACATAATAACCAACACATGATAATTAAACTATTACATGGAAAAACAAGGATAACTTACATCGGAGAAATATATAAAATGACTATTATGAAATTTAAATAGTTTTAATTCTTAACATAAACATTACTTCAATTGAGAAATTCATATAATGAGAAATACATTTTAAATAACCCAATAATGGTATTTCAATTGAAGCTTTATAGGTATTCTCACTCGCACTTCCATCCTAGGGAAACAAACCAATGTGGTGGCCCAAAATCAAGGATCACAACCCTACATATGGTATCAAATTATGTAATCAATTTTTTATTAATAAATAGTGAATAAAAAATATCATTATTCAATCAAGATACACACTAAAAGTGGGAACATGACACTCTGGAATATATAGTCATCGCGACAATTTTTGAATGTCACAAGTCCACCTACTTCATACTCGTAAGAATCCCCTCATCATGCATTGGGATTTCATTCACCATAGAATAGAGTAGAGATAAAAAAATTTATAAAAACTCAACCATTAATAACCAGATCGAGAGAAGAAATCTGGAAGAAAAGATCAATGTGAATCAAGAGATCACTGATCGGGTTTAAACACAAGTGACGATGAAGGAATCAGTGTTCAGATGATCAATCAGGGAGGAAAACGGTTCTTAATGCTATTGTTTGTTACCATGGACAAACCTTCTGGCCATCCAATGAATCACGATGAAACATCCCAATTTAATCTTTAACAAAATACAGATGATTTACTTGAGAGTAAACCTAGTTTTCATACGTATTATCGATCGACTATTTTGTGGCTATGTACCTAGACTACATGGCATGTATCCTTCCAAAAACAGTGTTTACCTTTAAGTACATGACATGTAGTTCCCAATCACGTCATGCAACATGCCTCAAAATAGCATCTTGGCCTATTTAAACACAATTTATTTTGAATGAACTGAAACAGAAGGATTTATACCTCAAAGGAAAAACAAAGTTCATAAAAAAACCACCCTCAAAAAAAAATCACCATATTTGTTTTCTAAGGGAGATGATGAAATAAATGATAAAAACCTCAGTCTTTATGATTGTACATTTTCCTCCCTTTTTTAATTCATGTTATACACTAATCTGTACGACCATAAAACCCATAACAACGGAACCTCATGACCATAGAAAATAATTATGCTTTGACACAAAATATGAATGGGATTCTCCTCAAAGGATGAATCATCATACAACTCCACTTCCTCGGGATGAAAGGTGTGGGATGGGTCTAAAAGGTTATGTCACATCTACCAAATGTTGAATTCATAATTCATAGACTCGTATTTATGAGGTAACTAAAATTGATAGGCAATGGGACTGACCATATTCAGAATCTCAGATGGACTAATGTATCTGGGTAAAAACATATCTTGTCTCCTGATTCTTTTATGTCACAACCTCAACACAACATGCAAGAATGCTCCATCCCCATCCTCGAATAATATAGGATGTCTGTAGCGATCATCATATGAATTCTAATTATTCAACAAAGTATTCATTAACTTCTAAACCACCTGGACCTATTTAGATGTCTCCTACACTCTATGTGGTCCCAGTAATGATACCCCAACTACCTCCAGCCTATATAGGTGTGATTGGCATGACCTACTATACAAATCCTCATAATGTCTCATATATATAGTTTATTGAAACTATTATTGTGTTAAAATTCAACCATTGAAATATGGTTCTCCAAATTTCTTCCAATGTCTATAATTCATTCTTGAATAATGTCCCTTAACACATGTAACATATACTCTGACTAGACATCAATTTAAGGGTGGTATGTTTTTCTCAGAAGTACCATTGTTCCCAGTTCCCTCTATAAAATCATCCAAACAAATAAGTGAAATTAGATTCCCTATCTATAATTATATAACTAGGGACCCCATGAATTCATACCACCTCCTGAATATATAGCTTCATAAGCTCGTCAACGTTGATGGACTCCTTGATCAACATGAAGGAAGAAAACATTGTATGCCCATGAACCACCACCCACACATCATCAATACCTCATGGAAACCATGGTAAAAACAACATAACATTCATCATGAAATCATCACAATTACACTTTAGAATAGGTAACTACGGTTAATGCACATCTCTCATTGGATGTCAGGCCTTCACTTGTTGAGAGGTGGAACACCTTATAAAAAAACCGTCCACCTTTCTCTTTATACATGGCCTCTAGTAATGATGGAGAAAGCCACATTACATCTTGGTATCAATGTGATTCACTACCCATGATGATGCATGAAAACCATATATAAACTCATCATGAATGACTATTAGAACCCATAGATGTCCATGTATACCGAAGATCTCATAATAATGTATCATCTAAACAGGAGGGGGATCCTAACCTTTTACACATCCCTACAGGAATGGGACCTAAGAATTTGATAACTATCTGAACCTCACACAATCCATTATAGTAGAATTCAAAATTGAGGAAAAAACGAAGGTTTATCCAAGAATGTCATGCACCATCATGTGCATTTCAAAGATCAATTCCATAAGATTCCACATGTTATTGGCATCCTATACAACCTGTGATTGAGTCCTACTTCAATGTAAATCATCCACAACATTACCATTCCCAGGAATTTTGTCACATTAAAAGTTGAAATACTAAAGTCACTCCACCCACATTCATTGCCTCATATTTACATCATGGGGAATAATGATATACATGAGACATTTTTTGTGCATGTATACCAAAAAATGCACTCAAAATAAGTAATGTCTCCAAAAATTTAAAGCATGAATAAATTCAGATAACATGATATTTTGCATTAGATATATCTTCTCATCTATCCTCAACTGCTGAGACTCGTACACAACCACTCAATCTCCCCTGCATAAGAACAACTCCCTGACCGATACATGATGTGTCAAAGTACACAGTGTAACTTTTTCCTACTTCTGGAAAAAATGAATCATTGCTAACATTAATCTCCCTTTCATCTCATGAAGGTCCATATCACAAGAATCATTACAAATGTACATCATATCATTATTTTTCTATACCATCATCGCTGCATTTATGCATGATAAGTCTTGTATGAATCACTTGTACTGACTATCCATCCATAGAAAACTCTACACCATAAATATGTTTTTTGTTGGTTCAATGTTACTACTACCCACAACATATCTATGTCTACTAATAGTCTTGTCTCCGATATGAAATGAACTTTGAAATGAATCATATCCATACGAAAGTTCCACTTTGAGTTTTTATCATATAACTGACGATATCATAGATTACTCTAAATTATCTCTAGATATTTGGAATGGCATTGTCGGTTTTAATAATATACCTGAATATCATCCCTGAAAACCACAAAAAAATCCCATCAAGGATTAAAAAACTTATTTAATTAGTTGTATCAAATATGTTGGTGTGTTCTTGACACTGAAGGGAAAAACAAAATACTCGTACAAACCATACCTACTAATAAATGTGGTCTGAGGTATTTCTAATGATAAAACACATACATGGTGATATCAAGATCATTATAAAATTTTTGACAACAACTGGGATCCTCATAGTTAATCAAACAAGTCATTTATCTGTTGCAGGGGATATGAATTCATAACATTCAGATCATTCAATTAATGATATTCCATGTATTGTGTAAGGGTATCATTCTCCTTCTTCACAAAACTAATCGGAGAACACCAATGTGATATACTAGGTCAAATAAACCGCTTTACTTTTCAATCATAGGGCTTACACTTCAGATTTTGTAGCCCGATTGTAGCCATAAAGTATGTAGAAATAGATACCAGTGAAACTCCTTACAGTATATAGAGAACACTACCGCTATTACCAGAGATAAAAGGAAAAAGTATTCTAGGAAATCATCCTTGATATGATCAAAAATTTGAGGGAAATGTATTTGATGATTTTCCTGGACATCCAGATATAAAATGGAAATCTCTGATGTCATACAACTTGAAAACCATTTCTCAGGTCCAGGTTGTCTTAAATTGAGATCCCACTATCCTTGGTATAGAATTAATCCTCCACCTGTTGATGTAATACTAACCCAATAATGATAGAAATTGAAAAAATATTGAAAGGATACTGGAAAGTCCATTCTGAATATGAAATAAAATCCATTCTTCTCTAACACCATTATATTACAAACGAAGTTACAAAATTCATCCTCCAAGGGGACTCCTTACACTAACACATACCTTTTGTCCTTATCCATTAGAGAATTTATAAAATCATAACATCACCAAAAAATAAGATACAAATTCCATGTCTCTCTACAATAGAAAAAATATAAAACTATTCAAATAACGTATTTCAATGACTTCAGAAGGTAAAAAAAGGAGACTAGATTAGTACATTTGACTGTCGAGTGTTTGACAACCTTTACCTACTAGGTCATGGGAACTTCATACGTATGGATTTTACCTCAACCCTCAAACACTTTGTGGATGCCCTGAGCAGATGCACTATGTGGCCTCTAAAAACAAAGAGTCTGGAAAAATAAGCCACGACCACAACCGTAGCCAGAGTGATCTGATGTATTCAATTTCACTGAATATTGAGAATCCCTTCACCCTATTCCTAAATGTGTAGAAGTTGTGGAACCTCTCTCTAGGTTCTAGTGGAAACATCCAACAAACCATTGTATTTTTTCCATCATGTAACAAGCTCTTCAATAGATTGGGTCCATCGGGCACAGAGGTCTATTATACACAATTCCTCCTCACTAGAATCACCTCACATTGCTACTAAATATTTTTTCAAGGAAATAGATTCCCCATGTGTACACTCTGGATGAAGATTAATGATAATGATCAAAATAGTACCAAATCTCCATGTGTAACCACCCAAGTAAATACCTCTAGATTCTCTCCGATTTTGCTCAGTAATAAGTTCCTTATTCACTTATTTAATATCCCAGTATCTGGAAGGTTGTTTTTTCATTGTGTTTTGGTTGAATCCCTTATTTTGGGATTCAATGGATTTATTCTGAATGTATTAGTGGTCTTGGGGGTGTTTCGGGGGATCAGGGCACGGATGAAAGGAAAACTAAGCAAGACAAGCTTGGGCGCACGGCCTGCGCACGACAAGAGAAAACCATGCGGCCTGCCTATGTAAACCATGAAACCTTCTTTCTAAAGAAAGTATCATGCGCAAGGTTTGCACATGGTTTTTGAAACCATGCGGCCAAACCATGCAGCCTCTTAAATTTGGAAAAAATTACGAAATTTACACCCCAGGATTTTAAGAACCCACTCGGGATTTCCTCTCCATTCCTCCCTCTTCACCCTAGGTTCTAACCAAATCGCCCATGTGCTCCAAGAGGTAAATCTCCCTCATTTAGAAGGCATTTTTGGTGCTTTTGGATGCTGATCATAGTTTCGGGTAAAGCTAATCCAATGTTTTCTTCTATTTTTTGTTAAGGGTTTTTATCTTCTCTCCCTCTTGTTCCAATTCTCCAAACCCCTACCTTTTGGGTGAGTTCTGGGTTGAAGCTCCAAATGATGGACATATTGAGGTCTATGGACTCTATTGAGTGTGAGTTCAACCGCAGTTTCAAGGTAGGTGGCCTAAAAATGTTGTCCTATAGTTTTGTGGTGGATTTATGAATTAGTGCCTTTGCTCATGGTTTGTTTTATGAGCTTTGATCAACTAGGATGAAATTGGTGTAAATTATTCTTAAAAATGGTAAATGTGAACCCTCACGATCCCCATGGGATGTGTTCAGGATGACTTGACCAAATTTGGTCCATCCATGGGATGTGCCGGCTTTTCCCGGGATTAGGGTTTTTTATTAAACAAGTGACCTTGTTGTAAAAAAATTTAGATCCATTGATGAATATGTTGGAATGGTTGGATAATCTTGAAATAGATGTTAGGTTATGCAAATAGACTTGGCAATAACCTAACGTTTTTTTTGAAATGTGTTGAATGGTTGATTCATGGAAATGATGAACGAGTTAAGTGTGTTAATGTGTAAACTGATTATAGACCATTACGGGATAGGTTATGTGTTTAGTGTTGGATGCTTAGTGAGATAAGAAAAACACATGGGAATTGGTTTAATGGTTAAATGATGCTAAATGGTAATGTGTTAATGGGTTATAGAATAATGTGAATTCTCGTGTGGTTTGTTATGAATGGTGGTTGTCAAAGTACAATGGTATAGTGATTTGATGGTTATTTGTATACATTAACACGTGCACATGGCTTGGTAGTGTGGGGTATGACTTGAGGATCTACGCCCATGAGTCGAGTGAATATTGATGCAATGAACTCCAACCTAAATGCACGGGTTAGGAATGAGGACTAATGATCTATTCTCCTAACAGTTGCATCCACCCGGACTGAGTCTTCGAGGTAAATATTTTTTTACAATGAAAGGGATAGTCCTGGTGAGATAGGATAACGATGTGTTTACCCTCTTGAATGTGATGGTTGGCCTTAGACCCTTGTATCATAATGTATGTGATTAACCCATGGAAATGTGATGAAATTGTAAGTGATGATAATTGGCCTGAAATGAATGGTAATGGAAGTGGAAATGGCATTGGCTCTGAAATGGTTAATGTCACCTTAACTAATTACATGGAAATTTTCATACATATTACTTATTAATGCACTACCGGTTCATGATGGATATTTTTGTAGACACCATTGGTGGTGGCCTACTGAGTTACACTCACACCCTTCTTGGGCCGCCATTGGGTACCCAAGAATACAACATGTTTGCACGTTAGGAGAAGGGAAAGGGTCCTTGATAGATAGTTGAGTGAACATGGGTAGCACTTGTGGAGGATCCAGACTAGGAGTCAAGACAATTTTTATGATTTTGGCTATTATCCTTAATTTGGGATTTTGTTCACTTTTTCACTTGTAGTATGACATGGAAATTTATTGTTGGAAATGGTTGTTATACTTGTTCCTTGTTTATTGATTATTATTTCCACTATTGGATTGTTTCTTTTGTGGCTTACTCTGATAAAAAAAGAGTATAGAATACCCACGTGACTACAATGACCCCTGATGCTAGTCGGAAACCTTTGGCATATGGGGAGGCACACTTAAGGTTATGTAACTACCCGGCTCGGGGCACCGATTTAGTGGTTTCCAGGGTGGGGGAGTTACAATGTGGTATGAGAGGAGGTATTTATTCTTCTTCTCAAAGGTCTTATTATTTGGGATAGGTATCCATGGGTTAATATGTGTTGGGCCTTGGTAAACGAGCTCTTATTTGGGAGTATCTAACCCATGTACAAGGGAAAACCCATGTCACCCTGGGTGGGAAATGTTGTTCTGGGTTTTGTGTTTCTACTATTGATGATATTTCACCATTGGTTTACACACATGTGGTTTGATGTGACTTTTTAATGACATTTGACTTTAGGCATTATAGGATCGAGTTTTTGCGTTCATAAATAATTATAGACACCTAGGGAGATATGTGACATGAATTGTGTTATGCACATGCACGGGGTGGGTGTGTGAGGCAGGAAGGTGGGATGCATCATGCATATTCATGAAACCAAGAAATAATGGGAAGAATGAAATAAAACATGTGGGTAAATGATGTTTAATGAAATATAAGAATTTAAAATGATGTAGAATATTTTATTGTAAAATGATATGTGAGTTTGGTGGTAGTGCCTGGTGGTTTACCCCATGTTGACCATGGTCCGAGGTAGTGATGGTCAGGGCGGTGATTTGAGGTGTTAATGTACTTGAATGAGTATATAAAAACATGTTGTTGTAGCTAGTAAATAGATTTTGATGAAGTCATGAATTTTTTATGGTTCACATGATAAATCTCATTCTTTGAAATGTATAAAGATTCCACCATAACGTTAGTTTCTAGTTAAGAAATGGAAGTATGTTGCGGATAACACTCCTCTGGTAGAAGAGCACGAAAATGTGGTGATCAATGAAGGTAGAGAAGACCAGTTCTGGGAGAACATGGCCTGCCATATTTATAAGATGGATCTGGACCCAGGGTGGGTTTCACCGAGTATGTTTGAGCTGAACATGGAGTTCCAGCTGCAGCACCCTCTGACCATCACCAGAGAGGGTGGTCCAGAGGCAACAGACTTATCGAAAGAGTCTATCCAAACGTCAATGGATCATCTAGAGACCCCAGTTGAAATGAGAGTAAAGTTGTCCATTTATATGTTGCTGGGCCAGGCAACGCATTGTCCATACATTCATGCTAGGATCGAGCAGGCTGATGGGATGTCATGGGAGGTTTTCCTGGAGAATTTTATGAAGTATTTCTACCCAGAGACTTTGAGGGTAGAGTGGGCTATATAGTTTATGAGTCAGACACATGGATTTCTATCGGCGATGGACTATGATAGTTGCTTCACAGATTTGTGATGCATTGTCCCTGTTCTAGTCGTGGATGAGGCAGAGATAACAACGGGTTTCCAGGATGGGTTGAGAAATGATATCAGGTCTCAAGTAAATATCTTCTTCCTAAAGAGGTTTGAAGAGGTGATTGAGAAGGCACTCATCTCTGAAGGGAACCCGAATGGATAATCGAGTTTTGGTCTTGTCGTGGCCACTGGGTGGACAAGTGTTGCATCATCTGAAGGTTGGAAGAGCCGTTTGGAATGTTTCCAGCATGGAAGATAGAAGAAAGTGTCTTCCTCTCAGAGTTGGAACCAAGTGTTCTGTTATCATTATGGTAGGATGTGTCATAGGTGTGGTCAGTATCTTCAGCCACCAGTTGAGTTCTGTTTGTACAGCGGGATGGGGCATGTGCAAAGGTTCTACAAGAACCCTCGGAAGGAGGGTGAGTATGATGATGAAAAGCAGGTACCAGGTATGGTGAGGTTATCATTTTCCATGTATCAGGCTAGAATTTGGAGCTACATGGGCCGTACTAGCCGGGGTGGTGGACATGGAACTCCAAGGCATGGTTTCTCATTCTAGAAGGGCAGTGAAGCGCAAGGTGCTCAGGCCGGAGCCTAGAGTAGAGGGGCATGTCAGCTTCAGGCAGTTCAGTTTGCACCTTGTGATGGCGAGGCCAGACTGTCAATTGTTCGACGTAAAATCCTTGAAGATTCTACATTTTCTATTTAGTTTTTTTTTACACAGGTTCTACACACTCTTTTGTGTCTTCTCAAATTGTGGAAGTGTTGGGTTTACCTGTGGAGGGGCTATGTGGAGTTATGTCAATTGACACCTCGTTTGGGGTGCAAGTTTTGGATATCAAGCAGTGCAAGGGATGTGCCTTGGAAGTTGGTGGATATCTTTTTCTATGGGACTTGTTCATTATCGAGATGTCAGGGTTTGAAATAATCTTGGGAATGGATTGGTTGGTGTTTTATTGGGCGCACATAAATTGTTATGGTCACAGTGTATCGTTCAGTTTGCTTGAGGGTGACACTTATGTCCACTATGGCTAATGGGATGTTCGAGCAGGGCGTACAAGACCATTTTTACAACAGATGAGTGGAATCAAGGTTCATGTGTCATGTATCATGAATGACTATGATGTGGGGGGAAACAATCTAATTTTCTTCTCGTGGTGGATTAGTTTCAGGATGTGTTTCGAGAAGATTTCCTGGGGTTACCACCCAATGGGGATGTCAATCTCATGATCGAGTTGTTTCCAGGAGAGGAGCCAGTTTGTATTCTGCCATACCGAATGGCACCAACATAACATCATGAATTGAATGTTCATCTTGAGAAGTTGGATAATAAGTGGTTTGTCCATCCTTGTGCATATCCTTGGGGATCATCCATGATTTTTTCAAAGAAATTGGATGGTTTGTTGAGGCTATCTGTTGACTATCGAAATTTAATTCCAATGACCGTGAAAAATCTGTACCCTCTTCCTAGAATTAATCACTTGGTTGATCAGTTGTGGGGTGCATCAGTGTTTTCTATGATTGATATGAGGTCAAGTTATCACCAAATGAGGATGAGGTCATCTGACATACCGTGAACAAAGTTCCAGAGTGGGTACAGGTTTTTCGAGTTTATGTTAATGCCTTTCATCTTGACCAATTCACCAGCAGTGCCAATGGCGTTGATGAACTAAATGTTTCATCCCTATCCAGATCTATTTTTTATTGTCCTTATTAACGATATCTTAGTACACTCACAAACTCTGGATGATCATTCCCAACATCATGACATCGTCTTGGGTAGACAAAGAGAGAATCATCTATACACCAATCTATCAAAGTGTCAATTCTGGATAGGTGAGGTGCATTTTCTGGGTCACATCATCTCAGATATAGGCTTGAAAGTGGATATAGAGATTATGTAGGTATTTGTATCTTGGGAGTAGCCCAAGAGTTTTTATGATGTTTGGAGTATTCTGGGTTTGGCCGGGTATTACCGAAGGTTCATTCAAGATTTCTATCACATGGTAGCACCACTCTCGGGCTTGACCAAGAAAGGAATTAGGTTCGAGTGTCATGAGGCTTGTGAGAAATCCTTCCAAGAGTTGAAGAAGCAGTTGAAAACGTCACCTATCTTGATCATAACTATGTCGGGTAAGAGGTACATCGTGTTTTGTGATGTGTCTAGAGTCAGACTTGGGGCTGTGTTGATATAAGATCAGTGGGTAGTGGCTTATGGGTCAAGGAAATTGA
Organism: Viscum album; assembly: GCA_963277665.1. Lineage (NCBI taxonomy): Eukaryota > Viridiplantae > Streptophyta > Magnoliopsida > Santalales > Viscaceae > Viscum > Viscum album. The sequence goes on along the minus strand of OY728147.1, from coordinate 2,133,510,719 downwards.
GACCCCATGATCAGAACTATAACACTCATGTCCTTGAGTTGGCTGTAGTGGTGTATTCCTTCAAGTCCTAGAGGGACTATCTATTGGGAGAACAGTTTAATGTGTTTACCGACCATTAGAGTTTAATGTACATCTTCTCACAACGGGATCTGAACATTCATCAGTGAAGATGGGTTGAAAATCTTTTGTCTTTTGAATTTGAGTTGTTGTACACGTCAGGAAAAGGAAATAGTGTTGCTGATGCTCTAAGCAGGATGATTCATAATAAGGTGTTTCCGGATTCTAGCACCAAGTGGAAGGTGATTGATTTATTTGAAGAGATGCACCTAGAAGTGCAGTAGGGGAGTGGTCAGGTCACTCTTGGTTCCTTAATGATGGATTTGATGATTTTGAGTCTAGTTGTGGAAGGTTATCTTGTTGATCCTGAGTGATTGATCATGAATGAATAACTTAATGGTGGGGATCTACCTTCTTGTTAGGTCGTTGACGTGGAAGGTGTTGTTTGTGTTCGTGATCATGTGGTTGAGCTAATGTTTATGCAGTAATAGTTGATGCGTGAGTTCCATGAATCCAAGTGGGATATGCATCTTGGTTTTACCAATTTGTACTATGATATCCAATGATAGTTTTGGTGGCCTGTAATGAAGAAGGATGTTGTAGGATTTGTGGCACGATGCCGTACCTGACAGCAGGTGAAGTCCGAGCATCAACGCCTAGGTGGTTTGTTGCATCCATTTCCCATTCCAAAATGGAAGTGGGATGATGTAACAACGGATTTTTTCATGGGTCATATGAGGACACTGCAGAAGAATGATGCAATCTGGGTGGTTATGGGTCAATTATCGAAAGTGGATCATTTCTTACCGATTCGGGAGACCATTACAGTCAACTAGTTGGAATAGATGTATGTTTAGGAAATAGTGTTGTTTCATGGTCTTCTTTAAACCATATATTCATATTGAGATCTGTGTTTCACATCGTGTTTCTAGAATGGGATGAAGAAGGTTCTTGGTACAAAGGTGTTTTTGAGTACGACCTTCCACCCGAAGACGGACAGGTAGTCGGAGCGTAAGAAAAAAGTGTTGGAAGACATGTTAAGAACTTGTGTCTTGGACTTTGGTGGTTCTTCGGAGAGGCACATATTTTTATTTCAGTTTTCCTACAACATCATTTTTCAGTCACAATTCAGATGGCCCCTTTGGAGGCACTCTACGAGAGGCCATGTAGATCTTCGTTCTGTTGGCTAGAGACCGGTGAATCTTAGTGTTGGGACAAGTCTTGGGCAATAGACATTAGAGAGTGTCATATTTATTAAGAAGTGGATGGATATGGATCAGATTTGGAAGATGTCATATGATGATCAGAGGCGTATACCTCTTTAGTTTTCCATGAGTGATAATGTCTTCATTTGGGTGTTACCATGGTTGGGTCATCGTCGGATTCCAAAGCAGGGTATGTTGGCGCCCAGTTTTGTGGGACCTTTTTGGATTGTGGAGGGGATCAGAACAATTTCTTACAAATTGGATCTTCCAAAATGGTATGGTGGGATGCATGATGTGTTTCAGGTGTCACAGCTTCGATGATATCACCCTAACCCATCTCATGTGGTTGGCATGGGGGATGTGGATCTTGAGGCGGATGCGTCCTTTGAGGATCATCTAGTTCATGTGGTGGATCGTAGTGAAAAGGTCATGTGATGCATGGTTGTTCCATTAGTGTGAGTACTATAAAAACATGGGAATGTTCAAGAAGAAACATGGGAGCATGAATACGATATGCGGGCTCAGTGGCCTGAACTCTTCTCTTCGATGGATCAATGGGGCTTGGAAACTCGACTCGAGGACGAGCCATTATAAGGTGGGGAGGTTATAAGATAATGGTTTTTTGAAGGGTGTCTATTTTTTATTTTCATGGTCGAATCCCTTGTTTCAGGCTTCAAGGGATGTCTTTTAAATGTATCAGAGATCTTGGGGGTGTTTCGTGGGCTCGGGGCACGAAGGAAAGGAAAACTAGGGATGATAAGCCTGGGCGCACGGCCTGTGCAAGGCCAGGGAAAACCGTGAAGCCTGCCCAGGTAAACCTTGCAACCATCTTCTTTTAGACAGTAGCATGTGAATGGTTTTCACACAATTTGTCAAACTATGTGGCCAAACCGTGAGACCTTCTAAAGGTGGAAAAATTATGAAATTGCCACCCCGGGATTTTAAGAATAAACACAAGATTTCATCTTTATTCCTCCCTCATCATCCTAGGAGTGAACCAAATCTCCCAAGATCTCCAAGAGATCAATATCTTTTTTTTATAATGAATTTTTGGTGTTGTTGGATGCAGATCGAATCTTCAGGTAAGGCTAATCCCATCTTTGCTTCTCTTTTTGGTTAAGGGGTTGTATCTTCTCTCCCTCTTATTCCGAAGCTCTAAAACCCTAACTTTTGGGTGAGTTCTTGGTTAAAGCTCTAAAGGCTGGGTGGATTGAGGTATAAGGACTCGATTGTGTGTGTGTTCAACCACGGAATCGAGGTAGGTGGTCTACAAATGATATCTCTTTGTTTTTTGGTGGATTTATGCATGTGTGGCTTTGCTCATGGTTTTTCTTATGAGTGTTGATCACCCAGGATGCAGTTGGTATAAAGGATGATTAAAAATGGTAAATGGGTACCCTTAAGATCCCCATGGGATGCGTTGAGGATGACTTGACCTAATTGGGGCCATCCATGGAATGTGCCCACTTTTCCCGGGTTTATGTATTTTTATTAAACAAGTTACCTTGTTGTAATAAATGGTAGTACCCTTGAACAATATATTTGAATTATTGGTTGAACATTGAATAGACGTTAGGTGATGAACCTATACTTGGAAATAACCTAAGGGTTTTTTGAAATGGGTTAAATGGTTCATGGAAATGATAAATGGGTTAAACGGGTTATTGTGTAAATTGATCAAAGACCATAATAGGAAAGGTTATAGGTTTAGTGTAGGATGCTTAGTGAGATAAACATAACACAAGGGAATTGGGTGAATTGTTAAATGATGTGAAATGGTAATGTGTTAATGGGTTAAGGTATATTGTGAATTACCGTGTGGTTTGTTGTGAATGGTGGTTATCAAAAGAGAATAGTATGGTGAGTTGATGGTTATTTGTATATATAAGCATGTGCACCTGGTTTGGAATAGTGAGGTATGGCTTGAGGATCTACACCCATGGGTCGAGTGATGATTGATGCTTTGAAATCCACCCTAAATGCACTGGTATGCAATGGGGACTAATGATCTATTCTCAAAACGGTTCCATTCACCCGGACTGAGGCCTCAAGGTGAAGATATGGTCACAATGAGGGGGTTAGTCCTGGTGTTATTGGATAATTACGTGTTTTCCCTCTTGCATATGATGGTTTGCCTTAGACCATTGTAACATAATGTATGTGATTTACCCATGAAAATGTGATGAAATGGTAAGTGATGATAATTGGTGTGAAATGAATGGTAATGGAAGTGGCAATGGCATTGGATTTGAACTGGTTAATGACAACTAAAATAACATCTTGGAAATTAAAATTCATATTCCTTTTGCATGAACTACCTCTTCATTCTGGATATTTTGTAGACACCGATGTTGGTGGCCTACTAAGTTGTACTCACACCCTGCTCAGGCCGCCATTGGGTACCCGAGTAGAACTCATGTTTGTAGGTAATGAGAAGGGAAATGGTCCTAGTTAGATTGTTGAGTGGACATGGGTAGCACATTGTGGATGATCTAGACTTGGAGTAGGGACAATTTTGAGGATTTTGGTCGTTGTACTTATTTTGGGATTTTGCTCAGATTTGCAGTTGTAGTAAGACATGGTATATTTATTGTTGGAAATGGTTGTAATGCGTGTTCCTTTTTTATTGATTATTTATTCCACTAGTGGTTTGTTTCTGATGTGTCTTACACTAATAATAATAGGGTATAGTCTCCCCACTTGACCACAAAGACCCCTGCTGTTGGTCGGTGGCATTTGGCATACGGGGAGGAGCGCTAAATGATATGTAACTACCCCGCTCAAAGCACCAGTTTAGTTTCTTCATGGTCGGGGATGTTACACTATAGTAGCTACAATTATTATTCATAATATATTCACCTGCGAGTGGATGTCTTACCTACGAAAATCCTCAAATCGCCTAGACCATGAAAGATCATAAACCATTAGAAAAAATGTGAAGTTCACATGATCAGTAATGTGTGTGGAGTAATCCATAATTGATAGTGGTCCCAACAACATATTCATAAACTCAATGGAATTTTAGAAGCTCAATATCTTGGTATAGAAGTATTCATAGTATAATATATGAAAATCTCTTGATTCCATGTCTTGTTGATGCTCTGTTAGTTTGGTAACATCCCACCACCACATGGTGGAATCCCACTTAAAATTAGTAGAGACCCTGATCCTCCTCTCTATAGGGGTCTCAATATTCTCCATGATTGATAACAATTCTCATATCCATGACTCTGTATCCTATTGATACATTTCCCAAAAATAGGTAAAGATTATATGGCATGAACACTCTTTTCATTTATTCAATAGTTCTGTCCAATAGTGATTATCCCTGAAATGATTGCATGAACCCCATAAATCTATCAAAAAATAGTGCATCCACACCAATTTCTGGTATAACAGCCAGTGCCGCAACCAGAACGTATGGTTTTAAAACTAGACACCCATGTCCTAACACTATTGAGTTATGATCAACGCCACCCACCTGGCACTACTGGAGGTCGTCGTGGTTTCATTTTTCTATAATGTACAGCACATTCGCCATAGTATAAGATTATTTATCAAGGTACACAGTTCATGAGTGTATGGAATATATAGGGGAAGAAAATACTCAAATGATAATAGAATATTAGTGTAAGAAAAGTAGTAACCATATACATCATGGAAATTTAAGCCCTTACACGGTCATTTCCTATTGTTGTCTTGGGTGTGTAAACACCATGGGTATACAACGTGTCATCCCGACACACGACATGTCACATTAGACTCTAACAAAGGCGTGTAACATCATATTTATAGCATTGTAAAGGTCCAAGGTACATTGCGTTCCAGGCCTACACATGGTGTGTACTCAGGTATTTCCACATGGCCATGTACATTTACATTGACTAACCCACATGGGTCATCCTATGAAATACTACATAGATTGTACATACAATATATGGTGTGTCCATATCAAAAATCAATAACCCATGTTTTTCCTCATACAACTGGTGACACTATCATCTACCACGTGAAATTTAATCAGATTTCATGCAGTGTACCTAGAAAAGTTCATTCTTCAAGAACACAGTAACTCATGGTCTGGGGTCAGTGGACCACACACCGTGTTGTCTGCTATTCGAGACATTAATAAACAAAACATATTACAAACCATTATTTTAAAAAAATTAAGTAATGGTGCTCAATATTAAGATTTTTGGTAGAACACAATCCACGTGAAACAAAACATTACATCCACATATAGATCATAACAACACAATTTTTTTCCCATCAATGAAACAAGATCTACCAATTTACAATCTAAGAGGGCCAAAACACATTAGGGATCAAATATTGACATCCATCCTATTCAACCATAACATGTAAAAATAATATCATCACAAAAAAACACATATCTATCACGGTACATATCACAAAATCATTCATATATAGAATTAAATCTATATCAACAACATGTAATCAGTAATTCTCTCAAAATGGAATGGAATGAATACATGGAATGAAATTTATAACAAAACATTATATGATGTATTTGATGGAAAACACTCATTTCATTGTGTTTTAGACCAATTGAACCACACTGATATCAATAAAAATAGCACATAACAAGTTCATCACCTAATGGTGAAATTGAATAAACTGTAACAACCCAAACTCTAAAAATAATATGTCTATTCGATCCTATTTGGATTTTATGGTACCCAAGGTAGCAACTCTTAGGCACATCTAATTACCAAATCCAATTTCCTTTATATAATATCAAAAATCCAAAGGGAAAATGAAATAAATATTTTAATACCACTTTGTAACTTCCTAATTCCGAATCCCACTCATCTGGTGCCCTGTACCTAGTCGGCCACCCAAACTCAAGAAAATTTCCCCAAACTCCAGAGGCTGCCAACATGAAGAAAAGGCCTAGGATGTGATAGTGGTGAAACGAAGCCCTCATTTTCGTAGTGTATAAATACAATATAATTATAAATAATATTTGATGTAGCGAAAAACGTATAACTAAAAAATAGAGGATGGAAGAAAATTTTAATATCCATGAATCATTAAATATTAAATATGATGTAGTGTGTCACATGTTCAATAAAAGAAGCCAAAAAAGTACACTATAGTAAAATTAAATATATGTCTCAAAATCAGTAGAGATAAAAAGTGACTATGAAGCATCACATGGCTTGGATTGACCCCATGCACTCTAACTACAAAGAAGCACATCAGGTACCTCATGTAGGGCACATACATTGATCAATACCTAAAATCAAATAATTAGTTTGTTCCAATACCATGACCCTAATAGGGTGTGAGAATAAATCCCTATAGGAAACTACATATGTTCTATGCCAATAAGTTAGTGAATATATATATATGAGGTAGTGTAAAATAGAAAAAGTAGAAAAAAAATAAGTAATCAAATGTAAGCACAACCTATGTATCTGAAGATAATGTTAAACAATTATACATTATGACACAATCCACGATTTTTCTTGGTTTTTTAAGTCACTTCATATGTTATATATTTCATTATTCAAGTTCTGTGAATTATATAATGTCTCAAGGTCCATCCTAACGATAAAACCCCCACGTATAAATCTAACCATCAACCCGAGACATAGTAATAATTTATCATTTACAAATAGATTTCTACATGGGTATACCATAGGGGATCCTAGGTTAGAATGACATTTAAAAATAAGAATCAATTATCATGGCCACTATATATGTGACACATTCAATTCCATTACTTAGATAACCTATTGAGCCATTCTATAATCTATTAACATAGACAATAGTTCACCTACGGTGTATAAGGTGCAAGTAGTCACCTGATCCTGACCATGTATTTCAACAGAGACTAGGGATCCCCCAATTATAATTAAATCTTCTTATCATTTAATTCAATTAGACACCCCATATCAGAAAAGTAACATGTGAATTAGACTATCCAATGACCTTTACATATTCAATTCATGTGGGCTCAGTATACATAATAACCAAAACATATAAATTAAATCATTAAATAGTCAATTAAGTATAACTCACAAGGGAAAGACACATAACAAGCCTATTATGAAAATTAATAAATTAAAATGCTTAACATTAAATGTATCTCACATGAAAAATTCATATAATAAGATATATATTTTAAAAACCCAACAATGAGATTTTAATTCAAGAATCTTAGGAATTATCATCCACACATCTATCCAAGGGAGACATACTCATGGGATGGCCAAAAATCAAGGTTTGCAACCCTAAAAATAATTTATAATTTTATAATAATTTACCTAAACATGAATATAAAATAACAAGTTTCATTATTCAATCAGGTTTCACCATAACATTTCATGCATGACATGTCATCATATTTAAAAATCAGGACAATTCCCAAAAGATGCAAGACGACCTAACTCATACTCATACGACTCTCCTCATCTAGCGTCAGACATTGATTCACCATATAATTGAGTAGACCAAAGAAATTGATATAAATTATCTACCTTAAATAATTAGATCATGAGAAGAAATCTAGACGAATGGCTCAATAAGAATTGAGATATCACTGATCAGGTTCAAATGCAACTGATGCTGAAGGAATCAGATATCAGATGATAAATCAAGGAAGAAAGAGTCTCTCAGCACTACTATTCATGACCCTGGATGAGACTTATGTCCATATAAATCTTATCATAAGTAATTCCCAGTTTAATAAATTAATAAATACTAGTCGTGTAGTTGAAAATAAATGTTGTGTCTGTACAAATTTTTGACTGACTATTATGTAGATGTGTACCGGGATTACATGGCATGTAGAATTACACACCTGACTTGTATATATAATTACACGACATATAGTTCCCAATAAAATCTTGTAACCGGCCTGCATATTACCCCTTGACCTCTTTCCCCCAATTTTATTATGTATTAAATGTATTGTATGGATCCATAACTCAACGGAAGAACCATGTTCATACAAAGGGAATTCTTGATCCCCATAAGCTGATAACAATTTATTGGTTAATATTGAATTTACATTTTGGAAAAGTGTCTCTAATAAATTGATGATACATAATCAAACCAATTAAAAAAATTAACTCTCTATAGATTAATTTTTCTTTAAATAAATTGTATTAAAAATTAAATATAATGATGATAAAAATAGTAAAAATACAACATCAATATATATTATATGATTACATTAACATAGAGTGAAAATATAAAATCATAGAATATTAAAATAAATTAAAATGGGATTGGAAAAAGAATATGGGGATGTAGTAATATCTAAAAAATGAAAAAATAATCCTAATCAATCACCGTGTGATAGGTTTATACATTCACATCATTTCACCTCCACTTAACCTGATCTCATAATTCCAGACTAACCACCACTATATTGGGTGTTATTAGGGGATGATGGGATTTAACATTAGAAGCATAATAGTATCTATATATTTCATAAATGGGTAGTCATTATTAAATAATCTAGTAAAAAAAATTCATGTAGCCTTGGGGAAATATTCTTTTACTATAATTTAGCCACCTATAACAAGTTATATTACATGTAATTCATAAAAAAATTATTTATAAATAATTATTTCAAATAGACATGATGGAATATACCATATGGTTGATATTTTATTGGTATAATAGTATCCAAGTCCATTTTAATGACCCAGAAAAATGATATGAAATTGCATACAGGCCCACTATGAAGAGAGTGTTCAATGTCAATCATTGAATGATACACCCCAAAAGTGTATATTCAGATTTAACATTACAATACTTTTCATGAAATTATGAAACACATTCAATTAATGTAATTTTATTATTATCATTTTCTATAAACCTAGGCTTCTTCTGTGGTAGAATCACAATAATTTATTTATATAAAATCAATAAATAAATTCAATGAAAGAAAAATTTCCCTAAAAAAAAGGTGTGTTGAATAAGTATTTAAAAAATATTACATTTTATTAATTCAACATGATGAATTTGATTATAATTCAAATTTTTTTTACTCGTATAATATATATAATAATCTTAACTAATATTGAAAAATATTAAAAACACATGAAAATCATCTGTAAATATTTCTTACCCATTGTTAATATGAAAAACAATGAGTATTGAACTACCTATATTTATCAAATGAATCTGACATCCAATCCTAAGATTAAACTAAGGATTAAATAAGTATTTTTTAAAATTAAATAACCTCAATATATGTTTTTTAAACATGATCGATAGTTCTTGATGGAAATATAAAATGAAAAAGTCTTTATATAGAAGTATTGTTACCCAAAATGTAATAATGAAGATAACCCCCAATAGATATTAATATTAAACCTTCTGATGAATATAATTGATACAAACAAATTTTAAGAATGTACTTGTCCTTGGAATGGAAGGTTAATAACATGTTCACATAATTTGTGACTTCGAAAAACAAATAAAATTTTTTTCAGTATTTTATCAATTATTTAAAATTTTAAAATAATGTGGTCAACTAATATCATTATGTTACCTACCAGGTAATCAATGACACCAATAAAAGATATATTTAATATTTTTAAATCATCTTTGCAATAGTTAGTCACAATGTTTCGCTTAGATCATGTATTGATAGATTACCCACATGAAAATCATACAAATTTTGCTTACCACACTCATCACCTTTGTATTCCATAAGAGTTTACCGATATGTGAATATATATTGTTATTCACGTTGATTATTATTTACTGAAAATGTCCATTTCTATATAACCAAAAAAAATTAAAAAACTGATGCATTTTCAATAATAATAACCATGTTCATTGTTTAATAGTATTGATAAGACTTCAATAATAAAAATACTCATTACACCATGATAACATTATTCTATTTTGTGAACATAAAATTTCCAAAACTCTAAATATAATCCTTATCCAATTACACCAGGATATCCATCGAAAACTAAATAAACATGATATATTATCATTGATTCGTAATATGAGGTTTATATAACTCTATTACAACATCTTCATATCTAGAATCCAAAATAAAAATGAAAAAAAATTCATTGTAATTTTATTCCATTTTTTTACCCAATGATTAATGATTCATATTTTATATAAATTTATGAAATTCATTCAATTAAATAATAATTCATTTAATTTCATTAATCCCAGATCAACATGTAAGGAATCATTAATGGTCATTATCCAATCATTTATTTATCATACCCTTTGATTCAAGAGGTTAACACTTTGTGATATTAAATGAATCTACTTCCACTGCTTCCAAATTAACCTAATATTTTTAGGTCATTAAAAATTAAGTAGTTATGATTTTTCTATTCATATATTTGAACATTGTAATTGGGGACCGATATAGGTTACTGTGGGTTAATGATATTCCTTGTGTAATTTATAATATTATCCAAATTTTAGTCAATATATTGTTCTGAATGATTAACCAAATAATAAAAACTGACTATTGGATTAATTTGAAAATTAATATGAGAATTCATATGTGATTTAAGTAATTTGATATTATTAATTATTTTTTGATAAATAAAGTTAAATATTATACATAAATAAGCCTATCCTAATGTGGATGAAAATATTTAAATAATGTCATTGATATTAGAATTACATAATGGCTACCACTAAATATAGACTGTATATTTTTTTAATTATTTATGTTATTCATTAGCCATATGTAATTAAATAAAAATTAATTGATTCAAAATTGATAGTTTTGTTGATATGTTTCATTGCATCACATATTTTGGGTTTTATTACAAATATTAATTATATATATATATATATTGTTGTATAGATTGAAGATATTGAAATTGATATTCTAATAACCATTATAATTTCTAAATAATAAATAGTATTGAATAAATTAGTTGAATGCGAATATTGATTTTCACTTATGATATTTCAAAATAAAATTCTAATTTCATATGGATGATTAATAATTAAAATTATATTCAATGAAAATATCCATAAATTATACATTATAATGATTTTTAATGAGATTCCATAATAATAAATTAAAATATTTTTTGGGTTATTTCATCACATTTTGTTAATGTGATGCTACAATTTTATTTTGTAGTGTTCATGTTTGGTTGTGTTGGATAAATTTTGTTTCATCCATTTTAAAATTGTTGTTACTATGTTTAATGAGGATTTAAATATTGCAAAATTTCTGGATGTTGTCGGGATATGTTATAGTTTGTTAGTAGAACCTAATATATATTGTAGCAATAAAAGTAGTAATGGGGTGAAGTACAAGAATTGATAATTTATGGGATGTAAAACATCAAATATTAAATTATAGAATTGATTTTTTCTATAGACAGTAATAGGTGGATAATATATGATTATTAACTAATATATATCATGATGTGACAAATTTTTTTAATGAATGGATTGATATTAAATATAAATAAATGAATGAAATGTGAGTGGTGTTATTAGCAGTATAATTTTATTATGATAATTGATATATTGATATATGATTTTTGAAATGGTTTACTTCTTTGGAAATATGGTTGTACTTGTGTTGTTTTTATGAGAGAAGTCGTTAGAATCTGGTGATGATTTTTTAGTTGATGTAGTGGGATGTTATGGTATTTAATTCATTTTTATCCCTTATATAGGTAATGTGATGGATTGTTATATTCACTTTATTTCATTTTTATCACACTATTTTCTTCACTTGAGTTTGGAAAAATATAAAATTCCATTGTGATGTATTTTGATTCATGTCTTTTTACACGTCCATGATTAGGATTGATTATATGGAATTATCCCACATTAATGCACTCCATTCATATATTATTGACTATTGTGAATAATTTTTGTTATATACTATCTTGTGAAACGGATACTGAATGTTTCATGTGTATATTCTTCACAATATTCTTTAGTGGAGAGGATACATGATACAAGACATGATTTATTAGAGTAGGTATCATAGTTGATGTATTCCTAATTTATAATACCATAATAAAATAAAATGTGGTATGGTGTTATAAAAATGATTTGGTGTGTTCTTATAGATTTTAAAATATTTTTATGAATTGATATGTGGTTATGCATAAATTTTCCTATAAATGGTATTGAATCAAATGGTGTATATCGTATGGTGTCATAGGGAAAAGATAATAGGATAAAATGATACGATTTAATTTTTTTACATATATTAACATATATTTTTGGTCTTATAGATTTTTATGATATTATGTGATCTATACATGGCGATTTTCTAGTGGTAGCTGACCTATTATATGTAGGAGTTTGTTCATATATGTTTTCACTATGTATTTCTTATTCATCATAAAATATTTTGAGTGTTGCTTTACTTTTATTATAATAAATATATGTATATCATGAAAAATGAAAAGTATATATAAATAATTTTTGGATATATATATGAGATATTTAGTGTTCCAACAAGACAATAGTAACATTTTGATTACCTTGTCGTTGTTCATGATCGATTTCAATATGATCAATATTTCATATTTTATTTATAATTAATTTTATGTATGGAATTTTATTTTTGAATTTATTATTTTTTCTATTGAAAACTTATTCTATAGATTTATACCTCAATTGAGATTTAATACATGTAAAAATATTACCCCTTTAAATGAGATTGTACCCTTAATGTTGTTCTGTATGAGCTATGTTATTTGACGTTATATTTTATGGCAACTGTCATTTCAATACACATGCACCCGGTCATCAAAATGTGGTATATTAAAAATACAATTGAATAAGTGATATTATTATATTTATTTAAGATTATGTAGTTAGGAACTAATAATTACGTAAAATGATTTTAAGGTAAATATCATCCCCCAAACACAGAAGGCGGAATGGGAAGAAATTGTAGTTTGGAATGATCATTTATAACCCTAATTAAAAAGAAGAAATACCATAATATCAGTGTCATTATATGAATGATAAATCAAAATATACATCAAGGGACCTATGATTAGATTATGATTCTTAATTAATTCATCAAATGTATTAATTATGGATATTTTAGTGATTAAAATGATTTTAATTTGATGTTACATTAGTATCCTTAATGACCATTTACAATGTAGAAACCAACTTAATATTTTTTAAACAATTAATCAAAAATTCAATTGAACTGTATAATATTTTGAAATTTTGGAAATTTTTGATATATTTCTATGTTTAAATACTATTAAATATTAAAAATACAAATTATATCAAACATATGATTTAATATTTTTTAATGATAAATAATTATTTAATAAAAATTCCATTATTTTTTAAATAGAGAAAATGAAAATGATTTTATTTCATTAATAATATATTTCTATGATTCTAGCGATAAATATGATATATATATGTGCCACATTTATTACATTTATATATTTTAATTAATATGGATATAAATTTCAAAATGATATCATCATCATCTTATTTTATATTTCTATTTTTTAAATGTTTTTTGGGTGAGTATTTAGAATGGGTGAAAAATTTGAAAATGAATTAATGATTTAACTATTAATATATTTTTATCAAATATAATTTCAATTGGAAATTTTATTTATTCTAGTCAACTTAATTATTTTTGATTTTTTATAAAATATTTTTTATATTTATTGATGTTTATTATTTGAAATTTTTACAAGCCGTATACCAAATTGTTTAAATATTTTATAATAATTAATTTAATTAAATCTTGCAATGATTTTTTGTAATATTATTTAATATCATATTAAAAAAATAACGTTTTAATTAATATTATTTCTATTTATATAATAGTGTAAAAATGGATTTTAGCTATTTGATAAATTTTTTTATTAGAGCCTTGATTAATTAAATAATGTTGTACATTCACTTATTTTTATGTATTTTTTATTTGTACATATGCTCAAATGAAAATATTATTCTGCACAAATATATATATGTATGGAAGAATGATTTGATTGTTTAATGAATATATTGATTTAGTGAATACATTAAAAGACATGCATTGGTTTTATATGAAGTGAGTTATTGTTTCTATGGAAAATATTACTGTTGATTCTCCAAGAGGGAGGTAACCATTTATACTATGAGTAAGGCATGATAATGGGTGAAATTAATATGGATACTCAAACTCATGAATTTTTAGGATGATTATATTTTTTTGATGAGGATGAGTTAGATATGAAAATATATAGTAGTGGAGTATCATTTATTATAATTATTTCTTCCCTATTGATTTAATATTATTGGGAAATAATCATTAATAATAATGATTTAATTTAAAACGTATCATCTAATAAATTCAGATATTTTTTATCTAAATATCGATGGTTGAGTTAGGATATATTTTATTATTTAGTTTTGAGTGGAAATCAGTGGAATATTTACTTTATCAGGTGTTTGTCCAAAATGATAATCTTATGATAATGGTGAAAGGCATTTCTTATGAATTTATGTTGATTCTGGATCATTTATTAATTTCCTTTTATTTTTGTTTTTTGATGAATGAATAAATATGTTCTAATTATTTTTTTGTATACTATATGTGGATATATATGATGATTTAATTCTATTATTTTAGATATAAATTATTTCATTTTTTATATATCTGATCATATAAATATGTTCCTCAAGATCCATAAATTATGATCAATAATTTCCAACAAATGTATTCATTTTATTTAGACAGAAACTATTTATTCTTTTTTATTATGTACAGATGATAACAAGTGGTGATATTTTAGTAAATTTCAATTTTGAAATAATTTTTCATTTTGAGGTAATCAATAGTTTTTTTTAAAATTATTCGGAGAATATAGAACAATATTCCTTGAGTTATGGTCCTTTCCAAGGGAAAGATAGCTTTACAACCAAATATATATATATATATATTAGGTAGTTATATTACAACATTTCAACTTAATAAAATAATTATAGTATGCTTTTATATGTTATTATATTTGGATGACTATTCATAAATATATTACATTATAAACAATAATATACTTAATTAAAGCGTATAGATGAAATTATTATCTATTCCATCCTGTCATTAAAAATAATAAATAATATTCCTCATTATTTTTAATTTCATGGGATCCAAATAATTATGATTTCAAATTATTAGTGAGGTATAGAATAAGAAAAAAATATCAAAAAATTTAGAACATGTGTAATGAATGTAATAAATAAAGAGCCTAATTCAATATTCAAATGAAAATATGGGCCTCCTATATCTATGATATACAATTCAAAATTTCATAAAATTAATAATAGATCATATACACAGATAATTCGTAATTCTATACACTACAACATGTTGTCAAGGTGTTGTTTAGGGAAACTAAATTTATATTGGGAGATGTATAAAAACATTAATCTTTGGTCTAATAATACAAATAAATTCATCAAGGGGATATATTATTGTCATCCCCACCATAACAATTTTAAGACCAACACAATCACAATTAGAGTCAATAATGCAATTAGTATTATTCGATATAGAACCTATGGAATAAAAATACTTAGGTCTATATAAAGAACAATATAAATATAAATAAAACCACACTTTTTGAAACAATATAGATTTTGAGGAGAACACCCCTTATCCACCATAGACTATTTGTGGTATTTTCAATGTGAAATTATGTACCCTTATCAATGAATCATTGCGGAGAGGGAATATTCAGTGTAAATTGTTATCCATTGATTAAAATAATTTGGATAAAAAGTCAATAATTTTAAGATACCACATAAAATGGAAAGAAAAATAATTAAACATGGTTTATAACGAGGATTTGAGTATTATAAAGAATATACCGTGGAGGATTCAATCCTTTTTTGTAGTCATAAGCCCACTCAAATTTCATTAGAGTGATAATAGATTAATTTAAAAATAAATTATTTTATGGATTTTTTTTGGATATTTTATCAATTACATAGTTTGATCCACATTCTATAATCTTGTTGGGGTTGTTTTTATATAATACATATATCACATTTACATTACTAAAAAGGGTTTGTTTTTCTACCCAAAAATGAAAGGGATGTAAGATTATTTTGCTAGCACGTTAGTAAAATTCATATAATTGAGGTAAAATAATATATAATTTTAATATCTAATATTTAAAGATGATTACTTTAAAAATTCATCCATAGTAATCTGTACACCATATATATATATATGGTGAATACTTCTTCAACTATGATGAAGGAAAATTGTGATAGAATGACCCATATATGGCATTGGTAAGAATTGAATATAAACAATATGAGTTGGGTGTCAAATTAAACTTAAATAAAATTATTCAAATTAGATTCATGATATAAATGCTCAAATAGTCTATATATACTCATCATATAGTAAAATCGTTTCACAATACATAACATGTCTCCACGTGAGGAATTATAGACGGCAAAATGTTATCTCTTATCTTGAAATCAATTAACATATGTTATCATGCTATATAAAAATAATATATTTCATAAGAGTTTAATTTAAAACCTCCCACATATTAATTATTAGTTATATTATTCATAAATATCAATTCTACTATTTAATTTTATAAATTATACATTTTAGATGTTTATAGGATTGAAAATATTATCTAGTTTAAATTTTTTAGTGACCATATTTATTATTATTATTAATTTATAAATTAACTATACATTGATGTTACAATTAAGGATGACATATAATAAATTATTATGTTTCAAAATCATTCAAGTATTTATTAGTCATTATCCTAGTTGAGGAAATATATTTTAATCATGATTGAATAATTATGTTGACTTAAGGGTTTTTTATAATTAATGAATTAAATATATATATATCCTCTCCAGAAGTAGATAAATATTTATAACACATTGAGATCATATTTCTCAAAAAATAATCTCCATAAAATAATTCAAAAAAAAATTCTTATTATTATGGATGTTTGTGTTTAAAAAGATCATTATGAAAACAAATGGTGATTTACTGAATGATTATGGTATTGTTTTAATGTAATAACATTATATTATAAAATTAATTGAAATATTTAGTGTTAATTAGTTTTATATGTTATATATATATATTGATGTATATGAATAATTTATTGATATAAATATAATCTACTGTGTGACTAAAAATATTTAAATATAATTATCGATGTTCAGGATGGTTAACTATGTAATAATTTTTATTATATATATAGTTCTTAAGTTACTCAAATTTTATAATTACGCATGTATGGTGATTCAATTTTGAATCAAACAAAATAATGAAGTTCCAAGTATTATAATAGAATAATCATAAAAATTATATAGAACTATTTTTATATATCTACCTCCCCCTTTATGAAAAGACATATAATAAAGTGATGTTAAACAAATATATCTTATTATGTTGTTAGTCGTCCTTATAAACACATAAATCAGGTTCCCAATATTTTTAAATAATATGGTCATGGTGTTGAGTAATTATTAATGTAAAATATAATAATTATTATAAAAATAATGTGGATTTTATCATATATTGATGCGAATTTTATAATATTAATATATTAATATGTAGAAATTAATTATGTGAAAAGTGATAGTCATATTGTGCTCTTTTAAATTTCATTGGAGGCTCTGATATAAATAGAGGTGTTAGAGAAAAATAATTTTATGATAATCTAATGAAATAATTACAGAAATAGAATGGAAAAATATTAGGTATTATGTTGGAATAATAATCAATACTTTGTTTGTGAAGGGGTTGTGAGAGGCTAGTTTTAAAATCCATCAGGGAAGGAAATTTTCTAAATATGAATATTTTTTCAATATTTTTAATTTACTCATATGTAATGTGGAACCAATATTATGAAATAGTTTCATGCGTGTTATATACAATCATTCTATCCAATTACATTTAATTTCACACATTGTTAAAACGTTTTTTCCACTCATTAGCCCGAGATTTTTAATATTTATCTTTTTATTTTATACTGGTATTACATCTTCATTAAATATAATTTTTTCATTAATTCATTAAAATATAATATTACATTTTAGAAATTTGTAACATAATAAATAAAAATATTAAATCTATTTGAGATGAAAAATATTTAAAATTTGAAATATATTAATTATTATATTATAAAAATGTAAATGGTTAAAATAGTTTGAATGAAAATGTGACATATTTTTTAAAATATAAAATATTGATTTATATAGTATGCATAATATTAAAAAATATAACATTATACATAAAACCTTATATAATTTCTATAAAATTGTCATGAGTGTGTTAAATTAATCTTAAATCTTACCTATTCCAAAAAATACATGGTTAATGTGAAATATTATATTCATTATTTTCGACATATTAAATATTTTGAAAAACAAAATTCCAAAAAAAAACAATTCACAAATTTTCCTTAGGTTGATTGAGTAAATTATTTTTATGTTGTTAAAATTAAATTAATTACTTACAAAATAAATTTTTATATATAATCATGAATAAATACTCATTAAATTTTATATGGTTTAATAGATTAAGATATGTTTTTTAGCAGTTGTAATAGTGTCTCACTTAATAATTCACTTCCCCATAAATAATTTCCTCCAAATATTTTTGTTATATATCATATTTAAAAAATGGTGATAATCCACCATCATATCTATTTAATGAACATATGTTTCATCTTCAATTTTTTTCATTTCTCAAATATAGTCATACAATCAATTTATCTTATTCCACAATACTTTTTTTCTATGTTGAAAACCCTCTCATGAACTTCATTTTTAGATAATGATGGACCCAACACAATTTCCTCACATGTGATCAACATTTTTGCATAAATAACCATTTTTTTGTAATAAAACATTGCATATAATTGTATGCATATAATATTTTAATAAAAAATCCAATTTCTAATCTATAGATCAATTTATAATAAGTATTTCAAAAGTGATCTATAATTAGTAACTATCCTCATATTTTACCAAATAATATTACTTCCTTTGGTGGGGAAATTGTCTAAATTTCATTATCCCCTAGATAAAATTTCAGATATTTACTTTGATTATAAATGTTCTAATTATTTATTCTATAATTTGATGTAAAATTATCATGAATTATCATAAGATTTTAAGTTTCCTCATCTTCTATATTTGGGAATATAATATTTCTTTCTCTAACTAATTCCCAATACTTCGATCTACAAAACCACTTTAAATAGAATTATTTATACAAATACATTTTTATTATATGATTTATTATATCATTGTTTTCAAATTCATTCAGATTTAGATATTAACAACATGTATGAAGGACATCAAGATAATATGTTATTGGCATGACTTCTAATGTTTGGATAGTCAATCAATAATGACTCTATTTTTGGTGATGATAGGTGGTTCATAATATATATCAATGTTGATATCCTATTAAATATTATATATAGTTATTGATATGAACCCGTGTTCATGACCTGATACAATTAATATTAGTTCCCCATGAATCCATATAATTTTATTTATATATATTCTTGAAAAGAAATCATGTCAAATAATTTCTATTAGTGATAACAAATGAGAAGACATCATACGAAAATCATTAATGATCCAAATAGAATCATTCATACATTAGTCTTGAAAATATTTAAGAGAGTATTAATTATTTCATTCTTCCAATTATATAGGGGAATTGTAAGAACATTAAGGAATCCCATAAGAAGATGGATTTCATCCATTACCATCCATCCTCTAATGAATCATGACCCATAGTCCATAAATTCCAACAGCATATAATAATACTATATATATTTCATTAAATACTAATACATTGTTTATGTATTACAGTTTACAGATAAATTTTGTATATGTGCTACATTGATTACTTACCTAATCATCCTTGTATGGATAAAAAAATATTATAAGGCATAATGCGCATGAACACATATTAAATTCATGATTATTTTTATCTTCTAGTTGGTTTGCAGGCGATTTTTTTATCAGAGAATAATAGTAGAAATTTGATGTTTGGGATGTGTTATGTGTGGTGTATTGGTTATTTTTTTGGTGTGAGAGCTACACCATGTGCTCAACAATGTCACAATAGTATCTGGTGGGATACTAAAATGATGTTTTTATTCATGTGGAAGCATAATGTAGTACATGGTTATTGAAAAATTTATAATAATTTATCCCCCAAACCATACACTATGATCCTTAAAGGATACCAATTTGTTAGAGGATGAGATTTAAGCTAAGAAATCATGAAAACCAATTTCTGAAAAATGTATATCTTATACACATGGTTTGATAATGGATTGTCAATCATTAGTATTAACCCAATGTTTTTGAGTTCTTCTAAATAGAGGGGATAATTTAGGTGTGGAACAATTTAACAATCAATCATGTGAATGAGTGCACAATTTAATAATTATAAAAAAAATTAATTCATTATGACATTAATATGATTTTTAATACCTTTTCTCCCACATTCGACCATTATCAGCCCTATCCACCTTCTATTATCCATATCCCCTACCCATAATTTAGCTAATATATACACTATTTTAATTGGATATTATATAAATTTTTACGAAGAAAATGGTACATAAAATTTTCCACTTCCAAAATATATGTGTTTTTCTATTAATTGGTATCAGGGTGTTAATGTTGGATATAGTCTATTATTCACTGTATTTTTATAGTTCCTCTTTCCCCCCTATTTTATATTAATTTAATGGTTTATATTAAAATAATAGTTCTATACATTGTAGTGGTAGGTGGTCTATTTTATTATCCTCAATTATTAATTATATTATTAATTAATTGTATTGGAATATCATTCTAAATAATTATATTCCTTATCTCTAATTTATTTAATTTTAGGAATATAATTATTTCATAGAAAAACATAGACTAAGAAATTTTTATCGTCATAGGGGGAGAAAATTGGAAATCTATTATGTGTAAAGATTGAATAATTACTTGTATTTCGATAAATATTGAAATACATAGTCCTCACCTTCATGAGATATAGATCATTTATGGTGACAGAAATCATCATGAAATATTGGAAGGTGGTATGGTTTTTTATACCCAAATTGAATTATTA
This sequence comes from Viscum album, assembly GCA_963277665.1. NCBI lineage: Eukaryota > Viridiplantae > Streptophyta > Magnoliopsida > Santalales > Viscaceae > Viscum > Viscum album. Next base: position 2,133,489,350 of record OY728147.1, on the reverse strand, counting down.
AAGAAGCATGTTTTTTCTCATGCCTTGTTGTTGTGTAAGCTATTTGGGTAGTTTGAGGATACCCTTTTTGTTTAAATGTTTTAATGTAGTAATGGGTTTCCTCAAACGACCTCTAGATGACATTGGTCATTATATACATGATATGTTTAATTGTAAAAGTGAATTGAATTAAAGGGGAAGCATTGGATCGATTTCTATAATTGTATCTAATAATGTTTATGTTTAAATGGAATGATTTAATTGAAATATTAATTAAAAAATTGTAATATAGTATTATTTTTTATATTTCTTTGTTATTTATATATTTCCTATATGAAATAATTTAGATTATACGAAATGGTTTTATCATGGAATTATTTAGAGGGCTACCATAGATTCCACATTTTCATCATTATCATTGAATGTAATGGAAATTCCATGAATTTAATAGGCTACACATTTGAATGTCAGACTTTGATGAAACACTTGTATTGAATAATGTATAATGATATGGTATTTCTCAATGTAGATAATTTATTTTAAAAATATTGATTATTGGGAATGCTATGAGGTTACTCCAACTTGTAATATGTTAATGTATTCATTTTTGGGGTACCATTTGTTAACATTGTTTATTATTATGGGTTTACATTATTGACATCATATTAGGATTTAAAAAAATTTACCTCGTTTATAAATGGTATGAAGTTATTTGTCATAAGTCAAAATTAAATTCTTTATATGATTAGGAATATTAGGTGTGGTACTTGAATGAAGACATGAAATATTGTATACTATGAGCAATTAATCACAAAAAAAAAACTATCAGATGATCCATGAGTATTCTTCTCAGTCGAGCAGATCATTATTTTCATTGTAATTTTCATTTGAATAGGTGATTACACTACCACTAGGTTTGTAGTTACCCATGATAAATTAATCTTGTAGAATTATCTTATGTTTTCTTAATGAGGTCAGAGGATATAATGAGTTCAATTTGATTCTAATACTAATATAATTCATAATACATCATTTAAATATTTCATTATGTTATTATTAAAAAAATAAAAACTTTTATTTGATTATAAGATATTCGGTGTGTACTACATTGTTATACATAAACCCTTCTCAAGTCTCTGTTTAATTTTTTTCCATGTAATAACTCAATAACATAAGTGGAATCACTTTGGAATGGACCATGATGTTTATTTATGGATGTATTGATACATTATATATTTGGACATGTGAGTAGGTCTAGAGCCTTGGAATTCTATAGATGATTATATTTTTGTGTTTTTTTAAAATTCATATATGAATATTATCCTAATTAATTACTATGTACTTCCATGGGTGTTTTTCATATAGCATCATAATTATTTCATATGGGATTTCATTTGGATTTTTAAGATAGATTCAACATTCAAGATTTCATTTTAATATTGTTCCATATTTTTATATTTTTTTTATCTGTTTGTAATAGCTGTTGTAGTCTACCACTACATAATCAATAGGACCCCACTAATATTTCTAGAATCTACCATATAGGGACGCTCACCTCAGTCCCTTTGGCGCTTCAACATGGGGATCATTTATCGTGAAACTAGCGATGGGTTGTGAAGTTGTTGTATCGTATCATTATTAAATATTATGGTTCTTTTTTATTATTGTATAAATGATAATAAGATGATTTTAAGATCAATATTTAGCTCATTTTTTGGTGGTTTCACACCCATATAAGGAGGAAAATAAATGTTTCCATTGGTGAATTTTGTTTAGGATTTGCGCTTTAATAGTTAATTTATTTCCCCCGTAAATAGAGAACTAGAGTGTATTTATAGTAAGTTATGATATATTTATATCGTGGACTAGTATAGAATGTGGGGCAATGCATTCATGAGTCATTATAGACACATACAATATATGTGTAATTATTGTGTTACTTGTGGTTTTTAGATACTATGAAGTAACATGATCATATATTAACATAATATTGTGGTTTATATCTATTATGAAATTATATCATGATATAGATTTAGAATATTTTGATGGTTTGGTTATTTGATGTTTCAAATATAATATATATAGATTTTCGTCTGTGTCACTGTATGTAGGAAGTGAACTTGACCATTTCCCAAAATGATAAATTTTAAATTATTGGTTTATGTACATGGGATATGAATGCGATGTAATTGTTGCATAAAGTTCTATTTGGAAAGATATAATTTTTTATATATATTTATAACATCATCCAACATAATAATATAAGTTGTTATGATATATAAATAATGGTTAAATGGGCATGACGTTGGATTATAAAGGTTAATAAAAAGGCATAAAATGTGAATGATTGTAAATTAAAGAATTTCTAATTATGGATTTTAAAAAATTACCTATGTTAGTTTAATTATAGAAAAATATATCATATAGGAAACTTCTTCTAAAACATATATTTGAACAATCATATAACATGTTCATTGTGCCAGTCATTAAGAATGACAAATACTTGATATTTTTATGATGAGTGAAATATGTATAACTAAAATGATAATATAAGCTATATAAGTTGTTAGTATAAATCATATGCTTCAATTATCTCAAATAATTTCTATGAAACTATATCTTACCATTTTTTGGTACACACTGTTTTGACATAAGAAGTATTTTTTACAAGATTAGTGGAAGGTCTAGAAATAAATATCATGTATTTACATAGATTATGTGATCAAACCCCTTGAATGGGTAGTGGATGGTTGACGGTGATTTCATATGGGAGAAATATATATGATTGTTGTATGATATATGCTTTTAACGCTCGTGGTAGATCCTTTCTTAATGGATTCTACATGGGATTTAGTTTCAAGAGACAAATTTATAGATGTCTTCGGTAGGGATTCCATGGTCCTCGTATTCTTCTTGATCAATGAATAATGATCTGATGCCTCTGTTTAGTGGTATCATTGTGTATGCTGTGCTAAAAAGGTTTTAGATTAAAATTCATAGATACTATAGTTTCTCATGTGATTTAAATTTGTTAAAGTGTATTGGTTTTAATGTTTCTATTTTTTGGCCAGGTTCACTTGGATTCTTAGACCAATAATTCCCCTGTCTTGTAATGATGACATGGTGGACCATGATCATAAGGGGTTAGGTCCATGATTATAATAATATGTATAAATTACATGGTTATTAAATAAGTAAATAATTTTTTTATATGACGCGTTGTTTACCCATTATAACATCATCAAAATTCTTAGATTGAGTAGGATAATTTTTTTGATGATTTTTTTGGGTGTTGGGTTTAATAAGGGTCAGGATACCCTTTTTGAGTTTGATTAAGGTCGTTTTTAATTGTGCAATATGGTTTTTAGTATACCCTTTTTACTACAGCATTTTTTCTCTAGTATATATAAATTTGGTAGATTAATGTGATTCATATACATGTGGTTTCTAATTATTTGTGGTTATATAGAATAGTTATTGAGGCACCCCATCCAATATTTATGCCTATATAACTTCTAGTTTTGAGGTTGTCATGGGGTAGGCTTGATTCATGATAGGTTTCCAACCCATTTGATTAAACCCTAATAATTCATTTGATCCTGATGCGACTAACCAAAATTGTACCCAATCAGATTAGTCAATGGTTTTTTTATCATGGAACATTTACTCTGGACATAAGATAACTTGATTCAGTTGAAAACTGATAAAAGGAAGTGTGTGACTCTAAGTATGTTGACAGTCACAGTGATAATATAATTCTATAAATTCATGATATAATTGGGGTTATCCTATTAATGAATGGAAATTGTTTACACATGTCATTGTTGTGATAATAGGGTTGTTTATGTTGTGAAATTATAAGTCATGTTTTGTTTTGTGTTCCTAATAATGTATATAAATGTTCAATTTAGAATATATCTAATCCAAGGTACTTTTTTTGGGTGTTAGAAGATGTTCCACCAGCTATGTCAGTTGCTGACTAATTGTAGTTAATTCATTTTATTATAAAGGTTCTCAGCTGATGACTCCCATTTAATGATTGTTAAACAAGGGTGTATAGGGATATTTGGTGTATTGAGGCACAGGGCCATTGAATTGTAGTCTTTCATTTCCCATTCATTAAATGGAGGAATCATGGAGGTGTCAATGTATCATGGAACATACACTTTCATTGGACCATGAATATGTTCCTTGAGTTGGTAGGGAGCATTAAGTTTCCCTTTAATGATACAAAATATTATTTTCAATGTAATATTAAATAGATTATGTTAGGATAGAAGTGTAACTAAATTCATGTTTTGAGGAGGCATCGAATTGACTTTGGGGGGTGAATCCCACATTATATAATTCACATTGAGAAATGTTTTTGGTGATATCTACAAATCATATAGAGAGATTTAATTTATCTATTTTCTATTGCTCATTTAAGAGATAGATTCCCAAATCAAAACATTTTTATTTATGTTAAAATGGTTATGGGTCATGGAAACTAGTATTTATTCAAATAATGAAACGAGAACGTTAATTTTGTTGTGGGAAATGAGTGTTGGCCATGAAAAATAGAGTATTTATCAAAAAGAGTTGTATGCATAGGGACTGACCTTGGAAATACTATAGTGGAAATGAAATATAGGTATTGATATTACTATATGTATACATGGATTCCTTAAGAAATTACATGAAATAGTTATATTTTATGGAGGATAATGATTAATTTATGACTTGGGGAATAAGAATATTTTATTTGAAATGAGGGTTCTTCGTTTATAATTTCATTGGAGTACAAAGTGGAAAACAATGATAGTTCAGATGGTTAAGGATTTAATTTTTGGAACTCACCAAATGTCTATAATTTACACAAGAAAGTGTGTTTGTTAAGTAATTCGGTTTCAAAATGATTGGAGACATCATATCCATGTATTCTAATAAGGAATTGATGGTTGGATCATATCATATTTAGATTACGTTTCAGAAATGAAAAATTTGGTGTAAAAACAAAATATTGATTTCTAATTAAAATCTGGTATATTTCTAAGTTATCATAGGATGATACTATGCATCTATCTCAATTGTTTTGGTAATGGCACATGTTTTTATGGTTATTTGAATTTTTTTTGTCTCATTGAATTTTATGGTGGGTATTGTGTACACTATGTAATTGGATAATTGGTGATGTGTTTTTATACACAGTTTCTAATGTCGAAGCTTTGGAAGAATCATAGTTAGTTTTTTCAAAATGAAATGTATTTTGTTCAATACTATAGGCAAACTGTGTATTCAAAAAATGACCCAATAATGTTTTACATTTTATGTTCTTGTGTATCTACTATCATAGTGGTATAATTGAGATGGGTGTTATTGGAATGTGTTTTGGTATCGAGGATCCTTGTGTTATATGTTTTCCTTCATATATTTTTCTTGTATTTGGGAACAAAAATATGTCATTAAGACTATTTTTTTCTTATCTAGGATTAAACAGATATATGGATGACTACAAATACATATTATGAATTTTAATTTTTATGGTAATTATTTTATTGATTCCTCATTCTTGTTTATGAATATGAAATTTAATATGATTTATTTTATTAGTCAGTGAGTGACTGAGTTTCCAATTGGAGTCTCAGAATATAATTCATGTTCATATATACCATAAATTATTTATTTTTGAATTTTTTTGAGGCCACAAATGTGTGTTAGGAGTTAATGTATGTAATGCGATTATTTGGCATGATATGGATTGTGATGTTTGGTTCTAGTGGAAGAAAAATGGACACTTGATTAAAACATACTTTATTTTAACAATGAACCCAATTTATTAAGTTTAAAATAATGAGGATAATGGTTTTTTTAAAAATTTGAAGGGGACTAGTGAATCCATGTAATCCCCTATAATAAATTTCATATGCATTTCACATGTTATTTTCATAGATTATCAAACTGTTCAATGATACGGAATTGAAAAATACATATTTTTTATATGATGTTATAGATTTTTTCCAAAATTTCTGCCCATATCAATCTTGTATCTCCACTATAAAATTCATATATACCATATCAACAAATCCATTGTCGAACACATCAGACCATTTCCAAAATCAGATTTTGAATTATTTTTGGGAAAGCTTGAGGTACATCTAAGAGACATGTTCTTCCTTTTCATGGATTCATTTGTTATCATGTTTCCTCATACTATCTCTGCTGGATAATTTTTATATTCATATATATATTAATAGTATATGTTTTATTGTGTTTTATGTAAAATAGATGGATGATATTAGAAAATGGGATCCTTATGTGGACATTGTAGGTGGTCTCATGATTTTCCTTTAATGCATAATTAGTGTATAATGTCAATGGTTTCTGAAATCACTTATACTAATTAGAAACATAGTATGATAAATATCCATTGGTTTTGATTCCATGATAATATCATAGAGTCACATTAAACATGTAATGAAAGATGTAATAAGGGTAATGTCCTACAAACTAATTAAATGGTATGATATATTTATTCATTCATTTTTAGTGCTCTATTTGGATAGTTGGGATTCCATTCCTTATATATTGAACATTAGTGATGTCATAGAACCACCTCAAAAATATGATGGTGGGAGTGTTTTGTAAGAACATTAGTATGATATTTAATAAGTTAATTTTCTATATTTACATGATTTTGTGAAATTATGTGGTTATATTTATGGTTTCCCTCAAGGACGTCATTATTTAATAGTGAAATTGGTTTCATATGTTAAAATATTGAAAAAATGTTTCTTATTGGAAGGAAATGATTGTTTTGAAATTTGAATTGAACATAAGGGATAATCATTAGGTAAAATATATAATTTTTTAAACTATGACTTTTGGTATAATCAATTTTCAACAAATATATATGAATCGATCACAATATTAATCATGGATTTTTGAACTATTTATTATATGAATTGTGGAATATGTATATGTTTGGTATTCATAGAGAAGGTCATGTGTATTGAATTTATTTTAGGAAATCCCTGGATTCCTCATGATTGATTTTTTCACACCATGGAAATGATGTTATTTTAATTTAATATTTTCTCGAATTTTGATAGTTTTTTCATGGATTGTGTAGATTCCAAGATTAAAATATGAGTATTTATTGAAAAAATGCATGTTTTGGGATTGATAGCATTTGGCGTACATGAATATCGTGGTTTGGAAACAATGCAGCATTCCCTGGTTACTGTTTGACATTCCCATCTTTGATAAATAAATAATAATTTAATAAGTAACAAAATGAGAATAAAATAAAAATAAAAAAATAAATTACAAGTAAATGTATTATTTTAATTACAATAACAATGATAATATTTTTATACGGGAAAATTATAACAAATAATAATAATATAAATAATAATAATCATAATAATAATAATAATAATGATAATAATAATAATCTTATTATTATTATTGGGAATTGTGGCCTATTTTTGGCCATGGAGCAGGAATGGCACGGTTAGTAGAACCTCAGTGGTCAGCCTGGGGACCTATGCAACAACTTATGGAATGCAAAGAGGCTACAAAATGGTTAGTGCACAGTCAGGTAAGTGGTGCATTGACTACACAGTTTCCATGTAATCAAATAAATAAATAAAAAATTAAAACCAAATAAGAAAAAAAATTAAGATAATGAAAAGTGGTCAATTAAAACATAATTATAATTTAATTATTATTATTGGTATAAATATATCAATTATTTTTAAAAACATATAATAATAATAATTATTATTAAATTTTTTATTATTATTAAAACTTTTGAAATAAAAAAATAATTTTTATTATAAATTATTATATTCATGAATGTTACTAATTCTTAGTATTGTTGTTATAGTTATTATTATTTTTATTTCTGATAATAGTATTATTATTAGTAATGAAATTATGATGATTATTATAATTTTCATTATGATTATTATTATAAATAAGATTATGACTAATTATAAAGATATATTTTTTCAGGGGATTTTTTATTCAATTTTTTAGCCATTTCTACCTCTCCTCCATCGTCATTCTATCAATGACCATCATTTACCTATATAGTGTGTTTCCCTTAGTTTGTAGACCATCTTCCAGTGCCCTCTCTCTAATCTGTTAGTCTCCTTCAGTGATGTCCACCTCCAATGCATACCATCCATCCCACATGACCCACCCTAATTCTATACAACCAAGTATACTAACCCTGAACCATTCGTACCTCATTCTATGATGCGCTACCTCATTCCACCGCCTCCACTTCAACTAGAACCCCCTCATCGGTGTCATCCTGCACTGGCAATCCCCCCTGCTAGTACGGGTTCTTTGATTTGGGGTATCATTATGGTGTTTTGATTTGGATAAAACCCCAGATTTTAGGGTATGTTTAATAATTATGATCCATACAATTTTGTGTCCAATTCCATGCATTGGGTTGCAATTATATTCCTTTGGGTGAGAATGCGTAGCTATTTAGTTTTTACAATGGATTTAAAAAATTCTTCATCATTAGTTGTATGAATGCTTTTAACATCGCCTTTAAATTTTGGATTTCTTTGGTTTCTTATTTGTCACATCATCTAGGATAGTTTATTGCTCACCAATGAGGTATAGATTAATTTTTTCTTTTGACATTATATTTAAAATGAGTTTTTATTCTATTGATTTGGGATTATTTTATGTGCAAGGATAATTGTGATTCTATGTAATATTATTGTAAGGAGTTAAATAGGTTTATTAAATCATCTAATGGGATAGAATCATGTTTTAAAATGGTTATGTTGTGTAATTGAATTTAATATAATTTTTTAAAATATCAATTTTATGTTATATTGGGTGAATCATTACGTAAATTCATCTTATACCAATTGTAAATTCGTTAACGATTATTAAAATGAATTATTAAATTATTTATGTGATGTGAATCTTGATGGATATTGTTTTGGGAATGCAGTTGATTTTGAAAAATGCTATATTTGTGTCTTTTGTGTGAAAAGACCTACAGTGCCTCATAGATTTATTTTATAAACATAATAAATGACATATTAAAATAAATAAGTGGTGAAAAAAATGATTGAGAAATGTATTTATGTGCTCATGATTTTGAAATGGAATGCATAATGTGAATTATGTATTTTTTAAGATGTTCACAATAAATGTATGTTAAATTTTTTGTTGGGATCTTTTATGTGATTAATAATTTCTAAAGGCCTGTTTATTTTTTATAAGTTTGTTGTGATTCTAAAAATGGATATTGGAGTATTTAAATGGATTTTTTACAATATTTTCTTTCTTGTATTTCATTATGTCCTTTGTAAATATATTTTGTACTTGAATAGAAATTTATATTGAGAGGTTGGTTTGGGTGTGGTTTTTTGAGATCATATGTTTTTGTAAAAAAATTGATTTTATGAAAAATATTTTTGAATGTAAAAAACTATACCCTTATCATTTTTCTGATAAATATGTTTATCCAATTCTTTTCATTTTTAACATCACCTTGTGCATTGTTTTAAACCAAGAGGGAAATAGAATATGATTTATTATTTTAAAATTAAATTTGTGTAAACCCTATTTTTATATTTATTATTTCAAAATTGTTATAAAATGTTTCTTTATTCAAAAAAAAGATCATATGGAATAGAGTTTTATGGTCCTACCTTATGAGTATGGATATCCAATTATATAGTTTCCTTTTTTAGTTTCTCATTCAGGTACCTCCATGGGATGAATCAAGTTGCTCTATGTTGGGTATGTATTAGAGTGTGGCCATATAGTTCACATGGAGGTATCCTGGGTGTATGGTTTAGTTTGGTTTTTCTTGTTATTTATGTTACTAAATTTTTTTTCTTTAACTAAAATATAAATTATTTTATGTTTAAAATATCATATTGATATTTTTTTCATATTTATTTATCATGTTTTGTTGTTTTCATTTTTTTGGTTGAAATTTTTCCCTCTATCTCATCTTTTTCCCATGGAGTTTGTCCCTAACCCTGTAAGATTATTAACACCTCTTTAGTATTTATAGAGATCATCTTATATAACTAGTTCAAAGATGACCCATGTTGGTTCTTAACAAAATATTATTAGATAAGGTATTCTCTATAGTGTAACTTTATTTATATAGTGATCATACCTACTTGGGTATGTTGAGGTTGATGTGGTAGGATATTTGTCGGTTGAGATATAGGAATGTGAAAGAATTCATGGACACTTGTTTTTTCTGATCATCGGTCCTCCATGGGATGTCTGGGGTTCTCATTTTTCTATGATTCAGATGGGTTTTTTGTGTTGTGAAATACAATACTTGTTGTAATGATTCCTCCATGATTTATTAGGGTCACAAAATAAATTTGTATCAATGGATATATATCTAAAATACTTTATGTGGTGGAGTTATGATTGGCATATGACCGCCAACCAAATGGCCATGTCAACAATCAACAATAGTTTCCCCTTGTGATGCTATTGGGGTCCTCATTAATTAGGTAAAAATGGTTTTCAAGTTTCCATAATTGGAATTGTGGAAATATCAATTGAAATTTCTAATGAATTTGTTTTGATCGTGTTACTTGTTTCCTTATTTCTTAGTGTCCACCCCCATGAAAATTTTATGGTTCTCCAATGTGTAGCTTTCGGTGGTGAATTATTAGAAAACACTCTAATTGATCAAACAATAAACTAAATCCTTGAATTTTAGATATTAAACCATCCTCTCCTTTATGCTCCAGTAGATCCTATTGATGTTGGTGAATGGATGCATAATATTGATGGAGAATTCAGATTCATTGTGGTGCCTACGACAGTAAATGCAATGCTCGGTCCGTTCAAAATTAAAGGTCTAACATATAAATGGTGGAAGATCATGTTACGAAGAAAGACTCTAGAAGATCCTCCCTGATATTTTTTCATGTCATCATTCCTATAATAACATTTCTCTAAGATGGAAAATGTGTTAATGATAATGGAGTAGGGAATTATTTTTTTAGATATTGGATAAGTGTTGGAATCCCATTGATTTTTTTGGTTATATTTCCATTTGACCATGGGTACAATGAAAATGATTCCATGAAGGCTCGACAATGTTACCTTGGGCTCCATCTTGAATTGTAGTTGAAGGTGGGAGAGGTCATCCAAACAACCTCCATCGAGGAGTTGAGACAAGCCTTTCATATCAAAGATGACTTTGTAGGAGGGTTTGGTATGGATAATAAAACACTGGTCTTTGAATATATTGAAGATGAATCTTTTTAGTTGTTTGGGAGATGACTTGATACTAGTGGTGCTGGTAGGGGGATTAAGAGGACTTTGGACATCCAGTCAACTTCTTAGGAGCCAAATGTTGTAATCTTTTGTATGTGTAGTAAGTAGGGTCAGAAGAGGTTGTCATGCTCGAATTCACTATGAATATTCCACAACTAAGAATTCATTGGTCACCAAAAACTGTTTCGTCAGCGTGTTTCAATGAAGAACTATTTATCCAGACCCAACACTTCAAATGTCACCTCATCCCATCCACATAATTATGGAAATGTTGGGATCAGTTTGAAATTTTATCATTACGGTGTTCTTTGGTTTTGATAGTCATACCATGTGACATTTTTTTTCCTTTCATTGTCATTTCATGTATGGTTATTTTTGAGCACTTTAGAATTTTTTTTAATGGATGTGTGTTTTGTGAATTTTTTATATCTTCTATTTTATTGGGGTGGGGGGGTTCTCTATAATGTATGTGATATAGGATATGCATAAATAAACATATATCAAGGAAAATGTTTTGGAGTGATGTTTGCATGTATTCATGAGTTCCCACCAGTTTAAGAAGTCCATTAATTAATTTCCGTTATTAGTGCGTCATGATTCATGGCCTTCTGCAGGTGTGAAGTTGTTATTATATTTTCATCTATAGTTTTGATTCCCCTTTTGTTAGTGTATTCCCTCCCCTATACTTGTGGTTGGGGTTTCTAATCCATGTGATAAGTTTCTGAGTTTTTTTCTTTTGTTAGTCTTTATTGTGGGGAGACCCATCATGGGTCACACTGAATTTTTTGATATCTAGTTTCATATAGTTGGGGTCCATTTGGGCCTCCCCATGTTGGTATTTTGGTTTCATATCGCGGAGTTTATTTATTTTATTTCACGTTTCATGAAGATGGTATGGGGTTCATCTTGTAATTTCTACGGCATTTTCTCTTAGTTGGTTGGATTATCAAATGATAATTTTTTCCTACACTTGATCAACAAGATATGTCTATGCTTTTGCGGTGGATTCCATATAAAATGGAGTCTATCTCAAACCCATGACTTTGTATTTTTATATTTTCTCTACATGGTGTCATTTTTGTGATCACTTCATCAATAATCCATTGAGAATCTCTTTGAACTGTAAAAGATTATCAGTTTATGTTTTGGGGGTTGATAATGTTTTGGGATTCTTGTGAGGAAAGACTTATGGTGGGTAGAATTGTCACATCTTGAATATTTTAATTTCGTTATTTTATTATTTTATAGAATTTGAGAGTATATTAAGGTGATTAGGATGAGTCCATGTTTCAGTATTTTATTTTTTAGTGAAAATTGCATGTTTTGGAATTTATGGCATCTGTCACATGGGAAGAGCACGGTTTGGAAACTATTCTACTTATCCTGGGAGACCATGACACATACCCATCTTTGAAGACTAAAAAAAGATATTCGTATTGGAAACAAGAAGTATGATATAGAAATACATGAATTTTTTAATGACAATAATAATTATCATATTATTATTTGGGGTTATTAGAATTAGTATTATTATTATTGTTGTTGTTATTATTATTATTTTTTTGGTTATCAGGAGATTTTGTTGATTATAGGCCAATGTGTGGGCACTACAATGTAAACAAAAATTGTGTATTCACCTCTAGTACTTGTGAAACTACTTTTGGAATGGAATGAGGCTACCACATGGTTCACACACTGTCTACTAAGTAATGCGTGGACTACGAAAATTTCCTAATCTTAAAATTAATAAAATGAAATGAGAAAATAAAAATTACTATAACACAAAGTGGTCGATTCATCCATAATAATAATATTATTTTTATTCTGATTAATACATTTTTTATTGATTAAAATTTTATATTATAATAATTATCATTTAAATTATTATTATTATTAATAATTTTTTACTAATTACAATTATAGAAATTATAAATTATTAAAATCAAGAATTTTAATAATAATTATATTTTTATTATTATTACTATTATTTCTATTAATATAAATATTATTATAAATGAAATTAACATTATTAATATTTTTACAATTATGTTATTAATTTTTTGTTATTATTTTTAATATTATTAACTATTTCATATTTTTAGGGTTTTATATTATTTTTATAATATTTCTTCCCTTTCTCCTTCTCCTCCCCTTTCCTTGTGTAATTTCCCATAAATCCCATATTGTAGCACGTGAACCCATGTTTCATATCCCTTTCTCCAATACCCCCTCTCTTCTCTGGCTGGCTCCTCTAGTGATTTCCATATCTTGTGTGCAATATCCAGCCCCCACATCCCCTCTTCTCGAATGCAACCCATCTGGATGACCCTGAACCAGCCGACCCACATCATTCAGTGCGCTACCCCATTGAGCCACCTCCACTTCTTCCGGATCCCCCCTCGCCAACGAAATTCTCCTCAGATGATTGTCTCTGTGATAAGGATTATTTGATATACAAATTCTTTATAGTTATTGTATTTGGCTAAAACCCTATATGATAGGGATTTTTTTTAAAACATTAAACCTATATTTGATTGTATAACATGATTTATAGGGTTTGTATTATCTCCCTTTTTTTGTGAATGTGGTGTGAATGAGTTTTGGAGCTGTATTGTAAAAGTATATTTTCATTTGAGGTAGGACCCCTTTGCACATAGCCTTTAAATTACAGATATCATTGATTTATTGCTTGTCACAACCTCCATGATAGATAATTTACAACCTATGATGTGTATAATAATTTTAATTTGTAAAATTAGATTAAAATTGTGTTTCTATTATGTCGAATGGGGTTTATTTTGTGTGCAAGGATTATTGGGATTCAAGGTAACATTTTTTAAGGTGTAAAAGTGGGTTTTTAAACCATCTAATGGATTAAAATCCTATTTTGTTGTGGTTATTCTCGACTACTGATATTGATGTATCTTTTTTTGTCGCGTTTGTTGTGTATTGATGTAAATCATTTCCATTGGATTTCAAAATGACATAATAAATTGACTAAAAGAATTATTACATTATTTATGTGATGTAAATCATGTTAGGTAGTGTTTGTAGTGAATTATTTATTATAAAAAGTGATATTTAATGTATTTTACCTGTAAAACCCCGAACTGCCTCCTAGATTTTATTAACGAATGTTTATATGTACTATTAAATTATATATGTTGTGTCAATTTTTATTGAGTAATGTTTTTAGTTGTTCATGATTTTAAAATTTATTTTCAATGTGTAAGGTGGTTTGGTTATTTTGGTCACACTAACTGGTTGTTAAATTGTATATTTTTCAGTTTTATGTGATTTTTTACATATTACGGCATGGGTTTTTTATAAATTAATTGTGGTGATAGAAATGGTGAGTGGTGTTATTAAATTTATTTTTCACATTATGTTCTTGATGGTAAGCCCCTTCGTTCCTTGGAAATGTTTTTTGGACATTTATTGTATCTTGTATTTATTAATGTGGTTTGGGATTAGTTGTTTATAATGTTTTTTAAAAAAATTCAAGAACATTTTTTAAATTTTATTTGGATTCGTTGGAAAAAACCCTTTTAGAGGGAACCATTTTTAGTAGGTTGTTAAATAGGTGGGAATTTATTCGGCATGGGATTACACCCATGTGATAAAAATTTTAAGGCATTAGGATACTACATGAATAGATAAGGGTGGTTCATACTATGTGATCAAATGATGATATATATATGGGTTGTTCATTGTATTGTTTAGAACACTACACTTAACGATCATATAATTGGAACATATCATAGAACATATGGATTATCTTGAACGATTGATATACTAGTAGATAACGTATTGAACAGTGACTCCTAGTAGGTGGATATATTTGGGGATTATTGATATGGGATTGAGCTCCTTGGTCTATACTGAATTTGGGTGGCCATTTGGTGGGAAATTTTTATTTCATTGCATGTGCCATGCTACAAGTGATGGGGTCACATGTATTAGTATGTTATAGTTATCTTATGAGTTCTACGGTTTTCCAATGACTCTATAAAACAAGCATCATTAGTTATATTTCCCTAATTATGTGTAATCACGATCTTTTTCGGGTAATGGAATCCTTTTTTTAAATCATGAAGGGTTGTTTTTTAAAAATAACATTTCAACGGACATTTTTTTGAAAGAATAAGAACTCTCCTCTTTATCACTTTTATGTAAAATAAGACGTTCCCATTTGGATTCATTTTTAAATATATCCTTGATCCTTATTTTAAATAAAGAGAGAAAGAGAATATTATGGTTTTTTGTGTTGAATGGTATATAGATAATATATTTATATTTTCTAGTTCAAATCTTCAAACCAGTGATTCCTTATTTAAACCATGTACACTAGGAATAGATTCAGTTAGCGCAACCTACTATGTTTTAATACATGCAGAAATATTTTAATTTTATTCTTAATTTATGATGTAGGTTGATTCCTTGGATTATTTACCTTGGGTGATGTTGGATATGGACTTCGGAGTGACCCTCTTGGTCACATGGTTTTGAATTAGGTGTCAGATATAGTTTGGATTGTATGGTTTTGTTTTTTATTCAATTATGTTGTAACTTTTATTTAATTGTAAATGATTTAATGTATCAATGATCATTCAGAGTTTCAATTAAAAATTAATTTTTATAGTATACTATTTTATTTTTATTGTGAGAATGTATACACTTTTTCTAAATTTACGTCACAGGAACTTTTAAATAGCTAGGGACAATAGATAATGCCTCTTGGGTATTTCTGTAGATCACCTCATGTGAATAGTTCAGGGTCAACACATATTCATTATCAATAAATATTTTAATGGAAATTTAATGATAAACCATATATTGTAATATTTTATTCTTATACCATTATTAATGTCAACAATACTTCTGGTAAAATGGGTTCCAATTCTATATAATTCATTGAAATAATTAATGGATAGGAAACAAATTCAATTTTATGAGTGATGTGGTGAGAATTCCACTTGGAATCATGTAAGTTATTTATTTGAATAATTACTTATATTTATTTCATGGATCTATTAGGGAATATTTTAATGAATGTATTTAGATTATACATTAGGTGTTCATTATTTAAAACTTGTATAGTATGCCTTGGTTTTGATCTAGGATTCTATTTCAGCCACTATTATGAGTGTCTATGGGGATACCTTGATATCAGCCTAGGATGAATGGTTTATTATTAGAAATTCTAGGATCGAATTCTCATATGAGACAAATGGAATCATCTTATACCATCATATCACGATTTCAATGGTATTATACCATGGAACTATATTATTTTATGATACAAACAACAGGATAAGTGTTATCGATGATGGCCAATGTGGGGAAAATCAATGGTGGATTCTTCAATATAGTTGAGTTTCAATACAAATCCTTTTTTTCACATCCCATTGTTATTATTACTTATTTATATATATTGAACACACCTATTATAATTTCAATTTAACTGGATTATCCTTACACAATATATATTATTTCCTACTACATAGTTTATATACACTACACTTTCCAACATGGCACTAGGGTGCCCGAGAAGCAAAACAGTTGGTCAGATGTTTCTGGTTTAGGAAAAGGATTGAGGCAATTATTGGTGGATTGATGGATCTGTGGGTGGTTGGTAGTTTGGAGTAGGGATAGAGATTAGGACATCAAAATCTGATTGTATTATTGAGTCTTTTTTTGTTAATTTATTTTCGTGCTGTTATACATGTTTATTTTTGTGTACTATATTGTATGTTTCATATGTTTAATCCTTTTGATCTCACATGGGGAAAAGAATTAATGGTTTAATTACTACTTATATTTTCTTTGGGTATTTTTATACTATTAATTATATAATATCATAAGTAAAACATAAATATAGAGGGTATATTGTCCTCACTGTATGATATATAGTACATTGCTACTTATTAGAAGCCTCTGAATAATGGGGAGGGGCTCAAGAGGCCATGTGGTGAATTTGCCTAGGGAACCGGTACAATGGAATTTGAGACATATTGTGTCACATAACCTCATTGAAAATATAGAATCTCCATATCTGAAAATTATTCACATATATTCATATTCATTATGTACATTAATCATCTTTTGCAATTCCTTACCAAACTACGGGGAAACTGATAACATTTATATTAATTATTGTATTTAAGTATTTGAGAAATGAAATTATAGATAATCCTACATAAAAATTTACATATCATCCCATATTAGATAAATATATATAGGATCATTAATTAATCACAATCACTGTTATAAATCCATTGCCTCTCATACTCAATGCACTGATCACGTTGTTTTCCTTCTAATAGTGGTGGTGTATTGATTCATTTTTAGTCATTGATTAGTTCATACCATTAGAAATTCCTTATTTCAATATCCTTTTGAGTGAATATTTTATTTTATCCCATGAATATATTTACATATCAAATCCCTCAATATGGTGGTAGTGTATCCTACATTGAAAGAAAGGTTTAAGATTCCAAATCCAGGATGAGATCGCGATATTTGTTTCATGTATTTTTAATATAGTTAGTACACATTCGAATGATAAATCAATATGGATATAAAAATTGTAATTTCATCATTGAATAACTATATATTAAATAAATATCCATAAATTAAGGTAAATTTAATCATTATTCATTAACAAGTATACCCTTAAAAAATAAAAGCATTCATCACATTACATTAACCACGTGATGTAAATCCCCTTTCATGTATACATGGTCAATGGGTTAGCCATATTTTTGAAGTATTAACCAAACAAGTATGTAATAACATGATTAATACATGAAAATACCTATCCCAGTTATATTTTTCATTGATTTTATTTCATTTACTTTCATTTTATTCAATAGTAAAACAAATATCTCATATATGGGGAAAATATGACCTAGGAGTGAATCATTAATATGTAAAAAAATTCAAACTCAATATATTTCACATATAATTTTTTTATATAATTACCAATAGTGTTATTTCCATATGGATGTCATTCTATTTATATTATTATAGTATATACTGATATCAATAGTGATTATCACCACACTAATATCTAGATAATGTTTTATACTATATTCATCATATCAATAAATAAAAAAGGTGAACTAATTATAAATGTGGATATTACAATAAACTCATAATATTCATAATTTGATTAGAATGAATTCATATTTTTATCATAAATTTTCATTCATTTTTAAATATAAAAAACACAATTACTAATCAATGAAATTTATTCGGATACATTAGGATCGAAAAGACTATTCAGTAATGTGCGAGGGAGTAATGATATACATTATAGTAATGAAATTGATCTTGTCATAATCAGTACAAATTATCATTGGACCACTCCTATTTTTCATTAATAAATCTCAAACTCTACAAGGTGAAAATTAGGTCATATAAATATTTGATCACATTACAAATGAAGATACTACAATAACAAAATTAACAATAACGGATGAATTTTTTAGGTAGTTTAAGATAGATGTTTTTCATCAGGAATGATTTCAACTGAGAAATCAAACTCAATCATAGTTACATGACCAAAAAATGTTTCTTGGAAGGAAAAAAATGAATTTTTATAACATGCGATCATTTTATAATCAATAGATATATTCCATTTCTATTGGTCAATGTTGATCATAATCTATTATATAAATTCCATTAATTAAGGATAATGTGGTAAGATTAAGGTGTGATCTATATTATAAATCATCATGTCTAATTGTAAGATATTTTACCTCACCTCCAAAAATAATAATTTAATTCTTTTAAATTCTTTTCAAATTATATTTTTATTTATAATAAATACCATGTATCATTTAAAAATATGTCAAATATATAATAATGATGTTATTAAATTATTTACATCTATGATTTATGCATGGAGTTAAACATTACATATTGGTTAAAATAAAATATCCACAACATGTTTAAACAGATAAATACCTTAATAGGTTTGTAGGAATATTTTTTTTTGGAAAAAATGATTTTATAAAAATTTATTATGATCTAGAATAAATTAAATCATTAAATAACTATTAGTCTATGGCTATTCTACCTGATACCTCAAAAAAGAAATTTTCCCATCTGGTATGATAATTATATATTCACGACCTTCTCAAACAAAATTTTATGAGGATAATTCTAATATTTTTGGGGAATTATTTCACATAATTTCACATATCATTATTTTCATTACATTGTGCATCAATATCTTTTTCCAGGACTTTTCATTATTGATTATAATCGAATCTTTCTCTTCCATTATAGAAAATAGTTTTTTTCTTTTCTTAATAGCCCGACTAATTTTATCTATGAGTTATCACATGTGGTAAATGAAACCCTGATTTCATATCCATGGTTGAAATGTTCAACCCATGATTCTCTTTTGACTTATTCATCAACATATTTCCCCAAAATAAATACAGTAGATTGAAGTCATTTTTTTTCTTAATGGTACATAATATAACATCCATATAAAATATAGTGGTCAACGGAAACAAATACCTCTAAAGGAAATGATTTAACCCATAAATAAAACACTCATGGTTTATTTGTGGTGTATATATATTGTTCATAAGAATTTTATCTATCAAAAAATCTCAATCAGGTATCAACTAAATGGTTCCCTAAGCTTGCTGGTCACATGGCCTCATCCATGCCTCACCCTATACATGAGTATGAAGACTATTAATTAGGGACTATAAAAGTGTGATGGGGAGACTATACCATCAAGAATGGAGAAACCTAGTGGAATCCCATGTGAATAAATAAAAGGATGAATAATATATGTCACTCATAGAAGATAATGATCCATATGACCGAAAAAGTGAACTTGTCAAAATGTAATATCATATACCAGATGATTACATCAAATATGAATACAATATTATGGAAATACATGTATACAAGAATATAGTATAATACATGTCTCCAAAAAATTAAACAAATGATCTATCTCCAAATAACATCATGTGGATAAATTTTTTCGGCGGAACCATGATCCTAATAATTGATCTACCATGCCTTGTATAGTGGGTGGTTTCCCCACTACCTACTAGTAACCATGATGATTTTCTATGATCCCAATGGTGGCCAAAACATGGTAGGAAATAACACAATGTAGGCCACCAAGAATGGTTTCTATAACAAATCAATTATATTCTAATAGGACGATGGAGATTGAAATATATAACCATAATATTAATTAATAATAATTAAAAATATTATCGACCAATTAATGAACACTGCAAACCAGAATTTATAAACAAGGACTAAACATAATGTATGATAAAGAAATATTAATACTATCTAGTCTACTCTCTTTGAAAAAGAACAAATAAAATGAATCACCTATAAATCATAATAAAAAATATAATGTCGCCTATGTCGTGGAATCCAATGTTAAACCCAAAGGGAAGGATATAAAATATAAAATACCAAGGTATCCTCATAATTTCAGGCCAACTCGGTATGGATCTTTTGTACATTTGACAATCAAACTATCACTAAGTCCATGGAGTATATCTCTATAAAACATAGTAATCACTTTGGAGGAATCTATGGATAATGTCTATGAAGAATGTACAAGGTTCCCAATGATAATAAGATCCAAGTATGTTAAATATTCACGGTATGAAAAAAATATTGATCCATAGAGTATAAATTTCCATGGAATCAAATTTCTTCTAATGTGACCGCCTCTAGTGCCAGAAATAAGGATTACAAATTTCCACAACATCCATCATCATATCCATTAACTAATCATTTCAAAATTATACTATAAAAATTAGTTCAACTAACTTATTACGTAGTTTCCATTTAATTCACATAACAATTCTGACAACATGTAGTCACATGGAAATCATGCATAAACTATAAATTAAAAATTCAACCAGTTTCAAAATGATCCCACTTTTATAAAGAGATAATAGTCACATAATAAGTTTTTATAACACATGGATGATACAAAAACACATCAAATGAGTTGTCATGGGTGATATTTAAAACCTCTGAAAAAATTGTGATATATGTGGGAATGCTAAAAGTGTTATAGTAATTTTGTACAGGTCATTAAATTAATAATATAGACACACCTAGAATGTTCGTAGGGGACCATAATAGGAAATGATTAAAAAAATAGACATTAATATAAATGGTATATACAACATAACTCAAGTTTAATCTTGAATAATCATATTGTATCAAATCCAAACATGAACTATATTAAAATAATAATTGAAATATTGATGAATTCCCAACAAAATTGGGCACATGATTCTACACCAATATAAAATCATCGATAATATGAAAAATAATAAAATGTCCATGATGAATTGGGAACTAACCATAATAGATCTAACAAGAATAATTACTATCATAATTGTTTTCAGATATTGATATGGAATCAAATACTATCATTAGGCTTCGTGGAACTATATTGAATGAGATAATGGAGGTGGTGAATTATATCCAAAAATGACTCTTTATATCTTGTTGTTTTTATAAACTGACCCAAGGAGAATAAATAAATTTTTTGATTTAAATACCATGTAATGGTATGGTTCTCCCCCAATAGGTAAAACTTGTTACCCGTCAATAATGATTCTTTCCAAGCCAATAAATTTCATTTATTTAGTTTATTTCATATATTTGGCTTAAATTATCCCTTCATATCAAATCTGCAATCTTAATAAATTTCCCAACTCCCCTTTTTCATTGATTCAAGGTCGAAGGAAAAAATAGAATTTAATTTTTTTACTAGTATTAAAAGGATTCATACTTAATTGAAAAATTAGCGATCTGAAAATCATCAACCCTTAAATCAAATCATCATTAAATTTCCATTCCAATGGTGGTAAATAATCACATGAGAAAAAAACATGCCAATGAAGAAGTACACAAGCCTCCCACTCCGATGTCTCATCTTGTACATGGTTTTACTACGACAAAACTTGTAGTAGAGAAACTGACCATCCACAGAGATCATTCATGCTCCGATCAATGATACATATAGTATTTTACTAAATGGTCGCATCTAATTGTAACTCTACCTCATCATGATGAGTAGTATGTTAGTGATATGTTAGATATATTTAAAGTAGGGATATATGGAGGTAGTAGCACAAAGGAATTTAGCTCTAAGGTAATTCTAAGTGATATTATATAGGCCTAACTCTCCCTATAATCTTAAAAGGCCTAAAATATCATTGAAAAATCATACCATGTATATAGAATTCGTATTTTCTCCATCCATGATGAGATATGTAAAAATATCGAATCCCTATACATGAAATCTAATGTTCATCGATGACGATAAATAGAAGATGCTAATCTAGATTGTGTAGTAGCCATCTGATTTCATATGAACTGAACCTTCTCTAAATTCTCATACAAAAGACACAGTCTGAGTTGTTAAGCCTATCATATCTGTATCTAACAATGTGATGATCTATATAGCCTACATTATAATGTCTTATATGGATCTATAAATAATGTTTATTTATATTTATTTCTGTAGGATTGTACCACCTGTGGGGTATTCCACTCTAAAGATCCCATAAAATAAAACACACATGATCTATAAATTTCCACTAAAGCATTTTCCTTGAGCTCTGATTGGCCATTATTCCATGGGAGGTATGACATGCACAAAATCACATATGTACCCAATGACCACTATAATACCTAAAAAGTCTCTATGTAAACTGAGTTTCCATATCTTATACAAAGATATGAAGAACCTCTAGATGGAACAAATTCTAATAAATATAAATCCTCTAATGACCACCTAGAAAGAAGGTCTCACTGATTGGAAGGAAGTGGGTGATCATAGTATGTTTTTACATTAAAACCAATACAACATCACTTTCTAGAGGTGACCTTCATATCATAGTAATGAAATCCATCTCATTATCAACCCATTTAAAATTTTGTATGGGAAACTACGGTATAATCCTAGCTAGTCTCTTATTATCTTCCTTCACAAGTTGTCACGAGGAAAACCTTGTGACAAATCTAGGTACCTCTCATTTCATTTATTACCCAAAAAACAGTAGCTTAAATCCAAATATTTAAAAGTTTCTCCAACATGTACTATCCTAACTCAATCATGAAACTCTTCCATTATTTATTTTTGATTTATAATTTAACCCAAATTCGACGTTTTATGTGTAGAATTATATCATTGACAGTTGTCCAACATGGAGGTAATTATTAACCTACCATGCTCCCCTATAAATATGAGTGAATAACAATTCCCATGATGAGATTTAATTTTTAACGAAATCATTATACACCTCCATGTGCATCACTAAAAATATGTTCATAATACTCCACATTGATATTTTCCTCATAAATATCCATTAAGTAATTCATCCTTCTCTAGTTATCAGCAACATAATTATCCTTTTTATTTCATAGGAAATCACAATGACTAAATTCTTTAATTATTTGACCCACATAAATTTAATAAGATTCATGTAATGTTGTTTAAATATATAAGTCATTAAAATTTAGTATAGGTTAAACACAAACCACAATCTTAATAAGTAATTCCTCCTTGAATATGAAGTATGAACAACTTAGACTAACATTAGATCATGTACTTGGTATTTCATCTCTAGTGGCCTCAACAAATGAGACCAGAAGACAAAGACGTAGTACCCCTACATCATAACTAGTCCAAGAATAATACACAAGACCACATAATATATTATTTAACTAATTATTTTCTCTTGAATATTATGGGATTCATTTTATGTCTGTCTTCCATTAATTTCTTGATAAAATTTCTCATTAGATTTTGACTATTAAAAATTAAAACCATAAGTAGTCAAAACCATGATTACTATTTCTAGGTGGGATATGTCATGTATTAATCCTAAATGATTAAAATAGATCTCTAGGAAACATTTAAAGGGAAAAATGTTCTTTTATTTCTGCAAAGAAAATATTTCTCTAAGATACTCTTGTTCAATTTATACTCCAATATATGAGATAATAATACCTAGTATTTGAACATTATCCATCTAGAAGCGGAACGTTGTGATCATAGAATATCACTGAACCTCTATTAGGGTATCCAGTATGATCTAATGATTTTTTTTATATTCAATTATATTATGATAATAGACCACCATATCATCCTGAAATTCAATAATAAATAAATCCATATATAGGCTGAAAACTATTTCATCAGTTTCATTAGAACTACTAGCATGTATGTGTGGCCTAACAACATGGAAAAATACTAATACAAACCATATCTTCCACCAAATTTTGTATGAGGTATTTTTTAAGGTCTATCACACATATAATGATAAACAATTATTTCATAAATATTATAGAACACAACATATCCTCTGTGATGGTCAAATAGATCATTTATCCAACCTAAAGTATAATAGTTGTTAAAAATAAACTAGTACATGTTCTTGTTTTCCACACATATATTTACTGTTTTTTTTACATATTTCTCAAAAATAAATTGGTGAATCCCATTAATAATTATTAGGTCATATAAACCCCTTTTCGTATATGTCCTAAAGTTAACTATTGATCTATTTATTCTTAGGAGTAGATATCTTATAAGGAGTAATGAATACTAATGAAGATTTTAGTACTAGCTCGATATAGAACTCCACCACTCTCTCATGATGGAATCCAATAAAGTCATAATGGAGTACATAATTGAAATGATATGACATTAACATGAATTTATATTTAAATGTACAATAATTATAATGATATAATCATGAAATAGGGTATTTCATCCTTCCCATCCCATGATTCACTATTCTATCCTAACTTGGATAGACATCCCATTAATCCTTTGGAATTAGAACGCCACCCTCTAGTGAATATTATGATAACATAAATTGATAGTTTTTAAAAACTTCATGATGGGGAACTAAAAATTACAACATAAAAATTATGTATAACCATTTCATCACAATGCAAAATAAGATCCACATGATGTGACACCCTCATAAATATTGGTGCAACTACCTACACTGGAGTAAAATATATGACTGAATCCCTAATAATGTATTCGGTGTCATAACACCATCAAAAAATTTAAAAGATCAATAGCCTCATTATATTATGTATATATATGAAATAATGAGAATAACCTATATCAAAATTGATGATACTAGAGTATATGATACAAATATAGTACCTCTCAATATTGATTAACTGACACACTACTTATTAGGTATTGGATGTACTAAATATATATATCATAAACCACAACTTTATGAAAACATAACTAACTTGAGAGAGACCACTATTCTATAATAGATCAATAGGTTACTGGACCCCTAACCACGATATTCCCCTCAATATGATTGAAAATTAATACTCTATCTATTATCTTCATGAATATTTATTAATCATGATTTTGAATCTAGAGTAGGTGTCGAACCCATCCCACTGACCACTTGAGGAATGGTCCTACCAAAAAAATCTATTTGGATAATGATACTATATGATTGGTACTCGTCATGTTCTCTATAACAATATCTCCAAAACCTTCTTCATCTTCCAAACTGTTGAAAAAACATGTAATAATACTAGTTACACTCTAGTTGGTATTCCCCACATGAATGACCTCAAAATGCCTCTTCCTAACATTATTCACTGAACCATGAGGTTGATAATATCCACTAATATTGCTTTGTGCCTTTATATTCCTTCACTTTTGGATCAATAATATGTTCATGTTACAATAAATCATTAATAATAGTCTTCCAAAACACATTCACCTTTTACCATACAATATTCCTCTTATATTCCTAAAATAATCAAAACACATGTATCATTATCATGATGCACATGCCAAATGAGTTGAATATCTATAATGTGTGAGGAAGAATACATAAAATCCAACACACTCACTCCATACTCATAATCTCAGAAGCTTCTTATATTAAAATTTTTGATTAAATATTTAATCATAATAATAGATTAAAAATATCACCAATCCATATCTAGAATCCTACCAGTCCGGTTTAAAACAACCTACCAATTTATAGATGTTCCTTGTATAATATATTCTTCCTTCATAACTATCGACTAAATCAAAGTCTCTAAATGCATCAATATTAATCAAATGGTATCAACAAAAAATTCAATTTTAGGTGGTTTTCTATCCACTGAAATTATTTGTGGATTCAGCTTCTTGAACTAATTCATTAGTTATTCCATTGAAGAAGCATGATAAAGGTATTTTAAAATGATATTCATAAGGGGAAACAATAGAACATGGTTTCTTAATTCATATTATGAAAAATGGTTAGTGCTAGAATATGTGTTGTAAGAGATTATACTGGAATCATTGGGCCCAATACCTCTTAAGAATGGATACTGCAACACTTTTGGAGATGTGCTATATTTCATCATGGTGTATTGTTTCTAAAAATTCTAAGCATATTCCAAAAAATGATTCAATAACAACCAGATAACATATATTAGTTTTGGATATGAGGCCACCTTTATATAAATAATAGATTCCCATTTTACTACTCTTAAATGCAAGACATTGTGAGAATAAGTATTGAATAGAAATCTAGTGGCAGTTCCTTCTACCCACTCCAATATTCTGGTCTCTCTCATGATCTAAATTTCATAGCATGAGAGATTTCATATGGACATTAATTAATAATTGGACACTAAAATTTACTAAAACCCTCGTATTTTAGAATTTCAAATTCATTTAATTTCATATTGTTTTTTAATTATCATCAAATGGTTGAACCAAATTGATCAAATCATAGAATAAATAAATTCCCATACAAATTATAAATTACTGATTGGAGTTTATTTAATCCCAACCATAACACATCATCTCTATGTGACCAACACGCAATTTCAGAACATTAAATTATCGATTTTAGTGGGTGTCTATTATAATCAATTTATTAAAACACTATATTGGTTATAGAAGGATCTCTAATCACATATTATGTCTCTCAATAAATTCTAATAATGTTAGAAAATAATAATGAAATTACAAAATGCACAAATGAAAAATGTCATGTTGTCATGATGTTCATCCTATATCGCATCAAAAAATAATTGAATTTGAATCCTGAAAGGTGCCTAAAATGATTCATGACCAATGAATCCTCACCATATTTGGAAAATGATAAATATGAAACGTAAATTCCAATAAAAAATATCACATATCATGTGAATCACATAATGTACGAATCAAATGAATTATAATTCAAAAAATTAGAACAACATATTCCCATCGTAGAATTTTTATTTCCTATAAATGGGTTAGCTATTCCAAAAAAATTAATTACAAAATTTAAAAAATTCGATTTTCTATATTCCACCAAAAAATGTAATAAGGTAGAAATTGAAATTAAAAAAAAGAGTCTGATACCACTTTGTTACATCCTGAAATGAGATACACTAAATGGTGCCCTGATATTGTTGGTCACATGGATTCATGAGCCCCTCCTAGAAGTACAGTGTCATTCGACTAGTAGTGAGGGTCTATAATTGTATGATGGGAAACTATACCCTCATGGTCATAGTATTGCACTGGTATCCCAAGATAATAATTAATAAGAATAATAATACAATTAATTAATATAATATTACTATTTAGAGGATATTTTTAAAAGTAAATGATTCCAAATTAAATATTATATAAATGATTATATGTCATAAACATATAGAAAAAGGTAATAATTACACTTCTACATGAATCTAGTTCAATAAATATATCAAAATACAAAAAAAGACCAAAATAAACTATCTCTTATGTCACAAACTATACGAGAGGGGCCCATGTCATGACAACACAATGAACACCTTCGATAGGAAAGGGGATGTCAACTTTCACCGAGTACGTATATCCATTCAATGGGAGGAATTTTCATAAATACTATAACACACACACATTTACATGCACAAAATGATGAAATGTAAAAACACCATGTAAATCATGTAGGCATACAGTCAGATCCAAAATAAATATTCCAATAAAAAGAAAATAGATATAAAATGGCTAGAAAGCAATCCCACCAAAAGAGAGATTATAAAATTTGAATTCACAGGTTCCGGAACTACATGCATAGAGAACCCTACAAAAATTTTAGGTGTAAGATAACACTCTGAAGATGTTGGAGTACACCTCGTATTTCTGATATCTATAAAAACAAACTTGTATTGGTCCACCATGGACTCTCTCAAAGAATCGATCACCTTCTCAAGACAAAACACATGTTGGTTAAGCATGTGCAGGGATGTGTAAAACAATACTCAGAAAGACATAATGAAACCCCAATGTATTACCATTATGAAATACAGATAGTATAGTAGAAAATAAAATACACCATGTATACCACAACATAAATACATGATGAACTATCACCTCTCATAGTTTTATATCTCTATAATTCCTTCTAATGATGTCATGATATGATCATTCCAATGAGGCACATCTTCTACATGAGAAACATAGTATCCATAAGGCGTAGAGTAATGGTAAGTCACATAATATCAATAAGACACAAAATCTATGTAAGACACATTTTCGTGATAGTACACAAAGTCTCTAAGTAGTAAACACATCTGGTATGTCATAAAAATTATTTTTTTCATAGTGTTTAGGTCATATTGCTTCTAGGTCACATAGTGTCAAGGTCACCATCAGTGACATGCTTTTCCATCATAGTGTCCCTATTTTGGGAGAACCTACACATCATGAAATATATTTAGTACAACAACATCGAAAAAAACACATTTACAGTATGTCAAAAGTATCACCTTGTCTCAATGGTCCTAATGCTGCAAACAGATCATCAAAAGGACAAATGGTTTGAATGTGACAACAAATTTTATAAACATGGTCTAACCCGTGTCTTGTATGAGTCCAACCAGACCTGGTCTATCCAGCTGAGCATGATCCATTCTAGCTAGAACAAGCCTAGAAAATAGGGTTTCTAGAGTGTCTCATAAATGTTTAGTCCATCATACATCGTGGGGTAGATTTCTATGCCACTCGTGTTCTTCCATAAAAAGTTTCCTCCCATTAGCGATGTGACCGAACCTCTATCATGGTCTCCTCTAACATAGCATGCAGTTTCATTACACCATGACTCCATGTATTCTAACCCCCATTACCATGTCCCTGAGTCAATGTACTATCCTCATACTATATCCCACTACCGCTGCAACATTTCTCCTATCATCGGCCGCCCCACTGGGGGCCTTGCCCATCCAGCTCATCTTTTTTCTTATACCCATGTTGCATCACCTAATGTAGCGTGAGGTGTCACCTTTGGAAACACCATGCATCACCACATTGTGAATTCATGCACCATTGTCCCTAAATAAATCATATACATCCTACAATCCTTCCTTCGTTGTGTCGTCTTGGATTTATATTATCAATATTGGATCGTTGCACCCTGAATTGAGGGTGCAATGGTCGATAGATTGCATAAAGGTTTAATGGTGGGGAGAAGGTGAAAATCACAAAAAAAACGTGAGATAATGAGGTAAAATAATAAATTGACACGAACACATGAAAAATAGTTCTTTCACCTTGTTCATGCCATCCTCTATTCAATCTTGATAGAAAAAAGAATAGAGATGGATATCAGTCACACAGATCTATCTCCCATTTAAATCTTCACATGAATAGAACCCATCACAAAAGAGATAAAATCATGGATCATCCTATTCAGGGGTCTATCAATGTTCTTCTATAAGTTTTTTTTATAGGAAATGAATCACAAAAAAACATCACACTAACATGAGTTTGGACTGGTTATTGATGATGGTAAAAGATGTGTCATCATCATTGATCGATCCATGATCAGTTCTATGATCTATCATCGCCTTTGAGAGAAAATCATTCTCCTTTTCTTTGGATAAGTCAATGGTAATTTTGATAAACATATTTTCATGAAAACATAAATATAAATAAGAGGAGTTTGTGCATCAAAATAATATATTTTTATTAAATATTTTATTACTATGTCGTCCAAAAAATACACATCACAACCTAACTACACCGGTAGAGGTTAAAACCAGCCTAAGGTAATGTTGATATATTGAATCCAATTCATCAATTTGATTTCTCATATGGAAGTAATTTAGTTGTTTTTTCATTTTTATTAATTACCACCTATGTGATTTATTAAAAGCATATCATTTTTCATCGATAAGTTCAAGTGACATAGTGCCTCATAATCAGTATAACATTTTCCTCTCAGTCTCAAAATATTCTTAGTTTATATATATCAAAAAAATGTAAAAAATACATGTTATTACATTCTCCACACCCTAGGTTATTGATTCCCATTTTACTACTCTTAAATGCAAGACATTGTGAGAATAAGTATTGAATAGAAATCTAGTGGCAGTTCCTTCTACCCACTCCAATATTCTGGTCTCTCTCATGATCTAAATTTCATAGCATGAGAGATTTCATATGGACATTAATTAATAATTGGACACTAAAATTTACTAAAACCCTCGTATTTTAGAATTTCAAATTCATTTAATTTCATATTGTTTTTTAATTATCATCAAATGGTTGAACCAAATTGATCAAATCATAGAATAAATAAATTCCCATACAAATTATAAATTACTGATTGGAGTTTATTTAATCCCAACCATAACACATCATCTCTATGTGACCAACACGCAATTTCAGAACATTAAATTATCGATTTTAGTGGGTGTCTATTATAATCAATTTATTAAAACACTATATTGGTTATAGAAGGATCTCTAATCACATATTATGTCTCTCAATAAATTCTAATAATGTTAGAAAATAATAATGAAATTACAAAATGCACAAATGAAAAATGTCATGTTGTCATGATGTTCATCCTATATCGCATCAAAAAATAATTGAATTTGAATCCTGAAAGGTGCCTAAAATGATTCATGACCAATGAATCCTCACCATATTTGGAAAATGATAAATATGAAACGTAAATTCCAATAAAAAATATCACATATCATGTGAATCACATAATGTACGAATCAAATGAATTATAATTCAAAAAATTAGAACAACATATTCCCATCGTAGAATTTTTATTTCCTATAAATGGGTTAGCTATTCCAAAAAAATTAATTACAAAATTTAAAAAATTCGATTTTCTATATTCCACCAAAAAATGTAATAAGGTAGAAATTGAAATTAAAAAAAAGAGTCTGATACCACTTTGTTACATCCTGAAATGAGATACACTAAATGGTGCCCTGATATTGTTGGTCACATGGATTCATGAGCCCCTCCTAGAAGTACAGTGTCATTCGACTAGTAGTGAGGGTCTATAATTGTATGATGGGAAACTATACCCTCATGGTCATAGTATTGCACTGGTATCCGAAGATAATAATTAATAAGAATAATAATACAATTAATTAATATAATATTACTATTTAGAGGATATTTTTAAAAGTAAATGATTCCAAATTAAATATTATATAAATGATTATATGTCATAAACATATAGAAAAAGGTAATAATTACACTTCTACATGAATCTAGTTCAATAAATATATCAAAATACAAAAAAAGACCAAAATAAACTATCTCTTATGTCACAAACTATACGAGAGGGGCCCATGTCATGACAACACAATGAACACCTTCGATAGGAAAGGGGATGTCAACTTTCACCGAGTACGTATATCCATTCAATGGGAGGAATTTTCATAAATACTATAACACACACACATTTACATGCCCAAAATGATGAAATGTAAAAACACCATGTAAATCATGTAGGCATACAGTCAGATCCAAAATAAATATTCCAATAAAAAGAAAATAGATATAAAATGGCTAGAAAGCAATCCCACCAAAAGAGAGATTATAAAATTTGAATTCACAGGTTCCGGAACTACATGCATAGAGAACCCTACAAAAATTTTAGGTGTAAGATAACACTCTGAAGATGTTGGAGTACACCTCGTATTTCTGATATCTATAAAAACAAACTTGTATTGGTCCACCATGGACTCTCTCAAAGAATCGATCACCTTCTCAAGACAAAACACATGTTGGTTAAGCATGTGCAGGGATGTGTAAAACAATACTCAGAAAGACATAATGAAACCCCAATGTATTACCATTATGAAATACAGATAGTATAGTAGAAAATAAAATACACCATGTATACCACAACATAAATACATGATGAACTATCACCTCTCATAGTTTTATATCTCTATAATTCCTTCTAATGATGTCATGATATGATCATTCCAATGAGGCACATCTTCTACATGAGAAACATAGTATCCATAAGGCGTAGAGTAATGGTAAGTCACATAATATCAATAAGACACAAAATCTATGTAAGACACATTTTCGTGATAGTACACAAAGTCTCTAAGTAGTAAACACATCTGGTATGTCATAAAAATTATTTTTTTCATAGTGTTTAGGTCATATTGCTTCTAGGTCACATAGTGTCAAGGTCACCATCAGTGACATGCTTTTCCATCATAGTGTCCCTATTTTGGGAGAACCTACACATCATGAAATATATTTAGTACAACAACATCGAAAAAAACACATTTACAGTATGTCAAAAGTATCACCTTGTCTCAATGGTCCTAATGCTGCAAACAGATCATCAAAAGGACAAATGGTTTGAATGTGACAACAAATTTTATAAACATGGTCTAACCCGTGTCTTGTATGAGTCCAACCAGACCTGGTCTATCCAGCTGAG
Source organism: Viscum album (assembly GCA_963277665.1). Classification (NCBI taxonomy): domain Eukaryota; kingdom Viridiplantae; phylum Streptophyta; class Magnoliopsida; order Santalales; family Viscaceae; genus Viscum; species Viscum album. The sequence continues at coordinate 2,133,456,339 of OY728147.1, read as the reverse complement.
CATGATCCATTCTAGCTAGAACAAGCCTAGAAAATAGGGTTTCTAGAGTGTCTCATAAATGTTTAGTCCATCATACATCGTGGGGTAGATTTCTATGCCACTCGTGTTCTTCCATAAAAAGTTTCCTCCCATTAGCGATGTGACCGAACCTCTATCATGGTCTCCTCTAACATAGCATGCAGTTTCATTACACCATGACTCCATGTATTCTAACCCCCATTACCATGTCCCTGAGTCAATGTACTATCCTCATACTATATCCCACTACCGCTGCAACATTTCTCCTATCATCGGCCGCCCCACTGGGGGCCTTGCCCATCCAGCTCATCTTTTTTCTTATACCCATGTTGCATCACCTAATGTAGCGTGAGGTGTCACCTTTGGAAACACCATGCATCACCACATTGTGAATTCATGCACCATTGTCCCTAAATAAATCATATACATCCTACAATCCTTCCTTCGTTGTGTCGTCTTGGATTTATATTATCAATATTGGATCGTTGCACCCTGAATTGAGGGTGCAATGGTCGATAGATTGCATAAAGGTTTAATGGTGGGGAGAAGGTGAAAATCACAAAAAAAACGTGAGATAATGAGGTAAAATAATAAATTGACACGAACACATGAAAAATAGTTCTTTCACCTTGTTCATGCCATCCTCTATTCAATCTTGATAGAAAAAAGAATAGAGATGGATATCAGTCACACAGATCTATCTCCCATTTAAATCTTCACATGAATAGAACCCATCACAAAAGAGATAAAATCATGGATCATCCTATTCAGGGGTCTATCAATGTTCTTCTATAAGTTTTTTTTATAGGAAATGAATCACAAAAAAACATCACACTAACATGAGTTTGGACTGGTTATTGATGATGGTAAAAGATGTGTCATCATCATTGATCGATCCATGATCAGTTCTATGATCTATCATCGCCTTTGAGAGAAAATCATTCTCCTTTTCTTTGGATAAGTCAATGGTAATTTTGATAAACATATTTTCATGAAAACATAAATATAAATAAGAGGAGTTTGTGCATCAAAATAATATATTTTTATTAAATATTTTATTACTATGTCGTCCAAAAAATACACATCACAACCTAACTACACCGGTAGAGGTTAAAACCAGCCTAAGGTAATGTTGATATATTGAATCCAATTCATCAATTTGATTTCTCATATGGAAGTAATTTAGTTGTTTTTTCATTTTTATTAATTACCACCTATGTGATTTATTAAAAGCATATCATTTTTCATCGATAAGTTCAAGTGACATAGTGCCTCATAATCAGTATAACATTTTCCTCTCAGTCTCAAAATATTCTTAGTTTATATATATCAAAAAAATGTAAAAAATACATGTTATTACATTCTCCACACCCTAGGTTATTAATTCCCTAAATGCCAAAACTAGGGATACTCAAAACAAAGATTAGGGAATTGATCATAAATATTACCTTCACTCTCCCATGTGCTCTCATGGAGATTATTCTGCCTCTGAAAAACACACTAAATTGGACACAATTACCCAAGAATGTTCCTCTCGTGTTGATCCTCAATATCTATAGGGTACTCCTCAAAAGTCTCACCATCATTAGTGTCCTTCAATCCCCATTCGACAACATGTGATAGATCCTGAATATACCTCCATAGTTGTGAAACGAGGAAGATTTAATTTACCTAATGAAATTACGGCAGTAGAGCTATGATGTCACCACCTTGCTAACACTACACAGAATCTGAAATGGGCTGATGAACCTCAGAGATAACTTTCTACACTGACCAAATATTTTTATCCACCATCAAGGATAATCATGAAGGAACACATAGACTACCTCCTCAAACTAAAATTACCTATGTCTCATGAAAACATAATATTTTTTTTCTTCTTTGTGTATTCTTCATCAAAAAATTGATGACCAACACCTTATCTATATTTTCCTTTATATTATCTAATTCCATGAGTGATAAATCTCTTTGGTCTATCTAGAATAGAGGTTACCTTCATGTTTGTCCATCCAAGGCCATAAAAGGTTCTATACCAATAGAGGAATTATTGTTTTTGTTGTACACAAACTCCACTATAGGTATGTGATCCTCCCAAATCTAGTTTCCATGTAGAAATAATTTCCTATAAATCCTAAATGGTCCACTCAGTTTGATCATTCATCTTTGGGTGAACACAAAATTCTCATGTGCAACTAAGTCACAAATGCCTCTTTAAAACCCTTCCATATACAAGATGTGAAATGAGAAACATGATATGAAATTATAGTTTATTATATACTAGGTATTAAAACTATTTCATGCATGTAGATGAATCACATTCTCTCTACTGATCCCTTCTTTTAGATTGGTAGGATGTGGGAAAAATTGTGGAGTCAGTAAATGATCACCCAGATGAAATCATTATCCATGAATGTGCATAGTAATCCCACAATGAATCATATCGATATCCTATCCAATATCCACTCATGTACATCAAGGTGTTTAGTAATACATGTTGGACCATGGTGTTCAACCTTCACTTGATGACGTGTGAGTCATCTATAAATGAACTTTTCCACTACCTTATGCACCCCCACCCACCATAAATGAAGTTTTTTCCTGGTAAATCAATTACACACCCAAATATACCAACATAGGGGATCTATGTAACTCCATCAATACATCATCACATACATCCACTAGCACCCATGTGCATCATTTGAAAATAATAATGTGCTCCACACATTTCAAATATCAATCAATGTAATTTTCAATGGATATCTGAGCATGAATTGTCTCATAGTCAGTAACCCCATGTTGTGCCTCCTAAAATCACTATAATAGTGGATGGGTGAAAACCATAGAATGGAGGTAAACTACTCAATCTCCATCCACAAAAAGGTATATTCAAAGTGGCTAACTATTGTAATGCCTCGCCCCACAAAAACATGATGGATCTTCTACTAAGAGTGTCTACCACCATATTAACAATTTTATAAGTTTTAAAAATATAAATTTCATTGTCCGAGAGAATCTCTAACTATCACCTCAATATCATGTTTACTTCTTTCCGAGATAATATATAGATAATACTTTTTTGGTTAGAGTAGATGATAAACCACATTCCCACCTGTTAGTGTTTTGACATTGTCAATGAGAAATGTATATCCACTAGCTCAAGGTCATGGGTCAGGTAGTTCTTCTCATGTTGTCCCAACTGGTGAAAACTATAAATAATTTCAAGGTACTGGTACATCATGGTAAAACCTTATTGGTTCCATGATAAATCATAGATTACCTCATACTTGGTACCATCTTCTTGAAATATCAAGATGGTAGTGCCCATCAATCTCTGCATTATTTGTTCAAAACACTCCTATCACATTTCCATCCACATAAAATGAGTCTTGTTCCATGTCAAATCCATCAGGGGTATTTCTAATAAGAAATGTTGGGTAAAAACCTCCATTAGTATCCATCCAGAATAAATATAGTCAGCAACTTGGTAATATGATTGACTTTTTCCAATGAAAGAACCAACTCAATCAATACTGGATCCACTGCAACAATAGTATATTAAATTATGTTTCTTAGGAAAATTTACCCCTTGAATCTAGATTTCACACCTAGAGTGGTTCACATAAATCTAGTGCTCTTAGATTTTGTTAAGGACAATCTTAAATTGTATCACATGTTGCTCCTTAGACATATAGTACACTATGATTTCATCAATGAGGGCCACCAAAAACCAAAATATGTAAGGCTAGGAGATCCTATTAATTTTTCCCATTACCACTTCTAAGGATTTCTGCCTAATAAATTGTTTCACCATGTATTCATTATATCTATACCGACAACTAAATGTTTCCTTTAGTACATTGAAATCCCATACATGTAGCTGATGATGGCCCAATCTATTAACGATATATGAGAACTATCTCTCTCCTTTCAGCTAGTTGTAGATGCCATTAAGCATTAGTATTATAATCTGGTTCATAATGTTCACTAGGTTCATGAGATGAATGTATACACATATCCTTATTCTCCCATATACCTTCTTAGAAAACAAATATAATGTTTCCTAGGTTGAAACACCTGGTCTTATAAAGACTCTTATCTGTAGGTCCTTTAACCGCACCCTCTTCTAACAAATATCTAAAGGAGAAATCCACTAATATGTGTATTTATCTGTTTTATCCTGGGGTATAGATCAATAATGATGTCTACCCCTATATGGAATGTTAAAAAATGAAAATTATTTGGAAATACATCATCATACTTCACCACCACTATAAGAAACACATGACTCCAATGATCAATTACATCGATGGTGATGCAAAACAACTTGTGAGTAATTAGTGTTACCCTCCAATGATTATGTCCCTCATGCACTGCATGTGTTTCCATTTCACCATGAGAGGAAATAATGGCCCCATCACCAAACACACACCGAACTCTTTTCCTAAAACAAACAATCTGATCATTTATTGTGGATAACTAGTCTTTACATGGGATGACATCATAATGCCTTAATGTTTCTACCAAGTAATCCCAACCAAATATCTCACATAAAATAGTATGGTCAAACAATTGGAACATGTGTTTAATCTTCAAGTCCACTAACTTAGGATTCTCTAAGCATATGGTTAGACTCAACAGTTCAACTATATTCACCGAGCAGAAAATAAAGTCATTGGAATAAAAGGAATGATGAGAACTTATGCCAATAAAAACTAAAATGAAAGGGGAAAATAAACATATTGTACCACTAATAAACCATGTAGATTTGGGTTTGTAATCATCCATTTCATGTAGATGTTATCATTCCATTCCACTAGCTTCCTAAGCCTTGTGTGGACCACCTGGGGGTGGTGGTGCTAAAACAACAAACCCTTAGCCACCACATATTATTTTACACGGTCTTCATCTATTTCTTCCAACCAGTTGACCACCCTATTAATGCCTCCTCCTCTATATCGGTGGACGCACAACTATCTCCTAATTATCTGTATGTCGAGCTGGGATATCATGATCCATATCACCCCGATTGGTGCTCGAGTAACAGAACATGTCATTCAGTTGACTCGCTCTCCCCTAGGATCCCATTACCACATAGCTAGTTCTCTAGGATTATAACCTATAGTGAATGACAATCTTGGGTCCCTATTTCTTATATCGTCTACCCACCACCAAATATATAGCTACCTAATGCCTAATTGTAGATCCAACTACTATGACTGATCCACCAGAATTCTCTCCAAATGTAGATATTACATTAGTAAAATAGAATATATAAGAATGCTATGGAATATCATGGATGCCATGATCTCCCGGTGTATCCCATAGTCGAAGGTATAATACCAAATGAAAAGATACCCCACCATATTCATGGAGTAGTGATAAATATTATTAACATTTCCTATTACTCTGCTATATCCTAACTAACTTGCGAAAGATGCAGGAGCTCCTAGATGCACATTGATTGAACCGTTTTTACAAATAACATTTCCCTAAAAAGATACACAATTTCATTCCAATAGAGTGTCACATCTTCTTATATCTACGTAAATAATCTCTACCATCTCCCCATTGTGATATGTTAAAGACTCACTGTATGTAATTCTATATAGTCGGACGGTGTCCTATAAAGGTGGATGACCTATGTGACTACCTCCAGCTAATCCTTAGCATCCTAGTGGTTTATCTGACACTCAATCCTGGGATTTCACTTCCTTTTTAACTCATGCAATTCATTGATCCAGATTGCATCACCAACCGGTAATGCGTTTAATAATTGTTGATCAAAAGGTGGTTGTATCACTGTCATGCCACCCAGTGGTTCTACCTTCGGTACATGTAGTTAATATATCACATTCACATGTACCAATGTATCATATCTAGGAAGATCACCCTCATGATCATTCAATGTAATCCTGGAATCCTACTTTAGAAGAGGGGACCCTTAAATGAAACAAGATGCACTGTCATCAATAAATTATACATGTGATGTTTACTGAAGAAAGACATGAGATAGAACAGAAATAATATATGATTCATTGTCAATTATTCTCTCTACAATCAGTGTTTTCATCTATCATGTCTAAAGTAGGGTCCCATACTCTATTTTGTATGTATAGTCAGTCATTGAACCATCACGAGATAACCTATGTTGAAATTCGAACTTGAAATACTCTACATTGTTTCCCAAAATAAGAATAAAAGACTCTTGGGTCTTTATGTTTAACCAATCTGTTATGATACCACTCTATCCCAAATAATCTATGATGTGAATGACCCATGACTACCCCAATCCCCCCTCTTAGTATCCAGGTTCTATCGTCTATCATCAAGTAGTAATATATGACAAATGGGGGTCTTTTTCCTATTTAAATGTACATACAGACACAGCTCAAATCCAAAAATTATCAAATGAAAAAAAACCAATCTAACCATCCATGAATACACTACGATCCTAACCATATAGTATGACAGTAGAAATCTAGAATGTAAATAGGTTCAGAATATAATCCAAAAATGTATGAAAAGTGAATACACATGTTTCGAAAACTAATCCACAAAAAATTACAACATGATAGGAATTTGTTAATGTTGATTGAATCTGTATGAGAACACCACATTTCATGATCTATCTATGCACAACCCGGTGTGTTGCCACCTTGGAATCCATCAACGCATCAATTTTCTACAGAATACATGACACGTGTGGATTAATCCTATGAAGTGGCGAGTAAAACAATATTTAGTACAACACCCTGAATCCACTAAGGAATACAAAAAAAATATACATCAATTATACCAAAAATTAAATACATGACATATACCAAACTAGAAAAAAATAAATACATCTCACATAATAATAAGTCAACGTAATACATTTTATGAATGTCATGAACTGATCAATCTAATGAGGCACACAATAACCCTAACAAACAATGTTTGAATATGAAACGAAACATCGATACGACACACTATCCTAGTAAGTCCCATAGACTTTAGGGCACATAGATTCAAGGACCCACATGTTCTAGGTAACAATTCTTCGTGGACACAACCTGCAACATGATTTCCCTAATAGTAGGTTGATTTAGGGACAAACTACATCTCAATCCACTCAGCCTTATTGAAACAAAAATAAAAACCGAATAATAGTATATCACAAGTACCATATCATCCCATGGGTCCATCCATCGCAAATAACTCATCAAACTAACAAATAATTTGAATGTTATTAATATTTTGATAAAAAATGCCTGAAAAGATCCATTCCGAATCTGACTAGACCGTTCTGCCAACATGGCCTATTCTAGTTGTATCCTGCTCGAACTAGCCCAGCCTGTTAGGATGCAGGGTCTATAGCACTATGATTCTTGAAAAGACCAACTCCCTCATGAATGGTCTACGATTCAGACCAGTTTTCTTTGACACACACGGTCAACCCTAACAGTGCGCCTCCCTTCTGGCCCGAAGCTGAATGACCATTGTGGGATCTTTCAACGAGGAACTGAGCCATGTTACATCTAGAAACCATGTATGAATTGACACATCATAGTTCCCTTTGGATAATTTCATGGTATCCTACCTCTTCCCTCTCCCATTTCCATGTCCCACCTGCCACCAACATCCAAAACAACTGCCCTTCCATGTTTTCCCACAGTCCCCTATGACCTGCATTGCCTCACCTGAATCGGATGAAGTCACAACCTATATCAACTGCATTACACATCCACCTTGTGATGATGTGAACCAATTTATAGGCCAAATAATTCCATGTCTATCATCCCTACTCAGTTGATCCATCATGAATTCAGATAATCAATCTCTGATCATAGTGTTGTGAGTTGGGGAAAAATAGTCAATCGTTCGCATATATGTTTCAAAGGCCATCTGAAGGAAAATAACATGAAGAATGTGAGAGTTTCAGGGATGATAATAAATTCATGGGAACACCCAATGAAAAAATTTAGTACTTTGTTCATATCATCATTGATTTTATCTTATTAGAAGGAAGCATTAAGAGGTATAGAAATTATAGAAATATTTCTCCCATTTATATCCACCTTAGTTTTGAAAACATCCCACAATTGATCGAACCACAAATTCAACCTTATCGTGAGATGTTCTGTGTTCATCATCAAATTTATGGATGTGTACCAAATCAAAAAAATCAATACCCTTCCGAGAGATTGGATCAGTTATTGATGAATGGTGAAGTTGTATTATCATTGTCCGTAGATCCATTGATATTTGATTCTATTACTGATCTTCAAACTATAATCTCCATCAATATAGCATTCATATCCTTATCTTAGAAGAATTAAAGGGTTATGTGGATAACATTGAATTCAGGAAAAATATAATAAAAATAAGATGAGTCTCTACATATAAATACAATATTATTAATAAATATTATATTATTGATATGCCTAAAAACAAATTTTCACAGATGACCATACTAGTCAATGATAATACCCATCATAGGTAATGTCATTTTTTTGAATATAAAGATAAACTCATATTTTTTATTTGAGAACATGTTTAAATTTTTATCTTTTTTGGTGAAAAAATCAATGTGGGCTTTATATAAAAATAATATTTTTTCATAAAATGTTTCCCAGAAAATTGGGACTCCGATTCCCATTTCATCTCATAACATAGTCTTATAATTTTCTAAATTATATAATAATAATAAAACAATAAAAAATCCAATTCATTAAATACAAATTTTATCAAGAACATAGCTCAATATTTTTCTCTAATATGCCTAAGAAACTATCAATCTATAATTACAAAGTGGGAAAGTATATTGATCCCTACCCACATTCATTGAGTATCTACGGGTACCCAAAGATGTCCCAAACATGATGTGATATAACAATATATAGGCCGCCTTCAATGGTGTCTATAAAAAATCTAGTTTTTTCATATAGGTTGAAAAAATGTTCCATATATTCTAGAAATATAAATGAATGTGAAGACATAATACAGTCTAACCATAATGGATAATTGTAAACTTGAAAATTTAGAGACATAACCACTATAAATTATTATAATGCATGAGTGATACTATCCAATATAACTATAATGATAATAAAACTATTCTTGGATTCATCTGTTAATCATGAGAAAAACTACACTATAGTTTATGTTGAGTAATTGGGTTTCATAGCCAGAAGGCCAAATCCATTGTCTTAAAGATGATGGGATCCTCTCATGTCATTCGAATAATGGATGGATCAATAGTATAATGATCCAGGTATCTTCATAATGTTCTAGAATTATCTCTATAGAATAAAAACTAGAGACATCTGTGGAGTACGTAGAGATTGTCTAGGGATAAGGTTTGATGAATTCAAAGAGTTCCAGATCTAGGGAGTATCAATGTTATTTGTTTCCCAATAAATACAGATCCATGGAGAATAAATTTCACCTGAATCCAATGTCATTAAATTTCAATACTTCTTTGGTGGGATTTAAGGAGTATGAAATTACAAGAAATCAATAATAAAAAGCACATCATTAATATTTTCATAATATTTTAACAAACCATGTGTTCATCCTTACCAGTCCAATTTTACCATTTGTTACATTTATCAATTTTACAATATCTAAAAACATGAAAAGGGTTCATAAAACATTTCCTAAAAATACATTCAATTAATTATATCTACCAGTATGACAGAGAGCTAACACACACACACACACACACACACACAGAGTTGATATAAGTTGGGGAGCTACATACATAGTCCTCAGGGGTGATACAGGTAGAGTTTTGCATCCTCAAACCATATAATTTTACTAAGTGGGAAACCTAACATGGTTAAAAAAGTTATCAAGGAATTAAATTTATTTAATATAATCACTAAAAGAGTCCATAATGAAGCCTGAAACAAATATATAAAAAAGTATATACAAGTCAAGAATCAATATACACCGTTTACCTGAAGCTCGTGGTAGAAAACTCATCTCATATCATATCCTAATTCCAACTTGATTGGATAAAATCATATGAACATGTGAAAAAATTTAAATAAGGAAATAGATCATATAACAAAATAGAGTCTTTTATATTACAGACAATAATGAAATTTGATTTTGGAAAAAGGAAATTCCTAGTATTTATTCAATGAGGTAAACAGTTTTAGAAATAATGATCAAATAGTGACTATTCACAAAATCCTTGTATTAGGTTGCAAGAAACTTTTGAGAAAGATTAAAACGAGGGGGGTGGCGGGGATTTCAAAAAATTTATTCAATGCCACATATTTTAAAAAATGTAACATAAGTGCTTACAAGTCATGTAATATTTACAAATCTAGTAATTTTTGGGTTTTCAACAGCCAAGGAATTTCAAATTACATGTCATTAAATATTCTTGATATAACAATACATATCATCCGTAGAATATAAATTGTGTATTTGGCATGCAACTTTCCTTCATCCCACTTCAATTTTTAATCCCAAACAACCCAACTACCCTAATGTCTTGGATTCCAAATAAATTCCAATAAGATAAAAACAATTAATCTGAAATAAATGGATCCAAATCATTAAAAAAATCTAGGATATTACACAATATATATATATTTTTCTTCATAATCAATATCATTTTCTTCCACCATCCGTCAATTGTTATGAAGCATCCATTCCATTTCATATTTTTTCACATTATGATTTTTTCCAAATAATATCCCCTTTAATAATCTCCTTCTATCCACATTATATCATATCCATCTTGAGAATTTTAATTAGTTACCAACATTTCTTTATATATAAATTTAGATGACATACATATATGATATATATTTTATTTTCCCTACATCTGATAATATTAAAAGACATATCTAGGGTCATTATCGATTGTCTAGATAAAAATGGATATCTAATTCTACTTTTTTGGGTGGAATGTTGTCACATGAAGAGGATTGAAACTATGTCAAAATTTTATGGATCATAATGTAGATCAATTATGATGATATTATTTATAATAAACATTCAAAACGACCCAAATATAGTTATGATTAAATAGTTTCCAAATCCATAAACATTGATTTTATAGTTGAAATAATACTATATTTAAAATGACTGTTGAAATTGTTACCAATCATCCAAATAATCAATATATTAATTTTTTATGGATTGCATCTAATTAGTTTGTTATATTAATTTGAAAATTGAATTATTATTATTTTTCAACTATATTACCATAAATCATAAGTATTTTCATAGAAAATGGGATACGAAACTATCATACTCTAAATCTGATCCCAAATGTTAGTATTTCAATTCACCAACAATTAATATTGAAACACTAGTGAAAGAAATCTAAAAATGTGTTTATATTACATATTGTTAAAATTATTTTAGTTTCTACATGATCCCAAAAATTATTTAATGTGAAAGATTATATAAATATATGTATTATTTTTTCTAAAAAATATGATATTATACTGATTCATTGGTAGAAAAATAATACTCCTTAAATAAATTCAAAAAAAAAATAAACATATTTCTCATATAGGATTATTAGGGAATGAAAATAAAAAAGAATTAGTGAATATTATCATTCAAGAGTTATGTAGTGTTAATGAAATCATCACATAAATATGGAACACGTGATATTGAATCAATAGATATAAAAAATTAATAAATAATCAATTAAAACATTTGATAGGCTATATAAATCACAATAAACGATTTGTTGTTCAAAAATAATCTTTTTTCTAATACATAATGAATTTACATTGTCATACACGATAACACATTTTCATAGTATTACATCCAGAGACAATAAAAGAAGGAGTTCATATTCACCCCAAAATACAATATGATTTTTCTAATTTGTATAATTGATAAATTGGGTGTTATATATTTCCTGGCCCCACAAACCAACTTATTATGTCCAATGCATTGATCAAAATATAAAATAAAATATTTAATAAAAATTTAGAATTCACCACTCAATAATTAAAATCATTTAATTTTGAATAGTGAATTATAAAAAATCATATAATTCCAAAGGATATTGACAAATCTGATAGTATATTAGAACATAATTTAATAAACATATGTTTTTGGTGGTATAATCTATGTATATTGAAAATAATGATGATTTATAAAAAAATTAATTTAATGGATATTGGCTCTTTCTATTTGGTCATTCCATAGGTGGTGATGGATTCTTCATCCACCCCTCCACCATCAGTGGGGGGACGCATATCCTATAGGGAGCACGATCCATATTTTCTCCAATTATTTAAGATGGATTTTATAAATCTATTCTCCAAAACTACACTTAGGACTAATTTTAGAGACCGATGTGATGGATTTATATAGCTCATGCAATCGAACATTGAGGTTAATGTTCCTTTATCTCACACTGGAAAGGAAATATTGGCTCAATATAGTTCATGTCACACTTATGTTTACTCCTTCAGAAGATTTCTGCTTGGATCATGGGTTCATCATGGAGTGGATGGCGATTAGACTTCTCTATATGTGGCATTTCATGATTGATTTTCCAACAAAGGATTATTTGATAGTTTTATGGTTTAGAGCCCTTCAGTCATGCAATTTCATAAATTTCAAACTCTAAAGACGGTCTTATGATTTCCACAAGAAACAAGACACCCTTAAACCCAATGGGTAATCATTCCCAAACTCCCACATCCATTCCAAAACCATACTATAAATTCCATTCTTATAAATATTATTTGGTGTCTATTGTGATCGAATTCTAGAACCAATTTTATTAGGAATTTGGTATCACTGTGTATATTTTTTGATGTCAATGAATCAAATATCATATAGATTGGGTGTGGTTCACTGATGGGGATGATCGTCATTAGTAATAGTGTATGGTAATTGAATCGTGAAAGGATTTATAATTATATGGTTTACACCTTGTGTACATGTTCTATCCATACTGCGGATGATGTAGGGAACAATAAGTGGTATTCTCTATCACAAGGATGTGACAGATTAATCTGAATACTTTATAAGATGATTATATGTATTATAGAGAGATAATAAAATCAAATCCCCTTTTAAATTTCTTAGTATTGTGGGTGTTGATCGAATGGTAGGTGAGATATTTTACAACTTCAAACAACTTGCACGTGTTTTTATATTAATAAATCGTGTACCGAGAAGAACTGTAAGGTATACTATGCTGGAATCTTTTTCAAATGTGGTAATATTTGGATGGATGGGAGAAGGGAAATAGCTCATCCCAAATTATTTTTATACATTTTTCATTAGTTCGAATACATTCTATTTGAGGTGGATGTTCATTGGAAAGAAAGAGAACCCAAATTATTATAGATTCAAAATATACTATCGTCTATGAATGTTGGAGAAGAGGATAATTTGGATCAATAAGGACATAAAACATTTCTTCCAAAATAAAAATGAGTAGTTTTGATCCACTTTCTTTGAAGAAATTGATACGGGTTATAAGGAATCGGATTGGGGAGCAATTTCGGACATTGAAAATGACCCCCATAGGTTAATGAGTGATGAGGATGGATCGGGAAAAAGAAATTTTGGGAAACATCTCTCAGATAATTTCATAGAAAAAATGGGGTAAAAATCAAGGCCTCCCATGGAAAACTCCACCATACAAAAAAACATGATTAATAGATCATCATGAAAATTAAATGATCATAGAACTGATAAAAGATTGTCTTGAGAGGAACAAGCTAATTATATTATTCATGAGGTCGATATGTATGGTAATCTTGATCCATAGTCCAATGAAATTGTTGAGAATGATCAATGTGGAATGATCATGAATATATAATTCATTATGGGATATTAGGCTTATAAGGAAATCTTCGTAGAGAAAAATATATCCTAAAATTTTATTTCTATAAAGATTTCTAATAAAAAGGATGTTAAAATAAAAATGGTTCTAATCATCCTAATTTATTATAATGAAGATATTCGAAATGAATAATTCAAGATCATCATATAAATGCAGTGTTCTAATCATATTTTTGAATGACCACTACATGACATTTTGAAGGAAGAACAATTTTCTCAAATTTAAATACAAATACAAATTTTATATGTGGCTTCAATGAGGGGAAGACAATGTTGCAGGAACACGTAAGACCATAGGAATATATTTTCATGCATTTTGAGAATCTTATCTGGTAATATCAAATAATTTAGTTAGATACTATAATATGGATATTTTATTTTAATAATAATTATAAATAATTTAATATTATTTGGAATGACCAGGGTTTATAATTTGAGCATTCAATGTTCATTTGGTTTCATGTAATCTATTGGTTTACCACATATATTTAAAAGTGAATTTTTGAAATGAAAATTTATATTTGGATGTGTGGGGTATCATTAATTTAATAGGGTGTACCATAATCAATGAAGAATAATGGTGATGGTATTTTCATCGATTAAGGTGATCCATGGAATATAATGATTGGGTTGAATAATTTTATTTGTTAGGAGAAAAATTAATGGGAAATAAATTTGATTCATTAGTGTTTATAAAGAATATGTCAATAATTAATATAATATCACTTTTTAGGGTTTAACCAGGTGATAAAACATTTTCATATGCACCATGCAACTGTGTGAAGATTTAGTCAATGCTAAACAAACCATTTTTCAGATAATTAAAATAAGTTCATATTATCCCCATGTTCATCCACATTCTTATATCCAAATATGAATTTATTTCCATAGAATATTCAAAAACATTACCAAAACATTGGATGATTTTTACTCCCAGAAAAACATTGGGTTCTTGATTAGTTTTTATACATCATGGATATAATATAATACAAGGGTGGAAAGAATTTAAATTCGAAAAATCTATTGAAATCCATGATTATAATAATAAAATGTGTTTTATATCATTGTATCCTCAAAATTAGAGTATATTTCGTTGACATAGGCATGAGATCCAAAGAAAAATTATTTTTAATTAAAAAACATACTTATTTCATTGAATAAAATCCAATCAAAACCTAAAATAAAACAGGGATAAAAATTGATATTCAACTAACATGAATAAAAAAAATTCATGATATAACATTAAAAATTTGATATATAAAAACATTATAAATTATGTTATATTTAGAATACAAAAAATATATTATCAAGTGTAATTTGAGACTATAAACATTTACATATTTCCTAAAATAAATCACGAAAAATTATCGTACAATATGTCTAACATATATATCATTATAATTTAATTAATAAAAAAATCATATCTATTTGTATTTATATTCATGAAAAATATCATTTATATAAACAAGTGATAAATTTTTTCTTAAATAAGTGTTTGTTTATTTATTAATTATATATGTTTTGTAATAGCATTATAGGTGATAAATATTTGAAATTTGATCAATTTTTATATGGAATTGATGAAAAGAAATTTGGATTGAATATAAAAATTATTATTTTTCAAAATAATATAATGATTATTGTATTCATTTTTTCAAATATGAAATAAAAATAGTAATATTTTAGTCATCCTTGATAATTTAATTGTTTCTTCATAATCAATGACCTTAATACTAACATAAAATACCCAAAAAAACTGATCATTATGTACAAATTTGTAAAATATTTTAATAGTAATTATATTAAAATAATCATTAATGATATACACTTATGATACTTTTGATGTTGGTAGATTAATATATCTGAATATGAATACATCCCAATTTATTGAAATTTAATGAGGTAGTTTCAATGAAATTTATATTTAATAAAATAAAAATGATCATCTATTGTCTTTATTAAGGTGATATATTTTTATTTTATAAATTTTTTTGAATCATTAATTAATTTTAAATTATATTCTAAATAAAATTAATTATGTCGCACTTTAAATCTATTTATGATGATAAATTTTTTAATAATAGATTATTATTGAAATAAAAAAAAATTATTCTATTTGGAATACCACGATACATTTTTAACATAAATACAATATTAACCCTTTGATTTTAATTTTTAAAATAATAATGACAATCACAACAGAAAAAAAAACAAAATTCATGATTCCATATAGGTATTTATTTGAACGTATTCACATATGATGATTTTATTTTCCTAAAAATAATGAATGCATTAAAACTATTTATTATATAAAAAATTAACAATATATATATATATAATTATTAAATATTAAATTCCCCTTTTGGACCATAAGATATTGGTTATAAAGGAAAATAACACCTTCATTAATGGAGGCGGTAATCTGTGCATATGGCCAAATCATATTTTCATTTTTCAATTGGATGAGTATAATGGTTGTTAATTATTATTACATTATGATAAATAATAATAGAATACATAAAAAAATTATGTTACAAAATTAGGATGAAAAATTTATAATTTTTATGTAATTGTAGAATATAAAGTGTCGTTGTAAATAATATTATTTAGATTGACCAAAACAAACATTTCATAGATTATCCTATAGATGTGTTGGATTATGATTGAGTAATGAGAAAAAAATAATAAAGGAACTTAAGAATAATGGGTTTTACAATTAGGTAGGTTTCTAGTAGTGAAAAAATTAAAGGTTATTTATTTATGGGGTATTTGGAGATACTTTTAATACGTGTAATGAATATAATTTTTTAAAATACCCTATTATATTTATAAATCATTTGTAAAACCCAAGTAAATTATTTCTTAAATTTAAATTAACAGATTTATGAAGTTATAATTTTGATACATCATCAACAATTAAATTACAAACATGTTGTATGAATTTTTCAACTATTTTACACTATATTTACCTCATTTTCTAATGTAGAATTATCTATTGAAAATTGAATATAATATTTAATTTTATTAGTTACTCCAAAAAAATTTAAAAACATATAATTTAAACCTACAGTGTTTATATATGTAATATATTTAATAATATTATATTTTTAAAATTTACATATATTAGTTTTAAATTATTAATCATATAATTTATATAAAATCATATATTGGGAAAAGTGTCATACCTTTTAAAATATCTAAAATAATAGTATAAATTAAAAATTCAATTTTAAATTTTATAATGGTATATAAAAAAAATATATTTGATCAAAATAATTTACTTTTTTGGTTTATTATATTCTTATATAATTGATATGCCATAAAAGTTTTTTAAGATAAATTGAATTTATATTTTTCATCTAAAAATCATGAATTTTTGTGAAGTCCTAAAATATCATCTTAACTTATAATATATATTATTTATTAAGAAAACAATACATTATAAAAAAATGTATCAACTATAAATTATAACAATATATATTTTGGAATAATAGTTCATTATAGTTTATAATGAATAATTGTTCAGGGTATTTTATACACCTTCTATTGTTGGGACTCCATATTTATATTAAAAGGGAGTGTTTGTTAGATAATATTTGAACATCTATTTGATCATGGGATATGTGTTCCCTTTGGTGTCCATTTTGGTTCTTGTTGATCTATAATCATTTTTATAATTTGAGCCACATGTATTGTTGGGATTTAACTAATCATAAATTACATGGTTTTGGGATATGTGATTAACATATTTGGTAGGTTTTAAAACATTTAGTGGGTGGTTTTTTGGATGTATTGTGTTGTAGTTAACATTTTTTGGGTCGATAAAATTATTTGTTTCAATATGTAACAATATAAAAACCCAAGAAATTATAGTAAACACCTGCAATTATATAAATAAAAATTTTGGATCAAAATATAATTTTTTATTGTATAAATGCAAAATATAACATCTAAAAAAATATTTCAAAAAAAAAATGAATGAAATAAGAGGCATTTACATATATTAAAGAACCTAAAAATGGAATAGTTACTTCTCCATTGGAATTGTATTATAAACCATATAAAATGTAAACCAATCAGTAGATTGGTATCTTTACCCATGAATTTAAACAAAACATATCCATCCTATAAATGAAAAATTGATATACATATAAAATGGAATAAGTTAATTAATATAATAAAAATTTTAAATTTCTTATTAGTATTTTCATCAAACATAATTATTTATTTACAAAATAATTTTTAATAGAATTATTTAAAATAATATTTATTTACATATAATATAATAATTTATTAATAATTTTTGGTATTATTATTATTATAATATAATTTTAGAAGACAAGAATTGATTATTTCAATGTGTTATAAAAGAAGTTGATATTTTAAAATTTTTATTTATTGAATTAGTGACCACATACAATAAATATTAAAATTTATCATTTTTAAAAAAATATTTTAGAAAAATTTTGTTAATTATTTAATTCTACTCATTAGAAAATTGTTACGTCAGAATTTTTGGATTTTTCATAAATATTTGAATTTTTTTTAATAGTGAACTATGAGAATTTTAATGTATTAGATAGATACATTAATTTTTGAGTTGTGGATTATTTATAGTTTATATATATACCTTTTTATAGAACTAACATGTAATATTTACATTACATAGTCATAGAATTCCATATTTTTTATAGTCTTGAGTCAAAATAATAATGAAAGGAGTAAAATATTAAAAAACACCAATCACCACCAATTCATCTCATATCTAGTAATATTAAATTGGTGTTAAATTTTTTACAAATCCTCATCCCATGTCTAATTCCGAAAACTTGGAGGTTCTGGTCTAAAAAATATACTAAAATATATTTCCCTAATGTGGATCGTAAGCAGGATAATTCATGAGGTAAAATAACTTTCACTTTCTATATTTTATATTCACATTCTTTTCATTTATTATAATATCCTCACCATATCTTTTAAAACATTAATGGTTAATATATTATCTTATATATACTAGAATTTCAT
Source organism: Viscum album (assembly GCA_963277665.1). Classification (NCBI taxonomy): domain Eukaryota; kingdom Viridiplantae; phylum Streptophyta; class Magnoliopsida; order Santalales; family Viscaceae; genus Viscum; species Viscum album. Next base: position 2,133,437,472 of record OY728147.1, on the reverse strand, counting down.
TATGTTACTAGAAACTCAACCATCAAGTATCTTATCCTCTTTCATTAATTCTCAAAATTAAAATATCATATGTGAGGTATTTATGTATCATCTTTTAGGATATAATGATTTCATTTTCCATTACTGCCTTCAATGATAATAATAAAACCATCATAATTTTTTTTATATATTTTAAAATTTATTTTATTAATCATTTGTTTAATTGAAACTAAAATTTATACACATTGAGGAATAATGATACATAAAAAGTTTCTGATGAATGAAAAACTGCCAATATAATAAAAAGCATTATCACTACTGTCTTATTAAATGATTCACTCACACACAAAATAACCATATAAAGAATATAAACATTTAATATTTTTTATTTTCATTAATAACATATAAATTAATTTCTATATTTCAATTCCTATAAAAAAAATATAATTCATGTATTTATATAATTGATCCAATCATGAAAACCAATGAAATAAACACACATAGATGGATAAATTTAATCTAATAACTTTAAAAATATATAAATGAATGTCATATAATTATACCAAATAATATAAATATTTTAGTGATTATGAGTTCTTTTATTATTGTATTTAAACATATTATATAATACATTACGATCAAATGTATAACACTTTTGGACTGTAGGTTTGGTATTCTTTCTTAACCACCATTTTGCGGGAAAGTTGCGCTATTTTTCTCTTTTCCCATGTATAATGATTATTTATTTTAATATAATTATTATAAATTTTGTGTATATGATCAAAAATCTTATATACCGATTAGTGAATAATTAATTTATGGGGAATTATATTTTTTTAATAGGAATCCTTCTTAATTAATCCCATTAAGCAAGTCCAATAAAAAGGAACTTCCAATTTTCGTACCAATTTTCAGGTGAAATTCATAATATTATTTAAGCCACCATTATTTTTATAAAATATATATCTTTATCATGAATAACAATATTGGGTAATATATGGATATATGAAAACAATTATAACTTTTCCCTTTAAAAATTTATAAAACATTTCAATCTAACTAGACCGATGTGGTTATTTTCTAAATGATTTTTAAACACTATTTTACATGTTTTAAAATCTTTTTTACATCACATATAATGATATATTCATACTTTTCTATATAAATGTCTATGTATGATTATAATCCACTCATTAATGTAAATCATTATGTTATTCCCTTTTGTTATTCTTTTTGATAACATTTTAATGCCCATGTATTTTAATGAGAATCCCATATGTTTATGAATGATTATTCTTGCAGAACACATATTTGTTAAAATGTTATGATTATTTTTACGAGATAAAAATACAATTCATTTTGGTAATTATTAGTATCTTTAGACTTTATGTGGGGTCATTGAGTGGACCTAATTATTTTAAGAACATTAACCTCCATGTGCAATGGTTATGGATGTTTTCACTTAATAATTATTATGTCGTGTTTTGTATTGCTTCTATATTCCTATGATTAAATGATAATATGTCCCCATGATTAACATTTCATGTTTCTCTATGTTTATTCATTAATTTATCCTTTTAATTTCCGGGTGTTATTCCTTCTACCACATGTGTTTTTCATTATTCTTATGTATCCATCATTACTGGTCTTTTGACCTCCTTGAGTTTGGTCATATATTCCCTAAGGTATCATATGTATATCTAGGATATCAATAAAAGTTGAGGGATAATTCTGTTTGATTAAAATAAATATTTTTTATTCTAATTCAATGTTTTCAGTTTTCTATAACAAATAATAAAATTAAACTAGACATTATGATAACTGGAATTTAATTTGATAGATAATTATTCCAGAAACATTTTATTAATATGTGTAAAAGTATATGGTAACAATTTTTAGTCTCACGTATCATGCTAGTTATTTTTTTGGATATTATTAACATATTTATTTATTATGAACCCAATGGATAATTATATAACCAAAATTATCATAGATTAAAACTTTTAGTATCACAAGATAGGATATACTCTCCATTTTCATTATTATCCACATATAACCATTGTTTTATTATTATATTATTATTAACTAACAATTAAATCCCTCCAATTGTATTTTATTTCTAAAAATTAAATTATATAAATAATATGACCTGTTCCAATATTCAATATGATATGAGGTATTATTATTTCCCTAAATACATGCCAAATATAATGAGAATTGTTGATCAACATTCATTATGATTGTTTCTCAGATGTCTCATGTTATGAATAATAATATCCAATGCCTCAAACAATCCCCTCCTAAGAGAAATGAAGTTGTAGTTAAATATTTTATAGTGTGACGGTCTCCTATAATTAGTTGATATCATGATCCCCTCGTCACCTAAAAATGGAGTAATTATTTCAAGAATACATTCTACATAATTCAGTTATTAGAAGAATAGAAAACAATGCTGGATGTATATCATTTTGATGTAGAAACTGATCATTAGTGAACACTGATCTAGAACAAAATGTCTAAGGAAAAATTTATTTTGTGGAATGATAATATTTCTATAAAATATTTCCATCCACACTCATTATTAATATAGAAAGGTATTTATTGGACTAATGAAAAAGGAAGAATATTTTATTAGATCATATGAAGAATACAACTAAAAGGATTTCACAATATGCCTCTATGATATTAATGAACCCTAAAATCAAGGTGGTTCAATTAATTAGTTTAATAAAGTCGATTATAACAAATGCATTGGCGATTAAAGACATTAAATGTTATAATGATATTTCACATTGTTCCCTTTTGTCTGAAATGAAGATCAAAGACTCTCAGTGTTCTCATGGTCCTAGTAGAGAAATGTGCCTAATGGATTTCAATATGGCTGAATCAATTTAATATTCCTGTGATGGAGAGAAAACCAATATCCCAAAATTCAAAAATGATATAAGAAGCATCATGGATGCTGCATAAATATAATAATGAGATGATTCAAATATTTAAGAGAGGGGCCTATTTTTAATAAATTCATAATGGATATGAACAATAATAGAAATGTTAATTAATTAAGGATTGTTTATATCAATAACTGACCTATAGTGAATTGTTTCAAATACATGGATCCTAGACATTATAAATGACATTTTTCAAAGCCAATAGTTGATGGAGGAAATGGAAAAAACCATCCTCCAAGGATGTAGGGAAGGGAATATTCTACCACCACTACTGAGGTGGATCCGGAAAAAGATATGGTGAAAGTATTATAGTTATTCAGTAAAGAATTAGTGAAAATAATATTTAAATCTATTTTTATGCTCAATTTCAATTGATGAAGGATTAGTACACCAACTAAAATTCCTCCACAAATTATGGTGGTTTATTTATCACTGAGAACAAGAAATACATAAATTGTATCATCTAATATATATATACACACATAAGTTAATTAATTCTTGACTCACCCTCGTTATAAATATTGTATTTCTTCATCTATTGGATTTTGATGGTCTTTGGGAATGTATTGACTGTCTTTATACATATAATAAATAAACTATTAAGAAAGGGATATCACCCTTCACACCATTAGGCATCATACTATTTGTTACTTTTGTAAGTTTGATAATGGGTCTTCTTTAGAATCATCATCTAAATTTTTTATATAGTTGGATTATGAGAAATCGTATCTATGTCAAATTATTGATACATTGGTGTGAATCCTTCTCGAAGGTATACACTTTGTGAGGGACTACACCAATTTATTGCTTTATGAATTTCATGATCTTCTTACTAATCAAGAGATGTTGTTCCTGATTGAACTTATTTTATATTTTTTACATATATAAAAAAAATTATATATAGAAACCATCAAGATTTAGTATATGATGAGATAGTTATAGGAAAGTCTGAAAAAAAATTTATAATTGAGTGCTTCACCATGGAGTGAACTGGTCCACTATATGATGAATATGGATAGATAAATGTGTTTCTTCTATAATTATATTAAGGATAATAAAATCATGTAAATGAAAAATAATCCACTACCATGGATAGATTACTTGTTTAGTATACTACATGGGTTCATGTATTTCTATAACGATGGACTTCCATCATAATATCACCAATTAATATTGAGGAATGATGATATTTCCAAGATTTTATTTCAAACAAGGTATGAACACTACGAGTTGATAGTGGTGACCCTTGGGTGAACTAATTATCCAGATGTTTTCAAGGATTTATTGAATATGTTCTTTAATGATTTCCTTGAAAAATTGTTGGTGTTATTTTATGATGATATTCTAAAATATACCATGAGAGAGAATGAACATGAGAAGAAATTGAATTTTGTTCTAATGACATTGCAAAGGGAGAAACTATATGCAAATTAAATTAAATATTATTTTTGGTTGGAAATTGTTTCATTCTTGAGGAATTTTATCATCACTAAAATAAATATATGTGGACTCTTCCTAAACAAACACATTTGAAGGGTGGTCTATAAGAACATCTATAACATAGATCCTTAGATTACTTGTTCTATCTTAGTATCTCCAACCTTTAGTATAGAACATATCATTATTTTCAAACAATCTAATCACGATGAGTCGAATGGGTGTAATGTTTTTCTAGAACTATGAATGTGAACACAACATCAAACAGTTAAAAAAGAATCTTATCACTAAAATAGTGCTCACACTAAAAATATTTGGGGGAAATATTTGTTGAATAAAACGATTTTTCATTGATCTTCTTTGTCAGCATACTGATGAAATAAAATAAAGTTATAGACCATGGTTAAAACATGTTGAAAATTTTTGAGAACAACTAACCCTCGCATGATCTGTAGTTGGCATCTATTATAATTGTTTTGAAAATGAAGAGTTATTATATTTATAGGGAGAAGTGTTAGATATATATAGAGAAAAAGTGAGGAAAATATATATTCACATGGATGCATATTAATATGTTCCAGTGATTAGTTTATGATATCATAATAGATTGGGAATTCACAATACACTACCACCATATTAAAGAAAATAATATGGCCGATTCTTTATGTAGAAAAACCCTCCACCCATATCAATAATGATAATTTATATGGATCTGATATTCATATAGATTCAACGGATATAAATGGGAATCAATAAGGATTTAAAATCATCAATATGTTATCATATGATTTATCAACCATCCTTTATGGAGATAATAATGGATGCTCAAATAAATTATGTGGAGTTCCGATTAGGGTGGAATCCATGGGAGATTTCATATCTTATGATTGCAAAATTAATTGGAAAAAAATGTAAGATTTGTGTCTCAATTTTGTTTACTAAAAATATGTGGTTAAAAAATGAGATTATAAATGTCACACATAGATCAATATTCTCTTTCCACCATTACAGCTAAATGATGTATAGAGATCTCTGAGGGCACTATTTTTTTCAGTATGATAATGAGATAGTCATATATACATCTTTGGGCCTCATTTGTAAAAATTTGAATGATGAATGGAAATAGTTTAAAGGTATAATGAATTCATTTTCCCTACCAACATGGAAGTGGAAAAATATTACCATGGAAGTTTTCACTAGAAATACAAAGAAATCTAGAGGGAATTATTCTATATTGTTCATTGGGAATCATCATACAAATAAAACAAAATATATAGAAATTTGATAATAATTCTCATTGGATCGATATTCTAGGATATAAAAAAGAGAAATGGAAACTCTAAATGGTATTCCAAATTCAATTTTTTCATATCAAGATCAATGATTCCCCGCAAATATCGGGGTTAAAATCCAATATTCTCTGAACACTGTGTTGAGTATTAGTAATACATATCATCCTGAAACTAATTGAAAATATGAGTGGACTATCTATTAATTGGAATACATGTTGATAACATGTTCTACTGAAGTCAATGTAAGATAGTGCCAACTTATGAATCTATTTGAGTTCACATCCAACAACAATTTACACCGGACCATTAAATTGGATCTATATGAATACCTTTATGGGAAAATATTCATCACTCCAACATTCTCCAAGGAAATAGGTGGACATTATCCAGTAAGCCCAGAAATGGTCGATGAAAACGATGAAAATATAGAATCCATTCAACAACACATCAAAGAATTCCAAATTCAAAAGAAGAGTCATACATATAATCATCAATGTGATCATGTGTTTTTGGTTCATGTCAAGGTATTCCAACACATATAATTGTGGTTGAGGATCATGAGATTTGGGAAGAAGGTAAATAACCGACCTAGGTACATCGAACCCTTCATTATTCATTATCATATTGGATTTGTGTCCTATGTATAGAGGTTTCAAACAGACATGCCTCTATTAAATGATGTATTCCATATATCCCACCAGAGAATGTAAATTCCATATTCCTCTAATATACTGAATTTTAAAGAGGTATTTGTGATGACATCAACCCAGATTCCACTTAATGGGTGCCCTAATCTCTATGGGCCACATGACCTCAAGTTCATCTTCACAATCTAGATAGGTTGATGACTAGAAGAGAGGGCCTGTAATGTGAATATGGAAAGACTATGCCCTCATTAGTATAGATTAGCACAATAGAAGAAACATGATTAATAGTAAATAGTAGAAGTAATATAAATAAATATATGAATAAAACTGATTCAATAGATAATAAATAATAACAATAATTATATAAATTGGATTAGTGATGATGAAATATCATGTCACATAAAATCTTGAAAGCAATGATAAATGACAATGTGAATTACATGTTTCACAGGGTAATAGAAAAAGTTTTCTACTCCAAGAATACTGAGATACCACTAGGTTATTTGGTATTAATCTCCATCCTATCTACACACAATCACGTATTGGACTCTGCATGCTTCCCATTTTCAATAATTGTAACCTTAAAACTGCATTGGGTACCAAATGGTGCCCGAAGAGGGTGTCATATTAATTTTAGTGGGTCACCACCAACAATGTCTATAACATCCGTCCCATGTAATATAATATAGAAATGTGTAGGCATGAAAATATAAAATAAAAAAATCATTACAATATAACTAAATAACAATGTACTTGTAACTGCCCCGGCTAGTGTCTGAATATATAACCTGTTTATATTATTGATCAATTACCATTTAATGAAATTAAGTGACGTGAGGCCTATCAAACATTAACATATTCTCATGATAGTATATATTTAGTGATGGAACCAAGACATAATATGGAAACTATACAACGATATCCAGCGAGGGTTTTTTTGTAAAAAACCAATGTAAAATAAACTCATGGAAAGTTGAATGAGTTGTATCTTAGTGTAGCGAAGGGGTAAGAATGTATTAAAATGACTATAATCCAAGGAATTCCGTAATAAGGCACATACTTGGTACATGTTTAGTGACTAATGTAAAATGGGTATAAGCAAAGATAGGGCCACATAGGCATTAACCATAGCACCTATTAATCACTGCAGGATCCATAGAGTGTATCCAAGGAATCCTATACAAATTAAAGGGACTGAATGGTAGTATAAAATGAATTCATATAACATATAAGAACTAGATTCTAGTTGGGTATCAACATATGAATACTGTATCGTTGAATCAGAATGATGTTCCTATGAATGAAGGCATTCTCCTCTCAAAATCAATAGCGATATCGATTTAGTCCATTATTATTTGATATTGTAATCGTGTAATAATGTAATAATTCATTTCATTCATGTAATTCCTTCCATTTATGTGGATATTATATGTAGACTTGAAACCAATTATTTATTTTTCTTATCATTTCTATCCATTAGTGTGTATAGGCTAGGTAGAATTTAAAACATTTAATCATGTTTTAGTAAGCTATTAATGATTATTCAATTATTGGGGTTCCCTCCACTACCATCCATCAACCGGGAATGGGGTTCTACAACCATGTAACCATTGTTCTATCTTTTTTGATAAGGCTATGTTATAAAAATTGTATACATTCCATTTTATATTTCATATTTCAGATTTTTTAAAAATTTGTAATCACTTAACTTAGGTGAGTCACGTGGTGAGTATATAGGGTACATGAAATTGTTCAATTATCATTAAAAATCCATTTATTATAATGAAGATTCACCTTTTGGATGGTCATGAAAAGGCACAAACTAACGAATAGTCAAACAGTCTGAAACATTAAAACCCTATTATTGCATAACCTACGATATGATACAAATTGAGTTTGGGGTTAAAACACTAACCACTAATCACATATATGGAAATAGTTTAACCTTACGATTCTAATAAGTATAATCATGGAATTTTTATTAAAAAATGGTTTCCTACAAAACCGGTAGGCCCCACATGAACATTCCATCAAGATAACACATTTGGGATGAGTTATTAACCACCACCTTTGGGTTGTACGGGCCTTATCCTCTATTACCGGCACTACATTTTCCATGGATCAGAGTAGATCTATGAAAAGGTGAAAACAATCACATGGAGATATTTAGGTCGAGAGTGTAAGAGAAGAATATAATCTAAAATTGACATTAGTACATAATTTTGTGCATCCAACGTGACAAACAAAAGCTTCATCGGATGAATAACGAAGATGCTTTCTTTATCCATAGCTTATGCCTTCAAAAATCTCCAAAGGAAAGAAAATAGAGGAAAATAACACGGGATCATGGATTAGTAGGAAGGGTAAGGAATACTATATCATCAAGGGTGTTTTGGTTATTTTACAGAGGTTTTTAGCCTATACATGGTTTGTCTACACCGTTTTTCAAACTGTGCTCAAACCGTGAGAGATGGTTCTGCACGAATATGGGAAAAGGGGTGTAATCACAGTTTGGTTGCACAGTCATGATCTATCCAAGAGAGGTGAAACTGTATGAAAAAACCCAATCTGTAGGTTTAGGAAAATTATGCGCGAACTGTGCTTAAACTATGCGACATGGACTATTTTCCAAAAAAACAGGTCTTCCAGACTCCAAACAATCCATAGACACCCTCAGAACCGTTTCTAAATCAAATAGAATCTATTTAATGTATGATGAAAATATTCAGACATAAAAAATATCGTTAACTCATTGAAAACCATGTTTCATAAGGTATTTTTGGAAAATGGTCTCTTTTTTGTGGAGTAGCTAGTGAATATCTATGATCATAGCGATATTGTTTTAGGCTATTGTACCACTAACCTCTTCTATGTACTATGGTACAACCTTACATAAAAAAGATGAAAATAGGAATATGAGGAACTAATGAAGGATAGGTAGCCTCACATATTTTCTATATAACATATAAAAATATTTTTCGAGTGATAATATCCTTAAGGGTTAAGAATGTATCAACACATATTTCTATCAATGAAAATTTCCATTATTATAATTTTTTCACGGATGAAAAATAATTCAAAATCACATAGAGAAAACAATTCAATTATTAAAAATTATGAATTAATGAAATAAGGTATATATATATATATAAATTCATTAACTTAATCCATTTTAATAGTAACATGATCTTTGGAATTATAATATGAACAATATAAATATTAAATTGACCGATCGAATTAAAACTATTTCAATGAATGTATAATTTTATTTTTATATCATATAGATGAAAATATTAAATTTTTTTATCTAGTAATAATTACATGGTTTTTTAATAATGAATAATTTATTATTAGTAATTTTTATCCCAACATAAATAATTATTTACAATTTTATAATTATTAAATTTATTTAAAAAAAATTAATTTCATAAAATAAATTCATAACATAATATTTCATTCATAGGAATAAAATATATGTTTATTAGAACATATTTACTTTTTATAAAGTGCTATATAATTAGATTTAATTTTAATATTTGTATTTTTAAGAAAATTATATATTTTAATTAAAAATAAAATTTGTCATAAATGTATTTGTTTTCTTGAAAATGTAGTTTATTATTTAATTATAATGACCGGGAAAGTGTTATGGTGTGTTTTTATTCTAAAATAGTTGTTATTCAGTCAATAATGAAATAATATAATTTATTTTATAATCTAAATACATGAATTTTATAGTCATGGATGATTAATAAATAATGCAAGAACCTTTGGTTAAAACTCACATTCACATGTTACTATACATATTCATAATAATATACACTATTCATAGTAATGATCCAATTTAACAAAAAAATCAGTAAAACAAAAAACACCCCTCCCCTCGACTATTAATAGAACCACCCAACAACTATTCTATTCACACATATTAATCACTAATGATTTATAAATTTATATATAATACCATTCAAAATTCATTTACCTTTATCTTGGAGGATCATTTCTCCTCAAATTACGCAAACAATTTTCTCTACTATGGTAATCAAGGAGAAAATCAAGAGCAAAAATAGTCTTACTATTTCATTATATTCTTTTCACATTATTTTATTTTATTATAATATCCTCACCTAATAAATACAAACATGAATGATAACTAAAATATCATATATATATATAATTTTATATTATTAATTTAATGTAAAATCCACCATCATGCCACTTATCTACTTCATTTTATTCAAACAGTGTAAATATTATCCATGTGGTATTGATTTATCGCCTTCAAGGATGACAAGTTTTCATTCTCATTTACCCAATTCAATGCAGAAAAAGAAATTATAATTGTTTGAATACATATTAAAATTTATTTTATAACCATTTATTGTTCTGAAACAACCATTTATACACAATAAAAAATAATGAAAAAATAGTTTTTCATGATGCAAAAAACAACAAAATTATCAAAATTATTATCACTAATGTATTATCTAATGATTCATCATCACCCAAGATAAGAAAATGAATTATATAAAATTATAATCTTATATATTTTTATTATTGTCAAATATTAATTATTCTTATTAATTATTAATTTACATTATCTTTCACACATTTATTCAAGTGAATAAATCATGAAAATAATATAAATAAAACCACTGAAACAGTGAAAATGAATCTTATAAATCATCAAAAGTACCATAAATTAATGTAATAAATATATAATAAATAATTTAAATGTTGAAAATGTTCTAAAATAATTACATGATTGATTTAATTTGATTATCGTAGACATTATATAATATATTCCATTGAACATTTTTCTTCCATCATGTTATGATTTTTCACTGTCTTCACCAATATAAATGATCATTATTTTTATATAATTATTCAAAAATTTATTTATATGTTCTAAAATCATGTCTCCAGGTCATTACATCAATCATTTATATGGAAATATATATTTTAAAAAGTATCCCTTTTCAATTCTCCCCAATAAGAAATTCCGATAAAGGGAAACTTCATAATTTCATTCTAATTTTTATTTGAAATAAATTATACATTTTACTACACAATTCGTTTTATAAAATAACATGTTTTATGAGAAAAATAAATATTGTTTAATTTCAATTTGTATAAATACAATTATACATTTTTATTTTTAATAAATAATTTTAACTTGCAGTTTAACTACCCTAAAATTTCTCAATTTTTATGTTTTCTAAAACATATTTTTCAGGTTTTTATTTATGTTTAAATTTATTATCATGACATAAGAATGAGTATTCATTATTAATGTCCATTTATTATTTAAACCATTTTTTAATTTAAACTTTTATGATAGTAAATTTTTTTTGTTCTTTATGACATGATTATAATTCCCACTTCATTCAATGGGAAACACATATTGTTACGTTTGACTATACAAGTGGAACAAATATGAATGAATATTTAATAATGGGTGAACCTAAATAAAAATCCAATTCATTGGGAAATTATTAGTCTCATTAGACATCATGTTGGGATACTGAGTGAACATGATTCCCTTATGGGACATTCTATTCCATGTTCAATTTTATTGGAAGTTAGATATGACCTGTGATTATTACATGTTGTGTGGGGTTTTAAAATTCCAATTAGTCAATTATCAAATATGTCGATTCTCTACATGATAATATTTTTAATTATTATTCACTTTTTATTCTTTTTTATGTCATTATTTTATATCTTCATTCCAATGTTCTATCATGTATTCATCTATTTATACCCTTATATGTTTTTTTGGGTCATTCCTTTTGTCCATGTTTTCCCCAAGTTATCTTATTAAGATTTTGGACCTAAATGGATGTTTTGATTACTTTATGGATGACTAAAATAATTATGTTTTAATATATTTACCTGTTTTCAATTTTATTTACCAAATCATCAAATGACATTAGACTATATGGTCAATGTCATGAGATTTGAAGGTTAATTATTATTATCATAATGTTAAAACATGTTTAAAATTATAGATTCATTGTAATTAACATATACTATTATTTTATTTTTAACATATGTATCATGTAATTGCATAACATTGTATGTGAATTGTAGTGTCTTCATATGATTTGGATCATAATTCAAAAATGTGAGACTAAACAAATAGCGTAATTGGTTTCACTATAATGTGATGATAAAAAAATTTTACATACAAAAACAGTGTGGTATAACTTGGGGAATACATATAAAATGGTGTGATCATAAGAGATATGAAATAAAAGAAAATTGATAAGGAAACATGACATGTGATTCAATGTTATAACATGATATCATAAATGGTGATGCCTATGAGTAATCAAATGAAACATTAAAATAAATAAAATTGTATCATAATTCTCAAACAAATTATAGAACATGGAAATAATATATTACATGACATAAATATATGTCAATGTTATCGATTGATAAAACCTCAAAATGTGCAAAGCATCTCGTATGAATTATGTTCACTCCCTAATCCCATAAATGAAGTATCATGTGACTAAAAAATTATCTAATTTATTGGATTTTTATTTCATTCATGGTACACCCTTAACATTCATATCATTCATATTAATTTTGTTTTGTATCAGTAATTCATTATAATGAAATAAACATAAGTATAACAAATGGAATGAAAATGGGATCCATAATCAGACTCCTATCAAAATCATAAGAGATTTTGTAATGAATGAATTGGAGAAACCTTTATAAAATACATATTAAATCGTTAAATTAATTGAAAATAAGCTTGGTATATTTTATCGAGATTTATAATTATAATTATTTATAATTCCATGACATTAATTATTTTATTCTTTGAATTAATTTGATTTAAAATATTACATGTATAATTTCTTGAGGAAAACACCCTTTTCATTTAGAAATCACCTATAAAAAAAATATATCAAAATTATTTTAAAAAATTATTTAATTGAAAATAAAAATATAATCATATAATGGGATATTAAAATATTTGATTGATTGTGACTATATTAATTTAACTACATGATATCGATGTTAAAAAATATTTATTTCACACTATTTTAAAATGGTAAAAAATTATATCTTTAATAAAAAATCAATAATATTCATTTAAAAAATTATAATAAATTTAAACACGTGGAAAATATCTAATATTATTAAATTTTTATAATATTAAAATATTTCATAATTTTTTTTTAGAAAACATGTATAAATAAAAAATGATTTTTGACCAAACAGAGAAATAGAGTAAAATTTTCTTTAAATCGTTATTTCATTAATTTAATGTACCTGATAGTAGATAATTGTATTGTTACATGAAACTATAAGGAATATAGAGATTATATAAAGATATAATATTTTTAATTCTAAAATATTAATATATTAAACCAAAGGAGTCAAAAAGATAAACAGTTCCAAATAATGATGAGGTTGATAAGTAGACTATTACAAAATAAGTAACATTTTATAGTCAACCCACCAAAAATAAGTAACATATAATGTAACATTAAATAAAATTAATAATAAATTTTCAAGAATATTATAATATAAGTGGAATTATATGAACCTTATGAAATACAAAAGTGGAGAATTATGGAATATGTTTCAAAAAAGTAAAATATAGATGAGAATTCTCATACCTCGAGTTCGGACGGTTCATGAATGTCCATTATATTCTACGTAATTAAGATATATAAATTTTAATATTTCATAAGAACAAATTCCATATTTACTATATTATACAAGTACCATATATTTCATTTATTTTAATTAAATATTTCTTTACACATTCCTTTATTTCCATGTCAGGTGTTTTGAGGATACTCAATTAACTATTTCAAAACAATATATATTTATTGACTATGGTAAAATGGATCACTGTTATATCATTATTATAATAATAGTAATGACATATAATATTTTTCAAGAATAAATTATACTTTTAAAATAAACTGTGAAATACTGTTATGAAAAATTAACTACATTACAATAATGGAGAAAAAATATAGTACTTACAATTGAGTAAGCATTGAATTTTAAAATTATTATGATTGATAGAAGGAAAGTCATATTTTATATATCCATAATTATTATTATATAAAAAATATACTATTATTTTTTTAAATACACTTATATATACAATCCAGTTGATTCAAAAATTAACAATGTATCCCATTCATTGTAGCGTAATAGTCCATCGTACCGCTAAACATTGTAATAATTTCCCAATAAAAGGTATGATAAAAAGGTATATGATATTTATAAATAATATAACGAATAATATTTCAGGAATATCATATGTAAATATTAAATTCATCATCTGGTGGAACTATGATAGGTGAGGATGGTAAATGAATTACATTAGTTCGTGAGGCGGTAGTCTGGTTTACAAACGAATTATGGTTCCATTCCACAATTAATGGATGAAAATATGGATGATGCACATAACCTCGTCCTCTCATTAATATGTGTTATATAGTAATATTTTAGTATTCATTACATGAAATAAAACCCCACACTATAAAAATTTATCTCCACTACAATTGAAAACTCAAACATATAAACAATAGGTCCATATGTGTGCTACATAATCTCCCACTATGTTATTAATTTATAAATCCATTGTTGGAAAAATAATACACAATACCCTGAATCACAACTAGATAACATGAAACATATATATTTTTGATATGAAATTATCATTAAGGATAAACGTTGGAGATATTAATATATCATTATCATAAATTTTTGAGAACAGGAGAATGAAATTTTAAAATAATACCATACATCTCATAGATAAAAAAATGAACCATCAAACCGACATTCTAAAATGAAAAAGGTGAACGTTATCCAGTAAGACCAGAAATGGTCAAAGAAAAGGATTAAAATGTTGAAACCATTCAACAACACATCAAAGCATTCCAAATTAAAAAGAAGATCCATGCAGATAATCATCAATGTGACCTAGAGTTTTTGTTTCGAGTCAAGGTATTCCAACACATATCTTCGTGGGTGTGGCTCATTAGATTTGTGAAGAAGGTAAATAAATAACCTAGGTACATCAAACACTTCATGATTATTTATCATATTGGATTTGTGTCCTATGTATAGAAGTTTCCATCAGACATACCTCAATTACATGATGTATTCAACATATTCCACTTTAGAATGTAAATATAATATCCCTCAAATGTACTGAATTTTGAGGATGTATTTGTGACGACCTCAACCTGGATGCCACTTAATTGGGGCCCCGATCACAGTGGGCCACATGAACTCAAGTGAATCTTCACAAATGTGATAGGTTGGTGACTAGAAGCGAGGGCCTACAGTGTATCTATAGGAAGAAAACACCCTCATTATGATTTATTATCACAACAGAAGAAAAATGATTAATAGTAAATAGTAAAAGAAATATAAATAAACATATGATTAAAACTGATGCAATGAATAAGAAAGTATAACAATAATTATAAAAATTGGATTAGTGATGATGTAATATCATGTCACATAAAACCATGAAAGCAATGATAAATGAAAATGTGAATTACATCTTTCATAGGGTATAAAAAATGTATACTTCAAGTATATCGAGATACCACTTGGTCATTTGGTATTAATCTCCATCATATCAATACACAATCACGTATTGGAATATTTATGCTTCCCATTATCAATAGTTGTAACCATGTAATCTACTTCAGGTACCAAATGGTTCCAAAAGACAGTGTGGTATAAATCTTAGTGGGCCACCACCAATAGTCTCAATAACATCCGACCCATGTTATAGAATATATAAATGTGTAGGCATGAAAATATAAAATAAATAAATCATTACAATATAACTAAATAACTATGTACCTGCTACTGCCCCGTCTAGTGTCGGAACATGTAACCAGTTTATATTATTAATCAATTACTATTTAATGCAAATAAGTACATGATTCCTATCCATATTATACATACCCTCATGATAGTATATGTTGTACCCCTCTCTCTTATATTTTAATGATCACAATCACTCTCATCGTGTTCTAGCTTGTTTTCAAGTGTTTTGATGCTAGGAAAAAGGTTGCCCAGGAGTTGGCCCAATAAGGCTGATAGTGGACTCTCTGAGTCCACCGGCCAACCGGTGGATTCCCACCGGCTCGCCGGTGGTCTCTGGAAGAAGCATTGATTTCTGCCAGATCCACCGGTCAGCCGGTGCTAGCGCACCGGGCAGCCGGTATGGGCACCGGCCAACCGGTTCTTGCCCACCGGTTCTTGCCCACCGGCCAACCGGAGGACCCATGCAGTAGGCTTGCTCACTGCCTGGTGCCACTGGCCAACCGGTGGATGACCACCGGCCAGCCAGTGGAACCCAGACAGAAAGCCTGCACTGTCTGGACCACCGGCCAGCCGGGAGCTCAGCACCGGCTAGCCGGTGGACCACCAGCTGGCCGGTGAGACACCACCGGCCAGCCGGTGTGCCCAGTCAAACTAGTTGTTGGGCTTTGACCAGACTTGTACTTTTGACCCCCAAGGGCTCCGGAAGCCCTCCAATGGCCATATTGAAGTGTTTATGGGTATTTATCCTATAAATAAAAAACCATGGATGTCGGGAACACTACTGAATAATATTTTGATGTCTTGATGCTCTAAACGACAAATATCCAAGGCCTCTTGTGATCTATTGCCATCCTTGAAGCTTGAGCTCCCTCTCCATCAGCTGCTCTCACACTTTTGGCGCTCAAGGATTCCGTGTGTTTGTATTATTTTATTTGTTTTGATCTTCATTGGGTTTGGATTAAAACAAACCTATCATTTCCATTCTTTCTTTCAATTGGGTTTCTTGCTACAACCATAAAAAAAAGAAAGTTGTACGAAGGTGTTCTAGCCTACCTTAAAATGGCTAGTGGGTTTCTTGCTACAACCATTAAAAAGAAACCTGACGTATGAATCTCTCAACGGTTCTTGTTGGGAGCGGAGACGTAGGCTTGGGAATTAAGCTGAACATCATTATAAAAATTATGTCTTGCCTTTTTTATTTCCGCTACATTGATAATTCTTTTAAATTGATATTATTTTTGAAAAGGCAATTCACCCCCCCTCTTGCCATCCTCTACGACCCAACAATATATTCATTGAAGGATCCAAGACGTAATAAGGAAACTAGACAATGAAATCTAGTGAAGTGTTTTTTGGGAATAACCCAATATAACATAAACGCCTGGAAAGTTGAATCAGTAGTATTTGAGTCTAGATAAGGGTTAAGAATGTAATACAATGATTGTAATCCAAGTCATTCCATAATAAGTCACCTACTGCATACATGTTGATCGACCAAGGTAAAATGGGTCTAATCAAAGATAGAGCCCTATTGGCTTTAACTGTTGCGCCGACTAGTCAGTGCAGGATCCACAGAGGGTATCCTAGGAATACATTAAGAATTAAAGGGATTGAATGGTAGTATACTATGAATCCATAGAATAGATAATAAATAGAGTCTAGTTGGATATCAACCTAATAAAACTGTATCATTGAAGGGGAATGGTGTTCCTAAGACCGAAGGCATTCTCCTCTTAGAATCGATGGTGATCTCGAGTCAGTCCATTCTTATTTGAAATTATAATCATGTAATAATATAATAATACATTTGGTTCATTGAATTCCCTCCATTTATGTTGATATTATAAGTAGACTTGAAACCAATTATTTATTGGTCTTAGCCATTCCTTCCATTAGTGTGGATAGGACAGGTGGAATTGAAAACATTTAATAATGTTTTAGTTATCTATTAATGATTATTCAATTATTGGGGTTCACACCACAACCATCCATCAACAGAGAATTGGTTGCTACAACCATATAACCATTATTCCATCTATTTTGATATGTCCATGCTATAAACATAGTATATATGCCCTTTTATATTTCATATTTCATATTTATTAATCATTTGTAATCACATACCTTATGTGGGTCAAGTAGTGAGCAAATAGGGTACATGACATTGTTCAATTATCATAAGAATAAATTAATTATAATGAAGTATCACCATTATAATGGTCATAAAATGGCACAACCTAATAGTGAGTCAAACATGTCAAAACAGTAAAACCCTATTATGGTATCACATTCGACATGATATAGATTGAGTTTGGGGTGAAACCACTAACCACTAATAACATATATGGAAAGAGCATAACCATACGATTCTAATAAGTATAATCATAGAATTTTTATAAAATAAATGGTTTCCCACAAAACTGGTAGGCCCCACATGAACATTCCATCAATAGAAAACTTTTGGGATGTGTTATTGACCACCCACCTTTGGGTTGTATGAGCCTTATCCTCCGTTATCGTCACTACATTTTCCACAGATTAGAGTAGATCTATGAAAAGGTGAAAACAATCAGATGGTGATATTTAGGTCAAGATTGTAAGAAAATAAGAATATCCGAAAATGACATTAGTACATACTTTTTTGCATCCAACTTGACAAACAGAAGCTTTATCGGATGAAGAACGAAAGAGATTTCTTAATCCATATATTAATACTTAAAAATGCTCCCAAGGTAAGAAAATAGAGGAAAATATAACTTGTTGTTGGATTAGTAGGAAGGGATGGATTATTATATCATCAAGGGTGTTTTGGTTATTTTACACAGTTCTTTATCTTATACATGGTTTGCCTACACCATTTTTCAAACTATGCTCAAACGGTGAGAGATGGTTCTGCACGAACATGGGAAAAAGGGGTGTTTGCACGGTATGGTTGAACATGCGTGCTCTATCCATGAGAGGTGAAACTGTCTGAAAAACCCCAATCTATAGGGTTAGAAAAATTGTGTGCAAACCGTGCTTAAACTGTGCGACATGGACTATTTTCCAAAAAAAACAGTTCTTCCGAGCTCCAAACTAGCCCCAGACGGCCTCAGAACAGATGCTAAAACAATTGGAATCTATATAATGTCTGATGAAAATATTTAGAAAGAAAAAAAGATCCTTAACTGATTGAAAACCCAGGTTCTTATAGTTTTTTTGGAAAATGATATCTTTTTTTTGGTGTAGCTACTGATGATCTTTGATCATAGAGATAATATTTTATGCAACAGTACAACTAAACCCGTCTAAGTTCTATGGTTGAACCTTATGTAAAAAAGTATAAATATAAGAATATGTGGAACTAATGAAGGATATGTACCCTCACCTATTTTCTACATAACATATAAAATGATATTTCGAGGGATAATATCCATAAAGGGTAAGAATGTAACAACACATATCCCTATTAATGAAAATTTCAATTATTATAATTTTTTCACATATGAAAAATCATTCAAAATCACACAGAGAAAACAATTAAATTATTATAATTTATGATCGAATGAAATAAGCTGTATATATATAAATTCATTAACCTAATCCAACTGAATAGTAACATGAACATTGTAATTGTAATACGAACATTATAAATAGTAAATCAACCTATAAAATTGAAACCATTCCAATGAATGCATAATTATATTTTTAAATCATATAAATTAAAATATTAAATTTTAATATCAAGAAATAATTACAATGTTTTTTAATAATGAATAATTTTTTCTTGGTGTTTTTTTGTCAAACTTAAATAATTATTTAAAATTTTATAATTATAATATTAATTTAAAAAAATAATTTTATAAAATAAATTCATAACATAATATTTTTTTCATAGGATTAAAATATATTTTTATGATAACATTTTTAATTTTTATAATGTGTTATATAATTAGTTTTAATTTTAAAATTTGTATTTTTAAGAAAATTATTTATTTTAACTAAAAATAATATTTCTCATAAATATATTTTTTTCATCAATATAGAGTTTATTTTTTAACTATAATGATCATGAAATGATTATGGTGTGTTTTTTTATTTTTCATAAAATGGGTGTTTTTAGTCAATAGTGAAATTCTATAATTTATGTTATAATCTAAATTCATGAATTATATAGTCCTGGATGTTGAATAAATAACGTAATAACCTTTGTTTAAAACTCACATTCACATGATATTATACATATTCATAATAATATACACTATTCATAGTATTGATCCAATGTAACAAACAAAACTGTAAAACAAAAAAACACTCATCTCCTCCACTATTAATAGAACCACCAAAAAACTATTCTATTCACACATATTAATCACTAAAGTATTATAAATTTATATATAATACCATTAAAAAGACATTTACCTATGTCTCGGAGGTTAATTTCTACTCAAATTACCAAAAAAAATCTCTAATGTGGTTATCAACGAGAAAACTCAAGAGTTAAAATCCTCTTACTATTTCATTATTTTCTTTTCAAATTATTTTATTTTATTATAATATCCTCACCTAATAAATAAAAACATGAATGATAACTAAAATATCAAATATATATATATATATATAATTTTACTTATTAATTTAATAAAAAATCCACCATCAAGTCTCTTATCTACATCGTTTTATTCAAAAAATATAAATATCATCCTTGAGGTGCTGATGTATTTCCTTCGAGGATGACAAGATTTTATTCTCATTTACATAATTCAATGTAGAAAAAATACATTATAATTGTTTTAATAGATATGAAAATTTATTTTATAACCATTTAGTTTTCTAAAACAACATTTTATACACAATAAATAATAACAAAAAAATAGTATTTTATTATGAAAAAACCACCAAAATAATCAAAATTATTATCACTAATTTATTATCTAATGATCCATCATCAACCATGATATGAAAATGAATTATATAAAATTTTAATCTTATATATATTTATTATTATTATCAAATATTAATTATTCTCCTCAATTAATTTTTTAAATGATCTTTCTCAAATTTATTCAAGTAAAAAAAATCATGAAAATAATAGAAATAAAAACACACAAATAGTGAAAATGAATATTTTAAATCATCAAAATTTCCGTAAATTAATTTAATAAAATTATAATAAATAATTTAAATGTAGGAAATTTTTTAAAATAATTAAATGATTTATTTAATTTGATTATACTAGACATTATGATCAACTAAAGAACACTTTCATACATAAGGTAATATATTCCTTTTGAACATTATTTCTTTCTTCATGTTATTCTTTTTCACTCTATTTAAGAATATAAATAATCATTTTTTCATATAATTATTCAAAATTTTATTTCTATATTCTAAAATCATGTATCTATATCCTAAAATCCAACATTTATAGGGAAATATATATTTTAAGAAGGTTCCCTTATCAATTCTCCCCAATAATAAATCTCTATTAAAATAAACTTCATAATTTCTTTCCAATTTTTATTTGAAATAAATTATATATTTTAATCCACTATTAATTTTATAAAATCTTATTTTTTATGGGGAAAATATATCTTTTTTAATATAAAGTTATAAAAAAACAATTATACATTTTACCTTTTAATAAATAATTTAAACTTTCCATTTAACTACCAAAAAATTTCTCATTTCTAATGTTTTATAAAACATATTTTTCATTTTTTTAATTTATGTTTACATATATTATCATGATATAAGCATGGGTTTTCATTATTAATGTCCATTGATAATTTAAATACATTTTTACATTTAAAATATTATCATAATACATTTTTTTGTTCTTTATGACATGATTATGATGCCCACTTCATTCAATGGGCAACACATATGGTTATGTTTGACTATTTAGATGGAACAAATATTCTTGAAGATTAAATTATGGCTGAGCCTGGATAAAAATCCAATTCATTTGGTAATTATTAGTCTCATGAGACTTCATGTTAGGATATTGAGTGAACATGGATCCCTTATGGGACATTCTCTGCCATGTGCAATTGTCTTGAAAGTAAGATGTGACCAGTGATTATTTCATGTTGTGAGGGGTATTAAAATTCTAATTAATTAATTCTCAATTTTATCGATTCTCTACCTGATGTTATTCTTTATGTTTATTCTGTTTTTATTCTTTTTTATGTCATAATTTAATGCCATCATACCCATGTTCTCTCATTTATTCCTTTATGTATACCCTTACAGGTCTTTTTGGATCAATCCTTTTTTACATTGTTTCCCCACGTTATCCTATTACGATTTAGGTCCTAAATGTATGTTTAGATAACTTTATGGATGATTAAAATAATTATGTTTCATTATATTGACATGTTTTGAATTTTATGTACCAAATCATCAAATGAAATTATTCGATTTGATCATTATCTTGAGATTTGATGGTTAATTAGTATTATAATAATGTAATTATATGTATCAAATTGTTGGGTCATTGTAATTAACATATACTATTATATTATTTTTATCAACAGTTTCATGTAATTACATACCATTGAACATGAGGTCTAGTTTATTTGTAAGATTAGGTTCATAATTTATAAACATGAGACAAAACACATAGCTTAATTATTTTCACTATAATGTGATTTTAATTAATTTTTACAACAAAAAACAATGTGTTATACCTTGGGGAATACATATAAAAGGGTTTAATATTAAGAGAGATGTTATAAAAGAAAATTGATAAGGAAACATGACATGTGATTCAATGATATAACACTATATCATAAATGGTGACGCCTATGAGTAAACAAATAAAAAATTAAAATAAATAAAATGGTATCAGAATTTAAAACAAATTTAAATAATTTGGAAATAAAATATAACATGTAATAAATATAAGTCATTGTTATCAATTGATATATCCTCACATGGTGAGAAGAGTCTCATAATGGATTGTGTTCACTTCCTAATCTCATACATGAAGAATCAGGAGACTAAAACATTATCTAATTTATTGGATTGTTATTTAATTCATGGTACACCGTTCACATTCAAATCATTCATAGAAATTGTGTTTTGTATGAGTAAATCATTAGAATGAAATAAAAATAAGTATAACATATGGAATAAAAATGGGTTTCATAATCAGAATCATATCAAAATCAAAAGAGATTTTGTAATGAGTGAATTTGAGAAACAGTTATAAGAAATGTATTACCCCATTAAAATAATTGACAATAATTTATGTATATTTTTTAGAGATATATAAATATAATTATTTATAATTCCATGTAATAAATTGTTTTATTCTTTGAATGAATTTGTATTAAAATATTACATATATAGTATCTTGAGGAAAACACCCTTTTCAATTATAAATCACTTATAACAAATAAAAATATATCAATATTATTTTATAAAATATTCTATTTAATGATAAAAATATAATCATATAATGGGATATTCAAATATTTGAATGATTGTGACGATAAAAATTTAACAACATGATATAGATAATAAAAAAAATTCACACTATTGTAAAATGGTTAAAGAGAATCTCATTAATAAAAAATAATTAATATTCATTTATAAAAATATAAAAAATTTAATCATGGGAAAATATTATATATTATTAAATTTTGATAATGTTAAAAAATTTAATTTTTTATTAAAAAACAAGTATATATAAAAAATGATTTCTGACCAAATAGATAAATAGAGTAAATTTTTTCTCAAATCAATATTTCATTCATTTATTGTACCATATAGTAGATAATTGTGTTATTACACGAAATTATCATGAATATATAGATTATATAAAGATATAATATTTTTTATTCTAAAATATTGATCTATTTAACCAAAGGAGTAAAAAAATAAACTATCCCAAATAATGATGAGGTTGATAAATAGACAGTTACAACATATGTAACATTTTATAGTCAACCCAATAGAAATAAGTAACATATAATGTGACATTAAATAAAATTAAAAATAAATTTTCAAGTATATTACATTAAATGTGGAATTATATGAATCGTAAAAAATATATAATTGGGGAATTATGGAACATGCTTCAAAAAAGTAAAATATAGAATAGAATTCTAATACCTTGACTCTGGACAGTTCTAGTATGTCCATTATATTCCAAGTAATTAAAATATATCAATTTTAATATTTCTTAGGAACCTATTCCCAATTTACACTATTATACATGTACCATATATTTCATTTAGTATAATTAAATATTTCATTACTCATTCCATTGTTTCCATGTCAGGTGTTTTGAGGATACTCTGTAAATAATTTCAAAATGGTATATCTGTATTGACTATGGTAAAATGGATCATTGATATATCATTGTTATAATAATAGTAATGACAAATAATATTTTTGAGGAATATATTATACTTTTAAAATCAACTGTGAAATAATGTTATGAAAAATTAACTACATTACAACCATGGAGAAAAAATATCGTACTTACAAATGAGTAACCATTGAATTGAAATATTATTATGATAGATATAATGAATGTTTTATTTTATATTTCCATAATTCTTATTATATAACTAATATAATATTATTATATTTAATACACTTATATATACAATCCATTTGATTCTAAAATAAACAATGTGTCCCATTTCATTGGGGGGTAATAGTCCACCGTACCAGTGAACGTTGTAATAATTTTCCAATGGACAGTATTATAAAATAGTATATGATATTTCTCCATAATATAATGAATAATATTTCAGGAATATCATATTTAAATAATAAACTCATCATCTGGAGTAACTATGATTTTTGAGGATGGTAAATGAATTACATATGTTCGTGAGGCAGTATACTGGTGTACACACGAAATATGGTTCCAATCCACAATTAAGGGATGAAAATATGGATGATGTACATAACCTCTTCCTCTCATTAATAGGTATTATATATTAATATTTCAGTATTCATTTCATGAAATAAAAAACAATACTATAAATATTTATATAAACTACTATTGATAACTCAAACAAATAAACTATATGTCCATAATTGTGCTACATAATCACCCACTATGTTCTTCATTTCTAAATACATTATTAGAAAAAAAATACACAATAACCTAAATCATAACTAGAGATCATGAATCATATAAATTGGTGATATGAAATTCTAATTACAGTTAATATTTGGGGATATTAATATGTAATTATCATAAATGATTGAGAACACGAGAATGAATTTTTAAAATAATACATTACATTTCATAGATAAAAAATGATTAAATCAATAAAAATTTGTTATTAATAATAGATGAATATAGATGGAATCAATGAAAATGAGCAATATCAAAATAAAAATTATGTAAAACAAATATTATATTCCTTAAAAGTATAACTAGAAAATCATTTCCTTATTACTGAAGAGACTTGTCCAATTATATTAAAGTGGTACGGGATTACTCTCCAAATAATCAAAGTAGTTACTGTTCAATATTGAAATTAATATAGTGGAAAAATGTAATTACTGAACATGGTTACCACCCCATTCCATTTGATATTATCTAAAGAGATATAAATCATTTTCTAATTCCTTGGATGGAGATATTGGACTTACTCATTTCATTTTAGAATAAAAAAATTCAACCAAAAGATCATATAAAAATCATCATATCAAAACACATTAAAATAAAATGGGATAAAAAAATCTTTCTTCACATGATTACAATTCTAAAAACTTGTTTTCATAATCATTTCATCATTTTATGAAAACATAACAGCAAGAAAATGTATAATGTTTTTTAGTAATTTTATCCTGGTATAACATGTGGAAGGGAAATAGTATTGAAAAACATAAACATAAACCCTTTTGACAAAGAATATGACTGAAAGCCTTCGATAATATCCACATTAATGAATACATAAAACAAAAAGGATTTAATATTACATGAAAAACGATTGTGGAATATCATGTTGGATATTTATTGAGAAAAATAATCTTTCAACATTGAAAAATTCATTTGATGACTCAAAAAATCATATATTTTTTGAAAAACCATTAAATTGAAATTAACATTATAATATTTATAAAAATTAAATTAATGATTCATAATGACGGAAAAATATTTAATTAATGTCATACATCTTAAAAAAATTATTCTACATACTTTTTTTGGTGAAAGTCAAAAGCACCTAATTTGGAGAAAAACAAGAAGATTAATTTGATTTTTTTTTAAAAAGTAAAAAAAGGTTACAATGTTTTTAAAAATATAACATTAAATTATTAATAAATCTATGAAAATAATTTTTGAAAATTAAAATATATGTAAGAATATTTTTTTTAGACCGAATATTTAACTAATCTCATTTTTTAGTTAAAAAATCTTATTTTGAACACTTTAATAAATATAATGATGAAAATAATAAAAAATTAATTTTTTTGAAACAAATATAGTTGAATAAAATTCATGATATTCCATAGATATATTTTACAATATTTGATAAAATGATACAAACTCATAAACAATCCCATGAAATAATGATATTTTAGCATAAATGTTTTACCACATTGGTATCTCTTAAATCATAAGCCACATGCAATTATAAAATTAAATGTAACATAAAAAAAATCATTTCAAAAAAATAGAGATATTATTATACTATGAGTTTCTATATACACATCATTTAATTATAGAGTTTAAATAAATAATGTAAGATCCGAAGAACACAATGTATGTAAAAACTCTTTAAAATATGTCACATATTTATTCATATACATTTAAACCTCAGTTACCAAAAATAAGTTCATTATAATTCTATTAGTGAAACATAATCAACTATATCACACCACATATTATTATTTATGTTATTTTATTACACATTTATTAATGATTCGAAATTACAATCATGTTCTGGGTAATAACGTCTTTAATTTTCATGTATATTTGGTTTTGGAATATTTATAAATTTCATGATGATCATGGTTCCAACAACTCCATTATTTCAAACATGATATAAATATAATATATAATAATTATTTATGTATTTTTATTAATCCATTAATGTGATTAATATAAAATTAATTAAACCATTTATGATGATGTTATGTAATATATATGCATGCACACAATTTCAATTTTTTCAAAAGATAAATATAACGAAATTTAAAAAAAATATTGTCTTTTTAGAAAATAATTACATGATTTTTATATAATTTAATAATCAAATGTACCATTATTATCATATATATAATTATTAATTTATATCTAAATCGCATTGTTACAGGAGGCAGTAGTCCATCGTATACATGAGAGACATTATCATGTTTTAACGTAATGGAATGTAATAAATTAAGGTTAAATTATTATTATATGTGTATAAATAAATTATTTTTATCATATATAAGCATATAATATATAATTAAATCCATATATGAGATTTTTTTAAGGAAACTAAATAAAATACATTTGTGAGGAAGTAGTCTTCCATACATTTGATCGATATTCTGCATTATAATTATAAGGAAGAGGAGAAATATGAATTTTAATAAATTAACATAATAAAAAATCTGTACGTTGATGATAATGATGTTATAATATAAAATAAAAATTTAAACATATTATGGGGGAGGAAGAAAAAATATACCAAAAACAGAAGACTATAATTTTCCCTTTTCATCACGAAACCCCTTTATGAATATACCAAAATACATATATGGATTTTATTATTAATAATAGAAGGTATTTATAGATGTGGTGAGTGAGTTAAGTAGGAAATTTGAGTCATTATTTTTTAAAAAAATATTATTTTGAATTTTAATTTTAGAGGCAATGTGGGGAATCCATTAATAAGCGTGTGAGATGAAGCACATAGAAATTACAAAATTATTAACGTTTACACATTTTTTTCACATTACAAAAAGTAAAAAAAAAAACTCTGTAATTATAAAACATTTGTGTATATAAGGTCCATATAAGTCCATAACATGGTTTTTGGAGAATTATATATGTCATTTTACCTCAACTATTTCAGTTTAATCCATTGTAAACACGTTTTAATGTTAAACCCAGAAATTAATGATTACTATTTCCACTATCAATTATGGTCAAAATTTCATTGAATAAATTATATAATATTAATTATTCTAATTACATATATGGAATAAAATTTAAAAATTCAACTTATATAGGCTGAAAATTTAAATTTAAATTTAATCACATATACACTATTAAAACGTTTTTCACAAATAGAACATTATTAAAAGATTGAAATGGTTTTTTTCAATATTTACCATGAATATTATTATAATGACCTTAATATGATTAATAATGTTAAGCAATAACTAATTTATCCTTTAAAATAAATTTTAAAGGAAGCTTATTAGTATATTTCATTCAACTAAAATATATATTTCATTAAAATCTAGTATTATCCACTATTCATTAAATGAATAAAAATTTAATAAAATTAATAAAATATTACTCAATGATAATATGAGTTGTGTGATTAAATATTAATTTCATTTTTAGAAAAAAAATTTCTAGAATGGGAATAATTAATTTTCATATTTTTTCTCAGAATGTAATAAAATGAATTTTTAGAAAAATATTGGTTTCAATTTTTATAAAGTATTTAAAAAAAATTATGTAATTTTTTGTCAATAGGGTTTTATTATATTATAATTATTATTTTAAATATGTTAATACAAATTTAGAAAAACATTTTTATCAATAAGGTTATTATGTTCTTTTTTAAATAATAGTATTAATAATATATCACGGTACGTTAAAAACTTTTTGTTTCATAAAATAAATGATATTGATGAAACATAATTTATTCAAAAAAAATATTACAAATAATATCACGGTGTTACAATACAGAACTATTAAAATAATTTTTTAGTATATATTTTTATTACATTATTATTAAAAAAAATATGGATTCTTCATTCTTATTATATTTTTGGTTCCCACATAGAATCTTCAATCATGAAGTCTTCCACAAACCATTTACCATGAAAGTGGTATTGTTTAACTGAACATTATTTGTATGATATAGAATAAATATAGATATATCCTTACAGTAAACAAAATTATTCATTTGTATAACCATATAGTTCATTAAATGCGAGGTATCGTCTATTTAAATCATCAAACGATATATATGAAACACATAGTATACTTGATGGAGATTGAACGAATTATTTTGTTGTAGTTTTGATACTATAAAAAATTAATAAGGACCCATATATCCAATTATTAGTTTCCCTTTCTTAAACAATATAATAAAATTTATTCTTGTAAATGTTTTTAGAATCAAATTTTCACAAACATTATATTCTAGATAACACTAGTTATTTTCAATATATATTTTATGTCAACAATGAGTTGTCATTTTGTATTGTTTAATTAATATGACATTATATTACATTTCATTGGATAACTATGTTCCAAATTGATTTATTTTTCTATCAAATCCACAATGAATTGGATTTCCATATATATATATCAACTAGGGGATTCAAAAAGAATCATCTAAATGCTTGAGTGGATGCTATTGTATAAGGATAACTCAACTATATAGAGTTATTAAAAAAAATGAATCCTATAAATCATTATAAAAAACTATACTCTCTGTTATGAATGATTTTCTCATTTTGACCAAATTAAGAAGAATTATATTTTGTTCTAAAACTCCCCAATATATCAAGATCATAATAAATACTTCTCATAAAAATTTCCAAAAACATCTGATCCCAAATAAATAGAATTGAATTTGTTACTCTGTGAAACCATACATTTTACCAAAAGTATATAATGGAAATATGATGTAGACTTAAATATTAACTATTATAAATAATGTGTTATGAATTTTTATGGTGGTCTACTATAACCCATATTGCATTATTTACTTTTTATGTTTTGGGGAGTCGAATGAAAAAAATTCATGGTTGTATTTTCTCATTTTTGTTCTTATACGGTTAATGGTTGTAACAACATCTTAAACTATTTTTATTATCCTTAACTTGTACACACAACAATAAATAATATTCAATTGTTTAAATATCTATACACACTCCATCCAACCAAAAATATTCTTTTAGATGTATATACATCATTTTACTTTAATTATGATTAAATATTGAATAATTATGAGATTAAAAAAATATATGATTCTAAAAATCAAGTATAGATAAAAAAATCCAGGAATCATGAAGTGTACAATTCCATAATGATGGAGCTTCTATTCTGGAATATTTCTCACATTCTATTATAGAACATTATCATATATCTATAAATGTTTTATCTTATCATGGATATATGTTTGAACACATAGATGTGAAATAAAATATTCCCCCACATTCAACATGAATTCAAGATATATCCTTTGAATGTTGATTAATATTATATCTTTTTTGATCTACATCATATATAGTGTATTATGATTCTTTTGACTCGATGAATCTTCCACATTATTCGAATTCATATTTTTGTATCATAATAATATTTCAAAATCCTTAATTTGATCCAAATATCTTCTATAGCACATATTCAACTACTTTTATAGGAATTTACACAATAAATGTTATGATCGGTATATATATTACAATTTTATCCCAAACCATATTGTCTCTATATTTTTTATGAAAAAAATCCTTATTGAACTCTAAATAATGTGATGGGTAAATTTCCCCAAATCCATTAATTTTCATAAGGAATAAGTTTAAATCTTGTCATTCTACTTAATTACACATACAAATCCCTTCTCTAAATAACCACTATCGATTACAATCACATCTCCTCTACAGTTTAATTTTATGAATATGAGAACAAGAAAAATGTTTCTTCATTTCCTTGAAATTTCATTCACAATCATCTATCCAAAGTAATGTGGATTCATTCTAAGTATACCTCCCTAGTGGATTATATATTGTTGATATATTTTCCAATATTAATATATAATATATGACTAAAGTAGTAAAATTTCAAATATCCGGTTCAATGCTTGGTCTAGGAAAAAATTCATTAGCCTCCTCTTTTAAAGGATCTACCTATATACCATACCCTCAGATTTTATAAAAAAACAAATTTAGGAAAAATTAAATATAATAAAATTATCATATTTTTTATCCTTTTATAGGGTGTTATTACAATTAAAAAGTTATATTAATGTCATTCAATTATATTTTGATAAATGAAAACATTTTTAATAAATACTAAATAAATATAATATAATTAATATCTAAAGACAATATCCATTAAATATACGATGATATCATTAGTATTTGGAAGAAAAAATAGTGTCAATATATGGTTATATAGTATACATCTTTTAAGGATTTTTATTATCAGCATATCCCTATTCTTGACCCTCAATGGATGACATAAAAACCTATTTTAAATCATAGAAAATTATTAAAATTTTTTAAGTTACCAAACATGTCATCAATATGGGGTAGATGATAATTATTTTTATCATGATCTTTTTTGACTCCTAATAATCAATGAGATGGAGCATTGATATATCATTCATTTTATCAAATAGAATATATGGAACCTATGGTTACAAAAAAACATTAATGTATCCATTTCATTTTTTCATAGAGAGATTCATCTTAAATTCCTACAACATAATCGGTGCTATTTGATACGGATTATTTTAATTAGGTGTTGTATAATGTATGTGTTATATTGGGAACTAAACATCAAATTTCAATGGAAAACTGTAAAAAGGTTCAATAAAAACATCAATAAATCCTCGCACAATAGGTATATTATAAAATTCATTTTCCCCCACATCTAGGATAAACACCCTATTTGAATAGGAATCAAAATCCTTTGGATGTATATTATTTTTATTAGAATATAATATTTATCATACAACTAATATATGATAATATAATGGTTTATAATATAAATTTTATTTTATTTCTTCTATAATTAAGATTTGATTTCTGTAGAAATATCCAATCCTAGATGATGATAACATCAAATTCAACCAAAGGGAGAATAAAATGTTTTTTTGGATGCCAATTCCTCTATACTTTAATAGTTGAGGAATCAATGAATTATGATGCGGTCATATTAACATTATGGGGTTTTTATTTAAATTCAACAACAATTCATTAAGTTATTGTTTTTATACCCATTGGGAATTATTCAGATATAAAATAATTGGTTGATAATGAGTAACATTGGAAATTATTAGTTCTATAGTTTATGGTAACTATACCGTTCACTATTTATTTATCACACCCCAATCTGAAATAGTTATAATACGAGATTTATTTTATTTTATTGACTTAAATGGTTTCAAAACAAGGTCATAATTATTAACATTATGAATTGAGTAGTAGTCATATTTTACATTCTCTATTAATTTGAACAACCAGAGTATCGGTGTTTTATTATTTTTATATTTCACTATATTATCATCATTACATAACACCATCCAATAACTTTGGAAATCAATTCATCGATGACATTGATTCCCAAAAATAAAATTATAACAAGTCCCATTTATTTAATTTTCTATATATTTCCTTCCACTGTTGAGCTTGAGAGAAATGTCATCTTATTTTATATATGGTTATTAATGTTTCCTTTAACATCCATATATATTTTCATTTAAAAAATACATTTGATGGGTAACCCAAATATCCATTTTTACCATGATAGAAAAATGAATGAATTCTGTATATATATGAATGACACATATGTTAAATGCCACATAGAGACTATTTAAACCAAAATAATAATCTATCACTCTTACTGTCATGCAGGATGATAGTACCAAAATAATACTTCAATTGTATTTTAATGTTCATCTCATATGTACCATCAAATTCATCGTTGTATGATTTAATTCATAGAATTCCATCTACATTTTTATATAAATAATTTGAAAATCAAAATTATTATAATTTTTTCTTTATTTAATCATATTAGATGGAAGAAATTTTATATTATTGAATTGTACTCTTGACATGTTACCACAAATAAACTACGTCACCTTCTAAATGATAGAAAACCAAAATTATTTTTTTCTCTCAATAGTGTGGAATTGATAGTATAATTTCAAAGGTAGTGTCCCATTTCATTTTTACAAGTGGATCATAAGAACCACTAAATAAATATGAAGTCACGTACTGAAGAAATCAAAAAAAAATTCCTATATCATTTTATCATTTGAAATCATACATCATTTATATATTTAAGAAGTTGTGTTTTCATGGGAATATTATTTATCATTTCAACTCCAACAAAATAATTTTACATAGGAGTATAGTAATTTCGTTTTCCATTACACTCATCCTTATCAATGTTATTTCGGAGTCCATTTATTGAATTAAAAAAATACCATAATAAATAATAATCATAATGGGGAACCACATAATGATGAGAAATGAATTTTACAATTCCTAAATCATGAAATGCAATTTTTCTAGAAATTAATCTTTATTCATAACCATGATAATTTTTGGACATTATATTAATCCTTTATGATGGTTTATTAGGAGACGATGTGTTAAACAAAAAATTATCCCTCAATAGTGTCAATTTCTGTGTGCAGAAAATTCCTTCATCAGAAACCATGTAATGGTCAAGTTAAGAATGATACAAATTTTTAGTGTAATTATCCTTAGATAAAACTACTATATAAATATTAAAACCCAAATAAAAATAAGAGGGGTTTATTTCTAGGAAAACAAAAATACTTAATCATTTATATCATTTTTTTTCTCCTATACATATTATTCTCTGATGGACCTAACATGTAATTTCTCATCATTGTATTCAATGGGATTAAAAACCATGCTTCTATTCCTACTATAAAGACACTAAGACTCTAATATTTAGTTAATAAATCCAAATTTATTACTATTCATTATATAAAAATGATTCACAAAAAAAACAAATTCTTTTCTAGTGGATTTTGAAACATGTACAGAGAAACAACGTGTGTATAAATGAGTTAGGTCATTGGTCACTAGGTTCTTCATAACTACCACCCTTATTTGATATATCATACATACTACCATTCCTCATAATCTATAGAACTAAAAAAATATGAAATGTTGTGATTAGAATAATAGCAACAATATTGATTGGAAATATAAACATATAATGAGGAAATGGTTTTGAAAACATGATAATAACATTAAAAAACTATACTGTTCATTTAAAATAGAATAATCATTAGTCATTAATCAAAACAGTTTATATGACATGAATCACAATGCAATTAAAGAATATTATATATGAGAACCTAAAATTGGTTTAAGAAATTGATTTTTTTGCATACAAATAAGCATACAATGTCATTTCTTATTTTCCATGTTTCGTTTCCAAATCATAAAAAGTGGAATAGTTTATCTAACCAAATCACCTAAATGATAATGGTTGACACCCAATAAATTTGTAGTGTAAATATTAATTTAATTAACAGGGTTTAATAAACATTTTATTCTTGTTTATATCATGATATATCAATAAATAACCATTTTATTTAGTGGAAACATAGGTCCCATGGGTCCCATAGTATAAAATCATAACAAAAATTTTCCATGAAATCATAAAGAATTCATCATATTAGAACCCATAAAATAATTATGTTTGAAAAAAAATCTCATCATATAATAAAATAATTAAAATTAATATGTTTTATAATCAAATAATCAATTCATTATATCATAACCCCTGGAAAAATATACGGGTTACAAAAGCTTGTTATCATTTCCTATCCCATTGAAGAAAATATTGTTTCATAAACATAATAATAAACCATGTAAATAAATAATAATAATGGTTTCCTTGGATCATATCCCTTTGTAAAGAATAATTATCATCAAAGGATGTCACTTTAGGTAGAAAATAATTCATAAATAAAAATTTTATAGTTTAATTATTAATATATCCTTCCAAATATGGATAAAACTTTTCGATAATAAAAGTTCAAAAAAAGACAATTATAGTTGAAAATAATTATATAATCCTATAAAAAATAAACAATAATCGATTTTCCATAGAGGTATAAAATTATGTTCAAGTCATATTTCATTAAAAAAAGTTTCATTACTATTTTTGTAAAATTTTAAAATTTAAAAATTTTGAAAATGGAATGAAGATTCTAGTTAAAAAATTCCAAAAATATTCAAAGAAAAATATCTCATAATTCAATCAGTATACGAAATATTTATACATAGAATAACCTATAAGACCTTATTTTTTGTTCTTCACATTAAGGGGATGTCTGCTTCCTTGGTCTCTCTCCTATTAGAGGGTAATAGAGTACCTTATCCTTTATTAAGGACATAGACTCATCCATCAATTCATTTATCTTATTTACACATTCTTCAAACAATCAAATATAATAATTTAATTACTAAGGATACATAGTTTTATGGGTTTCTTTAAAATCCATCTCTTAACCTCATAGATTAATGGATATTCTTTCCTTCGGAATATGAATTTGGTTGATTTCATTAGAAAGAATCATCCATTAGTTAATTAATTCAACATTTTTTATGTTGGATCATGGGGCTTATATTAATGTAAGAATATTTTCCATATTCATAATAATAACATCAGTTATAATTTTTCATTAGTGGATGACATGATCTACGATTTTTCCAATGAAACTCATATATGTAATAGATATAGCAAGAAGGTTTGAACCAGGAAAAACATGATTCCCAAATATATTAATAAAAATAAAAGGATGAAAAGTAGAGCAATGCACAAGTCATATTACATCACATAATAACCAAATTCATTCTTACCTCCATAGTCTAAAAACTCATCATCCGGTCCAGCTGACTCCGATTCTGAGGACTCGTAATTCCTCATCATCTCCAGATATTGCATCTTGCGCTGTAGAATTTCATGAGATTACTTAGGTTTAGTGGCGATCCCCTTCACGATATTTCTTCGTTGCTGCTCTGCCTATGCCAGACCTAGTTGCCATTGGTTTTGGCAAGTCAGAGTAACCTTTCCGAGGTCATTTCTTGATTTTGGTAGCCACATCTATCACTCTTTCTGGTTGCTTCGTACTCCATCGCCGAACAATATTACTGTAACTGGGAATCACATTTTATTTTTCACTTTCAAAAACTTCTCCCCATTTCTCAGGGAGATTAGAGTAATTCATGGCATACACCTCTACCTAACTGTCCTTTAAAGAACCATCATATACCACTAGTGCAAGAGATTCAGTACCAACTGGGCAAGCACACTCATACAACTCAACTTGCATTGAATCCTCATTCTCAAGAATATCAAATCTGTTTTTAAGCACAAAGAAGGTCCATTTTTAACATAATTTTCAAATAACTTACCATTTTACATTTCCTCCAAATCTCCACTTGACATTTGACCTCTTTCAGTATATTGGAAACCTGTATTCATCATGTTCAATTCCATACCTGGAAGATGGGTGTCATTCTTGGCAGGGAAAGATAGTTCTTCAGCATCAATGATCATCTTATCACCTGATCCCACCTTCTCATGACCAGCAAGAACACCAAGATCCATTTTCAATCGCCCAAAGACCTCCACTACATTCGGCCCTGGATCGGAATTCAGAACTTCCTTCTCCACATTGGCTGTATGAACAGCATGCACATGTTGCACTTCTGTAGGACCACCAGGAGGATTGGGGGGGGGGGGGGGGGGCGGTCTGGCTTCCATCCAACGGACCGGCGTTCGTGGACTTATCATCCCTGTTCTTCCTCCCTTGTTTGACACCATAACAATGGATATCCAGATGACCGAGCCGGTGACAAGCCGAGAAAGAATGAACCCAAGACTCAAATGAAACAGGATGCCTGCATCTAAACTCTTCACCAACCGTGATCCAAATCCATTCAACAGGCTGCTTTGAGACATCCTCTTCAACACAGATTCTTGGATTAACCAGATGGCAGATAGTAGAAGTTCTTCTATCAGAGCAGAGGTATCGACCCACAAGCTTTTCCAGCATACACAAAATTGCGGGATTTTGAAAAGGTAAAGTCAATTGATGAAAACTAACCCATGTTGAAACAAAGGGAGAATTTTGGTTCATATACACATCATACGACCAGCGAAGAAGTATGAATTTTCATCTGGTGCATCGGCGAGGAGCCCTAGACCACGCACAAATAAATCCGCTTCCGATGCAAAGAGAATCATCAAATGATGAGTCTCATGAAGACCCACGACCACACACTCTTTCAATCCCCATCTGTCGAAGACAAAGCGATCAAATTCATCCACCGATGGACTTCGGTGATTGAATAGAGTCAGAAGTGTTAACATGGGGAGATTTAATGCTTCACAGAACTCCGAAGTAGAAATTTCAATCTGAGGATCACCAAATAGGAGATCAGGGACCTTCGAGCTTAATGAGTGGTCCGGGAAGGCAGGAAAGAGAATAGGGTTAGAAAAGGGGGTAAAGGGTTTCTTCAAATCTGGATCAGGCGGATCCAGACACTCATCCCCCCGTCCACCACCGGGGAGTGGGGGAAAATCTTCGAGGTTCATCAGCACCGATTGGAGGAACCATCATCATCCATAGGGTTTATCGTCGAGAGTGTCGTTGTCGTCGTCGAGAGCATCGTCATCCAGAATCTTCAGGATATTAAACGTGTTTTATGGGTAACGAGGTATAGGGATGGCCTGCCCACCTGCTCACCGCACACCCCCATCTATGCCCAAGGTGGCCAACCCTTGGGCTTGGGCCAGTTCCCACGGAGTCGAGGGGATGAGAGGTTCGCTGAAAAATGGTGCGCGTTGCAATTGTGAGGACTCGAACCCGAAACCTCAGTGAAGGGTCTCCACTGCCTTGAACCAACTCACCCAGCATCCGCAGGAAAGAAACTTGTTGTATGGGTAACGAGTTATAGGGTTGGCATGACCACCTGCGTGCTGCACGCCCCCAGCTAGGCCCATGGTGGGCAACCCTTGGGCTTGGGCCAGTTTCCACATAGTCGATGGGACAAGTGGTTCACTGACAAATTCTGCGTGTTTTATTTGTGAGGACTCGTACCCGGAACCTCAGCGACGGGTCGCCACCGCCTTGAACCGACTCACCCAACCCCCGCAGGAAAAACGTGTAGTTGGGTAACGAGGTATTTAGGTGGCCTGCCCACCTGCGCGCCACACGTCCCCATCTAGGCCCAAGGTGCCCAACCCTTGGGCTTGGGCCAGTTCCACACGGAGTCGAGGGGACGAGAGGATCGCTGGAGTATGGTGGCGTATGGTGCGCATTGCCTTTAATCTGACCATGAATCATTGGGTTATTTTTCTAGAACATCCACTTTATTTCCAAAGAACTTTTATCGTAGGATTGATATGAAATATGGTCGATGGATTTTTGTGATAGATTGTGGATCAAATTCTGTTTTCCTCTATATATCCTCATTAATTTGTATTGAAATTTATGATCCTATAATTCTAATAGAATATATTAGGATTTCAGAATTGTATTATCTTCACTGAAATCCATTTAATGTCTTCATGAATGAGGTGTATTCGTATTTTTCTTCAATTCAGTTATGTTACATGAGGTGGTTTCGATAGTGTGTCTAAAGGACCTAGTATGTGGTTTCAAATTTACTCATTCCATGAAGGATTGAGGATGAATTTTTTTTAGGGGAATTTTTACATTGTTATGGCCTTTACTAATGGTTTATCTATGAAGTAAGAAATATATAATGGTGATACATTATCAATCCCATGGAGGCTTCAGGGGATTCGAAAGAATATAAAATTCATCCTAAACCTGTAGTCTTATGAGGTAGAGGTAGTAATTGAAAATATAATTTCCTATAAGGAACATATGTTATTAAAAAATTGGAAACCCTAAAAAATAAAACTACAAGATACCATAAAAATAGAGTAATATTTTGGTATTTCAACTTATATATATATCTCCAAGAGGATCATTCCATTACTAAATTTTTGTAACCATTTAATACGATTGGAATCCAATTTATCGGTTCATGAAAAATAATAAAGGCATATTAAGCCCAAATTCAGATAAATATTATGCATATTGGTCAATTTTGGAACACTCATAATGGAAGATACTAATTATAAAGTACACGATTTTACTATGAAAGAGTCAATGATGATATAACCACCCTTTCCTCTATGGAAAATGAACATAGATTGGATGTTATAGGAATTAACAACCAATAAATAATTACAGGAAAAATTGAATTTGGATCTCTGGGATCTATATTGTACATAAGTGTAATAATGTTGTATTATGAAAAGAATACTCTCACTAATACATGATTCTGGACACAAGGGATATTAAAAATTCTAGGATCAGTAGGGTGATGAAAATCAAAACCAATATGGATGACCAATATGAGAAGATTGATATTAATCATCCTATTGATTTTACAGTTTTAGAGTAAAAAGATTCAATAGAACAAGGTTATTTATGTGAAAATGATAAATTTAAAAAATGTACTAATGATGTCTTTGTGTACATTAGTGATCATGAAAACATTTATGAACTCAAAATACCTAAGGTCACAAATGGATCATTGGATTGGGAATCAGTTTTTAATTATATATAGTGTATGTGGAAGGAATGTTGGATGAAAATAAATATATTTTCATAGAGATCATATTATACTATAAATAATAGATAATGTAAGATGTTTTAATTATAAATTAATCATTGGAGGAATTTAAGAGAATTTAGGATAGAGATATTATAGTTGATACAAAGGGTGAGAAACTATATAATATAAAAAAACATGATTTAATATTTATAAGAGGCTTCAATTTAGGTATTATAAATGTATATAAGTGTTTTAGTACTTGGGATAATATTTCTTATTGCATCCTAAATCTCATAATGGATATACCAAAATATAACCATGTTTAAATGATGTTTATATAGGGTTAATGATTCCATTAATTTTAGATATATTTGGAATGGGTGGTGAATTTTTACATAGTTTAAAGATACATTGTCCCAACACATTAAATTTTTTCCTCAATTCCAAAAATAGTTCTCTTTAAAAAAGATAAATAAATATTTATTTAGTGATAGTTCTAAAAATGGATTATGAAAAAAT
Organism: Viscum album; assembly: GCA_963277665.1. Taxonomy (NCBI): domain Eukaryota; kingdom Viridiplantae; phylum Streptophyta; class Magnoliopsida; order Santalales; family Viscaceae; genus Viscum; species Viscum album. The sequence goes on along the minus strand of OY728147.1, from coordinate 2,133,397,272 downwards.
ATTTTTAAAATCAAATAAATAGATAGAAAATATTATTCGATCGATGGGAGAAATTAATTTGTATTTTTTAGAAATAAAAATTTAGAATAATAATTAAATTAAGAGATTAAAAATGAAAAGAACTCTTGTATTTTCTTTGAAAATGCCAATGGAAAATAAAATTCATGAGTTTCTTTAGAGATTCTTAAAACAATTTCTTAATCAAAAACTAAATCATAATCATTAATGATAATCAATTATAATCTGAGATAAAATATTTACCTATTTGGTGTATTTTGAATCATTACACCAATTAATTAATAAAATATTATTAGACATATAGTTTCATGATAATAAATACATTCGTGACATTAAATGTTTATGGGGATATATATTGACCTTATAGAAGGCAATATGTGTCCACCATAGTATATGTCCCAAATAAGGTAAATTTAGACCAAAATAACTTATCTTAATCATGGATGTCCTTCATACACATTCGGAACCCTTGTACAATAAATTGGAAGATTATTCATTTATTAGATAATAAAAATATTAAATATCACCACTATTTTATTTATTTATTACATTTTCGTACATTTTTATCATCAATTTATAAAAAAACATATTTCGAGAAATAGATACATCATTTTTCATGTGTATTTTGTTTGGAATCTTCTGTACATTTACTTTGATCATGTTTTTAAATAAAATTCATAACAATAACTATCATATTATCATAATTTATATTCAATATTCATGTATTATATGGTTTATAAACAGATCCAAAATTCAAAAATAAGCATGTTTCAAACATGTTATTCATTTTACCTATATTTTTACTTAAATTAACCAATTTATAATTTCACTATAATGATAAGATTTTTTAATGAAATATTATTCATTATAGGAAAATTAATATTGAAATTATTTAACAATATTCTTTTATAATGATTCAAAATAATAAATATATTTTATAATATTTAAATTAAAGAATGAGAAGAATAAAATTTAAAATTTATCCTACAAAAAGTGTGGACAATAATTTTTAATGAATTTTATTTTTCCTGAATTAGATGATAATATATAAATACATGAAATAAAAATTAATTAAATTAATATAAATTAATATAAATATATTTATAATATATTTATTTTTTAAAAATATTATTATTAATAATGTTTATATTAAATAATAATAGTTGATAAAACTTATGCACTTTAAAGAAGTTTATAAAAAACAATTTTTTAAGAATAAAAATACAATTATACTGAATTATTTTAAATTAATGATTGAAAATAAATTATTTATAATATAATAATTAATATGGTTAATAAACTTCATTTACACACAACACATAATGTGATCTATATTTTAAAATACTCAATTTAATCAAAATAATTGCTAAATTTTAAAAATTGTTAATTTTAACTATACACTTATAAGTAAAACAATTATGCAAAGTCGCAAAACATCCCCATTAGTTATTTTTGATTTTATAATTTAAAAAATTATATTCAACTTATAAAATAAAATTTTAATAAGTATCATAAAATTTTTTATATTGTAAACTCATAGATTTTAATATGTTTTTTAAGGAAACTTGTCTTTATATAATAAAGTATTCTCATTAAAAGTTGAGTTCATATTTCAAAAATATATATCTATAAATTTATTTTGAGTAGGGTCATTGTAAATATTTTATAACATAGTAATTAATATCGCTAGATGTAATGGATATGTTAAATCATTCATGCATTAATAATAATATTTTATTTTTATATCACCAAAAATTTACTCTCAGTGCTGTATATTGAATACTCTATCAACAATATTGTACTATTAAAATCCAATGGTTTCACATTATACATTTAATAATGAAATAACATATTTTAAACATTCAGTTTTTCGTCGTAATCATGTGTTTCGAATTCATAAATTATTTTGTCATATCCTCTCATAGTATAAATGGTTAGTAAATATTTGTCTTAAAAATGGGAATGAAAATATATCGGTCATAAAACTACAATGCTTCCATATAGAACAACATTGATGGGAATGGGAAGCATTTATTTTTAAATGGAATACCCATTTAGTATGAAATGTTATTTTTTTTAATAAAGAATATGTCAACGATTAATTGAAGATGAAAAAACATTCTATTTAAAGAACTTTTTCGTATAGTTGACGGATCCTTTTACCATATATACTAATGGATTATGGATATAAACTTATTGTAAATGTAAAATTTCATCCATTTATCATTTTTCACCACTATATCATTTTTTCATTTAAATTACGAGTATTCAAGTTGAATTTTAAATACATGAAGCACTACAATAACTTTTTAATATTCCCTCAGTCCAAAAATGGGTAACAATATATTCTTCATATTATTAAATTTTTACCAAAATATTATTGTTATGATAATGTAAGATAACATACAAATTCTTTATACCTCCATACTAATTTCCAATGTAAATATTTAATATAAATAATCCAAAAAAATTAAACCATGCCTTGTAAATAACCACAATATTAAAATTTTTAATTTTCTTCATCCAAAACAATACTCCATATTAAAATGCCTATTATAACTAAGAGATACATATACCTTAAACAAATTAATCATATTTTAGAGTATAATTAAACATCTAAAAATACTAAAAATGATAATTTATTTATCCAATAATATGGTTCTTAAAACAGTCTTAATGTTAATCTATCAAATACTTTTTGAGCATTATATGTTATAATAACCAATAGAAAATGAATTCATGGGGTAGGAACATAAACCTTATCAAACTATATTTTTTTGAAGATCCACATCCATTCTGTATATGAAAGGTTTTTTAATGGAATGATGATTTTATTCTTAACATATTAAAAAAATTTATAATCAAGTAAAAAGTTCACCGTGATCCTATAAAATATCGATGAATTCGATGAAAATAATAAAATATATATTCATCATGTTATGTTTTGTAAAAAATATGGTTTTATATTCATATAATTCAATTAAACAAATTAAAATAATTTCATTTTTACATAATTAACACAAAATCAATCACATCTCAGATATTATATTTTATTCAATAATTTGTTCTTAGATAAAATAACTATTATTAATTAAATCACATATGTCGGTCATTAGTACAATTCCATATATTCTTGAAACCCCTTTAAAATGAATATATTAAAAATACATAGAATATTAATTATTATTATTACTATAATAACCATTATAAAAAATGATAGTTTAGTTCCAACACATAAAAAATTTAAAAATACCACTTGATTAATATTATATAAAAATAATAGAATAATTAATAAATGGATTTGAGAATTCACTTAGATAATAACAAATTTCTCTATATCTATAAAATTTAATTGTTAGTGGTTCATTAGTATTATAATTATTTCTCAACAACATTTTAACCCAACTCATCATTAGTATTTGGAACTTGGGTATATGGTGCCCTTCATTACTACACATAATGATATTTCTAGTTCCATTAAATAATATTCCATTTCATCTTTTCCATCATTTTTTTCATTTATTAAATTGAATTTTTTTATTCATCATAATTAATAATTGATCAAATATGAGATATCATATATCTATCTGTTTATGTGCTTCATAATTCAACTTTTTCATAGTTATTAATCATAATTTCAGAAAACCTTTTAAAAAAGATCAATATCTTTTTTATTATATTAAAATTGGAATAATAATTTCTTTGGGGAAATCATTACAGTCACCCTTAAAAATATTGTCATCATGCATTCTCTTTTTACCTATCATTAACTAAAATGAATAAAAGAACCCAAGATGAGCATACAGTATCATACAAAATGTAAACATTATAAATATATAAGGATGTAATTATATATTATAACTATATCCTGACATATGAATCTCTTCATTTCAATCTATATTATAAATGGTAAAATTTCCAATTATTATTTATAACTTAATTATTTTTCAAGCATATTAAAATATATTGTAATGAGTTTGAGAATTTCAATACCATATGCACTATGAATTTCAAATCATTTTTGTAGCAAAGAATATTTTCATGCATGATGTTTTGATTGAGTCCAACATAATTTTTTCATTTTGGAGTTATTACCCCAAGTTATACCTATGCTAGATTCTAATCTATATATATTATCTATACATGGAAGTAATTTATTGGAACTTACTATTATATACCTCATAAAAATTCCAATATATTTATTTGTATATTTTATTTTACCTAAATATATATATAGGGTTTCACAAAATTATTTTATTTTAAATTTCAATAAAATTACAATACATTGTACTAAATAAAAAAGAGCGAAACTATACTTTTAAAAAATATTATTCTATGATTATAAACCTAAACACCCATTAATTACATTAAAATGATCATGAGGCCTAGGGTCTATCAAAGACCAAATTCATAACAAATAAAAGTGAGTCTAAAATTATTATTTTATTATACATAATGATATATAAAATATTTATCATACTATAAAACTATGTTGGTTAACATATTTGATACATAGATGTAATGGGTGAAATAAAATACCAGTATGGTAATAATCATGAGAAGGAAGCATAATATGTTTTTCAAATTTTTAATATGATATCATAAAATAGAAGGAACATGCATAACAAAATGGGAATGTAACATAAGGAATTGTGTATAATAAGATTATATTAACATATATAATGAGAGAAAAACAGAAAACATTTCATAAAATATATTCAAGGATAACCACCATGTTAATATAAAATAATGGATAGACACCAATAATCTAATAGGTTTACTCTACAGTCCCATACATGATGTCTCCTGAGACTTATACAATTCCATTAAATTATAATGATATATAATTTTAATTCTTTATATAACATTTATATAATGTAAATTCATATATATTCTACATAGAGATGTCAATGATAAGTCAAACATGTATATTGCCCCTGTAAAAAAATGTGATTTATAATATTTTATGATATCTCAATCAAATGTGATTTTATAATGAGGTAATTTCGGAGACGAAGATAAGTCATGTGTTAACAAATAAATTTAATGGATAAAAATGTATTAATATATTTGATAAATAAATATATATAATTTTTTTGGAATCCATAATTTCAAAAGTTCTCATCGTGGATTAAAAATTTGGTAAAAAATTACACGTAATATTAATTGACTAAAATGACCTCTTTACATTATAATATACACTTTTAAATATATACAATTCCAAAATAATAAAAAATATTATTTTTAAAATATATTTATAAAATTATAATGTAATCATAAAATAATTTAGTTTTTATGATGAGGTGTAATTTAGTACATCTATATAAAAAGAAAAAAATTAATTTAACACTACTATAAAAGCATTATAATGTACATCATTTAGAAAACATTTATTATATTCTATTAAAAACATTTTTATTAATATAAAATGTTTAAAACTAAATTATTGAATAAATAATCTGGTGAATGTGGAATAAATTCATTAAAATATTTTTAAAAAACAATTATATGGAAGAAATAAGATTTCTAACTAAAGAAAGAAATAGAGTGTATCATTCTGACGAAAATTTAAATCATTTCATTTAGAGAAAATGTGAATATGGTATTTTTAATTGATAATATCCTGAATAAATAGAGGAGAAGAATATTGATTGTGTTTATGAAATAGATATAAAACATTCCCTCAAAGGGATACTTAACCATAAATGATATTGGATAATGGTGAGATATTTAAATAAATCCTTACCACATTGGGATCTTATGAATCATAATCAACATGAGTTATGAAATTTCCATTTCAAACTAAAAAAACAAGAATAAGATTTAATTTTTGACATAACATTGAATTAGTAGTATATATGCAACACACTCAAAATAATAAGATAATATGGAACATATCTCACCAAATTAAATTTGATAAGAATAATTCATTATCTCGAGTAAAGATTCTTCATATATGTCATTTATCATAAGTATCATAAATATATGTAAATTATTATTTTATTATAACCATTTATACTTTTATTACCTTATACTCAATATTTTTCATTGATTATTTTAATAAGCTATTTAATTTCATATAGTTTTATCTCTATGTGGGTTGTTTTCAAAATTCATTGTTCATAAATTCTAAACTACACCAGTGGGTTGAATGTGGTCAAAGAAGTTATTATTATATCATATACAAAAATAATAATCATGAAATAATTGTTATTTTGATGAATAAATTAATCTTTAAAATCCATACATTATATAATGATATAAAAAATCAACTTTGATATAATCATGATGATTGTAGATTATCAGTACGCATTAGTATCACCTAAATTTTTGGACGTTCATGATTCAATGAATATAAATTTTATTTATTCGTTAAGGAAGTATTATTATATCACATTTATAATAGTTTTCCTACAAACAATGTTACATAATAAATCCATGTGATTTGGTAATAAAAAAGGGATCGCATCACTACATGTCGCGTTATTTTTCCGTATGTAGAAATGATGTTATCATTTTTTAATAAATAGTTAGTTTAGAAGATATATAATATGTTAAATATAAATAAGTAATAATTTTTTAAAATATTTATACATAAAAATTATAAAAATAGTCAGTAATATTAATGATATTTTATGATTAAAAATGAAATGCATCGGTTTGTGGGGTGGTAATTCGCCCTACCCAAGAACTGTGGTTTTCTTACCTAGTTGATGGAAGTGGAGAAGGATGTAGGTTATTCTGAATAAGTATTAAAATAAAATTATAAGGGATATTTTTTTATTATAATCAAATAATTTATTGATATTTTGATGTGGAAAAAAGAATCTAAGAAGAATATTCTCTGCTACGAATAATAGCACTTTGTGATACAACCTCATTAGGATTATCACAAAACCCATCCTAGAATATAATTATGAGAAAATAGGATTGCACGATGTTATGAATTAATTATTGAGAAAATATTTCAATTTAATTTCTAAAAACAATTATTTTTAATTGGAAAATGATTATGATGGGAGTTTCCCATTTATAATTGACAGAGAGTTTCATTTTTCTAAATAATCAAAATTGTCATATAATGGAATGTCACTATAATTATAAGATCCAAAAAATGGATAATAGATGGATTTAGGGGTTTATATGGTCTATAAAAACCTTATCCATTCAAAAATATCATTTTAAATAATTTAATTCAAATTAAAAATAAGATTACTTAATTATCCATTTTTTTCGCTACGGTAGCTAGCTTTTGGAAATTTTTTAAAGTTCAATATGAAAAAATTTATGTTAAGAAAATTACCTACTAAAAATTATTCTGATTTTAAATATAGAATCATAATTCTCAAATAATATTCAAATAATTATCATAATTTGTTCTAAAATAAATCCAAGAAAACAAGTAAAAAACGAGTTTTTAAGAAATTGTTATCTCGATCAATTAATGATTTGTATTATATTTTTGAAAATAAATAATAATGTTAAGTATTTAAATTTATATAAATATATTTACAATGAACAAATTTTATTTAAATTCTTATTTACTATATGTTAGTTTAATTAAATAAACTCGATTAACATTTTATAATTAAAAAGAATACTTCGATATCATGTTTTTAAGAAAAAAAATTAACATACAAAAAAATAATTTAAATTTATCAATGAATATAAAACAATAAGAATATTAAAAATCAAATGTTTAATGTTTCTCAGTATGAAAAAATTCCAAATGTAATGGAATATATAAATTACATTATTTAATGAAAATAAATGATATTATTTGAAAAATAGTTAATTTTCTCAATTCAATGTATTTTATTTAAGTAAAATCTCCAAAATTACCCTATTTAAGTTCAATATTATTAATTTAAAAAATATATTAACATTATAAAAAGTAATTTAAATTTTGTTTTTAAATTATTAATAATTTTTTTTAATGGAAAAAATATTTACGAAGAAGTCATTTTTTATAGAATATAATATCATTATTGAAGGATGAGTTGTTATTTATTATGAAATTATTAGCAAATGAATATTTAATAGTTCATCTATATGTATATATATTATATAATGTTTTTAATATTATTCATACCCATCAATTTTATGACTAGGTTATATCAGTCACATTTGAAGAACAATATTTTAATATTATACCAGAGGTTTTTAACCAAAAATTCATGTTCTAAACATAATATTAGACTTAATACTAATTTAAAATATCTTGTAATTTCAAAATCCATTTAATTTTGATATTTATTTTTAATTTTTAATGCATTTTTTGACTTATTATAAATCAATATAACTTATTTTTTAAAATGAAAATATAAATAAGATGAAAATATTCAAATTGTATAATTATGTATGTTAATATTATAAATTATGTTGTTTTCTTGTTTTCAAAAATCACACAATTTTTAAAATTTCATTAAAATTAATATTATATTACTTACATTTACCAGAAAATATATATTTTTATGAACATAATTTAATATTATAGCGTGTCTATATGAATTTTGAAATGGTAGACAGTTAAAGTTTTGTTTTGAGATATATTTTAGGAATTTTTCTTCAATCATCCTTTAAAATGTATATCACAATTCAAAATTAGCAATATATTTGGAGTGGTATCATTAAATGGGGTTACTTTTAGGAAATCAACATGATATATATAAATACATTATTAATGATTTTTATAAATTTTTCAATTATTATAAAAGTGTTTAATATATATGACATATACTAACATATTTGTTCTATATATTTAGAGATAAGATACATAGACCATGATCTTTGTTTAGTGGGAAATCTCTATACTACTGTTTAAGTTGATTGTATTGTAAGTTTTTATTTTGTTGATTTACTCTCAATATGAAATTTAATTTCATTTTTATATATATAATATTTATAACTTTATATACTATTAATATTATTCTAAAGGTCATTTATATTTAAGGATAATAATAGAGTAAATATTGATGATTTTGAATTGATATTTAATACTAATGTATGTTTTCTTATCCTATTTGTTTTACCAAGTGGAGTTTAATTAATGAAATTACTTTTCTATTTTCTTACATTTGATACTTTGAGGAGTTATTCCATATTTTGGATGTTGTGTTTCTGCATAAAATGGCATCATTGAAATTTTGTTTGCATAAAAATTTATGTTGTTTGTGTGATAATTACTTTATTAAATATGGTTATAATGTGTAGGATATGTGGTGCTTTAATTTTTTTTCTTATAAAAATGTTATTAAATGAATATCCAGATTATATAAAATAAATTCTATTGTATAATGATGATTTGTATTATCTTTTGGTGGATGTTGAGTATTTTAATTTAATCATATAATAATGCTTTATTCTATGGATATTTTGAGGGTTAACATTCATAAAACGTTTATTTATAATTCAATATAAGTTGTTTTAGTGTATATATTCTAATAAAACATGGGGACATGGGTTTCCCATTTTCTTCGATCTACATAGGTTTTATTATTTTACGATGTTATTCATTTTTATGTGGTTTGGATTGGGGTCCACTAGTTTTTATAAGTAATTATAAAGGATTGTGAAATGATCTTTGAGTGTTTTGATGTTACCCCATAAAAAATTTGATTGTAACTGACCATTTTTATTCATATAAAATATTATTTGGATTTTATTTTATATTTATATAGGTAACATGTCATATATTATTAATGTAGGAGTTCCATTAAAGAGTGATGAACTTTGTCATGTATTTTTAAAAAAAACATTATTAATATTTGTGGATAAAATATTTTATATGAATCTTTAATTATTTGTAAAAAATTTACAAACATGATTGTACCATTATAGTGTCATTATAGATTTTTAGAAATCTTATGGATGATTTATACCCTAAAAAAATGAGGCCAACTCCTTATTAAACAAATTGATTCATCTTCTTCAAAATTATATTTTTTAAATTTATGAATTTTTTAAAAAAAATTCAGATTAATATTTATTGGTATATGTAATTAATTTTATTATACGTTGTTTCATTATTCGTTTATAAAGAACATTCATGGGTTATAATAGGTGGTGTAGCACATATTCTTATTTTTTTCATGATATATTATTTAGACATCAGTTGATGTATGTGATTAAAAAAATCTACATTCTTATTGAGTATATATTTTTTATTGATCAAATTTTCCTAGAATAATGAGTGATAAAATAAAAAATCTAATTTTAATTAACATGATCAAATAAATGGTAAAGGGGACAAGGGAATTCAAATTTTATTTTCCTTATACCATTTTACTAATTTTATGTCGATACATGTTGTAAATTTTTTGTAATGTAATCCTTCAGTTATACAGATGAGAATATTCAATCCTATTCCATAATTATTTGACCATTTAAAAGTATAATTTAATGGATATAAATAATATTTTTTAATAATGGTGATATTGATTATTTATAACATTTAAAATGGATATGGGGCAGTTGAAATGTTATTTTTAACATGATACATTTTCACTATTGATGTTTTATATATTAGTGTTTCATTAAATTTCATATGTTCTGAGGAAATATATTTTTATTATATATCAGATTTTATTATCCTTCATAAATTGCTAAAATACATAATTTTACTGATGAAAATATTTTTCGCACAAATGAAATTTAATTGTTGAGTTTCGGAATTTTTTTACAATGATATAATGAATAAGGTGAATTTTATTGCATTGAATAACAATTATGATTAATCTTATATTCTAATATATGTGTCATAATTTATGTTTTTTAGAAGGGTATTTGGTTGGTTATAGTGGTTGTTAAAGAGGATAATGTGTTTTTATATTATAGTTGTTGGGGAACCAATGGTTGTGCGATATTGAATATTTTTTGGGTTTTACAGTGGTTACAATCATGCTTCTAAATGTAGGCTATATGGTTAAAATTTTTGTTCATTTTTCAACATGTTTTTATTTATAAGATGAATAGTGTTTTTCTAGTATAAATCTTTTAGGCAATGTATGATGGAATAAAAGATTAATGGTTTTTGTTAAAATGTCAATTAGTGGAATAATTTTTCTTATAAAAGTCAAAAATTATGAATAAATGATATTAATGATTAAATAAATAATTTACATTGTAATTTATTTTCAAATATGATTCACTCTTAAATATGTAAAATATATTGAAATATTTATTGATATAATTAATATGGAAATAATCTATGATAATTAAAATAGGATTGTTTGAATATTGATATGGTTGGGAAAAAAGAAGTATAGGGATAGATGTGTTGTCATTATAGAAATGTCAATTTTTAGAGATGCTTATGGTTTGGTGAATATTTAGTGATATTTCTGTATTAAATTTAGTGTTAAAACATATTCATGAAATAATTATGACTAATTTACTCAATAAGATTATATTGTTATTTATTATGAACCAATGTCAAATAATGGATGCCTAAAAAACATATATATGAAGTCACATGATTGAGGTGTTTCAAAAATATTTGGTATATAGATAGAATGAATTGTTAAAATTAACATATTCACCACTGTAATTTTATAAATTACATAGAATATAATGTCTCCATGATTGTATAAAAATTATAGATGTAATGGATAATGTTTAGAGTATGTATATTACATCTAATGGGGTTTCTGATAACGTATAAAAAACATGGTGTAGGAGTAATTTTTTGAATTATACATGAATTATTATGATGTATCAAATGATCAATATACCCATCATGATTAAAATTTTACATGATGTTTTGATTTTGTGATTTTTCATGTTTCTTTGGATGACTAATTATCGAGGTCATATGATACGTATATTTTCAATTGTAATGATAATGAGTGGGGTGAAACATATAACAATTTTTTTGGTAATGAGTGAAACTATATATTTTTTTTATTTTCATTCTAGTAACATTCATAATATATATTAAGTGATATTATGAAATAATATTTAGATAATAAAATACGATGAGTGATATTTCCTTTAGTTTTATAATATTATACATAATATAAAATTTAGTCTGTTCTCTATGATGTACACAAAGATATTAGAGTAATTCATTCATTATATAAATAATGTTTCAGGGGAGGATACTTTAGAGTATATTATTATTACTGCTCCATTATATATATATATATATATATATCTTTTCATTAAGAAATTTATTTGATAATTCGTGTATATATAGAACATCACATTATCATTGTGTTGATGGATGGATTTCATGAGTTTATACTATCATAATAATTTCATGTATTTGTATTTATGTTTATAATATACTTTAAAATATATAAATTCAGTATTTTCTACAAGAATTTAATTTGAAATAATATATTATCATTTAGAAAAGATGGTTCTAAGGTATATCTCTTAGGATATTTAGAAAAATCTTATTGTACATAGGTGAGGGTCTCATCACATATATGTATTTTATAGAATAGACCAATGGAAATAGAAACCATGATAACAGACCATTGAGTCTATGTTGTGAGTCTTATATAATCCAAACTCATATAAAAAATCCTTCTATTTATATATCAGTAATAAAATTCATAATGACTGTCAAGGGAGTTCATATTTGGGAATCTAAATCAAATAATGTCTAGAATAAAGTATGTATCCATGTTGAGAACATGTGCAATCCCATACGTCATACATACATGTTGGTGGGTACTGAATACATCCCCAATCATATAATATAACTGATGTAAATGGGTGGGTCATCTACCTAAACCCACTATAAAATTCCTATATTAATCCCACAATGAAATGGAATATCATCTTCAAAACAATAATAATCCCAACCATCGATTTGGTATCTCTGGTGACCACCATATAATATAACTGATGTCAGTGGGTGTTTCATATTTTCTTTTGGAGGGTTTTGGATTCTCAAGGACGAGAATGTTTTGATATGTATCTGATGTAATTGATCAGACCTCTCTGGTCCATTTCATTGTGTAAATGTGGATTTAGAAGTGTTTTGGGAGGTCAAGGTGACCAGGGGGTGCTTTTTGGTGAACTTTTATGGAAAACAATGTGAAATAGCTTTCGCACAGGAGGTGGATGGTTTGTAAAAACCGTGTGGCCAAACCATGCGAGGTTGGTCTTGGAGGCAGTAGCATCCGCACGAGAGGCGGATTCCTTTTCTAACCGGGTATCCAAACTATGCGAGAAGGGTGGTCAAGGCAGCAGCTAACGCACGGTTAGGGCACAATTTGTTAAACCCTGCAGACTAACCATGCAGGCACATAAATTAAATCTTAAAATTTTGGATCTCAACTGTTTTGCCATTACAATTCTTATTTAATATTTTAAGTGGCCATAACACATGATTAACCTCCCCTGAATGTATGAGAACCACTCCCAAGAATTTTGTAAGCGATCTGAAGGTTTCTCGTGTTGAATCGAAGACGTTTTCTTGAGGAATGTGATCTTTCTTGATCGTTCTTGTTCGGTTTGTTATATCCACTTGGATCTACTTGTTCTTTTCCATCGGTTTCTTAGATCTATGCTGATAATGGGTAGATCTATGTGTGTGGATGCCAAATATGATGAGCATTGGTCTTGACCTTTTTAGGAGAAGAGATCTAAGGATGGTTTCTGGAGAATCAACACGTATTTCTTGTGTGTTCTTTGTATGTTGGTGTTTTCGTCAAAAACCATCATGGTAGGGGTTCGTAGCTTCTATCTATTTCACATGCAATTTTTTTTACCATGTTTAACCCCCCAGGATGACAAATGGAATTGACATAATAAATATATTAAACAGATAAGTAAATTTTTATCGATCATATGTTATTGCTGCTTGTTTTTCTAGATAGTGTGATATATATGCCTACTTTTCTTAGTTGTTTGTTCTTGAGGAAAATCGGTAAAGAACGTAAACTGGGATTAATTGATTTTTGATGGGATAATGATAATTAGCCATTAAAACTAATCCGGATCTTATTGCAATTTGGTGTTAATCAAATTGGCGTAGTAATCATGTTCAATATTTTGTGATAGATTACTTGTTAGGTTTCATGATTTTGGAGCCAATGAATAAAAAACATGTTAATTCAAGATGGATTAAAGAATTTTATTGGTTGATAATTACTTAAAGGGTTCTGAGTTACCCTATTTATTGTTAAAGGGCCAAGATCCCAATTGATGTGATTTTTACATTCCTGCTACTTCTTCTATGATGTGATCCTAGATGTTTGTGTTGATATGTGGGGGAATAGAGGCCTTCTTGGTTGTGTCAATAGATGAAACATAGAGTGGAAATATTCATTGGTTTATGCATGCTGGTGTCAGGGAGGACACCGGGGTTGATGGAATGGGATGGATGTGATTGTTGGTTGCTTTCTTGTTTTTGGTTGATTATCTGCTTTACTTTTCCCCACTTCTCAAGGCAGCTGGTCTTGCATGTCCTTCTCTCGAAAGAGGCGAAGACACACAGGGTATGCCACATGCTTTCGGTGTTTAGTTTCTCAAGGGGGAATTGGTCAATGCTCTTGCTATAGGCGTCAAAGTCTCGATGGGTAGTACATCTACTCTACGTGTTGATCCCCCTTGTGTTTAGTAGAACTGAATGTTTTTCTAGAATTCCTGGGAATATTGGAATGTAATTTTGTAATGAATAATTGAATAAATGGTGTTTACCCATAGGGTTGGTGTTTGATGGGAAAAAATGATGAGGTTGTACATTTGAAGGGACAATGGATTTTGGGTGTAATGCTAATAGAATCATTAATGTGGAGTTGTTCATGGTTAATTAATGTTTAATGAATTAATTAACGTAAAGTGGAAATGAGGAAAATTTAATGAAGTAATCTAATAAAGTTCCTTAAATGGTTGTGTGAATATAGGATACCTAGTGTTAGAAGTGGCATCCTTGAGTCTGAGAGACGTTAGTTGTAGTTGTGTCAAAAACTATGTTATGACCATAGTGTGGTTGTGAGTTATAAAATATCAAGTAATTTTTGTGTTTCTATATGCTAATCCCCCCTATTAGTAAGGGCAATAGACAAAATGGGGATTCTTATCCATGGGGGTGTTTTCCCCAACATTCTGGTGGGAGGATGAACAACTGACTACCCCCTTTGGCCCCTCTCTCATCTCTTGGTAGATACTGGTTCTATTAGGCACAATGGTTAGTTTACCCCATATTTGTGTGTAGAGGGATGTAATGGCTTGTGGTTATTCACACACATATATTCTGAATATAGTATCCTATGGGCTACTGTAGGTGTAATGTGTATAGGTTGTGACATCTTGAGGATCCTTACATGGTGTATGGGTTGTAATGGCTTGAGGTATGATACCCGACGTATGATACACGATATGCGTTATGTGGTGGCTCTCGGAAACTACCTTGTTACTTTTGGTTGTGAGGATGGTGTGGAGCATTGCCCAGGTGTCTGCGGGAAAGCCTTTGTGGTGCATGAGGTGTAGATTGTGGTTCTTCACCCAGGTGTCTGCATGCAAGACTTTTTCGAGAGAGAATCATGGGATGTGTGACATTGGGGAAAACTGGAAAACTAGTGGGGATGTATTAGCAGGGTACTATTGATATTATTTACTATATTCTATATTCTTTTATGGTTACTTGGTGAGAGTAGCCATGGTGGGGATGGGAACATAGTATACCTGTTTAGGTGATGAGTTAGATTCACTTGTTGGTCACTATGCTTTAGCATGCTTTCATTACATTTTCACGAGAGGCTTCAGGGAAGATCAAATTGGGTAAACTATTATACCCACCTTATGTATATATAAACTATTTTTAGGTCACATGGATTAGGTTGGAGATAAAAATGGTTTCTACTAGATTGTTGTTGCAGGAGCTACTCGGGCTTGTGGTTGTCTATGTTTTTACTTCTTTTGGGTACTTGATGTTGTTCCCCTTTTTGTTGTAGTACTTTTTCATGACATTCCCTTTGTGCACATGGGTTTCTATTATATTTCAAGTTCTGAGATAGAGTTTATTGGTGTCTATCTTATCTCTCTCTTCTGCATGTGTTCTCTTAAATGGTAATGCATCCCATTCGTGTGTTATTATACACTCGGTGCGAGTCGCCAACCCAGGGCCTACTGGAGTTGGGACTCGGGGGTCATTGTCCCCTTTTACATTTCCGGCCCAGGAGGGGTACACATTGTGGGGAGGGGGTCGTGACAGGGTTGTATCGGAGGTCTGGTTGAAGGATGGGATGGAGCATGTAGTTAGGCACAGGTGAGGTAATGTGGGTTCATAGGGAAAGATTGTCATTAATGTTTATCAAGTGAGGGAAACAATGGATATTGGCTAAGACATAGGAGTTTAGGTCACCTTATGATCAGATCTACAGACCTTTACCTTGAAAATTGCTACTGAACAAGGTGATACTAGTTTCAGGGTAGATTCCTATGAAATGATCATGCATCATGCTTCTTTGTGCCTGTGCATGAATGGGTAGACCTTGGGATAGGTTAACATAATATAAATAAAAGAAAACAATTAATTGATAAATATTAAGTATTATATAGTCCAGGTTGAGGAACACTAACGTTTGTTATTTTAGAGGTATGGCTCCAGGTCGATGTCCTCATCATGTTTGCGCAGAAAATGTCCAGCGGGCTATTCTACCATATCTCTGCAGGGTAGAGGTTGATGAGGATGATACTTTGAGGAATACACTCCGAGAGTTTTAGTTCCAAAGTCTACAGAAGTATGAGGTCTCCATTTCAGATGCAGTCACGACAGACTGGTTAGTGGCCGTGGATACAGGCATTAGTTTGATCTGTGCATGGAAGGAGCACTAGGTGTCTTTAGCTATGAATATGTTGTGCAGAGCAGTGAGGCAGTTGTGTTTATTGTTCCCTGGCGACTGTGAGGAGTCAATGATCTCATGGGAGGATTTCCAAGACCGGTTTAGAGTCGAGTTTCTTTCTTTGACTTCGAAGTTGTCCAGTCGCCAGGAGCTTCGTACCCTTTGATAGGGGAGTTTCAGTGATTGAGAGTTTGGATTCCGTTTCAGGAACCATTTACGATATGCTTCATACCTGTTTCCAGATGAGGAGGCCCGGGCGAGGAATTTCGAGGAGGTTTTCCATCCAGAGACCCAACGCTAGGTCACCCCATTTATGTTGAAGACATGTATTGAGGTGCTGTCGAGTGAAGAGGTTGTCTAGAAGTCTTCGGCCAGGACCAGGTCATCATGAGAGGGGCTTCATCATTATCCCTCATGAAGCAGTGCTATATTCTCGGGTTCTCGGTTTATGGGGTAGAAGTGTTTCCGTTCAGCCAAGGGTAGGTCCCAGCACTTCACATATCGTTTTTTAGAGGAACCACCCTCAAGCATATGACAAGTGATCAAGATTTTGTTTTTAAGGGTGTGGTCATGGTCATCAGTAGCGGGAGTTCCCGAACTTTTAGAGCAGTCATTGTTCACTAGGCGCTATGCTCCAGGTTTCTTCTGTTGATGCAGTTCCAGTCGAGGCAGCAACAACTAGTTGAACAAGCTATAGATCAGTACAGAGTAGATGGGGTAGGAAGAGGACATCCCCATGATGCTCCCCATCCTCAAATAGCAGTGTGCGGCTGTGGTGGTGGTCGTCACCAAGGTCTGAGAGGTAATAGAGGAGGTCGTGGCCAGCTTCCTGG
Organism: Viscum album; assembly: GCA_963277665.1. Classification (NCBI taxonomy): domain Eukaryota; kingdom Viridiplantae; phylum Streptophyta; class Magnoliopsida; order Santalales; family Viscaceae; genus Viscum; species Viscum album. The sequence continues at coordinate 2,133,379,619 of OY728147.1, read as the reverse complement.
ACTAGCGTTGCTGGCCCCAGGTGAGCCAAATGTTGTTCAATGTACCCTTTTCTTGTTTTCTACCTTGGTGTAATCCTTGTTTGATTTTGGAGATACACATTCCTTCATAACACCTACCCTTGTCAATGCTTTGGGACTTGCGGTAGAGAGGCTTCTAGTTCCCTTGGCGTTGACAATGCCAGTTTGAGGTCAAGTTGACTTGTTTAAATTATGTAGACACTGTGAGCTACTGTTGGGGAAACACCGATATTTGGGAGATTTCCTATGTTTACGAATACAACCATATGATTTCATCCTCGACATGGATTGGTTTTATTCAGTAAAGGATATCGTGGATTGATTCAAGAATAAGGTCATCTTCCATAGTGAAAATGGAGATATTGTTGTGTTTGTTGGTGAGTGAGATACTCAGATGTATCATAGGCGCTTACCGTCCATATCATCAATGATGGCTGATATGATGTTGTGTTCCTCATAGGTTCAGTATTTGGAATTTACTAGGGTTTTAGGGGAGTACCATGATGTCTTTCCAGAATAGGTTGTAACATTAACACCTCAACGAGAGATCGAGTTTGGGATCGATCTACAACCAGGAGAGTCTCCTATCTCTATGTCTCCATATAGGATGTACCCTTCTGAGTAACAAGAGTTACATATACATCTTGATGGTCAGTTACAGTGTGGTTTTGTTTGGCCATGTGTGTCACCATGGGGTGCACCAGTTTTGTTCATGAAGAAGGCCAACAACAGTTTGCAGTTGTGTGAAAATTATCTTCACTTAAATAAGGTGAAATTAAATTATTTCTATCCACTTCTACAGATTGATGATTTATTCGATCAACTGATCGGTGAATGATGGATCTCAAAGGTCGAATTTCTGTTAGAATATCATCAGATGCATGTGATGGATGAGGATCTCCTGAAATTTTTTTTATTGTCGTCATGGGCATTATGAGTTCATTGTAATGCCGTTTGGTGTGATGAATGCCCCAGTTGTATTCATGGGATTGATAAATGCTTTTTTCCATGAGATCCTGGACATGTTTGTGGTAGTCTCCATCCATGACATCCTTTTGTACTCCACATCTAAAGAGGAGCATGGAAAGCATCTGCGAGCCATCATGGGTGTCCTTTGTCAACATCAGCTATTCGGGAAGTTGTCGAAGTGTGAGTTTTATGACCGAGAAGACCATTTCATGGGGATTGTTGTGTTCTAATAGGATTTAGCTATAGATCTATCGAATATTGAAGTAGTTTTGTCTTGGGAAGCACCCAAGAAACTGTTATAGGTGCAAAGTTTCATTGGTCTCGCTGGCTACTATTGGACGTTGGTATCCAATTTTTCATTAGTTGAAACTCCTATGAATGATTTCACCAGGAATAATCATTCATTCATATGGACTAATCAGTGACATGTAGCTTTCATGTATCAAAAAGCGAAGTTAGTAAGTGGTCCAGTCCTTTTCCTTCCATTTAAATTATTTCTGATTTTTGTTTTCTACGATGCTTCACATATGGGGTTAGGGTGTGTTCTCATGTAGTATAGGTTAGTTGTTTATTTTGGGTATCGCTGGTTATTTCCCCATGAATTCAACTATGCCACAAATGATCTTGAGTAGGCAGCCATGGTGTTTCCTCTAATGTTTTTGAGACATTACCTCATTGGTGAAGGGTTTTTGGTTTCCACTGAGAATAAGATATTGACTTATGTTTTCTCCCAGCGTAACTTGAACTACCTACATCATCCGTGGATGGAGTTCTTACATGAATATGTAATTGAAATATCGTATACACATAAAAAGTGGAATGTTTTAGCGGATGCGCTGTGCCGAATGTCAAGTAGTGATGTTGTGCGTGAATCCAGTGATTCCTAGAGTGTAATGGATGAACATTCTACATAACATATTAATATGGGAGAAGTTTGGAGTAGAGGATTTCTTTTTCAGATGACGGTATAGTCATCCCTACTGTAGAAGGTGGAATAGTCGTTGTTGGGTGATCTTGAGGTTGGGTGGGGAGAGACCGAGTTGTTCGTGATGAGGCCCCTGATGGTTTGACTGAGGATGAACAACAACACATGTTGAAATGTTGAAGGATTTTTGTTCATTTGTAAATGCGTGAAATAGTTCTTAGAGAGTTCCATTGTTCTCCTTTAGCGGTGCATCATGGAATGAAAAAGATATATCGAGCCATGAGTATCAATTTTTTTGTGGACAGGGATGTAGTGTGTGTTTGCAGAGGTTGTGTCTCGATGTTTAGTCTTCAAGAACGTGAAAACAGATCATTGTGTTCCTATTGGTCTTCTACAGCCATTAGAGATTAATCAGTGAATGTGGTAGGACATCTCAATGGACTTTGTTACTAGTTTACCTCGAGATCAGGGAGGACATGAGGCTATTTGGGTTGTAGTGGACCATTTAACAAAATCGACCCACTTTATAGCAATCAAGGAGTCATGCTCAGTGTAATTTTTTCAAGGATATATCTAGAGGTGGTGGTCAGACATCATGGAGTCCCCAGGACGATCATTTCTGATCGAGATACTCATTTTCCCTACAGGGTGTGGAGAGGTCTCCAACATGCTTTCGGATCCCAACCATGCCTTAGCACTGCTTTTCATCCTCAAACTGATGGTAAGACAGATTTAACCATCTAGACTCTTGAAGGAATGTTACACACTTTTGTTCCTGATTTCATTGTTTTGTGGATGAGGAACTAACCCTTGGTGGAGTTCTCTTAAAATTATAGTTTTCACACCACTAGAGGTATGGAACCATTTGAAGCCTTGTATAACCAGACATTTCGTTCTCCGTTGTGCTGGACTGGGGTTGGAGAGTCAGCAATTCTTGAAACAGAACTAGTGCAGAATACAATAGAGATTGTTCATGTGATTCGTGAGAGGTTGAAGACATGTCAATATCGTCAAAAATCATATTCCAATCAATGAAGTAGACCCTTAGAGTTTAATTTTTGGGATCGTTTGTTTATGAAGGTTACACACCCCATCATCGGTAGGGATGGTTTGTCCATGGAAGCAATATTTCTCCCCGATTTGTTTGGCCTTTCGAGTTGTTAGCTCATGTTGGAGTTGCGGCATATCGAGTAGCACATCCCCTTAGATGAGTCGGATATATAATGGTTTCCATGTATCATAGCTTCGGCGTTACCTTCATGAGGACTCTCACATCATTGACTTGGGAGATATCTATTTTGATGATAATGCAACCATTGAAGAGAGGCCTATGGATATACAAGACCACAAGGAGAAGGTATTGTGCGGTCTTTCTATCCCCTGACTCCGTGTCTTGTGGCGACACAGTGGATTGGAGGAGAGTACCTAGGAATGTGAGTCATAGATACGTACTCAGTACCTATAGTTTTTTATTTTTAACTCTTTACATGTATCGATGATGCTTTTGTGATTATGAACCATTCATTTTTATGAGATGGATCTGTTTGATGATTTTGTGGCTTTCTCTCTTTTGAGAGGTATCTCGATGGGTGGTTGTTCAGACCCTGTTTTGTTTTCTCTTTAGGATGATTTTTGATTCTCGAAGATGAAAATGTTTTGAGAGGCATCTGATGGATTGGCCTGGACCACTCCAATCTATCACCTTGTGTAAATGTAAGGATATAAGTGTTATGGGAGGTCACAGTGACTTTGGGGAGCGTTTGGGTGGACTTTTAAGGAAATGTTATGGGAAATGGCTTTTGCACGAGAGGCGCACTGTATGTCTAAAAAATGTGGCCAAAACGTGCGAGTTTGGTCTTTGAGGCTGTAGCTTCCACATAGGAGGTGCATGTTTTGTCCTACCGTGCAACCAACCCCATGCGAGAGTGGTGGTCGAGGAAGTAGATAACGCACGGTTCGCGCACGGTTTGTCAAACTGTGCGGACTAACCCTTTAGGAACTTAAATTAGATACTGAAATTGTGGATCTCAACCATGTAACATATAACATTCTCTTTTAAGCTCCTAAGCGGCCATAACTCGTGATTACCATCCCTTGAAGGTAGGAGATCCTCTCCCATTCATTTTTGAAGTGATCTGAAGGCTTCTATTGGTGATTCGATGTCAGTTTCTTGAGGAATGTGATCGTTCTTTATCATTAATGTTCGGATTCTTATATCCAAGTGGATCTACTTCTCCGAATCCCTTGGATTCATAGATATATTCCCATAATGGGTATATCTAAGTGTGTGGATTCCAAATATGATGAGCTTTGGTCTTGAACTTTCTAGGAGAACAGATCTATGGTGGCTTCTGGAGAATCAACTAGGCTTTCTTTTGCGTTATTCATTTGTTGGGGTTTTCATCAAAAACCATTAAGGTAGGGGATTCATTGCTTCTCTTTCATTCTTGTGCAATTTTATTTTTATCATGTTTAATCCCCATGGATGACAAATGGAATTAACATAATAGATATTTTAACTGGATAAATTTTTTTTTGTGATCATAATTTATTGCCTCTTGTATTCCTAGATAATGTGATATCTATGCTTACATTGCATAAATGTTTGTTCCTGATGAAAATCAGTAAAGAACATAATCCAAGATTAATTGATAATATTTTGGATTACGATAAAGATGCGTGAAAACTAATTCATTTCTTGTTTAAATTTGATGATAATCAAATTGGAGTAGTAAGCATGTTCAATCTTTTGTGATAGCTTACTGGTCAGGATTCCCGTTGTTGGAACCAACGAATTATATACCTATTAAATAAATATGGAAGAATGAATTTGATTGTTTGATAATTCCTTGATGTGTTCTAAGTTACCTTCTTGATTTTTAAAGGGAAAAGAGCCCAATTGATCTGATGTTTGCTTTACTGTTGTTTGTGATGGGATGTGATCCTGGATTGTTGTGGTGATATATGTGGGCATAGAGGAATTTTTGGTTGTGGAAGCATATGATGCCTAGAGTGGAGAGATGAATCGGTTTATGCATGAGGGTGTCAGGAAGGACACCAAGGATGATGGAATGGGGTGGATGTGATTGTTGGTTTCTTGCAAGTTCTTTGGTTTTTTATCTTCTTTACTTTTCCCCAATGCACATGGCAGCTGGTCTTGCTTACCCTTCTCCTGAAAGAGGCGATGACTGGTGGGGTATTCCACTTGCTTTATGTGTTTATCTTCTCATGGGGGAATGGTTCTACGCTCTTGCTATAGGTGGAAAATATTTGAGGGGTAGTACATCTATTCATCATGTTGATCCCCCTTGTGTTTAGTTGTATATAATTTTTTTATAGAATGCATGAGAATATAGGAATGTAATTCTGTAATGAATAATTAAATAAATGTTGTTAACACATGGGGTTTTAGTTTGCTGGATCATAATTATGGGGTTGTAAATTTGAAGGGACAGTGGATTTTGGGTGTGATTCTAATGGAATATTTAAAGTGGAATTATTCATGGATAACTAATGTTTAATGAATTAATTAATTTAAAGTGAAACTGATAAAATGGGAATGAAGTAATCTAATAAAGTTACTTAAATAGTCATTTTCTTATAGGATACCTAGTCTTAGAAGTGGAAGCCTGAAGTCTATGAGATGTTAGCTATAATTGTGTCTAAATCTTGGTTATTCCCATAGTGTGGTGGTGAGTTATAATCTATCCTAAACTTTTTTTGTTTCTATACACTACCCCACCTTTTTAGTAATGGAAACTAACACCCCGGGGATTCTGAGCCCTGGGGGTGTTTTCCTCAACATTTTAGTGGGAGGATGAATGGATGACTACCCCATTTGACCCCCTCTCTTCTCTTGGAAGATACTTTTACCATTTGGAAAAACGGTTACATCTCCCAAAATATGTGTGTAGAGTGCTGTAATGTCTTGTGGTTATTCACACACATATATTCTGGTATAGTATCCTATTGACTACTATAGGTGTAATGTGTATAGGTTGTGATGGATTGAGGATCCTTACTCCATGTATGGGCTGTAATGGCTTGAGATATAATACCTGACGTATGATACATGTAATGCGATTTTTGGTGCCTCTAGGAAACTACCTTGTTAATTTTGATTGTGATGATGGTGTGGTGCTTCGCCCAGGTGTCTGAGGGAACGAAATTGTGGTGCAATAGCTGCAGATTGTTGTCTTTCACCCAGGTTTCTATGGGAAATCCTTTTTTGAGAGAGATGTTTAGGACATGCGATGTTGGGGAAATGAGTAAAACCAAAGGGGAAGTTGTAGCTGGGTACCCATGATATTCTTGACTATATTTTATATTCTTGAATGCATTACTTGGTGAGTGTATCCATGGTGAGGTTGGGAACATAGTATACCTATTTAAGTGATGAGTTAGTTTCACTTGTTGTTCAATGTGCTTTATAATTCTTTCATTACTTTTGAACAAGAGGCTTTGCAGAGTATTGTACTGAGTATACTGTTATAATCACAATATTTATATAAAAACTATTTTCCAGGTCACTTGAAGTAGGTTGGAGATCAATCTGGTTTCTACTAGTTTGGGGTTTCAAGAGCTGTTCGGGCATCTGGTTGCTTTTGTTTTTACTTATTTTGAGTACTTGTAGATTTTGATCATTTTATTGTAGTATTTTTGCAATACATTCCATTTGTGAACTTGGGATTATTTTATATTTCCAGTTATGAGTTGGAGTTGATTGGTGTCGATCTTATCTCTCTCTTTCGCATGTGTTCTCATAGAGGGTAATGCCTCCCATTTTTGTGTCACTATACACTCGGTGCTAGTCGCCAACATAGGTCCTACTGGAGGCGTGACTCGAGGGTCATTATCCCCCTTCTCACATTGCCGGCATGGGAGGGGTACACAATGTGGGGAGGGGTTCATGATAATATATGTGGTTGTAATACATATTTTTCCAACTAAGTTTCAACCATGAATATCACATGTTAAAAAAATCTATTACACTATGAATTGACTCCAAATGGATTGTCTTCGACATGGAATAATCATGGAACCGTGCCTTAGAATAATTTATGTGTCTCAAAGGTGTTGTTTATTCATCCAAAAATTGATCATATTATTAATTTATTTTACAATTATAAACTCATAGACTATTTCATTTTATATTGAAGTCTATGTTCATACCCATGGAGATAATGTAGAGACCCGAAGCTTGACGTACATGGAGATTACATTACATTAGAGGAATACTTAATACATAACATAAACAGACACACAAGGACCGTAATAGTTTAGTGTCTTTGGAAACATGGAACGTAATCCTCTAATCGTGGTGAAAGATCTTCAATATCTCCCATAAAGATCTTACCCTTTTTTCTTACCTAAAACCTTTCTTTATATCCTGGGGAAAAGAAAACATAAAAAGGGTGAGCTCAAATGATCAGTAAGAGTATGCATAGATAAAATAAAACATACCTTATACATTTGAACATAAAAACATGAACAACTGCTCTGTAAGGGTAAGCATGTATAAAATAAAACACACCATATACATTTGAACTTAAAAACATGAACATAATGTTTAAACATCAAAAAGCTTGAGCAATGAAATAAAACATGGAATTACGTAAGGCATTGGTCATAAAGAAACATTAAGAATGATAAAATAGCATGGGAATAAAACATGAAATTGTGGCTACCATTATGCACATGATATGATTTCCATAGTAGCCAAGGCATTGCTGCCAATACCATCTTAGTGGACAATTTCCCTTTCTGAATCGAGTTCACTCCTCGTTCCAGTCCTGTATTACTGAACCAGTTTAACTTTCCTTTCCAACCATGTCTATCTCATGAGATATAAATCTTTACCCAATGCATTGGAGGGATATATAGGCCCCACCCATCTCATAATGAAATCATTCTTTCTTGTGCAACAAAATAAACTTAAAACATTCATCATAACCCAAAGAAAAAATTTGGATTCATAAACATCATTCCATCATAACATAATCCATATAAAAAAATGGATATCATTTCATCATAAGAAAATTGAAACCATATAAATCATAGAAACATTATACTTGAAACATACACATATGAAATAATTTCATCTTATATGGAAAATTGTTTTGATAAAACACTTGAAATGAATTCTTGAGGAAAATATCCTTTCTTCTTAAAAATTATTTTTTTTAAAAAAATTGTCATGCAATTTTAAAAGAAAATGATTTTGTTGAAAATAGTAATGAAATATTTTGGAGTAAGATTCATGAAAATATGTCTATATTAAACCGTAAAAATCCTTTCATGCCGTATAAGTTAAAAAACATCATTCTCGTACTTTTGTCGGAAAAGTCAAAAAGTACCTCGTAACATAAACTAAAGAAATATTCCTTACATACCACGTAGTAAAAGTAAAAAATGGGTAAAAAGGAATTTAAAAAAACATGAATACACTTTTATAAAACATGGACATGGATGATAGAAATAACCCCAGTAAATACTTACGAATAAGCAATCTTGGATAAAAATGAGATTTGAAAAATTATCCCCTACCTTAGGTCCGATTTGCTTAGTAAGTGGCCGAACCTCCGGTATAATGATTTAAAGAATGTTATTGACTTATTACAGAATAATATTCATAGTTATGATATCATATATGGTTCACTTATGACTTTATATTACCCGTTCTTTTGTAAATTCCATGTTAAAGAGCGTTTTGGGCAAAATCGTTTCATTTGTCATCTGTGTTTTGACTTGTAATTTTTCATATAATTACATAGATCATGATTAATTAATTCCAGAATATAAAACATGATTTATATATAATATAAATTCATAACATAAATATATATAATAGATCTATAAATGGAAATAAATGCACCGTTCATGGAGACGGTAGGCCGTATGTACGCAAGAACGTTGTTTTCGTTTCCTCCTTGAATTGAATGGAATTAATTGGATGACATACATATATATATATACATAAATCCAGTATCATTATTATGTCATATATTTCATGATTACTTATTATATATACTTTATAATCATTTATGAATGGTTAATCATTGAGAATGAATCTAATCGCGTCGTGGAGACGGTATTCCGTATGTACGCACGAGCGACGATATCGTTCCCATGATCGTGGAATTTAATTTGAGTGTATGTATACTATTATAGAATCAATATCACTTTACAATAATCATATATAGTTATTATTTACACCATTATACCCAACCATGTAAGGTGGTGGTGGAGAATAGATTACACCACGACGTTGAGACGGTATTCCGTACGTACACACGCGCGGTGATTTCGTTTTCCGTAGGATGGATAGATGGTGAAATAGGGTTGTTTCATACTTATAATAAGATATCAGTATATGAGTGACACTGATGTTATTTATTAATAATTAAGCAACCTAATAAGAATAATTTGAAGAAGAAATAAAGTTAAATGAATCGATAACTGTCACTACCTCTTCTTTGAAGCGCCTCTTTAAGACCTCTTCTTAGGGCACTAAAATTGGTTTTTGAAGAAGACCAGAACATCTAGGATGTTTCTAGGGAAGTGGAGAAGATAATTTGGCAGGGGTTTATCGAGATTGAAGGCTCAAAGTTGTGTGAGTAAGTGAGGAAGGAAGTTCCCTTTTATAAGGGAGGAGATGGGCACCTTAGGAATTATTAAAAATATTAATTTATAGTAATTCTAACCCCACTTAAAAACCACCAAAAATGACTCATATTAAAAGATTACATGATATAGGGTTTTTATCTCATCAACCAATGAAATTTAGACATGTTTGAACCTTTTTTATACCTTATCATTTTGATGTATCCTTAATTAATCTATTTAAGTTTATTTGTGGTAATAAAATTCTAAATTTTAAATTATAACAGATAATTACTTATTTGTTGTGAATCTTACATAATTGGTTACTTTATAACATTATAGACCATATAAATATAAATTTATAATTTTTAAATATTTTTGTGATTTTAAACAATTTTATAATATGTTATTTTTATAAAATTACAATAGTGTCAGTTTTGACACTATTCATTTATTTAAATTTAAATAAAATATATACAGAAGGTATGTACGAAATAAAATATTTAATAGATTCATAAAAGGTAATATGTATCTATTAAATTATTGGATTAAATTAAATAGTTCATATAATATTTATTCTAATATTTTTAAAACCATTTATTTGGTTTATCTCTAAATAAATTAATTACTACAACATTTTTGTATAATTATTTAATATACTTATTTGTTGCATAAAAATTAAAAATAAATTCTTATGATTAAGATAAATCTATTACCTTTCACAATAATACTTTTAGTAGAATTTATCGTTTTAAAATCACAATATTTAAATTGTTATATTTATTAAATTATGAAGGTGACAACTTTGGCATCTTCTAAAATAAAATAATATAAGTGTAATAATATCATTTATAAGGCTCCAAACGGTTATATATTTGGTCATTGTATGATTAAGGTGTATATATACACTAAAAATAAGTTTTGGTCAGGTTTGTGGGCCTTTTAATGGGAATTATTATTTCAATAAAAACTATATTACTTATTTTTCACTTAATAAATAATTTTTGTATCATTAATGTATCACCATTAATGACAATTATTTAATCCCTAAAAATTCTAAATAAATTATCATGATGTGGATAATTTTATTATATTTCTGTAGACTATTTATTTTTGAAGTTTCATGAAGTTTATCACTAAATTACTATTATTATACTTATAAGATTTATGATAGTGACATGTTGTCACATTCATTGGTTTTAGTAATAATTAAATTCTATTCATGGAAAAAAGTCCATTAAATGAATCTAATCCGACCCTTAGGTGATATGGTTCAACTTTGAGTCATCCAATAGAATTTTTTAATTTGTTAGAGTAATTTTATAATATTATATTTACCCTTAATTACCCAATTTACCGTTAACAATGATAAATAAAATTTACCGTAGTTACTATTCAGAATTCCCAAAAATAAAAAGTAGATTATTAACATAATTTGGGCCCAATTATTCCAAATATGGAATCAATTTTTCCAAATTAAATACACAAAAGTTTCAGAAATTAAATTAAAATTAATCCCGTTGTCGAAAGAAAACGTGTTTTTCTTTAAAACATTGCAAAAGATAGAATTGATTTAACCTACGAATTTAATGTAAAATCAATGATAATGAGATAAATTATATTAAATGGTAAAAATATATTCTATTTATACTTTAAAACAATTCAATATTATAATTTAATGATTTTAATTATTGGGATGAAAAAAGTTGTTTTAAATTATAATATAGCGTGTTTTTACTATTCATCAAAACATGAAAGTTACCAGAATAATATGAAAATGTAATCCAAAGTAAATTTTTATTTCTTGATTCCAAAGAAGAATTTTATTTTGTCAAATTGAACTTATAAACATGTAAAAAACTAGATTTAAAGTGGGTGCTCCATCAAAAGGCTGTAAAACTGCTTTTTTGAAAAATACTTATTTTACCCGAAAATTTATTTTGTTCTTATACCATGTTCTAGAAAATGTGTAAGATTAATAATAATGTTATAAAATTCAAAATTTAGTTAATACTATTCAAAACGGCTAGTTCATAATAATATTATAATAATATATCATTGTTTAATAAAACCCGGTATTGCATACAACACGCGCTATCGAGGAAGGTCTCGATTGCGTGTAATGCAAGCCAAGTCAGGGTTGCGTGTTGTGCAAGAATAATTCGTTGTTTCGTATAACAGAATCCAAACAAATTTCATTTATACATTGAATATATATATATATATATATATATATATACTCAATGTTGCGTAGAATAACTATTGTCAAAATTGTGTGTAACACGATCCAAGAATAGTGTTGTGTATACTGCAAGCTAATACGGTGTTGCGTATAGCGCAAGGTATTCTTGGTGTAGCATACAACAAAAGAAATTAACGAAATTAAGAGAATATTTTTCATAAAATCTCGGGGTGTTACATTCTACCCCACTTAAAATGAATTTCGCCCTCGAAATTCTTCGAGGTTATAAATGGTTTAATACTCGAATGTTTGTTTAATAGAAACCCACATAGTAAAAAGGAATAACAAAACATGGATTTAAAAACTAAAGTATGAAATGTAACAGTTACCCAAATTAACTCATCACTGGGTTTCCACGTAAGAGAACATAGGTGAAAATATGGATATGGAAGAAAAATCTAACCATCAAGTTTTTATGGAGAGTGGTAGAGAACATGGCTATGATAAAGCCAAAAATCACAACACTATAGATTTGTGATGATCTATGGTACCATCTTGTTCATCGGATATAAGGGAACTAGGACAACATTTCTGGTTTTCAAGATCATTTCCCTATAGTTGTTGAATTAAAAAAATACTTACATGATTTTGGTACAATCTCATTATTGTTCTTGAATTGAACAATTTACACTTCATCCTTTAAAGAAATGAAGTTGAGTTTTTTATTCGTGATATGTTAGCAGATCATGTGATAGAATGATGGGTCATTCCATCTATTTCAAACAAAAGGATAGAAAAAGTTATAAGTCCATCTTATGGTTAGATTAATCGTATATGGTTACAAAAAATGAACTTATACTTCATATATCATACCGCTTAATAAAATAAAACTAGTTTATACTAACCATGGACTTCATGTAGGCCAGTGGTAGGCGATAAAGGCCAGTCGCACTTCGGTTGTGGGGTTGATTCCCACAGCCTTATCTGACGCGAAGGGATGTCACCCGTCCTGTATGTTGTCCTTCTTCTAAAACTATATTACTATAACATCCCATCAATAATATTGAAAAAAATTATATCCTTAAACAATACTAACTTGTGTCCAACATAATCCATTCCAACATTTAGGCATATCTATAATACTGCAGTCCACTCTCATAATATAGTGAAAACGATTACCAGAGATTTAATACCATCGTTGATCCCCATTCATCATAAGATATGTCATGTTGGTCACATTCAAAACATTCGAAGGCCTTAATCATGTATTCTGTTAAAAAATGAATACACATTGAACCTTAGTGAAAACATGAATGCAGTTAAAAGTTAACACTTTCCACATACCAAAATCCTAATAATTCTATATTCTCATACCCTGATATCACTTAGTCCTTATATCAATCATGAGCTCATGAATAAAATAACTCATTATCTTCTTATCCCTTCATTATGCGCATATCATCTGATTTCCAAAATATTTGAATCACTTTTCATGGTTACGGGTACCATAAAATTATTGAAAACCATAACAGACTAATACAAAAATATTCTAATAAGCTATAAAAGTACCTCAACAACATTATTCATGAATACCAATACATAAACACTTCAATCCATCCTCTTCAATAATTGTCCTGGAATAATTCTTTCCCTGATTTAGAAGTAACTTTTTAGGTCTGGGCATTGATTTGGGTAATTCCCATGTTCTCCACAAATAAGACATTGAATTCCATAACAGTCTGTCACTCTATGACCCTATTCTCCACACAGATAACATATGTCCCTCCATTTGAGGTATTCATCAAGGTTCTTCTTCCCTTGTTTTGAAATATCAATCATCCTTTATTTATGATCCTCCACATGCGAACATGTATAAAAGTCTATCTTCCTCTTATTTGATGAATTAGGCATACCACTAAATTTCACCTTGTTAATCATATATCGTGATGACTGATTCGGCATAATCACTATATATTTCTCTCTAGGCATTACACAATTTTTTTGGTCATAGTCACCAAATTTTCCATTGGATTCAATGTTAACCGAATTCCTTCTGGTTCCCTCCATTAACTAAAACACAAAAAGAATTCTGTGAGAGGAAAAAATCATGCTAGAGAAAACAACATAGTAAATTGGGAGTACCCTCAATATATAACATCTTAGGTTAAATTCTAAGATCATTAACATAGTTTTAGGACTATATCCTATTCGTATAATTATCCTTAGGGACATCCCTAGACATACCTTTTAAATATCTCTAGGGATCTCACTAAAGTTTTCACATCCTAGTTTCCAAAGGTTGACTGAACCTCTCTCTGATAGCAACAGTAGAGACCCGAAGTATGACGTACATGGACATTACATTACTTTAGCGGAATACTTAATACATAACAAAAACAGACACACATGGACTGTAATAGTTTAGTGTCTTTGGAAACTTGGAACGTAATCTTCTAATCGTGGTGAAAGATCTTCAACATCTACCATAAAGATCTTCCGCTTTTTTTCTTATCTAAAACCATTCTTTATATCCTGGGGAAAAGAAAACATAAAAAGGGTGAGCTCAAATGCTTAGTAAGGTTAAGCATGGATAAAATAAAACTTACCATATACATTTGAACATAAAAACAGGAACAAATGTTCAGTAAGGGTAATGAAGGATAAAATAAAACTTACCATATACATTTGAACTTAAAAACATGAACATAATGTTTAAACATCAAAAGATTGAGAAATGACATAAAACATGGAAATGCGTAAGGCATAGATCATAAAGAAACATTATGAATGATAAAATAGCATTGGAATAAAATATGTAATTGTGGCAACCATTAAGCACATGATATGATTTCCATAGTAGCCAACACATTGCTTCCAAGACCATCTTAGTGGACAAAGTCCCTTTCTGAATCGAGCCCACTCCTCGTTCGAGTCCTGTATTACTGAACCGGTTTATCTTGACATTCCATCCATGTCTATCTCATGAGATATAAATCATTACCCAATGCATTGGAGGGAGAAATAGGTCCCACCCATCTCATAATGAAATCATTTTTACTTGTGCCACAAAATAAACTTAAAACATTCATCATAACCTAATGAATAAAATGGGTTTCATAAACATCATTCCATCATCACATAATCCATATAAAACAAATGGATATCATTTCATCATAAGAAACGTGAAACCATTTAAATCATAGAGACATTATACTTGAAACATACACATATGAAATAATGTCATCATATATGAAAAATGGTTTTGATAAAACATTTGAAATGAATTCTTGAGGAAAATATCCTTTCATCTAATTTTTTTTTTTCAAAAAAAATGTAATGCAATTTTAAAAGAAAAGGATTTTGTTGAAAATAGTCATGAAATATTTTGGAGTAAGCTTCATGAAAATAAGTCATTATAAAACTGTAAAAATCCATTCATGCCGTATAAGTTAAAAAAACTTCTTCTCGTACTTTTGTCAGAAAAGGAAAAAAGTACCTCATAACATAAACTAAAGAAAGATTCCTTACATACAATGTAGTAAAAGTAGAAAATGTGTAAAAAGAACTTTAAACATACATGAATACACTTTTATAAAACATGGACATGGATGATAGCAACAACCCCAGTAAATACGTACAAATAAGCAATCTCGGATAAAAAGGAGATTTGCAAAATTATCCCTTACCTTAGGTCTGATTTGCTTCGTAAGTGATTGGACCTCCAGTATAATGATTTAAATAATGTTTTTGAATTAATACTGAATCATATTCATTGTTATCATATCATATATGGTTCATTTATGACTTTATATTACCCTTTCTTTTGTAAATTCCATGTAAAAGTGTGTTTTGGGCAAAATCGTTTCATTTGTCGTCCATGTTTTGACTTGTAATTATTCATATAATTACTTAGATCATGATTAATTAATTCTAGAATATAAAACATGATGTATTTATAATATATATTCAGAACATACATATATATAATATATCGATAAATTGAAAGAAATACACCGTTCATGCAGACAATATGTCATACGTACGTATGAAAGTTGGTTTCGTTTCCTCATTGAATTGAATGGAATTAATTGGATGACATACATATATATATATACATAAATCTAGTATCATTATTATGTCATATATTTCATTATTACTTACTATATATACTTTATAATCATTTATGAATGGTTAATCATTAAGAATGAATCTCATCGCATCGTGGAGATGGTATTCCTTACGTACGCACGAGCGATGATATAATTCGCATGATCGTGGAATATTATTGGAGTGTATGTATACTATTAAAGAATCAATATCACTTCACATTAATCATATATAGTTATTATTTACACCATTATACCCATCCAAGTAAGGCGGTGGTGGAAAATAGATTACACCACGACGTGGAACCGGTATTCTGTACGTACGCACGCGCGGTGATTTCGTTTTCCGTAAGATGGATATATGGTGAAATAGGGTTGATTCATAATTATAATAACATATAAGTATATTATTGATACTTATGTTATTACTTAATAATGAAAAATCCTAATAATAAGAAGTGGAAGAAGAAATAATGTTGAAAGAATCGGTAGTGGACATTACCTCTTCTTTGAATCGCCTCTTTGAGACCTCCTCTTTGGGCACTAAAATTGGTCTTTGAAGAAGAACAGAACCTCTATGATGTTTATAGGTAAGTGGAGAATATAATTTGGAAGGGGTGACCGAGCTTTAATGCTCAATGTGGCGTGAGGAAGAGAGGGATGAGGTGCCCGTTTATAAGGGAGGAGAGGGGCATCTTTGGAATTCTTAAAAATTTTAATTTCTAAAAATTCTAACCCCACTTAAAAACCTCCAAGAAAGACTAATATTTGAATATTAGATGAAATAGGGTTGTAATATCATCAACCAATAAAATTTAGACATGTTTGGATCTTATTTTAAACCTTATCATTTTGATTTATCCTTATTTAATCTATTTAAGTTTATTTGTGGTAATAAAATTCTAAATTTTAAATTATAACAAATAATTACTTAGTTGTTGTGAAATTTAAATCATTGGTTACTTTATAACATTATAGAACATATAAATTTAAATTATAATTTTTAAATATTTTTGTGATTTTTAAACAATTTTATAATATATTAATTTTATAAAATAACAATAGTGTCAATTTTGACACTATTCAATTATTTGAATTTAAATAAAATATATACATAAGATATGTTCGAACTAAAAACTTAAATAGATTCATAAAAGGTCATATGTGTCTATTAAATTAGTGTATTACATTAAATAGTTCATATAATATTTATTCTATTATTTTTAAAACCATTTATTTGGTTTATCTCTTAGTAAAAAAATAATTACTACAACATTTTTGTATAATTATATAATATACTAATTTGTTGCATAAAAATTAAAAATAAAATCCTATGATTAATATAAATCTATTAAATTTCACAATAATACTTTTACTAGAATTTATCATCTTAAAATCACAATATTTAAATTGTTATATTTATTAAATTATGAAGGTGACAACTTTGGCATCTTTTAAAATAAAATAATATAAGTGTCATAATCACTTTTATAGGGCTCCAAACGGTAATATATTTGGACATTGGATGATTATGGTGTATATATACACTACCAATAAGTTTCAGTCAGGTTTTTGGGCTTTTAATGGGTATTATTATTTCAATAAAAACTATATTACTTATTCTTCACTTAATAAATAATTTTCGTATCATTAATGTATCACCATTAATGAAAATTATTTAATCCCTAAAAATTATAAATAAACTATCATGATGTGGATAATTTTATTAGATTTCTGGAGACTATTCATTTTCGAAGTTTCATGATGTTTATCATTAAATTAAAATTATTATACTTATAATATTTAAGAAAGTGACATGTTGTAACATTCTTTGGTTTTAATAATAATTAAATTATTTTCATTGAAAAAAGTCTATTAAATGAATCTAATCCGACCCTTAGGTGATATGGGTCAACTTTGAGTCATCCAATAGAATTTTCGCATGTGTTAGATGAATTTTATAATATTATATTTTCCCTTAATTACTCGATTTACTTTTAACTATGGTAAATAAAATGTACCGTAGTTACTATTCATAATTCCCAAAAATAAAAAGTAGCTCATTAACATAATTTTGACCCACTGATTCCAAATATGGAATTCATTTTCCAGATTCAATACACAAAAGTTTCAGAAATTAAATTAAAATTAATCCCGTTGTTGAAGGAAAACGGGTTTTTCTTTAAAACATTGCAAAAGATTGAATTGATTTAACCTACGAATTTAATGTAAAATCAATGATAATGACATACATTATATTAAATGATAAAAATATATTCTATTTATACTTTAAAACCATCCAATATTATAATTTAACCATACTAATTATTGCAATGAAAAATGTTGTTTTTAATCAAAATATAGCGTGTTTTTACTATTCATCAAAATATGAAAGTTACCAGCATAATATAAAAATTTTATACAAAGTAAATTTTTATTTCATGATTCCAAAGAAGAATTTTATTTTGTAAAATCGAACTTATAAACATGTCAAAACTATATTTAATGTGGGTGCGCCATCAAAAGGCGGTAAAACTGCATTTTTTGAAAAATACTTATTTTACGCGAAAAATTTATTTTGTTCTAATACCATGTTCTAGAAAATGTGTAAGATTAATAATAATTTATTAATATTAAAAATTTTGTTAATACTATTCATAACAACTGGTTCATAATAATATTATAATAATTTATCGTTGTTTAGTAAAACCTGGTATTGCGTACAACACGCGCTATCGAGGAAGGTCGTGATTGCGTGTAATGCAAGCCAAGTCAGGGTTGCATGTTGTGCAAGAATAATTCGTTGTTTAGTATAACAGAATCCAACCATATTTCACTTATACATTGAATATATATATATATATACTCAATGTTACATAGAATAACTATTATTAAAATTGTGTGTAACACGATCCAAGAATAGTGTTGCGTATACTGCAAGCTAATACGGTGTTGCGTATAGCGCAAGGTAATCTTGGTGTAGCATAAAACACAAGACATTTACGAAATTAAATGAATATGTTTCATAAAATCTCGGGGTGTTACAGATAACATGTTATACAATCAACCCATCGATCAGAAGCATTTTTGGGAATCCTCAAATTTATTCTCTTTGGATTCATTTGACTCAAACTACGTATATTGGGTATTAAAAAATATAAAAGGTTTTGGGGAAAATTTTAGGTTAATTTTAAAAGGAATAACTAGATATTACATGTGATATACATATTTCATTGGCAAAAAATTAGTGTAATAGAGAGAAATTGATTTTAGGTACATGAAATTTCGTCATCTTAGGTGGGATAAGAGTGCTTTTTTGAGAGTAACTGACAACCTATGTGTATGAAGCCAGTATTATTGGAAGTGTTAATAATAAGATATTATTCCTAAAATGATCTTCAAAAAAAATTCCATGGATGTTCAATATTTACCATTGCTGGTTAGGAATTGTGGTACAGAAGGATATTGACATTAGATTTAATAATGGATACTAGCCATTGGGTTATAAAATTATGATTTTAAATATTCATTCTATTTAACCTACCCAACATTCTACCACTAACCCTTATATTATTATCCATTAATGATGTTTTAGAAAAAAAATATGCACATAGATGAATATATTATTATAATATAAGATAATGGATATATAGAAGATCAATTCAGATTTAATATCAAGAAAAATTAATTAAATACTAACATTGATGAAGAAAAAATTAAAATATTAGTATAAATGAATGTTTAATGGAATAAGGATTATATATTTAATGTTTGAAAATAAATGATCAAGAAACATCTAATGAAAATGAATGAATAAATAATAAAAATAGTAAAAAAAATAAAAGAAACCACTGGAGGTAAAAGGAATTGAAAAGGTGTGAAAATAATTAAAATCATTAAGAATGCAGAAAAATTCTTTCAGGGGTGAGTGGTATTAAGCACGTAAAGTGTGCAAAGATATTTATAGACACGAAAAATACATTAGGTTTAAAATGGATACACAATGTATATATTAATGTGGAATGTTATTCAATACCTGAATGACATGTAACTAGTTTTCACATCATGTACTTCAGATCTTTCAATGCCTCTAAATACTTTGGATCTATGTGTATTTTCCATCATTTATTACTTATGTAAACTATGTTTTGATTTATTTAAATAATTTATTGAGTTAATTCCATATAATCATTATATTTCTACATATAATATTTCAAGACATGTAATTAGTATAAAAATCATGAACATGATTCACACCTGGTATTTAGAATTCATGTCCTGTAATTTGGGATGGATGTTTTTCTATTTTAGGATTTACAAACCGTGTAATTCAATTTCATACTAGTAATGATGATTTCTAGAATTTATTAAACATTTCCCATTCAGACATTAGATTCCCAATTTCAGAAACAACATATCATAATCTAATGTATTATCTTATAAATCATGATGAAACATAATAATAATTTATCCAATATATACCTAGATTATAAAATTCCCTAACAGTAGAACAATTAAATTTCAAAAAATAAAATGAATCTAAAAAATGAATCTGAATCGAACAATAAATAAATATGAAAAAAATATAACAAGGTATATAATTGAAATATCAAGAAGAAATTGAAACTCCAATATAATAATTCATGTAGAAAATATCACTCATTCGTCATAATCATGTTATTTATATATAATCATTTTTCATTTAGATAAAATTTTATAAATATTCCTTTTAATCTTAAATAATTTTTTAATTTACCTCACAATATATTTTCTCTAATCTATCAATGTAAAATATCATGGTAGTTATCCTAATATATTGAATACATGTTCCTAACCAGTGTCATGCATTGGTTATTGCATCTCCATATTGTAAATAAAAATATAAAATCAATCATGATGTATAAAAAAAGATCATTCAAATTTTTCTAAGGCTTAGGGAAGGTTGGTTAATAGAGAAAATAAATTTTCAAAATAGGGGATGTCTCTAAAGAATAATGCATGGTAATCCTTAATAGTGTCAGAAAATATATTCCTATAAAAATGTCTTCATGGTTCAAAATCTAAAATAGGTCTATGAATATGTCCTCTAAAGATCATGAATATTCCATATTATTTTCTCTATACTTTTAATAATTATTTTAATGTCATATTTAGGCCTGATCTCACACACATCACCAATCAACATATGATTCATATGTTTGGTAATGGTGATAATGGAACGTTATAATATGAAACCAAATTATAATAATAATAATTATAATATTATATTATTAATTTAATATATTTATTTTTTAGTGGAAAGGGGTAAGTATTAAAAAATATGAATCATATTGTAAACAACATCATAACAAATTGTTGAATTTCCGACAATATGTATCCTCAGAAAAAACATAATTTGTCCATGGGTACATGAAAATCCCGCAAAACTAGTTCAAATGACAATCTTGTATCAGACCAGGAACATGGAAGGAATGGATAATAGGATTGAACTGACTCCATCCTTAAAAGGTTATTCAATTTTACTATGGGAAAATAAATTGACTATGTACTGATTGACCTAAACAAAACTATCTCATTAATGATTTCTTTAATCATTTTAAAATTTTACATGTATAAATTTTTTCTCTATAAGATCTTAATGTATGATCTGATAGGTCATCATTTCCCATATATCTCTCAAAAAATTCTTTGACAGTTATTTGATAGTGTATGTAAATAAACCTCTATAGAATTGGAAAATTAAAGTAACTATAATTCATTTAGGAAATATTAACTTGAATTAATTCAATTAAAATAAATTTTATAAATCTAATATGTGAATTAAATTACTAATCATAGAAATAATGTTAAAATATTTATAGGAAAAAAACTAATATAAAAAAACCAAAAAAACATTATATTTTATTTAAATAGATGTAATTATATTTTATTAAATAATTCTATAAATGATAAAGTTCATATGTTTTTTTGTATGAAGTGCGGAGACATGAACTGGTTTCCCAGTTTATGACCACAAAGGAATTTATTAAAACAAACAAGAAGTACAATACAATCACAAGGAGTAAAGTTCTTACACCAATAAGGGATTGGGGGGGGGTAAAATGAGAAACCTAGAACATGATTTTCAACTGAAAACACAAAAAAAATCCAAAAAAAAATCCAAAATAAAAACCATGTAAGGAGTCCTTCAAAGTAATTGATCAATGGACTTCAGTATGCTACAATGAAAATCAGATCAGTAAACCCATCAGAAAAATAAAAATGCTGGTCCAGATGTATTAAATTATGAGCAGGATAAAAACTCATTATTCAGAGAAAACAAACTGCTAATATCTACATTTTCAAATACTACTGATCCATGCTAGTGAAGACCCCCAGATCACAAATCCCAGCTTTCCAGGCATGCTTCCCAGGGGATCCAGAGTCACGAGGAAAGTAGAAAGAACGATAAGAAGAAGCATAGCAGAAATAAACCCGAACTGATCAATGGTAGGTAACCCACATATAGGTAAACAGCTCCTACAAAACAAGCACATACAGATGGAGTGATAATGGATGGATCCTCCAAGACTCAAGAAGTCATCAGCAAAGCCAAAATAAAACAGCACAATAGAAAGCAACAAAAGACAACAAAAAATGATCATATTCAAAATAGTCCAATAAAAAGATCAGATAAGTCTTCAGCATCAGGAGAAATATCAAAGGTAGATATATACCTGCAGTCATTGCCAAGGTATGTCTTTGAAATTAAATCTTGGATCATTATTGAATTCCTAATCTACTTTAATATACATTGTTTTCCGAATATCAAGATAATCATTTGTAGTCATATCACAATTTCTATATTTTTTAAAGGTGGCTGTGTAATTTTCAACTAGCCAGAAGTCAAGAACCTCTTAGAAATCTAATTTCTCTTCATAGTGGTAGACATCCCTTTAATCAGGATCATTTTCATCATCTTAACTAGAGGAATCTTCTGATTCAGAGAGATCAAAAGAGTCTGAGGATTTAGGTAAGGCTTTAGTGGGGAAAGGCTGTGGAGAGACTTCAATATCAGTTATCTTGGCAGCCAGTGAACGTGTGACAATAGTCCCCCCTGTATCAGCATTACCCCTACATTTTTGCATTTTTTTTGGATTCAGAGTGATGAAGCCATTAGAATCAATCAAAACCTTTTCTCCTTTTTGATCTTTCAAATGATAATCCTCTTCCAAATGCTGGAAATTTTCTGCATCGTCTTGTAAATGTTCCTCAGATACCACCTGGACAAGTTCATTTTCCTCCTGACCCATAGGTATGGAAACATCTATCCTGGAACATGGGATGTCCAAATGAGTATTTGAATCATCTTTGGAGCATGATGCATTATTTTTATCCTTAGGAATATCAGTCTGACCATAAGTAATCACCTTTAGAGTAACCATCTCAACCAAAATAGAATTGGAATGGGGTAGTGGATGTGGGGAGGTATTTCATTTTCACAATGCTTCATGCCATGACTAATTATAAAACATTTATTACAAAATTCATGGACCATATCAAACACCACATCTTGTATAAAGCCATTTTCCCCATTTTTAATCCAAAACATTGATGGAAACTCCTATGAAATATCTATTTCTATGAAAATTCTAGCAACTGAGGGGTGTGTCAGGTTTAGTGTGGCATTATCATGCTTGAGAGGCTACCCAAACTGTCTAGAAATGTTGGTTAAAGCCTACTATTTCAAGAGGTGCAGCAGTAGACCGATGAATAGTATCCAAATTAGGTAAATGGGGGGATCACCATCAAAATTAAAATCAGGAGACCATTTAATGACTTTCATGTGAGAACCCCTAAATGACCATGAACCGTGAGACCAGAATCTATAGTAATCAATATCAAGATGAAATCGAAACCGAACATGTAGAGGATTACAAAATCTGTTATGAATGTTTCTAAAGCATATGCTCTCCCTGGTTTTGTGATGGAAAACTAGTGAGAGGCGATTCTTTGAGAACTTACCAACCAGTGAAAAATAGTGATCTGTGGAAAGAAGTTGAAATTCTTCCATTGAGAAAGAAATAGTGGATAATCCTAGAAACCTGTATGATTGGGCAACACACGGTCATAGTTCTTTGCTTCATTTCATGGAGGATGACCCGCGACCACATCTGTGAAGGATTTTACCCCATGGATATTCGCTTGTATAGGGTTTCTTCGAGTAGCGCCCGAGGGTGGAAGATCCCTTGAATCCATCTCCAAACCTCTTTAATTATATGTATTTAATTTAGGTCCATGATAAAGATCACATGTAGTAGTGAAAACTAAAATAATATAAGGTCATTGACAAAAAAACTCCTGAATGACTCCCCAAAAATTAAAACAAGACAATTTTATCACTATTTTAGATGTTATAACTCTTTATACATCAATAGAAGCATTGATTGAGATTTTTTGGTAATTGAGTATTTCAAATTCAGCAATCATGAAAGGCATTTAGTGAATTTAATTCCCTGGAGTAACTTGTTGGTTTGGGATGATAATTTGGGATACCAACAAAAACATGTAGAAACAAAATAAATTTAATAGATAAACCATTGGTTTATAGGTTTATTCAATTTATTATTAAGAGAAATAGGTTAGTGAAGATAGTTTATAGAATGAATAAAATCACAAAAAATCAACATGGTGTGTAAAATTATGTTTTGGGTGACCTACATAAAAATATTTTAGTAAAGGGAAAAATATGTCCCATGGTATTCAATAAAAAATAAATAATATAATTGATTTCATATTATAATGAATAAACAATGAATTCTACATCAATATGTATGGATAAATTAATCAGAATAAATATAAGTAATTATTATTAGCATATTTAAATGGGTTTTGAATATTTTTTATTCTATGATCATTTTTCATAAAGGGTTGTTATTTTCCTTATTTAATTTTTATTTCCCCATTGGTAAATATTTTGATAAAGTTAATGGTACCCAAACATTATATTTTCACCATCCAATGGAATGAGTTGAATCAATAATAAAATACATAGAACATTTTCCCTTGTTTTGAAAAATTAGTCATTCAATTCATTTTACATGCCATTTATTCAATTTTTTCTTTATATATGATATCATTTTCATAAGAATACATTGTGTTATCTTCACTCACATGGAGTTTTATAATTCAATTTATCAAGGATATTTGATCATCCATATTATTCATGGTAATTTCATAATAATAGTGATGATTTAAATAATCTGGAATTGTAATAATGTTTCCATAAACTAGAATAAATATATTAGTGTCAATTGGTGTTTTATATGGTGTGACATTCACATATAGTGTATAATTAAATTTTGAGTTCCAATAATTTCTATTTATGTCCCCTTATATTTATATAATTTCTTTAATCTACTTAATATAAAAATCATCTTTCATAATTGAATGTTGGTTGTAGGGAGTTCAAGTGTGATATAGGATTCTATATTTTTTAGAAAAGGTTTGAAATAATTATTTTCAACATGAGTTCCCAATTAAAAATTATGAAATTAGATGAATCAAATTTAAGAGAAAATTGTGATGAATATGTATTTCATAACCACTAAATATATTTCATGGTTGTAGTCCCTTTGTTCCACCCACATTTAAATGTAATACAATCCGACCACGATGTAAAATTTCTCATATGTATTTTGTAATGGACCCATAAATTTTATTTCTCATATATTGACTATTTTTATTTCTATAAAGTGATTCTGGTGATTTTTCACTTTTTCCCTGGGTTCCTTTTTGTTGGATCATATCCTAGAATTTAAAAATACTCTATATATTCTGATAGAGTATGCTACATAGATGCCCATAAGATATAATTTTATCTATAGTATAGTCAGGATTATTATTACCTCTATCTAGTAACATATGAAGCATCTCTAGAACAATTTTAATTTCAACATCAAAATGAATCATCACATAAATTTATGAACACAATAAATATATTTTAGAATATTATATTATATAATGGAATTGACAATAAAACTCCAGAATGACTCCCCTAAATTTAAAATGAGACAATTATAGCACTATTTTAGACGGTATAATTGGATATATATCAATAGAAGCATTGATAGAGATAATTTGGTAATTGTTGAATTTGAAATCCCCAATTACCAAATCATATCTATCAATGATTCTATTGATATATATCCAATTATACCATCTAAAACAGTTCTATAATTGTATCATTTTAAATTTAGGGGAGTCATTCAGGAGTTTTATTGTCAATTCCATTATATTATTTAGTTTTCACTACTACATGTTAACTTTATAATTAATCTAAATTAAATATATATAATTTAAGAGGTGGGGATATGGAATCAGGGGAGCTTCCACCCTCGGGCACTACTCAAAAAAAGTTTTTTGATTTTATAATCATGTTATAAATTATTTAATCATAACAATAATCCTTATTATCATGATAATAATGATCATTTATTCTGGGCATTGGGTGTCTGGATTATTTATCAACAATGAATTTCATAGCCACATTTTCATCCCCTATTATTATTTAAAATCAGAAAAATAGTAGGAGATGTCGTATCAGTTATGGGTTTGAATTCACTTTATACAACATATATTTTAATTATGTATTCTTTTTGAAGAGAACTACATTGGATAGTAAAATGTATAAAACAAACGTTTCATATTCATAGATAACTAAAAATATTCCTCGTCAATAGTATAACAATTTACATGAGTGTCATTCAGTGTAGGATTGACACAATAAATGGGAAACAATGTGTTTGAATCTATCTACTAATATATCTCTAATAGAGAAGTCCCTATCTTCATACATCTTCTCGACATCTATATACCATTATGGTGAAATGATGATACATGTGGCCACTGTTATTTTTATTAATTTATTAACTACACATTGCAACACCTTGATGTACTCAAAAAGTGTTTCACTCAACAATATGAGGGTTAATTAGTGGTATACATTCTCAAAGTATTTTATTATTTGACGATATATTCCAGTGTGTCTTATAATTCCCCTTTTGAGTTTTACTATTATATGATTTGTTATATCAATTTTCGTTAAATTCATTAAGATTTTATGTCCATTGAATATTACTTCATGGAACATTAATTGAAAATTTAACCTTTCCAATACCAGGAATAGTTATTTATAGCTTTGATAGACTATGTCTAAATTACCCTTTCAAAACATGAATAATCTACTATAAACTAGAAAATCATCCACACTAATTTCCAAGAACTCTTCCACCATACCATTGAATATATGATTCATTCACTATTGAAAGATAATTAGTGAATTTAACCTACCAAGGGAATACATCTATAAATTAATGTTCTTAAGGGACAAGTGAACATAATTTTGAATTAGTCATTAAGATCGACTATAATTTTATTGTATCAAAAATGTGCAGTTATGAAATAATATAATTTGTGTTCTTTTATTATTTCTTACATTTATTCATAAAAGGTAATTGCATACGATATTGATTTTTTTCCATGTTGAGTCATTTAATATAAATATAAAAATTCCGTACAATGATTATTTGAGTTTAGATTAGCCCATCATCAATATTTTCCTCAATGGATATTTTTCCCATCATTAGAGAGAATTGTAGAGGAATCACTCGTTCACTCTTAGAGATTGAAAAAATTATTCAAGAATATATATGTTTCTTCAATTCATTATTAACAACCATTTCAATAGTGTGATGAGTCACCTCTAGGGTCGAAATTTGGGTTTACCACCATCTTCTAAAAATTATTGTGAATGCTGATTTTGGGGATAAACACTATAATGTCATCCAATACCCAGGAAATTGAGTTTTGTGTCATTTCATAAATTCAATGATTTTTTATTATTATACCTAGATTAGTTATATAATAAAAATTATTGTTAATATAACTCATGTATCTAATTATTAGAACATTAATTGTATCGATAGAAGTTTTATTTACAAATTTAGTGGTTTGATTAATAAGGGTACATGTGGAGGGATAATTTCAATTTTCATATTTATAGTGTAACTTACAACATCATTTTAACAAAATTAATCTTAATATAGAGATCGGTATCTCATTAATCCTCAATTGACCTAGAATTTTATATTATCTCCAGAAGAATGATTTCTAGACAGTTAAATTAGTCATCGCCTTGCACGGAGGAATTTTCTAATTAAAAAGTTATGATTTCTTCAGAAGCATTGAATATCAGTCATGATTTGTTTACATCCATAAAATCCTTCCTAATTGTGAAAAAACGTTCACCATAGGATTATAAGAACTTTTATGTCTTCTTTCATGCCATATATAAAGTAATCAATATAGAAGATGAATTTTATTACTCTAACTAGGAAATCTTTGAGAGGTCCTATAGGGTACATGACTAATAATTCATCTGGATTGTGTGATACATTCATTGGATTAAACACTACGAGAAGCAATTTTTATAAGGTACTCATTAGTATGAGATTTATAATGACACTGATATTACACAAGACTCTTTCGAAATTCCTTGTACCATTAGTACATGGAAAAAAGAATCTTATAGTGTATCACATAAGTGGGGTATCATCCAAAGATAAACTATAGAGAATTATACATTTAATGAGATGAATCCTATGTCATCGATTTTATTCTATCAATAGAGAATCTATTTCAAAAAAAAATCAAATTTAGGAATTTCAAAAAATGATTCTATATAAGGAATATTGATATGAAATTGTTTAAATATTTTAAAAAAATTATATTGATCATCTATTTTGGATGTTCTCATCATATTAGTAATGAATATAGGGGGATTGTAAGGTGGTGGTAACATATATAGTTAATAATTTTCAATATTTTCGTGATCCATATCTTTGGTATCATGTTTTTATTATAGGTATTTCACCAAACAATCATTAATTGTTTTATCATGATAATTCATATGGTTGATTCTCTAAACCATATCAGGTTTCTCATGCATCCTTTTGATACCAAATCGTGGATGATGGAAATTGAAAAAATTTCTACTCAGAGTGAACATATCATTTCCCTCCTCTCTTATATGTATCATATTATTACCACATAACATACTGTGTAATTGAATCAATATGGTTTAAAGATCATCAAACTTTTGTGATCATGGTTGTGAAGGGAACGTTTTACTTTTTTACATGAAATTTTTTGGGATATTATTCAATGATATATTCACTACATGAAGCTGTTGGATAGGATTCCAAGATAATATTTTAATAGTATGTCTTGTTGTTGTTGATTTAGTGTAGCCGCCTGAAATATTTATTAATTAGTTGGAAAAATTGGTTGATGTCAAAACTATTATTGTGGTCAAGGAAATTGATGGTTTGAATGATAACTAGGTGGTCCCTAAGTAAATGTTTTTATATGTCTTGTATAGTATTATTAATATAATTAGTATCTTTTTCACATATAAATAAATCCTTTTGTAATTTTTTTTTACTGAGGCTCTGGAAGGTGATGATTTTTTATTGATGTAATTACTATATTGACTTTGAGTATTTTCCATATATACTATACATTCCTCATATTAGAGGTTTACAATGCACATCTAACAAAATTGGATCATTGTAATAGGTGTAAGAGGGTTGATAGTGGGGGTATGTAGTTGAAAATATTAAAAAAAATTAGTGAGGGACCAGACTAGGTAGGATATATTAGTAGTTTCATCCACATTATACAAACCATAATTCAATGGTCCTTTATATATCTACCATAAGATGGAATTGATTGAAACATCAACCAAAATTGATTCACTAAATTCATGTGTATATTGAATGATCATTCCATTAATGGATAGATCACCCACTAATACTGAATACATTTTGATCCATAGATAATATTTTTCCAGATGGATCTACATGGAGATTCTACGATGTAAGAATATAATAGTGGGATCATTTAATATGTCTAATTCAACACATGTTCATTCTTCATGTTCCATGATTTAATTTCACATTTCATTTTTGATATTCATGGTTCAGATTTGTTGGAATTGATTATTAATAAATTTATTTTCTACTTCATCTCATGTCATTATAGACACCAGAATATTATTTTTCATCCAATTTATGTCTCTATTTTGAAAAATGAATTGTAAAACACCTAGGCTTAGTACATCATAGAAAACACATTGTTTTAAAAAGGATTCAAAATATATATAAATTTTTAAATGAATTCATGGTATCTACTTTTTTATTCCCACTAAATTTCTCTATATTTATAATCATTTCTATGAGTGTATGTATGATTTTGGATGTGTGCGCCAAGTTAGATCGGTTGAAAATTTTGTTTGATGAACCACATGTTGTCGGTAAGCTATAGTCCAATATAGAGTATTTTTATAGTGATTGTTTCTCTAATGGGTTTCTAGGTGACACATATTGATGGTTTTGTAGATGTGTGGATCCAGATCATTAGGCTGACCAATTGCGAAGAGTCATCATGATGAAATTGATCTATATATCTTCTGATCGAATAGAATTATTTCTTGTGCATATAGACTCCTTGTGAATTTCATGGGGCCATGGAACATGCACAATGGTAAAGAGATGATGGAAAAATTTTATATAATGATAAAAAATATTGTAAAAAATAATAGTTGATGTAAAAGAATAAATGGGCAATGGCTGAGTTAATCCATTGATCCTTCTTTTGGTCACTATTCATAAAAATAATATTCCTATGAAATGGTGTAGAAATTTGATAAATCATAATTTATTTATTGATTCACTCATTTCTGATTATTTTATTAATTTAGTTTCCCAAAATAGTCCAATTTACTATGGTGTATTAAACGATATTCCATGGTCGAAAAAATAGAGACATCATATTAGACAGGAAAATAATTTCTCATAACCATTTAGTGGATTCCTCACATTTACTCTCATTTCATTGTATTTAATAAAAATAACTATCATCGGTATTGAAGCCAATTAAAGGAAGGGTTTATGGTTAATTTCATTGAAAATGAAAAGGGTAGTGCTTTATCCTTCAGTATATGGGCCTATGTTGTAGGATACAATGTGTTTTAAAATACTCCAATTGACTTTTGTGAATACAATTTAATAAACCTAATCATGGAAAGACTATTTATTCCAATCTAATTGAAGGACTAAGAGTTGGAAGCATATATTATCGGAAGATACTATTATATGATATTTATCAATCATGGAACTTCTCTAACTAGATCATGTCCCTTCAACATTCACCTATTATGGTTGTGGATATTGAATGAGAATGAGATTCAATATTTTTAATCCTTGTTACAAACTATAAGGTTACCCATTTTTAAATTTAAATATTCATTATATTGAACCACCTAAAATTTAAAACCCCAAATGCAATATGATTAGATGCACATGATTGATTCAGATAAATATATGGAATGAAATTAAAACAATCTTAGTAAAGCATACAATAAATAGAATTATAAGACATTTAAATTTGAAATCAAGAAAAATATGTTAATAACTAACATGGATGAGGTAATAATGATGAACAGAGTGACAACAAATGTTTCATGGAAAACAATACTTGTATTGGTTCATTGAAACAATAATGACTAAAAAATTCATATTCGAATTGAAATATATAATAATTATTTTTTCGAATGAAAAAGGAATTTTATATTGAATGAAACAATTGAAAATATAATAATATTGAATTATAATATATGTTATGAAGAAAAATTATTATGGTCCTGGGTGGTAATCATCAAATGGTGGGTGTAGAATTATTTATAGATCTTGAAAAGTATATTATGGGAAAATATTTCATTTCATTTAGTACTTTATGTATCACCTAATTCAATTCATACATGTTGTGTAATAGGTTTTCACATATAACACATCTGATCTACCAAATCCCACAAATACATTGTTTCATCCAGGATTTTTTGTCTTGAATACTAAATTACACCATATATTTGAGATTATCACATAATACAATTATTTGATAGATTATAATCATCATATTTCGACATAACATTCTTAAGAATTTATAATTTTGATACCCATCATTTTCTTAGTACATGCCATGTATTTTGGATTCATGGAATATAATTTCTAATGGAAGGAGGTTTTTTTAGGTAGTAAATATAAGGTACATCAATATAAAACCATTTAATATTGATTTCCACCATTCTTTCAACATTACTCCATTGAGAACTTTATTCTAATTTCTTGCAAAAACTCATCAACCACATGTATATTATAAATTAAATTATGATTATTCACTTACAAAATGTCACCCAAATGTATATACCAATTCAACTTATAAACCACAAAAATATCCATTTATTCCATTGATATGTGTACAGTTCACCATTACCAATGATCCTACCATGTATATTAGGTACAATTCATTTAAAATGATCTAAAATGGGAACCAAAATCATGGTTCATTAATAATTTTTCTAATTTGTTCCCCCAAAACAACATTCAATTAAGAATCCTTTTAAACTCAAAATTTTTCACACAAAAAAATAATGCATTTATGATTACATGAGTAACCTCAATGTCCTAATAAAATATCAGAAAAAATCACATTATAATTATCTAAATCATTGATTTTTTTATCAAAACTCAATTTATAAAAAAATGTATGTCCTCGCCTATGTGCTTTGATTGTAACTCAGTTAGCTCACCTCAAGGCCTGAGGTGTTCCACCCAATACTTAAGAGTCCAAAAAATATAATAAAGTGTATAGGGTGTGTATATGGTACTATCATATACTCATTTAAGAATTAAATAATGAAATAAATATGCAAGATAAAATATTATAGTAAACTAAAGGGGATTTAGAATAATATTATTTCGAATTAAAAATATTAAATGATGTAAGGGCATGATAAAATGATCAATTAATATTTTAATTACAATCCACGGTTGTAACATATGAATAACAAAACATAGAAACAAATAACACAAACACCAAATAATAATAATTCACACAACATCCCATGAAATATTTACATATCGGATACATCCTTCTGGATCTATCTCGGCCCTCTCACCAACATGTTCCAATGAAAATGTCAATTTCTTCATGGGTATCCAATTACAAAGGATCATATTCAAGGTGATAGTAAATAATTTAGTAGAAACCATCCAAGGTTCTTTTATATATAGCCTATAATTGATTGGTATGTCTACATGAACAAATGAATTGATAACTAAAATAATTACTTAATGAATATAATGTTAATAACATATTTAATACAAATAACTAATTTAATACACCGAGCTTGATTACATGTCCAGTTAAACATCTCTAACATCTACATTTCCGGACATATTTTTTTCACCAACACCACCATAGGGGAACACATGTCATAGACTAATGATCGCTCATATTCAACTTCAATAAATATATTATTTAATTGTATGAATCATATTTAAATCAATTATATACGTAATTTATTTGGATAATTGGCATCAACGGTATACCCCTCATGTCACGAGTCATGAGTGGAACCTAGATAGGGTTTTGGTGTTCCATATTCAATCACATTGATTGATTTATATGTAATGGTATGTGGGAAATTATGATTTTTAATACTATTATGAATTCCCAAGGGGATAACCCTTATGAATTATAATTGGAATACCCACATAATATGAGATGATGACATGACATCCGATAATAATTTCCAAAACACCATATTACCAATTATCTCAAAGAAAGGTAATCTAGGACTGTGCAATCTAATAAAGGATTAAACTGTGAATAAATTGAGAAAATCCTCATCAACCTATGGGTTGGCTCCAATGATAGTTCATGGGGTTAATGAAGTCAACCAATGACCCCATGATTCATTTGGATCGTAGTGGGATTTCATACTTTCAAATACCATAGCAAATAGGGTATCACAAAATTCTCTCATGAACCCCCTGATTTGCCATTCAAAGGATGAAATAAACTGTAACTATGGATTCCATTAATGTAAAATTAATTAAATTAGATCCTAAAATCACTATGAATCCAATACAATACTATCATTAATAAAATTTCATTCAATCATTAAATTATAATGAATCATTAATTATCCTTCATTAAAATGTAGATACAAATCGTTCAGGCATCCAATTTAATGTTACTAGTTAAATTAAATAAGTAATATCATTATAATTATTATAACCATATATTATATATATATATATCATATATAGTAATTATGACGAATCAACATATGATTTATTATTTTTTGGGGGTCGGGGGTTAGGAGTACTTACAAACTAACTCAATAGGTATTTGAGGGAGGATGGTCCGCCAATTAACCACTAATTCTTCTATAATTAGAAATAATTAATAAAAATTAGTTAATTTATAACCAATCTAATTCCCAACATAAATCTAAAAGGTTGTTCATGTAAAAGAATTCATAATTTTATTACACAAGAATTAATGGTTATGCAGGTTGATTATGTTTTCAGGGGACACACATATTCAACACTATCTGATACAAATATTCCCTTAGCATTTTGTTTGAAAATTATTGGGGAACCCTATATTGGGTCCCCTCAAAGACCCATATCCAGGAAAAATTCATCTCAATATGAATGATTTCCCTAATACATTTCATCAAACACATCGATACTATTAATGATATAATGAAATTAGGTGTTTAGTATTCATGGAAGAATATATCCTAATGGGAAATCGAAATAATTCCAAGAATCATCATCATAATGGAGGTTGTGATGCTATATTGGTCTAGGTATATAGGTCCCCATTGTGGTTTGCTTCAAAGAAAATCCAATTGTATTTGGTATGTAAATTACCTAGGGTGGACAAAGAATTGAGGTACTACCCATGTTTATGAAGTCACCATTGGAACATTATTCAATATAAATATGTTAAGGATCATGATTTTTTAATTTATAAATATTTTAATATTAATGTAATATAAACAATTTTAATATAAGACAAATTTAGTTATATTTCCATGTCCATTAGTTTTAGGACTTGATAAGATCACACAATTCATAAAAATTACATTTTAATTGCATGGAATGTGTGACTAACCACTTACATTATACGATTGATTTTGGAAATTTTTTAATATACTTATGTCGCTTCCAAGGCACGTCCAACCTCATCATTCATCATATTTATTAGAATAGTGATAACTCAGAATATTTCCATATAAATCATAAATTAACCAATAAAAAATTATTTATAAAAATAATAATTTACTAATTTATAATTATTTTATCCTAGAAAAGATTTATAGATAATCATATTTTCTAAAATTACATGTTCATTGAAAAATATGACACTCACTACCTTTAAAACACTATTGAACACATTCCAAAAATAACACCAAACTATGCCAAAAATTATATTTTTATCAAATTAACCTATATAAAAATCCAAAGAAAATCAATGGTTCGATGCATATTTGGCAATTCAATGAGTAGAAATAGTATAATGTCATCTTAGGACATCACCATTATTGGCTCTATAGATCCCTAACAAAATAATCTCACTTATTCATCCTTTTATGAAATCTCAATTTATAAACATTATAGATTCAAAAAAAATTATATTAAGAATAAGACCAGTGGTGGGAGGGTATAAAGGGATTCATACATTTCATCATCTGAAAAAAACACTCAAGAAAAACACCTCTTATATTGGGGTAAATGGTGAAAAAATGTGAGAGGGTCCTTTAACCATAATAAAGAGAAATAATTTGGAGAATGGGAATACCATCAAAATTATTTGGGTTATTTCTCAAGTGATGAAAAATCATTATAACTAGATGTATGAATCCACTAGATAGTTGGTGGATACATGCTATTACGCTTACCACCGATAGAAACCACGGGATATCCGGTTTCAGTAATAAAAAAATATCAATTGCAGCCACTGAATTCTACCTAAGGGTCCTATGAACCATAGAGATAACTGTCAATAAATTATTAATTTATAAAAACACATCACTTTAGGTTATCTATAATATAGAAATCATATCTGAATCATAGATCTTAAATTGGGTTGGGCTATTTGTTCTTATTTATATTTAATATTTAATTTCAATTCCCATTAATAAGAATGTATTGTACCAACTCACCACCATAATAGTTATTGTCACATATATTCATCATTGGTGTATTAAATTAACATCCCAAACTATATTATTCATGAATTTCTCGCATAGAATTCATTTTCCATCTATGAACATCTACTTCACATCCAAAGAACAACATCAAAAAAATTACCGTAAAAAACAAAAACCCAAAAACTCCATCAAAACAACTACCAAATAATTAATAATTCACATAAGAAATATATTATTACATTGTATACTATCAAATCATCTTCTGAGTCAAAACACAATACATAAAACACCCTATATTTGATTATCATATTCAATGGGGATGCCACTATCATAAATTCTTACTGAAATACACCGCTATAATCCCAATGAAACTCAAATAATAGACATGAAAATTATAGACACTATCACAAAAAAATTATTCTCCTCATTCTATGATTTTGATATAAATTGATGAATTCAAATCAAACATGTTCAGACAATATTTTGTTTTTGACTTTCAGTTGAAGGGGCATAACCGATCTTTTAACAAATCACATATCATACCAATTCTGTGGCTGGTGAAGATCCTCACATACCAAACCTATTTAACTAATATGTCCCTTATAAAATATCCTTGTGATAAATATTATTTAAATATTTGAATCTATAACATTTTATATGTTACTAGAACATATTCCTTGTTCTTTAGTCCATAAAGGCTACCCATGAGCATATATGAAAACTCAAAAAATATCATACCCAAATTTGTATAAAATTTATTATCCAACCACATATAATCACTATTTATCACTGTCAACTCCAATGAAAATTTGATTATTTTTTATCCAATACCTTTGGATCTTCATAATTTATCCCAGACCTGATGTCTGACAATCATTAAAAATCTCATCCTGATATCGTATCAGCATATACAGATATAATTATCTAGGATATCATGTATTTTCTAGTTCCATTCAGGCACATGCATATTAATGTCAATATGATCATCCAATTATTTTCCATAATCCCATGAACCATATCACATGAGGGTCACAATAACATTACTTACATCCCATTATCCACCAAAGGTAGATTCAACTAGTTACACCATTGAAAATAATTATTTGGTCATATATTCCCACACACTATCTATCCTCATTCATAATAACTAACATATCCTAACTAACTCATATCTATGTGACATCCCATAATTAATTCCATAAGAAATTATGGATTCATATCTTATTGATCCAATTTCATCACATGATAGGAAACACAATACTTGATCAATCCACAGACACAACATAACCTTTGCAATATATTTTATTGTCAACCATCATGTAGATCATTCCATGTGTCCTAATATATTTAAAAATTATCCCCCATCATTTATACATTACACTTGTCAAAAATAATGTTATGGGTTTGTGAATCCTACAAGATTCTAATTATATTAATTTCAACATATATACCACACCCTTAAACTCATTAATGTATGATAATATTTAATTCTATACAAAATCTACTTGAACTAAAGACCCCCTCGATGATGGGTACACAATATTTGACCCACAATACATAACCTAAATCAGGCTCTGCCAACTAACATATCACCAAGTCTATGAGTACCATGCTTCATGAAATTTCATTTTCAGTATTATAGGATATCTCCAAAAACTCCTCTGTTATATAGGGAACCATACTTGTGACATGATTCATAAAAGACCACCAAACTCAAGACACCATTTTGGAATCGTAGTTCATTATACATATTCTATATCATTACCATATCATTGATAGATCAAACCAAAGACCAAAATATTTCTATAAATCTGTATTCATCCAACATATGAATATTATTGAAATGGTACATTCATTGGTCTAATGTGATAGGCACCTGCAGAGTCCTACACATTGAAGGTATTCTCCAAAACCAAGAACTCATATTTCATCATCCCAATCCCAATTCAACATCCAAATTGTTCAAAAATTAACTAATTTCCACCTATTATATAGGATTCTAATAATTATATCATGTACAAATGATTATTTTAAAATAAAACTACCATTTGGTCCAATATCACTAATAGTATTTCCTTGGGTCATAAAATATTTTTGACTCACAAGGTACAAAGTAAAACTATGTTTCCATAAGTCTCTCCTCAAGAAAATATTATAATGTCTCATGTCAGGGCCACAATGTCATTATACATAATCCACATGTCAATCCTCTAAAAAAAGGTCACATCACTTAATAATATATCCATCCTCATATCTAAATACATGCCATTGATATGCCCAAACACAGAGTTAGTGGCTATCATGTTGGATTGTATCACAGAATGACCACCACCTACAAAAAATGCTCCTACAAAATTGTTATATATTATTTTAATTATGACCAATAGAAAACATATTTTATCCCTATATGATAATTTCATGAAATATATCCCTCCTAAAAATCTACTCTAATGTATGCATGTTCTATGTTATGTAATTACAATATTGACTTATGAGTGTCAAAGAATAATTAAATCTGTACCGTTATATAGGATTAAAATTCATATATAAATATTGAAAGATGTAATATGATTTAATAAGTATAAAATTTAATTGAAATCCAATATTTATATATTATAATAATGATGGAACCTATTTCCAATATCATTTATGGGCTCACATATTATCCATTATCCAACCATGCATTGATCCACTTCGAGCATCCTAATATATGATTTCACTGAAGTGGTCCATGAATTCAATGCGGTAATGATGGTAAAAAAACCCTCACCATCAATGAGTAAATGTTAATAGCCTCTCCAGGTTCTAGTTTAACATGGTAAATTCATGTATGTATCAGTATCACTCAAGATGATAAAACATTATAACAAAAAATAATGGATTGTTATGTAAAATCTCATAATAAGTTAGTTACGAAACACTATGTTCACTTGTGAAAATATTTATTTACTCACAGGTGAAAATAATTTCCAATGAATGGTATATTAGAAAGGAATAATCTACAACTTTAACCAACATAAAAAAACATAACGTAATTCCATTAAAATTCGATCCAACAATGGTTATGAAAAATACACTATGTTTGGAAATGTTTCCACTTACAGTCCCTCTATATGGAATCATATTCCACCCTGAACCATCCATATTTATTAATGTATAACTACTTAAATATTTTGACATTATAAATTTGGTTTCAACTTTTATGAACATTATACTATTTCAAAAACATAATCATCAAGTCACATCACAGAGTAGTCCATATATAACATTAGAGATGAATGTAAAAAAGGAGATCCATGTGAATGGATTTCCACGATGAACCTATAACAGTATACCAGATATACATTAATGATTTTCCAAATAGACATCATCATTATCTTTATATTAATCACACACTATAATGCCAATAACAAATGTATTTGACATCCCTGATATTATTCTGTATAATCCATGTGCCTCTATAATAAAATTGTTAAAATTCCTCACTTAACTCTCACTATCAACCAATATAAAATATTCAATGTTAAACACTAAAATAAAAACAACTTGTGTATATCCCAAAGTGATAATAAAACACAAAAATAATATCACAGACCATGAACATCAATCCCATATCATTAGAATGATATAATTCATACTAGAACACATGTTCTTAATGAACATTTATAATAACCTTCACAATCTCCGACATAAATATAATACCCATGTATAACATTTCATAAAACATTAAGACATTAGGAAAATATCATATTTGATGTCACTTTTTCATGCTCTACCCCGGTAATGATGAATATTAACTAGTTTAGTTTAGAACAACACCTCCAACATGACACCCATTGTGAAAACAAATGCCTACTATTATAAATATCCTAGGATGTGGTTTGTGGGAGAATATTTCCTAGTATTAGAGTTACCTAGTAATTGAAACATGTAAACCTGATAAAATATAATAAAAAATTGATATCAGAATAATAAAAACATAAAATTGTGATAATGAATGAAATGTTGTACGGGAATTGAACAACCAAGCCATGTATACAAAAATACCATATAGGATGGTCAAATATATTGTCCAAAATAAGTTAAATAAATACAATAAAATCATATCATAAATATAGTTATTCCATCTAAAAATAGAATTATATATCTAGAATGTCCTTTTCCATAAGTCTCAGATAATAGCCAAACATGTTCCTATAACCAAGATAATGTATTTTTAAATTACATAATTAATGTGACAGATCATGTATGTATGGTGTACAAAACTATGTACGAAACCATAAATGGGGTCCAATTCATAGAATATAAATTTATGGTGTCTGTATGGTTTCTACTCAAAAAAATAATAAATTTATCAAATAATTAAAATTAATTAAATAACTAAGGTGATACAAAGGACATCTGAATACCCAGGTCTGAAAAAAATTTCATTGGAAAATGTAGAAAATATCTAAAATTAATATATGTCAAAAAATAGGGATACATGTCTTCTCTTCAAATCACCCGTACTTTCTTCCACATCAAATAAGATAGATTTCCTTATATTAAATAAACATCCTATAAATTGGCCATTACGTTTTATAATGGATGCACCAGTAAAACCTATAACAACCCATACATTAGATATATTTATATTAATTAATAGTTGATTAATATTCCTTACAAATATAAAAAACCCATAATATGACTATATAATAATTGTGTCTTAATAATATAGGAATCATTAACAACTAGTTCATAATACATCATTACATTCTCCCACTTATTTCATCATAACTAGTACCCTTTTGGACATATCTTACATAACTCCATAATTACAACCTTGAGAAAAGAAAAATATGAAATAGTGAGATCAAATTATCAGTATGGGTAAAAAAGGAAGATACCAATAATATCATATTCATAATATAATAGAACATATCATTAGAAAATATTTACTTACATGTGATAGTTCATGATATGAATCCATTGGAGAAATCATGAATGTTTAGAAGAATAAATGAATATAATATAAAAAGTAATAACATTATAAATGATAAAATTTGGCATACCCAACATTGATATAATTTACTATAATTCAAGGGTCATTTCCAAGACCTCCATAGAAGACAAATCCCATTACTGAACTGAGTTCACTCCTCTTTCCATTAATATATAACTGAACGAAAATCATTTCTCATTCCATCCATATCTATCTCATGCAATATACATATTTACCCAATGAATTAGATGAAGAAATAGGTCTGATGTATGTCATAATGAAATAAATATTACATGTTTCAAAAAATTAAAAAACTTTCATCATAAAATAAAATATGGAATAAATTGGGGTTCTTAAAAATCATTCTTTCATAACATAATCCATACAAAATAATTTGAATTCAAATTAAAAATCCATAAATGGTTAAAATTGACAGGTACAATGTTGTATATGAATAGTAATATTTTTACATATTTAATATACCTAGATGTGGATCATAAATATACCATTGTAAATAATTATATATGAACAATCTCAAATAATTAAGAGATTGTGAAATTATTCCTTACATGATGACCGATTTATGTTTTATGTATCAAAAACTCCAATATAAGGATTCAAATAATGTCATTTAATTATATAAAAATCATATTCATTTTTATAATATCAAATATGACTATATTATGATCATTATATTAAAAAAATTTCATTAATACTTGTTATTTGAAAATTTTAATATTTATTTTCTTATAAATGTTTGGCCGAATAATGTATGGTTATACTTCATAGGTGATATTTATATCATACAAAAAATGATATTAAAATTATATATATATATATATATATTTTATTAATTATAAAAATTTATGTAATCATTATTTAATGAAGATCATTTTGAATTAATTGAATAACATCCCGGAGACAGTAGGTCGTATGTACGCAAGACCAAAAATATCATTCCCTTAATTTTTAAATGGTATTGATGTAAATAGATTATATTATTTCAAGATAAATATGACGTTATAATTATCATATATTGTTATTATTTTCATCATTATACCTATCCAGTTGAGTTGGTAGTGAAAACATATTACACCATGGCGTGGAGACTATATGTCGTACAAACGAATGCGTGGAAATTTCATTTTTTGTAGGATGGATATAATGTGGAATATTGTTGATTAAAAATTATAATAACATCTAATTACATATTTTATAATAGATTTATTACTTTATAATTAAAAAAATCATTAAGAGGATGTATTAGGATTACACAATTTTATATAATCAAGAGTGGATATTACATCGTTTTTGATGTCATTCCTCTAAATCTATTATTGGAGCCCTATAGATTGACTTTTAAATAGAAAAGAACATTTATAATTAACTATGGACGTTGATAAGGTAACATGGTTGGGTATTGACATTATTTAATTCCAAAAGTGAATTGATTATATGTGGGAGGAAGCTCACTTTTTTAAATGTGGTGAGGGGCACACTTGGGATCTCCAAAATAATAAATTATAATAAAATTGAACCCCATCCAAAAACCTCAAAATGTCTGAATTTAAAATATGAGATTATATAACGTTTAAATATCTACAAAAAAATTAATTTTTTCCATTATTTATTTAAATATAAACCTTATCATTTCAAATTTAGTATTTGTAATTTTATTTAAAATTTTACTAAAGTAACTAATATTTCAATATTAAAAACAGTCATATTTTCATTTTTAGGATCATTAGACCAATAATAAATATATAATAACATATCAGACTATAGAATAATTATTATGTAATGTTTAAAGTATTTTGTTATTTTAAAATAATATAATGAAGCGTTATTTTTTAAAACAACCAATAATGTTAATTTTGACACTATTCAATTCATTATTTTTTTAAAATATTAGTATAACTAGATAACATCAAAATAACTAATTTATTTTATTACCATGATGCTAAGGACATATATAAAATTAATTATACATATTAAATATCAAAAAATATATTTAATTTATTATTTTAAATATGATTTACTTGTCATCTTAATTAATAAAATAATTATTAGGTAAATAATGTGTATTCATTTAATACACATATTTTTTAAATAATATTTAAGATTAAAATACTATTATTAAAAAAATATATACTATAATTCCTAATATTATATGTTTTCTGATTTTTATATTGGAAAATTATATATTTAAAATGATATACGTTCTAAATTATAAAAGTGGCAACTTTAACATCATTTCAATTAAATGAATATAATTACCACAATCTCTCCAATAATTCTACAAATGGACACTAATTTGAAACATGGATTTTAATGGTTGACATATACTGCTTCAGTTAGTTTTGAACAATTTTTTGGGTACTTTTACGATTCTAATAATTTTATTAAAATTTTTTTATTGATTTATCATCAATTAATTAATTTTTACATAAGTTATGAATATGTATTTTAGGTAACTAATTATATATTCTAAAAATTAATAATATACAACAATGATAAAGAAAAACAAATTATCATTAAAATAAGTATTTATAATAAAATTTATATTCTATATAATATTGTATATAAAAACATTTGTTATTAAATGTTGAGAGATACATATTTATCATTTTTATAAATAAACTAACTTATATGGGCTAATATCCTCCAAGATTCTTCCAAAAGACACAATTTCAACCCAAGGATTTTTCTTAATTCAAATATAAAATATATAGTGATATGAAATCACGTGTTATGGTAACTTTATAATAGTATGTGTACCCTTAATTACATTATTTTCCCATTTAAAGTATAAATAGATGATTCCGATGATATTATTAAAAATTTCCAAAATAAAGTAAATATATTTACAAATTATGGACCAATTGATTTAAAAGATGCAATATATTTTTTAAAATTCAAAACACTATTGTTTCAGTAATTAATTTAAATTTATTATTATTTTCAGAAAGAGAGAACTTGTTTTAAATTTTATAACCTTGTATAAGATTAAAAAAAATTACATATGAATTAAAGGTAAAATTAATGAAAATGACATGCATTATATTAAATGATAATAAAATATTCTATTCATGCTTTAAAAATATTCAATATTATAATTAAACCAAATAATTTTTTTTTGCGTGAAAATTAGTTTTTGATTAATATTTACTGCATTTTTATTATTCATCAAAATTTGAATGCTATCTAGAAATATATTACAATTCCATCAAAAGTAAATACTGGTATCCCATTAACAAATAAAAACTTCGTATTTTTATATAAAAATTGTTGATGTGTCAAATTAATAATTAACAAAGGGTTACCCAATAAAAGGATGTAAAAAATTTCCTTAAAAAATTAAAGGTTTTGTACGTCAAATATGGTTTATTTATACCCTATGAACAAAATATCCATTGGATTGTATGAACTAGGATCTTCTTTTCATGAATGTTTTCCTCTTATAGTGTTTTTGAGGAAAAAGT
The DNA here is from genome assembly GCA_963277665.1 of Viscum album. Classification (NCBI taxonomy): domain Eukaryota; kingdom Viridiplantae; phylum Streptophyta; class Magnoliopsida; order Santalales; family Viscaceae; genus Viscum; species Viscum album. Next base: position 2,133,335,247 of record OY728147.1, on the reverse strand, counting down.
AGAGTTTCTTTGAAATTTCTAAAGCACACATCATGTACATTATAATTACATGACATGTCCTCAGTTACAATAGGTAGTCAGTTGCGGGCCATGTCACGGCCAGGAACATGACCATGTGTGGTGATCTGAAGACCTCATAATGTGGTGGCTGTTAAAGGTAATTACATTTTGTGAACATCTAAAGTACACACCGTGTACTTTTTTTATTAAATGTATTGTGGTCGCGTCTTTTAAACAAAAACTCCTCCATTTATGTCATTCTCGTCGGTGAGAAACCATACACCTGTGATCCTTCTCTGATCCCATGAATGAGCATCTATTCTATGATTAGACCATTTTCCATTGCACTACGATCACCTCGATATGCTCTTCCTTATCCTAGAGCTTTGCTTCCTGAATCCTCCTCGTTCTCAAGATATCTTCTGTTGATAATTTTTAGTGTTTTGTATATCTACGATGTTCATGATCGATTCAAGGAATGAGTTTAACATATAATGATACTACAACACTGATGTATGTGGTTTCTACCTTTGTGTATAATTTCTTTGAGTTACATGTGCAAAATTGCCCAATACCCTTGATCAGGGTATTGCGTGTTTACGGTATTATCCCTGTTAATTACCTGATATTCTTTTATGCGTGAGTTATGTTTAACTGAATGTGAATACTATAAATTTCTATTATTTGGAATTTCATTCCCATGATGGTTTTGTTTATGACTATTTCGTCATGCTTATCCTATTAGGCTACCTTCTGTGTTTCCCATGAGAAGTATTATATAATGGATTTTTTATTATCTGACATTCTATTTTGTTTTAGATTGTTTTAACATGTATTTAATGAGGGTTACTTTGGCTACTTTTCATTTTTAGGATTTTTTGACTTACACAAGTCTGTGAGAACCTGGTGTAGTAGACTATATGGAGGATAGATGTAAGGGCTTCTCCAGAGTCTGTGTTATTATTGTTATGTTGTAAGACCATAGGGGGATTTGACGTAAGTGTATACTCACAGTGTCTATAGTTCCTTGATGCAAGCCACAAAGGGAATGAGACGAAGGTTGTTCCCCATTGAGCCTTTATTTAACGATAAGAGACTATAGGGTGAATTGATAGTGAGTGCTTCCACGTAGAGTTTATACTAAATTTGAACCAGTGGGGTTAGATTGTGTGTACGTACTAGAGGGTTTCTTGTGTTTTCTAGCTTGGTCCAAAGGGGTTTATGCTGTGAGTATATCCCAAAGGGTTTCCTATATTTTATTATCAATTTATTTTCAATGTGGAATTGAATTCTTTGAAACTAAGTATTTGACTACTATTGAGTATATCCTTTTAATCGATGTGTCATTATGTGTGACTAATGTAATCGATGGAAAATACATAGTTCATACACGTCATTTTAGTCTTGAACACATCATGATCTATTACACTAGAATCTGTCCGTGTAACAAACAAAATATTTCAATGATAACATTTAGTACAATCCATGTCATTCGGGAACAAGCCGTGTAGAGTGAGCCATGTAAACGATCATGTAACTAACAACACAGGCCAATGAATCTTTTTTAGTACACGTTGTTTCTGGAACAAACACACTGTGTAGTTCTGTTCTAGGAGAACCATGTATCCTAGTCATGTAGAAGGTATTAGGAAGGGGAAGTGGAATCAATTACATGTTATGTGTTAGTAAAACATGACAACTGTTTGGGGTGTTAAACGACCAGTTTTGGCTATGTATACACCCATGGGAATGGATTAAGGGAACCTGCAGTGTAGTTCTGCATACACACCATGTATCCTTATTTGGTAAAACTTGAATACTCTATTTACCTTATCTTATACTTACCCTTCTAATTTTCAGTCCATAAAAATCTTGGTCTATGGTGTGTGTATGACCTTACAAAGCCATGCCACTGAGTCATTCTCCAGTTGTATGCCAGTTTTAGGACATTGATCCAAAGCTGGTCAAGGCTGATCAAGGACATCCAGAAGACACTCTCATTGTTCTAGTCATAGAACTATCTATCATTCTAGACACATGTGTTGATACATAGATATGAGAGGGGTTCATGTGGTTCATTAAGACCATTCACGAAGTACCGCATCCTACCTTGTCTATGGAAGAGTTGATATGGGTCTTTCAGTGGCATAATCCTCTCACATTCAGAGGGGAAGGTCGACCTCAATATATATAGTCATGGTTAGAATCCATGCTTTCTATATTCAATCATCAGGAGATGCCTCTATCTAATAGGGTGAAACTCACTATGTACATGCATAAGGACTCCAGAAAGAGATGGTGTGATGTGATCTCACAGGTGGGTGCCCAGTAGGTCATGGAATGGGATGAGTTATAGGGTTCCTTCTATGGTAACATCATTCCATAAACAATGAGGGTTGATCGAGCCTAAGAATTTATGATTCTCAAGAAGGGCACTCTTTCCATTATTGAGTATTCTTCTCTCTTCACAATGGTTTAGTTCATTACACCCACCATAGGAAGTGATGAGTTATTCCTGGACAAGAAGTTTCAGGATGGTATGAGGCACGACATCATATCATAGGTGAATATCTACAAGTTGACGTCTATCACTTATATCTTCAACCAGACACTTATCATGCAGCGCATTCTGAGAAAGTCTGGAGGGGTGGGCAATGACAGATCCATAACCAGAGTTGTATTCCCTCTGACAGATAGTAGGAAGCGCCATTGGGGGTCTTCGCGAGATGATCTATGGAGGCGAGAAACTTGTTCTGGTATCCAGTTGGTGTGCTAAAAGTGCAGAAAGAGCGGGCGTTTGAGGCCACATTGCTTGAAGGGACCTAATGGAGCTCTGATCTTGTGGAAATATGTGTCATCATCAATGCTTATGTCAGTTATTCTAACCAGGAGCTAGTGTTAGGGGTTCATTTATGAATTCTGGGTCAGGAGAAGCACCACCAGTTTCTCCTCAGTCTTGGAACATGAGTCGTTCTGGCCGTTCGGTGTGAGGTGGAGGTTGCTGCTGAGTTAGCTAGTCTCTAGGCATTCAGTTTCAATAGGGTGTACCCGCACATGGTGGTTAGGTAGGGACATAGGGGATTGGTACAGTTCAGACTTTTACATTGAGGCATGCCCAGAAGGAGCATGATCATGGACCCTCTATAGTTCACAGTTTCGATCCTAGTTGTCTCAGATTTATATTCTGCTCTTTTTTATACAAGGGATTCTTATAACTATATATTTGTAGCTCTTGTGGAGATCCTTGGGCTCTGTGTCATTTCTTCTACTGATATCATGACTCTAGACACACCGTTGGGGAAGAGAACGACTAGTGTATGTCAGTGTAAGGATTACCCATTTGAGGTTATTTGGTGCTATATCTTATGGGACCTCAATTTCTTATCGATGAGAGGCTATGATGTCATTCTCATAATAGACTAGTCAGTTCCCTTATATGTTTTGGTCAATTTCTATCATCGTAGGGTGAGTTTCAAATCACCATAGAACATATCATTTCATCATTAGGGTGAATGGTATGTCCAGACGAGTATAGCACGATCCGAGCATCATAGTTTTGTAGGAGGTACAATTCATATTGCAAGTCTATATCTACATGAACAATGGACTTCACAATTGGACTTTCTCCTAGTGATGGATCATTTTATGGATTTCATTCGACGGGACATTTCATGTTTACCTCTAGTGAGAGAGGTATAATTTTTTATTTACCTAGTTGTAAGAGTGGAACCGATGTCCATATCACTATATAGTATGGCTACAACAGAGTTATAGGAGATCAAGAAGTAGTTGTAGGAGTTTCAAGAAAAGGTTTTCATCTGACCTAGTACTTCACCTCAGGGATCTACTATCCTATTTTCAAAAAAGGTAGACAGTACCCTCAGACATTGTATGGATTATCATATGTTGAACAAGTTGATGGACAAGAACCAATATCACTTGTTGAGGATTGATGATCTCTTTGATCAGCATCGAGGAGCCCATCTGTTCGTGAAGATTGAATTCAGATCCAATTATCATCAGTTTCACCTTTTGTCATATTATATATGTATTAAAGCCTTTCAAAGTAGGTATGGTAAAAATGAGTATATGGTTATGCCATTTGGTCTCACGACCGCTCTTGCAGTCTTTATGGCACTGATGAACTGAGTGTTCCACCAATTCTTGGATTCCTCCATGGTGGTCTTCGTATATGATATCAGGGTGTACTACTTCACTCAAAATGACCATGAAAATAATATTGAGAATGCTTTGAGTACACTGAGAGGGAATCTGTTATATGATAAGATCTCAAAATTCCACTTTTGGATGAACCAGATTCACTTCTTCGGTCATGTTATCTCAGAGACATGAGTTCCAGTAGACCAACATAATATGAGAGTAGTAGATTCTTTGCAGCATCCAAAGAAAATATATTTGGTATAGAGTTTTATAGGGCTAGCTGGATACTACAAACGATTCATACTATACTTCTCACGCTTTGTAGTTCCACTGACATACCTGATTAGGAAGGGTTCAATGTTATTGTGGTCAGATTCTTGTTAGTCATCTATTCTGGTGATGAAAGGGAGGTTGACATCAGCACTGATACTAGTCTTTCCAGATACATACTAGTGTTATATTGTGTATTCTGATTCTTCATGTATTCGGATAGAAGCAGTGATAATGCAGGGATAATGAGTCATTGCCTACGGGTCTCAGTTGTTGAGGCCACCTGAGATGAATTACCTGACACACGATCTTGAGATGAAAGCAGTTGTTCTTGCCTTACGCTGTTGGAGTAATTATCTTCTGGGAGATAATTTTTTGGTTTTCACAAACCATAAAAGTCTCCATTATATCTTCACCAAGGAAGACCTAAATTTTAGATATCGAAGGAGGGTTGAGTACCTTTAGTCCCTTGACATTGATTTTGGATATCTGCATGGGAAAGGTAATAATGTGGATGATGCACTAAGAAAGAGGACGCCAATACAGTCAGTGTAGGAGGCCTATAATGACTGGAAACATATGGATATGTTCACTGAGTTTCATTTGTTGGTTCAAGAGAGATAGGGGAAGAAATTTCTATCTTCGGTATATGTTACCTTTACTCTGATTGTTTGAGTGAGAATGAGGCAACTATCAGATTCTGAAGGCTTAGTCCTATGAGATTGTGTGTCTGGAGAGGACCCTATTTTTAGATGGATCATATGTGAGGATGAGATCTTCTGTTTTCATGGGAGTGTATGGGTGTCAGCAGACATACATGAGGATTTGATACATTAAATTCATTACTCAATTTGGGAAGATCATCCTGGTATCACCAAGATATATTCTATTCTAAACAATCATTATTTTTTGTTATGTATGAAGAATTATGTTTATGGGTTTTCATGAGGTGTTCCACCTTCTAGTAGGTGAATGAGGAGAATCAGCGACCTATGGGGCTTTTGCTGTAATTAACCATAATTGAGTGGAATTGTAATTATGATGTGATAGTTTTGGTGATAGGTTTAATGAGGTTTCCTCAAGGGAATGATGATATAAGGGTTGTCATTTAGAAACTCACGATGGTTTCTCACTTCATTTTATCCAATGATACCATCAGTTTTGATGAGCTCGGAAGGTTGTACATCCATGAGACTATACTTCTACATGGAGTTCCACACCACATTGTGACAGACAGGGATGCGTGTTTTACCTCTCGGGTCTATCTTTGACTTTAGAAGTCATTCGGTACACATGTACTTATGAGTATAGCATACCTCCATCACAATGATTTCCAGTTTTAGCATACAATATTGGATCATGAGGATATGTTGTGAGCATGAATCCTTGATTTAGGAGGTCTTGGGAGAAGCACATGCCTCTTGTGAGGGTTTTCTAAAAAATAGTTATCAGGAAACTATTCATATGACACCTTATGATTATTTGTATGGTAGGCCATGCAGAATACCCTAATATCGGTTGGTGATAGGATAGGCATCTATATTGTGTCCACATCTTGTCCTAGATACCATAATGTAGATAGAGTTGATTCGGAAAAGGATGACTATTGCGTAGTCACGACGGATGTTTTATGATGATCTGGGGAGACGAAGTCTGTAGTTCGAGGTCAGGGATCAGGATTTCCTACATGTCAAACTAATGTTGGGGAATAAGAGAATTATGAGATAGGGTAAGCTTTCAAAAAGGTATGTCAGTCTGTTTGAGGTTTTGGAGAGAGTGGGGCTAGTTGAATATCAGATGAAGATAACTATGAGGTATCAACTTATGCACGATGTCTTTCACATTTATTAGATTCAATATTAATTTTTAAACCCATCTCATGTTCTTCAACTCAATGTGGTTGAGTTAGAGGTGGACGCCTCATTTGAGGAATATCCAATCAAGATAGTTGATTGTAGTACGATGGTTCTCCATGAATGGTCTTTTTCCACTAGTATGAGTGCAATGGCAGCATGTGCAAGTATTGTATGAGACATGGGAGGGGGAGACTAATGTATGATCACAATGGTCGGAGTTTTTCGAGGAATCTTCATCTACGCCGCCTTGCTATAGAAATTGTGGGATGAATATCTATAAAGGGTGAAGTTTGTTTGAACTAGGATCTTTTTTACCGATATGTATTCCCTTTTTGTTGTTTTTTAGTTAATATAATAGTTTTCTAGAAATTTTATAATTACCCACTGGGTACATTATATGTACACATCATGTACTCGGTTACCATAGGTAGCCAGGTGCTTGATGTGTCACGTTTAGTCACAGGTTTGTGTGTGGTGATCTAGAGACTGACAAATTTGGGGACCAGTAAAGTCAAGTACACATCATGTATCTATATTACACACTGTGTAATTTCGTTTTTTTTTTCATTAAACATAGCGGGGTTGCGTCTGATTGACAAAAACACCTCCTTCTATGACTATCTAGTCTGGGAGAAATTGTATGATCGTGATCCATCATTGAGCCCCCGACTGAGCATCTTTTCTATGATTCGACCTCCATATATTGTGTTGGGATCACCATGATACGATCTAACTTATCCTTGAGCTTCGTTTCTTGATTTGATTTTCATTCTCAAGTTATATTCGGTTGACTATTTTTTGTTTTTTTAGATCTATTTTGTTTTTGGGAAATTAGAGGCTTTATGTTCCCATATAATGATCCTACAACACCGTGGTAAGTGGTTTGTTCCTTTTAATATAAATTCTCCGAGATATATGTGCATAATTTCCAATGCCAATGATTGGGGTATTACATGTTTATAGTTTTAGCCCAGTTATTTTCACGATATTCGTTTATGCATTTGTTGATGTTAGTTGAATGTGAATTGGGTTAATTTATATGCTTTGTAAGTGTTTTCCAATGTATATTGTGTTTATAATTGTTTGGTCTTGCATAGACTGTTAGGCTACCTTGTTTGCTTACCATTCCTAGTACTATAGGATGGAGTATTTATTATCTGACATGATGTTTTTTTGTAAAATGGTTAGCCAAGTAGTTTGTGAGGTTTACATTGGACACATTGCTTGCCATACTTGTTTGACATAAACAGGGCCACAAGAACCTGATGTAGTGTAATATAGGGAGGATGAACGTAAGGGCATATCTAGAGTGTCTATTATTGTTGATACATCACAAGACCATATGGGGAATGGACGTTTGTGCATACATAGAGTGTTTTTAGTTCCTCTATGTGGGCCACAAGGGGAATGATATATAACTATTACCCTAGAGAGCCTTTTTGTTTCTGATACGAGACTAAATGGGTAATTGACAGTGAGTTCTACCTCAGAGAGTATATAATAATGTTGAAACAGATGGTTTAGATTTTGTGTACTTCCCACAGGGTTTCTTTTGTTTTCTAGGAGGGCCAGATGATATTAGGCTGTGAGTACATCCCAGAGGGTTACCTATTTGTGATTACTTATTTACTTATTATTTGGGACTAAATGCTTTGAAACTGTGGAAATGTTTACTGTTGAGTACATCTTTGTTTACTACTTCATTTTTTATTCCCTTCCATATATATATATATATATTCATTGAGTATTAGTCACATATCTATTAGTGGTTGCCTACTGTGATTTAGTCTGACACCATGGTTGGGCCATGCGTTTGGTCCCAAACATATTATATTTTTGAAGGTATTGATAAAGGCAAGCACCTTTCAACTTCAGATTCTTGAATGCTTTCAAGATGTAGAGCATGGGACCACGATTTGTCTTGTGATATTGTGGATCTATTTACTTTTTTTCTTAAACTTTGGTTTAGTACTGTATTTCAGAATTGTGACGTGTTTAACTGCTTTCCTAGACATATGTATCCTGTAACTTTATATTTGTTCTATAGTTGTGTACTTCATCAGCCATCGACTATTTATTCTTGTATGGAAATATTACTGCTTCTGTTATTGTATATATGTTTTACTTGTGATGTGTTACTCTTATAATGTGGTTTTAGTTATCCTACTACCACACCTAAGGCCCTCACTGCTTGTTAGCCGCCTCTGAAATTTGGGAAAATGCACTTGAGTCCATGTGACGAACTAGGTATGGGGATTCTCTAGGAATCTTATTGAACAAGGACTTTACATGGATAAATATGGACAAAATATTATTAATTATATGACATATATATTTTTTTAAATTCATTTACTAATTTTTATTCACTTAATTTATGAATAAAAAAATACAAATAAATAAATGTATTATATTTATTCATAAATAATTGGTAGCAAAGAACTTCACAATACATTATCATAATTTATTTATATATATCCCTTATAACTTAATGCCTATGTTAAAATGGGAATTTAATATTAAGGGAATCTTACAGTTCATTTAAACAAATTATTCTATGCAATGAATGCTTTTGAAGAAATAATTTTTTTAGGGAAAATATATAATGAAATCATTTGGATGTTACATTCTATTCCCTTAAATTTTATTTTACCTATAAATATGTGACAAGGATACATATATGTGATGATATATCTCCCTTATCTTATCCTCATGTTCTATTATTACTTCCTCAAATTGTTGGTTTCTCCACAAAACATTAACCAATCACGTGGTCTAATTTTACAAAACATTTTCAGAATGATCCAGAATCCCTATAATTTGTCCTTTATAATAATAATCATTCTCCAGTGGTCAAAAATTTCAATTTCTTACATATTAATGATTGGTTATTTACATTATTTGGAGAGATACATAGAACCCATAGAGAACATGATATAAAATCGGTGGAAGCAACAATCCGTAAGATACCATCCCAGCACGATCCAGAATTTTGAATGAACTGATATTAATAGAGATCAACTATCCCTTATTTCAAAATCTCATTACTATCATTCGGTGAGATATTCATAGAAACACCTTGTCACTCCAATCAAACTAGAGTTATTTTCTTCTATTGTAAGCATTATGCATTAATCAACTATAAGATACTCATATGTTAAATAGAATGAATCAATTCTTTTATACCATTTTATCAATAATATCATGCCATAATTGTTTTCTTTACAAAAATTCATCTAAGAAAGTTAGAGTTCTAAACATGTTTCCTTAGTGTGATTCATAAGGATCCATATGATAATTTTTTTGGATGCTATTATTGTATGAAAATTACACTAAAGGTAGGTGTTGATCTAAAAAAACTTTGAAATGCATCGATAAGGCTCTCAACATGTATTGGAGTGTTTGAATTTTAGACTCAAAGTAATAGTATATCTAAGGATGATAAGTAGTTCTAAAACGTAACTCTATATCAAGATCATATTGAGGTGATCTCCAGAGCATCGAGGTAATCCCCATATCATGATCAGATAAATTAGAATGTTTTACTCCACTAATTCTTAGCACTACCATTACATTAATCCTGGAAATTCGATCAAGAGATAAATCATCCATAATAACAATGATGTGTTCCAACATTGTTAGAAGATAACTATAACCCCTATAAAAGTATGTACTTTAGGATCTTTGATAAGTTTGACAAAAAAAATTCATAGTTATGTTTTTTCATATCCATTCAGGTATGGGAAATGGTTTTATTATACGAATTGACTTATGTATTTTATTAATAATATGATGAAAAACCAAGCACCAAGGGTCATATTCAGAAACATATTTTTTATGACATCCCACTAGAATGCTCTTTCATGTCCTCATACATATATGTTTTTACATGACTAAAAGATAATGAAGAACTATGTGACTCATATAATATATTGTTCTTTAATTATGGAATAGGAGTAATACCAACATGATTCATGACGCTTATTATTCCACCACAATCAATGTTGAATTTAAGAACATTTATCAACATTGTTTTGTAGCTCTATATCATCCTTCTTCACCTACTTAATCATCGCATGTTTAGATGGTTGGATATTCATTTGAGAAAGATAATATTTCACCCCATCCTTTAAAATTTTTAGATCCCAACTTCACATATCCATAAATATTTTATCTTTAGTGATCCTCATCATAGATAGGCTAGCATGGTCCAATCGACTCAACACTTTTTCCACTTTTTTCTATTTCCCATGGTTTTAATGTATTGTTGATTCATAATCATTAATAAACTCCAAAAATATTCCTTGATGCATATTCAGCTCTTTTTGAGTGAAAATATACATTAAAATTTTATGATCAGTATAAATATCATACCATTCACCCTATATATAATCTCTCTAAATCCTTAGAGAAAATATTATTGTAGCTAACTCCAAATCATGAGTTTGGATATTCTGATCATGTTTTTAAATTTTTCTGAGTTATAATCTGTCATAATATAATTTACCATTAGAACACTTCCCATCACCTTTTTTTATTCATTATTGTAGATCACAATACTTTTCCACTACAAGAATGTGTGATAACATGTGCTCCCACGAACCTTATTCTGATCTATTTGAAATTAATTTAACATTCAGATTTCTGCATAATATTAACTCCAATCTGAGTCAAATTGGTGAGTGTATTAGATTAATGTGAAAAATCATACACAGAACATCGATAATATCCAAAAAATTCAAGAAAACATAAGATCTCAATTATTATGTGACCAAAAAATGATTCTTTCTTAATCGAAATTTCATAAAAGGTAATATTTTTAATTAATATTCTCTTTTATCTTTGGGTATCCAGTACAATTCTAATGTGATATTCATGTTATTTTTTTCTCTTCAAATAGACAAGAATACCATCTATAAATACTAATACAATCTGATCATGATTAGCTATAAATCCACTATTCAATTGATCTATGAATATAGTGGCTCAATTATTAAGACCAAGAGTCATAACTATAAATTCATTGTGTCCATACCATATACGGAATATTGAATTTGTTATATCCACCTCATTTCCCCATAATTGATGATATCCATAACAATGAGAAATATTGTAAATGTATTGATTTATGAATAGTTGGTAGAATATTCCATCAATGTAGGGAAGTTGATATTTTTTTTATAATTATCTTGTTATGTTCTTTATAATCAATGTAGATTATCAAATATCCAACATTCTTCTTAGCAAATAGAATAGGTGCACCCAATGGTGACACACCAGGGAATATGAATCCCAATACAGGTTTCTCATGGAGTTTCTTCTTCAACTACTAAAAATCAACTGGTTCAATTCTATAAAGAGACATTCAAATTTTAATAGAACCCGAAATGAGTTATATTGAAAACTAAACATCATAATTTGGTGGAAGAACTGGTAATTCATTAGTAAAAACATCATCAAACCCCTGTAAAGTTGGTGTATTATTAATTATGATTTTCTCTATTACCATTTGACATATATAACCTTCATTTACAGAAAAAAAGACAATACATTTGATGAAATATATAATAGAAGGTCGTAATCGGCCTTGAATTGATCGATAATTGTATATTTATCTGGATTATTAAATGTGGATTACCTTCCATAGAAATTTATATGAGATACATATAGATGAATCCAATCCATGTTAGGAATCACATTAAATTTTACCATTTGAAATATCAAAAAAATTCAATGAAGCACTTTACCACGAACCTCAATATGAAATGAATTATAAATTATTGATGCGACTTTTGTGCCATTACGAGTTGTCAGATCCAAATCAGCATTTAACTCATGAGGTAATGCATTGATACCCAAATAATGTTCTTTATCAATAAATGTGTCTATTTATATAAAAAAATTCAATGATTTTATACATTAGAGTGGATGATATGTGTACCTTTTATTAATTAATTAACATACACATCATTGTTGATTGTGATTGCTTGTGACTTTCCCTTGAATTTGGACATAAGAGTTTGCTAATGTTCATCATAAAAAATAAACAATGGATTTGGGCATTTATTGGAACAATTCCCCATTTCCATGCACATGTATTATTTATTTTTATAAGGATAATTCAATGTTCCCTTTTTCCTATTCAAAATTTTAGAAATATTTTCCAATCATTTCAGAATTCAACTACCTGATTCCCTCCTTTTAAAAACATTAAACAATTACAAGTCCCATTAGTACAATATCCACAATTATTCTTTCGATACATTTAGAATAAGTGAAAAAACAACTTATTTTCACCATGTGCTTTATATTTTCCCTTCAATTACATTTTTATCTATATATATAACACAAAGGAATGATTGTTTACTCCAATATCCATATCAACCCTGATAGAAAATAAAATGATTTATTATTAGATATTGAAGACCCTTATGGATTATTATCATTAAAAACATGTTTTTACACAAAAAAAAACTATCAAATTTACTCTCAGATTGGATTATTATTCCTAGAGCGAACATTGCATGTCTTATAAAATTTTCAATGTAGGTACCAACAGAGTCATCATCCTTTTTATATGTTCAAGTATCTTCATTCCATATAAGTATAAATAATACAAAAAAATTACTTATGGAAAAATATGTTCATGAACTCATCATACTGCATGGATTCAATCTCATATCATTGTCTCATAGTGTTAATAAGGTTTTACCATTGATCTTATTCACCTTCAATTGATAGGATGAAAATATGTCTTTATCATGTTATGAACATTGGAGAACTGAAAATATCTTTTAAAAGGAATTGATCCCATGTTAATCAATTAATGTATTAGAAGACCCACTAAATGAAGTTGATAAGTTCCTCAAGAAGAAATCAATAGAATGGTGTTCCCTCCTTTTCAGTTTTGGAAGTCATGCTTGATTCATAACATGATAATGTATTCTAAGCATAACTACTAGATTTTTCATTACATATACCATAATTTTTTGTTTCTTAGGAGGATACTCAATGAATTCCCCATCACATTCTACATTAACAAGGTTCCTTCAAGTATCATTCATTGATTAAAACTGAGATGCATAATGTGAGAAATAATAATCATAATTGGAAAACCAAATAACCAAGATTAAAATTTCAAATATGGACACATTTGTTATTATCATATTTTATTCATTCTCATTACTAAAACAATTTTATTTTAACTTATAATCCAACATATCCATTGGGTTTTTACTAATGTTTTATCATCCTATTTTTCGATGGATAACTATACCATTCCTATGATACCAACTATAAAACCGAATACTTTTCATATATTTATAATACATCAAAGAAGAAAAATATTCATTAAAAAATATAACAAACCTAGGATAGGACTATATAGGTACAGTGTCATTTGAAACAGGGAAACATAAAAAACTATTTTATTAGACATCTTAATTATCTCCACCTTATTTCATCATAACTAGACTCCTTTTGACATAACGTATCTAATACCCATATTCATTACATGGGGTAAATAAATATTTGAAAGGGTCGGAAAAGTTTCTCTGTAGGGAATCAAAAATGAGATATCAATCAAAATAAAAATCATAATACACAGGAAGATAACATTTGAAAATATTATCATGCATTAAAAATATATTAATATCATTCCATAAGATAAATCATGTATTTTTATAAGAATAAATTAATTGAATTCAAAAATTCATGACATATTCCATGATGTTTTTTTCATACATATAATATTATAAAATCAATTAATATATTAATGGTCTAATTACCAAGACCCTCATAGTGTACAAATACCATTATTTTACTGAGTTCCTTTCTTATTCCTGGCAAATATTACTAAACTCAGATCATTTCTTATTCTAGTCATATCTATCTCATGAGATACAGATATTTACCCAATTCATTTGAGGGAAATATAATTCCAACTAAACCAATAATTAAATCATTCTGACGTGTGCAACAAAAACATTAATCATTCATCGTAGGATAACCCTAGTAATAAAATGAGATTATTAAACATCATTCCATGAAAACATAATCCATATAAATAAATGGATTTCCTAAATAGAATTAAGTCATAAAAAATCCTATAATAGTAATAATAGGGGAAATATACATGAAACTCATCCTTATTATATAATTTCATCTGAGATGGAAAATAATTTTGATAAAACACTTGAACTTAATTCTTGAGGAAACTAGCATTATCCTTTGAATTTTTTTTTCTAAAAATGGAATTATATTTGAAAATAAAGGAATTTATTTTGAAATAAAAATTCTATCATGATGATGAAAATTACATGAAGTACGGTGATATGATGACCTAAAAAATCATTTCATAAATATATGTTAAAAACATTATCCTTGTCAATTATCAAAAAAAGAAAAAGTGTACCTCATATCGAATAATGACCAACGATTCCTTTCACATGGTTTAATAAAAATTGGACAATGTGTAAATTGAATAATAAAAAAACTTAATAATAATATAAATAATTTTATATATTTAGGATACATGGATATTGATGACAAATATACCCTATTTAATATGTACGTGTAAACTGTCTCGAAAAATAATGTGATTGGAAAATTATCCTTTACCATATTTCTAAATTTATTTATATGTATCGAAATAAACTACATAAGGTTTAAAATATTGTAATTTACTTATTTTGGAATAAATGTAATATTTACGATATCAAACTTGACCATATTATTATATGTTATTTAATAACATTTCATTTTTACTTTTTATTTAATGTATTGACTACTTAATTTTCTTATGCATGTTTTGTAAAATAATATCCAAATCAAATTTATAAGTCATTATTATATAATTCCAAAATGTTATTGACATTTTATATTTCATATTTATTCACTATATACATTTATATTATCATGATTTAAGGAAGATCATTAAGGATGATTCACATTTAATCATGGAGACGGTAGGTCATATGTATGCACGAGCGGAGATATAATTCACATAATTGTGTAATGGTATTGAATTGAATGGTGTATAATATTTAAGAATTTATGTATAGATAATGAACCCATGTCCCACAATCAATGGTCCCCATAATGGAGATTATCCCCAAGGATATAAAATCATATGTGATATAGCAGGCATTTCCCCATTTTTTAAAAGGATCAGGAGAAAAGATTGTATGTCCTAAAAAACTGCAAAACATGAATTAGAAGTAAAGAAAAAAACAATCCATTCGCATATTAATGTGTGATATATAATGTGATACTAGTACAATAATAATACAAATGTATGTACAAAAATAAAACAAATGCGACATCACAAACAGTCATGGCGTCTGAGCTAATATGTTCCAAAACAGTCCCCAAAGTACTCACGAAATCCAGAAAATAGTCTCATATACATAGGGTGCATATACATGTATACAAATTAGCGAATTCTAAAATCTCTCGTTCATATGTTAGGTGGCATAATAATGACCCATGATAATAAGAGAGAACCAAATATACAATAATGGAAACTATCCACCTAAAATTCACCATGGAACAATCTTCAAATAATGCATGTCAAGTAAAGTAATAGAAATAACACACTAATGTTTGGGTAACCAGAACACCTTCCCCACTGGTTATTGAAGGCATCGTACACGTTAGACTACCCACCCCCACCCCCACCACCATTTTACTGCTGTCTTAGTACAACCCTAACAACATCTTTTTGGGCCACAACAATTACACATCCTTCCTACATACACCTGGTCCAAAATAACCACAGACAACCAATCCCACAAAAACCTAGGACACAACAACTACCATTATGTCCGAGGACACCTAGGACCGAAGATCTACCTCCACACACGAAGACACTAGGGAAAAATCTCAAGGACACTTGGGAAAAAAACTACGTGCACACACATGGTCTAGCCAACACAACTACCATTTATTTAGGATATTGGGATATAATGATCCTAAAGTCAACACAACCTACCTATATAGTATTGGGATACTTAGTAATGGGATACAAAAAAGAAAATATTAACCATCCACACAAATGAGTGTTTGAAAAAATAACCTCCCCCATGAAATGTGGGTGTTCAGCTTGATGTGATCATCTTTGTTGGTGAGCAAATAGGAAACATAAGAAATAAATTATACATATATTTAATCAAAAACCCATTCACACCGAGGGGTTCCAAAAACAATCTGTACACAAACACCCTCATTACTATTCATTCCTAAAAAGTAAAAACCACAACCAAGTCACAACTCAATCCCGAAAAACAATTCCACACTGAACCCATTCTTTTTATCACATTAAAGTTGTTCCATTTAAATAATTATTCACTACCAGGAAACTAATAGGAATAGACACATGCCAAGGATGGGAAAAAAATCCAAACATCAAATTAATCATTCACACCCAGTTCTCTTGTAATGTCACAACAACAAAAGGGATCTGTGAGATCCCTCGATGTATTGTAACCAAACCATGACCCAACATACATCCCCACATGACCCCAAATCCACAAAAAACTACTACAACACAAGGGATCACATCCTAAACCATGCCACCTCACAAGAATCTAGATGAAATACAATACACATCACAAGAATAGAACAATGAATTTTTGATATTTAAACACACCATTCCTTTAATTTTGTATTCCCATTTGGTTAACCATGGTTACAACAAAAGGGTTATTATTAATTGAGAATCCTTTTAATCAATAGTGTTTACGTGATTAACTAGATTCCATATTACATTTATTCAATCATAGAATTATACATAAAACACAGGTTCATTAGTGTACTATAACGGACCACGAGCGACCACAATTTTCAGTTGACAAAAGCCCATAAAATTCCCAACATATATGAAATGGTAAAAGAGTACCAAAATATCATCAAACATAACCATTAATTCATATAAACCATTTATTATCATTGTTATATTTTGGATTCAACAATCACCATAAGAACATTATCATACCCACCCGCATGCTACATAGTAAAGAGAGATGAAGGAAAAAACAACATGGATAATCAACGATCGATGTTTTTTTTCCTTAAACTAAGAACTAGTGTTGCACGATATGTTGGGGACGAACTCTGAGGAATCCATGAGTGAGCAGGATAGGCTAAAACATAGTTGAACCATTATAATCATGATGGGGGACTCCAAACACACCATGGAAATGAAAAAGACCCACCATGAAAAAGAAGGAATCCACATGTGACAAAAGATGAGATTTTGGAGTTATGTTATATGAATTCATGAACATTCATAATGGAAATTCATTTTTTCTACACGAAGTTGGGTGATTACACATGAATGAATTAATTTTAATATAATAATTTTCATTAGAGAGGTCTCTATAATGGTTGTGAGTTAAAGGGATTCCTTTAAATAGATAAAAACTTGTAACCAGGGTGGAAATAAATGTATTGTAAATAGTGTGTGACACCAAGGAAAATGACCCACATTTTGGTAAGTCATTGTTTTCTCAGTTATTGAGGATTTTAAATATCATTTGTGGGATTTTATTTACATTGTAAGGGTTATTAGAACACATTAAAGTCAAATGATTCATTGCAGGGGAGGAATGAGAAAATGTTAGAAACTCGAAAAAAACAATGTATGTGACACCATTTGTTGAGGAAAATTAATGGTGCCATAGTAAGTGGTGCCACCATTTTGGTGTATGACCAATATAGTGCCACCGGTTTGGTGGAACACCGTCAGCGGTGCCACAGTCACTATGCCACCTCTTCGATGGAACATCCTAAACGGTGCCACAGTTATGGTGCCAGCAGTTCACAAGAACACAAAAAGAAGTTCTACTATTTATGTGTGCAACCGTGATGGTGCGACCATTATGGTGACACCAGTTCAATAGAACTAAGTATGATGTTCCAAAATTTCTTTCTCTGATCATGAAGGTTCAACAACTGTGGTTCCATTATCACGGTTCCACTGTAATTGTTTCGTCGTGACCGGTGCCACCATTTCAGTGGAACCATTTTGATGGAACCTAGTTTTTGGGAATCTAAATAAATTTTCACTATCTAGACCATTACAATAATGGGGAAAAGTGGGGTAATTGTTTGATTAGTAATATGTAGATGAATATTTTGATAATACTCGGTGGAATTTAATAATGAGAAGCCACCTTCATGAATGGTTCCTTAAATAAATATAAATAATATATTAGAGAGAATATATGATTTATAAACACCTCCACCATTGAAAATTTAACATTTCACAATTACATTATACCACTTAACTCTATTGATACTTAAATTTACAATTATATATTTTCACTACAATTACTGGTTTTTTTAAAAATAACCTTTTCATTATAGGAAGAATTATATTGAAATTATTAAATAATTTTTTTATTCTTATTCCATGTATGAAATCCATTTAATGAAGTTATGTTAAAATAAATAGCTGAATTTAAATTATAATTAATCCTTGAAAATGTGTGGAATTTTTTTTCAAGAATTGCATTTTTCAATAAATATATGATCATATTATATGTACATGACTATAAAAATTAAATGATTTTAAATGAATGTAAATATATTCATAAGATATTAATTTTATTAATATATTTGTTTTCTAGTGTTTATTTTAATTAATTAAAATTTATAAAACTTATGCGCTTTTTAACAGTTCATAGAAAACCATGTTTTAAGAATTAAAATAAAATTATACATATTTCATGAATATTTCTGAATAAAAATAAATTATATGTAATATAATAATTAAAATGTTTATAAACTCATTAACACAAAATATTGAATATGATGTATCTTTTAAATTACTCAATTTAATGAAAAGTCATGATAGAATTTGAAAAATTGGTATATTTCACTATATAAGAAAAAATAAAACAATTCATAACAATCCTAAAATTTCAAACATAGTTTAATTTGATATTATAATTTCAATAATTATGTAAAATTTATAATATATCATTCTCCAAAATATCATTAAATTATTTATAATATATATACATAGAAATAAATATATTTTTTTTGAAGGAAACTATTTTTTTAGAAACCAATATCATAATTAAATGTTGAGTTTATATTTCAAAAAAATTTCATAATAAATTTATGATGAGTATGATCATTATATAAATTTTCTAATGTAGTAAATAATATCGATAGATGTAATTGCTATGTTATATCATTCTTGCATAAATACCAATATTATATTTATATATCACAAAACGTTTAAAGTCAATATTGTGTGTTGAATATTCTATAATACATATTGTCATATTATAATCTCATGGTGTGACATTATACCAATAATAATGAAATATCATCTTTTAAATTTCCATTTTTTCTCAGTAATCAAATTTTAGGAATTTATTTATTATTTTCTAGAAACCCTCCATAGTTTAAAGGGTTAATAAGAATTTTTATTCAAAAGAGGAAAATTGAAATATGAAGGTCATCAAATAACATGATTTCCATATTTAACAACATTGATGAAACATAGAAACATGGATTTATAAATTAATATCAATTTATTATATATTGTTATTCATTTTTTAAGATAGAATATGTGATTGATATATTAAAGATGAATAAATTTTCTTTTTAGTTATCATTTTACTATAGTTGATGGATCCATTTACCATAAATACTAAAGGAACAAGGATATAAACTTATTTTAAAATTAAAATTTCATACATTATTCATTTTTCTCCATTGTATCATTTTTTTCTCCAAATTATGAGTACTCATATTGAATTTCAAAATCATGAAGCTGTAAAATTAATTTTTTAATATATCCCACAGTCCACAAATATATAACAATATATTACTATTATGATTAAATATTCACCATACTATATTGGTTATGATAATGTATGATAAAATAATAAATTTATATATTTCCAAATAATCCTATAAAGTAAATATTCAATATAAATCATTCTATAAAAATAATACCATAACTCATTTATAACCTCAACATTCAAGATTTTAATTTTAATTCTTCCCAAACACTACTTCATCTAAAAACACTTATTAGACCAAGGAGATGCATATACATAAACCAAATGAATAATTTTCCAAAATATCATCAATAAACATGAAATAATAAAAATTTATAAATTGTTAATACAATAATATGGTTCCCAAAGTCATCTTAATGTTTATCTATCAAATAATTTATCTGAAAACAATTTTATACTAACCAATAGAACAGTAATAAAAGTGGTTGGATGTTAATCCTTATCACACCAATGTTTTTGGTTCAATCCCCAAATTCTTCCTAGATACGACATGTATTCAAATGGCATGAAGATTGTTTTATCTAATCATATTTAAAAAATGTGACAATCATGTAAATAATTCACCTTGATCCTGTAAAAGTTTGATGAATATTATGAATGTTAAAATGAAAATATTCATCATGTTATGTTTTGTAACCACTGTGGTTTTCTATAAATTTAATTCTATTAAATAAATTAAAATAATTTCAATGATATATAATTACCCCAACATGAACCACATCTCAATTATTATATTGCCAACAATATAGTGTTCATTGATAAAAACTCTTTATTTTATTAAATGATATTTGATGGTCATTCATACAACTCAACATATTCATGAAAACCAGTAAATAAAAACAATTTAATAAAAATATTTTTTATACTAATGATTATTAGAACTAGAATACGATTGAAAAAAAAAACAAAAAATTTATTATCAAATTCCAAAACATAAAAAATTAACTCATCCCACTTCAATTTTTATATATAAAAATAACATATGAATTAATGCATAGATTAGAGAATTGACATAGATAATGACAAATTTATATATATTTATTAAATTTTATTTTAATTCGTTTATAAATACATTTATTATTTCTCTACAACTTGATAAACCATCTATTCATATCACTTTAGAAATTTAGTACATTATGCCCTTCATTTCCACAATTGAAGAATAGTCTAGTTCTATTCTAGAATTCTCTATTGCATCTCTTCCAATAAATTTATATGTAAGAAATTGAATAGTTTTACCTTTATCATACTTAATACTTTATTATATATGAGATATCATCATTATCTCCTTTTTGTGATTCATTATTCCACAATTTCATAGTTAATAATCATAATTTGAGATACCTATGTAGTAATGATCAATATATTTCTTACTTATATTTCAATTTCTAAAATAATTTTCTTGGGGAAATCATTACATTCACCCTCACATTTTTTGACATTATTATTTTTATTTTTTCCTCTCTTTAACTAAAAAAATAACAAAAGATGATAGTAAAATAACATACAAAAGGTAATTATTATTAATATTTATATCCTTAATTTAAAATTATTATTGTATCTTGATATATGAATCTTTTGGTTTCAATCTATATTATCCATGGTAAAATGTCTAATCAGTATTTCCAACCTAAAAAATATTCAGCCTTAATAAAATTTATTGTAAATAGTTTTATAATTTCAATACCACATAAACTATGAATTTCAAATCATGTGTGTAGTATGTACTATTTTGATGCATGATTTTATGATTGAGTATATACCAATATTCACATTTTTTATTTATTACCCAAATGTATTCATATTCTAGATCATAATAAATATATTTCTGTAGATAGGAATGTAATTTCATACAACCAACTAAACAATACATCACAAAAATTACAAGATATTTTTTGTAAATTTTACATTCTATAAACGTATCCATACAATATTGACTAAAATATTTTATTTTCAATACCAATAAAAATACTAGACCATTTACTAATTAGAATAGTGTAAAACATCCAATTTAACCCATTTCATTCAGTTATTTTTGACCTAAAAACCCATTAATTATATAACAATGCTCATGAGGCTTAGTGTATTTGGAACAAAACATTCAAAACAAATAAAAGTGAGGAAAAAAATTATTATTTAATAATACATAATGATATCCAAAATCTTTCTCATATTTGAAAACAACATTGTATAACCTTGTAGATTCATAGACCCAATGGCTGAGATAAATTTCCAGTAAGGGAATAAACACGAAAAGGAAGCAGAACATGTTTGTATAAATTTTAACATTAATCCTAAAAGATATGGGTTATGAGTAAGGAAATTCCAAAATAAAATAATGAACATGTTGTCATAATATTTTGTAAACATATAAAACATGGAAAAAACAAAAAACAAAATATAATATTTGGTCAATTATAACCATCATGATAATATAACTATGATGATACAGTCCAATATTTAAAGAGGTTTACTCCACAATCCCATATATGATATCTCATAATAAATAAACATTTCCATTAAATTAGAGTGATACAAAATTTTGATCCATTCTATAACATTCTTATAATTTAAATTCATATATATTCCACATATTCATGTAAATCATAAGGAATAAAAAATATATATTACCCTTGTAATGGAATGGGATTCATAATATTGTCTCATATCATAATCAATGAAAATTTCATAACGATGTAATTTGAGAAATAAAAATTATGCATGTTTTAACAAATGAAAATAATGGGTAATAATGAATTCATATATTTGAGATATATATATACATAATTTTTATTGAATCCACAACATCAAAAGTTTTCATCGATGAGGAAAATGTCTATAAAATATTACATGTAATATTTATTGAAGAAAATCAATATTCACCTGGAAATAAATATTTTTAAATATAGAACATTCCAAAATATTATATATAGGAATTTAAATTAAAAATTCCTATATGAAATTATAACGCAATCTTCAAATACATTTGTTTTCACGATGGTGGGTAATTCACTATATCTATAATTTTTTTTAAAAATAATGTAACCTCTAGTTCATAATCAAATATATAAAAATATATCATTAGAATTATTTATATTAATGATTTTTTAGCTAAACACAAATCCTAAATAAATTTATATCCTCAACTAGGTACAGTGAACACTAACTAGGTTAGGTCACCACATGGCTTGATGTGTGCCACACAATAAAATAGAGGCAACAAACTAGAAAAGAGTGCATAGGGTGTGTCATTAGTAATATCATATCCCCATTTTAGAATAAAAAATTTAGAAAAATATATATGATAAAATATAACTGTAAACATAATGGTTATCACACAAATAATAATAATAAAAAAACAATTAAATATTATAAGGGCATGAATATTATTATATTTATATACTAACTATCCACTAATAAAATTACATATAAAAATAAAAACATTAAAAATAAAAAAAACACAATGAAATAATGATTCACAAAACATCGCATGCTAAAATAACCCTATATGATACATCCTTTATGATCTATATCAGGCCTCTTCCGATCATGTTCTTATGAAAATGTAAATATCTTATAGGGTACCCAATTAAAAGTGTTATCGTGTAAGGTGATAATGCCAAATTTAGTAGTGAACAACCAATGTTATCTTATATATATAACATAAATGTATGGAATGTAAAAAGGATCAAATGAATTTATTAATAAAATAATTAATTAGCGAATTGAAGGTAAATAACATATTCAATATGTGGATTTTGATTGCATCTCTAGTCAAACCATTTCAATTTCTTCCAGTTCCAGAAATATATTTTTGCATAAATATGAATTTGATTTGGATAAAAGGCATAAATGTTATACCCCTGAAATGTGAGTAATCATTTTAACCGTGATAATGTCTTGGTGTTCATATTCTACCCTATTTTTTTCTTCATAGTTAATGGTATTTGGAAAAGATTTAAATTGAAAACTAGAATGAATTCCCAAAGGGATAACCCTTAGGTACTATAAAGGGAATACCATATAATACGAGATGCTGACTTAACATCGTATAATAATTTCCTAAGAACCATATTCCCAAACATCTTAGGGAAAGGTAATCATGTTTTTTCTAAGGATTATGGGATTATACTTTGATATAATTGAGAAAATCCTCATCAACTTAGGGGATGTCTCAAATGCTAGTTCTTTTGTTAAATGAAGACAACTGATGACACCAATATTATTCTCGATTGTGGAGGGCTTATCATCCTGGGAATTAAAATAGATAATAGGGTATCCACAAATTCACTAAAGAACCCCCTTGATTTCCTAGTGAATGGATGAAACAACCTTAAACTAGGGATTTATTTAATGAAAAAAATAAGAAATTTGATCCAAAACTCACTATGAATTCAATACATTACGATGAATAATTAATTTTCATTCAATCATTAAATTATAATGAATCAATAATACACATAAAATAAAATATAGATCCCAATTGTTCAAGCATCCTATTTAACGTCACATGTTTAAAAAAATAATTAATTAAATTATTATGAAAATAACCATATATATGATATTGATATATCATTTTGAGTATTTGGGAGGAATCAACATATGATTTTTTAATTTGTTGGGGTTAGGGATTATGTATCCTTACAAACCTACTGAATAGGTAATTGAGGGAGTATGACTCACCATAATCCACAAATTCATATACAATGACCTATTATTAATATATTTTAATTTTGTTGGTCAACCATTAAATTACATACATAAATATATAGGGTTGATCATGTTCTTGAATTAATCATTTTATTGCAAAGGCAATAATGGATGTGCTGAATGATTATATTTCTAGTGGACATGCATGATAAACACTATCCAATACCAATATTCCCTTACTTGTTTTTGAACATGATTTGGGAACCCTTTATGGGGTCCCTTCAATGTCTTGTATTCTGGGAAATGGCATCTCAAGAGGATTACTTCCCCTAAGTTGTATCATCAAAAACATCCATACTATTAATGACATAATAAAAATAGGTGGTTAGTATTCATGGAAATATTGTTCCAAATGGGAAACCATAATTTTTCAATGAATCATCATAATAATGGAAGCTGTGATGTTATATTCATCCTAGTATATAGGTCCCCTTTGTGGTTTGATTTAAACAAATCCAATTGTCTTTGGTGTGGTCAATACCTAATGTAGACAAGGAATTGAGCTTAAACCTGTGTTTATGAAGTGACCATTGGATCATTACTCAATATAAACATGTTAACAAACATGATTGTTTAATATATATAAATTTTAATATTTATTTAATATAAAAATTTTAATTATAAGGAAAATTTAATTTAGTGAACCTATCCATTATTTATGGGACTCGATATGATAACACATTACCTATATAGTACTTTTTATTTGAAGGGGATGTGTAACTAACCACCTACATCATTCCTAGGTTAAAAATGATTTTTTAATTAACTTATGTAGCATCCATGTAATTTCAATCCTATTCGTAATTCATCCTTCATCGAGTTTTATTGAATCAATGTATTTCCCTATAAATCATAAAAAGTACCAACAAAAACATATTTATAAAAATTATAAATTATTAATTAATTATTTTCATAATCCAAAAAAACACATATAGACAATGACATGTTATATGATCCTATGTTCGTTGAGAAATATGATACTTGATATCCCACGAACACTATTAAACCCATTCAAAAATATATCACCAAACTATGCCACAAAATCAATTTTTGTCAAAGTAACATCTAAAAAATATATCACCGGACTATGCCACATCATTCCAGGCCAACCACTTAGCCAGGTAAGACCTGCTGATCCAGGACGGGCCGACCCGCCAGCACACCGGGTTTGACGGGCCATGCCCGTTTCGCTTAAATGTGAATAAAAATAATATTGTGTGTCTGATCGAGGTGTTGTCTACGGCATTGGGATCCTCGTGATTAGACGGTCCTTTTTTGTACTCTATGTGAGTTTTTACCAGCTTTGGAAAATGGCTGGGTTTGGAACGATCATAATTTCAACCAGGCACCTAGAACGGAAAAGCCAATAAAACTAAGACCAGGCATCCGAATTATGCACAATCTATTGTGTTGGGTTCCTTTTGATGAGATAGAACTTTTGGATATATCAACTCTAGACTTCATGATAGTTGATGTATCGATCCCTTTTCTCAAGGAGGGGACCCTTACAGAATCGAGTGTGTTGTGAGCGGGAACCCTAGAGCTGAGTGCGACCGCGCTGACTACTATTCTGAGATACTCTGTCGGTTAGACCATGACGACTACCATGCTGGAATCCTCCATGGGTTAGACGACTTTAACTAATGTTCTTGTATCTCGTGTGGGTCCGACAGTTTGACATCTGTTCTTGTATATTGTGTTGGTCCGGAAGAGTACCTGGTCTTGTATCTTGTGTGGGTCTGACATCTTGGATGGTCTTGTATCCTGTGTGGGTCTGACAGCTTAGCTAGTCTTGTATCTTGTGTGTGTCTGACAGCATAGATGAATCAGTTACTACATCTGATAATCTCTATCTCTATTTGAATGATGTATACTTTTTTCAGCTGAGTCTTGGCAGTAATCATCAAGATAGATGTGATAGACTTATTTCTTGTGTGTATTGGGTTGTACTTGGGATTGAGATTTGGAGTCGTTCTATGGTTGATAACATATGCATATGTATGGGCATATACCAATGTAGGGTTGTTTGATACTTTGTGTTTGTATCTCTCTTATGTGGTTTTTCCTTTGTTGATTCTGCGAGACCTTTGGGGGTCTCGGGGTCCCTACTGTGTATCGTTTACTCACCCCTGCACAAGCTTTGTACACACTATGTTGTGTTGGATGTAGACGAAGGACAACACTGATCGAGGTAGAGACTTGTAGAGCTGGACGATACATGAAGGAGGACCACTTGGCGAGACGTAATTGGAGCTAATAGAGGGAGTTGAGGTGCTGAGGAGGCCATCTATACCCAACCTTCAAGTTAGATTCCCAGAGGATGACTCATTGGTTGTTGTTTTACTATACTGCAGTTGTCCTAGCTTTTCAGTTGTATTGTACATTACAGTTGGGTTTATATACTGACCCATTTAATTTTCATCACTTACTTTTGTACTCAGTTTACTTAGTGCTTACTTCAGTGGTGTACTCTGTTGCATTTTTTTACTTTTATAAAGGTAATTCCTTCTCAACTTAGGGATTTATGGATTTGGTTCTAGTCACCAGCCCCTGGCCTATGGAAGGCAGGCTTGGGGTAGTCATGGCACGGGCCCCGAGGATGGGTCATGACAAATTGGTATCAGAGGAATTGGTTCTACCGCAGAACTTAGTACTCTGATCTTTGCTTTATGTGAAGCAATAGTGTTAAGACTATTGAGTTTTATTCTTAGTTCAGGGAGTCTGGTGTTGTTGTGACAACCGACGTAACCATACACCAGGACCTTGACCTCTGATTTCTGAATCAGTGCATGAAAACACAGATTGTGTATTTGATTCCATTGAATAGTTTTCTTTGTGATTACTTTGTTTCAGCTAACCAGTTATACTGTTTGACTGTCGCACACCTGTTTCCTTTCAAGATGGCCCCACGAAGGCATTCAACTAGGGATCCAGGTTACATATGAGATGATATCCCACCGTGCGACTTGGCATTAGTGCAGGGCCCCATTACAGCGGAGGTACCAGTGGCACATCTACCTGCAGGACCGCCGATTCCACCAGCCCTAGCAGCAGAGAGTGCACACCGCCTAAGTGTGTTTCATGAGTTTCAACGGAAGAGGTCACCTAGGTTCCATGGAGAGATGGACCCACATGCAGCTGAGGACTGGATGGAGGATATCGTTAGAGTTTTCAGATTGGTAGGGACAGCAGTCGACCTTATAGTGATCCTTTCTGCGAGTCACATGCATGTAACAGCAGGTAGATGGTGGAGCCTAATGCTCCAGGATCATGACGAGGAATGTTTACATTGGAAAGACTTCGAGAGTGTCTTATTCTCAGAGTTTGTTCCATCCACCCTTCATGTGGTGAAGATTCAAGAGTTACTTCATCTGCAGTAGGGCCGCATGACAATAGCTTAGTACTCAAAAAGATTCACCAACCTCTCATGGTACTCCATTGATATGGTACGAGACCCATTTTTCAGGGCCCGAACATTCGAGCATGGACTGGGGCACGAGATCAGGGCTTCGAATATCCCCCTCAGTCACCAGCGGCGAGACCCACTATAGGGCGTCACGTAGTATAGTCTTCTACAGCTGATAGTAGACAGATGACACAGAGGACCAAATAGACCAGGCCATCAGGTGGGTGACCTCAGGATATAGGTTCAGTTGTCTGGGGAACACGAAACAGAGACAGCCCTACGAAGATCAGGAATTGCTATGCATGCGGCGAGCAAGGCCACATGGATCATGACTGCTCGACATGCTATACAGACGATCAACAGACAATAGAGGGACCTCCCATTCATGGGGATAGGTTTGACCGTGGTGGTCCACCCGGATTGGACCGATGAGGTAGAGGATATGGCCGAGCAATGGGTGGTGGAAGATGTTTCGAGGCTCTACCACCACCACCACCAGGGGGTCTACCTCGACCACAGGGAGCTGGTGGACAAAGGTGGGATCATCTCTATATAGTCTAGGACTATGACCACGATGCACCTGAGATGATTCGAGGTACTATCTATGTCTACTACTCCTTTTCTGCTATAATTATAGACACCTGTGGGAGTAATTGTTTTATTATTGTTGCCCTTGTTCGGAGCTCAGATATTCTGACGAAGCCGTTGGCTCGATCCATACGGCTAGAGACACCTCCAGGGGTATAATCAAAGATTGTGCACTGGTTACATCATTGTGAGCTTACTTCAAAAAGTGAGAGCTTTGGTTGGGATCTTCTTGTAGTAGCATCGAGGCCTTACGACGTTATCTTGGGTATGGACCATTTATCTACAGTACATGCTCATATCAATTGTATTAGGCGCAATGTGCGGTGTTTCCGGATGGATGGGACTAGGTTCATCTTCACCAGTGAGAAGGGAGCCTTTGTAGTGCATGATGGACTAACGTAGAGGAGAGGGCATCCGATCACACATCAGTTGGCTATTCTCATCCTCAGAGCATTTGATGTGTGCAGTCCGAGATTTCTTGTTGTGGTGGTTCAGTATTCATATGATTTTCCTAAAAATGTTCTATGACTACCTCCTCGTAGATAGTTATACTTCTACATAGTCATGTACCCCATGATAGAACCGATATCTACCCTAGAAAATCGGATGGCTCCCACCGAGCTTCGAGATCTGCGGGTACAGCTGGAGGACTTGCTGGGAATGTTATTTATCTGACCCAATGTTTCACCATGGGCTTCTCCCATTTTTTTCGCCAAGAAGTGGAATGGAAGCTTGCGACTTTCTATCAACTATCATCGCCCGAATCAAGTGAACATGAAGAAAAAGTACCCACTTCTAAGGATTGACGACCACTTCAATCGGTTCATGGGAGAATGATGGTTCTCGAAGATAGACCTCAGGTCAGGCTATCACTAACTCAGAGTTTGAGACTAGGATGTGTAGAATATGGCCATAAGGTGTCAATATGGCCAGTAAGAGTTCTTGGTTATTCCATTCGGCATAACCAACAATCCATCACTGTTTATGAGTCTCATGGACATGATCTTCTAGCCTTACCTTGATCGATTTGTTATAGTCTTCATTGACAACATACTACTTTACTCTACTACCGGGGAGAAGCATACCTACCATTTGTGGGTAGTACTGGACACACTCCGAGAGAACCTGCATTATGGTAAGCTCTCGAAGTGCCTATTCTTGATTCAAGAGGTTCACTTCTTATAAGACGTCATATCAGAGGCGGAGGTTGCAGTGGATCCATAGAAGATCAAGGAAAAGAATTCATGTGAGCCACCCAAGAGTTTGACAGAGATTTGGAGTTTCCTGGGCCTGGATGGATACTATCAAAGACTGGTGCTAGATTTCTCCAGATTTGCAGCACTGCTTTCTTCTTTGACAAAGAGGGGAAACCCTTTTTGTGGTCAGATAGATGCAAGTAGAGCTTTTAGGAGCTGAGGCAGAGGTTGAACAGTCTACCCATCTTGTGGCTACCAGGGGAGGGAGAGGGGTACATTGTTTACTGCGATGCATTAGGGACCAAAGACGGGTGTGTCTGAATGTAGGAGTGAGTAGTGATCACATATGGTTCATGGTTTTTTATTCATAATGAGTAGAACTATGATACCCATGACCTGAAGTTAGTAGTAGTGTTCTTCGCATTGAAGATGTGGTAGCACTGCCTGATGGGTGATCATTTTACATTATACTCTAACCAGCAAAGTCTCAAGTACCTCTTCTCATAGAAGGACCTGAACCTGAGATAGCCGCGATGGATGGAGTTCCTATAGGACAATGACTTTGAGATAGTCTATACTCATGGGAAGGGGAACGTTGTAGCAAATGCTCTCAGTAGGAGATCGAGAATGCAGCTACATGGAGAGGCGACAAAGCAGCTAGACTTTTTGAAAATATCTTTTGTGGATAGAGATGGAGAAACATTTGTTTAGTCTCTCAAAATCACTCATCAACTTCTTCAGCGAGTTAGAGAAGCACATCATGGGGACATTGATTGTGAGACACAATGTTACCAGATATCCATAGGGCAGGCACCTGATGGATTTTCTGAAGGAGGGGAGCACGTCATCCTCTTCAAAGGACGTAAAATGGTACCAGTTTCACATCTGTTGGAAGTGCTTAGGGAGTATTACACATTCCCTCTAGCGGTACATACAAAACGTGTGATGAATTGTAAGGACCTCAGATGATATCTTGGGTGGCCGATTATGAAGAAGGTTGTAGAAGAGTTTATTTCACGATACCACATTTTTCAGAAAGTGAAGGCTGAGCACCGGGTACCAGTAGGCTTGGTACATCTCATAGAGGCCCCATAGTGGAAGTGGGATCGGATATCTATATATTTCATGATGGTGATTCCACAAACATCTGGTGGACATGACTCTATCTGGGTGATCGTAGATCGACTCACCAAGTCATCCCATGTCCTACCGATCAGAGAGAATGGATCAGTAGAGAGTTTGGGACACCTCTGCATTCAAGAGATCGTACAGCTTCATGATGTACCATCGAATATTGTCTCTGATCGAGACACTCGATTCACTTCCCGCTATGGAAGGAGTTACAAAAGGATCTTGGAATGAAGCTTTGCTTGAGCACCAACTTCGATCCTCAAACAAATGGTCAGATAGAGTGGACCAATCAGACTCTCAAGGACAAGCTTCGTGCTTGTTTCCTCAGCATTGGTCACATCTGGGAGGATCACCTACCCATGGTGAAGTTTGTGTACAACAATAGATACCAATCCACCATCAAGATGGCCCCTTATGTGGCATTTTACGACTAACCATGAAGGTCACCTCTATGATGGACAGTCCCTAGGGAGTTAGAACTAGTAGGACCAGAGATGGTTCAGGCTATGATGGAGAAGATGCGAATGATCCAGGAGTGGATGAAGAGTGCATAGAACAAACAGAAGTCCAATAATTATATGAGAAATAGACCAAAAGAGTTTGAGGATGGAGACCATGTTTTCATATGTGTCTCACCTTGAAGAGGTATACATAGATTTGGCCGGAGCGACATGTTATCTCCACGATTCATCGGACCTTTCTAGGTCCTCCGTAGGGTAGCGAGGTGACTCTCCGTCTGGCCCTTCCTCCTCAGTTTCATAGAGTGCACGATGTCTTCCATTTATCTCAGCTGAGGAGATACCTGCAAGAAATGACCCAGATCATCGACCATGGGGAGCTAGACATTGATGATGGGGAGACCTTAATGGAGGTCCCGATGTAGATTGAGGATCGACATGAGTAGGTCATATGATGATAGTCGATTCCTCTGGTGCATATTCGCTGGAAGCACCAGATTTTCCACGAGGGAACATGGGAGTGGGAGGCTCAGAGGCATTCTCAATACCCCCATTTTTTCCCTAGCTTCTGTTGTAGATTTATAGGGACTTAAATCAAGGATGTGGGGTTAATGTAATATCCTAGAAATTTAAAGGATTTTATTTTAAATTATTTGGAATATTATGAGTCTTCGGTTTCTGACGATGCCTGATTCCTAGGCCCAGTGTGCCAAGAATAAATATTTTAATTTTTGTTAGGGTACGTTTTGTAAATGTACGTGCAGGATTTTTATCTTTTTAACCGGTGCAAGGATTTGAAATCTAAGGGCACCGATGAACTCGCAGCGGTGATATTCTCTTAAGGGGACCTTTACCGTAGTTGTGTTTTAATGCAGGATGAATGTTATAATTTGGGGATTTATAATAAATTAAATTAAATTGTTGAACACAATTTTATTTATAAATGGTTGTTATTTCCTACAATGGGAAGGTAGTGGTGGGACCCACACCCACATATCCTCCCATGAAAGGAATTAGTGTGGTGGGGCCAATACTAACACAATTCCTTTCACCTCCCCTCAACACCTCATTAACTCCCTTTTATAAAATTTGACAACTCCTCTAATTTATTATGGTGGAGCCTCTCCACCTCCCACCCATTAAATGTGCCAACTTATCTATTTAATATCTACATTAATTAATTGACACCAATTTTGAATAAATTTGAATTGAATGATAATTATATCAAATTGGGAAGCGTTATTATAATATTTTCTTGGTAAATATTTCAGTGGGGATAACCTCTTGGGAATTATAAGGAAGTGTTCCTCTCCACGAAGAACGCTCCACAACTCAATGAACATGAAGAAATTTCTCTCCACATTTCTTTTCAACAGGAACAAGACCACGAAGAACACATTCATCATTTCTTCTCCCTCAGCTTCAAGGGAGAAGACACCGCTCGCGAGGAATTCTGTCTACGACAATAACTGCCAATGTTAACTGGAAAACAACATTCTCAATGATTTCATCTTCCACGACGCCCCACTACCACCATGCTCCTCGTCCACATCTCGTCGACAAACGATCCTCAATTACATGGTAGGGGTTTGACATAAATTTAAGTGAATTCAATTATATCCTGTGCTTGGTGGATGCTTGTGTTGTCTTTGGACAATTGATATCACCTATTTCGGAGGGTGAGGGATGAACGAACACAGCCCGACGACCCTCTGATTGTTCTTGAATATTTTTGCGGCGGAAACGGGAGGTTGTGGCAAATCGACACGGTGGTTACCAGAGGAGACGGCCCCACACCAGCTGTGTGGAGGAAAACTGTGTCACGCATCCACAGGCCACTGGGTAGATGATCATAACTGTCCAGCCATAGTCGGTTGGGCTAGAGAACCGTGTCCCCTTAATGGCGTCGCACAATGGTGAACCACTACCCGCTCTTTGTGGGCCACTTTGACAGCGAACCGGTCGGCCGCCTACCGGCCGGGGTGATAGAAGTCGCGGAACCCGCAAGTGCTACCCTGGAGAACCGTGGCCCGCTCATGTGGGATACTCATGGAAAAAGTGATGGAAGAGCCGAAGGGTTAGTATTTCCCATCGCGACTGTTTCAAAAAACTCGGGGCCACGCCCCCTAGACAGCTTGTCCAGTTGGCCGCGCCGCGGGAGACCGACAGGCTATGCTGCAACGGCACAGACGGTGCCGCCTTGCGCAGGTCGGGCTACCTATCGCAGGTCTGGTTCATGCCCTACCGGGCCAGGCCGACCACTTAGCTAGGTCAGACTCACTGAACAAGGATGGGCCGACCCGCCAGCCCACTGGCTTTGACGGGCTGGGCCCGTTTCTCTTAAATGAGAATAACATCACGATTGGGTATCCGATCAATGCGACGTCTATGGAACCGGGATCCTCATGACGATATGGTCATTTTCCGATACTCTAAGTGAGTTTTGAACAACTTTGGAAAATGGCTGAGTTTGGAAAAATCGTAATTCCAACCAGGCCCCTGGAACAAAAAGCCAATAAATCTCAAATCGTACGTCTGAATGACACACTGTCTGTCGCGTTGGGTTATTTTTATGAGACAAAACTTTGGGATACAACAAATCTGGACCTCATGATAGTTGATGTATCGAACCCTTTGCTTGAGGAGCGGACCCTCCCAGGATTGAGCTTGTTGTGTGTGGGAACCCTAGAGCTGGTTGTGACTGCATCAAATACTATACTAGGATCCTCAGTGTGTTCGACTACGAAGACTACCATAATGGAATCCTCCCTGGGATTGATGGAGATGATTATTGTTCGTGTATCCTGTGTGGGTCTGGCAGGTTGACCTATGTACTTGTATCATTTTTGGGTCCGGTAGAGTAGCTAGTCTGGTATCATGTGTGGGTCTGATAGCTAGCTGGTCTTGTATCATGTGTGGGTCAGACAACTTAGCTGGTATTGTATCATGTGTGGGTATGATTGCATAGATGAATCAGTGACTACATGTGATCATCTCTATCGCTATTTGAATGATGTATATCGTTGTGAGCTGTGTCTTTAAATTCAATCACTATCATCGATGTGATCGACTTATTTACTATGTGGACTGGGTTGTACTTGGGCTCGAGAGTTGGAGTCATAATGTGGTTGATTACATAGGTATATGTATGGTCATATACCTAAGTAGGGATGGTTGATACTCCGTTTTTGTATCTCTCTTCTGTGGTTTATCCTTCATGGATTTTGACAGACCATCGAGGGTCTCAGGGTCCCAACTGAGTATCGTATACTCATACCTGCACGGGCTTTGCCTGCACTACTTTGTGTTGGATGTAGATTAAAGACAACACTGATCGACGTAGGGACTTATAGAGCTGGACAGTACCCAGAGGTGGACCACCTGGCGAGATGTACACGGAGCGGACAGACTGACTTTAGGTTCTGAGGAGGCCATCTGTACCCACCCTTTAGGTGGGATTCTCGGAGGATGACTCAGTGGTTTCTATTTTACTTTACTATAATTGTTCTAGCTTTTCAGTTGTAATATACTTTACAGTTGGGTTTTTATACTGGGCCATTTACATTTCATCACTTACTTTAGTACTCAATTTACTTATTTTTACATCACTTGGGTACTCTATTGTGTTTGTTTACTTTTATAAAGGCAATGCCTTCCCAGGTTTGGTATTTACACCTTTGGTGGTAGTCACCATCCCCTGGCCTTTGCAAGGCGGGTATGGGGTAGTCACAAAAAGGGCCCCATGGATGGGTCATGAAAATATTAAATAAACCACCTAGTCAACAATATAAAAGTGTAGGTATTCTCTTCAGTTGGAATCATTATGCTTTTTGTCGACTCTAGGCTACTAATATGTGTTGTTGAAGGAAACTACGCTATTCTAACTTATCATCAATATGATCATGTCCAAATAGAATTTTCCCCCAAATTCATCCGAGTAAGTTATAGTTCTACACTTATTTCAATATTGTGATTCATAAGGATCCATCTATGTGTTGTAGTGAATGATATTATTTTATGAAAATTACACTAACGATATGTGTTGATCCCAGTAAAATTTGAAATCCATAGATAAAGTTATCCACATTTCTTGTAGTGTATTAAATGACATCTTAAACTAATTGTCTATTTGAGGATGATATGTAGTGCTATCATCATAAGATGATAGAAACTAGTACTCTGTGAAATCTTACTACAACTATTACATATATCCTAGAATTCCAATCAAAATATAAATCCTCTTTAATAGCAAAGAAGTGTACTAACATTATAAGTTGATAAAGTATAACCCATATGACATTATGTACTTTTGATGTTTTGGGATGTTAGACAACAAATTCCATTATTTTGTTTTCCCATATCTATTCTGATATGGGTAATTTTTGTACCATATCATATGACATCTTTATTTCAGCAATAACATTATGAAAAACCATGCACGTAGATACATATTCAAAAAGAACACTTTTTATGCCATCCCACTAGAATAATATTTTAGGACCATGTACATATTTCTTCTTCTAGGGTGAACACCGAATGAATATCTATGATCCTCTTACAATATATCATTTTTTAATTATGGTATGGGAGGAATAAAAACCCAATTCATGAACCTTATCATTACATCACAATTGAGGATTAATTTAAGAACATTTATCAGCCGTCATTTAAATCTCCACATCTTCCTTCAGTTCCTCCTTAATCATCAATTGTATAGATGGTTGAACATTCATTTGATAAAGATAATATTTCACTACTTCAATTAAAATTTCAAGATCCATAATTTCTAAATCCCTAAGTATTTGATCTTCGTTGATCTTGATCATGGATATCCCAGTATGTTCTTTTAGACTAAAATCATTTTCCCTATCTTTCTCATTCAAATGGAGGTAATGTATTGAGTATTCATAATCAATAATCAACACCAAAATTATTGTTTCACGAATATTCAACTCATTTTGAGTGAAAATATACATTAAACTATTATAATAACTATAAATATAATAGAAATTTCAATAAATATTGTAATGTCATGGTTCAGGGTGCCTCGAAGAGGTGCCCCTTACCTAGTTGGTAACATGAACTCAAGACGATTTCCCCAAATGACAGAGGCTTTCAACAAGCAGTGATTTCCTTCGGTATGGTAGTGGAAAATATATTCCCTCATTTGAAGAGTAATGCATCAAAAATAAACCGACAACAAATAGCAGAATAAGTAACAAAATTAAATTATTAAACAGTGGAAGACTAAAATTAATAAATAACTAAATACATATATAAGTGATGAATTATATATATGTCTAGGAAAATAGACAAACACGTCTCAATATAGAAATACAGTGCTAATCCAATGTACAAATGAAACGAATAAACTCCAACAACACCACAAAACTCAGCTTGGTCTGATGCTCTCTGGATCCACTGCATTCAAGTACCTGACAATGATGGACATTTTACCTTATCTATACATTCAACAATATAATCTGTTTGGGCCCAAAATCATGACCTAAATATGGAGTGAGACAAATAACACTAAACATACACCCAAATATATGTTCCTAATAGTCAGTAAATATATATGGTAATAAATAATAAAAATATAGCAGTAAATACAGACGTAATCAAAACCAAACAATCCTATAGTTTCAATTTAATTCATTTTCATATATCATGTAAGAAACTAATAAAAAAAGTATCCCTCTGGGAAGTAGTCACAACACAACCCATATGGTTCAACAAAAATAACATAAGCAACCCAATGGGATGAACACATAGTCTAACCCATCATGTTTTGTTTTATCAAAGACTCCCTATGGAATCACTCACATTCTATTTCCCTTGTGGTCTCATATCAGTATCAATAGACACTCTGAGGATGCCCAAAACTTTCAATTCCACCAGTAGTATCGCAACATGGAACTGTAGAGACTCAGAGAGAGCAAAAAGACCACCCCTTCTATTGTCTCGCAAGGTAAAAGTAATTAGAAACTCTGGAGAATCCCTCATCATCCATTACCTCTATGTTCTACTACACATGGTTCCCAAATCCCATTGTAATTCCATCATTCACAATGATGTTCAATATCCAAATTGAACCTTGAGAAAAACTCGGCGAACAGCATTTAAGAACTACTTGGCTAAACAGCTAAAACCATATAACAACATCATGTATTATAACTCCATCCTAACACCAATAAGCATGGAAATTAAGCATCCTATCTGGAATGGTTAGACCAAATGGTCAATATAAATAAATCATGGGAAACACATCCATAGAATGGAAAATAACAACATTCTCAATCAATCAATCTTATAATCAGGCATATAAGGCATAGCTGGCCTTAATAGGGAAAAATACCTAAAGAAACAATACCCCGTTCCAGGTTATTGATCTATTTTGTACATAATATTCAAAGTGTATCTACAGAATGGCACCAACTACATACCTCAGTGTTGTATAATCAATATAGTCTTCTGTTATCGCTATAATTACCCTTGAATGACATAGATATAAAATACATCTAAAACAATAAACTAAGTACATATCAATATAAGAAAGTATTTATGAGATGAAGATCTATATGAAGGAAGTGCTCAGCATGGAGATTCCAACATAATTTACAGTGGTTGATTCTATGAATGGATAGCAGTTCGGGGGCTCGATGAAGAATTGTTGGCCTAGGTCGCTCATGGACAAGACAGGCTGAGAAGAAGGGTTTTCTGTGAATGGGACACGACCCCGATCCAATATACTAATTAAAAAGAAAATAAAAAAATGTGTTTTTTTAAAAGTGTGTGGTATGTATGTTCTTTTTTCATCACTTCCTTTAGGCGGTCAGTAGGTAACCCCATACGACCATGTACTCAGCCATTACACAGCCAGTACAGGATCACCCATGGCGACTCAGTACATAGCGTGCACTCCAAACTACATGGAGTCTACTAATTATATTTTAAAATTATTCTCTTTTTATCATAAACACTTGAAAAGTAAAACACACACCGAAAAAGTAGGTCCGTGTTCTTACAATCTACCACCCCTTAAAGAAATTTTCCCCAAACATCCCTATTAAGGAGTCGTACAA
Organism: Viscum album; assembly: GCA_963277665.1. Lineage (NCBI taxonomy): Eukaryota > Viridiplantae > Streptophyta > Magnoliopsida > Santalales > Viscaceae > Viscum > Viscum album. Next base: position 2,133,296,572 of record OY728147.1, on the reverse strand, counting down.
AAATAATCCTCGAACAGCTCCGGCCACTATGATCATGCTTCATCCTCCCTCTCCCAACCTTCTTCCTATACTCGCTTGTGCTACCATAGAACTCATACCATAGGAATTGACCAATAACAAATACCATTATCATTACGATCAACAATTCAGAGAGGATTCTTCTCAAATTATGTGTCCAACACCATCCCAACTGCCTTGGGTTATAAAACATGAGAAGGGTCTGAGACGAATCATCATTGTGGAGAAACAATAAAGATGTCATGAAGATCCCAAAATCTCTTTGGAAACATCTAACGATCGGAAACCATATCAAAATTCTACAATACCTCAAATGGTCCCACATATCTCAGTGGAAGGTTTCACTATCTCCCAATCCTTTTATGTCTCAACCTTAGTGTGATACATATAAAAACATGATATCTGACCTATTACTCCATTGGTCTTCATTGTAGGCCAACAGAAGACTTATTTCGTGACTATGTAGTATAAATCCTATTCCGAATCAAATCTATATGCTCTGTGGTCTCCAAGAAAAGACGAGGTCCCATAATATCTTCCCCTCATGCCTCCAGCCTACATAAGGGTGATCATAATGCCCAACCTTACATATTCTCGAATGGTTCCATCAAAATAGTTGTGTAAAAACTATAAATTTAGGAAAAATATAAAATAGGAATGTGCTTCTCTGAATAACCTCTAAAGTCTATGACACATACTCATAGAATTTCCTCTAGCACCTGAGTCATACAATAAGACATGCCATCTATCTGGGGATAGTAAGGTGTACTCCAAGGTACCTATGTACCAAAAAACCTCTACACACTCTTTGAGACCCTATATGTAAATCGAGGGTCTATGTCCAAAAAAATAGAGTGAATAACCACATGTATACGTACAATCTCCCGGATGTGCAACATTCCCATCTCATCCATATCGAATGTCTCCTAGATCAGCCTGAAGTGAGTATCGATCATGAGTTTGTCAATGAAACCCCAAACAACATCATTCCGTCTAGGAGACCTTGGTAAGCCTGTAAATTAGTCCATCCCGACATCATTCCACTCCCACTCCTGAAATGAGAAACAATTACAAAAAATCTTCTTATCACTAATTCCTTGCCTTTACCTACTGATATGTGGAACACCTCATGCCAAAAGCAGAAACATCATTCTTCATACCTGGCCACCAATACCGATGGTAGAGATCTCGATAAATCATGGTGACTCAAGGATGAACTGCATAAAATGGGGAATGAAATTTCCGCATTATCTCCTTATGTCTGTCGGCTGACACCAATACATGCTAATGAATGCACCAGATCTCATCCTTGCCTAATTTCCATATTGGAATAGTCTCCTCTCCTCACACTCTTACTTATGACTAGGAATTCAGAATGTGATATCTAACTAATTCACACTCAATCAAGTAGAGTATAAGTATCATTCACAATTGGTCGAAATATATTCCATTTTCTATCACGAACCATCAAATACATCGTAGAGAACAGAGCCACAAGTTGCCACTCACTACTGGACCCCTAAACTACATGTATCTGAGTCATCCTACACTACACATCATCTACTATGTTGAAAATACTATGTGTTTAGGTAATCTCAAAATCAAAATAATTAAGGTACTCAATCCACCTTCGTTATCTCAAATTCATTTCAGACTGAGTAAATATATAATTTATAATTTTTTGATCGATGGAAACAACAAAATATTCTCGCAATTGATAAAGTCTCCAACAGTGTAGAGTATGAACGAATGCATCCATCTCATGTTTCTACATCCGGTAAATACTCTCTTGTGGCCTCAACTTCGATAACACTTACGCACTGAATCCTTCACCTGTATAAGAAATTGTCCCAACCCAATACCTGATGCATCATAGTAATCAATATAACTCTATACCGGCTCTGGAAATACTATTGTCGATGCTGATATCAACCACCATTTCATCCCCTAAAAGTCCGACTCACATGAATCTAACCTCATATAATTCAGAATCTTCTTAGACATGCCCATATGTGGAGGTTCTATATCTGAATAGTCATGATTGAATATTCTATAGTTACAAGCCAGACCCATAATACTTCATACCTAAATGAAATTTTTCATCTAATCCCTTCAAACTACTAATCTTTCATTCTCTTGGTAAAATTAAACTCATGTCTCTGAGATGAAATGACCCAAGTAGTGATTTTGGTCCATCCAAAAGTGAAATTTAAGATCATATCATTAAACTCAAGCTTTATCAGTGTAATCAAAACGATCTCAAGATGGGTGGCATGGTCATGTCGAGTGTTAGAGTACATTGAGATAACATCCACAAAAACCACTTACAATGGAATATATGTTTGGAAGGAACACTCAGTTAATCAGTGCCATTAATACTATAGGCACGTTCGTGAGATCGAACGACATAACCACATACTTGTATAGACCATTATTTCTCTAAAAGTCTATAAGAGGTATATCATATGGTATAATACACAACGGATGGTTACCAGATCTCATGTCTCACTTCAAGAACACCTGGGCTCATCGAAGATAATTAATGATATCCTCAATCCGTGGCATGGGATGTCTGTTCTTGACCCTCAATTGGTTCAACATCCGATAATCTACACAATATTGGAGGGTATCATTTGCCTTTTTTGCAAACCAGATTGGTGAAACCCAAGGAGATGTACTGAATCAGATGAAACCATTATCCTATAAGACCTATAACTGCTTCTTGAGCTCCTATAAATCTGGTGTGGCCATCCTATAGGGAAGAATGGACACCAATGTTACTATAGGAAGAACATCAATAGAATATTCTACATCTCGATCAGGAGGAAAACCTAAATATTCATATTAAAAGACATCCAGGAAGAAATCAACCATTGTAGGAATGTCCAACTATGATTTCCTCTTGTCATACAGATATAGACTACAATTCTGCGTTGTAACTCCTCCCATCACATATTACTTGGTTCCTACTTTCCTTTTCGAGATATCACATTCACCCTTGTGTAGAAACAAACTGCCATATGTTGACATAAAACTCACCCTACGATGATTACATTCAACTGCAATGTGGAAGGGAACTAAATAGTCTATTATGAGAATGATATCATAGCATGAAAACTACTAGACATAAATTTCCCATAAAAAGTGACACTCACCAACCTCTAGAGGGAACTCCATGTACATACATACACAACTTTTTCTATTCCCCAACGGTGTGTCTAGCATATAGGGTTTAGTATATTAAAACATATAGATCCCATGAATCTCCACAAAAAAAAAATATATGAAATTATTATAAGCCCCTATATTGAAAAGTGCATATGCTAAAACTGAGGCAAGTAGCATCGTACCTTGATCTGTAGAGGGTCTAGGATCCTACACCCACTGGGTCTACTCCACTGCAAATTTCTAGAATGTATCGTGGCCCTATGAACATACCTACCCACCCTGAACTGATCCACCATATTATTTTTGAAAGCCATCTGACTGGATACCATAGCAGTGACCTCCACCTCATCCAGAACGGCCAGATGAACTCTAGTTCCTAGAAGAATGAGAAACTAGTGGATCTTCTCAAGTATAAGGAGTCGAATTTGAGCCTCTATCACTATATTATAGTGATAAAAACTGACATAACAGCTAAAGATAAAGCATATTTCCAAAAGTTTGGCACATCACTGGGAATCTCGGTAATTAATTCATGGTATGCAAGTTATTCCACCACTTGTAACACACCACCTAGTCATGTCTATTGTATTGTCACTGCACTGAATCTAGCATACCACTATAGGATGTAAGAGTGGCATGATTCTTCATTGTCAATGTCACTAATTAGTTAAATATTATCCAATACTATAATAAATAATTGAATGAAAGGAATATGATAAAAAAATCATTCACGTTTTCAAAAAGGTGGATACATATTCATGTGAAACTAATACATGGTGTTTTCCCTGAAGCTTTCATATTTATGTGTGCATTATACAACATTGTTCATGTAACACCACATACACATGGGGTATTCACCCAAGACATGTCATGTACATGAATCGATTTCCCCTACGTGAGTTCATTTACATGACTAAACCACATTTTTCTCCTAAAAAAAACTACATGAAGTGTTCCCCATGAACACAGTGTATACCAAAAACATTTCATCCACCCATGTCATTAGATACAACATTAGATACATAACTGACTCTACATGGAATGTATGTGCCACACACGAAGTGTACTAGAATGATTTAATCAAATAGTTTAACTGGTCACACAGATGTACACATGGTCTATAAACATGGCATTTACATTTGGTACACGTCATGTTCCATCAATGATTTCATAGCCTCGTGTCTCTTCCCACACAAGACGTATCACATTTAGAGACTACACAACATTTACAAAAAGTACATGGTGTGTACATAAGAAAAAGAGTTCATACCCGAATAGAAGGATTCAAGGAGTTTATTATTCAATACACTCTATTTATTCTTTAATACACTTTTAGTATTTTCCAATACACTCAGTATATTCTTCAATACAGTCCGTGTATTCTAGGTTTTTCTGGACAATAAGCCTCAGAAATGACTCTAGAACCCATAAAACTATAAAATGAACATTAAAGTTACAAATTCTTATCCTAGGGGTCCCATACTCCACAAGAACCAATGTTTGGAATCTTATATGTGTCATATACAAGGAATAACGATGAAATGATCCACCAAATTATAATACATGTGTGCCCATAACAACTCAGGAACCAATGTTTGGAATTCAATCAAATGAACTGTAAACATTAGAAATACCTCTATAAAATAACATGTATTCTATCAAGAAATCTATCACAAATGATTTCATATCTAGCACAACATCAATCACAACATCATGAAATCAGTCATTCACCCTATATGGAATGAAAAGAATGCATGGAATGTGAGAATATATGATGTATGAGATGGAATACCCTCATCTCAACATGTTATAATAGAAATATAACATCAATAATATCAACAATATCATTACAATAAATTTGAATCATTCAATGGTGAAATCAAATAAAATGTAATGATTGAAAAACCAGAAAAATTAAAATAAATGAGATAAATTTGCATTTCTTTGTACATGGGTTAGATACATCTAAGAACATCTTATTACAATGTACCTATTCCTTCCTATACCTAGATGTTAGCTTCATAATGTATGTCACGAAGAGAATAGTCCCTATGATACCACGATTTAATGTCTTAGTATCGGGAGCCGCCCAAAGGTCCCCAGTACCCAGTTGGTCACTTGTCCTCATGCTCATTTCCCTGAACGCGAGATGATGTCGACTAGTAGTGAGGGGCGTGGGTCTAATAGTGGGGATTATATTCCCTAAATGGTAGAATAATGAAGAATAAATTAAAATATAACATTAGCGGAAGCATTAACTACATGAAATATGTAAATAACAGAAGACTGAAAGTAATAAAAAACTAGAGTTGATATATATGTGATGAATGATACATATGTCTAGGAAAACAAAAAAGATATCAAAATGCATGAATACAGTGTTAAACCAATGTACAAAGTAAAAAAATAAACACCAACTACATCACATGCCTCAACATGGTCCCATGCTCTCCAGCTTTATAACAGTCAAGTAGCTGAACTAGAAGGGTGATTGCCGATATCAATACATAAATCAATATAATTTATTTGGTCCCAAAAAAGTCCCAAATTTTTTTTGAGATGAATCCTAGTAGGCAACCAGCCAATGATTTGGGCTTAACATTCAGTGAATATATGTGATAAGAAATAAGAGAAATTTGGTTGTAAAGTAAGATGTAATCAAAATTAAATAATCTTACAATTCTAATTGTATTCCTCTTCATATATCACGTAAGAATCCAACCACAAACATGTAACCCTCTAAAATTTACTCATAGCCTAACCCCTATTTTTCAACCAATCAAACCCAAGCAACCCTATGAGATGTACTCAATGTCTAACACGTTGGGTTCTAGATTAGAAAAGACTATCCGAGGAAGCACTCATTGTCGATTCAAAATGTGGTCTCATATCAGTAACTATAAACACTCTGATAGAGAACACAACAATATGTTCTCCAAGTTGTTTCACAATGTTGATCTAAAAACACTCTGAGGGACCACAAAGTCCATGCAGCCTATGATCTCGCAACCTAAAAGTAAACATACACTCTATATAATTCCTTAGCATCCATTCACCCTATCATCTACTACACCTGGTTCCCATATCCTAGTGTATGTCAATCGTGCACAACGATGTACAGAAGCCATTGTAAGCCTTCAAAACTAAACGGATAACTGATTTCAAGAACTAATTTGCTAAAAAAATAAAACAATATAATAAAAATTGTTAATATCACTCCATCATAACAACACTAGTCATAGAAAACTAGCAGTGTAACATTCAAGGATAGAACAAATTTCCAGCATCAAACCCAACATGGGAAGCACATCCATAGCATAGAAAATAACCCTATTCTCAATCAAAAATTACTCAACGTAGCCACTCATGTTAGAACAGGAATTACGAGGGAATATATCCCTTATCACTAAATACCTCTTTCTCAGGTATTGGGAACATTAGTAGATAATATTAAATGACTAACTACAGAAGGCAAAAACCACCTTCCTTGGCATTGTACGATCGATATATTCTAGCATCTGTCCTCGAATCATCATAGAATGATGTAGATCAAAAAAAAATGTGTCAAAATTTTCAACCAAGTTTATCTCATGATGGTAGTGAAATAAATATATTAATATCTAGAAGAGGAAAGAAATCATTGTGCTGATTCCAACAAAATCGAAGATGGTTGATTCGGAGAGGGGGTGGAATGATGGGGGCTCAGAGAAGAATCGCCGAATTCAGTCTATCCTGGAAGAGAAAGGACGAGAATATGAGATTTTTGTGAATGAGATGTGACCCTGGACGAATATAACAATTAAAAGGGAATGTATATGTCATTTCATTCAAAAGTACACGACATTCATAATCCTTTTTCGGACCCTGATTTTTTTAGTCACCAGGTCACCCCACATGACTTTATATGCGGCCATTACATAGAAATTACACTGTCACCCATGGAAACATGGTGCATGGAGTGTACTCTAATATACATGGCATGTACCCTATAAATATAGATATTGTCCTATTTTTATCAAAAACCCCAGAAAAGAAAAATCCATAACAGAATAGAAGGACTAAGATATTAAAAATATAATGCCTATATATCCTTATAAAAAATTCTACCATAGCTAACTCCAAATCATTAGTTGGGTTATTCTACTCATGTTTTTCAATTTTTGTGGGGTATAATCTATCACAATATAATTTTACATAAGAACACATCCCATACCATTTTTGGATTCGTCACTACATATCACTATCCTTTTTCCTCTACAAGGATGTGTGAGCACGTGTGAACTCGGTGACCTCATTTTGAGATAATTGATATTATCTTGACATTCATAATACTACATGAAATTAACTCTTTTTCAAGTAAAATATGGGAGTGGACTAGATAAAAGTGAAAAATAAATCCCATAATATTGATAATATCTAGCTAAATAAAGAAAACTTTGGATCCCAATTACTATTTTTTTTCTTGGCCATCATTAAATAAATTCTATTTATCTCAATCCAAATATATCATTCCTATTGAGATTATGTGAACGAAAAATGAAACAATCTTAATCCAAAATGATTAATTGTTAATTTTTTCATTATGCTTCTCCTTTCTCTCAAGGTCTTCAGTATAAATCTCATGCCATATTTTGTTATTCATTTCTCTTCGAGTAGACAATAATACCCTCTGTATACAATACCACAATCTGATTAATATAGTCTCTAAAAAAATATTCATTAGATCCATGAATATAGAGGGGGAATTAGTAATACCAAGAGGAATCACTATAAAGTCATATTGTCCAAAACTTATACAGAATGTTGTCTTTGTAATACCTTCCTCCTTTCTCCTAAAATGATGATATACATAACAAAGATCAATATTGGAATAGTATTGACATATTTATAGTTGGCCGAATAATCATCAATGTAGCGAGGATGATATTTTTTTCTTGATAGTGATCTTGTTATGTACCCTATAATCAACATAAAATCGCATAGTTCTATTATTTATATTCACAAATAGAACATGATCACCCAATGGTGACACATTAGGGGGAATGAATTAGGTTTTTTTGTTTTTTTGGAGTTCCTTCTTCAATCCCAAAATCTCAATGTGGGATATTCTATAAGGATTCTCTAAAATAGGAATAGAACCTAGTATGAGTTATATTGAAATCTATGCATAATGACTTAGGGTATTTACTATTAATTCTTCTGTAATGATATCATCATACTCTATTACAATGGGTGTATTCTTAATTATTAGTTTCTCATTTACCATTTGAGATATATATCCTTAATTAACTGGAATAAAGACCCCACAATGGAGGAAATATTCATTACAATGACATACTCATCCTTGCATTGATAAATGATTGTATATTTATCTAGAGTATGAAATGGGGTTCCCTTTTATTAAAATTCTTATGAGCTACATATAAAGGAGGGGAATCCAAGGTATGAATCACATAAAATTACACTATATAAAGGATCTCAAAAATTGAAGGAATCACATTTTCATGAAGATCAAAAAGAGAAGAATTAAAAAAAAATTATGTGATGGTTTTTACTCTAAGAGTTGTCATGTCTAAATCAACATATAGTTTTGGAGGTAATTCATTGATACACTCATAAAATTCATCATATATAATAGTTTGTGTTTATCCAAAAGAAACATAATTTTATACTTTATAGTGGATGATAAGTGTTCCTTTTACCAATTCACTATCATACTCGCTATCGCTGATAGTGAACGTTTGCGACATTCCATTGTCATTGGACATAAAAGGTAACTGAAGTCGATCATCAACAATAACCATTAGATTTGGGAATTGATTTGAACAATTACCCATTTCCTTACACATGAACCAATGATTTCGTGGAGGTGACTTATATTTACCTTTTAACCTATTCACTTGTTTAGACATCGTTTTCTCATCAATTCTGTAATCAACTACCTGATGACCTATTTTTTAACACTTAAAACAATTAATAGTCTCATTAATGTAATTTACAAAATGATTCAATCCACAATTTGAGAATAAGGGAAAACACTTCTCATTTTCAGTAAGGTATTTATATTTTATGTTGATTTCCATTTTTATCTTCTTATCAGACACATAGGACCAACTGGTTAAATCAATCTCTTTTTCAACCTCGATACCACATATAATGAACCATACATTACATACATTGTTATTATATCAGAATTGAATAATACTTATTACAATATATAACAAAACCGTGGTAGGACCACATTGGTATAGTGTCCCTAGAAACTGGGAAACATAAAAAACTGGTTCATAAAGCATCTACATTGTCTCCCATTTATTTCATCATATCTAGAGTTGATTTTGGTATATCCTACACAATAACCTTCTTCCTGAACTAGGTAAAGAAAACATACAAAAGGGTGATCTCAATTGCTTAGTAAGGGTAAGAAATGGAAATATCAAATGCATAAGAACATTTCATTTCAAAAATCATAACCTAAAAAAGATATTATAATATCATAACATGGGATAAATCATAATAGAGAAACGTAATCCCAATAATCATAACATAAAACATGAAACATTTTGTAATATGCACATATTTATAGAGATTTGTTTCTTAGAAGTCAAAACTCATTGCCAAGACTATCTTAGCGAACAATGTCCATATCTGAACCGAGTTCAGTCATCGTTTTAGTCATGTTTCACTGAACTGGATTGACCTCCCATTCCACCCATTTCTATCTCATGAGATATAAATCATTACCCAATGAATTGGAGAGAGATATAGGTCTGACCCATTTCATAATGATACCATTATTATGTATTCCACAAGATCATAAATCATACATCATAGCATAACCCATGTAATAAAAATGGGATTCTTAAACATCATGCCATAATAACATAATCTATATATGATAAAACGACATCATAAAATTAATTCCATTATAACATAATAAAATCAATGTAAAAATAGGGATATAAACAGAACCCAATATTATCGTAGATGGAAAATAATTTTGATAAATCACTTGAACCCCATTCTTGAGGAAAATATCATTTCTATTTCAAAAACATTTTTCCATTATTAACATGTCATACTATTTTAAACTAAAATAAGTTGATTAAAAATAGTCATGAAAATTTGTAAAGTATTATTCATGGAAATAATGTTCTAAAAGTCCATTCTGGCTATATAAGTTAAAAAACATTCTTCTCGTACTTTTCCCAGAAATGTAAAAAAGTACCTTGTACTAAAAATGACAAAAGATTTCATTCATATCTTTTACTAAAAACTCACCATTGGGGAAAATTGGAATTAAAAAATTGTAATAGTATATAATTAATATTACATATTGGGGAAACATGGATGTGGATGATAAATTTCCCCTAGTAAATTCTGAATTATAAAGAATCTCTGATAAAAATGAGATTACGAAATTTTCCCTTACCTTAGGTCTGATTTTATTTGTAAGTGTTTGAACCTCCTGTATAATGATTTAAATAATGTAATTGACTTATTCCAGAATCATATGAATTCTTATTCTACCATATATGGTCATATTCATAGCTTTTTATTAGTACTGTTTCATATCAAGTTGTTATTTGGGTGATTATTTCATTTTGTTCTAATGCGTGTTTTGTCGAATAAATTCTTATTCTTATTTCGAGGTTATTGAAATATCAGTTAAAGAATGGTATTAATGTAACATATATCACATTTATTCATTCAATTAATTTATATAATCAGTATGCAATGAAGATCATGTAGAACAAGTCACATCACATCATTGAGACGGTAGGCCGTACGTACACACGAGCGATGATATTGTTCCCATGATCATGGAATTGTATTGCAGTATATGTATATTATTTCAGAATAAATATCACTATACAATAATAATATATAGTTACTATTTACACCGTTATATGCATCCATGTGAGGTTGTGGTGGAAAACAGATTACACCATGACGTGGAGACGTTAATCTGTACGTACGCACGCGCAGTGATTTCATTTTTCATAGGATGGATAGAAGGTTAAATAGGTTTGTTTCATATTTATAATAGAATATAATTATATGAGTGATACTGATTTTATTACACTATAATGAAAAAATTAAATAAGAGAAATTAGAAGATTAAATAAATTTTAAAGAATCGGTAACAGATATTACCTCTTCTTCGACACGCCTCTTTGAAACCTCTTCTTAGGGCATTAAAATTTGTCATTGAAGAAGACCCAGTCCTTTATAATATTAATAGGGAAGTGGAGAAGATAAATTTTTAGGGGTTGGATGATCTTGAAGGCATAATTTGTTATGAGGAGGAGTGGTTGGAGGTGCCCTTTTATAAGGGAGGAGAGGGGCACCTTAGGAAAAACAGAAAATATTATTTTATTATAAAGTCATATTCGGTTTTTAATAGCTCTAAATTGATTTATTTATATGATAAGGTGTGAACGGGATTAAATAATGTAAAAAAATATATTTTAGGCAAGTTTATGTTATTATTTTATCCTTATCATTTAGTTTGAACTCGTAGTTAAATAATTTAACTTTTATTGTGTCTTCTTGTTTTCATACATTATATGGTTAATAAACATACTATAACAAGGAAAAAGAACCCCAAGTTGTTAATTATTATTAAATATAACCTTATCTAAGTCATTTGGAAGAACCTTATATTTTGAGGAATAAAATAACAGTTAATAATATAATATTTGTTGTAAATACTATTTTATGTCAATTTTGAGAAATATTTGGTATTTTATTTTTTTGTGAAAATCATAACAGGATTTTTAGTTAGAAAAAGGTTAACTAAATAAATAATAAAAAATATATTACCCTATGAAATTCGTTTAATTAATAAAAATTCTCAAATTACAATTATTTGGTGATTTATAATATCAATTATGTTAACATTTCCTTAATATGTTAATTAGTGAATCATCGTTGTTTCATATATAAATTAACTTATTTCATGTATAAAAATTATAAATAAAATACCATTGGGTAAGAAATCCTTTTATCTTTCTAATTAATATTTATAGTCGAATTTATCTTTTTTAAAACATTATATTAAAAATGAATTAGTTATTAAACATTGATTTTAACTATTTTTACTCTTCTTTAAATAAAATAATAATAAATATACTAATCTAATCAAAGTGGACCTAAATAGTCATATTTTATTCCTAAGGTTGTTTTGGTTGAATTAAACTTTTCCAATAGAATTAGGACATATGTTAGGATAATAATAATAACATTTTTTACCATTAATTACCCTCTTTACTTTTAACCGTGGTAAATAAAATTAAAAAGTTACTATTCAAAAAAAAAAATATTTTTATCTTATTGAACAACATTTCACTCCTTCATATTAACCGTGTCTCTCAGAGTTTCAAAATTCCACTCACAGAAGTGGTAAAATTATGTTTTATGTAATCATTCAAATTCTCCTAGGAGGTGGGTAAAAGACGGTGAAAAGTTCAATAAACTTTTTATATTTATAAAATGACCCTAATGAAGTACATTGAAATTATATAGGTATTATGTATCAATTTTGACCTAAAATAAATTTAAATAAAATAAATAATTATTTAAATAAAAATTCGATTTTTAAATAGTAACCCAGTGTTTTCACTATTCATAAAAAATTGAGTGTTTTCAGAAAAATACGAAAATTTCACCCTAGGATAAATTCAATATTCCGAATCCAAAATTGAAGTCCATTTTGAATGATAAAATTTAAAAAAATTAAAAAAGTGGGTATTACTATTCATAACGGCTAGATTGTATAATATTTTAATAGCATATCATTGTTTAGTGAAACTCGGTATTGCGTACAACACACGCTATCGTGGAAGGTCACAATTGCGTGTAAAGAAAGATAAGCTAGTTTTCTGTGTAGTGAATGATTCTTCTGATGTTTCATATAACATAAGTAATAAAAAATATATACATCTCATAAAATATCAGGGTGTTACATTCAACCCCCCTTAAAATTTATTTCACCCTCAAAATTTGTCACCTCATAACAAATTGATTAGTATACCTCTCTCTCATCATATCCTCAAGATCCCATGTAGCTTCATCCAATTAGTGGTTCCTCCATATATCTTTCACTAAGAGAGTGGTATTGTTCCGTATAACATTTTCAGTACGATCCAGAATCTCTATCGGTTGTTCTTCATAAGAAAGATCATTCTCCAGCGGTACAACTTCTGAGCTTAGTACATGTGAAGGATCAGGTATGTAATTTCTCTAGAGAGATACATGGAACACATCATGAACTTGAGAGAGATTTGGTGGATGCGCCAATCGGTAAGTTGCCTTCCCAATAAGATCCAGTATTTTAAAATGACCAATATACCCATGGCTCAGCTTTCCCATCTTTTCAAATCTCAGTACTCTCTTCCAAGGAGATATAATTAAGAATACATTATCACCCACTTCATGCTCTTGGTATTTTCTTTAGTTGACGACATAACTTTTTTTCATCTCTAAGATGCTCTTATGTGTTGTTGAATAGATCTGACCTTTTCTACCATCTCCTCAACAAGATCAAGTCCTAATAGATCTCTTTCCCCAACTGCTTCCCAGCGAGTTGGAGTCCTGCATTTCTTTCCATAGAGAGCTTCATAAGGAGCAATCTGAATACTGTAATGAAATCTATTATTATAAAAAAAATCCACCAAAGGTAGGTGTTGATCCCAACCACCATTTAAATCTATAGAGTAAGATCTTAACATATCATCTAGAGTTTGAAATTTTATCTCAGACTGACCGTCTGTATGAGGATGATAAGAAGTGCTGAAACTCAACTCTGTATCTAAATTATGCTGATGACACCGCCAGAACATCGAGGTAAACCTCAGATCCCGATCAAATATAATGTAAAGGGATACTCCATGCAATCTTACCACTTCCTACACATATATCCTCACAAGATGATCCAGAGAGAAATATTATCTAATAGCAATGAAGTGTGACGACTTCATAAGGCGATCAAATACGACCCAGATAGAATTATTGCCTTTGGATGTTTTAGGAAGTCCGGTCAAAAACTCTATAGTGATGTTTTCCCATTTCTATTCGGGTATGGGTAATGGATGTAACATCTCCTTATAATTATGTCTCTCGGGTTTAACTTGCTGACAAAACATGCATCGAGAGACATTTTGGGCAACATCTCTTTTTATGCCATCCCACCAGAATTACTTTTTCAGGTCCCTATAAATCTTCGTGCTTCCAGGGTGAATAGAGAATGAAGAACTATGAGCCTCATCCAGTATATCCTTCTTTACTTCTAGAATGGGAGGAACATAAACACGATTCCTGAACTTTATTATCTCATCACAATCAATATGAAATTCAGGAACATTTCTCACATTCTTTTGTAACTCTACATCTTCTTTTTGTGCCTCTTTAATCTTCGCATTTATAGATGGTTGAACATTCTTTTGTGAAGGATAAGATTTCTCTGCTTACATTATAATTCTATGATCCATCCTTTGTAAATCCATAATAATTGGATCTTTTTTCATTCTCATCATGGATAATCTAGCATGGTATTGTTAACTTAATGTGTCTTCCACCTTGTTTTCTTTCCGAGGGTGGTAAGGAATTGAGCAGTCGTAATCCTTAATCAAATACAACCATCTTCTTTGGTGCATATTCATCTCCTTTTGTGTGAAAATATACTTTAAACATTAATGATCATATAAATATCACACCTTTCACCATAAAGATAATGCATCCAATTCATTAATCCAAGGATTACCGCAGCTATCTCTAAATCATGAGTTGGGTAATTTTTCACATGGATTTTCAACTGTCACGAGATATAAGCTATCACCATAAAATATTTCATAAGAACACACCCCAATCTCATCATGGATGAATCACTATAGATCACAAACCTTTCTCCACTATAAGGCAGTGTGAGCACAAGTGCACTAGATAACCATTTTTTAACTCATTGAAATTCTCTTCACACTCCTCCATCCAAATGAACATAACTCCTTTTCAAGTAAACTTGGTTAGTAGATTAGATAATCGTGAAAAATATTCAGAAATTGTCAGTAATATCCAGCCAATCCAGGAAAACAACAGATCACAGTTACTGTTGTTGGTCTCGACCATCTTTCGATAACCTCTTTTTTTTCTTGATCCACATATATCCCCTCTTTTGAGATTATGTGACCCAAAAAATGAAAAAATTTGAATCCATAATTCACAATTGGTAAATTTGACATAAAGCATATCCTTTATCAGGGTCTTCAATACAATTCTCAAGTGATCTTCATTTTCGTACATTCTCATTGAATTGAAAAGAATATCGTCTATAAAGACTTCCACAAACTGATCAAGATAGTCTATAAAGACTCTATTCATCAGATCCATGAAGATAGTATGGGCATTAGTAAGACCAAATGGCATCACTATAAACTCATAGTGTCCATACTTTGTACGGAATGTCGTCTTCGGTATATCCTCCCTTTGGACCCTTAATTGATGATACCCTAAATAAAGATAAATCATGGAAAATTATTGAGCTCCCCGTAGTTGGTCAAATTAGTCATCAATGTGTGGGATAGGATCTTTGTTCTTGATAGTGATCTTGTTATGTTCTCTATAATCAATGTCGAGTCTCATAGATCCACATTTCTTCTTAACAAACAGAATATGTGCTCCCCAAGGTGACTCAATAGGGTGTATGAATCCCTTATCAAGATTTACATGTATTTTTTTCTTCAATTCCTGCATCTCAATTGGGGCCATTCTATAAAGTATCTTTGAAATAGGTATAGCACCCGGTATGAGTTCTTTTGAAAACTCAACTTCATGATTTGTTGGAATACCTGGAAATTCTATCGGAAAGACATCATCAAACTCTCGTACAATGGGTTTATTCTTAATTGTGAGTTTCTCTCCATCCATTTGTGATAAATAACATTCATTTAGTGGAATGAAGACCCATATGATGGAATAAATTTCCACTGGATGGTTATGTTCATTCTTGCATCGATAGATGATCATAGATTGATCTAGAATATAAAATATTACATCCCTTGATTGGAAAATGATATATACTACATATAAAGAAAGCCAATCCATGCTGAGAATCACATCAAATTCCACTATAGGAAGGATCACATGATTTTCAGGAAGCAATTTCCAACAAAATTTAATCATAGAATAATTATAAACATTTGTTGAGAATGTTGTGCCATTAGGGTTGTCACAGCTAACTCATCATCTAATTGTTGAGGTAATACGGTGATACCGTTAGAAAATTCATCATAAATAAAAGATTGGGTGTATCAAGAATCAAATAAAACATTTGCTACTTTAGAGTGGACGGTATGTGTACCTTTCACCACTTCCTTATCGTACTCCACATCATTGATAGAAATTGCATGTGACATTCATTTTCCTTTATCCTTAAGTGTTTTTTTACATAGATAATCATTAAAAACACTTGGATTAGTGAATTTATTAGCATAATGCCCATTTCCTTTCACTTGTAACATTGAATTGTAGGAGGTGAACTCTGTGTAGCCTTTTATTTGTCTGCATCACTGGACATATTCTTCCCATCATTGCGGCATTCAAATGCCTGATGAACTTCTTTTCCACATTTGAAACATTTACTTGCCACATTATGAAAACTCCCTCCAAGTTTCCTTCCACACTTTGAGCATATGGTAAAACTCATCTTTTTTTCAGTGTGCTCTTTAGATTTTCCTTTTAATTCCATTTTCCTTTTCTTATCAAATGCATATGACTGATGGGTTACTCCAATCTCCATCTCAACCTTGAGAGCACATCGAATGATTTCCTCATAGCTATTGTAGCCCCTTATGGCTAACACCCTTTGATGACTTGGTTTTATGCCACTAAAGAATCGTTCGACCTTACTCTCACGTTGGATAATAATTCTGGAATCATACCTTGCAAGCCTTGTAAAATTTTCATCGTAGGTACCAACCGATTCATCATCATTTTGCTTTAGTTCATGAAATTCCTTCTACATCTTTTCTTGAAGAATATGAGGGAATTACATATTGAAAAATAAGTTCTTGAACTTTCCCCATTCCATGGACTCAACTTCATCCCTTTTCCTCATATTATTAATAAGATTCCACCATTTTTCAGCTTCACCATCAAAATGATATACTGCTATGATGACATTATCATGATCAGAACATTGAAGAACTGGAAATATCTTATCAGTAGTATTGATCCATTGTTCAGCAACTAATGGATCAGTATACCCGCTGAATGAGGTTGGACACTGCCTCATGAAGTATTCAATAGAATGTTGCTCCTTCTTTTGCTCATTTGAAAGTCATGCATGATTTATAGCTTGAGAATGCTTTTTGATCATGGCTAGAAGATTTTTTATTCCAGCTCCCATATTTTTTGGTTTCTCAGGGGGACAATCATTGCATTGCCCATCACATTCAGCATTAACATGGTTCCTTCGTGTTCCATCCATTGACTAAAACCAATACTCATAGTGTGACAAACACTAATAAGAATAGTAAAACCACATAATCAATAATAAAATTTCATTCTTTAGGTGTTATCATAGGTTATTCATGGCCATTTCATAAACACTATGATTTTTTCATATGCTTAAAAATATCCTTAGGGTTCTTACTAAGTCTTTCACATCCTAGTTTTTAACGGTTGACTATACCCTTCCTCTGATGCCGACTATAACGACCCATACATTACATACATTGTTTTTACATTTGAATTGGAGCCTAATAATTACAGTATATAATGAAACCATGGTAGGACCGTATATGTATTGTATCGTTAGATACTGTGAAACATAAACAACTGGTTCCTAAAGAATCTACATTGTCCCCCATTTATTTCATCATATGTTCAGTCCCTTTTGGCATATCCTACATAAAAAACATTATTCTTGACCTGGGGAAAGAAAACAAACAAACTGGTGAGCTCAAATGATCAGTAAGGGTAAACAAAGGAAATATCATATGCATAAGAACATAGCATTTTGAAAATCATAGCCTGCAAAAAAGATCATAATATCATAACATGAGATAAATCATAGTAGTGAAATGTAATCCCAATATTCAAAACATAAAACATGATACTTTTTGTCATATACACATAATCATAGAGAATCATTTCCTTGTAGTCAAGACTCATTTCCAAGATTATCTTAGAAGACAATGTCCATTTCTGAACCGAGATCACTCCTCGTTTTAGTCTTGTTTCACTGAACCAGATTAACCTGTCGTTCCAGTCATGTATATCTCATGAGATATAAATCTTTACCCAATGAATTGTATGGATATATATGTCCCACTCATCTCATAATGATACCATTATTATGTGTTCCACAAGATCATAAATCATACATAATAACATAAACCATGTAATAAAAATGGGATTCTTAAACATCATGCCATCATAACATAGTCTATAAAAGATAAAAGGAATTAATAAAATTAATTCCATCATAACATAATCAAATAAACATAAAAATTGGTGTAGAAATATAACCATATATTATCTTAGATGGAAAATATTTTTGATAAAACACTTGATCCCCAATCTTGAGGAAACTGATCCTTTTTATTCAAAATCATTTTCCCTTTCTGAACATGTCCCACAATTTTAAACTAAATGAAGTTGATTAAAAATAAACTTGAAATGTTTTAAATGAATATTGATTGAAATAATTTTCTAAAGGACCATTCAGGCCATATAAGTTAGAAAACATTCTTCTTGTACTTTGGTTTTAAAAGTCAAAAATTAACTCATACCAAAAATGACAAAAGATTCCTTTCATATCATTTACTAAAAACTCACCAATTGGCAAAATTGTATTTAAACTAATTTTAGGAGGATATATGTAATATTTCATAATGTGGAAACAAGGATGTGGATGATAAATATTCCCCAGTAAATTCTGAAGTATAATCAATCTCAGATAAAAATGAGATTGCGAGATTTTCCCTTACCTTAGGTTCTTTTTGCTTCGTATGTTTCCGAACATCATGTATAATGATTTAAATAATGTCATTGACTTATTCTATGATAATACTAATTTTTATGACATCATATATGGTCATATTCATAGCTTCTTATTAGTAATATTTCATTGCTACTTATTATTCTGGTGTTTATTGCCTTTTGTTATTATGCATGTTTTGTCGAATAAATTATTTTTCTTATTTTTAGGTTATAGACATCTCATTTGAAGATTGATTTTAGTGTAAAATATATCTTATTTATTCATTCAATTCATTTATATAATCATTATTAAATTATTATCATGTATAACGAGTCGCATCACATCGTAGAGACGGTAGGTTGTATGTATGCACGAGCGATGATTTCATTCTCATGATTATGGAATTGTATTGGTGTGTATGTATAACATTTCTGAATTAATATAACTTTAAAATAATCATATATAGTTATTCTTTACACCATTATACCCATCCATTTAATGTGTTGGTGGAAAACAGATTACACCACGGTGTGGAGACGATATTTTGTATGTATGCACGCGCGGTGATTTCATTTTCTGTAGGATGGATAGAAGGTGAAATAGGGTTGTTTCATATTTATAATAACATATCAACATATTAGTGATAATGATGTTATTATTTCATAATTAAACAACTAATGAAGATTATGTAGAAGATGAAATAAATTTGATAGAATCGGTAACAAATATTACCTCTTCTTCGACACGCCTCTTTGAAACCTCATCTTCGGGCACTAAAATTGGTCTTTGAAGAAGACCAGGACCTATAGAATATTACTAGGAAAGTGGATAATGGAAATTGGCAGGTGATGGATGATCATGAAGGCTCAATGTGGAGTGAGGAGGAGAAGAAGGAGGTGAAATTTTATATGGGAGGAGAGGAGAACCTTAAAAAAACATAAATTATTTTTTATTATAAAGTCATATTCGGTTATTAATAGCTTTTAATTGGTTTATTTTGAACCGATGGTAGGGATGGGTTGAAATCCTCTCATCCAATAGATTTTATAAAAGTTTAGGTTACTATTTTAACCTTATCTTTTATATTTAACTTTAAGTCAAATAATTTAACTCTTACCATGTCTTCTTTTTTTCATACATTATATGGTTAATAAACTTACTATAACAAGACAAAGGAACCCGAAGTTGTTAATTATTAATATATATAACCTTATCTAAGTCATTTTCTGAACCATAGTTTTTTAGGAATAAAATAAAAATAAAAATATAATATTTTTTTTAAAAACTATTATATATCAATTTTGTCATTATTTTGTAATCGATTTTTGTGAAAATCATAACAACATTATTAGTTCAAAAAAAGATAATTAAATCAATTATAACATGTCTTATTATTATTTAACGTTCGAAACTATTTGGTAATTGATTTTTGTAAAAATCTAAACATCATTATATTTATAATTATTATTTATAGTCGAATTTATCATATATATATCCATATACTAAAAATGTTTTAGTTATTAAATTTTGATTTTAACTATTTTAACTCTTCTTTAAATAAAATAATAATAAATCTACTAATCTAATTAAAGTGGTACTAAATGGTCATATTTTATTCCTAGGGATGTTTTTGTTCGAATTAAACATATCCAATAGATTTAAGACATGTGTTAGGGTAATAATAATATCATTTTTACCCTTAATTACCTTATTTATTTTTAACCGTGGTAAATAAAATAAAAAGTTACTATTCACAAAAAATTATTTTTATCTTATTGAACCACATTTTACTCCTTGATATTAATAATTACTCTCAAATTTTTAAAATTCTTCTCACAGAAGCATTGAAATTATGTTTTATGTAAATTTTCAAATTCTCCTAGGAGGTGGGTAAAAGACGGTGAAAAGTTCAATAAAAGTTTTATATTTATAAAATGACCCCAATGAATTACATTGAAATTATATAGGTATTATGTATCAATTTTGACCTAAAATAAATTTAAATAAAATAAATAATTATTTAAATACAAATTCAGTTTCTAAATAGTAACCCAGTGTTTTCACTATTCATCAAAAATTGAATGTTTCCGGAAAAATAACAAAATTTTACCCCAGGCTAATTTCGATATTCTGAATCCATAAATGAAGTCCATTTTGAAAGATAAAATTTATAAAAATTCAAAAATTCTGTATTACTATTCATAACGGTTAATTCGTATAATATTTTAATAGCATATTGTTGTTTTGTAAACCTCGATATTTCGTACAACACACTATCGTGGAAGGACGTGATTTCATGTAAAGCAGGACAAACTAGTTTTGTGTGTAATGAATGATTCCATTGATGTTGCGTAAAACATAAGTCGTAAAAAATATATACTTCTCATAAAATATCATGGTGTAACAGCACATTGAATGATTTCTTAGTATATATTTATGTCCCTTCTGGATAATTCCCATAAGATTCAAGGTTTTAAGACCCAACAAATTGATATATTTTACTCTCAGGATGGATAATAATTCATAAAGTGTACGTTCCATGCCTTGTAAAATTTTCTATATTGGCACCAATAGACTCATCATATTTTTATAAGTTCATATAACACTTTCCATATTAGTTTTAATAACACGATGAAATAACTTATTGATAAATATTTTGTTGAACTCTTCTAATTCAATGGAATGAATTTAATATGTTTTCCAGATATTCTTGAGAGGTTTTACAATTGATCAGTTCATGTTACAAATGACAATCTTATAAGATATATTTTTCATGCAATGAACATTGGAGAACTTAATATATCATTTTAGTGGTACTGATCCACTTTTAATCAACTAATGGATCAGAATACCCACCAAATGAAGATGAACGATGAATCGTGAAGGAATCAATATAATCTTGTTCCCTCCTTTTCTAATTAAGAAGTTATTCATAATTCGTAAATTGAAAATGTTTTTTGAGTATAACTGCAGGATTTTATATTACTATTATTATAATATTTGGATTCATATAAGGAAACACAATACATTCCCATCGCATTGTGCATTAACATGGTTTCTTCAAGTTATAGCTATTGGCTACATCCAAGAAGCATAATGTGACAAATACTAATCAGAATGGGAAAACCAAAAAATAAAGAATAAAAATTCAAATCATGAATCAATAGTTTTCATCCTAGGTTATTCATGATCAATAAAAAACACATTGATTGTATCAAATAATTCTAGTTATCATGTGGTTTCTTACTAATGTTTTATCATCCTAGTTATCAATGGATAACTATACATTTCCACTAATACCCACTATATAACCATATAACTTATTTATATTTATATTAATTTAATGTTGAAGAATATTCATTAAGAAATATAACTAATCCTGGATAGGATAATATAATTAGGAATTTATTAAAAATAGGGAATCATAAACAACTGGTTTATTAGACATCTTCATTATCTTCCTATAATTTTGTCATAACTAAAACCATTTTGAAATATCATACATAATACCCACATTCAAAACCTTGGGAAAAGAAAAATATGGAGGGGTGAAAATAGTATTTTTAAGGAGAGAAAAAGGAGATATCAATCATATCATAACCATAAGAAACAAGACCATAACATTTCTAAATATTTGAATGCAAACGAATGATCTTGATATCATTCCATTAGTTAAATAATGAATGTTTATAAAAATAAATGATTATAATCCCAACATTTATAAAATGATAAATGATGTATTTTTTCACACATAGGAGCATAAAAAATCATTTAATATTACACAAGGCTCATTACCAATAATATAATATTCGACAAATCAAATTATTGAACTAGGTTCCCTCCTCATTCAGGACAATTTTTACTAAACAGAGATCAATTATTGTTCTAGCCAGGTTTATCACATGAGGAACAAATCATTAAACAATTCATTAGAGGGAGATATTTTTCCCAACCGTACCATAATAATATCATATTTATGTGTTCCAAAAAAACAAATATCATTTTTCATAGAATAATCTATGGAATAAAATGGGATTTTAAAACATAAATACATCATAACAATATCCATATAAAACTAATGGATTTCATAAATATCATTACATTATAAAAACAATTAAATAATAGAAATAATCAAGATAAAATACATGAAACATTTATTAATTAAATAATTTAATATCATATAGAAAATAATATAGATAAAACACTTGAAATTAATTCATGAGAAAAAAATACATTCTCCTTCAAAAATATTATTATTTTTAAATGTAATGAATTTTAAAAAAAAATAAATTTATTTTAAAATAAACATGAAATCATAAAGAGTAATATTAATATATGTTTGGTGATATGAAGATGATAAAATCTGTTCATGACATATAATTTAAAAAACATTCTCCTCGTTCTTTTCAAAAAAGTCAAAAAAGAACCTCATATTTAATAATGGTAAGAAGATTCCATTCACACCTTTTAATACAAATTTACCTTTGTATAAATATTACTATTAAAAAATTAAATAATTTTATATATAATTTTATCTATATAGGAAACATATAAATGGATGATAAATATACCATATTAAATATTTACGTATAAACAATCTCAGATAGTAATGAAATTGCAATATTATCCTTTACCATATTTTTAATTTCCATTTTATTTATATGAAAATACTATATAATGTTTTAAATAATGTATATTACTTATTTTAGAATCATATTAATCATTATGATATCAAATATGACCATATTATCAAATATTTTTTAATAATATTTCATTATAACTTGTTATTTGGGTATTAACTTCTTCAATTTCTTAAGCATGTTTTGTCGAATTTGATACAATTCAACTTCACATTTCTTTATATAATTTTTAAATGATATTATAATTTTAAATATATTATTTATTCATTATATAAAATTATTTATTGTATATTTAATTAATATCATGTAGGATAAATCAAATCGCATTGTGGAGACAGTAGGTCGTACGTACGCACGAGAGAAGATATCACTCCCATAATTGGTAAATGGTATTTAATTGAAAGGTGTATAATATTTCAGAATCGAAATAAGGTTATAATAGTAATATTTAGTTATTAATTCAATCATTATACCCATCCATGTATGGTGGTGGTGAAAAACATATTACATTAGGATGTGGAGACGTTAAGGCATTCGTACACACGATTGTTAAAATAATTTTTATAGGATGGATATACGGTGGAATATGGATGTTTAATAATTACAATAAAATCATCATATATTGGTGATATATGATCTATTACATTAAAAACTACTATTGAATAATAAGTAGTGGAAGAATGATGTTTGAAATAATCAGTATTGAAGATTACCTCTTCTTCGAAGTGCTACCATAAAATCTCATCCTAGAGAAATATAGTTGGTATATGAATAAGAAAATAAGAATTAAAAGGTAAATGGGGACGTTTATAATGGATAATGGGAGGTAATCACAGATCTTCATGGCCCAAAGAGAAGTGAAAAGATGAGTTAGGAGGATCCGTTTTATAATTGAGGTGAGGAGCACTTTTGAGATAATCAAAAAATATTAATTTATTATAAAATAAAACCCCATCCACAAGAAAAAATAAATGAAAAATATTTGAATATGTTATTATATAATTTTGAAAAACTATTAGAAATAATATTTTGATCATGTATTTCTATCAATTTAGACCATATCCTTTTAATTAACACGTAGTTATCGTATTATATTTTTAACTAGGGTTAAAAATATTTCAACATTAAAAAGGAGTCATATTTACTTATAAGATTCAAATTAGACAAAAAATTAATTCGATAGAACATTTTAGACCATATCATACTTTTAATATATTTTCATATTTTTTATGATTTTTAAAAAAAATTATAAATAATTATTTTGATAAAATAAAAAATGACTTCATTTGTGACACTAATCAATTCATTCATTTTTATTAAAATTAATATAAAATGAAAACATTGAAAAAAATATTTTTTTTATATTTCAAGGAGGTTAATGATATATATAAAATGAATTATACATAATAATTTTCTTAAATTTTATTTTGCTTAAAATTTTTAAATGAATTATTTTTATATCACTATAAATAGAATAATAACAATATAATTTTTTCTTGTTATTTAATATTCATATTTGTAGAATAAAAATTATAAATAAAATACAACGATGAATATAAATATTCTAGATTTTATAATAATATATTTAATAGATTTTAACTTATGTAAAATCCATCATTTAAAATGATATTATTATTAAATACGAATTTGACAACATTAACACAACATTAATTCAAAGATTTAAGTGTCACAATCACTTCAATAAGGCTCTATATAATCCCTTACTCGAACCTCTAATGTTAATTTTCATCATATATTCAGAAAATAATGATAGTATATTTTAATATTCCTTTAATGGTTATAATAGTTTTACTAAAAATATGCATATTGATTTCCAATTAATTAATTAATTTTTACATCATCAAACATTAAGTGTTTAAGCTAATTTTATATTTCATAAAAAATTCAGAAAAATTACCATGTTATATATACAAATATTTTTTTTAATATGATTTGATAAAATGTAATTTATCGTATATATGATTTATATAATAAATTATTACTTATTAAATGTTTCCAAAGTCATTTTTAGGTTTTCATAAAATAAAATAAATGCATGTCCATATCCAATACATGTGGATCCCAACAGACACCATTTTGAAAAAAGGGTTATTTATTTCAGAAAACCATATCCAATTAAATAATGAAATGTTTTATGTTAATTTAATTATAGAATTATTAGCCTTAATTAATTTATTTAACTTTTTACTATATTAATAAACACTGCTGATATAACTATTCATACTAGCCAAAAATAAAATAAAGATATTTACATAATTTGAACCTATCAATTCAAAATACAGACTAACAATTTAAAATTTCAAAATATAGAGTCTCTAGTAATAAATTTAAAATTAGTCATATTGTAGAAAAGAGATAACATGTTATAAAAGTAGAAGACATTATAAATGATTTAATTTTTTTACATCTAAAATCAATATAAAATTAATGTTTATGAAATACATTATTTTTAATGATAAAAGTGTATTATTTTTATACATTAAACCCATTACATAATATAATTCATCCAAAAAAATGATTCGATGAAATTAAATATTTTTAATTACATATTTTGTTATTTTTACTATTCATTAACCTTTGAAATATGTCATAAAATTATAATAATATCATCGAAATACAATAATTTAACATTTTTCCAATAAAAATGATTAATTTTTCATATAAAAATAATTAAATTTTGAAAATTATTCTTTAAAAAGTGTTCTCTATTAAAATGTTGTAAATGTGAACTTTTAAATATATAGTTCTATATACATCAAATAGGGTTTATTGACCCTTTGAATGAAATATCTATTGGTTTTCATGAACATATAATTTAGTAACTATATAACATATGTATATAATTAATTTCATTTACTAAAACAAATTAATTGAATTTATGAATACAAAAAAAATAAAAAAATATAATTTATTTATATTTTTCATAAATAAAATGGTCATAAATTGTTTCACTATATATTTTCATAATTTAGTTATATTTATTCATGTTAACCTAAGAAATAGGATAAAATGGTTTTTTTATACTGAGTACATGGCGAGGATCATTTAAACATAGGATTTTATGAAATTATATCTTTTATAGAATTAAAATTATTTATAAATGATATTTCAAAAAAAACCTAGTCTTAAAAAAACACTAAATGTAACATTTATTTGAGGAACCCAAAAACTATCTATGTGTTATATATTCTTGGTTGATGAAAATTTCTTTTTCCTTAGTCTGTAGGTATGAATGGAAATGATAACATGAATAAATTCTTATATTTTTGTCCTTTAGCTAATATAAAATGAATACTCTCATGATCCGAGATAACAACTCACAATCTATCTATTAGTGTGTTAAGAACCTATTCTAAGATAACACTATTAAATACAATAATGGTTTGTCCAAAAGTTCTATCATAATATCCATAGAATTAATCAGGGATATCTTCATCGACATGTGGCACATCTCAAACATCCATATCTGGGAGGAAAAAGATATCGATTGAAATATAGCATCTGTAGGATCATTGAGGGAATGAAAATATGGGTTATACAATGTAAAAGAGGGGGTCCTGAGATGCACTCAACAACCTCATATGTTTTTAGGAATATTAAGTAATCATAGAAAAACTAGGAAATCTGGTAACAGTGACATCGATCGTTAGATCTAAGTTAACTAGATTGCAATTTATTTATAGGAATTTAATACTATTAATTCACGAATCCAAGTATAGTGATTGAATATTTGTGGTTAATTAAAATTTTGATCTTCATATATTAGGGATCCAACATTATACCACTATAATTCATAAATCCAAATCCAAAAACAAAAATATACATATGATTATAACCATATTCAATATAATTATTTATTATATCATTTATTCAGGTTAACTGAATATAATATGTGATAAATATGGGGATCTAGGTCCAAATTGTTCCTATAATCCGAATGAATATGTAAATGATGGTGTCACATAACGTAAGAACAATCGGTTCATGTTTAATTATCTAATTATAATAAAATATAATTTAGATAATAAATGATTTAATGATCAATTTAATGTCCCAAGGTTTTCCGAACATCTTGACGCATATTATTATGTCAATGGACATAGTGGTATCCATTAAAAATTATTATTTTTAGTGATATCATCGTCCATCGATGCTCATTTTGACCAGTCACATAAAAATTTATTAAAATGGAAGGGAACCCTATAAAGTGTGTAATATACGTTCCAAGTCATGGTTGAGGCCATTTCAAGAGGTATAATTCCCCTTTAAAATATTTTTTTAATCAATCAAGGCCATTCGAGCCTTAATGAATATAATTATTTATTCTTTGGTTTAGGATATACCTCCAAGGACAACAATACTAGTTCAAAATCCCATCCTCATAATGGATGTCACAATATTATATTGATCTATTTACAATGGGTACTTGTCACCCAGTCCATAGTAGATTTCCCCATGGGTTGTCTTTTATGAAAAATTCAATTATTAATGATATGGTAAGCATATATAGTGGAAGAGTAATTATTCTAGTTCCCATGAGAATTAATTGGTCATTGTAACATATATATATATATGTTATGTTACATGAATAAATAATAACTATAAATTTATTTATACATGAAATGTATATTATTTTATTAGAAAACACATTTAATTATGTTTCCCCCACTGTCAGTACTGATAACCGATTATATCACACAACACAAGCACATTAAATTTTTATTTAATGTGAATGAGAGATATTCCACCTAAATCACACCATGATTTTATAACATTTTTTATGTGTATGATGGAACTTAAAATTTGTATGCACCATCATCCATTCTTACCATTAATCAACCATGCCCTACTCTACTTATTGTCCATGTAAGTAACACTAATTAATGAAAATCATTTAATTATAATAATTAAAAGTAATTTTTAAATTAATTTCATATGTGGTGTAAGTCTTGATAGATAACCAAACATCCTAAAATCATCTTTTCGAGTAATTTGGTGACATATACCCATTGTGGACCCCGTAAAATAAGATGAAAAATATCCCCAAACTATCCAGCCATTTCCATCATTTAAAAATATAAATTCTATGAAATATTAAAGATAAATTTTAGGATCAGTATACATTTTTTTATATAAAAAGAATCAATATGAAACATCACCTCAATATTTACACTTCCCTAGTAATATTTAAAACCCATTCCAAACATCTGATTTCACCGCCCTATTCTATATTTTCTATTAATTTTATAAATATAAAATCATAAAAATAAATTCAAATATGTGGAGAAAATACAAGACTAGAAGTATGGATATGTAACATACTATATTTCCAAAACACCGATGAACAATATGAATTACATGAGGGGACCAATGTATATGAAAGAGGAAATTCCCCTGGTCCATGAGAGTGGGGGACATAATTGAGGGATATATGTACCGTCAAAAATATCTAGTGTGGTAATAATTATTTATAGGCCTATAATATCACTTGGATTGCAAGTGGATGCTATTTTCTTCTATGTAACAACATGAAGTAGATAAATTAAAAATAATGACACCATTTTCTAGTTGTTTTTGCAGAGCATCTAATTAATGAATCTTGTACCAAATTATCTATCATAGCCAGTTGACTAATCATTGGTATCCTCTGAATCCCATGGATTCCTTTCAACACAATAATAATGGGTAAAAAAACTCCGTACTAATGATCTGAGATTCAAAAAATTATTTTGAATCCAATTTCACTACATTATATGAGTAATCTTATTAATACTAAATTATAGATAAATATCAAAAGCTCATTAAGAATCAATATATTATCGAAAAATGATCAGTAAAATAAAAATTATTAATCCCCTAAATTTATCAACTCAAAATGGGATTGGGTTTTAAATCAAACCTATTATAGTTATTTTTATCCATGAGAATAATAATTGATCATTCATTAACAGACATCATCCTATTAATTATTCAATAAATTTCCATCCCATCACGCCCTACAATTGAATGTCTATAGATCATCAACTAAATAATTACCAACATGATGAACCTAATTGCTGAAAAGATAATCCACTACTACTCACAATCATTAGATCACCTATACATTTCTCCAATGATTCTATCGATACCATTACATCATTGATTCATTAATCCACTAAATATTAGGCTTTGAGTTACCCCCACTATATGAATCAATAATAAAACTAAAACATCCAATCAATGGTGCCACCCATATAATTATTTTCTATAAAAATTAATTTCCCAGTGTATTATAGTGATACATACATTTCATAAATACATATTAAACCTTAATAGATGAAAATAAATTATATATAATTTCAAAACATTTATGAATAATTTGGGTCTAGTAAATTTAGAAACACAAAAACATAAAAAAAAATATATAAAATATCAACATCATTGATGATTTATTTCATCATGACTAGCATCCATTATATTCCAATAGTACTTATTAACTTTCTTCAAAACCTATGTAATTGAAAAAAATAAAAAGGTTGAGATAAGAAGTTATATATGAAAAAAGTGGATATATCAATTATCACATAATCATAACAAAAGGATATGGGAAACAAAATATGATCACAATCTTTGAAATACATATACATTATATCAAATTAAAAAACCATAACTGATGAAATAAATAATAGAAATTTAAAAGAAATAAATTTTTATGATATTAATGAACATGACCAATGAATTCTAATAGTGTATTACTAAATTTTTATAAAGAATAAATGTAACCATAGAAAAAAATTTCATTATTATAAAAGTATCATTTTAAAGGATATAATTGTGTAATTTGTTCAATCCACAAACTATCACAGTGGTCAATGGTTAGTATCAAGGCAAGTATAGTGTACATATTCCCCAATTGAAATTGGTTCACTTTCCATTCTAATCATATTTAGGACATGGGATGACAATCATAACACAGTGTGTTAAAGGGATATATAGTTCACACATATCAAAAAATTAAAATCATTCATATGTGTTCTTTACGATCAAAAAACATTCATCTAACCATAAAACGATATAGAGTTTATAAAAATATCATAATATCATAACACATTACAGTAAATGATTTCATAATAATCAAAATATTATAAACATAAACCACACATAGAAATAATATGAATGAGATCCCTGTGTAATTTCAAAAGTAATAAATTTTGGAAATAAATGATTTTTGACTTTTATGAATAGAAATTCAATTAAATTTCAATAAATTTATTTAGAAAAATAAAATATCCATTTAGAATTCAATTAGTATAAAACCTTGGAATTTATAAAGGGAATATATTTCATTGAAAGTGACCTTGGATAAATTTTAAAGAGATTACAACGTAATTATTCAACATGATGGCATGAAAATAAACTTAAATATGTTTAAAAACATTCATACGATATTTTTTTTTGAAGTCGTTATATACCACATTTAGAAAATGATTAAAGGATCCATTAAAACAGATATGTTAAAATAAAAAATTTGGTAATAAATACATTATATAATCATATGATATTATTAAAACATTATTTATTTATTTTAAAAATCATGGATATTGAAGAAAATGTGTTTTAGGCCGAAGTGATAAATAAAGATGATTTTATTTCAAAATAGATTTTTTGCCTATTGAGTAAATAATGGGAATAAAATGAAAGGAAAAATTTCTTTTTAATAAATAACTATATGAGAATAAAATTTATATATTTCTCGAAATTTAGATCATATTATTTTATCACTAGATACATAATCATAAAATATGTAGATAAACAATTTGATTGTAACATTAATCTCATACATTTAATTTATCATTGTTCCAAAGAAATATTTCATCTTATATAATAATTTTATATTTACAATAACTCTTTAATTTTTTTTTCATACTTATATTTTCAAATATTATACATTTAAACATTTCAATAACATATTTTATCCTCAATTATATATTAATATTGTCATTTTCAAGTGTTAATGATTTAAATTATCATTATTATTTCAGATCAATGGTTATGATCCTCATATATTTATCATGGATAAATATTTTTTACAATATTAATAAGTATATAACTATAATATATATTCATTATATACAAATTTATGGTCATCTATAATATATAGTGATAAAATATGAATAAAATTCACCATAATGACGGTAGGGTGTTAGTACGTAGGAACACTATTTTATTTTTTCACAAATTTGTATGAAATAATAGAAAATATTATTTCAAATTTATTATATAATTAATAAATATAATATTTTATGAAATTTATCCTCAATAAAAACAAATATATATATAATAAAAAATGAATCCCAACGCTTCAAGGATGTGATAGTCCGCACGAAAAAAGAATAATGTTATTTTTTCCCAAAGGATTGAATGGTAACTAAGTAGATATAATATTATAATTATATTAGTATAATTATTTCATAAATTTAATATATGTAAATTCAAATTATAAAAATATCCATCCATAAAATTATGTGTTAATATATTAATTCTTTTTTTATTTGGATATAGTAGAATAAAAAGAGGTACATATGATACTTTTACTACTCATTTAATGTAAATGATGGTGTATAATGGTGTCTTAATAAAAATAATTGGATTTTTGAATAATATTTATACTGAATTTATTATATAACATTAAATAATATAAATTTATTTGAGTTAATGAATAGTATAAATTGAATTTATTAGATAAGTTGATTACATCATCTTTGAAATGATTGCTTTTGATATTATTTAATGGGATAGAATTTCTGCCATTTTGGATGAATAGAAACAAATAAGATGTGTTCAGGGATGATTATGTTTTATCTTTGTTATGTTTTAATGAATTTTTATGGTTTAATGTTAATAAATAAGATAAGGAGGAGGTTCTGTTTTATAATTACGGTTTCGGTGTAGTTTAGAATTTCTCAGAATATTAAATTATAACAATTTCAATATCTATAAAAATCCCTCATAATGAAATAATATTAAAATATAAGGTAAATAAAGGTTTTAATAAAATCATACAATTTAAATTTGACATGTTTTTGTGAAATTATGAACCTTATAATTTTTATTATCCCTTAGATCATAAATTTTAATTTTATTTTGTTTAACAAATTTTTTCAATTTAATTTTTTTTGTAGTTTTACTAATATAGTGAAAAAATTATCATAAATAGAAAATTTATTGAATCTAAGAAAATATAATTATGATTTTCCATTATTTAAATATTTTTATTACTTTTAAATATTTATTATCAATTTTTTTAAAAATCATTTTTATCAAATTTGTGAGAACTCATTTAATTGGACATAGAAGTTATAATTAAAATGTTTTTATTTTATTATTATATTGTAAATAAACAATATTATTTCATATTCATCTCTAAAATTATTTTAATAGTATAACATACCCACATTACATCACATTTAGTTTTTCGAATATCATTAATTATAAATTTTTAAAAACTGAATAAATATTGTTTTGGAATTGTGTAAGAATTTATAAATTTTAAAGAATTTCTAAAATATAAGAATAAATTATAGACAAGAATATAATATTATTACTCATAAAATTATTATTAATATTCATTCATTATTTTTTTTACCAATGTAAACCCATAATTGATTTTTAAAACTATGAGAGTGACATTTTGTAGCATGCTTTCATTTAAAGAATATATAACTCATTTTCATGTAAAATCTCCCATTAAAATATTAAAATATCATCATAATTGTATAAGAGACTAATTTTATAACTTCAATTTTAAATAGGATGAAAAACATGGCTTTATCTGTAACACCCCAAGCTTCTATGGTACGCTTCTCTTTGAATAATGTGATAGCGTGTGTTGTACGCAACACCGAGTTCTAACACACCATAACTAATCAAACTAGCCGTTATGAATAGTAATACCTACTTTTTGAAATTATATATATTTTATATTTGAAAATGGACTTCATTTTTGGATTCGGAATATCGAATTTAGCCTAGGGTGAAATTTTGGTACATTTCGGATAACTTTCATATTTTGATGAATAGTGAAAATTAGTAAATTTTAATTAAAAACAACTTTTTTAATCAAATTAATTACTAGTGATAAATTATGAATTTGAGTGGTTTTAAAGTATATTTAGAATATATTTTTACCATTTAATATAATTTTGGTCATTGGACATAATTTTACAATTAAACCGAACATAAACAAGTGTCAATCTTTTGATAGTTATTATCTCTTAAAAACACGCTTTTTGTTTTAACAGCGGGAATTAATTTTAAATTAATTTCTGCCACTTCTGTGTTTTGAATTTAGGAAAATGGATTCCATATTTGGAATCAGGATGTTCAAATTGTGTAAATAGGTAACTTTTATTTTTAGACATTTTGAATAGTTACTGTGGTAAATATTTTATTTACCATGGTTAAAGGGTAAATCCGGTAAATAAGGGTTAAAAAAATAATATTATAATAATACAAAATTACCCTAAAACGTGTCCTAACCTTATTGGTGGACA
This sequence comes from Viscum album, assembly GCA_963277665.1. NCBI lineage: Eukaryota > Viridiplantae > Streptophyta > Magnoliopsida > Santalales > Viscaceae > Viscum > Viscum album. Next base: position 2,133,262,211 of record OY728147.1, on the reverse strand, counting down.
CATACCCGACCATGGGCATCCTTGGGTCAATTTGGGGACCCCTTGGAGCCACTTGTATGTGGTAGAGACACTTTATATTAATAAAGTTAAAATAAAAATAAAAATGGCATAAGCTTACATCTTTTAGAAGAACAATTTTTACATAGGGTTATACATGTTAGAGTTTCGATTATAAATATTCATTAGAAAGCTAAAAAGATTTCCTACATAATGATATTTTACTTATAATTTTTAGACATTAAATAATTTATTTTATTTATGACACAATGATGATGCAGTAATTACTATAATAGTGAAAAATTAAAATAAGTGATATTATAAATACCCAAATAAATATAATATGAAACTTTTAATGAATTAACCTAATTTTCTAGGATAATATGATATATTAGGATTGATTTAATTGACTTTGTTCGAAGTAATAAATCTGTTATGAGTTTCACAAAAATCAACTAATGAATAGTGTCAAAATTGACATAAAAGAATTCTTAAAACAAATATTATATTATTAATTGATATTAAATTCCTAAAAATCTAAGGTTCGGCAAAGAGACTTATATCATGATAGGTTAATCATTAATGGACCACTTGGGGGTCTCTTGGATGTATATAGTAAGTTTATTAACCATAATATATAAAATACAAAGAGACATTGTAAAAGTGAAACTAATTAACATAGAGTTAATACTTAAAGATAAGGTTAATATAGGTACCCAAACCTGTCTAAATTCTATTGGATGAGTTGCTTTCGACCTATCCCCACCTCATCATTTGAATATTCAACTTTGGAGCCTTTAGAAACCGAATATGAATTTATTATAAATTAATATTTCTAGCTTTTCCAAAGGTGCCCCTCACCCCTCTTATAAAAGGGCACTCCTCCTTCTCATTTCTTCACACCTTCAAAGCCTTTTGGTTCGGCCAAACTCTGCCCAAATACTCTCCAAACATCCCTCAATACAACCTAGAGGCCTTAGTTTGATCAGAAAGCCAACTTAAGGATCCCTTTTGATCAAATCAAAAGGAAGAACCCGAAGAAGAGGTAATGATTTCACCACCCTTTTCTAAGTTCATTTCTTCTTCCACTTCTTCTTCCTTTGTTCTTACCATTCTGAAATAATAACTCCAGTATCTCACATATACTGTGATGTTATTATAAGTATGGTACAACCATATTCAGTATTCTATCCACCCTTTGAATAACATGTCACCATACGTGCGTACGTACGGCTTACCGTCTCCACGTCGTGGTGTAATTGTTATTCAATATAATATTATTTGGATGGGTATAATAATGATGTGTAACTCATGTAAATAATAAATATAACATGTTAATTATTCTGTATATATGATATACCATCCATTTATATATTATTTTAATATCAAAAGAATGATATTGTCGCTCGTGCGTACGTACGGACTACCGTCTCCACGAACGCGATTAGATTCATTCTCCATCGTAACCATTAAAGCGTAATTATCATTTTATGATTTAAAAATGATGTTTAAGGACTTGATATCATTCTGGATATGAATAATATACAACCTATCCTTTACAAACATGTCTTACGTAACAAAACATATGAAAGAAAACAAGTAAGTTAACACCCGAAACAACGATAATACTAAGATATTATTATCAAATCAATATTAAAAGATCATATATGATATCATATTAATGTATATGATTCTTGTATAATTTAATAACAATTATTTCACCATTATACAGGAGGTTAACCTACCACAACCAAGGAAAAGTACAAGGTAAGGGTTATTTCACAATCTCTTCATTATCCGAGGTTGTATTATACGTAATAATCTACTGGGATCTCTTTATCATCCACATCCATGTTTCTTCGAAATGTATTTCAAAACATTTTTACTATTTACAAGAATATGGGTTAAAGTCATTTATACCCTTGTTTGACTTTTTATAAGAGGTTTATAAAGGAATCTTTCCGTCGTTTTCAAAACAAGGTCCTTTTTTTAACCTTTTCGACAGAATTGAGGTAAGAATGTTTTTTTTAACTTATACGGCGGGTGCGGTTATTTTACGCCGTTATAAAATCTTCAAAGCTTTCCTTACAAGCTTATAAGAATATTTTCAAAGAAAATGTTTTATTTTATATGGATCTTAAATTATTTCAAAATAAAAGGAGATATTTCTTTAAAAAGAATTTTAATTTCATCTATGTCAACATCCTTTGATGGATTTTAAGATTATTTGAAGTTGATTTATTATGATACAAAACTTCTATATTGTATTGAAGGTTTTGTGATATGTTTGACTGTGGATGTTCTATTTTTATACCATTCATAGTTTATTGTGAAAGTATTGACATTTCGTATGCTAGTTTTAATACGAATGTTTATGTTATGTTTAAACCTTTTCATATGGGAATGCATTGGACTTAATAAGTGACGGGTGGAGCCCGCTATAGCTCCTCGATGCATCGGTAGGTCTCATGAGACAAACTAGTGTCTTGGAACAAGGCCTTGACAAAATCTTATTTGTAGTCTTGGCACGAGGCCTTGGCTATGTGGTTATGATAGTCTGGCATTATGCATTCCAACATTATGAAAGTGGTTATTGATTTTTGCATGTGATTATTCGATTAGTAGAATATCCATGTGAATAAGTAAATGGCATTATTTCATTTTACTTTTGCCATACCATGTTGAAGTTCAATTTTAAAAGGCTTTTGTTTTAGTAATGCATTGCCTTAAATGTTTATTCTTATTTATGAAAGTTTCCTCTATATTGTTATCCTTACTAGGCATTTGAGCTCACCCCTTTTCTATGTTTTATTTTTCCCCAGGATGTGAAGAAGTAAATTATGAATGACCTGCAGGGATATTATGAGGGGATAGTAGTGTGGATTATGGAGACATTATGTTGTTGTAGTAGTTTTTCATTTTATGATGTAATGTAAAACATATGAATATATCTAAGGTTTCCAAGGCTACTAAACCAATCGGTCTTTCGAGATTTGATCTTTCTTGTGATCATGCCAATGTTATGTAATAATGCACCGACTCTGGGTAACTGGGGTCGGGGCGTTACAGTTGGTATCAGAGGAAGTTTAGTACAAACCTTGGAAACTAGATTTAGATAAACTCTGATTAGAGCACGTAGACCTAAGATGAACTTTGAGGATTAGTATAGAAGAACTTCCTAGAATTTTGGTATTGTAGAGATTTTGTGAGTTTTCCGAGCAATACATCCCTGTCTGGATACGAGCAGGTAGAGGCGGATCTGGAACAGATGTACCTAGGGGTAAAACCCGAAAACACCGCTTTGAGCTAGACTCGAACGGGAACTGGTGCACGACAACGGGCCTTGCTGCACTCTTGGTTACGACACTCCCGGGGGATATGCTTAGGATAACTCTCATTATCTTTACAAATCATTATGAAGGGTTTATGAGTATATACTTCCTCAAAGAAAAACATTTTTATGATTATGGATTATATCCATAAATAGTTCAATTTATGTTAAGTGTTTTATAAGTATGGGATTATGTATTTTGATTCATAAACTGATCTAGTTTATGCCATTGTTTAGAAATAGCGCCTAGTGGAAGAAATGGAAACCGTATCAATGCGCGCACTCCATGTAGGGATTGCCCTCCTGCTCAAGATAATTATAGTGGGGCTGGTGATGCAACTGGTGCTGATCAACTAATTACCATACTGGGACAACTTACTCAGGTTATGAATAATAACCTTACCCGTATGGAGCACCCTGATCCGCAGCGTGGAGGATCAATGTTAGATCGATTCATGAGACAACAACCACCAACGTTCAATGGGAGTACAAATCCCTTAGTAGCTGAGCAATGGATATTTTCCCTAGAGAAAATATTTCAGGCTTTGGGGAGTAGTGAAAGGGAAAAAGTTACCATGGCAGTTTACCGCCTCACTGGAGATGCTGATCAATGGTGGTCATTGATTCAAAACATGAAGGAAGATGATGAAGTATCAAACATGGAATGGAGGGAGTTCAAAGATCTGTTTTTAGAAAAATACTTTCCTCGCGACCATCGAGCAGATATGGAAAGGCAATTTCTGAGTCTGAGACAAAAGGAGGATGATAATGTCACAAAGTATGAGGCTAACTTTACAAGGTTAGCGAGGTACGCTGGTGATTATATTCGCAACCCAAGAAGTAAGATTGATCGTTTCTTTGATGGGTTAAAACCATTTCTCCGTCGAGCATTAGTCTCACAATCCTTTTCATCGTACGAAGACATTGTCTCATGTGCTATCAAGACCGAAAAGGAATTCTCTAAGTCTTATGACTTTAAAGCAAAGCAAGAGAAGAAGAGACCTTCTGATCAATCTGGGAATGGAAATAAGGGGAAGAAGGGAAAGGTTGAATATCCATCTTGTGGTAAGTGCGGGAAGAAACACCCCGGTGCTTGCCTGAAGGGAATGGGAGTCTGTTACAAGTGTGGTGAAAAAGGCCACCAAGCTCATGATTGCAAGGGGAAGAAGGAAGCTACCAATGTTCAGTGCTACAATTGCAGGGAGATGGGGCATTATGCAAATGCATGTCCTAAGCGTCAGGAGAACTTACCTCAGAAAAGGCCAAGGGATCAAGGCCAGGCTTATGCTATCACTACTGCTGAGGTAGAAACTCCGAAAGACGTAGTGGCAGGTAATTTAATGGTTTCCTCAAGTTTAGCAAATGCATTATTTGATTCTGGATCATCGCATTGTTTCATATCTTCCCAGTTTGCTAAGAAAATTAGATATTTCCAATTTGATTTAATAAGGGAGTTGTCAGTTAAAACTCCTAAGGGAAGTATCGTTGCAACAAAGTTTTGTGAATCAGTCCCCATTAGAGCACATAAATTTTCTTTATCTGCTGATTTCATCGTCATACCTATGATTGAGTTTGATATAATCCTCGGTATGGACTGGCTTTCGGACTATGATGCGAAGATTTAATGTAAGAAGAAAGAGGTTACGATTCTTGATGATAATGATAAGGAGCACCTTATTTTTAGAGCAGAATCGTCACCACCTAATTCTTATTTAGATCCACCCCCAGTAGCTCAACTTAATTCAATTATTGGGGAGGAAGAGAATGAAGTAACTATCGGTGAGGAAAGGAATGTTCAAATAGAGGATGTACCTGTTGTGAAAGAATTTGTAGATGTATTTCCGGAAGATTTACCTGGACATCCTCCAGAACGAGAAGTAGAGTTTTCCATTGATTTGATTCCTGGATCAAGGCCTATATCGAAGACCCCTTATAGAATGGCTACTGTAGAGTTAGTCGAACTAAAGAAACAACTAGAGGAATTGAGTAATAAGGGATTTATTCACCCTAGTGTTTCTCCATGGGGAGCCCCTGTTCTTTTTGTTAAAAAGAAAGATGGATCTATGAGGTTATGTATCGATTACAGGGAGATCAATGCTATAACGATAAAGAACAAGTATCCCCTACCTCGTATTGATGATTTATTTGACCAACTGCATGGAGCTCAATACTTTTCAAAGATTGACCTTCGATCTGGATACCATCAGTTGTGTGTAAAGAAGGAAGACATTCCGAAGACAGCATTTCGAACCAGGTACGGGCATTACGAGTTTACTGTAATGCCGTTTGGATTGACTAATGCACCCTCTGTATTCATGGATCTGATGAATAGAGTTTTCAAGGAGTATCTCGATGAATTTGTGGTGGTATTTATTGATGATATCTTGGTATACTCCAAAACCTACGAAGATCATGAAAATCACTTGCGCATTATCTTGAAGACTCTGAGGAGGCATGAATTATATGGAAAGTTTAGCAAGTGTGAATTCTGGCTTCAGGAGATTTCTTTTCTTGGCCATATTGTCTCTAAAGATGGAATCTTTGTTGATCCTTCTAAGACCAAGGCAATCCAATAATGGCCAGCACCTACGAGTATAACTGAGGTATGTAGTTTTATTGGCTTGGCAGGTTATTATCGACGTTTCGTCCAAAATTTTGCCCGATTGGCTAACCCATTAACGAAGCTCACACGTAAAGGGGTTAAATTTGTTTGGACAAAAGAGTGTGAAGAATGTTTCGAAGAACTGAAGAGAAGATTAGTCAATGCTCCTATATTGACTCTACCATCGGGGAATGATGGGTTCATTATTTATAGTGATGCGTCAAAGAAAGGACATGGCTGTGTCCTTATGCAGAATGATAGAGTTATTGCCTATGCATCACGACAGTTGAAAATTCATGAACAAAACTATCCTACTCATGATCTTGAGTTAGCAGCTGTGATCTTTGCTTTGAAGATATGGAGGCACTACCTCTATGGTGAAAAATGTGAGATTTATACTGATCACAAGAGTTTGAAGTATATTTTCTCACAAAAAGAACTCAACATGAGGCAAAGGAGATGGCTTGAATTACTCAAGGATTATGATTGCATGATACACTACCACCCAGGGAAGGCAAACAAGGTGGCAGATGCTTTGAGTAGAAAAGACCATGGAGTTTTGAACAATATGAGAATTGAAGGGGATCCAATTTTCATGGAGCTAGTGAAGATGGACATGGGAATAACCAGGGAAGGTGAAACATCAATGCTTTTTCAAATGGTTGCCAAACCATCTTTACTAGAAAGGATTAAGAGTTCTCAGACTGATGATGAAGAATTCCAAAAGAAGATTAAAGCTGTGAATGATGGGAGATTGAGAGACTTTGCGTATGAAGGTGGAATTTTGAAATTCGGGAAGAGACTTTGTGTTCCCAATATACCTGATCTAAAAAGGGAATTGCTGGATGACGCTCATAGTTCCAATCTCTCTATACACCCTGGGAGCACCAAAATGTATAGGGATTTGAAGGACCATTTTTGGTGGGACAACATGAAGAGGGAGATTTCTGATTTTGTGTCAAGGTGTATGGTTTGTCAACAAGTGAATGCTGGAAGGCAACAGCCTGGAGGAGTCATGCAACCTCTTCCCATACCGGAGTGGAAATGGGACAATGTTACGATGGACTTTGTCATGGGGCTACCAAAGACTCCTAGAAGGAACGAAGCAATATGGGTTATTGTTGATCGTCTTACCAAGTCAGCACATTTTCTTGCTATAAGAGAAGATCTACCCCTGGAACGTCTAGCAAGACTATACATTAATGAAGTTGTGAGACTTCATGGAGTTCCCCTATCGATTGTTTCTGATCGTGATCCCCGTTTTACTTCAAGATTTTGGAAAAGTCTTCAGAAATCCCTGGATACTGAACTTCATTTGAGCACTGCTTACCACCCTCAGACAGACGGACAATCAGAACGGACTATTCAGACCTTAGAAGACATGTTGAGATCTTTCTCACTTGATTTTCAGGGTATGTGGGATCAATATTTACCTCTGGTAGAATTTTCATATAACAATAGCTTCCATTCGAGTATACAAATGGCACCATATGAAGCGTTATACGGAAAGAGATGTCGTACACCAACCTGTTGGGATGACGTTGGTGAAAGAAAACTTGTAGGCCCAGAACTGGTGGAGGAAACGGTGGAAAAGGTGAAGGTAATCCAAAATCACATCAAAGCAGCTCAAAGTAGGCAGAAGAGCTATGCCGATAATCGAAGGAAGGATTTGGAATTTCAAGTCGGTGATCATGTTTTCCTGAAGGTATCTCCGTGGAAGGGAGTCATACGTTTTGGTAAGAAAGGTAAATTGAGTCCCAGGTACATCGGACCTTTCGAAATTCTAGAACGAATTGGGGTTGTAGCTTACCGATTAGCAATGCCGCCAAGTCTCTCCAAAGTTCACGATGTGTTCCATGTATCTCTATTGAGGAAATACATGCCTGATCCGACGCATGTACTCACCTATGAAGAATTAGAACTGGAACCTGATCTATCTTATTGCGAAGAGCCCGTCAAGATTCTTGATACAAGAGAACAAGTACTGAGAAACCGGACGACGCGTCTGGTAAAAGTTTTGTGGAGAAACCATAAGATGGAAGAGGCAACGTGGGAACCTGAGGAACTTATGATGAAGAACCACCTGAGTCTTTTTATGCAGTAATACCCTAGAAATTGCGAGGACGCAATTATTTGAAGGAGGGGAGAATGTAACACCCCAAGCTTCTATGGTACGCTTCTCTTTGAATAATGTGATAGCGTGTGTTGTACGCAACACCGAGTTCTAACACACCATAACTAATCAAACTAGCCGTTATGAATAGTAATACCTACTTTTTGAAATTATATATATTTTATATTTGAAAATGGACTTCATTTTTGGATTCGGAATATAGAATTTAGCCTAGGGTGAAATTTTGGTACATTTCGGATAACTTTCATATTTTGATGAATAGTGAAAATTACTAAATTTTAATTAAAAACAACTTTTTTAATCAAATTAATTACTAGTGATAAATTATGAATTTGAGTGGTTTTAAAGTATATTTAGAATATATTTTTACCATTTAATATAATTTTGGTCATTGGACATAATTTTACAATTAAACCGAACATAAACAAGTGTCAATCTTTTGATAGTTATTATCTCTTAAAAACACGCTTTTTGTTTTAACAGCGGGAATTAATTTTAAATTAATTTCTGCCACTTCTGTGTTTTGAATTTAGGAAAATGGATTCCATATTTGGAATCAGGATGTTTAAATTGTGTAAATAGGTGACTTTTATTTTTAGACATTTTGAATAGTTACTGTGGTAAATATTTTATTTACCATGGTTAAAGGGTAAATCCGGTAAATAAGGGTTAAAAAAATAATATTATAATAATACAAAATTACCCTAAAACGTGTCCTAACCTTATTGGTGGACACATACCCGACCATTGGCATCCTTGGGTCAATTTGGGGACCCCTTGGAGCCACTTGTATGTGGTAGAGACACTTTATATTAATAAAGTTAAAATAAAAATAAAAATGGCATAAGCTTACATCTTTTAGAAGAAAAATTTTTACATAGGGTTATACATGTTTGATTTTCGATTATAAATATTCATTAGAAAGATAAAAAGATTTCCTACATAATGATATTTTACTTATAATTTTTAGACATTAAATAATTTATTTTATTTATGACACAATGATGATGCAGTAATTACTATAATAGTGAAAAATTAAAATAAGTGATATTATAAATACCCAAATAAATATAATATGAAACTTTTAATGAATTAAACTAATTTTCTAGGATAATATGATATATTAGGATTGATTTAATTGACTTTTTTCGAAGTAATAAATCTGTTATGAGTTTCACAAAAATCAACTAATGAATAGTGTCAAAATTGAAATAAAAGAATTCTTAAAACAAATATTATATTATTAATTGATATTAAATTCCTAAAAATCTATGGTTCGGCCAAGAGACTTATATCATGATAGTTTAATCATTAATGGACCACTTGGGGGTCTCTTGGATGTATATAGTAAGTTTATTAACCATAATATATAAAATACAAAGAGACATTGTAAAAGTGAAACTAATTAACTTAGAGTTAATACTTAAAGATAAGGTTAATATAGGTACCCAAACCTGTCTAAATTCTATTGGATGAGTTGCTTTCGACCTATCCCCACCTCATCATTTGAATAGTCAACTTTGGAGCCTTTAGAAACCGAATATGAATTTATTATAAATTAATATTTCTAGCTTTTCCAAAGGTGCCCCTCACCCCTCTTATAAAAGGGCACTCCTCCTTCTCATTTATTCACACCTTCAAAGCCTTTTGGTTCGGCCAAACTCTGCCCAAATACTCTCCCAACATCCCTCAATACAACCTAGAGGTCTTAGTTTGATCAGAAAGCCAACTTAAAGAGCCCTTTTGATCAAATCAAAAGGAAGAACCCGAAGAAGAGGTAATGATTTCACCACCCTTTTCTAAGTTCATTTCTTCTTCCACTTCTTCTTCCTTTGTTCTTACCATTCTGAAATAATAACTCCAGTATCTCACATATACTGTGATGTTATTATAAGTATGGTACAACCATATTCAGTATTCTATCCACCCTTTGAATAACATGTCACCATACGTGCGTACATACGGCTTACCGTCTCCACGTCGTGGTGTAATTGTTATTCAATATAATATTATTTGGATGGGTATAATAATGATGTGTAACTCATGTAAATAATAAATATAACATTTTAATGATTCTGTATATATGATATACCATCCATTTATATATTATTTTAATATCAAAAGAATGATATTGTCGCTCGTGCGTACGTACGGACTACCGTCTCCACGAACGCGATGAGATTCATTCTCCATCGTAACCATTAAAGCGTAATTATAATTTTATGATTTAAAAATGATGTTTAAGGACTTGATATCATTCTGGATATGAATAATATACAACCTATCCTTTACAAACATGTCTTACGTAACAAAACATATGAAAGAAAACAAGTAAGTTAACACCCGAAACAACGATAATACTAAGATATTATTATCAAATCAATATTAAAAGATCATATATGATATCATATTAATGTATATGATTCTTGTATAATTTAATAACAATTATTTCACCATTATACAGGAGGTTAACCTACCAAAACCAAGGAAAAGTACAAGGTAAGGGTTATTTCACAATCTCTTCATTATCCGAGGTTGTATTATACGTAATAATCTACTGGGATCTCTTTATCATCCACATCCATGTTTCTTCGAAATGTATTTCAAAACATTTTTACTATTTAAAAGAATATGGGTTAAAGTCATTTATACCCTTGTTTGACTTTTTATAAGAGGTTTATAAAGGAATCTTTCCGTCGTTTTCAAAACAAGGTCCTTTTTTTAACCTTTTCGACAGAATTGAGGTAAGAATGTTTTTTTTAACTTATACGGCGGGTGCGGTTATTTTACGCCGTTATAAAATCTTCAAAGCTTTCCTTACAAGCTTATAAGAATATTTTCAAAGAAAATGTTTTATTTTATATGGATCTTAAATTATTTCAAAATAAAAGGAGATATTTCTTTAAAAAGAATTTTGATTTCATCTATGTCAACATCCTTTGATGGATTTTAAGATTATTTGAAGTTGATTTATTATGATACAAAACTTCTATATTGTATTGAATGTTTTGTGATATGTTTGACTGTGGATGTTCTATTTTTATACCATTCATAGTTTATTGTGAAAGTATTGACATTTCGTATGCTAGTTTTAATACGAATGTTTATGTTATGTTTAAACCTTTTCATATGGGAATGCATTGGACTTAATAAGTGACGGGTGGAGCCCGCTATAGCTCCTCGATGCATCGGTAGGTCTCATGATACAAACTAGTGTCTTGGCACAAGGCCTTGACAAAATCTTATTTGTAGTCTTGGCACGAGGCCTTGGCTATGTGGTTATGATAGTCTGGCATTATGCATTCCAACATTATGAAAGTGGTTATTGATTTTTTCATGTGATTATTCGATTAGTAGAATATCCATGTGAATAAGTAAATGGCATTATTTCATTTTACTTTTTCCATACCATGTTGAAGTTCAATTTTAAAAGGCTTTTGTTTTAGTAATGCATTGCCTTAAATGTTTATTCTTATTTATGAAAGTTTCCTCTATATTGTTATCCATACTGGGCATTTGAGCTCACCCCTTTTCTATGTTTTATTTTTCCCCAGGATGTGAAGAAGTAAATTATGAATGACCTGCAGGGATATTATGAGGGGATAGTAGTGTGGATTATGGAGACATTATGTTGTTGTAGTAGTTTTTCATTTTATGATGTAATGTAAAACTTATGAATATATCTAGTGTTTCCAAGGCTACTAAACCAATCGGTCTTTCGAGATTTGATCTTTCTTGTGATCATGCCAATGTTATGTAATAATGCACCGACTCTGGGTAACTGGGGTCGGGGCGTTACATTATCACCATTTCATTCAATATTATCCATGTATCCCTCTATCGAGGTGATACATTCTGTAATAGTTAATAGAAATATTTAACAAAAATAAAAGTGGACCATTTAATAAATATGAACCACATGATTCTAAATAATTAATTTATTTTATCTAATTATATAATAGTAAATTAATTAAATTTATTTTAATTTATGTGTTAAAAATTAAACAACATTTTCTTTTAAGAAGAAATATATATTAAGCATAAAACATGATTTATTATAATGAAATGTGTAGGAAAATTTTTGTTGAATTTTAATAATAGATTTTAATGTAAATAATATAAAATATTAATTAAATTAATTTACATAAATTTATTAATTTAACATATTATTTAGAATATATATGTACCATCAATACTTTTTTTTTTGAAAAAAAATCACCTTTATTATCAAATAAATTTTAGTTTTAATTATTTTCATTTGATAAATATAAAATTGATTTAAAATATTTTATACTATACATTTCACATATTTTGAGTTATTATTATTCATAACTATTAATATTATGAATATGAAATAATTGAAATATTTTAATAATTTGACATGCTTCGTTTGATATCGGTGTTGCGTGTAACACAATTTATTGAAGAATTTATAATATTTGAGGAGAAATATTTCATAAAAATATATCATATTAACATTCATCCAATATTAAAATAAAGTTATACAATATAACATATCAATTTTATATAATCTTTTAAGAATACATCTACCACATCAAATGACAAGGTTTAATGTAGCTTCCTCAAAATTGGTGGTTTCAAAATAAAACATGGCAATGTTTTTAGTATTGCATTATTGGACATTATCTCATTGATCGAAAATGCGTAATGGTTTATATTTATAAGAAATAAAATTAAATATTGGCATGTCCTTTGATTTTAATACAAGGTAATGGTCAGGTATACACTTTCTCAATATAAGTACATGGAAAATATCATAACCTTGTGTGTGATTTGGTTGAAGATCTAATTGATAAGCTACCATTATGATACATTTATAAATTTTCAAGGATAAATATATCTTCGGTTTATCATTCCATTATTTTAAAATCATGTCAATCTATTATATAGATATATTCTTATGTACTATTTTTAAACAACTTCTTACTCTTTTTTATTCTAAAGATTTCCTCCATTACATATTTTTTTAGCTCTATGTTTCTATTATGTTTTGTTGAATATATTTAATATTATCGTCCATTTATTAAGATATATAATGTTATTATATCTATATTTCTCCATATTAATTACAACAAATTATATTTTGGAACTTCATATCATTGTGTTCTTCCTAAATAGTCATATAATTACAAGGGTTGAAGTTATTTTTTTATTAAACTTCTTTGAAATGAAGGTTTTTTTACTAAAAACAATTTAAATAAATTGAAAAATCTATCAAAGTGTATTATATAGTTTTTATATTTCTATTAAATTGGAAATCTATTTGAGGATGAACATAATTTCAAATACATAACTTTATATCCAATTCATTCATTATATTTCTAAATAATGTCACGATAATAATCAAATCCCAATCAGAATCAACTGATATAGGTACATTGTGAAACCATACAACATGCATACTTTGTAACCATTTATGTTGATCAAGTGGGAATCCTTTTATAATAGAATTTAATTTTTTGGAATTTTTCTGGGGATTGACTACTACCAAAATAGTATTGTTACTTTTAAATGTTTCGGGAAGTCTAATTATAAAATCCATGGTGTTGTTTTCAAATATCTATTATAGAATATATAATGTTGGTAACATCATCATAGACTGATATATTTAATGATTAAATAATTCAAATTCAAATCAATAATAATATACATAGAAATTTCTCCATTCATTCTATCCCACCAAAAACACTCTTATATCTCGATACATCATCCAATATATGCGATAAATAGAGAATGCAGAAATATGAGCTTCATCCATCATATTAGTCTTAATGATTTTTGTTGAAGGGAAATATGCATGGGTTATAAACATTATTATTTCAAAACATTAATGGTTTAACATATGAATATATTTTTTTTAATGTAATATATATTCATAATATGGATATCTTATTATTAAATGGATAAATGATTGAAAAATCATTTGAGAAATATGTAATTTATCTAATTACATTATGATTACAATATCCATAAATTGAAAATATATAAATATTTTATGTTTTCCTATAATCTTCATATATGAGATAGGATGGTAATTTTTTCTTAGAAAATATGTAACGGTATTATATTTCTTGCGGTGGGAATATATTGAAAAACCATAATACTTATTCTACAATAATCATATTCTTTGTCATATTGTATAACCCAATACATTAAAATAAATTCCATTAATAATAAATTTATGATAGGTTATATCATTATTTATACACAACATTATGTTGGCTTGTGTCACACACAATACAATGAGCATTCAATAACATATAAGAAATACACAATCACGATTAGAAGTTTATATAACATCCAAAACCATTGTCAAATAATATTTATATTATATAGTAAATAAAATATTCTTACATTCTTTCAAGTGACATAATAGCTATAAAATGATATATAATAAAATTTTAAGTATAAAAAGATTCATTTTTCATAAGGGTGGTTTTTAGACATTTTAATGGTGAACTTATTTAATAACTAAATTTTGGATGTTCTATAATTTTTTTGGGAAAAATAAACGGCATTTTTAATTTATAACATCATAATTATCATACGGTAATTTTTTGATTTTTTTTTATGTTTTTTTATTAATAGTGATAATACAATATTTATATTGAAAACACTTTTTTAAAATAAATAATTTCAAATATTGAATAATATTTTGAATTGGTTTTAAAAATTCAATATTTTAATATTTCATTTAATAAATAATAAATGGTCATATGTATAATTTTTTTGTTAAATCTTGATATATAAAACTAGTGATCTTTGGGACATTTTTACTTTAAAAATCCACTTTAATGGCATATTCTCGGGTTTATATTTATATTAATATTACAGAATTATGAGAATATAAGGTGTGTAAGGGACCCAAACAATTTAATAATACATTTTATTGAAGTTTTATAACCATAAAAACATTAATATTTTTTTTGAGTTATTGGAATATTATTCTGTGAAATTTACCAATATTGTATTTCATGTAAGAAAAAAAGAAAAAAAAGTAGTCTTTAATTAATTTAACATATATCAATCAATTTTATAGGGAAAAAATTATATTTTAAGAAATAAATATTACTTTTAATAGAATGAATTTTCTTATTCATGATAATTATATTTAATTTTTTAGATATTATAGAATTATATTAAAAACCTAACAAACACAAACTCATGGAATAATTAGTTAATAATGAAATAAAATAAATGATTCTAAAAAATTTAAAATAAATTTAAATTTAATCACTTATTATGTTAAATTACTCTTTTATATGAATATATCATTTTAAATATATTTTAAATTAATTTAACTAAAATCTATTTTTAATATTTTTCAATTATATTAAACTTAACAATGTTAAATTTTACATTAATTATACTTTACAATAAATAATATTTAATTTCGTCATTTAAAATAACTAAAATTCATATATTATACCATGTTATTTTCATTGTCAAAGGATATCATATGTGGTCCATTCGAGGACAAATATATATTTATATTTAACATATTGACCACTAAATAGTAAAACAATTCTTGGGCTGTTATGGGTGAAGAATATTTTAGGAGTATTGCATGTGCTTATATTGAATCAAATTACAACCCATATAAAAATCTTATATTATAATATTTCATTTTAAAAATCATATGGTCTAAATTTAATAATATATATGGCTTTAATTGAGTGTTAATGGATGTATTACATTGGCTATAAAACTAGTTACCTAAATGTTAAACTATAATGAATAATTAAGGGAAACTAATGTTTAATAAATAAAATGAAAATTTTCTTGTCTTTTTGTCTAGTGTAAGTGTGGTTATATGATACAACCCATTTACTCTATTTTTTCATTTTCTATGAAAATTAGGTATGGGACACCACATAACAGTGTTCACAATTTTGTATTTACAATAATGACACACCTCATCCAATATATAAAGTGATTAAATATTATACACACTCAGAACTCTAAAGTTAGTTCCGATCATCGAAACCTACCAATATAAGGTCTCAAAATCCTTAAAATATTCATAGAATAATAGAACATCGATTAATGTAAAAAAAGGAATGACATTTGGTATAAACAATTATGAGTTGTCCAATAAAGAGGTAACATTCATCAATGATCTCATTTGTTTTCATTATTTATCCACCGCTTAAATAATTATTAAAACTTAATTATATAATAAAATAAGAATCCTAAATATAAATTGATGTTTTTATCATTAGGTTATGACCTACTCTATCATTAACATCCATCGTATGAGAACACAATCATGGATCAGGTGTACAACAGTTTATGGTCGCATGGACCAATGTTGCTGGTTTTTCCATTACCATAATTTAAGGATTGAAATTATGATTGAATTATATATTATATATGATTTATATTATAGTTATAATGTATTTATGATTATTTAATAATTTTATAACCCATACCATCATGCCTTCCATTTTGTGGGGCAACAATAATGTTTTTTGGGATAGTTTGAAGTATCGCATCCTCAAAGTAATGTGATGTCTTTGAGTATTAAATGAAATTTATTATGAATGAATTAAAAAAAATAATGTCATGTATTTGAAATAAATATGAAAATTATAATATTAATTTGTATCATTTAATTTTAATTTTTTTAATATTCAATGAAAATGGAAACAACGTTCATATACACGTATGGCCTGCCATCTTCATGAATAATGTATTTCATTTACTATATCTGTACATTATGGATTAACCTAATAACATATATATTGAATATATATAATTTTGAAGTAAATTATAACATTTTGGGGATGATAAAATCATTATCAATGTAAAATTGACAAAAAATTTTTTAAAAACAAAAAAACAAGAAAGTTTCACATTAAACGATGAAAATTATGAAATTATATTAATGAATAGGTTTTGATATGTTATAAAAATATATATACGATATCATAAATATTAATTTTGTTTGTAGACTAATTTAATTTCACGATTAAACCCATTTTATAAAATTTTAATGAGAATTCAATCATTAGGTTGTGTATGGTATGCGATTTTGATCTCATTGTTTACATCCTTGAGATAAATGTCATATTCAACAAATTTTTAATTTTTTTTGTAACTATACAAGTAATGTTTAAATAAATATCTTGAATAAATTCTATATATTTGTATTTTTAGTCTCACATTTTATTATATCATCTAAATGGTTTTGAATTTGAAAATTATGAAGTTGTAATAGTTGATTTGTTGTATCTCCATATTTTTTGATTTTATGTTCCTTAACAATGATATTGAAATAATTTTTCAATATAATTTAAATTATTATTTAATATCTATAT
Source organism: Viscum album (assembly GCA_963277665.1). Taxonomy (NCBI): domain Eukaryota; kingdom Viridiplantae; phylum Streptophyta; class Magnoliopsida; order Santalales; family Viscaceae; genus Viscum; species Viscum album. The sequence continues at coordinate 2,133,244,806 of OY728147.1, read as the reverse complement.
TTTTTTATTATGGGTATCATTATTCCAAAAAATTAATTCAATTTTTTTACAAAGTATTTTTATATATAATGATATTTGGTTAATTGAAGAAAATTTTTAATAACCTCTATAATTAATTCAATACAGATATTTTATAAGGTAAATTTTTTATTAATTTAATCAATTATTAAATATATAAGAAATTATATTTACATGAATGACATAGTATTCAGACCAGTTTTAGAGATCCCCTTGATGCGTTATCAGTCTCATGAAACGAAACTATTTGGCGAAAAACACTATGAGTTTTTTTACATGGGGAATCAGATTAGATTCTAACAAAAATCATAAACTATATTGATAATAATTGTTTATTTTATAATGGATAATTCTCTGGATACATTATGTTCAATAATTAATAATTTCGTTTATTTTAGTAATTATTATGCCAAGTATTCTCAATAAGAAAATACCATTAGATTTGTTTCATTGTCATATTACTGATTTAATTGAATGGGTGTCCAACTATTTACCAATCCATTCTGATTATTTATTATTGATTCATTATGGATTCTATTTTTCATACCATTTTTTATCATTATTGACCACCCATATTTTTTTTCCTTTCCCCAGGTTATGAATAAGTTATATTTGAATGAGTTTTCAAGGATGAAATTTATTAGAATTTGTTATATATTATATTTAATATTTTATCCCCAATTTAAAATTGATTTATGGTACATAATTTGGATTTTATAAACTAATAATCTAATTGGTCCTTATTGATTTTATTTGTTATAATCATGCCGATATAGAAATATAAGGAAAGAACTCTAGTATAGTGGGGTTATGGTCATTATAGTTGGTATCAAAATATGTTTAGTAGAAACCATGGAAATTATATTTTTAAGATTTTATATTATAAAAAAAAATAGTAATATATAATTTGAGGATATGTATAGAAGAACATCCCAAAAAAACTTATTTATTTTTATTTGATTATCTATAGATAATTTAATTCAATTTAGATTAGGTATTTTATAATTTTTGGATTATTTATTAGGTTTAATAATAATTTGATATAATTTATTGTATGTAGTCTATTAGAAACGTCACTTTGAAAAAAGAATGTGATCCACGATAAGGAACATGATCTTAAGAGTAATAAGAATCATATCTTTTATAGTCTTCTAAAATCATTTTTAAGGTAACTATGAACCAATAATTAATCTTGTGAGGACAAAATATTAGGTTCTAATGAGACATAGAAAGAGATATCTATTAATTATATCACCATATGGATGCAGGATAAGAAGTTTATATAGAGAGAAATGATGAATATAGAGAATAATATAAATATGATTTTCCCAATTAATGATAACTGATTATGAAACACACTAGAGAATGCTAGAAAAAACTGTATTTGTTTAAGTTCATATAAAATGGTCACCCAAAAAAGAATTAGTGGGGAAGTAAGTAAAGACATATATTTAGTGTATCAACTATAGTGAAATATGGAATTGTGACAACTAGTCCCCCATGACAGCACAATAACAGAACCTTTTACATGGTCATTATGACATGGCCCACCTAGGTACAACATGATTCCCTGCATACATGTGGTCACCACTTGGGGCCACCCACATGCATGAACGGTCTCCTAAATAATGATGGTAACTAGAGTAGTACACACATCTTTCCATTATACTATGTCCTCTCTCGAAAACAACCATGGAAACATTATAGAAGGTCACCCATCTGAATTACAACACCATGCCAAAATTTATTAACTAGGGAGATCTAATTAGTAAGGATCTCAAAAATGATGGTTCATCTTATTGGAAAGTGTAATTTAATTTAGTAATAAAGCCATGAACATTCTCGGGTGATACATCCCCCATTAAGAAGACAACGTCATCATAGCATGCCCTACATCTCAACACAAGCAGTCATTCTGGGTGTTACATTCGCCCTTTTTGGAGAACAATTTCCTCCTTGTGGTACCTAAAACTCAACCCAGGAAGTGCACCAAACATATGTCTGGGTAACACCTCTGATACCAAAGGGGAAACTGGGCCCCGATGTTAGAACAAACACTTCACCTTTAACATGGTCAGCGAGACATGGATCATCCCCTGATGGGGCCCACCCTCATGTCTAAATGGGTGTCGTGACTAATTATTGGACTCGCATGACAACACATATACTTTATAGTTTGATTTCTCCTCACTCGCATACACCCTAGGATTCTTATAATATGTTCACCCAACTTGATCACTACTCCAAGACATGCACACAAAACTAAGGAGTTCGAATCAGGTAGTCTCTAGAAAACGAAGGTACACCTTCTTGACATGAGTTATGTCATTTAGTCATTTAATCCTTTATCATTATGGGGTGTTATAGGACGTCGGTAAATAAATTCCCCATGAATTAAGGGAATATACCTTAGAGGAATCTAACTGATCATAATCAATATTATGTGATTACTTCATATTAAGATTAAGGATTAGTGTTTTTATTTTCAGACTCAATAAATAAAAAATTTGAAAATTTTATCAATGGTGTAATGGTTATAAAGATTATGTAATGTATGAGGAATTACCTATAAATAATTATCATTAAGTATTTCAATGTTTATGTTGAATTATATAGATGAACAAGAAAAATATTTCAGTGGAAAGTTGAATATCTTGGAAACCATATGGTTGAGGGAAATATAACCATTAATATGTTCCTAATACTGATGTATTGATTTTGTAATAAAGATATGTTTGATTTAGATAATGTAAATATGATAGAACATAATACATTGTAATTTAATAAGTATTAGTTTAAAAAAAATTCTTCCATATCTAATAGAGTTTACAAAACATTTCAATTTACAAAATACATAAAATAATAAATATTTTAGGTAATCATTAAGGAATGATGCATGTTATTGATATTTATTATGGAAATTAATTTTATTAAAAAAATAAAATAGAATACATGTTTACTGTGTTCATATGTTCAATATATGATGAATAAATTTCAACATGTAATTAATTGATTCTTAATGAAATATTGATTATTTATATATTGTGACCATACATATAATGTGATGGATCAAAATATTTTGGAAAGGTAAACAAATTTTTAGGTTGTTTGTTTTGATACATTGATGTGGATTGGGAAGTGTAAGTATTACTTCACATGTGCAAGAGATGAAGTAAAAATAGTTCATGGAACAACCAAAGGGTATAATAGTTCTTATGAAATAGACGCATATGAATTAATTATATTCATATATATTTTCATAAAGATTTAAAAAATTCATCACCTCTAGGAAAATAATTTAGGAACAAAATTTTTATCCTGTTAATTCCAAATTCAATGAATTATATGGTCATTCAGATCATAACACTTTTATAGTTTAGATCCCCTAACATTACATTGGTCAATTTACTTATATTGTGAAATGAATAAAGTTATTTATTTTTTCCAAATACATGATTTTATGAATAACTTATATAACCATAATTGGAATCCTAGTTAGGTGACCTTTTTTACTTTATAATCTCTCTTATTAAGAGAGGGGTTTACCCCTATTATGATGTCATTTTTTTCAACAATGTAGTTTTTAAGTATCAAACTCCAGATTATGAGATAAGTCATCAGTTGTCTGAAAGAAATATATTTAGGATGGTTTGAATGTAACTCCCCGAGACAATAAAATATTTTCCTTTTATACGAATTTTAATCTTTTTTCTGGAATACGTTTTATGAAACACTATGTTGTCTTCTGTTACACCGAATAGCTTGTTTATTTGATTGTTTATATGAAGCGAAAGACCAAGAGTAGATGTTTATATTAAATACTAAGACATTATGATATATTTATTTTTAAATTTTATATTAAATAATTTTTTTTACATTCATTATGTCTATTTCATAGTCAAATGGTAAGAAAAAATAAAATTTAGTGCTTCAAATATGTATTTTTTAGAAGGAATTTCACTTATTAATGGATCACCTATTTTAATACTAAATTTTTTAACTTATATAAAATTTATTTTATGGAATAAAATTAATATTTAAATAAAGAACATCAAAATTTTCAATGGATAATGTTTTTTAAATTTTTCTATGAAAATGTGTTTTTAATGAAATATTAAAATAGATGATTTTGATAAGAATTTCTTTAGATATATATTTATCAATGATAAATTATATTTTGAATTAATTTTCAACTAAAATAAGATCAAATTTATATTTAGTATTCCAATTTAGTATGTTTTAATCAATTTTATGTTGAATTTCTATATAAAAACATTGTGTACTTTTGGATATTTTCACATTTAACATGCACTTTCTATTCATGTATATGTTATTATATTTTAAATAATTTTTACACCAATAAATAATTGAATTCAGAAAATTGGGTATATTTAGTTTGAATAATTATAATATTTACTGTCACATCATGTCAATATAATTTTTTACCATATTGTTTAGTGAATACAATTAAAATTAATTACAGCTCTTAAGGTAAGAATATTCCTACATGTTGATTAAAAATAGAATATAAGGTGGCTTGACTGCCCAAAACGTATCCAATACTCATTGGATGGAAATATTTATAACCTAAAAAACAACGTTTCAATGTTTACGAATTAATGGGATACTACACGTTGAATTTGTACTATATAATATTTTACTAAGGAAAAAGAAAAAATGGAAACTTTATTTCCATTAACACTTATAATATTTATTATTAAGGAAAAACTCATATTATCAGATATAAATATAATTGTTAAAGGTAAATTTATTTTTGATCTCATTCAAATTTTTTTAAATTTTTTATATGATATATGAACATTTAATTGTTAACAAAATGCAAAATTTGTACATTATGTAGTTTCTTATAAAATATAAGAAATGAGGAAAAAAATTAAAAAAAATAAATTTGATTAATTTTTTTCCATTATTTTTAATAAATAAATATATCATATAAGGCCCCAGCCTTAAACCTTACTTAAACTTGAGTTATTACAAGATTACACATTGAGGATATTTTCAGGTTTAGATTTTTAGAGAATTATATCATGAAACATGCATTACATTCCACATTTAAACAAGGTGGTTACATAAAAGACAATATTCATTCTTCCCATCAATGGAATCCTATTTAAAATAAAACATGGATTCTTTCTTGACACATCCTTGACATTATCGTCACATCAAGTACCTTTCCCTTGACCTGTGAAAAGCATTTCAAAAACTTGGGATGAGCATAAAAAGCTCAGTAAGGGTTATAAAAATATGGAAAGGAATCCTGAGTTCATATATACATAAGAATGAAATCATACTTTACCCATAAAACATAGGCATATCAAATCATGAATAAATCATAGAAAACATAAGACATAAAGGTAACTTGAGGCATTCATAACATTCTTACGTAGGGAGTAACCCTCTTGGTTACGTTTGGAATACCCATCACAGTATATTCCCTAAATCTCTTCAGAGAAACCATAACGTTTCACTCCTTCGCGTTACCCAATGCATTGGAGAGCTATATCGGGCTCACCCGCCATTAGTTTATCACGGAACCACCCGTTCTTCATAACAATGCCCAAGAACCATAACATAATCGTATAACATAAAACATGAATAAAGGAAACATAACATTTCCACATTTCAATCACAATATAACATTTTAGGATATTGAAATAATGAATCCATTCAAAAAGAAACCATTTCCAAAACCATTTAAAACATTTAATAAAGTGATTTTTGAATCAAAGTGTCCCATACCACCTTGAAGCTTTTAACACTTTAAACCATTAATATCCATATAAATAAATCCTTAAAACCATTTTGAAAACATGGATATTAATAAGAACAAATAATTAAATCATTTAAAATGATATTTTGGTTCAAGGGGTTTTACCAAAATTAGAGACACTTGAATACAATAATCGAGTAATAACATTTAGTCAGAACTTTATAATATCATGAGAATAAAAGGATTCATGATATAATACTCCAAAGGACAGTATATACACCATATAAGAGTGAATTGGTGCATAACAACAATGAACCCTCAATAGAAATGTCAAATGTGATGAAATCCCTTATAAAGAAGGTATCCTTAAATTAAGGACAAATAAATCTCAAAATATGTGTGACAAATATAAATACACCCAATATAAGTGGATATTAAGTGTAAAACAATAAAAGGTCATTCACACATATTCAATGGATGACATATTAAATGACTACATGTTGAACCCAAAGAAATCGAAATTGGGTTAAAAAGTTCCCTTGACAGCCTAACGACATCACTTCAAAATGAGTTGATGAGAGATAAAAAGTGTATCTCATCACTTGGACATAAAATTTACATCAATAAGGATGTATGATAACATATCCCAACATAAAAATATGTAAATTAAAAGACCCAATAAAAGAAGTCTTTTAAAAAAGAGGAGGGTGAAAGGTTCCCTTACCGACTTGGGTATCTTTCCAAACATACACCCCATGAAAGAAAGACAATAGGTCATTGATGTAAATACTCATAAACGAAAGTATATAACACAAAGATTAGAATAATGGGCAGTACATTCACCACTCAATGGAATTTGTGGCAAATGTAGCATAAATCTCACGGGAATAAAAGTGGGATGAAAAATCCCTTACGAAAACACGGCAGCCTAACGGTGCCACATAAAACATCCGAATATGGATTGATGAGATCAAATAGAGTATCCCATCATATTACAATAGAATTTAAAGCATGTGTAAAATAAAAGATCGTCCCAATAACACGAAATATGAGCTTTAGAAGGAATGACATAAAAGAGTGTACTTAAAAAGAAAGAGAGGTGTAGGATCCCTTACCTCGGGTCCGACTTGACTCGATCGTTCTTTAATCTCCTGAATAATATACTTGAGTTAATTTCTAATTCCTTAAGAACCTTTTTTAAGTTCATTATTACTTTTATACCACTTATTACCATGTCATAAACATTATGTAATCATTTAAGTTAATAATATTTTTTTTGCCGATATTTGGTTCTTAAGTCGAATGTGGACTTCTTACAATTACATGCTGTTCATGTGGACAAATGTTTATTATATCCAGAATTGTATTCCTTATGTATATATCATATATTCCATATATATCCAGTACATTCATGCATTTATAACATTACATAATCGTTTAGAGGTAAGAAATGAAATGCACCGTTCATGGAGACGGTAAGCCGTACGTACTCATGAATGCTACTTTCATTTCTATTTCGTATTTTATAGAATGGGATAATAATGATATAAAGGTATATTATAATTCCAGTATAATATCATAGATAATATCATATTTCCATCCTTTATACATCCCACATATGGTATTTAACGAATCAAATCACTTTGAGGGGGCGGTAGTCCGCACTTCCTTAAAAGAAGATATCGCGTATACCCATAATGGAAGCCATAAAGGTAAGACAAAAATGAAAAATACAGAAGCATAAATAAAACATAAACATATTATATATCATATATAAAAATAGTGACATCATAATGGCCACCTTTGAATGTGTTAAATGAGTATTGAACAATCATCGTTTCGGGAGGTAGAATTTCACCATCCACGGAAACCGTATGTTCTTTAACCATTTGATGTAGTTGTGTGAGAGTGTAGCTCGAATAAATATTATAACAACATCCTAGTATATTGAAGATACTGGTGTTTTTACAAAAGAAATAAATAAAGAGAGTTTAGGGGGTTGGAGAAGCAAAATAAAACATATGAACATGAGAGAATGAATTACCTTTAAAAGTGTAACTCCTTTTGATTTGAGCCTAAAGTCTTCCTTTGAAAGGATTATGCCCAAAAGGAATCCTCTAGTATTAGTAGAGGGATGTGGAGAGAGTAAATGGTCAGGTTTTGGCCGAGCCAAAGGCTTGAGGAGTGTGTGAAATGAGGTAGAAGTGGGGGCCTTTTATAAGATGATAGGAGGGGCAATTTTGGAATGTAAAAAATATTACATTATTTGAAAATGTGTTTCGGTTTTAAAAGGTCCCACATTGATATAATTCGTGTATAAGGTGATAAGGGTTCTAAATACACCCATCCAATAATTTTTGGACATGTGTAGTTCATAGATTTTACATTATCTTTCCATTTTATTTAAATCGTCAAATAATGATGTCATCGCTGCATCATTATTATGTCATAAATAATTTATTTTATTTAATGACTAAAAATTATATAAAATCACTATGATGTAGGAAATCTTTTTATCCTTCCAGTGATTATTTATAATACAAATTTGGACTTGTGTAACCCCACTTAAAAACGTTTTTATTAAAACAACTCATGTTTGTGTCAATTTAATTTTAACATAAAAATATATTATTGTCATTTTCCAACTAAAGTGGCTCCATGGGGTCCCCAAGTTGGCCCATGGCTTGTATTGGTCGGCCATGACTCACCCAATAGGTGTAGGACAAGTGTCATGGTGTTTTCACATTCTTATAATATCACTTTTAACTTAATTGACACTAATTACCTCTAATCGCGATTAATGAAAAAAAGTTACTATTCACCAAAAAATTATTTTCTTCCCATTTAACCACATTTTACATAATAATGACAACCATGTATGTCGGATTTTCAAAATTCAATACACATTAGTTGTAAACTTTCATTTTACTGAAAAATCGGTTTGCTTGATTACCACTTAGTGGTTTCACTATTCATCAAAAATTGGAGTTTTTCAGAAAAATACCAAAACTTCACCCTAAGCTATATTTGATATTCCGAATTCAAAAATGAAGTCTGTTTTACAAAATTCAAAACATATTAGTCACATTAATTAATTTAATAATTAATTCCTGCTGTCAGAGCAAATAGCGTGTTTTTATAAAACAATAAGTATCAAAAGATTGACACTAGTTTAAGTCTGATTTCAAAGTGAAATTAATTCCAATGACCACTATTGGATTTAATGGTAAAAATATTTTCTAATTTCACTTTAAAACCAATTCAAAATATAATCTAATCATATAAATAAAATAGATTTAAAAGAGGTTTTGAATTAAAATACAACATTTTACACTATTCATTAAAAAATGAACATTATCGGAAAGATACCAAAAATTTACACAAAGTAAATTTTGATGTCCCGATTCTTAAGAAAAGTTTTATTTGGTCCAATAGAATGTATAAGAGTGAACAAAACTATATTTAATGACAGTTCTCCATCAAAAGGCGATAAGTGAACCTTTAGTGAAAACTAGGGCATATATGCCTAAAATTGAATTCTTTCCATATTTTAAGCCTCTATCCTTTATTGGATAAATGTAAAAACATTTAAAAACATATATAATCATTTTTTAGTTATTTCTATCCATTCACGCCATTACAACGGCTACATGTTAACTACCATTTAAAATAATATTATTTTATTATTAGAGTGCAATGAAAGATTGCCAAGAAACTCGTTGTTGCGTGTTGGGTACGCCATCGAGAATAGCATCCCCTTTAAAGTCATTTAAATATTTTATTCACAAATATGGATAAATATGAAATGTCATACTCTTTATTTACCTGGGGTGTTACATCCATCCCCCTTTTGGGAATTGCGTCCTCGCAATTTTAAAATTGCTCTTGGAAACATCCTTGAAAGTCCCACATCGGAACAAAAGTCGGTAAAACAATCACTTTAAAAGAAAGAAAGATAAGCACAGAGGTCACCCGAGTTAACCCATACTAGGATTCTAAGTATGAAAATATGGACATGGAGGAGAAAACATAGGGTCATGTTCCGATGGAGAGTGATAGAAAACATGTTTAGGAGAAAGTTAACAATAAGAAAATCACAAACTTGTGATGGGTTAAACGGTGTTGGGTTCCCCAGTAGGAAAAGTTAATAGACATCATTTTTGTTTTAAGTTACTTTTTATTGAGGAATTTATTCATAAGGAAGCATAATCACTTATCATATTGACTTTCAACATTTATTAGATTCCTTACACAAACTCATATTTTCTCCAAAAGACGAGTATTTAGGAAGATTTGTTCACATTAAGAGTACTATAATCAACTTCTAGAGAATCACCTAATCCACAAAAGATAACTATATACATCCCATGTCTTTAGGCTTTAACCAAAACCAAAACCAAAAAGGTTAGTACAAGGTCAGATAATCCAGAAAAGGATAACCCATTAAAAGAAAATCTATTTTTAATCTCCAAAATTTGTCCAACAAAACCCAAAGTTCAACGAGGACCATTCTATAATCATTTTGTCCATAAAATTCTTCAAAGTAAACCAATATAAGATTGAAACACAAATATTTGAAGGATTTAGTCGCATAGTCTTCCAAGATAAATCGTAACATTTATCTCCAAACAATATCAGTTGCTCCTAAAGTCTCGTTTTGAAAAGTAATTAACCTAATCACATATCCTCCATGATAGGTTAATCATTTTCATAAATAACCCAAAATAAACTTACCCTTAATTCAAAAAAATCATATAACTAAAAATAATCGGTCAAACTAATCAGGGACTTCACGTAGTCCAGTGGTATGCGATAAATACCAGTCGCACTTTGGTTGTGGGTTCGATTCCCGCAGCTTTGTCTGACGCGACGGGATGTCAGACGGTCTACGTGTTGTCCTTTTTCCAAAACTATACAATTCTTAAAACATTCCCCAAAATGAGAGAAAATCTTCAAGAATAATCATAACATATTTTAACCTCAAGTTTATCTCATTCCTTTCATTTTCCATCATATCATAGAGTAACCCATAATTACCTAAAAAATTAAGTATCATATAAACCCTAATGGTTACCTTAATAATTATTACCTGAATTTCCACATCGGGTTGGACATCTCGTACATGATGTATTAGAGAACTCAACAAGGTTAAAGTGGTTGACCATGAGTCCTTGATATTTGGTTTAGAACAACCACGAGTTTCCTCATTGAATCCTCCATTTTATCTAGTATCTTAATCAGAGAACCACTACAGTTTCCTTAAAACCTATTGTCTCTTTGGTGCCTGCTAGATCCATCCATTCACTAAAAATAGAAATTTCAGTGTGAGTATATCAACAAAACCATCATGTACTAATGAGGAAGGTAAACACTAAGATACACTTACTCATTCACTTTATCTAAAACTAGGACTCTTTCTGAAATCCTAACCATAATGGTAATGTCACTTATGCTTAAAGAATACCCTAACCTCTAAAGTTATCTAAACAGACCATTGATACCAACTATAAGGCCCCAGCCTTAAACCTTACTTAAACTTGAGTTATTACAAGATTACACATTGAGGATATTTTCAGGTTTAGTGTTTTAGAGAATTAGATCATGAAACTTTCATTACATTCCACATTTAAACAAGGTGGTTACATAAAAGACAATATTCATTCTTCCCATCAATGGAAACCTATTTAAAATAAAACACAGATTCTTTCTTGACACATCCTTGACACTATCTTCACATCATGTACCTTTCCCTTGACCTGTGAAAAGCATTTCAAAAACTTGGGATGAGCATAAAAATCTCAGTAAAGGTTATAAAAATATGGAAAGGGAACATGAGTTCATATATACATAAGAATGAAATAATAATTTACCCATAAAACATAGGCATATCAAATCATGAATAAATAATAGAAAACATAAGACATAAAGGTAACTTGAGGCATTCATAACATTCTTACGTAGGGAGTTACCCTCTTAGTTACGTTTGGAATACCCATCACAGTATATTCCCTAAATCTCTTCGGATAAACCTTAACGTTTCACTCCTTCGCGTTACCCAATGCATTGGAGAGCTATATCGGGCTCACCCGCCCTTAGTTTATCATGGAACCACCTGTTCTTCATAAAAATACCCAAGAACCATAACATAATCGTATCACATAAAACATGAATAAAGGAAACATAACATTTCCACATTTCAATCACAATATAACATTTTAGGATATTGAAATAATGAATCCATTCAAAAAGAAACCATTTCCAAAACCATTTAAAAGATTTAATAAAGAGATTTTTGAATCAAAGTGTCCCATACCACCTTGAAGCTATTAAAATTTTAAACCATTAATATCCATATAAATAAATCCTTAAAACCATTTTGAAAACATGGATATTAATAAGAACAAATAATTAAAACATTTAAAACGATATTTTGGTTAAAGGGGTTTTACCAAAATTAGAGACACTTGAATACAATAATCGAGGAATAACATTTAGTCAGAACTTTATAATATCATGAGAATAAAAGGATTCATGATATAATACTCCAAAGGACAGTATATACACCATATAAGAGTGAATTGGTGCATAACAACAATGAACCCTCAAAAGAAATGTCAAATGTGATGAAATCCCTTATAAAGAAGGTATCCTTAAATTAAGGACAAATCAATCTCAAAATATGTGTGACAAATATAAATACACCCAATATAAGTGGATATTAAGTGCAAAACAATAAAAGGTCATTCACACATATTCAATGGATGACATATTCAATGACTACATGTTGAACCCAAAGAAATCGAAATTGGGTTAAAAAGTTCCCTTGACAGCCTAACGGCATCACATAAAAATGAGTTGATGAGAGATAAAAAGTGTATCTCATCACTTGGACATAAAATTTACATCAATAAGGATGTATGAGAACATATCCCAACATAAAAATATGTAAATTAAAAGACCCAATAAAAGAATTCTTTTAAAAAAGAGGAGGGTGAAAGGTTCCCTTACCGACTTGGGTATCTTTCAAAACACACACCCCATGAAAGAAAGACAATGGGCCATTGATGTAAATACTCATAAACGAAAGTATATTACACAAAGAGTAGAATAATGGGAAGTACATACACTACTCAATGTAATTTGTGGAAAATGTAGCATAAATCTCATGGGAATAAAAGTGGGATGAAAAATCCCTTACGAAAACACGGCAGCCTAACGGCGCCACATAAAACTTCCAAATATGGATTGGTGAGATCAAATAGAGTATCCCATCATATTACAATATAATTTAAAGCAAGTGGAATATAAAAGATCATCCCAATAACAAGAAATATGAACTTTAAAAGGAATGACATAAAAGAGTGTACTTAAAAAGAAAGAGAGGTGTAGGATCCCTTAACTCGGGTCCGACTTGACTCGATCGTTCTTTAATCTCCGGAATAATAAACATGAGTTAATTTCTAATTCATTAAGAACCTTTTTCAAGTTCATTATTACTTTTATACCACTTATTAACATGTCATAAACATTATTTAATCATTTAAGTTAATAATATTTGTTTTGCAGATATTTGGTTCTTAAGTCGAAAGTGGACATCTTACAATTACATGTTGTTCGTGTGGCAAAATGTTTATTATATCCAGAATTGTATTCCTTATGTATATATCATTTATTTCATATATATCCAGTACATTCATGCATTTATAACATTACATAATCGTTTAGAGGTAAGAAATGAAATGCACCGTTCATGGAGATGGTAAGCCGTACGTACGCATGAACGCTACTTTCATTTCTATTTCGTATTTTATAGAATGGAATAATAATGATATAAAGGTATATTATAATTCCAGTATAATATCATCAATAATATCATATTTCCATCCTTTATACATCCCACATATGGTATTTAACGAATCAAATCACTTTGAGGGGGCGGTAGTCCGCACTTCCTTAAATGAAGATATCGCGTATACCCATAATGGAAGCCATAAAGGTAAGAAAAAAATGAAAAATACAGAAGCATAAATAAAACAAAAACATATTATATATCATATATAAAAATAGTGACATCATAATGGCCACCTTTGAAGGTGTTAAACGAGTATTGAACAATCATCGTTTCGGGAGTTAGAATTTCACCATCCACAGAAACTGTATGTTCTTTAACCATTTGATGTAGTTGTGTGAGATTGTAGCTCGAATAAATCTTATAAAAACATCCTAGTATATTGTAGATACTGGTTTTGTTACAAAATAAATAAATAAAAAGAGTTTACGGGGTTGGAGAAGCAAAATAATACAAATGAACATGAGAGAATGAATTACCTTTAAAAGTGTAACTCCTTTTAATTTGAGCCTAAAGGCATCCTCTGAAAGGATTATGCCCAAAGGGAATCCTCTAGGATGAGTAGAGGGATGTGGAGAGAGCAAATGGGTAGGGGTTGGCCGAGCCAAAGGCTTGAGGAGTGTGTGAAATGAGGTAGAAGTGGGGGCCTTTTATAAGAGGAGAGGAGGGGCACTTTTGGAAAGTAAAAAATATTACTTTATTTGAAAATGTGTTTCGGTTTTAAAAGGTCCCACATTGATATAATTCGTGGATAAGGTGATAAGGGTTCGAAATCCACCCATACAATAAGTTTTGGACACGTTTAGTTCATATATTTTACATTATCATTCCATTTTATTTAAATCGTCAAATAATGATGTCATCGCTGCATCATTATTATGTCATAAATAATTTATTTTATTTAAGGTCTAAAAATTATAAAAAATCACTATTATGTAGGAAATCTTTTTAGCTTTCCAATGATTATTTATAATACAAATTTGGACTTGTGTAACCCCACTTAAACTGTTTTAGTAAAACAACTCATGTTTGTGTCAATTTAATTTTAACATAAAAATATATTATTGTCATTTTCCAACTAAAGTGGCTCCATAGGGTCCCCAAGTTGGCCCATGGCTTGTCTATGTCGGCCATGACTCACCCAATAGGTGTAGGACAAGTGTCATGGTGTTTTCACATTCTTATAATATCATTTTTACCTTAAATGACACTAATTACCTCTAATCGCGATTAATTAAAAAAAGTTACTATTCACCAAAAAATTATTTTCATCCAATTTAACCACATTTTACATAATAATGACAACCATGTATGTCGGATTTTCAAAATTCAATACACATTAGTGGTAAACTTTCATTTAACTGAAAAATCAGTTTGCTTGATTACCACTTAGTGGTTTCACTATTCATCAAAAATTTGAGTTTTTCAGAAAAATACCAAAACTTCACCCTAAGACATATTTGATATTACGAATTCAAAAATGAAGTCCGTTTTACAAAATTCAAAACATATTAGTCAAATTAATTAATTTAATAATTAATTCCCACTGTCAGAGCAAATAGCGTGTTTTTATAAAACAATAAGTATCAAAAGATTGACAGTAGTTTATGTCTGATTACAAAGTGAAATTAATTCCAACGACCACTATTGGATTTAATGGTAAAAATATTTTCTAATTTCACTTTAAAACCAATTCAAAATATAATCTAATCATATAAATAAATTAGATTAAAAAGAGGTTTTGAATTAAAATACAACATTTTACACTATTCATTAAAAAAATGAACATTATCGGAAAGATACCAAAAATTTACAGAAAGTAAATTTTGATGTCCCGATTCATAAGAAGAGTTTTATTTGGTCTAATAAAATTTATTAGAGTGAAAAAAAAACTATATTTAATGACGGTTCTCCATCAAAAGGAAATAAGTGAACCTTTAGTGAAAACTAGGGCATATATGCCTAAAATTGAATTCTTTCCGTATTTTAAGCCTCTATCCTTTATTGGATAAATGTAAAAACATTTAAAAACATATATAATCATTTTTTAGTTATTTCTATCCATTCCGTCCATTACAACGGCTACATGTTAACTACCATTTAAAATAATATTATTTTATTATTAGAGTGCAACGTAAGATTGCCAAGAAACTCGTTGTTGCGTGTTGGGTACACCATCGAGCATAGCATCCCCTTTAAAGTCATTTAAATATTTTATTCACAAATATGGATAAATATTAAATGTCATATTCTTTATTTACCTGGGGTGTTACATATCATGTCACACTACTATGACCTTAATATATTTTAATGTGAATAAATTGTTTAAATTTTAGTTTAAAACTATAAAAAATATAAAAATTTCCATAGATGTTATTTTAAAATAAATGATATATTACAATTTTATATAAAAATAGTAATAAAAACCATCATCTAAATGATTTTTTAGAGTTAATAAATATCATATATGCTCCATTATTTTACTAATAAAACTTTAATAATAATCATATTGAAAATTAAATAGTAAAAACATTACAAGCTTGGAAATTTTTAATGTTATGTTTTTGTGTGTTATGTACGAATCAACCCCAATAATTTCAAAAAATATGATATTTTTATAATATTAGATTTCATATACTATACTCATTTTTAGTAATGTTTAGAAATTATATGACTGTAATTTATCCTTAATGAATAAATTATATAGGATAGAAAAATTGTATCTTGAATTTATTACCAAAATCTTAAAGGAATGAATAATGAATAAGAAAGAAAATGATAAAAATTATTTTTATTTTGTTTCATGTAACTATTTATCAACCATAATCCCACATTAATCCATTACAATTAAAACTTTTTTAGAAGAGGATATAAGGTACACCTCCCAATAGTGTTTACCATTTGGTATTAAAAAAATTCCAATCCGCATCCACTATAAAGAAAAATATATTTGTCCCATTCCTCATAAATTTAAAGACACATGGGATCATCCATCTCCTACCAATGTAATAAACAATAATTCCTACCCTCATCTGATATGTCTCATGATTTTCATAAAAACCCATGGAATATGTTCTGTGTAAACTAGATGGAGATAATTTTAGAAGATGTAACATTCTTCAATGATATTTTTAAAAAAATTTATAAAAAACTAAAAGTATTATTATAATATGATTATTTAATTACCTCAGTATAAAAAATATATTGATATTTTTATCATAATTTAATGACATAATCTTTGACAAACATTGATAAAATTGTATATGTAATCATCATTCGTGTGTACGAAAGACTACGACCCCACAAACTAATGTCATTCTTTCATCCATTATCAACATTAATGGTAGGAAATAATGTTGATTTTAAAATAAATATATAATGTATATGATATTTATAATGTTTTTATGGTATTATAATTATTATATTTCATATACCTCTGTGTCTTCTTTTTTGTGGGAATACAACAACTTCGTTTGTGGAGGTGTGGAGTACGGCCTCCTCAAAGTGATGTGATGCGTTCATGGTTTAAATGAAATTTATTAACGATGATATAAATAAAAATAATTTATTTATATGAAATAAATAAAATTATAAAGTTGTAAAATAAATATATAACATTTAAATTTTATTTATTTAATATGATAAGAAAATGAAAATTGTGATCATGTGTCTGTATGACCTACCATCTCAAAGAACAATGTATTTAATTTTCATTATAAAATAATTATGGATTAATTAAAATAAATATATACTTAATATATATATTTATATATTATAGATCATAGTTTTCATTATGAATATGAATAAAAAATGATATATGTAATGGTAAAAAAATTAAAAAGTGAAACCCTTCTCGAAATATAAGGAATTTAAGACATGAAACAAACATAATAATGAATGACTATTAGTGAACTGAACATGGAATATTATAAAACAATTATATATGATATAATAATTCTTAATATGGTTTTATTATGAGATTATAAATTTTTTAAATAAATATAATGTTGGTTAATGAAAATTAAAAAAAGATTTATTGTAATATACAATAACTTCATCAAACTATTTACATATGTGATATAAAAGTCGTATACACCACTTAATTTTCTTATTAGTTTATAGATAAGAAAATTTTCATTTAATATAATTATTTACTCATTCCTCATGGTATTTAATGTCTCATGTTTATTTATCATTTCTAAATGTATTTTATTTAAAAATTACCCTCTATAAAATGTCATGTTGACAATATCAATTTCATTTTTCAGTATGAACTTTCTCTTAAAAAAATAAAATTTTTATAATAATTATTTATTAGATAATAAATTACACCTAAATATCAATATTATTGATTGGTTTATTTTACTATTTCCATAAAGTATATAACAATTTTAAATATGTATTTTAATATGAACGTTATTTGATTAATTGGTAAAATGTTGATAAATCAATATAATTTACTCAATAAGAATATTTGCAAAGGAAATTTTTTTATGACTAAAAAAGAAAATTTTATATATTTGTTATTATATATACATTCATAAAATTTGTTGGGTTTGAGTTAATGAAATACCCTCGATGCATTTGTATTATCATGAGGTAAAATCAGTTGGTAATCAACCGTTAAAGTTCGTTTCCAGGAAGAATCAGACCAGTTTCAACCCATAGACATAAACTGTCATAATAATATGTATTAAATATACAGTGGTTCTTGTTATAGATACATGAGTTCCCATAATTATAAATTCCCTTCATTTTGGTTATTATTATCCAGTGTGTTTCCACTATGAAGAAATCTATGGATACATTTCATTCCTAACATAGCAATTAAATGGTATTTTTGTTCAGATATTTACCTTTCCAAACATATAATGCATTATTTTTTAATTATAGCAATTATTGATCTTTATCATCAATGTTATTTTTCAGTACAACAATATTTTCATTCATTTACCCAGGATAGGATAAAGATATCATTGAATGAGTTTTTCGGTATTTAGTTTATTAAATTTGGTTTTGTATTGTATTTTATTTTATATTTGTCACATGAAATAAATCTCATGTATGTAATTTTTTATTACAAAATAGAAAAACTAATCAGTAATTTGGGGTTTTATTATGTTTAAATATTTAAATAGAATAAGATAAGAGACTATGTCCAAGATTATAGGGTCGGGGTTATTACATGCATGTTCTTCACCTATTTATTTAAAATATACATTAATGTTTTCTAGATACTATAAATGTCACAACATTCATAAAATATGAAATATTTCTTTATATTGAATGAAAATATTATATGACTTTACTCAAAATCGATGATTGTGAAAAATTTCATGTGTCCCATTAATTATCATGGGGATTAATCTCTAACAATTAATTTCTACATGAGGAAAAATAAAATTTCTTTTTTATGTGTCATTAGATTTTAAAAAACGTATCCACTATAGGATAGTGTATAATTTTTTGAAATTACTATACATCTAGTCATTTCGTTAAAAAAAACCCCACATTCTTCCGTAACATATAACATGGACCCCATATGAGTTAACTTGGTGATTGAATTTTATAGTCATAAGAAATTATCTGCCAAAAATTAAAAATATCCATTCAAACAATGAAAAATAGTGATCTCATTAACCATTGATTCTTTGAGGAAATTTTCAATAACATTTCATTTTTAATGATATATTAATATATGATCAATTTTGGTTATATTAACCCTTAATAAAAATTCTGAATCTATAAGTCACAGTAAATAATTTTTTCATAATGATTCTATTTCCTTACTACATTCAACACAATTATCACTATAAATTCATAGTGCACATAAATTTTATGGATTGTTGTATCGGGTATATTTTTCTTCATGAATCACAATTAATGATATTCAAAATGGTGATAAATATTGAAATATTATTTATCACTACATAGATGACCAAATAAATAATCAATACTATGTAAAGGATACTTTTTCAAAATAGTGATCTTACAAAGTCCATGATAATCAATGCTGAGTCATATTGATCCACTGTCCTTCATAACAAAAAAAATGTTATGCCCAATGTGAAGAAAAATATAGAAATTAACCCCTTTTCAAAACTATCCTGGATTTGATTTATCAATAATGTAAAAAAATAATGGATATTATATATGATGTCTTTTAAAACAGTGCACCACCTTGTATGAGTTCTATTGAAAACTCAACATCACAATTCGATGGAATACTATGAAACAATAAGATAAGACTTAAATAATATTATATATACTAGGTACATCATCGATTTTTAGTTTCTCCCGAATAATCTGGATAAAATTTTTTTTATTATGAATAATAACCCATATAATGGATGCAATTTCCATCAAAATTTTAGTTTTTTCATCTGATAGATAGGTGATCATCGGTTTGATTAGAATATAAAATCTTACCAACATTAATTTTAAATTGATGTGAGGTATCTTTAGAAAAATTAAAACCATTCCCAAATAAATAGAATTGATGTAGATGAAAATAAATAGATTTAACGGGAAACATTTCCCAAAATATTCATGTGAAGAAGAATCATATCCTTGTGATTTGATCATTAAAAAATTCAGGGTTTTTAATTAAATCTAATTTTCAGGTGGTACCATTATACCATTATAAAATAATTTATATTAAAAAAGTGCGTTGATCTTGAATCATTAAAACATTAGAAATACTAGATGCATTGTGATGTCTATATTTCACTATGATTTTACAATGCCCACAAATAAAATTGTGATATCGTCAGATTTATCGTTATTAATGTATATAATCTGATGTGAAATTTATCATCATCATTATAATTTTAAAATGGTAACATGATAGGACAAATCCCATAATCATTGCAGTTTGACCACCTCTATGTGGGTGGTGAAATTTTCTGAAATGTATCTCTATTCACATCATTAGATTACTTATTCCAATAAATTTAGAAATTAATTTCCATATGACATCCCATTACATGCATGAATCATTTACAAGTTACCTTATGTAAATTTACACTTTTTTCATTTAATAATTTTAGAATAACGAATTTTCCATATTCAGTTGTCTATGGTTAATAGAATTAAATTTCTATTCTATTTATCTTTTTTTATCTTACCCTTAATGTTGATGGTAATCTTTAATATCCATCCCCATAGTGAGAGAACATATAAAAATTTCTTCATCTCTATTAAACACCCTCATAGATAATTCCTTCTAGAGAAAAGGGTTTGAGGTCTTAAAGAATTGAACAACATACTTTTACTTTAGATGATAATAATTGAAAAACACCTTAAAACATTTGTGAATTATTCCTCATTGATACAAATTCATCCATTATCCATATGATTTAACCAATTAAACTATTTCTCTATTATCCTACAAATAATATGGGGAAATAACTTATCAAGAAATAATATTTTAAATCCATACCACGCAGTAGATTAGATATCTTGTAATTCTCCTTTTTTTATGATAAGTGTCTACAAAAATTTTTTTTTCATAAAAATTATAAAAACCCAAAATAATTTTCATTCAATTTGTACATATAATAATGAAAAATATATTTTCAGTGGTGTTGGTACAATTGTTATAGACTAATGGCACATGAAAAAATATAACATAAGGTGGATGTTGCATCATAAAAGGCTAAATAAAATAATATGCACTACTTTTCTATTTTTGTAGCATAGTGCAATTTATAGAATGATAATGTTATGTGAGAATATTAACAAAATATTTTAATATAGATCCTATAAATTTCATTACATCAAGATAGTAGTAGTTTAATTTTCTATCTCTTTCATTGTTTACCACACATAGTTTTACCTCCACTAACTAATTCCAAAAATCATAGTTAGAGTAATAATAATATTGAAGGAAAACAACATATTCTTGAAAACTCATTTATTTATTGTATAAAATTAGTTACAATGTTCTATGACCAATTATGTTTTACCATGGTTATTCGTGACCATTTCCATTATATTATGATTCCATCATAAATAAACACGTATCCCTAGGGTAAATACAATATTTCTCTAATCATAATTTTGGAAATATTTAATAATTCATTCACTAATTAAAATTTTCAAGACCAAGGCATTATGTACAATGGTATTACATCTAAATATTTGAGTTTGAATTATATAATATTAAATTACATGGTATATTCATTTAGGTCTAGTATCATTTTTATCCAAAAACATATGAAACATGATCATAAAATATCTACATTGTACCCCACTTGTTCATTTATAACTAGAACCATTCATAGGCATATCATACATACCACATTTATTCATAACTTATTAAATGGAAACATAAGAAAATGAATATTTTTTATGTTTAGAAAGGAAAAATAATCTTGATATCAATGATCAAATATGATTAATATTAGATTAATGGTATAAGGAAATGATCATAAAATTCTATAAGCATATCATACATTTAGAAGATCATAGTATGAATTCCTGGAATAAAATAGTGAATATCAAAAGACATAGGTAATTGGGGAATCATGGAACATGAACAAGAAAATATTAACATTGGAAAAACACATATATTTGTTGAAAACATGTGAAAAAATAAAAATATTTCCTTAGTATTAGAGGATCATTTCCATGAACATCATAGTGGAATGAGATCAGTCCTTAATCTCTCATTGTCACAACCAACCAGACTAAACATCAAACTGGTCACATGAGTTAGTGTATGGAAAGGACCGAGAGGAATTACCGATCCTCCAAATTGGAAACTAGTTCCAATATATCAATATTATAACCATCGAAATTATTTTTCCAAATATAAATAAAATAAATAAATAAAATAAATAGAGAATCCAAAATAAATTGATTCATATTTCAAAACTAAACATCATTTTTACCAAAAATAAAATAAAACAAAATCCAAACTGAACATGAATACCACAATTATTCCTTGTGAAGGTGATGTTAACTCTCTAATTCCAAAACCAATAATCACCCATGATGATGGAAGAAAACTCGGAACATGCAGAAAATGTAAAAAAAAAGAAACAACTATTAATGTGAGTATGAAATCTCAGTAGGCTTCCAAAAACAAGGTATTCCATAAGAAAATTCCTTCACATAAAATAACCATTAACATCATTATTGAAATAAAATATAGACAATTATGTTTTTCACACAGTTAAACATTAAAAAGAATGACCCAATTTCATTTTTCTATTGAAATTTGAATTCCTCTACAAGAATTAGATGTTATCATTTTCAAGGAAAACTAATGTTTTTCTATTTAAAATTGGAAAAAAGTAGTTTCCAAATATTCAAAAAAAAATCATAAACCATTAAAAATGAATAAGAATATTTTATCCAATAAGTACACTATAAATGGAAGTAACAACATTGATCACATAACATGTTCAATATGAATAAAAAACACCCAAACAACAAGCCAATGCATCATAACAATTATCCACCCAAGAAAACTATGTTCAAAATGACATAGTAGAAACTAGGTGATTAGTGATATTATATAGAAAATAATATAAATCATGAATATTACCAAATTATTTCATCACCCAATGACATCAATTATCAACCACACGCTCGATTTCACCCTACCAGTTCAGACTGAGGGGAATTATCCCATTGAAATAAAAAATTGTACTTTATATAGTACACTATTAAGGGAGAAATCCTGAGCTATTTACATAACTGTTCACTAAATATATTGTAGCTATTATAAGATCTCATGTTAAGAATATAGTGGAAGAGATCCAAAACATTGTACAATAATTTAATCATATACACATATATCGTACACAATCATCTCACACATAAAGTCACCCCCATTTCACCCAAAGGAACAATATATTTCCTCTCATGTAATCAATATAATGGGATCATATAATTGATTTAATCAAACAACAATTTACATATGTAATGTTTTATAATTATCCATGGAGAGTATTTTTGATTTCCATATTTCCCAAAATCTCAAAATGGGCCTCTAACAACCTTTGAGAAAATACCCTTTTTATAGAAATGAATACACCATTCAAAAACGGTGAATATCTAGTATTTTTCTTTTGAAAAACATTTCAGAAATTATATTTATGCACCACCACTATAGATTCAAACCAAATCCACTTTCATAAAAATTTCAAATTTCCCATACACCATAATCACATGTTATATCATTTTCATAGAACCAGATTAAATAAAATAAATTTTTAACAACTAATAAATTAACTTAACAAATCCAATTGAAAATTTTATATTTTGAGAATAATGTTTTCTTGTTATATGATGTTCTAAAATTTACAATTCCATTGGAAAATCCATTCTGTTATTTTATCAATCACATGGTGTCAAACAATTAACAAAAAACTATAATATACATCAATAAAATTATGAAAACCATTTAATTTTAGTTCTAAAAATTATTTTTAAAATCATTAATCATTATTTACTATCCGTGTATGGTGTGGAAAAAAAGTAACCAAATATTAGTAAATTTAATCAAAATTTGCAAAGGGAAACCAAAGTCATACTCATTGTGTTTCAATAAGGACCACTATAAACATAATCACAATGGCTCCAATACCTAAGATAAAATTGAGAATCCCCATGGTGAAAGAACCCCCAACATAAAACAGGATAAACATGAACCCCATACACTAATGATGAATGGATAAGAAGAACTGAAGAAATTATTGAATAAAAAGGGAGTGGAATAATATATGCAATTATTTCCTTGATAGATCATCCCAAATGATTTATGAAACATTAGATACACATCATTTTCATTAAGGTGAATCTTGGAGTTGGATTAAATCCCTCTTATATGGCCTTACAAACTAGGAGAAGATGATAGCAGGATATTTTTATATAATATTTTATGAGAGAGGAAGTCTCATTTCCCAATATTAATGACATGGATTGGTCCTATGGATTGGCTTCACAACTTCCCAAACCATATTAAAATTGTGCATTTACCACTATGGAATAGGAATAATCCGCTTAGCATTCCCCCAAGGTTTACCAAAAATTTCAACACCCTTTTGTTTTCACTATCCACAAATGATTTGCCAATAAATTATTTTGGGGAATGGTCGATTGATTTTCACTAAATGTGAGACTATTGTGAACCACCTTCTATGAAGAAAAAAATGACATTTTTTTCACTAGACACTCATAGATAAATTAAAGATTAAAAATAATCAAATAAAAATCAAGGGAAAATTTCAAAATAAATATAATGTGTTTGAAAACAATCTCCATAAATATTCAATCCACACCCAGAAATACACACCATATAAAATTGGTCTATTTAAAGGAAAATGATTATATGATCACATGATTTAAGTTCACATAGTGAAGAAAACCACAACCACCACCAAAGGGAACATACACCATGTACATTGAAAGATATAACAAATGCATTACACTACGGAAAATGACGGGAAACTATAGATACATGTTCAAAAAACCTTTCTTCCATTAGGACCATTGGGAATTCTCCAAAACCAAACATCACCATGGAAGGAAAGTCTCAATATAAAAATAAATTCCAAATTAAACTAACAATTGACATTATAAAGCCAAGACTGAACTAGATTACTAATATGGTAGGCTAGAGTGGAATCCCAACCATTAGATATCATATACAACCAACAAACCCAAGATGAAACCACAAAAAGATATGTGGTGGTTCTCCCCACCATTTAAGAATCAACCAAATTAGAACAACAAGGACAAATAAATCATGGGAAACCCACTATGGACTAAACTAGTAATTCACTACATTTACATTCATCCATGTAAATACATGTCATTCCCACCAAGGGAGGGGTCCCGATAAAGAAGACCACAACCCAAAAGACTATCCAATCATCTATTCATCATCATGAAAAGATGAAACCATCCCTATAAGGGAAAATTCAAATATATAAACTAAATCACAGGGCTAACCACCCATGGGAAAAAAATTCATTCAAAATTGAACAACCAATTTAATATCAAAACGATAATGCCACCATGATTTTTATAAAAAGGATTAACATTCAATGACATGGAACTACAATAAGAAGACTGAAAATTCCAACATCCCAGTGGTGGAGACAAGAGATTTCCAAAGTCCCCCACCCCATAAATTTAAAAAATGCATGAAAATATTCATTCATTGACCTAGAGGTAGAGAACTAATGTCATAAGGAATTTGCATCTTTTCAATCATGAGATTATAATTCCTGATCAAATCTCCCCCATTTTAGTGTCAGTAAAAGCCACTCCATACCCTAATTCAAACCATAAGAGCACAACACACCCTGTAAATCCCATTTAAAAAACATGGAACTTCCAAAAATACAAGGAATAAAGAGATAAATATGATCTAACATTTTCCCCATATAAATAAATAGTTTATAAAATATACTTCTTACACACCTCCACATAAAATGGGGAAATTAGAAAATTTTCATTACATAAATAGTTACATTTATACTTAAGATGTGGAAAATCCACAACATCCAATTTTAAATATTATATAAAAGGAAACCCCATGAAACAACACAAGATATGACCATTACAATGGTGGGAACAATAAAACAAAAAATAACCTTCTAGATGATCCCAAGAAAAAACTATACAACTTCAAAAATATTGGTGTGTCTTTCGAAAGGGTGGATCTGGATCCATGTCGCATCTTAGTAAAATCATGATATGACTATTGTAAATGACCTAAAAATCAATAGTTATGGAAGTAATTTCAATTATTCGGACAAGACACCGTCTAATGATCTGACATACTACAATAATGAAAAAACATGATCATGCAAATAGTGGAAGGTGAAAAAAGAGCTAATGGACTTTAATTTTGTAACCTACACACACATCTGAAATCCAAATTCCCATCTCCTTATCAAGATTTATATTATATTTTCTAGAAAATAGATAATTTTTGGTTCCACAATACCTCTTGATAAAACATATTCAAATCAAATAGATTTCCTAAAAATATTAGCAATAGTTGTTAAACCTAACTCTGACACCTTTTATTGCATATTATGAAGAATAACTCTCTCAAAATGATAAACCTTTAAGGAATCATTCACAACCTAGTATACAAGTTATGGAAATAGATCCAAAAATATCATTGAATAACTCATATACGGATCCATCACCTTTCTTTAGAAACCACAACTATATCTCATTCCTCACTTTCATTGACAGAGAAAAATATAATTGGCAGACAGAAGCCTTGACAAATATCTATGTCTAATAGTACAAAGGATTCATTCTAGAGACCTCCTTCTACCACATATGGTTTAGATTTTTAATAATAAATGTTGAAAACAAATCTTTAAATGAACATGGACATTCAATGAATATGATGTTTTCATAAATTATTTGCACCCAATATTCTTCTTTGAGGGGATCTAGTTAACCATAAAAGAGAGAAGGACTTATCATCATAAATTCAAGTACGAAATATGTGGGTTGATAAACTATATGGTATTTTAATGGTTAACATCCAAAAGAATAAGTTTGATTATTCAATGAAACAATAGTGGGGGTGTTCATGAAGTAATAAGAAAACAACAAACTCAATCATATCTAACTCATCATAAAAACTGAAATTAAAAAATATAAGTAAACATATAATATAAATCATATTAAAAAAACCCCCAAACAACCAATGGATGTAATGAAATCTCAATTTTCCTCTATCTTAAAAATATTTCATAAAAAACATAAAAACATATTAATTTAAAAAGTTACAAATGGGATTATTTATATCCTCACACATAAAAATTCCAATTATAATTTAGCCACTGATCCACACAATCTATTATTGGCACTCATTTGTCTATTCCATCAACCATCCACTTTATTAAACACATCCATTCATGGGAGAACATATGATAATAACAAAGATAAAAATTTATTTTCATATTTTTAATAAAATAATTCAATCAATTCTTTCAACTTTTTAGTTTACTCCTAATTTGAATTTTCTATATAGTATCTCAAAAATCCCAAAAACACTTTTTCCAAAAAAGATCTATTTCAAAATGAATTTTTATTTCATATTTCAAAAAAAAACATTCAAAATGCCACTATAATATAATCAATAACCATTTTCAAAATAAAAGTTCAATTCATATTATATCATAGGAAAATTAAAATACCGTGAGATCTATTTAATATCCCAAATCATTATATTTAAAATATTCATTTCACTTAAAAAAATATCATTCCATTGAATCCCACATAATTAAGATATATTTTATCTATATTCCTTCTCTTTCCAAAAAAATACTTCCAAAAGTATTTGTAAAATAAATTATTATTCTTCTAAATAATCATTTTCCCAAAACACTATGTGTTGATTATAGAAATAGAATCTTGTTAAACCCATTCAAAATAGAGAAAAAAATATTCCAATAAAAATATATTTTTGTTGATTTATAAAAAATATATTTGAACTCACAATTTTATTCTTCCCAAAAAAAACATTACCACCTTAAATAATTTCTCACATTTCCAATCAGGATTTTCCAAACCAACATTCCGATGTGTGGATGATCAATAACAAATCCCAAGGTGAAACGAGTGCCAATCAATGAATATGACGTATGTTTGTTGTCTATATGAATATCAAACCACCTTCATATATATTATTTTTGAAAAAATTTTGTTGAACCAAAAGAATTTTCAGGCCCTATGACCTCACTGAGACCATTATGCCAAATCCTATTTCTTATCCCAAACATCAAATAGCCAACAATAACTAGATAATATAAATTAAACCAGAATTATTATGGAATATAATGTTATAGTACAAAAATTATATGAATGAAATTCCCTAATTAAATTTCTTCGAAATAACATTAACAGATCTATTACCATTTATTCTCAAACTAAACCGAGTCGAAGGAAAAATTGAAGCATGATATGGACTATAGAAATATCTATGATATGTTTCGGATCCTCATAAGAAGAATAATAGAGATATGGAATCAACAGAGTAACTTGGGTAATTGTATTTCACAAATATAAATAAACATATCAATATAAATAAATGGATCAACCCAAATAAATAGATAAAAATTTACAATCAGAATGTAATTTATATTAAACATTGAAGACAAAAAAACCCAAACAGAACATTAAGACCACTACATCCTGATCTGACCTTGGCATCCAATCTCTAATACCATAACCACCCCACCCATGAAAGTCAAATCCATGATAGAAAAATATAGAAAATTTTAAATGCTGACATTAAAAATTATCTACTTTTATTATATTGTTTTTGGTAATTACATTGTATGATGTTAATTTTTAGCCTCAGTTTTACTTGCTATGTTTTTGAATCCTTGTTGTGAGTTTTTTTAAAATTTTCTATTTTAAGGATTTGAAGCACATGGTTCCGGGTTGGAGCATGGTTAGGGGAAAAATTGTGCCTTTTCCCTGTAAATTGCATAGCATTAGCATTGATTCTTAATGAATAGTGTATGTCCTATGAACCACAATGGAAACCATGTGGCATGTATGAGGTGTGGTTTTGGATTTTGGGAGAATAATTTTCTTTGTATGGGGAATAGATAGGGAGACCATAATTCCAGCATGTGAGGGGTTACCCTCCTCTCTAGATGGGTGTGAACAATGGTAAAATAGTATGTAAAATCATGCATTCATATTATTCATGGTCTCAATATAATTATATGTTTTAAATTATATTTTTCCCCTCTATTTATGTATACCTACTTTGGGAATATCCATATCTATTCAACCTAGGTGCATAATGGGAGCCTCAATGCTCTTCCTCACATGCCCTCTATCATTTTTTATGCCCCATAATGGTTCATAGGCAATATTCAAAGTGTTTTTTGTTCATTTCATTATGTATTCTATTTTATATAATATTTTATTGGTTTTATATATTAGACATTTAGCTTGGATTAACCCCAAGGTTTAGTGTTTATTTGCAGGGTTTTTTATTGTATATTAGCAGGTTCATATTTTCTTTGGTTGTGAATTATACCTCTTTCAAATGTTTTGTTGCATTCACAAGTCCTTGAGGATTGTGTATCTATACAATTAATTTTCATTAATTCTTGTTGATGCATGCGATATTCTATTATGTTTAACAAATTTTTAATTTATAATTTTGAATTGATAAATTAAATTTTTTTGTCAGGATGGTATATTTTTGTAAAATGGAATTCAAATGTCTTCATTTTCTATGTTTGTATTTATTTACACATTAGGTGTTTGATAAAATATAAATAGATTATTTTAATTTAAATATTTTTTTTTCTGTGTCTACCATGATAATATTCTGCTAATATGTTTGGGTTGTGAATAGAGTTTTGCATGTTAAAATTATTGGTTATAGTTGTTTGGAACTTTGGTAAGGATTTTTTTGTTTTGTAGGAAAAAAAGTGGTGTTTTCATAAATTTGGCTTTTTCAATATAATTTTTTTTCAATGTAATTTGATGTGTGTATGTTTTGAAAGATATCTTTCAAAAAACAATTGGTTTTGTTTCATCTGTTTCTATTTGTCATACACTACACAGGTGTGTTATGAATTGGGAATGTGTTGCAAAGAACATTTTGAAATTGTTTTAGTGTGGGTGTGTATTCAAAAGAATTAGTACCTATGGAATTGGATTTTTTTCTGGTGTTATTTTCATTGTGTGTTTAATAGGGGGTTTTATAAATTGTTTATGTTTGGTGAAAATATATTAAAAAAGGTTGTGGGGTTATTATAAAATTTAAAAGTGACCTAAAATGTTTCTCCTACTATTTCCCACATTTTCAAATTTGCGGTGAGATTTTCTGCTAAATGGTATTAAAGTGTGATTGGCCCTATTTTTTTATTTTAATTTATTAAATGTTCATGTTATGAACATTGAAAAATAAATGATAATGAAACATTTAGAATTGTAAACATAAAATTGGATTTTTAATTTTGATTTGTAAACATTGTGGAATTATATATATAAATTTATTTGTTTTATAAATTTTAAAGGCTCGGTGGTCACTTAGTATTGTCTTGAGAAGGTGGTCTTAATGTGAAGTGATGTAAAGACCATATTTTCACCCTATGATTTGATGGAAATATGTTTTAGAACAATTTTATGTATAGAATCGGTGGGCATGTTGGCATGTCACTGAAAATGTGGAGAAAAACTTATGTAACAAGATATCATGATTTGTATTTTAAAATATTTGGAAAAATGGGTTTGATTATGATAAATGACTCCATCTATGTGATATTTCAGTTCTTGTGATTGAAATGTAATTTATGTGTGAATTTTATGCTACGTGTAATATTAGTACTATTGAACATTGGAAAGGGATCCACCCTAGAGGCTCCTGTGTGGGAACAAAATTTATATATATTCGACCACACCGTATATTGTGTTACCCTCTAATATCTCGTTCATATAAACACTGTAGGTTATAGTTCATATAAAGTTTTTCCCATGTATTGTTATTATTATATTGGAATTCATGGGAATAATATATTGGTTTTTGTTAATGTTTATTTTCTTCCAAAATTAGATAAGATAGAACCCTGATAACTTGATCGGGCTATGTGGGACTTTCCACTAGATTTGATTGGTTTGGGTTGAAAGTTGGTTATTGACTATATAGATGCACCATTTGTAAGAAGGTGAGTCTAAACACATGACACCCAGTGAATTATTTTAGTGTAAAGAGAAATATTTTCAATAGAGTCAATTTATTTTTGATTTTAAAAAAAGGTAATTTGTAGGTACATGTGATCAATTTCATTAATTGATTAAAATCATATTCTTGGATATTTTATCATTGTATATATTGTGGAAATTTCAGAGAAGATATTGCAGGTAATATGTTCTGATTACTTATTGAGATGTTTAATATTACCCCATTCTTATGCCACTCAGCATCGGTAGACCCATGTTGTTGTATAGGTTCAGGATTCTGGATCAGTTCTGACATTTTATCAGGTTGTCCTTGTTGTTTCTGGTGACCAAGTGGTCTTTTAGTGATCATGTTCTCAAGGATTGGTCTTGGATTTTTATCTAGTTCAATTTTGATTAAATTTTTTGGTATCTATATTATTTTCATAATTTTTATTTAGTTATTGTTGGTTATATAGAATGATCGCTTTTTTTGATCCGTGATTTTTTGTGAAACAATGTTCTTATTTTTATAACTTTTAGTGATGGACACTTGTATTCATCACATCGGGATCAATAATTCTCTTTGTGTAATGTCTCATACTAGTTAGTGTATATAGTTAGATGTTACAATGAATTGGTTTTCAAAATAATGGTATTAGATTAGGGACTTTTTTTAGGGTGATATATTGATCGATGATTAGGATTTTCATGACTCGATAGGTTGGTACATAAAAACTTCATGACCTATTTCTCATTATAAACCCCATGTCCCCTATGGATGTTTGTGATTTGAGTCATTTGGTTATCAGGGTTGATTTAATGGGGAATGAAAATGGAGTTCATCCAGTGTCACATTGTTATCTCATGTAGAGAATTGACCCATGTGACGTCTAAGTGTTTGATTCATGCTCTTTATAGTGTACTATTATTACATGGGTAATGTAACTCTATTATTGATGTTAGGTTATTCATTAATACTAGTTTCTCATTTTGGTTCCTTGTAGTGTGGTTTTTCTTTGATTTAGGTAATGTAATGGTTTCAATTGGTGTGAGTATTCTTTTAAAGTGAAAATAATTTTATACATGTGGTTTTAGAATGAAAGGAGAAATGTTTCTTTAAAATAATAATTGATATTGATTTAAAAAATGATTTAAAATGTTTATAGGAAATGTGAATTGAGAAATTATTAAATTTTTGGGTTTGAGGATAATGTTTTCTGTGTGAACCTTTGTATTCATTATGGATATTAACATATTTGTGGATAACTATGAAAGGTGAATATTGGATTGTGTGCATTGATGGTATAAGAAGATATTGGATGGAAACACGTGAAATGATTTATAGGATGCCATGACTGAATAAAATAAATCCAATGAAAATCTTGAATATTTTTTAAAATGGATTTGAGAACGATTTCGTTGTTGGTTTTCCGTTATTTATGGGTTCCAGTTTTGTTGAAAAACGATTTTGGTGATTCAAGGTGGTCTTGGAATAAGGTGTCTTTGTAATTGAAATGGATGTATTAGGATTTAAAAGATGGTTTTTGGTTATAATTTTAGTGTTGGGTTGAGAGACTTTTTTTTGGATTGAGATGTTATTTTATATTGTGTTTTGTGATTAGTTTGATTCTTGTTTCATGTCATTTAGGTTATTCATATATTCCACCATATAATGTTACCCATAATGTTTAGTGGGCCTTTCCCAGTTTCTAGTTCCTCTCTATTTTTTTCCTATCTTATATGATGATCACGGTTTGTTAGTGGTAGTTTTTAATTCTCTTTTACATCATAGAGTCCAACGAATGGAAATGGGGAATAACTGAAGCACAAAGAGGGTCACCCTTTGAAAAATATCAGAAAAAATTGATGAAGGCATGGACTATGAGCACATATGGAGTGCGTCACGCAAGTCACTTGTGCGCCATATTTTATTTTCTCTCAAGGTGCAAGGTGGCATATAAATAGCCCCTATGGACACCCATTTCAAGGACAGATTTTCCAAGAGTCAAATTCATGCTCTGGTCACCCATTTTATCAACTCAACTATACATAAATCTTTTAAGGAAACATTTTACCAATGGAAGACAGGAATGTGTATGATATGGCCTATGTGTTTAGAATTCATCAACACTTTCACACCTAAGTATCCAAACCTCTTTAAAAGTGGATACACTTGTGCGCCGCCCTACCATTTTGATGAAAATTATGCGCCTCCTTTTTGGAAACATAATAGGATAATACTAAAGGATTGCGTTAAGTGTAACACCCGAGACTTTTATGTTATATAAATAATCAAAGTAATCTTTTTCTACACAATACTTTCTTGGCTTACTTTACACGAAATTTCGATATTCCTCGATAGCTTGCGTCGTATGCAATACCGAGTTTCACTAAACAACGATATGCTATTAAAATATTATTAAAACTAGCCGTTATGAATAGTAATAACAACTTTTTGACATTTTATAAATTTTATTTTCCAAAATGGACTTCATTTTTGGATTCAGAATATCGAAATTAGCCTAACGTGAAATTTTGGTATTTTTCTGAAAACTTTCAATTTTTGATGAATAGTGTAACCACTATGTGGTAGTTAAAAAACTGAATTTTTCATAAAACATAATTTTACCGCTTCTGTGAATGGAATTTCGAAAATCCGAGAGACATGGTTAATATCAAGGACTAAAATGTGGTTCATTGAGATGAAAATAATTTTTGGTGAATAGTAACTTTTTACTTTTTTTACCGCGGTTAATAGTAAATAGGGTAACTAAGTGTAAATATAATATTACTATTACCCTAAAACATGTCCTAATTCTATTGTATAAGTGTAATTCGACCAAAAACAACCTTATGAATATAATATGACCATTTAGGTCCACATGGATTAGATTATGACATTTAATATTATTTTATTTAATGAATAGTTAAAATAGTTAAAATCAATGTTTAATAACTAAAACATTTTTAATATGGGGTTATACAAAAGATAATTTCGACTATAAATATTAATTAGAAAGCTAAAAAGATTTCCTACATAATGGTATTTTATTTGCAATTTTTAGACATTAAATAATTTAATTTATTTATGACACAATGATGATGCAGTAATTATATTATTAATGAAATATTGACATAATTGATGTTATAAACACCATAATAAATGATATTTGATACTTTTTATGATTCCCAATAATTTTCTAGGTTAATATGAAATTTTTTATTGATTTAATTAACATGGTTCGAACTAATAATTCTGTTATGATTTTCACAAAAATCAATTACTAAATAGTGTCAAAATTGACATAAAATAGTTTTTAAAACAAATATTATATTAGAAATTGTTATTTTATTCCTAAAAATCTAAGGTTCGGAAAAATGAATTATATAAGGTTATATATATTAATAATAAACAAATTGGGGTTCGTTTGGCTGCTTATAGTACGTTTATTAACCTTATAGTAAAAGAACATAAGAAGACATGGTAAAAGTAAAATTATTTAACTTAATGTCAAATCTAAATGATAAGGTTAAAATAAGAACCTAAACTTGTATAAATTTTATTGGATGAGAGGATTTCGAACCATCCCCACCTTAGCTTAGAAATATATCAATTTGGATCTATTTAAAACAGAACATGACTTTATAATAAAATAATATTTTTAGTTATTCCAAAGGTTCCCCTCTCCTCCCTTATAAAAGGACACCTCCTCCCCCTCTTCCTCACACCACATTGAGCCTTCCAGCTCGTCCAACCCCTCCCACTTTCTCCTCTCCACTTCCCTAGAGACATCCTAGAGGTCCTGGTCTTATTCAAAGACCAATTTTAGTGCCCTAAAAGAAGGTCTCAAAGAAGAAATTCAAAGAAGAGGTAATGTCTGTTACCGATTCTTTCATCTTTATTTCTTCTTCCACTTATTATTATTTAGTTGTTTCATTATGAATTGATAACATAAGTATCACTCATATAATTATATGTTATTATAAGTGTGAAACAACCCTATTTCACCATATATCCGTCCTACGGAAAAAGAAATCACTGCGCGTGCGTACGTACGGAATACCGTCTCCACGCCGTGGTGTAATCTATTTTCCACCACCACCTTACTTGGATGGGTATAATGGTGTAAATAATGACTATATATGACTATTATAAAGTGATATTGATTCTTAAATAGTATAAATATAGTCCAATACAATTCCACGATCATAGAAACAATATCATCACTCGTGCGTACGTACGGAATACCGTCTCCACGATGTGATGCGACTCGTTCTACATGATATTCATTTCATAATGATTATATAAATGAATTGGATGAATTAATATGATATATATAACACTAATACCATTCTAGAATTGAGGTATCTATAACCTAAATAAAAGAATAATAATTTATTCGACAAAACACACATAAGAACAAAAAGTTATAAACACTCGAATAACGAGTAGCAATGAAATATTATTACTAAGAAGCTAAGAATATGACCATATATGATATCATAAAAATAATTATGAT
The DNA here is from genome assembly GCA_963277665.1 of Viscum album. Lineage (NCBI taxonomy): Eukaryota > Viridiplantae > Streptophyta > Magnoliopsida > Santalales > Viscaceae > Viscum > Viscum album. The sequence continues at coordinate 2,133,209,012 of OY728147.1, read as the reverse complement.
TCTGGAATAAGTCAATAACAATATTTATATCATTATACAGGAGGTTCGTACACTTACAAAGCAAGTCGGACCTAAGGTAAGGGAAATATCACAATCTCATTTTTATCCGAGATTGTTTATACGTTGGTATTTACTAGGGTGTATTTTATCATCCACATCTATTTTTCCTCAATATGTAATGTTATTTCCATCCACCTACAATTGTTTAAATCCAATTTTACCCATTGGTGAGTTTTTGGTAAAAGATATGAAAGGAATCTTTTGTCGTTTTTCGTACGAGATATTTTTTGACTTTTCCGACAAAAGTACGAGAAAAATGTTTTTTGAACTTATACGGCATGAATGGATTTTTAAAACATTATTTCCAAGAAGCTTCCTTTACAAGTTTTCAAGTTTATTTCTAATGAACTTCTTTTAGTTTAGAATTGTACGACATGTTAAGAAAGGAAAAGTGTTTTTGAAGCAGAAATGATATTTTCATCAAGAATGGAGTTCAAGTGTTTTATCAAAATTATTTTCCATCTAAGATAATAAGGGTTTCTGTTTCTATCCCTATTATTACATTGATTTGATTATGTTGTCACAGAATTATGTTTTTATGAATTCCTTTATCTTATATGAATTGTTTTATGATGTCACGATGTTTAAGATTCCCATTTTTATTACATGGGTTATGCAATGATGTATGATTTATGATTTTGTGGAACACATAAGAATGATATAATTATGAGATGGGTGGGACCTATATCTCCCTATAATGAATTGGGTAAAGATTTTATTTCTCATGAGATAGACATGGCTGGAACGGTAGGTTATACTGGTTCAGTGAAACAGGACTGAAACGAGGGTGACTTGGTTCAGAAAGGGACTTTGTCCACTAAGATAGTCTTGGCAATGAGTCTTTACTAACAAGAAATGATTCTCTATGATTATTTGTGTATGGCATAATGTTTCATGATTTATGTTATGATTATTTTTATTACATTTCACTGCCTTGGTTTATCCCATGTTATGAAATTATGATCTCTTTTGCAGGGTAAGATTTCCAAAAGTTATGTCCTTATGTATACAATGTGATTGATCTTTATTTTGTTTACTCTTACTGAGCATTTGAGCTCACCATTTTGTATGTTTTATTTCCCCAGGTCAGGAAGAAAGTTTTTAAGTAGGATATGCCAAAAAGTGACTCTAGATATGATGAAATAAGTGGGAGGCAAAGTAGATACTTTATGAACCAGTTGTTTATGTTTTCCTAGTTTCTAAAAACACTATACCTATACTTTCCATTCGTGGTTTTGTTATATGTTATAATAATTATGCTTCAATTTTTATGTATGATCAATGTATGTAATGTATGGGTCATTATAGTTGGTATCATAGGAAAGGAATAGTCAACCTTTGGAAACTAGGATGTGAAAGCCTTAGTAAGAACCCTAAGGATAAGTCTAAGAATAGATCAAAATCTTAGTGTTTTAGAAATGGACATGAATAACCCAGGATAAGACCTTAAGTGTGAAATTTTATTCTTGATTGTGTGGTTTTCCTATTATAATTAGTGTTGCTCACACTATTCTTCTTGGTATTAGTCAATGGCTGGAACCTGAAGGAATCGTGTTAATGCAGAATGCGACGGGCAATGCAATGATTGTCCCCCTGAGCAACCAAACGTTATGGGAGCTGGAATGAAAATTCTTGTAGCCATGCTCACAGAACATTCTCAAGCTATGAATCATGCAGGAATTTCAAACAAGTAAAGGAAGGAGCAATATTCTGTTGAATCCTTCATGAGGCAGCGTCCACCTTCTTTCAGCGGGTCTACTGATCCATTAGTTGCTGAACAATGGATTAGTACCACTTAAAAGATATTTTCAGTTGTTCAATGTTCTGAACATGATAAATTCATCCTAGTAGTGTATCGTTTGGAAGGAGATGCTGATCAATGGTGGAATCTTATTAAAAATACGAGGAAAAGAGATGAAATTGAGTCCATGGAATGGGACGAGTTCAAGAACTTATTTTTCAAAAAGTACTTCCCTTGTATTCTCCGAACAAAGATGGAGAAAGAGTTTCTTAAACTGAAGCAAAAGGATGATGACTCTGTTGGTACCTATGAAGAAAATTTTACAAGACATGCAAGGTACGATTCTGGTATTATTATCCAACCTAAGAGTAAGATAGATCGGTTCTTTAGTGGCTTAAAAGCAAGTCTTCGACGGGCGTTAGCCATAAGGGACATCAATAGCTACGAGGAAATCATTCAATGTGATCTCAAAGTCGAGATGGATATTGGAGTAACCCATCAGTCATATGGGTTTGATAAGAAGAGGAAAATGGAATTCAAAGGAAAATCTAAAGAGAACACTGAAAAGAAGATGAGCTTTCCCTTATGCTCAAAGTGTGGAAAGAAACATGGAGGGAGTTGTCTTAAAGGGACAAGTAAATGTTTCAAATGTGGAAAGGAAGGTCATCGGGCATTTGAATGCCACGATGATGGGAAGAAGATGTCTAATGATGCAAACAAAGGAAGGGATACACAGAATGAACCTACTACACTTCAATGTTTCAAGTGCAAGGAGATGGTTCATTATGCCAATAAATGCCCTAATCCAAGGGTTGATGATGATGGTCGACATCAACAAACTCTTAAGGCTAAAGACAAAGGAAATTCACATGAAATTTCTATCAGCGATGTGGAGTACGATAACGATGTGGTGAAAGGTACACTTACCATCCACTCTAAAGTAGAAAATGTTTTATTTGATTCTGGATACACCCACTCTTTTATTTCTGAAGAATTTTCTAAGGGTATCACCATATTACCTCATCAATTAGATGTTGAGTTAGCTGTGAAAACACCTAATGGCACAACAGTCGCATCAAAAGTTTATAATTCTTCTCCGATCGAAGTTTGTGGGAAAGTGCTTCCTGCAAATCTTGTGATCCTTCCTATAGTGGAATTTGATGTGATTCATGGCATGGATTGCATTTCTTTATATGGAGCTCATATCAATTGCCAAAGAAGGGAAGTCACATTTCATATTCCAGATCAATCTATGATCGTCTATCAATGCAAGGATGAACATAACCTTCCAGTGGAAATTTCTTCCATCTTATGGGTCTTGATTCCACTAAATGAAGGTTATTTATCTCAAATGGTTGGTGAGAAACTCATGATTAAGAATATTCCCATTGTACGGGAGTTTGATGATGTCTTCCCGGAGGAATTACTGGGACTTCCACCAAATCTTGAATTTGATTTCTCAATAGAACTCGTACCGGGTGCTTTGCCTATTTCAAAGACACCTTATAGAATGGCCCCAATTGAGTTGCAGGAATAGAAGAAGAAACTCCAAGAGAATCTTGATAAGGGATTCATACGCCCTAGTGCGTCACCTTGGGGAGCACCTGTTCTATTTGTTAAGAAGAAAGATGGATCAATGAGACTCTGCATTGATTATCGAGAACTTAACAAGATCACTATCAAGAACAAATATCCTCTCCCACGCATTGATGACTTATTTGACCAACTACGCGGAGCTCAATACTTTTCCAAGATTGATCTTCGTTCAGGGTATCATCAATTAAGGGTCAAAAGGGAGGATATACCAAAGACGGCTTTCCATACAAGGTATGGACACTATGAATTTCTAGTGATGCCATTTGGTCTTACTAATGCCCCCGTTATCTTCAGGGATCTGATGAATAGAGTCTTTAGAGACTATCTTGATCAATTTTTGGTAGTCTTTATAGACGATATTCTTGTCTATTCAAAGATCATGGAAGAACATGAAGATCACTTGAGAATTATATTGAAGACCCTGAGAAAGGAGAATCTTTATGCCAAATTTACCACGTGTGAATTTTGGCTTCAAAAAGTTTCATTTTTGGGTCACATAATCTCAAAAGAGGGAATATCTGTGGATCCAGCAAAAATAGAGGTTATCAAAAGATGGTGGAGACCAACAACAGTAACTGAGATCCGAAGTTTTCTTGGTTTGGCTTGATATTATCGACGTTTTGTGAAAGATTTTTCATGATTATCTAATCCACTCACCAAGTTGACTCAGAAAGGAGTTTAGTTTGTTTGGGCGGAGGAATGTGAAGAGAATTTCAAGGAGTTGAAAATAAGGTTATCCAGTGAACCTGTGCTCACACTGCCCTGTAGTGGAGAAAGGTTTGTGATCTAAAGTGATGCATCCAAGAAGGGATTGGGGTGGGTTCTTATGCAAAATGATATGGTGATAGCTTTTGCCTCACGACAGTTGAAAATCCATGAGCAAAATTACCCAACACATGATTTGGAGTTAGCTACGGTAATCATTGCATTAAAGATTTGGAGGCATTACCTTTATGGTAACAGGTGTGATATTTATACTGATCATAAAAGTTTAAAGTATATTTTCACACAAAAGGAGCTGAATATGCATCAAAGAAGATGGTTGGAGCTGATTAAGGATTATGACTGCTCAATCCATTACCACCCTGGGAAAGCAAACAAGGTGGCAGATGCATTATGTCGACAAAACCATGCTAGTTTATCCATGATGAGGATCACAAAAGATCCAATATTTATGGATTTATAAAAGGATGGATCTTGGAATTATAATGGAAGCGGAAAATCTTATCTTTCTCAAATGAATGTTCAACCATCTATACATGTGACGATTAAAGAGGCACAGAAAGAAGATGTCGAGTTACAAAAGAAGGTGAGAAACATTCCTGAGTTCAACCTTGATTGTGAGGGGATAATAAAGTTCAGGAATCGGGTTTGTGTTCCTCCCATCCCCGAATTAAAGAAGGAGCTGCTGGATGAGGCTCATAGTTCTTCATTCTCTATTCATCCTGGAAGCATGAAGATGTATAGGGACCTGAAAGAGTACTTCTGGTGGGATGGCATGAAAAGAGATGTTGCTGAATATGTCTCTCGATGCTTGGTTTTTCAACAAGTTAATGTTGAGAGACAAAATCTAAGGGGATGTTACAACCATTACTCATACCCAAATGGAAATGGGAAAACATCACCATGGACTTTGTCACAGGACTTCCTAAAACATCCAAAGGCAATAATGCTATCTGGGTCATAGTTGATCGTCTTACAAAGTCTGCACACTTCATTGCTATTAGAGTGGATTTCTCTCTGGATCAGATTTCCAGGATATATTTAAAGGAAGTGGTAAGATTGCATGGAGTAACACTTTCTATTATATCTGATCGGGATCCGAGATTTACCTCGAAGTTCTGGAAAAGTCTTCAGCATACTCTTGATACAGAGTTGAGATTCAGCACTGCTTATCATCCTCAGACAGACGGTCAGTCTGAGAGAACAATTCAAACCCTAGATGATATGTTGAGAGCTTGCTCTATGGATTTCAAAGGTGGTTGGGTTCAACAACTACCTTTGGTGGAATTTTATTATAAAAATAGCTTTCAATCCAGTATTCAGATGTCTCCTTATGAAGCTCTCTATGGAAGGAAATGCAGGACTCCAACTTGCTGGGATGAAGTTGGGGAAAGAAAGCTATTAGGACCTGATCTCGTTGATGAAATGGGAGAAAAGGTCAGATCTACTCAACAACACATAAGAACAGCTTAGAGTCGACAGAAAATCTATGCCGACAACCGAAGAAAAGACCTAGAGTTTGAAGTGGGTGATAAAGTGTTCTTACGAATAGCTCCCTGGAAGAGGGTTATGAGATTTGGAAATCAGGGGAAGTTGAGCCCTAGATATATCGGTCCTTTCGAAATACTGGATCGTGTTGGGAAGGTATCTTACCGATTGGCGCTTCCACCGAATCTCTCTCAAGTTCACGATGTGTTCAATGTATCTCTCCTGAGAATGTACATACCTGATCCTTCACATGTACTCAGCTCAGAAGTTGTACCACTGGAGCAAGATCTTTCTTATGAAGAACAACCAATAGAGATTCTGGATCGTAGTGAAAAAGTCCTACGAAACAAGACCACTTGATTGGTGAATGTTTTATGGTGGAACCACCAATTAGAAGAAGCTACATGGGAGCTTGAGGATATGATGAGGGAGAGGTATCCTCATCTGTTTGTTACAAAGTGACGAATTTCGAGGGAGAAATTTATTTTAAGGGGGGTAGAATGTAACACCCGAGACTTTTATGTTATATAAATCATCAAAGGAATCTTTTTCTACACAATACTTTCTTGGCTTGCTTTACACGAAATCGCGACCTTCCTCGATAGCTTGCGTCGTACGCAATACCGAGTTTCACTAAACAACGACATGCTATTAAAATATTATTAATACTAGCCATTATGAATATTAATAACCACTTTTTGAAATTTTATAAATTTTATTTTTCAAAATGGACTTTATTTTTGGATTCAGAATATCAATATTAGCCTAGGGTGAAATTTTGGTATTTTTCTGAAAACTTTAAATTTTTGATGAATAGTGAAACCACTAAGTGGTAGTTAAAAAACTGTATTTTTCATAAAACATATTTTTACCGCTTCAGTGATTGGAATTTCGAAAATCCGAGAGACACAGTTAATATCAAGGACTAAAATGTGGATCAATGAGATGAAAATAATTTTTGGTAAATAGTAACATTTTACTTTTTTTTACCGCGGTTCATAGTAAATAGGATAACTAAGGGTAAATATGATATTAATATTACCTTAACACATGTCCTAATTCTATTGGATAAGTGTAATTCGACCAAAAACAACCTTATAAATATAATTTGACCATTTAGGTCCACTTGGATTAGATTATGACATTTAATATTATTTTCCTTAATGAATAGGTAAAATAGTTAAAATCAATGTTTAATAACTAAAACATTTTTAATATGGGGTTATACATAAGATAAATTCGACTATAAATATTAATTAGAAAGATAAAAAGATTTCCTACATAATGGTATTTTATTTGTAAATTTTAGACATTAATTAATTTAATTTATTTATGACACAATGATGATGCAGTAATTATCTTATTAATGAAATATTGACATAATTGATGTTATAGTCACCATAATAAATGAAATTTGAGACTTTATAAGAATCCCAAAAATTTTCTAGGTTAATATGACATGTTAGTATTGATTTAATTAACTTGGTTTGAACTAATAATTCTGTTATGATTTTCACAAAAATGAATTACTAAATAGTGTCAAAATTGACATAAAATAGTTTTTAAAACAAATATTATATTAGTAATTGTTATTTTATTTATAAAAATCTATTGTTCGGCCAAATTACATAGATAAGGTTATATATATTAATAATAAACAAATTGGGGTTCGTTTGGCTGCTTATAGTAAGTTTATTAACCTTATAGTATAAGAACACAAGAAGACATGGTAAACGTAAAATTATTTAACTTAATGTTAAATCTATATGATAAGGTTAAAATAGGAACATAAACATGTCTAAATTCTATTGGATGAGAGGATTTCGACCCATCCCGACCTTAGCTTTGATATATATCAATTTGGAGCTATTTAAAACCGAAATTGACTTTATAATAAAATAATATTTTTAGTTATTCCAAAGGTGCCCCTCTCCTCCCTTATAAAAGGAAACCTCATCCCCCTCTTCCTCACACCACATTGCGCCTTCAAGCTCGGCCAACCCCTGCCACGTTCTCCTCTCCACTTCCCTAGAGACATCCTAGAGATCCTGGTTTTCTTCAAAGACCAATTTTAGTGCCCTAAAAGAAGGTCTCAAAGAATCACTTCAAAGAAGAGGTAATGTCCGTTATCGATTCTTTCATCTTTATTTCTTCTCCCACTTCTTATTATTTAGTTGTTTCATTATGAAGTAATAACATCAGTATCACTAATATAATGATATGTTATTATAAGTATGAAACAACCCTATTTCACCATTTATCCATCCTGCGGAAAAAGAAATCACCGCGCGTGTGTACGTACAGAATACCGTCTCCACGCCGTGGTGTAATCTATTTTCCACCACCACCTTACATGGATGGGTATAATGGTGTAAATAATGTCTATATATGACTATTATAAAGTGATATTGATTCTGAAATAGTATAAATATACTCCAATAAATTCCACGATCATAGGAACGATATCATCACTCATGCATACGTACGGAATATCGTCTCCACGATATGATGCGACTCGTTCTAAATGATCTTCATTTCATAATGATTATATAAATGAATTTGATAAATTAATATGATATATATTACACTAATACCATTCTGGAAATTAGGTATCTATAACCTAAAGATAATAATAAGAATTTATTCGAAAAAACACGCATAAGAACAAAAAGTTATAAACACTCGAATAACGAGTAACAATGAAATATTACTACTAAGAAGCTAAGAATATGACCATATATGATATCATAAAAATAAGTATGATTCTGGAATAAGTCAATAACATTATTTAAAGAATTATACAGGAGGTTTAAACACTTACAAAGCAAGTCGGACCTAAGGTAAGGGAAATATCACAATCTCATTTTTATCCGAGATTGTTTATACGTTGGTATTTACTGGGGGTGTATTTTATCATCCACATCTATGTTTCCTAAATATGTAATTTTATTTCCATCCACCTACAATTGTTTAAATCCAATTTTACCCTTTGGTGAGTTTTTGGTAAAAGATATGAAATGAATCTTGTGTCGTTTTTCGTACGAGATATTTTTTGACTTTTCCGACAAAAGTACGAGAAGAATGTTTTTTTAACTTATACGACATGAATGGATTTTTAAAACATAATTTCAAGAAGCTTACTTTACATGTTTTCAAGCTTATTTTTAATTAACTTCTTTTAGTTTATAATTGTACGACATGTTAAGAAAGGAAATGATTTTTTGAAGCAGAAAGTATATTTTCATCAAGAATGGAGTTCAAGTGTTTTATCAAAATTATTTTCCATCTAAGATAATAAGGGGTTCTGTTTTTATCCCTATTATTACATTGATTTGATTATGTTGTGACAGAATTATATTATTATGAAATCCTTTATCTTATATGAATTGTTTTACGATGTCACGATGTTTAAGATTCCCATTTTTATTACATGGGTTATGCAATGATGTATGGTTTATGATTTTGTGGAAAACATAAGAATTGTATAATTATGAGATGGGTGGGACCTATATCTCCCTCCAATGCATTGGGTAAATATTTTATATCTCATGATATAGACATTGCTGGAACGGTAGGTTATACCGGTTCAGTGAAACAGGACTGAAACGAGGGTGACTCGGTTCAGAAAGGGACTTTGTCTACTAAGATAGTCATGGAAATGAGTCTTGAATAACAAGAAATGATTCTTTATGATTATGTGTGTATTCCACAAAGTTTCATGTTTTATGTTATGATTATTGTGATTACATTTCACTACCTTGATTTATCCCATGTTATGAAATTATGATCTCTTTTTCAGGGTAAGATTTCCAAAAGATATGTACTTATGTATACAATGTGATTGATCTTTCTTTTGTTTACCCTTACTGAGCATTTGAGCTCACCCTTTTGTATGTTTTATTTGCCCAGGTCAGGAAGAAGGTTATTAAGTAGGATATACCAAAAAGGGACTCTAGATATGATGAAATAAGTGGGAGGCAAAGTTGATGCTTTATGAACCAGATGTTTATGTTTTCCTAGTTTCTAAAGACACTATACCTATATGGTCTTTTTGTGGTTTTGTTAAATGTTGTAATAAGTATGCTTCAATTTTTAAGTATTAACAATGTATGTAAAGTATGGGTCGTTATATTAAGTCTCGCCCAGGTATATTGTTGCCTATAGGTTGTTCGTTTCCTATGTGAAACCATGTCGTGCATACACACATGCACGACCAAGACTTGCGCGCCAACTTTATTTTTGTTCCTCTCTCCCATTAACCTCTCCTATTCATGATATTAGGACTCTAATTCCTTTTCAAATCAATTTATTGCATGGTTCCTTTGTTGGATTCATTATCTGAAAGATGTTCTATGAGAACATCTCCCAAAACCTTGTGACTTACAAACTTTATGTCACTACGATTAGAGGTTTCTTCCATATAACCTCATCCTTTAGGATGAAAAGATATTTTGATTTAGGGAATCATCCATAATTGTAAGCCCCAACTCCCCTTAACATGGGCCTCCTTCTCAGGAGTAAGCCCCAGTCATAATTTCTTTAACATTGGGTCTCTTTCTCAGGAGTAGTCCCCAATCCTAATGTCATTATCATTGGGACTCCTTTTCAATAGTTAGCCCCAGTCATAATTTCTTTATCATTTGTTATCCTTCTCATGAATATGCCCCAGTCATAATTTCTTTTATCATTGGGCCTCCTTCTCAAGATTAAGCCAAAATTTATATGTCCCCATTATTTTTTTCATCCTCCTTAGGAGTATGCCCTTGGATAATACTCCAAATATCCATAAAGCAAAAAAAAAACCTTTATGTGCCCTTCTTCTGGGATTCTATCCTAAAGTATGTCATGGTCTTCATCTACTTGGGAAGTAATACATACATATGCCCCACATGATTTTTCATGACTAAATCATTCCAGTCACAATCATCAGGTTTACTGATACATCTTTTTTCTCACATTGAGCAAGACTCACATGATCTTATAGTTTAAAAGTAATCACAATATCTCTTTTAGTGCCATTAACCATGCATAAGACCCATTTTTCATCACCCTAACTACATGGACTTTGACATCTGCCTTAAAAGTAGAGTATATATAAATCCTTTAAAAGTTTCAATCCAATATTTCATTAATTATTTCCCATCCCATATGACATTAAACTATATCCTTCTTTTCGAACTCTATGTGTTCTTATTACTTTTTAACGAGGATACGTAGGTAGCCCATCTATGGGTATGATCCCAACTCTGAAATAATCCCCCTCTTTATGAATGACAGTAAACATCAAGTGCCCCACTAAGTGGATTTAAAACCAGCATGGTCATCATAATGACCATGTGATTTCTATATAATGTATTGAAGGTTACAATTGACTAATAATATCTAATACATATAGATGATTCTCCATTGATGAAGAACCTCAAATACATATAAATGATTCTCTAAATTCCATACATATCAATCATTTATTTCCAAATCTAATGGAAAACTCTTTTTTATGATTGGTGAATTAATAAGTATTCATGAACTTAACATAAATATTTAACAGAGTCCCAGAGTAAGAAATAATTACGCCCAAAAAGGTGTCATGAGCCTGAACTCCCATACTATTGACCAATGAAAATTATTATGCCTTATCCGTCCACAACTAATGAGAAATTATATTTGGAATGTAGGTCAAAATTTATATAGAATCAATGGGTATTTATGGTTCAATGAATATACGCGTTAGAAACTGATTGTAATGTTTGAACCATAATCAAACAAGGTAATCCCCATTTCTAAATGAAACAAATAAAATGGTAAACCCGACGTGGTTATTTATACAAGTTAAATGATGTTTTACTTTTTATTAGGCCCCTATTAAACTCAATATGAGGGTCATCAAAGCAATCAATAACATATGTTCTCATTCAAAAGATGTAGTCTATCCAGACATATCTTGATTATGTCTGAAATATCAAACAGGGACTCTTTTCCAATATCTCTCAGCAACAAAAAATTTCTTCTTTATGGTTTACACCAGTGAATGCCTCTACAGCTACTCCTACTAGATCCTAGTCCACTATAAGGACGACATGACCTACTCAGAATATTCAACAATGGGTCTCAAAAGCATTGGTGTGGGAATACCATCAACATGGTACCATACCGACTCTGGAGGCCGCTCGACAAGCCCTCAATGTAAACCACTCGCCCTAGTTTTCCGGACCGCGACAATCAGTGGTCATGATGTATGTGGTTCCAACCACCATCTCCAACCATTTCAGGTCTTTATCCTATAAACACAATAAACAGTCCCTCCCATATTACAGGGAGGTGGATCAAGAGGACACTGATGGCCTCAGTTCAAGAAAACACGAGTCATTACTGGGACTCCCACCAATAATCACCACTATACTCGTGCAGTAGTGCACCCTCAACATGATGAGGGTATCCCATCTGGGTGTTTGGATTAGGTTCCTCAGACCCGAGCAAGCAAGAAGAACTGTCATAAGAGAAATTCGGCCAACATGGAGAAGTTTATTACCTCTTAACCCTCCAAATATTTCCATCAACCTAACATGATAGTAAATAACGAGCAGGAATATACACCCATCCATCCTAATTTTACTGCCAAGGAGACTCATATGGTAGTTACACACTAATCCCTGTAGGAAATTTCAACGGAGTACTATAGGAAGACACATAAACCTACAATTCATCATGCTAACCAAAAATATCGTTTGGTAGCACCTGGAGATGTCAATTGGAAATCTCCAATGACAAACAAGAGTCAGACACAACTTTCTACCCCCCCCCCCCCCACCAAATGAGTAATTTCTAAATTCACTGATTGGAAAAGGATGACATGAGTAGGAACACACACTGACTCCCAACACAGAATGGATGTATATTCCCATTCTGTCCGCTAATATCACCATGTAGATTCTGAAAAAGGTGATAGTTCAGAAGAAAATACATGCTAATATTCTGTATACCTTTCAGAAGATTATAACAATTTTAGCGACATCACAGGGAAAGAAACATAAATCTATCTCTCTTACTAGAGTGAATACTCAACATGTCACACTAGAGAAGATACATACCTCTGTTTCAGTCCATGAGGTTCATGGGGCATACTCCTCCATGTCATTTGGATAATCAATTCGTGCACATACACCTGATTTAAATAGATATAGTCATCTTAACATGACCATTTCTCCTGATCATGCACATACACCAACCCATAATAACCACTTTCATCAAAAAGTGGCTTCCAAATTGAGTGAGAAGGCATCCATGTAAAAGATCCATCAAGGAGAGTTAAAAATCAAGATCTAATCTAAAATTAGTCCTTGATTAATGCTGGTGTCTTTGAAGCCCTCAAACAATTATCTGTTACAAAACAAGATTCTCCTCTCTCATTTGAAATTTCCATATATAAAAACAATACTCATGAAAGTCTTCATCAATAACTGCCTCACGAAGGCTTTCTTAATGACAATTCGGTCAGTAATTAAGCATCATCCTGAAATGGGTGCCATGATAACCCACTACGTGGCCAGATGACCACGGAGAGAAATGTTTCCTCTTTTGATGTAACCCACCATGGTAGTCCTCCGCAAGATGACGAATTTAGCTGTGAAAGTCCTCTCCATAGTAGTAATTCACATTGCCTAGAAAGTTATTCAATGGACAATTCCACACCAATAATAACCACTTATCTTGAGGCATTGAAAAATGTGAATCCAATCATGTCTCATGCCTTATCGCTATCAGATGAAATACTTTCTCAATCTGAAGACAACCCAGGGTGTATGTAATTCTCCGAACCACACCTGGGTCGTTCATCATCTAATTTGAAACATGAATTCACTACCAATATTGTTGAATCTGATGATGCAACAAAGAAGAACAATCATTGGCCCAATCAGGTAGAATAATCATCATCAAATGACAAAGAGAAAGTGCTGAATATGAGAAACGAATTGCCGAAAGATGAAATACCAATCATGTTTTGGCCTTTGGCTAACCCTCTGTATGATATTCTAGAAATGATGACAGAATATTGTATTCACGATATTTTTCTCAACATATAGAAAACTCTTTGTCACTTAAAATAGAAATTATTACCGTATGATGAATATCAAAATTGTGTTATTGAAATATAAGGGTTGAAACTCCACATTGACTTGGCATCTCTCTCAGTTTCCCAACATCCATAGTTTAATAACTTATAGAGATCCCTTCAATGTAGATTCCTTTGAACATTAAAAAGGATTCACTAGTTAACTTAAAAATCCCCATCTGGTATTAATATCAGGGGATGGGGTGTTCATGGAGCATTGAATTTCACTATTCTATACTGTCAACAAAGCCCGCCAAAGGTGGTATCATTCAATGATACTACCCTTGGATGGACACATTTAACTGGTATTAGATGTAATCAATGGATTTCTCAATAACATGAATCAACTAGTTATTCCCAAACTCAGGCATATAAAGAACAAGTTGTTGAAATACCCTTTCATCAAGAAAATGAAAATATCGAATCTGCTTCTCATTTAGAGCATTCATATCAATAGATGATAGAGGTGTCAGAAATAATATAATGGTAATCTGAGGTAGGTGAAATGAGTGGGTTTCAGAAGATGCATCCGGCAAATTTCCAGTCTAAAATCAGATAAAACATGATAGATTTTATGAATTCTTCAGATGTAGCAGCTCAAGAGCCACCCCAGCTAGCCATGTAGAGGACTATTTTAATCCAACCCTTGGGATCATAGATAGGATTTGAGGAGTTGAGCAGGAAAAACAAGAATAGTCCCAGTCCACCGGACTGGGGGATTTTTCAAATTCTCAATCTCTTCCTCGGAAAAATTTAATCTTCTCTCGATTAGGGATAAATCCACAAAAGGAAAGTAGGGACGAATTATCTGGAAATTCCTTCCAAATTATAGATCAACAAGATGTTCGAGAGGGATCTACCAAACAAAAGACAATGTCTCATAAAGGACAAGGATAAAGAAATTATCACAAAAACACTGAAATATGGGATAAAATGCATTATGCATCAATAAATGTCGTCAATTCCAGTGTCACTGATCCACTAGAATATGAGGATCACTCAGAGTAATCAGATGAAGAAATTCATGTTCAAGAGGTTGTACACATGGAAACAAATAAAGGAGGTGTGCATACTAGAATCCGGAGGGTTTCCCAGAGGCAAGGCATTCCTTCAGGTAATACCCTTCCATTCACTAGAAATACACATGCCATGTAAAAGGGTAAAAGTTTGGTTACATCCCACCCTACATCTAGAGAAGGCTAATCACTCTCATTAGAGGAATGATTCACACAACAAAAAGAAGAAATTAAGGAGTTAAGTATGCTAAATACATAACTACTTCAAGGTAGTATTCCTCCTAATCATGATATAGTAAATAAATCAATGTAATATGTTGAATCTATTGGAATGGATCAAGAATATATCAATTTACAAGTACACCCTCATAGGTCCAATCTTATTGGACACACGCGACAGCAACCAGTAATACTACCATCAGGGGAAGTACCAGTCGCCACACCCATCCAAACACCAGTTATTTCACATGTTCAGGTCAAAGCTCAACCATATGTTTCTCAAAAAACAATGACTACCATTGGTTCATTAACATCTCGGTTGGATGCTGTGGAAGGAAAACATTCACCAGTTCAACCATGAAAGAGAGCTTACCGTAAATGGGTAGATGCAATTCCTCCCCCATCAAATTTTCTGAATATCACATTCCCAATTTTTAATGGTTTGGGATATCCAGAACAACACATAACAAATTTTTTCTATCATTTTGATCCTATGATGGGAACTCCTCAACAAACAAGAAGCAGTTAAACATAGTCGTTTTTGTATTCATTACAAGGAACATATTTTTTCTGGTATACAAGTTTGCAATCTCGGTCAATTACTGGGTGTAAAGATCTTTGTCACAAATTCCTTCTTCAATTTATCACAACATTAACAAAGAAAACATTTTTTTATTTTAACCATTGTACAAAAAGGGAAAATGAAAGAGTTTTAGATTTCTTTGCTCGCTTGAAGGGATTAACATATTCCTTATGTTTTTCACTCCATTAAGAAGAGTTGCTTCCAATCTATGTAGAAAATATCCATGATGAATTATGAAAACCATTGATCCCTATGAAATACAAAGGAGGTTTTGGATACCTTACTTCAATCACTAACCTGATAGAATACTCTCTTATAGATACTAGGGCTAAAACGTTTGTTATTAGATCAGCTCTGGGAAGGAGAATAGGGAAAGAAGACACTTCTACGGTTACACGTAAATAATCAACTATACCTTCTTCCACATCAAAACCATTATCATATTGAAGGGCTCTACCTTTTGATCATCAAAAAAATGGACGCCTCATCAATATGATCAATGAGATCAAAGTCGGAAGCAGTATGAGGATCTAAAGAACAATGTTTATTATTTATGGAATGAAAAAGTACATGGTTACTTCATCTCGGCACTAGAAAACAATTTGGTTCTGTTTCCAAGGCCCAAAATTCCAAACCCGGAATGATATGTAGACCTCCCAAACAAATGCATATTTCATGAGGTGTCGGGGCATCCCATTAAAGAGAGTTTTTTCTTCAAATCCCTCATTCAATAGATGGAGGAATTTGGAAATGTAAAACTGGAAGGTTCTTTAGCCCAGGTAGCATGTGTTACTACTATTGATCAAGAGGAAGAAGTCGAGTGGCATGAAGTCAAATGTAAAAATTTGTAGAAATATGATGATTGGATGGTCAATAATATGGTCAACTAAGCTCATGCTATTTTACGAACACAATTGAATCAACCAACTAAGTCATATGCTATTTCTACAACATAAAAAAACCCTCCATCAGAATGAAAATCCTCAATGAAGTGGCGAAATTTGATGTAAGAATAGAATTCAGAAAAAGATGAGATTGTGTCAATGCTTATGTTGAATTCGACTCTGGAAGATTTTATGCCATCTACATCAAAAGTACAGACACCGCCCCACCAACCAGCACAGCCTGAACTGGTTCATCAGGCAAAATAATTATCAGATGAAGAATTGATCTTTGGTTTTGTTAACATGATTCATTTGACGGATCCCTATTTAAAGGACGGTTCGATCAGAATGAGCCTATGTTCTTTGTATATAACATACGAATTAGAGGAAATGACAAGGGTCTAGGATACATGGGAAGATGTGGATATTCTAGAATCGACTATTTCAATCCTACCCCTTCTAGAACTGTATATGTGGAAGAAACTCATGGAAAATCCCTTCAAGAGGCTCAACAAGAAAAACGAAGTACTTCCCCACTTGGAAAATTTGGTCCTGACATAGTAATTTTGAAGGTCCAGTTAGAGGTTACACCTTCTTCCTCTCAAAAAATTGGTAGACATAGTCGGTCGAATATACCAAATCAAGGTGTGTTTCTAATTACTTCCCCAATACAGGATGCATCTACTACTAAAGCAGCATCATCCATCGAACCTTAAAAACCACATTTTCATGATGGAAAATTCAGAACTTTGGACCCAATGAATGATTTCTAGAAACATTTGTCCAATTACCAGCCAAGTTATTAAATTTGGATGCCTTGAATATATCAAGAGATCTTCTAGAGGTTCTTATTGGGGCCTTGTGAAGCCCTCCAGAAATAGAAAATTATATTGTTGTGGTGGAGGTCTACCATATAGATAATTATCTTTCATAATGCCATACAATGATATTGTTTATAGATGAAGATGATGATGATGTTTTACATGGACATATCAGACCTTTGTATCTATCTTCGAAAGTCAATGGAATATTCATCCGATGAGATTTTTATTGACAATGTATTAGTAGTAAACCTCTTTCCTATTCATACACTTCGTTGATTAGGCATCACCAGATCTGATTTATATCCTTCTACATTGATTTTGCAAGGATATGATATGGATGAACAAGAACCTCTATGTGATATTACACTCAAAATTCAGTTTGGAGACCTTGTATCTAATTATTATTTCATGGTTGTTCTTCAGGACACAACTTTCAAAATTTTTCTTGGAAGATCTTGGCTTCATCCACATGTTTTTGTACCTTTTTTATACCATCAATGTCTCAAATATAGTTTCAAGGATCAAATTGGGACATTTTATGGTTACAAGGCCCCATTCATAACATGTGATTCCTAATACATTGAGGCAGAATTTTATTACATGAAGGGAAAGGAAAAATCCATAACATAGAAGATCACCAAAGTTAATGTTCCAAACGGTATGGAAAAGATTCTAGAAAAACAATTCATACATTTGAGTAAATATTATGTGTTCCATATTAGTAAAATTGAATGGATAGACCTATATCCAAACACCCATATGAAAAATTCCATAATGTCAATTACGGAAACCACACCAGAAATCCATGGAGAAATTGTTGATTCTCCAAGCAGTGATGAAAGCATAAATGGAGATGTCTTTATTTTATCCGTTGAAATCCATAAATTTTATACATCATCAACCAGGCCATAAGAAGTTATAGCAATACTATAGGGAAACAATGATGTCAAATCTCAATCCATCATCTCCTCTATATCACCCCAGGAAGACCCTTTATCATCAAAAATGTCAAAAATGGAAGCCTATTCTTCAAGATGTTTAAATTTTAACATCTCCACAGACCATGAAAATTATGCTTTGTCATCTACTATGCATGATGAAACAGAAGAAGTAACACATATTGAAGATGAAGAGGGAGATATCATGGATTCCCTTCTATAATTTGAAGAGGGTATCTCTACCACTATGGATGAACTCATAGAAATATATCTAGGTACAAAAGAAGATCCACATCCCACCATAATTAGTGCATCCATGACTCTTGAAGATCATGAATTGTATACTTAATTTCTAAAGAAAAATCGAGATCTATTTTCATTGAGTTATACAGAAATGCCATGTCTTGATCCCGTTGATTCCACTAATAATTTGAGTTTTCCATAAGAACATTAAGGATTCAAGGAAGCATCAATAAGAACACACTCAACTTATGCCTCCAAAATTGAAGATGAAGTTGATATGATTATCAAGGATAACTTCATTAGAGATGATCAATATCCTAATTGGCTGGAAAATATTTTCCTTATGAAAATGAAGAATAGAAAATTTAGAGTTTGCATTGACATCAGAGATCATAAAAAGCATTATCCCAAGGATGATTTTCTAGTTCAAATCACAAAAATATTAATTGATGCAACAACTGGCTACAATGCTCTTTCCTTCATGAATAGTTACACTTGTTACAATCAAATACGAATTTTCACAGAATATGAGGAGTCTACCACCTTCAGAGCTCCTCAAGGTGTGTTTTACTATTGGGTAATGCCCTTTGGCATGAAGAATGATGGTGAAATGTATCAACGTGCCGTGAACCATAACATCAAACACTTTTGAGGAAATGTTTTAATGTTATATGGATTATTTTTTTTGTTCAATCCAGAAAAAATTATGATCACTTGGCTGATCTAGAAATCATATTCAACAAACATCGACAACAGGTTTTAAAGATGAATCCCATGAAATGTGCTTTCGGGGTAACCTTTGGAAAATTTATCAGCTTTGTTGTATGCTATTGTTGTATCAATGTTGATATTGGGAATACAAAATCAATCCCTGACATGTATCCTCCTGGAAATTTGAAGGAATTAAGTGGAAATCAATGAAAATTGGAATATATTAGTAGTTTCATTACCAATTTGGTAGGAAAGTGTTTACCCTTCACCAGATTAATGGAGAAGGGAGTCACCTACCCGTGGACTGATGAATATCAAGAAGAATACAATAAACTCAAGAAATATATCTTGTGTCCACCGGTATTAATGAAACCAATTTAAGGAAGATAAATTATTCACTATGTGACAGCATTATAGTGATCATTGTGTGCCTTCCATTCCAAAAAAATTATTATGGGAATGAAAACAGCCTTTACTATACTAGTCAGACTATGCTTGAAGCTGAAACTCGATATTCAAGTATTGAAAAGTGATTTCTAGCTTTAACCTTTGCAGTTCAGAAAATAAGACAGCACCTGAAACATCATGAGGTCCAAATGGTATCTCACAATAACCGGCTCAAATTTATCCTTAGCGGTCCAATGCTTACAAGACATCTAGCAAGGTGGGTTGTTATTTTGTAGTAGTTCGATATCCAATTTGTGTCTCAAAAGGAAATAAAGGGCCATTCTTTGGAAAATTTCATTTCTGAACATCCTTCTATAGAAGATACAACTTTAAATACTAAACTTCATGATGAGGAATTCTACTCTATTCAATATAATCCTCAAACATGGGAAATTTACTTTGATGGTTCCTCTAGAAGTCCAACAGGGAAGAAAATGGAAGATCCTAAATTCAACATAGTTGGGTTATAAATCATGCTTATTTCCCCAGAAAAGGAAGTTCTACCATATTCCTTCTTATTGTTGAAAGGTGGTACAAATAATGAAGCAGAATATAAAGCTCTCATCATAGGCCTGGAATTGGCGATTCAAGAATAGGTGTATCACTTAACGGTAAAAGGTAATTCAGATTTATTTATATAACAAATCAATGGGAATTTTTCCATTATAAAGGAAGATTTACCACTATTGTGTGAATACTTCAAAGTTTTAATGTCTGAATTTCCCTTAGAACTGACAATTTCTTATGTCCTGAGATCACAAAATGCCCAAGCTTATGCACTGGCTAATGTAGCCACAACTCTGGAAGATCCAAATTGGGACAAAAAAATCCTCAGTATTTCCCATTGTTGTATTGTTTCACCTTTTGCTCAAATAAAAATAGAGGAAATCAATGAAATAATTCCCATTTCTCAACCATATGGTCATACAATAGGATTTATGACACCTTTCAGAGAATACCTTCAAAATGTAACATTCCCACCTGATATTGTCAGGAAAGAACCTGTGTGATGACATGTGGTCAATTTCACTCTTTATGATAGCTCAGATCACGAATGAATTATCTACAAGTGAGGTTTTGGAGGAATTAACGTTAGATGTATTGATTGTGAAGAGACAATGGCTATCAGGAATCAAGTACATGCAAGAGCTTGTGGTGCTTACCAGTCTGGTTAAAGACATTCTGGTCAAATTCGAAGGAATGGATTCTTCTGGCCTTCAATGATGAAAGATATTGGTGATTCCACTATGAATATACATTCTATCCAAGTATTTTCCAACTTCATTCATCAACCTCGAATGTTTCTTCATATGGCTAAATACTCTTGGCCATTTGAAACATGGGGAATGGATGCAGTAGGACCATATCCAATGGCTACGACTATGCAGTTTAAGAATATTTTTACTACTAATGACTTATTTTTCAAATGGGTATAGGAAATACCTCTCAATGAATTCAATGCTAATATCATTGTTAGTTTTGTCAAGTCCAACATCAATAACCATATTTAGTGTTCCTCAGTCCATATTTATGGATAATGGTACCAAATTTTGTTCATCCGAGTTAAGAAAATTGAATCATGAATACAATATCAGATCCAACCATTAATCATGGTACCATGAAATGACCAATGTTCAGGTAGATTATTTCAATTATAATCTTTCAATCATACTTAAAATGATGGTCGATAATTATAAGAAGTCATGGCCGGATAAACTTTTTCATACTCTATGAGATTATTAGACTACCACCCGCACTGCTAAACAATAAATCAATAATCATTGGTATATGGAACAGAATCAATCTTGCCTATTGAAGTCAAATAACCTTCTCTTATAGTCACCATTTGTGATTAGTTATCTATAGATGAGAAATCTCAAAAGCAATTGGATGAATTGGAATAACTAGATGAAAAAATATTGTTCACACGACATCATTTAGAAGACTATTAGAATAAAATTTCACAAGCATTAAATAAAATTTTTCATATTCATTCATTCATTCAAGGAGAATTTGTATTGGTCCATTGAACCACAATGATACTAGGAATGAATCCTCCAATGCTTGGGAAAATATTAAAATTGACCATACGGAATACATAAGAACTACTCTAATGAAGATTATTCTTTAATCTCAATGGATGGAGAACTCATTACAACTCTATCCAGTACATGATTCTTGAAGAAGTATTTTTTTGTAACAAAAATACACCCATTTTCTTTAATGCAAGACATTACACTGCATAGAACTAGTCCATGAATATGACCTTAACCTTTTTGAACTTTTATGTTGTCCTTGATGAGGGACATTAAACTTCATAGCACTGGTCCATGCATATGACCATAAACTATTTTCACTTTTCCCTTTTTCATGCTTCAGGACATTAAACAACAAAGCACTGGTCCATGCATATGACCTTAAACTATTTGAACTTTTCTATTTTCCTTCCTGCAACAAATTAAAATACATAGCCCCCTCTATCATCCAACATAATGTTAAACTGTGTCCCCTCTATCATCCAACATGAAGATAAACTATGAATCGTCTGAGCCACACTACGTGAAACTGCCAAGATCCCCATGTATTTCAAACATGACATTAAACTGTGATCACCACATGAAAAATTGTCTTTTTTTACTTTGTTTCCATGCGTTCCCTGAGCATCTAACCATGAAGAAGCCCCACACCATCCTTCGTTGTCGCATCTTTCATGACATGATAGTCAGGTCTGTTGCTACCTCTTTTTTCTCAGACCGAGCATGACTCACATGAGCGTAGAGTATGCTTTGACCATGACATCTTCTCTGGGCCACTAACCACACTTATGTCCCAACATAATCTTTGGGTCATTGTCCACAACTACACAGTGATCACGGAATTCATCTCAGTTGAACTACGCAGACTTTGATCCTCACCTCCTAGGCTGGGTACGTAGGAAGCCACATGAGGTTCTAGCCCGAAATCACATTCATCACATCTATTCACCTCCATCTAAAATGATGCTTATCTATGAAGTCCCTGTAAACTGTCTTATTCATACCAGTTCACTTTTTTCCTACATGAT
Organism: Viscum album; assembly: GCA_963277665.1. Taxonomy (NCBI): domain Eukaryota; kingdom Viridiplantae; phylum Streptophyta; class Magnoliopsida; order Santalales; family Viscaceae; genus Viscum; species Viscum album. The sequence goes on along the minus strand of OY728147.1, from coordinate 2,133,186,365 downwards.
GTTAAATTGTGTACATCCCATTGTCATATCTATATGATGTTAAACTATAATGACTCCCATTGACATTGGTGCAAGACATTAAACTGCAGAGCACTTGTCCGTGAATATGAACTTAAATTATTTTAACATTTTTTCATTATAAAAAAAACTACAACAATCCCTAATACACTCACTCGAGGGGACTCATCATTAACATAGTCTCCAACCATGTCACATTTCATGAACTACCTGTGGCTTTATTATCATCCTTCTGAGATACATAGTGACACCTAAGTCTATAATCTTGGGTCCAGCCATAATTTCTATAATGTCTTCTTTACCACTCATATGTACGAACTAAATCTGTATAAAGGGAATTTTAAAAACTACATGCATCTTGATACCCATCCTCATTGGATACGTAGGAATGCTCAAGAATTCCTCGAGTCTAGACCCATGCTTTTGGGCCTTACCCAAAACTCCACATTCGGTCCCATGGCAGAAAAGTCCCCCTTGGAGCACATGTTGTGATATGGAACACCCTGGTCTTTACTCGCATTAGGTTTATAACAAATGAATGATGTGTCGACCTCACTGTGGTCGGAGCTCTATGACCCTAAACTATGATCTTCCATGATCTCATCCTTCATGATAATAAAGTATATTTCAAGAACTACATTTTTACTGATTCTCAATATAATTAGACATATAGTGACATCCATATTCTCAATTCAGGTCACTACCACAACATTATACAAAAAATATTCATGATCTACATTACCATTTTCTTGTTGTCTGGTTGAAAATTGTATGATACCTGAGAGTTCTTTTTCCCAACTACACATCATGCACCCTTAGGTGGCCTTGCATAAGTTGTCTTCAAAACAAACTTGTCAGCCAAAAAATTCTTTTATTTGACTATGAAGAATACGCCATAGTTGTCCATGCATAATTCATCCCCCATAATGGGTATTGTCAAGTATTGGTAGCTTAATTATTAAAAAATAATTCCTCTTATACATTTTAGATCTTTTTCCATGTCATTCCTCAGATTCAAAAATTTCTCAGGTCACATTTTAATATATTCTCCCTCCACACATGAATATGGTAATATGGTTCCAAAAAAATTATCAACAAATGAGTCAATTTCATCCATTCAATCATAGTTATTCGACCTTAAATATTATCCTTTTTATAGTCCAACATGTATGACTTTAAACATCCAATAACATTAGTCATGGTACTCATTAAATTGGGAACCTATAAAGGGCACTTTGAACAAAATTCATGTCCCAGCTCACTAAACATACATTTTGTATTATTTATTAAATATTGAGCAATTAAATGATAATGTATGTAGTGTTTTTTATATAACCATAGTAAAAAAATCAAACTAGTTTTACTAAGACTATTGTCTTGGGTAATTATAAGAGAAAATATCATGAAATTGAAGGTACATGTGATTGAGGATGAACTATTTTTCAATGATGAACAATATTAGAAGAACATCCACTCACATGAGTCTCTTCTATTTTTTCATAAATTTCAGAAGACATTCTATATGATTTCTCATTTGTTTCACAACATCATGTGCTTCATCAGCAGCCACTTGAAGTTCATTTACTGGACCAGCTTCACTCTCTTCAGCTCGACGATGTTCTTCTTTAGAATATTTGAGAGATTTTATACCATCCTCTTGGACTTGTTCCAACGAATAATGAAGCAGGTCAAGCTCCCCAATTACAACATTTAGCTCTTTATGAAGGTGCAACTGCTAAACATTATTCTCCTTGATCTTTTGCATCAGCCCCATCATCTTTGCAGCATGATCAACCTCATATCAAAGGACTAAATATAAAGACACTTGAATCAAGGATGTGATGTTGAGGAAATGTCCCTCTGGAATCCAACAGTATGTGTCTTACACCACTGAACATTCAAACAAGATGTTGTTGGACTTCTTCAGGTGGTATCAGATCCCTCTTCAATGATCAGTTTTCCAATAATTGTTATAAGTAGTTTAATGGTAGTATTACCTGGTCCATTACATTACAATTTATGGTCTATGAGTGTTGAACATGTGTGCATACTTTTACATCATGTGGATGGGTTGTATCAGTGCAGTTTAACATCATTCGATAAGGATGAAAAAGTCACACGAATTATCATAATGCAAATAGGGAATATCTATACTATTGGAGGAGTGAATGGAATGGAAAAAAACTATCTTTTGAGAGGTCGAATAATATTCACACCATATCACATATTCTTGAAGGGGAACTATGTCTAAAATGGATTGAATAGGTTCATAATTCTATGGTTATACATTGGGGGCAAACTTTATGGGTTTCACTTTGTATATCATACGGACTAAAATCAATTCACACTTATTTCTTAAAGATGGATTGGATGTTTTCCAATTCTATAGGTGGTAATATACTACCAAACTAGAATATTTTGTTTTTTACTCATTTTACGATCATGGAGACCTAAAAACTAAAAATCATAGTTTATGATTATTGATTTTAGACCATGAGATCATATTTCACCATTATAGAACATGGAATACAAGGAGGGAGGTACATAGTGTGGAACAATGAGGGTACCCAATGAGAATTCAGACAAAAGAGATTAAATCCACAAAACATGCTCCTCTACGAACGTACATAAAGTTTAATGTAAAAATTCATGGACTCAAATGATTAGTTTAAATTCAAGAGAATAGGATATTAGATCATATTTTATGATCACAGAGTTTAAACATTGAGATAGTATGATTCTTCTATGTAGATAAAAACACAGGAATGACCCATAATCCCTCACGATCCTTGCTCGATGCGATAAACGATGGGCAGAGAGAAACCATACTATACATGGAAACCCTCAGATGCGGAATAGAGGAATTTTGTTAAAAATTTTATAATGATGATGATCCACTTACTCCATGAACAAAGGTGCTCAAAGGGGTCACAAAGAGAGTGTTAAACATCATATTATACATAAGGATGTGAAAAGAGTTGAATCATAGTGTCCTATATTTGGTACATGATGGGGATAAAATATTTATGGAGGAAAACCATTGATCATTTTTGAATCATAGAATCCATATCTTGTGACCTTTGATGGAACCACACAAAATTCAGTCAACCACTAACCATATTTGAAGCACAAGACCTCTCTCAAAATTTATTTTTAATGTCTTTCATGGCATTGGACCAAGATGGTATGAGGGCTATGAGGAAATGAATACAAAACAATATGTTTCATATATGGAATGAAAAATGATGATGTTGAAAATAAAAGAAACATGTGAATCATGGGTATAGAATAAAAGAATTTCCATCAAGAATACTACACTCTAGACCTAGCCCACAACATATATTATTGTATTACAAGGAAATACTAGACAGAGGGATTCAATCATATTCATAATTGGTAGGGTCCATTATTGGGCCCTTGGAAGTGGAATGGAAATGACTCAATTCCAAATTGATAGGATGATAGATATAATTGAATTAATAACTTATGGGATTGACCCCAAGACAAAATTTATGGGAATTCCATCGTATCATATAAGGATGACAATAAAGAAACAAATAGATTTGTAATCTCATTCATTTTTGCATCATGCTATAAGGATAATGATCTGGGACACTACTCATAGGGTAAGTAAATAAATAGTTCATTATAACCTAATGTCAATTAAAACCAGATATGTCTCAACCATGCCCCAAAATCCTAAGAAGATCGAAGGGAAATAGACCAAAAAGTTTATTCCCTCTCATATTAGGACATTAAGGTGTTACACAGTTTATCAACATCCAACCAAGACCAAACAACATTTAACATTTTATAGTATTGGGAAGTTTAACATCATGTACGATAAAGGGGATTTTTACATTTATGGTCAGGTAGAAACGACTGTAAATATTATGTATTCAAATGTCTTTTAGGAAAATTCCATGCAGTTTAAAATCATATTGGGGGATGAAATATATCAAAGAGTAAGGTCATAGAAATTAGAATGTAAGGTGGGATGATACCAATATAGGGGTGTGTCAGGTTTTTCTATATGTTACCCCAATTTTAATGAGGATTAAAAAAGATTCATCATTACCCCACACACTATTGATGAAATCTCAATCTATGGGGTAGGAAAGGGATAAATAGTTGTTTTTCGGTTAGGCCCTAAGACAATATGTGTGGGCATCACTAAATATCCTTAAAGTGTTGGAATCAAGCCACACAATGTACTTTAATCACATGAAGTTTAATGTCATGCGGTAAGTAGTAATTAATAGAATTTTTTTCAATGGGAGGTATATGACCTAGCTATTACATATCTAATGTGAATGATTACTAAAGTGGTATGAAACACACCACACACTCCATGGATAAATCAAGGCCATGCAGATAGATAATATAGAAGGATCCATGATACCATGAAATAAAAAAGGTCATGTAGTTATTATAAAACCCATAATGATTGGATTTAATCTATATATAGACCTTGAATGTCAGGCAGTTTAACATCGTGTAGTTGGGACGATGGTGTGTAGACTAACATCATATGGGATGATAATGTTATCTAATTTTACATCATGTTCCTAGATTGAAAAAAATTTGTTATTCATGTATTTCTTGATGAATTATTTATTGGTTGGAGGAGTAATTCTATCACCATCCAAGGTGAACAAAGTTTTTACCAAATTTGTGTAATCTTTGTGATTGATTAAGGGTCATTCCCATTTGGGCTCCATCATTGGTTGTTTCATACTAGGAACCATAAGTGTCATCATTGAAAATACCATATCACTTAGATGTAAGGAACATTGATTAAAATTGTTATTTAAATATGTTGGTATATTATTCGGATTCCTCTCTTGATGATCTGAGGCTTGATGCCTATTTTCTTCAAGGGATTCTAGTTCGACCAGACTAACATCTCCTACCCTTTTTAAAATCAACAAATCCTAGGTACCCATACAAAATGATTTCCACTGAATCATGATGGGTATACATTCTCTGTCGTAAACACCAGATAATATAGTGTCACCTTGGTGGAATTTTGAGTTTACATCTGATATTCCTAGAGAATGTAGGGGAGCTTCTCATATCAATATTTAATTTTTTGGACTCTGATATTCTTTAAAATGATGGAGATTTTACTTTTGTGTTATGAAATCATCACATTTTTGTATAAATGTTTGTGATAAGTATGGTTGGACCAGATGAGGTACTTGGATTACTATTTCATTCCCTCAGTTTCCTGGAAATTGGTTTCAATATCGGTGACAATAGTGTACAGGACATAGAATCTATGGATAGCGATTGGGCTCAAAAAATAAATTATGGTATGGGACTTTTCATCATTGAGCCAGATCGAACCTACACATTTTTAGAATAAATATATCACAATCTGAATAATCCTACATTGGAATGATGATGCTTGTGGATAAGGTCCCATGACATCATGTAACCTATCCAAAAAAGGAAATAAATAATCGGACTTATGTAAGGGCTCTGGAAGATTATGCACAAAATTGGAATGTATATGAAATGCATGGAACCACTTTTCCAACTTGATAGAGTCACAGACCATAGTGGACCAAAAGTATCCAATCCTCTAAATCTGTTAAGAGTGTTTTGATCAATCTGCATGGGCTCCATATGATTTGGAATTAAATTTTTAATTAACATAGGAAATCTTGACTCCTTGAATAATGTGGGGGATAAATACATCAAACCCTCCTCTACAGAGGATCTCCTCACGTCTAAGACCACTGTGGAGTTTGAACTTTAAGGAATGATGATAATTTCACTCATGATTGGCTCTGTTTTTCTAGGGATTATTGTGCTAGAGAAAACAGGGGAGAAGAGATGTCCAATTAAGGGGTTCATAGAAAAAATAATTGGAATTCAACGGTACATAAGTAGTATCATTTTCTATATCTTATTATACATACTATTTTTCATCATCTTCAAATGAGATAAGAGAAATAACCCATTGATTTTATACATGAAAAAAGTGGTCAAACTAAGAATGATTTGCATGAGTGGTGGTAGGACTGGACATGTGATCATCTGGAACATTATAAGACCAGGGAATAAGAGTGAACTATAATTTATATGAGAACTACTATATTTGTTGTAGAGTTATCTCTGACATGGGAATGAGTTCTGGCATACAGACAACAATGTAACTATTGATCTTCTTAATGGCTAGTTGTGAGTCACCTTTCTCTTGTAGGTGTGAAACGCAAATATCAAGGGAAATATCATGACTATATATGATATATTGATACTCAAAATATATGTTTATTCATCCATATAACAATAATAATGAATAGTGTAGGACAACCTATGTGGCTATAATGAAGACAATGTCATATAAAACACTATTGAGTATGTGATCATTGAGAATTATACCAGTTGGACTCTAGGATTCAATGTCATTATGAATATTCAATCATTAAATATTTTGATCCACTGATAATGTGGAATCATCTATAATTTTATGATCCAGGTAAATCCTAGTGGGTTCTAGATGTGTTGGAAGAATGTCTGATAGGGTGTGGACCTTAAGAGCCTTCCATATAATGAACATGATGTCAAACAATAGAAGTATCACTCCACACCAAGCAAGATGGCATGTCAAGATATAGAAATTCAGAAGATACTTCAGTGGATCTACACATGACACCACCTATATCTTGTGATGCTAATAATAATTCCATAAAATCTATACTACGAAAACTAGTGTGAGGAATCACTTCTTGAAGGAGGAATATCAGGTCTCTGTGTCAAGGATCATTCGACTGTGATAGTAAATAATTTTTTCTATCCCATAATTATTCATATAAGTTAGAAGGGAACAGATTGGTTCTTATAAAGTTGTCACATAGTATACCATAATCTTTCATGAGATATCAGGCATCCAAGCCGGATGATTTAGTAGATACTACTTGATTTACTAAAAATCAACATAAAACTATTCATCCCATATGTATATGACATAGTTCATCATGAGTCTGAAAAATGGATTTATCATTCAATAAATATTTGAAATGAATAAATTTATTTTGTTTAGATGGCCTTGAAATACTCAAATCACATTACGGTAGCTCTGTCGAGGAATATTACTGCTAGAATTATTCTTCTCTAAGTTGATTGTAATTAATATACATCAAATGATTAAGAGGAAAAACATTCTAGAGTTAACCCTGAGGTGACACATCAAGGGGATCATCATTAACTGGTAAGGGGGAGGGAATATGTAATCATTCCCACAATCTATCAAATTTCCTTGATGGTGGTGGTATTTGATCACTAGATCTTCCATATAGTATTACACTAGCTTCCTTAATATTGGCATTAATATCGGGTACATATCATGCTGATAGGTAGCTCATACATTCATCATACCCAAGGGAATTATCTAATAACAGATGGTTCCATACAGTTCCTTGATAGTAATAGACTCTTCCTTTGTATGTTCTATCTGAATTTGACTATACATAGAATATCCAACCACGAATGAGATAGCATGAAATCTAAAAGGAGAATCAATAAAAACCAATGTCACATTATGGAGGAAATAATCTAAGGATAGTTTCATTTGAGATATATTTTTTAGATAGCGAATTATACTCATGTTAATTGAGAATACTTCACAGCACATCCTTACAAGGGATCCCAATCTACCACCTCCTGCACGTACCTATGGAGTTCTTCAGGTATATGGTGCATCATGCATTATAGACTGATGAATCATTTGTTCTTTGTTCGTTTCAATGAAATTTTTTCAAATGAATAGGGTGAAGGTTCCATCACTGAGTAATAATCCAAATCATAATATAATATAGAAGGCTTGGATAATGATGATACAACATTTATTAGAGTTCTTTCCTTGATGGTGATGTTTCTCTCTTTATCCCCAAGATGGTTCTTAAGGGAATTAGAGATCCTTGGCATGGAGATGACAAACATACAAGTTGATGCGGGAGTAGGGTGGACATCCTCAGAGATTGGTTGATACACATGGAGGACCTTCACATGTGTCATTATTGAGGTGAGGAGGACCTCTTCCTTGTAGATTTTATGATGGGGTGTAAGGAGAACCTGAGAATATATCAAAGGGAATATGGGGAGGACCTCTAGGTCTACAACCTAATGTGTGGGTTGGAGCAGCATGATATTGTGTGATAGATTATGGATGGACTCCATTGGAGTTGGTTGATATATTTGGAGGACCACCATGATGGTCTTCTATGGAAAGGAGAAGTCATATGCACCGGCTGGCAGGGATAACTTGATGAGTTCTTTCGTACTAATTGAACTAAACATGGTGATGACCTCCATTTAGGGTATCGATGAATTAGGGAGAGAATCTTCATTTATGATTACTGGAACATGGAGGACTTCCACACAATGTGGCGAGAACATGGTGGGGAACACTATACTGTTGAGTAGTGGGGTGAGGTGGAATTTCTCCCACATCGATTCTGCTTCCGGGATGACATCCACCGATAGATGGTGATGACACAAGGATGGACTTCACATTGATAAAATGATTTATGAGAATAATATCCTAACCTATTATCATAGAAATAGGGAGGAACTATATTCTAGGTTTTAGAAAGAAGGGGAAGACCTCCTCTTGGACTAATGCTGGTAACATGTGGTGGACCACAATATTAATCACATGAGTGAGGAGGACCTCCACTATTGGTAACGACTATATGGGGAGAACCTCCATACATAATTTTATCATAACGGGTATCCGAGTGATGGTTTACACCCATTATAGGGGCTAGATGAGTCATTAAATCTTATTAAATGGGAGGATGTATATTGATCTTGGTAGGGAATAAAAGTTCCACACATCTGGAAAAATAGAGGTCTAATAGTATATCACCATGGTGGAATGGGGTCGTAAAGCTATAGAAGATAATGACCACAAACACGAGTATTCCATAGCATATTATTGAATTTGAAATAGGGTTTTCCAGATTGGTTCTGATGGAATAACAGTGTAGACCACATGACCCTCATCCCAATGAGCCATAAATTGGTGGTGTTGACTAGGCTTGGTGGGAGCCATCCTTTGCAGCTCCAGGGTGGTAGTCATTTCTAGGTTGACTCTTACATCCCTGACCATTTCAGTGTATTTAAATGAGTAAATGGAGACTTATAGGGAGATGATCGCAAAAATTTGGACATTGGAGTGGGGATCCACATATGTCGTAAATCCCATTGCATGAGGCTGTGATAGTGAGGCATAAGAGCCTACAAGTACAAGATAATTATATCCCTAGTGGGAATAACCCATAATGCTTCTGTCATTGAAAAAGAATGTTTATAAACCTCATTTGAAAAATATAAAATTATGAAATAGTTCATGGGAACCCAGTAGCAGCTGTATTAGATGATGTCATGGAAGAGGTGGATACATACAGAAATGTCACAGTATCGGTCGTCCTGCCCATCCATCTACGATTGGGGGTGATTTTTTGTCTAAATATTAATCTGTTTCATGGAAAGTAGGTATATTCATACATCAATAATGATATTAAGAACTAAATTCCCAATTCTTATGCACCATTAATGCTTCCACATTTGGAGAGAAATATCCACACTGATAGTGGAACAATGTAGAATTCCCAATTATTGACTACCAGGAAATGTTTTGAGTTTCGTGCTATGACAACCATTTACATAGATTTACCTATAACATGATAACTAGATCACATGACACACTCATCTAACAATTTATCGAGCACTACTAATCACCAATTTTTTAGGAGAAATAGTAAAAATTAGGTTTACAATTTTATCTATTTCTGACACTTATCATTTGTGTGCCCCACTATTTGGGTCATCGTGTCAATAATCACTAAGGTGATTGGTGGCATCCATTTTATATTTTCAATGGGGTGGAATTCATCACTTCTATGGAATTTTTTTATCTTTGATCGAAATGGGATTATGAGATTTCAATCTCTCCTTCCATGGTTTCTTCCTCAGAAAATGTCGAATAGATTGGGTCTCCCATAGAGATTATGAAGAAATTTATAAAATTTGGTTATGGTGATATATATTTATGTAAATTATTTAATAATGATTATTCTATTAGGACATTCAAATTGGTCATGTATGTGTTTATTCCTCATGTTGGGAGAGTAGCCACGATGTGCATATATTTCATGTTTAGACGCTAACCACTAGAAAACATATATTCATCCTTATAAGAGGACTTTTAAAGGGAAAAAATACCATGGCGTCCCATTTTATTCATGGGGTATAATTATCCATGGGAAAGTCTTTGAGGTTTACATTGACTTCCAATATTATATACTATGCATGGATCCTATTCAAAAACTAGAGAATATGAATCATGGTAATCAAAACACATATGAAACTAGATCATATAGACACCCCCAAGGAGGGATAACCTGGATGGTTTACAAAAATGATGTGTCAAAAACATACAATGATATTGGGTGTGAGAGTGGTGTGTCCCATAATGTTACAGTTCCAAACTATAGAAGATGGATTTGACAACACTAATTGAATATAATGGAGGCAAACCTCAATGAGGGGCACACCAAGGCGTATAAATACCAAAGATTTTACTTCATGGATGATTCCAATATACCCTATTCATATTATAAGGATCAAAATAAATATATATTGGATATGTTTTTGGAGATTGCAGAAGGATATCTACACATTTCAAGAGGTTCAGTCTTGGTTGGAGAAACATTATGTGAAAAGCTTTCTCTTAGTCAGCAAGTCGAGTGTTACTATGTGTAGTGAGGAAGTTGGTAGATTGATCTCACCATAATGTGGCATCCTATGTGTGATTTAAGATATATATTGAGGAAGTGATGATGAAATTAATAGAACTTCTAATGTTATGTAATTGACTCATATTGTGATTTCTTAATTATCATAGTGTCTAGAAAACAATGTACGCATAGTTTATGAAGTTGGGGGATAGGACACCTATGTTCGTGGCCAGTGTGAATGAATTAATTGTTGGGGACCAAAAGGATGTGAATATATTAGGATGGTTGGTGTTCCTATGGAAACATAAGGACAAAGTAGAATTTTATTTATGGAAATGGGTGATGTGATTCATCCTCGTATAGGATTCCTACACACGTTTTTTGAATGGATATGATCAAATTCCATGTACTTCATGTTGGAGGCATATAATCAGGGTGAAAGTAATGGACAGTGACTCGAAGACATTCCATGGGATTACACATGGTTATTGGTCCTTCACAAGATGATAACTATTGGTTGGAGGGGTGTGGATTGAGTGGGGATAATGTATTGGAAAATTCCAAATATTATGGATGAAAATAACTCAATTGGATGTGTTCAAGATATTCTTCCCAAAACAGATGATTTCACATTAGGAGGGTTCATCCGTATAAGGTAGCACATGAGTTTATCATTGGATGGGACTGAACATGAAGGAGTCTTCCTATATACCCATAAAGGTATTAAAACATATGTGGTTTAGATAGATAGAGGGGATAATCATTTAATGTCATGTGGGATGAATTTTGGATGATGTGAAATAGTTGGTATCGATGGAATGTGGGGATTGAGAGTCTTGAACCATAGAGAGGCTTCTTAAATACCATGTTTTAATGATGTGGATCAACATAAACATATTTCATTATAGAGGGGCATGTGTCTTAGGTATAGATAGCATCCAAAGGCCGTGACAGGGCACAACATGGTTAGTCGAACAAAGCAGATGTCATGGTCACTATTACTATAAGGCAATGAATGTCCATATCTATGTGAAAAAAAAATTGTTACAATAGAACTGAAGATCACGTCATGAATGGTGTGGCCACACAGGATTGTGTGGGACTTATGCATGGATATAAACCAACTGAGAAGAAATTGTGACTTACTCTGGATGAGAGGCCCAATGAGGTAGTTCGGGGGAGATGTGAATACTACCTGAGGCACACATGAAGACAAAGATGAATGTTATTGATAGATGTGATATCTATGGGGACCATCCAATCTCTCATTCTCTTAGACATTTCTTTCATACAACAATCACAATTTCACAACATGTGTTCTGGATGTAGGTTCTTGGCAGTTTAAAGGCCTGCATCTCAGATGCAAAGGACTAACTGCTCACCTCATGGAGTTACATTACTGGATCCTTATACCCCCGGTGAAGATATGTCACTATCCATTCCTTATTAGATAATTGTATAAGAGTGATCAATTGAGGTGTTCATGTTTGAGTGTCTATATGAAAAATATATTTTTATTAGTAAACTAATGAGAATAAGAATTAGGTACGGGTATTTCATAAAGGACACCACGGAAAAATCTATTAAATCACTACATATAATCCTATAGAGCTTCATGTGTGTGGGTTCATGAAGAAGAAGGACATTCTAAGAGGGAATTGTTGACGGTCTGGTGCTTTGTGAAAAGAAGGATCCATGGGATGGAATGTGATTTAAGAAGCCTAGATAAAAGAGTCTATGTATAGGAATGTTCTTTGTGAAGCATGAATACCCATATCTGGTATGGAGTCTATAGTCGTTTGTAGCATGCATCATGATGGATGAATGATCCTTGAAGTCCAGAGTTCCCAAAAGGGAAAAACATATTTTAATGATATATTTACAAAGGTGAATATTTTTATCACTATTTCATGTAGAAAATATTGTATAATGAAATGGATTATCAGAAGGAGAATGGTCATGGTGGTGATATATTTTGGTTGTAGTGAGCTTCATATTTATATTAAATAGGTATCATGATACTCATAGGTGCATTGTGAAGCCAGTCATGCTTTACAAATTGAGGCGAATCTCATAGACTTATAGAGTGTTTCATCTGCACTTCATGTAATTTGAGAAGCTCGTTGGTCTCATAGAGGTGATTTTTAGTGCATCATAGCATCGGTGAGATCGTATGATTCACTGAAGAATACTTAAATTCTTCATGAAATTCATGGTGTTAATGTTCTTACTAATGGTGGTTTATAAAGGAAGTCACTTTAGTAATTTTTATAGATTGTAAGGGTTTAATAATGTCCCAGTGGGTTTTTTTCATCATTAATACAGCGCGGTCAAAGAATTTGGTACTGACAGTAACATAACAAAAAACATCAAGACATGATGTTGTAAAATTCATCAAATCTATAATCAACTTTTAAAAATCATTAAATTGAACTAATTGTCCTTCTCCTTAATTATTCTACATAGTTCTCATTGAAATCACTATGGAAACTAGTTTTTAATTTTTATGAAAAAAATTATAAGATGTTTCGTTGTATACTTTCAATGATAAAAAAAATGTGTTCCTACTTGTTTGAGAATTGAATCTTGGGAAGTAATTCATTTCTCCCAAAATAAAATTTTCCAAAAAAGAAATAATCGCGTTTTTAAATCATTCAAATGATTTTTCAACACTCCCAATACAGATAATGGGATGAAAATAAAAATACTACAATTATGGGAAACTGATTAATTTAATTGATATAATGATTAATATCAACATCTCTATTATTGAACAATATCATTCTTATGTTGTTATCCAATTTTAAATATGATTCCCTTTATATTCATCCCTTAGAAATATTTAGTATGTTTGAACTCACAACATTAATATTTACGACTAATAAATCCAAATATTGTTCAATATAAACATACTCATTTTGTTAATCATTAAAATTTATATATTTCACATCGATCAAAAAAATTAAGTAACTTTTTTGTGCATTAAGAGCATGAATGATTTAGATGGTTTCAGAACATTCAACTACAGAAAATGTCTCATCAATGACCATCCCTTCTATTCGTGAGTATCATTTGCACACTAACTTTTGAAGAATTCAAAATATTTGAGGAGAAATATTTCATAAAAATATATCATATTAAAATTCATCCAAAGTTAAAATAAATTTATCCAATATAACATGTCACTTTTATATAATCTTATGATTATACATATACCACATCAAATCATATGGTTCTAATGTATCTTCCTCAAAATTGGTGGTTTCTAAATAAAACATGGTTATGTTTGTAGTATTTCATTATTGGACATTATCTCTTTGATCAAAAATGTATAATAGTTTATATTTATAAGAAATACATTTATATATTGGAATGTATTTTGAGTTTAATACATGGTAATGGTCATGTTTACACTTTCTCAATATATGTACATGGAAAACATCATCACCTTTTGTGTGATTTGGTTGAAGCTCTAATTGATAAGATACCATTATGATACATTTAGAAATTCATAAGGATAGATATAACATGGGTTTATCATTACATTATTTTAAAATAATTTCATTCTATTCTATAGATATATTCTTAAGAGCTATTTTTAAACAACTTCGTACTCTTGTTCATTCTAAAGATTGCATCTATTACATATTTTATTAACTCTATGATTCTCTTATTTTTTTTGAATATATTTAATATTATCATCAATTTCCTAGGCTATATCTTGTCATTATATCTATATTTCTCCAAATTCATTACAAAATTTTTTATTTTGGAACATCATATCATTGTGTTTTTCCTAAATAGTCATATAGTTGCTAGGGTGGACGTTTTTTTGTATGATACGTCTATTAAATGATGTTTATTTACTAGAAACCATTTAAATAAATTTTAATATCTAAAAAAGGTATTATATTGTTTTTATACTTCTATTAAATAGGATATCTATTTGAGGAAGAAGATAATTTCAAATATATAACATTATATCCAATTCCTTCATTATATTTCTAAATAATGTCAAGATAATCATCAAATCCTAATTAGAATCAACTGATACAGGTACACCGTGAAATCATATAACACACATACTTTTTAATCATTTATGTTGATCAAGAGGGAACCCTTTTATAATCGAAGTGATTTTTTATGACTTTTTATGGTGATTGAATACTACCAAAATAGTATTGTTACTTTTAAGTTTTTTAGGAAGTTTAATGATAAAATCCATGGTGTTGTTTTCCAATATCTATTATGGAATATATAATGGTTGTAACATCATTATAGGCTAATGTATTTAATAATTAATTCATTCAAATTAAAATCAATAACAATATACATAGAAATTTATACATTCATTCTATCCCACCATAAATACTCTTTCATATCTCGATAAATCATCTAATTTATAGGATAAATAGATAATGAAGAAATATGAGCTTCATCCATCATATCTGTCTTAATGATTTTTGTTGAAGGGACACATGCATGGGTTATAAAAATTATTATTTCAAAACATTAATTGTTTAAGACATGAATATAATTATTTTAATGTAATATATATTCATTATATGCATATATAATTATTAAATGGATAAATGATTGAAAACTCATTTGAGAAATATGTAATTTATCCAATTACTTTATGATTACAATGTCCACAAATTGAAAATATATAAATATTTTATGTTTTCCTATAATCTTTATATATGAGATAGGATGGTAATTTTGAATAAAGAAATATGTAACAATATTATATATCACGTGAGAGGAATATATTGAAAACCCATAATACTTATTCAACTCTAGTCTTATTTCTTATCATATTTTATAACCCAATACAGTAAAATAAATTCCATTAATTATAAATTTATTATAGTTTATGTCATTATTTATACACAACATTATGTTGGCTTGTGTTACACATAATACAATGATAATTCAATAACATATAAGAAAGACACAATCAGGATTAGAAGTTTATATAACAACCAAAACCATTGTATAATTTTATTTATATTATATATTAAATAAAATATTCTTACACTCTTTTATGTGACATAATAGGTATAAAATTATATATAATAAAATTTTAAGCATAAAAAGATTCTTTTTTCATAACTATGGTTTTTAGTCATTTTAAAGTTGAATTTATTTAAATACTAAATTTTTTAATTTTTATAATTTTTTTGGGAAAGATAAACTACATTTTTAATATATAACATCAAAATTATCATAGGGTAATTTTTTTTATTTTTATATGATGTTTTATTTATTATTAATAGTGAAATTACAATATTTATATTTAAAAAACATTTTTAAAATAAATAATTTCAATGATTGAATAAAATTTATAATTGGTTTTAAAGACTCATTAGTTTAATATTGCATTTTATAATAAAAATGGTCATATATATAATTTTTTTTGTAAAATATAGATATATAAAACTAGGGATCTTTGGGACATTTATACTATAAAAATCCACTTTCCTGGCATGTTTTCGGGTTTATATTTATATTAATTTTACTGAATTATGAGAATTAAATTTGAAAAAAATAGTATTATGTGTTTTGAATAAATATATTATTAATATTCTAAAAAGATAAAATTTAATTTTTTCTAAAATCATTAGTGAATTCAATTAAAATCAATTATTGTGATTAATGTAAGAATAATCATACATAATGAATTATCCTAGAATATTAGGTGTGTAAAGGACCAAAAAATTTAAATAATACATTTTATTGAAGATTTATAACCATCAAAAAAATAATATATTTTTTTTGAGTTATTGTAATATTATCCTGTGATGTTTACCAATATTGTATTTCATGTAAGAAAAAAAGAAAAAAAATTAGTCTTCAATTAATTTAACACATATCAATCATTTTGATAGGGAATAAATTATATTTTAACCTATAAATACTACATTTAATAGAATGAATTTTCTTATTCATGATAATTATTTTTTATTTTTTATATATTATTGAATTACATTAAACACCTAACAAACACAAACTCATGGAATAATTAGTTAATAATGAAATAAAATAAATTATTCTAAAATTTTTAAAATAATGCTATATTTAATAACTTATTATGTTAAATTACTCGTTTATATGAATATATCATTTTAAATAGATTTTATATTAATTTAACTAAAATCCATTTTTTTATATTTTTAAATTATTATTAACTTAATAATGTAAAATTTTACATTAATTATACTTTACAATAAATAATATATAATTTAATTATTTAAAATAACTAAAATTCATATATTATACCATGTTATTTTCATTGTAAAAAGATATCATATATGATCCATTTGAGGAAAAATATATCTTTATATTTAACATATTGACCACTAAATAGTAAAAATATTTCTTTGGCGGTTATGGGTGAAGAAACTTTTAGGTGCATTGCATGTGCTTATATTGAATCAAATTACAACCCAAATGAATATTTTATATTGTTGTATTTCATTTTAAAAATCAAGTGGTCTAAATTTAAAAATATGTATGGAGTTAATTGAGTGTTAATGGATGTATAACATTGGCTATAAAACTAGTTACCGAAATGTTAAACTATAATAAATAATTAAGGGAAACTAATGATTAAGAAATAAAATGAAAATTTTCTTGTATTTTTGTCTAGTGTGAGTGTGGTTATGTCATACAACCCATTTACTCTATTTTTTCATTTCTATGAAAATTAGGTATGGGACAACACCTAATAGTGTTCACAATTTGGTATTTACAATAATGACACACCTCTTCCAATATATAAAGAGATTAAATATTATCCACACTCAGAACTCTAAAGTTAGTTTTGATAATAGAAACCTACCAATATGAGGTCTCAAAATACTTAAAATATTCATAGAAGAATAAAACAGGGATTAAATTAAAAAAATAATGACTTTTGGTATAACCAAATATGAGTTGTCCAATAAAGAGGTATCATTCATCAATGATCTCATTTGTTTTCATTATTTATCCACCACATAAATAATTATTATAACATAATTATATAATAAAATAAGAATCCTAAATATAAATAGATGTTTTTATCATTAGGTTATGACATACTCTATCATTATAATCAATCGTATGGGAACATAATCATAGTTTAGGTGTACGACAGTTTATGGTCGCACGGACCGATGTTGGTGGTTTTTCCATTACCATAATTTAAGGATTGAAATTATTATTGAAATATATATTATATATTATTTATATTATATTTATAATTTATTTATGATTATTTAATAATTTTATAACACATAAATCATGCCTTTCATTTTGTGGGGAAACGATAATGTTTTTTGGGATAGTTTTGAGTATCACATCCTCAAAGTAATGTGATGCATTTGAGTATTAAATGAAATGTATCAAGGATGAATTAAATAAAATAATTTCATGTATTTGAAATAAAAATGATAACTATAATATTAATTTGTATCATTTAATTTCTAATTTTTTAATATTCCCTTAAAATGGAAACACCGTTCATATGCACGTATGGCCTACAATCATCATGAATAATGTATTTCATTTACTATATCCATATATTATGGATTAACCTAATTACATATATACTCAAAATATATAATTTTTACTTAAATTATAACATTTTTGAGATGATAAAATCATTATCAAAGTAAAATTACCAAAAAAGTTGTTAAAAAAAACAAGAAATTTTCACATGAAACGATGAAAATGATGAAATTATATTAATGAATAGGTTTTGATATGGTATAATAATATATATACGATATCATAAATATTAATTTTGTATCGAGAATAATTTAATTACACAATTAAACCCATTTTATAAAATGTTAATGAGAATTCAACCATGAGGGTCAGTATGGTATGCGATTTTGATCTCATTGTTTACATCCTTGAGATAAATGTCATATTCAACTAATTATTAATTTTTTTTGTAACTATACAACTAATTTTTAAATAAATATCCTGAATAACTCCTATATATTTGTATTTTTATTCTCACATTTTATTATATCATCTAAGTCGTTTTGAATTGAAAATTACGAAGTTGTAATGGTTGTTTTGGTATTATCACCATATTTTTTGATTTTATGTTCCTTAAAAACGATATTGGAATAATTTTCAATATAAATTAAATTATTATTTAATATATATATTTTTCTTTTATGGGTATCATTATTCCCAAAAATTAATTCCATTTTTTACATAGTATTTATATATCTAATGATATTTGATTAATTGATGAAATGTTGTAAAAACCACTATAATTAATTCAATACATATATTTTATAAGGTAAATATTTTATGAATTTAATAATTTATTAAATATATATGGTATGATATTTACATGCATGACATAGTGTTTGGACCAGTTTTAGAAATACCCTTGATGTGTCCTATGTCTCATGAAACGAAATTATTTAGTGACATACACTTCAAGTTTTTATCATGGGGAATCAGATTATTTTCTACCATAAATCTTAAACTATATTGATAATAATTATTGATTTTATATTGGATAATGCTCTGGATACATTATGTTATATAATTAATAATATTGTTCATTTTAGTAATTATTATGCCATGTATTCTCAATATGAAAATATCATTCGATTTTTTTCATTGTCATATTACTGATTTAATGGAATGGGTGTCCAACTATTTACCAATCCATATTGATAATTCATTATTGATTCATTATGGATTCTATTTTTCATACCATTTTTTATCATTTTTTACCACCCATATTTTTTCCCTTTCCCCAGGTTATGAAGAAGTTATATTTGAATGAGTTTTCAAGGATGAAATTTATTAGCATTTGTTATAAATTTTATTTAATATTTTATCCCCAATATAAAATTGTTTTCTGTTACGTAATCTGGATTTCATAAAATAATAATCTAATTGGACCTTATAGGTTTTATTTGTTATAATCATTCCTATGTAGTAATATAAGGAACCAACTCTCGTATATTGGGGTTATGTTCATTCTAGTTGGTATCAAGATATGATTATTAGAAACCACAAACATTATATTTTTAAGAATTTATATTATAGAAAAAACTGTAATATATAATTTGAGGATATGTATAGAAGAACATACCAAAAAAACGTATTTATTTTTATTTGATTATCTATGGATAATTTCATTGAATTTAGATTATATATTTTATAATTTTGTGGATTATTCATTAGGTTTCATAATAATTTGATGTAATTTATTGTATGTAGTCTATTAGAAACGACACTTTGAAAATGGAATGTGAACCTCGATAAGGAATGATATCTTAAGAGTAATAATAATCATATCTTATATAGTGTTCTGAAATCATTTTTAAGGTAACTATGATCCAAAAAATAATCTTGTGAGGAAAAAATACCAGGTTCTAATGAAACAAAGAAAGATTTATCTATTAATTATTTCACCATATGGATGCAGGATAAGAAGTTTATATAGAGAGAAACGATGAATATAGAGAATAATGTAAATAAGTTTTTCCCCATTAATGATAATTCATTAAGAAACACCCTAGAGAATGCTAGAAAACATGTATTTGTTTATGTTCATATAAAATGGTAACCGAAAATAATGAGTGGGGAAGTAAGAAAAGACATATATTTAGTGTTTCAACTATAGTGAAATATGGAATTATGACAACTAGTCCCCCATGACATCACAAAAACACAACCTTTTAATGGTCTTTATGTCATGTCCACCAAGGTAAGACATGTTTTCCCATAGACATGTGGTCACCACCTGGGGCCACCCACATGCATGAACGGTCTCCTAAATAATGATTGTAACAAGAGGAGAAAACGCATCCTTTCCATTATAATATGTCCTCTCTCACAAACTCCCAAGGAATCTTTATAGAAGTTCACCCATCCGAATTACAACACCATGCCAATATTTATTAACTGGGGAGTTCTAAATAGTAATGTTCTCAAAAATGATGGTTCATGTTATTGACATGTGTAATTTCATTTAGTAATTACGCCTTTAACATTCCGGGGTGTTACATCCCCCATTAAAACCACACCATTTTCATAGTGTTCCCTACATCTCAACATAAGAAGTCATTCTGAGTGTTACATTCGCCCCTTTTAGAGAACAATTTCCTCCTTGTGCGACCTACAACTCAACCCAGGAAGTGCACCAAACATGTGTATGGGTACCACCTCTGATACCAAATGTGAAAACTAGGCCCTGATGTTAGAAAAAACACTTTGCCTTTAACATGGTCTTCGAGACCTGGATCATCCCCTCATGGGGCCCACCCTCATGTCTAAATGGGTGTCCAGACTAATTAGTGTACTCAAATGACAACACATATCCTTTATAGTGTGATTTCTCCTCACTCGCATACACCCTGGGATTCTTCTGATAAGTTCACCCAACTTGATCACTACTCTAGAAAATGCACACAAAACTAAGGAGTTCGAATCATGTAGGCTCTCGAAAAAGAAGGTACACCTTCTTGACATGAGTTATGTAATTTCGTCATTTAAACCTTTATCATTATGGGGTCTCATAGGATGTATGTAAATAAACTCCCCATGAGTCAAGGGGATATAACTTATAGGAATCTAATTGATCACAGTCAAGCTTATGTGATTACTGCAGATTACGATTAAGGAATAATATTTTTATTTTTATATTCAAGAAATAAATTATTTGAATATATTATCAATGGTGTAATGGTTATAAAAAATTATGTAATGTATGAATAATGTCCTATAAAAAATTATCATTAAGGATTTCTGTGTTTATGTTGAATTATACCGATGACCCAGTGGAAAGTTGAATATATTGGAAACCATATGGTTGAGGGAAATATAACCCTCAATATGTTCCTAATACTGATGTACTGATGTTGTAATAAAGATATGTTTGATTTAGATAATGTAAATATGATAGAACATAATACAATGTAATTTATTAATGATTAGTTTAAAAAATATTTTATTCCATATTTAATAGAGTTTACAAAAAATTTCAATTTAAAAAATACATAAAATAATACATATTTTAGGTAATAATTAAGGAATGATGCATGTTGTCGATATTTTTGATGGAAATTAATTTTATCACAAAAATTTAGTAGAATACATGTTTAACGTGTTCATATGTTCAATATATGATGAATAAATTTTTACATGTAATTAATTTATGGTTAATGAAATGTTGATTTTTTAAATATTTTTCCCTTACATATAATGTGATGGATCAAAATATTTTGGAAAGGTAAACAAATTTTTAAGTTGTTTGTCTTGATACATTGATGTGGTTTTGGAAGTTTATGTTTTACTTCACATGTGCAAGAAATGAAGTACAAACAGTGCATGGAACAACCAACGAGTATAATAGTTTTTATGAAACAGATGCATATGAATTAATTATATTAATATATATTCATAAAGAGTGGAATAATTCCTTAATCCAAGGAAAATAATTTAGGAACAAAATTTTTATCCTGTTACTTTCAAATTTGATGAATTAGATGGTCATTCAGATCATAACACATTTATGGTTTGGATCCCCTAACATTACATTGATCAATGTATTTCTATTGTGAAATGAATAAAGTTATTTTTTTTTTCCAAATACATGATTTTATGTATAAATTATATAACCATAATCGGAATCACAGTTATGTGACCTTTTTACTTCATAATCTCTCTAATTAAGAGGGGGTTTTACCCCTATTATGATGTTTTTTTCAACAATGTAGTTTTTGAAAATCAAACTCCAGATTAAGTGATAAGTCATGAGTTGTGTGAATGAAATATATTTTTTTATGGTTACAATGTAACTCCTCGAGTCAATAAAATATTTTCCTTTTATACGAATTTTAATCTTTTTTCTAAAATACTTTTTATGAAACAATGCGTTTTCTTGTGTTACACACAATAGATTGTTCATTTGATGTTATATAAGAAGAAAAAGACCACATGTAGATGTTTATATTAAATACTAAGACATTATGATATATTTATTTTTAAATTTTATATTAAATCAATTTTTTTACATACGTTATATCAATTTCATAGTCAAATGGTAAGAAAAAATACAATTTAGTGCATGAAATATGTATTTTTTAGAAGGAATTTCACCTATTAATGGATCACCTATTTTAATACAAAATTTTTTAACATATATGAAAATTATTTTATAGAATAAAATTCATCATTTAATATAGAACATCGAAATTATCTAAGGATAAGTTTTTTAAAATTTTTCTATGAAAATCGGTTTTTATGAAATATTAATATAAATGATTTTGATAAGAATTTTTTTAGATACATAATTATCAATGATAAATTATATTTTGAATTTATATTCCACTAAAATTAGATCAAATTTAAATTTATTATTCCAATTTAGTATATTTTAATCAATTTTATGTTGACCTTCTATATAAAAATATAGTGTACTTTAGGGTATTTTCACATTTAACACGCACTCTCCATTCATGTATATGTTATAATATATTAAATAATTTTTACACCAATAATTAATTGAATTCCGAAAATTGGGTATATTTATTTTGATTAATTATAATATTTACAGCCACATCATGTCAAAATAATTTTTTACCATAATGATTAGTGAATACAATTAAAATTAATTACCGCTCTTAATTTAAGAATGTGCCTACTTGTTGATTAAAAAAAGAATATAATGTGTCTTAATTACACAAAACATATCCAATACCTGTTGGATGGAAATATTTATAACCTAAAAAACAACATTTCAATGTTAATTAATTATTTGGAGACTACATGTTGAATTTTTACTATATAATATTTTACTATAGAAAATGAAAAAATGGAAACATCATATCTGTTAACACTTATAAGATTTTATAATAAAGGAAAAACTCATATTATCAGATATAAATTTAATTGTTAAAGGTAAATTTATTTTTGATATCTTTAAAATTTATTTAAAATTTTTATATGATATATGAACATTTATTTTTTATCAAAAAATAAAATTTGTACATTATGAAGTTTCTTATAAAATATAATAAATGGATATAAATACATTAAAAAAAATAAATTTGTTGAATTTTTTTCCATTATTTTTAATACATGAATATATCATGATACACTACTATGACGGTTATATATTTTAATGTTAATATTTTGTTTACATTTTTGTTTAAAAGTATAAAAAATATAAAAATTGGCATTGATGTTATTTTAAAATAAATGATATTTTCTAATTTTATATAAAAATAATAATAATAACCATCATCCAAATTATTTTTTAGAGTTAATAAATATTATATATGGTCCATTATTTTACTAATAAAACATTAATAATAATTATATTGACAAGTAAATATTAAAATCATTGCAAGCTTAGTAATTATTAATGTTATGTGTTTGTGTGTTATGTATAAATCAACACTAATAATTTTAAAAAATATGATAGTTTTATAATATTAGATTTCATATACTATAATCATTTTTAATAATGTTTAGAAATTATATGACTATAATTTATCCTTAATGAATAAATTATATAGTTAGAAAAAATGTATCATGAATTTATTACCAAAATGCTAAAGGAAATCATAATGAATAAGAAATATAATCATAAATTTTTTTTTGTTTCATGTGGCTATTTATAAACCATATTCCCACATTAATCCATTACAATTAAAACATATTATTCGAGGATATAAGTTACATATCCCAATAGTGTTTACCTTTTGGTATTAAGAAAATACCAATCCTCATCCACTATAAAGAGAAATTTATTTGTCCCATTACTCACACCTTTAAAGACACATGGGATCATCCATCCCCTACCAATGTAATGAACAATAATTCATACCCTCATCTGATATGTCTCATGATTTTTATTAAAGCCCATGGAATCGGTTCTGTGTAAACTACATGGAGATAATTTTATAAGACGTAACATTCTTCAATGATATTTTTTAAATTTTTTTATTAAAAACTAAAATTATTATTATAACATGATTATATAATTACCTCAGTATAAAAAATATAATTATATATTTTATCATAATTTAATGACCGAATCTTTAACAAACATTGATAAAATTGGATATGTAATCATCTATTGTGTGTACGAGAGACTACGATCCCACAAACTATTGTCATTATTTCATCCATTATCAACATTAATGGTAGGAAATAATGTTGATTTTAAAAGATATTTATAATTTATATTATATTTATAATGTTTTTATGGTATTGTAATTATTATATTTCATATACCTCCATGTCTTATTTTTTTTGGGAATACAACAACATAGTTTGTGGAGGTGTGGAGTACATCCTCCTCAATGTGATGTGATGCGTTCATGGTTTAAATGAAATTTATTAAGGATGATCTAAATAAAAATAATTTATTTATATGAAATAAATAAAATTATATAGTTGTAAAATTAATATATATCATTTACATTTAATTTATTTAATATGATAAGAAATTGTAAATTGTGTTCATGTGTATGTATGACCTACCATCTCAAAGAACAATGTATTTCATTTTCATTATAAAATAAATGTGGAATAATTAAAATAAATATATACTTCATATATATATTTATATATTATAGATCATAGTTTTCATTATGAATATGATGAAACCATGATATATGTAACGAGAACAAAATTAACAAGTCAAACCCTTCTAAAAAAATAAGACATTTATGACATGAAACAAACAAAATAATGAATTACTATTAGTGAACTGAACATGGAATATCATAAAAGGATTATATATGATTTAATAATATTTAATATGGTTTTATTATGAGATTATAAATTTTTTTTTAAATCATTATAATGTTGGTTAAGGAGAATTAAAACATGATGTACTGTAATATACAATAATTTCATCAAACTATTTACATATGTGATATAAAAGTCGTATACACCTTTTAATTTTCATTATAGTGTATTTACAGGAAAATTTTCATTTAATATAATTAATAACTCATTCATCATGGTATTTAATGCCTCATGTTTATTTATCATTTGTAAAGTTATTTTATTTAAAACAACCATCTAGAAAATGTCATGTTGACAATATCAATTTCTTTTTTCATTGTGAACTCTATCTTGAAAAACTGAAATTGTTATAATAATTATTTATTAGATAACAAATTCCACCTAAATATCAATATTATTGATTTATTTATTCTACTATTTCCATAAACTAAATACAAATTTTAAATAAGTATTTTAATTTGAACGTTATTTGATTAATTGTTAAAATTTTGGTAATTCAATATAATTTACTTAATAAGAATATTTTCAGAGGAATATTTTCTATGAATAAAAACGATAATTTTATATATGTTTAATTATATATACATTAATAAAATTGGTTGGGTATGAGTTAATGAAATACCCTATATGCATTAGTAGTCTCATGAGGTGAAATCAATTGGTAATCAACCCTTCATGTTCGTTTCCATGAAGAATCAGACACATTTCAACCCATAGACATAAACTGTCGTAATAATATGTATTCAATATACAGTGGTTCTTGTTATAGATACATGAGTTCCCATAATTAAAAGTTCCCTTCATTTGTTTTATTATTATCTAGTTTGTTTCCACTATGAATAAATATATGGATTGTTTCATTCCTATCATACCAATTAAATGTAATTTTTGTTCATATATTTTCATTTCCATACATATAATGCATTATTTATTAATTATAGAAATTATTTTTCTTTATCATAAATGTTATTTTTTTGTACAACATTATTTACATTAATTTACCCAGGATAGGATGAAGATATCATTTAATGAGTTTTTAGGTATTCAGTTTATTAGATTTGGTTATGTATTGTATTTTATTTTATATTTGTCACATGAAATAAATCTCATGTATGTAATTTGTTATTACAAAATAGAGAAACTAATCTGTCATTTGGGGTTTTATTATGTGTAATAATTTAAAAAGAATAAGGTAAGGGACTAGCTCCAAGATTATAGGGTCGGGGTTATTGCATGCATGTTCTGCACTTGTTGATTTAAAATATACATTAATGTTTTTAGATAATATAAATGTCACAACATTCATCAAATTTGAAATTCCTCTATATATTTAATGAAAATATTATATTAATTAACTCAAAATCGATGTTTGTAAAAAACTCCTTGTTCCCCATTAATTGTTATGGGGATTAGGCTATTACAATTAATTTCTACATGAGGAAAAATAATATTTCTTTTTTATGTGTCACTAGATATTAAAAAATGTATCCACTATAGGATAGTGTATAATTTGTTGTAATTACTATACATATAGTCATTTCGATAAGAAAACCCTCACATTCTTCTGTTACATAGTACAACAACCCCATATGAGTTAACATTGTGATTGAATTCTAGAGTCATAAGAAATTATCTGCCAAAAAATAAAAAAATCCATCCAAACCATGAAAAATAGTGATCTCATTCACCATTTATTCATCGAGGAAATTTTCAATAACTTTTTATTTTTAATACTATATTAATATACGATCAATTGTGGTTATATTATCCCTTAATGAAAATTCGAAATCTATAAATCATAGTAGATATGTTTTTCATAATGATTATATTTCCTTGTTAAATTCAACACAATTATCAAGTGATATTCATAAACTTCCTTACAAATTGAAAAAAAAAATCATAAAATAATAGAAAATAACTAATAATGTATGTCAAAAAATACTATAATAAAAAATGTAAAATTCCATGTGAATTATTTAAATAAATAGAATCACTATAAATTCATAGTTTCCATAAATTGTATGGATTGTTGTATTGGGTATATTTTTCTTAATGAATCACAATTAATGATATCCAAAATTGTGATAAATATTGAAATATTATTTATCACTACATAGATGACCAAATAAATTATCAATACTATGTAAAGGATACTTTTTCAAAATACTGATCTTACAAAGTTCATGATAATCGATGTTGAGTCATATTGATCCACTGTCCTTCATAACAAAAAAAATATGTTATGCCCAATGTGAAGAAAAATATCAAAATTAATCCCTTTTAAAAACTATCATGGATTTGATTTATCAATAATGTAAAGAAAATAAGGGATATTATATATGATGTCTTTTAAAATAGTGCACCACCTTTTATGAGTTCTATTGAAAACTCAACATCATAATTCAATGGAAGACTATGATACAATCAGACAAGACATAAATAATATTATATATACTAGGTATATCATCTATTTTGAGTTTCTTCCGAATAATATGGATAAAAAACATTTCATTAGGAATAATAACCCATATAATGGATGCAATTTCCATCAAACTTTTAGTTTTTTCATCACATAGATATGTGATCATCGGTTTGATTAGAATATAAAATATTACCAACATTCATTTTAAATAGATTTTAGGTATTTTTAGATAATTTAAAACCATTCCCAACTAAATAGAATCGATGTAGATGAAAATAAATAGATTTAATGGGAAACATTTCCTAGAATATTCATGTGAAGAAGAATAATATCCTTGTGATTCGATCATTATAAAATTCAGGGTTTTTACTTATAATTGAAATCTATTTTTCAAGAGGTACCATTATACCATTATAACATAATTTAGATAAAAAAATTGTGTTGATCTTGAATCAATAAAACATTAGAAATACTAGATGCATTGTTATGTCTATATTTCACTATGATGTTAACATGCCCACAAATGAAATAGTGATCTCATGAGATTTACCTTTATTCATGTCTATAATAAGATGTGAAATTTATCATCATCATTATAATTTTCAAATGGTAACATGATAGGACAATTCCCAAAATCATTGCAGTTTGACCACCTCTATGTGGGTGGTGAATTTTTCAGAAATGTATCTCTATTCACATCATTAGATTACGTATTCCAATAAATTTAGAATTCAATTTCCATATGACAACCCATTACATGCATGAATCATTTACATGTTACCTTATGTAAATGTAATCTAGTTTCCTTTAATAATTTTAGAATAACGAATGGTTTATATTCAGTTATCTATGGTTAATAGAATTAAATTTTTATTCTATTTATCTATTTTTATTGTACCCTTGAATATGATGGTAATATTTAAAATCCATCCCCACATTGAGAGAACATATAAAAATTTATTCATCTCTATTAAACACCATCATAGATAATTCCTTCTATAGACATGGTTTTGAGCTCTTAATGAATTGAACAACTTACTTTTAATTTATATGATAATAGTAGAAACACACCGTAATAAATTTGTGAATTATTCCTCATCGATAAAAATTCATCCGTTATCCATATGATTTAACTAATTAAACTATTTCTCCATTTTCCTACTAATAATATGGGGAAATTACCTATCGAGAAATAATATTTTAAATTCCTCCCACATAAAAGATTAGATATCTTGTAATTCTCCCTTGTTCATGATAAGTGTCTACAAAAAACTTTTAATTTCATAAAAATGATAAAAACCCATAATAATTATTATTCAATTTGTTCATAAAATAATGGAAAATATATTTTCAGTGGTTTTGATACAATTGTTATAGACTACTAAAACATGAAAATATATAACATAAGGTGGATGTTGCATCATGAAAAGCTAAATAAAATATTATGCACTACATTTCTTTTTTTTTGAAGCATAGTGTGATTCAGAGAATGATAATGTTATGTGAGAATATTAACAAAATATTTTTATATAGATCCTATTAATTTCAATAAATCAAGATAGTAGTAATTTAATTTTCTATCTCTTTCATTGTTTACCTCAAATTGTTTTAACTCCACCAACTAATTCCAAAAAACATAGTTAGAGTAATAATAATATTGAAGGAAAACAACATATTCCTGAAAACTCATTTATTTGTTGTATAAATTGTGTTACAATATTCTATGACCAATTATGTTTTACCATGGTTATTCGTGAAAATTTCCATTATATTATGATTCTATCTTATAAAGACTTATCCCTATGGTAAGTACAATATTCCACTCATAATATTTTTTAAAATAATTAATAATTCATTCTCCAATAAACATTTTCACGACCAATACATTATGTACAAAGGCATTACATCTAAATTGATGAGTTTGAATTATATAATATTTAATTACATGGTAGAATAATTTAGGTCTAGTATCATTTTACCCAAAAACCTATGAAACATGTTCATTAAATATCTACATTGTATCCCACATATTAAATTATAACTAGTACCATTCATAGTCATATCATACATACCACATTTATTCATGACTTGATAAATGGAAACATAAGAAAATGAATATTTTTGATGATTAATAATGAAAAATAATCTTGATATAAATGATCAAAAAAGATTAATATTAGATTAATGTTATAAGGAAATGATCATAAAATTATATAAGCATATCATACATTGATGAGATCATAATATGAATTCATGGAATAAAACATGGAATATCAAAAGACATTGGTCATTGGGGAATCATGGAACATGTACTAGAAAATATTAACATGGGAAAAACACATATATTTGTTGAATATATGTGAGAAAATAAAAAAGTTTCCTTAGTATTAGAGGATCACGTCCAAGAACATCATAGTGGAATGAGATCACTCCCCAATCTATCATTGTCACAACCGACCATACTAAACATCAAACTGGTCACATGAGTTGGTGTTTGGAAAGGACCGAGAAGAATTCATGATCCTCCAAATAGGAAACTAGTTCCAATATATCAATATTATAACCATGGTAATTATTTTTCCAAGTATAAATAAAAAAAATTAAATAAATAGAGAATCCAAAATTAATTGATTCATATTTCAAAACTAAACATCAATTTTACCAAAAATAAAATACAAGAAACCCCAAACTGAACATGAAGACCAGAATGTTCCCTTGTGAAGGTTATTTTCACTCACTAATACCAAAACCATAAATCACCCATGATGATGGAAGAAAACATGGAACATGAAAAAAATGTAAAAAACAAGAAACAACTATTAATGTGAGTATTAAATCTCATTAGGCTTCCAAAAACAAGGTATTCCATAGGAAATTCCTTCATATAAAAAAACAATTAACAACATTATTGAAATAAAATATAGACAACTATGGTTTTCACACACTTACACATTAAAAAGAATGAAACAATTTCATTTTTCTATTCAAATTTAAATTCTTCTACAATAAGTAGATGTTATAATTTTCAAGGAAAACTACAGTATTTTTATTTAAAATTAGAAAAAAGTAGTTTCAAAATATTCAAAGAAAAAATTCATAAACCATTAAACATGTTTAAGAATATTTTATACAATAATTACACTGTAAATGGAAGTAACAACATTGATCACATAACATGTTCAATAGGAATAAAACACACCCATCCAAAAAGTGAATGCATCATAACAATTATCCACCCTAGAAAACTATGTTCAAAATGGCATAGTAGAACCTAGGTGATCAGTGAAATTATATACAACAACAAATAAATAATGACTATTACCAAAGTATTTCCTCACCCAATGACATCAATTATCAACCACATGATCCATTTCACCCTACCAGATTAGACTGAGGGGCATTATCCCATATAAATAAAAAATCCCCCTTTATATAGTACACTATTGAGGGAGAAATCCAGAGCTATTTCCATACCTATTCACTAAATATATTTTAGCTATTATAGGATCTCATTTTAAGAATATAGTGGGTGAGATCAAAAACTTTTTACAAGAAGTGAATCATATACACATATATCATACACAATCATCTCACACATAAAGTAACCCCCATTTCACCCAAAGGAACAATATATTTCCTCCCATGTAATCAATCTAATGGTATCATCTAATTGACTTAATCAAACAACAATTTACATCTGTAATGTTTTATAATTATCCATGGAGAGTATTTATGATTTCCATATTTCCCAAAATCTCAAAATGCGCCTTTAACAACCTTCAAGAAAACTCCCTTTATATTGAAACAAATACACCATTCCAAAATGGTAAATATCTAGTATTTTTCATTTCAAAAAAAATTCAGAATATATATTTATGCACCAACACAATATATTCAATCCAAATCCACTTTCCTAAAAATTCCAAATTTTCCACGCACCATAATCACATGTCAAATCATTTTCAAAGAACCAGGTTAAATAAAATCAATTTTGAACAGATAATAAATTAATTTAACAAATCCAATCGACAATTTTATATGTTGAGAATAAAAATTTCTTGCTATACGATGTTCTAAAATTCACAATTCCATTGGAAAATCCATTTCATTATTTTATCAAACACATAGTGTGAAATAAATAACTGTAAACTCAAATTTACATCAATAAAATTATGAAAACCATTTAATTTAACTTCAACAAATTATTTTTAATATCATTCATCATTATTTACTATCCATGTATGGTGTGGGGAAAAAGTAACCAAATATTATTAAATTTAATCGATATGTTAAAAGGGAAACCAAACTCATACTAATGGTGTTTCAACAATGACCACTATAAACATAGTCAAAATGGATCACATACCTAAGATAAAATTGACAATCCCCAAGGTGAAAGTACCCCCAACATAAAACAAAAATGATCCCCATATACTAATGATGAATGGATAAGAATAACTGATGAAATGATTGAATAAAAAGGGAGAGGAATAATAGATGAGATTATTACCTTGATAGATCATCCCAAATGATTTATGAAACATTAGATACACACCATTTTCTTTGAGGTGAATCTTGGAGTTGGAGTAAATCCCTCCCGTATGGCCTCAAAAACTAGGAGAAGATGATATCAAGAGTTTTTTATATAAAATTATATGAGAGAGGAAGTCACATTTCACAATTTTAATGACTTGGATTGGTCCAGTAGTTTGGCTTCACAAAATCCCAAACCATGTGGAAATTATGCATTCACCACTATGCAATAGTAATAAGTCTCTTGGCGTTCCCCAAAGGTTTACAAAAAATTTCAACACCATTTTGTTTCCACTATCCAAAAATGATATTTCCAATAAATGTTTTTGGGAAAGGTCGAATGATTTTCTCTAAATGTGATACAATTGTGAACAACCTTCTATGAAGAAAAAAATCACAATTTTTTCAATAGACACTCATAGATAAATTATTGATTAAAAATAATCAAATAACATTCAAGGGGAAATTTCAACATAAATATAATGGATGTGAAAACTATCGCCATAAATATTCAATCCACACCTAGAAATCCACACCATATCCAATTGGTCTAATTAAAGAAAAATGTTTATATGATCAAATGATTCAAGTACACATAGTGAAGAAAACCACAACCACCGCCAAAGAGAACATACACCATGTACATTGAAAGATCAAATAAACGCGTTACACTAATCAAAATGACAGGAAACTATAGATACATGTTCACAAACCTTTCTTCCATTAGGGCCATTGGGTATTCCCCAAAACCAAACATCATCTTGGAAGGAATGTCTCAATATTAAAATAAATTCCAAATTGAACTACCAATTGACATTATAAAGCCGAGATTGAACTAGATTACCAATATGGTAGGCTATAATGGAATCCCAACCATTAGATATCATATACAACTAACAAACCCAAGATGAAACCACAGCACGATATGTGGGGTTTCTCCCCACCATTTAAGAATCAACCAAATAAGAACAAAAAGGACAAATAAAACATGGGAAACCCACTATGGACTAAACTAGTAATTCACTACATTGATTTTAATCCGTGTAAATAAAAGTCATTCCCACCAAGGGAGGGTCCCCGATAAAGAAGTCCACAACCCAAAATAATAGCCAATCATATATTCATCATTATGAGAAGATGAAACCATCCCTATAAGGGATCATCCAAAAATATAAACAAAATCACCAGGGTTAACAACCCATGGAAAAAAAATCATTCGAAAATGAATAACCAATGTAATTTCACAAGGATAATGCCACCGTGATTTCTATACCAATGAGTAACATTTAATGACATGGAACTACAATAAGAAGACTAAAATTTCATACACCCCAGTGGTGGAGGAAAGTGATGAACAAAGTCCCCCCCCCATAAATTTCAATAATTCATGAAGAGATTAATTCAATGACCTAGAGGTAGAGAACTGATGTCATGAGGAATTTACATCCCTTCAATCATGACATTATAATCCCTGATCAAATCTCCCCCATTTTAGTGTCAGTAGAATCCACTCTATACCCCAATTCAAACCATAAGAGCACAACACACCCTGTAAATCAAGTATCAAAAACATGTAACTTCCAAAAATATAAGGATTAAAGAGATACATATGATATAACTTTTTCCCCATATTAATAAACATTTTGTGAAAGTATACATCGTTACACACCTCCACATAAAATGGGGAAATTAGAAAATATTCATTATATAAACATAGTTACATTTAAACTGAGTTGTTGGAAAATCCACAACATCCAATTTTAAATATTATATAAAAGGAAACCCCATGAAACAACACAAGATATTACCATTACAATGGCAGGAACAATAAAACAAAAAATAAACATAAAGATGATCCCAAGAAAAAACTATACAACTTCAAACATATAGGTGTGTATTTCGAAGGGGTGGATCTGGATCCATGTCGCATCTAAGTAACAAAATGATAGAACTAATGTAAATGAACTACAAATCCATAGTTATGGAGGTAATTTCAATCATTCAGACAAGACACCGTCTAATTATCTGACTTAATATAGTAATGAAACAACGTGGTCATGCAATTAATGGAAGATGAAATAAGAGAAAATTGACTTTAATTTTGTAACCTACACAGACATCTTAAATACAAATTTCCATCTTCTTATAAAGATTTACATTAAAGTTTCTACAAACTAGACGATGGTTGGTTCCCCAATACCTCTTTATAACACATATTCAAATCAAATATATTTCCTCAAAATATTAGGAATAGTTATTAAACCTAACTCGGACACCTTTTACTATATATTAAAAAGAATAACTCTCTTAAATGATAACCCTTTAAGGAATCATTCACAACCCAGTCTACAAATTATGGAAATAGATCCAAAAATATAACTTAATAACTCTAATACGGATCCATATCCTTTCTTTAGAAATCACAACTATATCCCATTCCTCACATTCATTTCCATAGAAAAATATAATTGGAAGACAGAAGCCTTGACGAATTTCTATGAGTAATCGTACACAGGATTCATTCGAGATACCTCCTTCTACCACATATGGGTAATATTTTTAATAATAAATGTTGAAAACAAAACTTTTAACGAATTTGGAAATTCAATGAATATGATATTTTCATAAATTATTTGGACCCAATATTCTACTTTGAGGGGATCTACTTAAAAATTAAAGAGAGTAGGACTCATCCTCATAAATTCAAGGACAGAATATGTGGGTTGATAAACTATAGGGTCTTCTAATGGTTAACATCTCAAGGAATAAGTTTGATTATTAAATTAAACAATAGTGGGGGTGTTCATGAAGAAATAAGAAAACAACGAACTCAATCATATCCAACTCATCAAAAAAACTGAAATAAAAAAACCATGTAAACATATAATAGAAGTCATATTAAACAACCCAAAAAAACCATTGGATGTAATGAAATCACAATTTTCCTCTCTATTAAAAATATTTCATAACAAAGATAAAAAAATATTAATTTACAATGTTACAAATTAGATTATTTATATCCCCACACATAAAAATTCCAATTATAATTTAGCCACTCATCCACTCATTCCATTATTGGTACTCATTTTCCCATTCCATCAACAACCCACTTCATTAAACACATCCATGAATGGGATAACATATTATAATAACAAAGATAAAAATTCATTTTCATATTTTGAATAAAATCATTCAATAAATTCTTTCAACTTTTTAGTTTACTCCCAGTTTAAATTTTCTAAATAGCATTTAAAAAACCCAAAAACACTTTTTCCAAAAAAATATTTATTTCAAAATGAATTATTATTTCATATTTCAAAAAAACATTCAAAAGGCCACTACAATATAATGAAAAACCATTTTGAAATTTACAGGTTCAATTCATATTATTCCACATCAAAATTAAAATATCATGAGATCTATTTAATATCCCATCTCATCATATTTAAAATATTAATTTCCCTTTAAAAAATACCATTCCATTGAATCCCAAATAATTAAAATATATTTTATCTAAATTCGTTCTCTTTCCAAAAAATGCTTCCAAAAGTATTTTTAAAATAATTTATTATTCTTCTAAATAATCATTTTCTAAAAACACTATGTTTTTATTATAGAAATAGAATCATTTTAAACCAATTCACATTCGACAGAAAAATATTTCAATAAAAATATATTTTTTAAGAATTATAAAAAATATATTTGAAATCACAATTTTCTTATTCCCAAAAAAAACCTTAACACATTAAATCATTTCTCACATTTCCAATCAGGAATTTCCAAACCAACATTCAGATTTGTGGATGATAAAAAACAACTCCCAAGGTGAAATGAGTGCCAATCGGTGAATAGGACATTTGTTTGTTGTTTATACGAATATCACACCACCTTTATATATAATATTTCTGAACACTTTTTTTAACCAAAGGAATTTACAGGCCATGCGAGCTCACTGAGACCACTATGCCAAATCCTTTTTTATATCCCAAACATCAAATAAACAACAATAACCAGATAATATAAATTAAACCTGAATTCTTATGGAATATAATGTTGTAGTACTTAATGTGTATGAATGAAATACCCTAAATAAATTTACTCAAAATAACATTAACAGATCTATTACCATTTCTTCTCAAACTAAATAGAGTCGAAGGAACAATTAAAACATCATATGGACTATATAATGACCTAAGATATGTTTCGGATACTCCTAGGAAAAATAGTAGAGATAGGGAATCAACATAGTATCTTGGGTAATTGTATTTCACATAAATAAATAAACTTATCACTATAAAAAAATGGATCAACCCAAATAAATAGATAAAAATTTACATTCAGAACCTAATTTATATTAAAAATAGAAGACAACAAAACCCAAACAGAAAATTAAGACCACTACATCCTGATCTGACATGGGCATCCGATCACTAATACCATAACCACCCCACACATGAAAGTCAAAACAATGATAGAAAAATATAGAAAATTTCAAACGCTGAAATTGAGAATTATCAACTTTTTTTATATTTTTGTTGGTAATTACATTGTATCAAGTTCATGTTAAGCATCAGTTTAACATTCTATGTTTTTTAATCCTAATGATGAGTTTTTTTAAAATTTTCTATTTTAAGGATTGGAAGCACATGTTTCAGGGTTGGATCATGGTTAGGGGAAAACATGTTCTTTTTCCATGTAAAATGCATAGCATTAGAATTGCTTCTTAATGTATAGTGTATGGACTATGAACCACAATTGAAACCATGTGGCATGTATGAGGTATGGTTTTGGATTTTGGGAGCATCATTTTCTTTGTATGGGGAATAGATAGGGAGACCATAATTCCAGCATGTGAGGGGTTACCCTCCTCTCTAGATGGGTGTGAAAGATGGGCACATATTTTTAAAATCATGTATTCATACTATTTATGGTTGAAAGATCATTAAATGCATGAAATTATAGTTTTCCCCTCTATTTATGTATACTGATTTTGGGATTATCCTCATATGTTCAACCTAGGTGTATCAAGGGAGAATCAATGCTCTTCCTCACATGCCCTCTATCATTTTTTGGCCCCATAATGGTTCATAGGAACTATTCAATTTGTTTTTTGTTCATTTCATCCCATATTCTATTTTATATAATATTTTATTGGTTTTAAATATTAGAGATTCACCATTGATGAACCCTAAGGATTAGTGTTTATTTACAGTGTTTGTTATTGTATGTTAGAGGGTTCAGATTTTCTTTGGTTTTGAATTATACCTCTTTAAAATGTTTTGTAGCATTCAAAGGTCCTTGAGGTTGGTGTTCCTATAAAATTAATTGTCACGACCCCCTCCCCCCAAAGTGTACCCCTCCTGGGCCGGCAATGTGAAAAGGGAGATAATGACCCCCGAGTCCCGCCTCCAGTAGGCCCTGGGTTGGCGACTAGCACCGAGGGTATAATAACGTACAAATGGGAGGCATTACCCTCTAAGAGAACACAAGCAGAAGAGAGAGATAGAATAAACTCCAATCAACTCCAACTCAGAACTGAAATATAAAAGGAAACAAAGTACATATATTAAATGTCATGAAAAAGTACTACAACTGAAAGGGAAAACTAAAAGTACCCAAAAGAAAGTAAAACGACAGCGACCACAAGCCCGAACAGCTCCTCCTCCAACCGCAAGCTAGTAGTAACCAGCTTGATCTCCAACCTACTCTAAGTGACCTGAAAAACAGTTTATATGTACATAGGGTGAGTATAACAGTATACTCAGTAGGATCCTCCCCAAGACTCTCGTCCAAAAGTAAAGAAAGCATGCTAAAGCCCAGTGAACAACAAGTGAAACTAACTCGTCACCTAAACAGGTATACTATGTTCCCAACCTCACCAAGGCTACTCTCACCAAGTAACGCATACAAGAATATAGCATGTAGTAAAGAATAAAAAGGGTACCCCGCTACTACTTCCCCACTGGTTTGCCGCTTTGCCCCAACGACATACGTCCTGTGCATCTCTCTCCAAAGGCTTGCCCGTATCAACATGGGTCAAGCTCCCCAATCTGCACCTCGTGCACCACAAAGGCTTGCCCGCAGACACCTGGTCTAAGCTCCACACAATCCTCACAACCAAGAGTAACCAGGTAGTTTCCGGGAGCCACCACAGCCCGTATAACGTGTATCATACGTCGGGTATTATACCTCAAGCCATTACAGCCCATACACCGAGTGAGGATCCTCAAGCCATCACAGCCTATACACGTTACACCTATAGTAGTCCATAGGATACTATATCCAGAATATATGTGTGTGAAATAACCACAAGCCATTACAGCCCTCTACACACATATATGGGTAAACTAACCACTGTGCCTACCAGCACTAAGATCTACCAAGAGAAGAGAGCGGTGCCAAAGGGGGTAGTCAGCCATTCAACCTCCCATCAGAATGTTGGGGAAAACACCCCCCCAGGGCTCAGAATCCCCGGGGTGTCAGTTGCCCTTACCGACAGGGTGGAGTAGCATATAGAAACACAAAAAGTACAGAATATATTAGTAACTCACATCCACACTATGGGCATTACCTAGTCTTAGATACAACTGCAGGTAACGTCTCTCAGACTCCAGGCTGCTACTTCTAAGACTAGGTATCCTATAAGCACACAACCAATTGAATAGCTTTATTAGA
Organism: Viscum album; assembly: GCA_963277665.1. Taxonomy (NCBI): domain Eukaryota; kingdom Viridiplantae; phylum Streptophyta; class Magnoliopsida; order Santalales; family Viscaceae; genus Viscum; species Viscum album. Next base: position 2,133,147,182 of record OY728147.1, on the reverse strand, counting down.
TTACTCCATTCTCATTTATCAGTTCCACTGTACATTAATTAATTCGTTAAAAATTAATTAAGAATGAACAATTCCACATTAAACTGAAATGGCGTCACTTTCAAAACGACGGCTCCTTTTTAAGATTCACATCACCTTTAAATTCCAGTATCTCCATCCCCATGGATTTTCACCATTTAATCAAACGTTCATTACAGAAAAACTTTTCCACATTCCCAGGCATTCTAGAAAAACATCCTATGCTTCTAAACACAAAGGAGGCTCAACACGGTGAGTAGATATACTACCCGTCGAGTCTTTGCCGCCTATAGAAAGATCATAGACCCATCCTCCATCGAGAGGCTAAACACGGAAAGCACGTGGCATACCCCGCATGTCTTCGCCTCTTTCGGAAAGAGTGTAAGCAAGACCAGCTGCATTGAGCAGTGGGGAAAAGTAATGCAGATAAACAACCAGACCAAACCACCAACATAAAACCATCACATTCATCTCATACCATCACCCTTGGTGTCCTCCCCGACACCCATATGCATAAACCGATGCATCTCTCCACACTAGGTGTCATCCGCTGCCACAACCACAAGTCTCCAAGCCTCCACATATCACAACAGCCATCCAGGCTCACATCACAGCACAAGCAGCAGGAAAACAAACATCACAAAGTGGGATCTTGGCCCGTTAACAAACAAGAGGGTAACTCAGAACCCTTTTTGAAATTCCCACATAATCTGTTCTCTAATCCATATTGAATTAACAGATTTGTTATTCATAGGCTCCAATCATGGATACCTAATCAGTAATCTATCACAATTAAATAACCAAGCTTACTTCCCTAATTTGATTATCCTCAAATTAGAACAACTACAACAACGACAATAACCAGATTAATTTACATGCCTCTTTATCTTTAGCCAATTAATTAACAATTAAATTCCGGCTTTACGTTCATTATCAATTTCTATCATGAACGAACAATAAATCAAAGAAAACATAGATATCACTATATCTAGGAAAACATGAGGCAAACCGTTATCACGGTATAAAGCAACAACATGCGATCAATCAATTCTTTTAATCCAGTTCAAGTATTTAATTAGGTCAATTTCATTGTGATCCAAAGGAATAAATCATGCTAATTATACGATTGCACATATATAATTAGAGAAGCCATGAATCCCCTACTTCAAACAGTTCGTCGGGTTCTTTATCCATACAACAGGTCACGATCCTCCCCTCTTGACAACTGCATCCACCGGAGGATGCTTATATCGAAGATTGATCGACACGGCTCGGTTACATAAAAAACATAGCAGAACCAATCCTAGGAGTAAAGATTGATTGTGAAACTCCTACGGAAAGGATTGAAAGGTTCTAGCGCATCTTAGTCGAGAACAAAGTGAAAGAACAAGGAAGAATGATATCTCGTCCCTTTTTAAGATTTAATGGGGCAACGGTTTAAGATCCAGTTAATTCTCCATTAAAAACGGATCGCATTAACCACGCGGTTTGACCAAGTAAAACATCCCAAGACTTAGGAATAATTAATATAGGATTTATGGCATTTGAATCGGCCTTAAGAGCCCTTAAAATAAGGCTTTAAATGTATTTTACGTCAAAGGAAACATCAAAAGGGGAAAAACTGTAGGAGTCTGGAAACACTGTTCACCCACTGTTACTGTACATGAAACTGATCTGTCACACCGATCTGTGAAACTGATCTGTGAAACTGATCTGTCACACTGATCTGTGAAACTGATCTGTGAAACTGATCTGTCACACCGATCTGTCTCACCGATCTGTCTCACCGATCTGTCACACCGATCTGTCTCACCGATATGTCTCACCGATCTGTCTCACCGATCTGTCTCACCGATCTGTCACACCGATCTGTCTCACCGATCTGTCTCACCGATCTGTCTCACCGATCTGTGAAACTGATCTGTGACACCGATCTGTCTCACCGATCTGTCTCACCGATCTGTCTCACCGATCTGTCTCACCGATCTGTGAAACTGATCTGTGAAACCGATCTGTCTCACCGATCTGTGAAACCGATCTGTCTCACCGATCTGTCTCACCGATCTGTGAAACGGATCTGTGAAACCGATCTGTCTCACTGATCTGTGAAACCGATCTGTCTCACCGATCTGTCTCACCGATCTGTCTCACCGATCTGTCTCACCGATCTGTGAAACTGATCTGTGACACTGACTTGTCACACCGATATGTGAAACTGATCTGTCACACCGATCTGTGAAACTGATCTGTGAAACTGATCTGTCACACCGATCTGTGAAACAGATCTGTCACACCGATCTCTGAAACCGATCTGTCTCACCGATCTGTGAAACTGATCTGTCTCTCCGATCTGTTACTGTTCATAAAACTGGAAACACTGTTCACAGAACCGGAAAATTGGCAAAGTGTTGGGGATAAGTCCCCTTGACCTCCCGGAACACCTCCAATACCAACATTTCACAAAGTAATGGACCGGAGAGGTCCGGGACATTACATTAGATACCTCCCAAAACATTCTCGTCCTCGAGAATTAAAAACCAACCCAGAAGAAAAGAGGGGTCTGAACAACCACCCCATAAGATACCTCTCAGGGGAAAACCACCATGAGTTGTTCGAAAGCTGGAACAAAACTATGACATCTGGGAACACACAATCCATACCCAAAGAATTCAAACATAACATCACATTAAAGGTACATAAATAAAACATGAAAGGTCCAACCACAGAGAAAACATCATTACATGAAAGGAGTTAAACATTAAACAACTCTGGGTACTGAGCACGTATCTGTGACTCACGCTCCCAGGTACTCTCCTCCATGCCACCGTGTCGCCACAAGACACGAACTAAAGGAATAGAACGCCCACACAACACCTTCTCCTTGTGGTCTTGGATCTCCACAGGTCGCTCCTCGAAGGTTGCATCATCATCAATATCGATCTCTCCCCAATCGATAACATGAGATTCATAATGAAAATAATGACGGAGCTGTGATACATGAAAAACATCATGTATCCGACTCATCCGAGGGGGAAGTGCTACTCCATATGCCAAAGCTCCAACACGAGCTAACACCTCGAAAGGCCCAACAAAACGGGGAGAAAGCTTACTTCCGCGACCAAACCTTCGCTGCCCACGACGGGGAGTCACCTTCATAAACACATGATCCCCAACATTAAACTCTAAGGGTCTCCTTCTTTGATCAGCATAAGATTTCTGACGATCTTGTGCTGTCTTCATCCTCTCACGAATCACTTGAACCATCTCTGTCGTATTCTGCACTAGTTCTGGTCCGAGAATTGCTGACTCTCCGACCCCAGTCCAGCACAACGGAGAACGGCATGGCCGGCCATACAAGGCTTCAAACGGCGCCATGCCGATGGTAGAGTGAAAACTATTATTGTAAGCGAACTCTACCAAAGGTAAGTGCTTCACCCATGAACCTCCAAAATCAAGAACACAAGAGCGCAACATGTCTTCAAGAGTTTGGATGGATCGCTCTGTCTGACCATCCGTTTGAGGATGAAAAGTAGTGCAAAGGCATAGTTGAGAGCCAAAAGCATGATGGAGACCTCTCCACACCCTCGAGGTAAAACGAGGGTCTCGATCAGAAATGATCATCTTAGGAACTCTGTGAAGCATCACCACCTCCTCCAGATACTGCCTCGACAAAACCTCCATTGAGCTCGACTCCTTGATTTCTATGAAGTGGGCTGATTTATTTAAACGATCCACTACCACCCATATAGCATCATGTCCTCCCAGAGCTCGAGGTAAACCTGTAACAAAGTCCATTGAGATGTCCTCCCACTTCCATTGAGGAATCTCTAAGTGCTGGAGAAGACCACCAGGAACACGGTGTTCGACCTTCACCTTCTGGCAGACTAAACATCAAGACACACATTCTGCAACTGAACGCTTCAGCCCAGGCCACCAAAACTGACTCCTCAAGGATCGATACATCTTCTTCACACCAGGATGTATAGCTAAGGGCGAGCTATGGAACTCTCGGAGAACCTTCTCACGCATCGCCAATGGAACAAAAAGCCTATCATGATACAACACTCGGTGTTGTTCATCCTCCGACCAACCAGCAGGGGCCTCCCCACAAACAACTTTGTCTCTCAAAACTTCCACCTCTAGATCTCCCAACTGAGACTCTTCCACCTTTTGCATTAGGGATGATTGCACCGTCATCTGGAAAAGACAAAATCTTCCCCCAACTTCTCCCATATCAAGATTCAAAGCTGCTAGCTCTTCCATTCCTCTCCAGGAATCACCAGATTCATGCACAACATCATTACGTGACTTTCGGCTCAGTGCATCAGCAACAACATTTCCCTTCCCAGGTGTATACGATATTTCGAAGTCGTATTCCTGCAAGAACTCCATCCACCGACGCTGCCGCAAGTTCAAATCCCGCTGTGAGAAAACATACCTCAAACTCTTATGATCGGTGAAAACCACAAAGCGCTCGCCAATGAGGTAATGTCTCCACAACTTCAGCGCAAACACCACGACTGCCAAATCAAGATCATGGGTGGCATAGTTGCGTTCATGGGGAAGCAACTGCCGAGACCCATAAGAAACAACTGACCTCTACTGCATGAGAACACAGCCTAGCCCCAGATGTGAAGCATCACAGAAAACATCAAACTGGACTCCCTCTGCTGGAAGACAAAAGACTAGAGCACTTACCAACTTCTCCTTTAGATACTCGAAAGCTGTCTGACAATGATCAGTCCATATGAACGCTTGATCCTTCCTGGTCAAAGCTGTCAGAGGAGTAGCAACTTGGGAGAAATTAGCCACAAACCTCCTATAATAGCCTGCGAGACCAAGGAAACTTCGCACCTCTGACACGGTCTTGGGGGATGGCCAAGACACCACTGATTCTATCTTCGAAGGATCCACAGCTACTCCCTGTTGGGACACAACATGTCCCAAGAAACGAACTTCTTGAGACCAGAACTCACACTTGGACAACTTCCCAAACAACCGATGTTGGCAAAGATCTCCCAAAACGGCTCGTAGATGCTCTGCATGCTCTTCTTCAGATGTGGAGTACACAAGGATGTCGTCAATGAAAACCACAACAAAATTGTCCAGGAATTCACGAAACATAGCATTCATCAACCCCATGAAAACAGCTGGAGCATTTGTCACGCCGAATGGCATTACAACAAACTCATAATGCCCATGACGACAGCGGAAAGCAGTCTTCGGGATATCCTCATCCTTTACACGCATCTAATGATATCCTGACCGCAAGTCGATCTTTGAAAACCAACTTGCACCCTTCAGTTGATCGAATAGGTCATCAATCCGTGGATGTGGATAGCGGTTCTTTATTGTCAATTTGTTTAAGCGACGATAATCGACGCACAACCGCAAACTGCCATCAGCCTTTTTCACGAACAAGACTGGTGCACCCCACGGTGACACACTTGGCCGAACGAAACCACACTGCAACAGACCATCGAGCTGAATACGTAGCTCTCGTAACTCATAAGGGGCCATCCTATATGGAGACATAGATATGGGAGACGCTCCTGGCTGTAGCTCGATCCCAAACTCGATCTCTCGTCGAGGGGGTAAGGATACAACCTCTTCTGGAAAGACATTAGTGTACTCCTCTACGACCCTAGGAAACACCAACTATTGAACCTCTGAAGAACTCAGCATCATCCCAGCCATCATGGATGATAAGGATGAAACTCGTCTATGACTCATCCTCGGATCTCTCTCACCAACAAACACTACTTCCTCTCCATCTTCATCAAAGAATACGACCTTCTTCCTGTAGCAATCCACAATAGCCTGCACCGAATACAACCAATCCATGCTGAGGATGACATCATATGGTTGTATTAGTAAACATAGGAAATCTCCCCAAGAGCGGTGCTGCCCCAACACTAGCTCACAGTCTCTACATACTTCAAACAAGCTAGCTCGACCTCCAACTGGCGTAGTCAACGCCAAGGGCACTGGAAGCCTCTCTACCTCAAGTCCCAAAGCGTGGACAAGGGTAGGGGATATGAAGGATTGTGTTGCTCCTGAATCAAACAAGGCATACACCAAGGTAGAAAACAAGCAAAGGGTACCTCGGACGACGTCTGGCTCGCCTGGAGCTGGCAACGCTAGAGCATGAAGCTGACCACGACCACCTCCACGGCCTCTCTGACCTTGATGATGACCACCACCACGGCCGCGCTCTGCTCTCTGAGGACGGGGAGCATCATGGGGCTGTCCTCTGCCTGCTCCATCTACCCTCTGGTGATCTAAAGCTGGTGCAACCTACTGCTGCTGCCTCGGCTGGAACTGCCTCAACGGAGGAACCTGGAGTGGAGCGCCTGGTGCACGATGACTGCTCTGAAAAGTTGGGCACTCCCGCTGCTGATGACCACGACCACCACAAGAAAAAAAGCGCCTGATCCCTTGGCATAGGTCTGAGAGTTCCTACCTCCGGAGAAATGAGATGGGAAGGGTCGGGACCTACCCCCAGGTGAACGGAAACTCTTCTGTCCTGAAAACCAGGAACCCCATACCACAGCTCTGCATCTTGAGGAATCATGACGATTCCCCTCTAGTGACGATCCGGTCCTAGCCAAAGTCCTATCAACAACCTCTGCCCTCGCCAGCACCTCAAGATATGTCTTCAGCATAAATGGGGTGACCTGGCGCTGGATCTCTGGACGCAAAGCCTCCTCGAAATGCCTCACCCTGGCCTCATCATCTGGTAACAGGTCTGAAGCATATCGTAGAAGGTTCCTGAAACTGATTCCAAACTCTCGAACACTGGAGCTCCCCTGTCGAAGGGTAAGAAGCTCCTGGAGACTGGATGCCTTCGCAGTCGATGAAAGAAACTCGACTCTAAACCTGTCTTGAAACTCCTCCCATGAGATCGCTGACTCCTCACGATCCCCGAGGATCAAGAACCACCACTGTCTCGCTGCTCCACGCAACATCGTCACAACCAAGGACACCCAGTGTTCCTTCCGAGCACGAATCGAACTGAAGCTTATCTCGACCTCCTCCAACCAGTCTTCTGTGACTGCATCTGAAACGGAGCCCTCGTACTTCTGTAGACTCTGGCGCTGAAACTCTCGGAGTGTCTTCCTCCAAGTGTCATCGTCGTCAACCTCTACCCGGCGACGATCTGCCAGAACAGCCTGCTGGGCACCTTCTGCGCAAACCTGACGGGGACGCCGACCTGGAGCCATACCTGTAAAATAAAAATCGTTAGAGATCCTAATACTAGAATATGGAAGACTCAACATTAATTAATTATTTTGTTTTATTAATTTTAGGTTACCTATCCCAAGGTCTACCCATTCAAACACAGGCGCAAGGAATAATGATGCATGATCCTTTCCTAGGTCTCTACCCTGCAACCAGTATCACTTTGTTTAGTAGCCACTGTAAACGTAAAGTTCCATGAAACAGATCATAGGGGGCCCTGAACGCCTATGTCTCTGTTGGTCTCCAGTGTTTGCCACACTTGCTAAACATGAATGACACTGTTGCCCTACCATCCCATGCATCCTCACCTGTGCCTAACTCCAAACTCCATCCTATCCCTCAACCAGACCTCTGATACCACTCTGTCACGACCCCCTCCCCACAAAGTGTACCCCTCCTGGGCCGGCAATGTGAAAAGGGAGATAATGACCCCCGAGTCCCACCTCCAGTAGGCCCCGGGTTGGCGACTAGCACCGAGGGTATAATAACGTACAAATGGGAGGCATTACCCTCTAAGAGAACACAAGCAGAAGAGAGAGATAGAATAGACTCCAATCAACTCCAACTCAGAACTGAAATATAAAAGGAAACCAAGTACATATATGAAATGTCATGCAAAAGTACTACAACTGAAAGGGAAAACTAAAAGTACCCAAAAGAAAGTAAAACGGCAGCGACCACAAGCCCGAACAGCTCCTCCTCCAACCGCAAGCTAGTAGTAACCAGCTTGATCTCCAACCTGCTCCAAGTGACCTGAAAAACAGTTTATATGTACATAGGGTGAGTATAACAGTATACTCAGTAGGATCCTCCCCAAGACTCTCATGAAAAAGTAAAGAAAGCATGCTAAAGACCAGTGAACAACAAGTGAAACTAACTCGTCACCTAAACAGGTATACTATGTTCCCAACCTCACCAAGGATACTCTCACCAAGTAACGCATACAAGAATATAGCATGAAGTAAAGAATAACAAGGGTACCCCGCTACCACTTCCCCACTGGTTTGCCGCTTTTCCCCAACGACATACGTCCTGTGCATCTCTATCCAAAGGCTTGCCCGTATCAACATGGGTCAAGCTCCCCAATCTGCACCTCGTGCACCACAAAGGCTTGCCCGCAGACACCTGGGCTAAGCTCCACACAATCCTCACAACCAAAAGTAACCAGGTAGTTTCCGGGAGCCACCACAGCCGGTATAACGTGTATCATACGTCAGGTATTATACCTCAAGCCATTACAGCCCATACACCGAGTGAGGATCCTCAAGCCATCACAGCCTATACACGTTACACCTATAGTAGTCCATATGATACTATATCCAGAATATATGTGTGTGAAATAACCACAAGCCATTACAGCCCTCTACACACATATATGGGTAAACTAACCACTGTGCCTACCAGCACTAAGATCTACCAAGAGAAGAGAGCGGGGCCAAAGGGGGTAGTCAGCCATTCAACCTCCCATCAGAATGTTGGGGAAAACACCCACCCAGGGCTCAGAATCCCCGGGGTGTCAGTTGCCCTTACTGACAGGGTGGAGTGGCGTATAGAAACACACAAAGTACAGAATATATAAGTAACTCACATCCACACTACGGGCATTACCTAGTCTTAGATACAACTGCAGCTAACGTCTCTCAGACTCCAGGCTGCTACTTCTAAGACTAGGTATCCTATAAGCACACAACCAATTGAAGAGCTTTATTAGATTACTCCATTCTCATTTATCAGTTCCACTGTACATTAATTAATTCATTAAACATTAATTAAGAATGAACAATTCCACATTAAACTGAAATGGCGTCACTTTCAAAACAACGGCTCCTATTTAAGATTCACATCACCTTTAAATTCCAGCATCTCCATCCCCGTGGATATTCACCATTTAATCAAACGTTCATTACAGAAATACTTTTCCACATTCCCAGGCATTCTAGAAAATCATCATATGCTTCTAAACACAAAGGAGGCTCAACACGGTGAGTAGATATACTACCCGTCGAGTCTTTGCCGCCTATAGAAAGAGCATAGACCCATCCTCCATCGAGAGGCTAAACACGGAAAGCACGTGGCATACCCCGCGTGTCTTCGCCTCCTTCGGAAAGAGGGTAAGCAAGACCAGCTGCCTTGAGCAGTGGGGAAAAGTAATGCAGATTAACAACCAGACCAAACCACCAACATCAAACCATCACATTCATCTCATACCATCACCCTTGGTGTCCTCCCCGACACCCATATGCATAAACCGATGCATCTCGCCACACTAGGCGTCATCCGCTGCCACAACCACAAGTCTCCAAGCCTCCACATATCACAACAGCCATCCAGCCTCACATCACAGCACAAGCAGCAGGAAAACAAACATCACAAAGTGGGATCTCGGCCCGTTAACAAACAAGAGGGTAACTCAGAACCCTTTTTGAAATTCCCACATAATCTGTTATCCAATCCATATTGAATTAACAGATTTGTTATTCGTAGGCTCCAATCATGGATACCTAATCAGTAAGCTATCACAATTAAATAACCAAGATTACTTCCCTAATTTGATTATCCTCAAATTAGAACAACTACAACAACGACAATAACTGGATTAATTTACATGCCTCTTTATCTTTAGCTAATTAATTAACAATTAAATTCCGGCTTTACGTTCATTATTAATTTCTATCATGAACTAACAATAAATCAAAGAAAACATAGATATCACTATATCTAGGAAAACATGAGGCAAACCGTTATCACGGTATAAAGCAACAACATGCGATCAACCAATTCTTTTAATCCAGTTCAAGTATTTAATTAGGTCAATTTCATTGTGATCCAAAGGAATAAATCATGCTAATTCTACGATTGCACATATATAATTAGAGAAGCCATAAAACCCCTACTTCAAACAGTTCCTCGGGTTCTTTATCCACACAATAGGTCACGATCCTCCCCTCGTGACAACTGCATCCACCGGAGGATGCTTATATCGAAGATTGATCGACACGGCTCGGTTGCATCAAAAACAGAGCAGAACCAATCCCAGGAGTAAAGATTGATTGTGAAACTCCTACGGAAAGGATTGAAAGGTTCTAGCGCCTCTTAGTCGAGAAAAAAGGGAAAGAACAAGGAAGAATGATATCTCGTCCCATTTTAAGATTTAATGGGGCGACGGTTTAAGATCCGGTTAATTCTCCATTAAAAACGGATCGCATTAACCACGCGGTTTGACCAAGTAAAACATCCCAAGCCTTAGGAATAATTAATATAGGATTTATGGCATTTGAATCGGCCTTAAGAGCCCTTAAAACAAGGCTTTAAATGTATTTTACGTCAAAGGAAACGTCAAAAGGGGAAAAACTGTAGGAGTCTGGAAACATTGTTCACCCACCGTTACTGTACATGAAACTGATCTGTCACACCGATCTGTGAAACTGATCTGTCACACTGATCTGTGAAACTGATCTGTCACACCGATCTGTCTCACCGATCTGTCGCACCGATCTGTCACACCGATCTGTCTGACCGATCTGTCCCACCGATCTGTCTCACCGATCTGTCTCACCGATCTGTGAAACTGATCTGTGAAACCGATCTGTCTCACCGATCTGTCTCACCGATCTGTCTCACCGATCTGTCTCACCGATCTGTGAAACGGATCTGTGACACCGATCTGCCTCACCGATCTGTGAAACCGATCTGTCTCACCGATCTGTCTCACCGATCTGTCTCACCGATCTGTCTCACCGATCTGTCTCACCGATATGTCTCACCGATCTGTCTCACCGATCTGTGAAACTGATCTGTGAAACTGATCTGTCACACCGATCTGTGAAACTGATCTGTCACACCGATCTGTGAAACTAATCTGTGAAACTGATCTGTCACACCGATCTGTGAAACTGATCTGTCACACCGATATGTGAAACCGATCTGTCTCACCGATCTGTGAAACTGATATGTCTCACCGATCTGTTACTGTTCATAAAACTGGAAACACTGTTCACAGAACCGGAAAATTGGCAAAGTGTTGGGGATAAGTCCCCTTGACCTCCCGGAACACCTCCAATACCAACATCTCACAAAGTAATGGACCGGAGAGGTCCGGGCCATTACATTAATTTTAATAACATCTTTTTGATTCTTGAGATTTTATATTATGTTTTATAAATTTTTAATTCATACATTTGAATTGATAGATTAATTTTTTTTTCAGGATGGTAAATTTGTGGAAAATTGAATTCAAATGTCTTCCTTTTCCATGTTTGTATTTATTTACACATTAGGTGAATGATTTAATATAAATATATTATTTTAAGTTAAATTTTTTTTTTTTTTGTGTTTACGTTGATAATTTTTTGCTAATGTGTTTGGGGTGTGAATAGAGTGTTGTATATTAAAATTATAGGTTGTAGTTGTTTGACACTTTGGTGAGGATTTTTGTGTTTTGAAGGAAAAGATGGTGTTTTTATAAAATTTGTTTTTTCAATATAATATTTTTTTCAATGTAATTTTATGTTTGTATGTTTTGAAATATATCTTTCAAAAAATAATTTAATTTTGTTTCATCTGTTTTTATTTTTCATACACTTTATAGGTGTGTTATGAATTGTGAATGTGTTGCAAAGAACATTTTGAAATGGTTTTAGTGTGGGTGTATATTTAAAAGAATCATTACCTATGGAATTTAGTTTTTTTCAAGTGTTATTTTCATTCTGTGTTTTATAGGGGGTTTTATAACTTGTTTATATTTGGTGAAAATATAATAAAAAAGGATGTGGGGTTATCATAAAATTTAAATGTGACCTAAAATGTTCCTCCTATTATTTTACACATTTTCAAATTTGTGGTGAGATTTTATGCTAAATGGTATTGAATCACGATTGGATCTACTTTTTTATTTTAATTTATTAAATTTTCATGGTATGAACCTTGAATAATAAATGATAAAGAAACATTTGGATTTGTAAACATAAAACTGGGTTTTTAATTTGGATTTGTAAACTGTGTGGAATAATATATTTAAATTTATTTGTTTTATAAATTATAAAGGCTCGGTGGTCAATTAGTGTAGTCTTGAAATGGTGGTGTTTATGTGAAGTGATGTAAAGACCATATTTTCACCCTATGATGTGATGAAAATTTGTTTTAGAACTGTTGTTATGTATGGACTCAGTGGGCATGTTGGCATGTCACCGAAAATGTGCAAAAAAACTTAGGTATCAAGATATCATGATTTTTATTTTAAAATATTTGGAAAAATGGGTTTGATTATGCTAAATGACTCCATCCATGTGATATTTCGTTTCTTTTGATTGAAATGGAATTTATGTGAGAATTTTATGCTATGTATAATATTGGTACTATTGATCCTTGGGAAGGGATCCACCATAGAGGCTCCTGTGTGGGAACAAAATTGATATATTATCAACCAGACCATATATTGTGTTACCCTCTAATATATCGTGCATATAAACACTGTATGTTATGAGTTATATACAATGATTTCCATGTATTATTATTATTATATTGGAATTCATGGGAATAATATATTGGGTTATGTTAATGTTTATTTTCTTCCAAAATTAGATAACAGAGAACCCTAGTAACATGATGTGTCTAAGTGGGACTGTCTATTGGATTTGATTGGTTTGGGTTGAAAGTTGGTTATTGACTACAGAGATGCAACATATTTAAGATGGTGAGTTTAAACACATTACACCCAGTGAATTATTTTTGTGTAAAGTGAAATATTTTCAAAAGTGTCTCTTTATTTCTTATTTTAAAAAAAATGGAATTTGTAGATATATGTGATCAATTTCATTAATTGGTTAAAATCATGTTCATGGATAGTTTATCAGTGTAGATATTGTAGAAATTTCACAGAATAGATTGCTGGTAATATGTTCTAATTATTTATTGAGATGTTTAATATTACCCCATTCTTATTCCACTCAGCATCGGTAGACCCAAGTTGTTGTATAGGTTCGGGATTCTGGTTCAGTTGTTGCATTTTATCAGGTTGGCCTTTTGGTTTTTGTTGACCAAGTGCTCTTTTAGAGTTCATGTTCTTATGGATTTGTCTTGGACTTTAATCTAGTTCAATTCTGATTAAATTTTTTGGTATCTATATTATTTTTATAATTTTTATTTAGGTATTATTGGTTATATAGAATGATCAGTTTTTTTATCTATGATTATTTTGTGAAAAAATGTTCTTATTATGATTATTTTTATTTTTGGCCACTTGTATTCATAACATCGTGGTCAATAATTCCCTTCAGGTATTGTCTCAGACTAGTTAGGGTATATAGTTAGATTTTACAAAGAATTGGTTTGTAAAATAATGGTATTAGATTAGGGACTTGTTTTGGGGTGATATATTGATTGATGATTAGGATTTTTGGGACTCGATTGGTCGGTACATAAAGACTTCATGAACCATTTCTCATTATAAAACCCATGTCCCCTATGGATTTCTGTGATTTGAGTAATTTGGTTTTCATTGTTGTTTTAATGGGGAATGAAAATGGAGTTCATCCATGGTCACATTGTGATCTCATGTATAGAAGTGACCCATGTGGAGTCTAAGTGTTTGATTCATGCTCCCCATAGTGTATTTTTATTACTTGGGGCATGTAACTCTATTATAGATGTTAGGTTATTCATGAATACTAGTTTCTCATTTCGGTTCCTTGTAGTGAGGTTTTCCTTTGATTTGTGTAATGTACTGGTTTCAATTAGTGTGAGTAGTCTTTTAAAATGAATTTTTGTTATACATGTGGTTTTAGAATGACACGTGAAATATTTCTTTAAAAGAGTAATTGACATTGATTTAATAAATGATTTAAAATTTTTAGAGGAAATGTGAATTGAGAAATTATTAAATATTTGGGTTTGAGGATAATGTTGTATGTGTGTACCTTGGTATTCATTATGGATGTTAACATATGTGTTTATAACTATGGGAGGTGAATGATTGAATATGTGCATTGATGGTATAAGAGGAGTCTAGACGGAAACATCTGAAATGATTTATAAGATGCCATGGGTGAATAAAAAAAATCCTATGAAAATCTTGGTTATTTTTTAAAAAAGGATTTTAAATGGATAAAAATTTCATGGTCGGTTTTCCATTATAGTATGGGTTCTTGTTTTGTTGAAAAATTATTTTGGTGCATCAAGGTGGTCTTGGAAAAAGGTGTCTTTGAAATTTAAATGGAAGTAGTGGGATTTAAAATATTATTTGTGGTTGTAATTTTAGTTTTGGTTTGTGAGCATTTTTTTGATCGAGATATATTTTCTATTGACTTTTGTGTTTAGTCTAATTCTTGTTTTAGGTCATTTTGGTTATTCATATATTCCACCCTAGAATGTTACCCAGAATTTCTAGTGGGTCTTTCCCAGTTTCTAGTACCTCTCTATTTTTTTCTATCTTACATGATGATCATAGTTTTTTAGTGGTAGTTCTTAATTCTCTTTTACATCATAGAGTCCAACTATTGGAAATGGGGAATAACTTAAGCGCAAAGAGGGTCACCCTTTGAAAATTGTCAAAAACATTTGACGAAGGCATGGACTATGAGCACATTTGGAGTGAGTCAAACAAGTCACTTGCACACCCTATTTCATTTTTCTCTCAAGGTGCAAGGTGGCCTATAAATATCCCCTATGGACCCCCGTTTCAAGGAAGGATTTTCCAAAAGTGAAATTCAAGATCTGGTCGCCCATGTCATCAACTCGACACTACATAAATATTCTAATGAAACTTTTTACCTAGAATGGAAGACATGAAGGAGTTGTATATGGACTAAGTGTTTATAATTCATCAACACTTTCACACCTAAGAATCCAAACTTCCTCAAAATTAGAACCACTTGTGTGCTGCTCTACCCTTTTGATGAAACTTGTGAGCCTCCTTTTTGGAAACATCATAGGATAATATTAAAGGCTTGAGTTATGTCTCGTCCAAGTATATTTATGCCTATAGGTTCTTTGTTTCCCAGGTGAACCCATGTTGTGCATGCACTCATGTACGGCCAAGACTTGCGCGCCAACTTCATTTGTGTGCCACTCTCCCGTTCACCTTTACTATTCATGATATTACGTCTTGAATACCTTTTCAAAGACATTTAAGGCATAGTTCATTTGTTGGATTCTTTATCTGAAAGAAGTTCTGTGATAACCTCTCCCAAAACCTCATGACTTACAAATTTTATGTCACTATGATTTGATGTTTCTTCCATATAACCTCATCCTTTTGATGAAAAGATCTTTTGATTTAGGCCATCATCCTTAGTTGTAAGCTCTAATTCCCCATAACCTGGGCCTCCTTCTGTGGAGTAAGCCCGAGTCATAATTTCTTTAACATTGTGTCTCCTTCTCAAGAGTAATCCCCAATCCTAATTTCATTAACATTGGGACTCCTTTTCATGAGTTAGCCCTAGTCATAAATTATTTATCATTGGTTATCCTTCTCAATAATATTCCCCAGTCATAAATGTTTTTAACATTGGGACTCCTTCTCAGGATTAAGGCACAAGTTATATGTCCCCATTAATTTTTTCATCCTCTTTAGGAGTATTCCCCTAGTTAATACTCCAAATAGACATAATGAAAAAAAACCATTAGTTTCGCTTCTCCTGGGATTCTTTCCTAAAGTATTTCATGGTCTTCATCTACTTGGGCAGTAATACATACATAATCCCCACATGATTTTTCGTGACTAAATAATTCATGGAACAATCATCAGGTTTACTGATACATCTTGTTTCTCACATCGAGAATGACTCATGTGAGCTTATAGTGTAAACGTAATCACGACATCTCTTTTAGGGCCATTAACTATTCATAATCCCCATATTTCTTCACCCGAACTACATGGACTTTGATATCTTCCATAAATGTAGTGTACATAGAAAGACTTTATAAGGTTCAATCCAATCATTCGTTAATTATTTACCATCCCATATGAAGGCAAACTATATCCTTCTTATCGAACACTATGAGTTCTTATTACTTTTTAACGAGGATACATAGGTAGCCCATCTACGAATATGATCCCAACTCTGAAATAATTCCCCTCGTTCTGAACGACAATAAACATCAAGTGCCCCACTGAGTGGATTTAAAACTAGTATGGTCATCATTATGACTAAGAGATTAATATATAATGTATTGAATGGTACAATTGACTAATAATCACTAATACATAACGATGAATCTTCATTGATGAAGAACCTCAAATACATATAAATGATTCTCTAAATACAATACATATCAATCATTGAATTCCAAATCTAAAGGAAAACTCTATTTTATGATGGGTGAATTAATAAGAATTCAAGAACATAACATAAATTATTAACAGAGTCCCATAGTAGGAAATAATTCCCCCCAATAAGGTGTGATGAGCTTGAACTCACATCCTCTAGACCAATGAAATTTATTAAGCCTCATCAGTCCACAACTAACGAGAAATTATATTTGGAATTTAGGTCAAAATGCATATAGAATCAATGGGTTATTATGTTTCTATGAATAAACATGTTAGAAAATGATTGTAATGTTTGAACACTAATCAAACAAGTTCATCCCCACTTCCAAATGAACCAAAAAATGGTAAACCCGAAATGATTCCTTATCCAAGTTAAATGATGTTTTAATTTTTATTAGGCCCCTATTAAACTCAATATGAGGGTTATCAAAGAGATCAATAACATTTTCTCATTAAAAAGATGTATTCTGTCCAGAAATATCTTGATAATTTCTATAATATCAAACAGGTACTCTTTTCCAAGATCTCTCGGCAACACAAAACTTCTTCTTTATGATTTACACCTGTGAATGCCTCTGCTACTACTCCTACTAGATCCTCACCTGCTCTGAGTATGACATCACCTACTCAGCATATTAAATAATGGATCTCAAAAGAATTAGTGTGGTAATACCATCAACATGGTACTATACCGACTCTGGAGGCCGCTCGACAAGCCCTCAAAGTAAACCACTCATCCTGGTTTCCCGGACTGTGACAATCTGTGGTCAAGATGCAGGTGGTTCCAACCACCATATCCAACCATTTCGGGTCATTATCCTAGAAACACAACAACCAGTCCCTCCCATATTACTGGGAGGTGGACCAAGAGGACATTGATGGCCTCAGTTCAAGAAAAATTTTGTCCATTCTGGGGACTCCCACCAACAATCACCGCTATACTCGTGTAGTAGTGCACCCTCAACATGATGTTGGTATCCCCTCTAGGTGTTTGGCTCAGGTTACTCAGTTCCGAGAAAGCAAGACATACTATTATAAGCGAAATTAGGCCAACATGGATAAGGTTATTACATCATACCCCTCCGGAGAAGTCCATCAACCTAACAAGATAGTAAATAATGAGCAGGAATATACACCAGTCCATCCTAATTTAACTGCCCAGCAGACTCATCTGGTAGTTACACACTTATCCCGATAGGAAATTCCGACGGAGTACTATAGGTAGACACATAAACCTACAATTCATCAATCTAACAAAAAATATCATTTGGTAAAACCTGGAGATGTCAATTGGAAATCTCCAATGACAAACATGAGTCAGACACAACATTCTACCCCCACAAATGAGTACTATCAGAATTCACTGATAGGAAAAGGAGGACATGAGTAGGAATACACACTGAATCCTAACACAGAATGGATGTATATTCCCGTTCCATTAGCTGATTTCACCAAGAATATTTTGACAAAGGTGAATGTGCATACGAAATTCCATGCAAATATTTTGTATACCTGTCAGAATATTATAACAACTTCAGTGACATCACAGGAAAATAAACATTAATCTATCTCTCTTAGTGGAGTTACTACTCAACATGTTACACCAGAGCATATACACACCTCTGTTTCAGTCCATGAGGTTCATGGGGAATACTCATCCATGTCATATGGATAATCAATTCGTGCAAATACACACAATTTAAATGGAGATAGTCATCCTAACCTGACCATTTCTTCTGAGCATTCACATACACCAACCCATAATAACCACATTCGTCAGAAAGTGGTTTCCAAATTGATTAAGAAGGAATCCATGTAAAAGTCCCATCTAGCAGAGTTAAAAAATCAATCACTAATCTACAATTAGTACTTGATCAATGCTGGAGTTTTTAAATCCCTCATACAATTACCTATTGCAAAACAAGATTATGCTCTCTCATTTTCAATTTCCATAAATAAACATAATACTTTTGATGGTCTTCATTAGAAACTGCCTCACAAAGTCATTCTTAATGATAACTCGGTCAATCTTGAAGCATCATCATAAAATGGGTGCCATGATAACCCACTACGTGGCCAGAAGACCAAGGAGAAAAATGTTTCATCTTTTGATGTAACCCACCATGGTAGTTCTCCGCAAGATGATGAATTTAGCTGCAAAAGTCCTCCCCATAGTAGCAATTCTCATTTCCTAGAAAATTATTCAAAAGAAAATTCCATAATGATAATGCCTTCTTATAATGAGGCACTAAAAAATGTGATGCCAGTCATGTCCCATGCCTTACCTCTAGCAGATGAAAAACTTTTCTCAATCAGAAGACAACCCATGGTGTTGGTAATTCTACAAACCACACCTGGGTCATTCATCATCTAATTTGAAAAATGAATTCATTACCAATCTTTTTAAATCTGATTATATAACAAATAAGAACAATCTTTGGTCCAATCAAGTAGAAGAATCATCATCAAATGACAATGAGGAAGTACTGAATATGAGAAACGAATTGCCGAAAGATGAAATACCAATCATGTTTTCGCCTTTGGATAACCCTCTGTATGATATTCCCGAAACGATGACAGAATATTGTATTAACGATACTTGTCTCAAATACATGGAAAAATCTTTGTCACATAAAATAGAAATTATTACCGTATGATGAATATCAAAATCGTGTTAAGGAAATAGAAGGGTTACAACTCGAAATTGAATTGGCATCTCTATCAGTTTCTCAACATCCAAAGTTTAAATAGATATAGAGATCCCTTAAGTGTAGATTCCTTGTCACATTAAAAAGGATGCGATAGTTAATTTAAAATTCCTCATCCGGTATTAATATCATGGGATGGGGTGTTCATGGAGCAATGAATTTAACTATTCTATACAGCCAACAATGCCTGCCAAAAGTGGACTCATTGAATGATATTTCCCATGGCTTGCCACATATAACTGGTTTTGGGTGTAATCAATGTATTTATCAATAACATGCATCAAATAGTTCTTCCCAAAGTCTGGCATATAAAGAACAAGTTGTCGAAATACACATTCATCAAGAAAATGAGAATATCTAATAGGCTTCTCATTTATAACAAGCATATCAACAGGTGACATAGGTGTCAGAAATAATCCAATGGTCATTTGAGCCAGGTGAAAAGAGTGGATGTTGGAAGATGCATCCGGCCAATTTCTGGACTAAAATCAGAAATAACAAGATAGATTTTAACAATTTTTCAGATGTAGCAGCTCAAGATCCACCCCATCTATCCAAGTAGGGGACTATTTTAATCTAACCCTCGGGATCATAGACATGATTTGAGGAGTTGAGCAGGAAAAACAAGAACAGTCCCAGTCCACCGGACTGGGGGCTTTTTCAAATTCTAAATCTCTTCCTCTGTAAAATTTAAACTTATCTCAATTAGGGATGAATCCACAAGTGGAAAGCAGAGCCGAATTATCTAGAAATTCCTTCCAAATTATAGATCAACAAGATGTTCAAGAGGGATCTACCAGACAGAAGACAATGTCTCATAAATGACAAGGACGTAGAAATTATCACAAAAATGATGAAATATGGGATAAAATGCATTATATATCTATAAATGTCATTAATTCTGGTGTCACTGGTCCCCTAGAATATGAGGATCACTCAGAGGAATCAGATAAAGATGTTCCTATTCAAGAGGTTGTACAAATGGAAACAAATAAAGGCAGTGTTCATACTAGAAGGCAGAGGGTTTTCTAGAGGCAAGGCATTCCTTTAGGTGATACCTTTCCATACACCAGAAAGGAACATGCCAAGTAAAAGGGTAAAAGTTAGTTTACATCCCACCCTACATCTAGAGAAGGCCAATCACTCTCATTAGAGGAATGTTTCGGACAAAAAAGAATAAGAAATGATGGAGTTAATGATACTAAATGTAGAAATACGTCAAGGTAGTATTCCTCCTAAGCATGATATAGTAAATCAATCAATGAAATTTTATCAATCTATTGGAATGGATCAAGAATATAACCATATACAAGTAAACCCTCATAGGTCCAATCTTATGGGAGACACGCGACATCATCCAGAAATACTACCATCAGTGGAAGTACCAGTCGCCACACCCATCCAAACACCAGTTATTTCACCCACATAGGTCAAAGATCAAGTAGATGTTTCTCAAAAAATAATGACTACCATTGATTCATTAACATCTCGGTTGGATGCAATGGACAGACAACATGCACTAATTTAACTATGAAAGAGAGCGTACCCTAAATTGGTGGATGCAATTCCTCCCCCATCAAATTTTCTAAATATCTCATTCCTAATTTTTAATGGTTTGGGATATCCAGAACAACACTTAACAATGTTTGTCTCTCGTTGTGATCCTATGATGGGAACTCCTCAACAAACATGATGTAGTTAAACATAGATGTTATTTGTAGTCATTACAAGGACCATATTATTTTTGGTATACAAGTTTCCAAACTCTGTCAATTACAAGGTGGAAAGATCTGGGTCAAAAATTCATTCTTCAATTTATGACAACATTACCAAGGAAATCATTTTTTGATTTTAACAATTGTAAAAAATGGGAAAATGAAAGAGTTTCAGATTTCATTGCTCGCTGGAAGGGATTAACATATTTCTTATGTTTTGAACTCCCTCAAGAAGAGTTGCTACCAATATATGTAGAGAATATACATGATTTATTATGCACACCATTGATCCCTGTGAAATACAAATGAGGGTTTCGAGACCTTAATTCAATTACTCACCAAATAAAAGACTCATTTATAGATACTAGGGCTAAAACATTTGTAATTCGATCAGCTCTGGGAAGGAGAATAAGGAAAGAAGAGACTTATATAGTTACATATAAACAGACAACTGTACCTACATCCACTTCAAAACATTCATCATATTTAAGGTCTCTACATTTTGATCATCAACAACAATGGATGCATCGTCAATATGATCAATGAGATCAATGAAGGAAGCAGTATGAGGATCTAAATAACAATGTTTATTTTTTCCGGAATAAAAAATTCCATGGTTACTTCATCTCATCTCTAGAAAACTATCTGGTTCAGTTTCCAAGGCCCAAAAGGCCAAACACGGAAGGAGGTGAAGACCTCCCAACAACTGCATATTTCATGAGATGTTGGGGCATACCAATAAGGGTTGTTTTTTCTTCAATTCCCTCTTTCAAAAGATGGTGGAATTTGGAAAAGTAAAACTGAATGGTCCTTAAGTCCAGGTAGCATTTGTTATTACTATTGATCCAGAGGAAGAAGGCGAGTGGCATGAAGTCAAATGTAAAAATGTGTAGAGATATGATGATTGGATGGTCAAGAAAATGGTCAACCGAGCTCATGAAATTTTACGAACACAATTGATTCAACCAATTTTGTTATCTATTATTTCTACAACAGAAAAAAACCATTAATCAGAATGAAAATCCTCAATGTAGTGGCAAAATTTGAAGAATGATGTTCATTCAGAATAAGACGAGATCATGTCAATTCTTATGTTGACAACGACTCTAGAAGATTTTATTCCATCTGATTAAAAATAACATACACCACCCCACCTACTAGCACGACCTGAACTGGTTCATCAGGAAAAATCGTTATCAGATGAAGAATTGATCTTTGGTTCTGTTAACACGATTCATTTAATTGATCCTTTTTCAACTGACGGTTTCTATCAGAATGAGCCTATGTTCTTTCTATATAAAAGAAGAATTAGAGGAAGAGATGGAGGTCGTGAATACAAGGGAATATGTGGATATTCCAGAATCTAATATTTCAATCCTACCCCTTATAGAACTGTATATGTGGAAGAAACTCATGGAAAATCCCTTCAAGAGGCTCAACAAGAACAAGGAAGTACTTCCCCAATTGGAAAATTTGATCCTGACACAGTTATTTTGGAGGTCCAGTAAGAGGTTACACCTTTTTCCTATCAAAAAATTGATAGACTTAGTCGGTAGAATCTACCGAAGCAAGGTGTATTTCTAATTCCTTCCCCAATATAGGATGCATCTACTGCTAAAGCATCATCATCCAAGGAACCTTAAAAAACACATTTTCATGATGGGAAATGATGATCTTTAGACCCAAAGATTGATTTCTAGAAACATTTGTCCAATTACCGGGCAAGTTATTAAATCTGAATTCCTTGAATCTATCAATTGATCTTCTAGAGGTTCTTATTGAGGACTTGTGAAGCCCTCCAGAAATCGAAAATGATATTGTTGTGGATGAGGTCTACCATATATAGAATTATCCTGCATAATTCCACACAATGATATCGTTTACAGATGAAGATGAAGAATATGTATTACATGGACATGTCAGAACATTGTATCTATCTGCGAAAGTTAATGGAATATAGATCCGATAAGCTTTAATTGGCAATGGATTAGGAGTCCACCTCATTCATATTCATACACTTCGTTGTTTAGGCCTCACTAGTTCTGATTTATCTCCTTCTACATTGATGTTGCAAGGATATGATATTAATTAACAAGAAACTATATGTGATATTACACACAGAATTCAGTTTGGAGACCTTGTATCTAATTATTATTTCATGGTTGTTTTCTGGACACAGCTTTCAAAATTTTTCGTGGATGATCATGGCTACATCAACATCTTTTCCTACCTTTGTCATACTATCAATGTCTCAAATATAGTTTCCATGACCAAATTGAGACATTTTATGGTGATAAGGCCCCATTCAAAACATGTGATTCTTAATACATTGAGGCAGCATTTTATCACATGAAGGGAAATGGAAAATCCACGACAAAGAAGATCACCAAAATTAATGCTCCCAATGGTATGGAAAAGATTCTAGAAAACCAATTCATACATGTGAGTAAATATTATGTGTTCCTTATCAGTCAAATTGAATGGATATACTTAAATCCAAACACTCGTATGAAAAATTCTATAATGTCAATTAAGGCAACCACACCAGACAACATGGGATAAATTGTTCATTCTTCAAGCAGTTATGAAAAGCATAAATAGAGATGTCTTTATTTCATTCTCTAAAATCCAAAAAATTTACACTTCATCAACCAGGCCAGAAGAAGTTATAGCAATACCAGAGGGAAGTAATGATGTCAAATCTCAATCCATCATCTCCTCTATATCACCCACGGAAGACCCTTCATCATCAATAGTGTCAGAAATGGAAGCCTCTTCTTCAAGATGATCAAATTTTAACACCTCCACCGACCATGAAAATTATGATTTTTAATCTACTGTGAATGATTAAACAGAAGAAGTAACACATTTTGAAAATGAATAGGGAGATCTCATGGATTCTCCTCCATAATATGAAGAGGATATCTCTACCAATATGGATGAAATCATAGAAATATATCTGGGTACAATAGAAGATCCACATCCCACCTTAATTAGTGCATCCATGACTCTTGAAGAGCATGAATTGTATACTTCATTTATAAGGAAAAATCGAGATGTATTTGCTTGGAATTATACAAAAATTCCAGGTCATGATCCGGATGATTCCACTAATCATTTGGGTTTTCTGTAAGAACATTAAGTATTCAAGGAAGCAGCAAGAAGAACACACTCAACATATACCTCCAAAGTTGAAGATAAAGTTGATAAGATTATCAAGGACAACTTCATTGGAGAGATAAATATCCCAATTGGATGGAGAATATTTTCCCTATGAAAATAAAGAATTGAAAAATTATATTTTTCATTGACTTCAGAGATATTAATAGGCATTATCCCAAGGATGATTTCCAGTTCAAATCACAAAACACTTAATTGATGGAACATCTTCCTACAAAGCTGTTTCCATCATGGATGGTTACACTGGGTACAATCAAATATGAATTTCCACAGATGATTAGGAGTCTACCACCTTCAGAGCTCCTCAAGGTGTGTTTTACATTCGGGTAATGCCCTTTTGCATGAAGAATGCGTGTGCAATGTATCAACATGTCGTGAACCATAACATCAAACACTTTTAGGAAAATTTGTTGAATGTTATATGGATGATTTTTTGGTTATATCCAGACAACATTATGATCACTTGGCTGATCTAGAAATCATATTCAACATACTCTAACAATACATTTTAATGATGAATCCCTTGAAATGTGCTTTCGTGGTAACCTCTGGAAAATTAATCAACTTTGTTCTATGCCATAGTGGTATCAAATTTGATCTTGGGAAGACAAAATCAATCCTTGACAAGTCTCATCCTAGAAATTCGAAGGAATTAAGTGGACATCAAGAAAAATTGGAAGATATTAGCCGTTTCATTACCAATTTGGCAGGCAAGTGTTTACCCTTCACCATATTTATGAAGAAGGGAGTCACCTACCAATGGAATGATGAATGTTAATAAGAATAAAATATCCTCAAGAAATATCACTTGAGTCCACCGGTATTAATGCAACTTGTTGATGGAAGACAAATTATTCACTATGTGATAGCATTATAGCGTTCATTGTGTGCCTTCCTTTCCCAAAAGAATGATTATGGGAATGAAAACATCCTTTACTATCATAGTCAGACTATGCTTGAGGATCAAACTCGAAATTCAAGTATTGAAATGTGATTTCTAGCATTAATAATTGCACTTCAGAAATTAGGAAACTACCTGAAACATCATAAGGTCCAAATGGTATCTCATAATAACCCGCTCAAATTTATCCTTAGATGTCCAATGCTTACAAGACGTCTGACAAGGTGGGTTGTTATTTTGCAGTAGTTCGATATCCAATTTGTGTCTCAAAAGGAATTAAAGCGCTATGCATTGGAAAATTTCCTTTCTAAACACCCATCTATATAAGATACAACTTTAAATACTGAACTTCATGTTGAGGAATTCATCTCTATTCAATATAATTCTCAAACATGGGAAATTTACTTTGATGGTGCCTCTAGAAGTCCAATAGGGAAAAAATGGAACATCTTAAATTCAACATAGTTGGGTAATGAATCATTTTCATTTCCCCCAAAAATGAAGTTCTAATATATTTCTTAATATTGTTTAAAGGCGGTACAAACAATGAAGCAGAATATAAAGCTCTCATTGTAGGCCTGGAATTGGCGATTCCGGTACAAGTGAATCACATGAAGGTAAAAGGTGATTCAGATTTATTAATATAACAAATAAATGGGGATTATTCCATCATAATGGAATATTTAACACCTTTTTGTGAATACATGATAGTGTTAATGGATGAAATTATCGTAGAACTGAAATTTTCTTATGTCATGAGATCACAAAATTCCCAAGCTGATGCACTGCCTAATGTAGCCACAACCCTGGAAGATCCAAACTGGGACAAAAAAATCATCAGTATTTCCCATCGTCGTATAGTTTCAACTTTTTTTCAAATAAAAATAGAGGAAAGAAATGAAATAATTCCCATTTCTGAACCATATGGTCATACAACAGGGAGGATGACACCTATCAGGGAATACCTTCAAAATGTAACACTCACACCTGATTGTGTTGGGAAAGAACATGTTTGATGAGTGTGGTCAATTTTACTCTTTATGATAGCTCAGATCACCAAAGAGTTATCTACAAGTGTGGTTTTGGTGGAATTATCATTATATGTATTGATGGTTAAGAGAAAATGGCTGACAGGAATCAAGTACATGCATGAGTTTGTGGTGCTTACCATTCTTGTTATAGACATTCTGGTCAAATTCGAAGGCATGGATACTTCTGGCCTTCAATGATGAAAGATATTGGTGATTCCACTATGACGTTACATTCTAGAAAAGTATTTTTCGAACTTCATTCATCAACCCCAAAAGTATATTCATACGACTAAATACTCTTTGCCATTTGAAACATGGGGAATGGATGTAGCAGGACCTTATCATCTGGCTACGACAATGCAGTTTATGGATATTCTTAATACTACTAACTTATTTTCCAAATGGGTAGAGGAAATACCTCTCAATGAATTCAGTGCTAATATCATTGTTAGTTTTGTCAAGTCCAACATAATTACCATATTTAGTCTTTCTCATTCCATATTTATGGATAATGGCACCAAATTTTTATCATCTGAGATAAGAAAATTTAATCAAGAATACAATATCATATCCAACCATTAATCTTGGTATCATGCAGCGAAAAATGGTTAGGTAGATTCTTTCAATTATAATCCTTCAATCATACATCAAAAGATGGTGGGTAATTATAAGAAGTCATGGCCTGATAAACATTTTCATCCTCAATGAGATTATCATACTACCACCCGCACTGCTAAACGATAAATCCATATTCATTGGTATATGGAACAGAATCAATATTGCCTATTGAAGTCAAATAACCTTCTCTTATAGTCACCATTTTTAATCAGTTATCTATAGATGAACAATCTCAAAAGAAATTGGATGAATTGGAATGACTAAATGAAAAAAGATTGTTCACACTGCAGCATTTAAAGGAATACTAGAATCAAATTTCACAAGTATTAAATAAATGTTTTCATCTTCGTTCATTCATTCAAGGAGAATTGGTATTGGTCCTTTGATCCCCAATGATGCCGGGAATGAAGCCTCCAAAGCATGATCCAATATGGGAAGGACCATACTGAATACATAAGGACTACTCTAATGGAGCATATTCATTAATCTCAATGGATGGAGAAATCATTACAACACCAACAAATACATTATTCTTAAAGAAGTATTTTTTTAACACAAATACACCCATTGTCCTTACTACAAGACATTACACTGCATAGTACTAGTCTAGGCATATGACCATAAACTATTTGAACTTCTATGTTGTCCTTGATTGAATACATTAAACTTCATAGCACTGGTCCACGCAAAGGACCATAAACTATTTGAACTTTTCTCTTTCCCTTGTTGGAGGACATTAAAGAACAAATCACTGGTCAATGCATATGACCTTAAACTATTGGAACTTTTCTCTTTTCCTTGCTTAAAATAATTAAACTACACAGCCCCCTCTATCATCCAACATAATGTTAAACTATTTCCCCTCGATCATCCAACATGATGATAAAATTTGAATCTTCTACGCTACATGACATTAAACTAACAAGATCCCCATGTATTTCAAACATGACATTAAACTGTGATCACTGCATGCACAATTGTCTTTTTTACTTGGTTTCCATGCATTCCCCAGGAATATAACCATGCAGAAGCCCCACACCATCATTCTTTGTCTCATCATTCATGACATGATAGTCAGGTTTGTTTCTGCCTCTTGTTTCTCACACCGAGCATGAATCACATGAGCATAGAGTAAGATTTGACCATGACATCTTCTCTTTTACACTAACCACACTTATGTCCCAACAACATCTTTTGGTCGTTGTACTCAACTACACAATGGTAACATAATCCCTCTCAATTTAACTACGCAGAATTTGATCCTCACCTCATAGGTTGTGTACGTAAGAAGCCTCCTGAGGTTCAAACCCGAAACCACATTCATCACATCTATTCAAATCAATCTTATACGATGCTTATCTGTGAAGTCCCTACCAACTGTCTTATTCATATCAGTTAAATGTTGTCCTATATGACGTTAAACTGTGTACATCCCATTGACATAGCTATATGACGTTAATATATAAAGTCTCTCATTGACATTGGTGCAAGACATTAAACTACATAGCACTTATCCTTGAATATGACCTTAAACAATTTACTCATGATTTCAGTATCAAAAAAACTGCAACAATCCATGATACCCTCACTCGAGGTGAATCATCATTAACATGGTATCCAATCATGTCAAATTTAATGAACTACATGTGGCTTGATTATCATCCTTATGGGATAGATAGTGACACCTATGTCTTTAATCTTGGGTCTATCCATAATTTCTATAATGTCATCTCTACCACTCATATGTACGAACCCAGTCTCTACAAAGGGCATTTTAAAAACAATGCTCATATTTATTCCCATCCTCATTGGATACATAGGAATGCTCAAGCATTCCTTGAGTCTAGACACATGCTTTTGGGCCTTACCCCAAACTCCACATTCAAACCCATGGCAGAGAAGCCCCCCTTGGAGTACATGGTGTGATATGGAACACTCTGGTCTTTATTCGCATCAGGTTTATAACAAATGAATGAGGTGTTGACCTCACTGTGGTCGGATATCTATGACCCTAAACCATGATCTTCCATGATATCATCCTTCATGATAATAAACTATATTTCAAGAACAACATTTGTACTGATTATCAATATAATTAGATATGTAGTGACATCCATATTCTCAATTCAGGTCCCTACCACAACATTATACAATTAATATTAATGATATCCGTAACCATTTTCTTGACTTATGGATGAAAATTATACGATACTTGAGAGTTCTTTTTCCCGACTACGCATCACACACCCTTAGGTGGCCTTGCATATGTTGTCTTTATAACGAACCTGTCAATGAAAAAATGATTTTTTTGACTATGAAGAATATGCCCTAGTTGGCCATGCATAATTCAGCCCCCATAATGGGGTTGTCAAGTAGTGGTAACTTCATTATAAAAAAAATACTTCCTCTTATACCTTTTAGATCTTTTTCCATGTCATTCCTCAGATTCAAAAAATTATCAGGTCACATTTTAAAATTTTCTCCCACCACACATGAATATGGTAATATGATTCCAAAAAAATTATCAACAAATGAGTCAATATCATCCTTTCAGTCATAGTTATTCGAACATAAATATTATCCTTTTTATAGTCAAAGATGTATGAATTTAAACTTCCAATTACAATAGACATGGTACTCATTAAATTGGGAACCTATAAAGGGTACATTGAACAATAGTCAAGTCCCAGCTCACTAAACATAAATTTTGTTTTATTTATTAAATATTGAGCTATTAAAAGATAATGTATGTGGGTTTTATTATATACCCATAGTAAATAAAATCAAACTACGTTTACTATGACTATTGTCTTGGGTAATAATAAGAGAAATTATCATGAAATTGAAGTTACATATGATTGAGGATTAATTATTTTTCATTGATGAAAAATATTAGAAGAACATCCACCCACTAGAGTCTCTTCTATTTTTTCAGAAATTTCAGAAGACTTTTTATATGATTTCTCATTTGATTCACAGCATCATGTGCTTCATAAGCAACCAATTGATGTTCATTTACTGGACCAGCTTCACTCTCTTCAGCTCGATGAAGTTATTCTTTGAAATATTTGAGGGATTTTATACCATCCTATTGGACTTCTTCCAACGAATAAGGAAGCATGTCAAGCTCCCCAATAACAACATCTAGCTCTTTATGAAGGTGCAACAGCTGAACATTATTCTCCTTGATCTTTAGCATCATCACATTCATATTTGCAGCATGATCAACCTCATTTAAAAGGAATAAATATAAATACACTTTAATCAAGGTTGTGATGTTGAGGAAATTTCCCTTTGGAATCCAACACTCTCTGTCTTACACCATTGCACATTCAAACAAGTTGTTGTTGGACTTCATCATGTGGAATCAGACCCATCTTCAATGATCAGTTTCCCAATAATTGATATAAACATTTTAATGGTATTATTACCAGGTCCATTATATTAAAATTTAAGGTCTACGAGTGTTGAACATGTGTGCATAGTTTTACATCATGTGGATGGGTTGTATCGGTGCATTTTAACATCATTTTATAAGGATGAAAAAGTCACATGAATTATCATAATGCAACTAGGGCATATTTATACTAAAGGAAGTGTGAAAGGAATAAGAAAAAAACAAACTTGTGAGAGGTAAAATAATATTCACACCTCATCACATATTCTTGATGTGGAACTATGTCCAAAATGGATTGAGAAGGTTCATAATTCTATTGTTATACATAGGGGACACAATTTATGGGTTTCACATTGTATGGTATAAGAATTAAAATTAGTGCACACTTATTTCTTAAAGATGGCTTGAATATTTTCCTATTCTATAGGGGGTAATATACTACCAAATGATAATATTTTGTTTTTTACTCATTTGACGATCATGGAGACCTAAAAACTAAAAATCGTAGTTTATGATTATTGATTTTAGACCATGAGATCATATTTTACCATTATATAAAATGGAATACAAGGTGTGAGGTACATAGTGTGGCACAATGAGGGTATCCAATGTGAATTCAGACAAAATAGATTAAATCCACAAACATACTCCTATATGAACCCACAGACAGTTTAATGTAACAATTCCTAGACTCGAATGATTAGTTTAAATTCAAGAGCATATGATATTAGATCATATTTAACGATCATAGAGTTTGAACATTGATACGGTACGATTCTTCCATGTAGATAAAAACACAGGAATGAACCATAATCCCACATGATCCTTTCTCTATGTGATAAACAAGGGGAAGAGAGAAACCAAACGACACATGGAAACCCTCAGATTTGGTACTGAGGAATTTCATTAAAATGTTATAATGATGATGATCCACCTACACCATGAACAAAGGTGCTCAAATGGGTCACAAAGAGAGTGTTGAACATCCTATTATACATAAGGATGTGAAAAGAGCTGAGTCATAGTGTCCTATATTTGGGACATGATGGGGATAGAATAATGATGGAGGAAAACCATTGATCATGTTTGAATCATAGAATCCATATCTCATGACCGTTGATGGAACCATAAAAAATAGAGTCAACCACATACCATATTTGAATCCCAATACCTCTCTTAGAATTTATTTTTAATGCCTTCCACGCCATTGGCCCAAGATGGTATGAGAGCTATGAAGAAAAGAATACCAAACAATAGGGGTCATGTATGGAATGAAAAACAATGATGTTTAAAATTAAAGAAACACGTGAATCATGGGGTTGGAATAAAGGAATGTCCATGAAGAATCCAACACACTAGACCAAGGCCACAACACATATTATTATATTACAAGGAAACACTAGATTGATGGATTCAAAAATATTCATAATGGATAGCGTCCTTTAGTGGGCCCTTGGTAGTGGAATCGAAATGACTCAATTCCAAATTGATACGATGATAGATATAATTGAATTAATATATTATGGGATAGACCCCAAGAAAACATTTCTAGGAATTACATCATATCATATAAGGATGATAATCATGAAACAAATAGTTTTGGATTCTCATTCATATTAGAATCATGCTGTACAGAAAAAGATTTGTGACACTATTCATAGGGTAGGTAAATCAATAGTTCATTATTACCTAATGTGAATAACAACTAGAGATGTCTCAACCATGCCACATAATCCTATTAAGAACCAAGGGAAATAGACCAGAAATTTATTCCCTCTCATATTAGGACATCAAGGTGTTACATAGTTTATCAACATCTGACCAAGACCAAACAATATTTTACATTTTATAGTATTGGGAAATTTAACATCATGTAGGATAAGGGGGATTTTTACATTAATGGTCATGTAGAAATGACCGTAAATATTATGTTTTCAAATGTCTTTTAGGAAAATTCCATGCAGTTTAAAATCATATTGGTGGATGAAATAGATCAAAATTTAATGTCATAGAAATTAGAACATAAGGTGGGATGATACCAATATTGGGGGGTGTCGGGTTTTTCTATATGTAAACCCAATGTTAATGAGGACCAAAGAAGTTACATCATTACCCCACACACTATTGATGAAATATCAATCCATGGGGCTGGAAAGGGAGAAATAACTGTTTTTCGGTTGGGCCCTAAGAAAATATGTGTGGGCATCACTAAATATTCTAAAAGTGTAGGAATAAATCCACACAATGTTCCTGAATCACATGGAGATTAATGTCATGCAGTAAGTAATAATTAAAAGAAAAATTTCTTCAATGGGAGGTACATGACATATCTATTACATATCTAATATGAATGATTACTAAAGTGGTATTAAACACACCACACACTCCATGGATAAATCTAGGCCATGGGGCAAGGAAATATAGAAGGATTCATGATAGTATGAGATAAAAAAGGCCATGTTGTTCTTATAAAAACCATAATGATTAAATTTTATCTATATATAGATCATGAATGTCAGGCAGTTTAACATCATGTAATTGGGACGATGGTGTGTAGACTAATATCATATGGGATGATAATGTTATCCAATTTTACATCATGTTCCTCGATTGAAAAAATACATTGTTATGCATGTATTTCTTGATGAATTTTGTTTTGGTTGGAGGAGTAATTATGTCCCCATCCAAGGTGACCAAAGAGTATACTCAATTTGGGTAATCCTTGTGATTGATTTAGGGTAATTCCCATTTGGGCTCCAACATTGGTGGTGTCATACTAGGCACCATAGGCGTCATCATGGACAATATCACCTTGTCTAGGAGTAAGGAACAATGATTAAAATTGTTATATAAAGATATTGGTATATTATTAGGATTCCTCTCTTGATGATCATAGGATTGATGCCTATTTTATTCAAGGGATTCTAGTTCCACTAGACTAACATCTCCTACCATTTTTGAAATCAACTAATCCTAGGTACCCATACAAAGTGATTTCCACTGAATCATGATGGGTAGACATCCAATGTTGTATACACCAGATAATATAGTGTCACCTTGGTTGAATTTTGAGTTTACATTCGATAATCCTAGAGAATGTAGGGGAGCTTATCCGGTCAGTAATTAATTTTTCAGACCACCATATTCTTTAAAATGTTGCAGATTTTACTTTTGTGTTATGAAAGCATCACATTTTTGTCTAAATGTTAGTGATAAGTATGGTTGGACCAGATGAGGTACTTGGATTAGTATTTCATTCTCTCAGCTACCTAGTTTTTGGTTTCATTATTGGTTACAATAGTGTGCAAGACATATAATCTATGGATGGTGATGGAGCTCAGAAAATAAATAATGGAATGAGACTTTTCATCATTGAGCAGGATCAACCCTACACATTTTTAGAATAAATAGATCACAATCTGAATAATACTACATTAGAATGATGATGCTTGTGGATAAGGACCCATGACATCATATCACCAACCCAAAAAATGGAAAAAAATTATTTGGTCTTATGTAAGGGCTCTAGAGGTTTATGTACAAAATTGGAATGGATCTAAAATGCATGAAACCAATTTTAGAACTTGATAGAGTCACAGACCATGGGAAGCCAAAAGTATACAATCCTCTAAATCTGCTAAGAGAGTTTTGATCAATCTGCATAGGCTCCATATGATTTGGAATTATATTTTTAAATAACCTAGGAAATCATGATTCCTTGAATAAAGTGGGGGATAAATACATCAATCCCACCTCTACAGAGGATCTCCTCACGGCTAAGTCCACTGTGGATTTTTAACTTCAAGGAATGATGATATATTCACTCATGAATGGCTCCGTTTGTCTAGGGATTATTGTGCTAGAGATAACAGAGGAGAGGAGATGTCCAATTAAGGGGTTCTTACAACAAATAATTGGAATTCAATGGTACTTACCTCGTATAATTTTCTATATGTTATCATACATACTATTTTTCATCATCTTCAAACGAGATTAGAGAAACAACCCTTTGATTTTCTACATGGAAAAATAGGTCGCACTATGAATGATTTGTAAGAGAGGTGGTAGGACCAGACATGTGATCATCTGGACCATTATAAGACTAGGGAATAAGACTGAACTGTAATTTATATGAGAACTACTCTATCTACTGGAGAGTGCTATCTGACATGTGAATGAGTTCTATCATACAGATGACAAAGTAACTATTGATCTTCCTAATGACTTGTTGTGAGTCCCCCTTCTCATGTAGGCATGAAATGCAAATATCAAGCGACATATCATGACTATTTATGAGATATTGATACTCAACCCATATGTTGATTCATCCATATAACATTAATAAGGAATAGTGTATGACAACCTATGTGGATATAGTGAAGACAATGTCCTAGAAAACACTGTTGAGTATGGGATTGTTGAGAATTATACCTGTTGGACTCTAGGATTCACTGTCATTATGAATATTCAATCATGAAATATTTTGATCCACATATAGAGTGGACTCATCTAGAATTTTATGCTCTAGGGAAATCTTAGTGGGGTCCGGATGTGTTGGAAGAATATCTGTTAGAGCGTGTACCTTAAGAGAATTATATAGAATGAACATGATGTCAAACTTTAGAAGGATCACTGCACACCAAGAAAAATGGCCTGTCAACATTGGGAATTACATAAGATACTTCAGTGGATCTACACATGACACCACATATATCTTGTGATGCTGCTGATAATGCCATAACATCTATACTACGAAAAATAGTGTGAGAGAGGAGAGCTCCCGCAGCGGCGATCTCCGGCGAACCCTAGATGGCATAGCATGACTTCGCGGCAGCATGCCCCCTCTGCGCCTCGGCCAGATGGGGGCAATGACTCTCCTCTTTCACGCCGAGTGGATCCCTCTTCCTTCCCAGACTTCCCGGAGATTCACGTTTTCCCTAAGGTGCCGAATCGGGTGAATGGTGAGCTCTCGGTTCCGATTTCTTCTTCGGAGTTCGCGCAAGCAGTGTCGCGGTTGGATCTCATCCTTGTCGCAAGGTTTGGCAAGTCTCGACCTTCAGTGGACAGCTTTCACAGGTTTGTTTCCTCTACCTGGTTGCTTCAAGAACAGGCAGTCGTCAGGATTTTAGATTCGAGGCATTTCCAAATCCGTTTCTCCTGTGAAGATGATTTAGTCTATGCTTGGTCTTCTTCATCGAGGGTGGTTAATGAGTCCAGATTTTCTCTTTTTCGTTGGTCCTTTGATTTCCATCTTCATCGCGATCCTCCTACCACTGCGATTTGGGTCACGCTACCTGGTCTGGCTTTACCGTTTCAAAATCCTGCAATCCTCCGTGTCATTGGCAATTTGATTGGGTGTTTCCTGTGTATGGACATGAGAACCCGTGTTGCATGTCATCCTATTGCCCCGCGCATCTATGTTGAAGTGGATGTCTTGAAGGAAGCAGTTGATTCGGTTTGTGTTGAAGTGGAAGGGGAGATCAGATGGCATCAGCCTGTTTTGTTTGAATCATGGACTCCTTATTGTGCGATTTGCTGTCGACTTGGTCACTCGGATACTCAGTGTCGTCGTAAGGCTTTCTGTAGGAAGGATGTTGCTGTGGTTTGTGATGAGATTTCTGGTCATGGTTCGCTGCCGGTGACAGGGGGGTCACTGGAGCTCGCTGTCACTGCATCTCATAAGGGTGCAAGCACAGAGATCCCGAGTGCCACTGCTCCTGCTGTTGTCCAGAAGGAGAATATCAACATGCCAAGTGAAAATGTTTATGATCCTGTTCAGAAAGAGAAAACCAACTTGTCTGTCAATCCCTCGGTTGAGGATGTTTTTATAAGGCGGCAACATGATCTAACGTATGGGGCTGGTGCTGAATCAAGAAGGGAAAAGGTCTGTCCAGATATTGTTGGTGGCAATTGGATGCTGAATAAGAGAGGTTGTGAGAATGCTTTGAAGCATGGCAGTGATGTGCCTCTGGGTAATAGTTTTGCATGCTTGAATGATCTAGTTTTAAATGAGCAGGAAGCACCCTTATCACAGCAGGATACAGATACTGCTGGTGCTGCTTTATCCGAGAAAATTGGGAATGGAAATGTTGGAGAGTCTGTTGGCGATCCTGCTCTCATGATACAGGAGGAGCCGCTTGAGGGCTGTGGTGAGCCACAAGAGAGTGTTGTTTTGAACATGGTGCAGGGAATTCATGTGGGTGCTGTTGGAAACAGCTCGGAGGGGGGGCTGAATGATTATGCCAACCCAGAGAAGCATAATGTCAGGGAGAAATCGCCGAACAGACAGGATGTTCTGGAGGCAAGTTGCAAAAATCAGGTTAGCAGGGACCAATATCCGTGTCTGACACCCATAGATGTTAACACGAAGTCTTCCAGGATTGCATCCTCCTTGGTGCATGAAGGATCTCCAAAGCTGGATGAGGGGAAAGAAAATCAAGGAGGAGGATCAAAGAGTTCTACGAAGGAATCATATAGTGACATTCTTAGGAAAGAGGAGAAGAGGGATGAGAGTAATGGGGCTTCCGCTGCTCCACAAAAGAGGAATCCCAGAAAAGACTACTCCAACACGCTGAGGACCATATCCACCAGGTCATCTACCAAAAATGGAAAACTGAAAGATCCGGAGCAGAAGAAGGGACGACGTAATAAAGAGCCAATGTCTCCAGCAAAGTTACGTCTGAGGGAGCAGTATATCCGAATGCTCAATCAACACGCTCCTCAATCTGAATGGGAGTCGGCGGATCCAGATGAGTTCTCTGAAGGTGGTGGTGAGGATGGGTTTGATGTTTTCTAAGGTATGAGGTTGTATGGTTGTGTGGTACGCTTTCATTTTTCTTTTTCTCCTCTGCTCTTTGTACTTTCTCTTTTATTAATAAATTTTCACGGGACTGGGCATTAGGCCTAGTCCTGCACATTCCTTCTAAAAATAGTGTGAGGAATCACTTCTTGAAGGAGGAATATATGGTCTCCATGTCAAGAATCATTTGACTATGATAGTAAATAATTTTTTCTATCCCTTAATTATTCATCTATGTGAGAAGAGAACATATTGGTTCTTATAAAGATGTCACAATGTAGACCATAATATTTCAAGAGATATCAAGAATTCGAGCCGGATGATGGAGTATATACTACATGATTTACTCAAAATCAACATGAAACTATTCATCCCATATGTATATCACATAGTTCATCATGATTCTGGAAAATGGATTTCTAATTCAATAAAAATATGTAATGAATAAATGTATTTTGGTTATATGGCCTTGAAAGACTCAAATCTCATTACGGTAGCTATGTGGAGGAATCTTACTGCTAGAATTGATCATCTCCAAGTTGATCGTAATGCATCTACATCAAATGATTAAGATGAAAAACATTCCAACATTAACCCTGAGGCTACACATCAAGGGGGTCATCATTAGCTGGGAAGAGGGTTGGAATATGAAATCATTTGCACGATCTATGGAATAGCCTTGATGATGGTTGTATTTGATCCCTAGATCTTCCATATAGTATTACACTAGCAGCCTTAATATTGGCTTGAATATGGGGTACATATCATGCTGATAGGTAGCTCATGCATTCATCATACCCGAGGGAATTATCTAATAACAGAAGGTACCATACAGTTCCTTGATAGTAATAGACTCTTCGATAGTATGTTCTATCTGAATTTAACTATACCTTGAATATCCAACCACAAATGATATGGAATGAAATCCAATAGGGGAATCAATCAAAATCAATGTCACATGATGGAGTAAATAATCTAAGGATACTTTCATTTGAGATATATTTTTGAGATAGCGAATTATGCTCATGTTAATTGAGAATACTTCACAGCACGTCCTTACAAGGGATCCCAATCTAGCACCTCCTGCGCGTACTTATAGATGGCTTCATGTATATGGTTTATCATGCATTATAGAATGATGAATCATTTGTTCTTTGATCGTTTAAATGAAATTGTTTCAAAAGATTAGGGTGACGGTTCCATCACTGAGTCATAATCCACACCATAATATAAATATTCAGGCTTGTATAATTATGATACAACATTTATTAGAGTTCTTTCCCTAATGGTGATGGTTCTCTCTTTAGACCCAAGATGGTTCTTAAGGGAAACATAGATCTTTGGAATGGAGATGACAACCATGCATGTTGATGCGGGAGTAGGGAGGACATCCTCAGTGATTGGTTGAGACACATAGAGGACCTTCACATCTGTCATTATTGAAGTGAGGAGGACCTCTTACTTGTAGATGTTATAATGGGGTGTAAGGAGAACCCGAGAATATATCAAATGGAATATAGGGTGGACCTCCAGGTCTACAACCTCATGTGTGGGTAGGAGCAGCATGATATGGTGTGATAGATTATGGATGGCCTTCATTGTAGTTGGTTGATACCTTTGGAAGACCTCCATGATATTCTTCTATGTAAAGGGGAATTCCAATGCACCGGCTGGCAGGGATAGCTCGAGGAGTTCCTTCGTACTAATTGAACTGAATGTGGGGATGACCTCCATTTAGGGTATCAATGAAGTAGGGATGGACTCATCATATATGATTACCAGAACATGGAGGACCTCCACACAAAGTGCCGAGAACATGGGGAGGAACACTATACTGTTGAGTAGTGGTGTGAGGTGGAATTTCTCCCACATCGATTCTACCTCTGGGAGGACTTCCACCGATAGATGGTGATGAAAAAAGGATGGCCTTGACATTGATAAAATAATTTATGAGAATAATCTACTTACTTATTATCATAGAAATAGGGAGGAACTCTATTCTATGTTTTATAAATAAGGGGAAGACCTTCTCTTGGACTGATGCTAGTAACATGTGGTGGACCACTATATTGATCACATGAGTGAGGAGGACCTCCACTATTGGTAACAACTATATGGGGAGAACCTCCATACATAATTTCATCCACACGGGTTGTCCAGTGATGGTTTATGACCATTCTAGGGGCTAGACGAGTCATTAAATCGTATTCAATGGGAGGATGTAGCTTGATCTTTGTAGGGCATAAAAGTGCCACATGTCTGGAAAAATAGGGGACTAATAGTATATGACCATGGTGGAATGGGGTAGTAAAGCTATATAAGATAATGACCACAAACATGAGTATTAAATAACATATGATTTATGTTGACATAGGGATATTCATATTGGTTCTGATGGAATAACAGTGTAGACCACATGACCCTCATCCCAATGAGCCATAAATTGGTGGTGTTGATTAGGCTTGGTGGGAGCCCTCCTTTGCAGCTCCGGGGTGGTAGTCATTTCAAGGTTGACTCTTACTTCCCTAACCATGTTAGTGTATTTAAATGAGTAAATGGATACTTTTAGGGAGATGGTCCCAAAAATTTGGACATTGGAGTGTGGAGCCACATATGACTTAAAGCCCCTTGCGGGAGGCTGTGATAGTGAGGCATAAGAGCCTCCAAGTAGAAGATATTCATATCCCTGGTGGGAATCACCCATAATGCTCTTGTAATTGAAAAATAATATCTATAAACCTCATTTGAAAAAT
The DNA here is from genome assembly GCA_963277665.1 of Viscum album. Lineage (NCBI taxonomy): Eukaryota > Viridiplantae > Streptophyta > Magnoliopsida > Santalales > Viscaceae > Viscum > Viscum album. The sequence continues at coordinate 2,133,107,552 of OY728147.1, read as the reverse complement.
ATAAAATTATGAAATAGTTCATGGGAACCCAGCAGCTGTTGTATTAGATGATGTTATGGAAGAGGTGGATACCTACAGAAATGTCACAGTATCGGTCGTCCTGCCCATACATCTACAGGTTGGGGTGATTGTTTTTCTAAATATTAACTTGTTTCATGGAAAGTAGGTATATTCATACATCAATAAAGATATTAAGAATGAAATTCCCAATTCCTCAGCACCATTCATACTTCCACATTTGGAGAGAAATATCCACACTGACAGTGGAACAATGTAGAATTCCCAATTATTAACTACCCAGAAATGTTTTGAGTTTCATGCTATGAAATCCATTTACATAGATTTACCTAGAACATTAAAGCTAGATCACGTGACACACTCTTCTAACAATTTCTCGAGCCCTACTAATCACCAATTTTTTAGGAGAACTAGTAAAAATTAGGTTTACCATTTTTCTATTTCTGACGCTTTTCGTTTGGGTGCCCCTCTATTTGGGTCATCGTGTCAACACTCACTGAGGGTGACAGGAGGCATCCATTCTCTATTTTCAATGGGTGTGGAATTAATCAAATCTCTGTTGTTTTTTCTATTTGATCGAAATAGCATTATGAGATTTCAATTTCTCCTTCCATGGATTCTTCCTCAAAACATGTTGAATAGTTTGGGACTCCCTTAGATATTATGAAAAAAAAATTAAAATCTGGTTATGGTGATATATATTTGTGTAAATTATTTAATAATTATTATTCTATTAGGACATTCAAAGAGGCCATGTAAGTGTTGATTCCTGAAGTTGGGAGAGTAGCGATCATGTGAATCAATTTCATGTTCATACACTAACCACTATAAAACATATATTCTTCCTTTTCAGAGTACTTTTAAAGGGAAAAAATACAATGTGTCCCATTTAATTCATGGAGTATAATTGTCTATAGGAAAGTCCTTGAGGATTACTTTGAATTCCCATATTATATATTGTGCCTGACTCCTGTTCAAAACCTAGAGAAGATAAATCATGATAATCAAAACACATATTAAACTAGATCCTATAGACACCGCCCAAGGAGGGATAACCTGGATTGTTTACAAAAAGGATGTGTCAAAACATAAAATGATAATGGGTTTGAGAGTGGTGTGTCCCATAATGTTACGGTTTCAAACTATGGAAGATGACTTTGACAACACTAATGGAATATAATGGAGGAAAACCTCAATGAGGTGGACACCAAGGCATATAAATACCAAGGATTGTACTTCATGGAGGATTCCAGTATACCCTATTCAGATGATAGGGATCAAAACCAATATATATTGGATGTGTTTTTTGGGGATTGTAGAAGGTTATCTACACATCGCAAGAGGTTCAGTCTCGTATGGATAAACATAATGTGCAACGCTTCCTCCTAGTCAGCAAGTCGAGTGTTACTACATGCAGTGTGGAAAGGTGTAGATTGATGTCACCATGATGTGGAATCCTAGGTGAGATTTAGGATAGATATGGAGGAAGTGACGATGAAATTAATAGAATGTGGAAAGTGATGTAATTGACTCATATTGTGATTTCATAATTATCATAGTGGCTAGGAATAAATGTATGCATAGTTTTTGAAGTGGGGGGATGGGACATCTATTTTCGTGGCTAGTGGGAATGAATTAATTGTTGGGGACCAAAAGGATGTGAATACATTAGGATGGTGGGTGTTCCTATGGAATCATAAGGACACAATAGAATTTTATGTATGGTAATGGGTGATGTGATTTATCCTCATATTGTATTCCTACAAAAAAATTGAATTGATATGATCAAATTCCATGTACTTCATGTTGGAGGCATATAATGGGGGTGTATGTAATGGACAATGACCTGAAGACATGCCAAGAGATTACACATGGTTATTGGTTTTTCACAAGATGATAACTATTGGTTGGAGGAGTGTGGATTGTGTGGGGATTTTGTATGGGAATATTCCAAATATTATGGATGAAAGAAACTAAATTGGATGTGTTCAAAAGATTTTTCCCAAAACAGATGATTTCACATTAGGAGGGTTCTTCCGAAGAAGGTAGCACTAGAGTTTATGATTGGATGGGACTGAACATGAAGGAGTCTTCATATATACCTATAAAGGTATTAAAACCTATGTAGTTTATACAGAGATAGTGTATCAACATTTAATGTCATGTGTGATGAATTTTAGATGATGTGAAATATTTGGTATAGATGGAATGTGAGGATTTAGAGGATTGAACCATAGCGAGGCTTCTTACATACCATGTTTGAATGATGTGGATCAACTTCCACATATTTCATTATAGAGGGTCATGTGTCTTACGTATGGATAGAATCCCAAGGCCGTGATGGGGACCAACACGGTTAGTCGAACAAAGATGATGCCATGGTCACTATTACTCTAAGGTGATGAATGTCATTATCTATGTGCAAAAAAATTGTTACAATAGACCTAAAGATCACATCATGAATGGTGTGGCCAAAATGGATTCTGTGGAACTTATGCATGGATATAATCCTACTGAGAAGAAATTGGGACTTACTCTGGATGAGAGGCCCAATGAGGTAGTTCGGGGAAGATGTGAATACTTCATGAGGCTCAAATGGTGACAAAGATGAAAATTATTGATAGATGCGACGTCTCTGGGGACCACCCAATATCTTGTTCTCTTAGACATTTCTTTCATACAACAATCATAATTTCACAACATGTGTTTTGGATTTAGGTGCTTGGCATTTTAACGTCAAGCATCTCAGATGGAAAGGACTCACTCCTCACCTCTTGGAGTTACATTACTGGATCCTTATACCCTCAGTGAAGATATGTCACTATCCATGCCTTATTAGATAATTGTATAAGAGTGTTCAATTGAGGTGTCCATTTTTGAGTGTCTATATGAAAACGAAATTTTTATTAGTAAACTATGAGAATAATAATTAGGTAGGGGTATTTCATAAAGGACACCACTTAAAAATATATGAAATCACTACATATAATCCTAGAGAGCATCATGGGTGTGGGTATATAAAGAAGAAGGACATTCTAAGATGGAATTTTTGACTCTCTTGTGCTTTTTGAAAAGAAGGATCCATGGGATAGAATGTGATTTAATAAGCCTAGATAAAATAGTCTATGTATAGTAATGTTCTTTGTGAAGCATGAATACCCACCTCTGGCATGGGGTCTAAAATCGTTTGTAGGATGCATCATGATGGATGAATGATCCTTTGAGTCTTGAGTTCCCAAAAGGGACAAACATATTTTAATGATATAATACCAAAGGTGATGCATTTTATAACTATTTCATGTAGGAAATATTTATAAAGAAATCGATTCTCAGAAGGAGAATGGTCATGGTGGTGATATATTTTGGTTGGAGTGAGCTCCATATTTATATTAAATAGGTATCGCGATAATCATAGGTGCACTGTGAAGGCAGTCATGCTTTACAATTTGAGGCGAATCTGAAAGACGTATAGAATGTTTCATCTGCACTTCATGTAATTTGAGAAGCTCGTTGGGCTCATAGAGGTGTTTTTTAGTGCATCATAGCATCTGTGAGATCGTATGATTCACTAAGGAATCCTTAAATGCTTTATGACATTCATGGTGTTAAAGATTTTAATGATGTCCCAATGGGTTTTTTCATCCTTAATACATCTTTATCAATGAATTTGGTGCTGACAGTAACATAAAAAACAACATCAAGACATGATGTTGTTAAATACATCAAATATCCAATCATCTTTTAAAAATCATTAAATTGAACTAATTGTCCTTATCCATAATTATTCTACATAGTTCTCATTGAAATCACTATGGAAAATGGTTTTTAAATTTTAAGCAAAACATTAGAAGATTTTTTGTTGTATAATTTTAATGATAAATAAAAATGTGTTCATTCTTGTGTGAGAATTGTATCTTGGGAAGTATTTAATTTCTCCCAAAATAAAATTTTCCAAAAAAAATAACCTCTCTTGCAAATCATTCAATTGATTTTTCAACACTACCAATAGAGATAATGTGATGAGAATAAAAATAGTACAACGATAGGAAACTGATTAAATTAATTGATGTAATGATTAATATCAACATCTCTATTAATGAAAATTTTCATTCATACATTGTTATCCAATTTGAAATATGATTCCCTTCATATTCGTCCCTTAGGAAGATTTATTATGTTTTAACTCACAACATTAATATTTATCACTAATTAATCCAAACTATTGTTCAATATAATCATACTCATTATGTTAATCATTAAAATGTATATATTTCACATCGATTGAAAAAATTATGTATCTTTTGTGTGGAGTAACAGCATGAATGATTTAGATTGTTTCAGAACATTCTACTAGAGAAAATGTCTTATCAATGTCCATCCCTTCTATTCGTGAGTATCATTTGTACACTAATATTTATTTTTTATTATAAATTCAACATAATCCTTCAAATTTTTCCAAAAAAAATTATATAGATAATGAAATTTTTAAATTACGTACGATATATATATTTTTATATGATCTAATTCAAAATAACAAACATGAACCAATTTTGGATTCTCACAAATCTACATTCTAATCAATAGATGAAACATTTTAATATAAAGAATTATTTGTAATAGCTATTGATGTTCCTACTGTTTGATCAATTTGACATTGATCCCCAGTTATATTATGACCTTCCACTTTCATCCTCTTCTAGAGATGAGATTTCCATGATTCTTCCTCCCCATGAAAATAACAATCTATGATTATTATTATTGACTTGGATTAAAAACAATTCAACCGTATCATAATTTTTTACAATAGTTCACTCATTTTGTACATATTATTTTTCTATATAAGTTTTTTAGTATTATACTCTACTATCTCAATAATATTAACATCATCACAATCATCCATTATTCTGATTGATTTATTGATGAATCTATATCCTCTTTCACATAGTGCATGGAAATAGAAAACTCAAAATTCATATCTATTATAAAAACATCAATCGTTCCTACCATTATTTTGTATAATTCATAGGCTCTAAAATAATTTTACATTTAATGAAAAAATATTCTCATAAAACATTTCATCTAAATCCATATTTAAACATTACATATAGAATTATTGTTTCTGAATATAAAAATAAATTTTCCTAACATGAATCCAATAGTAATGATATTGTCAATTTTCAAGTAACATAGTCCTTACCATTTAATACACACTTCATTTATGTCATTTTGAAACACCATTTTGATGAGTATTGTATTTTGTACTATAATCAATATTAATTCCATATTCTTTTTTGTAGATTTAAAACTCTTTGTTTGTGTAATCACCACAATTTTCTTTTTTCATGTTCTTCATTATGTACTCACATTCCATATAATTGTTATGAGTGAATCTTTAATCATTTTCAGAGCATATGAATTATGATTCATATAAATAACACAAGGAATGAGAGTAATGTCATCAATTTATGTAATCAATTACATATCTCTATGTTTTTATTTTTTTCTCATTGGCCAACAAATATCATAATTAATAAGCTCTAGAGGGAATGGTGAATAAATTTAAAATTTCATGGGAATCTTATTTGTAATCATTACATTCATAGAAACTACAAATACAAAATCATATCATCGTGACCTATTAGTAATTTCAGTAACACTGTATCATTTTGATAAATTTCTCAAATTTCTATAACACATGTGTCATAACCGGTTATTCCACAACTGATTCTCGTCCTATTTTCCTATGTAAAAACATTATTATACATCTCTATCTTGGAACAATTTTTTTTATGATTACTTATTTTAACTATCATTCCTTCTTCCCCACAATACACAAATAATACATATTTTCCAACAATATAATTTATTGAATTCATTATAATGTTTTTAAAAACATAAAATGATAAGTTTTAACACTTCAAAAATCAAATCATTCTTGATCTTCAAATTTTACTTCCCAATAATAGTAGATCCATCACCTTTAATTTGAGGGATGCATCATTGATAAATATCACATTTCATTATTTGATTTAATTTGTATTGTTCAAAAATTTTATGTATACATTAATATGTCAATAATACCTTCTATCCCAGATACAATTTTGTTTTCTTTTTTGTATCATTGCGATCAGTATATTCATAATGTGATTTTTCATTCCCTCGAACTATCATCAAATCCATATTTGAGGAGATGTATTCAAAATTTGGCTGTGATGGTAGGAAAAAAAGACATCCATTTTCAAGATGTTTTTGTTGTTGAAATCTTTCATAGATTGTTTCCAATGTTTGGAACTTATTTTCATCATTGAAACCAATGTTATTAAATTTAATTAAAATGACCTTCTCAGAATTCATTCATTGACTATATTGACTCAACAAAAAACATTACCTTCTAATATATTATGAATATTTTTAATTTATTAGTAAACTAACTCAAATTTTACATATGATTGAATCCAAAAAAATACTACTTTTCACCATAGAATTGTTTTATCTCTATAGCTACCATATAGACCAAATTTGTTAAAATGATTCTTAGGAACATTATTACCATTCTTATTATAAATTCATTGACCATAAATGTTTATGTTTTAACTTGGAATCGTCATTTTATGATGGGTTTTATTCTCATCTTAATCAAATTAATATGTTTTTGAATCTTATTTATTCAAAATATTTTAGAAACATCTCTCTTTTCGACTTTTTTGTGTTTTTCCACACACATAACATTACAATAATTATTCTTTATAAAAAAATTCAATATTTAATATAAAATATTTAATATAAGATCTAATGAATATCAATTTTACCCTTTCCATAACTTTGACAATCTTTGAGGTAATTTTGTTTTGAAATCTGTTACACTCTGATAATATTTATATGGTTTTATTTTGACAGGTTCCAACTCCTCTTATTATTCCATCAAAATATATTTTTATATGATATTTTAAAATTATTTATTTCATATGATATTTTTTAATGTGATGAATATATTTTTGTTGCTTAAATTTATAACTAGGAAAACAATCTAGATTATTTTTTAGGATGTTATAATTATCAACCTCAATATTTTTTCTCCACCCTTCAAATCATTATCAGTCATTCTTTCAATTGAATATTCATATGAAATTCTAAATGCGTTTCTTCTTCTTTAGATATTTGTACTACAAATTATTCATTGTTAACTAATATATAAATGTATTTTCTCCATTATTAAATGTATACTTTTTCGATTCAGATTCGTCACCTTATTATTCTTCATCTTTAGAAAAAAACTACATCCTTTAGTATTTAGAGGTTTTTTATATTTCATAGTGGAATAAAATTTAACCATTTTAACTTTTTTTGTAGAATATAATATCTTCAATCTATCATCTTCATCATTATACTCTTCTTTATTTCATAGAGGCCAATTAGAAACAATTCTCCCTACATATCAACATTAATATCATTTTTGGTGACATTTACCCTTATATATATGTAAATATTTTCAAATTATTATAAAACAACAAAACATATTCATAAATATTTTCACATAACTCATTTTAATAAAACATATCACGAAAATTATCAAGATATTGTTAACAGTATTAGAATATTTCAACATTTCACCATGAAATATAATGGTGATATCAATATCAACCACCCTTGTTAAGAGATCATAACAGATTCATGATAACCCATATTCAGATCATCAAAAACCAACTTCTATATTTGTATATTTTCAATATTCTCTTTTTTATTTCATTCATAATTTTTTTATCTTATCATAGATATATATGGATTTGGAACTACCCTTAACTTCTAAAAATTAACATTCAAAACATGATGAAAGTAAAAAATTTATAACCCTTTCATTATTCTAGTTCTTATTTTATTCCATTAGATTAATGTAGAATTTTTTCAACCATTTGAGGGAATCCACATGTTTCATCATCAAGAACATCAAACCTAAGTGACATAAGATTTAGAAACATTATATATTTCAGGACATAACAATTATTACCATATGTGTTCAGAATCACCTTTCAACTAACACAATTCAAATTCTTTATCATGAATTTTCATTATATAGAAAATTTAGATAATATTATAAAAAAGTATCCTTTGTCTAAATTTACAATTGATAAATATTTGTATTGATCTATGGATCACTAATTGGGAGAAGGGGTGAGTGGGTATTATATTTTTCTATAATTGTTCCATTGTTTTAAAAAACAATTTCCTCTTTTAAAATAGTTTTCTCCTTTCAAGGAAAATCATAAATATATAGGAACAAAATAATATAATTAGGCAAATACTATAAAATAGTAGTCACATCCTTGGTTTGATGTGGAGAAAATAAAATACCACAAAATCAACTAAAAAAATTATTTTTTATGGATAAATCATGATTTGAATTAAATATCTCTTGTGTATAAATATTTTCAATAAAATAGTTGATGTGATTTAAGTAGAACAATACGGTTTATTACATGTATGTCTATCAAGTTGAGAAATGTTATTCAGTTTCATTAAAACATGTTACTATTCCTCCTTATCATATTTTAAAAATATGATATTCAGAAAAAAGTATTCACTTTCATTTAATGTAGCAGGTAAATACATATTATATAATTCATAAGGATACACAACCAAAATCATTTTTTTCTTTTTTATTCTGATTTCTCAGTCGAGAAAGGTAACTATTCTAGAATACTGTTAAAATAATTCTGAATTGTTACAGTCTCAATAAAGAAATAAATTTTCAATCGATCAGCCCAATCCAGAAATCAATTAATATGATCTGTCATTTTATCCATCTTTCTGGAATCTATCCACACGAATTCCTAATCTAGAAACCACTTCCCACTTAAAAATATCAGTGCTCTCACCTTCTCTCTCTTCACCCATAGATAGTACATGCATCAGAATGTATGATGTACTTAATATTATTTATAGGTGCACAAAATATGGCATAATAAAAAGTTTAAAAAGGTATCCCACTTATCAAAATTACATTATCCTATAATGTTTTATTGATTTTGAATACATCGATGAATTCGTCAGAACATATCAACTATTATTTATTATTATAAACCTATCTCAATTATTCTCACAACATCATATCAGGTAAGATATTATAAAAATGTTTTTTTGAATTCTAATTTCCATTATGAAAAAATCATTATGATAAAGACATAGTTACAGTAGAAAATTCATCATTATATCACTTTGTACTAGCTGGTAAAAAATCTTCTCCTTAATACGGTCCATACGAAATGAAAACACACACCTATTAAATCAATCATCCATAATAATAGTCCTAAATTTTAATGATATTAACACTTTTGAAATAATTATGAATTAGAATCAAACTTATTGGAAAAAAAACTCATCTAAAATATTTAAAAATCATGATCCTCTTGAGAACACTTCTGCAATTTTTTACATGCATCTCATTTTCATTATTTCTTCAAAATAATGATCCCACATGTAAACAAATTATCGGTTCTAGGCCTAACATGTTGAATTAGTCTCGATATCACTTTTTTGAATAAATTTTAGCCTTATATGGTATATTGGAACCCCATAGAGTCAGATGAAATTTTACGAAATTGTAAAACATTTCATTTTTTTGTCATTACCAAAAATATAAAATTATATTCATCTGATTAAAATTGATTATTATATTTTATGTTTCTCACTAATCCAAATTTTTATCTTTCACAACAACATCAAATTATCATTTGATCTAGTAAAACCAACTTTATTATATTCTTAAAAAAATTCATTATATTTTCTTCTTCATCCATCACTATATTTTAGGAATAATGCAGTGATTACTCCATTTATTGGGTGCAATCAAGGTCTAATAATCTATTTCCAACAACATATTATTTCCCTTTCTGATTATGTTATACACAATATAATTTCCTTAATGATTTATATGTTTTTTAATATACCAGTATCATATCACTCTAACATTCAAAAGAATATATCATAACCTCCAAACAATTATTGGTCTTCAATAATATTTTTGTTCTACCATCTATTTCTTATAATAATGAATTAACTTGGAATTTGATAATATTTTTTAATGAAATATGATTACATAACATAAAATTTAAATTATTACTACTTCACATATTCCCAATATCTCATTTCATCCCCCAATCCAAATCACAATCCAATAGGTAGCATTTTTTTCCCACATTAAATCATTTTTATTGCATCATACATTTTATAGTTTACACAATATTTTTAATCACTATAATATTATAAAAGATTCATCTTAATTCCATTAGAGTCGTTAATACTGTTATTCCATTCCATATTATGTTCAATGCATCGATCTAGACCGAGTGTGAGTATGATTATTCCTTTACACCAAGAAAACATCTTCTCAAGCTGATAAACGTTATTAAATTTTTTTACCCAATTAAATTACAATGAATTTGAGTTAGATTACCACCATTTGTTTTTTGAGGTGATTTCCATCATCTTTTACAAAAAAAAATATAAAATTTTCAATACAATCATCTTCAATTTTCCAAAAAACAACTTATTTCTAACATGTTCCCAACAACATCATTATAGAATTGCTTGTGGAAAATGAATGGGATTCATTCTAATTATTCCATAGAAAAGAAAAAACATATTGATAATGAATAGAGATAGAATTATTGGATCCAATCCCTATATAATATTATGTTTAATTAGGATTATTTTATTTGATCAATATAAATTCAAATAATTTTACATAAAATTATTCTTAAATAATATTTTCATTTTTGAAATCATCTATTAAAAAACAAAAAAATTATAGATTAAATCATTATCATTGTAGGTAATCCAATAATCATGTAAATAACGTTTCATAGAGATTACTTTCCATGGTGGATCGAACATACTCAATGAGTTATATGTTAACGAAACAATCCTTCCAAATTGTTTTTTGAAAAATTATAAAAGCACCACATTTGATAAAGTAAAAGATGAATAATTTCAAAACGATTTTTACTACAGAACATATTATATAATTGAATTTAAAAAATCAATGGAGAAAATTAAAAATCATTTTAATGACATATTTCTGAAACATGTATATAGAATGAAAAAAATATACATTGAAGTGTGAATAGATATTGATTTTATTTAAAAAAATTCTCAATCTCATGAGTACCTAATGTGGGGAAAATAAAATGAATAAATATATTTTCAATAAATTAATTGAGGTTAAGATGTTTATATTATTCATTACAGTTTGAACACTACATTTCATTATTGGATACATAATCATAGTTAATCCATATAAACAATGATTTTGTATCACAATACCATTAACCCATGTTCTCTTCACATCAAAATAATTCCAATATTGTTTATAATAATTTAATATTTAATATAACTTTGTACCAGTTTCATTGTCAATAATTTATAATCTTATATAATCAAATTATTAAATTTGAACACACCTTTTTATCAATAGTTCATTATTAAAAATTTCACTTCCTAGAATGAATTATTTTTGTATATCATTTATGTTTTATTTATGATTTTCTAGTACATGTATATTTATTTAGGTTAAATAAACTATTAAATAATAATATTGACATAAATATCATATATATTTTTATATACATATTTTGTTTCATCTATATATGTTTGTGATAGAAAAATGAATTAAATCATTCCCAGAGACAGTAGACCATACATACAAATGAATGCTATTTTCATTTTTCAATACATGGAATAAAATAATTGTAAAAATTAACTCACTTTTATTCGATCATTATTATATCATTCTAATCATGTTATAATCTAATTCCTCCCCATTACCTTCCCTGTAAAATATAACTGAAAAATTAATCACATACATTCATGATGGTGGTAGTCAACATATATGCTAAAATGATGTTATTATTTCCCAAATGATTGGATATTAAGTAGGAAGACCTGATATTATAATTATTTAAGGAACATTATTCCAAAAATATAATATTTAAGAATTAAATCCATCATAATACCCATCAATAATAGATGGAGATGAATGATGAATCGATTCCTTATGTGGAAATGACAAGTACACCTTACGCATAATGGATATATACAGTTCTAATTTGATAAAAATATGGTGTATAATTATATTACATATTCAAACTAAAATATTAGACAATTTTTTATATTGAATTTCTTATTATATGATAAATAACATATATGTGGATGAGGTAAAGAAGAGTATAAAATAATGTGACAGTTGATGGAAATTACCTCTTCATTAAATTGATTCATTTAGATCTCCTAAATGGGGTATATGGTTGGTATTTTTCAAAAACCAAAATCTCTAAAATGAATATAATGTTGTTTATAAGATAATTATATTGAGTTTTGACTTTCTAGATGCATCAATCCATTGTAAATAAATGAATGTCGAGTTTCCAATTTATAATTATAGTGAGGATTAATTTTCAAATTTTTGAAAATATTAAATTATAATAAAATATTTGTCAACCTAGTTACCTCACAATATATATTTATTCCTAATTTAATGTTTTATAGTTTTTAAAAAATATAAAATAATAGAATTTTGTAATATTTGTGTTCCATTTTAAACCATATCATATTGATTATTAATTATTCATTTATAAATTTATAATTTGTGTAAATCTATAACATTCTAAAATTATATCACACTCTATATTTTCATAATGACTTTGATTAATTGTCAATTAATTGAATAAATAATTTTTTTATGTTGCGTAACATATTAAGGTAATAAAATAATACATACAAATTATAAATAATGTAACATTATAAATATAATTTCATTATTTACAAAATAATTTAATTATATTTTTTGAAAATTGTTTTTTCAGTATCTGAACATATAATAGAAATTTAAAACCAAGATGGTTAAACATTCCAGCTTTATAGATTTTAAATAATATATAATTCATTATCATGGAATAGTATACATTAGAATGATAAATTATATACTAATATTATAATGATCTAATCACCACCATCCTATAATAATTAATATGAAACATTATGGATTTATCACTTATTTTTAATATATATTTTACCGATTTACAATTTACCAATGTCATAAATTTCTCCACGGTTGATATTCCTTTTTCCATAAAATAAAATTGATGTTTTAATAAAATTTGGACCACATATTGTTAATACTTAATCCATTATATCTTATTCTGTACTTAAATTTTTTGAATTTATTTTTATTATAAGCATTAAAATGTGAAAAAATTATTAAAAATTGGAATTTTATGAATTATAATGGATTTATTCTTATCATATTCTTAATTTTTATACTACTTGAAAAATATTATTGAGTGAATAAAATATAATTTTCATTAAAATAGTTTTCCAATACTTTGTAAAATATTTTATTAATTAAAATAAACTGAGATCATAAAATAATATTAAAAACAACACTTTTAATGTTAAATAATTTTTATATTAAATTATATTAATTGTATAACTGATATATTCAATTTATCAACTTTTACCATTTATTTTCATAATTTAGTTATTATTATTCAATCCCTCAGTCCAATGTATATGATATAATGGAAAGAAAACATTTTAATAATTTTATGCGGTTTACATAAACTCGATGTTACATATGATTCAAGGTATCGAAGAAATATAAATATATAAAGATAAATATTTCATAAAAATATCATGGTGTTACATGTCCATTTATACACATAATATAGTTTCTACCTTATTGGAATCCAATTAAAATGAATACATCGATAGAATATTGAACTGCTTCTTATTACAAATTCTAATTCGGATTATTTATTCTCCACAATCTATCATGAATTCCAATATAAAATTGACTTTCCTGAAATTTCATTAAACACTACTCATAACATAGATGGAATAGTTTAAATAATTTTGTAAACAATTTTTTCTAACCCACCATCTCTAATTATATAGAAATTCCCTACACACACCACACCTTGTTGAGTAGCTGTAACACCCCAGGTAAATAATGAATATGAAATTTTCATATTTATCCATATTTTTGAATAAAATATTAATATTACTTTAAAGGGGATGCTATGCTTGATGGCGTACCCAACACGCAACAACTAGTTCCTTGGGAATCTTACGTTGCACTCTAATAATAAAATAATATTAATTCAAATTGTAGTTAACATTTAGCCGTTGTATTGGAGGGAATGGATAGAAATAACTAAAATATGATTATATGTGTTTTTTAAATGATTTTACATTTATCCAATAAAAGCTAAAGGCTTAAAATACGGAAAGAATTCAATTTTAGGCGTATATGCCCTAGTTTTCACTAAAGGTTCACTTATCGCCTTTTAATGGAGAACTGTCATTAAATATAGTTTTTTTCACTCTTAAACATTATTTTGGACCAAATAAAACTTTTTTTAAGCATCGGGACATCAAATTTTACTTTGTGTAATTTTTTGGTATTTTTCCGATAAAGTTCATTTTTTAATGAATAGTGTAAAATGTTGTATTTTAATTCAAAACCTCTTTTTAATATAATTTATTTATATGATTAGATTATATTTTGAATTGGTTTTAAAGTGAAATTAGAAAATATTTTTACCATTAAATCCAATAGTAGTCGTTGGAATTAATTTCACTTTGAAATCAGACTTAAACTAGTGTCAATCTTTGGATACTTATTGTTTTATAAAAACACGCTATTTGCTCTGACAGCGAGAATTAATTATTAAATTAATTAATGTGACTAATATTTTCTGAATTTTGTAAAACGGACTTCATTTTTGAATTCGGAATATCAAATATAGCTCAGGGTGAATTTTTGGGATTTTTTCTGATAAACTTCAATTTTTGATGAATAGTGAAACCACTAAATGGTACTTATAAAAGCTAATTTTCCGTTTAAATGAAATTTTTCCATCATTGTGTTTTGAATTTCAAAAATCCGACATACATGGTTGTCATTAAGAAGTAAAATGTGGTTCAATGAGATTATAATAATTTTTTGGTGAATAGTAACTTATTAAGTTCTTAATCGCGATTAGAGGTAATTAGTGTAATTTAAGGTAAAAATGATATTATAAGAATGTGAAAACACAATGAAACTTGTCCTACACCTATTGGGTGAGTCATGGCCGACCAAGAAAAGCCATGGGCCAACTTGGGGACCCCATGGTGACACTTTGGTTGGGAAATGACATAAATAACATTTTATTTAATGTAAAAGTAAAATTGACACAAACATGATATGTTTTACTAAAACAATTTTTAAGTGGGGATATACAAGTCATATTTTTGATTATAAATATTCATTGGAAAGATAAAAATATTTACTACATCATAGTAGTTTTTTTATAATTTTTAGACATTAAATAAATTAAATTATTTATGACATAATAATGATGCAGCAATGACAACATTATATGACGATTTAAATAAAATGGAAAGATAATGTAAAATCTATGAACTACACATGTCCAAAACTTATTGGATGAGTGTATATCGAAGCCTTATCACCTTATCCGCGAATTATATCAATGTTGGCCCTTTTGAAACAGAAACACATTTTCAAATAAAGTAATATTTCCTTACTTTCCAAAAGTGCCCTTCCTCTCCTCTTATAAAAGGCCCCCACCTCTACCTCATTTAACACACTCCTCAAGCCTTTGGCTCGGCCAAACCCTGCCCATTTACTCTCTCCACATCCCTCTCCTCATCCTAGAGGATTCCCTTTGGGAAGAATCCTTTCAAAGGAATCCTTTAGACTCAAATCAATAGGAGTTACACTTTTAAAGGTAATTCATTCTCTCATGTTCATTTGTTTTATTTTGCCTATCCAACCCCCTAAACTATTTTTATTTACTTCTTTTGTAACCACACCAGTATCTTCAATATACAAGGATGTTTTTATAAGATTTATTCGAGCTACACTCTCACACAACTACATCAAATGTTTAAAGAACATACGGTTTCCGTGGATGGTGAAATTCTGCATCCCGAAACGATGATTGTTCAATACTCATTTAACACCTTCAAAGGTGGCCATTATGATGTCACTATTTTTATATATGATATATAATATGTTTATGTTTTATTTATTCTTCTGTATTTTTCATTTTTGTCTTACCTTTATGTCTTCCATTATGGGTATACGCGATATCTTCATTTAAGGAAGTGCGGACTACCGCCCCCTCAAAGTGAATTGATTCATTAAATACCATATGTGGGATGTATAAAGGATGGAAATATGATATTAAATATGATATTATACTGGTATTATAATATACCATTATAACATTATTATTCCATTCTATAAAATACGAAATAGAAATGAAAGTACCGTTCATGCGTACGTACGGCTTACCGTCTCCATGAACGGTGCATTTCATTTCTTACCTCTAAATGATTATGTAATGTTATAAATTCATGCATGTACTGGATATATATGACATATATGATATCTACATAATGAATACAATTCTGTATATAATAAACATTTGTCCACACGAACAACATGAAATTGTTAGAAGTCCACTTTCGACTTAAGAACCAAATATCGGCAAAAGAAATATTATTAACATAAATGATTACATAATGTTTATGACATGGTAATAAGTGGTATAAAAGTAATAATGAACTTGAAAAAGGTTCTTAATGAATTATAAATTAACTCAAGTTTATTATTCAGGAGATTAAAGAACGATCGAGTCAAGTCGGACCCGAGGTAAGGGATCCTACAACTCTCTTTCTTTTTAAGTACACTCTTTTATGTCATTTATTTTAAGCTCATCTTTCTTATGATTGGGATGTTCTTTTATATTAAATTTAATGTAATTTTTATGTTCATGTGATGAGAGACCCTATTCTCTCTCATCAATCCATTTTGGATGTTTTGAGTGGCGCTATTTGGCTGCCGAACTTTCGTAAGAGATCTAACCTCTCTGTTTCTATTTAAGTACTCTCCTTTATGTCACTTATTTTAAACTCCTCCTTGCAATGTTGGGGGATTTTATTTTATATTCCACTTGCTGTAAATTCTATTGTAATATTATGGGATACTCTATTTGATCTCATCAATCCATATTCAGAAGTTTTATGTGGCGCCGTTAGGCTGCCGAGTTTTCGTAAGGGATTTCTCATCTCACTTTTATTCCCGTGAGATTTATGCTACATTTGCCACAAATTCCATTGAGTGGTGTATGTACTGACCATTATTCTTTTATTTGTGTAATATACTTTCGTTTATGAGTATTTACATCAATTTCCTATTGACTTTCTTTCATGGGGTGTATGTTTTGGAAAGATACCCAAGTCGGTAAGGGAATCATTCACACTCCTCTTTTTTAAAAGACTTATTTTATTGGGTCTTTTAATTTACATATTTTTATGTTGGGATATGTTCTCATACATCCTTATTGATGTAAATTTTATGTCCAAGTGATGAGATACACTTTTTATCTCTCATCAACTCATTTTGATGTGATGTCGTTAGGCTGTCAAGGGAACTTTTTAACCCAATTTCGATTTCTTTGGGTTCAACTTGTAGTCATTGAATATGTCATCCATTGAATATATGTGAATGACCTTTTATTGTTTTACACTTAATATCCACTTATATTGGGTGTATATATATTTGTCACACATATTGTTTTTGAGATTTATTTGTCCTTAATTTAAGGATACCTTATTTATAAGGGATTTCATCACATTTGACATTTCTATTGAGGGTTCATTGTTGTTATGCACCAATTCACTCTTATATGGTGTATATACTGTACTATGGAGTATTATATCATGAATCCTTTTATTCTCATGATATTATAAAGTTCTGACTAAATGTTATTCCTCGATTATTATATTAAAGTGTCTCTAATTTTGGTAAAACCCCTTTAACCAAAATATCATTTTAAATGTTTTAATTATTTGTTCTTATTAATATACATGTTTTCAAAATGGTTCTAAGGATTTATTTATATGGATATTAATGTTTTAAAATGTTAAAATCTTCAAGGTGGTATGGGACACTTTGATTCAAAAATCTCTTTGTTAAATGTTTTAAATGGTTTTGGAAATGGTTTCTTTTTGAATGGATTCATTATTTCAATATCCTAAAATGTTATATTGTGATTGAAATGTGGAAATGTTATGTTTCCTTTATTCATGTTTATGTGATACGATTATGTTATGGTTCTTGGGCATTGTTATGAAGAACGGGTGGTTCCGTGATAAACTAAGGGCGGGTGAGCCCGATATAGCTATCCAATGCATTGGGTAACGCGAAGGAGTGAAACGTTAAGGTTTCTCCGAAGAGATTTAGGGAATATACAGTGATGGGTATTCCAAACGTAACCAAGAGGGTTACTCCCTATGTAAGAATGTTATAAATGCCTCATGTTACCTTTATGTCTTATGTTTTCTATGATTTATTCATGATTTGATATGCCTATGTTTTATGGGTAAAGTATGATTTCATTCTTATGTATATATGAACTAATGTTTCCTTTCCATATTTTTATAACCCTTACTGAGCTTTTTCTGCTCATCCCATGTTTTTGAAATGTTTTCCACAGGTCGAGGGAAATGTACATGATGTGGTTATAGTGTCAAGGATGTGTCAATAAAGAATCCATGTTTTATTTTCAATATGTTTCCGTTGATGGGAAGAATGAATATTTTCTTTTATGTAACCACTTTGTTTAAATGTGGAATGTAATGAAAGTTTCATGACCTAATTCTCTAAAACTCTAAACCTGAAAAGATCCTAAATGTGTAATCTTGTAATAACTCACGATTAAGTAAGGTTTAAGGCTGGGGCCTTATAGTTGGTATCAAAGGACGGTTTAGATAACTTTAGAGATTAGGGTATTCTTTAAGCATAATTGACAATTACCATAATGGTTAGGATTTTAGAAAGAGTCTTAGTTTTAGATAAAGTGAATGAGTAAGTATATCTTATTGTCTATCTTACTCATTAGTACATGATGGTTTTGATGATATACTCACACTGACCTTTTTGGTTTTAGTAAATGGCTGGATCTAGCAGGCACCAAAGTAATAGTGGATGTGAAGGAAACTGTGACAGTTTTTTTGAGCAAGCAACTGAATGATATGGGAGCTGCAGTAAGAACTATTTTGATTATCCTCAACCAACTATCTGGAGTCATGATTGACCACCTAAACCTTGGAGATTTCTCTAAGTCATCATATATGCACGAAACAAATCCCAACGGAAGTACAGGTAATAATAATAAAGGTAAGTGTGTTCAAAAACCTATGTGTCAAATATGTGGAAAGAAACACCTAGGAAAATGTTTCAAAGGGACAGAAATATGCTATAGATGTGGAAATGAAGGTCATAAAGCAAGAACCTGCCATGGAAAAAAGAAGCATCCAGTTGACTCGAGGAAAGGGAAAGAAGTTCTTTCTGAGGGATCAATTGAATGTTTTAAATGTGGTGTGAATGGTCATTATGCAAACACATGTCCTATGAAGAAGTTTCGTGAATGTGGTCACCAAGAGCATACCAATATTCGTTTACCAATACCTAATTCCATTCCGATTGAGGATGAAGAAACTGACAATGACCAATCAAAGGTATGTACTATTTCATGACTATTGTTTTCTTATTTTGGAATCTTAGGATATGATTCATGATTTTGTTTGTAGGAAAGAGGTATTTCGGAATAAGTTGGAAATGAATGGATAATGGATCATGAAGAATGTTGAATGAGTAATATGTCAACATATAAGGGCTTCAAGAGTTAGGGTGAAATTCTTAAGAGTATTAAGTCTCTTTTGATGATGGGGTTACATTAGAAGACTTTTTATATTATGTGTAACCCTGATGTTTAATATAGGAAAATTTTATTCAAGTAATAGTTATCTTTTCTTTTCTGGACATAGTTATAAAGAACCATTTGGGATTATATGATCCTTACTTTTGAGGTAATTATGGGTTACCATATGTTATGATTGAATTGAAAGGCATGAGATAAAATTGAGGTTAAATTATGTTATGGATATTTTTGATGATTTTAACCCTTTTTGGGTAATGATTTGGGAATTATATAGTTTTGGAAAAAGGACAACACACAGACCGTGTGACAACCCGTCGCGTCAGACAATGCTGCGGGAATCGAACCCACAACCAAAGTGCGATTGGTATTTATCGCCTACCACTGGACTACGCGAAGTCCCTGGTTAGTTTGACTGATTATTTTTAGTTATATGATTTTATGAATTAAGAGTAAGTTGATTTTGGAGGATATGTGATTAGGATAATTACTTTTCAATGTGAGACTTTAGGAGCAACTGATGTTGTTTGGGGATAAATGTTACGATTTAACTTGGAAGACTATGTGACTAAATCCTTCAAATATTTGGGTTTCATTCTTATATTGTTTTACTTTGAAGAATTTTATGGACAAATTGTTTATCGGATGGTCCTCGTTGAACTTTGGGTTTTGTTGGACAAATTTTGGAGATTAAGAATAGATTTTCTTTTTATAAGGGGTTATCCTTTTCTGGATTATCATATCTTGTACTAACCTTTTTGGTTTTGGTTTTGGTTAAAGCCTAAATAAATGGGATGTATATAGTTCTCTTTTGGGGATTAGGTGATTTTCTAGAAGTTTATTATAGTACTCTTAATACGAACAAGTATCCCTAAATACTCGTCTTTTGGAAAAAATATGAGTTTGAATAAGGAATCTATTAAAAGTTGAAAGTCAACATGATAAGTGATTATGCTTCCTTATGAATAAATTCCTCAGTAAAAAGTAACTTAAAACTAAAATGTTGTCTATTAACTTTTCCTACTGGGGAACCCAACACCGTTTAACCCATCACAAGTTTGTGATTTTCTTATTGTTAACTTTCTCCTAAACATGTTTTCTATCACTCTCCATCGGAACATGACCCTATGTTTTCTCCTCCATGTCCATATTTTCATACTTAGAATCCTAGTATGGGTTTACTCGGGTGACCTTTGTACTTATCGTTCTTTATTTTAAAGTGTTTGTTTTACCGACTTTTGTTCTGATGTGGGACTTTCAAGGATGTTTCCAAGCGCAATTTTAAAATTGCGAGGATGCAATTCCCAAAAGGGGGGAAGGATGTAACACCCCAGGTAAATAATGAATATGAAATTTTCATATTTATCCATATTTGTGAATAAAATATTAATATGACTTTAAAGGGGATGTTATGCTCGATGGCGTACCCAACACGCAACAACGAGTTCCTTGGGAATCTTACGTTGCACTCTAATAATAAAATAATATTAATTCAAATGGTAGTTAACATGTAGCCTTTGTATTGGTGGGAATGGATAGAAATAACTAAAATATGATTATATGTGTTTTTTAAATGTTTTTAAATTTATCCAATAAAAGCTAAAGGCTTAAAATATGGAAAGAATTCAATTTTAGGTGTATATGCCCTAGTTTTCACTAAAGGTTCACTTATCGCCTTTTAATGGAGAACTGTCATTAAATATAGTTTTGTTCACTCTTAAACATTCTTTTGGTCAAAATAAAACTCTTTTTAAGAATCGGGACATCAAATTTTACTTTGTGTAATTTTTTGGTATTTTTCCGATAAAGTTCATTTTTTAATGAATAGTGTAAAATGTTGTATTTTAATTCAAAACCTCTTTTTAATCTAATTTATTTATATGATTAGATTATATTTTGAATTGGTTTTAAAGTGAAATTAGAAAATATTTTTACCATTAAATCCAATAGTGGTCGTTGGAATTAATTTCACTTTGAAATTAGACTTAAACTAGTGTCAATCTTTGGATACTTATTGTTTTATAAAAACACGCTATTTGCTCTGACAGCGGGAATTAATTATTAAATTAATTAATGTGACTAATATGTTCTGAATTTTGTAAAACAGAATTCATTTTTGAATTTGGAATATCAAATATAGCTCAGGGTGAATTTTTGGGATAGTGTCAAAGATGTGTCAAGAAAGAATCCATGTTTTATTTTCAATATGTTTCCGTTGATGGGAAGAATGAATATTTTCTTTTATGTAACCACTTTGTTTAAATGTGTAATGTAATGCAAGTTTCATGACCTAATTCTCTAAAACTCTAAACCTGAAAAGATCCTCAATGTGTAATCTTGTAATAACTCAAGATTAAGTAAGGTTTAAGGCTGGGGCCTTATAGTAGAAATAGAAATTATTGGTCATAACCACTAAAATACTATCTTCATCCCCTTATTAAGTCACCTAAACTCATAATGAGGATTCATAATTTTCCAAAAAACCATATTAATTATTAAATTAAAAATCTAGTTTAATTCAAAAACTATATACTAAAAAAATTAAATTAATTTTTACACTCTCAATCTTGTAGTATCATACTAAAGATCTAATTCACTCTCAGAAATGATGAATGTAGTATAATTAAAAAGTTATATACTGAAAAAAAAATTGTCAAACTCCCAACCATGTATTAGCATAATATAAATCAAATTAACACTCTGATCAAGTTAGAACTATTTTGAGTATGATGTTAATTCCCCGACTATATACAATGACTCATTATAATCTCAAACATATTATTACTCGTATAAATAAATATTTTATATTCATTTATTGATCAACAAATAAAATCCACCACAACCATTAAATATTAATCCTTATTACCCCCAAACATACCCACATCAAAATCATATATACATATCCTCGACTCCAACAATTATCGAACATAGCGACATGATGTGAAAATACAACATAAACATGAGGTCCAATTAAATCAAAATCATGAGTATTTCATGCATAAAATATTCACAATTTTCATTAGTAAAAATTCATTTAAAACATAAATCAAAACCTATTGAGAACAATGATTTTCTCCCCAACATATGGGTTTTATTACAAATCTCCCTCAATATCTACCATAATAGTTTCTATCATTTCGTGTGCATTTCTCAACTTAATAAAACACCACTGATCTTATCAATGCATGAATCCACATTTCACAGAATAGAGTTATCAAACGATAATAAATACAATATTTTCATTTGCTGCACCGAAAAACACTATGCCCCAAATTGATAACTCCATACTTCTCCCTAAAAATATATGATATAGAAATAAATCAGGACAACCATTACATGAAATTCTTTTCCATCTCTATTGTCACCTCATATGCCTTTAGGATGTTTTATATGTCATCTGATATATGAGAAATCATACCTAAAATCATTTCATTTATTCCAGTAGTCCTCTTCTAGAATAATACTGAAAAATGATCAATCTCATATACACATTAATTTAATAGATTTTTTCCATCATTCATATTGATTGAAAATGACTTATTAATGATTCCAAAAATAATTAATCATTTGTTTGAGTGCAACATGAAAAAATTTCATCAGGTCTAACAGTTTATCAATCTCATATATCTACAGATATTAAATTGGTTCTCTACATTAAATATTTACACCATTAATATGTTAAGGATAATCTCATGAACACCCACGACATTTATGATATTATTAAAATAAAAACCCCATATTTTACTCTCACCATTGTATCAAAATCCATTCTAAAAAATAGGGGCCCTAAAATTACATTAATCCTTCAATATGAAATCCACCATCATTATAAATTCATTATTAGTGTGTATTATCTCCTCTATAAAAAACAAGGAATCTCCATGTCAATAACATAATATAAAATATCAAATCACATCAACAAATCCAATGAGGGGAACTAACATGTGAATTATACATTTAGAATATCATTTAAATATGCATTCTTGTTTTATAAATATTATATCACACCTCATAAAAAATATCATTCCAAAAAACAAACCCCATAATTTAAATATATAAGGAATTATTAATTTATGTCTAAACCCACTCTCATGTTACCTTCACACAATTCATATCTCAACATTAAAATCCATGTTTCATTGTTCCTATAAATTATGAAAATTTTAACTTGTATATCTCTCTTTACACGTATATAATATATTTTATAAGTCTATACTAATGGGAAATAAATCTCTCTTAGCAAATCCAATGTTACATATATTCTCATTTGAAAAAAAACCAACTCCTAGGATATACATATTTTAATCATCCACACATCATCAATGCCATCATAGTAATTGATTTTAAGATATAATAATTATATAGGATCACCCTTTTAAATATAATAAAAATAACTTTTATAATATATTTATAATTAATTCCACCCCTAATGATCAATTAAATTGTTAAAACATTTCTGTTTTTGATTATGTATATCCACTAAGAATTGATACGAAAAAATGACATATATATTGTTCGTGAATTTTTTTGACCAAACCAATTTTTCATCAATACCATAATAACCAACAATGAATATGATCCAACAATAATCCATATAAATCATATAATATGAATCTAAAATAACTAAACCTCCCAAGAACCGAGGGAAAATATATTCTTCTTCTGGAAGAATCATTCTTAGATACCATAATGACAAATCGAAGAATGATAATTTATTATGGATGAACTATATAGATTAACCCAATGATTTATTATTATAAGTAACCATATAAGATGATGAAAATAACATAAAAATAATTCATCAATAATATTGATATTTGTAAAACACATACATGCCAATTTAATGTGAATCCAGAATTCCAAAAACAATTCATCAACAACAGCCACATTCTAGTGGGTTAAGAACAAAAAAAATAATATCAAAAAAATATATTTTTTAAATATAGTCAATTGTCGAACCCATGAAATAAAAAAACCAAGAAACAAATACCATATCCATAGAAACATGTACTCACAAATAAGATGGGTGTTCATGATAATCTAATCTGATATACATTCTAATATCTTGCATGTTACTATTAAAAATCTACCAACTTCATAATTCCTATGGTAAAATAAAACTCGAATACATTCTATAATAATATAACCATGAATCAATTAAGACAACATTGTAATTATCTTTTACAATGGACACTCACTGTTAAAAAAATTGATAGTGTTATAGGGTGCACAAGAATAAGACCCTCTATAGAATAGGCTTGTCACTAGTAGTATGGCTATTTGGGGTCAATATGGAGAAACTATACCCTCATATACGAATTCACAAAAACTAATAAATATCACCATAAATAGACTACCAAAACCCATCACCATAAGAATAAAAATAATTATTAAATATTTTATGCAATTAGGTAGGATGTATAATTGGATCACAATCATAAAAATTTATATATGAATATAATATCCATTATATAAAATTTATGACCACTTTGTCACATGTAAGCATATAATTTTGACATATTGATGATTTTTATGATATTTTTGATGAATGATCATCAATTTTTATTCATCTCTTACTCTTGTTGTAGATTAATGTAAATACTTTACTAAACATCATTTCCAAACATCTAATATTATCTTTTTTAAAAAAAATGGAATTATATCATGAAATTTTAAAAACAAAATAGTCATATATACAATTACATGAAAACTCCACATGAGCTAAATATTAATCTAAAATTCTATTTAAATACTTAGTAAATGAACATAGATTTCTTTAATGATTATATAGTTCATTAAAATAATATATCTATTATATGTTGGCCAATTTATAATATTAAAAATACAATATTTATACTACTATTGAAACATCAATAATATTGTTTTTAAATATAGAATAAGTTAAATAAATATTATCAATGAATTAGTCTATAATTCCTCGCAACATCATTTGTATACAATCTAGAAATATGAAGATATTAAATTATAAATGAAATTTTATTAAATTCACTAAACAATTATGATGATATATAATTACATATATTCAATTATTATCATGGGATGTATTTGTTATGCCATAGACAAAATTGATAGTATTTTTAGAAATTTTGTAACATGTTATAGGAAAATGACGCTTAAATAATTTACGATTTGTTCTTTAAATTTTCACTTGATGATATTCTTAGCATATTTTGGTGTAATATAAATAATAATTATATATATATTAATAATATTAATGAAAATAATATATAAATATTTATAATTTTTTAAGGATGTAATGATTCTTTTTGTGATATGGGCCTCATCCAGTAGATATTTCCTCGCCTCTTGTATTGATTGAAATCATTTTCCCATAACTAACAAAAAAAACTAATATAATGAAAATCTCTGAAATATATATTTTTCTATAGATTCCATCATCATGATATCGTATTTTAATCATGTTAATATTTATTAGTCCACTAAAATAATAAATATTGGTAAATTAAATCTAATAATAATGATTTTCATATTCAATTGTAATAAAAAAATCTTCATCTATTCTTGATTATTTAATCATTCTTCACCCTCTTCATGGATATGGTGTCGAGGTTTTTAATGATCAATACATATACTATTATATTTTCCATCTAATGTTATTATAAAGACCAATTATAGACCTTAAATTTCATCAAGAATCTCATTTTTCGTAATTTTTTATTTCTTTTGAGTACTATAACATTTCACACTAAAGAGGTTACAGAATATATGATCACACCACAATTCACTATTAATTTTTACCATTACAACACTAAATTAAACTAATTTGGTATTGTAATATCCATTGATTATTATGACTTTAACACTATTATAAATCACTTTGTTTTTGTTAATAACTATTAAAAAGGGTTATATCACTTGTTTTGATGCTTTCATTGAGGGTGGAGGTGATTTTGCAACCACGAAAAAGTTCTAGAAGGAAAATGGAAAAAAATATATTATAATCCAAAGGAAACATGTCCACTATTTTAAACATTACGAAAAATATGTGAATTAAAATTTGAAGAAATTTTTTTATCCTATCCATAAAATCATGGGATTCATCTCATCTACAGAAACTGAAGCACAAATTTTCCAACTAGAGGACCATCTGAATAAGCCTATCCATGGGATAAAACCTGCCCGAATTCAGATGTTAGGTTAAGTATATGGAAAATAAATCACAATAGAAATTTCTAATTTCACCCCAATTGGACAATAAGATAGTCACAAGACCGACTAACAACTCCACTATTTTGTCTATTTCTGGATATGGCCATTTAACCGACCTTCACTGAGATACAAATGGTTTCACAAAAACTGGGTGCTCAAAACCACGTACAATTTTTGTCATAAATTTTCATCAAGGGAACCTAGTTTTAAAATTACATCCATGATGTATGCTCTTCCAATCTAAAAAATATCGATTTCATCTCATTAACCTTGGATTTCTGGAGGCCCCTATCATCATCGGGTTCATGGATGAAGATTAAGTTCCACCCTATTTACATCCTCAACTCGATGATGGGATAAATGATGGGATCTCAATGCAAGGGAGAAACACATTTTATAAATGTAGTCCAAGAACCTATAATTATAATGCTTTGATTTATTGTTTTATTCAAAACATTTCATTGAGATTTATCTTACTTTTTATCATGATTTAATTCATTATTTGATTGAATCGAATGGATTTCTGTTAACATATAACTGATTGGTGTGAAGTCCCGAGTTCATGAAATGTGTTGTTCTGATTGGATTTCACAACAAATGTTTTATTCCCCACTTATTATAGGTTTCAATTTTATTGCGAAGTTATTCTATCATTCATGATATTTGTTCCTTGGCTATAAGATTATTAGGTCAATGACTGTCCCAATGTGCTTTGATATAAAATAATGGGAAGTAATAGGAATTCCGATTAATTTAATTCAATGTATTACAAAAAATAATGATTAATCTCCAACAATTGTGAACATTAAACTTTTTTAGTGAAATCACAATGAACCATTTTTGTCCTATTATTTAAAATATACTTTATTCAATGCTATTAAACAATAAAATTTATCTTTGTTTTATATAGATATATTTTGAAAAAACCCCCCTATTTTTATAATTTTTTTTAAAAACACATATTATGAACCTATCAATGTTCCTAAAGAGATGTCATATGAGTTTTACTATACAATAAATAAACCTTAATATCATAATAAATCTGATTTTTCAAGACAATGCAGTCATAATTTGTCAGCATTTACGGGGATGGGTGGATACAACTTATATGTTCAGCAATCAAATTCTATTATTTGTTTTAATCTATAATTATTAAACTAAAATAATGAAGTAGGATAATCCATAGAATGAGGCATTATTTGGATTCTGATTTTATAAGGATATACTAGAGGGTTGTGTGGTCTGAGAACATAATGACGTTGAACCTTAAATGATTCAACATGAATTTATCTATGTAAAATAAAATGATAATAAATTATTGTTTAGTTGTGGTGAAGATTTTTTTGGAAAGGTCTAGTGGATGTGGGGAATAGGAAATTACATGTGGATCCCAATCGACCAATTGTGATAAGACTACCCCAACATCATAGATAGAGGCGTCACACATTAGCTTAAATAGTACATCCCAATGAGGTGGTTGGATTACCAGGGGGGATGATTGAATATATAATAACTAATTATACATTCCTAAAATTATTAGTAATAAATAAATTTCTTTTTTTGAATTTTCAGGAGAAGGGTAGTGCAATTTTACTGTTGTCACAAATGTTATGACTATAAAATCTTGCATGACCTAAAAAATACCACACAACACATTATTTTTTTTTGGGAATGGTATGGATGAAATTACATAAACATTCTATTTATATAAGTGGATACCTTTCCTAGAAATGACATGCCCATGTAAAATTCCTTTTCTCACCAGGAAATGGAAATTCAAAAAAATTAATTTGGGATTCTATTCAATATAGTGACATAGTAATGACCATATACTACTCCAACATTAATCAAAATAGGATCTATAAATATTCAAATCACTTATGTGTACAATCCTAAAATTCTCTAGGTAATATAAAAATATATTATCCATGCATCGTAGGAATATACCTAAAGCATTGCATACACCAAATGTCATATGTCTATATGAAAATCTGCCAAAGGGGAAAGTGAAGGATGCATTTTCTTAGTCCTTAGGATCAATATGAAATTTAAAATATTCATAATAACCATAAGGAAAATAGTAATGGGACTTCCCTACTGTCCTCTCAAGCATTCGTTCAATGAACAAAAAATGGAACATGTCCTTCCTAGTGTTTTATTTTAATCGATGATTTGGAACCAATTCATTATTTTCAATTTTAATTAAAGTTTTCATAGTATATTATGAACTACGTGTACTAGACTAATTCATTGGTTATCGTAGATTGGTTAAATGAATCAACAAGCCAATAATATTATTTCCTTATTTTTGAATGCATCTTGGAGGTTTTGGTTTAGTAGACAATGTGACTGCCTCTCTAGTTTTTCCTCATTATTTAATAATATATGATTTTTTAAAATTGGTTTTATAATATTAATAATATTATCATGTTTCCATCCAAAATTATGTTTATACTACTTAATTAAACATGAATACACAATTCATTATTTGGAGGTAGGGAACAAGCAATGATGATAGGATACATATTTCCATTCCCAAGACGAGAACATTTTAAATATTGAGTCAGTAGATTGTGTTCTTGTTTAGTGGGGGATTTAAAATTGATGATAGTTTGTTTGAATGTGAGTGGTCAATAATAACATCTATCTAATCAACATTATCATTATCAGACAACGAATGAGCATTTCAAATCATAGCAGTATCATATCTGGTCGCATGAATCTTAGTGTTCAAGAAATCATACATTCACAAACATTCGATACATTATTCTAAACATGTAAAAAATTATATACTAGATTCATTTCATTAAATTTAAATTAATTAATTAAACTCATAAATGGGATCAGTGGAATGAATATAATTTTATTCAAGGTAAGGTAGTATATTAATAGAGTTAACATAGAAAATGGGATGTTCTTCCTAGGAAAGATTCTTAGAATCAAGTATGTTGATGTAGACAATGTCACCACCAAACACCATTGATAATGTACAATTATAGAATAAAATTATGGGTTTTCTAGTTTTAAAGCCTCATATCCCCAATATAATCAGGGAATGTCCATTCGTCCCCTAATATTACAATTTTATAATATAAATATCAGTAGAAAAATTTAAAATTTTCACCCTTATGAGTACATCCACTAACACACTATATCGGTGTGTAGTACTGTAGTTTTCTCGTTGGAAAAAAAATTATAAGAGCCTCAGATCTCCAACGTACAATGCATAGTAAATAGGGTGAGGCATTATACTAATAAAATCACCTAAAACTATATTAACATTGGAAAATGAATACTCCCATATGGGTCACAAAATTGGGATTGTTCCCATGTCAATGAATTTGGTTGGATTTATTGGCATTATCGATTTTTAGGTGTCCCTCCCCATGATCCCCAACTAATCACATCATAGTCTCCATTAGTGTTCACATATCTCTATAAGAAACTTTTACTATCTTGTAATTTTCTTAACAACATTTATCAATGAGATGCTAACCTATAATTTATTGAAAGCATCTTACATATTTTCTAACATGTTATGTTTCTTTTTCTATTTATGTTTTGATAACCATTTGTGGAATTAAAGTGGACTAGTTGGTCTTGGTCCCTTATTAATAGAAACTCTTTCGTTTGAAAGGGATTATATCAAGATAAGTATTTTATTCTTTTTCATCAAATTCAGTAGTTGAGATGTTGGTTTACTAGAGGGGGATAAATCTCAAGAAGGGTTTATTTGGAATTTATGTTTTTTTTCTACTATTATGGGTGATGTAACTAATAATTTCATTATTCCAAGGATAAAATATTTATTGAGAGGTAATTTTACCCAACCCCTAACATCGAATCCCCCCCACAGAGATAGAGAAGTAGCATAATTGGGATTTCAAGGCTTGTATGTATTCATGGGTGTTCTATTTAAAATTGGGGATTTTTGTTATCCATTTTGTTCATTATATCATCTAGGATAGGCATGGGTTTTGGAGGGCTCTTTGGAAAATCCATTATGGTGGATGTGTAAATTTTGATAGAGGTTGTGGATGACTAAAATACCCTGATTAGATCACATTTTTATTTTATAATGATTACCGCCTTTCCTATAATTTTGGTTTTCATTCCACCAAGGGTTGGATGGATATTATAATTATTTCATAAATGGTTGGTTAAAGGAACAAACTAGAATGATTTCCATAACTCTCTTACAGTTTTATAATATATGATGTCATTGATCAGAGTATTTAGTGTGACAGGGATATATACCACAATGGATGGGAGGGGGTGATTGGTATTTCTCTTGTTAAATAGGACGTTATAGAAGAAGGTTACATACCTCTTCATACATTGTGTCCACCATCTTCATGATTTCAGTAATGTTTACATCAAGGACTCCTCGAATGGTTGCACTAGACTTTAAAAAAATTATTGAGTGTTATGAGATATGTTATCAATTCGATTTCTAGCAGCAATTATGGTATTATCTAAAATCTCCCCAGCTATAGCACCATCAATAATGTTTCTAATAATAAGGATTAAAAATTCAGAAAAACTGAATTAATAGTTTATCACATATTTGGTGGTTTTCAAAACATGAAGATACTCTTTTAGAGAATTCCCTATATTAATGTATTGTGATTAATTTTGATTTCCAAATAACATAAATTTCATTATTTATTGTTTCAGTTTGAGAGGCTGGGAAATATTTTTTCATGATTTTTTTTTCATGTATACCCACCCTCTACTTGGGGAATTATCATAGTAATGTCAGTCTTTTGAAGGATATTCTTTTGAAAAAGGGTATTTACTAATCTTTACTGGTTCTTCATCCATATTTGATATTTTAAATATAAAAAATCGTGTATGAAATAATTTTAAATGTCATATTAGGATCTTCTCCTACAAGTCCATGATGTCATGGAAATAAGTAAATGTATCTAGATAGAAGTTACAAATTAGAGGCCTCGAGTTTCAATTTAATATAATTTTGTTGGATATCGACATAATGTAATGATAGTTATTTTATAGTTCGATTGTTTTAAGACACATATTTCATGTTAAATCCCTGTTATAATTTGGTTCAAGAAGAATAGGGGTATTGAAAAGTATTATGTTGTTTTGTGTCCCCCTACAAGAGGTTTTCATGTGAATCTCTGTGTCTCTGGCATAAGATCCTCTCTGGTTCAGATACAAATGATTTTCAGTCTCCTAAAGTAGAAAATTTCACTCATAGAAACTAAATTAGAAATAAATCAGAACCCAATAATATATGAAAATTAAAAATATAAAATTAATAAATATTCAAAAAATATTCAATTATTAGAAAAAAACACCACTAAAACCAAGTCCATCCTCGATAACTATACCAAAATTTGGCCACATTGTCATGGCATGTTAAATTGATAATTATTTTCTAGTCTATTTATAGTATAGAAAAACAGTAGTATAAATATCAAGGAAGGTTTATATGATTATTATTTTCTTTTTTAATCATTTATTTTGTGTAAATAACTTTTATAAATTGTAATTTCCCTTATTTTTATGTTTTTATTGAAGGGGGAGGTTAATTAATGACCCGAAGATGATCGCAAAGGTAAATGGGACAAACTGCTTGAAATCCCAAGGAGACATATACACTGATTCAATCATTAAACAAAATATATGCATTAAAATGGGCTGAAAATTTGTGACACTATCCAAAACATCATGGTATTAAACTAATATAAATAATCCAAAGCCCAATTATTCCATATGATCCCTCATCCATTCCATTATGTCCAAGCTATAGATTACACAAGAATTAAAATGTTAGGACTTGTATTTTGACAATCGCCCCAAATAAATATTTCTATTGGACAACATCCATAACTAGGAGATAGTAAATAGACAGGAAAACAAATCTCTTATTTTTTCAATGTCGTCATATAGCCATTAACATGTCCAAAACCGAGACTGAATTACTATAAAAAAAATTGGGAACTCAAAACCACATTATATATTGGGTATAAAAGGCAACAAGGGGATCCTCTTTTTTCTGTTTGAATTAGGAAGAATGCACTGCCAATTTTGAGTTCCAGAGAATTACTCTCTTCATCCGGAATTTTATGGATGACTCTATCCTCATATTGGGATCCGTGATGAAGAAGTATTTCCACATTACCTTCCTCCTCCTCTAGATGTTAGAATAAAAATTGACGGTTCATTGTGATGTAGACACCCATATTGTAAATGAAGTTCTAGAACTTATAATACATCAAGATTGATGTATGTTGGGTTTTAAATCATTTAAATTACTATTATGTTAATAGTTTTCATGATTTAATTGTTTGTTTTATTGAATCGAATTGAATGCTCTATTCTTTTAATTGATCAATGTGACATCTTTAGTGTGTGACTTCTGTGTTTATAATTGGACAACCCATGAATCCATTAATTCCCAACTTATTAGAGATTTAAATTTCAATGGAATGTTAGTTTTCCATGGATGATATTTTTAACATGGGTATATATTTTTTATGTCAAGGTTTGGCCCAATGTGCTTTCATATTAATTCTTCGGAAGTAATCCAGATTCTAATTAATTTCATTTAATGAATTATTTCAATCTATAACTAATATAAAGGAATTAATAACATTAATTTTTTTTAGTTAACTAAAAATCAACACTTTGTTTAATATTTTTGATAATCTACATCGTTCTAAAATATTAAAATCTTTATATTAAGTTATATTCATAATGATTTTATCAAAAAAACCCCATATTTTTTTATTTTTTTTTAAAAATTCATAATATAAACCTATGAACGGTTCATGATATATGGCCAATGATTTTTATTATAATATAAATAAAACATAAAAAAAATATCAATAATATGTGTCATGAAAAAATTATGAAAAAATCACATTTATATCAATAGTTAAATTATTTAC
This sequence comes from Viscum album, assembly GCA_963277665.1. NCBI lineage: Eukaryota > Viridiplantae > Streptophyta > Magnoliopsida > Santalales > Viscaceae > Viscum > Viscum album. Next base: position 2,133,073,636 of record OY728147.1, on the reverse strand, counting down.
ATATCATTAGTAAAAAATAACTACCACCAAGTCAAAAATCATCATTTCGATAAATAATCTCATGGTGTTTTAACATTACAGATTCATGAACAACCACAAAATCATTTTTATTTTATCAATTCAATATTCATTCATTGATGAATCACTATAAATAAAAAACCAATACTACATTGATGGAAGAGTAAATATAAATTAATTTTATAATTTTCTAATAAATTTTTCAAATCTACCATCACAAACCATTATCCATGTGAATTGACACTCAAAATACTAATAATGTATAAGGTATTAAATATATATTTATTTAAATAACACTAATACATTCTTGTTATTTTATAGAGACTATATATTTTCCCCTATGTATGTGGTAATTTTAAATTCATTGATAGAAGTTTTATTTATGTTAACATATATATCATCCATTTAAATAACATGATTATTGAAATTAACATATATAAGAAACTATAAATCATATCTAATAAAAAATATTGTATATTGAAAACTAATATCGAACTATTTTGATCTCATAATTATCATAGATAATGTGAAAAAAAACCTATATTATATGTTCATTTATAATAATATACTAGTGAAAAAATCATATATATATCACTAACATTTATTGTTCCACCTTATATGTATCAATTTGTTGACAAATTCTCAGAAATATTTTGGATATCGTTATAGAAATTAAAATATTTTCACAACAATAAATTTGCATCCAAATTTGACATCCCACATATTTGTTAATCAAACATATGAACCCTTGTTGAAAAAATGATATGATTTGAAGCACTGTAACATAATCTTTCTATTTTTTTCATTTAATTAACTATGTAAAATAGATCCATTCAATATAGTGATTTAGGAATGGGTTTTTATTGAATGATAAAATTAATGGTTAATTAAAACCCGTAATTATTGGGATATAATGATAATTCATTCAGATGTATGTTAATATATTAAATAAAAATTGGAATTTTAATATTATAAAATCCCCATGACCATGTATAGATACAACAATATTTTTTATCACTAATGTTACAATTAAAATGGGATTCTCGGTATGGTTCCATTATTGATTCTATTTACAAAATCTATATATGAAAAACAAGTAAAGAATAATTTTTCTCCTTAATTCAATAATAATATAATGTATATTAATGTATTCATTTTTTCATTATCTATTTAATCTTAAATATCATATTGAAATACACCATATTATTGACATCATTATTTTTATGTAGTAAATAAGAAATATTTCTAATTCAAACTACCTAATATATCATTTTCTCAATCAATGATAAAAAATGTTTTTTCAATGATAATTTATTAAATAGTTCTTTGTTGAATAATATTTATTGGTGTCTATGAAATAAAATATCACATTGATCAATAATAAAATTATGTACTATAAATAATTTAGTGTATTGAAAATGTACATCACATATCATCATTTTGACCATAACCATCAATCATTTATATTACTAAAAATCTAGAATTTTATAAAATATTCTTTTTAAGATAAAATGGGATAATATTTGAGTAATTTATTTTATTTATTTCTTATTTCTTAATAATTATAACATATCGAATTTAATTAATCTCACAATCAATTATAGTAACGAGTTTGAATACTTTTCTCACTATATTTGAATTTATAAAACATATACCAAAAAGATTCTTTGGATATTTCCATTATCAATTTGAAACATGTTAAGATATCCCTTCATTAAATCATATCGTTTAAGGTAGTTCATTTAAAATTTAAATGTACCACCACTTACTTCTCATAATTCTCATTTTGTCTGAATGTTTTATAAAAATATTTATCTTCCATGATAATAATTTTCACACTGTATTAGGAAAAAAACATTGATGGACTATTTATCATTGATGAATTTTAAATTATAAAATAAAATCATCAATGTTGATTTACTGAATTAATGGATAATTTTCATCATTCAATTATTAAATAATGAAATTTTCTAATATGTAATTTTTTAATATTCAATGAATTAAGAAATGAATAATTATCTTTTCATTTAATCATTACACATCTGTAAATATATTTTAAATTGAAAAAGTAAAATAAATGGATTAAAATCAATGGTATATATCACTTATTACAATAAAAAAATTTATATATTGGAGAGCTAGTGGTCAACATTACTCTACAAATGATTCAATTAAAATATAATTTTCCCTCTTTGAATAACACAATTCCATTAATATCATATCTATAAAAAAATTCCACTTCTCTTTAACCATTATATTTATGGACATTCTTATTTATGAAGTATAATTCCTCATAATTATATCTAGACTGATTAATATTTATTGTAGGGACATTCCAATCTATATATAGTAATGAAATATCATTATTACTTCAGAAAATTTACATAGAATTGTAATTATTTTATGAGAATAATCAGTGAATACAATATCTTGATTATTTATAAGATACTTATATTATTTTTAAATTATTAATTTTTCATTCCATCAATATTTTATCCAAATATAACAATATAATAAATTAAATAATAATATAATCGTCTAGTCATGTATAAAATCAAAATTTAATATGATATTCTAAATAATTATTATCACACAGAAATTGCTGACATTATTAAAAATCTAGAATAATATCATTTATATTTTATAGTTGTTATATATATCTTATCAAATAATGTTATAATCATTCTAGACACTATGGATTCTGCAATACATTTATAAAATACCAATGGTAACACACCAAACCCTATTCACCCTACACTAGGGAGTTTTTTTAAAAGATAGTAAGAATACATGGGGTAACATTTGAAATATTATTGTCAATATGTTTTTACTAACTACAAACTTTATCATATTATTTTCAAATAAAATATGAAAAAATAATAGTACAAATCATTATTCCAATTTTCTATCTCTATTACCGATAATAGATTTCTTTACTTTTATTAATATAGGTTATTGGAATGCAATGAAAAATAAGGGATAATAAAATAAATATTTTATATAATTATAAAATATTATTACATTACTGTTGTCTTTTTACACATTGATCTTAGTATCCATTGATTGGAATTATTTTTTAGTTGGTTTCATGGTATTCATAGTTTTTTTATGCTTTATAGATTTATTCATGGTTTGTTCATAGATTCACAATAAATGTAGACAATCCATGAAACCCTTTCGGTTCTAATGTATGGGTGAATGTTTAAAACGTTGTTAGAAAAACCACATATAAAAACTATTCAAAAAAAATATAAGGGTTCCTCCAGTATACATATTTATGAAAAGAACTTTTAGCATTACCAAGTATCACTTCTAGTGGATATCTTTTATATTCATATTTAAGAATGCAGATAATACTATCCATGAATCCTAAGCCAGTAAACAATGTGGATATGCTAAATAAAATGTAATTAATATTTAAAATAATTAATCCTATATTTAACTACAAAAATCTCCCACATAGACCTAATTAGAACCATTGGCATTTATGATCTATATAGAGTAATTTTGGTGTATGTATCCTCATCTCATGGTGGATGACTGTGACGATCAAATTAGTGATCCTCTTCTAGTGCATTATATTCTTCTTGGTATTTGATTTTATTTTATTACATCATCTTATAGGTTATGATGTATTTATGTTCTATTGGAATGTGCGTGATTGATGCGTATCTTTGGATCTATGATTTCTTCTCACATTGGATATCTCTTTTTAGACGGAGTGATCTTGAATAGAGGTGACACATCTTAGATTCATTAACATTAGATTAAATATGTTTTTTATGTTTTTTTATATTTTTTTAAAGATCATGTAATTCATTGTTTCTTCCAAATTCATAGAATCATGTCTCTTTTTTTATCATGTGGTTTTTGAAATTCACTAATTAATTTTTTTTATGCTTATTTTACCATCTTCAATATGGATTGAACATTTAATGAATGTAAAAGATATTAACACAATATCTATAAACTATATTTGAATTTCATAATACCAATATTTTATTGATTTTTTATCAATGAACTTTTAAATGATTATTTGGTGAAACTGAGTTATTTGACCCATATTTTTATTCATAAAATGAAATGACTGAATTTAATTGAAATGAGTAGAACTATTTCACATTTTCAAAATTATATCCAAAGGATGAATTTTTTAAATTGTCAAGATGATTATTTCATTAAAGTTTCCTTTTTTGGTGTTGTATGATCATGGAAAATTTGAGATGAGATATTTATTCATATGTAATGTGGGTGTAAACTAATGTTTTGAAGTGATCCTAACCCATTTAAATTGTAAAACATCATTGAATTAATTTTGGATTTTTTTTGGAAATTATATATTTAATGGACTTTTTGACCTTAACATGATTTTTTGTGAATAGATTTTGGTACGAATACCCTATTCAAAAGTTGAGTAAAATAATTTATTTAATTAATTTGTTGATGTTTTAATGTAATAGTCTATACTTTTTTATGATCCTCTCTTATCATAATCATTTATTGTAATTTGATTAATTCATGTACTTCACATTGATGGGTGATTACAATGTGATTTTTTATTTTATTGAGATCATAGGTGAGTATGTTATTTTATAGGAGTAAATGTTCCCATGATGGAAATTTAGAGGTCAGTTTCCCATGTGTTATATTGATAAGGAACCATGTTGTGATAATCATGACATGATTATCTCACCCACCACTTTTGACTTGTCATTAGAAGCATTGTAGTTTAATGAGATGAATTATATAAATTTTTTCTTATAGACTCGCACCTCTTTTATGGGATCTATAAACAACATAAAAGGTTATGTAAAGGACCATGAAGCTATGTTATAGGATGTTCCTGGAACTATTTTTCTTGAGATGCATGAGAGTAGATATAATCAACACGATATGGCTGTTTATGTTTTTATTGGATATAATATAGTGGATAAAATATCATATATAGGTGCTATTAATGAATTCCATATACATGATACTTGATACATGAAACTGATCTATTTCAATACATTGAACTAATGATTCTATTATAGATATTTTAATTATATTGATTGACATGTTTATTGAAATGTTTCTAATTTATTCTAATATATTTAATTCTGTACAACTTTTGATAACAGGTTTATATTGACATCCTTTCTTTATTTTTTGACGATATTTTTCAAAAAAAAAAATCAAATCATTTTCATGGATATTTATAATTTTTAAATGATGTGTTGGTATGTTATTTGTATTATTTTTGATAAATTTTTTCAATTTATTTTAACTCTAATTTTATTATAATATATTTACTCCGATTATTATAATCCTCTCTTATAATTTTAGGATTATAATATAATGTAACTCCATAGAATCATTGGTTGAATGATAGTTGTCTCTATAACTCAATACCTTCGAACATTGATAGTAGTTTTCCACTGTAAATATATTAATACAATTGCATATTCTATTCTATTACTTGTTGGGTTCATGTGATGGTGAACAAGTGTGGGTTACACGGTACATGGTGGGTGGTTATGGACCAATAACTGATGAGTTTTTGTATTATTCTTAAAATTTTGTTTTTATAGAATCTATTTTTACTCAACGATTTATGTATGGATTTTTTAATATTATTTAAATAGTATAAAATGATTAAAATATTATATTTTCAAAGAATTATTTCCAATAGGATCTTTATTGATTACTAAATGCTTGTAACAGACACATGGAGTTCAAAAATACTCTTTTTGGCTGTGGAAAATTGGCATAGATGTCTTTTTAGATGTAACTCCATGTTGGTTTGTTAATGATGGTATTAGAATAAGAATTTACATGAAGGAATGTATATCTTATTGAAAGGCCATATGCTGTTTTAGATGTGTCATTATTATAAGGATAATAATTATATGTCGAGAGTGAAAAGGTTTTTTAGGAATTAAAGAATTATCATCACCTAATCATGATGATAATTGAGTTACCAGGTATTTGGGGATATATGTATTTATTTGGAGTAATTTATTTTAGTATGATAATGGATATTTAAATTATTTATGATAATATATGTATTTGGTAAAATATAATGACTTTTAGACCTATAATGTAGAAATATTCCTAGATAAATAATGTCTTTATGGTTTATTAAATTATGATGATCTAATGTGACTGATTTAGAAATCTATCGAAAAACTATTTTGATGTTTGTATACTTTTTACCAAACCATATTACTAGGAAATGACTTGTTCGTACATGGTTCTAAACATATAACCTTATCTGTTCTCTAATGAATGACATTACATATGTGAGGTGACATGCTGGGTAATATATTTTGTTGGTTTCTTTCTATTTTTTGACCATTTTATCATTAAAACATTATTTTTTATTATTTAAATCGAATTTAAAATCCATATTTTTTCTTGAAACATTTTTTTTTGAGTTTATGAAAATTTATTTAAATTACCAAATGTTGTGTTCCTATGAAATATTGTGACGAGAAAACTGATTTTCTATAAAAATTTTGTGATGTTATATTAAATATATTATGTATATTTTTTTTCATAATTGATTTTAAATTTGAATGGATTTTTATATTAGAAAATGGGATTAATGTATTGGAATCCAAAAAATAATTTCCATGAGTTGGTGATATATTTCATAAAACAATTATGGATTTGTAACAACATTTCTAAAATCTAATAGAATGTGTAATGTATTATAAATATTTCATTATTATGAGTTTTGAAATAAATAATTCATTGAAAATGCACTTTTTTAATTGTTTATAGATTATGGCTTTCATGGGTAATTTTTTTGGATTTTTGTTATTCCTCTATTGATGAACTATGTTTGATAATGAATAGAAATGTATCCCATGAATTTATGCCATGAGTGATATAACATAAATTATTTGGTCTATAATTTAGATTGGTACCTTTTGTTTTTTAGATGTGGAATCTCATGGAGATGACTCTACCTAGAGAGAAAACATAGTTGTGGATCCAAATTCCCCCCATATCATTAACACCATCCTTGAATTCTGGATTTGTCATCAAACTTCTTAATAAGGAGAATAAGGTTCTCTTGAGGATGTAAATATGCTTCACAAAGTTGATGAGATCATTGATTCTCACAAGTGTCATGTTTCATTGATTTTTTTTAAATATTTTGGAATGATATATTACGGAATTTGGTTTTTGTAATTTTGTGATTGATTATGTGATAATGGGTTATTCTTCATGAGTTCTATGTGGTTTTCCCTTGGGGATGTGCACACATAAATACATAACATATATTGGGTGACTATAGTACCATAATATTATATTTCCTTCTATTAATGGAGTTGGATCATATGTTATGAAAATATTTGATGGATGGGAGTATTTTTTCATCAATATCCATTATGATTCCATAAATGTATTTATTCTATAGTCAGTGTTAGATTCCATTCATGTTATATATTATTCAATGTTATTCTATTATTTTTTACCTAATGGGTTGATCTCAATTTTTTATGATGAATGATTTCTGTTAGAAGTCTGTAGGTTCCTACTTTGCATTGGAATTGTTGTCTGAGCACAGTCTGGATGGATGTATATTGACATTAGAAATATACTCAAGTGATGAGGATGATATGATTCCTTGATAGAAAATACACTGAATTGTTCTAGAATGTTTTTTGTTGAGCTCATTTAGGGGGTGGGTCTCTGTGTTTAAATGTGGAGGTTAGAATTGAATATATAATAGAGGTAGAAATCATTTTATTTTTTACATATATATGAAATTTTGGATAATATATGGTATTTTGGATAATTGTTTCTTGTAGAAATCATGAGCTTTAGAGACATTTTCAATATTTATAATTTTTATATCCCTTAAACATTTTCCATTTAGATTTCATGAACTATATTCTTTCCATTAAAGGTACATTCTATTCTAGGGTTATTATATTTGGATATACGTACTCTTCTCACTCTATTGGGATAACTTTTCCTAGATCTGGTGTGCACCATTGGTGGTGAAACAATGCATATTGTATAATTTTATATATTCGATTCCCATATGTGTGTATCTATTTTTTTCTTCATCTTATAATTCAATTTTTTCATAATAATTAATATTATAATATTTCATTATTTCTAACACGAGTTATATTAATTTTTTTACTTGAAATTCCATATGGAATCATCTTTTACCATAATCTTTATTAATTTAAAATTTCATGAATTTCATGTCTTTGATCATGATATATCTCACATTTTTGTGAAATTTTTAATTTCATTTAATTAATGGATTTAATTTTAACATACATTTAAAGTATTATTTGGTGAATATGAGGTATTTTGACAAGGATTATATTCCTAAAAATAACCTACATGATTTTAATGAATCAAGTAGAATCATTTGTGGTTTTATAAATATTTAAATATGTCTAAATTTATTAAATTTCCAAGAACACACATTGAATGATATTACCCAATTTTTGAATGGGAATAATTGGGTAATTTGAATAGTGTAATTTATTCACAGGGAATTACTATTAATCCTAGGGTTTAAATTGATCTTAAAACATTTAAACTTTGCAAACCCCCTTAAATTAATTTGGGATTTCTTAAATGAAATGATTGTTTTAAGGGTCATTTTGTAATTAAAATAGAGGTTTTTGAATATATGTATTCATTCATACAATTATTTTTTTAATTAAAGAAATGTGTTTGAAAATTATTTTTATTTTCCATGGCCTGGTTAAATCATTATGATGATACTCACATGTAATATTCTTTTTTGGTAATTGAGATCATTATTTTACATATAATTTATGGGTGTTGAAAATGGTATTATTTTTTTTGATGTATATATATATATATTTAGAGTGAGATATGATTTGAGAGAATATTACAATGAATGAAATGTTGATGGATTGAGCACACAGCTTATATTGGGATCCTTCTCACTAGATTATATCACCACACAACATTTGACTTTTCATAGGAAAAATTGTTGTTATATGAGATGAATTAAATATATAAATTATTATAAAATATACACCATATCTTATAGATACATGGAAACCATTTATTGTTCAAGATACCAATGTGTGGAAAAATGTTGGTGTTCAGGTAACTGGTTTTCTTCAGAACTGTTAGACTACGTATAATCCCAATGATAAGAAATATAGTATTTTTATTTTATTGAATTTGGTTGAATCACTATATAATCTAAGTTGAACCTATGATGTCCATATATATGATAATCAATACATTACAATGTATTTTGGGACTCCATGGAACAATCTTATAATCATTTCATGGATTATTAATTCTTATTGTTCTGTTTATTGACGGGTTTCACCATCATAAAGATGTTTTGATTTTTTATAGATTTTTCAAGATGAGTAATTTAATTTTTTCCTGAATAATTTACATGAACATATGAAATTTTCCTCATTGAATTTCAAAAAATTTGTAGTTTTTTAATTGTTAAACGAATTCTTTTATAGATTTAGTTTAATAAATTTATTTTGAAATGATTTAAACTATATTTAAAAGTTATTCATTATCCTCACTTTAATATAAATATATAATGTCATATTTAAATTAACAGAATATTTAACTATATATAATTATTTTTATAGACATAGTAATATTTATATGTCACTCCCCTTTTCAACAATTTAGTGTTTCCAGCATTTATAATCTAATAAAATGTGCTAGTTGTCTCATATTTCATTATGGGTTCATGCAATGGTGATCAAGGGAATATGACTTGGTACATAGTGGGTGGGTGTAGACTACCAAGATATTCGTTTTGATTGTAATGCTCCACATTCAGTTTTATAGTCTATCATCATTCTCCGAAATTTATGTTTTTATTTGTTTATATTACATTGTTCCTATAGTGTACAATAATTAATTTTTATTATTATTTGATTAATCAATATAGAAGGTAAATTATGGATCCCTAAGTTCATTTAATCATCCGAGGGAGATATATAACTCAATTTAAAATTATGAAAATGTTACTCAGAAATCGGGTTATATGGATTTATAATTTGGCTAGTTAGTAGAATAAATGGGTATTTAATATGGGAATATAATTTAATAGTCAATATATTGATAAGAGATAAATATTATAACGTTCCAAATAATACATATGAATAACCTAATCCATCGGTGAAAATTGAATTAAAAAATCTTATGTACTATGTTAAATGATCGCATAATGATGGAAATGGGGTAAATATATATTTTTGGACATAAGAATCAAATACCCTTGTCATTGGCGTAAGATATAATGAAAAATGGGTTTGTATTCTACTATTATGAAATCTTAGTTTCTATATATTAAATAATGTTATACATAGGAGAAAATAATTCTATTACATAGTCATTACATAAATGTCTAATGAAATTCATAATATTATAAAATTTTAATGACAACATATAGAATAATAATAACGAATTATCAAAATAAAAATATTTAACATTGTTTAGCTCTTTGAAGTACCCAATAATATGTTCATAAATATATTTGTGGATTATATTACAAGGAAAAAGATTTATCATGTTATTGATTAAAGAATATTTTTATGATGTACATAATTCAAATTTATTAAATACAATTTGGTATTCAATATAATAAAATAACCACATTTATATAGTGATGGTTTTTTAATTGTAGTTATTATGGAATCTTAATTATTATTATAATCAATTTCAGAAATATATTCAATAAATTTTTATTCAATTATAGAATAAAAATATAATTGGATGAATTAACTCAAAATTTTTATATTTTCTAATAAATTTTATTTTAAATTAATTATGAATATAGTATTTTCTTTTCAAAAGACTTATATATCAACAAACATTGATGAAAAACGCGAAATAATTAAATAACATAGTTTAATCGAAAAGAGAAAAAATATAATATCCACATGAAATATCATTTTGTCCCTTAATTATATATATAACATATTTTAGAAATAATATATCCATAATAACATATGAATATTACAAGCATATTGTTATTTTATTATGTGAAAACAGATTTCTTTATGCATCGTTAATAAATAATTGTTTTATAACAACATTTTATATTTGTATAATTTGAGGGAAAACATATATATAATGTATTTTATATAAAATCAACAGTACTTAGAATGATATTATATTAATAATAGAATATGTATCTAGAAATATAATTGATAAAATAAAGAAATTAAAAATAGGAATCGAAAGGTGAATCAAAATGTCCATTCAAAGAGTTGATCTTCATTGCTTTGATCTGTACCTTATAAGCACTAAATATTATTATTATGAATTTAGAATAAATTTTATAAAATAAATGAGAGATATAAACACAGAACATAGAAAATAGTAGATATGATACTGTGGAGATGGTATTTATTTCTTTAGGAAGTGTAATTTCAGACAATGTATTAAATATTTTTTTCCCAATATAATATGATTTCCTTTACACACCACAGTGACCCATTTCATACTATAATTCTCCACAAAAAGATTTAGTATTAATAAATGATAAATATCACATCCTTGGAAATTTTTATTCATTGATACACCTATATGATTTAATATATATTCTCTATCATCACATATCACTATTTTTATGATATATTACCATTTCTTCCAAACATTTACCATATTTCACTGAAAATATAAATTCAATATCTAGATTAAATATATAATATCAATTTTAAAAAAATTTAACTGTAATTATTTGCATTTAATAATTAAAATATATATATTGTATTTTATAAACATTCAGTGTCATATTGAATAGGAATTTCAACTCAATCATTAATTATTGATCTTCTATATTATATTCATTTATTTAATAGAATAGTGATGATAATAACATCACTTGTTTTGATAAAGGAACTCAATGAAGAACACTCCAACTATATATGGTAGTGGTTTCTCTGGTCATCATCAATAATAAATTAACGATGAAGTTAATATAATATAGTCAAATATGTCAAATTATAATATTTATATTACCAATAATAATAATTCCAAATAATAAAAATCTCAATAATCATAAATATTATTCTTCTTAATACCAAATTTTCAAATTACTAATTTTAATTGTACCCTACAGTCTTCAAATGAAATTATTTAAAATTATTTCCTATTTTTTTCAAAATAATCAACTAAATCTATCAATTCATTTTTTTCTATAAATTTTCTAATATGTGGGTCAAATTTTTATATTATAATATTTTATTCACAATGAATATATTTTTTAGAAAATATTTTATATAATAGATCTACATAATACATTATGAAATATTATTTTGTATTATAAATTATTTTTGGAATTGATATAAATAAACTATTATATCTAAATATATTAATTTTATATGTAGTAAAATTTTATTAATACTTATATATATATATATTGTTACGACATAAATTTTCCTTATCAAAAACATGTGGTCCAACCCATAGTATAGATTCTACATTAGAAAAGAATCATATGATTCCATATATATTTTATATGGAACATTAAGAGTTATATAAATCATATTTCAGTATTGATACCCATAGGGAGTAGTATCCTATACTATGTTGTGTTTAAGGGTTTTATCTAAAATATTATACATATGGGTTATTATTATACAATAATGAATGTAAATATACTATTATATTAGTAAATATTTATAGAATAAACTCTTCAACATAGATGTCTAAATAAACTTTTATCTATATTATTGAGGGGAATGTAATAAATAATTCATAGAATGATCCAATAGTAGTACACACCATGAGAAGTTGTGATTTTGTTTCTATAAAAATAATTGAACTTCTGTTCTACAAAATATAGGTAAAGAATAATCCATTTCTATAAGCTCCTTATAATTTTTATCAACTAAAATAGATCGATATTCCAGTTACATTGAAGTGGGATTCATAAAAGTTAATAAATATTACCAGATCATAGGTCATACTACATTATAAAATAATTGAGTATTATAAAAATAATTTGACTCTATATTTTTTTTGAGTTGGATAACCTCATTAAAATAGTTTTGAAACTCCATGGTTAATCAGTTTCCTTATTAGTGGTAGAAAAACTCACAAGTCATATCCACGTATATTCTATATGGATGAAACTCTAGGGGGGGATATAATAATAATGAATTGAAAATCAATTTTCTCTTGAATAGTGTCTTGAAAATGTGTCTCTAAACACAATGAAATGGGCTCTTCAAGTAGCAATGTTAAATAACTCTCTTTAATGGAATATGCTATTTGTTATGTTCCATTGTCCACCATCCAATTATGAAATGGTTTTAACCAATTTATTGATACAATTATGATATATAGAAAAATTTACTAATGAAAAACCTCTGGATTCTTTTAATAAAATAATTACATTGTGTATTTTTATTGTAATGATACTTAATGATGTTAAATAATGAATAAAAAATGGAGAATAAAACAAAAAAAAATATTAAAATCATAACACCCCAATAATTTATAATATTTTCATTTTATTATAAATTTAATTTTATTACCATATTTAGTTAAATTAAATACCTTGTTAAGAATATTATACAAACAACAATGTTTTTTTTCACTCACTATAGAGTTTTGAAATTTTTTCCAACCATTATGGGGATTTAACAGAAATTTTTTTTCATCTCAAAAATTTGGTATTTTCATCATGAAATTGGATAAAGAATTTTGTGTCAAAATTAACAAATTTTGAATGCTCTTTTTTTGATTTGGAAAATTCTTTTCTCAATCCGTGAGGAACATTCTCTTTCTTGCCAATTCCACCTATGACCATCTTTTCAAAATGTGTGTTTTCACGCCCATTTGTGAGTCTTGAGATTGTGGGCCTTCGAGCTGAATTTCCTACTTTAGTGTGGATTAAAATGATAGAGGCATTTTTCTGAACCACATGAGAATTATAAATTTAAATATCCTCCCATTAACCATACATTAATCATCCCTTTGAAAGCCCCATCGAGCTTATGAAAAAAATTTCCTTGATAGCCACATTACAATCCCAATACCATTTCCCACCCAATATCAACATGGATTTCCATTGCATAATTAATTGAAATTTAAGTGTGGGGGAATGTATTTCATTGTTTAGGTACCCTATTATTTATTTTCAACGAGTTATCATCTACTTGAGGGAAAGCATTCATTTTAGTGTGGGGGATAGGTTTTCATTATGTGTGTTCTGGGGAATGTAATGTACTTCCATTTATGTAATTTTGTAAATTTTATTGAAAAGTGTTAAAAAAAATAAACAATCATGAAAAAAATCAAAAAATATAACAAAAATAATGGTTTGTGTCTTGGGTAGGTCAAAAATCACTCTTCCTAAACCATTGACCTTTTTATAATTATTATAATTAGTGTCATGAGGATATCAAACATGGGTTATGATATGAGTGTGAGACCTATTTTAATGTCAAGTTTTGAAAAAACAATGAAAAAAAGGAAGAGAAAAAAGGAACACTTACATTATATTGTTATTAGGAGAAGTTTTTTGTTTTGAAAATATTCCATCTTCTCATCCCCTTTAAATTTTCTTCCTCTATTGTGTCTTTCTTTACCCAGTCATTCCCTTATAAATATGTGTTTTAATTTCCTTTTATGTTTTATTTCAAAAAAATATGCATTTCTTTTTCTATTTTGGTGTTTTAACCCTCTTCTTCTATCTCATGAACATTATATTCCTACCATACCATAGCCACATGAGTACCCCTTAAAAAGACCTCGTGATTCTTGTGCACTTTGGATAGGTATTGGAAGCTGAGAGCTCTTTTCAAACACTATGATTTTCACTTTTTGTTGGTGAAAGAGTGCACCTCCACAAATGAATTATATCATCATGATAGGTGTGAGTTTCGAGTATCTACATTATCCATTTATAAATTTGAGAATGAAAAAATGAATTAGTTTTGAAACATTTTTTCTATAACAACTTGTTGTGGAATTCAAAATGGATGAGTGAAATAGTCTAAACCTTCCAGATTGGAGAAAACAAAATTTTAATATATGTTGGTTAGTGAAAAGTATTTTTTTATGTTTTTATTTTTTTTTTGCACCTGAGGACATGCAAAAAAATAAGTGTGGGGGAGTTGATCTTATTAATATTTTCATGACATATTATATAATCCCTTTACTTATTTTATATGAAATGTGCATAATTTTTGTGAAATATTAATGTTTTAATATTAAGTATATTTTTGATCATTTTTAGAAGTAGTCCAATTGCATCCGTTTGAAATTTTATTTATAAATACCACCCTACTGATCCAAATTGTGTGGTTCTTGTTTTATAGAATTCATAATTCAATATAAAACATTTCATTAGAAGGTATCATGGGATAATTATACCATTTGAAGGATCACATTTACCACACAAGATGACCTAAAGAATTTTAGAAGAAAATGGACCAACCATGCCGATTGTGTTCCTAGTATAAATCCCAAAGCCCAAATTTCATAAACTCTACCATATGTTCATGATTATCCAAAAGAATCACGGGAATAAATATCAGGGCCCAACTCTATGAAGAAGGGGCTGAAATAAATCATTGACGTTCTGCCCACCGTTCTGGATGAGATATAAAATAAGTATAGTATTCGTGAGATATCTCATGATGTAATCATCAAATTGATCTAAAATGATTTAATGTGAAAGAAGCAATATAGGAGGCCGACATTGTTGAATAAGTCATTCATATTTGAAGGCATCTTCCTATTCCAAAATCCATTCACATTTTGTCCATCAAAATAGCATGGATAGAAATGTACATTTTACCTTTGTTTAATAAATCCACCATAACATTGTCTCAACATGTCCATATGCCTCCAAATTTTGACAATAGTCATAGGAATTTATTATCTGCAAAATTGACGAGGGATATATTTGGATATTTAACTGTCTGAATAGCCAACATGAAGATGAATGTGGAGGGACACATTGGGAATGAAAACAATCCACTCCTTTGGATATAAATACTATCCCCATCTCTCCTTCGGAGGGGGTGGAATTTCAGATGAGAGGAAATCATATTGTAACAACCAAAGCCCTTCCAAAGGCATGGAAGGACCTTCCATACTGATGTTTTAACTTCATATACCTTTCATCCTCTCATTGTTTTTTCTTACTTTTGTGCTCTATGTTTTTGTAATCATGTGTGTCTCTTTGTTTGTAATTCAGTTTTAATGCAAGTTTCTTCTTTAATTTATCTTATTCTCATCCACCTTCTGTAGATAAATATTAATTTTCTTAAAATAGTTCAAATACAGTTGAATCCCCTTCCCTTCTTTTGCTTCCTCAATCAATCAAAATTTCGTTATAAATTATCATCATTATTCTTGTGTGTGTGTCGTCGTACCACTCGTTTCTTATCCCTCTCTTTTTCTTCTATTCTTAATTTATAATAATAATAATAATAATAATAACCAGAATATTAAACACCCAAATGGATGAGTAAATATCACATCAGGGTGAGTCAAAATTTAGGGATGTTAAGTGATTGAGAGTATTTGCTCGATGAGTATTCGTTAATTTAACATTGTGTATGTTGGGAATAATATGTCATGGATTAATGACATCTTTTGTTTAGCATGTGGTTTCAATTGATTATTGGAACCATAAATAAAATACCATAAAAAAGTACCGATTTAGATTAGAATCCTAGTTAATTTAAGGCTTGGATTAAAGCTCTAAAACTTAGGAATTTTAATCGACATCAACATGTGAAGTGGGTGTTAATTTAAATGCAATATAAAGCAAAGCTCAAGGATATTTCAATCATAACTCCCTAATAATGAACTGCCACCAATCCATATCAATTTGTTAAATCAATTATAGCCAATCAATCATTTCAATTATGATCTGAAATCAAACCCCCAATCAGAATACATTCAACTAAAAACAGATGACTATTTCGAAGTATCATCGCCGATGATTCGACAAGAGTGCTGCTATACAGATTAGCAGAGCACCGAAACATTGACCAGTCGATAGCTGAAAATCGGCTCTGTGTTTCAAGCACCAAAGGACTAACTACTCGATGAGGATAGTTACTAACCACTTGTACACACACACAAAACCAACTCAATGAAAAAGTGCATGAGGAAAAAAAATAAATGATGCAACTACGATTAAATAAAGTAATCATTCAAGAACCACCATATAGTACAAATTATTGTAGTGAAAACATAAGTGTAAAAAAGGGAAAAATACTCACCCATACCTGAAATAGGTCCATCCAAAAGACGAATGGTAAAAATTTCTTATGAAAGAGCCAATATCCTGAATCCTGACACTAACCACAGAATACAGTCCACATAGCCCATTTCCTAATGCACCTTCATTGTCATGATCGACTGTTTCATCTTCTGTAAAAGACATGTCCAGTGTTGGGTGAAACCCATGCATTGTTGAGTACCAACATTCCTTGTAGAATGCCACGAAAGGTGTATGGGGAGTAGTAAGATATTCAACATTAAGAAGTAATATAAGAACAAGGTATAATAAAAGATAACATAAGAGTACAACTCCTCCCAAAAATAGATATGATCATTCAATGGAACTGAAACAAGGGAGTAAGTTGATCTCTATCTCACAAACTGTCCAATTAAATGGGAGTATACATCAGTTTCAAGGAAACAATCTTCTGTGAGGATCTGTACGTCATCATATATTCCTAGGAGGAACATGTCAAAGGGTAAAAAATATCCACACCTTGATATTATCCGCATTAGGAGGAACTGAATCACCGACATGGTTTTGGGTCACATCATAAGGACATTTATTGGTGGGGAATGTTCTTCTTATTTTTTTGATTTCATAGGTATGACTCATCACTCCTCGTCATTTTTCTTCATAGAAAAGGATTCTACTCTGGTAGTCATAGAGGAACACAACATGCCAACCCTGCTAGAGGTTAACGTGGAATGATCTTCTGGGAATTCCACTACCCAGCCCCATTGGAGGGTAATCTAGGAACTGTCATTGGGGAATGTAATATCCATGCCCCACAGGTGTGTAAGACTTGAAGGATTATCATGGAACACCACATCCCATCCCTATATGAGGGTAAGCCTAGTACTGCTCTAGTGATCCTGTGATTACACTATCATCATCAAGCGTTGTATATATGCATGACAACCTGTAATATTCACATCATAGATCAAAGGCTGCTTTTGAGGGAACCATCATGTTCAATTTTTAAAAAACTCAAGATTTGGATATTTCATCTAAAGTCAAGGTTCAATCATAAGAGATATGGAGGTTTGGTGATAATTATATTCAGTTGTAGAATTATACGACATGTTAGGGGAATCACATGAAATACAAACCCTCCTCTCCGCCTAGATCTGTCTCTGGAAGGACACATGATCCATAAAATATAGGGGAAAAATATGTGCTATTTTATAACACTTTTTTCCCTGTTAATCTGGTGTCTAATCAATTTTAGATTGTTCTGTCCGTGTAATCATTCTTCATATTCATGAACCTAGGGTATAAGGGTTGTTTTCCATGTGGCCAACACAGGTTTATGTGCTCGGAATATGGACATATTCTCATCCACTCGATTATCCTCAGACAGAAAGCTAATACATGTCATGTTGGAGGAATAAATGTCATTTTCATCCCATTATTCTCTGAATCCCAAGAACTACCCCTAAGGGTCAGATATATGCTTCCAGTTCTTCATTGTACATGAATCCTAGTCAAAAAGATTTACAAGAATCCAGATCATTTCTGAACCGTCCCCCACCCTTTGAATCCGCCCTCTCCAATATAAACATTGCATATAATTTCTCCATAATTAACAGATCTGGTTGAAGAAAACGAAGATGATTCTTGGTTCATCTGAAGTCCTCCTTGACTGAAAGAAAAGGATTAAAAAGATCATACTATAACCAATTTCATGATCATTACTCACCATATCATCACAAATCCTTTGTATTCATCATCATCATGTTATTTAATTAGTTAAAAATGTTTTTATCATGATTTCATCATTGTTTGATTAATCTGTCTCAAATTATTCTAATTCTAGACATCTGAATGATCTCAATTTTTCAATATGGGAATTGATCATTGGACAATCATTCATTCATGACCGATCATTATTTTACAAATTGTGTTAGAACACGCAATAGAGAATTCAAAATTAGTTCTCAGGCTCATTAAAATTTTGAATTAGAAAGCGCATGTTAAAGGAAGAATATTCAACATGAACAAATTTTAATAAATCTATAAAAATTAAAATAATGTTTCATAATTTTATTGGATCATTTTTTCTAATGAAGGATTCCTTCAATGACATGGGGAATAATTTGGTGTGCTCAGTACATCATGATTTGTCCTGATTCAGGGGATGATCATTCCTCGGTTTTGGTCATTTTCTAAAAAGAGGGAGAATAGATGGAGAGGAAGAGGATCCATCACTGCTAAGGTTATCACATGATAGAATCCATAAAATATGGATTTATACTCATAAATTAGCCTTATGATATTAATAAAATTATTAAATGAAAAATTATTTAATTATTTCATTAATCATCAATGAGGGTACATATGTTGAACTCCTGATGCAGAAAAGTATCATTCCAAAACATGGGAAAACCCCTCTATTCCTTACAGAATGGTGGCTTTAGATTTATAATCTGATCCCCAATACAAGAATTATTTAGGTTTTAGATATTAAATGAACAATTTAACAATTTAATTCATCCAATTATCAATCTTCCAATGAGAAAGGGATCTAAATTTCATGCACTGTCTCATTTCATGACACAACAGTTTTAAACACTTCATGCCAGAACCAACTATGGAATCGTATTTTTAATTTGAGTAACCATTTAGGAATTATATTTTTCTTCAATATTTAATCATGCATGCGTAAAGTAAAACCAATTTTATATTTTTATAAAAATAATTTTAGGCTCACCATACCTCAATTCCTATCTATGGAATAATATTTTAACATATTTAAAAGTCATATTTAGGAAAAACTGGGTCTCTAAATAATTCCCTTATTTAAGATTTTTATCCATGAAAAGAAAGGATAAATAAAGAACTGATTGTACTAGGCCTGAATCTGGATATCCCATTCACTAGAACTCATATGCATGTTCCCGTGTTTCCAACAAAACTCGCACGATATGGATGAAAGGTCCTCATAGGGCCCAAACTTTATCATCCTTGATATACGTCAGGTACACTAAAAGGGTGGATCCATCCTCAATTTTTATCTCACCCAAGAAATAACCTATATAGGTTCACATATCTATCTCCATAGTTATGACACATGGAAGACATCGTTCACCCGTTCCAGTAGAGGGGTAATGTGGGGAAGTAGAAAACCTCAATGATCCTCCACACGATTCAAATTTCCTGATGAACATTGAGGATATAATGATTCCCAAAACAAACATATATATTACATGTCATGGGGAAACTCAATAGAAGACGTGGAATCACAAAATGAAATCCAACGGCCTGCAATGGAGATATGTGTAGGACTTCTGTCTACAATGGGTAGCCTTCATCTTGTGATAAATGACATGTACCTTCCATATCATCACCTAAAATAACTATAGGAACAAAATAAAGGATTCTCCAACCTCTATCCAGAGTAATGGTGATATATAGGGTCTTTCTATACATTTCCTCAAATGGTTCCATGCCAATAGTGGAGTGGTAAATATTATTGTACATGAAAACCAGTAGAGGAATGCGATCCTCTAATCTGTAGCCAAAATGTAGCACACAAGCTCTCAACAAGACCTCCAGCACCTAGGTAGAGCACTCGGTATTCCCATCAGTCTGGGAGTGAATGATTGTACTAATCAGCAATTGGTTCATTAAAGGATCCTACATTCCCCTCTATAATCATGGCTAAAACCACACATCACAATTAGAGAAAACCGTTTAGAGTACCCCATCATGTCTTACAATCCCTCACGGATAGGGTTTCTAAAAAATCTCCACCTAACTCTACTACCAGATGGTAGGGAAATGATCTTACTTTATGATTTAGTAAACTACCACTGAGGCGGTGTCATGTAAATTTGATGTGCGTGGAATCTTGGTGACCATGATCATGGATATACTATCCCACTCCCATTACAAAATATCAAGAGGATGTAACAAATATTATGAAACTTGATTCTATGCCTTCACCTGCTGAGAGCTACGGTATCAGTAGACAAACATAGCAATGCAATATCTCATTAGGACCACCTAAACTATAAATGAATATCCCTATACAACTTCCCCATTACTGCATTTACATTAAAGGGAGAAGTATATAACTACTACCCAACCCTAGAATAGGATATCGTGATTCCCTCCTTTAGAATATCCATTTTTTTTGTCACCGTTGAATATATGATAAAAAAATATCACATAATCATGCTTTCCCATATGATTCTTCATCACATGTTTGTAGAGTATTGGAGTCAACTACCTCGACTAGAGGGAAATTGTACCCACCTTCTCTACTTGGGTGAGCTATAGGGAGGCCAACTGCATCGAATCATACCACACAAGGTAAACATAAGACTTCAAGATAATGGAACCTTCTACAATGCTTCCCTTCCATGATGTATAAACAATTTTGAAGTCATAGTATTGTAGGAACTCCAATAGTAGTCGATGTCACATGTTTAGATCTCCCTGAGTGATGACATACATGAGACTCTGGTGGTCTAAGTAACCCACAAAGTGAACTCCAAGAAGGTAGCACTATCATATTCACAATGAGAATACTACTGGCTCCAACTCTAGATCACTCATGGGGATTCAATTACCTCGAACCATATGTGATGACCACTTGATATTGCATCATCAAACAACCTAGTCTATCTCCTAATAAGACATAATAAACCACAAATATACATCATGCACTAATAGCTGCAAAACTAGAGCACTCATGAGTCTCTATCTCAACTCCTCGAATTCCTTATAGCACTACTCAATCCACGTAAACATATCCCCCCTTCAATGTTTGGGTGGTAATATGGGATAAATATTTGGAGAAGTCTACAAGAATCCACTTATTGTATCCTTCCATGCCTTGAAATATTCTCAACTATAATGTATTCTTGGGTGGATCCAAAGAATGAGCTAATAGAACCATCACAAGATCCAAGAATATATCCTTCATCAAAATTACATGCCCATGGATGTGAACAATATGTATCCATAAATTTCATTTTAAGGGTTTTAAATAAATTCTGTTCTCTTGATGAAAATCCAAGGCCCTCATCATGTACTCTTTTTGTTCGTGCTCTGTATGATAGTAGTCGAGTATGTCAGCAATGAAAAAAACAACAAACTAATCCATTTATTAATAGAAGATGTAGTTCTTCAATTCAATGAAAATATAATGGTAATTTTTCACAATGATGGGAATCACTAGAATCTCATTGTTCCCATAGTGACACAGAATAGAATTCTTCAGGATATCATCCTCACAGACTCACAACTAGTGGTAAATGGATCAGAGATCTATCTTGAAGGACAATCTCACAACTAAAAGTTGATTGAAATTTTTTTCAATCCTTGTAAAGGTATACATGTTCTTTATCATAGCCTTTTTCTTATAAAGATAATCTATACAGAGTCTTAATCTCTCATCACCATTCATTACAAACAAACTGATGCCACCTAGGATAAAGAAATTGTTCTGATGAAACCATTATTGTGAAAGTCTTATACCTATATCCTAATCTCCTAGAGGTTAGTGGGAACCATCCAATATGTTGAGGATGATATCGTGGTTGTCCATGGATGCATGTCGATGTAGAACTCTGAATCCCACCCCAGAGGTTCTCCTAGAAAAATATTGGGAAAGATGCCCATATAATCCTCCACAACTGATGGGACACAAAATCCTGAGGGGAATTCTTCTTCAAGGATCATGGTAACTAGATAATGGGTGACATGGTGTTTCCAATTTATCATAGTTGCCACTAATCCTGCTATAATGTTTCCCTCAATAAAATATAATAAGCTAAGCCCATCAGTATGAAGGTATCTTACTGATATGTTGGGATCATCAATATGGTCTCAAAACCTATAGAGACAACCATTACCCATATGAAATCATAGGGGTCCATCGCAAAGTCCATTTGGTCCAACATTAATTGATCTCTTTTATGTGATAAGTTGCACTAAATTTCAACAGAAGATATGGAAGAAGTGTTCCCTATAGAAGCATCAAGGTATAACTACTGTGGTAGTGTCTCATCTGGGAGCTCCAGCTCCTGCACAATGATTCAAGATATAAATCAGCGGCTAGTTCATGTTTCTACTAGTACTAAGTCGAGATTAAATTATACTAAATTTGTACCTCAATTCATCACATGTACTTCTGGATCGTGAATGTCTATATCTTGCAGCAATATGTGTCCCCAACCACTAGCACTCAGAGCCTAATGTTGTCTACTTAGTGTTGGATGCAGTTAGTAGAGTTCGACATATCTTCATCCCTCACATGAATATTGTCACACTCCTCATCCAACTCCACCTCCAGGGGGACCTCCATGTCCCCACCTAGGTCAACCCAGTTCATGGAACTTCCTTTTCCCTGGAGGTCTGTCTGCTACCTGTTATAGATGCTCTATAGGCTACGTTGGGAAGATCTGATCCATATGACCATACATGTAACACGTATAACATATACTCTCCCTATACATCCCATGGGGATTATGAGTTCTAAGTCATGCAATAACAAGCCCCTATGTCTACTCATGGAAGTGTCACTTATCCTAAGATCTATGGTGCCAACATAATTCTAAAGACGACTCTACTCTATCATGCCTTACACCTATTACAACAACCTTGCATTCCAATGCCAAGATTCTCTCCATCCGAAGTCCATAATCTATCACCCCAGCATAGGTGGGGAAGCACATGGACACTACAGTAGCTCAGATCTCTTTATATAGCCCCTACTCGAACATTCAAGCATAGAAGTAGTTGTCTCTGACCATATCCAGGGAGATGCATGTGTGATCAATAAAACACGTTGCATGCACTACAACCATCATCCCACAATACTACAATTTTAGATGCTATTGGATCTAAACAATGGGACTATAGGAGTTGTAGTAGTCCCCCTGATAAAAGATGTTGGATGTTTTCCCACATGAGTCTTGCCTCATCATGCATTGGGGTAACTAAACACCACCATTGTCAAGATATGCCATGAATATGGATTACTGATAAATACGCCTTGTTTTTTATTGGGTTCCTCGCCAGTATGAACTTGTGGACCACTAACTCTAGCTATCCATCTACACCCTAAGGATCAAGCTCGCTATAAAACCGTAGCGATCTTGGTCATTGAAACGTGCGACATGCGCATAGTCTCCACCTATCCTCAACATATCCATCGAGTACAAAATTCTTTTTGAAAGGGGGAGGCCATGCTACTTTTCCACTCCGTGGAAGGGGGTCACATGAAGCGCCATGAAATGAGGCCTCATTGCTCATCGGTTCGACATCATGAACAGAAACATGAATTTTTAATGCTTGATGTCGTATAGGCATTTTGTAAATGTTAAATGAGTGGCGTGATCAGATGTGAATATATATATATATATATATATATATATATATATGTATATACATATATAGATATATTTATATATGTATACGTCAAAAAATGTGTGCAAACCAGTCTCAAGATGGATGTTCAATGACTCAAATCCTATATTATCCATGTAGTATTGTTCCCTATAACCAATGTCTTAGGGTGGTGATTTGGTAAGTGGGTAATTATGGTCATAGTTAATTGGTATGTCATCCAAAACACCATTAATGGACTCCATAGCCTCAGAACCGATCGCAAGAGACATATAAAATATTTTCGTAATCTAAATCAATATTTTTACGTGCTAATGTCCGACTAACATTCCAAGGAATGAACCTCAAATCAGATACAACTTTTTCATGAAAAAACCCAATGCGAGTTCATGCCGCAATTACCCCAAGCCCAACTCCACAGGCCAGAGGTTGGAGACTAGTTCCAAAGGCATAAATATTTTGGGGGGGCCTTTTATTAAAAACATGTACACACTCACAGACATCCAAATAACTGAAAAAGTACACAGGGAAAATAAGATAAAACATGAAACTGCAATAAAATAAATAAACATTTCATGAACCTATAGACAATACAATGTACGGTTGTGAAAACTACAATGTAAAATGGGAAAAACACATGACCAAAAAAATTGGTCCAACCTTAAAATAAATTTAAAAAGTGTTTAATATGAGAGAGAAAGCCTATAATCAATACCCCGACCACCATACATGGTCTACATAGGTCGTATCACTATGCACCTCCGTAGTGACGGTCAACAAATCCATTGTTTGAAAAAGACAAAAACACTATTGGGAAAAGTAATATAGAGGTGAGTACAAACATACCTAATAGAACACCCGAAAAAGGCTAATGGAAATCCGTAAGTGATACAATTGGAAGAAGTAGTGTAGGAATAAGGTACAATAAAATTGAATAGAATAGTACATATACACCCAATAATATATATGGTCATTCAATGAAACCAAAATGAGGGACTAAGGGGATATCTATGTCATAAATCATCCCAAAAAATGTGAGTATCCATCAGTTTCAAGTTAAAAACCATATGGGATGTCATTAATATAATTGTAATAGATTATGAAGCATATTTAAATGTGGCTCAAATCACCAAAACTCAATATTATATGCTTCATGAAGCACCGACTCACTCACTCAATATTAGGTCATATAATATGGACACATCTTGGTGGGGAAAGAAAAACTATTTCTTAAGGGTCCATAGGTAAGTCACATTGATCCTCGTCATTATGTTACATAGATGAGGGTCTTTCTCTTGTAGTCATCATGAAACACCCCTTCCACACCCCATTGTAGGGTAACATTAAATGATTGTAAGAGAATTCCAATACCCACCCCATCAGAAGGGTAGAACTAGAAAAATCATTAGGGAATGCCACATCCCAGCCTCATTGGAGGAAAAACTTAGAAGGATCATCAGGGAAGGCCACTGACCAGCGCTACTAGAGTGTGTTCTCAGTAATTCACTAATGTGCCTGTATATACAATATCGTCATATGGTGTCTTCTCTACACCTAAAAACCAAGAACATTCAAATCATATCTCAAAGTCCACTTATTAGAGAACCAATATGTTATACACACACAAAAACAGTTATGAAAAACATTTTGTTGAAGATTTTAGGTTCATGAAATATTTATATATAGGATTGACAATCAATCTATGGAGAAAACGAAGTACATGATGTGTTATAGGACTCACACAACCTGTGACCTTTCATCCCATCCTAGCTATGTCTCTGGCTAGACAAGAGATCCATCCCATGAGGTGGAACACAATGTGTTTGTGTAGAATGCAGTTTCCCCTGGTAGTCAAGGGTCATAGATGTGTTCAATATTTATTTATGTGTACTTGGACATCATTTTCAAGTTCCTTGGGTACACGATATGTTGGATAACATGGTTATTTTTCAGTGTGGCCAACCTTTGTCTGTATTCTCGACACATGGCCATGTGCTCCTCCATTATGTTCACCTCAAAAAAAAAGTTAAAACATTGAATGATGGTTCAATACACATTTTGTTATTGCTAACATGGCCAAAACCATAGTGTCTCCACTATGGTAGGGCTACATGGTGTGTGTTCTTTATAGAAAACAGAGTGTAGTCAATAATTTCAATAGAAATACAGATCCACACCAAATCATCCCATATTCATTTAGTATGTCCTCTCTGTTGTTAACATTAACTAGAATTTAGAAAATCACTAGATTGTTCTGAATAAAATGGAGAAAATTCACCATTAGTATTGAATCATCCTTGTCTAAAACAGAGGGTTTTCCTAGATCATCTGAGTGCCATTTCCGGTAAGTTCCTTCTCGTATCATCGTGAATCCTCTAGAATATTCTTCATCATGTCATTCCATTTCAAAACCTATGTATTGATCATGATTTCTTTTTAATTTTATGATTCATTGTCAAATGCATCTCATCATTGCTGCCAAAAAAATATTTGGATTCACTACTAAAAAAAAATATACCCATAGATCAAAATCCTGGGTATTGGACACAAAAACTTATGTACAAACTATACCCTTGGTTTTGGAATCCATGGGAATACATGGAATTTGTATAACTCCACAACATATAGCCACCATTTGGAAAATAAGGTGTACATATTTCTACCACCATGTAATAACTTTATAACCATGGTTTCAAAATCGTTGGTATAAATATTAAATATCTTAATACACCCATGGTTTTGGAACAATCTATATAAAAAGTTTTATGAAAAATGATGGTTCCTGGTTTCAGTCCGGTGACTAACTCCATTTATACCGAGCCTCTACCCAAATAATTTTTCAATCATATATATATATATATATATACATTTACTTATATGCATTAATTTCGATGGTGTGTATTTTAAAAACTCCAAGATATGTTCTATCTAGCAACCTCCAATTAAAAAATCAATACATCTCAAATAAAGCTAACACACATTCATGTTATATATAACCTAATTATATATATATATTAATAATGAAAAAAATATTATAAAAAATGATCAATTGTGTGTAGATTCAGAGACATCCATTAATCAAAAACAGTACCTCATAACCTAGGATATGAAACATCTGGTATTTAAATACGTAAACATATATAAAACATATTAATTCCAATTGTCTGCATAAAAAATAAACATTACAATGTTTAGAAACTGTGAATAAAACATCTAGTACGTCGCACCATTCTAAACCATATATGTGAATTATGATTATAAATATAGATATTATATTATATTTTTTTCACATTAAAACACTAAGAGACCCTATAAAAATGGTTCATAACAAATATGGGTATATATACCATCAATACAAATAGTTTTTCAGAAAACTATGAGTATAGATGGTCTCGAAAAAAATATTTTTTTCCCGTAGAAATCAAAATCCCACCAAAACATGGGAATGTAATACCCAACATTTTTGGAAAATTGTGGGTATATGTCCCAAAAAATAAACCATATACCCAATGATCAATGAAGACAATGGGTATAGGTCTCAAAAATAAATTGTATGCCCACTGTTTATGTGGAACCGTGGGTATAGGTATTCATAAGAATCATATACAGAGTGTTAGCGAACAATCATGGGTATAGGGGTGTCTATATCCATGGTTTTGGCCAAAACATGGGTATATGATCCTATAATATACCAATACCAATGGTTTTTGTGAAAACTATTGGTATAGGGGGTTCCTATACACGTAGTTTTTGAAACAATGTGGGTATTTGCCCATTTTTTAGTAGTGTTTCTCAATAATCTATTGACCAATGATCCAAAGAGTTGTGATGGTGAAAATCATGAATAATGTTATGTTAAATAAAACAAACACAAAAGGGGTAACATTTTTTCCATGAATTCAGGGATGACTGATAATGTTATTGCATTTTGGGTTATAATAACCAAGAGAGAATTGAAAACGGGTACATGATCTCCTTATAAGATTGAATCCCATGACACATGTCGAAGAAAGGTGATTTAACATGCTCAACTTTTTCTTCTATTCCTAGAATTAAAATAACCCATCCATCATGGATTTGAAAATTTGATGCTAATGATGTAAGCGTTCATCGAAGAAGGTTATATATATAATGTACTCACCATGTCTCGATCCATCAAGATATATGGGTTCATTATTCCATGTCATTATTCATTTTCCAAAAAGAGGTCGAGGGGAGGAATAAGAAGAGGATCCATCACTGGAAATGGGATTATGAGGATAAATTTACAACATATGAATTTATACTAATAAATATAGTTTAGGGTTTAAATCAAATTATTAAATATTTGAATACTTAATTATTTAAATATTCATCCATGATGGTATAAAGGCCCAACACTAGATTCCAAAAAAGGTCATTCCCTGTCCATAGAAAAATGTAATTTTCAAAATCAATAGTTTTCTCCACGTTCTCAAATAAGACATTATCTTTGAGTAACTCAGGTTTAAGATATTAAATGAACAATTTATTAATTTAATTCATATATTTTACACTCCTCCAATGAGAAAGGGATGTAAATGTTCTACACCAACTCATTTTATGTCACATCAAGGGTGAAAACCACGTTATGGTCTAAACAATTGTGTATGAATTTCAATCCGAGAAACCACTTATGAGTTATAATATTTTCATTTTTTGACTATGTGGGAAAAAATAAACATATTTAGTTTTTTAATACAACTAAATATAGTAACACCAGTCCTCAAGGCCTAACTCCATGAATAATATTCGAAAATATTTCAATTTTTTGTAATTCAAAATATGTATCTCTGCAATTAGTGTATTTAGATTCCTATAGACCAACTAAAACCCCATAAATTATCCAAGTAATCTTAACATCCAACCCTCTATGTGTCATCAACTACCATATCCAATAATTATATCGAGACTCTTTACACTAATATAATACTATGAAACCCCCAAAAAATGAGATGAAAAAATTGAGAACTGTATAATTTAAAAGACATAAAGCATCATATTCTCTATGTTAAGAGAGGAATATATAACAAAGGAAAATTAAAAATTGTATTTTCATGGTAATATATATCCAACAAATTAATAAATTCAAGGTTTCTTGACATAGCTGAATACTAAAATAGTAACCTAACTAATAGTAAGAGTGTTGTAATGAATCTGGATCATAAATATTGAATTTTTTTATCATTTCCCAGACACTATATTTATTATTGTACTCATGAAATATCATAGGATTTCTAAGTGGAATAATAATTTCAATTTCAATCATTTTCATAATCTAATTTTTTGAGATAAATTTTCATTCTCATACCAAATGGATAATTCATCATGAAATATTAAATATATACAAATTCTCAATAAAAGAATAAATTAATTTAATAAACTTAAAAAAACATTTATAACATTTTTCACTAAATTTTATTCAATACAATCGATTTCACAGAACTACATACCATAATCTAATGAAATAATAACTTAAAATCATGAATCCGCCAATGAATCTGAAAAAAAAGAACTGAAAACTTGTACCTCATATAATAAGATTAGAAACAATGAACCATACACATAAATTTTATTTGGTATTTAATAAATACAAGTTAAAGAATAAACATAATATTTGGGGACAAGGAAAATAATATACAAGGTGATTTAGTAATGATAGATCCACATGAAGCAGCTGGAATGATGGATACGATAATGGTTCAATGATCAATTACATGTGGGTTGAATGACGATATTGTTACTCAAAAAAACACTCTCACAAACATATATATATATATATGTTACATTTAATAATTTAATCTATTTATTAAATTAACTATAAATATAAGGAGACAACATGAACACTGAACAACATGGTATAGCATACCACCCTTGAATCTTAGCTGAAGTGAAACTGTATTTCCATGGGATGGTTTATGGAATGGAATATTATATTATATAATGAGTATATCAACTAAAGGAATAAAATATTAAAAATGGTTGAAAGATATATTTATCACTCGACCAATTTATATAAACAAAATATTAAAAACAACAACAATATATAACTAACTGAAAAATATAGTTCCACATGTACTAAATCTCACCCACAACACAAAAATATTTAAGAAATATACCCGGGTCTCAATATGACCTTCCACCTCACATTAGTTTCCACAATGAGTGGGGCCTAAATAAAAATGGCACTCAAAAAATTAGAGTAAGAATTTAGGTATATATTCTCTCAATTATGGTATATAACTATTTAAAAAATTCATAGTTAACAATTATGATATGACCCCCTATCACAATCATGAGCTCCTAAATCCACCCTAACCCAAAAATTTAGCTATATAATTTATTTATTTTATTTCCCATGGATAATGATGTGAGTAAAATATGGGTAAAATTCATTCCATTAGAAAACCCATGCCCACAATGTGTTTTTTATAATCACAATTTTATGTTCTTCTTAACATTAATCTTTAAATCTTGATCTATAGAAAATCATTGAGTCTCTATTAATGACCTACCTTTACACTTTTGAATACTTGAGATGGTCTAAAATTATAAATTAACTTGGAAAAACATCATATGTCAAAAATGTTTGATAAATTAAAACAATAGAAAATTAAAGACCTAAAATTTAATTATGGTTATATAACATGTGAATTCTATACCTTATCTTTGAAAAATACTCTAGGGGGATTTCACATGGTCCTATAAATAACTAAAAAAAATATCATCATAATAAAAAATTACTAGAAGTTATACTTATTTTAGAATTTTTCCAATATGAAATATATAATTTTTTATGATATCATACTCTCTCCAAACCTCAATGAGTGTGACAATATTTTACTAAAGGATGATCATTTCACTCTTCTATGATACTCCAGATTATTGACATAAATCTATCATAAGAGTCATACCATCATCATATCTAGAATAAACATAACCCATGAAGAATCATTATTTTTATAATTAATCAATTGAATAATTCATTCGTGATATAAGTTTTCCCTCCAATTTTATGTCAAAATACTTATGAACATTACTAACCATTTCTATCAAATGTTTATGCCCATATAAGAGAATATATACATGAGTATTTCATGGTGGATATACCTCATGAAAATTTTACCATTATTGTACTAAAAAATCTTCATATTATATCACTGAACTAGATGATTCAATAATGCATCCCCTACATAAATGTCCAAGAAAGGACAACACAAATATTATGATTTAAAATTAAAATATAAACACATTTAAAATCATAATACTATGGTGTAGATTCATATATTTCATTTATATTATTAAGGTTTATCCCAAAATGTCCTATCCAAATTTATTATAAGAACTTATTTTTTAATCCATCATTGACTAACCAAAATGTGTAAAATACTAGATAAAAATTTAATAATATCCATCTTAAAAATGGAATTATTAAATATTTAAGATTAATTTTTATAATAATTATGAAAAACAAATTATCATACATCACAATATCCACATATATATTATCCTCAAATAACATGTTCACCCTGAAACAATCCATATATAACATGAAATAAAACATATAGGAAACTTCATATACTTAGTGATATCAATATGTATACACAATTATTTCTAAATGTAGATCATAAATCCCAAATACTTGAAAATAAATTATTATAACATCAATAAATTTGAAAATTTGCTAATATAGATAATGATGGTAGACAAAATTTTATAATCTATAATTTTATTCATTACATTATCATATAATAGATAAAATTGGAAGATATTTCTATAGGTCGTTCATTTAATAAAATATTGTATTCAATAAATTATTTAAGTCCTCTTTCTAAAATGATAATAGACAAATTAAAAATTAATCATGTGGAACCACATGGATAAAATAAAATGATAATAAGTTATTTCATAATGAAAAATAGTAAATATTTTTATAAATTGTTTTTTTGATTACACAATAATCTATAGACAACTATTATGAATGATTTCGAATTATGGTATGTATTATAAAATCATTTCATGGGAATTTTCCAATTGAATTTAATGAATTCAATATTTAAAATATTAGCATTGGATTATCCTCAATAAGATAATGAAAATTAATATTTTAATTGTAAATGTATATAGGATTTGTACATGGTGTTATCTTAATATTAATATCATTCATTCTTTAAAAAAATATTTTGAACTCCTCTATAAAATAATATTTTAATTCTTCAAATGAAAGATGAATCTCCAAGAAAAATAAAAATGTATCTGTAATTGATATATTAGTTAATAGTAATAATTTATATTCTAGAGATTAAATGTCCTGTATATAATTCCTGGTAATATTTTTTTAGATTTATGAATGAAATTTAACAAATATTAATGACTAAGATAGTTGTATATTATATTTCTAAATGATTGTTTGATAAAAATTAAACCAATATATCCCATGGATGACATTTAAATTGTAAATATATATCCCCAAAAATTACGAATTGGGCCTAAAAGTTATTACAATATATTAATGTCTTGGAAATTTTAAATATAATCTATCCATAATCCCAATGAAAAATAGATAAACATATCACCATACATAAGATGACATGAATATGTTATTAGTGAAATAAATATTTTACTCATAAAATAAAAATAAATATTAACTAAATTATTTCTAAATGAAATGATTCTAGAAATATATTTAATTAAAAATAATGAAGACCCAATGTATCAACAAAAATAAAATTCTTTTATTCCATTATTGGGCTCCCAAGAGTTAGTAAAATTTCAAATTATTCAACTGATCAACTATGAAAATAGTCATAACCAACCCTAATAATTCATTATCTCATCCTGTGACTAATTTTGGTTCCCTCATACAAAATAATGAATTTATAGAACATCATATTTATGTTATATCAGCTGTATTTTTACAGATTCACCAAAAAAAATAACAATTGGAGAATAATATTATTCAATGCAAGAATGATAATTATTATATTAATAGTCAATGTTTATAATAACAATTATAATTTTATCCACCAAAAAATAGATTAATAATAATAATATTTCTTAAAAAATCCCAAAATAATGGATATTATCTTTTCCATAATTACCACCATAAATTTCACATTTTTTTTGTATGATGATCCATCACTAATAAGATTATTCCAAGTAAAATTTTGGTACTAATTAATAGTAATCATCTAGAACATGTTAATTCAAAATTAAATTTGTTGTATGAAATCGTAACTCAATGAATAAAACATCATATATAGATCATCGATCTATGTACCATAAAATGACTCATGTAAAATTTTGTGAAATCATAAATTCAATCATTTCACCTCATTATTTAATAAACCCTGAAATAATTCATTACTATTAATAAATATTTAATTGAATAAACCTTAAATAAAGAACACAGGATACTGATAAAAAAGTATATTAATTATCATCACCTACCATGATCTATGGTGTTCATTAAAATATTTCAACATGATATAAACATCTATGATATCATCAGAAAATATTTTTATTCCCATTAATAACACAAAATAGTTAAATATATTATAATAAATCTAATTTTAATGATTGATAAAAAATATACAATATAAATTTTCACTAAACCTCACATTATTAGTACATTACTAGTAGATAATTAATTCCACCTTTTTATATAAACCCAATTTTTTAATCAAAACACTCATTTCCAATAAGGGAGAACAACCATTGATTTTAATATTTGTGGTCAGATTGAACTTTTAAATAAAAGAATATGAAAATAATATAATTTATTCTACCAATAAAATTATTTCCTAAAATATTATACATTAATATTTTTTGTGGTTCCCCAATCTATATTGAATGATTATGGTTGATTTCATGATTTTACCAAAAAACACATATAGGGAAAATATCAGCTTAATCAAATAATGGGTATATCAATATTTCTGTAGCAACCCATGTCATGAAAATTGTGAAATTCCAAAATAATAAAATTGAAAATGATCAAAAAAAATAATGACTAATTCTATTACTCTAATAAACCTATATATATATTTTCAATACAAATATTGGACTTAATTTAAAAATGTGGTACTTTCATGAAATATGGCTATCATTTCAATATATCTTGAAATGTGTGAAACACTATTGGATAATAATTAATACATAGATGAACCTATCCTAATAAAATCATTAATAACAATGGACTGTTACCCACTCTCTCAATTGAACAAATGAAATCATTACTTATATGATTTTATTATCTATATCTAGGAGAGTGTATTTAATCATCTACTATATAATACTATCAACCTACAACCTACTTTGGATGGAAAAGTTTTTTGTCATATATTAAAACATTAATCATGTTATTTTGAGACGATTACCCTAATAATGACATTTGAGAAGTATTTCATCCATGCGATATCATTTTGGATCCAACCGAGTGATTCATTCTATCCAAATAACTCTATGTCACCATTATCATATCACTAATTATAGTGGGAAAAGTATAAAAATATATTGAAAAAATAATCCATCACCATTATTTCCCTATAATATTTTTCATGAACCCGCTATTTTGACATTAATTATTTGAAAAATACATACTATATAACCTTTTAGAACATCCCCACATGGTCATCCACACATATAAAAACTTCAAAACCATGCATAATTACTATTTGATTCATGTACAATCTATTATATATAGATCTATTATGGTGTTTTTGGTGATGATAAAATTTAATCAGTATATTCATGATTCATTCCACATAATCCTATAGTCCATCCTCAATAAAAACATTTAGGTGATGCATTAAAATTAACTATGTAGTGATATGAATCATAGTTGGCTATAGTCACAATGAATGATGAACCTTTGACTGTAAAACATGATGTAAATTACCAATATATAATTAATTGACATATAGAATAGTTGATTTGGTAGTTTTTAAATCAATATTTTTTAGAGAATGTATTTTCATGAACTATTATTTCTTATGAACTGATAATTTTAGTGTTATATGAATCTTATTCTATTTGAAATTCCTAAAACAAAATTCTATCTCAAGATTGGATATATCTATTTCATCTATTCAATAACTAATACATGATTCTATAATGTATGATCTTGGAAGTCAGCAAAATTGTATAAAATTTATACTTGAATCTATAATCATGCACCGACATCCCCATAAAGAGAAACCCTACATAATATCAAATCATATTCCTAGAAGTCGGTAGTTAAAGGATTTTTTAATCAATGCTATTTTATAATAAAATAATATATAGGATGTTTTGTATTTTTAAAATTACACCTCAAAAAATAAACACCTATATATCAATCAAAGACGTGTAAAACGATTTCATGTGAAAATTAAGTGCCAAATATTATACTGGAAGAAGCCCTATCATCCCATTACAATCATAGTGAATTATTTCTTTATACGACAAGGAAATATCATTTCTCATTGTATCATATAATTTAGTAAAACAGCTAAACAATTCATATAATAATAGTTCCAAAAAATTTTATGATGACATCATTCATATATGGGTTAGCTACTATATAGTATAAGATCAGTACTATGATAAAAAATCTCGTATTATATAAAAAAAAAACAAAAAATATGCTAATATGGATTTTACTACATAAAACTTTTCAGATTCATAGTATTTTTGTTGAACACCAGGATCGATTATGGTTACTACATACCACAATCAAAACTCCATATTTTCAAACGGAATATTTCTAGAAATTAGGGTTTACATAAATATGTTATTAGTCTATACACTCTGGTAAACATAACAACATAAAAATAGCAGAAAATATATAATACTTTTTAATGAAAATTTAACAAAAATATATGCTTAAAATGAAATTCATATATGATAAAAATTTAAATTTATAGGTCACATGATATAAACATGGTATATTGAAATTTATATTTTATTAAAATTATTTAAATTGGATCTCCTATAGTATGATCATTAATATATGCATCTAAATTAAAAATAAAATAAATGGATTTTTGGTAAATATTATAACAAATTCCTATAAATAAAGACCAATGATTTTCAAGGATTAACATTAAATATCGTTTGAGGAATACATAATACAGTACAAAAATAGATTCCCAAAGACAATATTGGTTTATTTTTTTGGAAACATGGGAAAATATATATTATTCGAGTGAAATATATTCAATATTTCCCCCAAAGGTCTATAACCTTATTAATTATACCTAATATCCATTATTTATAACCATGTTAAATTAAACATATGAAAGTGTTTCTTCTAATTTATTGTAATGTTAAATATAATAATTTTTTTATTATATGATGAAGGGTACAAGAACAATATATTATCATTAAAAGTTCATAATGTTCATATTAATGTACATAAAGGTGAAAAATTGGATAAATATTAAGAGTTTATAAGGACTGAATACTAACATAATATGAAACATAATCCATTAAAAAAATTAACATATGATTACAAAATTGAATTGTGACGTTCTCATCTATACGTAACATCACAAATATGAATAAATTGAATCATGTTTACCCATTTAGTTATGAAATGAAATCATTCCATGAAAAAAACATATGGAAAATCACAAAGATCCACACATAATGTTTTTAATAGGAAATCAGGTCCACACTTTTCACATTTATCATGTAATATTATTCATGAATAATCATATGGAAATTCAACTATTCCCATGCCTGATATTGTTATGAAGTAATTAGGTTATGAAATAAAATTATGAACACAAAACAAAGATCACCCAAAAAACTATCAACATGTAATCATGTTCATGCATATAAATATAGAAATAAAACAAGGTCCATCCATTACATTTGGAACATATAATTAGGGTCATGCATAAAATTTATACTCATGAGACATCCATGGAAACCAAATGATCTTGAATGGGATTTTTCTCCCACCAAGCTTATAATTACTCATATATTAACATTCCACATGATAAAAATATTCATCATAAAATTACTCATAAAAATAGATTATATTATATCACATGTAATGGGTCTCAATAACCTTTAATCATATCATATGAAATGGATAATATAAAGGTTTCGTAATAATATCATTATAGAATAACTTGTGAATGAATGTTTGTTTCAGAAGAAGTTATCATGTTATAACCCATTGAGAAAATTATAACCGAGGTAATATGAATGTGTTTCCTAATCATATAACCTATGATATAGTAATGGGATTCCATAAACATCATTCCATCGAAACACAAACCATTGGGATAAATACTATTAATGGATCCTTTGTATAATTTTCCATGAAGGCATGAGTAACATCAAAAAATGTTACATTAGATGGGAAATAATTTTGAAAGAACTTTTAAAAACAATCCATTTGGAAAATATAATTTCCCTATTGTAATAATAATTTTATTCTTTTGGAAATTATAAAATAATTTTTCATCCAATAAAAAAATAAACAATATAATGAAATTTTTAAAATAAATTAAATATATTTTTTATAGAGAACACATTTTTGAATATATTTTTATTTAAAAATGAGATTTAATTTTTATAAAATTATGCATTGATAACCAATAAATATTTTTCAAAATATTTTTCATTGAAAACCTCTTTAAAATTAAATAATATATTGAATTTATGGGGAAAAATTATTATATGTTGAATAAAATTTTTATCTTGTAATGAATTAGTCAATGGAATTTCAGTTATGAAAGAGGCAAACATTGTACATGTCAAACATTCCTTTCACACTATAAAATGAATCAAAAAGTTCCTCGATAATAAAATGACAAGATGATTAATTTTGGAAAAAAATATTTTTAGAAAAAATATGGGTAAAAGATTCCATATATATAATAGAAGAATAATTGAATATTTTTGATGACCATTAGATAAAATGGTTTTGATGGATCATATATTGATGACCAAATAAAGTTGTATTTTCAGAATGTTTTAAAAACACATTATCTAACATCTTATATAACGGTGTGTTGAAAAAATGGTTTAAAAAAGAAATATATCATTATTAAAAATAAATTAAGAATATTCATGAGTGTTATTGAGATATGGATCATAATATTTCATTAATGTAATAATAATATTAATCAATCAATATAAATAATGATATTTCTTCAATAATCTTTTACGACATGGTTACATGGGATAATGATATCCTTATAACAACATGGTATTACGTTAATCATTAAATATCACTAAAATAATTAGATTCATGACATAATATTTCAAAGGCAGTATATACACCTGATTCTAAAATATTGGTGCACGACATAAAA
This sequence comes from Viscum album, assembly GCA_963277665.1. Taxonomy (NCBI): domain Eukaryota; kingdom Viridiplantae; phylum Streptophyta; class Magnoliopsida; order Santalales; family Viscaceae; genus Viscum; species Viscum album. The sequence continues at coordinate 2,133,034,702 of OY728147.1, read as the reverse complement.
ACTTTCTCAAATAATGATAATTGAGATAAAATAAGTTTACTGATTTAGAATGTTTTAAACATAAACTACATGAGAAAAACATCATAAAATTGAAAATTCATGTGACTATAAATTTATTTTATATCATCTACTAAATAAAATCATGGTAAACTTATACGTGAAAAAATATAATTGAGTTGATTATAAGTCATGTATCTAATTGAAATAAAAGGCGAGATAAAATTCATGTAACTTCCCTCTTGAGTCTCTTCGTACTCATAAAAAAGTTATATTTAATAATTATAATTTTATTATACCATAATATATTTATAATATAATTATTTCTAATATAAAATTTCGTTTTATTATGTATTTATATTACCCACTTGTAAATAATTATATGTTAAAGTCTCATTTTGGGTAACAACTTCTTTGTTCACCAAATCTGTATTAAACTGTTATATTGTTGTTCCTTATACATATATACTTATTTATATAATTCATTAATGATATAAATTTCATGTTTAGTAATAATATATTTATTATAATAATACATTTAATATAGTTTATTGAACATGAATACATCGTTCATGGAGTTAGTAGGGCGTACTTACGCATGAATGCTATTCAAATTTTGTTATCGTTTTAGAAGAATGAATGTAAATCAAATATTGGTATATATAAATATAATATAATTATAGTATAATTTTTATGTATTATATATAATATTGGATCACTAAACAAATCTACAATACTTCGCATGTTTTATGTGAATGTGTAATATCATTTTGAGGGGTCGTAGTCCACACTTCCTCAAATGAAATTATTTTATTTCAGAAAAATGGAAATTAAAAATATTTTCATATTTAAATAATAGAAAAAGTTTAAAATTTAATAATATAATAAATATTTTATTAAAATATAGTTTCCCTCTTAATTTCCATAATGAGAGGAAATAATGGAAATGAATAATCATCGTTTCTTGAGGTGATAATTCTCCGTTCACATAAATAGTATATATGTTACCCATTTGAGGGATGTTTTTGTAATTTAATGTAAAACCATAAAATATAAACATTTTAGTATTTTTTGGATAATGTATTTTATAATAAAAATTTAAAAAGGATTTTTTATTGGGTGGAGAATAGAAATAAAAAAAAATGTCCATGAGGAAGAACATTACATGATATTTAAGAAACTAAATTCGTTTTTCACCAAGGGGGTTAAATGGATTCCATTCTTGTAAAATCATGGAATTTTCACCTATTATTTTTAAAAAATATATAGTGTAATTATAAGACTAGGAGGAGATATGGAATATGATGCTGAGCCCCGAAGATCCGAAAATAATTTCATAAACAACTATTAAAATATTAAATACTGTACACATGAAGTTTTCTAAAAAAAAGTATAATTACACCTACATGCATTCCTAGATCAGAAATATGTGGGCACCATTATATTAAGTGAAATGAAATTTCCATAGGCAGTACCTAACATTGGTCAATCCATGAAAAATACAAAATGTAATTTTTGGATGTATAAAAAATAAAATAAATTATTTTTTAATTTAATTTAATGTTACAAATTGACAGAAAAATGATTTTCATTTTAAAAAATAGTTTTATATGATTTAGGGGTTTTGTCAAAACACTGAAATTTCATTGAATTGAAGAGAAGGATATCTATCTAATGATTAATTACATATCATGGATCAATGATTAATATACCTCTATTATTCATCAACAATGGATCCAATCAACATGTATGGTGTAGTTTTTTTAGTATTCCCTGTATAAAAATTCAAAGATAAACATGGACCAACCCACAAACTGGTGGATCGGTGGTTCGATATATTTTTGGATATTTTATGTTGTGTGGTTCTAAATGGAGAGATAATTTGGTAGATTGTTTATTTATAAATTCTGCATTATAATGGGAAAAATTTGAGACTGACACAAAAAAATGCCAAGGTTAAATTCTCCATGCGTTTTGGTGATTTTTTTCTTCCCTTGTTTTTGGTGTTCCTCATCGTGGTACCATTTTTTTCAGGATTTGACTTATTGAGATTCTATGAATGAGATTGGTCCCCAAAAGTAATTGGAATATGGATTACAGGACATCTAAATGATGATTGTGATTAGAGGATCGTGAATGTGTTTCCGTTTCTAAATATGTAGTATTATAGAACGGTGGAATGCATATGGTACCTGGGGAGATGGAGACTGACAATGTAAAATAGAATAGTGCGGTGCGGAAACCGGAATCGTGTGGGGCATTGCTCAGCCATGGGGCACATGTGGATGAAGAAAATTTGATTTGTGGAATGTGAACCAGTTCTACATTGGCAAGGCACACATGGTTGGGGTGGGTTACATTTGGGGAACTAGAATTGGTTGTGTTCATTTTGGTCGGACAAGTGGTTTTGGGCCACATTTACAGCCAAGTAGCTCAGTAGATCATGGTCCAGTATACCCAAAGTCTAGCCATGTTCGGGACATTTCGGCCAGTGGGTCGGGCCTCATCTGCTAGGTCCGATTGGACCCGAAAGATACTTGGGTCATAATATTTTACAAAACAACCATAAAATTCAAATAATATATCTTTTTGATGATCTGTTTTTAGAATTGGTCCTACTACATAATGATTGTACAGTTTTGATATTATATGTTATTTTTTATGGTTTTGTTAATAAAACATAATGGATTAATGATTTGGTTTTCCAGGAACATGTAGGTAAAATGTGGATTGTCGTGGTTGGTTGTGACTTTGAGACTATGTGACATTCTTATACAAAATTACATACTTAGAATAAATTTCAAACTAGGACTAAATTTCACAGCAAGGCTAATTGTCGAATCGTGATTCGGTGCCGTTATGGATAGTGTGTCATATCATCACTGAGTGTTTTTTAAATTACATCTGACAATCCAGTTTTGTGTACTATAGACTTATACATGTGTGAGTTGACTCTGTATCTTCATTGTGGTATATATCTTGAATATATTTTTTTTATAATTTTATTATTTCATTTTGTTATAATTCATTTATTTTTTTGGTATACTTTATTTATTTCTTTTTGGTATATTTCATCTACTTCCTATATTGTTTTGGGGTTCCCAACCAAGTATTGTTTTACTCACCCATGCACGGGTGCTGCCTGAATGTTTTATGTCTTCTGTAGATGATTGATTAATTGACTGAGTACAATGATGAAAAGGTCCATGTTATTCTTAGAGATACCATATAATCATGATTTGCACTTACGCCTTCAGATAGATGTAATATACCTTTCCCATTAAGTAAGGTTTTCTACTGTTGAGTTTTATGGACATGTGCAATCAAAATTATATAATAATTAGTTTTTCTAGATTATATTATGGACATATTTAACATCTAGTTTTCTATCCTCATAGTATATGTTTTGAATCAAATTGTACACATGCATTGATTACATTGTGTTTTTAAATTTCATCATTTTGGGATTGGAGATGTGTGTGTGTGTGTGTGTAGTTTCATAGGAAATTACTACACATTTTCTGATATTCTTTCTCGGTGCGAGTCAAATTACCCTGGCATATTATATGAGTAATTTTGGTATTCATGAAATGGGTCCCTGTAGAGAAATTCTTGAAATTGTGGTATCTAATAATGTTTGTTCATTTAAATTATTGGGAGTCTGTGAGATCATTTAAGGGATACAATGTAAAGTGTTTAATTTTTTCATTCAATGAATGTATTATAGTGTTGGTTAGTTGGTTGATGAATCGATAAAAAAGGACAATTGCCATATTATTTTTGACTCATTAAATAAAAATACATGTTCATGGGAAAATTATAGTACAAGAATCATATAGGATTTGAGGGTTTTCCATGTACTTTGTTATTCATCTCACTTGGTATAATCAATTGATGGTGGTAAAAATTGTTCAATTCTAGGATGCCCAGCATATAAAGCTATCTAGGATTCATGTGATTGGTCATGAGGTTTATCCACCTATAGATGGGGAATCAATTATGGGGAATGTACCAGAGATGGAACCTCTAGGTTGTTTACCAGCGATTCCACTACTAGTCGGGCATCAGTTAATACCTATGCTATCGTTTAAGGATGCATGCAGTTTCAGTGGATTCATTGTGATCTATAGGTAATGACCTCCATTGTTTTAGGGTGAGATAGACCCCCAAGTAAAAGAGTGTTGGATGAAGGCAGTAACATATGTATTCCCCCTTGTGAGGATGTATTATGAACATATGGTCGGCCTAGACGTGATTCCTTTTATATGTGGAGAGATGGTGGGGCTTAATGACCCACTAACAAGATGAGATGACTATTTCCTAGGAATTCTAAATGAGTCACTTAATAGAGGTGTTCATTCTAGCTATGTTACAATCTGTTGATAAATACAATCTTTTTCATCTGCATCAGGGTTGTCAGACAGTGGAAGAGTACACGCCAATATTTACATGACATTATTAATACTCAACATAAATGGTACAATACATATTCTTCAATTCTCATACCATCGTGTATGGATTATGCAGAGAGATCATGGAATCCATGATATCCCTTAGCATTCAATAATATTTTTGGGTACTAGGTCAAGCTCTGCTAGTCGCTAAATTTATAGTAGTGCAGACATCGGCAGTGGGATCTACAAATGGAAACCATGTAGACAATACTCTAGTTTCAGGTATCCAATAGTAGTTGTGGGGACCCATGCTGGTTAGGTACTCTAGGAGAATCTCCCAAGGCACTAAATCAGTGGTGTAACAACCCATGCTTCCATGGTACGCTTCTATTTGAATAATACAGTAGCGTGTGTTGTACACAACTTCGAGTTCTAACACACACCACAACAAATCAAACTAGCTGTTATGTATAGTAATACCCACTATTTAAAATTTTATAAATTTTATATTTCAAAATGGACTTCATTTTTGGATTCAGAATATCAAAATTATCATAGGGTGAATTTTTTGGTTTTTTTGAAAACATTCAATGTTTGATGAATAGTGAAAAAAACACTGAGTTATAGTGTAAAACCGAATATTTATTTAGATAATTATTTCTTTTATTTAAATTTAATTAAGGTCAGAATAGATACATAATACCTATATAAGTTCAATGTAATTCATTAGAGTTAGTTTAGAATAATTTTAGATATATAAAAATTTTATTGAACTTTTCACAGTCTTTTACCCACCTCCTAGGAGAATTTGGAAATTCACATAAAATCTAATTTTACTACTTATGTGAGTGGAATTTTGAAAATCTGAGAGACATGATTAATATCAAGGAGTAAAATGTGGTTTAATGAGATGAATAGAATGTTTGGTGAATAGTAACTTTTTAATTTTATTTTCCACTGTTAAAAGTAAATAGGGTAATTAAGGGTATAAATCATATTAATATATCCCTAAAACTTGTCTTAATTCTATTTGACAAGTGAATCTAGACCAAAAAAACAAAGCAATAAAATATTATCATTTATGTCCACTTGGAGTAGATTAGGACATTTATTATTATTTAATTCAAAGAAGAGTCAAAATAGATAAAATCCATGTTTAATAACAAAATCATTTTTAATATAGTGTTATACATACGATAAATATGATTATAAATATTAATAATAATGATAAAAATATTTCATACATAATGGAATTTTATATATAATATTTTGACATTAAATAATTTAATTTTATTTATGACACAATTGTTATGTAGTAATTATCTAATTAATGAAATATTAAAATAATTGATATTATAAATATCAAAATATAGATAATTTTTGACTTTTTAGGAATTCCACTAATTTTATATCTTAATATGACATATTATGATTGGTTATATAAATTTTTTTCATGTAATAATGGTTTTATTAAATTATCAAAAACAAAATACCCAATAGTTTGAAAATTGACATAAAAGTGTTTTTAAAACAAATATTATATTATTAATTGATATTCTTTTCCTAAAATTCTAAGGATCAAGAAACGGATTATATATAGATAGTAGCATCATTAAGGGAAAACTTGGGGTTCTTATTGAGGTATACAGTATGTTTACTAACTATATAATATAATCTTACAAAGAGACATGGTAAATGTGAAACTATTTAAATAAGAGTTAAATATTAATAATAAGGTTAATATAGTTACCCAAACATTTCTAAAATCTATTGGTTAAAAGGATTTCTACCAATAAATACCAAAACATTTAAATAATCTAATTTTTACCCATTATAAACTGAATATGAATTTATTAAAAAATAATATTTCTAGGTTTTCCAAGGGTACCCCTCACCCCACTTATAAAAGGGTACTCCACCTTCTCTCTAATTTACACCTTCAAATATTTTTGGCTCGACCATAACCTACCCAAATAATCTCCCAACATCCTTCAATTAAACCTAGAGGCCTTATTTTGATCAGAAATCCATCATAAGGAGACCTTTTGATCAAATCAATAGGAAGAACCCTAAGAAGATGTGATGTTTTCACCACCCTCTTTGAAGTTCCTTTCTTCTTCAACTTATTATTTATTTGATATTTCCATTATAAAATAATAACTCCATTATAATTTATATACTATGAAGTTATTATAAATATGGTACATCAATATTCAGAATTCAATCCATTCTTTGAATGAAATGTCACCATACGTGTGTACGTACAACCTACCACCTCCATGTCGTTGTGTAATAGTTATTCAATAAATTATTATATTAATGGTTATAATAATGACGTTTAATTCGTGTAAATAATAAGTATAACATGGTAATGATTCTTTATATATGATATATCATCCAGTTATATAGGATTTTAATATCAAAAGAATGATATTATCGCTCGTGCGTACGTACGGACTACCATCTCCACGAATGCGATGAGATTCATTCCCCATCGTATCCAAACAAGTATAATTATGATTTTATGATTATAAATAATATTTAAGGACTTAATATAATTCTGTATATTAATAAGATACAACCTATCCATTAAAAACACGACTTATGTAACAAAATATATAAAAGAAAACGAGTAAGTTAACACCCGAAACGGAAATAATACTCAGATATTATTAACAAAGAAATGTTAAAAGATCATATATGATATTAGATTAATGTATATTATTCTTTTATAATTCAATAAAAATTATTTCACCATTATAAAGGAGGATAACCTACCCTCTACAATGGAAAATATACAATATAATGGGTTTCTTATCTAACTTTTAATTCCGTGAGATTTCTATTGTGCACCACTTATTTATTTCATGTGGTGTGTGTACAGTACATGTTTGTATTCATTGTGTAATATACATTAATTCATGGATATTTACATAATCATTTTATTATAATTATTTCTTGGGTGTTTGTTTCGTTTGTTACCAAATAAATAAGGGAATTTCAAATTTCCATTTCCACTCATTCAGCTTTACGCATACTTTATTGATTATTTTACTCCTAGATTATGTGTGGATATCTATTAATTTGATTAGTTAATAATTTACACTCCCCATTCCTTGGATATACTATTGGTACACATAATCACTCCAATGATAAATTCTCATGTCATCGGTATGAACATGATAAGAGTAGTTTTTACTCAATCTCCATTTGTTGAGTTAAACATCCAATTCATTTGTGTGGTTTTTACAAGAATATGTGTGAATGTAAATTGATTGTTTTACACTAAATATACAATAATATTGAGTGTATTAATATTTGTCTCATATAATTATTTCATTTATTTATCTTTAAACTAAGGACACAACCTTTATGAGAGATTTCATCTCAATTTACTTTCCATTGAGACTCCTTTGTTTTTATACACCAAATCACTTTTATATGGTGTATATAAAACACATTTACATAGTATATCATGAATCCCATTATTCTCATGATATTAAAATGTTTTTATTACCTCAATTATTATTTTTCATGTTTTTGTCTTTTGGTTAGGAACTCTAACAAAAATATCATTTTAAAATGTTTTATAGATTTATTATTCTAAATCATTATAATTAATGTCCATGTTTTAAAAATGGATTTAAGTATTTATTTATATGGAAATTAAAGTTTGAAAATCAAAATTACTTTTAGAATTTTCAATGTGGTATGGGACACATTGATTCAAAAATATATTTTAAATGTCTTCTTGAAAAATATTTTGACATTTAAATGTTTTCAAGAAAAAGGGGGATATTTCTCTCAATAGATTGTTTATTATTTTAATAATTTTCAATATCCTTCATTATTCTTGATTGAGGTTAATAAAATACAATATAATCTTCTATATTTTATCAAATGAGTTATGTTTTACTGTGGAAGTGATATTATTATACCATTCAAGGTTTGTGGTTAAAGTGTTGATATTTAGTATGATAGTTCTAATATGAATGTTTATGTTATGTTTCAAAATTTTCATATGAAGAATTAATTGGACTTAGTAAGTGATGGGTAGAGCCCGCTATAGCTCCTCCATGCATCGGTAGGTCTAACGAAACAAACTAGTGTCTTTCCACAAGGCCTTGCCAAAATCTTATTTGTAGTATTGGCATGAGACCTTGACTATGTGGTTATGATAATCTGTCATTATGCATTCCATCATTATGAAAGTTGTTATTCATATTGTATGTGGTTATTCGACTAGTATAATATCTATGTGAATAAGTAAATAGAATTATTTCATTTTAACTTTTCCATATTATACTGATGTTCAGGTTTAAAAGTGGGTTGTTTTATATATACATTTCCTAAAATGATTATGCTTATTTATGAAAGCATCCTATATATTGTTATCCTTACTGAGCATATGATCTCACCGATTTAAATTTTTTATTTTTCCCAGGATGTATAGAATTAATTTATGAATAAACTACATGGATAGTATTAGGGGATATGAAGACAAGATGTTGTTGTAGTTATTTTTACTTTATGATGTAATGTGAGACTTATAAATATATCTAGTGTTTCCAAGACTACTAAACTACTATGTCTCTCAAAACGTGATCTATTGTGATCATGCCCATGTTATGTAATAAAGCACTGACTCTAGGTAAATATTAATGGAGTGTTACCGTTGGTATCATAGGATGTTTATTACTAACCTTGGAAACTATATTTAGATAAACTCTGATTAGAGCACATAGCTCAATGACTACCATTGTTGATTAGTATAGAATAAAATCCTAGAATTTTGGTATTTTATACATTTTGTGAGTTTTCTAATCAATACATCCCTCTGCGGATATGATTAGGTAGAGGATTCTTTGGCACAAATGTACCTAGGGGTCAAACTGGAAAACACCACTTTGAGCTATACTCGAACGGGAATTGGTGCCTTGCAACTGTCTTTGCTGCACTCTTGGCTACGACCCACCTGGGGGATATGAATAGGATAATTTAAATTTTATTTACATACCACTTTGATGTATTTTAATATAATATGAGAATAAATTACCTTGGTTAATCCTAAGGTGTTTCAAATTGAGAATATGGTGTCATGATGTTCTTTAAATGAATTTATGACTACTATTACTCACACAATTCTTTCTGGTAGTAGTCAATGGATGGAGTTGAAAGAAGTCACAGTAACTTTCAGAAGGATGTAAAAGGTGGGAACAGTGGTGTAAATGAGAAAGATAAAGGATTTTTGATTGGCGTAAAAGATATCATGTTCATGCCAAATATGTTTTCCAAAATTAAGATCAATAACATATATATAATCCAACTATCGGACTCAATAATGAAGAGAATGGTGATGAATGATAAGATCTCTAGTAGTGGATACCATGGAGAAAATAATCAAAAATTCTTATCATGTAGGAAAAGTAGAAGGAGACACCCAGGAAATTGTCTCAATAGAACAAAGAAATGCATTACGTGTGGTAATGAAGTATATAATCAGATGAATTGCCGAGGAAAAATGAAGAGTATTATGGAATAAAATAAAAATGGTCCCAAAAATCCATTTATAGTAATTTTTCATAAATTTAGGAGACCTGGACATTACCTGAGTGAATGCCCTATTCTATGGGATATTTTCATGGTCAAAGAAGAGGTTATGTGGAAATAAATTTTTGGAAAAATGTTTAAATGTATTAGTTCTCCTTGTTGATGGGATTAATTTGGAATAATTTCCTCTGGTATTTGTAATCCTTCAGTTTTCCAATGTGATAATGATATATGAGGAAGACATATCTTTTCCCTTGTGTATATAGTTATAAATAACCATTTAGTTTTTTATGATCATTGGGTTTGAGGCAATGACAAGTTATTATATTTTGTGATGAAAATGCAATGTATGAGATAACCTTTCTGGTTAAAATTATGTGATGGTTATTTTGAGGAATATATCACATTTTGTTAATGTTATAAAATATATATTTTGAAAGAGAACCACATGCAGACCATGTGACAACACGTCGCGTCAGAAAAAGTTGTGAGAATGGACCCCACAACCAAAGTGCGACTGGAATTTATCATCTACCATTGGACTACGTGAAGTCTCTGATTAGTGTGATTAATTGTTCTGAGTTAAATGATTTTATTGATCAGTAATAAGTTGATTTGGGTTCTTATGTCTTATCAAATTAATACCCTTATTATAGGATAATGATTTGGTGATTAAGTGATAAATGATATTTTGGATGATGTTCGCTTTATTGGGAGCACTATATGACCAAGGAAACTAGAAAACAATGGGATTTCATTTGAGGAGTAATGTTGTATTTTTATCTATGTTATTATTGTGGATTTATAGTGATTTGGGTTATTTATGGAAATTATTAACCTATAATAGAGAATATGTGATTAGGTTAATTACTTTTATGTATGTGACTTTAAGATTAGTTTATGTCATTTGGAGATACAATTTAACGTGGAAGACAACATAACCAAATTCAATGATGTTTTAGGATTCAATATTAGTTTGGATTATATTGAAGGATTTTGAGGACAATTGTTTATTGAATGGTATTTATTTAACATTGGGGTATTGTTGGATTAATTTTAGAAATTAAGATTAGTGTTTTTTTCTCTAATGTAATATCCTTTTGGGGGTTCATCAGATCTTGTACTAACCGTTTTGGTTTTGATTATTCTCTAAAGACAAGGTAAATATATATAAAATCCTTCGTGGATCATCTGATTCTATAGAATTTAATTGTATCTCTTTTAGAGTGACCAAGTCTTCTTGAATACTCATAGTTTAGAAAAAATGAGGTAGTGGTGGAAATTTATTAAATAATGAAACTATACTTAAAAATTATGAATATATCTTTATTTTGGTAGTCAATATCATAATTTAATTCCTCATATTTATGTAATGCAACATAAAAACATGTTTTCCATATACTTTTCGTATTGGGAAACTAATTAATGTTTGTCCCCTCACATGTTTTTGCCTTTCTTATTGTTAACTTTTCCTGATCATGTTTTCTATCCCTCTTCATCAGAACATGACACTTAGTTTAGCTTCCATATTTATGTTTTCCTACATGTAATCCTAGTATGATTTATCTTGGATGACCATTGTACTCATCTTTCTTTCTTTCAAGGTGACAGTTTTATTGAATCTTTTTCTAATGTCGGACATTCCATTATATTCACAAGCCCAATTTTAAAAATTTTGAGGACGAAATTATTTGAAGAAAAGAATGTAACACCCCAAACTTCTACGGTACGCTTCTCTTTGAATAATATAGTAGCGTGTGGTGTACGCAATTTCGAGTTCTAACACACACCACAACCAATAAAACTAGCCTTTATGAATATTAATACACAAATTTTGAAATTATAAAAATTTTATCCTTCAAAATGGACTTCATTTTTAGATTCCGAAAATCGAAATAATATTAGGATGAATTTTTTGTATTATTCGAAAAACATTCAATTTTTTATGAATAGTGAAAAAACACTGAATTATAGTTTAAAACTGAATTTTTTTTAAATAATTATTTATTTCATTTAAATTAAATTAAGTTAAAAATAGATACATATTAAATATATAAGTTCAATGTAATTCCTTGGAGTTAGTTTAGGATAATTTTATACATATAAACATTTTATAGAACTTTTCACCATCTTTTACGCACCTCCTAGGAGAATTTGGAAATTCACATAAAATGCAATATTACTACTTCTATGAGTGGAATTTATAAAATCCAAAAGACAAGGGTAATATCAAGGAGTAAAATGTGGTTCAATGAGATGAAAATAATTTTTGGTGAATAGTAACATTTTACTTTTATTTACCACGGTTGAAAGTAAATATGGTAATTAGGGGTACAAAAGATTTTAATATCACCCTAAAAGATGTCCGAATTATATTGTACAAATGTATTTCGACCAAAAACATCCTTAGGAATAAACTATTATCATTGTGGGGCAATTGGATTAGATTAGGACAATTATTATTATAAAATTCAATGAAAATTTAAAAAAGATAAAATCAATGCTTATTAACTAAATCATTTTTAATATAGAGTTATACATAAGATAAATTCAAATATAAATATTCATTAATAAGATAAAAAGATTTCCTACATAATGGTATTTTATTTATAATTTTTAGACATTAAAAAGTTTAATTTATTTTTGACACAGTGGTGATGTAGTAATTATATAATTAATGAAATATTTAAGTAATTGATATTATTAATATCAAAAGAAATGTAATTTGAGACTTTTTAGGAATTACACTAATTATATAGGTTAATATGACTTATTAGGATTGGTTTTATAAATTTATTTCGAGTAAATAATGCTGTAATAAAATTATCAAAAACAAAATACCCAATAGTGTGAAAATGAAAATAAAAGAGTTTTTAAACAAATATTATATTATTAATTTATATTCTATTTATAAAAATACAAGGTTCAGACAAAGGACTTATATAATGATAGTTGTATCATTAATGGACCACTTGGGGGTCTCATGGAGGTATATAGTATGTTTATTAAATATATTATATAAAAATAAAAAGTGACATGGTAAATGTCAAACTATTTAACTAAGAGTTAAATATAAATGATTATGTTAATATAGTGACCAAACCTATCTAAAATCTATTGGTTGAAAGTATTTATATCCATAAACAACCTAATCTTTAAATAATCTACATTGGATCCATTAGAAACCGATAATTAATTTATTATAAAATAATCTTTCTAGATTTTCCAAAGGTGCCCCTCACCCCTCTTATAAAAGGGTAATCCCCATTCTCTCTAATTTACACATTCATAGCCTTTTGGCTCGGCCAAAAACTGCCCAAATATTCTCTCAACTTCCCTCACTTCAACCTAGAGTCCTTCGTTTGATCATAAATCCAACTAATGTATCCCTTTTGAACAAATCAAAATTAAGAAACCGAAGAAGAGGTAATGTTTTCACCACCCTCTTTCAAGTTCCATTCTTCTTCAACTTCATCATTCATTGTTATTTCCATTATAAAATAATAAATCCAGTATATTTTATATATTTTGATGTTATTATAAATATTTCAATAATATATTCAGTATTCTATCGATCCTTTGAATGACATGTCCCCATACGTGTGTACGTACGGACTACCATCTCCACATCATGGTGTGTTTGTTATTCAATACATTATTATTTGAATTGGTATAATAATGATATCTAATTCATGTAAATAATAAGTATAACATGATAATTATTTTTTATATATGATATAAACTCAAATTATATATGATTTTAATATCAAAATAATGATATTATCGCTCGTGCATACGTACAGACTACCATCTCCACAAACGCGATGAGATTCATTCCCCATCGTATGAAAACAAGTATCATTATCATTTTATGATTAAAAATTATGATTAAGGACTTGATATCATTCTGTATATGAATAAGATACTACATATCCATAAAAAAAACGACTTATGTAACAAAACATATAAAAGAAAATGAGTAAGTTAACACCCAAAACGACAATAGTACTAAGATATTATTAACAAAGCAATGTAAAATGATCATATATGATATTATATTAATTTATATGATTCTTGTATAATTAAATAAAATTTATATCACCGTTATACAGGATTCTGAACTACCGTAGACCAAGTAAAAAGTACAAAATAATGGGTCTCTAACCTCACTTTTAATTCTGTGAGATTTCTATTGTTCACCACTCATCCGGCATTATGCATACGTCATTGATTATTTTACTCCATGATTATGTGTGGAATCGCTATTCATTTTCTTATTTCTTAATTTCCACTCCCCATTCTGTGGATATAAATTTGATACACATAATCACTCCATTTATAAATTCTCAAGTCATAAGTATGAACTTGATAAGAGTAATTTTTACTCAATCTCTTTTTATTGAGTTAAACATCCAATTCATTGGTGTTGTTTTTACAAGAATATGTGTGAATTTCCTTTTATTGTTTTACACTGAATAACCAATCATATTTAGTGTATTTATATTGTTCACACATAATTATGTCATTTATTTATCCTTATCATAATTATAAAACCTTTATGAGAGATTTCATATCAATTTATATTTCATTGGGACTCCTTTGTGGTTATACACCAAATCACTTTTATATAGTGTATACAATGTAATTTGACATAGTATATCATGAACCACTTTATTCTCTTGATATTAAATTTTTTTTATTAACTCAATTAATTGTATTCAAGTGTCTCTTTTTTGGTTAGAAACTCTAACTAAAATATCAATTTAAAATGTTTTAAATATTTATTATTCTAAATAAATATCATTAATGTCCATGTTTTAAAAATGGTTTTAAGGATTTATTTATATGGAAATTAAAGTTTTCAAATATAAATTCCTATTAAAAGTTTCAAAGTGGTATGTAACACTTTGATACAAAAATCAATTTTAAATGTCTTCTTGACAAATAGTTTGACTTTTAAATTTTTTCAAGAAAAAGGGGGATATTTCTCTCAATTGTATGATGATTATTTTAATATAAGTCAATATCCGTCATTATTCTTGAATGAGGTTAATATGATTCAATTCAATCTTCCATATTTTATATAATGAGTTATGTTTTACTGTGGATGTGCTATTATTATACCATTCATGGTGTGTGGTTAAAGTATTGACATTCCGTTTGATAGTTTTAACACGATTGTTTATGTTAGATTTCATAATTTTCATATGAGGAATTCATTTGACTTAGTATGTGACGGGTGGAGCCCGCTATAGCTCCTCAATGCATCGGTAGGTCTTATGATACAAACAATTGTCTTGGAACAAGGCCTTGACAAAATCTTATTTGTACTCTTGGAACGAGGCCTTGACTATGAGGTTATGATTGTCTAGCATCATGCATTAAACCATTATGAAAGTGGTTACTGATATCGCATTTTCTTATTCGACTATTATAATATCAATTTAATTAATTAATTAGAATTATTTCATTTTATATTTTCCATATTATACTGAATTTCATGCTTAAAAGGATTTGGTTTTAGTTTTACATTTCCTTAAATGTTTATGATTATTTATGAAAGTTTCTGGTATATTGTTATCCTTAACGAGAATCTGAGCTCACCCCTTTCAATGTATTATTTTTCCTAGTATGTGAATAAGTAATTAATGAATGACCTATAGGGATAGTATGGGGGGATATGATGACAATATGTTTTTGTAGTTTTTTTACATTATGATGTAATTTAATACTTATGGATATATGTAGTCTTTCCAAGACTACTAAACTAATCGGTCTTTTGTGACATGATATTTTGTGATCATGACAATGTTATGTAATAATTCACCGACTCTGGGTAACTGGGGTCGGTGCATTACAAGTGGTGTTAGGTTCTTTTTGTAAATAAAGTCAGCTAAAGTATAAACTATGTGACTTGTGCCATAATTGGGGACATCTGGAACGAGATTACCTGAAACGTCATATGAATGATCAAGAGATGGTCATTTTAATACTGAGACAGTGCCACTGGTAGGATCATATTCTTCACCAAGGTGGAGAATGTGGACGAGGATCATTTAGGGTAGTATAATGTGGGAGGAGGTTATATGAATTACAAACAACGTACCTATGTGATCCATGGTAGGCTTAGGGAGATGGTGGATAGAGAAAAATATAGCATTAGAAGATGTATTTTTAGTTCCATGAGAATTCATGGAGGATTTGATGTTATATCTGTATCTTTTCCACTTTAGATACAATATTTATTGAAATAAATTCCTGTAATTATTTTCATTCCATGACCACTATCCGTGAATCAGAGATTCCACTGGAATGATTTACTCAACACTTATGATGGAGAATTCTATTTGTGGGGATTTAATGATCATCCACTAGTGTTAGCATTTTGATCATAATATCGGGGGAGAGAGTTTCATATTGGATATCTTGGTAGTGACGTTGATCCCTTACTTCATAATTCTCTATATGTACTGGTTATCCATAATCCATTCTCAAATTGACTATTTTAGGCATAATGTTTTGTGCTTCCATTTTAGTGGGACAAGGTTATCTATTTTCACTGAAAAATGAATCCCACAAAGCATAGGATGGTTTCAAACATATCATGGTATAGTTAACCACACAATAGTTGGCTAGAATGACCCTCATTTTAGTGGATGATATGTGTCCCAAGGTTCCTGAAATGGTGGAGGAATATAAGGACATCATTCCTAAGGATATTCTATGATTACCTTCTCACATAAAGGTATAATTCTGCATTTATATATAATATGGTAAGACACATAAAACTATATCTACCTATCAGATGGCCCCTGCAAAGCTTCATGAGTAGAGGGTACAGCTGAAGGATCTGAATAGAAAGCACTTTGGGAGATGATGTGTTTCACCATGATGATCCACATTTGTTTATAAAAAGGTATATGAGGTATTGAGGTTACATGTGGACATTTGGAAGCTCAATAGGGTGACTATGAAGAACATGTTTCCACTACCTAGGTT
This sequence comes from Viscum album, assembly GCA_963277665.1. NCBI lineage: Eukaryota > Viridiplantae > Streptophyta > Magnoliopsida > Santalales > Viscaceae > Viscum > Viscum album. The sequence continues at coordinate 2,133,017,762 of OY728147.1, read as the reverse complement.
CGATGAATTCTTCAATTAGTTGATAGGGGAATAATTTTTTTTAAAGATAGACCTCATATCTTGATATCACCATCTTCATGTATGGGGAGAGGATATACTTAAAATTGATTTAAGATGATGTTACAACCAAAATGAGTGCATGGTGATGACATTAAACATGAAGAAAACCCTATATGTGTTAATGAGACTAATTAAATGCACCTACCAACCATACATATAATATTTTGTGGTTGTATTCATTGATGACATCTGAGTGTGCTCGACATCAGAAGAGGAGCAGTTGATACACTTGAGGATGGTCATGGACACACTCTATGATCACCAGCATGACTAGAAGCTCTCGATGTGTTAGTTATTTATATGATTGGTCAATTTTAAATAGAAATATCATTTATGAGGATGGGCATGTAGTTGATCCAGAAATGATAGAGGCATTTCTTTTGTGGGAGCCATTAAAGAGTGTTTTCGAGGTGTAGAATTTCAGTTTTTTGGATGGGTACTATCATTGGTCTATTCCAAACATTTCCATATTAGATTAATCCTATAAATATTTTACATGAATGAATAAAACATTCAAGTGGAAGAAGATGCCATAAAAATATTTTCGACAGTGGAGGTAGAGATTGGCGAGCGCTACGATCATGATATTTCCAGAGGAGGGTGTCAAGTAAATGGTTTTTTGGGATGCATCAAGGACTGGTCATGGTAGAGTCCTGATGAAATGGAATGTGGATGTTTCATATGACCCATGATTGCATAAACCAGTTGATCAGAACATTTAAACACATTATCATCTACTCTGACACATAAGTCTCGTGTATATCTAATCTAAAAACGATCTGAATATGAAACTATGGTGATGGAATGTTTTCTTCAAGGAATATGAATTTGAGATTATCTTTTTTCTTGGTTAGGGTAACGTGGTTGAAAATGCTCTCAACATGAAATGTAGTTTGTAGATAATGAGAGATGAATCATAGATGTTTGACTCATTGTGGATATCATTTGTGGTTGGAGATGGATTAGCATACCTCCAGTAAATGGTTGTCACCCTCCACTAATATAGCTATTCTGGTAGACACAACATTGAGATATGATATGTGCATCATTATGTGCTCAGATTCCCACATGGGATGACCCTGATAAATATTTGAATGGTGCGGAGCATGTCATTCAATTCGGAGGACACACAGTTGTACACATGTCTTTAAAGGAGTAGGTATAAGGTCCTGGCCATAGAACATTCTTCATATTGAATTAAATTAATAATTCATATTGGAAATATTTTCAGGATTAACATTTTAGAGTGTTAGGACATAACTATTACATCTCAAAAGATGTACAAGGTAGAAACTTCTACACAATTTCTATTTTTTTTAACAAAACATGAACTCTTAAAAAAATATTCATGTCTACTTCCATTTTTAAGACAACATGACTTTTCCATGATCAAATCCTTGACCCTATTCCACATTATGTCCTATGAAAAACATTTCAAAAACTAGTGATGAGCATAAAAAGCTTAGTAAGGGATACACAAAGAAGGAAAACTGTTAGTTTTTTAAAACAACAAGTAAACCATGAATACTTTTACATAAGTAATACCTTTCACCAATATGATGTAGTAAATAATATAAACTGAATAAAAGATCATTACTTACCATTTTTGTAACCAAAAGATTACCATAAAACCCATATAAAGAACACATAACATATAAAGGTAACTTGGGACATAATCATACATAAATTGAATAGCCATATGGTCGACTTCCACACATATCACTAAATGGAATAACCCTACGACCGACTTCCATACCCAATGCATTGGAGGTTATAACGTAACCACCAGTCCTAGTATTCACGGCAACACCCATCATTTTATTTATCATGTAAGCACCTGTCATATGTCCATGTACCATTATAAAATCATATCACATAAAAAAATAAAGGAAACAAAACATTTACACATTTCAATCACAATATATCACTTAAATATATTGACATAACAAAACCATTTTGAAATCCATTTTCAATACCAAAAAATACAATAAAGATTATAAGCTATCTATTTACTTTTAAAAACATTACAACTTTTTGAGGAAGCCAATGATCAAATTAAACTCACGGTGGAGGAAAAGGTCATTGTCAATGCGTATGTTAAAAGAAAAATTATTTTTTGTCATTTAGAAAAACGCTTCGTAGAAAAAGATTTCATTTTTAATGAAATGAAAATTCAAAGGTTTTTATACAGAATATAAAATAATTTCTTCTATTATAACAAAATATGCCTCAATGAAAGGAGATTGAGACGATGTCCCTTACCTCGTGTACGACTTGACTAGATCGTTCTTTAATAACTTGAATAATAAAAAAAATTCCATTAATCAAGAATTATATTAATAATTTAGATATAATATATATCATATATATCCACTATATACATGTATTTATAATATTACATAACATTTAGAGGTAAGAAATGAAATGCACCATTAATGGAGACGACAAGTCGTACGTACGTATGAACACTACTTTCATTTGTATTTCTTATTTTAATGGAAATAAAACATTATGATACATAGTTATATTATAATTCCAGTATAACATCATATATAATATAATTAAAACTATCCTTTATACATCCAATATTAGGCATTAATGAGTCTCATGAATTTAAGGGGGCGGTAGTCCGCACTTCCTCAAATGAGATTATCAGATTTACCCACTATGGAAACCATAATGTCTTGATATAATTTGGAAGTTATAAAGAATAATGAAATCATATACATAATATATTTCAAATATAAAAATATATCAATCATAATGGCCACCATGAAAGGTGGTAAGATGTAATGGAACAATCATTGTTTCGTGAGGTGTTAGTTTCCCATCCATAGAAACATTATTTTCTTCATCTATTAGATGGAGTTGTGTGTAAGTGTAGTTAAAATCATCTTATAAAAACATCATAGTATATTGAGGATACTGGTGTTGTTACAAAATAATGAAATAAAATGAGTTTTGGGGTTGGATATGTAAAATAAATTAAAACAAATTAAGAGAAATGGTTACCTTTAATTTGGGTAACTCCCTTTGGTTTGAACCAAAGGACTTGTTAATGTTCCTTAAGCCTAAGGTAAGGCTTCTAGAAGGAGGATAGGGATGTTGGAAGCTCAATTAGGCAGAGTTTGGATGTTAAAAATTGCTTTAGTGGTGTGAGTAATTGGTTATAAGTGGTATCTTTTTATAAGGGGGAGGAGAGGTTCTTTACGAAAGTGTGAAAATATTATTTTATAATATAATTATATTTTGTTTTTAATTGTCCAAAAATCATTATCGTCGAAGATATGATGAGTCATGGTCTAAATAAAATCATCCAATTAGAATTGGGAATGTTTTGGAAAATATTTAAATAATTATAATCTTATTTATTTAAATCATTGATTAATGAGATAAATACTGCATCATTATTATGTCATAAATAATTTAATTGATTTGATGTCTACAAATTATAAAAAATTTACATGATATATGAAACCATTTTATATTTCCAAAGAATATTTATAGTCGAAAATAGGACTTATATAACACCATATAAAAATTAATTACTATTTTTTTATTAATGTCAATTTTGTATTCACATTAAATTAATCAATCTAAATTGTCATTATCACTCCCATGTGGATCAATCGGGTCCCAAAATTGACCCAAATATGCCCATGGTCGTATATGACTTAACCAATAATGTTTAGGCAAGTGTTAATGTAATTTGGATTTATTATAATATTCTTTTTACAATGAACTACCATATTTACCTTTAACTGCGGTAAATAAAAGTTAGAAGTTATTATTCACCAAAAAATATTTTCATATTAATGAACCAAATTTTACTTATTTATAACAACCATGTATTTCAGTTTTTTGAAATTCAATTCACAGAAGTGGTAAAATTTAATTTAATGAAAAAAAGTCAGTTTTTTTAACTACCAATAAGTGGTTTCACTATTCATCAAAAATTGATGTTTTTCAGAAAAAAACCAAAAATTAAGCCTAAGAATTATTTGATATTATGAATTCAAAAGTGATGTCTATTTATCTAAATTCAAAACATATAAGTGGCATTAATTAATTTAAAAATTAATTCCCATTGTTTAAACAAATAACGTATTTTTAAGAATAAATAACAATCAAAAGATTGATACTTGTTTATATCCAATTTCAAAGTGAAATTAATTATAATGACAGAAATTGGATTAAATGGTAAAAATATATTCTAATTACACTTTAAAACCAACTAAAAAATTAATCTAACCATATAAATAAATTAGATTAAAACATAGTTTTGAATTAAAATACAATATTTTCACTACTCATTAAAAAATGATCTTTATCGGAAAATTCCCAAAATTTTCAAAAAGTAAATTTTGATTTCCCCATTCTAAAAAGGATTTTATTTGGTAATATATAATTTATTAATGTAACCAAAAATATAATTAACGAGGGTTCACCATTAAAAGTGGATAAATCGTCCTTTTAATGTAGAATATGCTTAAAATTAGATTCATTCACATTATAAGCCTCAAAGATTTATTATATAAATGTATATACATGTATAATATTATTGTAGTTTGCTTTGTTCATTATAGCCAATACAACATCTAGTATTTAAATACCATTTAAAATAATAATATTATATTATTAGTGTGCAACATAAGATTTCAAATAAACTCGTTGTTGCGTATCAGGTACACTATCGAACATAGAAACCCTTTTGAAGTAAAATTATTATTTAATTCAAAAATATTAATATGTATAAAAATATCTTATTCTTCATTTACATGGGATGTTACATCATTCCCCCATTTTCTAAATTGTGTCCTCACAATTTTTTTTCATTTATCAAAATAAGTGGGGGTATTTATCACTCATAGAAATTTTAGATTCACATGATGCCTCTTCAACCATATGGTTTCTCCACAAAACCATTACCTAGTAAATTACCTTATTCAGCAACACCTGCTCTCTACGGTCAAGAATCAAAACTGTTTGTTCTTCATAAGAGAGATTCTTTTCCAACTGAACTGCCTCTGGGTTCAAAACATGAGATGGATCTGGAATATACATTCTCAACATCGAACCATGAAAAACATTTTGTACCTAATATAAAAATGGAGGTAAAGCCAATCAATAAGAAACTGACCCCACTTTCTCCAGAATTTCATAAGGTCTAATGGACCTCTCACTCAACTTTCCCTTCTTATAAAAACACATCACCCTTTTCCACGGAGAAAATTTGAGAATGACATGATCCCCTACCTCAAAAGAAAGTTCCTTCCTCCATTTATCTACATAATTTTTCTGTCTAATCTGACATATTTCATCTGCATCTGAATCAACTGAACTTTATCTCGCATATCTTATACCAATTCTTTTCCCAGAAGCTTCCTTTCACCTACTTCATCCAAAAAGCTGGAGTTCAACAACACATCCAAATATATTGCCTCAAATAGACCAATATGTATACTAGAATGACAGTTGTTATTAGAATAAAATTTTACCAAAGATAGATGTTGCTCCCAAATTCCCTGGTAATCCATCGACCAAGCACGTAACATATCTTCCACGGTCTGAATTGTTAGTTCTGACTGCCCATCTGATTAAGGATGAAATGATGTACTAAAATTTAATTCAGTACCTAATGACATTTGAAGGCCTTTCCAAAAGATAAAATTTAACATCAGATAACGATCAGATACAATGGATAGGGGAACACCATTCCACCTGACTATCTCTTGAACATACAACCGAGAAATTTGATCTAGAGATAATGTATCTCGAATTAGAAGTAAATTATAAGATTTAGTCAATCGATCAACAATAACCCAAATATCATTATTACCATGAGATTTCTTTGGTAATCCCACAAAAAAGTCCTTGTATATATTTTCACATTTCCACTCTGGTAGAGGTAATGGCTGAAGCATTCCTTTCAGTAACTGTCTCTCTTCTTTAACCAGTTAACAAGTCAAACGCTTCACAGTAAAATCATGAATATCTCTTTTCATTCTATCCCTCCAGTAATACTCCCGAAGAACTTTGTACATCTTAGTACTACCAGGATGAACTGAAAAAGGATAACTGTGATCTTCACATAATAACTCATTCTTCAATTGTGAATCACAAGGAACACATAGTCTCTTTCTAAACCTAAAAAAAATAATTATCAATGTTAAATTCAGGAAAATTACCCTTTTGATCCAACTCTACATTTTTCTTTAACTTATTGTCTTCTTTCTGTGCTTGCATTATTCTGTCTGATAGAGATGATTTCAATAACTCCTGAAACAAAACAGAAGATTTTCATAAACCAACAACTTCTATACCAAATTTTATCAATTAAAAAACAAAAAGGATCTTGTTCGAAATGTAACATGGCTAATGAGACATTACATTCTCGACTCAAAGCATCAGCCACTTTATTTTCTTTTCCTGGATGGTAATGGATCATGAAATCATAATCCATGGTCAGTTCTAACCATCTCCTCTTTCTCATGTTTCATTATTTATGAGTGAATATATACTTCAAAAATTTTGAGATCAATATATATGTCACACATCACCCTGTACAAATGATGCCTCCAAATTTTTAAAGGAAAAGAAACAAAAGCTAATTCTAAATTATTTGTAGGGTAATTTAACTCTTCTGGTTTCATCTGATGTGAAGAATAAGAAATTACCATATCATTATGCATTAAGAAACAACCAAGTCCTTACAACGATGCATCGCTGCAGATAACAAACTCACCATTTCAGGATTTTAGTGCCAAAACTAGTGAATTCATCAATATTATTTTCAATTCCTGAAAACAATCATCACATTATTTTTTCTAGAAAAGCATAACACCTTTTCGAGTTAACATAGTCATTGGACTAGATAACTATGAAAAATATTCAACAAACCTCCGGTAATAACCTGCCAAACCAAGAAAACTATGGATCTCGAATATATTTGTGGGTCATGGCCATTCATCAACAACTTTTGTTTTAGCTGTATTAATAGTTTTCCATTTTTTTAAACATTGTGACCACGAAAAGAAATTTTTTTTAACCAAAACTCACACTTTCTAAATTTCCCAAATAATATTTTCAAGACAATCCTTAAATGAATTTCATGCTCTTATTTACTTTTAGAATAAACCATAATATCACCAATGAACACAACCAAAAACATATAAATGATGTGAAAGAAAATTCTATTCATAAGATCCATGAATATAATAGGTGCAATGGTTAAACCAAAAGTCATTACTAAAAATTCATAATGGCCATATCTAGTACAAAACGCGGTCTTCACAATGTCTAATTCCTTTATTTCAACTGATGGTACCCCGAACTCAAATCAATCTTCGAAAAATACTGAGCTCCCTAGAGGTGTTAAAAAATCGTTGATATGTGGAAAAAGACACTTATTCTTAACAATGATGTTATTCAATGCTCTATAATCAATGCAATGTCTCATTGAACCATCTTACTTTTTAAAAAACAATACAGGAGCACCATATGGTGATGTGCTAGATCAAATGAAACCATTATCTAATAACTCTGACAATTGATTCATTAACTCTAAAAGTTCAATTTGAGCCATTCTAAGGAGTTTTTAAAATTGGCTTAGCATCAGGAACTAAGTCAAAAGTAATTTCAACTTATCGATTAGATATAATACCAGGAAACTCATTAGGAAAAACATCAATGTGCTCATTATCACTGGAACATCATTAATCTGAACAGTTCATTTATTTTCAACAATATGAAAAATATAACATTCATTTCCATATTTTACTAGTTTCTCAGCTTCCTGATATGTTATCAACAGGAAGTGTTTATTTTTTTATACAAACTAAATATCATTCTGAAAAGATTCCACTTTAGCTCTGCAGTCAATATTTTCATGATAAATAGAAAGTCAATCCATTCCCAAAATAAAATCAAACTCTAATTGAGGTAGAACAATAAGGTTTGCAAGTAGATTTTTTCCGCACACAAAGACATGAATGTTCTTATGTTTTCTTTTTGTCTCAACATTTCCTCTAGGTGTTTTTAATGTTATTTCTATAGTCATATCTTGAGATGGATATCCTAAATTTACTATAAAATATCTCATTAATGAAAGAATGTGTAGAACCTGAATCAAACAACACATTGGCACATTCTGACCATACAAACATTGTACCTGATACTCGTTTGTTTAATGGCCCACCATCTTCTAATGTAGTTGCACAAGATATCACCACCCCTATTTGCATGTAGTATGGCTACTTTCCCTCAGATGAGTTCTTCGCTGGACAATAATTTTCATAATGACCCATTTCATTACACTTAAAACATATTATCGATGGTTTTTCATTTCCTACATGATAATCTTTTTTACAGTTACGAGAAATATGACCAGACATACCACACTAGAAGCACCTTCTAGACTTCGATAAAAATTCTCCAGGATGGTTTTTACCACTCTTCTCGTAAGTTGGATATTTATTTTTCTTACCTCTAGGATTCTTTGATGAATTATTCCCCTTTTCCTGACAACGAGACCTATTATTCTATTTCATGTCAAAGAACACTTGTTCATCGGCAAACTCAATTTTCACCTTCTCCGCAAATCGAACATTTTTTCAATAAAATTTGAACTGAAGAGAGTAAAATTCTCTTCGATATCGTGGGATTAGTCCGGAGTAAAATTGATTTATCTTAAGATCAATATCTCAGAAGAAATTTGATGCATACCTTGCCAGTATAGTGAATTTTTCTTCATTAGCGGCCACTGAGTCATCTTCCTACCTCAATTCCATGAATTGTTTTTCCATCCTATGATGAACCACCATAGGACAAAAAAATTTCCAGAGACATACCTTTGAATTCATACAAAACAAGAGCATCAATCTCCTCACTATCTTTTATATTTTTTACCATCGACCACCACTGATCGTATTCACCTTCAAAATGGTAAATAGCGAGACTAACCATTTGATGTTATGAACATTCCATAACATAAAAAATCGTTTCTAGTGCTTTAATCCACCCTTCTCCCAGCACAGGGTTAGATGATCCTCTAAATGATGGGGGATGTTTCCTTATTAAATGCTCCACTACTGACATGTTTCTCTGTGGTTGATCTAGAAGATCTTGTGCATCATACCACCACCATTTATAGCCCGAGTCAAGTGTTCCATAACTGCATCAAAATGATTAGTTCTGATTATGACCATCTTAGGTTGCTGATTTGGAAGGTTGTCTTCCTCCTGATGTCATCCCAACAGAGCTACCATGTTTCCTCTACAGAAAACCATTATGAAAATAGAAATATCATAGGAAAATAAACCTGGAAATCTATAAATGCTACATTATCTCGATATAATCCTAAATTATTTTATGGATATTAATTTAACAATATCCAAACTCCTAAAGTTATCTAAACCGGCCTATGATACCAAATTTAAGGACCCGATCTTATAACATACTTAATATTGAATTAAATGAATAATTAACATTGATTATCTTTTCATGTTTAGGTTTTTAAATAGTTAGGCCACAACTATTACATCTCAAAATATTTACAAGGTAGACACTTCTATATAGATTCTATTTTTTTACAAAACATGAACTCTTGAATAAAAAGATTCATCTCTGTTTCCATGTTTAAGACAACATGACTTTTCCTTGATCCCATCCTTGATCCTATTCAACATTATATCCTTTGAAAAACATTTCAAAAACTTGGGATGATCAAAAAAAGCTCAGTAAGGGATACACAATGATGGAAAACTATTAGTTCTTCATAACAACATGTAAACCATTAATACTTTAACATAAGTAATACTTTTAACCTTTATGAAGTAGTAAATACTCTTCACTGGATAAAAGGCCATTACATAACATTTTTGTAACCAAAATATTACCATAAAACCCATAAAAATAAAACATAACATATATAGCTAACTTGTGACATAAACATACATAAATGGAATAACCATACGGTCGACTTACACACATATCAATAAATGGAATATCCATACAACCTACTTCCATACCCAATGCATTGGAGGTTATAATATAACCACCCATCCTAGTGTTCACGTCACCACCTGTCATTTGGTTTATCATGTAACCACCCGTCAAATGTCCATGTACCATTATAAAATCATATCACATATAACAAATATAAAGGAATGGAAACATTTACACACTTAAATCACAACATATCACATAAATATATTGACATAAAAAACCATTTCGAATACCATTTTAAATACAAAAAAATACATAAAATTGTATAAGTTATTTATTTTCTTTTAAAAACATTACAGCTTGTTGAGGAATCCAAATATCAAATAATACTCGCCGTAGTAGGAATGGTCGTTTTCAACACGTACGTTAAAAGAAACATTCTTTTTTTCCATTTAGTAAAACGCTTCGTAGAAAAATATTATCTTTGAATGAAATTAAAAGTCAAAGGATTGTATACATCGTATAAAAGAAAGTTTAGTATTAGAAAAAAAATATGCCTCAATGAAAGGAGATTGAGACGAAGTCCCTTACCTCGTGTCTGACTTGACTCGATCATTATTTAATATCCTGAATAATAAACTAATGTTAATTTCTACATGATTAATATTATTTTCCATGATTATTATTCTTTTATATAACTTATTATCTTGTTCTAAACTTTATTTATTAATTGAAGTTAATAACTTTTGTTTTGTCGATATTTGGCAGTTGAGTAAAATATAACCACCTTATATTTACAAGTTGTCCATGTGGTAAATAGTCCATTATATCCAGAATGATATTTATGATTTCGATATCATATATATAATATATATCCAGTATATACATGTATTTATAATATTACATGACATTTAGAGGTAATAAATGAAATGCACCGTACATGGAGACGGTAAGTCGTACGTACACATGAACGTAAATTTCCTTTCTATTTCTTATTTTAATAGAAATAAAACATAATGATACATAGATATATTATAATTCCAGTATAATATCATATATAATATCATTAAGACTATCCATTATATATCCCACATAAGGCATTAACGAGTAACATCACTTTAAGGGGGCAGTAGTCCACACTTCCTCAAATGACATTATCGTATTACCCACAATGGAAACCATAAAGGCCTTATAAAATTTGGAAGTACAGATGAATAATGAAATCATAAACATAATATATATCATATATAAATACAGTTCCATCGTAATGGAAACCATGAGAGGTGGTAAGATGTAATTAAACAATCATTATTTCGTGAGGCGTTAGTTTTCCATCCACAGAAACATTTTGTTCTTCATACATTAGATGGAGGTGTGTGTATGTGTAGTTTGAATATATCTTATAAAAACATACTAGAATATTGAGGATATTTTTGTTGTTAAAAAAGAAATAAATAAAAAGAGTTTAGTGGTTGGATAAGTAAAATAAATGAAAACAATTTATGAGAAACTATTACCATTTATTTGGGTAACTCCCTTTGGTTTGAACGAAAGGACTTTTTGAAGTGCCTTATGTCTACGATAATGATTATAAGGGGAGGAGAAGGATTTATGGAGATTAATTGGGTAGTAATTGGATGAGAAAAATGGCTTGAGAGGTGATAAGAATTGGTTATAAGTGGTATCCTTTTATAAGGGGGATGGGGGGCTATTTAGGAAAGTGTGAAGAAATTATTTTATATTATAATGATATTCAGCTTCTAATGGTCCAAAAACCATTATAGTAGAATATAATATGTTCCATGGTCTAAATAAAGTCACCCAATCCTAATTGGACATGTTTTGTATAATATTATAATAATTATTATCTTATTTATTTAAAACATTTATTAATGAGATAAATATTTTATCATTAGTGTGTCATCAATAATTTAATTTATTTGATGTCTAAAAACAATAAAAAAATACCATGATAATGGAAATATTTTAATATTTCTAAATAATATTTATATTCGAAAATTGGGCTTATATAACAACATATAAAAATTAATTTCTAAAAGATTTTTGTTAATGTCAAATTTGTATTCACATTAAATTAATTAATCTAAATTGTCATTATCATTCCCATGTGGATCAAATGGGTCCCAAAATCAACAAAAATATACCCATGGTCGTAAATGACTCGTCAAATAAGTTTTTTAAAAGTTTTAAGGTAATTTTGAATTATTATAATATTCTTTTTACCTTTAATTACCTTATTTACCATTAACTGCGGTAAATAAAATTCAAAATATACTATTCACAAAAAAAAATTATTTTCATCTTAATGAACCGTATTTTACTTCTTGATAACAAAAAAGTATGTAAGATTTTTGAAATTCAATTCACCGATGTGGTAAAATTTCAATTAAATGGAAAATACAGTTTTTTTAACTACCACTGCGTGGTTTCACTATTCATCAAAAATTGGTGTTTTTCAGAAAAATACCAAAAATTCAGCATAAGGAGTATTTGATATTCCAAAATCAAATATGATGTCTATTTTTTCAAATTCGAAACATATAAGTGGAATAAATTAATTTATAAATAATTTCCATTGTTAAAACAAATATCATATTTTTAAAAACAAAAAATATCAAAATATTAATAATTGTTTTTGTCCAATTTCAAAGTAAAATTAATTACAATGACCAAAAATGGATAAAATGGTAAAAATATATTCTAATTACACTTTAAAAACAATTAAAAATATTATATATCTACATAAATAAATTAGATTAAAACATAGTATTGAATTGAAATACAATATTTTCACTATTCATTAAAAAATGAACTTTATCGGAAAAATTCAAAAAATTTACACAAAGTAAATTTTGATGTAAAAATTATAATGAAAGATTTTATTTTGTCATATATAATGTATTAATGTATCCAAAACTGTATTTAAAGAGGGTTCACCATTAAACGTCAATAAATCAGCCTTTTAATGTAAATTATTCTTAAAATTAGATTTATTCACATTTTAATCCTCTAACACTTATTGGATAAATGTAAATATATGTATAATAATATTGTAGTTAGTTTTGTTCATTCCTACCAATACAACGGATAGGAGTCTATTACTGTTTAAAATAATAATATTATATTATTAATGTGAAACATAAGATTTCAAAGAAACCTATTTTTTTGTTTTGGGTATGCTATCGAACATAGAAACCCTTTTAAAGTAAAATTAAAATTTAATTCAAAAATATTAATAAGTATAAAAATATATTATTCTTCATTTATTTAGGATGTTATAGTAGGTCTTCAGGGAGCCCCATACACCCTTTTTAATGGTACATTCTACTATGGTAAAGATGTACCAGGACCTATGATGTCAGTTTTGGTGGTCGCGAATGAAGAGGGAAGTGGAAGAATTTGTTTATAGTTTCATCACTTGTGATAAATTGAATGATAAGCACTATTTTCTGGTGGGTAAAAATCAATCCCTTCAGTTTCTATGGTGGATATGGTATTTGATAGAAACTGACATGGTGATAGGTTTACCAACTATGTCACGGGGGAACAATACCATCTAGTTGATCATTGACTGAATCACAAATTCGTCCCTCATCTTAGGGATTTGGGAGCGTTATTCACTAGAGACATATTAAAACCTATATTAGTTAGAGATAGTTTTTATCCAAGGATTTCAATAAAAGAAAATCTCATATCCGGATTTTTTTCTTTACATCTATTTTGATCAAGGGATTTTATGATTCGTTTTTCACTCAACTGTATAGGATCATAGCTTTTCACCCATAGATAGAAGACCATGTTGAGAAGGCCATAAAGGTTCTATATTAGGTATTTTGTTCTTGTATACAAAACATTATATGTATTGGGGAAGATCACATACCCCTGGTGGGAATTGAGTACATCAATATCTGCTATTAAACCATCGATATGGCACCATTAGAGCCCCTGTACAAGTGACCTTGAAGGTCACCAATTTTCTGGATGGACCAATGAGAGTAAAAAATCGTGAGGCCGGAGTTGGTGTATGGGTCTAAAGAGTAGTTTAATGTCATCCATGAGTGGATATATACTGAAAAGATCCATTATTAGACTTTTTATGTATAGTGAAGGATCCCTTTGGAGTTTAAGTATAGAGACCATGTGTTCCTTAGGGTCTCTCATTGACGTGGTATACATGGATTTGGCATGGGGGAGTGCAATCTCCATGCATCTTTATCCTTTAAGAAATACTACTTATTTTTGGAAAGGGGGAATGCCACTTATCTCTACCTCTATAGTTAGCGTGGGTGCACGACGTCCTCCATGAGTCATAAGTAATGAGACACATACATGATCCATCACACATTATTGACTGGGGTGAGTTAGACATTGATGATGGGGATAAATGTGTACAGTATCTTGAAGATATTGATGGTCAATAAGAGATTATTATTTCAGGGTGTTCAATTATTTAGTTTCTCCTTCGGAGGGAGAACAATAATATAAAGAATAATACATTAGAGTAGAGGGCTCAAATTCGTGCTTAGTGCCCTCATTTGTTAGTATAGCATTTTTTTGGATCTTTTGGATGCAAAGCCCTATGGTGGAGAGAATGAAAAATATAGGAATTTATGTGTATTATTTTTTATTGTTACATGGAATTATTATGAGACAAGGCACTGATGTGGAATGTGATTCCATGTCCGGGAGAGATCAGAACAAATCACTGAAAAATATTTAAATATTAAATAACAGATATACACAATTTTCAAAAAATGAAAAATAACTTCTAAATGGATTCCTAGATAAAAAATTATATGGAAAATTTGCATTCAGATTAATAAATTTTCCTTATGCAGGTTGTAGCATTGACCAAAATGGGTTGATTATGAAATGTAATATTAGTATGTTTCATGAAATAAAAAATTTGATGTTTCTTTCTATTTAATTTTAGGTGGTTACACAAAAATATGATTCTTTTTAATTAAAAGTTTCCCAAAATCCATGTTTATCATCATAACCCAAGAATTCCACTAAAATGAGTACATTGATCTCCCACAAATGAGCAATGGAGGATTGAGGATCGACGATGACATGGCCTCCATTCTTCATCACCAAAGGATCTAAAGTCCATGTAAGGTGATGTTTTCTTTATTTTAATTCTGTGTTTATTAATTCGATGATGAATGTATACCATCCCACGAATGTGATGATTTGTTGTTTGATCCATTGTATGATGGGTGTTATTTTTTATTGTCTCGAAATGGGAGATAATCATTGTTATTTAATACACCTTCATTATTCATTCTAACAAGAATGAATTGAGACCAAGATGAAAAAAGGTTTTGGTTTGTTCCCCCATGATATTTTGTGATCATCACCTCACATGTATTGAAAATTATTCACCATTTGACCCTCATAGTCATGTATAATCTTATGGGAGGATCCACGTTTAATCTAACCCCAATGTAATGGCACGATTGATCAGATCCCCAAGGTAGTAAATATATCAACCAAAGGATTGTGGGTGTGTCTATGACTCAAAAAATGGAGATGTGGGGTAATGTTGGGGGCCTAAAAATCCAGGGGAATCGAAGAATGATAGTTCATGTTGAGGCAATGACTGGTGTCATGTGGGAGGTGGCTTAGTCATGCTAAAGGTCGATTGACTGCGTGAGTGGCTC
This sequence comes from Viscum album, assembly GCA_963277665.1. Classification (NCBI taxonomy): domain Eukaryota; kingdom Viridiplantae; phylum Streptophyta; class Magnoliopsida; order Santalales; family Viscaceae; genus Viscum; species Viscum album. The sequence goes on along the minus strand of OY728147.1, from coordinate 2,133,002,073 downwards.
ATGTTGGTGGTGAAGCTACAAGAAATGAAGAGAGGGGGGGGGGGGGAATTGGACCTGGGGGACCGTTTTCATGGGATCGGTCATGATTCCTAATTTACCAATAGAATGTTATATGGGTGAAGGGAATGTGGAAAACAAAAACATCCTACATGTGTGACTGCCAGTCTTGGGTGGGTTAGGTAGACCAGGTCAGACCTTTTAAAAAAATAATATAACTTTGAAACCATGTGTATGTTTTATGAGCCATTTGTGGTGGCAGGACCATTGCTATGAGAGAGTCCTTTGGAAATACTCTATGTATGTTTATGCAGATGTGTAACTAAGACCAAATGTCTTGAGAGGTAGGTTCTCCAAAAATGAATGTTTTATGAGATAAATAATATGGATGGTTGTAGATTTGAGGCTAGAAGACATTTTTAGATTATGTGACTTTTCGAGACTAACTGAATTTTAGATACTATGTGTCTTACCAGGACTATGATTCCAATCAGGATTTACTCTCTCATTTGGACTGTGTTTCTTATCGACAATGGATGTTTTGTGGATTATTTTTTATGAATCTATTATGTGAAATATGTATTTATAACTGGGTGAGAATATTATGTGTCATCATTGTGGTATACATCATATATTTCGTTGTCATAAAATTCATTTATATTTTTCTGGTATTCATCGTTTTTTATTATTTTATACTAAATATATTTTTTCATAGTATACATTTTTTTCATTTTGGTATTATTCATGGAGATTGTTTGTGGTACCAGGTTTTTCTACTGTGTTTTGTTTTACTCACCCCTAAATTGGATTTCTCCCCACCTATTGTTTCATGTACAAATTATAGACACATTGATGGTATCATAGGTGGAAAAATTCTTGGTGGGTTTTAGAGAAACCAAATTGTTGAGGTGTGCTTCTTTGGCATCACACAGCTACCCAATAACTTTCACTTTAGGGAGTGTTTTATATGGACGAATTTAAATAACTTGTGAGTTAGTTTTCAAAGACTCTAGATTTTGGTTGGATTTTATTCAGGCCCAATTTACCTTCCTGTTTTCAGTTTTAGTACAATATGGTTGTTATAATATTGCATGCAATCATTTTTTTATGGGTTTTAAAATTCATTATTCTGGTCAGGGTGATGTTTGTATGTGTATACTTACTTAGAAAAATGAATTCTATTGAAGGTTTATTCATACTCGGTGCTAGTCACTAGCCATTGGCCTATTGGATGCAGTGTTGGGGTAGTCACAACACTATCCACCCTATAATGGGTCATGAAATTTGATCCTAAAGGTAGTACTCAAGTAATAAAAGTGGTATGTTTTGAATTGGATTGGGAAGATAGTATACTAATATATGTGGGATGAGAGGTGTGATTAATGAGATGATGTTGTGGTCTTTTATAGGGTAGTGAAAGGACACACCTAAATGTTTTGAAAACAAGTTCAGTGTAAACATATTTTTACCAAATAAATGTCCTCCAAAATCAACCAAAAACAATTATCCACAGTTCATGATAGAGTCATGTCAATACAATGGATGTAGGATATGTGGAGCGGTCATTTGGTACTATTTTTTATTTGTTATTTCTTTATTAATCTTACTTTTTTCTAAATCATATTAATTAATTTTAATTTAATTCACTATGTTATTTGTCAAAAATATGTTTACATTTTTAAAAATAATAAATTATTATTATTCAAAATATAGAATAAATTTTTACAAATTCCAATCATGTAAGTAGTTGGAATTAATTTGTTTTTAATCGTACATACGTGATTCCATTTATGTTATTTAATTTAAAACAATCTAATCATAACTAGCTTTTATATTCAATTTCAATGTGAAATTGATTATAATGATCTTAATTACATTAGATGAAACAAAAATTCTAATTAAAAAATAAACCCAGTTAAATATATAATTAATCTATAGAAATAAATTAGATGAATTTTGTTTTTAAAATTCAAATTCTATATTTTTAATTATTCATCAAAATTTGAAAGCTCACAGAAATATAAAAACAATTGACAATAACCTAATTTTTATTTTTCCAAATCAGTTATTATTTTTAATTTTACGTATAATGATTATAAAACATAAAAAATGTTTTTATAATTTTATCTCTACAAAAATGTTCTAAATTTTCATAATTAAAAATATATATTTTTATGTGTGAAATTGGATTTGTAAAAATATTATGTTTTTCAAATATATTTTATGCGTATATGATAAAATTCAATTGATTTATAATATATATATCAAATTAATATCACTGAATAACTTTAATTAATTTCAATTATTTGGATGAAATATCATTGTGATAATTAAAATGGGTTTATGTATTTATATTCTCTCTATATTCAATTGGTTGTTATATTGATTTATAATTCATTTGTAACTGATAAATTCAAAATTGAATTTTCATAAGTTAGTTAATACTATAAATAACATTCATTGTAACATATTGTTTATATCTTATTAATTTCAATACTATTATTTATTAAAATATATAATACATTGGTATTAGTCAATCTTACACATACGCAATTCATCGAGGAATGTCATTATAGCATGGTTTTTACTCTAACCTCTATATTCCATGGAGAAAATCATAGCAATTATGATTCATGTACAACAGGGAAACTTGGTGATCCGTATATTGAAATTCAAAAATATTTTTTAATAAAATTTTTTAGTGATTTTTTATATAAAATATATTAAAACTATTTAAAGAATTCACAAAAAATAATTTAAGAATTATAGTGATGATACATTATACTCCCCATTAAATTAATTTCAGCAACATGATTTTTCCAGGTTATCAAACTTTTAATACATTAATTTTCCATTCATAGAAACCCACACCATAAAAACAAACATTGAAACTCCTATAAAAAAGTATGTAATCGAAACATTTAACCAAAGAAACAAATAACTTGATTCCCACAAAAGATATCATAGGTGCGACGTGAAAACATAGATATAGAATAGAAATATAACCATGATGTTCAAGTGGTGAGTGATAAAGAACAAGTATGGGGATAATTTACCAATAAAAAAGCCAAAAATCTAGGATGATATAATGTGGAGTTTTATTTATTGGAAATTAAATAAATAGGATAACATTTTTGGCTTCAAAATACTTCATTTTAAAGATGATTAACATTGACCCAAAAGTAATCATACATGATTTTATTTCCTTTTATATTACACAATCTCACATGTTATTTATTCCCTGATAAATTTTACCTTTATCTCACATAGTAGTATATAAAGGATAATATTTTATTCCTGAATTAATTATAGATCACGAGATCCATGATAATTCTTCCCATATTGGATTAGTTACCATCCACACAAACTGGTTAATATAGGTTACCAAAATTCATAAATACTCATTTAGTGAGATGATAATTTATTCTCACAAACTCAATTGCATGTTTAACATAAACATTACCTAAATTCATAACCAAATAACCCTTATATAATATAATTCCACTTTCATCCTTATATATTATTTTTATTATACCAAATCCATTTTAATGGATTCTTGGTTTCAATCCAGCAATGATGGAATTTTGAAAGTGATTTATTATCCATAAATCCATCTATTGTGGTATAGTCACATGGAACCTCTATAAAGTATAAAGAATAAGATAATCATATGGATTTTTTCTACATGACCATATTTGAAAATACCAACAATGAAGTGGAGGATATTTTTTCCCTAGTTATTGTTATTTAGTTCATCCATTGTGATTGCATAAAATTTTCCTTTATTGCTATCGTAATATATTATTGCTGTTTATAACTGTCCTTAACCATTGGTTTTCTTCCATTTATAGCATAATGAAAATACACATTATATTTGAATGATTTAATTATGAGAGGTGAATTATTTTGAAAATTCTATTTATTTCCATTACCCAGACATTGTTCCACTAGATGGCCTTGCGTTCCCCACTTAAAAAAATTTATTAGTTATCTTTAGGAAATTTACTCGATGATTCTATCAATATTTGAAAATAATGTAAATAAAATATACCTCTCACCATAATATTTAGTTGTTCTATTGAATTGAATCCTTATTTTATAATCATTACCATAATATTGATTAGATGATTAAATATTCATTTTTTAGAAGATTTTTGGTAAGTTAATTACTGAATAATAATGTCATGAAATAATCCCAATTCAGGGATTCAATTTTATATTGTTTCCTCATATTCATGATGATGTTCCACCAATTCATCGCATCACATTTCAATAGATATGTTCCCAACATCACTATTTGACATTCTAAATAATGGATAATGGAAAATATCTTTTTAGTCATACATATCCATTTTTCAAAAACATGTGGATAATTAATTAGACTAAAATAATATTGATGTTTCTATACAAAGGTTTCAAGAGAACATTTTCCCTCCTTTATTCAAGTGCAAATTCTACATTATTCATGTATTCATAATGTCTTTTGGTCATATGAATGTATTTTTTTAGTCCATATTCGATAACATTAGATTTCCCAATGGGTCTATCTATACATTTTTCATTTAATTATTCATTATAATAGTTACATTGGGTTTAAATCATTTAATAAAACTGAAAATCATAGTGTAAGAAATATTTTACATATTGAGGTATGACATAATCCTGAAAAAACAATATAAAGTACGTCTAAATTGTTACAAATTCTGTAAACTATGAATCCCTAAGAATAGACGAGTTTATAAATTAGATTATTATCATTTTATAAATATATTATGGTGGTTAATGATGGGTTTGTGAATATCCAATTCATATCTCCCATGAGTGTTAAACTACGTGTCAAATAAGGCCTCTCTTCATGTTCTTGGTTACATCGAGTTATGACCAAGACACATTTTTAGAGTTTTTACTCCTTGGTACATCTATACATAAGACACATCCAATTTTAGTTTCCATAGAGGGATGTATTTTTATGAAACCAATCAATCTATTCTTTTCCAAAATTCAATGTTAATTTCTGAAACATTATGGAATCCTTTTGCCTATCCACATATACATCCATATATGTATCCATATAAAATTACCAATGAATATCACTAAAATTAATTCAGATTAATTTATAGAGGGTATCTAATCCATAACAAAAATACTAGGTATAACATCCCATTATTTTCAGTCATTAACAATACATAACATGTGGGTAATACATAATACATTACAATAGATGAATTCCTTAGTTCATATTAGTTTAGTAACATTAAAAAATTGGAACAAAATTATTATAGTTGATAAAATATGTTCATTTTTTTCATACAAAGATCTCCCCTTCATTAATTAATCTATAAAATGATCATTAAATCCTGGATGAAGAAACCATAAAATGGTTAGAGCTTGAATTCTCATTGAGTGTAATTAAATGAAATTATTATGAATAACATCAATTTACCTATATGTGAAAATGGCCATATCAATGAAATATGATTCCAAATATAATAAATATCGTAGTCCTGAATATGAATATATGATTAGCAGTTCATAAAAAATGTATAATCAGATAATTAGGAATATAATCCTTGGACTCCTAAAATACAATTAAAACAAGTAATTGTGCCATTCACATCTTCATATAACATCATCGCCATGTATATGTATAAATTTGTTCAATAATTATGTTAAGGACATGAAATCATGCCACTGTATAATCATATGGACTCAAAACTAGGAACACACATATTGATGTGAATATGAAATCATTTTCACGCATAAAATTGTGAACAAGAAAACAGGTTCACACCTAATATTATAGACATGTAACTTGGTCTATGCATATCATTTGGATCATGTAATTAGGATCACACATAACATTATTAACAAATTATATGGTTTACTAATAACATTGAGATCATGTAATCGGGTTCACCCATAAACATAATGACATGCTAACATGTCCATTCATAAAGTTTTGGATATGTAATCATGTTCACACATAACATTTATACTCATTTTTCATCAATTGTTACACAATGAATTGTAGGGAAATATATGTCCCACCTATCACGAAATAAATCATATATACATGTTCTTGGATTTATAGACCCGTATATTTCAAGGAAATATTTTTCTTAATTTTCTTTGTAATTTTACAAGAATGCTGCTTCTGACGACACCAAATTCAGAGGCCCGGTGTGCCCGGAATCATTTTCCGAAGTTTGGCTCGGGTACGTTCAGTGAACGGACGAGCGGGTTTTTCTAACTTTTGAACCGGTTCCCAGAATCGATTTCTGAAGGCACCGAGGGGATCTCAGTGCCGGTAATTGCTTAGAAATTCCTCTTCCGGAGTTGCATTTTCTCGGGTGCGGTTTTTAATTTTTGGGTTTAATGTTATGAAATAAAATAAAGTTGTGCGACAATTTTATTTTAATTTCACTTTAAGCCTCTTGAAAGCCACTTAAAGATGCTTAAGCGGAGTTGTTAGGGATATGGTGCTATCCAAAATATCCTACCCACTTGGTAGGATATTTGTGGGGTGGGGCCCGCATGAGCCCCACTGTTTCTTTTCCGCTATGTAACGCATCCGCGAAAACCCGTCATTATGAATGTCAACTGATGCGTTTTCTTAAATTCTTAACGCACCATTTAATTGGGCGGTTTTATTCGTTGAATTATATGGGCGGTTTATTCATTGAAATTAATTTTATGAATTAATTTCATTCGTTTCTTAACATGTTTTTGTTTTGATGGCATGTTAATAAAATAAGTCCAACACACCCTCATTTGAAATGATGTGTTAAACCATTGAAGAACCTCTAAGAATTCTTCATCCTCCTCCGCGAAGAATGCGAAAAATGCGAAGAACGCTGGCCTCTGACGAAGAATGCCGAACACGCGGAAATCGATGACGTGACGCCGTGTGCCGCGATGCCAACGTTTCTTCTCCTGCAATGTTCTTCAGCGACGTTCCTTCCTCCGTGAAAAAAATCTTCGATCATCCGTTGAAGTGAGAGTTTTCGATTATTTAAATTCTTTTGTGGTTTTTAACTCAAGATGGATTTAATTATCAAAATTAAATTTTTTGTTCTTGAACCTCAGAGTTCATCGATGCACACCATTTTCCACGATGACGCGACGCCCTTCCGCGACGACGCGATGCCCTCCGCGACGCGACGATCTCCTCCTTCTGCGGCAATCAATTCAGCAAAGAATGCGTGTGCGACACATGACGAGTTAGGGGTTGTTGAGAACTGTTTTATATTCCCGTGAAAGTTTCTTTTAAATTAAAGAAATGGTTTCATAAGAACAATTTTAATTTATTAAAATTGTTGTTTCATGTGTTGAAAAATTCTCCCGATTGTTTTTATCTAACGCGGAGGGTGCGTGCCAAACGAACACGGCCCGATAACCCTCCGCCGTTCTTCGTTGTTGTGACGATTTGGTGGGCGACGAAAAAACGTGACGCAAGGGCGTTTTGATGATCCTGCAGTGAAGAACAGAACCCGGGAGGAGCACCAGCACAGATGGGAAGGAAAACGGACCACCGGAGCAACTCTGGTGGCCCGCGGAAGTCTCCGGCGGCGCGAGTCGCCGGCGCCCCGGTGTGCCGCCGGACAGGGCCGCCGCGGCGGCGGCGGCCAGCGGACACGTGGTCGCGTGGGTCCAGCTCGCCCGCACGTGATGCGGCAGAAGCCGCGTCCGCTAATGTCCAGTGCGGCCCTTCGAGGGCCGCGACATCCTCATCTCGCGGGGCGGCGCCCCGCGGCTGCCACGCTCGGCCGCTCGGCCGAGCCGAGCCGGTACGGCCGGGCCGCGCTGCGCCCTGGCCGGACCGGACTGGGTCCCGCCGGGTCGGCCCGGGCCCAGACCCCCCGTCTTCGGACCGCTTTCGGTATTTTTCCTGTAACATGAGCTACGGGCCTCTAAACAACACTCCGTTAGCGGAAACACGATCCTTGGATCGAGGCAGTCGTTTTGGTATATCACACTCAATGTTTCGGAATACTTTGGGTTTAGCCAGGTTGGTTCGTACACGAAACCAACCGGGCCCTCGGAGCAGAAACGTTCATATATTGAGTTCCGGATGTCTGATTGACGTGTCGTCGACTTTGTTGAATTCTTGTAACTGAGACGGATCTTTTGGCTCACTCCGCATGAGGTTTGGACAAAGGTGGAGTACGGTCGGGTTGGTTTTGCCTTAAAAGCCAACCGGGCTCCTAGGATAAAAAGCCAATAACTCACACACTGGGCGTCCGATTGACGCTTCGTCTACGACGTTGAGTTCTTGTTGATGATACATATCTTTTGGATACATCAAAATCGGAATTTGTGTCAGTTGATGTATCAGCCTCTCGGCTCATGGAGCGGACCCTCCCGAACGAGCTTGTTGTGTGCGGGAACCCTTGTGCTTGCTACGACTTCAACGACGACGACTGTGCAGAGTTCCTCAGTGGACTACGACGATGAAGAGTGATGGTCTTCTATCCTATGTGGGTCCCAGCTGTTCTGGTCTTGTATCCTATGTGGGTCCCAGCTTAGATGATTCGGCGCTGGTCTTTTATCCTATGTCGATCCCAACTGTGATGGTCTTGTATCCTATGTGGGTCCCAGCTTAGATGATTCAGTACTGGTCTGGTATCCTATGTGGGTCCCATCATAGATGAATCAATGAAGAGTGATGGTCTTGTATCCTATGTGGGTCCCAGTCGTGCTAGTCTTGTATCCCATGTGGGTCCCAGCATAGATGAATCAATGAAGAGTGATTGTCTTGTATCCTATGTGGGTCCCAGCTTATATGATTCAGTGCTGCTCTTGTATCCTATGTGGGTCCCAACATAGATGAATCAATGAAGACAACTAGTCTTGTATCCTAAGTGGGTCCCAGCTTAGATGATTCAGTATCTATATCTGATCATCCCTTTCACCTTTTCGACAAAGTATACATGTGCGAGCTGAATCCTGTGCTACTCTCCTTTGTGGATTGTGTTGAAGTATCCTGTGTGGATTTACTGTTTACCCTCCTTTCTGGATTGTGTTGAACTATCCTATGTGGATTTACTGTTTAGTCTCCTTTGTGGATTGTGTTGAACTATCCTGTGTGGATTTACTGTTTACTCTCCTTTGAGGATTGTGTTGAACTATCATTTATGGATTTACAGTTTACATTCCTCTGTGGGTTACTTTTTTTCTCCTTCGTGGATTGTGTTGTGCTTTTCTGTGTGAGTATACGTTTTGCATTACTGTATGGAATGGGCTGTGCTTGGGCTCGGATGTTGGAGCCGAACGAGAATTGATGACTTAGGTATATGTATGGCCATATATCTAAGCAGTGTCGGTCGTTACTTCGTGATTGTATCATTCCTTATGGTTTGCCCTTTGTGGATTTAGGGAGACCATAGAGTGTCTCGGGGTCCCTACTGAGTAGCTTATACTCACCCCTGCATGGGCTATGCCCGCACATCATTGTGTTGGTTGTAGACGACAGACAGCGCAGCATAATCATGGTGGAAGCTTGCAGAGCAGGACGATACCTGGAGGTGGACCACTAGGCGGGACGTACTCGGAGCGGACGGCTGGACCGAGGAGCTGTGGAGGCTATCTGTGCTCACCCTTTAGGTGGGACTTCCAAAGGACGGCTCGACGTTGTGGCTTTTCATTTCAGTTTATGTTTTCCCCTTTTAGTTGTACTTTACATTTGGGCTTGTATTTCCGGCCCCTTTTACTTTCAGCACAGCATATTACAGTTTCTAGTTAGTGTTTACTCTTTCTGCATGCTTACTCTGTGGTTGTTGTTTACTTTATAAAGGAAATGCCTTCCATGTTTATCAGGATTTACACTTTGGTGATAGTCACCATCCCCTGGCATATGGAAGGCGGGCTTGGGGTAGTCACTACACGTGCCCCGAGGACGGGTCGTGAAAAATTGGTATCAGAGCAGTTCGGTTCTACCGCAGACTCTGATCTTTCTTCTATGTGATGAAATAATGTTTAGTGTATTGGGTGTGGTTATCAGTCCAGGGAGTCCAGTGTTGGTGCGGCGGCCGATGTATCCATACCCCAGGACCCTGACTTCTGATTTCCCACTTAATGCATGAAAACATTTATTGCATGTGTGTTCATGTTTTCATTGTGATTTCTAGTGTCAGCTCACTAGGTATATTTTTCTGACCGTGGAGCACCTGTTTCTTTTCAGGATGGCCCCACGATGCCAGCCAGCTAGGATTCCGAGAGTGGAGCATGATGACATCCCACCGAGCGATGAGGCCTCGGTGCAGGGATCCTTGTCAGTAGAGCCACCAGTGTTACCATTACCCGCCGAGCCACCGATGCTTCCAACACCATCCGCTGACGATGCACGTCACCTCAGTGCTCTGCATGAGTTCCAGCGCCAGTGAACGCCCAGATTCCGTTGGGAGACGGACCCCCAGGCAGCTGAGGACTGGCTGGAGGGAGTAGTGAGAGTTTTTTTGTTAGTGAGGACACCAGCAGACCTCATGGTGATCCTCGCAGCGAACCTACTAGACGCGGTAGCGGGCCGATGGTAGATCTTGATGCTCCAGGTGCACGACGAGACATCTCTTCTCTGGACAGACTTTGAGAGCATCATCCTCTTGGAGTTCGTCCCAGCCACCGTCTGTGCGGTGCGCTTTTAAGAGCTTCTTTAGCTGCGGTAAGGATGCTTGACAATGGCCCAGTACTCGGCGAGATTTACTGATCTCTTGCGCTACTCCAGGGATATGGTACGGGACCCGTTCTTCCAGGCCTGGACCTTCGAGCAGGGACTGAGGCATGAGATCAGGGCTTCAATTATCTCCCTCAACATTCTGACACAGGAAGAGTTGTTGGAGATAGCCCTTTTAGTAGAGAGTTTCCTCGTCGAGCAGGCACCAGTGGCAGGACCCTCCGCAGGACAACCCATAGCAGGGTCTTCTGCAGCTTCTAGTAGACAGGTGACACAAAGGTCCAAATGGGCCAGTCCATCAGATGGGCAGTCTCAGGATGAAGATTCGGTTGTGCGGGGCACCCGATGGAGAGCCATCTACACGAGGGGAAATCATTGCTACGCATTATGCGGGTGAGGTCACATGGCTTGAGACGGCCCAACTCATCGTACCGATGAGAAACAAGTGGTAGAGGGACCTACCAGACAGTGGATCGGCCACGGTGGTTCGCAGGGTGCAAGCGGACGAGGCAGAGGAGCTGGCCGAGTAGCAGATGGTGGGCGACACTTCGAGGTGTTTCCACCACCACCACCAGGAGGTCCACACCGACCGCAGGGAGTAGGTAGACATACGAGAGCTCAACTTCAAGCATCCGAGGCCTTCGATCATGGAGCTCTGGGAGCAGATGGACAGGAGCAGAACTAGTGGATACGTCCTTTGTACTTATAGTTCCTTGTTGTTGTTGTGTAGTGTCTTTGTATTATGATCTGCAATAGTAAAAGACGCTTACCTTTGTGATGTTTTCATTCCTTTCCTCTTTTGTGTTGTTACTAAGAGGTTCCAGTTAGACTGTTGACTTGAACCTTACTTGTGAGACATCTACTAGAGGAGACCTAGTTACCACACACTGATGCCGACAGTGTGACTCAACCTTTGGAGGCGAGAGTAACGGTTGGATCTCATGGTAGTAGCGTCGAGGCCTTACGACATCATCCTTGGTATGGATTAGTAACATCCATGTCGGGATTGACTGTATTAGGCAAAGGAAGTGGTTCATCTAGGGGATGATACCAGATTTCTCTTATCGGCAAAGAATAAATCTTAGCAGTTCTTGTGGGATCAGAGATGGTCCAGGTCATCTAGGAGCGGATGAGTACAGCTCAGAGCCGGAAGAAGTCTTATGCTGACAGGAGGCGGCGGCCACTAGAGTTCGAGGATGGCGACCACGTCTTCTTGCGTGTCTCACCTCGACGTGGATTACAGAGATTTGGCCGAGGTGGCAAGTTGTCTCCACACTTCATCAAACCTTTCCAAGTCCTCAGCAGGATTGGTGAGGTGGCTTATCGCCTGGCTCTACCACCACAGTTGCACCAGGTGCACGATTCTTCCACTTATCATAGCTGAGGAGATATATGGACGACCCGACACAAATCTTTGACCATGGAGAGCTGGTCTTTGATGATGGGGTGACTTTTGCGGAGGTCCTAGTGGAGATCAAGGATCGATAGGAGCGGGTCCTACGTGGACGATCGATTCCTCTAGTGCGCTTCAGATGGAAGCTCGGGATCCTCCAGGAGAGCACTTGGGAGCGGGAGGCTCAGATACGTGCTCAATATCGCCATTGTATCCCTAAGTTTGGCTCAGATACATTCAGTGAAGGGATGAGCTGGTTTTTCTAAATTTTGAACCGGTGCCCGGAATTGAATTCGGAAGGCACTGATGGAATCGCAGCGCCGGTAATTGCTTAGAAACGCCTCTTCCGGAGTTGCGTTTTCTCGGGTCTGGTTTTTAATTTTCGGGTTTAATGTTATGAAATAAAATAAATTTGTGCAACAATTTTATTTTAATTTCACTTTATGCCTCTTTAAATCCACTTAAAACTTCTTATGCGGAGTTGTTACGGATAGAGTGATATCCAAAATATCCTACCCACTTGGTAAGATATTTGTGGGGTAGGGCCCGCACGAGCCCCACCATTTATTTTCCGCTAAGTAACACACTCGCAAAAACCCGTCATTATGAAAGTCAACTGACACATTTTCTTAGATTCTTAACGCACCATTTAATTGGGCCGTTTTATGCGTTGAATTAAATGGGTGGTTTATTCATTGAAATTAATTCTATGAATTAATTTCATTCATTTCTTAACACGTTTTTGTTTTTTTTTGGCATGTTAATAAAATAAGGCCAACACACCCTCCTTTGAAATGATTTGTTAAACCATTGAAGAACCTCCATGAATTCTTCATCCTCCTTCGTGAAGAACGTGAAGAAAGCGAAAAACGTGAAGAACGCGAAGAACACGAAGAACGCGAAGAACGCCGGCCTCCGATGAACAACGCTGAACCCGCGGAAATCGATGACGCGACATCGTGTGCTGCGACGCCTACGTTTCCTCTCCTGTAACATTCTTCAGCGACGTTTCTTCCTCTGCAACAAAAATCTTCGATCATCCGTGGAGGTGAGAGTTTTCGATTCTTTAAATTCCTTTGTGGTTTTTAATTCAAGATGGATTTAATTATCAAAATTAAATATGTTGTTCTTGAACTTTAGAGTTCATCAATGCAAACTATTTTCCGCGACGACGCGACGCCCTTCAGCGATGACGCAACGCCTTCCGTGACGCGACAATTTCCTCCTTCCGTGGCGATAAATTCCGCGAAAAACGTGCGTGCCACACTTGACGAGGTAGGGGATGTTGTGAAATGTTTTATATTCCTATAAAAGTTTATTTTAAATTAAAGAACTGGTTTCATAAGAACATTTTTAATTTATTAAAATTTTTGTTTCATGTGTTGAAAAATTATCCCGACTGTTTTAATCTAATGCGGAGGGTGCGGGCCAAACGAACACGACCCGACAACACTCTGTCATTCTTCGTTGTTGTGAAAATTTGGAGGGCGACGAAAAAACGAGACGCAAGGGCGTTTTTATGATCCCGCAGTGAAGAACGGAACCCGAGAGGAGCACTGGCGCAGACGAGAAGAAAAACGGACCACCTGAGCAACTCCGGTGGCCCGCGGAAGTCTCTGGCGGCGCCCCGGCTCGTCCGCATGGGATGTGGCATAAGCCGCATCCATTGATGTCCAGTGCGGCCCTTTGAGGGCCGTGACATCCTCGCCCCGCGGCTGCCATGCTCAGCTGCTCGGCCGAGCTGAGCCGGGTCGGCCCGGGCCCAGACCCCCTGTCTTCGGACTGCTTTCGGTCTTTTGACTGTAACTTGAGCTACGGGCCTCCGAACGATGCGCCGTCAGCAGCAACGTGATCCTTGGATCGAGACGTTCATTTTGTTATATAGCACTAAAGGTTTAGTAATACTTTGGGTTTGGCCGGGTTGGTTCGTACACGAAACCAACCGGGCCCTCGGAGCGGAAACCCTCATATCTTGAGCTCCGGACGTCTGATTGATGTGTCGTTGACTTTGTTGAATTCCTCTAAGTGAGATGGATATTTTGGCTCACTCCACCTGAGGTTTGGATGCAGGTGGAGTACGGTCGGGTTGGTTTTGCCTTAAAAACCAACCGGGCCCCTGGGACCAAAAAGCCAATAACTCACATACCGGGCGTCCGATTGACCCGTCGTCTGCGACGTTGAGTTCTTGTTGATGATACCGAACTATTGGATACATCAAAATTAGAAATTGTGTCAGTTGATGTAACAGCCTCTCGGCTCGTGGAGCGGACCCTCCCGAATGAGCTTGCTGTGTGCGGGAACCCTAGTACTCGCTGCGACTTCAACGACGATGACTGTACAGAGATCCTCAGTGGACTGCGACGATGAAGAGTGCTGGTCTTGTATCCTATGTGGGTCCTAGTTGTGTTGGTCTTGTATCCCATGTGGGTCCCAGCTTAGATGATTTGGTGCTAGTCTTGTATCCTATGTGGGTCCTAGCATAGATGAATCAATGAAGAGCGCTGGTCTTGTATCCTATGTGGGTCCCAGCATAGATGAATCAATGAAGAGTGCTGGTCTTGTATCCTATGTGGGTCCCAGCTGTGCTGGTCTTGTATCCTATGTGGGTCCCAGATTAGATGATTCAGTGCTATTCTTGTATCCTATGTGGGTCCCAGCATAGATGAATCAATGAAGAGTGCTGGTCTGGTATCCTATGTGGGTCCCAGCAGTGCTGGTCTTGTATCCCATGTGGGTCCCAGCATAGATGAATCAATGAAGAGTGCTGGTCTTGTATCCTATGTGGGTCCCAGCATAGATGATTCAGTGATGGTCTTGTATCCTATGTGGGTCCCAGCATAGATGAATCAATGAAGAAAGCTGGTCTTATATCCGAAGTGGTTCCCATATTAGATGATTCAATATCAATATCTGATCATCCCTTTCACCTTTTCGACGAAGTATACCTGTGCGAGATGAAACCTGTGTTACTCTCCGTTGTGGATTGTGTTGAACTATCCTGTGTGGATTTACTGTTTACTGTCTTTTGTGGATTGTGTTGAACTATCCTTTTTGGATTTACTATTTACTCTCCTTTGTGGATTGTGTTGAACTATCCTGTGTGGATTTACTCATTACTCTCATTTGTGGATTGTGTTGAACTATCATGTGTGGACTTTCTGTTTACTTTCCTGTGTGGATTACTTTTTCACTCCTTCGTGGATTGTGTTGTGCTTTTCTGTGTGAGTATACGTTTTGCTTTCCTGTGTGTACTGGGTTGTGCTTGGGCTCGGATGTTGGAGCCGAACGGGAATTGATGACTTAGGTATATGTATGGGCATATACCTAAGCAGTGACGGTCGTTACTTCGTGATTGTATCTTTCCTTATTGTTTATCCTTTGTGGATTTCGGGAGACCTTCGGGGGTCTCAGGGTCCCTACTGAGTAGCTTATACTCTCCCCTTCACGGGCTATGCCCGCACATCGTTGTGTTCATTACTGATGACGGACAGTGCAGAGGAATTGTGGTGGAGGCTTGCGGAGCAGGACAGTACCTGGAGGCGGACCACTAGGCGGGACGTACTCGGAGCGGACAGCTGGACAGAGGATCTGTGGAGGCTATCTGTGCTCACCCTTCAGGTGGGATTCCAGAGGATGGCTCAACCCTGCGGATTTTCATTTCAGTTTCTTTTTTCCCCTTTTAGTTGTACTTTACAGTTGAGCTTGTATTTCTGGTCCCTTTTACTTTCAGCAGATCTTGTTACAGTTTATACTTAGTGTTTACTCTTTCTGCTTTCTTACTCTGTGGTGGTTTTTTAAATTACAAAGGCAATGCCTTCCATGTTTATCGGGATTTACGCCTTGGTGCTAGTCGCCAGCCCCTGGCCTATGGAAGGCGGGCTTGGGGTAGTCATGGCACGTGCCCCTAGGACGAGTCGTGACACTGGAGATACTAAAACTCACATAGTATCAATACCTATAAAAAGAGATAATATCATTACCAATTTAATGTGTGTTATAAACATTTATTACCATCATAACCAATAGAAAATATACATGATTAATAATAATATGATAAAATAATAACCCATGAAATGATGTATGTATCCTACTAGATTACAGTTTTTATAATCTGTTGAGGTGAAAAGGGTTTCACAAGCATATATCCACTCTATTATGAACGAGTTTCCTAAACATATAAAACATGAATGATAGTAGGTTTTATGATTCAATCATAACATATCCCATTTTGTGAAATAATATGTATGTATATATTGGATCATTTCCCATAAATTCATGAGTAAAATCAACCGCTTTTATCTTATATGGGAAAAAAGTTGGGATATATTAAAAAAAATCAAAATGAGAATAACATAACTTCATTGATATTTTCATCATTAATATTTAAAATAATTGACCTAATTTCTCATTGAATATACATTGAAATATTATAATGTAATATTTATAAAATTTAATATACATTTATAAAACTAAAACATTTATAAAAAACTTTTTCAATAAAATTATCCTTGAATTCATTTAAATGGGGTATTTATAAACATAAAAAATTTATTTGAACATTTTTCATTGATTAACATATTATAAAAAATGAATATAAAGAATATGGGGATTTATTTAATAGTAATTTCATTTAAATCTTATAAATGATAATCTAAGGGAATAACAGTAATGATGGTGAATAAATCTATACATATTGAACATTAATTTTACACTGCAAAACATTTAAAAATGTTCCTCAACTGGGAAATTACATGAAGAATAATTATTTAAATAAACAACATTTTTGTAAAAGGAAAAAATGGTTAATAATGTTAATTATATTTCATGACATAAAATTATAAAATTATTGTAATCTTTTTATAATACGTGGTTCTGATGGATCGTATAATTCTGATAGATGAGATTTTCAGTGTGTGACTTTCATAAAAACATTTAGTTGTTCATATTATGTATAAAAATTAAAAAAAATGGTATATTTACTTCAAGATAGAAATAATTGTAAAATAATGATAAATCTAATGAGAGATCTTTAGATAGGGATCACAATATTTCATCAATAGAATTATAATCTTATACAATCCAAATAAATGATGATATAGTTTCAAAAAAATTAATAGATTATATATAGGGATCATAATCTCAACATAAAAAATGGTATTAAATGAAGCTTAATATATCATTAATATATATATATATATATATTTTCATGATATATCATGTCTAAATTAGTATATATTCCCCATAGATTAATATTGGTTCATAACATGGCATGTGTCTCAAAGAGGGATAATTGATAAAAATTACATTACATATTAGGTATCTTTAGAAACATAATCAAGATGAGAGAAAGATAAAAAATGAATATGTTAATACCAATTAATATATTTATAATATTGAAATAATTTAATCATTGGAAGTGTATATAAGACATGAAAAAAAATATTACTGTATAATGAATGTGTCTCTTAAAAATAAAAAGAGAGATTAAATTCCATTACATTGGGTCTTGATTCTCATGGTACTCTTAAAAAAGAAAACATAAAATAATAATAAGTTAGTTATTAATATATCAAGGAATTATATTAATATTTATAAAATAAAATAATGGTGACTATTACTTTATATTACACACATGTTTAGACAATTTATGTTATGGTTCTACTTCGAGTAATATCCTTTTTGTTTTTCACTTGTGTCCAAGTTAGTTTTATCTTTATCCCTTATAATTATATCAGGATTTACTATACGAAAATAAATATATAAATATTATTTATATTCATTTTTTTGTGTAATATATGTTACCTTCAATATTTTTGTACGAAATGGTATACTTCATTCATGGAGCTGTTAGGTCGTACATATGCTTGAATGTTATTTCCATTTTTATTTTCGAAATGAATGAAATAATGTAATTGAAATATATGTATAATTGTATATAGTATCTTCATAATAGGTTTATTACATTATATATAAATTATGTTTACTAATTAAAAAATTAATACTTTCTATGTATTGTGTGAATAATTCACATCTCTTTGAGGGGGCAGTAGTCCACACTTCACTAAATAAGTGTCTCGTATTTACAAAAAACAAAATGTGTTATGATATGTTTTGGAAATAATAACATAATATTTTTGAAATTATTAATATTGAATATATTATATATAAATGTTATTTCCATCATATTTCCCTTCTTGATAGGTTATAATTTAATAATAATCTATCATTCTTTTTTAAGGGGATTGTTCATCGTAGAAAAAATAGTACGTTTGTTACCCATTATATAGAAGTATATGTAAAGTTAAGTATAAACTCTTTCTTAAATAATATAATTATATATTTTATAACATTATTTATAATAACTAAATGTGTATAGTTAGTGGGGTGGAGAATTAATATAATATAGATGTGCTTTTGGGAGGACGATACCCCCTTCTTTGGATTACTCCTTTTTTTCCCAAAAAGGGATTACCTGAATTACTTTATGAACAATTGTGAATTTAATGAAAAAAGGTAGTCAAATTAAAAATTTTATTAGGAATATTGTGGCAAATTCTATGTTGATTTATATGTGTGATTATGTAGAAGATATGGTGGAATTTTATTGGGAAGGAAAATTAATCACATGATATATTTTAAAACATGATATGTTTACCATTTTTATTACCGAAATAAACTCATCCAAAACAAAAAAACCAAAATAATTTAATTCTAGTATCCAAATAATTTCAATTAAATGGTTTTTTTAATTGGTTAGGTCGTTTGGACCCATAATATTAATGTTTATTCCTTTATTACGTTTAATTTTACATTAATCGATTTTATTAATTTTAACTAAATTCAATATTTATTTTTGGTAAATCTCAATTGAAATTATTAAATATTACAAATTATTATGATTCAAAATATTAAATCATATTTTACAAATTCTTATTATAGATGTGGAATAAATTAATTTAAATTTAATCTTATAGATCCGATGAGAATGCTGGTGTTTAATGTAAAACAGACAAAAGATTAATATGTTTTTTATATTCAATATCAATGTTTAATTAATTACAATTACATAAATTGGATTATTTGATAAAAAAATTAATCTAATTTACCATTAAAAAAATTAAAAATATAATTTAAGCGAATACAAAAATTATATGAAAAATGTATTTTGGTATTAAAATTCATTATTTTACAATATTCTTTAAAATATATAACATCACATAAAAATTATAAAAAAAGCCACCTAACAAAATTATTATGTTCCTATTTCAATTTATATGTTCAAATTTACATTTAATCATTATAAAATTTATATAATTGGATTTAAAATATGTAAACCTATATAAGACAATAAATTTCCCTTTATAAAAATATAGGGATTTTTGTGTGAAATTAGGGTTGATCTGATCTTATATTTTTAAAATTCTTTTTATTAATATCAATGATATTATATTTTATTTTTAATAAATATATTAAATTTCTATCATAGACTAATAATAATTAATTTAACATATTACAATAAAACATATTTTTTAATGTATAAAATATCTATAAAAACATTTCATTTATATTCAATTAGTTATTATATACATTTTTAATTAAATTGTAACTATTTAATTCAAGAATTATTTTCATAACATAGTTAATCCTAATCACAATGGTCCTCAAAATGTAAATCGTATACCAAAAATGTTGTAGACATGCCATTTTTTAAGAAAGGAAAAAGAAAATAGGTGTCCCTTTTGAATTGGGTTAAAGGGAAAACCCATTACAATCCTATAGGATTAAAGATTCATATGCCATAAAATAAAGTGGCCTAAAAGCCTATTGAGAAAATAACCCAATACAAGGCCAAATACCAAAAAATGGATTAATGTCCCAATGAAAACGATGTCTAAAAAATATTCATAAACAATGTTCCAACATATATTCCCATAAAAACCCTACGAATGATGTCGCAACCACACCATCGTCGAGCCATATGTCACCAATTATGTGTCGCCCAAATGCTTTAATCGGCTTCTGTGTCTATACTATCATGGAAAACCACAAATGATTTCCTCTCTACCACACTAATTAGAGATGTCCAGATGAAATCCCAACACAGATCATCTACGTCTGTAGCAGAACTTATTGTCCTCCTTTTGCATTGCGACCATATGCATCAATTAATCTCCCACTACCCACATAAATATGAACTTTCTGCTATTACATCTAGTCCAGGATAAAAAATGTGTGAACAACCATCAAATAAATGATCTTCTAGGAAAAACGATACACCCAATAACATTGTCGCACGCCTGGACCAACATCTCTCGGCCATCCATGTCGACCACATTCTACCACCATTATTGTCGGTCCATGCTAGACCACCATTTACAGACAAGACATTGAAACATCATGTCACCACTAGAGGGACAAAAATTGGATCATGATGCCTCTAAATAACAGAAATATGTAGACCAAAGGATCTAAATCATATAATACATGGAGAGATCACAGCTGAAGCCACTATATTAAATATTAGTATATTAAATAATAATATCTTTTATAATATATTATATTATGGTAACAATTAGTACTACATTCCAATAAATCAATCAATTTAATTAAATCATTCGTGTTATTTATGTTGACCACTATGTAAAAAGTAGATATTATTTAGAATCATGTTACTTGTAGTGAAAAATAACATGGTGTTACATATAACACATGGCAGTCATATTTAATTATTATAAAAAAACAATTATCGGTTTTTTGAGAAATGAAAAATATCAAAAACAAATATACAAATGTAAAAACTAATAATTCAATAATGATTGTGGTCTTAGACTACATTATGAATTATCATAACACCAACTCAATAACACAAATCATCCATATAATGAATAGGGATAATGTTATTTTCCTAGGACAAAAATATAAAGAATGATGACATAAACTGGCTACTGAAAATGTAGTGAGTTTAAAAAAATGGGATATTATAACTATAATCATAATAAATTTTATTAAATAAATATCATTACAGAAAATTCAATTTTAATAATGTTAAAATAATAATTCAGAATTTTTTCACTTTCATCTACTAAAAATGTGTAACATATGATTAATATACATGTTATATAATGTTTTTATATACCAAAATTATATTACCATGTTCAAGATAATGAAAAATTATCTTTTAAATGAATATTTAGTTGAATTTAGTTTCACCACAAATAATTACTATTTGATTGATGGTTACCATTATAAAATTACGTGGTGATTAATAAATTATAAAAAAATATCACCAGTGATTTAGAAAAATATAAACTACTGATGAATCAACAATCCATGGGTGATTATATACCTCAAAAAACCATTATCAGATGATGATATACCACTATTTCATAGACATAATTGATGATATACCACCAATTAAACATAAAATGGTGGAAAATAACACAATACAATAAACTATATTAGTAAAAAATTTGACACAATAATCAACAAGACATTGTATAATGTACCACCATCTCTTTACCAATGTCTATAAGGATTCAATAATAATATTGTGTTTACAAATGATAGAATATGTGTACTAGTCTCTATGTGAATTTTTCTCTTTAGGAAAACTATAATTGGAAGAAATAATATAGTTGACATGATCTCCCCAGTGGTTATGGGTCCACCACCATCAATATTACATTTATAATTTATAGATGAATATATCTATATAGTTAAATGGACATGAAATGATATCAAATCATAAGGTGTCCAAAAATAATAAAACATAATAGTTCTTGGTGGATGAAATATGATAAATATATTTAGGGATGAATTGTTACCACTAAGAAATAATTATAAATATTTAGTTTTTTTTATAATAAGTCCCGTTGAATTTATTATATTCCAAAATAGAAAGGGATATTTTTATCCATTTATAGCTTCCCTCAATTACAGTACTATAAAATTGTACTTTATTAGTGACATAAATTTCATTATTAGCTCTTGAATGTGATGAGATCTTGTGTGATTTAAAAGGTTCTGGAATTTTATTAGCACTAAAAAATAGATGATAAATGGTCCATTATTCATCACTGAAAAACACTGTAAAATAAGAAATTTATCTACACATTTAATGGTGCTGATAAATATCACATTTATATGAAAATTAATTTAATATTAAGTATTATATTATTATCAACAATAAAAGTACTGATAAATGAAATTTATCATCACTGATAGAAGTGTTGATAAACTATAAATTTATCAATGCTTTTAGAAGTGCTGATAAATGACACATTAATCATCATTTCTAAATGATCTAATAATTGGAATTTATACAATCACAAATAAACAATTTATTAAATACACTGAAATACATCAATGTTCATTTTTCATTTAATCATTACTTAACTCATATTATTGCTGAAAAAACCACTAATTCTCGATCAAAATAACACACCTTCCTTGGGAACTATTTATATGTAATTAATAATATAGAAGAACCCATCAATGAATAATGAAACTGAAATCAACGTTCTATTATATAATTTTTAATTAAAATAGTGTAAGTATATCATAATATTACCATTACATTATTCCAATGGGGTTCCCACATTAATTTTTGTTTGTATATAGTATTAGTAATATCATTATGTTTATAAGACATTTTATGTATGTATATTTAAAGAACTATTTTTGATTAAGTTAATGAAGTAGAGAACATATAATATTATGAGTAAACACTTAATACAATAAACCACACATAACTTAATATTGCACTCATTTTCTATGGTTTTGAGTATTTCATTCCTATTTTTGGAATAAAAATACCCATTTTGTCCCTTCCAACGTACAAGAAATTTTCAAAATTGGGACCATCTTGAAATGATTGTGATGTTCCAATGAAATTTCTATACTTGATTAAATTTTCATCTTAATGAACATTTAATATAATTTAAATCATGACAACTGACCAATACATAATTGTTTGTTCAGAGTCATAAAATTCTTTCACTTCATGGGATTCCATTATGAATGGATCACCTTTTTCTGTACTATATTGATATTCACCATCACAAAGCTCTTTTTAATGAATTTAAGTCCATTGATATTGTAAACTAATTTTCAAATGAAATGTGTCACTCGAGATGTTGTATAATACATCTCATATATGTATTCGATAATTCCAAAATATGACATAGTTTTATAAATTGAATTTATAAAATTGAAACCATATATGTGCATCAATTTAGAAATAATATTAACCCCCTAGTTTTGCATTGTATTTAATTCATCATGATCTTTTGTATATATAATTTTACCATTGATTTTAAAATTAGTGTAATATATAACATTTTCATTTTGTCCTCTGACTATCCATTGATGTCATTCGGTAATTGAATTTAGAGTTTTAGTTAACTCCTCATAAGTTATTTCTTTGCACTATACAATAAATTTCTCATTATGTGTATCTGATATCCATTATTCATATCTTAATGGATTCAAATATCAATGAATTTATTTTTTGGATTCATTGTATGGATAAACGTCTTCAGTATTATGTAAATGTAATGATATGTTTGGTCCCTCTATGTCAAGGTAATTGTATCAACATTCTTTTTAAAAATCCTTTCTCCCAAAAGGCATTCACTGGGATGAGAAATCTGGAGACTGAAACATCCAACATATGATAGATAATCAGTATAAAATTCAATAAAATATAAAAACAATATATCATTCTATATTAAAAACTTATGGCTGACATCAACTATTTATATACCCTTTCATAGTCATTAAATGTCATTCAATGTGGTACATTCATCTTTAAATCAAAAGAAAATGTAGTTGATCCTCTTTGACCATGTGTACAATTATGTAGACAATTATATCAATAATTGATAGAAGGAAGAACATTTCTAATTCACATAATATGAGTGATATTTTCATTTTCATTATGGTAACCTTCACTGACTCTACAAAATTATTAAATATGGATTTGAAAAACAAGAATAGTTGGGTTAATGTATGTTGTACAATTTGAGGCCGAATGAAACTGAATAAAACAATTATTAAATATTGCATCAAAAAATAAAATTAGTTTGGTTTTATACATTTTAACATAAATTTAATCATTGACACTACATTATGGAAATTCTATGAATAACCCTATTGAAATTTTACACTCTTATGGAAAAGATAACATTGAAATTTTTCATGTATGGATAGATTTCTAGCAGTTGGATGATGTGAATAATAGATTTTACCCTTCACTATCGCCAACTCCTCTCATACCCCCATTAATTTACTGTACAACCTATCCTATATTCAATCATTCATTTGATAAGGAATTTTATATTATATTTTAATGACACTATAAAATGCAATTTTTTCTACGTGAATGACATCAAGAAAATGTTTGATATAAAAACATATACAATACAGAAATTCAAAGAAAATTTATCTCTTCCTCCAATCAGAATTTATAAGGTCCTACATAAATATATTACAAAAAATTAGTCCAAAAGTGTTTACAAATTTATATAGTTTATCACACATTTCAAGAGAGTTTGGTATTACTTGTTCGATATTACCATCTAATTTTGTTGACTAGGATTAATTTTTATGTCATCAAGGTAAAAACATTTGATTTTCTCAAAACACATTATTTTTGGAATTTTTAAACTGAATTGAGTATACTTTTTTTAACAAATGCGACAACCTATCATTCCTTTAAATATATAGCCTAATAAATTTTCATATATGGGGAATTCATTTTTCATTCCATACAACATGGACTATAATGTAAACTCTTAACGTCTATGATAATGAAACAATATAACATATTTATTCCATTAAAATTTTAGATCTTTGATTAACATAGACAATTACAAATCATATGATTACCTAGTTTATTTGGTAAATATATATCTAGATAACACATAATGTATTTGAACATCATGAATAACCATCACAACGTGTTAAAATTTACCAAAATAAAGGGAAATATGTTGTGAGTACTACACTGTACACCAAAATGATTTAATCCATCTTTAAATAATGCAAGATGAATGTTTCATGGCTTATATCCAAATTTATGATACTCGTCATCAATTTAATTATACTAAAGATAATGTACTAGATGGAATATATTCTCATATATAATTCATATATATAAATTCCATGTTAATTTTATTACTGTTTCATGACATCCATATTGTTTTAAAATCCCTATAAGGACATGAATGTACCATGTAAATTTTAATGGACTTCATTGATGTTTCTTGTATCAATGTATGGCACACTCGGGGAATTTTTTGGGTGATTCATAGTCCTTTTGAAATATAATTCAATCATTTGAATAATCATGTTATTTTTAGAGATTTTTCCAATGTAATGTTACATTCCTTTAGTTTCATATGATTGGTATGATTTTTCATTTTCATCTGGTATCGGATATTTCAGTAGACCTTGTAGTTATATAAATCATGGTTAACTCAATATATTTCTAGCTTTAATATTATATAATGTCAATACATGTTAAAATGTTGTGTATTTATTACAACCCTTATACAATGGTTTCTTGTAATATTTATTTAACTCCTCAAGAAATGTTTGAAAATGAAAAAGGTTGTCTTAAACAACCATTTTCATTTCTTCCATGCTATCTCTATAAAAATTTACAAAGGTATTAATATCAAATGATTCATAAATATTATTATCAACCCAATAAATTACCACATTCAATTTTACCTCATCATTGTCCTTATATTTTGGATTTCATCAACAATGTGACATGTAAAATTTACTTATTACTCTATCAGACTTATTTTTAATTAGTAGACATATTATTTTAGAAGGGATGTTAGTAATCACTGTTGAAAAAATGATGAACTATTTTACTACATTTTCATATTCATTTTACAAATGATTAGTGTGCATCCATTTTTAGTTTATATACATCTTATTGGTTTAAATATTAGTGATTATGATATTTACATTAAATGATAAAATATAGGATCTATTTTAAATACACTTATGTGGACCCATATGAATTGTAATTACAACTAGATGGGATATATAGGAAGGTAAAAATAGTTGTGATTGTATTTTTGATTGTAGGGGTATTTTTCTAGTTTTACCTTAATTAATTAGAATATAATCACCATTTTCATGTAAATGGAAGATTTATAAAATAATGGTACCAATTATACTAATGAATTTATGGATATTATTCAAATAAATATTTTTCATTTTATATGTGTATCACGTGGATCTATAAGGTGATATTTATCTAGAATAGAAGCAAGGAACCAACATCAAATAAATGAAAATCATATTATTTTGAGATATATATTTCACATGATTTTTAGAGAAGATCACTAGTTCGAAAGAGCATACAATAATAGGTCCAAAAGAAAGCACATGATCCTCAACCCGATAGGTGAGGAAGTGGTAGGTGCATCTAAGAGACCTGAAATCAAACCCGTGTGGTGGTGTAGTGTCGGCACGGTTTAAGTAATGTAGGAAGCAATGTAGCAGGTATTGTTTGATAATGTATCAGCCAAAACTATTCATCCATTTGGCTCTTTGGACCACCTATTTTGGATTCGGTTCCTTCTAGGCTTTCGGGATACCCTTGGCCTCTGGGCTAGTTGATTTTCAAGTCCTTCAGGCCGCCTTAAGGAATTGGGTATCCCCCAATCCATCAGGGCACATAAATTCAGATGTACCAGTTTGAATACAAGGATAATTGTTTCTCATGATAATTCCGGGTTAGCGAATTCACTAGATTAGATCTAACAAGATTTCGAAGAATGAGAGGGTTTGGCTTTTCTATCGTTACTATGATTGTGTAAAATTTCATAAGATATCTAGCTGACCAGCCCTGCGACGGTGGCGTGTTGATATCATGACATACGTTTTGGAGGAGAAGTTCCATGTTGTCTTGTCTGGTGATTCCCTTTAAGACCTATTGGTCATGTAACTGTCTTTAAGGCTTTGTGACTTATATGGGTTCCTCCTCACCCATTGAGAGGTTGAATATCAAAAAATATTAAAAAATTAAGGCCTTTGGGCCATTTCAAGGAGGTCCAAAAGATGAAATGTTCATCCAACGATAAAAATTATTGCTAAGAAACACCATGAATTTATAAATTATGATTGCATGCAGTGAATATTTTTAATACATATTGAACATGATTTGGTTTCCCAACCCAAATAATATGCATGAGGTGAAATTTTCATACACCAGCAATGTGTTTAAAGATAAAACATGAGAATATCAGAAGTGAATGAACCATAATTAGAGGAGAATATGTCCTCATTTGTAAATATAAGTTGATGGAAAGTAGGATCCTTGCCTTACTGCTGATGTACACAAATGATCAGCAACATGTGAACAAGAAAAATGTTCCCTTTAAATGTCAAACTTCAAAACAACAAAGAGTAATACCTTTGGATATAGGTATCTTTGTAATAATGAAAATGAATAAAACAACTATTGTCTGACATGATATGGATAGATATGATAAACTCATCATTGGATTTTCGGCTAGGATCACAGTAATTTCATGTGGTTAATGAAAGGTTTTTCTATATATAAAATGTTGTGTTTGTGAGTGCAACAAGAGAAATGATCACAACAAAAATTATTGTCCTATTTCTCATCAAGATAGAATTTAGGAGATGGTTTAAACAACAAGTTGTACATAAATATTCAATACAAACAACAGACCCCCTATCGTTCCCTAAAAATGAATCACAAAGAAATTATAATCAATGTATCATAAACAAATAATATATGATGTAATAAAAAACTAAACAAAAAACCAATATTCAAAACATTTTAGGTTAATTAAAATTAGAGACCCTTTCTGAATTTTAGACGAGATATTCATATTTAGTGGAGTGATTTGATTTGAACATCGATAAACCATGGAGGAGAACTGGTAGTGGGTGGATTCTACAAAAAAATATATAGCACGACATGTTCACAAATGGTTACAGTTTTTAAAATAGATCAAGATAGATTTATCAATTCTTACAAATAAACACAGTCTAATTTCCCTTTTATCAGAGCCTAAAACCTAATAACGAATAAATGGAATATTTATTGGGGTAATAAAAAGATGATAAAACCAATAATTACTAGCACTAAAATTAGAGGACTAAAAATATACCCTTTATCTACAATTTATGTAGAATGGATATATATTCTTCATTATCACTTCAGAAAAAGTTTTGAGATTTATTCTTTTATCAACTCTTTTTACGGAAGTGTTATCAAAGAATTTATAATTATAATTAATAACAACAAAATTGAAAAAATTATTAAATTCATAAATAATATATATTAATAAAAATATTTTAAATATTTTATTATTTAATATATATATATATATATTAAACTTATAATTACTTATTTCTAATTATATATTTATTTAATATACATATATCATTATATAATTTTATATAATTATATTTTTGTATTTAATAAATTTTTATAAATATAAATATAGTAAATATAATCATTATTTCTTCCATCATATTATAAACTGGATAATTATATTAGTATTAATCATTATTTTTTATAATCATATAAATAATTTTAAATAATATCTATTTTTTATAATTATAAATATATAATTTTATAAATATAGATGTTGTACATTTAAAATTTTATTTATTTATATATATATATATTAAATATATATTTTTATCACTATTAATTATATATTATTTTGAGTACATGAATATATGTAAAAAATGATTGAAATTGAATAAATTATGAATATAGGTACACATTAAGAATATTGAAAAAATGGATAATTTTTGTGTGTGGGAATATATTATTTAAAAAACCATTAATTATGTATATGTGAAATCAATATAACAATCATTTGATATCTATTATTTTCTAAAATCAAATAACATTCAATTATATGTCGAGTACGTTTCCATTAGTCAATGTATTTAATACATATTAATTTTAAATTATATTCAATTATTCAATAAATATATGACTACTTAATGTGAAAACATAATTATTTTGTAATATATAAATCATATTTATATACAATAATATATATAAAAATATTTATTATATAAAATTTAATTGCATTAATTTTCAAATTTATCTAATTAATAAAATGAATAATATTTAATAATGTATAATCTATCAATTCATTTGTTTCAATTATTTAATTAATAAATATTTTAATAAAAACGATAATAGTTTTTTATTTCATGAATGATTTCATTTTTTGTGCTATAAATATGAAATGATGATAGAAATGTTTATGAACAGTAAGAATAAAACACTAAATAAGTACACCCTTTATTAGCAATAAAACATAAGAACTGATAAAAATTACCATTTATCAGTGCTAAAAATAATGCATTGATAAACAGTTCCTTTATCAGTACTAAAATAAATGCACTGATAAATTGATAAATGTATAAGTGGAGGTAAATATTCCATGTATCAACATTTTCTTGTAGCACTTATAAATAGCAAAAATTTTAATTGATAATTTTGTAGTTGTTTTAGTCAATCGTATGATAAATCTCTATAGAATATTATATTATATATTCATTTAAGAAATAAAATCTATCATGGAAACCACATGTCATTCCTATAGTGTTATAGTAAAAATATAGTATCATTAATGGTATCTATATTAAATTCCATAATTTGATATTTAGTTTGTTATTACATCAAAATAAAAAATCTAAAAAACTAACTGGTTGGAAAAGTAAAATCTTTTTATATATTCTATAATTGTAATTAAATGAAGGGAATTATTTAAAGTAGTATATATTTTCTTCTTCAAATTTAGTGGTTCCATCATAAAATAATGTGTAATATTAACATGAATATAATATAATGATAACAATTTAAATGTTATAAGGGTCATTTGTGGTTTTGATTTTTTTCTGAGACATGTTTTTTATTTTATCATGAACAATCCTAGATTACCAAGAACCCTGAATACTGAGTCAGCATAGACATACCCCAAAATCCATTCATGGTCCCAATGAGTATGAAATTATATCCTAGATTCATTTGTGATAAAATAAGGAATGATTTTTCCTAAAAAACGTTGGAATAAAAAATTACAAGTAGTGAGGGAAAAAATAAAACTCCATAGGAATAATAATTCCAGAATAATAATAAGAATATAATAATAGAACAATATTATATAATCAAGTACCTTATGAACAAATAAATTCCCATGTTTCAATATGACATGACACTCTATGATCAGATAATCAAAAAATATAACTACCTCCTACTACCGCATTCCTCTTTCTCAAACATGATTGGAGAAAATATACAAAAAACTAGAAGGCAACATATGTGTGTGACATAATAGACTAGAAGGGTATTAACAATTGTTCAAAAAAATTATTTCATTAAAAATATATGGAAAAATGATTCCAATTTCAAATAAACAATAAATGGAGAACACATTGTGTATTTTAGAAATCAATTTTTTCATTTCAATTGGTAGAAAATTTAAAAAAATTGATTAAATAAACAACTATTAAAAAAATATTTATATAAATCCATAGTCATTTGAAATGAAGTGTTACAAATAATGATATATATATATCAAAATAGTCACAAAATTGATACTCGGTTATCATACTAAAGGTATGATATTTCTATGTTATGGTATCTTGAGACAGACATATTTTGACAATTGAAATGTAAACACATGTCTCTTAGACACTGGCTAGATAGGCCAAATCAACATCCGAAAAAGGAAAAGATTTGTCAACGTATGTATTTTTTATAATTTAAATGTGTCAATCCATTTCTAGGGAATTACCAAAATACAGTTTCAATCCAAAATATATGAATAACTATATAGTATATCATGTTCTCTTACAATAATATAAATGGAAAAATTAATTCAAAAATATAAAAATTACAATTGGTTGACTTGTAATTTCAATATTCCACTTTCTCTACACAAATATATTTTTTTAATCATTTCATGAATTTTTCATGGAAAACTAATCCAATGTTCCTATCAAAATAGTTTGACCCATTTTTCTTAAATACATATTTTAAATTAATTTTCACAAATTACATCATTTCCCAATCACACCCCAAACCTTTAAATCTAATTAATGTGAGGGTTTCAGGAAAACCGCATGTGACATAACATAAAATAAAAATTCATTTATAAATTTGTTTTTACAATTTAATTTCATGCAATATAAAAAATCATGTTATTGAAATTTAAATCAATATAATAATATTATACAGAACCACATGATTAATATGGAGATCACGTATCACAACACCCACTATTGGAAAAACCAACTATGAATGTTGGAAGAAAGGGAACAATGAATCCAACATATATAAATGATAAAAACAATTTGGATTAAAAACATCAATCAAATTAGGATCTATCAAACTACAATGATGAAATGTGAAAGAGATGGAGATATTTGGAGTTCCTAAAATGATGACTTGCACTGCAACCAGAAATATGATCAATTACTAAACAAAGGGTATCAGGATGTTTATAGTTATGAAAAGTCACATGTGGAATGATCTTGTTTGATATAATAGAAGCTTATAAAAATTGGAATTATTTTATCAGTTAGTATTTTTTTTAAACTGACACATATGACATTTCAAGATGTGTAACCCAAATTAATGAGGTGTAATTTTCAAGAATGTGATACACTATAAAACCAAAAAAAATTATTTGACTCCAAATTATTAATTTACAGATGACATGTAAACAATAAAGGATTTTTATTTCCTACACTTTGTGTAATAGTTTCTGGGAATATGTTGGGGGATGACTATATATCATTTTACAAGATTATTTGGCATGTACATACCAAGTAGACTGAAAACCCCATATATTTAATATTGAAAAATAAAAAAAACATGACATCTCAATTACATATAACCTCTCGATTCCATCGCAGCCCCACTTATGAAATGAAAATGGAAATCCATAAAATGGAATAAAATTAAAATGTGATAAAGGTAATAGGATAACATAACCTTTATATAAAAAACATTCTAACCGTATAATTTTTTTCATGACGCTTCCAACACTTTATTGTGAATATCATACAATCATTTTAAACCTATATTCTATCCAACAGAATGTGAAAACATTATAAAATATTACATACGACTTAACATCTCAACGTACATGTGAAAAAAAAATTTACCACCAAATTTGATGTATTATTATAATTAAAAATGTAATAACAATAAATTAATGTTGTTATATACATACTATTGTATAATAATGATATTAGATATACATTTTTACCATCAAACCCATTGGAAAACGATAGCTTCACTCGTGTGTACAAATGGACATCCAACACTTTGATGTGAGAAAACATGTTTTAATTTATAATATAAATGGAATGTAATAAGGGTAAATTTCATTATTATATATAATATATTTATTATAACTATTATTTTTTAGTGTGATATACTTTTTACCTTTCAGTCATTCCATTTACCAAAATGTGAAAATATTGTTTATGATTATGTGTGGTTTAACATCTCTATGAATTATGTAATACATTAATATACCTGTAAAATTTATGGATTTTTAAATTGTATATATAATGAATATATATGATATCAATAAAATTATTATAAATCAAGATATTTCAAAAAAATTAACTAATATTATTTGGTAGTGCTAAACAGAAAATACCATTATAAAATGAAACAGTTAACCCACCAAAGAATGATAGTAATAAATGATTTCAAAAATTGGGCCATACTATGTAATAAAAAGAAAATTTTAGGATATTATATATATTAATATGGTTCTGTTTTATATTAATAATATTTTTAAATTCATGATATATTAGCTTACATGACATTTAATAATGATAAATCATAATGTGAGGGGTTTCTTAATTCAATCTCTTTTCACTAGGTTGAATCAATACATCCTTGATTATATTATTAAAATATTAAGTATTAAATTAATATTTTATTTATTTATTTTCATTTATTATTTTATTTATGTAGATTTTATTTTTCTTATAGAAAATATATCTAATAATTAAAACAAATTTTCTTGATATGGTATTTCTGTCAAGCCTCTAAAATAATATTCATTATATCATTTTATATTAATTATTCATTCTCATTGATATCCTATCGGTATTTTTGTCATTTGATTTCATTATTTTATATCCTTTTTAAACATGGTTTATTTAGATTTTAAATTCATGAACAATATCACATTATTGATTAGTTCTCACTTCACCAGTACTATCTTTTTATGCGATTTCATCTCAATTTCCACTCCTTTATGTCAAATTTTGTATTATTAACCGATTTATATTTATATAGCATTTATAATTCTCCATTTAATTTTAAATAATTGATATTTATTTATTCCTTACTTTTTCTATTCTATTTCATGTTTAATCTCAAAATTGGTAATATTTTAATGTCACCAAATAGGACGGAGTTTTTATTATAATCTAATATATGAGATTGTTCTTATATTCTATGAAGTAATCCAAAAAATATATACCTAAAAAATAAATATATTCTCTTATAGTCTAGTTATTTATGATGTTCCATATTTTATCCCTTAATTTATTGTATTTGGAATTAAAATTATGCAAATAAATATTTCTATTAATATACTATATTTATTATCTTTTATACATGGTATATTTTCCATGAATATTCATATATTTCAATATAATTATTCAAAAGACCTTCTCATTTACAGAAATAAATTTTTAGTTATATAATACATTTTAAAATTATTCAACTGTACATTAAATTATTTTATGAGAGGGTTTGATTCAACTTTCATTACAAAAACACCAAAGGAAATATTTTTTAGTGTATATTTTATTAACAAGAAATTATCCCCACCATAACCATTTTATTTTAATTGATTACATTATAAAAGTTCATATTTTATAAAAATAATTCACATTAATGTTATTTTATTTTAATATTTAACTTTCAATTTACAGAATTCTCTAAAATATATGAATTTATTAACACCATATTTTTAAAACATTTTCAACACTAAAGACTTAATAATTTTGTATCTGATAAATTTATGTCATAAATTCGATTTCTCAAAATCATTTTACATTATATTTTTCATCATAATATATATTTTTTTGAATAGAAATGATTATTTTCTAAAATATATATCATTTATATATATTGTGTTTTACATTAAATGTTATTAATCTGAGTTAGAAAACATTGATATTAAAAAAATGTATTTATTGATATGGAAAATTTTTTGGAATTAAATTTTTATTTTATTTATGAGGAATCCATTTGACATGATTTAATGGTTGGGAACTCAATTTATAAATCCCCATAATGCATCGGTCACTCTAATGATGAAAATAACTTTTCCATCTATATTGAATGTCTCTTTGTTGTATACATACCTATAGTTTAAACTAGCATAGTTAATGTTTAACACCACAACATTTTTTAAAATACATATATTCAAATAAATTTTTAGATTTGTTATATTTTTCATTTCACACATAAAAAAAATTTATTTTATAATAATGAACCATGTTCATTTTTTTCCGTACGCCAAAAGAAGATAAGTGTGAACTACAAGGAACATAAATTATTTATTTCTCTACACAAATTACTAAGTTTATCTTCCATTACATGGAATAACAAAATTCCTCAATGACATTCAAAACAAACACAATCGAGTTATATAGAAAAATAATAAATTATTAAAAAGTTGTAATTTAATATAATATGATTTAAATTAAACAATTATTTAGTAGTTATATATAATATTGACTAACTTGTCAAAATATATTGTTTTAAAAAATATAATATGAATCCATAGGATATCAATTAGTGATAAATGAATATGAGAACTGATTGAATATAAAAGAAAATATTAGTATACCCACCATGATATTTTACCGTAATAAAATAAATTTGTTAAATTTTATATGTTATTATTATTTGATACATATATATATATATACATAAACCATTTATTATATCCATCCATTATATTTATCATTCTTAATATAATAACTAACATAATTTTATGTTTAGAAACAAAAGTTTTGATAAATGTAGTTTCTTTTTCATTTATTTGAAAATGAATTTTAAATTAAATTTATTGATATTTATACGTATTAATATTTCAGAATAAATATTATATTTTAAATAAAAACATAAAAATTATTTTATTATAATATTTGTTATATTTTTGCAGGGTTTCATTTTAAATAAATAATTAAAATTGATGAATTTTAATTCAGAACTGCGTTTTCATATAAATTATTGAGAATAATTAGTTTTATTTTAAATTGTTTTAGAATATAATTGGGTTAATAATTTTAACAATTAAACAAATTTATGTCATTCATATAAATTTTATATTCTAATTTAAAATAAAAACATAGAATCTTTTAAATGTTTTAAATTAAAAACCTACACTGTTGACACAACCATGGGATTAAATTTTAATTAATTTCCCCCACTTATATGATATTAATTTTAAAAAAATGGAAAAATATTTAGCATATTAATATTTTACAATTTATAACACGTTGAAATTATTTTCTCCCATAAATATTAGTGAATGTATTTAAATTAAATTACATCGATTAATGTAAAATTTATTTTACTAAGGATTGATCGTTAAAACAAAAGGTTTTAAATAACCAATAAAAATCTTCAAAATCCATTTAATGGAAATATTTTGACCCTATATTCACTTTTCCTAACATTTTATCATTATTTGATCATGTTCACTGGAAACCCATGGATGGAATTAATATTTACAACATTTATAACAGTGTCAGTCCTCCTACACTATAAGATGGGATCCCCTTCTCCAACTTCCTCATGCCATTAAATACAAATTATATCAGAAACTATCAATACATATGTCTTATAAAAATGCATCCCCTAATATTTTATGTATACCCTTGGATTGAAATAAATTAAAGGAATCCCATTGCTGAAAACCAAAAAGTGATACCCAAAAAAGAGGTAAATTCTATCCTAATCGTCTTTTATATTATTCTCGTTATCCAACCACTAATTTCTAATTATTACATGATTTTATAGAAAAAAATATCCTAAATATAAATATATGTTTTAATTATTATTTCATGTTCTAAAATTACACACACTTCCATATAATAGGTAATGAACATACTTTTTATTGCAGGACAAACTACAACCTAAAGAAATGATTATTATTCTTTTTCCATTTACCACCACTCATAGAATATTTTTTGATGAAAATTATACATATATATGTTATATATTATATTTATTAGGCATTTAATAATCTCTAATTTTATTAAAAATGTATCATTATACATTCCATTTGAGGTAAATGTGATAATTTCGTTGAAGGAAGTGTAGACTACCACCCACTCGAAGAGATGTGATTTGTTCAAACACAACATGAAATGTATTAAGGATGTGTTTAGATATATTATATGATATATATAATATAATAATTATAATTTAATTATACTATTTATATATATACATACATTTAATTTTCTTTCATTCATTCCATATAAAAATAAAATGAAAACAACATTCATTATACAAATGGGCTACCTTCTCCAGGAATAGTTTATTATATTACATACTTCTATATTATATAAATTATTATTATAAAAATATAATCATTATATATTATATATGTATCATCTTTAAAATTATTTAAATCACTATATAAGTATTTGGACAAAATTTATAACAAATAAAGACACATGTGAAGAACAAAGAAGATAATTTTTGAAGTGAAACATTAGCATATAATTATTACCAAGAAGGTAATATAAAGTCAGAATCAGACCATAAAAGATATATGATATGAAAATATTGATTTTTGATAGATTTTTGATAGTATTTAATTTACTAATCATGATTTCGAAATGATTATGACTATAATAAAGGCACCGTGTAAGGAAATTTTATCCCACTTTTTATTTCTATAAGATACAAGATTTTTTAATTATCCATTTATTTTGTGTGGATTTCATTCAGACAATGGATTTATTATTTGAGTATGAGAATTAAATTTATTTGTATTCACATATAAATTTTATAATCTTACAAACATGGGGTTTATGTTCAAAATGTAACAAAATTGGTAATGTAATTTTATCTAATTTCACTTTCTTGGAGGAACATCCCATGATATCAACCTATATCATTCTTAGAGGTGTATATTCATCATTATAAATTAAATATAATGATTTTTTTTTATTAATGATATTTTAAGCATGATGTAATTTTATTTTCATACATGTGTAATTTGGTTCAAGGGTTCCATGTTCTAAGAGTTAATTGAAATAGTCCAATCTTTTTTTTAGGATTGTTTATGATTATTCTTTCTTCGAGTAAATATTTTAATTCATATATTCATTAAACTAATGAATTTTATTATCCTGTATTTATTCATGATATATTTAGTTATTTTTACCATTTTAAAACACTTTGGTACAAAATAATGTTAATAATGTGTTTATAAAGTTCTTTGACATTACCTAACTCATCATTTATGAATTTATGTTCTTTCAATCCATATTTCCATAAATCATATAAATAAATAAATAAATATACATATATATTATCATATTTTCAAGGAAAATGTATTTCAAAAAAAATTGATGATTTATTTGAATATTTTCATGGAACATTTTTTTCCAAAATGATTTGATGGTTATATTTTATGTTTTAAAGGAAACTTTTTTTAATAACATTATCAGTGTAAATTTATATGTTATGAAAAAAAGGAATCCCAGATGATTTAAATTGTTTAATTACATGTTTTCAAGTTAATTTTTTATGTAAATGGTTTTAAAAAAATATTATGTTCTAAATATCTTTTTTAAATAGGAATGTATATTTATATCATGAAATTAATTCAGAATATCCTTCAATGTTAATATATATTTTTTATAGAATCCCTTTATTTTTCCCAGAAAATTATAGGAAATGTTCCATGTTTTTCATTCGTATTCATTTGTGAATGTTTTACCAGTTGATGGACAGATGATTATGGCATCCATTTTACATTCATATGTTATATACTTTTGAAACCAAATTCATTTCATGGGTTATTATCTGATTATGTTATAATAAAACAAATATAATTTAAATATGTTATTATATTATTAACTATTTTTTATACACATTTCATTTATAGGGATATGATTTTATGTATGTAGATACCATATATATTTTATTTGAAATGATATAAGATTTATTATATTGGGGAAAATTTGTGTATGAGTTATTATCTATTAGGTGATACCTATATCTATATCCAATACATTGAGTAATGATATGTTGAATATGATATCATTGGGTACATAGGTTGTATCTGATGACTGAAAACATGATGGTACATGGGTTGTTACTGAATCAAAAATATAAGTTACATGGGTTAGATCCCATGCAAAAAACTGAGATGTTACATTGGTTTTTATCCACATTCAGAAGAAGTTACACAATTTGTATCCCAAGACTATAAAATTATAATCGTCATGGTAGGTATCCTTGATATAAGATTTTCTAGTACAATATAAATTCTTAAAATTAAATAACATTTTTCTCAATTATTATTTCATATAATTAAATACTTATTACTGATTAAATCAATTTTTATGAGTTTTCAATCATTATTCCATAATTAATTATTTTATCATTAATATATGGTGTATAATATTATAATATTATGATCGGATTGAAAAAAACGTGTTCTCATGATTATATTTAGACATATTACTTTTTTACCCTTACTAAGTATCTGAGATCACCCATTTTGATTTTACATCCTAAGAATATGAATATATACTACACATTTGATATGACTATGTCAGTTTCTAGTTTAG
Organism: Viscum album; assembly: GCA_963277665.1. Lineage (NCBI taxonomy): Eukaryota > Viridiplantae > Streptophyta > Magnoliopsida > Santalales > Viscaceae > Viscum > Viscum album. Next base: position 2,132,963,131 of record OY728147.1, on the reverse strand, counting down.
GAGAACCCAATGGGAGATAATTTAGGTCTCTTTTTTACCAGTTTTTTTGAATCATTGTTTCCAAATGCAGTAAACTAATATGGTCATTATAATTCCATTTGTAAATTTTTTTCATTATTCCACCAAAATTATGTAATGTATATTTATGTTAAGATTGGATAGTTATAGTTGAAATCAGATCAAGGAATAATTTAACCCTTAGATACTAAAATTCGAAATCATTAGTGTTATCCCATAGGTATATTTATAAGGGTATATCATGGGATGTATCTAAAAAAAATTATAAATATGAGTTAATGTTTAGTAAAATTTTCTAGAATTTTGTGACAAGATATAGTGATTGGATTACTAGAAATAAATAAATTTTATATAATAATAGGGGAAATTGTATGGTACATATGTACCTAGGGGTAAAAATCCAATAATATGGTTTCAACCTAACTCAGGATAATCTTTTACATCACAATAGTTAATGATTCATATTTACTTTGACACTCCTTGGGGATATTATTTTGATATTCAAAAACACATCATGAATAATTACAATGTATTTAAATGGATATTAAATATTAATAACATAGTATAAAAATACATTTTCAAAGATTAATGATGTTGTTATAATTTAGTCTCTCCACATGTGAATTTTATTGATTTTGTAGTTCCTCATTATGATAACTACATCCTACTCTATTATTTTGGCTTTAGTCAATGGTTGGAACTCAAAGGAACTGTGTTTATGGTTATTTTGATAGATCATAAAAAGATTTTTCTATTAATGATCTGAATGTTATGGGGGATGGAAAAAATATCACTGCAAAACTCTCACAAAAATATAATGTTATAAATCATTTTAATGATTTAAGGGTAAAAGGAGGGAACACAGCTCTTTTGATCCGTTAAGGAGGAAAATTCTACCTTCATTCAGTTGCACATCTAATCCACATGTATTTGAACACTAGAATAGTACAATTGAAATGATATTCTCTACTATCTTCTATTTATGTCAAGTGAAATTCCTTCAGGATTTCATCCTATAAGTATGTGAAGAATACTAGTAGTGGAGACTTATCAATAATACAAGGATGTAAGATATAATTTAATATAATGATTAGAATGAAAACCATAACATATTATTCAATCAGAAATTTCCTTTTGTTCTTCATATAAGATGGAAAATGGGTTATTTTATATGATGTAAAAGGATGTTCAATCTATTTTCAACGATGACACTAATTTCACAAGATAGGTGTGGTATGCTTCTGGCATTATCATCCACCCCCGATTTAATATTGATATGTTCTTAAGTGGATTAATGACATGTCTCTAAAGAGAATCTTCTAATATATACAATTTTAGATATGAATAAATAGTGAGTCATGATATAATAATTAACATGGTGGGGGAGTTATAGGATAATCTAATTGTTTTAACAAGATTTTGAAGATTGAGTTTAAAGACAAATTAAATAAAACTGAGAGACGAAATGTGTTCAAACTTGAACATCCCAAAACAACAGGTAACAAAAAATAGTATAGTTTGTGAAATGAACATTATGGAGTCTCATATTTGGGAATCCAGGCCATTGAGGAAAACAATTTATAAGTGATGATATTATTAAATTCAATGAAATGATTGGAGAGAAATATCAAGATAATTTACCAACAACGCTCTAGTGTTTCTAGTGGTTAGATTTTATAACTTTTTTGATCTAATCCCCCAATTCAATAACTATTAGGGATGATAAAAACCAAAATACCTTTACTAATGATAAAAATCGATAATATTATGCTATCATAATGGATGATGTGATTAATTATAATTTTTTAATTTGGAAATCATCTTATTTTAATTTAACATACACATGAAATGAGATGCTCTAATGATATAAAAATGTGTTACACATCATGAAATACCATTGTTGTTTTGAAAATCCACTCATCTGACATGTGATATAAAATATCATCAGTAAATTTTTGTGAATGGATTAGAGAGGAAAGTCAATCAACCATCTAGTATCACCACGTTTATGGGTTGAGATTGTTGTTTCAAAATCTATTTTGGACATGGTATGAATCTCTATTGGAAAATAATATTGATATAAGAATATGTTCATAATAGAGTCATGGAATAATGTTTTTTCATTGTGTCAACATCTAGTACAATTGGATTCCTCATATCGTAAGGGGTGTAGTTAGTCTAAAGTGGAGGATTCTCCTTCTCATCATTCTGAACCAAGGCTCATTATTCCTCCCGAATCATTATTATTGTATATAAATATTCCATATTCAGATCTTATCCTTGATAATATTAGTCAACATTCCTCTACTATGATCCACAATATGAGAGTTGAGAATGTTTATGAAAGTGTTTTTCAAGATTTGGGTGTTCTCAATATAACTGAGATGTCATTGGTAAGAGCTAGTTTCATGAATTATACATCCTTTTAAGATACAGTTAAAAAAATAATGGTGTTCGATGTTCAGGTTATCAAACAAATCTCAGATCATAGAGGTAGTGTTGCTCATTTTTTAGGTTACAGTGTTCGAAGAGATGCATAACTCTGTCTTTGAGGTGGCAGTATTTCATCATATGCGAGTTCCTGGTATATTAATGTCTCCAAAGTCCATCAGAATTTATTACTGACTATCCAAAATGAATGAGGATTGAAAGGAATATTAGAATCATAATGGAGGGAAAACCAATATTCAATGATTAAATCCTAAACAACTCAAATTTAGACACTCAGAATAGAAGTATAAAAGAACAAAAATGGTGACTCAAATCCATGTTCGTACTGGGGTCAGGATATATTGTTTGGGATTGGAATCTAGACTAGAAATAACAAGAGCATTGTTAGTGGGAATATCATGGTTCTATAGGGGGGACCAAGGCCCTGTAAATATTACTCAAACACCCCAAAGATAATAGTAATCATATAATTAGAAAAGGAAATGTGCAATGAGATAGAGGTTAAACCAAGGGAATCTCCATTTATTGAATATGTGGAATCCATTTTCGGCAAGATGTGTAAATAGAATATTTTTGTGGATATAAAAATCATGTTTGTGGAGATGAGGTGAAAGAGTGTACAATGTTGATTAAGCCAAAAATCATAAGGATGGAAATTGTATTTGGGAAGTTAGGAACACATGGAATTGGTTCTATATTCTATATTAAGAATGTTGGGGATATTAGGAATTTGGGAATAAATTGGTGAAACATCAATGGAAATCAGTTTTGGATCATTTTGGGTAGCAAATTCAGAGTTCATAGAAAACCCATGCGACCTTCTTATTCACTCAAAGAATGTGATACTGGAAAATTTAATGATTATTCAGGCTCTTAAGGAGGATGCGAAAAGGAAGAATGTGATGCAGTTTTATGTATACACAAACATGTTTCACTGTGATGAGATTGACAATAAAAATCAATATATGAAAGATGGATGAGATGGTAATAAGGAAACATTCATACTGTTCTTGAAATTGTCTGAAATATTTACATACCAATTCAATAATATTGATAATGGAACAACAATACTAATAGGTAATTTAAACTTCAACAAAATAATATAGGTAGGTCGGCTCTAATTGGTTTATATTGGTCATTAATAAATTCATTATATAATATAGTGTTAGATATATTGGTTGAATTTGATTATTTAACAAATTTTCAATAAAAGGGTTTTATTTTATTCAAATAAATCATTGATGATCTAAAAAGAGGAATGATTCTTGAAAAGGAAAATTTTAACCATGTTACTTCTTTTCTGATGAATTAAATGGTCCATCACATATTCATCAATTTATGAATTTTTTATTGCATTCATTATCCTATCCTATTTATATATCACCATTTTATATAACACGATAGTTATATTTCACTTCTAGGTCTATGTTTTTTCTTTCAACCATTGATCTCATATTTGGAAACCTATTATATATTACTTCTAGTAACCGTTCTGTTTCAAGAATTCAATTTTTAATTGTTTTTTAGTATTCATTTTTATGATGTAGGATTCTATGATATGAAAATTCATGTACTAAACCCTAAGTACCCTAGAAGAATTTTTAAGGAGAAATTCAGTATAAGGGTGGTATAACATAAATACCTTGTATTTTGTGCATTTATCTTCATAATAATTTATTCATTCTGATTTTTTTCATTTTAGGAAACAGTAAAAATATTTTTTTATAATGGAACATTGATTCCCTTTAATAAATAGAAACCAAAGTTAATAGTGAACTACACACAACATAAATAATCACTTTATCTACATGGAACAAACTTTGTAGTTTACATTACTTGTAAGTATGTCTTTCCTCAATTAGATTCATAATACACAATACCGAGGTTTACCATACAATTAAATATTCTTAAAATATTATTATTTAATATAATAAACTGTAACATATCCATTAAATCATAGGTTATGGACAATATTAATGATTAACTGAAAATTCAGTATTTACCCATATATAATATGAATTCCTCGGTTACGAATAAATTTAAGATGATCATCAAAATCGATTGTATATAAAAAAATTATTATTATACCCCAAATAATGGTTTACCCTTATAATAAAAATTAATTAAAATTAGTGATTGATAATAATTTCATATATATATATATATTATATTATATTCAATATAATATTTTTTATATTAATATTATGTTTTTAATATGATTAAAATACGAACAAACAATATTTTATGAATAACACCCTCTATTTTATAAAAGTAGTTTTTCAGTGATTTAATAGAAAACTACTTTAAAATACAATTTTGTGAAATATTATTGATTCAATTTCTGTAAATAAACGATATATTATGAAGATAAGCATAAAAATTATGTTAGGATAAACTATTTTTTTTCTTTATGGTTTTTTTTAATTAATTGTGAAAATAATGGATTTTTATTAGAGTACTGAATTTTAATATAATTAATATATAATGATAAATTATATTTTAATTTTTTTTTAATTGGGTACACTTTTTACCAATAAAACAAATTTATATCATTTTAATTATTTTCACATTAAAATTGAATATAAAAAAATAGTAATCTTTGTTACATTTTAAATTTGAAACCATCATTGTTGACCTGACCACAATATTAGAATTATATTATTTAATGGTAATTCTATGATTTGAATTTGTAAAAATGGACCCCATATATTTAATTATCATAATTTTTATTTTCCAATATTTTTAACACAGTTTTCGAAAAAAATTGGTATGATTGTTAATAAAATTTATTACACAAACTACGGAAAAATTAAGCATAACCAAGGAATAATTCTTAAATGTAACGTCCTAAATGAATTATAAATATATAAAAAATCCATTTAATGGACATATATTGACCCTATAATAACATTTATCTTAGTTACAACATTATTAGATACAATTTCCTTGTAAAAAAGGTGGGTGTATTTCTTTTTTCAAAAATTTACAAGAGTGCCACTCCTCCTCCACTAACAAAAGTCATCATCTATTCTCACATCCTCATAAAATAAAATATACATTTGATAAACAATTTAAAACTAAAATATTTTGTAAAAAACCCCCCATAATTTTAAATGAGTCCCATTCTTATAAAAAATCCATGGAATCCCATTGGTGAAAACCAAAAGGAGTTTCCTGAATAAGATTTAACATCATTCCTCATGTTATTTTATGTTATTTCCATTATCCACCTAGTATAATTGGTTCCTATTAAAATATTTTTTAAAATTAAATGTAAATAATATACTTTTGTGTTTTATATTATGTTTTGGACATAAAATTACAGACACATTCATCTAATGTTTAAAAAAACACTGTTTACATATACTAGGAAATACTGCCTCACAAAACGATTATTGATCAATTTTACACTTATCATCTATCATGGTTGACATTATGTTGGAAAATAAATTTATAAATGTTATATATTATATTATTAATGTATTTAATCATAATTAATACATTTAAAACACATATTTCATACATTCCATTAACTGTAAATATAATAATTTCATTTGAGGATGCCTTGACATTCTTCCCCTCAATACGATGTGATTCATTTAAACACTACATGGTATATATTTAATACATGTTTAGTGATATTTTATTATATATATGAAATATTATAGATAAATTAATTATATTATATAAATATATGATAATTTATTTCTTTAATAAAATATAAAAATAAAATAGATACATCATTCTTGTGTATTTTCATCCTACCATCTAAATGAACGATGTATTCCATTTTGTAATTCAACAATATATATATTAATATAATGAAAATATATTGTATAGAAATGATATTCATATTATTTTTTACTATCATTAAATTATGATATTGGTATAATGACCAAATATATAACAAATTAATAAATATGTGAAAAAAGAGGATATTACCCAAATTTTGACTATAACAATAAATTGTTAACAAGTGGATAATATAAAGACATAATAAAAAGAAAAATATTATTACATAGTATAATATTCTTATGTGATAGATTTATATAAAATAATTTCTTATTATAGTATATGTCTGTGAATATATGAAAAGATTCAATACACAATGTAATTGAATTTCATATCACTTTTTATTTTTATGACATACATTCATTATTAAACACTCATTTCCACTGGGTGGTGTGTATAATTATCATGGATCAAATCGATTACTATTATTGATAAATTTAAGGTAATTCACATACATGTTTATATATATTTCATTCATTGGAATTATGTTTAAAAATTACCAAATATGTAATGTAATTGTTTCTCAATTCTATTTCATTGAGTGACATTCCATATTATGCACCTAAATCATTCATGTGGTGTACATTCATCATCTTAAAATTTATATCATAATACTAATTAATATAATTTTATTTTATGATTCATGTAATTATAATTCTATACATGGGGAGTATGTTTCAGTGGCCACTATTGGAACAAGTTTTTTGATACAATATCACTGCTTTTCCAAATAGTTTATGTTTATGCTTTCATAAATTCTATATTATGACCCATATCATAATTGAACTAATAAATTTTATTATCAGATATTATTTATGATATATTTATATATTTTAACCATTTTTAGGCTTTTTGGATCATTAAATAGATTATAACGTGTTATTAAGAATGCCTAGTGATACCACTCTCTTCAGTAGAAAATCTATGTGATTTGAGACCATGATTTTCTTAATCTGTTTTCAGGATTTATATATATATATATAACATATATTCATGAAAAATTATTAATAAAAAGATTTTATAGTTTATCTATATGTATTAAATTTATTTTAAAAAAAATTATGTTCAAATCATTTTAAATATTATTTTATTTGATTTCAATTTAAAGGATTTTCAAAATAATTTCAATATTTTCAATAAAATTATAATGGAAATGTGTATTCAAAATTATTTCAATCTCCCTTCAAGTGTTTTAAATTTAATTTGATTGAAATAAATTTATATTTTTTTTTCTTTATTTGTTTCAATTTTTATATTATCATAGATGGTTTAAAAAATTATTTATGTTTTAGAGAGTCTTTTTGAAATAACGATTGATATTTTCCTCAATAAATTAATTTAAAAAACCCATCCATGTTATTTTATATTTATGATAACATTTATTGATTTTACTTATTACCTTGTAGTAAATGAATCAAATTTTAAATTCATATTATTTTTTTAATGGTTTTTATTATGATTGAATGATGATTATGAAATCTGTTTTTCTTTTATGGGTTATAGGATTATGAAACCTAATTCATCTCACTTGTTTATATTTATTGACCTGTAAATGATCTATACCTCTTTTCCACAGGTTATGCTATGATGAAATGCTAACGAGACACATTTCATCCCATGGGTTATGATTTTTTGTTTATAGATCCCATATTTTGTATGTGTTATGATATGAGATTTATTATCTTCTAGCACATATATGTTGTAGTAATTATGTAATGTATTGGACCTATATCTCCCCCTAATGAATTGGTTATTTATAATATTATAATTTATTCAAATGGTACAGGGGTTGTAAAAAATTCCTTATAACAGGATGGTACATACGTTATAGCCAAAATCCTAAATGTAAAAGGGTACATCGGTTGTATACCAATCTTGAAAAAAGAAGGTACATGGATTTTCGCTCAAACATAAAAATAGTAATGAACATTGATTGTTTCCTAAGACTATAAATAATAGGGTACACAAGTTGTTATCCAAACCCCAATGTAGGTACATGGGTTGAATCCCAATCCTTACATGTTATAATAACCATTATAGGTTTCCTTGAAATATTTTTTTAATTATATATTTATACTAATAAATCTATGACTTATTCCTCAGTATTGATTTTATGCATGGAAATAATTATTTCATTTTTATTCATTTCTTATAAACTTCCATGTTTTTTACATAATTATTTTTTTCATTGATATGAAAGTTATGTTCATTTATTGTTATGATCACATTATAATACCCTCGTTCTCATGATTATTCTTTAATAACCACTTTATTTACACACAATGAACATATGAGATCACCCCATTTTATGTTTTGTTTCCCATGTTTTGTATAAATATTTAATGTATCATATGTCTATGAAGGGTGATTGTCTTTGATAACCTAGTGGGTGATAATGTATCTCTCTTATGGTCCATTTCATTAATTTCTATTTTTCCAGTGGTAGTAAACTATTACGGTATTACGTCTTCCATTTGTAAAATGTATTTTTTATTATAAATAATTTATTTATTATCAAAATACAATAAGATATTTTAACTATATAATGTCTATAGTAGTAAATATATAATGATTTCAGAGATCTTGAAATCCAAAATTATACATTTCCTTCATTACAAATTCAGATAATGATATAAATAGCATTACCACATTGATTTAATAAATGGATTAATTTGGTTCATATGTTATTCTGTTAAGGACATGTGTTTTAAGTATTTATAACTCTATATTGACAATTCATTAGTAATTTATGATAGAATATATTTTTCATAAAATTAATAAGAATAAAATCTCACCATATATTTGTTTCATTTAAATAAGTTGTGAAAAATGAATATTAGAATATTATCAATGATGTAAAATGTCTATATTACCTAAGATTTATATTTTATTTACAATATAAAATAGTAATATTAATATATATATTTTTTGATATGACTACTATAAATTAATATACTTTTGGATTTAGTTTCTTTAATCTTACTCTAATGTAATAATTTTACTATTTACTTTACGTTATTGGATTCATGGAATTTAAATTAATTGATTATATTTTGGTGTTCATGAGATGGTAGTTAACATTATAATAATAATTAAATAGTCTTCTTTTTATCCACTTTTGAAATATTATTATTATTAAAATTATGTTTGATATTCAATCAAGAAACCTATATTTTATATTTCATTTTTCATATTTATAATTATATATAATCATTTATTGTTTTATGATATTAAAATGATATCAAATTTTTTATTATTATCATAAAGCTAGGTAATTATCCCTTTTATTCTAATGTTTTGTTATAATAAAATAACAAATTTATAGTTCTAGTGGAATCTATAACAATAGTCATATTACATTAAAACATCAGAAGAAAAAAATTACATGATCAATCAAGTATAATTAATAATAATTCCATTGAAATGATCACCATTCAATAAATTATTAAAGTAGAAAACATCATTTATATCCATATCATAATCTATATAAATCAATTAACACCATTTTAATATCAACTAAATGTAAAATTACTATAAAATATCATTATATAACAACAGAATACTATAAGAAATATAATGTAGAACAAAAATGTACCACATATAGACCACCAATACCAAAATAAAAATTCATTCATTTTGGAAAAGATGACAATAAAATTGGATATTACCAATTTTGGTCATACCTGAATCAAAACAAGACTCCATGAAAATGTAGTTAATATTATAATCAAATAAGTTTTACCATTTTATTTTTATAATTTAAAATATATTTTTCCATTGAATTTATTCTTAATAAATTAAAATTCTGAAATTTTTCCTTCATAAAATCTCCAGTGGGAATCTTTGGGGAAAAGTAAATAAATATGACCTTGTGTTGTTTAAAAATCATATTTGGGGCTACAATTGGAGTCCTTTGAGATAACTATACTTCCAAACGTTATTTTATGCCATACTATGCAAAATGTTTTCAATTTTTTGAGTATAAAAGAATTAATAATTGAATATCTTATCAAATTTTAAATGTCTTGAAATTTTCAATGTATTTATTTAATATTATATGGGAATTAATTCGAGACCAGGCTCTGAGATGGCTGGAAGTTCTGAGGCCCAGTGAGCTCAGAAAAAATGTTTGAATTTAATTTCACAATTAAATTACACGTGCCCGCTGTTTTCTTGAAAGTGTGGAATAACTCCTCAATGGGTGCTCGGATCAGAAATCTAAGGGAACCGTTGCGTTCAGAACAACGATTTAACATAAGGTGAGGCCTAACATTGACTAGCACAGGTCGGTGGTGAAATCGGGTTTTTGGATGCAATCGTAATAAAATATTTAATTAAAATATTTTATTTAAACCATTATATGTCAAATATCTCGTTTCTTGTAAATATATATTTTACAGGGGATCAGGGTTACAATCCCCATAACCCTAATTTTCCCCTAGAGGCTCTGGGAAAGCTCTAGAGGAAACCCCCAACGCTGCAGTGACCTTCTTGACGGATTTTGTTGGCGACGATGACACAACAACCGAACCTTCACCAACAAATGCCGGGATCTTGGTAGGATGTCATTGTGATTTTATTCTTCACCATTTTTTTATTTATACGATGAACTCAGACTAATCCATGAACAGATTTTCCCATGGTTCGATTGTACTTTCGGTATGGGATTTTGACGAGATTTTGGGGATTTTATTGTTGTTATTGTTTGGTTTCGTTCAACCATCTGACGGTGACAGACCATGATCGACACAAACATAGATCGAGGTTCATCCCTCTCGATTTGTGGGTCTCTTCCCCAAATTTATCACGTTCTTCATGAGTGTTCTTCGAGTTCTTTATGGGACGAGGAACAACGGATCATTGCTCACCCATTGTGCGATGATACGATCCCAAATTGAAGATCTGGCATCGGTACGACCCTATAGAGGTGCGACTGCAGTGGCAACAGACTGATCGAAGCGGATTGGATGAAATCGTTCTTTGAATGATTTCTTCATGGATGACCGGAATCAGATTTTGGAGCCAATTTAAGGCTCCAAACCCATGGATTATGCATCACAATGATGAGGCAATCCATTATCCTAAGTGTCGCGGAAAAAAATGGCTAAATCGAGGTTCGGAGGATCAACCAAGGCGCGCGGAGGAAGACGACATTTCTGGAAAAATCCCAACTACACGCCGTGTAGTATGGGCTACACGGTGTGTGTACGTCAATGAACGACCAGGCGTGTACTCCGGGAGTACACAAACACGGGCAGGGTACATGTCCATGGAAACACCGTGTATACCCCTCCTCGTCCAGACCCACCCAGATACACGGGGTACCCCATGTACTGGTACACGGGTAGGCGACACTGACACGGGAAATGACTGTGTACGGGCACATGGTCAGCATACACGGAGCGAGACTAAGCACTCGAACACGGCATGTGATTTCTTCTCCATGATGTGTAGTTGTTTTCTATCTGACAAGCCAAATGACACGGACCGGTTACATGGGTAGCACCCAGAGTCAAGGAACACGACGTGTACTTTTCTACACGCCATGTAGTTTGGTTTTGCATGGCTTGAACAAAGGACATGGGATGTTTACACGGGCAGTACCCAGGGTCAAGGAACACGTCGTGTAACCATAATACATGCCATATAACATTTCCTTCATAGCTTGAGAAACCTCCCTTCTGTGACTTGGACTATTTCTTAGGGTTCATACCCTTGCTTATCCCCTGAAGTTTCTGGTATCAATCCCTTTATATATTCAATATGTCCATTATCTTTATTTGTATTACTTCCTTGTGTGCTTCCATGAATGGGTAATTATTTTCCTTATATTTCATCCTCTTATATTATTATGCGGAAAATTGAAATAGGATTTCCAAATTATTCTCATGACAAAAAAATTTAAATTTGACAATAATAATTTACATTTAATTTTTATTCATAGGATAGTTTGTAATTAATAATTTTCATTATTTATAAAATAAATTTCATGAAGAAGGATGATCTCGTAAAGGGATCCTCAATGCAAGGGTTTTCCCATTGTCACTGCCTTTTACCTTCTATATCTCAAGAGGGCGATGTTCCCTCGATTGATTTCCAACTCGACAAATAGTGGACTGTGGCTCAAGACATAGAGGACTCTATCTTCTTAATGATATCATTGTTTCTTGTATCCTATTTTCTATATTCCCAAAACTGATTGGGGATTTATCGGCAACATGTTGAAGGTTTATTGTCGAGTCCCATTTATGTGGGATGTAGCCTCATTTCAGTGTTGTGGGCACGTTTGGAGATTTTATGTGCTATTCATGTGTAGTTATTGGGGAGGTGAAAGGATTTAGTGTTTAGATTGAAGTGGGACCATCATTATGATGTGTTATATTTCGTGTGGCAGTGATGGTGATGGATTTGAACCATTGAGAACTTGAATCTAGTTACGGTTTTGGATGTGAATTGTTATGGGTCGTTAGATTCTCTTCTTGATTCTTCTGTTTTCAATCTTCGAGCCTTGAACTTGTTTTTTTATTTCTGTCTAATTGAATTAGATATTGGGAATATTTATTTATTGATCTGGTTGGTCTGTGTGTTTGGATGATTGTAATGTAGTTACTGAATCATTGGTCTTGAATGGCGAAATTTTCTCTTAATCGATGGGTGTTTCTTTATAAAAGAATTAGAAATATATAATAGAACCTGAAAATTATTATGGATTTAATGTCTCTGGGAGTTTAATTATGGATTTTGTCAAAGAACATTGGGAGTCATCAAATTGAGGCTTCATTATGGATCATGATTGATTGTTAAATTTTAGATATGTTTCTACCAGTACACTACATGATTCTTCTTTAGAGGATGATCAAAGAAGGAATCTTTCCCATGTGTTTTCCATTCAGATTTGGATGTTGGAGTGGTTATGGATCTATCTTCAGTACCATTATCCTACATACTTTCATGAAAAAACAAGTCGAACAATCATACGATGGTGAATGCATGTCATCATGATGCAGTCTTTAGGGGGGATAAATTCATGTTGTCTCTATCTAGGTTATTTTTTTCATGATTTCAATTCATTTTAATGTTTGGTTCTTTCTGATCGTCACTTTTTCCTCAAAAGTGTTATGATAATAAACAATTTTAATTTTTAGTCTGTCATAAGACATGTCTTCAACAATTTTGTTATTTTTCAACAATATTATTTTATTTTTTAGTAAATAGATGTTGTTATATTTATTTTATTATATAATATATGCCATTGAATCCAATGATATCTATTTTCAAACCTATTAAAATAGTACCTACTCATGTACTATTAATGGAAGGTCTATGTGTTTAATACATTTTATATAATGATATCATGTGGAATTTTCGGGGTTGTGGTTAATGGAATAATAATTATATGAGTGCCCCTATTGTATAATCAATGAAATAATAGTATACTAAATATTTCATTTAACATTAATATTGATTTAAGGGTTTGTGCCAATGAATTGTCGATGTGTGAATACAATTTATATGTATTAATTATTTAAAAAAACTATTATATGAGAAACAGAATTGAATTAAACTATCTAAAATAAATCCAATATATTAGGATGTATATATCATATTTTTATAGTGAACCTTTTATAAGGAATTTATGTACTATGTCTTTATTCGTGTAATATGATATTTTTTATGGTAATAGTTTTATGATACATAATCATTTTTTCTATAATAATTTATGTTTGAATTTTACGATGATGAAAATTGATAATATATATATCAAAAATATGAATAATTTTATTCTACCATGGTGAAATTTTAATAATTTCATGTTTTTCATTCATTTTCATCTATTTAGATACTAAATATACTAAAATATTTTATCTAGGACAACATATTGTGTATTCCCATTTAATGGGGAATATATTAATCATTTTTCATATTTATTAATTATATTATTTTAATTATGTTATTACTATTATAAATATATTTAGTTTAAAAATTACACTTTTTAAAATTTTAATATTAAAATTTATCTGCATATTTTTTCAATTTCTAGAACATTGATCTTCATAATTGTTTTCAAATAAGGTTAATGTAATTTATACTTTAACATAAATTATAAGAACCAATTTACCAGTCACTCTTAGTAACCTTTAATTTTAGGAATTCGATATAATTTCCCATAGAAATTATTTGAATAAAATATTATCTTAGTAATTTGTAAATTTTTAGATTAAAAAAATGTAATTTTAAATTAAAAAATTATTTTGCAGAAAAATGTTTTACAGAAATATTAATGGATTATTTATATATTAAAATATTCTTTTATGATTATAATGACATAATTGGTACATATATTACTATGGATATATTTAATCACAATCTATAATGATTATGATTATAATGATGGAATGAATTTGTAACCCAGGTCCTTTCTATGGTTAAATATTTAGTAACAAGAAAAATCTTTGACATTCAAATGGAAAAAATATTTATGATATTCAAATTGAGACAGGTGGGAATGGAATAAAAAACCTAGTAATAAATTAGGTAAGTAATGATACCTCTTAATATAATAATGGCATGAATGGGGAATAAAATTTGTATTGTTATAAGATTGGTCTAATAATATAGTATGGGGAGTAATCATTGAATAAAGATATGATAGAATGTTGAGTGAACCGAATCCACCATGATAGTGTTGTATTTGAACAATGAATATGGAAATTATTTTTAATGATTTTTTTGGGTGAAAAAAAAAATCAAATGATTATGATATTTTATCTTGGATCCCATTTTAAAATTTATGAATCATATCCCATATATAATTTATCAATTTGTTGGTAAAAAATTTTGGCTTGTTTTATGATTATTACATTTTAATTGATTGGTGTGACTTATCTAAGGATTATATCACGTAATAAAAAACATACGCACATATTATTCAAAAATATTTTTATTTATGATTATTTATTACTTTCAGCAAAATGGATCATCCAAATCCACCCTACTTATTTTTTTCATCATCCCAAAAGGTAGAAAGGTATAATGTATGTTAAACCCACCAAACATATGTTTTTTTATAGGATAACATCATGAGTTATGGTAATGAACTCTTTGTGGTAACTGGAAAAAATACTTGTATCACCTAATACTACATGAAAATGATATTTTAGAACATATGTATCATGGGGTGGTGAAAAAAAATAATGTTTGGAAAGGGTATCAAGTCCATAATTTTTATGTATTGTTAATGGGAATTTAATTCACACCATTTCTAAAACACTAAGGGGACATTTATAGAATAACATAACTTCCAATTATAAAACATAAATAATAATTTCTATTTATATTTACCATGGATACAATATGTTTAAACGTAGGGGTTCAATGATTAAAAAGAAGGATTAATGATTTAGATATCATATGAAAGATTTTTCTATCATTATATAATTCCACACATTGGTTATTATATATCCGTATATGACTTTTATTTTATTTGGTGGATGCTACCCAAAGTAACCATGTTAGCACTGATTTTTTAAGACAATTAAATGAACTTCCACTATAGATAAATATCGATATATAATTTTAAATATAAGCAATTATATTTATAAGATTAAAAAATCCTTAGTTTTAAAAAATAACATAAATTCTTACACAATGAGGATATTTTCAAGATTAATGTTTTAGGTAACTTGGACATAAAAAATACATAGCATCTCATAACCATATATGTGGAGACAAATAAAAAAATCTCAATTTTATTAAACTAATTTTTTTTAAAATGAAACATAATTAATTTTGAAAAATATTCATGAAATATTAATTACCTTTCTTCATTCCATTACACATATTTATAACCAATGAAAAAAATTTAAGAACGTGGGATGAGCAAAAAAAAGTTCAGTAAGGGATATAAGGAATCAATTTGTTAATAATGTGATCACATAAAAACCAATAAAACCCATTAAAAATCTATTTATCATGAATTGAAACAACGTGCAGTTTCCTTTAAACATATTTACCCTATCCCACATAAAATCACCCTTACAAAACATATATTAAGATATAACGGTCTCAACAATATGTAAATATTGAATAAGGGAAATATCAAGATAGTAAATTCTCTTTAATTCTAGAGAACCGACACATGCCATATACATATAAAAACATTCATTTTGAAATTTATTTAAGAGAGTTTAAATATGATATTAAAATTAAAGTCAATTAAAATATAAATGGAGTAAAAATTAATTGAATTGAATGGATATGAGTATAAAAAGTATATACACATAGTTCAACATAATATAATCAATAAATAATCACAACAATAATCTTATTACAACATATTACATATAGAAGAAGGTTAACACAAAGAATATAAACTAGTTTAAAAATTAACATACCTCAGGTTATTTTTAGTTAAAATGTATTTAAAGCTCATTTATAATGGTTCAAATAGTTTTATTAATATCTTAATTAATCATATTAATGTTTATAACACTATTTATTATCATTTTAAAACATCATCTGACACATTTATTATTAACTTCTTTTTTGTATTTACATTGTTTCGGGTGAGTTCGTTACATGGTTTCCATGACTTGTTCATGATGGATATTATCATCGATAGGAAGTCAAAATCCATAATTGGAATAGTATGGTATTTAAATATTCATATAACTTTTAATTATACCATTTAATATTTTTATTTGTATCATGAGGATGATTAAAATGTTGAAACCTTATTTATATTTGTTTATGACATTTTTGGGATTCTTCAATTTTAATGCCCTCGTTTTTTTATAAATTAATTCCATTTGTAAAAAAGGAATATACAACATTATATATTATATAATACAAAAATTATAATATGGATAAACCATAAAAATGGTTACTAGGAAATTATTGAAGTAAGTGAAGAAATTGAATTCACATCATCCACGATATCGATAAATCGACACATCAGAGATGGATTTTTAATTTCATGAATAAGTGGGAGTGGATATTAAGTATAATGGTGAATATATAATAAACATGATGAAATAAATTATATAAATGATGATAGATAATTCATGATTCTTGGATAAGGCTAGGTTAGTACTGAGTATTAAATTAAATGAATGTGATAAAAATTATAAAAATGTTGAAAAATACATTATGAAAATTCAACTGCATAACAGCATCACGTAAAAATTCATAGAATATTTCAATGAGGGAAAAGGGTATATAATACATGAAAAATAACATGGATATTATGGTTGATATGGAATTAAAAATCCCATCATAAGATAGTTTAATTTAAAACATAATATCATAAAAAGACTCATTTAAAAAGGAAAAAAAATATAGGCGATAATTCTGCAGCATAAAGGCTATACACCATTGTTTTATAAAACATAAAAACCCGAGGGTACATGGGTCATAAATCAATACATGAATCATATTATAGTATAGGGATACAATAATATATAAATAAGATCATTGTATTTAATGTTTTCATTTTATACCACATAATAGAAATCATGAATGAATGAAAGATAAGTTGGGCAATATATTTCAATGTTGAGAAAATAAAATGAAAAGAAGCTTAGGAACATAGGGGAATTAAGAAAAATCATGTGGGACTATTATAGAGGTAAAAAACAGAAAATTTAGTATCAAAAATTTGGAAAAAATAGAGAGAAGGAAAGGGAAGGTCTTAGTAGTAAAAGTGATGGAATATTTTATTAATTTTTTAGGGACACCTTATTAGTGTTATTTGAAAAACCATTTTCTTGCTAAAGGGTTATTCCAATTGGGTCATCATATAACATATTTTATTTACCAAGAGTAGACCCTAATTATTAAATCATTATTACATCATTAATTATCTAATTAAACATATAGAAAACTGAAAACATTATTTGTACTATTCATCGAAAATTCAATTGTTCCAGAAAAATCCCAAAAATACATTCTATCCATTTTGAAAGTGTAAAATATAAAAATGAACACCAAATTTTGAATAAAAATTTTATAAATATTGTTATTATCTTTTAAAATTCATTATTTATTAAAAACACAAATTTAAAAATATAACTCATTTTAAATACCTTATAAAATAAATCAACATATCATTATATTATAACATTATGAAAATAAAATACAAATACTATTTAATAATAATTATGGTAATATAACTATTGATATTACTATTCATATGGGATTGTTACAATTCACCCAAAATTGTGTAGGTTCTATTAGACTCCAAATAACATACCAATCACAATTGTAGACCACCATTTTTCAAAATTCAAAACATTGAAGTTGAAAAATTTTGTTTAGAAGCTAGTTATAATTATCTACATACAATAATTTATCATTAATTCTTTTAACCGCGGAGTGTTACATTATTCCCACCTTTTTGGAAATTGCTTCCTCGCAATTATATTTACTCATTAACAAAGTGACGGTATATTTCCCTCAAAAACATTTCAGATTCCCACGTTTCTTCTTCCACCACATGGTTTCTCAAAAAAACCATAACCCGGTGGATTACCTTATTCTGTAATGCATGTTTCCTTATATTCAAAATCAAAAATGGTTTCTTTTTATAATAAAGGATAACTTTCTAGTAAACTACTTATTGGATCACAACATGAGATGAATCTAGGTCATACAATCTCAACATCTATAAAATGAAAAACATTTTGTACCTATGATAAACTCATAGGTAAATCTTATTTATAGGTGACTGGTCCAAAATTATTTTGAACATTATATGGCCTAATGAGCCAAGGTGTAAAAATTCATTTATTACCAAAACTCAAAACTATTTTCCATGTTTTTATTCATTGAATAATATGATGACCTTCCTAAAAAATAGATGTATTTCATCTTCTTGTCTACAAAACATTTTCCGACAACTCTAAGCTATCATGATGTGATGATAGATCATCTTCACTTTCTAAGATACTTCTTATACTAATTCTAGTCCAATCAACTTCCATTAACAGAATTCATCCTAAAAAGTTGTTGTTCGACACCACTTCAAATAAAATGCCTCAAAAGGTCCTATCTATATACTTGAATGAAATATGTTGTTATAAGGAAAAACAAATAAAGAAATATTTTGATCTCGATTTCCCTATTAGTCAGTTGATGAAGCTCAAATCATATGCTCCAATATCTAAATCGTTCGTTCTGACTACCTATCTATTTGAGGAAGAAAATCATTAATGAAATTTTATTATTTGCCCAATGATATTTGTACGACCTTCCAAAAACTAGAAGTGAACCTAGATCCCTGATCTAATACCATTAAATGAGGAACTCCATATATACTAGCAGTCTCTTTGAGGTACAATCGATAAGTTGATCTAATTACATTGTATCTCGAATATAATGAAAATGTTCATATTTTTTAGTCGATAAATAATAACACAAATCTCATTGTTACCTTGAGATGTTATTGGTTTTCCAACCACAAAGTACATGTATATATTATCCTTTTTCCACTCTAAAAATGGAAAAGGCTGAAACATCCCCTTTGGTAACTTCTACTCTACATTAACCTATTAACATGTCAAATATTTCACAAAAAAATCTAAAAAATTCCTTTTCATTCCACCCCCCTAGTAATAATATTTAAGGTCTAGGTACATCTTAGTACATCCAGGATGAACTTAAAATAGAGAACTATGAGCATCACAAATCAAATATTACTTCATATTGGATTCAAAAGGCACCAAAAACAATTTTATAATTCTTAAAACACAATTTTATCATGGTTAAATTTTGGAGACTTATCCATCGTGAAAAATTCTAAATTATTCTATATCTCCAAAATTTCCCTAAAACCTGAAAAAATGATGTATTTCCTACACCAACATTTTCTAAGACAAAATTATTCAAATCATTAATCATGGGATCATGTTCCAATCACAACATGTTAATGATACATGTTGTTTTTGAATCAAGGCATCCACTACATTGATTGATATACATGTATGGTAATTGATCATGCGATCAAAATCGTTTATCATTTAAATCTATCTACTCCGCCTCATGTTTAATTTCCTTTGATTCAATATATATATCATAATTTTAGGGTTAGTATGTATTTGACATTTGGTTCCGTATAAATAGTTCCAATAAATTTCCAAAGAAAGAATCATAGATGCGGATTCCATATCATGTGTGGGATAATTTAACTCATTAGGTGTTAGTTTTATTGATGCATAAGAATTTAACTATTCATCATTTATCAGAAAAGAAATACGTACATTCAATATAGCATCCCTATAGATGAATAAAACTCCATTTTGGGAAGGCAAGGCCAAAACTTGATAATTCACCAATCTCTTATTCAGTTCCAGAAAAAAAAAACATCACATTCTTCTTCCAAATCAAATTTAACCATATGTAATGTCAACATATTTAGAAGGAAAGGTAACCATGAAATGTATTCTAAAATCTAGTAGCAATGACATGTTAATCTATAAAAACAATGAATATTTGTAACATTTTTAGGTCATGACCATTCCTCAACCACTTTTGTTTTGGAAGGATCGATTGTTATTGCATACTTGTTTCAAATGTTTCCTAGAATAGAAATCAGTTTCAAAAAAAAAGTCACACATGCAGAATTTTCCATACATTTTCATTTATTTTAATGTTTTCCAAACAACCATTAGATGTTTGTAATGCTACTATTTACTTATAGAATATAACAACATTACATTAGTAAACACAACCATCCACATATCCAAAAACTCATGAAATATTCTATTCATAAGATCCATGATTTCAGTAGTTGCAGTAGTTATCTTAAAAGTCATAACTAGAAATTCATAATAACTACATCTCATACTCAATAGAGTATTTGATATTTCTTCCTCCATTACGTAGAATAGATGGTACCCCTACCTCAGGTCGTACATCGAAAAATATTGTGCTCCATAGAGCTGATGAATCTAATAATTGACATTAAGGAAAAGATACTTGTTTTAACATTAATTTTATTCAAGGATCTATAATTAATGAATATTAACCCTGATCCATATTTCATCATATCAAAAAATAAAAGATCACCCTATGATGAATTAAAAGGTTGTATAAAGATTTATCTTATAATTCCTATGACTTCTTTTTTAATTCCATAAGTTTCATTTGGCCCATTAGATAAATGGTTTTCAAAAATGGCCTAGCATCAGTAACTATGACAATATCAAACTCAACCTCTCGATAAAGAACAACACTAGGAAAATCATCAGGAAAATCATCCAGGTATTCACTTACCACTAGTACCTCATTAATCTATATAGTTCCCTTATCTTCATAAAATATGTGCAAGATAATATTTATATACATATTTTATTAGTTTCTCTACTAACTGATATGTTATCATTGGTATGAGTTCATTCCTATACAAAAAAATATCTTTCCAAAAAAGAAACACTTTTTCACTACAATCTATCTTATCAGGTTAAAAAGAATATCTGCACATACCGAGAATATCATTAAAATCTACTAGAAGAAAACAATAAAGAATTCATTTAAACTCATTAAAAAATGGGTTTGGTTGATTCTTATAATTTATATATTGAAAATTATTTCATCCATATATATTTACCTTGAGATCTGGTTTTCTTTCATGAGGTTCAATTTCCTAATTTTCTGAAATTTTCTCTAAAATTATTGAATGTGTAGAACCTGAATCAAACCACACATTTGTGGAATCTGTAAAAACAATAACGGTACCTAATACCACCTCATGTTATGGATATAAATCTATTTTAGTGGTTTCAAATGAATTTAGAAATCCCTTATGCTTACAATCATACTAATTCCTTTCATGAGTGAATAGATTCAGAAAAACATTAGAAAAATGACCCAATTCATTAAAATTAACGCATATGACCATCGACTTCTCAATAACTTTTGGATAATATTCATTACAATCACAATACATGTGTCCAAAACATACACATTAGTAGCATTTCACTGAATTTAAAAGACTTTTCAGTAGGATTCATTACCATGAATTAACAAGAAGGGAAATTGATTTTCGTAAATCCAATTTTATTTGAAAAATTATTACCCAAATCCAACCAACCTGAAATCTTCTTATTCTTTTCATCCCAACATGTCATCAAACTCCAGATCCACTTTTTCAGCACAACGAACAAGTTTTTTATAGCTTTTTAAACTGTCTTGAACCTAATACTCTTTGTAAAATCGATATCAAGCCAGAGAAAAATCTATTAATTTTACAATAAAAATACCAAGTAATTTATAGAATGTCTCTTTATAATATATTAAATTTTTTTTCTTATTCTACCATAGAATTATTATATTTTTTCATCCGTTCCAGGAATTGTTTCTCTATTTTGAGTGGAATAGTTTTGGGAAAATATTTTTTCCTGAAAATACTCATAAAATCATTCCATTTCAGACTATCTATATCATATATTTCTCTCTTATTTTTAACAAGAGACAACCA
This sequence comes from Viscum album, assembly GCA_963277665.1. Lineage (NCBI taxonomy): Eukaryota > Viridiplantae > Streptophyta > Magnoliopsida > Santalales > Viscaceae > Viscum > Viscum album. The sequence goes on along the minus strand of OY728147.1, from coordinate 2,132,940,396 downwards.
TTGATCTGATTCACAATAAAAATATAAATTTATAGTATTATATTTTTATGTTATGAATATCCCATGTAAACCAATATCATTTTTAGAGCACAGATGCATCATTCAGCTATCGCTAGATATATGGATCTACTAAATTCAATATGTTGTTGCCTCATAAATTTCTCCTCAAATGACATTTTTCATCATGGAATATTATCATATTCTCTATCTTAGATACTACCAACAATTATTGCATGAATCAACTGATCCATATCAATCACAAATGACTATGATCAAATTCCCTCCATTTCGGGATTTATATTCAGATAAACATCAGTCCCATGGTGACTTTCTACATCATCATCATTGTTTCTTCAATTGATAATTGTTCTAAAAAGACATTTTATAGTCGAAGCAACATGGTAATCCTTAATTACTATACCTCTTCAAATGATAAAAGTGAAAAAAATCATTTCTATAACTATTTTTACATAATCTACACCCCAAATTTTATCTAAACCATCCTTCAAAACCATCAATAAGGACACATACTTAAAAGATCACATAATCCTTAGTTTATTCAAGAAAAAATATTGTTACTAAATGAAGATCTTTTTAGGTTTATTGTTTTATATAATTAGGACATACTACATACATTGAATCTCATAATCATAGATTTGGATATTATTAAAACAATATCCATTTTTTAAAAATAAAAATCATTTATAATATAAAATAATTTCTTTAAAAATATTCATGGAATATTAATATAATTCCTTCATTCTGTTACATATATTTATAATATGTGAAAACTACATAAAAATGGGATGAGGACTAAAACCTCTCAAATGGATATAAGGAAAGTATTCATTAGTAATGTGATTTCATAAATACTAATAATACTCATTTTGTAAAAACATGTTAACATTAAATTAAAAATCATTTAGTTGAATTCGGACCTCTTTATTATATCATCCTAACAATCACCCTTACACATGGAATAATCATTTGGTTAAATTCCACCTCCAGAGTACCCATTGTAATGGAGAACTATATTAGGGCTCACCATTCAAATTTTGCGCTATAATGCTATAATTATAACATATCATGTATAATAATGGGATAAACCCAACATAAATAATATCCTAGGAAAATAAAATTATAATAAAATATCTTGAAATTATGATAACCCACTAATTCCAGATACAAAGAAAAATAAGCCTTTTGAAATTTAATAAATAGAGTTTCAAAAGGATTTAAAAATAAAATTCCCTTAAAATATAATTGGAGTGTGAATTAATAGAATAGAGAAGATATGGGTATACATTGTAAAAAAACATAGTGATACATATCATATAAACAAATATTTCAAACCTATAATCTTAATACCGCATAATGAATAAAGATGAAGGTCAACCCAAATAATGGAAAATGTGTTAAATATTCACATAACTTAGTTTCTTCTTAAGTAAAATTTGTTTAATCCTAGTCTATAATAGATCAAAGGGTGTTTTTAATATCTCAATGAAACTTATTCATGTTTATAACTCTTTTTATGTTAAATTTACAACAAAATTCAACACATATATTACTAATATGTTGTAATTTACATTGTTCCGGATGTGTTCTATACATGGTGTCCATGATACGTCCATAATAGATATTCTTGTCGATTAGAAGTCAAACTCCATAATCATAATGGACTGGAATTTAAATATTTCTATAACTATAAGTTATACAATTTATCACTTTTAATAATTCAATGAGTATGACTCATATGGTAAAACATTATAGATATTAGTTTAGGATTTTTTTTCCAATCATTGACCGTAATGAACACATTGTGTTTTATAAATTAATCAGATGTGTAATAAATGATCCTTAAATATTATATAATATATAAAATTAAAATTAAAATATATTCTAACCATTAAATCGGTTTCTTGGTTAGTCTTGATGTAATTAAATGAATTTGAAAATGCATCATCCATGATGTCGGAAAATCGTCACATCATAGATGAGGTTTCACATTAATGAATAATTGGGAGATGAGAAAAATTATAATGGTGATTCATCCATAGGATTGATGAAATATATAAAAAAATATGATAATGGATCATTGACACCTCTTGGATTATGGTTGGATAGGAATACGGATGAAAATAATGGAAGTTGAAAAAAAAGTTGACAAATACCTTAGGAAAATTTGATAGCATAACGATGTGTCATAAAAATTCATAAAATACATCAACGAGAAAAAAAAATTATATCATTAGTAATAAATAATATAGAAATTATGGGGGATATAAAATCTAATAAACCAACATAATCCAATTTATATTTAAATATAATTACATAATATGTGTGCATTAAAAAAAGAGAGATTTTGAGATGAAAATTATGAAGCATAAAAGATATGAAATGTGTTTTTAAAAAACATATAAATTATAGAGGGCAGTGTAATCTATGCATTCCAGAATTCAACAGAGCGTTCATAGGCCGCATCTTCACCTTCTGCATCATTTTCTCCGCAGTCCCCTTCTGAGAAGATAAAACGCAAGCACTGGAAGAGAAAAAAAATTTCCCACCAATGTCGTCGTCATATTGTACTCTATGTGATTTCATGCCTCAGGAGATGGTGATTCCACCCTGAATCCATCCGGTAGTGGAGAACTCATCGACTGACAGGCAATGGTACACCTCGGTTAATACCATAGATCATGTAAACCCCTATGTAATTCTTGAAAGCGAGGTGCGCTAGGAGGAATCTCCCAACATCCCCAACCATCGCCAGCATCAGCGGGGCTGTGACTATATGGGTCGTTGGAGATCCACAGTCAGTTCATCCAGCCATACATTACACTATATTGAAACAAGACCTTTGTCCTAGAATAGATATCATCATGTTAAACCTTCAAAGACGGTGACATCTATTCTGCCTCTGCAAGTGTTTGTTCTGCTTGATCAGGCGGAGCAATGTTTGAACCCAGACATTAGTTTCATGTATGTTTTTCTTTTTTCTGGTGTTTTTATGAAAAGTGGAGTTTTTTTTTTAATTTTTGAAGTACACATCATATCCTTTACGAGTACATGTTGTATAATTTACAACTACACGTCATGTACATTGTTTCCCTATAAAGCCTTGTGTTGTCCGTGTTGTGGCCACACACACAGTCATGCAGGGTGATGTGGAGGCCGCTTCAATCGGAGTAAAGAAAAGGCAAGTAGACACTGTGTACTCCAAAAGTACACGACGTGTACTTTTTTTTCATTAAACACATTGGTGTTGCGTTTGACAGACATAAACAACTCCTTTTTGGTTTCGTTTTTCCGAGAGCGCTGAGCATCCACCGATCTTCGACGAGCCCCCAATATTATGTTCGTCCTCTGAATCAAACTCAATCTATTGTGTTGTAATAGAATTAGTGAGTTCTCTTTTCTTCATTATCATCATTTTCCAATTCCTGAAGGAGGTGTTCTGTGTCGTTCTGTAGGAAGTCTTTGAGTTTTATGTTCATATTTTTCCAAATACCCTTGAACGGGGTATAGAAAATTTAACATTTTAGCCCTATTGTTTTCTTGATTTCCTTTTATTCTTGAGTAGAGTTTATTGTTTTTGAATTTAGAATTTGACTATGCTTTGGATGTATTTCACATACATGTTTTTCATTTTTTGTCCTTTGGGTCATGTTTTCTTATTAGGATATTGTTTCCTTTTCCATAACTAGTATAATAGGATGGATTGAATTTTTGTTCTCACAAGATTTTATGTTGTATAATGCTATCCTAGTAGTTCATGAGGTTTATATAGGCCGTTACGCAATACTATGCTTGCTTGACTGACACAGGGCTGCAAGAACATGGTGTATAGACCATAGGGAGAATTGGCATTGAGGGATTCTCGAGAGTGTCATTATAATTACGATGTGAGACAACATGGTTAGTTGACACAGAGTGCTTCACCAGAGGGTCCGTAGTTCCTCAACGCGGGCCACAACGGTAATTGACGTTGAGTTCTTCCCTAGTGAGCCTTTAGTATGATACAAGACATTAGGGGGAATTGACAGTGAGTGTTTTCTCAGAGAGTCTATAATATGGCTAAACCAGAGGGGTGACACTGTGTGTGCCACCCAGAGGGTTTCTTGTTATTAATAGGTAGGACCATAGGGGATAGGTTGTGGGTACCTTCCAAAGGGTTACATGTTGTGTTATATGTTTTTTTATTTCATTTTGTGTGGAATGTTTACATCTTAGTGCTTCCTCGTTTACTGAATTCAGTACTTTTACCGGACATATACTCACTGACTATTAGGCATAGATCATCGAGTGGATTCTTACTGGTATTTAGTCTCACACCTTGTTTAATCCATGATTTTGGGCCAAAACTGATTATATTGCTGTAGGTATAGACAAGGGCATGTGCACATCAATTTCAGGTACTTGATTACATTGGATCTAGAGAGCATGGGACGAAGCTGAGGCTGAAGATGATGAGGAGTTTCTTATATATTTTTCTTTTTTACCTTTTTTAGGTCTATATTCAGTATTATGACTTGTTTGGTTGGATTTGAATAAATATATGTATCATGAATCATTTACATAAATATTTCTCCTCCTAAGGTTTCTCTAATATCCGTTGGTTGTTTGTTGTTGTTGGATATTTTCTACTTCCTCTATTATACGTGGTTTACATTGGATGTGTACTATTCCAATGGGGGAATAGTTTCCACACCATCACACCCATGGCCCTCGCTGCTAGTCGGCAGCCTCGGGCGTTTGGGGAAATGCGCTAGAGGCCGTGTGACCAACTGGGTATGGGGCGCCTCCAGGTGGATTTTGGAACCAGGATGTTATAAAGTGGTATCAGAGGGTTATTTTCTCTATATTTACTGTCTAGTGCATATATCCAGGGATATGACGGAATAGATACCTGGTAAAAAATTATGCATGGGTGTAGCTAACCCATGTACATTAAAAAGCCAGTCTACACCGTTTATTGCAATTTTTTTGGTTTTTCAATTTTACAGTTGATTTTATTTTCACCGTTGGGTTATTCACATGTTTTTTTCGGTTACCATTGATGTTATTGAGGTTCTATTTCTATTTCTACCCACTACGATGAGGGTATTTTATTTCATGAATCATATAAGACCATGTTAGAAATCACTTACCATGCATTCATGCAATGTCATCTAGGATGCGTTAGAGATTGCATGTTGTTGTGATAGATGTTGTGTATAATAGGCATATTGTTCTGATAGATTCCTTGATATAGATACCTGATGTTTGATATGGAATTGTGTGTAATTTTTTGATTTATTGAACGCCAATCATTTGTTCTTGAGGTTTTATTGGCCCTCATGGACCGAAATTTGGTGGATCATTTCCCAGTTATTCTTGTTTATAACATGTATAAATTTTCGATCACTGATTCACGGGGAGTAAGGTCCCATACAAATCATTATTTGCAAATTTCATTGTTTTTTCAGTGCTTTCTAGGTTCTGAAGGTGTATCTTAGGCTTACTGATTTTGAAAACACATAATACATGTCGGGTAATAATAAGTACATGCCATGTGTTATTCTATTCAAGAACAAAAACATTTTCTTAAGTACATTCCATGTACATTATTTACACGATGTGTAGTCTCTGACAGTGTCATAGGCCATGTGGGAAGTGACACGGAATGGAAAAAGTCTGTTGAAAACATGCTGTGACATCTTTGAACACGCCATGCAGAATACTCGCAGGAACACGAACGTGTTGCTAACAGCCTCGGTTGGTGGAATCTCTTCTTATACACATCGTGTCCACCTTCAACACAACATGTAGTCTGAACTAGGTATCTCGACCATGTCACGAACAAGACGGGTCGATGTTATACTTTCACATACACGTCGTGTCTACCAGCAACACGCAGTGTCATTTGAGCCCTGTGTCTAACCACGTCACTAACAACATGGGTCAGGTGAAGCTTGTCCAGTACACATCATTTCAACCTTGAACACATCATGTAGTGTTGACATATGAGATCTGTGTGGCTTATCCTTGTAGAAGATCCCATGTAGGTAAAAAATATTCATGTACACATCGTGTATTTTGAGAACACTTTCTGTGTTTGGGGTGTTACATAACCAAGTTAGAAAAAAGTACACACCTATGTTAAAGACTACAGGGAACACACCGTGTAGGTATTGTACAGGTTTAGTAGTCATGTTTTTTATATCATGAATATTTTCTTCCTCTTGTTCTATTCTTACACTCCTGTTTTTCAATCCTTGATAATTATGATCTAAGGTGTCTGCTTGACCTTGTAGAGTCTGGCAACCGAGACATCCTCCAGTTCTACGCCATTTCACAAGCAGTGATCAAACACCAGACATGGATGATCAAGGACCACCTGTAAATCCTCATATTGTAACAGTCTTGACACAAGTATATTTACATGTTACTAGTGCTGATTCAAAGTATAGGGAGGTCTTTCCAAGGAAATTGCAGACCTTTCAGGTAGCACCGCCTCTTTCCTCGTCAATGGCTGATTTGAGGTGGGTCTTCTAGCATCACCATCCTTCAACATTCTCAGGGGAAGGAGGACCTTAGGCTGCAATGTCTTGGATTGATTCCATGTTGATGATCTTTGATCATCTGGAGACGCCTCCAGGGAGGACTGTCAAGCATTCTACCTAATTGAGATGGGATTTTTCCAGGAGATTATGGGATGCGATATCATAGGTGGGTCATCCGCAGGTCATGGCTATGGAGGAGTTCCATCATATCTTTTATAAGTACTTCTATCTGAAGACCCTAAGGGTCGGCCAAGCCCGGGGGTTTATGATCCTTCAGAAAGGTACCCTATCGGTTATGGAGTACTCCTCTCATTTCACTAAGCTTCAACGTTTCAAACCCATCCTGGGAGGAGATGGGTTATTCATGGAATTGAATATCTTGGATGGCCTCATACCGGTCATCCACACTCAGTTTAATATCATTAGGTTGAGTACCATCGCATCCATCGTCTTCCAGGCACTGATCATAGAGCAAAATATGAGATAATCCATAGTTGTGAGCCAGGGTGGATAGACATCTATTGTTAGTGCTCCTCTAGCTGATAGCTAGAAGAACCATAAGAATACAACATGGGGATATCTATGTAGGCTTGCTGAATCTTCTAGTAGCCCAGTGGTGTGATACCAGTGCAGGCAAAGCAGGCCGACGAGGCCCTAGTGCCAGAGAAACTCGGTCGAGTACCGATCTTGTGGCATGTTTGGACACCTTTAGTGTTTTTGTCAGATCTTTTCACCAGAAGATGGTGATTGGGGTTCTTATATGATTCCTTATACAAGATCAACTCATCCAGTTTCTCAACAGTCCAGGAACTGGTGTTCTTCTAGCCATTCAGGTTGTGGTGGATGTTGTGGAAATGGTGGTTAGTCACCAAGTAACCAGCGATAGTAGGGTGTATCAGCTCAAAGTAGTCTGGTAGGGTCAATGGGATACATAGAATTCTAGACTTTTTGATTGAAGTAGACCCTTCAAGAGCAGGATCATGTCCCCTCGACAGTTCGAGGTACAATCATAGTTTCCTTGGTTTTATCTTTAGCTCTTTTCGATACTTGTGCTACACATAGATTTATATTGGTCACTGTTGTGGAGAGACTTGGGATATGTATCATTTCATTAAAAAAAAATTTGACACTAGAAACACTATTGGGGACATGAAAATTTAGTGCACGTCAGTAAAAGGAGGGTCGTATTGATGTTGGTGGGTGTCACTTCCGTCAGGATCTATATTTCCTAGAGATTACAGGCTATGATGTCATTCTTGGAATGGATTGGTGAGTTCCCTTCCAGGCAGACGTTGAATTGTATCACCGCAGGGTGAGTTTCAAATCACCATAGGATGGATCATTTCCTTATAAGGGTGTGTGGGATGTCCAGTCTAGCAGAGCTAGTCCAGAGCATCACATGATGTGAGCAGTTATAGCCCAGATTTCTAGTTTTTATCTGGATGACCATGGTACTTCACAGTTAGACTTTCCTCTTCTGGTGGATCAATTCATAGATATATTTACAAAGGACTTCTCAGGTTTTCCTCTATATATTGAGTTATAACTTTCTATTTTGCTTGTCCTAGAGGTGGCATCGATGTCAATTCCTCTTTATTGGATGGCTACATGAGAGTTGCAGGAGCTCTAGAAACAGTTGAAGTAGTTGCAGGCTAAGAATTTCATCTGACCTAGTACATCACCTTGGGGTTTTATTTCCATTTTGTGAGGATAGTAGATGGTACTATTAGGTTGTGTGTGGATTATTAGATGTTGAACCAGTTGATATTCGTGAACCTATATCCCATTCTGAGGATTGATGACCACTTTAATCAACTTCAAGGAGAACTGGTGTTCTCGAAGATCGATGTGAGGTCAGGATATCATCAGTTGCAGGTTAGACCATCTGATAAAACTATTTCTAAATTCAAGAGTAGGTATGGTCTATAAGGGTAAATGGTTATGTTGTTTGGTCTCATGAATCTTCCAACAGTTTTCATGGCACTGACGAACCGAGTAATCCATCTATACATGGATTTCTTTGTGGTTGATTTTGAGGATGATACCTTTGTTTGCTATGAAACACAACATGACCAAGATACCAAGACTGAGATCATTTTGAGTACACTGAGGAAGCCATAGTTATATGATAAGCTCTTGAAGATAATATTTTGGATGGACCAGATTCACTTCTTGGTTTATGTAATCTTAGAGACAAGAGAGGCAGTAGACCCAGAGAATTTGAGATTTGTAGTTTCATGGGAGCATTAGAGGAACATCATTGAGGTGAAGTGTTTTCTAGGGCTGGCTAGATACTACAAATGTTTCATACTCGAAATTTCACTCTTAGCAGCACCACTGACGGTTCTGACCATGAAGGTTCCAATTTTTTTTGGTCATATTTTTGTGAGTCAACCTTCCTGGAGCATAATGAGAAGTTGAATTCAGCAACGATACTAGTATTTCTAGATCTAGGAAAGATCTATAACGTTTACTACAATTCTTCAGTTATCGTGTTGGGAGTTGTGATTATGCATGATGATGGAGTAATTGCATACAGGTTTAGCTAATTGAGGCCACACGAGAGGAATTACCCGATGCAGGATCTGGAGTTGGGAGCTATTGTTCATGCCCTACGCTGCTGGAGACATCATCTTCTGGGAGAGAAAATGTTTTTTACCAACCACAAGAGTCACATGTACATCTTCACTCATTGTGATATGAATTAGAGATAGTGAAGGTGGGTTGAGTACGTTCAATATTTTGACATTGAGCATGCCTATACTCCTAGAGAAGGAAACACAGTGGATAATGTGTTAAGAAGGCTGACTCAGATACAAAACATTTGGGAGTCCATTAGTGAGTGGAATCTTATGGCTTTGTTCTTTAAGATGAATTTATAGGTGTACAACAGACATCGAGAAACCATTCTAAATTCTGTAGTTGTTACCTTTACTCTTCTTGATAGCTAGCTATCAGATTCGGAAGGCCAAGTCCTATGGGAAAGAGTGTCCGAAGAGGATCATATTCTTGGGTGGACCAAATGAGATGATGAGATATTGTGTTTCAAGGGATGTGTATGGGTGCCATCAGATATACGTTAGGAGATAATGATGTACATTCATTCCTCAGTTTGGGCAGTTCATCCTGGTATCACCAAGATATATCATGAACTACTCCATCAGTATTTTTTGCCAGGTATTAAGTGGGAAATTTATAGTTTCATCATGAGGTGTTCCACTTGTCTATAGGTGAAGGCAGAGCATCAACGACCAGCAGGACGGTTGCGTCAATTAACCAGTCATGCGTGGAAGTGGAATGATATCATGATGGACTTCGTGACATGTTTACTAAGGTGTTATTTAGGTAATGATGCATTTTGGGTTTTCATTGATAAAATCATGATGGTTCTAGGCTTCTTAGTGATCATGGAGACATTTAGGGTTGATGAGATGGGGTGGTTGTACATACAAGAGATTTTATGTCTGCATGGGTTTCTACACTAAATTATTTTAGATAGGGACGCATGTTTTACTTCTCGGGTATGGAAAGGGATTCAGAAGGATTTGGGAACAAATGTACTTTTGAGTATAGCGTACCATCCTCAGATAGATGGTCAGTCCGAGCATACAATTCATGTGCTTTTGGATATGCTTCGAGCTTTTATATTAGATTTTGGAGGTTATTGGTAGAATCATATACCACTTGTGGAGTTTTCATACAATAATGGTTTTCAAGAGACTATTAAAATGGAACCTTATGATGATTTGTATGGTAGGCCATGTCGATCACCCCTATGTTGGGTGGTGGTAGGAGAGGCAGCATTGCATGAACATCATCTTGTTTAGGAGACCACATGGCAGATAGAGTTGATTCAGAAAATCATGGAAACTGCACAATCACATCTAAAGTATTATGCTGATCAGCGGAGAGGACCACTGGAGTTCGAGGATGAGGATCAGGCCATCCAGCGTGTCACACCGAGGTTGGAACACTAGATGATTAGGAGACATGGTAAGCTTTTTCCGAGGTACGTTGGGCCGTTTGAGTTGTTCGAGAGAGTTGGTCCAGTTGCTTATCGGTTCTAGTTACCTTAGTGTTATTGTGCTATGCACAACGTCTTCCACATTTTATAGCTCCAATGATACATTTCAGACTCTTCTCATGCATTACTAACTATGTAATCTGAGTTGGAGGTGTATGTGTCTTTCGAGGATAATCGTATCCTGATTGTTGATCGCAGTGTGAAGGTTCTCTGTGGCTGGTATGATCCTATGATATGGGTGCTATGGCAGCATAGGCGAGTACTGGACGAGACATGGGAGAGGGAGGTTGAAGTATGTTTCTCATATTCACGGTCGTTTGGGGTGATGTGGAGGCCGCTTAATGCGTAGTATAGAAAAGGAAAGTGCACACAGTGTACTCCAAAAGTACACGCCATGTACATTCTTTTCATTAAATTCATTGTGGTCGCATCAAACATAAGGAAACCACCCATTTCAGGTTTCGTTCATCTGAGAGCACTGATCATCAACTGATCATCAACAATCCTCTGATCCTCCATCAATCCTCTGAATCAAGCATTGTCAGTTGCGTTGGAATCTAACTGGTGATTTCTCACCTCTTCCAGAGCATAGATTTCCAATTCCTCATATTTTCCATGATATCGTGGGTTGAGCATTTTATGTGTTTTCATATATCTAAGATGTTATAAGGAGATTCAAGCTTCTAGGATCATGTATATTAATCTCCTAACCCCACGATAGGTGTTTTTTCCCTTTTCTATAGATTTTATTTGATTTTTAGTTCAAATTTTTCCTAATACCCTTGAATGGTGTATTGTGTGTTTACAGTTTTATCCCTATTGTTGCCTACAATTCCTGTCATCCTGACTATAGGTTATTGAATTTGAATAGGGAATTTCACTCTGCTTTGGATTTATTTCCCATGATTGTTTTTCCTATTTTGACCATTGGGTCTTGTTTGCTTGTAAGGATATTTTTTGCTTTTCCATACCATGTATTGTACAATCGAGTTACTTCAGTTTTTACATGTTTTTGTCCAGTAAAATGTTATCCACATAGTTCTAGATGTTTAATTTCACAATTACGGGATTCTATTCTTGCATTACTTACACAAGGTCGCAAGTACCTGGTGTATAGACCATAGAGCGAATTGACATTGAGGGATTCTTTAGAGTGTCGTTATAATTACGATGTGAGACCACATGGGGAATTGACGTTGATTTCATCACAAGAGTTTCTGCAGTTCCTTGATGTAGGACACATGGGGAATTGGCATTGAGTGCTTCCCCAGAGCGCTTTTAGTATGAAACGAGACTATAGGGGGAATTGACAGTTAGTGCTTCTTTTGATAGTCTATAATTTATCTGAACCAAAGGGGTGAGACTGTGTGTGCCTCCAATAGGGTTTATTATTCTTGATAGGTTGGATCATAGGGGATAATATGTGGATAATTCATAGAGGGTTACCAATTGTGTTATCTATTTTTCTATTGCATTATTTGTGGATTGTTTACTTCTTAGTTTTTCCTCATTTTATGATTTTTGAACTTTTACCTACAATATTCTCACTGACTATTTCGAACAGTTCTTTGGGTGGTTTCCTACAAAGAAATAGTCTCACACACTATTTGGGATATAATTCTGGGACCAAACAAATTATATTTCTCTAGGTATAGACAAGGGAAAACACCCTTCGATTTTCTGTACTTAATTTCTTTGGAGCTGGAGAGCATGTGACCAATCCAAGGATTGAGATGCTGAAGAGTTGCACATCTTTTTTGGTTTTTCCTTGGTTTATTACTGTATTTAGCATTGTGATTTGTTTTTCTACGTTCCAAGACATATGTGTATCATGCATCAATTGCGTATATATTTATGCTCTAGTTGTTTCTTTATTAGTCATCTGTTGTTTACTATTGTTCGATATTTAATAATACCACTATTGTATGATGTTTATTTACATGGTGTACTCAGCCAATGAGGGCATAACTTTCCCACCATCACAACTAAGGCCCTCAATGATTGTTGATAGCCTCTAGAATTTGGGGAAATGCCCTTGAGACCATGTGACCAACCGGGTACGGGTTGCCTTTAGGTGGATTCTGTAACCGGGACGTTACAAGAAAAATCTACCGTGCCACGACCAGGAACGCTTTTCTATGTAAAGGGATCCGTCATTGGTACCTCATCTGTTTTTCAGCCTACAGGCATCAACTAGTGATCATCGGAGTATTCCTAGTACAAGTTAGCCACTTGTCCAGTCATCAGCTCCCACTATAACATCTATCATATCACAAACTCCTGTAAGAATATTTTCTAGCCTAGAACAGAAGTATGATTTCCTCAAGCATCATGACATCATTCCAGCAAAACTATCAATCCATTAGGACCATCATCTCTTACTGGATATTCATGAGTCCCTCTTTAAGGTTTTAAGAAGCCCCCTCCAATTAAAGACTCAGGTAGCAGCCGGATAAGCTTTCCATGCTAAGGAGGTCGACCATGCTGAATTCCCACACATAATCTATTTTTCTAAAGAGTTTTAAGGAACTCCCATATAGGGGAACATTCACCCACATTACATCACCATCCAGTTCAATGGCATGGAGGGTCATCGATGTCTTGTCGACACATGCTCTGGAATCAATATAGTCCCTCCTCATACACTGTGAATAGTAGGGTTGTCTGAGAATGATCTCAGTACCTCTAAATTATGAATCCTAGCTTATAATAGGATAGAGCAGACACCAGTTGGAATGATCCGCTTGATGACCCAGTTTGATGGCCTAGTCTCCAGCACCTAGTTTATGGTTATCTCCCAGGACACCAGCTACAATGCATTTATAGGATGTCCATGGCTCCCCATGCATGTTATAGATCCCTCGTTGTATCACGAGTTACTCAAGTACAACATTAATGGACAAATGGGCATGCTCCAAGATGACGCGTCTCCCTTTTCCTCTTTGCATGCCGATATCTGGATGTCGATTACTACAAGAGAAAATACAAGAAGATTCAGGGTAATGAGGTTGAGCATGTCACGACCACAACCAACTCATGGATTGATATAGATTATTACTGAATATAACCATTCCACTAGTTGAATGCTACAACCCTAGATATTGGAAAAATCGTCGTTGTTTCGGGATTGGGGGGGGAATACATTCCCATGTATATGAAATTCCAGAAGATAACCTCATACTCCTATATATATCAAGCTCAGGTGATCCTAGAGCCTCCTATTCCAATAAGGTATCGTGTTGTTAACCACATGATAATGAAAATATGTCATAATTGTTTGTTTCGTGAGGATAGACGTAACAAGTTTAATCTGACATGCCACTATTTATTCTATATCATCACGTGTGGCCCATTGGGACAATACGAAGATTGGATCTAATATACATCCTTCATCTTTATGGTTTTAGAAGCACACGAGCTCCCCTACGTAGTGTCCACTTCTACTCAGGCTGGTACAAGCCCCCAATCATGATCAGTCGATTCATAGTAATCTTTTCTTGTAGAGGGTCAACCTTTCATAAGTGATGAAGAAGATTTATTGGATTCTCCCCCCACCGTTGAAGCTGGTGTCAACACCACAGTCGATGTGTTGTTATAAGGGAGCCTCAGAGCGAGGCAGACCCAAAACCCAATTTGATATGTGCTGAAATTCCCATCGAGGATAAATTTCGGTTCTTATACTTCCTCATACAACACTGTGAGGTATTCTACAGGAGTTATGATGATATTTCTGGACTTGATCCTTATGTTTCCATCCACCGCGTCAGTCTCCCGGAAAATCATCACAGTTTCAAGTCGCCTCCAATAATGATTCACCCTTTTCATGGTTCCATGGTTAAGGCAGATGTATATAATCTCATAATATCCAATTTTGTTAAGGAGGTAATGTACCACAAATGGCTATCCAAAATTATGCCATTCTAGAAAAATAACGGATAGATCAGAGTTTGTATCAACTTCTTGGATCCGAATTGTTGGTGACTGAAGGATTATTTTTCACTTCACGTGAATGAATTGTGGATTAAAGCTAAAACTGGGCTCCCAGACCTATCCTTCATGGGTGGGTACTCCAGGTATACCTAGATTTGAATGCCCCCCGACGATGAGAAGTCTACTACCTTCTGGGCACTACAATGTACTTTCTGTTACCAAGTCATGCCCTTCAGTATAATGAATTCAGGTGCCACCTATTAGTGGGATATGAATTGTATATTTAATCTAATATTTAGTACATTCGTGGAATGTTATGTGGACGATATGGTGGTCAAACATCTCTCACACCATTACCATATAAAGGACCTAGAGATAGTGTTCAACTTCATATATTCCCACAAATTGAAGGCGAACCCATTGAAGTGTGCCTTCTGAATCTCCTCGGGATTGTTTCTCAACACCATTGTTAGATACATGGGAATTGAGATTGACTTATAAAAGAATAAGGCCATCTGTTAGATGTCTCCCTCGAGTAACATTTGGGAACTTTGAGGATTCAAAGGCCACAGAGACAACATATGTAGATTCATCATAAATCTGGTTGTCATGTGTACGCCATTTTCATGAATCATGATGATTGCCACTATCTATGAGTCGGATGATATATGTAAGACTTATTTTAGGTTAATCAAGCAGTACCTTCTCTAGGCTTTAGTCATAATGACACCTGTCTGTCGAAATCCAATGGTACATTGTGTGACTGCCATGGAATGGTCTCTTGTCGCCCTTCTGGCCTAGAAGAAGAATGAGGGGATAGATAATTTTATTTACTACCTCTGTTGCATGCTCCTCGATACAGAGACCAAATACTCCCTATCTAAAAAAAATTTCTTTCATTGGTATTTACAGTACATGAATTTCGAACATACTTGCAGCACCACGAGGTACATTAGTTCGATATCAGGTGTTTACCTCTAAAGGATATTAAGTGGAAAGCGTTGGAATACTTCTTTTCAAACCCTCCTTCTTTTGCGGGCCAGTCCCTTGATCTCATTTTCCTCCAATGATGTGATTCTCTTAGTAGAAAAATCCATGTTGTGATGGAAAATCCATAGTGACGGTGCTTCCTACAATCCCATCGGCATAAGGGTCAATGAACCCAGTATCAATAGAGTAGTCCTAGGTAATTACTTCATTACCCCAACTCAAGAAATTCTAGCATATTCATTCTTGTTGTCAGAAGGTTTCACCAATAATGTGGCCAAGTATCAAGCTCTCATAACTGGGCTCGAGCTGTCCTCGATATTGATGTGTCCAATTTTAATGTGAATAGGGACACCGAGATTATCATAAAGAAGATCTATTGTGGCTATGTAAATTTAAAGATAGAGATCATACCATTATGGGAATGCACTATACAACTAATGGTCCAATTCTCATCTTGGATAGAAGTTACTATTGTGCCTCGATCTTAGAACGGTCGAGCTCTGGCCAGCATAGCTGTGTCACTTGTATATCCTGAACAGGAAGGTATGATTATCCACCTGGCACAACATAGAGCCATTCCACCCATCACTCTAGATGACAATGACAACCTACAAGAAATTTACCATACCCTCGGTGACACCACATAATGACCCCGTTGTCCCCCAGATGTTGGGATTAATTTGATTCATGATTAGATAACATCCTATGTCGTGTACCTAAAAATGGTATTGTTATGGAAGATAAGGCCGAGCGCGAGCGAATTCAATGTCTCACATTATAGTTTACCCTCTAGGACAGTCTTTGTCATTATCAGATCTTCTTAAAGCTGAGGTGGATGGGGATCTCCTCCCTTGCATTCACATTGTTGATATTTCTCATGTCATGCAGGTGGATCAAGAAATTTCCTATGGGGATCATTAGACTCGGTCGAAACTATCTCACCATATCCAGAGACTGGTGTATTTTTGTTCCACCATGATCCATGGATGCATCAAGTTCACCAAAAGGTTTCATGCATGACAAATTCATTCCAACATTATGCATCAGCCACTGAATCCTCCCGACACTACCATGTACACTTGGCCATTGTCTTGTGTGGACATGATGTCATGGGACCACATCCATCGGCGGCCACTCCCCAGTGTAGGTTCAGCCTGAACGCTACATATTTCTTCTCCAAGTGGGAAGATACAATACTTCTCAAGGAGGTCAAGGAATGTTCCATCATTGAACTTGTGATCTCCAGCATTATCTATGAATTTGGAGTCCCTCATATTATCCTCACTGATAATGGTAAGAACATCAAGGAAGATGAGCTAACGAAACTATATGCCACATAAAAAATCCATTCTAACCATACATACTGTAATCAAGCTCAGGAAAAGGAAAAAATCATGGAATTATTCAAAAACACTCTCTAACATTTTTCAGAAATTGATAGTTCAGAACAAGAAGAGTTGTCCAGACAAGATCCTAAAAGCCCTCTGGGTTTACCTGAAGACGACATGTAATTCAACCTAAGTGACCTTATATTCTCGGGTGTACGGAACATATGCATTTTGGCCCATTGAGATTCAATATACATAAATGCACACATAAATTTATAATCAGTAAGGGCCAGATAAAGTAGATGTAATCTGTCTATCTGAGTTAGAAGCACTCGATGAGAATAGGATTCATTCCCTAGCAAATCTGGAAAGGTATCAGAATAAGATATTTTTAACTTTTTTAAAAAAAGTTTTCCTCCACTCTTTATTTCAAGGAGATGTGTTTTTGTCCTTGATAACACCAATGATACATTGCTAAAAACCACCCAAGATTGAGTCCAAATGTGAAGGACCTTACATTGTTCACAAGTTTAACTAAAATAGAACATACTCATTGCTTACCACTGATGGTGATCATATAACTCTTCCAACCACGGCCATGAACTAAATGAAATACATTGCTGGGGTTTTGTGGTCCCACATGACCTTAAACAGTACTGTCCTGCACAACCCAAAACTGCATTAGAGTCCTACATGACCTCAAAATATTTTTTCCTACATGAATTTTCTGGTCCTACATGACTATAAAACATTAAAATTCCATGCATGATGTTAAACTATATGGAATCTATCATTACTCTAATGTTTATGTCATCCCAAATTACGTTATGCTATGTGTCTCCCTATGATTCGTTAAACCACATGGACAGCATATGAATTGATTCCCATCCCCAGGGGATACAAAGGAATGTTTAGACGCTTCGTCTTGAGTTCAGCCCCATTGTCCTCTTTGACTATACCACTAGTTATAGTTATCTTGGAG
This sequence comes from Viscum album, assembly GCA_963277665.1. Lineage (NCBI taxonomy): Eukaryota > Viridiplantae > Streptophyta > Magnoliopsida > Santalales > Viscaceae > Viscum > Viscum album. The sequence continues at coordinate 2,132,922,597 of OY728147.1, read as the reverse complement.
GATCCCACAAAAAGTCTTTTGGGACTCTTTGGACCAACTGATGCCAGGATTAAGATTATTTCACCATGTTTTATCCCTCGTTCTTCTCTCCTCCAACACCCTCACTGTAAGACACAAAACGGCATGGCCTTATAAACCACGTATGTCTTGATTCCCATATTTTTGGGATAGGTAGGAATGCCTAAAAATTTCATCCATATCCCCATATCCAAACATTGGGACCTCTCATTTGGTAAAATCACATTCTGTGGGGATAGATTTTTCCCTCATAGACATTGATTTCATCATGAATTTTCTGTGTATCCCTCCTCTGTTATGATCCCCACCTCTTCTTGTGTCTAGCATGACATCCATTTGCACAAGCACATTTATTCTCTACACAATACATCATTGGTGTTTATGTTATCTGTCACATCCAAAATGGCCCTAGAATAGTATTTATACTTAGACTAAGAGAACTTCTATAGTTTTAGGACAGCGCCCTTGAGACCCCGAATGATAAATTGATACAAGTCCCGCTTTGCGAATAAGGCCAGTAGTTTATGATATTTTGTTATTCCCATTTCAGGTCTTGTAATATGAATGTATGGTTTCGAACGAGGTGAAAATTTATTCTTTGACATTTTCAACACACCCATATGTCCAAAACATTGAGTGTAGTGGCTTATTTTCCCCATAATCTCTTCATGTTTCGGTCTTCCTTGGGAAGGAGTGTCACTCTTTCTATCATAACCATATATGATGGGAATAACCTAGTCCTACTAATTTTTGTCCAAACCAATAGTTGATCACTTGGGCTTAGGTGTTGTGGTAAGGAAATACCCACATGAGAGGTCATCTTGTTAACATTGGATGGGATTCCGATCATCAAGTCCCTCGACCCTTTTGGCCCCCTGGCTCAAGTTCTCATATAGGATTGTGTGATGTGGTATGGAATCATGTCCTAATTCATGTCAGACTATTTTGCAACACCATAGGTACCCCCTATGAGACATAACTCTTTCATTTTGAATTTTTCTGTAAACACATGCACCAACATGCTTACCGATCCACCATCATTTGGGTATCCATTATCCTCTAGATCCAAATAACCTCTAATTGGCTTGGATGATCAGCCCATGGGATCTCATACCATTATGTCCCAACATCCTCAATGATTTCAAATAGAAAATTGATACAAGTATCGTGTTGTGAATATGATCAATGATCGACTCTCAATTGTTTTCCCCAAACTCTGACCACACTAGTATTGATACTATGTTACGAACAAGGTAAATTGTTATCCATTATCATCATTTCTTATTTGTGTTCTTCCAGGGGAATGATGATTATCGTTACAGACAATTTCCCCATGCATTTGACATTAAAATATTCATCAACAGTCTCAACATTATGACCATATTCTATGAGTAGCATCATCCTCACTGCACAATGTTAAACTGCATGTCCTTCGAAACTACATGATTCTTGATTCCCATCCTTATAGGATACATAGAACAACTTTAATGTCAAATTACTCATGTACGACTCAATCTATAAGAAACCTACCTATCATCTTGGACCCTTGGGCATGTGTTCTTTCACGAGAGGAGTATATGTTTTGGTATGGGCGTATGTCTCCATTTCAGGATTGGATGGAAACCAACACCCCACATACCTCTCTCTCCTTAGAGTCTTTCAGTCACTTTCCCTACACTAATATTATCGAGTCAGTAGCTCTTATGTCAGGTCTGTTGACCCCCTCCAGTGATTCACCAATGTTCCCAGGTGTGCACTAGTTCTGTTCCTGGAGTATCATATTCTACTTGGACATGCTTTTACACATTTTTAGGCTTCATATACCTCTTATTCTGGGATTTAATTATCATTCACATCTGAAGGGATCCCCAAATAACATGGATTATTGTCCCAGGGGATCTCCTACCATTACAGGCGATCATTCTCAAGGGTTTCAAACATCCAATTGATACCAGTCCCGCGTGGCGAATAACATCAGTGGACGAAGCTCATTTTTTGATCCAATTTTAGGTCACCAAATATGGATGATGTCTTTCGAACATGGTCATCAGATATCTCCCTTATTCATTACAACCCCATCAAGTGATAAATTTCAGTTACATGATTCCAACCATTTTCCACCCCATCATGTCCATGTGAAAATTTGACACTCTTGGTGCGATTCTTCAGTGTGTATTTTCACGTTAGGAGGAAAAACCCATGGTAAGGGATCAAATGGGGCTCTTTATTGAAATTCCCTTTAAGAGTATTCCATGTGTTGCAATGATATATTCCACCCTTTTTCCCACACTTAGTTTGAATCATGTGGGCTTAAGGACCAGATCAAGGTCTGCCCTCGCTTGGTAGAGTGTCATTTCATTATGGTTCGAGCTATAAGTCCTTTAAATAAGATATCCATATAAGACATCTTCCATAATTACAGATGGAATGATTCCTATCCATACGGGATATGTATGAACACCCAAACATCTAGTATTTTTTTTAGAGCATGGATTCCACTAATTATCACTTATGATCAACCTTTTAGGCCACGTCCCGTAATGGAATGTGTGGTGTGTCCTCTGTGGACTTATGACATTATTCACGTAAGGATTTAATGATTTGTGCCATGTACTTCCCTTCTGAGATCTAGTCACTCCTTCCGCATATTATCTATCTTTTTATGGCCCCTTGGCCAAAGGTTTCGTTCACATAATCGTGCATGGTTTGATGTGGGCGTCAACCTCATTTAGATCGTGTTTATTTTATCAGGTCGTGAACATCCCCTCATGAACCTCATTTCTCCCACATATGTCTGAGTCATATGATATTAAACTATGATGCCTAGTACCACAAGACTATAAACGGTTTTGTCTATACTACATGGTGCTAAAATACATGGCTACTCCTGTCACAAAACCATAATATATGACCTTATCGTCCTGACCACACGACGTAAAATGACATTGCATCATGGTGTACTCCATCGAGGGGACATCATTTTTTCTATAGAATACCCACGATACCATTTATCAAATCCTGTATACAACATTATTAATTTGGTGACACCTAGACTCACCATCCTAGGCCCATCGCTTCACAAAAACACACACACATTCATCCTAAAGAACAAATATGATATATAAAATGTTGCTCTATTTGTGTGAGAGATAGACCCATATAGCCTTATTATCCTTGGAACTGGTATCTTACCATGCCATATTCATAACTATGTACGAATTGATTCTCATCGTCATGTGGTATGTAGTATCGGCTGATCACATTGTCTTGGGCTCAGCCTAACAATCACTTTTGGTCCCTTATCCCAGACGTTTCTCGAGGAACACATTGCGGTGATAGACTGTTGTGTCCCCATTCATGTTAGGTTTTATTAATAACCTCACATCATTCCTCCCACTTCTATTTCTTCATGGTCTGAGCTCTATGACCAAAAACTAAGACCATTCCTCATCCTTAACACATGATGCGAAACTTCCGGACATCTTCATGAACTACGTTTGGATTGATTCCCATACTCATGGGATATATAAGACTTCCCAAGAATCATGTCTTCAGTTCCAGCCCCAGTATCCTAAAATCATACTCCCTCCCTCTAGCTTCTCTGTTTGAACTCTGTTTAGAGCATGTGGTGTGGTGAGTACCTCTTCTATTCTCATTCACATCAGATTTTTCAAGGGCCTCTCTGGGTGTATCCCATGTCTTCGACCAACCTGGTTTGAGATCTATGACCCTAAAATAAAATATCCCAAATGGAACTATACATAGGGTATGAATATTTCACCGCAATGTGAATAGTCCATTAATCTAGGACCCCTTTATAGTCATTCCAACGACCATTATGTTGAATCTGTGTGACCCTAGTACCCTTGTCCTAGAAAAGGGACCCAGTTCCCACTATCTGTTATGTCATTTTTTCATACTAATATGCGTTGTGACATATATCTCGATGTGTGGGATTTTCACAGGTATATTCCTTCGTTTCATTTATATGCTTCGTGAGCCCGTTATTTCGATCTCTATCTTCTTCCACAACTACCCATTATGACCTGGTCTCATAAAACATTGGCTTACCTACAGTGATGGAAAAACATCCCTTAGTACCTCAGATGAATTATGTGAAAGGTCCAATATTTCAAAAATAGTCAGCGGTCGACCCTCATTTGTCTGTCCACATTCTAGGATAACACAATACATATGATGTGTTTTGAACATGGTCAACAGTTATTTGATATCGTCATGCCACCATCATTGTGGTCTAGATCTCATGCATCATGATTCTCATATTTCTACATCCTTATGTTCTAGTTTGATTCCAACATACTCAACATTACCCCAATGCGCGTCTAGGTGCATCAAGTTGGTAGTTCAGCATTATTAGGGTGTTATTCACCTATAGTCCCATTGCCCCTAACATCTACCTTATTATTCTATGAATGTCCCATAACTAATCTTTGTTTCCCACATCGACCATGAATCATGTGGTTTTAGTAATTTTGGTATGACGTTTACTGGTACAGCCATGCCACACATTCCTTTCATCATCCCACATCATATTAAACTATGCTCTGAGAACTACCTTTGGCATTATTCTCATCCTTATGGGATGCATAGCGATGCCCTGACATTTCTCCTTGGTCCCAGCCCCTAGGTCATTAAACCTTCTGGCCGCTCATCCCGGATCATGTTCCACTCTCTATGACCATAAACAAGTAGTCTATAGTACATGTAACATGACATTAAATTATTAACCTTGGTCCCGGAAATATGATCTTAAATCTATGTTCAACATCTTGGTCATATGACCTTTAAATATTCCAATCTTCGTCCGCATACATATGATGTAAAACTATAGAGAATTCTAGGTCCTTTCTAGATTGTTCTTGCGTAGATATATGTTTGATCCCTTAGCTGATAGATACACCCACATAAAGTGTTTCCACAATTTTTTAGTGATTTCAAGATTTTTTGACCTCATTTGGACAACCCATGACTCCACATTCCCCGCATTTCGTGCCCTTTATTCAGACCCTCTCCCTCTTTCACATTTAAACGAATCCTCTAACAGTATAGATGCCTGGACGATGTCTCACCTATAGTCATAGGAAAATGTTCTGGAAGCCTAAGGGATAAACTTTCTAGCGATGCCTCATGTTTCAAATATGGTAAACGATCATCCCTCATTTGATATGCAAATTTTGAGCTACAAAAATAAGTATACTATGTTTCGTTGGTGGTCAGTGGTTATTGTTCCTTGTCACAGAAACCACACATTTTTATGAATATAGGGGATCATTATTAACCCATTCTAATCCCTAATTTTTGGGTGGATTTAAAATTCCCATAGGGTTTCCCTACTCTTGCACTAGAGCACATTGGGAAGATGACACGTTGATTCTTCCGATGTCTTTGTCTTCCAGTAGGGCCTCTCTCTTTCTTCCTAGAAATCTGAATTAGTCTTTCAAAACCTTGATACCTCGATCTTGTTTTTCAATCTAGTATTCTGATGGATTGATAAGGTGGTAATCCATTCTTTCTCACATTGTGCCCAACCCATGTGATCTTAGGGACTAATAGTTGGATGTTTCATGAATGTAACAGAAACAAAATAGACCAAAACTTAATAACAGAACTCATGCATGCATATAAAATTATTTAAAAAAATATGATGGCGTGTCTAAAAGTTAAATTACTCACAATACCCGATGTTTGACCCCTCATGTGGATGGGTTGACCCCATAAAAATAGTTTTTTTGTCCTCCATCCTCTGGATTGTGGGGTCCATGATTCTCTAGTGCCTAATTAGTTATCACTCCTCCTTGGTAGCAATGGGGCATAGTTCATCAGCAGCGATCTGGGCCCACTCATTGTTGGTTTGAATAACATTCATATCCCAAGAGGGTTTCCTCATGTGCTATGTGGCCACTTTCAGTGTGGACATCAGCCCTGATATAATCTCTAAACGTGAAAGGAGGAAGGAAGAATGTTCATCAACCAAGATGTGCAACCACTGAATATTTTTTTCTTCCTCCAGGAGCCTCTTTGTGATCACATATTTTCTCCATTTCCATCCCATACAATGGTCACGGTAATTCCCCAAATATTCTCTGCCATGAGATCTTGGACAATCATGTAGGGATGATGGACATCAACTCTCCCAGTGCATAGTTCGCGCAGTCGCGAACAAAGTATCTCTATATGTTCTATCCATTGGGATTGAGGGGAGTCATATATAAAAAGCTAGATCAGATTCCATGATCAATGACATACAATCTTTCTATCCACATTATCGGAGGCCATCCCATCCTAGTCGATTGGGTTGGCATCATCACACACGGGGAACAACCCCAAAGAACTCATTAGTAGGGTCCACATCTGTTGTCTGGTTAGTTAAGAGAGTACATATGTTGTCCGATCAATCTTCATCATCATATTTGACAACAATAATCTGAGGCTCAACACTATTAACTGTATCACCAATGATCGGGAGCACTACAACATGGTCGGTCTGGATATCCATCTCTACATCCACTGACATTCCCCTTGGAAAGGACCCTCTAGAAATACCAACCATACTCACCAAGGCATCCCACGCCAGTTGAAGAAGTATTCATACCAAAAAAGGGGAAGGATGTCAGTTATCATGGTCAATGGGTGGCAGTCAGGAATCTATTAAGCAATACTTACCAAGATCAAATTCTAACTCTATTTACTGGGTTGTTGATTTATGGACCTCAAGGAATGTCCCTACTTATGTTGATGGGAAGTATGAAATCTTTGGAGGAACCACATTGGGTGTCCTGGCTCCTCTAGACCTGGTTATTTTAATAGTCGCAAGATTAGATTCTGATGGCCCCACAACATCATTTATTGAGGGGTAGGAGAGAGTTCGTCATATGAAGCCCTCGTGCATAGTTTAAATATTAGTGAGGGGTCAAATATAGCCTGGAAGTAGATCATGGGAAAAGTACTAAAGGTTTTACCTTTTGAGCATCTTCAAACACATCATGCTATGGTTTCGAGTAAACAACTACACCCTCCTCCAAAGGTATCTCTCAATCGACCTCCTCATCATAGGAGGAATCGTCTGATTCTTTCAGAAAAATAAATAGCACCCTCAATTCTGCAGCTGACAAATGCGAAGGGTCCATTTGATCAAGAAACACCTTCACCTAGTCTATCAATAGATGCAGGGCACCAAGGGAGTTCCTGAAGTCGACCAACACAACTAGGTATTGCTCAGCCTCTGGCTAGGATACTGTAAAGCAAGTCCCAATATTGCTGATTCCTGTAAAATCCATCCTGAGATGGTTTAGGTGTTTCCACATATAAGATGGGCAGATGAATTGGCTATTAGACATTGAAGATGTACTTGGACCCTATGAATACATCAATATCTGGCATGTCTATATGGCACAACCACTTCCTTGGAGCCCGGGAGGATATTCTGCAGAATTCCCTTAGTGTCATCCCCATCAGATAACTGTATTTTTCGGTGATTGCTGGGTTTTCTTCCGCAGTTGGATCCACTACTGGTACCCCCCTCAACTAGTCTGGGCCTCACCGCCATAGTAGCCCCACCTCTATAGGATGTTCTTGTCACCTTCCTACCCCAGCCTCGAGGTTGGGGAGGCACCCCATCGGTGGCCCGAATGGTTTTCACCTTCAATGTGTCCCAATGGTAGGATGCCTCTTAGCTTATTTCATACTCCATCACCAGTATGGAGACTAACTTGTTTAGAGGTAGCTTGTTCCTCATCTTCAGTCTTCTTGTGAGGACATGAGCCACATCTGTCGCATCATACAGGTGTGTTCCTCCAAGCACACTCCAAAATAGACTTGTGGGGATAGTCACATAATGTACCAAAATTTACTAGAGAATTAGTGTTGGTGTATGGCTCACATAGGGTCTCACGATCTACCCATTCTACTTGGAATCCACCTTTATAATCCTTATGTTGACCCAACCTTCTATCGCCAACATGGATTCCATGATAAATGTGATCAGTCGCTTTCCCGTGTTTGTGTCTCGTACTAGAAGGATCCAACCGCAGATGAGCGCTGCAATGAATGCAACCAACCAATATATCGGTTGTTGCTGGGTAATGATGCTAAGTTCACATATTTTCCATTGTATATCATTTATGAGACACTAGTACGAGTGCTCCTTGACTCATTGAGCCCTCTTTCAGTAGGTCTGAGGCCAATCATGGAACTGTTAATTTTTTGGGATGATCATGAACTGCAGAAACCACTATTTGAAGTAGATGTCCCTCATATACTTCTTGTTCTCTTCTAGTACTGGGATCATCAATGCCATCGTCTGCGATGGAATTTTCTCCTGATCCTCCCACAAACCCAAAATTAGGATGACTCTTCATACATCTCCCCCATTACAGGGCCACCAGTGATATGATACTTGTCCCATAAACTGATACCATCCTCTCCATGGTGTTTGTGGGAGGTATTGGTCCATGATGACCATAAGAACAATGACTCTGGAATCAGATTCTTTAGTTGATTGATATAGAATTGGGAGACCCTAACTACCTCATACAGGACCACTTTTCTCGTATCTTCCTCAAATTCCTAAAACGAGGAACCTACCCATTAGGCCCAGTCCAAGATATCTGTGAAGTTGTAATCAGTGCAAAAATCCCACTCACGGGGACACCCCATTCTTGGGTTCCTCTAGGTATACTTCAAGATATTATGATACAATAGAGGAGATGTCTCTTACTACAATTAATTCCCATTAATGTTGTTGAAGTGATAATAAATAAAGTTAGCATTGACATTCGTGAAGTCCTTTGGGACAGGTCTGTCAGCTACAATGAACCACTAGTGCTAGCATGATGTTCTTCTGAACCAGTATGATAGCCTGTACTGGCTTGCTTCAGTGATGAAGAAATCATCCCTAAGAAAAATTCCATATAGTGGCAGCCACATACAGAGCTGATATTTATTTTGGATTTCCGAAAAAATCACCAATAGAGAATAATGGTTAGAATGGCAATGCAAAAACTCCCATATATAAGATCTGTCCGTTATCTCTACCCTTTGGGTAACAACTGAGAGGTCCCCTGGTGCTTCGTGGTGCATTGGACCAAGGCTAGATTCATGGGTTGATTAGCACGTATGTCACCCCTTCACATCTCAAGACGCATTTGTGAGTCAGATTCACGAATGAACAATTAATTTGGGCGATTTACCCTCAGATCTGACCCTCACATTCTTCTCAGCGCCCAGTCTTATTAGGGGCTTTTGTTGGTGCCAAAATTTGAGAATATGATCCGCAAAAATTGGGCCCTTGGAGTGACTTGAAAATCATTCTTGTGGATCCCCACAATGATATGACCTCCACAAAGAACCCCTTTCATGAAGCCATCACGGAGTAATTCTGCGGGAGGTTTTCCAATTATGAAAAAATGACATGAGTCTTCCTACAAAACTAGATTTGTTTCACGACACACCTTTCCGTTAAATAAAAGGATTTCCATGAGCCTAATGGACGAATCCCCTGTCACTTTGCCTTCTTATCTCTAAAACCGTGAAGCAATTTATGCTTTTAAAACGATGATATTTTTTTGGTACTTTTCCATCGCGATGTCCCACTCCCTTTTCATGAATTATGCCCCCTTCAAAGAGGGATTCCCTTCGCAGCTCCCACAGGCCTCTGTGAAGGATGGAGGTCCCCAAGGTGACTCGGGTCATCATAGAGAACTTATGCATAAAAAAATACCATCCATGAACATGTGACCTACTCGCTAAGGAAGGGTCACTATGCTTCGCGAAGAGCATTTCTTCACAATACTACGCTTCATAGGGCACCCATTCTTTAGGAAGCACTACTCCACAATTCCTTTCCATTTCATGAAGCACAATTCATATTCACATATGCTCTATGCCTAGGCTATAATCTTAACATCGTTGCACATTCCCCATCTCAAATCCCCACCACTACATAGAGAACCAGATCTTCATGAGGTTTCTACCTATGAAACCCTTTGCTTCGAAACTCCTTTCCCAATGTGAACCTATAGGTTTTCATGAAGCAATTTCAATATCCATTGGGAGATATTTCATGTTGTGTTGCATCGCCTCATTCTTTTTCTCAGTGGCACACTAACAACTATTTCATATTCTTATAGCCACAATAACATGGACTCCTCATGCGATCACTACATAATAGCCCCTCAATATAGTGTTTCAGATGCCTTCCCATACCCATGGGTGGATGGTTATCAGTTATATATGTACTATAGGTGTGGTGTGAACCCACCTTGTTTGAGTTACAGGATGTTAATGTAACATGTACCATCATCCTCAACGCATGATGTTAAAATGTGACCCCACCCAAAGCCTCATACATGTGGTGCCCCATCTTGGACATTTACTACACCCACTAGTCTCCACTGGAGGTAGGTCTTCCTCACATGGAATAATATTATCTTTATCAGAGTGACGACGATCTGTAGGGAAAGGAAAATCGTCTTGGTGTATGTCCCCATCCTTTCTTGTGAGATGAAGCATCCCAACCCCCCCTATATTCTTCTTGTCCAATGACCAGAGATGGGGATGTGGACTAGGGACATCTTTTGTCGGTGCCGAATCTTTCTCCATTTGGGATTATTCACCATCTGGCCTCCATACTAGAGTAAGTACCAATCTCAATCTCCCTGGGCTTCTAACCACTCATATGCCCATGTTTCTTCTTTGGGCAGGTAACCACGTGTAAGTCCATATTTCCACTTTGGACTAAGGACCATTATATTCCGTTGAATTCATTTTGGGACTGTAACTACATGTCAGCCCCACTCCACTTCCAATATACATACCTTTCGCAATGTGATTTGCAGTTCTTTGCTGCTTATTATTTCTCACACCGAGCAAGACTCTTGTGGGATTAATGTATGAATCATCCATGACATCCTCTCTAGGAATTCTAGAGTGTAAGCCCCACACTATCCCAAACATTGAAGACATTGATCTTTTCCAAGGAAAGGAAATTATGAAGCCTCCCTGATGTTCAATCCCACCATCCATTATTTCTGACCCCCTTCAAGTTGGTTCTCATCATCCCGAACTACGTGGACATTGATCTATGCCAAAGAATGGTACGTAGGAAGCCTCCCCGAGGATCATGCCCATAATCCATTGGTTCCATCCCCCTTAAAATATGTTCCCACCATCTTGAACTACATGTAATTTGATCCTTACCATGGATTGTTATGAAAAAAATCCTTTGTCAGGTTCATTCCCAACACCCATTGCTCCCAACCATCTTTACATCGGCACATCAACAACCCTCTGGAACTACATAGACATTGATCAATGCCATGGAATGGTATGTAGGAATCCTTCATGAGGTTCAAGCCAACTAACCTTAGATCTGACACCCATCACGTTAGTTCCCACCATCATGAAGTATGAGGACATTGATCATTGCCATGGTAGGGTACGTAGGAAGCCTCCCTAAGGATCAATCCAAACAACCATTGGTCTCGACCATCATCACATAGTCTAACCATCACCACTCTTTAACTATGTGGAATTTAATCCTTTCTAAGGCATGGTATATTAGAAGACTCCCTGATGTTCAATCCCACCATCCTTTGGTTTCGACCCCCATCACGTCAGTTCCCACCATACCGAACTACATTTACTTTCATCCTTCCAAAATCAATGTATGTATGAAGCCTCCATGAGGTTCATGACCACCATCCATTGGTTCTGACCCCCATCATGTTAGTTAACAACATCTATAACTATGTGGACATTGATCCTTGATAAGGAAAGGTACGTAGGAAGCCTCTAGGAGGTTTATGCCCACCATACATTGGTTTAACCCCCTTCACGTTGGATCCCACCATCTAGAACTACATGGACATTGATCCTTGCCATGGAAAGGTACTTAGGAAGCCTCAGTGAGATTCATGCCCACCAACCATTGGATTCTAACCCTTTACATCGGTTTTCACCATACCAAACAACATGGACATTGTCGTTGCCAAGGTATGGTACATTGGAATCCTCTATCAGGTTCAACCAAAACCTCATTGGTCTCAACCGCTCCACATCTGTCCACCCCAATCTTGCATGACATCAAACTATGCGCCCCTTTTGTCCCGCAAGACACTAAATTGTCCCCAATCAGCGATAAGAAATTGTCAACCCTATCAATGGTAAGCCATTGTCAACCTGAATCAGTGGTAAACAACTTTAAAGCCCATCAAACAGTATTCCGTTTTTCCCCTATCCAGTGGTAAGTCGTCATGCCCCCATCATGTGGTAAGTCGTTGGGACCCCATCTTGCGACAAGACATTGTGATCCCCTACCCAATGGTAAGCCTTTGTAATTATCACACATCAATAAGACGATGTGATCTCGTTTCAGTAGTAAGACGTTGTCAACCCAATCCTAGAGGTATGTCGTTATAATCATTTCTGTTGGGAGACATATATCTATTTTTTCCTAGTGGCATCAAACCAACCTTAGGATTCCAACCATGCATAAGCACCAATATATCATTGGGTTTCTTTACTCTGTGCATGCCCCAAACCTATATCCGATCATGAACATTTTAGACTTTGATTTTCTACCACAGTGATAGGTAAGAGGTCTCATCGAGGCTCATGCCCAACATCTCTATCACCCTCATGTCGACTCCATATTACACTCCATCCACATAAATTTACCATCGATTATCCATATTGATTCCTACCAGGGCCACCACACCCCGATGAGATCATGCCAATTTACCTCTTCACTTCTTCTAGAAGTGACTTGGAAACTATACACATGTTAGCCCCAACATTAGTGTTCAATCTAGGGGTTCCACGCATCTGATCCACTCTAGTTAGTGTTCTGATCAGACTGATCTATACATGTTAGATGTAAAACCTACAACATACCATTTTCTAAACTTGGTAATCTAGGGAAAACCTCAGAGACATGACTATGGAATATAATTCCCTAAATTTTATGTAGGATACCTCATTCATCCACACCCTGAAGAAGCCCTATAATCATGGATGGAAACCCAGATGCACTAGCATTCCAGAATCTAGACACTCTTTTGATGTCCAATGTGACTACACCTCCAACAGAAGGTATCTACTCTGACTGGACAACTTGGAATGTCCAGACAGAAGAAATTTAATTAACTGGAATCCATGATGATGTAGAATTTGGAAGAGCTTCACAAACAAAAAATTAATCTATAAGGGAGACATGGCCAATGAGAAGTGTTTTGAGGAGAAATCCACGGAAGGAGGAACTGAAATCCCATCATCTCATTTTGATGATGGAGCAAACATCACTGAATAAGAGATGAATGTTGTCAGCCTTTAGAAAGAGGGAATGCATGGTAACAGACAGTGCGTCCTCATCGTCCTCAAACAGACAGATGCACGTGCCCGGTTGACAGTGTCAGAAACAATCCCCCTCAAAAAGATTTCATAATTAAAGACACATTCCATTATGGATTATTTACATGTTTGGTACTACATAACTCATCAATCTGGGATCATGATCTCCCAATAAATTATGAAGATGAGTTATTACTCATAAACGATGACAAATTACTATGAGAAATTAACAATAAAATGATATGAATTCTAGGTCCTTGAAAAAAAAATCTATCTATCCCAAAAATTTATTTATACAACAAACATTTTCTAGTTTTTTATTAGAATTGGGGAGTGTATGTTGTGGGTCTATGTTGTATAGTTGTATCTATGAAATTTAATTACATTTTTAATGCTATTAACATATTATTTATATGGTATGTGAAGATACTCCAATAGGATGTTCAAATTAATAATATCATCAAATTCATATAATCTCAAAACATTACGATGTATAGAGTCCCTCACAACATATTTTTGGGAAATGAAATCAACATAAATTATATAATGTTTATAAAAATATACAAGGAGTAAAATACAATGTCCAATAGCTAATCTAAATATCATGTCAGGGAAAATACAAAGATATATGCCTTTAATAAGTCTCTAGAAAATATAATCTAGATGATGGTTAACAATGATAAGATGTCATGGCCAGATGAAATCCTATGACCTCTATGGTCATGTCATAGAACCACAGGTACTACAACACTAGAAACACTATAATCATTGGTGTATGAGACCACAACTATGTTATCCATAGAATTCATTTTTCATTATATCTTAATATCCACATGAGGAAAACTCTAGGATAATGAGAAATCACTTAAATTACTGGAACATTTTGAGAGGCTCGATGAGAAAAGGTTGTGTACATTGCACAACTATGAGAAACATCAGAATTGGATATAATAGGATGTCAAAAAATGGGTTTCCTCTATTAATTCCTCTAAGGAGAGTTGTTGCTATCTTTCTTGACACCCATGATTCTGTGAAATAATCCACTATATATAAATGTAACACCTCAAAATCCATATATAATAATATTCAATTTTATATCGTTTATCACATGAATAAAAAAGAATATAAGGGAATATAATTCCATGGTACATTTAAGTATATTTACCATTATTAATAAATGAAATATATATTTTAATTAAAAAATTTGGAGTTGAATGATATCATGTGTTAAAGAAGACAATTATTTTATTCAATGGAATGTATTAAACTCAAGACTGAGTTTTACCAAATAAAAAATTATTAATAATGTGTTATTATTTAATATAACAAGATGTGAAATAGATATTAATTTTTTTTATAAAAATAATGAACTAAAATTTTAAAATATATAGTTTACACACATATAAATATAAATCATTGGTGAAAATGTAAATAAAAATAATATAATAACCAACTAAATATATATTGATTGTTTTTATTGAAAAATAATTTAAGGCTAAAAAATAATTTTCATCTAATTAGTAAAATTAAATAAATTTTTTTACTTATATTAATGTAATATATATTATATATTCCAAAAAATTTATTAGTCTAATATTTTTTATAGGAATCATATTAGAAAAATATTAAAATTACAAAAAAAACATATATTTTTATTAAGGCTTATTTATACTCTTTTAATAGATATACTATATTAATTCCCATTTTTTCAATTTTCTAAACATAATAACTCTATATAATCATCATATTTTAATTATTATCATTATAATTATCATATGGTTTAATTATGTTATTGTTCTCATTGTTGGGATTAATTTTAATTTATTTTTTATCACATATATGTTTGGAATTGGTAAAAATGTTTTTAATATTAGGAATAATCATAATTTATACTATATAATATTTCCATTAGAGTTTATAAACAATACATTAGTGAATGTGACTACAATTATATACTTCTATTAAGAGAAAACATTAGCCTACCAATACGGTAAACAGAAAACATATGAGACAAAAGTTCCTAAAAACAAGTCGAAAATTTATTTTTATATCCATATATATAAAATATTCTCCCATAGATATTACTTGGTATATTTTTTATAAACTGGTTGTTGAAAAAATTTGGGTTGAATTCCAATCCAAAATATTTACTAGAGTGGAACTTCTCCTTGACTATAAAAAATCATCCTCTCCTACAACATCCCCTCATCTATCAAGACACCTTAACTCCACCATGATCTACAAAAATAGATCCTAAAAATTCCTCTCCTAATCCTAATATCATGAACACAACAATAAATAAATCCAATGTATCTTTTTGGTGAAAACTAAAAGGTGTTACCCATATAAGTGGAAACATTGTTCTTTATTCTCTTTACTTTTAATCACATTAAACAGCACAAAAATTATTATTATTTAATTTTAATAAAATTATAAAATATATAGAATATATTTAAAGTTATTTATATTAATGGTTCAGCCTATACTAAGACACACATCTATAATAACCTTAACTATCATAAATTTGTGTACATGGAAATATCACCTCACAAAATGATGATTGTTCATTTTTACTTTTACCACATATATTTGTTGGTAATTGTGATGGAAGTGTTTTTAAAATATTATATATTTATTTCTGGGAATTTAGATATGATTCATGAATTATTTTATAACACATACATTTATAATTTATGTTTTTTAGTAAATTTGACAACATTGTTTGTTGATGTGTAGAGTATCACCTCCCCAATGCGATGGGAATCGTTATGGATATACATGGAATGCATAAAAGTTTTTTTTAACGAAAATTATATTCCATAAAAAAATATATTATATAAGTTAAATAATTACCATAGGATAAATATATTATATCATATTTTTTATTACCTTTTCCACACACTGAAATGTGATAATGTCAGTCATCGACGTGTGGACACTAACCTCCTCGACCCTAAGTGATTACTTTTAAATAAATATGTAAATATATATAGGTATATATGATTAGATAAAATGTTATTTATGAAATTATTATAATTAATCAATGATATGGCATCACTAACATTTTTTCAATAATAATCATGGACAAAAAGGATAGCTAATCATGCTTTTGTACGACCCACCATCTCAATAATTGTAGTGATGGAACATTTTTCATAACCATAATTCATAATTGGTTTCAATAGTGTAATATATGAATAATTATGAAAATTATTTAATTATTATTAACTTTGATAATTCTATACAATTAATCCATTTACCATAGCTAACCTACCAAAGTAATCATTGACACGAAAACCATATTTGATCATTACAATTGATGTAAAAATAATTGTTTAAGATGTTGTATAATACATGTTATTAAGTAAAATCAAATTAATTGTAAAAGCAAAAATGTTTTATGAATAACGTAAATATTTTATTTTTTTTATTATTGAGGAATATAAAGACACACAAAACATGGGAGACTTAATGTAAGTGATTCACTCAAAATTTACATTCCATTGAGATTTATTTGTTGTTATCCACCAAATAACATATTACGGTGTATATATTAAATTTTGACATGTTATATAATGAATCACATTATTATCATGTTTTTATATGTTTAATATAATTAATGGGGAATTTTGATCCAATTGATTCAAAGTGGTATGGGACAATTTTTAATGTTTAATGATTATTTTTCATGAAGAATTTTTTAATGATATTTCTATAGTTTTTACATTTATCAATGACTAAAAAACCTTGTTTTAACATGTCATCTACTAAGTAATTTATCATTAATAAATATTATTTTTTTAGTATAGAATTTTGATAAGGCATATGTTTTATTCTATATGATAAATTATTGGGAAATGCTATTTCGGGTAGGCCTGAGACATTATTTTGTGATTGGATGCATCAATATGTTCTCCTAAAAAAATTAAGTTGGATAAATTAAATAGTGTTATTCCTATAGTTTTAAACTATATAGAGGATATATCATGATAATATATGTTCTCATTCTTTTCAAACATGACTTCAAATAATTAAGAATTTCTTGGATCAACATTTCAGTTTTCATTATTGTTATAAATGAGATTTTCGTCTGATGAAATAAGAAGACACATTTAATTTTTAGTTCATTGAATAAATGTAAATTTCTTTTAGATCCTTATAATTCTAAATTTATTATACCTTATATCGTTATTTTAATGGAATATGATGTCATTTATAAGAAATTTCATTTTTATCAAATTTCATTAATTCATTATTTCTTCCACATTTCTTACCCTTGTTGATCATCTGAGGCATCCCTTAATATGTTTCCTTTATAGATGATTTGAAAATGAATCCATGAATGAGTTTATATAATTTTTTTAAAATTATTTTATTATTTATCACGTTTTTATACTCTATTTTAATAATATATTATGGGTTTAATGCGTGAAATCTAGTTTTAAATGATTTTTAAACTGATTAATCATTAATGATCTGAGTTCTTGTAATCATGTAAATATATTATAGTAACAAACCATATGTGAAGTTATAATTTTGTTTTATTATATTTGGTATTAGAGGAATATTATATGAAACCATGTAATGAAGATTTCAGAAATCAATGATCAGAAAACAAAACACTAAGTTATTATTTCTGAATTTTTAGAATAAACATTTACAAGTTTCAATTAAATAAATTTTATGGGTGTTTTTCTTGAGATACATCAATATATAGATATAATAAATGGAAATGGTTCTGTAATATATTCACCTAGATGTTACAACTCAAACATGTTGTGTCATGTCTATTTCAGTCTTACCTCATTACCGATAATCTGACTTGTTGAACACCCAGTTTGACACTCACAATGATATACACTTAGGGAAAATCATATATTATTTTCAATCCAAAATTAAATATTTTAATGTAATTATATAACAAAAGAAAACATGTTTGTGTTTATGAAATTAGATATACATAAAAGTTTAAATATATATTAATTGTTTCACTAGTTTATTTATAATATATTATGATACACAATATTATGATCTAATAGAGAATATTCTATTATTTAGGAATATTGAATAGAAGTAATTGTGTTAAAAACTATGATTAAAAATGTAATGGGTTTTCTATTTATTAAGACAATTTTTCAAGTATTTTAAATAGAAATTCTATGGATATATTAGGCACACTTAATCAGGTTATGGAAAATAATCATTCCTAGATATAGGAATTTGTTTTATAGACAAATTCTGTAGCATTGGATAACTTTATATGATAGTGGACCTATAATTTAGTGTGACTACTATCCAATTGGTGGAAGGGAAATGGTTTATATAATTGAATAATGTATTTATTGAATATGTATGTAGTGAAATTGTTTTTACTTTTGTGGTGTATTATCTCTAAGGTGATCCTGATCAATGGTAGTCACTGATCCAAAATATTTGTGAGGAAAAAAATTAAAACATATTGAATGGTGATTAATTACGGATAATTATTTTTATAAATAAATCCATCATGATAATAAATGGAGATGAAGGGATTATTCCATAATTTTAGGAAAAATGAGGATGAAATTATTTCTAAGTAAAAATTTTCATTTATCATGTAAGAAAGGAATGATACATATTTCATGTAAAACCTATAATCTATAGTTGATCATTTATTTTAAAGAAATAACCCATGTATCTAAAAGTTCATTGTCTCTCAGTCCATTTATTCATATGATGAAAAAATATTGTTTTTTTATCAAGATAGAGAAATAATTATCCATTTATTATGGCCTAAAATGGAAGCAAGATAAGAATAAAAAGGAATAAAAGATAACATACAATTCGAAGAAGAGATTGAAGAATGTTCCTATATGTGATAACTCTGGAAATAATAACCATGCTAAATTCTCTAAATGATTTTATTTATAGTTTATGTTGATAGAGAATGACCATCATGCTAATGATGGATACGAGAAGATAAGAAAATGATATTTGGTGTAACAGTTGAAATGAGTGTAGGAACTATACAAATTAATGCCTCCATCATCAAGGTACTCTGCCTTATAAGATGATAACTGATCAATGTTAAGCCTATCATACTATAAGGCCTAATGTGGATAAATTAATTTTATTTTATATTTTTATATATGAAATATTTTTAAAATGAATTTTATATATTATGTTACAAAAAAATGAATTATAAATTATATAATGATTGTCCTATAGTAATTTTTAATTAAATATTTGAAATCAGAAGTTAAATATTATAGAGAAAAAATATTTATAAGAAACTAATTTTTTAAAAACAACTATTTGAGAGAAATATCACAGCTAACCTGTTTTTAATTTTAATACAAAGATTTTTTGATAATTAAATGATTGGATTGGAAAACATAAAATTGGATAAGTGGTTACTACCTTGGAACTGAGTAATGATTTGTTAATGTGGTTTATGATATCATTGAAGGAGTACATAAAATTTTGGATTTGTGTAATATATCTAATAAAATATGTTTTACTGAATTAATTATGAATAATTAATGTTCCCAATATAATACAATGGTAATGAATGTTATTACAGTATATCAATAGAATACATGATGAACATGTTCACACTTTTATTATTTGATGATTAATGTGATGTATATTGTTAAATAATCCCCATGATGTGTTCATTTTTTAAATATATTGCCCATACATCAAAGGTATTAGATAATAATACTTTGGATAATTTGACCATTTATTAAATGATTAATGTTGATCTTTGGATGAGGTTCTAATGATTGATGTATTACTTCACCTGAGGATAAAAATTTTCCATGGAGATTCATTATGAATAGTTCATGGAATAATAAATGGAAAAGATTTTATTTATAGAAATATAAATATGATTATAATAATAGAGTTTGAAATAATTTATTAAATCTAGGGAAAAAGTTCTTGAATGTAATTATTTTTCCTATAATAGTATTTTTCTAATCAAATAAATAAACTATATTCACATGTATGGATTTTGTTTTTTTCATCTATATTAATATGAACATGTTCCCTTAAATTTACTGTTATCACATTATTTTTTGATTTTTCATTTGTATCCATTTTCCATTTTCATCCTACCTTATCATAGCAATGGACATAGTTACGCGAACATTGTTGGTGAGAATACAACACTGGAAAATCCTAAAGTAAGAACATTGTATATGATATTGTGAACCACACACATCAGCACTAATATAAGGTAATATAATACCCTAATACTTTTTAATATATTTATTATTTAATAAATATTAAATCCTTTTTATAATTTTCAATGGATGTATTATTAATTTTTTATGCCGCATAATAAACAAATAGTTTATTTAATGTCTTTCATAATATTAAAGACCAAGTTTTACCTATCATAAACTTATTATCAAAATATTAATATTTAATATAATAATTCATAACCTAAAATTTAAATTTGTAGCTATAAATAGGGATAAATATATTTTAAAAAATATACATATTCCACAAATTTAAAATTATTTAAAAGGTACATGTTAACTATAAATGAATATATTGTTCTGATTAAATGTAATGGGAATATTTTTATATAAAACTATTTATATGCTATCAAAGAAATATTATACAAATTAATTAAATTAATTACAAATATTCTATGAAATTAATGTAATATAAACATATATATAATATATATTCAATCAAGAAAATTAATATTCTTCCCATGTATTTTATATTTATTAGATAAGAACAATCCAAATATTAAACATAAAAACCTATAATTTTATTAAGGAACTTTCACCTCCTATTAATGGAGAATCAAATTTAAAACTAGTTTTTTACAATTTTATAAATTTAATATGTCTAAATAAAATAGATTTCATAATATAGAAAATTATATTTATATTTGGGTTAATTATTTAATTAATGAATTTTGTTTTATAAAAAGTGAATAATAATTAATTTTAATTAAAACCACTTTTCCATCAAATTTATTTATATTGTTAATTATATATTTAATTTGGTAATATTATAATTATATAAATTGTTTATCAATAAATGAAATATATATTTTTGGAAAAAATTTCACTATGAAATTCACTATAAAAACATATCAATTATTGGAATTTATTTACACTAAAAACCCACAATTTCGTCACGTCTATAAGATTAAATTTAAATTAATTTCTACCACTTAATTTTTTAAAATATTGAAAAATTAATTCCATATTGAGAATTTGAATATTTTATAATGTATTAAACAATAAAATTAGTTTTATTTCAAAAATATTAATGTACGTGATAAATGTTTAGTACATCAATTAAGTGAGAAAATTAGCTTAACAGTGGTCTAAACCTTAATAATAGTATCTAAATGACCCAGAAAAATGTCCAAAAGAAGTTTTCTGACCATATTGATACTATATACTCTATTTGATAAACATTGATCCACTATTATATAAAAATGCATTGGGGGAAAACATGGTTGGATGCTTTCAAATAAATCATAAGAGTTTCAAACCTCCTCAACTATAAAAAAGAATCATCACCTCCAACTTCATCATCCATCACAAGACAATTTATCAAAAAAAGTATCAAAAAAATAGAACTTTAATATCAAATTAATGATTCTATAAGAATCAACCTTGGTAAAATAAAATTCATTAAATCCCTTTGGTAGAAAATATAATGAGTTGGTCGTATAAAATGTAATAATCTTTCTCAAGATCTTTATTTACGATTTCTATATGAAAAACCTAAAATAAAATTATTCCATGTTTCAATAATACAAAAAAAATATAAATATACCTATATGTTGTTATATTAAGTTGTTTTTCTATAATTAAATAAATTTCCATCAAAATGGTAACAATTTTGCATTCGTGTATGACGAACTACAGGATTGCGACATGATGATTGTTTATTTTCTATTTACAAAAATTAATGAATAGTAATTAACATAGAAATAGTCATTTTATAAGATATATATATATATATTATTTATTTATTATTCTAAATTTATTTTAAAATTGATACCATTATTTATTTTATCTAAATAATATAGCATCGTTGTTGATGTGTGGACTACAGCCTCCACAATGAGATGTGATTAATTCAAATTATTCAAGGAATTTAAGTATGATGGTTTTAGTTAAAAATTTGATACATACTTTAATTATGTATTATATTTATGAAATAATATAATTTGTTTAAATATAGTATATCTCTTTCTTTAGTACACTTTTCAGACACTAAAAAGTGATTATGTTAGTGGTCCATTTGTGGACTACCACCGTCTCGACCTCGTTTGGGATTATTATTATTTTTATGTCCTTTTTATTATTCTATATATTTTATATAATCAATATTTTTACCCTAATTGATATACCACTGTATTTTTTAAGACAGAAGCTGATTTTTTTGGAACACCTGATATAAAAATAATTTTTTTAGAATTTGTATAAAAATTTATAATAAGTTAAATATGAGTAATTATAATCATGAAAATGCGGTTTAAGTAGAAAAATAATTTTCATAAGTTTTTTATTCATAAATTTAAAGACACAAGAGATTTTTAAAACTAGAGTTATGGGATTTGATCTCAATTTACATACCATTGAGACTTATTTGTGGTTTTTCACCAAATCAATTTTATAAATTCTATAAAAATAATTTTGAAAATTTATATCATGAATATTATAATTTGATTGAAATTATATGTTTCATTTAATTCACAGTGACTAATGATTAAATTATTTAAATGTGGAATGCAACACTTTATAATTTTTAATGATTATTTTTCCTCGGAATTATTTTATTGACATTTCAATAGTATTTCAATCAACAATGACCTCAAGACTTGTCATTATTTATCCTCCTATTAGGAATTATTGTTAATTATATATTTATTGTTCAATTAAAAAATATGATAAGTTAGATAATTTATTCTATATGAAAAATTATTTGGATATGCACTGATTGGTAGGTCTTGAACTTTATATATCCCCTTGACGAATTGATAAGTTCTCTTGAGACAATTAATTTGGCCAAATTAATGATGTTTAAAATTGTAGTTTTATAATTTATAGAGTGTGGATCTTATCAGTATATGTTCTCATGTTCCTTATATTACATTTTTCTATCCATGTGGTTTTTATATTATAAAATCTATAGATACATATTATTCTCATTTAATTGATTTAATGGAATTTCTTCTAAGTAAGATAGCTCTCTATGATATTTATACCATATAAATTATATTTAGGGAATGTCGTATCAGTTATTGACAACGTCATGTTGATTTATTAAAAATGATTCATTATATTTTCCACTTACATGCCCATACTGGTCATTTGAGTTCACCATTATTGTCTATCATTTCCTCAACATATGACCATGATACCATTGAATTAGTTTAAATGATGATTTAAAATCATTTTATTATGAATCATGTTGGTATTTAATATTTACCCCAGATAATGTGGGTATCATTTCTATAGTCTGGTTTTCCATGAATACTAAACTGATTGGTCCTGATTGATTTGACTACTTGGATACAAGCCAAGGTAATATAGTAATGCATCAGTTTCCATCATTTGAGTTTTGGTCATTACAATGAAACCCAAATTTTATGGGCCTAATATCATATATATTCTCTATCACATCAGAGATTTCTCACTAGCTACAATGGATTGGGCTCTTGTCAAAGCATTACTATTGTTATGTTTCCAAAAAAACTACATTTCATATACGTCATCAACAACATATTTTACAAGATGTATGATGTTAATATGAATTTATTATCTCTTCAAGATTACAAGAAGTTAACATTAAAAATATTTTCATGGCACTAATACATTTTACTAAATTGTGTTTCCAGTACATGATGAATGATTTTTAGATCCACAAAGTCACATTCCCTAACCACCTAACACTAAACAATAGGGGCACATCTTAATATCATGATGTTAATCCAAATGGAAAGTACCATGTCACTTACAAATCATCACACATGAGCTAAATCATCACAATATAATGATGAAAAACCCACATCCCTATGTGACTATCATATACACAAAAGTATTACCTACTTCTTGAAACTATGTGTGGATTGATTCTTTTCATCATTATAAATTTACTGATTCTTAAACATGTATTATTGGGGATGACCATATTGTTTCATACC
The DNA here is from genome assembly GCA_963277665.1 of Viscum album. Lineage (NCBI taxonomy): Eukaryota > Viridiplantae > Streptophyta > Magnoliopsida > Santalales > Viscaceae > Viscum > Viscum album. The sequence goes on along the minus strand of OY728147.1, from coordinate 2,132,898,044 downwards.
ATTAAAATATAGTAACCATTTTCCTAGATGGAATATTATAATATACACAAAATAAATTTTCCTGGAAACATTTAATTAAACAGTATAACATCTCGAATCATGACCATATGACTTTAACAATATAATATTTGTCCTAGGTGTCCAAAATATATGAAATTAAATTCCGAAACACATTTGGACCACATGATGCTAAACTTTATGAATCATGTTCTCCCTACGCAACATTAAACATCATAGAACCACCAATTGATCTTCTTCATTCACATCAGGTGACCAATATATTTTCCACATTATATTAAAACTACATAGATGATATTCATTATTCATGATGTTAACATAATAATTTTTTCTAGGAATATTATTGTAAGATTATAATTATCATCGAGATACATAGAAAATCCCTACTCATATATCTTGGTCCACCCATAACATTATTCAGATTTCCAATTTCTTATACATAATCACCCCATAAAGGTTAGTGGAGCTGCTCTCATTATTTTTTTATCTCACCTCGCATATCCCATGTGAAATTATGTATTTTATTAATGACATCCACAAACAATGGTCAATATCTCACAATAGGCACATCATGGTCGTGAATAAAAGTCCAAAAAAATGCATACCATGAAACCTAACTACATATAATTAAACCACAATGTGTTTGTCATGATTAAACCTTAATTATTTCTAGTGGTATCATAGAAAACATAAATTCATGAAATATAATCATGTTGATTCATATTAATATGTGATACACAGTGAAATAATCATTTACATCTTAGGGTCCAACTATGATACCACCTTTTCATGTAGGGGGGCATACATCCCTGTTGCATGATGATAAACTGATCAATTCCTTGAGAACTCTGTGTGGATTTATTAATGTCATGACATGATATATAGTTACACCTATGTCTATAATCCTAGTCCCATCTAAAATAATAAACAATACAATTGCAACAACTTTATATGGCTCAATAATGCGTAAAAATTTTCCCATTCAATAACTATATGTGGATTTATTCTTATCAATATAGGATATGTAGTTTCCCCCAGAATCTCCAATACTATGTCCAAATACAACTAAAATTTAAAATAATTAACACAACTAGAATAGGTTAAAAGCTATATAAGACCATTTTTTAAACATACTGGTCTAAATTATGTAAGGCCATCTTATCCATGGAAACATTTCATCCCCTGTTTTCACGATGATTTTCATGTATTTTCCACAAGGTGAATAATATAAATCTAAAATTTATATACCACATTATATTAATCTTTATAAGAGATATTATTTTCTAACTCCATGATGTTGAATTGTGTAGACCATCATCCATTATCATCCAATGTCATATGACTACCAGAGATAGTCCGAGGTCAGCTAGAGTGTAGGGTTCTTCTACCTTCGTTTGAGAATCTCAATCCATAAATAATAATTCACATATTATGAACCTCTAGAATATTCATGTAATTTTTTTCACTAGGCATGAAGGCCTAAACATCATTAATATGAACCTATGGTCATTAAAAAATGTGGTTACTCAACAAACGACTTTCTAATAATGGTGATCCCTGAATTTTCTCTGGAAGATCATAACACCTTGGTATGTTAAGGTCCATTACTATTATTATTGTCCAATATAGTTAAACATGAACTATGATCCTCAATACATGAAGAATTGAAATTTCATCTCCTACTCAAAATGATGTTGGAGTTCTCATGACATTGGGTATCCAAATTAGGTTCATGGATATAATCCCCAACATTTGTTCCTTGTGAATAGAAGCCTTATACTTCATACACATTGTTCAATGTTGTATGACATAGAATATTTCATATAATAATTAAAATAGAAGGACATTTAAAGTATAGTGTATAAGACACAAAACCATCAATGTGAAAAACACTATATGTATGACCTGATTGAAATTCATTTATTCCAATGAAAAACTCTACATCTGTATAGTTTTTTAAAAATATAGTGGATAAATAATAATGAATAAGGATCATAATGACCACTATATAGCCCAAATAAATGAAAATAATGGATCACGAGATCCCTTGTATTAGTATAATGTATGGGTAATCATTTTTCATGTATTCTCTCCATGATAAAATTTTCAATATGATACCAAATAACATTTAGGGTTCTTCTATACATAGTTAAATTAATAATTAGCCACATAATACTTCATTATTTGAGGTCCTCATATCATTTTATACCTTCCATGGACCATGAAAAGCATACCCATAATTATGGGACCCATTATTGGACTATTCATGTATATATATGGTTCCTTCATATGAGCTAAGGGTCATCAAAAAAAAGTGTCACTATATAATTTTTTTTATGGTCAATTTAATCTCTAATGTCACCATGATATTAATCATCACCTCAACATGTTTTAATCCATTCTATGTATGCCAATACCATATAATCCTCCTAAACCATAATATTTAGATATTTTTTTTAATCATCACCGCAAACTATCCTAGTGGATTCAACATCCTAATTGTTTCATCACCAAGTTTTGTAACCATTGTCATATAATGAATGAAAAACTAAATTCCTAAACCATTAATGGAACATATCATATGATTCACAACCCAATTGTGTAATGTTTTAGGTTTAAAATAAATATATCTATTGACCTACATTGGTAAATCCCTTCTTAAATAGATATCCTCTATACCTGACTTCATCATATTGATTTCTTATTCAAAAAATTACATTCATGGACCTAAAAAAGGCTTTGATATAGTCATCTCATAATCATGATATAAACATATAAAGGCTCTGACCTACAAAATAATTTCATCAACTCCAGGACAAAATGGTGTTTTAATCCTTGTATCCCCTGAAACACTATGGAAGAACCTAGAACCTCTGTATGTTATGGGTACCCCCTAACATGTCTCCTCCCTTCCATATTCACTGAACCATTCTTTATGGATGAGATTATATCACCCATACTATAACTATCCACGTGTACATCACATCACTTATTTTTCCCCCTCTTGTAATTTACCCCCTAAATCTCCCATGAACCTTGTTAAAGTGTTGAATCCCTGATTTTTGACATGGATATCCATGAATTATGGATTTGACCTACCAATAAGTGGAATATCATCATATTAGGAATGTATCTCTTATCCTCTTGAACCTCAACCACACCATGATAGAACATAAAACCCTATGGTGTTTTGGGTCATTTCTGAAATTTTTAAAAGATATTGTATGATCATTGATCAAGTATAGATTGTAGGACGTCAAAATACATTTCATCAAAAGTTCTGATCTATGATACCCCAAATAAAATTGATATATTGAATGATATGAATTAACCTAAACTACATTAATAGAATCCCCAAACTAGATGAATCTAATCTACATCGATTGAAGGTTCAAGATAAAAGAGCATAAAGTGCAGTTATTAATGGTCTGTGCTAAAACATACTATACTACCGATATAGAATGAACAATATAAAATACCATAATATAATTCAAAATAGTTATTTATCAACTACATTGATATTTTTTTCAGGCCCACCATAGACCTTAATATAATCAACTATTACACTCATGATGCCTATCAACTTTGGAAATGGAATGTGCACTCTCCTTTTGTACATATATGATACCCTAATTATCCTTCTATGAATATAGAAATCTATTGATAGTAAGTACATATATATCAATGATTAATATCATGTTGGTGGGTGTTCATGAGAATTTATCTTGAATAATGTGTTTGAATTTAAATAATAAAATCCAGGAATGTAAGTTTACATGATACTATGGAATTGATGGTTATTGTTGGTGATTTATATAACATTTGATTTGTGAAATGTATTCCACATCATGAATGAATGAAAACAGTCCAACGACATGAATTGATAGAAATATGATTTCACTGATAGTGATAAATAGGATGTACCTTCACATGATATATCCCCTCGTATGGAAACCTAATCTAATGAAAATATAAAATGATACAACATTATCACATCATGTTCTCAGAATAATATATGAAAAATAGAATGTCTCTTTTCTATGGTAGTAATTGAGTGGGATAATTGTTCAATAATTTTTTTTCATCATCTGAAACCTACATCAACTCCTCCACCCTGGTGACAACATAAAGCCTCTCTTTCTCTCCCATGTCATGAATTCCCTATTTATATAGTACATTCATCAAGGATATGTGGACTTCATGTTTGAACATTAATATCTATTATTTAATACACAAAATATAATAATGGAGATTAATTTTCAAATATTGGATATGGTACGTTTTAATCATAGTGATGTCGACCATGAATAACGGAGCTACCGCTAGCAGTGAACATCAAAAAGATTCATTTATTTACATGCCATAGTTCTAATTCAATGGATATGATTCCTTAGTAGCTATAACCCTCTATTCAACTTCGATATCCTTATCTACAAGATATAACTCCTCTTTTTACATGGTATGAAGGGTGGAATAATAAATCTCCTCATGACAATTATTAATAAACAATAATTGATTGTTTCTTAATAAAGCTTTGAACGCATCAAAAGGGGTCTATGAAACTAACTCCAAAATGTACTTCTACATTTATCACTACATTGAATAGTAAAATGACGTAGAACTTGGGACATAATTTATAACCATCTAGGGAATGGGAAAATATATCAGGACTAGGTTACTAAAATAACTAGACATTTCTTGATTTTTGGAAGAAGTGTGAAGGGAACAATAATCAATATTTTTCGATCTAGTTTGAAAAAAATAGGGGTTATAGAAATGTTTCCCTTAACATTGGGGTGAAGACAATGCAATAACTGGGATATGGGTTTATCATCCAAAATCCAAATACCATGATATCACAAAATAACCAATTGATATGACCAATGATGGGAAAAAATATTCACCAGTCCCTTCATTAGATATATCCACTACACTGACTCATTATTTCAAAGATGTGCTGACCATCTATTTTAATAATTTACTTCATGGAACCTTTTATTCATTTCCTAAAGTAATCACTCATTGCATTATATATCTGTAAAGACAAATTATAATATTAAATGATATTATGAATATAAAAAGATTTTATAGTAATAATTATGTAATCAACTTATAAAAAATCCCTTTCCATAATTTCTAACATAGTCCAAAAATAACTACATGTGTCAGTATAAAAAAATCACAGCAATTACACCATAAAATGTGGTGTGATAACCGAGGTGTTTGTAGTAGGAAACATGTGTAATTATTATGGAACATAATACACCCAAACATAATTAAAGAATGATCTAGACATAAAGGTTCATGATCAACCAACCAAATTGTATCATACACCCATAAGAGTGGATTCATTTTCCACCTAATAGGCTCTATCAGAACATATAAATTATAGAAAAGTCATGATTTAGTATTAAACTAATCAAAATAAAAATAATGAATAAATGACACTCAAATAGTGTGTTCATAAAGAATAGGTCTATAAAAGTTTAGAATTATTCCTTTTTTACCATCATTTCAAGAAAATGATATTTATAGAGTGCTAATGCTGATGATTTTTCTCAAAAAATAGAAATTTTCACACACATCTCGACCATCTGACCATGGTATTCATCATATTTAGAATCCTATATGCATTCAAACTCTTCGAACACTAAATTACAATTGGTAGAATATATATGGATAGAATGATTTTCTTGTCCAATAAATCCTCTCACTAATTCAAAAAAATTAGAATGGTCCTCATTATACTTACAAAGGAACCACTACGCACTAATTCCATCCAATTATAACTTTTATTGGCATTCTATACACAAAAAATCATATTATACGTTCTACATCTGAAATGTTATCCACTAGTTAGGTGAATCAGAAAATGATATCTCTCAAATAACATCACACTCAGTTACTATACACATTGTAACATCATTGGTTGACACTCCTACCATTGATGTAATTTCATTATGTACATACAGGGTGATTCGTATGTTTTTTTCCTCTCAAAAAAATTTGTGAGCTAGGTATATGAATGTCTATGGATATTTTTGTTTCCTATGAAACTTATCATAAATATTTGGGTAATTACACATTTTTTTATGATCTAATCCCAGAAAAAGTATAATTCTAGGATAAGCCAATTGTTTCATCATATAGAGTAAGGTTTATTTTTTCATGAGTATCCTACCATGTAAAAATCAACCAAAATGGACATGAAACCATCATATGCTCCTCAATTAGAAGATAAATAAAGAGATCAAATATTCACTGGACACAAAGGAACTGATAGCAAAACTAGAAATGTGCATAGCATTATTAGAGGTGTTACATGTCTATATAGGTGGAATGGAATCCCTTAGAAAGTCATATCATATAAGCATGTTCCTCAAGTGTAGAACCACCATCATAAACCATATCTCCTATTAGATTTATCCAATAGGTTATAATGGATAACTGGTCAAAACATCTCATATAAGCCTCAATGTCCTTACCCATCAGTGTGATAAGACTTACTCTGCAGATACACTGTGTATTTGGATTGATGTGAACATTTGGAATTCCTTGGATATTCATATATTTATAGAATCCTAAATGATCCCATATCCAACCCAATAATACATGGAATAGGAAAAATATAATGTAAAAGTATTTAATTTTTTAAAATTTGTGTATAAGGTGATAATGCTTCTCACACAAAATGATGGCAAGCACAATACTGTCCCACTTCCATGGAGGTCGTCGTCATGAATTTTTAAGGTGTAACTCTAAATTTTTCTTTTGTTAGATGTTGGTACCAATTAAGGTTCATGGTAAGGAGGTTTTCTAGTTGGAAAGCCCAATCAATACAGGGGATAATATCCCATCACTATTCATTAAATTTCCATTATTTAATTATAGTGTATTAATATATGAATTCACTAAGAGAATCCTTCTAAAGATAGGCCTTCACCTTCTTAACATCAAGATCTGAGTGTACTATTTTATAATGTATCCTGCTCATGTCATTAAAGAGATATCATCCCCATTAAATAGTTCCTTTTGAATGGACACTTTGGCTAGCTTGATAAGTTATTTGGATAGAAGAGGAACCCTCATTATGTCATCCTAGGAAGAATACAAGATTAAATACACATCATAAATCCTACACAACATATGGGAAAATATTTCAATTAAACATCATAATTTATAATAAATAACTCACATCTATTGAGGTGGAAATCATTCAAATCTGGACTCCAATGACTATGTGGGGCCATAATCAGACCCTTATTGCTATAAGAAAACATCTATGAGATATTCATATCCTTGTACTACATAATTTTCTTTTACTCCTCATTGAATTCGGAGGAAATATATTTCCTAGTGAAGGTAAACCATAATTAATTATGTAGATTATCTCTCACTGAATTTCCCAGTTGGAAAACCATCCAAAATTGAAGTTAGATGTATACTTAGAAAATATCAAGAATTACATATGAACATCTGAATCAAGTGTTTGAGGGTTCCCATTGTGTACAATGAGAAATAAAATTTTTATATTATTGTTTTCACAATCACACTGGATGAATGAATAGTCAATTTGAGAGATGGTCTCTTAGAAATTTTTTTGTGTTTTCCAAACCCAAGATGATATAATGAATGATTACTATGGTAAAATAGTGGGAGTGGAATCAGTATGACCAAAACAATAATGGGGATGAAAATATGAAAGTATATTTCCACATATATTCTCTCCAATTAGAGTTATTAGACTAAGATGAAATGACATGACATTACTAAAAAACACAATATATAAAATCATTGTAATATCATCATGTAGGGATATTACATAATTTTACTCCATTAAAGTAATATTTCATTTAGAATGTTGATATCTAGAAGATATATGCAAATAAGTATGTGGAATATGTGAGATAGATAAAATATACACTTTTCACAGGAATGAAAAATAATCCTTACTCCTTGATTCACAATTCAATAATCAATAATAGAATTGACAAATCACATATTGGTTTGAAAAATTTAATGATTCATGATGATATCATTGATTGAATAAACCCTCAATGAATCCTGCATCTAGACGAACCCTCTGTATAAATGTGGTCAAGGGAACTTCACAAGGTCACTAGTGACAAAAAAAATAGTTAAAAGAACATGTGATCAATCCATCTGATCCCAATAATCCACCATGATTATCATTCATCATCATAGACATTATTCAATAAATTACAGAGGATAAATTCATTATTGTTAAGAGAGGGAACCTATGTAATGAATGAATTGTGAATTATATCTCATGAAAATGGTCTTGTGGTGAGGTCTCACAATTGGTTCCTGTGGGAAAGTCATTTTAGAAGGTTATGAGACAAGAGTAGGGAGGTAATTCTCTAGAGAGTTGTGTTTTCGGTGAATGAATACCTCTCTACTACACTATTAATATGGAATTCCATGGAATAGAAAATGTCACCTGCAGCCAAAATTTCAACCATGAAATTGACTGAAAACATCATTAAAGCCTCACAATGGATTTTATAATCCTCATAACCAATCCCTTATCCTCATAGACAACTACTCAGAGGGGTTTCATTTGTTGATATTGTCCAAATGAATTTCAATGAAACCACAAAAGAATAAATACCAAAATAAGAGTATTTTTTAAACATAAATAAATAGAATAATAAGGTTTCCACGGTCATGATGATTGCATGAAAATAAAAGATTCATGTGATTTTCATGACCTATGGAAGGTTATGAAGATGTTTGTGAAGATCAAAAAAAATGTGGAAGATCCCATGATGAATATTTGAAAAGCCCCTCAATTCATAAAATGGATCCCCAAACAACCAGTGATCATCCTCAAATAGATAGATAATCTAATCAAATTCATACAACATGTAAACTAAAAGATTCATGAAAATCCATCGAATAAAAAATAAAAAATATATTGAAAATATCCAAAAATAAGGGTCATATTGAGGATTCTAATTTTATTTTTAAATCCCAAACAGGTTTTGATGAACTATTATTCCATTCATGGCATTTCCGCGTTGCCACATAAAATCCCACTATCATGTCATCCTCATAACATGAAGGTCCTCATACATGGCACATAAATATTTTATTCCCTGTGTATATAGATGGGAATAATGATATAATTTACATGAAATGATAATGCATCTTCGCATGAAAATTTATTGGTCAACCAATGCATCACCGATATGTTGAACGTTTGTCTCCTATAGAACCCAACGACACTCGTAAAACCCCAATGACCTTGTAAAATAAACAATGAAATAATGTGTAAAATGACGGGACCCTCTTTCAGTCACATAATTCAACATATATTCCTAGGATTTCCACAACTTTTCCTCCAAATAACATTTCGAATGATGTACTTCTTTCGTGAAGTCCTTCATAAAAATTAATAATTTCCTCATGTATGGTCCCAAAAAAGACAAATATGGCCCAGTAAAGGCCTTTCAATAGGTACCATGATTGGAAAATCTACATGTACATATCATCTTGGAAATATATAAAATCCTAGTCATATCACCATACTTCAAAAATATTACAATAAATGAAAATAATTAAAAAAATTAGGTGTTGATTGCATAGACTCATAGTCTCTATAAATCTTGGGACATCCTCAAAATGTCCTATGAAAAAACCACAAAAAATTCCTGAAATAAAATACCTCCATCAACATTATCATCGATTCACATGAAAGGCACAAAAAAAAGTGGTAAAAACTATGTGGTAAGGCTTAAAAATCCCCACCCATGCATGAAAATGGATAGACTTTTCCTGGATCCACACATCGGGACACCAAATAATTGGAATGGATTTTTCAAAGTGGCTAATTTTATCATTATAATTGGTCTTCATGAGTTAAAATATAGATATCCACATGAGTGATCATGAAGCATTGATAGGAATGTCAAGTTATTACTCAGAGATCACGTGAAGGACTTCTATATGGTAGATAAAGGACATCCCACATATTTTCTAAAATACATGATAAACAAAAAAATATGTCCCAAAACAAATATATGGCTATTGAAATAAAATAGAGTTCAAAATACTAGAATACAATATAATTATATTATGAACATATGAACTAATACTCAAACACTTTAATTGAACTACTTAGGTCACAAGATAACACCAGTACATGTATCCCATGTTATGTGGCACTCCATTGGCATTCTACATGGATCATTGGATGTCCCCTAGAGATGTAAAACCAAGTCATGTGGTTTCCCTTGGGCTTTCCATCCATGTCCCTAAAAACTCTTTGGTGTATCCATCCATTCCATGAAATGACCTCTAGACATGTAACCCAGATCATATGGTGACATCAATACATGTATGGTCAATCTCATGATAGCACCAGGGCATGAAAAGTAGCTAAATAAATATATTATAGTCAAGATAACTAGACCTTGATGCACCCTTTTTGTATACTTTTTGTATCTTGAAATGTCACCAATTATATTTTCATGGAATTTATAATGATTTGTACAAATATCATCCATGAAATTCATTCCCATTTGAGAAATGTCACATGGAATCTCACAATGACCTCTATGAATTTCATCCATGTATTGTGATGAGACCATGGAATGATATCTAGATATTTTGATGCCTTGTAAGCATGTAATCTATAAACTTGTGACAACATTCAGAAAAATCTAGTTTGGTCTTGTGATGTCCCATGGACAAGTAAAATGTGTCCATGAAACCACATTTGGAAAATCCATCCATATTCTATGAAGTCCCTCCAAAAAGAAAACGAGTTCATCTAATTGTCCACGTACATGTTTGGAATTCGTCCTCTATCATGTTTGTAGATATTTGGGGAATGTAACTAAAAAAATCAATTCTAGTAATGAAGATGAGTAGGCCAAGACATTCGAGAATCCCATGAATTGATATCCATGAACATCCTCTATAATGGGAAACATTATCAAATCAACCAAAACCAAATTAACTATGATTAATCTAATTATTACCAAAACTAGGTCATGTAAGACAATTCGTAAGGATCCAAATACAAACTAATCATCATTAATTATGTCCATGAAGATACTTATCAGTCATAAAATGGACGAGAATAATTATTTTATATCTCTAGTCTGCCTCACAATGAATTGATCAGGTTGGATCAGGGAGTAACAATGATAATAGAACTTGCATTAAAAAAATCTATCATTATAAGGGGTAACTCATTGTGTAATACCATATTAGAGACATAATATGATATATACCTACATAAAAGGGAAACTTCAGTTGTATTCCTTAACCAATTGAACTAGGAAGACTCGGATTTCGTTCATTACTTAATCACATATGATTTAATCCTCTGGCCCTACCATGAACTCAAATGGGAATCCACATCATTTTATATCCTATCATTTAAATGAAATTTCATTTATAATGACCCATCATTTTTCATGACTTCATAATTCCACCTCATCTATCAGTTGAAAAAGAATCCAACTAAATTCAATGTCTCAAATTTTTTATATAATCCGGATACGTTGGGAGCCTCACTAGTGCCCGAGATCCATATTAATACTTCTGAATTGTAGTCCCATCATATAATCCTTGCATACACATGCTATGATGAATATTACTTGCAATCCATTGTTTCAAACATTGACCAAATCCTTTTGTTATAACTAAAGTTCAATTTTCACATCATTCACATTAAAAATATACCTCCAGCTAGGGAAATCATACTATGTAATCCCTGATGAGTGGAATAATATACCCCCTCACCCATTTTAGGGAATCATACATGAGTATAATCCGAAGGGTTTCATTTTTCATGGTAACTCTAATTCGAAATATATCATGCATACTTTAGATGTCACCCCATGACTCGAGCTCAAGTATCTAGTGCCAATGTACCAACACATTTTTCATTTCAGCATGATGCTATACTATAATGATTTGACAAACAATGTAGGTTTTGATTCTTGATATAAACATGATATGTGGAATTCCACATAATGGATCAATCCCCTCTTTGGAAAACTATCTAACTACCTAAAGGGAAGAAAATTAAAATGTTCTTGGTTTTACTGCTTCATAAAATAAAAAGATATTCATTAATGGTACATAGATAAAGAACCTCAAATACATACATATTTATTTACTAATGAGAACATCTTATTCATTAAATAATAGTTGATAAAAAATGATCATTTCTTAGGGTAACCGATCACATATCAAGACGAGGAGGAAAATTTTAAACATATCCTAAATATAAAAGAGAGTCCAGAACTAGAAAAAATACCCTTACCAAATGGATTGATGTGCCTGAGATCCAATACTATCATCCAATGAGAGTCCATATGTTTCATTCTATATGAAACCCCAACTATCCACCTAACATTGAGATGTATGTTTTTTCCCAGTTATGGATGGGGTTTCCCTTGAGTTTTCATATTAATACCCACAATGGTGACCCAACATCAGTGATTGTGAAATAAATTGAACCACTCAAATTAAAAAATAATTCCAAACCAAATTGACCTTATACATACTATTTTCTATTGAAACATGATGAGATAATTCAACAAAAACAGTAAAATAATATTAGATTTATTAGAATCATTGAACACACTGAGTATATTGTTATATAGATACATATTTATCAATATAGCAATAAAATCCAAATTTTATTACCCACAATAATAAAAATACATTATATATATATATATATCCAATTTCATATGATATTGTTACAATTGAATATTTTATCAAGTTAGATTTAATTGATCTCAGAATTTCCCTACAAAATAATCATTTATTAAATCTTCTTAAATGATTTATGTAATATTAAATGTTATTAACATGACAGTAATAAATATAACAAAATTTCTCCACATTTGAATCACAGGTTTGAAGATATGTCCCATTTTATAATATATATGACTATAGAGGTTTGAAATTCAAGTAATTATATACGCAAAAATTATTATTTTTTCTACAATTAATAATATTTTCTAAAATGTGTTATTTTTTTATATTTTAATTTTTTTAATAAAATGTAAAAGAAATAATCATATATAATTCAAAATTAAATTTCATATATTGTAACATGTTAAATATATATACATTTTATTTAGTGAATAAATTCAAATTATGTAAAAATGAAAATATTTTTTCGAATTAAATATTATAATAAAAAATGTTTATCTCTTCAAGAAATCAATTGAGAAATATATTTAATAAAAAATTAATATTTTTCTAGCTCTCTTTCTTGTATAATTGAAAAAAATCTTCAAACAACTCCCATGTACTGTATCAATCCAAAAAATACAAGGAATATTCAATTAATTAATTACAAATTCTTCATGCAATTCCATATTAATATGACCACAATTTTCCACATATTTAATCTATAAACGCTTTTCTATAATTATATATCATAAAAACTAACCCTAGTGTGTTGAATATTTTGATCTAGCATATCATTATTCTAATTATCAATGATTTTAATTGAAGAAAACTATGTTAAATAAAGTGTATGACAAGAACAAACAATATTAAAAGGAAATGTAACAACCCAAAACAATTTGATATAATTGTTTTTAGATAAATTAAATCACTTTAATAGTCTGTGATGAATTCAACATTGGGTTTAAAAAATCATGACACTATATGAAAATATTGTTATTTAATGGTTACTATTATTAATTATCCACATAGTTTATAGGTATTAATATATCTAGCAATATTATTAAAAATTTTCTGATTACCAGGGTTACCAATTGTTTAAAAATAAAATTTGATTCATCTGAATTAATACTAGTTATATTTAAAATAATGTAATTTTATAAAAGAAGGTTTCATCTCACTTTATCAACATAATTTAAAATTATTATTTTTTTAAAAAAAAATATCTTAAATTTTAAAATCTATTTTTCATAAATATTTTCTTCTAATTTTCTGATAATTTTTTGAAAATATTATTGTTATAAGTAGTTATAAATGATTATTATTATGAAAATATACAATATTTATTATATAAGAAGATAAAAAAATATTTTATATTGTTTTTATTTTTAAAATATTAAAATTATAATAAAATTTAAATAATACTTTCAATTGAAATAGATTTCACAATGAATTTGATTATACAATATTTTTAAACATTTGGAAACTTTTTATTAGAAAACACAATTTTTTCGAAGATTAGAAGGGTTTAATTTTAAATTGAATTGTTCCAGATATATAAATTTGATTTCCAAACATATATTCCATATATAAAATAATAATAATATATATTATTTAATATGTTCCACTTAAATTCCAATCAAAATGAAGAGTGAAACAGTTAAAAAATTATTATTGTGGTAAAAGAAAAAACATTTTTATCAGAGGTTAAACTAAAATGGAAAGTTTTAAAAAACAATAATAAATATTTAAATTCCATTATTCAGAAATATTTATCCCCTATATCCACAAATAGCTATTTATTAACTATTTTCATGCCTATATAATGTAAAGACACCAGGAAAACATTTAAAAAAACAACGTGTGGCCTCTCCACCACTAATTAAATTGCACCCACTATCATATCCATTTAAAACATCCAAAAACCTATAGTTCAGCCAATAAATACTCAAATAAATTACATAGATCACTAAAATAATCATAGAATAATTTTTATCTTTTTCATTCATCCTAGAAAAGATTTTAATTCCATCACAATGATGATGTTTGAAGAAGAGGTATCATCATAGAGTGATCATTTTATTTTATTTATTATTCAACATACATGAAATATTATGTAACCATACTGAAATAATAACCTAATTATATTTCATAAAATTAGATGAATCATGAAAATTGAATGACCAACTTCAATTACAACCTCCCTTAAATGGAATATGAAATTGTATATCTATTGTACTTCAGACTACCTCCTCTTGAACTGATGTTACTCTTTTTCCACAGAAAACTAATCACAGTTTGATATAATGATAAATTTAATAATTATATAACAAATTTATTATATAATTAATCATTTTTAATTTTAATTTCACATATAAATTCTTAAATTATATTTCATATAGAATATGATAATGTCATTTGTGTGTATGGGGACTAGCACCTCATAATGAGATGAGATTTGTTTAATAGATAAATATCACACCGAATGGTTTTACGTAATTTTTTTTATTTTTGATATTAATGGCATATTAATAATTCATTATTCAAAATATATCATATTCTGTCTAACATTATCATCCATTTAATAAACGATAACTTTGTTCCTGTGTATCTAAAATCATTTTTAATCAATATATTTCATGGATGGTTTTAAAATAATAATTTATGTATAAATAAGATAATAATGTTCATATTAAAATTCATGGTATAATTAAATATCAATCACTTTACCCTTGTTAATAATTCTAATTAGATTTTGGACACATGAGACATTTATCGTTAAAATATCCATTGTGAACTAAATTGGTTTTATGATAAAATTTGAAATGGTAGAAAATATTGAAAATAAAATAATAAAATTAAAACACTTATTGAGAAGTTATTTAATTGGTATAATTTTATTATTTATGGTGATAAGGGTTACACATGATGATTTGGGATTGAGTTAAGGGTTTCTCCTTAAACTATATTCATTTAAACACATATTCAATTATGCAAAACATTTATTTTAAAATGATTTATATAATTCCCTTCTAGAGACTATATATAATATAATTCATAATTAACGATATATAATATTATTATTAATTAGTTAAATCATTGGAATCAATGATTCAAAAGGTAAAAATATCTTAAGGGTTTATGTTTCATTGTATTTTTAATCGAGATTATTAATGATTTAATTTTCACGATATTCGATATTTTCATCGCTATATAATAAAACCATTTAATTTTATTCAGGAATTATATGAAATGAAATATACATGTAATAGTAACATTTTTCTATAATTTTAATTTAAAATGAATAAAAATGTTTTAATATTTGTTGAATTTATTTACCACATTGGTAGGAATTCCTTTTTATCTTATAAATGTTTTCAAATTTTTTTTCTAATTTTATCTTCTATTATCCTTTGATTTTTAAAATTCTAATTCGAACATGTTATTATTGTTATACATTAGTTTAAAAGGAAAAAAAAATTATTTTCTAAAATGAGTACATTTTATCTTATAAATAAATTTTCAAATTAATAGTTTATTTTTCATGTATGAAATGACATGCATTTTCCAGTATTAGGACCATTATTTAACCAATTTATTCATTAATAATATTCCAATTATATATTCAAATTAAATTATTTTTAAAATATTTTGGTATTTTTTTTAAAATATTAGTATAAAATAAGAATGGTTATTTTTCATAAGAATATATTACTTATTTTTAATGGTATTTATTTCCATCTACGAACACAACCATTAATGATGTCAAATGATTCTACAATTTTAATATATAACTCAATAATCTATATCAATCATATTCTACATTTCATTTTTGGATTAATACATTATATATTCTCATTTATGAAATTCCATATTTATGAAATTTCTTTTGATTAGGACATAATTTATGATTTCTCAACCCATTATTATTCCAATATAAATTATTTTTTTGCGATTAATAATTAATTTAATTTTAGTAAACTCATATTTATTTACAAGAAATGACAATGACTAGTTGAGCCAAAATTATTTATCTCTAAAATTATTTTGATAATGTTTTAGTACAATATGTTGTTGTGTATCAGATTAAATAGTACCATAATACATAATGGGACTCCGTCCACCGAGTGATGTTGTCTGGGTAGTCAGCCTTGAATTATGAATTTGTTACATCTTATGTAGCTCCCACATTTCTTGTGATGATATGATATTATAATACAATGTTAATTACATTATTTTATTTATTATTAATCATGTTCCTTCTCTTTTAAAATATCAAGTTATTCCTTTGACTCACATGTTATGATACATTATAATATTTATTCCCTTATTTGGCTTTTTAGGTCTCCCTGTTCATTAATTTGTTCCATTGGTTATCCGGTGGATATTTAAATTATAAAAAACATTATATGATATAACATTGAATAATTATGTACGGATGACATGTTTTTGTTTCCTATAATTTATATTGAACATTGACATTCGAATACATTTGGATTTTATGGTCGTTTTTTGCAATAATGGTTATTTATGTGTACGAATTAGGTAATAGATGTGTGTAAAATACATGGATAATTATATTAAATATTAGATAATGTTTTAATTGAACATTAGATACTAGGATAATTAAAACATGGTAATAATAGTATGGATTATTCTAAGGATAGGTCTATAGATAAAAAATTACATTAATATGGGTGAAGTACATAACTAGTGGTTTCATTAAAATTAAAACCATGTTGGGTTTCTAAATGTGTGAAAAATCCATTATTATTTCCACTATATCTAGTTTCCTATGATGGGTCACCCTATAACCTCAATCATGCCTCTATATATACCTAAGGCTTCAAAATATCAAAGCAGGTCTATATAGATGCATTAGATATGATACACAGACTTATTAGAGTTTAACCAAAGAATTAAAAGTATCTATAGTTTTAATAACAACTAGTAACAATAAATAATGGACATAAAATTAAATCAAATAGGTAACCAAGTAACATGTTCTATTTCAATATGATATTTACACAACCTGACATACTTTCATTCAAATAAAATAATTAAAACAAAAATCCCAAAATATCCTAAAGATTGAAATAATTCCTAAACCTTTCATAAACTCCCATGATCCAACAGAATATCACATTGGTTAACTAAACACCATATCATTATCTAATACATTTACCACAAATAAATTAACATATACTCATGTTCCTATTTTACATGTCGTCCAAATATGCGTGTGAGTATAACTCATTAGGCCACCACCAATGATTTATAAGGAAATAAACATTTTTTACAAAAGTGTAATAGGTAATCAAGGTGAAATAAATGAATGATAAAAATGGATCTTTTTTAAAATAATAAAAATAATTAATCAATTTTTTTCTCTTATATGTACTATTGTGTTATCCAAAAAACACACAACAACATGGAAATGTTGACCTACTGAGACATAAAATAACAGGGGTTACATACTGATAGAGAAATATTGAATTCAGTAATCAAGAAAATATATCCATGTACCTACTTGAATAAGTCTAGGTATCCATATCATGTCCACATCATGAGATTATAGAGCCTTTGTTTAACATCTTAACCCATATAATACATTGGTTGGGCCCAGAGCAATATTCATGGACAACCCATGTATGGGGAGAATCAATCCAACATCCTCATCATTAAATATATTAGTGGTGCAATGATGATTATTCTATCCTAAATAAAAATTAATATCATCATTCCATTATCATGAATATATAGTATATAATTGGGTCATAGAGCATCAATTGTTCCCAAAAAAATGAGGAGCTTCATTCCAACATCCTTATAGTACCATATATTGGTGGGGCCTAGAGAATAAGTCTATACCAAAGAAATATTAGTAGAATATTTCAAACATCATAACCATACCATATATATGTGGAGCCGTGATAATATCTTTAGACTGACCCATGGAGGTAATCCATGGTTCAATCCCACATACATGCCACTTATTAATGGACACATGACTCTAATTTTCTTAACACATTTACCATTTTATCAAATCAATTATTATTGTTCCTATATGCTCATAGACCACACTATGTAATGAAATACAAACTCCACATATGGTTTTTTTTTGTTTTAGAAAAGTACTGGTTGGAGAAGAATTATGATGATGAATTTTTACATAAACATGAAAAAATTAGATCATCAATATGATAGTTTATTTTTCATTACTCTTGTATAAGGGTATGTTATAATATAATAATAAATTAATGAGAATTTAAATGAAACTAAAATAAAATGGAAGAGGATTTTTACCTCTTGAATTTTTTTTCATTGAAAAACCCCATTGGTCCATTAATTTTGAAATTATTGTGTGAAAAATTAGACTTGGATGTGGGGATCGGTTTTCGGAAGAATTTAGGATATAATTTGGTCAAGGAACAAATTATGGTATGTGTGAGGATAAGAGGGGGTGAGCGTTGGTATTTTTAGTCGAGGAGAGGAGGGGCATTCATAATCTTATCATTATATTATTATTTTTCTCAAAGAAATTAATAATGTTGTTTCTTGTGAATAAATAAAGTAATTAGTTATTATATGTTTTAAAAAATATTTGACACATATTCAGAACATCATCCATGATTTAATAATTCATATTGTTATCTTATTTCCTAAATTATCGTATTTCAATTTACAAAAAAAAGGAATTTCATAAAAATATCTAAATTGAACCTTGAAAATTATTTATAATGTAGATTTAAAAAATAAATTCCATATTATAAAAATTATTCTTATTATGATCATGTTAATTTTTAATTAAAATTATAATTTATTAAAAAATACCATTTCGGTAACAACAACAGATTTTATAACAGTTTGAAATTTTTTTTATTGTCTCATAATATCATATTATTATCATACAAAAAATCATATTAATTCAGGAATATAATTTTTGAAAATACATATTATTTTAAATAATAATATTGAATATATGATTGTGAACAAATGTTCATGTTTCACAAAAAAAAAACACAAAATCTATCATTATTAAAAATGTTATTTACACATTCCAAGATATAAATTTAAAATATATTCACATATAAGAAAAAATTATAATATAAATAATTCAATAGGTGTGACTAATAATATACTAGCTGAATGTATTTTTATAAGGGTCATATTACTATTTTAAAGTCATTTTATTATTCAATTATAAAACATTCTTTAAAATATCACATCTTTAATTAAACATTGGAAATAGATTTAACTATTAAATTTTAGAAAGAATAAAATTTATTTTAAGAGGGCAATAGTTTTTAAATAATTGTTCAAAAAATATGTGTAATATATAATGGAATAATACAATTAATTATATTCGTACATTCTATTGTTATTGAAATGATATAATTGTATTTTTTAAATAGATATAATAATAAAATGATATTTCATAGAAACTTTGGGTTTCATGTAATACAAGAAAATATATTATTGTGTCTAATGAAGTCATAACATGGTGTACCATATAAAAAAAGAAATCAAGGAAATATAGTTTATTCAAAAAATGGTTTATAAATACTGAGTGTGTTATAGATAATTATTAAAACATGATTGAATTTATTGATTGAAAACAAGGATGTAGATGAAAAATGATTTCCGACCGAAGAGGGAAATAATTTCATATTTCAAAAAAAGTATTTCTCAATCAATTTATGTAAAAATGATAATAATTATTAGCATTACAAAATAATTTCAGGATTAGTGGTAGGATAAGAAAATAATTTAGGTTTAATATTGAAATATTAAACACTTTCTAAATGGTAGTCTTGTACGCAAATGATCCCAATAAGTAAAGAGATTCAAAAATAAACCCTTATCACTTTATTAACTTTTGAATTGTAATATCCATAAATGAAATAATTCCAATGAGAGATTAGATACAATAAATACAAATAGATTAATGATTTAACATATCATTGAATTTGTATAAACATCATAGAAGTTAATTAATTTTTGAATATGGCTGATCTACCGCATATGCAATAGTGGTATGAGATACCCATATTCAAGTCTAATTTCATTCATAAATGTACTAAAATATTTTTTAATAAATATTATATTATTATAAATATATTATAGAACCATAATAATTTATATTATATCATATATTATCTAATAATATATTTCCATCACTATTATATTACTTATTGTTTTTAAATATTATTCATTTTGATAAGTGAAATGTTTTTCATGTATATTTTAATTTGGTAGCATTAGTCCTTGAAATTTTATCATGACTAAATCATATCAGAAATTTAATCACACAGACACACAAACACACACACACACAAATCATATATATTCATTATATAAGTATATATCAAATTCCTAAAAATTTATAGATATAAAAATGTGTTACACCATTAAGAGAGATGGTATGTCATATGTATACTGGAATGTTTTTTTTGTTCATTTTTTTCGAAAAGTAACAAAAAAAGATTATCTAATAATATAAATTACTAGAATTACTATTATATAATATATATTAATTAATTTTATTCATCTTATCATCCATGTAAAAATACTCTGAAATAACAAATCATTTCCCTTTGTGGAGGCTATAGTTGATATGATCTTATGTGATACATTATCGTCCTCCAACATATTGGGGGATAAAAAGGTATATTTGATATAATAATTATATCGTATAATTATTTAATAAAATTTACATATAAAATTTATATATATCATTGTAGAAATCCCTGATAGATCGTAATGGAAAATGAATTTCATTAGTTCGTGAGATGGCAGTCTTTCGTTCAAATGGGCAACAGTTTCATTTCACATTTGATGGAATATTATATTTATAGAAGTTATTACATTATCATAATAACTTATAATTACATACACTATATTATTGAAATTATTTTTCCATATTTTGGAGAATATTTTAAAGGTTATATGATGTAATAAAATGAAGAAGCGTGGTTAGTAACTATACATCATCTTTAAGGAACCAACTTTCAGTTTATAACTAAATCCATAATATAATTGTTTTTAAAAAAAATTACTAATGTTCTTGTTTAAGGATTTATATAATGTTTCTAGGTAGTTATTTTATTAACTAATTCCTTTTAGAGGTTTTAATTATAAAAGAGGGGGTTTAAAATTTAAAAGTGGGGTGAAGAAACAATTGGAATTTCTGGATAAGGTAAATTATAAGAACATTTTTTACATTAAAACCTTATTTAAAATGGACCATTATCAAATAATTAATTCTGAAAAATATAAATGTAAATTTTAATATTTATAGTTAATATTTTTTATTCATGTAAACCCCTATATTCTTAGTGTATCCCCATAAATAACATGTTTTATCCTTAAATGCTCTTATTATAATTTTCATTTTTTTAATATTAATTAATACCAAATAATAATTATTAACATATTATATAAAATTTATTATTTTTATTTAAAATATTTATCTTTTTTATAATAAATTCATATAATTTATTTAAATTAATTTAATTTAAAACCCGTAGGGGTAAGGAAAAATAGATTTGGAAAGGAAAACATTTCAAATGTTGAAAATGCTTTTATATTAAAATTTATCATATAATAGATTTTAAAGACATAAATTAGATTCATTGAAATAAAATTGAACTAATACTACATTATTGATTATTTTTAAAAAAAAATTACTTGTAAACCCTTTAAATTAACAAGAAGTTTGTATGAAAGATTATTAATTTTCACCATTATTCAAAAAAATAACCAATTTAAAAAATTATCCAAATTTAATTATAAGATAGTTTGTGAAAAATTTAAAAAATAAATTTAATATTTTCAACTAAGATTATAATATTTTGGAAAAATTAGTTTTTCTATCACTGTACAAATTTCAATTTGAAAACTCTTCAGAAATAAATATTGATATTAAGAAAATCATACATTTTTATATAAAATGATTTTTATTTTATATATAATAATTTTTTAACCAAAATTATTATTTGTACATTAGTAAAATACACAATTGAAAAAAAATTAACCACATTGACACCCTCAAATTTAACAGTTAGTTTATAATTATATATTATATTACTATTATTTTAGACTCTTGGTCGAGTGTGTCAAAATTTATTGATGGGATTCATTTTATTTAAAAATAAATATATCATAATTTATAATGTTGTTATAGTTAATGTAAACAATATTTTTTAACACCGAGTTCAAGCGCACTATGACTTACCAAACAAGCCGTTCAAGAGAGGTTATGAATAGTATTAACTAAATTTTAAAAATTATATAATCCTTATAATTTTATAATCCATATTATGAGTTTATTAGACATAATGTAAGAACAGATTCCTTTTTTTCAGATAAAAGAAGTATTTTTCAAAAATGCACTTTTACCAACTTTAACCCATTATAAATCCAATATTTTAAACTTTTATATATTCAATTTGACTGAATAAATTTATTCACTAGAACGGGGACATAAAAAATTTTACAATGTAACACCCCAAGCTTTTACGGTACGCTTCTCTTTAAATAATGTGATAGCGTGTGTTGTACGCAACATCAAGTTCTAACACACCACAACCAATCAAACTAGCCGTTATGAATAGTAATACCTAATTTTTGAAATTATATATATTTTATATTTTATAATGGACTTCATTATTGGATTCGGAATATCGAAATTATCCTAAGTTGAATTTTTGGTATATTTCTGAGAACTTCAAATTTTTATGAATAATGAAAAATACATTAAAAAAAACTTTTTTAATCAAAATAATATAGTGTGATAAATTATACTATTGAGTGGTTTTAAAGTATAAATAGAATTTATTTTTACCATTTTATCCCATGGTGTTCATTAGAATTCATTTCACTTTGAAATTGGACATAAACAATTGTCAATGTTTTGATATATATTGTTTCATAAAAACACAGTATTTGTTATGACAATGGGAATTAATTAAAAAATTCATTGATGCAACTTATATGTTTATAATTTTGTCAAATAGAAATCATTTTTGAATTCGGAATATCAATTATAGATTAGGGTGAAATTTTGGCATTGTTCTGAAAAACTTCAATTTTGATGAATAGTGAAACTACTAAGTGGTAATTAAAAAACTGCATTTTTCATAAAACATAATTTGACTGCTATTGTGATTGAAATTTTGAAAATATTAGAGACATGGTTAATATCAAGGATTAAAATGTGGTTCAATGAGATGAAAATAATTTTGGGTGTATATGAACTTTTTACTATTATTTACCACAGTTAAAAGTAAATAGGGTAATTAATGGTAAATTTGATATTAATATTACCCTAACACATGTCCTAATTATATTGGACAAGTGTATCTCGACCAAAAACAACCTTAGGAATAAAATATTATCATTTAGGTCCACTTGGATTAGATTAGGACATTTATTATTATTTAATTCAAAGAAGAGTTAAAAGAGTTAAAATCAATGTTTATTTACTAAAACATTTTTAATATATGGTTATACATAAGATAAATTCTATTGTAAATATTCATTATAAAGATAAAATGTTTCCTACATAATTATATTTTATTTATAATTTTTAGACATCAAATAATTTAATTTATTTATGACACAATGATGATGCAGTAATTACCTAATTAATGAATAATTAGAATAATTGATATTATATATACCCAAATAAATATAATTTGAGACATTTTATGAATTAAAATAATTTTATAGGTTAATATGACATGTTAGGATTGATTTAATTAACTTTTTTTGAAGAAATCATTCTGTTATGATTTTTTACAAAAATCAATTATTGAATAGTGTCAAAATTGACATAAAAGGGTTTTTAAAAAAATATTATATTATCAATTGATATTAAATTCCATAAAATCTAATGTTCAGCCAAGAGACTTATAAAATGATAGGTGTATCATTAATGGACAACTTGGTGGTCTCTTGGATTTATATAGTGAGTTTATAAACCATATAATATAAAAATACAAAGAGACATTGTAAAAGTGAAACTAATTAACTAAGAGTTAATACTTAAGGATAAGGTTTATATAATGACACAAACCTGTCTAAATTGTATTGGTTGCGTGGTTTTCGACCCATACCCACCTTAACCTTTAACTAATCTACATTAGAGCCATTAGAATCCGAATATGAATTTATTATAAAATAATATTTCTAGATTTTCCAAAGGTGCCCCTCACCACTCTTATAAAAGGGCACTCTCCCTTATCATTAACTCACACCTTCAACGACTTTTGGCTTGGCCAAATTCTACTCAAATACTCTCTAAAATTCCCTAACTTCATCCTAGAGGCATTTCTTTAGTCAGAAAGCGATTCTATGATCCCTTTTTATCAAATTGAAAGGAAGAACCCGAAGAAGAGGTAATGATTTCACCACCCTTTTCCAAGTTCCTTTCTTCTTCCACTTCATCCTTCTTTGTTATTACCATTCTAAAATAATAATTCAAGTATCTTATATATACTTTGATTTTAATATAAATAAGGTACAACCATATTCAGTATTCTATCCATCCTTTGAATAACATGTCACCATACGTGCGTACGTACGGCTTACCGTCTCCACGTCGTGGTGTAATTGTTATTCAATAAATTATTCTTTGGATGGGTATAATAATGATGTTTAATTCATGTAAATAATAAATATAACATGATAATTATTCTTTATATACTATATACCATCCAATTATATATTATTTTAATATCAAAATAATGATATTGTCGCTCGTGTGTACGTACGGACTACCGTCTCCATGAACACGATGAGATTCATTCTCCATTGTAACCATTCAAGTATAATTCTCATATGATGATTAATAATTATATCTAAGTACTTGATATCATTCTGGATATGATTATGATACAACATATCCATGACAAACATGACTTACTTAACAAAACATATAAAAGAAAACGAGTAAGTTAACACCCGAAACAATGATAATACTAAGATATTATTATCAAATTAATGTTAAAAGACCGTATATGATATTATATTAGTGTATATAATAATTGTATAATATAATAACAATTATTTCACCATTATACAGGAGGTTAACCTACCCCCAGCGAAGGAAATGTACAAGGTAAGGGTTTATTTCACAATCTCTTCATTATTTGAGGTTGTTTATACGTAAAAATGTACTGGGATCTATTTATCATCTACATCCAAGTTTCTTGAAAGTGTATTTCAAAACATTATTACTATTTTACAGAATATGGGTTAAATTCATTTGTCCCCTTGTTTGAATTTTTATAAGATGTTTATAAATTTTTCTTTCCGTCATTTTCCAAACAAGTTCCTTTATAACCTTTTCGATAGAATTAAGGTAAGAATGTTTTTTAAACTTATACAGCGGGTTAGGCTATTTTCCACCATTATAAAATATTCAAAGCATCCCTTAAAAGCTTATAAGGATATTTTCAAAGTAAATGTTTTATTTTATAATTATGTGACTTTTAAATGCTTTCAAAATGAATAATATAAGAATTTATGAAAGGCACTCTTTATCAAAATCAGAATTTTATATGTTTTAAATATTTCTCTTTCTAAATGTTTTTAATTAATGTCCATGTTTTCAAAATTATTTTAAGGATTTATTTATGTGGAAATGAATGTTTTTAAATGATATTTATTTTCAAAAGATTCGAAGTGGTATGGGACACATTGATTAAAAATATCTTTTAAATTACTTACTTAATAAATGTGTGACATTTAAATGATTTCAAAAAATATATATTTCTCTCAAATAGTATTGATTTCATCTATGTCAACATCCATTGATGGATTTTATGTTTATTTGAAGTTTATTTTTTATGATACAAAATTCCATATTGTTTTGAAGTTTTTGTGATGGGTTTGACTATGGATGTGTTATTCTTATACCATTTGTGGTTTATGGATGAAGTATTTAGATTTCGTATTCTAGTTTTCATACGAATGATTATTTCATGTTTGAACCATTTCATATGGGAATGCATTGGACTTAATATGTGTCAAGTGGAGCCCGTTATTGCTCCTCGATGCATCGGTAGGTCTAATGAGACAAAATATTGTCTTGGCACAAGGCCTTGACAAAATCTTATTTTTAGTCTTGGCGCAAGGCCATCGCTATGTGGTTATGATAGTCTAGAATTATGCATTCCATCATTATGAAAGTGGTTATTGATATTGCATGTGACTATTCGATTATTAGAATATCCATGTGAATAAGTAAATGGAAATTATTTTATTTTATTTTTTACATGCTATGTTGATGTTCAAGATTAAAAAGCTTTTGTTTTAGTTATACATTGCCTTAAAATATTATTCTTATTTTTGAAAATTTCCGTTGTATTTCTTACCCTTATGGAGCGTTTGAGCTCACCGTTTTCTATGATTTATTTTTCCCAGGATTCCAAGAACTATATTGTGATTGATATACAGGGTTAAGACAGGGGAATAATGGAATTCATAAAGGATTATTTATGTTTTTTTGTATGTTATGAAGTGTAATGTAACATTCATGTATGTAATCTATTTTCCAAGACTGCTAAACTGATCTGTCCTTTGGGACGTGATTCATTGTAATCATGCCAATGTATTAAAATAATGCACTGACTCTGGGTCACTGGGGTCGGGGCGTTACAGTTGGTATTAGAGGAATTTTACCAATAAACTCGGAAACTAGATTTAGATAAACTCTGATTAGATCACATAGCCCTAAGATAGAATTTGAGGAATAGTATAGAAGAACTTCCAAGAATTTTGGTATTATAGAGATTTTGTATGTTTTCTGAGCAATACATCCATGTCTAGATACGAGCAGGTAGAGGCGGATCTGGCACAGATGTACCTAGGGGTAAAACCCGAAAACACCGCTTTGAGCTAGACTCGAACGGGAACTGGTGCACGACAGCGGGCCATTCTGCACTCTTGGTTATGACACTCCCAGGAGATATGCTTAGGTAAATTTTCATTTTCTTTACAAACCATTATGACGGGATCATGAGTATATACTTACTCAAAAAAACCATTTTTATGATTATGGATTATATCCATAAACTGTTCAATTTGCATTAGGTATTTTACAAGTTTGTAATTATTCATTTCGATTCATAAACTGGCCTAGTTTATGCTATTATATAGAAATGGTGCCCAGTAGAAGGAATGTGAACTCCAGTAATATGTATGATCCAATGAGTAAGAAGGATCATATCTTTCATGGTATTAATCCATCATTTAGAAGGGAAATAGTCTCCCACATATTATCATCATATGAATAAATAGTATCATGTGTGGATAAGATAACTAAATAGTTTACTAAGTCTTATAGCTTTGAAGGGAAGAAAAATAAGAAAAGGATGGAAGAGAGAAACATGGATAAAGGGAAGAGGGAAACGAAGAATTTCCACATAAATGATAACTGTGGGAAGAAACACCCCCGAACATGCCTGAAAGGAAAGAGAGTTTGTTATATGAGTGTAGGAAAAAGGGCACCAAGTATGTGATTGCAAGGGTATGAAAATGGTTTCAAATTTTCAATGCTTCATTTGCAAGGAGTGTGGACACTACACGAACCTATAATCAGACTATGCCACAAATGAAGCTATTGGATGACAATCAAGTTATGATACTACCACAGATGAAGAGGAGTGATTAGTGTTCTTATGTTGATTATGTCATTTGAGTGTTGTATCAGCAAAGTACTTGTTATAATAATTATGGAGTATATAAGGATTGTACTGTAGTACTATTTCATTGAGGATTTTAGATTTTATGGTACTATGAAAAGTGACTCTACAGCAAGTTAAACATATTGGAAATTACATTGTTGAAGGAAAGATAAACCTTAATATTGTCCTAATATTGAGGTACTTATTTTGGAATAAGATATGGTTGATTTGGGTAAATTATATTGGATATTCTTGACTGCGTTGAAACTGATTAAAGATTTGTATATTCCATAATTGATGGAGTTTACAAAATTTTTGGATGGATGAAGTATATACATCATTTTATATGAAATAAGGGAGCATGAATGTAATCAATAAGGATTATGGTACTTCAGGATGTTTCAGTGTTTTAAAAGAATACACGATGAAGGTATTCATATGCTATTACGGGGTAAAAAGGATCTACATTATTTTTACCTTCCTTATAAATGTTGTACTGTGTGTTTGGAAAAAATTATTTTGGATAATTCTAGTTTGAGATTAATTTTGGATTTCCATAAAAGGACAACCCGGGGGTCGGGCGACAACCTGTCGCGACCGGAAAGGCCCCGAGACTTGAACCTGCAACCGAAGGGAAACCAGGGGGTATTACCTACCACTGGAACAAGAGATGTCATGGATTAAATAATTTAGTTTTTTAAAAGATCTGGTAGATGAATTATAAATTCGTTTTTTTTAGAACACTATACGAATAGTATAAATAAATTTTTTTTACATTCTATTATCATTTAGAGTGAAAGATGAGTTTGTGGTAGAAATTAGTTAAAGGATGGAACTCTACTTGTCAAGAATATATTTATTCTTCACTTAATCTATGAATAAATAAATTCTTATACATTATTTAAGGAATCCTAAAACCAAAAATGTGTTATCATAATACCCTATGTTTTGTCGAACTGATGGTATTTCAAATTATCATAGATTGATAAATATAAGGACCTCAATTTTACACTTGTTTGT
Source organism: Viscum album (assembly GCA_963277665.1). Lineage (NCBI taxonomy): Eukaryota > Viridiplantae > Streptophyta > Magnoliopsida > Santalales > Viscaceae > Viscum > Viscum album. The sequence continues at coordinate 2,132,868,633 of OY728147.1, read as the reverse complement.
TATTGATGACCTCAATCACTACCTATAAATATTTACATTTTTCCTCCAATTATATGTCTCTAATTTCCACCAATGTTCTCATAATCATGATCATAATTTGGTGGTGACCCTTTCATTTCTCTTTTCCTCATAATAAGACCAAATTTTAGTAACCCAATTTCCGATGTGGGTTTTCCCACAAAGATATTTTTGATTTTCAAACTTTTATTTTCAAAGAACATTTTACAATTCTGAGGACGCAATTTATTGAAGGAGGGAGGAATGTAACACCCCAATATTTCATAGTGTGTTATTTCTTCAAAATAATTCAATAATTGGCATTACACGCAACACCGAGTTCAAGCACACAATTACGTACCAAAAAAGCCGTTCAAAAGATTTTATGAATAGTATTAACTAAAATTTAATCTTTTTATAATCCTTATAATTTTAAAATCCATATTATGTGTTTCTTAGACATAATGTAAGAACAAATTCATTTTTTTCAAATAAAAGAAGTATTTTTCAAAAACCCACTTTTACCAACTTTAACCCATTTTATATCCAATATTTTAAACTTTAATATATTCAATTTGACAAAAGAATTTTATTCGTTAGAATGGGGACATAAAATAATTTACAATGTAACACCCCAAGCATCGACGATACGCTTCTCTTTGAATAATGGGATAGCGTGTGTTGTACGCAACATCGAGTTCTAACACACCACAACCAATCAAACTAGCCGTTATGAATAGTAATACCTAATTTTTGAAAGTATATATATTTTATATTTTAAAATGGACTTCATTTTTGTATTCAGAATATCAAAAGTATCCTAAATTGAATTTTTGGTATTTTCCGAGAACATCAAATTTTTATGAATGGGGAAAAATACTTAAAACCCATTTTTCTAATCAAAATAATATATAGTGATAAATTATACAATTGAGTGGTTTTAAATTATAATAAGAATATATTTTTACCATTTTTTCCAATGGTGTTCATTAGAATTAATTTCACATTGAAATTGGACATAAACAGTTTTCAATCTTTAGATATATATTGTTTCTTAAAAACATGTTATTTGTCGTGACAGCGGGAATTAATTATAAAATTAATTCATGCAACTTATATGTTCGGATTTTTGTAAAATTGACATCATTTTTGAATTCTGAATATCAATTATAGCTTAGGGTGAAATTTTGGCATTGTTCTAAAAAACATCAATTTTTGATGAATAGTGAAACTACTAAGTGATAGTTAAAAAACTGAATTTTTCATAAAACATAATTTTACCTCTTCTGTGATTGGAATTACTGAAATACAAGAAACACGGTTAATATCAAGGAGTAAAATTTGGTTCAATGAGATAAAAATATTTTTTGCCGAAGAGTAACTTTTTACTTTTATTTACCACAGTTAAAAGTAAATATGGTAATTAAGGGTAAAATGATATTAATATTACCCTAACACATGTCCTAATAATATTGGACAAGTGTATATAGACCAAAAACAACCTTATGAATAAAATATTACCATTTAGGTCCACTTGTATTAGATTAGGACATTTATTATTATTTAATTCAAAGAAGAGTTAAAAGAGTTAAAATCAATGTTTATTTACTAAAACACTTTTAATATAGGGTTATACATAAGATAAATTCTATTGTAAATATTAATTACAAAGATAAAAAGTTTCCTCCATAATGATATTTTATTTATAAATTTTAGACATTAAATAATTTAATTTATTTATGACACAATGATGATGCAGTAATTACCTAATTAATAAAAAATTAGAATAATTGATATTATAATTAACCAAATATATAAAATTTGAGACTTTTTATGAATTAAAATAATTTTCTAGGTTAATATGTCATGTTAGGATTGATTTAATTAACGTTTTTCGAAGTAATCATTATGTTATGATTTTTTACAAAAATCAATTATTGAATAGTGTCAAAATTGACATAAAGGAGTATTTAAAACAAATATTATATTATCATTTGATATTAAAGTCCTAAAAATCTAATGTTCGGCCAAGAGAATTATATCATGATAGGTGTATCATTAATGGACCACATGGGTGTAGTGTGGATGTATATAGGTAGTTTATTAACCATATAATATAAAAATACAAAGTGACATTGTAAAAGTGAAACTAATTAACTATGAGTTAATACTTAAAGATAAGGTTAATATAATGACACAAACCTGTCTAAATTCTATTGGTCGAGATTTTTTCGACCCATACCCACCATAATCTTTAAATAATTAACTTTGGAGCCATTAGAAACAGAATATGAATTTATTATAAAATAATATTTCTAGATTTTCCAAAGGTTCCCCTCACCCCTCTTACAAAAGGACACTATCCCTTCTCATTAACTCACACCTTCAAAGCCTTTTGGCTCTGCCAAAATCTACCCAAATACTCTCTCAACTTCCCTAAATTCATCCTATAGGCCTTCGATTAGTCATAAAGCCATCCTAAGAGCCCTTTTTATCAAATCAAGAGGAATAACCCGAAGAAGAGGTAATGATTTCACCACCCCTTTCCATGTTACTCTCTTCTTCCACTTCTTCTATTATTGTTATTACCATTATAAAATATTAACTCTAGTATATTATATATACAATGATGTTATTATAAATATGGTACAACCATATTCATTATTCTATCCACCCTTTTTATAACATGTCACCATACGTGTGTACGTACGACTTACCGTCTCCGCGTCGTGGTGTAATTGTTATTCAATAAATAATTATTTGGATGGGTATAATAATGATGTGTAATTAATGTAAATAATAAATATAACATGATAATGAATCTTTATATATGATATACCATCCAATTATATATTATTTTAATATCAAAAAAATGATATTGTCAATCGTGTGTACGTACGGACTACCGTCTCCACGAACGCGATGAGATTCATTCTCCATCGTATCCATTAAAGTATAATTCTCATTTGTTGATTAATAATTATATCTATGGACTTGATATCATTCTTGACATGATTAATATACAACCTATCCATGATAAACATGACTTACGTACAAAACATATAAAAGAAAATGAGTATGTTAACATACGAAACAACGATAATAATAAGATATTATTAACAAATCAATGTTAAAAGATCATATATGATATTATATTAATGTATATGATTATTGTATAATTTAATAACAATAATTTCACAATTATATAGGATTTTAACCTACCCCTAACATAGGAAAAGTACAGGGTAAGGGTTTATTTCACAATATCTTCATTATCCGAGGTTGTTTATACGTAATAATCTACTGAGATCTCTTTATCTTCTACATCCAAGTTTCTTGAAAGTGTATTTTAAAGCATTATTACTATTTTATAGAATATGGGTTAAATTAATTTATACCCTTGTTTGAATTTTTATAAGATGTTTATAAAGGAATCATTCTGTTGTATTCCAAATAAGGTCCTTTATAACTTTTTCGATAGAATTAAGGTAAGAATGATTTTTTTTAACTTATACGAAGAGTGCGGCTATTTTCCGCCATTATAAAATTTTCAAAGCTTACCTTAAAATATTATAAGGATATTTTCAATGTAAATGTTTTAATTTATAATTATGCGACTTTTAAATGATTTATAAATGAATATTTTAAGAATATCTGAAAGGTACTCTTTATCAAAATCAGAATTTTATATCTTTTAAAGATTTATCTTTCTAAATCATTTTAATTAATGTCCATGTTTTCAAAATGATTTTAAGGATTTATTTATGTGGACATGAATGTTTTGAAATGATATTTCTTTTCAAAAGTTTCGAATTGGTATGGGACACTTTGATTAAAAAATATCTTTTAAATTACTTCCTTAAAAAACGACTGAGTTTTAAATGATTTAAAAAAAAAGAGATATTTCTCTCAAATAGTTTTGATTTCATCTATGTCAACATCCTTTGATGGATTTTAAGTTTATTTGACGTTGATTTATTATGATACACAAATTCAATATTATTTTGAAGTTTTTGTGATGTGTTTGACTGTGGATGTGTTATTATTATACCATTTGTGGTTTATGGATGAAGTATTTATATTTCGTATGCTAGTTTTAATACGAATGTTTATGTTATGTTTGGACCTTTTCATATGGGAATGCATTGGACTTAATATTTGACGGGTGGAGCCTGCTATAGCTCCTCGATGAATCATTAGGTCTCATGAGACAATCTAGTGTCTTGGCACAAGGCCTTGCCAAAATCTAATTTTTAGACTTGGCACGAGGCCTTGGCTATGTGGTTATGATGGTCTGGAATTATGCATTCCATCATTATGAAAGTGGTTATTGATATTTCAGGTGATTATTCGATTATTAGAATATCCATGTGAATATGTAAATGGAAATTATTTCATTTTATTTTTTCTATGCTATGTTGATTTTCAAGTTTAAAAGGATTTTGTTTTAGTTATACATTTCCTTAAAAGTTTATGCTTACTGTTGAAAATTTCTGCTGTATTGCTTACCCTTATAGAGCGTTTGAGCTCACCCTTTTCTATGTTGTATTTTTCCCAGGATTCCAAGAACTATATTGTGATTGATATGAAGGGTTAAGTGAAGGGAATAATGGAATTCCTAAAGGATTATTTATTTTGTTTTGTATGTTATGAAGTGTAATGTAACATTCATGTTTGTAATCTATTTTCGAAGACTGGTAAACTGATCGGTCCTTTGGGACTTGATTCTTTGTAATCATTCCAATGTATTAAAATAATGCCCTGACTCCAGGTCACTGAGGTTGGGGCGTTACAGTTGGTATCAGAGGACGTTTAAAAATAAAATTGGAAACTAGATTTAGATAAACTATGATTAGAGCACATAGACCTAATATAGACTCTATGGATTAGTGTAGAACAACTTCCTAGAATTTTGGTATTGTAGAGATTTTGTGAGTTTTCCGAGCAATACATCTCTATCTGGATACAAGCATGTAGAGGTGGCTCTAACACATATGTACCTAGTGGTAAAACCAGAAAACACCCCTTTGAGCTAGACTTGACTAGGAACTGGTGCACGACAACGGGCCTTGCTACACTCTTGGTTATGACACTCCCGAGGGATATGCTTAGGTTAATTCGCATTTTCTTTACAAACCATTATGAAAGGCTCATGAGTATATACTTACTCATAAAATACATTTTTATGATTATGGATTATATCCATAAACTGTTCAATTTATGTTAGGTATATTACAAGTTTGTAATTATTCATTTCAATTCATAAACTGACCTAGTTTATGCTATTAGATTGAAATGGTGCCTAGTAGAAGGAATGTGAACTCTAGTAATACGTATGATCCAAAGAGTAAGAAGGATCGTATCATTCATGGTATTAAGCCATAATTTAGAAGAGAAATATTCTCCCATGTATTATCATCATATGAAGAAATAGTATCATGTGTGGATAAGATAAATAAAGAGTTTACTAAGACTTATGGCTTTGAAGGGAAGAAAAAGAAGAAAAGGATGTTAGGGAGAAAGATGGATAAAGGGGAGAGGGAAAAGAAGAATTTCCCCAGAAGTGATAACTCTGGGAAGAAACACTCTGGAACTTTCCTGAAAGGAATGGGAGTTTGTTATACGTGTGTAGGAAAAAGGGCACCATGTACGTGACTGCAAGGGTAAGAAAATGGTTTCAAATGTAAAATGCTTCATTTGCAAGAGTTTGGACACTACGTGAACCTATCATTATACTATTCCAAAAATTAACCTATTGGATAACAATAAAGTTATGATACTACCATAGATGAAGAGGACTGATTAGTGTTCTTATGTTGATTATGTCATTTGAGTGTTGTATCAGCAATCTACTTGTTATAATAGTTTTGGAGGATATAAGGATTGTACTTCAGTACTATTTCATTGAGGATTTGAGATTTTATGGTACTAAGAAAAGTGACTCTACAGCAAGTTAAATTTTTTGGAAATTACAAGGTTGAAGGAAAGATAAACCTTAATATGGTCCTAATATTGAGGTACTTATTTTTTGAATATGATATGGTTGATTTGGGTAAATTATATTGGAAATTCTTGACTGCGTTGAAACCGATTAAATATTTTTATATTCCATAACTGTTGGAGTTTAAAACATTTTTGGATGGATGAAGTATATCCATCATTTTATATCGAATAAGGTAGCAAGAATATAATCAATAAGAATTATGGTAATTCAGGATGTTTCAGTGTTTTAAAATAATACATGATGAAGGTATTCATATGCTATTATGGGGTAAAAAGTATCAACATTATGTTTACCTTCCTTATAAATGTTGGACTGTGTGTTTGGACAGAATTATTTTGGATAATTTCTAGTTGAGATTAATTTTGGATTGCCATAAAAGGACAACCCGGAGGTCGGGCGGAAACCAGTCATAACCGACAAGGCCGTGAGACCTGAACCTGAAACCGAAGGGTGATAAGGGTGTATCTTTTATCACTGGCCCACGAGATGTCTTGGATTAAATAATGTAGTTTTTTTAAAAGATATGGTAGATGAATTATAAATTTGTTTTTTTGGAACCCTATAATAATGGTATAAATCAAATTTTTTTACGTTCTAAAATCTTTTAGAGTGAAAGAAGAGTTTGTGATAGAAATTAGTTATAGGGTGGAACTCTACATGTCAAGAATATATTTATTCTTATATTATTATATGAAGAAATTAATTCTTATACCTTATTTATGGAATCCTAAAACCAAAAATGTGTTATCCTAATACCCTATGTTTTTTAGAATCGATGGTATTTCAAATCATCATAGATTGATAAATATAAGGACCTCAATTTTACAATTGTTTGTGATTGATGACGTCAATAACTACTTATAAATATTTACATTTTTCCTCCAATTATATGTCTCTAATTTCCACCAATGTTCTCCTAATCGAGATCATAATTTGGTGGTGACCCTTTCATTTCTATTTTCCTAATAATAAGACTAAATTTTAGTAACCTAATTTCCGATGTGGGTTTTCCCACAATGATATTTTTGATTTTCAACCTTTTATTTTCGAAGAACATTTTCAAATTTTGAGGATGAAATTTATTGAAGGAGGGGAGAATGTAACACCCCAAGATTTCATAGTGTGTTATTTCTTCGAAATAATTCAATAACTTGCACTACAGGCAACACTGAGTTCAAGCACACCATGACTTACCAAAAAAGACGTTCAAAAGAGGTTATGAATAGTATTAACTAAATTTTAAACTTTATATAATCCTTATAATTTTAGAATCCTTATTATGAGTTTCTTAGACATAATGTAAAAACAAGTTCCTTTTTTTCAAATAAAAGAAGTATTTTTCAAAAATGCACTTTTACCAACTTTAACCCATTTTAAATCCAATATTTTAACCTTTTATATATTCAATTTGACTAAGTAAATTTATTCGTTGGAATGAAGACATAAAAAAATTTACAATGTAACACCCCAAGCTTCTACGGTACGCTAATCTTTGAATAATGTGATAGTGTGTGTTGTACGCAACATCGAGTTCTAACACACCACAACCAATCAAACTAGCCATTATGTATAGTAATACCTAATTTTTGAAAGTATATATATTTTATATTTCAAAATGGACTTCATTTTTGGATTCATAATATCAAAATTATCCTAAGTGGAATATTTGGTATTTTCCGAGAACTTCCAATTTTTATGAATAGTGAAAAATACTTAAAAACCATTTTTAATCAATATAATATATAGTTATAAATAATACTATTGAGTGGTTTTATATTATAATTAGAATATATTTTTACCATTTTATCCAATGGTGTTCATTAGAATTAATTTTACTGTGAAATTGGACATAAACAATTGTCAATCTTTAGATATATATTGTTTTATTAAAAACACGGTATTTGTTGTGACAGCAGAAATTAATTATAAAATTAATTTATGCAACTTATATGTTTGGAATTTTGTAAAATGGACATCATTTTTGAATTCAGAATATCAATTATAGCTTAGGGTTAAATTTTGACAGTGTTCTGAAAAACATCAATTTATGATGAATAGTGAAACTACTAAGTGGTAGTTAAAAAACTGAATTTTTCATAAAACTTAATTTTACCACATCTGTGACTGGAATTTCTAAAATCCAAGAGACACGGTTAATATCAAGGAGTAAAATGTGGTTCAATGAGATGAAAATAATTTTTGGTGAATAGTAACTTTTTTCTTTTATTTACCATAGTTAAAAGTAAATAGGGTAATTAAGGGTAAAAATGATATTAATATTACCCAAACACATGTACTAATTATATTGGACAAGTGTATCTCGACCAAAAACAACCTTAGGAATAAAATATTATCATTTAGGTCCACTTGGATTAGATTAGGACATTTATTATTATTTAATTCAAAGAAGAGTTAAAAGAGTTAAAATCAATGTTTATTTACTAAAAGATTTTTAATAAAGGGTTATACATAAGATAAATTCGATTGTAAATATTCATTACAAAGCTAAAAAGTTTCCTCCATAATTTTATTTTATTTATAATTTTTAGACATTAAATAATTAAATATATTTCTGACACAATGATGATGTAGTAATTACCTAATAAAAGAAAAATTAGAATAATTGATATTATAATTACCCAAATAAATATAAATTGAGACTTTTTTTGAATTATAATTATTTTATAGGTTAATATGTCATGTTATGATTGATTTAATTAACGTTTTTCGAAGTAATAATTATGTTATGATTTTTTACAAAATCAATTATTGAATAGTGTCAAAATTGGCATAAAAGAGTTTTTAAAACAAATATTATATTATCATTTGATATTAAAATCATAAAAATCTAAGGATCGTCCAAGAGACCTATATAATGATATTTGTATCATTAATGGACCACATGGTGGTATCTTTGATGTATATAGGGAGTTTATTAACCATATAATATAAAAATACAAAGAGACATTTTAAAAGTGAAACTAATTAACTAAGAATTAATACTTAAAGATAAGGTTAATATAATGACCCAAACCTGTCTCAATTCTATTGGTTGAGTGGTTTTCGACCCATACCCACCTTAAAAATTAAATAATCCACTTTTTAGCCATTAGAAACTGAATATAAATTTATTATAAAATAATATTTCTATATTTTCCAAAGGTTCCCCTCACCCCTTTTATAAAAGGTCACTCTCCATTCTCATTAACTCACACCTTCAAAGCCTTTTAGCTCGGCCAAACTATGCCCAAATACTCTCTAAACGTCCCTAACTTCATCCTATAGGCCTTACTTTAGTCATAAAGCGAACCTATGATCCCATTTGATCAAATCAAAAGGAAGAACCCGAAGAAGAGGTAATGATTTCACCACATTTTTTCATGTTCCTTTCTTCTTCCAATTCTTCCTTCGTTGTTAATACCATTCTTAAATAATAACTCCAGTATCTTATATATACTGTGATTTTATTATAAATATGGTATAATAATATTCAGTATTCTATCCATCCTTTGAATAAAATTTCACCATATGTGCGTACGTATGGCTTACCGTCTCCACGTCGTGGTGTAATTGTAATTCAAAAAATTCTTATATGGATGGGTATAATAATGATATTTAATTCATGTAAATAATAAATATAACATTATAATGATTCTTTATATATGTTATACCATCCAATTATTTATTATTTTAATATAAAAAATGATATTGACGCTTGGGTGTACGTACGGACTACCGTCTCCACGGACGCGATGAGATTCATTCTCCATCGTATCCATTAAAGTCTAATTCTAATTTTATGATTAATAATTATATCTAAGGACTTGATATCATTCTGGATATGATTAAGATACAAGATATCCATGGAAAAAATTACTTACATAACAAAATATATAAAAGAAAACGAGTAAGTTAACACCCGAAACAACGATAATACTATGATATTATTAACAAATCAATGTTAAAAGATCATATATGATATCATATTAATGTATATGATTATTGTATAATTTAATAGAAATTACTTCATCATTTTACAGGATGTTAACCTACCCCCAACCAAGGAAAAGTACATGGTAAGGGTTTATTTCACAATCTCTTCATTATCCAAGGTTGTTTATACGTAATAATCTACTGGGATCTCTTTATCATCCACATCCATTTTTCGTGAAAGTGTATTTCAAAACATTCTTAATATTTTACAGAATATTGGTTAAAGTCATTTATACCATTGTTTGACATTTTATAATATGTTTATTAAGGAATCTTTCCGTCGTTTTCCAAACAAGGTCCTTTTTAACCTGTTCGACAGAATTAAGGTAAGAATGTTTTTTTAACGTATACGGAGGGTGCGGCTATTTTCCACCGTTATAAAATTATAAAATCTTCCCTTATAATCTTAAAAGGATATTTTCGAAGTAAATGTTTTATTTTATAATTATGTGACTTTTAAATGATTTCAAAATGAATATTTTATGAATTTATGAATGGTATTCTTTATCAAAATCGGAATTTTATATGTTTTAAAGTTTTATCTTTCTAAATATTTTTAATTAATGTCCATGTTTTCAAAATGATTTTAATGATTTATTTATGTGGACATGAATGTTTTGAAATGGTATTTCTTTTCAAATGTTTCGAAGTTGTATGGGACACTTTGATTCAAAAATCACTTTTAAATCACTTCCTTAATAAATGTGTGACTTTTAAATGATATCAAAAAATAGATATTTCTCTAAAATAGTTTTGATTTCATCTATATCAGCATCCTTTGATGTATTTTATGACTATTTGAAGTTGATTTATTATGATACAAAACATCCCTATTGTTTTGATGTTTTTGTGATGTGGTTGACTGTGGATGTGCTATTCTTATACCATTCGTGGTTTATGGATGAAGTATTTACATTTCGCATGCTATTTTTAATATGAATGTTTATGTTATTATAAGGCCCCAGCCTTAAACCCTACTTAATCTTGAGTTATTACAAGATTACACATTGAGGATCTTTTCAGGTTTAGAGTTTTAGAGAATTAGATCATGAAACTTGCATTATATTCCACATTTAAACAAAGTGGTTACATAAAAGACAGTATTCATTCTTCCCATCAATGGAAACATATTGAAAATAAAACATGGATTCTTTCTTGACACATCCTTGACACTATAATCACATCATGTACCTTTCCATTGACCTGTGAAAAACATTTCAAAAACTTGGGATGAGCATAAAAAGCTCAGTAAGGGTTATAAAAATATGGAAAGGAAACATGAGTTCATATATACATAAGAATGAAATCATACTTTACCCATAAAACATAGGCACTTTAACATACCTCATCAAACCATGAATAAATCCTATAAAAAATAAGACATAAAGGTAACTTGAGGCATTCATAACATTCTTACATAGGGAGTAACCCTCTTGGTTACGTTTGGAATACCCATCACAGTATATTCCCTAAATCTCTTCGGAGAAACCTTCACGTTCCACTCCTTCGCGTTACCCAATGCATTGGAGAGCTATATCGGGCTCACCCGCCCTTAGTTTATCACGGAACCACCCGTTCTTCATAACAATGCCCAAGAACCATAACATAATCGTATCACATAAACATGAATAAAGGAAACATAACATTTCCACATTTCAATCACAATATAACATTTTAGGATATTGAAATAATGAATCCATTCAAAAATAAACCATTTCCAAAACCATTTAAATCATTTAATAAAGAGATTTCTGAATCAAAGTGTCCCATACCACCTTGAATCTTTTAACATTTTAAACCATTAATATCCATATAAATAAATCCTTAAAACCATTTTGAAAACATGGATATTAATAAGAACAAATAATTATAACATTTAATACGATATTTTGGTTAAAGGGGTTTTACCAAAATTAGAGACACTTGAATACAATAATCGAGGAATAACATTTAGTCAGAACTTTATAATATCATGAGAATTAAAGGATTCATGATATAATACTCCAAAGGACAGTATATACACCATATAAGAGTGCATTGGTGCATAACAACAATGAACCCTCAATAGAAATGTCAAATGTGATGAAATCCCTTATAAAGAAGGTATCCTTAAATTAAGGACAAATCAATCTCAAAAATATGTGTGAAAAATATAAGTACACCCAATATAAGTGGATATTAAGTGTAAAATAATAAAAGGTCATTCACACATATTCAATGGATGACATATTCAATTAATACATGTTGAACCCAAAGAAATCGAAATTGGGTTAAAAAGTTCCCTTGACAGCCTAACGGCATCACATCAAAATGAGTTGATGAGAGATAAAAAGTGTATCTCATCACTTGGACATAAAATTTACATCAATAAGGATATATGAGAACATATGCCAACATAACAATATGTAAATTAAAAGACCCAACAAAAGAAGTCTTTTAAATAAAGGAGGGTGAAAGGTTCCCTTACCGACTTGGGTATCTTTCAAAACATTCACCCCATGAAAGAAGGAAAATAGATCATTGATGTAAATACTCATAAACGAATGTATATTACACAAAGAGTAGAATAATGGGCAGTATATACACCACTCAATGAAATTTGTGGCAAATGTAGCATAAATCTCACGGGAATAAAAGTGAGATGAAAAATCCCTTACGAAAACTCGGCAGCCTAACGACGCCACATAAAACATCCGAATATGGATTGATTAGATCAAATAGAGTATCCCATCATATTAAAATAGAATTTAAAGCAATTGGAATATAAAAGAAAATCCCCCAACATTGCAAGGAGGAGTTTAAAAGAAGTGACATAAAGGAGAGTACTTAAAAAGAAAGAGAGAGGTTAGATCTCTTACGAAAGTTCGGCAGCCTAACGGCGCCACTAAAAACTTCCAAAATGGATTGATGAGAGAGAATAGGGTCTCTCATCACATGAAAATAAAAATTACAGTAGTATTAATATAAAATATCATCCCAATAACAAGAAAGTTGAGCTTTAAAAGGAATGACATAAAAGAGTGTACTTAAAAAGAAAGAGAGGAGTAAGATCCCTTACCTCGGGTCCGACTTGACTCGATCATTCATTAATCTCCTGAATAATAAACTTGAGTTAATTTCTAATTCCTTAAGAACCTTTTTCAAGTTCATTATTACTTTTATACCACTTATTACCATGTCATAAACATTATGTAATCATTTAAGTTAATAATATTTGTTTTGCCAATATTTGGTTCTTAAGTCGAAAGTGGACTTCTTACAATTACATGTTGTTCGTGTGGCCAAATGTTTATTATATCCATAATTGTATTCATTATTTAGATATCATATATTTCATATATATCCATTACATTCATGCATTTATAACATTATATAATCATTTAGAGGTAAGAAATGAAATGCACCGTTCATGGAGACGGTAAGCCGTACGTACGCATGAACGCTACTTTCATTTCTATTTCGTATTTTATAGAATGGAATAATAATGATATAAAGGTATATTATAATTCCAGTATAATATCATATATAATATCATATTTCCATCCTTTATACATCCCACATATGGTATTTAACGAATCAAATCACTTTGAGGGGGCGGTAGTCCGCACTTCCTTAAATGAAGATATCGCGTATACCCATAATGGAAGCCATAAAGGTAAGAAAAAAATGAAAAATACAGAAGCATAAATAAAACATAAACATATTATATATCATATATAAAAATAGTGACATCATAATGGCCACCTTTGAAGGTGTTAAATGAGTATTGAACAATCATCGTTTCGGGAGGCAGAATTCCACCATCCACGGAAACCGTATGTTCTTTAACCATTTGATGGATTTGTGTGAGAGTTTAGCTCGAATAAATATTATAACTACATCCTATTATATTTAAGAATCTGTTGTTGCTACAAAAGAAGTAAATAAAAAGAGTTTAGGGGGTTGGAGAAGCAAAATAAAACAAATGAACATGAGAGAATGAATTACCTTTAAAAGTGTAACTCCTTTTGATTTGAGCCTAAAGGCTTCCTTTGAAAGGATTCTGCCCAAAGGGAATCCTCTAGGATTAGGAGAGGGATGTGTAGAGAGTAAATGGGCAGGGTTTGGCCGAGCCAAAGGCTTGAGGTGTGTGTGAAATGAGGTAGAGGTGGGGGCCTTTTATAAGAGGAGAGGAGGGGCACTTTTGGAAAGTAAGAAATATTAATTTATTTGAAAATGTTTTTCGGTTTTAAAAAGTCCCACATTGATATAATTGGTGGATAAGGTGATAAGTGTTCTAAATCCACCCATCCAATAAGTTTTGGACATGTGTAGTTCATAGATTTTACATTATCTTTCCATTTTATTTAAATCGTTAAATAATGATGTCATCGCTGCATCATTATGATGTCATAAATAATTTAATTTATTTAATGTCTAAAAATTATAAAAAAATTACTATGATGTAGGAAATATTTTTATATTTCCAATGACTATTTATAATCAAAAATATGACTTGAATAACCCCACATAAAAATTGTTTTAGTAAAACATATCATGTTTGTGTCAATTTTACTTTTACATTAAATAAAAAGTTATTTATGTCATTTCCCAACCAAAGTGGATCCATGGGGTCCCCAAGTTGACCCATGTCTTTTATTTGTCGGCCATGATACAACCAATGAGGGTAAGACATGTTTCAAGCTCATCTCAGTTTATTAAAGCATTATTTTTACCTTAAACTACACTAATTACCACTAATCGCGATTAAAAACTTAATAAGTTACTATTCACCAAAAAATTATTTTAATCTCATTGAACCAAATTTTACTTCTTAAGGACAACCATGTATGTCGTATTTTTGAAAATCAAAAAACAATGATGGAAAAATTTCATTTAAATGGACAAATCAGTTTTTATAAGTACCACTTAGTGGTTTCACTATTCATCAAAAATAGATGTTTTCTAGAAAAATCCCAAAAATTCACCCTAATCTATATTTGATATTCTGAATTCAAAAATGTAGTCCGTTTTACAAAATTCAAAACATATAAGTCACATTAATTAATTTAATAATTAATTCCCGCTGTCATGACAAATAGCGTGTTTTATGAAACAATAAGTATCAAAAGATCGACACTACTTTAAGTCTGATTTCAAAGTGAAATTAATTCCAACGACCACTATTGGATTTAATGGAAAAAATATTTTCTAATTTCACTTTTAAACCAATTAAAAATAATATATAATCATATAAATTAATTATATTAAAAAGAGGTTTTGAATTAAAATACAACATTTTACACTATTCATTAAAAAATGAACTTTATTGGAAAGATACCAAAAATTTACACAAAGTAAATTTTTATGTCCCGATTCTTAATAAGAGTTTTATTTGGTCCAAAATAATGTTTAAGAGTGAACAAAACTATATATAATGACGGTTCTCCATCAAAAGGTGATAAGTGAACCTTTAGTGAAAACTTGGGCATATACGCCTAAAATTGAATTCTTTCCGTATTTTAAGCCTTTATCTTTTATTGTATAAATGTAAAAACATTAAAAAACATATATAATCATATTTTAGTTATTTCTATCCATTCCCGCCAATACAACGGCTACATGTTAACTACCATTTGAAATAATATTATTTTATTATTAGAGTGCAACGTATGATTCCCAAGAAACTCGTTGTTGCGTGTTGGGTACGCCATCGAGCATAGCGTCCCCTTTAAAGTCATTTAAATATTTTATTCACAAATATGGATAAATATGAAATGTCATATTCTTTATTTACCTGGGGTGTTACATCCTTCCCCCCTTTTGGGAATTGTGTCATCACAATTTTAAAATTGAGCTTGGAAACATCCTTGAAAGTCCCACATCGGAACAAAATTCGGTAAAACAAACACTTTAAAATAAATAAAGATAAGTACAAAG
This sequence comes from Viscum album, assembly GCA_963277665.1. Taxonomy (NCBI): domain Eukaryota; kingdom Viridiplantae; phylum Streptophyta; class Magnoliopsida; order Santalales; family Viscaceae; genus Viscum; species Viscum album. The sequence continues at coordinate 2,132,852,720 of OY728147.1, read as the reverse complement.
GTCACCCGAGTTAACCCATACTAGGATTCCAAGTATGAAAATATGGACATGGAAGAAAAAACAAAGGGTCATGTTCTTATGGAGAGTGATAGAAAACATGTTTAGGAGAAAGTTAACCACGAGAAAATCACAAACTTGTGATGGGTTAAACGGTATTCGATTCCCCAGTAGGAAAAGTTAATAGACAACATTTTTGTTTTAAGTTACATTTTATTGAGGAATTTATTCATAAGGAAGCATAATCACTTATCATGTTGACTCTCAACTTTTACTAGATTCCTTAATCAAACTCATATTTTTTTTTCCAAAAGACGAGTATTTAGGGAGACTTGTTCACATTAAGGGTACTATAATCAACTTCTAGAGAATCACCTAAACCCCAAAAGAGAACTATATATATCCCATGTATTTAGGCTTTAACCAAAACCAAAACCAAAAAGGTCAGTACAAGTTCAGATAATCCAGAAAAGGATAACCCCTTATAAAAAGAAAATTTATTCTTAATCTCCAAAATTTGTCCAACAAAACCCAAAGTTCAACGAGGACCATCTGAAAAACAATTTGTCCATAAAATTCTTCAAAGTAAACCAATAGAAGATTGAAACCCAAATATTTGAATGATTTAGTTACATAGTCTTCCATGTTAAATCGTAACACTTATCTCCAAACAACATCAATTGCTTCTAAAGTCTCGTATTGAAAAGTAATTAACCTAATCACATATCCTCTATGATAGGTTAATCATTTTCATAAATAACCCAAAATAAACTTATTCATAATTCATAAAATCATATAACTAAAAAGAATCAGTCAAACTAACCAGGGACTTCACGTAGTCCAGTGGTAGGCGATAAAACTCAGTCGCACTTTGGTTGTGGGTTCGATTCCCGTAGCTTTGTCCGACGCGACGGGAAGTCACACGGTCTACGTGTTGTCCTTTTTCCAAAACTATATAATTCTTAAAACATTCCCCAAAATGAGATAAAATCATCAAAGATGACCATAACATATTTTAACCTAAAGTTTATCTCATTCCTTTCATTTTCCATCATAACATATAATAACCCATAATTACCTCAAAAGTAAGGATCATATAAACCCTAATGGTTACCTTAATAATTATTACCTGAATTTCCACATCGAGTTTACCATCTCATACATGATGCATTAGAGAACTCACCAAGGTTGAAGTGGTTGATCATGACTCCTTGATAGTTGGTTTAGAACAACCATGAGATTCCTCATTGAATCCCCCATCTCGTCCAGTCTCTTAATCAGAGAACCACAACAGTTTCCTTCAAACCCATTGTCACTTTGGTGCCTACTAGATCCAGCCATTTACTAAAACAAAAAAGGTCAGTGTGAGTATATCAACAAAACCATCATGTACTAATGAGTAAGATAAACACTAATATATACTTACTCATTCACTTTATCTAAAACTAGGACTCTTTTTGAAATACTATCCATTATGGTAATTGTCAATTATGCTTAAAGAATACCCTAACCTCTAAAGTTATCTAAACCGACCTTTGATACCAACTATAAGGCCCCAGCCTTAATCCTTACTTAATCTTGAGTTATTACAAGATTACACATTGAGGATCTTTTCAGGTTTAGAGTTTTAGAGAATTAGATCATGAAACTTGCATTATATTCCACATTTAAACAAAGTGGTTACATAAAAGAAAGTATTCATTCTTCCCATCAATGGAAACATATTGAAAATAAAACATGGATTCTTTCTTGACACATCCTTGACACTATCATCACATCATGTACCTTTCCATTGACCTGTGAAAAACATTTCAAAAAATTGGGATGAGCATAAAAAGCTCAGTAAGCGTTATAAAAATATGGAAAGGAAACATGAGTTCATATATACGTAAGAATGAAATCATACTTTACCCATAAAACATAGGCACTTTAACATACCTCATCAAACCATGAATAAATCCTATAAAACATAAGACATAAAGGTAACTTGAGGCATTCATAACATTCTTACGTAGGGAGTAACCCTCTTTGTTACGTTTGGAATACCCATCACAGTATATTCCCTAAATCTCTTCAGAGAAACCTTAACGTTTCACTCCTTTGCGTTACCCAATGCATTGGAGAGCTATATCGGGCTCACCCGCCCTTAGTTTATCACGGAACCACCCGTTCATCATAACAATGCCCAAGAACCATAACATAATCGTATCACATAAACATGAATAATGGAAACATAACATTTCCACATTTCAATCACAATATAACATTTTAGGATATTGAAATAATGAATCCATTCAAAAATAAACCATTTCCAAAACCATTTAAAACATTTAATAAAGAGATTTTTGAATCAAAGTGTCCCATACCTCCTTGAATCTTTTAACATTTTAAACCAATAATATCCATATAAATAAATCCTTAAAACCATTTTGAAAACATGGATATTAATAAGAACAAATAATTAAAACATTTAAAACGATATTTTGGTTAATGGGGTTTTACCAAAATTAGAGACACTTGAATACAATAATAGAGGAATAACATTTAGTCATAACTTTATAATATCATGAGAATTAAATGATTCATGATATAATACTCCAAAGGACATTATATACACCATATATGAGTGAATTGGTGCATAAAAACAATGAACCCTCAATAGAAATGTCAAATGTGATGAAATCCCTTATAAAGAAGGTATCCTTAAATTGAGGACAAATCAATATCAAAAATATGTGTGAAAAATATAAGTACACCCAATATAAGTGGATATTAAGTGTAAAACAATAAAATTTCATTCACACATATTCAATGGATGACATATTCAATTACTACATGTTGAACCCAAAGAAATCGAAATTGGGTTAAAAAGTTCCCTTGACAGCCTAACGACATCACATCAAAATGAGTTGATGAGAGATAAAAAGTGTATCTCATCACTTGGACATAAAATTTACATCAATAAGGATATATTAGAACATATCTCAACATAACAATATGTAAATTAAAAGACCCAACAAAATAAGTCTTTAAAAAAAAGGAGGGTGAAAGGTTCCCTTACCGACTTGGGTATCTTTCAAAACATACACCCCATGAAAGAAGGACAATAGATCAGTGATGTAAATACTCATAAACGAATGTATATTACACAAAGAGTAGAATAATTGGAAGTACATACACAACTCATTTGAATTTGTGGCAAATTTAGCATAAATCTCACGGGAATAAAAGTGAGATGAAAAATCCCTTACGAAAACTCGGCAGCCTAACGGCGCCACATAAAACATCCGAATATGGATTGATTAGATCAAATAGAGTATCCCATAATATTAAAATAGAATTTAAAGAAAGTGGAATATAAAATAAAATCCCCCAACATTGCAAGGAGGAGTTTAAAAGAAGTGACATAAAGGGGAGTACTTAAAAAGAAAGAGAGAGGTTAGATCTCTTACAAAAGTTCGGCAGCCTAACGGCGCCACTAAAAACTTCCAAAATGGATTGATGAGAGAGAATAGGGTCTATCATCACATGAAAATAAAAATTACAGTAGGATTAATATAAAATATCATCCCAATAACAAGAAAGATGAGCTTTAAAAGAAATGACATAAAAGAGTGTACTTAAAAAGAAAGAGAGGAGTAAGATCCCTTACCTCGGGTCTGACTTGACTCGATCATTCTTTAATCTCCTGAATAAAAAACTTGAGTTAATTTATAATTCCATAATAACCTTTTTCAAGTTCATTATTACTTTTATACCACTTATTACCATGTCATAAACATTATGTAATCATTTATGTTAATAATATTTGTTTTGCCGATATTTGGTTCTTAAGTCGAAAGTGGACTTCTTACAATTACATGTTGTTCGTGTGGCCAAATGTTTATTATATACATAATTGTATTCATTATTTAGATATCATATATTTCATATATATCCACTACATGCATGCATTTATAACATTACATAATCATTTAGAGGTAAGAAATGAAATGCACCGTTCATGGAGACGGTAAGCCGTACGTACGTATGAACGCTACTTTCATTTCTATTTCGTATTTTATAGAATGGAATAATAATGATATAAAGGTATATTATAATTCAGTATAATATTATATTTAATATCATATTTCCATCCTTTATACATCCCACATATGGTATTTGACGAATCAAATCACTTTGAGGGGGCGGTAGTCCGCACTTCCATAAATGAAGATATCGCGTATACCCATAATGGATGCCATAAAGGTAAGAAAAAAATGAAAAATACAGAAGAATAAATAAAACATAAACATATTATATATCATATATAAAAATAGTTACATCATAATGGCCACCTTTGAAGGTGTTAAATGAGTATTGAACAATCATCGTTTCGGGAGGCAGAATTCCACCATCCACGGAAACCGTATGTTCTTTAACCACTTGATGTAGTTGTGTGAGAGTGTAGCTAGAATAAATCTTATAAAAACATCCTAGTATATTGAAGATACTGGTGTTGTTACAGAAGAAGTAAATAAAAAGAGTTTAGGGGGTTGGAGAAGGAAAATAAAACAAATGAACATGAGAGAATGAATTACCTTTAAAAGTGTAACTCCTTTTGATTTGAGCCTAAAGGCTTCCTTTGAAAGGATTATTCCCAAAGGGAATCCTATAGGTTGAGGAGATGGATGTGGAGAGAGTAAATGGGCAGCGTTTGGCCGAGCCAAAGGCTTGAGGTGTGTGTGAAATGAGGTCGAGGTGGGGGCCTTTTATAAGAGGAGAGGAGGGGCACTTTTGGAAAGTAAGAAATATTACTTTATTTGAAATTTTTTTTTGGTTTTAAAAGGTCCCAAATTGATATAATTCGTGGATAAGGTTATAAGGGTTCTAAATCCACCCATACAATAAGTTTTGGACATGTGTAGTTCATATATTTTACATTATCTTTCCATTTTATTTTAATCGTTAAATAATGATGTCATCGCTGCATCATTATGATGTCATAAATAATTTAATTATTTAATGTCTAAAAATTATTAAAAAATTACTATGATGTAGGAAATCTTTTTAGAATTCCAATTAATATTTATAATCAAAATGATGACTTGAATAACCCAACTTAAAAATTGTTTTAGTAAAACATATCATGTTTGTGTCAATTTTACTTTTACATTAAATAAAAAGTTATTTATGTCATTTCCCAACCAAAGTGGATCCATGGGGTCCCCAAGTTGACCCATGGCTTATCTTGGTCGGCCATGATACAACCAATGAGGGTAAGACATGTGTCAAGCTCATCTCATTTTATTAAAGCATTATTTTTACCTTAAACTACACTAATTACCACTAATCGCGATTAAAAACTTAATAAGTTACTATTCACCAAAAAATTATTTTAATCTCCTTGAACCACATTTCACTTCTTAATGACAACAATGTATGTCGGATTTTTGAAAATCAAAACACAATGATGGAAAAATTTCATTTAAATGGAAAAATCAGTTTTTATAAGTACCACTTAGTGGTTTCACTATTCATCAAAAATTGAAGTTTTCCTGAAAAATCCCAAAAATTCACCCTAATCTATATTTGATATTCTGAATTCAAAAATGTAGTCCGTTTTACAAAATTCAAAACATATAAGTCACATTAATTAATTTAAAAATTAATTCCCGATGTCATGACAAATAGCGTGTTTTTTGAAACAATAAGTATCAAAAGATCGACACTAGTTTAAGTCTGATTTCAAACTGAAATTAATTCCAACGACCACTATTGGATTTAATGGTAAAAATATTTTCTAATTTCACTTTAAAACCAATTAAAAATATTATCTAATCATATATATAAATTAGATTAAAAAGAGGTTTTGAATTAAAATACAACATTTTACACTATTCAATAAAAAATGAACTTTATTGGAAAGATACCAAAAATTTAAACAAAGTAAATTTTGATGTACCGATTCTTAATAAGAGTTTTATTTGGTCCAAAATAATGTTTAAGAGTGAACAAAACTATATTTAATGACGGTTCTCCATCAAAAGGTGATAAGTGAACCTTTAGTGAAAACTTGGGCATATATGCCTAAAATTGAATTCTTTCCGTATTTTAAGCCTTTATCTTTTATTGTATAAATGTAAAAACATTAAAAAACATATATAATCATATTTTAGTTATTTATATCCATTCCCGCCAATACAACGGCTACATGTTAACTACCATTTGAAATAATATTATTTTATTATTAGAGTGCAACGTAAGATTCCCAAGAAACTCGTTGTTGCGTGTTGGGTACGCCATCGAGCATAGCGTCCTCTTTAAAGTCATTTAAATATTTTATTCAAAAATATGGATAAATATGAAATGTCATATTCTTTATTTACCTGGGGTGTTACAGTTATGTTTGAACCTTTTCATATGGGAATTCATTGGAATTAATATGTGACGGGTGGAGCCCGCTATAGCTCCTTGATGCATCGGTAGTTCTCATGAGACAAAATATTGTCTTGGCACTAGGCCTTGACAAAATCTTATTTGTAGTCTTGGCACGAGGCCTTGGCTATGTGGTTATGATAGTCTGGAATTATGTATTCCATCTTTATGAAAGTGGTTATTGACATTGCATGTGATTATTCGATTAGTAGAATATCCATGTGAATAATAAAATGGAAATTATTTCATTTTATTTTTGCCATGCTATGTTTATGATGAAGTTTAAAAGTATTTTGTTTTATTTATACATTGTCTTAAATGTTTATGCATATTTTTGAAAATTTCTGCTGTATTGCTTACCCTTACAGAGCGTTTGAGCTCACCCTTTTCTATGTTTTATTTTTCCCAGGATTCCAAGAAATATATTGTGATTGATATGCAGGGTTAAGACAAGGGAATAATGGAATTAATAAAGGATTATTTATGTTGTTTTGTATGTTATAAAGTGTAATGTAACATTCATGTATGTAATCTTTTTTCCAAGACTGCTAAACATATCGGTCCTTTGGGACTTGATTCTTTGTAATCATGCCAATGTATAAAAAATAATGCACTGACTCTGGGTCACTGGTGTCGGGGTGTTACACTTTTAATTTCATAATGAAGCATAATTAAGAATCTCATTAACTATATACTATGAAATTTAGGGTCATCTAGGGAGATTGTTTGTACATAGTTAAGGATAGGGATAGTTAAATGGGATTTATATATACACATGTGAAAATAATAATATTATATATAGTTTTGTGACACTAATTTTTACATGTCATAACTTTGAGGGTCGTAATAAAAATACTTATATGTGTAGTTTAACATCATTTGGTAAGGAAAACTAGAATAATGGTGACTAAAAATTGTTGGAATATGACTTATAGACGAATAACCTATTATCGTAGATCTAATCGAGAATATATATTAATGATAATGGGTTGGTATCACAAGTATTGTGGATCCATGAGGATGGTACCCATCTGGTGTATGGATTGATGTGGATGAGATGATAGGACCAATAATTAATATATCCCTCTGAGTGTGGACTTGATTATATTAGGAATATTTTTGTATGATAATATATTCATTAGGTATTATAAACCGAATTGATGTAATTTAAAAACTCTATAGAGTTTTGCTAGGAAAGAGAAAGAAATATATGTTCCCAAGAGTGATACATCCAAAAAATGATGACCAATTAGTATTTGATGACGTCTAACATGAATATAAATGAGGAATTCAATTTTACCGAACAATATAATACTCAAAACCCAGATAGATTGAAAAAATATTAAGGTTGTGTAGTGGTACTGTACCATAAAATATTACATCACAATTTAAGGTTGTTGTCATGTTGTTTAGTATCTTGCAACAATTTTTTATATCTTATGAAAGGATATAAAAAATATAATTGAATTGGGGTTGTTTCTTAATGATTGGATTTGATATCGATCCATGGTTGACACCAATGAATGTGGACAATTATAATTCATATTTATTATTAAAGAGGCACGATTAACCTCATTACCTTAGAAAATGTGGGACATATTCTATGTGAGAAAAAAAAAGTTGGAAAAATGAGCTCACATCATAAATCAAAAATTGTATTTGAATGTGATTTACACTATATTTTAATCTTTCACGAAAGATCCATCACTAAAACTAATAGTGTAGTCCCATTATGAGGCATTTTTTTTCATATTGTCATAATTAAAACATATAATTAAAACAATATGAATTATAATCAATGAATGAAATAATGAATATAGAAAAATCAGTCACATGAAAAAATAGGATAAATATTCTTGAATATGTTTTATGTATTGGATCTCCATAAATATATTTAATTTACATTTATTCATTATGGGGTTACAATTAGTTAAATCATTATTTGGAACCTCTATAGTCTCATATCTAATGGTATACCTTATACTACAATATTTCAGTTTTGTTCTAGACTATGATGGGACAATTTTTTTTTGATTCTATAGGATAATGACATATAGTAAGAAATTGTTGGGGAATACACCTTCAGGGAAGACCTAATATTTTCTATGTCTTTTAATAGAGTAAAAGTCTATCATGGTTCATCTGAAAATACTCTATTTTCTTCCTACTATATACCCTCACAATCAATGGAATACACAATTTTATGTTCCAAAATTTCATAATGCATTTATAATTTAATATAAAATCTTAATTGTAACAATTAAATTCATAATTAAATTGGTTTATAAAAAGATTTCTATGATATTTTTTAACATTAGATGTCTTTGTAAAAAGTTTAAAATTTTCATGTCTTTTGATTTGACCCTAAGGAATGAAAACCATGGGGGTCCACTAGACACCACGATTAGGTGACTGATATATCATTGTACTACCCCTAAATGATGGGGATGGACATCTCATGAATGGGGGCATAAGTATTTGGTGAAGAGAAAACCATATAAGGGGAACTGTAAATGGTGAATTGTATAATGGTTGTTTAAAACGACCAAATGGAGATTATCATTATGTCATGACATAATATATCATCCTTTTATCTATGAAATTTTTTGGATCACTCGATCCAGCTCTTGTAAATGAGTTAGCAGGGTCATAGATCACATGGTTTTTTATTTTGGAATAATCTTTCTATGTATTAATTATTTATTATAGTTTTTTAGTTTACAAAATGAATTAGATGATTTGATATGTGGAATATAGTCCCATTATGTTCCACTTTTTCATCTGGTTCTCTCACAATTTATTTGTAAGTCTCTCCATTTATGTCCCCCATTTTAGAAATAGAAATATAGTATTTATAAGAAAACCGTGGTGACGTGTTATAGAAAGTTGATCATCCCTGCGTTCACCTCCCATGGATTCATTTGATATAATGGTAGAATTTTTTATTTTTGAATGATTAAATTACTATAGAGGAGTCCAATTATAGAGTATTAAAATGAAAATTAAAATGTTATGTCCACATTCATCTCAATAGTAATTTGGTGGTATCTTGAAGTTGCATGATGGGCATGCCTCAATGACAAAAAATTAATGATGATGATATCACATGGTTGGAAACCTTTTCATGATCACCTGTATTCAATATGTAAGAGATGGAGGGCCTCATGTAGTTGCATGACATCTCCCTGGAAATAATATTCTCATATTTTCATGTTTTATTTTTCCGGTTGATGAAATCAATGCTAATATAAAAAATTTATGAAGTACTTATTTTTCAATGCCCAACATGTTTTTAGTTGAACATTGAAAATGTTGATGTCATTAATATGTATATAAATTTTATTATTATTAATACCCTATTCATCAAGTAATGATGTTTTAGTCAGAGGCAATTGGTTTTCAAATAAATTTTTGTAGACCAAGTGATGTGATATTCAATGAGAGTGACATATTTGAGGGATGTGGTAATACAACCATAGTTTAGGTTTTGGTTATTTGAACTTATACATCTATGTAGTTATTTTTTTAAAGATATAGGATCAATGATTTGGGATAAAATGTGTTGTTATTATTATAACCATATTGTACATAAATGTGTGTATTTTCTGAGGAGGGAGTTAACATGTTAATTTTTTAGAGTAATTTCTGGTGATATAGAAAATGAGGTGGATAAAATGTTATTTGTATGTTCCATGGTAAATATTAATCTTGAATTCTATGGTAATTTAAATTATAATTTTATATGTAATTCATTAAGGTTTTATTATTTATATTCACATAACACTAGTGAGGTTAGAGGATGATAATTTTTTAGTGTACTTATACTCTAAAAATATTTTTATCTATAGATTTCGATACATATAAGATCACGATTAGGGAGGTGTTTGGAATTATATGTTGAGGAACATATTGACAGAGCTATGAGTCGGCGGATTCATTTATTAGGTTTTATCTATTATACTAACATGATAACAATATAATTTTGTCTACTCGTTGACTTACTCATGCATGTGTTCATTAATTAATAAATACATTGATATTCATAATTAGGATTTTAATATTCTTTTTTTGGTTTTGTATTCTTTTATAAAATATTAATTGTTATTATATTTTGGGTTTTATTCTATTGGTGTTACTCACTACTATATGTCCTAATAGAGGTGGGATTTAGGGGATACAATTTATATCATTTTTCATCTCTTATGGAGTCACAGATGGGTGAGATCATGTAATAAATTCAATATTATAAAATTTCAATACATATAATGACCAGATAATAATATTTTTTAAATATAGTTTATAAAACTTACATTATAGTAGAATTTTATATATAACATATATTAGTGTTTGTTTACATGTTTTCATGGGTATATATATACATGATTGTATATATATAATATATATTCGAAAACACACACACCCGAATACCCATATATATAATTATCTATTTTTTCAGGATATATATTTACTGACACACACACAATCATAAAATATGTATAAATATCAAGAAATAAAAAAAATAACATAGAAACACAACATAGTGATTAATAATGTTTTTTAATACATATACATAAAATTATATAATGATTAAATAATTAAAAAACCAAATTGTTCATCAACAATAGTTTAGATGAAACAAGAATAAGAATTATGTGAGTGAAGAAGAAATTATCAAATATTTTGGTAAAAAAATATCATGGACTTTCATATCAACTTTAAAATTCACATAAAAAGTTTAAAAATTTTATTCACGAAATTTTTTATAGTTTTAATATAAAATATTAATCTTATTTATAATTATAATACAACTAAAATTATTCTTTATGATCTCACTCTTGTGGAAAAAAATAAAAATTTTGTATTTTCAATTGCATAATGTATAATAAATGGTGATGGATTATGTTAATAATAAATCACATACATTTAATATATAACTTATCTCATTGGATTGAATAAATATATCAATAAATTTAATGTATTACGAATTACTAAAAAAATTATAGTATAATTTTAATAAGGATCAGGAGGTTGAACATGTCCACCTATTGAATAATTACTTATAATTATGATGGATATTATTCATCTATTATTATTAACATTCTATAAAATAATATGGTAAATTTTAATTCTAAAATAACAATGGTGAAAATATTTTTTCAAATTTTATTGTTATGATTATTACCTAATCCCAATGGTGGAAGAAGAAATGAGTAAAATCTATCCATTGATATAACAGACACATAAATGAGGTTTCCAATTATTATTTTGCATATTTTTTGGAATACTATTCTATTAGCCCAAAAAATAACCCATCATATTTTCATTTTTAAAAAAATTATTTACAACACTATTTAGGGTAACCATGCATAACAATCATTACATACATAATTATCCTCAGATAGAGATATAACAAGGACCATAAGTACCTAGATAAATATTTTATAATCAATGTTTTAATGTAAATAAGAATTATTATGAATAAACACATTAATTTATAAACTAACTGGTGCAATACATTACATAATCATCATCCCACGTCGTAATCACATTATTAGTTTAAATGAAATGACTCACTGATCCTGGACTCATAGATATTGGACTGAATGATCATGGAAACACTGTTCATGAAATGACTTATCGAACCTGGACTAACCAATCCTAGAAACACATTTCATGGAATGACTCACCTATATTATCGATCCTAGAAACAATATTCACAAAATTACTCATATATCCTATAAACACTATTCATAGGATGACTCACTGATCCTGGACTCATCGATGTGAGACTCACCAATCCTAGAAACATTGTTCACAGAATGACTCACCGATGCTAGACTAATCAATCCTAGAAACAGTATTTATGGATTGACTCACTAATCCATGACTCACTAATCCGGGAAACAAGGTTCACAAAATGACTCACAGATCCTCGACTCAGCAATCACGGAAACAATATTCACAGAATGAATCCCCTATCCTTGACTCAACAATCCTAGACTCACAGATCTAATAGTAATATTCAAAGAATGGTAGATCGATCTGATTGTACTGTTCAAAAAATGATAGACTAATTCGTTGATATAATTCACAGAATGACAGATGGATACAATGGTACTGTTCACAGAATGAAATACTGATCGGATGGTACTATTAACATAACGTATTATCGATCTTATAGTACTATTCATAGAACGACTGACTGGTATGATTTTACTTTTCACATAACATCAAACCAATCTAATTGAACTATTCACAAAACGATAGACTAATCTAGTTGTAGTGTTCGTAGAATGAGAAACAGATCCGATGTAACTATAAACATCAACCAAAATGATTGAAATGTTCACATAGGTCTAAGTGATGGAAGTTATCACATCGGTCTCACTATTGGAACTATTCATATCAGTCTCACAGATGGAACTATTCAAATCAGTCTCATGGATGGGACTGTTCACATCAATCTCACTGATGGAAATGTTAAAATCTGTCTCCTAGATGGAACATTTCAAATTGTTCTCAATGATGGAACTCTTAAGATCAGTCTCACCAATTGAACTGTTCACATCGACCTCATAGATGGAACTTTTCACGTTGGTCTAACCGATGCAACTGTTCACATTGGTCTCACTGATGGAACTATTTGTAGAATTGGAAAATAATAAAAGTGTTGTGGATAAGTCAACTTTCCATCTGGAAACACCTCACACACTAGAATTTCCAAATGGAATGGACTAGATTGGTCTGGGACATTACATGTGATGACCCAGACCCCCCTTGGTCCCTTCCTTTGCCAAAAATCCGGTTTCCTTGCGGGGTACCGATCGGGGAGACCGATCGGTGACACCGATCGGTGAGACCGACCGGTGAGACCGACCGGTGAGACCGACCGGTGAGACCGAACGGTGACACCGATCGGTGAGACCGCTCGGTGTGACCGATCGGTGCGACCGATCGGTGAGACGGATCGGTGAGACCGGCCGACGTCGCCCGGCCTTGCCAAGTTGTTCCAGTAAAGTTCCTTTTTTCGCAAATTGGGTTTTAAACCCTATTCTTCCTTGTTAAAAATATCTTGGGAATCCGAAACGCGCACAAAGGTTTTAATTAAATGCTTCGTTAATTCATGGGTCGGTTAAAACCACCCAGTGCCATTAATGATGAGTCAAGCCACGTAGTCAACCCACGACTCCCTCGTCTTCCGTGGTTTTGTGTTTTCATCCCAACCGTCCCCAGCTCTTATAAATTAAGGGTTAGGCCGTGGCTTCCCCCCTTCTTCGATCGTGGCTCTTCTGGAGCATCGGGACCGCCGCATCGTTATCCGTAAAGTTCCGCGCCCCCGGCCTAAAAGTCGATCATCTATCAACAAGTAGGGAATTTCTCTCGTCTCTCACTTTTGTGTATCATGCGGGGTGGGCGCTACTTTTGTTCTTATGGAATTGGTTGAACCAAACCCTAATGAAGGTAATAAAGGAAGTTCTAAAGGAAGAAGGGGAAGGGGTTGTGATCGTTGTTATGCTTTATCTTATGATCATCCCTTTTGTTGTACTGGTTTATGATTTCTGAAAATTGAGGCCGTTGGTGGTCGTGTGTGTGCACTTGAATCCCCTCGTGATGTTTTAAATTGGTTGCTGAGATTGTGAACCCCTGCTGTGAAATTGGTTATCCACGTATATCCGGCTGAATAATTGAAAGCACCAGGATCGGCCCTTCTGTGATAACTCCCGGTTAGAACACACGGAATTTCAAATCATGGAGTGTGTTAAATCGTTTAAATCTGAAAATCCCTGACTTGTGTTGGTAGTGGTTAGTGGTTGTTTTCCCTTCGGGCCGTCTGCTGGAAATGAGGGAGGGGATGGGATCCCCTGTTCTTTTTATACTCTCGGTGGCTGTGTGAATTTGGGAGATGGGATCTCTTGTTGGCATGGTTTCAGTGGTTGTGAGTTTTTATCAAAAATTGGGGAGAGATCCTCTGGTGGCAGAACCGGGTGTGAGTGTTTTGGTTGATCTATGCTTTGACGTTTTCCTTGGTTATGCTTATGGTATTTGCCCAGTAGTGCTTAATATTTATTGAACATTTTAACTGAACGTGAAACAAGAATGGGACAAATGGTTTTGTGGGCAAGGGTCGTGAATTGTGACTCGGACGCTGTGGTATTGTGTTCTGTAGGTTGGCTAGGAAAACCTAAGTTTTGGGTGAGTGTTTGTTACCTATATCTATACTTGTAGCTTTGTGTTTCTCATTCTCGCCCCACCCAAGTTGAGCACTTAGTGCCGAACACCCCCATTTATGGGGGAAGGGTGTTTTTTTCCCAACACTATACTTAGTGGCTGGTTATTAGCTCCTTTTCTGCTCCCTTTCCTGGATAGCCCAAGTACCTTCGGGCAGGCTGTGATGGCCTGAAGTCCATTATTAGCCCAAGGACCATCGGGCAGGGTGTTGTGGTGGTTGGCCAGGTGTGTGTGGAAGGTGGTTTCCCAAGTGTCTTCGGGATGAGGCCCAGGTGTTTTTGGGCGTGGCAGTGGATCCTTTAGCCCAGGTGTCTTCGGGCGTAGCGGTGGTTGTTCTGGCCTAGGTGTTTGCAGGCATGGTTACTTGTGACAGTTGAGGCCCAGGTGTGTGCGGGCGGGATTTGGCTGTGGGACTGCGTGTGGTTGTGGCCCAGGTGTGTGCGGGAGGGTGTGGCAGTGGGACTGCGGTGAGAATGGCGGGATTGGTCTGATGCGTAGGATGTCTCAATAACCAGTGGGGAAGTGGTGCGGGGTACCCAAACATCGATGTGCTCTTATTATATATATTACTTGACTTGCGTTATTTGGGGAGTGAGCCTTGGTGAGGCCTGGGATGGATAGTTTGCCTTGTTAGTTGTTTGGTTCACTCTTTTCTCACGGGACATTAGTACGTTCCCCCACTTGTGCACGAGAGTCTTGGTTTTCCCTACTGAGTGTACTTGTATGCTCACCCTACGTTTACTTTCAGGTTTCCAGGAGGACTACCAGGGCTGAGCGGGACCCTATTAGTCGGACAGTTGGAGTTGTCGCTGTTGTCGTATCTTTGTTTTCTTTTGGTATTGTACTTGAGAGATTTCTTTTTTCCTTTTGTACTTGTACCTTGTCGTAAATTGTTTAAACATGCATGGGGGCTTTATTTGGGTTCATTTATATAAACTTGTTTCTTTTCCTTTTCGGGAGGTCGACATGTCCTTTTTCCCGATCATAAATAATAAAAAGGGTAAAGACTTCCATTTGCGAGAATTTTCTATACCCTTGGTGCTAGTCGCCACTCCGGGACCTATTGAAGGCGGGTTTCGGGGGTCATTATCTCTCCTTCAACTTAAAGAAGGAAGGGCCTGGCAATCCGCTGACCCTTCCCTCCTTTTGGTGAAGGCGGGTCGTGATAGAATGGTATCAAAGGGAGGTTGAGAGATAGGACGGAGTCTGGAGTTAGGCACAGTAAGGATTGCATGGGATGGTAAGGAAACAGCGTTGGGTGACCTTGGTCCGTGAATTAGGCCAGGGAGGACCGGCTAGGACACGGGATTTTAGGGCCCCCCGTGATCCGATGCAAGGACTATGGACCTACCGAACGACCAAGTGAGGCCACACTGATTGCAGGGTAGAGACCCTAGGAAAGGTACATGCATCATAAATGACTTGTGTTTTTCTGTTTCTGGGATGTCTTGGGAAATTAAGAATAAATTAAATCTTAATAAGTTTTGAGAACGGTTTTCTTTGCACTACTGGGCTTAGGCATTCCTTGTTTACCTTGCAGCTATGGCACCTGGAAGGCGACCACGTGTGGTACAGGCGATCGAGACTCCTGAGACTACTTTGGCCAATCGGCAGAGAGCTGATCGGGAGGAAGAGGATGACCAGTGCCAGAAGACTCTTCGAGCCTTTCAGCGACAGGCCCTCGATAAATATGAGGGCAACACCTCCGACATGAAGACGGAAGGCTGGCTGGAGGAGCTAGTCATAGCCTTCGGCCTGATTCGGGCCCCGACGGAGTACTGGGTTCCTCTGGCTGTTAGCCAGATGCGAGGAGTGGCACGTCAGTGGTGGATGCTTCACCTGGGGAGTAGGAAAGATTCTGAGGTTGCTTGGGCGGACTTCGAGAAGGAGTTCCGGGCGGAGTTTCTCTCCTCGACAATGAAGGCGGAGAAGAGGCTGGAGCTACTCTCCCTCCAGTAGGGGAGCATGTCCGTGAGGGAACTTGGAATCAAGTTCAAGGACCTCCTGCGTTTTTCTCCGGACCTCTTTCCCGATGAGGAGTCTCGGGCAAGACGTTTGGAGGAGGCGCTCCGACCCTCCCTCCAGTATGCTGTTACCCCCTTTACCCTTCCAACATACTTAGAGGTTCAGAAGAAGGCCGAAGTGGTGGAAAGGATGCACACTCTAGGAGGACTGTCAAGAGAAGGGATCCAGCTGGGACCATCGAAGGGGAAGGCCGTCAGCACCAGGCCTCCAGCATCGGGACCCTCCAGGTTCCGACCCGCAGGGAGCAGGCCGCAACAGTTTCAGTTTCGATCCCCTGGTCCATGTTCTTTTCCTTCAGGCTCGGGACCACGATGCTTCATCTGCGGGAGCCCTGGACATCTTCGGAGTCAGTGCCCCGATCGGGTGCAGTACAGCAGTGGCAGTCATCCCCAGCGTCCGCCGCAGCAGCAGTTCCCAGCCAGACCCTTCCAGCAGAAGCAGTAGGGACAGCGAGCTCCCGCTCCTCCGCAGACAGACATAGGAGGGGGAGGCCGACCTCAGGGCGCTCCCCAGGGACCTCGACCAGGGCGTGGTCGGGGAGGTGGCCGACAGCCGAGGGGCAGGGGAGCTGGGCGTGGACAGTTACACGCCGTAGAAGCAACAGTTCCAGCAGGGCCAGAGGTTGTTCGAGGTACGATCAGTGTGTTTAGCACTCTTGCTTATGCTTTGTTCGATACCAGAGCTTCGCACTCCTTTGTTGCACCCAGTCTAGCCCGCGCCTTGGGTCTAGATGCCGAGAGACTTCCAGTGCCCCTGGTGTTGAGCACACCAGTTGGAGGTCAGACCGACTTGCTGTTCGTTTGTCGGGGATGTAGACTGATGTTGGGGCCACATCAGTCGGTTAAGGATCTCCTTCTGCTACAGATCCAGCCGTACGATGTCATCCTAGGCATCGACTGGCTATTTTCTGTGTGCGCCGTCATCGACTGTTTCCAAGGGAGGGTGGTGTTCTCCGGTTTGGATGGCCAGCGTGTTACTTTCACCGACGAGCGGAGCTGTCCGAAGGGAAACAGGAGGGAGGAACCTCTCCTCTCCTTGTTGACCGAACTGACGATAGAATCAACAGATGCGGAAATGGTGGAAGTACCAGAGATCGTTCGTGAATTTATGGACGTCTTTCCTGAGGAGGTGACGACTCTACCCCCTCGACGTGATATCGAGTTCGGGATAGACCTGCAGCCCGGCTCTCGACCAATCTCGATGGCTCCTTACCGGATGGCACCTTCGGAGCTACGGGAGTTGCGGATACAGATTGACGATCTGATGAAGAGGGGTTATGTTCGTCCAAGTGCATCACCGTGGGGTGCCCCAGTCTTGTTCGCAAAGAAGGCAGATGGTGGCCTCAGGTTGTGCATCGATTACAGGAGGCTGAATCAGGTAACGATCAAGAACCGCTACCCTCTTCCGAGGATAGATGATCTTTTCGACCAGCTGAAGGGGGCAGGATGGTTCTCGAAGATCGACCTGCGATCCGGGTACCACCAGCTGAGGGTGAAGGATAGCGACGTCCCGAAGACGGCGTTCAGGTGCAGGTATGGGCACTTCGAGTTCGTGGTCATGACCTTTGGTGTTACGAACGCCCCGACCGTGTTCATGGGGCTTATGAACTCCATCTTTCGGGAGTACCTGGATCGGTTTGTGGTGGTGTTCATCGACGATATCCTGATCTATTCAAAGTCAGAAGAGGACCATGCAGAACACCTGGGGACAGTTTTGGAGGTCCTCCGACAGCACCAGCTCTATGGGAAGTTGTCAAAGTGAAAGTTCTGGGCACGAGAAGTGCACTTCCTCGGACATGTAGTGTCTGAGCAGGGAGTAGCAGTCGACCCATCAAAGGTTGAGGCAATTGTTTCTTGTGCAGCACCCAAGAATGTGGCGGACGTTCGGAGTTTCCTCGGACTGGCATGCTACTACCGGAGATTCGTACCCAACTTCTCCCGGGTAGCAGCCCCTTTGACGGCTTTGACCAAGAAGGACCAGGTTTTCATGTGGATCGAGCAGTGTGAGTCGTCCTTCAGCTACCTAATAGAAAAACTGGTTAGTGCCCCAGTGTTGAGATTGCCAGAAGAAGGGATGGCCTATGAGGTATTCTGTGATGCTTCAGGACAGGGCCTGGGGTGCGTATTGATGCAGCGACAAGGGGTGATCTCTTACGGGTCCAGGCAGCTATGCCCCCATGAGCGGAACTATGCCACCCATGACCTGGAGCTTGCAGCGGTAGTGTTCGCATTAAAGCTGTGGCGACATTACCTCTTTGGGGAGCGCTTTGTGGTCTTCACCGATCACAAAATCTTGCGCTATATCTTCTCCCAGCGTGACTTGAACTTGCGACAGCGGAGGTGGGTCGAGTTTCTCCAGGACTACGACTTTGAGATCTCATACACTGAAGGTAAGGGAAACGTTGTGGCTGATGCCCTGAGCAGGAAGCCGCATCAGGAGGTGGTTCGGGAATCTGCTGATGCTTGGGAGGCGATGGGGGAGTTGGCTGCCTTACACTTGGATGCAAGGGTGGAAGGTACTAGAGGCTGTTTGTTTCAGATGACGGTACAGTCCTCTTTGTTGCAGCAAGTGGAAGAGTCTCAGTGGGGAGATCTTGAGGTGGAAGTGTTGCGGGATCGTATCGATCAGGGGAATGCCCCGGAAGGATGGTCGGAGGACAGCCGACGTCGGATGCTCTTTCATCGGAGGGTGTTTGTTCCAGAGGTGATGCGTGATGAAGTCCTTCGTGAGTTCCAAAGCTCAGCCTTGGCAGTACATCCGGGTGTTTCGAAAATGTACCAAGGCCTGAGGGGACAGTTTTGGTGGCCCGGGGTGAGACGGGCAGTGGCAGAGTTCGTGGCTAAATGCCTGGTGTGTCAGCAGGTGAAGGCTGAACACCGTGTTCCTGGTGGTCTGTTGCATCCTCTAGATGTTCCCGAGTGGAAGTGGGAGGACGTCTCGATGGACTTCGTCACGGGACTACCCAGAGCTCAGGGCGGGCATGATGCTATATGGGTAGTGGTGGATCGATTGACAAAATCTGCTCACTTCTTGGCTATCAAGGAGTCAGGACCCGTGAGTACCTTAGCACATAGGTACGTGGATGGGGTGGTGCGTTTGCATGGAGTTCCTAAAACGATCGTCTCAGATCGGGACACTCGATTCACCTCACGAGTCTGGAAGGGGTTACAGCATGCTTTTGGCACCCAACTACGCCTTAGCACTGTTTTTCACCCTCATACTGATGGACAGACAGAGCGGACTATCCAGACCTTGGAGGACATGATGCGAGCATGTGTTCTAGATTTCGGAGGATCATGGGTACGACACTTTCCTTTAGTAGAGTTTTCCTACAACAACAGTTTTCACTCTACTATCGGCATGGCTCCTTTTGAGGCTTTGTATGGAAGACCATGTCGTTCACCCTTATGCTGGGCAGAGGTTGGTGAGACTGGTACTCTTGGACTAGAAGTAGTGCAGAGCACCACGGAGAAAGTCCAGATAGTGCGGGAGAGGATGAAAGCAGCTCAGGATCGGCAGAAATCTTATGCTGATCGTCGGAGGTGGCCCCTTAAGTTCGAGGTGGGAGATCATGTGTTTTTGAAGGTTTCCCCTCGACGGGGGCAGCGGAGGTTCGGAAAGGGGAGTAAGCTCTCCCCTAGGTTCATCGGACCTTTCGAGGTGTTGAGGCGAGTTGGCGAGGTAGCATATCAGCTGGCCCTACCACCTCAGTTGGAGAGGGTCCATGACGTCTTCCATGTCTCCCAGCTTCGTCAGTACATACATGATGACTCTCATGTCATCAACTGGGGAGAGCTAGATGTGGGAAGAGATGCGACCTTCGAGGAACGGCCAGTCAGAATCGAGGATCGCAAGGAGAAAGTGCTCCGTGGACGAACCGTCGTCCTGGTTCGTGTGTTGTGGAGACATGGCGGCCTCGAAGAGAGTACGTGGGAGAGGGAAGCACAGATGCGTGCCCAATACCCCGAGTTGTTCTGAGCTTTGAACCTTTGGTGCCTGTTGTGACAGAACATTTGACCTTTTTGTCTATGAAATGTGCTAGTTCCTTTCCTCTGTTATGTGTGGAAAGCCCCGGCTAAAGGGAAGGGGAAACCCGACCCCTAATCAGGACGCATTAAGGTGGATGCGATTAAACCCGTGCGGGCGAGTCAGTGCCGCCCAAAGCGGATAATATCTTGACATGGGGGAGTGGAACTCCCCAAACCCACATGACCGGGCGGTTTGGCGTTGTATGTTGCTTGGTTCTTGACAGGGAGTGTTTTCAATTAGCGGGGGTCCACTCCTAAGAGGTATCTTCGAAGATGGTTGTTCGGATCCTCTCTTTCCTTCTTGTTTGTTTTGATTCTCGGGGACGAGAATCGTTTAAGAGGTATATGATGTGATGACCCAGACCCCCCTTGGTCCCTTCCTTTGCCAAAAATCCGGTTTCCTTGCGGGGTACCGATCGGGGAGACCGATCGGTGAGACCGATCGGTGACACCGATCGGTGAGACCGACCGGTGAGATCGATCGGTGAGACCGACCGGTGAGACCGATCGGAGAGACCGATCGGTGCGACCGATCGGTGAGACTGATCGGTGAGACCGGCCGACGTCGCCCGACATTGCCAAGTTGTTCCATTAAAGTTCATTTTTTCGCAAATAGGGTTTTAAACCCTATTCTGCCTTGTTAAAAATATCTTGGGAATCCGAAACGCGCACAAAGGTTTTAATTAAATGCTTCATTAATTCATGGGTCGGTTAAAACCACCCAGTGCCATTAATGATTAGTCAAGCCACGTAGTCAACCCACGACTCCCTCGTCTTCCGTGGTTTTGTGTTTTCATCCCAACCGTCCCCAGCTCTTATAAATTAAGGGTTAGGCCGTGGATTCCCCCCTTCTTCGATCGTGGCTCTTCTGGTGCATCGGGACCGCCGCATCATTATCCGTAAAGTTCCGCGCCCCCGGCCTAAACGTCGATCATCTATCAACAAGTAGGGAATTTCTCTCGTCTCTCACTTTTGTGTATCATGCGGGGTGGGCGCTACTTTTGTTCTTATGGAATTGGTTGAACCAAACCCTAATGAAGGTAATAAACGAAGTTCTAAAGGAAGAAGGGGAAGGGGTTGTGATCGTTGTTATGCTTTATCTTATGATCATCCCTTTTGTTGTACTGGTTTATGATTTCTGAAAATTGAGGCCGTTGGTGGTCGTGTGTGTGCACTTGAATCCCCTCGTGATGTTTTAAATGGGTTGCTGAGATTGTGAACCCCTGCTGTGAAATTGGTTAACCACGTATATCCGGCTGAATAATTGAAAGCACCATGATCGGCCCTTCTGTGATAACTCCCGGTTAGAACACACGGAATTTCAAATCATGGAGTGTGTTAAATCGTTTAAATCTGAAAATCCCTGACTTGTGTTGGTAGTGGTTAGTGGTTGTTTTCCCTTCGGGCCATTTGCTGGAAATGTGGGAGGGGATGGGATCCCCTGTTCTTTTTATACTCTCGGTGGCTGTGTGAATTTGGGAGATGTGATCTCCTGTTGGCATGGTTTCAGTGGTTGTGAGTTTTTATCACAAATTGGGGAGAGATCCTCTGGTGGCAGAACCGGGTGTGAGTGTTTTGGTTGATCTATGCTTTGACGTTTTCCTTGGTTATGCTTATGGTAGTTGCCCAGTAGTGCTTAAAATTTATTGAACATTTTGACTGAACGTGAAACAAGAATGGGACAAATGGTTTTGTGGGCAAGGGTCGTGAATTGTGACTCGGACGCTGTGGTATTGTGTTCTGTAGGTTGGCTAGGAAAACCTAAGTTTTGGGTGAGTGTTTGTTACCTATATCTATACTTGTAGCTTTGTGTTTCTCATTCGCGCCCCACCCAAGTTGAGCACTTAGTGCCGAACACCCCCATTTATGGGGGAAGGGTGTTTTTTTCCCAACACTATACTTAGTGGCTGGTTATTAGCTCCTTTTCTGCTCCCTTTCCCGGATAGCCCAAGTACCTTCGGGCAGGCTGTGATGGCTTGAAGTCCATTATTATCCCAAGGACCATCGGGCAGGTTGTTGTGGTGGTTGGCCAGGTGTGTGCGGCAGGTGGTTTCCCAAGTGTCTTCGGGATGAGGCCCAGGTGTTTTCGGGCGTGGTAGTGGATCCTTTAGCCCAGGTGTCTTCGGGCGTAGCGGTGGTTGTTCTGGCCTAGGTGTTTGTAGGCATGGTTACTTGTGACAGTTGAGGCCCAGGTGTGTGTGGGCGGGATTTGGCAGTGGGACTGCGTGTGGTTGTGGCCCAGGTGTGTGCGGGCGGGTGTGGCAGTGGGACTGCAGTGAGAATGGCGGGATTGGTCTGATGCGTAGGATGTCTCAATAACCAGTGGGGAAGTGGCGCGGGGTACCCAAACATCGATGTGCTCTTATTATATATATTACTTGACTTGCGTTATTTGGGGAGTGAGCCTTGGTGAGTCCTGGGATGGATAGTTTGCCTTGTTAGTTGTTTGGTTCACTCTTTTCTCACGGGACTTTAGTACGTTCCCCCACTTGTGCACGAGAGTCTTGGTTTTCCCTACTGAGTTTACTTGTATGCTCACCCTACGTTTACTTTCAGGTTTCCAGGAGGACTACCAGGGCTGCGCGGGACCCTATTAGTCAGACAGTTGGAGTTGTCGCTATTGTCGTATCTTTGTTTTCTTTTGGTATTGTACTTGAGAGCTTTCTTTTTTCCTTTTGTACTTGTACCTTGTCGTAAACTGTTTAAACATGCATGGGGGCTTTATTTGGGTTCATTTATATAAACTTGTTTCTTTTCCTTTTCGAAAGGTTGACTTGTCCTTTTTCCCGATCCTAAATAATAAAAAGGGTAATGCCTTCCATTTGCGAGAATTTTCTATACCCTTGGTGCTGGTAGCCACTCCGGGACCTATTGAAGGCGGGTTTCGGGGGTCATTATCTCTCCTTCAACTTAAAGAAGGAAGGGCCTGGCAATCCGCTGACCCTTCCCTCCTTTTGGTGAAGGCGGGTCGTGACATTACATCAGATACCTATCAAAACATTCTCATCCCCATGAATTAAAAAAAATCTCAATGGAATAGAACAGAAGTATGAATAACCACCCATCGAGATACCTCTCTAAAGAGAGGAAGCCACAAGAAAAAACAAAATTAAGCCATATCATAATCATGAATGCTCCACAAATTCAAAGAGGAAATCATTACAAGCAAAGAGATAAACATAAATCAACTACAGGTACTGACCATGTATCTGTGACTCACATTCCAAGGTACGATCCTCTACGACACCATGTCGCCACAAGATATGAACTATGGCGATATAATTCCCGCACTAAACCTTCTATTTTTTTGTCTTTGATCACCACAGGTCGCTCCTCAATGGTTGCATCATCAACACCATAAACCCCTCCCCAATCGATGACAAGAGAGTCGTCAAGAAGATAATGACGAAGTTGTGACACATCAAAAACATTGTTTATCCGCCTCATCTGTGGGAGATGTGCTACTCGATACACCACATCTACATAATGTGATAACACCAAAAAATTCCAAAAAAACTAGGGATAAAGAATACTCTAATGAAGAAACCATAACATGCCAAGACATGGAGTCACCTTCATAAACATGTGATCCTCAAAATAAAACTCTAATGGTCTCCTCCTCTATCGACTATGATTTTTTATTATCCTACACTGTCATTATCCTCTCATGAATCACCTGAACCATATATGTTGTATTTTTTATTATTTCTGGTTTGAGAATTGTTGACTTTTTTACCACGGTCCTAAACAATAGAGATTGGAAAGGATACTAATTCATGGTTTCAAAAAGTTCCATACAGATGGTGGAGTAAACAATATTGTTGTCAGTGAACTACAACAAGGGTAAGTGCCTCTTCCATGAACCACAATAATCCAAGACACAAGAGTGTTACATGTCTCCAAGAGTCTGGATGGTTCTCTCTAGCTGATCGTCTATTTGTGAATGAAAAGCTGTGGTAAGATGTATAAGAGAACCAAAATCAGGTTGGAGACCTCTCCACACCCTGGAGGTCAAACGATTATCTTGATCAGAAATGATCATCATTGGGAATCAATGATGTATAACTACATATTCCAGATACTACCTCGATAAAACATCTACTGAGCTTGACTCCTTGATTGCTATAAAGTGGAGTGATTTCATTAATTGGTCCAATACCACCCAAATAACGTCATGTAATCCTGAAGCATGAAATAAATAATAACAAAGCCCATTGAGATGTCATTACACTTCCACTGAGGAATATCAAATGGATGGTCGAGACCTAGATGGAACACAGTGTTCGACCATCTCCTTCTGGTAGAACAAACATCCAGACACAAACTCTGCATCCACATGCTTTAACCTAGGACAACAAAATTGGCTCCTCAAGTCTCTGTTCATCATTGACACTCCAGGATGCACCTCTCAAAAAGAACTATGGAACTCTATGAGAGTCATCTTTTGGATCTTCAATGGAAAAAATATCCTTCCATGATACAAAACATGGTGTGGTTCATCCTCAGACCAACCATCAAGGTCCATGCCACAAACAACATGGTCTCTCTAGACCTCTACCTCTAGATCCCATAATTGGAACTCTTCCACCTACTACACTGGTGATGACTACACAGTTATCTGAAAATGAAAACCTCTACCCCGAACATCTCCAATATCAAGTTGTAATGTTGATAGTTCTTCCATTTCTACTTAGGAATCACACGATTCAAACACTACTTCACCACATGACTTCATGATCCACAAAGTAGCTATAACATTCACCTATCCTAGTGTATATGATACTTTGAAGTCATATTCATATAAGAACTCCATCCACCGATGTTGTCGTAAGTTCATGTTATCCTAGGAGAAAAACATTTCTCATGCTCTTATGATCAATGGAAAACAGAAATTGATCATCAATGAGGTAATGTCTCTAAAACATCATGGAAAACACCATGGATGTCAACTCAAGATCATGGGTTCATTTCATAAATTCATAAGAACGCAAGTCCCAAGACCCATAAGAAACAAATGATATTTTCTACATCAGAACACAAACTAACCCCTTCTCTGAAGAATCGCATAAAACAACCAAATGAACTCCATCAGCTGGAAGATAGAGAATTAGGTCACTTACTAACTTCTCCTTTAGATAATTGAATGCTAAATGAAACTAATTAATGCATATGAATGCTTGATCTTTCCTGTTCAAGGCTATCAGAGGAGTCACAACTCAAGAAAAATTGGCTAAAAACCTCAAGTAGTAGCCTTCGAGACCAGAGAAACTACGCAACATTCACGCTCTCTTGGTCATGTCCCAAGAAATGAATTATTATATATTCTATGGATTCATAGATACTCCATTCTGGGTGACAACTTGCCCCACCAAACGGACTTCTCAGGTCCAAAAATTATGCATTGAAAACATCCAAAACTACTAATGTTGTTTAAGATCTCCCAAAATAGTGTATATATGCTCTGCATGCTCCTCCACAAATGTGGAGTATACAAGGATTTCATAGATAAAAAAGACAGAGAACTTTTCCAATAAATCATGAAACATTGCATTCATCAATCCCATAAACACAACTTTAATATTCGTCACACCAAACGGAATATCAAAAAACTCATAATGCTCATGATGACAACAGAAAGAAGTGTTCTGGATATCCTCATCACTCACATGCATCTGATGATATCCCAACTGCAGCTCGATCTTTGAGAATAGACTAAGACAATTCAGTTGTTCAAATGAATCTTCAATACGTGGAAGAGGATAGAGATTATTCAGTTTCAATAATTTTTAACAACAAAAATCCACAAGCAACCACAAATTGTCATCAGCCTTCATCATGAAAAAAATTGGTTCACTCCATGGTGACACACTAGGTTGAAAAAATCCTCAATATAATAGACCATCAAGCTGTATACATATCTCTCATAACTCTGAAGTGGCCATCCTATATGGAGAAATAGATATAGGATATAATCTTGGTATAGCTTGATAGAAAACATGATCTCTTGTTATGGGGGAAATTCTACAACCTATGCGAGAAAGGAATCAGGGTACTCTTCTACGACACTAGGAAATTTCAATAACATAACCTCTAATGAACTCAGCATCAGATCTGACATTATGGATGATATAGAAATAACATGCTTCGGACCCATCCAAGGGTCACATTCGCCAATGAACACCACTAGCTCTCCATCCGCATTGAAGAACACAACCATCCTCTTGAAGAAATCCATAATAACCTACACCGAATACAACCTATCCATTCGGAGGTTGACAACATATGGTTGTATTCAAAAACGTATGAAATCTCCCAAAGAGTGGTGCTTACACAATACTACCTCACAGTCTCTACATTCTTCAAACAAGTTGGCTAAACATCTAATTGGAATCGTCAATTCCAAGGGCACTATAAGCCAATAAAACTCATTTACCAAAGTATGGAAAATGGTAGGCGATATAGAAGAGTGTGTTTCTCTTGAATCAATAATTCCATACACTTTGGTAGAAAACATGAAAAGGGTACCTCAAACGTCGTTTGGCTCACTTAGGGTAAGAATTCTAAAAAATAAAGTTGGCCACAACCACCTCCATGGCCTCTCTGACCCTGATGACGACCACCACCATAGTCACGAACTTCTATTTGAGGAATGGAAGTGTCATTAGGCTGTCCTATGCCTACCCCATCTACATTCTTTATATCTATAGCTAGTTTATCCTGCTACACCAGGATTAGCTGGAATTTCATCAATGGAGGAACTTGGAGCAGGAATATTAGAGAACGATGTCTACTTTGAATGTTTGGGAACTCTCGCTACGGATGAACTTGAATACCAAAATAAAAAACAAGCTCTTTACCCCTTAGCATATGCCTATGAGCCTATTACCTCTAGAGAAATGAGATGCCAAGGGATGGGACATATCCCTTTATGAACATAAACACTTAAACCATAAAAATCGATAACCTTAGACCACAACTATAATTCATGAAGAATCATGAAGACTCTCTTATCGTGATAACATGGTTTTAGAAAATTTCTTCTTGATGGCCTCTTCCCTAATACACAACTCAAGATATGTATTCTACATGAATTGGGAGACCATGCACTGGTTCCTTGGATGGAAGGAATCCTCGAAATGAATCTCTCTAGCCTCCTCATCTAGAAATAGGTCTGAAGCATATCACAGAAGGATCCAGATACTGATTCCAAACTCTCGCACCCTAGAGCTCCCCTGTCGATGTGTAAGATGATTCTAGCGACAAGATGCCTTCGTAGTTGAAGAATGATACTTAACTCTATAGTTGTCTTAGAACTCCTCCCATGAGATTGTTGAATCCTCACGATCCATGAGGAATATGAACAACCATTTCCATTCTACTCTGCATGGTATCATCACAACCAAGGTCATCCAATTATCCTTCCATGAATAGATCAAACTGAAACCTATCTCGACCTCCTACATATACTATTCCATGGCTGCATCTAAAATGGAGCCCTGATAATTCTGAGACTCTGGTGCTGAAACACTCAGACAGTCCCCCTCTATATGACATCATCCTTAACCTCTACCCAGTGGCGATCTACTGAGACAACCTACTAGACATCTTCTATGTGGTCTTGATGAGGATGTTGACCTGGAGACATACCTTTAAAATAAGAAATAGTTAGAGCTCTTAAACTGAGAATATGGAAGACATGTCTTTAACTATTTAATTTTATTTTTTTATTCATTTTCGATTAACCTATCTGAAGGTCTACCCATTCAAAAGAAGGAAGAAAAAAGAACCATGAAATATATTTTACTTTTTATCTACCATGAAACTAGTATCACCTCATTTATTAGATATTTACAAAATAATGTTTTGTGCATCTGATCATAGGGGGCCCTCAACCCCTATGTCTCAACCGGTATTTACTATTTACATACCTTGCTAAACATGAATGACATTATTTCCTTACCAACCCTATGCAAACTCACCAGTTACTAACTCCAAACTCCTTCATATCCCTCAACCTCCTTCTAATGCCAATCTGTCACGATCCCCTCCCCACAATGTTTAACCCTCATGGGCTGAA
Source organism: Viscum album (assembly GCA_963277665.1). Classification (NCBI taxonomy): domain Eukaryota; kingdom Viridiplantae; phylum Streptophyta; class Magnoliopsida; order Santalales; family Viscaceae; genus Viscum; species Viscum album. The sequence goes on along the minus strand of OY728147.1, from coordinate 2,132,823,947 downwards.
AATGTTAGATGGGAGATAATGATCCCCGAGTACCACCTCTATTAGGCCCTAGGTTGAAGACTAACATATAGTGTATAATAAACACAAAAATGTGAGGTATTTCACTCAATGATAACTCATGAGGATGAGGGAGACAATATATACACTAACCAACACCAACTCGGGATGAAATATAAAAGAAAATCCCATGTAAAAATATGTATTGTCATGAAACCGACAATAAATGAAATAGGAAAAATTGAAAATACCCAAAATAATGTAATAACAACAGATACCACAATCCCGAACAGCTCGGGCAACCCCACGCTAGTAGAAACATGCATGATCTCCAACCTTATCCAAGTGACCTGAAAAACAATTTATATATACATAGGGTGATAAAAATAGTGTACATAGTAGGATCCTACATAAATCCTCTCATGAAAAAGTAATGAAAGCATGCTAAAGCACAGTGAATGGCAAGTGAAACTAATTCATCACCTTAATAGGTATTTTATGTTCCCATCCTCACCATGTAAACTCTTGAAAACTTAAACATACAAGAGTATATATTAAAATATATTATATCAAGGGTACCCCACTACTACTTCTCCACTAGTTTTCATCTTTTACCCAATATCGCACGTCTTAAGCATCTCTCTCCAAAAAGGCCTTCCCACAGACACAGGGGCGAAGCACCACAACATGCACCTCATGAAAAAAACCACAACATCGACCCATGAAAGTAACCCATTATTTTCTGCGAGACACCACAGATCGCATAACGTGTATCATACGTTGGGCATTATACCTCTATCCATTAAAACCCACACACTGAGTAAGAATCTTCAAGCTGTCACAACCTATACATGTTACACTTATAGTAGTGCATAAGATACTATATCTCGAATATATTTTTGTGAATATCCAAAATCCATTACGACACACCACACACATATATGGGGAAAAATAGATTTTCCTACGAGCACAAGTAACTACTAAGAGTAGAGATCAAGGAAAAATGGTGTGGTCAACCCTCTATCCTTCCACTGGAATGTTGGGGAAAACACACCCCCATATGGCTCAAAATCCCTGGCGTGTCAGTTTCTCTAATTGGCGGGGTGAAGTAGCGTGTAGAAACACCAAAATTGTAGAATACAATATAGATCACAACCACTCTATGGGCCTAACATAGTATTAGAATCCACTACATCTAATGTATCTCAGACTCCCGACTGCCACATATAATCATAGGAATCCTATGAGCACATAACCATTTTATGTACTTTAATACATTAATTCATAAACATTTTATCAGTTTCTCATTGTATTAATTAATTCGTTAAACATTAATTAACTAGTAACAATTAAACATTATATTTCCTTATTATCAATGTTAATGTCAACTATTCCATCAAATTACAACCTCACCAATGTTCCCTAACAACATCCAACCCCATGGGTTATCATTATTTAATAAATTATTTATTTAAATAATTACATTCCCATAATCCTAGGAATTCTAGAAAATCATTCTATACAACTAATCACAAGGGGATCAACCTAGTAAAGAGATGAACTTCTTATCGAGTATTTTCCACATATAGAAATAGTGTAAACCCATAATCCCGTGAGAAGAAAAAAATGGAAATCACGTGGAATACCCAATGCGTCTTCACCCCTTTCGTAAGAAGGGTATGACATAACAGATTACTTGAGTAGTGGGGAATGTAAGGAAGATAAACATCAATTCGAATCAATAAGAATCCATACATTCACATCCAAACCATATCATCATCACATGTGTCCTCCCTAACACCCACATATAGAAAATGATGCATATAGCCACTCTAGGTGTCAACTGCTACAACAACCAGTAGGCCTATATGCCCCACATATCACAACAACTATCCGAGCTCACATAACAACACAAGGTATAGTAAAACAACATCATATCAATTGGGCTCTTTTACCTTAAACACACAAGAGGGAAATTGAAAACCCTAAAAGGAATTACCTTTTATCAAACAACCAATTTGTTAATCCACTATCGATTAACCGATTAAATTTTCATTGGAACCAAATTCACGAAACCAAATGAGAGAGATATCACAAATAATTATAGATGCTTACAAAAACAATTTGATTATAAGAAAAGACAATAAGATGAACCATATTCATTTACATTCCCCTTTATCTTTAGCCAAACAATTGTCAGTTAATGTTGGCTTTACGATCTTTTCCAATTTTCATCAAGAATTAATGTCCAAACAAAGAAAGTATAGATATCACACTATCTAGAAAAAAAAGATGCAATAACATATGATCAATATAAATTTATTTATCTAGATCAAATACTTATTATAGAAAATTCTATTGTGAACCAGTGGGATTAAACATGCTAACTATACAATTTCACATAAAATAAAAGAGAATAAAATAATGCCCTACCTCAAATGGTTAGTGTTGTTCATTATACATGATTGATCTACACGAAGGATCATGATCACCTCCTCCCATGAAAACTATATCCACCTGAAGATGCAGAGACACCACAACATCGGTCAACACACAAGAGGAGTACATTAGGAACATGGATATAACATTCCATAAAAGGTAAAGGAGAAAAATAAGGAAATTAACTCGAACGTATGATGATAATACAAACCTTATATTAATGAAGGATCGACACTTTCATGTTTCACCAAAATATGGGGTTCACATGCAGTAGTAAGAAACATGAAGGTGAAATAATCAGAGGATTAATGTTTGATCACACCGCTCCTATCAGAAAAAGTAATGTTTTGAGTGTCTCGCACCACAGAACAATAAGGTAGAACAATGGAAGAATATATCTCATTCCATTAGAATATGTAATGGATTAGTGGATTATGATTAAATGGATTTTCCAATAAATTCTGATTGCATTAAACCACACAGTTTGACTATGTAAAGGCATCTTAGGACTTAGGAAAATTAATACATGATTTATTAGATTTTATTGGGCCTTAAATGCTTTAGATCTATCCCTTGAATGAGTTTTACATCAAGGAAAATGTAAAAGGGTAAAAATAGTAGGAAGCTAGAAACAATGTTCACGATCCTGGATAAAATATAAACTAACCAAAATGAGAAACATTGTACATCAAGTGAATCACTAATCACGGACTTACTGATCAAGGAATCACTGATCTGGGAAACACTGTTCATATAATGACTCACTGATCTGGGACCCACCGATCCTGGACCCACCGATCCTGGAAACACTGTTCACATAATGACTCACCGATCCTGGACTGACAGATCCTAGAAACAATATTTATAAAATGACTCACTGATACTGGACTCACTGATCCTCGAATCACCGATCCTGGAAACATTGTTGATAGAACGAATCGCCGATCCTGGACTCACTAATCCTAGAAAAACTATTCACATAATGACCCACCATTCCTATACTCACGGTTTATGGAAACATAGTTTACTGAGCGACTCACAGATCCTGGACTGACCGATCCTGAGAACATTGTTCACAAAATGACTCCACGATCCTAGACTCACAGATCATGGACTCAACAATCCTAGAAACAATGTTCACAAAATTTCTCCCTAATACTAGAATCACAGATCCTGGAAAAACTATTCATGTAATGAATCGCCAATCCTGGAATCATCGATCCTATAAACACTATTCAAAAAATGACTCACTGATCATGGACTCACCGATCCTGGACACACTGTTCATTGAATGACCCATCGATCATAGAAAAACTATTCATAGAATGAATCAACGATCCTGGACTAATCGCTCCTTGACTCCCTGATATTATGGTATTGTTCACAGAATAATATAATGATCATATGGTTCTATTCACAGCATGATAGACTGATCTGATGGAACTATTGAATGAATGATAGACTGGTCTGATGGTATTGTTCACAGAAAGAAAGACCGAATGGATGGTACTGTTCACCTAACTACTCACTGATCCGATATTACTATTCACAAAACAACAGTTCGATCTGATGGTACTATTCATAGACCGACAGACCGATCTGATGGAACTATTCAAAAAACAATAGACCAATTTGAAGGAACTGTTCACAGAATGATAATACAATTTGACGGAACTATTCACATCAGTATAATCGATGGAAATGTTCACATCGGTATCATAGAGAGAATTTTTCACATCAGTGTCACTGATCAAATTGGTCCAAATGGTCTTATCAACGATTCTCTTCAAATCAGTCTCACAGATGGAACTCTTCATATCGGTCTCACCATTAGAATTGTTCATATAAGTCTCATTGATGGAACTCTTCACATTGGTCTCACAGATTGCATTGTTTGCATTAGTCTCACTGATGTAATTGTTCACATCGATCTCACCAATGGATCTTTTTGTAGAATATGAATATTGAAAATGAGTTGGAGATAATCACAGTGACCTCCCAGAACACCTCATACACATGATTTTCGAAAATAGAATACACCATAGAGGTTTCTGCCCTTACATTTATGATAAGAGATTCTTTTTTTAAATTGATAAATTCTAGATTTCTAATGGCCTGGATTTCTATATATCTACAGATCCACAAATTAAATTCCAAAATTTATTCATTATATATTTATATAATTTCTAAAGGATATCTAGGTTGATTGGCTGCTAAAAAATATTTTTAATATGACATAATTTCTAAATATATGTACCTAATAATAAGTGAAAATGTTCTACATGAGTTCAATTATGTTTTTATATTTTATATAAACAATTAAATTTGGGATTCCATTTCATTATCATATGATGAAACTGATTAAATTTTAGAATTTATATAGAATACTAAATAAATGATAATTTTGACTTTTAGAATGGTGTAATTACTAGTCACAAATCATTTAATTGAATGATTAAATGATATTTTAATTAATTTTATTCTTTATGTAACATCCATTCAGGAACCTAAATAAGGAATAAAAATCCAAAGAATTATTCCATCCAAATAGTGTGGAATTTTATCTAAAATTATGTAATATACCTCAATAAATGTATTCAAAATTAAATATAATAATGTATCATTAATGATATATTAGGTTAAAGGGGAAGTCTGAGTTAAAGAGAATAGAATGGATAAATTGGAATGTTTCTTAACAATATTCTACTCTATGAATGAAATTTAATGAACAATTATTCAAATTTTTGGATCACCAAATGAGTATAATTAATGTGGTCCACATTATTATATTGATCTTCTTAGATTATGTATACTTTAAAAAATCCATATAATAAGAATATTTTATTCAATAAATCCTTCAAAAATTTAAAATATGTATAATGGATGTTTTATGTAAGTCATACTATTTTATTTTTTTAGGTTTTATATATCAAACTATACTTACATCAACATCTAATGGAAAAGAAATATTATAAGAAATTAAAATAGGAAATTTCTTTGAAAAAAATAAAAATTAATGAAATAGATTGCCTATGAAGATTATAATGATGAATCATATTATAAAACTAGTTATAAAATGACAAATCAAATTTAAAAAATGTTCATTTTTTTGAATCTGATTATGTATATTTAATTTATTCTTTTCAGCATTAATATGATTTTGAAACAAAATATTTATGGTAAGAATAAACAGAAAAATATTTTAACTTATTTGAAACTAATTAATATTAATTGAAAAATACAATTTAATACCTATTAATATATTCAATTGTTTTATCATGTCAAAATTAATTCATAATAATATAAATTTGACACAAAAAAATAACATGAAAATTTATCATTCTTCATGTGGAAAAATGGTAATAATATTTAAATCTAAAAAAATGAATTTTAATCGCAAAAAAATAATATTGGTGTTATTACTAAAAGAATAAAACTAAATCAACCAAATAATTTGTATTATTACATTCCTAAAAGCTTGTTTTGGAATACAAATATAAAAATGAAAGATCAATGATATCTAAATATTATTTTATAGTTATTCAAAGGACAAAAACATGTTTAATTTTGTTTATTTTTTATTATTTTTTAATGTATTGAAGGCAATCTTTTTTATTGTTTTTTAATAACACCCTTTAAAAGGATTAAGGGTAACCCTAAGAAGGCATGTAGGATTTATATATTACATGGATAATAGGATTATGATATATTAGATGACCCGATGGTCTCAAGGAATTCAACAGGACTATAAATACAAGGAACCGCCCCTCCCCAGCATCTGCCACATGATGGCATCCTGCCACCATTTCACGTTCGTCCGACTAAGCATCCCGTTCTAGCATATTCTTGTCCCAATTTCATTGATATACCCTCTCATTTTTCGAAATCCGTTGGTCCAGCTCTGGTATGTGTGCCTGCTCAAAATCCTGCTCCGGGGCCGCTCCTTTTTTGTTGATTCTGTCTAAGGTAATTTCATTGATCATGTGTCCCAAAGGGCTTTAGGTGGCCCAAATACCATAGTGACCAGAAGGCCTAGGTTTTCTGAAGGCCTTAATGAATCCTAGCCCAAACTGGTAGCCCAAGGTGATTTGATCTGTCTGCAATAATAATAAACAAAACCTATGATAGTAACCATATAGTACTGCTAATGTACCTACCATAGTAACGAAATAGTACCAACATAATTCCTCCACATGGGTTTTCATCTAGCTCTCATGGATTCACATAGAGATAACTCAAAAAATGTTTTTCTGTCCTGAAATTTTATATTTAAATAATTTTATTAGAATTCAATGAAAGGGTTTTTTGATAACACAAGATGATTTTGATTCCAAAATCAATGCTTTCTAACTTGATAGGACCTAATAGAATATGAGCACTAAATGAAATTATTTTTAGAATTATTTTGAATGGAAAAACTACATGATCATTATATAACATTTGTATATGGATAATGGATTATAATGATATTTGAGTCGATATATCTGGAATATACATTATATATTTAAAATCGGCTTAGTATATCTCATATTTATTACAAAAATCATGGGGAAACATTATTATAGTTGAATTATGTGGAAATAAAATTTCATTTATCATAAAATTTTTTTTATGTTAATTGATTGAAGCACAAAATTATAAGAATTTATTAACATTTCGAGGATTTTAATTTAGTAGGTTTTTCAAATAATTCTTATTATGTTATTAAGAATAGATTAACTTAGTTTAAGGATCAAATAATTTGTAATCGTTATATAATAATTCTTGTTGTAGAAAAAATGATAATTTTTTAAATATAGAGACTAATCAATCTTGTATTTGTACTAGAAGACTTGGAAACTATAAATTTCATTCTTTGATAATTTTTCTATTGAGAAATTAAATTTATGATTTACCTCAAGAAAAATATATTATAGGGAAGCTATGATACTTATACAAAATGTAAAACAAAAAATATTAATTTTTTTTAAATATAATGTAGTTTTAATATTTAGACATATTGAACATATCCAAATTGATTTTTAGGACTATCTCAAGCATCAAGTAAAATATGGTGTATTTTTTAGTTTGATATTCCTATATTATTAATTATATATCTCTTTTTAATACTTATACACTAACATTTTTCTATTTCAATATGTTTGACACCATTAAATTTAGAAACATGAATATTAAATTTGATAGCATGTATCACACACATCACCATGAGTATAAATTTATATGACATCCTATGAAATTAAATTAAATTTTTTCTTTTCAATAAATTAAATCAATTATAAAGGTTTAAATTTATGAAACATAGAGTTTATGTTGGTTTAAACATGATACTGACTTTCTTCGATGTCATGCATTGCACACAAGACCGAGGTTCACCCAATACTATTAATTTTATTTAATTAAAACCATCCATATATTAGGCATTAAATATATTTTTATTAGTATTATTTAATAAATTATAAGAAATTATAATTCTTGCATGTTTATTATCTATCAATTTACTAAAAAATAAAACCAAAATCATATAAAATAAAATTAAATGTTTTCTTAAAATCAGTATGATATTATTAAAAGTATTTTTGTTGTATTTTTTTTGCACATAATTGAAAAATAATTTTGAAAAATATTATAAAAAATATTTAAAAAAATCATAATTTTTTATATAATTAATCCAAAATTATCATAGAAAATGTTTTCGGGATTTTTCCAAGATATCTCATTTTTTGATGAATATTACAAAATACTGAAATTTAAATTAAACATAATTTTTCCTATAAAAAATTTCAAATTTAAATTATATTTCAAATGGATTTTTAGGAAATTATATAAAAAGTATACATATATTAATATTATTTATGTTATTTTAATCATTTTTTATATAATTATACTAAAAAAATGTTAAAATTTTCACTAATTTCAATTCAAAAAAACATTCAATCTCTTACATTGTACTAGAATATGCTTAAGTTAAATATCCATACATCTATTAATTAAATTTTAAAAAATGGAAAAAATATTTAAATAAGAATTATTTATATTATCTGATTATTTCATCTTTAATTTTTGACCATAATGATTAGTGATATTTTTTAGAAGTAAATATATTGAATAATGTAAAATAAAGTTGTATAAGTCATTATTCATAGAATATAAAGAGTGTTAATGACCAATAATTTGAAAAATTAACCATTTAATGGAGAAATTTATACCTTATATCTTATATGGTCTAGATTAATCCATAATGGGATCCTATTGTAATAATAATATGTTGGTACACATTACTTATTTTCAAAATTAACATTTATTTTATCTCCCTATCTTATAAAAGTGCACCAATAACCTCTTCACATCAAACCATCATGAAATTGTTTTTGGCCGTGAATGTTACAAATTACTTAAAATGTTCCCTAAATAATTATATATGTATTATAATGTGAATAAATAAATCTTATGAGGGATTTAGTTAAAAATATGGAAGATACCAAAATAAGAGGTTGCATTCTTCAACGAGAACCATTATTTTTTTCATTATTCGCCCCTGAAAATGTTTATTAAACCATTATAATAGAATAAAATAAGTGGAATACACATATTGGGATGTTTTTACAATAATATAATTACATATATCACTCCCATTTTAAATTAAATATGTTATTAAATAATAGTTCTTGTGTATTGTGGACTACCACCTCACAAACTGATGTCGTACAGTTTTTAGTTACCACATTTCAAGGTTTGGTATGATGGGGGATACAATGAAAATATAGGATATAAAAAAACAAATACATATGTAACCTCTACATTATATATATATATATATACCTTACATTATAAAGGATATACGATAACATCGCTACTGTGTATGGTTGATTACCGACTCACAATGCGATGTGATTCATCTTTCACTAACACATCAAAGGGAAGGTGATAAAGATATAGTTAATGATCATGTGCTATATTTATTAAATAATTATTAAATTAATGAATATATATATATATATATCAATTTAATTACCATTTCCACAAAATAAATTATTATAACTTTATTCATGTATGTGTGGACTTATGCCATCATGAAATGATGTGAAACTATTTTCATTATAATAAAACATGGATTATATATATGTACACTTGATGATATTATATTTTATATATGATATTTTCATGAATCAAAAAATATATTATATAAATTAACTTCTATCAATAATTATTATTGAAAATTGAAAATGTGACACTAGAAAACACAAAACATACCTCACCATGATCATAATTTGCAGTGTTTTCAAATAATCATTATATAATAGGTTTAAATGTATAATTAAAATAATAATATGATATTTTTATCTTTAATATTAATTTTTTGATGATATAACTACATACTATTCACAAAAAACTGGATCATTCACGATGATACACACATGAAAAAACCGGGCAATTAACACTAAAAACATTATAAATAATAAATGATTATAAATGACTAGCTTATAATCCTTTTTAATTGAAAATATATAATAAATTTTAATATTGTCCTCATATAAATCAATAACATTTTTAAAACGACTATATAGGATTTTGAATCATTTTAAAAAAATGGGGTCTATGGTAAAGGGTTTCGTCTCAATTTCATTTTCTTGGGGTTAATGTAATGTTATGTAACTTTTTTATTTTATATGATTTATTTAAATACCTATTTACATTTAATATAATGAATAATTAATTATTCATTGACATTTATCTATAAATTTTAATTACTTAATGTATGTTTATTTTAATTAAATGTTTCAATGTGTTAAATAATATAATAACTCAATTTTTTTCCATTTGGTAATATTACACCAATTTAAAAGTTGGAATTATAATATTAGGTGTGTAATTAGAATTAATAAATATTAATTTATTTCCATGAGATTTATGTGGATTTAGAATTTATAAAGCTAATAAATTCATTGATTAATCCTCCAATCAACATTAAGACTTCTGTAAGGGTCTATTTTTCAATCTAATTTTAATAGATATTGCATATGATTGAAATTGCATTATTTGAAATTATTTGATCATTTTTTAATAAATAATTTGATTTAAATATATTCTTGCTATTCATGATATTTTTGAAATTTTTGTAACCATTTTTAACTCCTTGGTACATTAAATGGTTTATATAATTTTTTTGAGAAAACTCGATATCCATTATCTCTTCGATCGAAAATACGATTTCATCCATAACCATGTTTTCTAGAAATAATATCCAAAATATTTTTATCCATTTAAATATATTTATAAGGGAAATTTTCACATATGTATAATAATTAGAAAGTTTTTCAATGACATGTTAATCTTTTAATAAAATAATTCCCAATAAATTTTAGAAAAAATTTAAAAATGAATCTTAATGTCGTATTCCAACTAGAACACATTTTTTATTCTAATTTCAATTTAAATGGATTGTTTTAATTTTTTATATGATATTCATGGAATTACACGCCATCAAATCACTAATGATTCATTTTAATATTGATGAGTGTCTTATTAAATATATATTTTTTATTTTATATGTGTCTTTAAAATGAAATTATTTCTTAAATGTATTTTAAAATGAATAGGATATTTTACACAATAATTTTATTAATGATATTTTATTGTATTTTTGTTCATCAAAGAAAACCTCCCTTTGTTATTACATTAATGGGAATTTGTAGATACCATCCAGATTCTCACCTAGGATGGTTTCTTATTATTTTGATCATGGATAGTGTTTATATTCACATCCTCGAATTATTTACTTATATTATTTTTTCATAGGTTATATAATATGATAGTAATTTGATTAACTAAATAAATATTGATAAATATTTATCTCTTAATAAATATAGATAATTTTTTATAATAATTTTTTTTCAATGAAATCAGTTTTTCGATATATTAAGAATAATTGGGACATATAGTGATGGGTGGGGCTCAATTTTATTTAGACCCTTGATGCATAGGTAGGTCTAATGAATTAAATTATTAAATCTATAATCAGATGGGGTTTTTTATTATATTAAACCATATTATTAAATTCTTTGATGGATGTGGTATCATATACTTATATGTGAAGTACAATAATTAAACATTTCTTTCATTTTGAATGTAGTTATTATTATCCAATGGATTTTCACAGTTATATTATATATTTGAATTAATTTACTTTTCAAAAAATAGTTTAATTAAATGTCACTTACATTTCCATATGGATTATTCCCCATCCAATTACCTTCCCATTTTTATTATTCATTCAAATATTATTTGAATGGAATGTCTATTATGTTATTCACGCAGAAGTATTGATTATTCTTTATCTTTTTTCAGATGGATTTTGTGTTCAGATATTTAGCATTCCATACTAATTATTACTTATTATGTTAATTAAATGGAATGTTATTTGTCCTAATTAAAAGGAATTTTTGTTTAGATATTTACATTTCTATAATTATTATTCTAATTGATTCATGATATATTCTGTTGTACTTATCCCATTCTGAGTATTTGATTTCCACTTATTTTATTTACATTACATGGGATTAGTTGAATTTTTCCATGATTGATATGTTGAGATATTCTTGTTGTAAAAAAATTATTATCATTAAAAAAATCATGTCATAATTTATGTATTAAAATTTATTGTAAGACTCAAGTGTGTGTATTTTTTACCAGGGCTACAAAACTAATTGATCCGTTGGGATATGATTTTCTTATATTATTCAATTTTCATAAAGAAGGGACTATATCTATGTTTTTGGGCTCACGGTCACTATAGTTTGTGTCATGTGATGCTTCATAGAAACCCCAAGAACTATAATTTTATAAAATTTCTTAGGAACACAACTTTGATACCAAATTTGAGAATTATTATAAAATAAAATCCTAATGTTATGATATGGTAGAGATTATCTGATTCATCTATAAATTTAATACTATCTACATACTACAATAATTAGTTGTTCGAGAAAATATTTTCCTAGGTGTAATAACTAAAAAAAGTAGAATTAGGGTTTACTTGAGTGGTAACTACTACACGAATATGAGAATTATTGGTTTAACACTCTCTTGGGATATGCATATGATAATTCACATATTAGATACAGAAAACAATTTTTTATTAAAATAAATATTTAAAATGAATGACCTTGGTTTACCCCAATATATTGAAAATAACTCTGATCAAATAAAATTGATGATTATTGGGGTTCAATAATTTTTTTGTATAATTATTTCTATTTTATTATATTGGTGGTAAGAATTGCGAAGAAACTAATGATTATGATTAATTTTAAATGCACATGTGTCTTAATGAACTTATGAGTTATGAAAAACATAAATAGATTATATAATTAATGTTCACTATATGATTTATGTATTAAAAAACACTTTTTATGAATTATATTATTATATACCACCATAGTTAATGATATTTTTGGAGAAATATTTTGATATAACCTATTGGTTACTTATGTGTGTTACTAAAAAAATATTTGAGGAATAATATTGTTACATTTTATAGACATAATTATGAATAGAATGATTACAATTATGGTTATTATGATGAATAACTAAATTTTAATAGTAGTAAAAATGATTATTAGACTGTATAAATATGGTTTTATTAGAAACCAAAACAAAACGTTTATTTAATGATTAATATTAAGGGATTTTCATCATATTTTTATTTTTATAATCATATTAATATGGTTGTATAAAAAGAAAAACATGTATTCAGGGATACAACTCAACTTTTATAATATGGCGATGGGTTTGAACCCATGATCAAAGGAAGACAAGACTGTAATGCCTACAACTGGATTGTGTGATGATCTGTTAAATATTTTATCTATAAATTATTTGAAAACAAAATGATAATGATTAATAAGTAGTGATACATTTTTGGTTTTGAGATAATTTTTTCTAAAGATTTCTCTTGATCGAAATTTTGAGATATAAGGAATTACTTACCAATATTTTATGAATTTAATGATCAATTAAAAATAACTTTTTGTGTCTCAGACATAAAAATATTATTTTTCAATATTCAATTATATAAGTAAGTGATGAATTGGAAATTGTTCGATGAATAAATAGGGGATGAAATTATACATATGCAATTGAAACATATCATATAAATATTTTTCATTAAATTAATTAATAAAAAATAAATTCATTATCTTCCAGAAAAAGTTTCATAATTCAATAATGTTATCCCATTACATTGATATCTACTGAATGAGATTGCTTTTTAAATCATCATCAATTTATGGCTTTGAGGAAATTATCAGAACATTGATCAATTGTTTTCTTATGATAAATTACCATTTTACAACACAATAGTTATTTATTTTTTCAAACATTTCCATGTATTAATTTCCCACATATTTTCATATATCTTCGAACTTATTTGCATGGAAATTTTACTTCCCTATCTTCCTTATTCATAGGACATTTTATTAACACTTTTGATGATGTGAGTTTTTCAATCATTGAGTATTTAAATATCAAAACATTCATTACCAGAATCAATTATAAATTTTAAGGGTGAAATTTATTTATGATGCAGAGAATGTGACACAAGGAAATTTTAAAATATAAATATCACATTAGATAAAATGAGTGGAATACAACAAAAAACTTAGATGGAAATAGAACATCTTAAGAATTTAAAAATATATTTAATATTTATAATAAATTAAATATATTGTATTGGTTCAATAATTTAAAAATTGAGTTCATCTTACATTATTCATATTAATGAATTTTTTCAATACCATTCATTACATGCGAGATGATTTTTTTCCACATAAAAATAAATATATTATTCAAAATGATAGTCATATAATAAAATTTAAATTTTAGCTTGTTAATAGAATTCAATATATTATAAAAATAAATATCATTAACACTAATATTATATATCAACTTATTGTAAATAAAAATTATAATTGTTTAAAAATTTATAACTATTTACTAAAGAACTATATTATTTTCCAGAAGATGCTTTTGTTTCATATTACACATGTAAAGTAAACAAATTTATTACCTGATTAGGGAATTTATTTTAAAAAATGAACATTTTTTTGTAATTTATAATAACATCATAATATTATATTGGATTTTTGTTTTTTTAAAGGGTATTTTTTCATGAATAATAAAAAATATGAAATTAAATTGAATACTGCATTTTCATTTAAAAAATTTATAATGTTAAGTTAATTTTTTGAATTTTTTAAAGTAAAAATAGTTCAACTATACATAATTTAATTCAATTTAAGTAATTTAACTAAATATTATAAAGAATATAAATTATAATGTTAGTAATATTTTGGAAAATTTTAATTCAAAAAACATTCTTTCTCAACCATTTCTGTGGGATTAAATTTTAATAAACAATTTCAAATTATTTCAAATGATTTTTTAAAAAATTAAAGGAATATTTGGAATTAGAATTATTTTTTACATATAAAAAGATAAAAGATAAATTTAATAATAATTATTAGTGAATGGAGGAAACAATAATTATATTGATTAAGTTAAAAATGAGTTTACTTAGTTGTTAAATATTGAATATAATGTTTAATAATTAAACAACACATGTCAAAACCCCAATATAGGGATATATATATTACTTTATAAATTATATACAATATATTTTTCAATTATTAAGTGTTATATAAGGTAAAACATTGGGTACACCGATCTTTTTTTTAAATTCTATGTGTGCCCTCTCCCCCACTTATAAAAGGCCACCCCCACACATGTCCACATAACCTATTAAATCCCCATTATTTAAGATAATACTTACCAAAATAAATACCGAAAATCAATAAAATATTCCTATAATCCTTATGTATTTTATAAATCCAACGGTGATGGCATTATTGAAAACATAATGGAACATACCTGATAAAGATGTATCGTTCTTCAATGAGAACCGTTATTTTACTTATTTATCCACCCCCATTAATATTTATTATACCAGTATAATTTAATATCCTAAGTATAATAAATATACTTTGATATTGTCCTAATATTTTCTAGACCCATATCCCTCTCTGTTTTCCTCAATTGGATTACAAAATCATCGTTCTGGTATGATAGACTACCGTCTCACGAACCGATGCCATTTTTTCTATTACCACCCATCATGGTGTGTTAATGATAACATATAAACATTATATATATGAAATATATATAATTGTTGTACCAATTAAGTCAATATATATATATATAATCCCTTTTATTTTATAGGTGACAACATAATGTTTCTTGTGTGTACGTTAGATTACCTCCAAATGTAGCGATGTGATAATTCTCTCCCCAAGGCTTCGTATGAATATTGATGATTAAAATATTAATTATTTAATTTTATAAAAATTATATAAAAATTATAAAAATTATTATTTTATCATTATAAAATATATACATATATATATACATATATATATCATTTTTTGTACAATGACACTATAAAAGATGATTATGTCCTTTATATGCATGTGGACTACAACCTTTATGAAATAATGGGTCTATTATATCATCAAAAAACCATATAAACTATATAAAGAATTATATTTATTGAAATAATATGATATATGTGATATTATGATAATTCAAAAAAGATATTATATTACTAAACTCATTTCCATAATGATCATTGGAACATAGAAACACTACTCATGCGTACATAAGTCATATTGTCACTATGATCGTGATGTACATTATTTTCATAACTATAATTTATTAATGGATTTAACAGTAAAATATAATTAAATAATAATATATTTAATTCATTATTATTAATATGGATATGGCCTATCTATATAATATCTATAAGAACTGGGTCATTTATGATGAAACACAGATAAAAATATAAGGCAATTAACACCTGAGACAATCAAAATAATTAAATATTGTTAATGATTGGGTAGTAAGATTTAATAAAGATATCATATATGATAAATATTAATATGGTCCATTTATAAGTTAATAAAATGATTAAAACCACTATACATGAGTTTAATGATTAATTAATAAAAAAGAAAAATATTGTATGGGGTTTCGTATCTATTTCATTTTGTGGAGGCATAATGTGATGCTAGAAGCATGTTACTTGTATATGGTTTATATAAATTACATTATTTATTTAATATCATGAATATTTATTTATTTATATTATTATATGTCTCAATATTAATTATTTCAACTAATATTTTTGAAATAAAAGTTATGAAGTCGTAAAGAATTTAATAACTCAATTTTATTTAATTGGTTTATATTAATTACTTGTTTCATTAGAGAATTAATGGTTATGTATCCAGTGATTATAACTATATAATTTTTTATCTACTCATGTTTTTAGTTTATTAAATATTGATACACATAATAGATTCTTATATTAATCCTCACTTCCTCATTATGAATATGTAAAGAGATAATTTTTCAATATGATTCTAATAGAGATTTATTGTACCTAAAATTATATTAATGGGAATTATTTTATCACTAAATAAGTAACACATTATTTTTATTCGGCTATAATTGGTCAAAATAGTATTGAATTCATCTTATCATTTTTTAAATCTTTGGTTATTAAAATGTTTGTGATGTTTTTTTTATAAAAACAGAACTTCTTTTCAATGTTTGGCCCTAAATTTGATTTATTATATAAACATGATATAAATAAATAAAATATGTTTTTTAAATTTAAAAATGTTTTATAATCTTCACATTTAACAAATTATAGTGCCTAAAAATTTCTTTCAAATGAATTTGATGTTATTTTCATAACAACCCGCGGTTTAATTTATTGAAAATTGGAATGGAGTCTTATTTTCATTCTCCAGACAAAGGAATTTTTAATTTTTTTACAATGAAAATTTATTATTTGTTTTTACATAATAATGATGTATAGAATTAACCACTTTAGATTCACTAAATATTCCTATAAATATTTATGTGGATTTTCTGAAGTAAAATTTTCTATTTTAAAAGTTATTTTTTACGGAAATGGTTTTTTTATTTTTTTAAAAATAAAGTAGAAATTTTACACCAGTTTTTTTATTAATATATTTTATTTTATAAACATTCATCATTGTAAACAACCATTTATACTTAAATAAATTTGTATATCTCAATATCATTATTATTATTCCTCTGTGTGTTTTATTACTATTTTGACCGAGGAGAGTATTGAAATTCACTCAGTCAAATAATTTTTAGAGTAATTAAATTACCTATGAAATATTCAATTTATAATTGTCATTATTCACTAAATAAACAATAATTATACATATAAATTTTCATGTATATTCTTATATCCTAAAACATTTACCATTATTACATGCGGTATATTATTTCAATGTTATTTGATTTTATAGGGAAATATTGATAAGTCTATAACATTTAATCAATAGATATAATTTATAACAATGCAAATTTTGTTTGAATTAAAATAACTATTAAATATATGAGGAATAATTTGGTCATCTAGGGATGTGGGAGACCCAACATTATATATCCCCTCGATGCATCAGAAAAAATCAAGACACAAATAAGAGAATATAATATTAAATAGGGTTTTACCTAAAGATTAAATCATCCTATTAGAGTTATAGATGGTATTAAAATCATGTGATAGATACACGATGTCTAATGATTAAGAATTTCTAAAATTTAGAATATAAATATTATTTTATATGATATTTTCACAATGATATCATCTCTATATGCATTATATTTTATTATATTAATTAAATGGTATGTATGGTCAGTTATTTACCATTAAATATTTATTAGTCCATATCATGTTATTTAAGAAGTATGTTTGTTCTATTACCTATCATGTGATATTTATTATTTTAAATAATGTTTTTAAATGAAACGAATTCTCATTTATTTACTATTTAATTTTTATTATTTATTATCCAATTAATTAAATGGAACGTGAGGTCAATTATTTATATTATAATATTAATTATATCTTAATTATTAATTTTAATGGAATGTGTGGTTTCTTATTTACCATTTAATATTGATTATACTTACGGATTCATGATATCTTACACTATACGTATCCCTTACTAATAATGTGAACTCGTCATTTTATTTATTTCCCCATGATTTCATGGGGTATTATATTTATGATATAAACGTATATGATAGATTGAATAATGTTATTCTCCCAAAAAATTATATTTAATTTATTATATTAAATATCTAATGTAATATTCTTACATTTATCTAGTTTACTAATACTGTTAAATAAAAAAGTCAATCCAGAGGTGATTCTGTGTATCTTATTCAAATGTAATAGTGTTGGTACATACTTTAGATTAATATGGTCGAGATCACTACAATAATTTTCTAAACTATGTCAAAAAAATTGAAGTAAGATAATATTATATCTTTGTGTAGTGACAATATGGGATGATTTATGAAAACATAACATTAATTTCTTGTCTTAAATAAATAATATCAAAAATATTTTTTTATGTTCTTGGAAACCACTTTTAGCGTGAATATGTAAACACAACTCGTCTTGTCATTTACAGAGATTTAATTAGGCATATTTTTGAAAAACACCTATTATATGTGAATTAATTGAAAACCAAAATTTGGATACATTAAATTTTTTTGGATGAACATTTTAAATTATAAATACTATATAAAATTTGAGTAATTTTTTTCAGAAAGATGATGATAGAAATATTATTGTATATTCTAAAACCTTTATGTCTGATATATTTTTAATAAATATCTCAAATATAGTTAAGGAATAATCTCATGTAATATTCTAGGATAGTTATCAATTTGATAATAAAATTCCTTAATTTTTAAAGTTAATTTCTTGTTTTTATTGCATGATACATTATGTTCATTTTAAAAAACAATGATGACTCATACAAAAAATGTTGTGAAATAAATATAAAATGGATAGAGAGTAGTGAGCCTGAAAATATATTGTGTGGATTTTCTAGACCATTAATAAATCATCCCATTAATATAGATATATGATTCTTAAATAATGGATATTTCACTCTAAGGAGTATAGGGAACCTTATAGAAAAATAATCAATTATAAATTTACATTAACCTAAATAATTTGATGAAAATTAATCATATTATATTTTTGGTTTATATGTGCAATAAGAGTTGAGATAACTTATGAAGAACTATGAATTTTCATTAGTTTATATACCTATGATTATATTTTAATATAAACTATGTGGTTTTTAAGAAATAAATAGCATTACCCTGGTATGGTCACATGAAATATGGCTATAATTGGGGTTAAATTATACAATCAAGATGAAATAATAGATAATAAGAAATCTTTATACTCTGTATCTATACATGAATTAATTAGAATTAGTATTTCTTATAAATCTCATATAAATTTAAACCTATATTAGATAACTTTCAAATCAACATTTCTAAATGGTTCTATTGTAAGGAAATTTAATATTTAACAACCTCCTTGTTTTGAAAATCAACTTATTAAAAATTATATTTTTAAAAATAGTAAATGTATTTAGAGTATATATCATGATCCTAGAGATTAGGAGATGTTATGTTATTTTCTTTTATCAAATATATTTTCTATTAATTAATAATTTCATAATTTATTCATTATAAAATAATTTTGAAATTTTTCATTGCACTATATATATGATGATGATGTAATCTTAGGCTCATAAAATCCCAAATTTTGTAGATATTTTTCAAAACCCATGAAAAATTAATTTAACATGATTATAAAGTGTGAGACATATTTCATTGATGGGTTTTATGTTTATCAATAAGACTTTGGCAATGTAAGAATTCTAACCAAATACAATATTTAATTTAATAAAACATTTAGATTTGAATGTTTAAAATTACATGCAACCCTAATGAGTTGAATTGAAATTAATCAGAAGAGGATGATAGACTAGTTGAATTTATATTAAATAGGATTAATCTATATATTAGTATGTATTTTTTACAGTAGACCCAATATTATATTTTTAATTTTCTTGTGATCTAGATTCCAAGAAAACCCAAATTAATCTTATTTTAATGCTAAAAAATAATATTATGGTATTTGAAAGGAATAATTTATATTTTCATACTTTTTCATAAAAACCATTGAATTTATTATATATATATATATTTACATGATAAAAACCTTGTTTATAGAATATATAGGATGATTAAATCTTGTACCTATCACATTATATATTAATATGGTATATCATGGTCTATTAAAAAAGCATTGATGACGAATATAATACTAATAATTAGAATATAGCTTTTGAAAATACTAATTCTCAAGTGTTTTTGATGAAACAAAACAAAAGGAAAATTTGATAAATGTTTAACACTGTATCAAAAATATGTGGTAAGACTAGTTTTATTAACATTTCTATTAATATAACACATCATTAAAATATGAAGTATGTATATCTATTCCCTAATTTCTTGTGAGATCACAGTCACAATGATGAAATCAATCATTAATGTATCTCTATTGTCGGTAAATTATATTAAATTATTTTAACCTCGTATGTTGTTAGGGATTTGATGAATGTAACTCTATTTCTAATTAATAAATTATGTTAGTTATTGGTAAGGGAGTTTGTTTTAAAGATAATACGTATGTTTTTTGGTTTGAATATATATTTAATGAATTTAAGAGGAAGGATGAGATCATATTTGGTAAAATAGATGATTTTATGTGTATGAAAGTGACTGGGGAAGACATATTGGTTTCGTTTATAGAGGTGAAAAATATCTTTCATTTTACACATGATTGTGACCACAACATTAACCAACCAATTGATTGGATTTTTCTTTCGAGGACCCTTAAATATATTTATATTTAGTTTTAGGATATCAGTATTTGAGACAGATGTAGAGAAAGACTACGATGATGAATATATTGTTTTTTTTATTTTCATTAAAACATGAATGTTTCTTACAGAATATAAAATATAAATCATGTTATTTTACGTAATCTACCTATTAAATGTTTTCATGAATTATTTGAATCTAAAATATAAAAGGTATGTGATTAGATTCCTACAAAACATCTCTGAAGGATTTGGGATGCTAACCTTGTACAATTATAGAAGAATTGCATCCTGATTTTGATGAATAAGAAATTTGATTTAAATAAAAAAGGAATAGTTATGTTTTATATGACTAACAATATATATGTGTATATTCTATCTACATTAGGAAACATTTTGGATATACTCTCTCATTATTGGAAACATTTTTATCGAGATTGTGATACATAGGTGGTCTTATCACCTCTTGTACTAATTCTTGAGGAGTAGTTAAGGGCCTCCCTTTTATTGGATGTAGCTCCCACGAAGGGGGAGTCTATAGGGATATAGTGGATCCATATATTCTGCTTAGATATTAATATTTATTTATAAAGGATAGACCTATTATAGAGGGTAATTAACATAAAAAATTATTTTGTTCTGTTGATCATCCTGTAGAATCTTATGCTGGATATAGATTCATTGATTAGAGTGTAAAGGATTGTCGAGACTGATCATAATGCAACAACTACTAAATCTAGTGATGAAGAAACATTGGTTATACTAGTTATTTTATGAATAATGAAGCTGGGCATATAGAATTTTATCCACCCATTAAATCACACTATATTTTTAGAGATAAATATATGGATTTGATAAATGGATAATTTTTTTACAAAAACAAACCTCAGAACATAATACATCTACTCTACATTTTCCTTAGGATAATCATTAGTGATAATGATATTTGATGGATCTGATATTGTGATTAATGTATATAATATGAATTATTTATTGATAATATAATTTGATAATATCATTGGATATTCAGAGGTTCTAAAATATATTTGATATCTTAAATATATGACATTAGATTGTTGAAGGACACCTTAGTGTCCAGAGAAAACTTTGATAATATTGTTAAGATGATTGATTCAGAAACAATTTTGACTCATAATATTTATCCACTATAGTGATATCTCCAAATTATATGTGACAATGAGGATGAGGATGTGAAAACCCTATTATGTGATTTTTAAGGCTTGAGTGTCAAAAAGTTAATTTAACCAGACATATAGTTCTAGTGGAATCACAAATAGATTTTTTAAACAAGATATATATTTTTTATTTACATATATATGAAATAGACCTTCAAGATATATAGATCATCAAATTATATGTAATGGAAGACTCACATGCCTAGAAGGGTATTTGAGTAAGTTAATTTGAGTTCATAATGTTGTTTTAACCTAATTATATTTATTTAGACCCTTCAATAACCTATGAAATTCATGTTCAATTTGATCAAAATTTATTATATCTGATCATGGTATCCTTATATGTCTTTTAACTATAGTGTGACATGTTAACATGGGTTTAATTGATTATTTTTAGGAAGGTAATGTTGGATAAAATTAAGGATACTAGGTTAGATATTAGAATATAATTTCTCAATAATTATGCCTCTCTAAATGAAAAAATGTTCATTATTAAGGAATATATTCCTTCTATTCATGCAATGATATATGAAGAATTAGAGGTTTAAGAGGATATCAAAGAGATGGTTTCATAATATATTGAAGTAGTGACAAGAAATCATAAATAGTTGTCTATGATATTCCATATGATCCATGATTCTCATGACGATACTAGTTATGAATCCTCTTCATTAATGTATTATGAAATCCTTGTTGTACTAGTTAAAAAAATGTCAATAACTAGTTGTGTACAGAATTAAGACTCATGTTGTACCTATACCACATATAAATAATAATGAGAAAATTTTGATCCCTTAAACAACATCATATTTTATATGAGTTTTTCTTTGATACCATGATGGTATTAAAACAAATACACATTAATTAGACCCCAATAGATGGAATGTTGAATATTTTAAACGTTTATATATATAGAAATGATGAAAATTTATTTCAATTAAACAATATTGATCAGAAAATTTCCCATCATCAAACATCATAAATTGGTTCTTCATAAAAGAGATTTTATTTTATTCATCATTAATATTACAAGAGAATTTCTAATAGATCTATATGTATTCTATATATGAATCAATGTTAATGCTCAAAAAATATTTCGATGTTTTTTAAGTTATAGATTATTATTATGATAGTAATGTGTCACGATAAATGTTTAAAAATAAATGTCCAAAGATAGGATATCCCATCACCACATTATATATAAAAGAGCTAAATGAATAATTTTTAATCCTTATTTGATCCATCAACCATATATCTATATGATCACTTAATTAATGTAGCCACTAGTCAACCAGATAGATCATAAGTTTCCACTTTACTGACTATAATGATAATGCACATTATATGATCTATCTAATATTATTTTTTATAATTTTTAAGAGCATGTATAATGTTTAATGAATTCTTAAATTGATTCATTGAGATGCATCTAATGATAGATCCCAATATCATTTAGTGGTTGAACTAGGAAGATGGTTCCTCCTCTAATGGACTACTGACATATTGTCTCTTCCTTTTATCCATCCATCGTGAAACATAAACCAAGACATTAATCTACCATTGACCCTGTACATAAACATCAGTTATCTAAATTTTTTTTGATTATATATTTTCATTTGTTTGTTGTGATTTTTTAAATTCATCATTTCATCCTAATTTTTTGGTGTTTTGAATTTTATCATCATTATTGTGTTTCTATTTAATTACATTTTTATAAGTATTTAATTAAAATAGGTACTTTATTAGTTAATCATGAAATTATCTACAATGATAAATTGACTATATAATATAGGAAACATGATGATTTTGACTATATGACTTTGTATCCATGGTAAATATGTAAATGTGGCTCAAAATGGCTATGTGATTCACAAAGGTACACGAAATCATTTATGTGAGAAAACTCGTAGTGTTTTATTTTCTACCAGATCATGATGGTAATGTAATTTGACATAAAATGTTTTTATATTTGGATCATTTGGATATATGTATTTAAATACATGAAATTTATCTATGTGGTGACCTAGAATGGAATTTTTCATGTTTCTACATTTTTATGTTATACTAGTAGATTATTTTAAATGAAAATGAATCTTGTTTTAGAAGAAATAAACTATGGAGTACATCAATATAGAAAAAAAAAGAAAGAGACAAAAACTAATAATGACCAAATATGTTATATTAATTTTGTTTCATTGCGTTTTTATAAAGAAAATATTAATAAGAGGACACCTATAGTTTTACCAAGACACCGAATATTTATGGATGATTTGTTAATTTCTTTCATTCTTCCATGTTATAAGAATCTTATAAATCTGTGATACTAAAATCTACATTCTCTTTGGGATGTTCTTTTCTACTATCAGTGGCTACATGATATTGTGTACTATCGTATTATCTATTAAAATATATCTTATTTCTAATTTTATGTTATAATATCCTAATGATAAGGTTTATAATGGAATGAGCTTTTAATGTATTTTTTATTTTCCTAGAAAAAGCTCCATGTTTTATAACAACTCATAACAACATGCACTCGGGTTAGAATGTCCCTAAGAAAAGAACTAGGTATAATGAAATACCACACTCTAAGATTAATGTGTTGGTGGAAATAACTAAAAGATACATGTTTCTTAATCATAGTTAATATTGTTTTTTATATCATTCTTTAACTTTATTTAATTTTGTTTCATTATTATGAGAAGTTAAAATAGGAATTTATCACATCTTAATAGACTGTGGGTTTCTGTGAATAAAATTTCATGATATCAATCCACCCCTACTCTTTATTCATTTTAAAACACATAACTAACCAATTAACAATACAATGATCATAGTGTAATTTATTATTTTAGTCCATGTAGATAAAAGGGAACCCTCATATGTGAAATATTTTCCTCTTGATTGAATATAGTTTTTTTATTACTCTTTTAGGGGATGAAAATCATAAGGGATAATGAGTTTATAATGAATAATTAAAACAACACTTCATATTATAGTATATTTTTTACACTGAAAAATCATTGATCTCATTCTCCTTAAGTTTAGTTAAATTCATGTGAACTATGTAATAAATTGATATCTCATGTTATAATTAATTGGAATATGTTTTTATTTGAGAGAGAGATACTATAGTTTTGAGAAACAATGAAATAGTATCATTGGAAATGTATTTTTTAATTTTCCATTATTTAAGCCCACAATTCTGTATATCATTCCTTCAGTTGATTAGATATTTGGAATTTGAGTGAATGATTTAGTTTTAGTTTTCATACATTTTTTAGAAATCTTGGATGTTTTAGTTAATTAAAAATTGATCCCAATATTTAATAGAAACAATATTAATATTTTAAATGAATATATACTATTATATTTCGAATCATTATGAAAGTATATGTGCTGGACTATATATCTTGGAATTAAGTTCAAAATGATTGGTAGATTCTTATAAAAATGAGATCATAAGTTGTTAACAACTAATAATAATGGAATTAATATGTTAATGGAAATATTTTCTAAAAGAATCTATATAATGTATATTATATGTAAATCCTCCAATAAAATGAGGAACACGTTATAAAATATCATTGAGGTAGTAATAGAGGTATTTGAAGCATGACATTACAATTCATGGAATGTGTGGGGGGTATTATATGATACACCCATGTGACTACAATGATTCATTATTAGATCAAGTGAATTTTATTATTTTTGAAATGATTAAAATCAGAGAAATTTTGGATGAAATCAAAATTTTAATGGATATAATTATAATATTATATCATATTACTAATCAATTTTTAATTCATGAAATTATAACATAGGATGTTCAATTATATTATATTAATATCATTATTCTTTTATATTTTAGGATAAAAAATAATTATTACATTTTTTTAAAATGAAAAATCTGAAAAATTAGTGTTTTAGTTGAAGATGTTTTTTACTATGGGATGATCTTGATGAAAAAGAAGTTGATGAGGTGACTTCCGTTATTTCCTAAAATGTAAAATGTATAAATTGAATGTGAAAATAGAATATTTCACTCAAATATTTTGGATTTGTAAATGTTGTGTACCTATCTTCACTGTAAAATAAAATGTTCTATTATGAAGAAGAATATAAAGAGATAATTGATAAATATGTGCATAATGTTAATTTAAAGAGGAGTAATAACTAAAAAAATTTAAAGTTAAATAACCACATTTAAAAGATTTAAATATCTACGAAGAATAAATTGGGGAATAAATTTTTGATTTTAATAAAATGATATGTCTTTATGGATATTAATGATTAAAAATAATTTAAGGAATAAATTTAAGGACATTATATAAAAAACATGTTTTTATATACATAAAATTGGACCGAGAGGATAAAAATGAATAAATAGATACATGAAATGTCGTAATCATAAAATCTATTGGGTTGGTATGTCATTCAAAAATAAATATTGATAACTAGGAGGATAATATATATGAGTTTATGTATGAGATTAAAACTATTAAAATTCATAAGCTAGAAATTATGGATAAATTCACTGAGATCAAGCTCAAAAGTTTTGATCAGAACATGATCATTTATGGTTTTATTTTTATTGTGAAAATACAGTCAATATGATTGAGTATATAGAGGGGGAATTCAATATTGTATTTTTATTGTGTTTGGATAATGAAATATCCATGAGTCATTATATTACAAAAAAATTATGGAATATGTGATACATTTAAAAAATGAAGTCGAATCACAATTATTTCTTAAAACAATAATATGATTTCCTATAAAAAAATATTATCATTAGGAAATATCATGTTTGGGATTGGTTATAAATAAAATTCGATCATACTATAATATATAATGAAAAACCACATTCCAATGAGACAGATTCTTTTTTAGAGAAACAAATGTGACCAATGGAGTAGAAATTAAGACACATATGAATACAACATAAATCTTTTGTAATTTTGATGTGATTCTAATAAATATATAATAATGATGTTCCTTAAATAATGTATTAACTAAATATAATATGACCAATAATGAAACACAATTATACATGAATATTCTAAACATATTTGTGATCGATATTTTTTTATAACTGTTTTTGATTCAAATCTGGGATGTTCACATCATTGATTAAAAGCAATATAGTAATGGAGTTGAAATGTGGTGGAAAAAGTTTGTTAAATGAAATTTTAAACAAGATCAAAGAACAAATTTATTTATATTTATTTAAGATTAAAAATAACTATTAAATATAGAGGAGGAATAATATTTTATAAAATAGAGGATTTTTAATAAAGAATCATGGGATAAGATGAAAATGTATAACAATTATTTGGTAGTGAAAATTTCATTGAATGAAATAAACAAGTAAAATTATGTTATTAATTGTATAGGAATCACATCCTACATAAGTGGGTATACATATAATGTTACAAGGATAAAAAACCACATTGAAGGACATAATTTTTTTTAAATGATGTTGGTTTAATGATCATTGTGTGTTTAGGGTCCACAATTGGGGTAAAAAATGAGGGAAATTTATGACTTTGTTGATAAAAATGTGGTCCATAAATTAAAAAACGTAAGCCATTTGTGTGACACGAGACATGAATTAATCCTAAAAAATAAGACATTTTCTATCATTTATAAGGTAAATTCAATTACAATGCATGGAACATCCACTAATTGTATCTCAACCACTTTAGTGAAAAGTAATTTTTATTCTTAATGTACAAGGAATATGAACACAAGTTTTATCAGAAAAGTATGGGTAATTGAGAAATAAATCCTTTAGTGAGTTTGTGAAACAATAAATAGAACATGATATCCCTATACACTAAAATTTTTATATTTATATTTTGGAAATGTTCAAAATGAGTAATATTATTTTGTAAAAAATATATACAAAAGTAAATATATCCACCTAATTTGGAATTTTTTCATACTGATGTTTGTAATATAATTTATCCATAATAAATTATTTGAATGAACTACTTTTTCTATTCAATGATGAATACTAATTAATGACATGATCTATCTCCATAACATAAAAATATAAGGGTTTTAATTTCATAACACACTATTTGAGATAATAATAAAATATTTTTTCATAGAAAATATTAAAATTTGATATAGATAATCAAATTGAAGTGAAAACAAGTTACGAAGAGTATTATACCTTTATGAATGAGCAATTTCATTGATATTCCAAAGTCATACATTCTCAATAATAAGGTTTATTTTAGAAAATAAATTTCATAGAAGTAAAAAATCTGGAACAATGATTAATAAAAAGGGAATCTCAGACATGAATTAGAATAAATCAACATTGAAATAGTTTAATATATAAAAACTAATATTTTGATTATGTATAAGGTAAATTCTATATATATGATATTTTAAAGGAAGAATCTTACATTTAAATAAATTTAAATTTTTCAAATTGTTTTTTTAATTCTAAAAAATAAAAAAATCTTATATTATTCTGATGATGATTAATGAATTTATCCTTGTTTCACTTGTATAATAATTAAAAACAATTGTTTCATTAAAAGGAATTGAATATATATAAAATACATGATGTTACTATTAGTGTGTGAATAAATATTATTAATAAAATAAAATAAAAAATTTTTGGATGAAGGATTTACTGGATTATATATCATTGAGGGAGCACATTGATATGGTATTGATTAAGATGGATAAAATACTAAAAAAAAGATTACACAAGTAATTCAAATATAGGGAAGTATATATGTAGGGATAAAATTATATAACGAAACAATACCAATTACAATACATCTCCCATGATATAAAACGTATGATGTATATATATCAAACAACATGTGTATCAAAAGTATAGAAAAAATAATTTTCAATTTTTTATAATAATTAAACACATATAAAATCCACAGATGATGATATTTATTAAATAATTGATAATAGACATAGGGAAATTGTTTTTCGGTAGATGGAAAATCATTTTATCCATAAAAAGGAAGAATATTAAAAAAAATTACCAATGGTACAATGATTAAAAATTTAAGTTTTTGAAAACCAAATTACTCTCCATAATTAAAGGATTCAATATAAATGATGTGTTTCCTATGATGGTTATATTAGAGTGGATATTTCAATTATCAGTTAAAGATGAGAAAATTAAACATAATGATTTACAAATGGAATTAAATTCTATATTTTAGATTAAAATCCCAGATTATATTGAATTTATTAAATAACTAAAAATAATTTTAATTCAAGACGATTAAAACATGTATCAATTAAAAAGAGAACATTGTGATACAAATTAAGAAGCAGGAGCATACTATTCTAGAATTGATCAATACTTAAGAATGAATATATTTCATTATAAACTAGTTGATCATTGTAACATTTTCTATTTGATGAAACATCAATGAATTATGGTATAAATTTATGTAGTTGACATATTTTTTTGATGATTGAATAATAATCAATAAAAGAATATATAAAATGATATCATAAGACAGTTTAATGATCTAATAGTAGATGAATTGCTATTTTTACTTAGTTTTTTTGTGATATAATTTTTCAAGAATTTTTTAAATATAAATATTCCCAGGAGTTTATGTCAATGTTTGGAATGTTGCATTTTATGGAAATAAAAACTTGTTTTTATATCCAGATTATGTTTTCAAATGTGTAAAATGACAAAAAAAAAATTATGTCATATTGTATAGGTATATCATATGGATCATATTATACATAATGATATCGACACCCAATACATCACTATTTTTTTGTTTTCAATATGAATTGAATGAAGGATTCTCTATTGCAACCCACATTCTTGGGGTAAAAAAAATTACTTCAATATTTTCATTACAAGATAGATTTGGTACTATATAAAGTTAAACATATTAATAAGTGTTATTTTCAAATTCATTTGAGAATTTGATTTATTTAATAAGTCTTGGTAAATTAACCCCCAGTGATGGTTTATTACATAATGGATTGTGTATTTATTATTACATTAAGAATAAATAATATATTTTATTGATAATTAGAAATGATAAATATATCGTTTCATTTATAGAATTAAATTTCTATTATATTATAATGCACCGTAAATTTTATTAGATGAATATAGATATACTATTTTAAACACGTGTGATATATTGGGTTCTATTAATCCTCATGAAAACATTACATCCATCATGTAATAAAAATATGATGTTAAAATATCAAATTAAAATGAATAATATTATGTTTATCTTAGTGATAAGGTAGTGTGTTTCTTTTTAATGGAAATTTACATATGTTATGTCATATTAACATTCGAAATAACATATCATGAATCATCAACAATATCATAGAGTTCAACAATCTCTCTTCATAGAAATGGTTTTGAGAAGGTATCCCCATCCAGATGAGTTCAATTTTATTATATGTTTGGTGTTGAAAATAGGATACCAAATAATTTATTAAAATAAATGTATGTTATTAAATTTTCATCACATTAACTGGTTAATAAATATATCTCATACTATTTAAAGATGTTAAATTTTGGTTTATTAACAATGGGGATTATATCAAATTTTATAATTTGTTGAAGTGGAAATAATTATGTATGTAAATTTTTAATAAAGGTGTATAATCCCCATTATTTGAAAATGTAATATATATATCATTTAACTTTTATTTCTCATTCTGGTTTGTTCTCATGTGAGATTATAATAAAAGGTAAATTAATAATTGATTTAAATGGTAATAGATGAAGGAATTTATATAAAGGATAAATTATAATGTTAAATATTATTGTGATTTTGTTTTTTCAGTGAATTAAGAGGCGTACAATATTATGAAAAATACTTATAATATTTTTGTGTTGTTTTTATTAGACATAATTTGAAACCATCTAAAATCATCATTTTAGAATTGTAGATTAAATATATAGTATAAAAGATGGAATGAGGAAATCTTTGAGTGAGTATTATTGATCATCAACATAGTGAATGGGACCACATTATGGTGCATTGATATTTGTCTAATGTTAGTGATTACAGTTGATTAAAATGGTAATAGTATTGAATGTTTCATCATTTTTATCATATAAATTATGAAAATAAAGATGCTAGAATGTGTTAATCAATTATATATCTGACGATGTCATATCAAGAGTTCCATTTTCTATGGGAAAATAAAATTTTGATATTAATATATTTCATCAATATGGAAATATTATAAAAATTGGTAAAATTATTATAGGGAATAGTTGTCACCATTCACTATTTTGTGACATATTTAGAAAACTCATTTTATACCACATATAAAAAACAAATGTTTATAGTGTTGATCTTTGTTAAGAGGATAAAAAGAGTTGTGAAGAAAATTGGACTTTTGGAATATTTCATTAGGATGTGATGATGAAGAAAACTGTGTCATGGATTACTCAATATCTCATCAGAAAACAACATAGATAATAATTATGAAATATTGAAAATATGAATTTCTGTTATATCTATATGTTAATGTTCACAGTGTTTGGAGTGGATGTAAATATTTATAATGACCACACATTGGTGAAATGTATTATATCATATCATATGAAGTAACAAAAAAATGAATCAGAATTTAATTTATAACCATTTGGGAGGTAGTTTACAATATAAATTATGTTTGTTTGACTCATATTAGGAGGAAAATGATAAAATAATTTTCAATGTTATTTAGAAAAAATTTGAAGGGTCCATTTATGGGGAAAATTGTATTTTGTCTCCTGATTAGGGAAAAATAGTCTCTAATTGAAATGATTTATCAATGATCAGGGTGTTCGAATTATTTTGAGTGTTATAATCATTTAGGGATAGTGTACTCACTAAAATTTTTTAACATATTCTAAGAGATAATAGTGTATTTTTGTTCACATTATCATAACGGAGTGTATGTTCATCTAATGTATCATGGTTCACATAAAAAAATAACAAATACATAATGGATAAAAATGTTTTTATTACTTTATTTTTTTTATATATATAGAGTTTTCTTTTTATTAATCATCAAACATGATCATTTAAAAAAATTTAGTTTTATTTGGTAATAACTTGATTATCCCCCTACCCCTATCCTTATATATTTCATTGTGTGGGACGTGTAATTTTAGAGTTGAACACTATATTTTATTGAATCATTTAGTATTGCACAAATAATTATTTTTTATGCCCATGAATAACCAAATCATCTACTTATAATTCATATTGCACTTTATGATCAAACTTGTTTCCTGTTTCTTATTTTTATGTTGGAACTTTTTCACTATTTACATCATCTTTTCATACATATCCTGTAAAAAATAGTTTCTCCATTTTAAAGGAAAATATTTATTTATTTAATCATATAATATCACAATACACATACACTGAATATTAATTTATTTTTTGTTTGTAGATTTCATACTCCTTAAAAGGGGAATTATTTTCCATCTTACAATCATTACCATTTAGACATCGCAGACATCATTTTTCTTTGATATCAACCTTACCAATTTGGATTATTATAAATTATAGTTATATCTCCTATAAATATATAATTTTTATCAATTTTTTGAAACAAAAGTGAATCATTGTCTACATACAACTCAATCAATTTAATCGTGGTTTTAATCAAGATTCACTATATCCTTAATAGATATATTTATAAATAAGTGACTTTATAAACTATTGATCTTCAACCCTATCTTATATTTCACTATTATTATTTTTACACATCAATGTATAGATATTTTAATATGAAATATTCCACTTAAAAAAAATTATAATAAAACCATTTTTTATTATCATTAAAATCATTATTATAATTTTCATTTCCATGATATCATAGAAAATTCATTACATTGATACAAAAACCTAAATTATTATTTTATGAAAGACATATTACTTTCATTCAGTTACATCTTCAAATAATTATATTATTTATAAAAAACAATAAATTTTACCTCATTTTAATTATTTTCATTATTAAAAATACTATATTGTTATTATATATCACTTTTTAATTTTTTCAATATCATTACATTGATGATCATTTGATTCAAGATTACATTGAATAAGGAATTATTTAACTTTTTATAAATATAATATATCATATTATCCCATTCATTTAATGATAACTTCAGGTGCAACACTAATTAATTATGGAATTATAAATGAGAATATAAAATCCTATGAAACAAATGGAGGGATTTCACTAAATAATTATACATATAGAAATAACATTCGTTATTTAGAATATGTTAAATGGAATTATATTAATTATCAATATCAAAAAATCCATATGATGCATTATCTAGATGATAACATATTCGATGTTATCAAAATTATTACTACAACTATAGTCCATGTCACACATATGATGGTGTTGAATTATGGTGACAGTATTTTCCAAAAAATGGATCATCTTCTCACATTCATAAGAATAAGATAATATTTTCAAATAAAACAATCTATATACAATATTCATAATTTTGAATATACGAAATAAATAGAAAAGTTATTTACTTGGATCACCTAAAAGGGATATCCCAACGAAGGATTTATATGTTTATTTATAGTAAACAAAGAATATAATAATTAACTATTTATTAAAGGAAACATTAGTATCACCTCATTTCTATGTCATAGTATTACCCTATATTATAATTAATAAATATTATAATTATAAAAAGATCCATGAAAAATTATAATAAGTGTTCATTAAAAATATTGATTCTTGGAAAATTTATGCAATAATGAAATATTGATTTCTCAGTTTTGAATTATCTCTAATAATATGTACATATAGTTTTATATGTCCAATTACATTAGAATTCACAAAAGTGAAATAAAAAATAAAAAAATAATATAATTGATCTTATTCTCCATGAATCCCATCTCTCTATTTCAGGTATTAACGTTCAAGCCTCCTTTATCATGAAAATACCCATCTCACAAAAATTTACCTTATAATGTCACCTCACTCTTCCCGATATACCTTCATAAAAATATTCAATGGTCATTTAAATTCTATAATTGAGTAATAACATCATATTATAATTGAAATGTTGAAAAAATTTGAAAAATCAAATATCAAGAAAATCATGTCAAATCCTATCTAACCAGGATTTTTCTTTTCCATTAAAAAATGAATTAATGAATCATTACTATAAAATAAGATTATCCATATTTTCTTATATCTCTTAAATATAATATCCATATTAGATGACCACCAAGATGTAGATTCCCTCTTATCCTAAAATTGTAAATCTTTACTATTAAATTATAATTCTCAATCAATAATTATCATTAATATGTAAAAAATGTATATAATTACATGTTTTTTTGAATGTTTCATACAACAATGACCACATTTATTTCATATATCTTTTAATGTAATAAAATAGGGAACCAATAAAACAAAAATCTCATCATGTTTTAAATGACAATTTGGTTTATTCATAATTAATTAGGTTTTAATAGCTATATCTTAATATAATATAAAATGTTAATGAACCAATAATATAGTTTTTATCCATAACACATTATAATAATCAATACTATGGTATAAATATAAAAGTTTTATAGTGATAAAAACCATCCTTTATTTAGTATTTTAGATCCATAATTTAATTCATGCTTTTAAAACCAACAAAGTTATGTCACCTACGTCAAACACATTAAAAACATTATTTATAATATATTTTTACAAGGTTATATACAAAAAATGATATGAAATAAAGAAGGAATTATCCTGTAAATCCACTTAATTAACATTCCATTAGATAAGACATAAAGAAAAAAATCATATAGATTATAACTGAAAACATGATGTAAAATGAATATCTCGACTCTTATAATTTTATATTGAGTAAATAAATATTTTGATTATGAAATTTAGAAAAATTGTTTTCTTAATCAAAGATATACATTTATTATGTTGTAATTGTAATTATTACAATTTTTATTTTTCATTGTTTTCTCCAAATATATTAATTTCTTCTTTTTATATTTTCATTCCTTATAAAATGGGAACATATATATTTTCTCATACTCTTCATAGTGAATATAAATTATATATTCAAAAATAGAATAGAATATCCCCTACAACCATTCCCATATATTTTACTAATTTTAAATATATCTATATCATTTAAATAACCTTGAATATGAATTTGGGGCATGAAGAATCGATATTGAAAATTAAGAGAATAAAAAAGTATTCTATATCAATATAGCCCTCATGTTGTAGAGACTAATATAAATCACATCATGATCTTGGATATTACATAATGATTATTACATTATATAAATAATATATATATTTATAGAGTGGAAAAATATATTTCCATCAACATATCAAAAACCACATCATCTATTATGGAACTAACATATCTACTACTAAATTATCATTTTCAAAATAAAATTTATTGATTTTTTTTTAAAGAAATAATTACTTCATTGTGATAAATTACTTATGTTGAATTGTATATCTCTATTAATTAGCATACCATTTCTCATTTACAGGTAATTTATAATCTAAATATCATCGGTGTAATGATTCATTTCATTGAATTACAAATTCAAATATTAAAATATTGGGAACATGAAAAATCATGGCCAATGGAATATGGAATGACTTCATGACCTCCATGTCTAACTATGAAATATTTTTAAATTCAGTACCCAAATAATGAATTCAATAAATTGGTTACAACAATATTTTATCTTTTTTATCATAAATTATGTAACAATTGGAATTGTATGTCATTATCTTCTCTATAATAGTAAATAATTCAGAAAAATACATCACATAGTCCCAATATTCACTATGTCCCTATAAACAATCAAAATTTTATAAAGTGACATGAATCAATATGGTTCACTTGATTTTTAATTTGAATTACTATTTAATAAATAATGTTGATATCTTGAAATGAAAAGAAATTACATATCACAACTACCTCAATGTTACTTCAATAAACTCTTTGTTTTAAATAAAATTATATTATCATATATCAATTTCATTAACCTTATAAAACCCCACAACCACTAAAGTATCAACAATGTCATTTATCATTGTCTAAACAACATTAATGGGATACGTTTCATATCATATTCAAAATAATACAGTAACAAAAAAATCATATCTATCAATGATTAATTTTTCTATGAGGTAATATATCCTAAAAAATTTATTATCCTATTATACCACAAAATTTTTTTCATGTAAATGACAGATAAATATATATAATTCCAAAATAATATTATAAAATATAAAAAACTGAAATTAAACTGTTACATTAATGGTAACATTATTATATTGAAATAAATGATACAATAACTCCATGATATATAAATACAAATCCAAATACATTTAGAGAGGCCGGAGAAAATAATATGCCAGGATCCCTATATAATTTAAATTATGTTAGTCTCCAAATATGAAATTAATCCATCAAGATTTCAAAATATCATTACAATTAGTCTATAAAATCCATGGTATTACCTATAAATGTTAAATATGAATAAAGGTCACCAAATATAATAAAATTTGGTAAAAACTTATAATAATTAAATTTTTATTTGTTCCGTAATGAAATAATATGAATCTTTTATTTTACTTATAAACATTAAAATTTATTCATTGAAATGTTATCATACATAGTTATCATATACTAATAGTTAGACAGAAATACCATCAATAAAAATTAATTACCCCTAAAATAATTTAATAAATCATCAATCCATAGAAAAAAATTATTTTCCACTATATATTAATCCATACATCACTATTCTGTATACAAACAATATATGATTTATATAATCATGATAAAAACTAAACTAAAAGAAGATGATATTTTATGGGTCATTTAATATACTACAATGAAAATTGACGATCAAAAATGATATTAATACTTATAGAAATTAATAAAAAATATTTATGGTA
The DNA here is from genome assembly GCA_963277665.1 of Viscum album. Classification (NCBI taxonomy): domain Eukaryota; kingdom Viridiplantae; phylum Streptophyta; class Magnoliopsida; order Santalales; family Viscaceae; genus Viscum; species Viscum album. The sequence continues at coordinate 2,132,786,500 of OY728147.1, read as the reverse complement.
AATGTAAAACATACTATAATACATAATGAAATATCATGTAAAATAATATAATACTCCTATATATTAATATTAGAATCACATTGATCTAAAATACCCCCAAAAAATTAGTGGTTCTACATATCATTATATATCACTGAACCATTTATGTTATCACTCAATAATGTAAACAACACAAAACCCATGCAGGTTTGAAAATATAGCAATTATATAAATTTATTTTTCTAAAGATCATATGTAAAAATAAAATTATTTATACCATAAATTATAAGTTATTTATATATCAAAATCAAATCCCCATGTTATTTATCATGAAATTTTACTATATTAAAATATAACTATACCATTGAACATATTTATCAAAATAAAATTGTGAGTATATAAATCTAGTTATGAATATAAAATAAATATTTTACCTAATTTCCCATGTAAAATAGATTAATAATACATGAATGTGAAGCACTAATATCGATGAAAATTTAATAAAGAATCTAGAATATATTAATAATAATGAAATTATGTTCCATTCCATCACCCAAATCATTCACTATCAAATGATTTTTATGGAATACATATCCATTTCCTTTAATAAAAACAAACAACATCATTATCAAAGTTAACAAGTCTCAATCCAATATTACAAGATGATCCTCAATTATTTATTTTACTAAACGTATCATTTTTTGGTTTTAAAAATTCAAGTAATCCAATTTTTTATATTATCTAGGATTCTACTACAAACTTTTATACTAATGATTCTAGTGTGTTCCATCCGTTTTTATGTGTTGTTCATGACTTTTATAGACAACTTGAAGTGAATGAAAATTTAATTTTTAATATTACATGGTTCCAAAATAAGTAAAATATGATAGATAATAATTAATAATCTAGTTTTGAACATTAAATTCATGAAAAATTATGATTTTGATGGGTATTATATAAGATAATTACATCCTATTATATACATGATATAAAATGGTTATTACTTCATCAAAAATTTATATATAATTTAATTTTTAGTCATCTAAGAATCTAATAATTTTCGTATCATGGTCATCAAAACATCCTATGTTTCAATCAATATAACATTGGTCAAATTATTGAACAAATCAACCCTTGATAAAATATCTTAGAGAAAGGATTTTTCAAAATTATGAGAACATGACCACATTATAAATAAAAAAATATAATGATAATGAATATTAAAAAAAATGAAAAATATAAATAATCTGTAGAATAATCAATTACTCATGTAATCACTCACCACTATGATGTATCCATATGAAATATTTGCTTATTAAGTATATATATCGACTGAAATATATAATATATTTTTAAAGACATGTAAAAAATCTTTACCAGTAACAAGTTAATCAATATAATAATCTCAATACAAAAAATGTATAATTCTCATTCACCATATGAGTAAAAAAACAAATTTCACTATAATTTCTAACAAAAAATAATTATCTTGATCGAAGATATATATTGATACGCTGGATTGTAATAATTAAATAATACATTACTTAAACATGGATAAATTAATGGATTTATTCATTTTCATATAGTTGATCCCATATGATTACCATTAAGTACTCAAAATACATAATCAACATAACATTAATAATACATTATTTTTTAAATTATACCATTAAAGTAACATTATAATCATTATAACATCAATCATAAATGATATAAAAGTTTATTATAGTCCATGTATATAATTTCATGGTCACATTACCTCATTAAATAATTTAAATGTTCAAGTATATATATATATACAGATAGATTAAAGTATAACTAACTTAATAAAATGAAATAAATAAATGTTTTTATACTAAAATCTATTCATAAAATATATATGATTAATCCTTCTCAAAAAATATCACAATGAAATCCTTTTCATGGTGGTCATTTAGTTTATGAATGACACCTGAATCGAAAATTCAATAACATATATATAAATTATTTACATAATATTTAATCACTCATATAGAAGAAATTATCATTTAATAAAGTTACTATAAAAACATTGAAATATCAAAATATTAAATAATAAAATTTAATCAATTAAAAAAAATTATATATAACAACATCTATGAATTACCAATATGTAAGAAAAATAAATAAAAATAGGCATATAAAAAATAAAAAAAATCAAATTTATTCCATACATGAAAGTAAAAATAAAAATGAGACTCCATTTACTATATATCTCCCCATTTTTAACAAAAATCTACATTATAACCCTTAAACATTAATATATAAATATATAAAAATTTATATTTTTTATGTGGGAATAAAAATACAGAATTGGATAATCCATAAAATCCTTAAGTATGTTAATAAGTGGAGACAACTAGTTTATCCATAAATGAAATTTATAAAACATAATTACAAAAAACACAATGATAAAACCATAATAATATATCTACACAAGTAGATAATGTTACATCCCCGAACCAGGAGCCACTAAACTGGTGCTCCGAGCCGGTTGGGTACATGACATTAAGCACGCCTCCACGTATGCCAAAGGATGCCGACTAGCAGCAGGGGTCTATGTGGTCAAGTGGGGAGACTATACCACCTCTTTAATAGAGTAATCCACAAGTGAAATAATCCAATAGAGGAAAAAATAATCAACAAACAATGAACATGTATAAAATTCATTTACATCAATAAAATATGTCATGTCATACTACAAGTGAAAAAGTGAACAAAATCCCAAAACAAGGACAACGGCCACAACCCCCAAAATTGTATAGACTCCCTATTTGGATCCTCCACCAAGTGCTACCCATGTCCACTCTCTATCTAGAAAGGACCATTTCCATTCTCTTGACCTGCAACCATGAAGTCTGCTCGGGTACCCAATGGCATCCCGAGTAGGGTGTGAGTACAACTCAGTAGGCCACCACCAACGGAGTCTACAAAATTTCCCCTCTCAACAGATAGTTCATTCAGAGTAATACAAATGATAATTTCCAAGTAATTATTTATTGTACCATTAAACAGTTTCGAGCCAAGCCATTTCCACTTCCATTACCATTCATTACACACCCATTATCACCATTTACCAATTCATCGCATTTCCATGTGTTAATAACATATAATATGATACATGGGTCTAAGGCCAACAATCACACGCATGAGGGTAAACACATCGTTATCATATCTCAATTGGAATAACCCCCTCATAGCAATCATATCCTCACCTCGAAGCCTCAGTCCGTGTGGATGCAACTGTTAAGAGAATAGACCGTCAGTCCCCTTTCTTAACCTGTGCATTTACGGTGGATATTAGAGCCTCAGTCATCACTAGACCCGTGGGCATAGATCCTCATGTCATACCCCACTCTACGAATCCATGTGCACAAGATTATATATAAGTAACCATCATCCATCAAAACCATTTCCCTTTGACAACACTATTCACGACAACCCACATGGGAATCGACAGCATACCTTAACCAATTAACACTTTACCATTTCACATCATTTAACCATTAACCCAATTCCCATGTGTTATGACTATCTAACTAAGAATTCAAAATTAAACCCATAATCTATCCCATTATGGTCTTTAATCAGTTTACACATTAACCCATTTAAATCATTCATCATTACTATAAATCAACCATTTTACCCATTCCATTTCAACCCTTAGGTTATTACTAGGTCAAGATTCATCACCTAACATTAATTCCATGATTAACCAATCATGCCAACACTTTTATCAAGGGCTCTACTATTCATTATAACAAGGTTACATGTTTAATATCAATCCCTAAATCTGATAAATACCGTCTCATTCCATGGATAGCCCCAATTAGGTCATGTATATCCCAAAACATCCCACAGGGATCGTGGGGGATCCCATTTTACATTTTAATCACCATTACTACCAAACATGCAAAGGTTATCCAAAACATAACCAAAAGATATCAAGAACACAAATAAACATGCACAAATACACAAATAACTATTGGATATCAATTGTAGACCACCTACCTCAAAAATGCTGCTGAACGCACTCTCAATCGAGTCCTTAGACCTCGATCTCACCAACCTTTAGTGATTCAACCTAAAACTCCCCCAAAAGGTAGGGTTTTAGGGCTTCATAATAAGAGGGAGAGAAGATACGAACACTGAACCAAAAAGAGAAGCAATGATGTGATTAGCCATACCCAGAGCTTCAATCTGCAACCAACAGAACCAAAAATGCCATAGAATCAAAGGATATCAGTCTCTTGGAGCCTTTGGGAGATTTTGTTCGTGCCTACGGTTGAGAGGGAGGAAATGAGAGGAAATCCCGAGTGGGTTTTTAAAGCCTGTAGTGGAAAACTTGTAATTGTTCCCATCTTTAAGTGGTCACACGTTTTGTCCACACAGTTCCGAAAAGTGTGCGCAAACTGTGTGCATGCCACTATCTGGTGGAGGAGGGGTCGCACAATTTTTCCACACAGTTTGGCAAACCATGCACAAACCCTAAACATGCTTCTGTCTGGAGGACGTATGGTCCCACGGTTTAGCCCAGTCAGGCCACATGGTTTCCTTGGCCATGCATAAGCCGTGTGCCCAGGCCTATTGCCCAGATATTCACTTCATCCAAGACTCAGGGCCCCTAGAACACCCCAATTCCTCTAACACATTCAGGAAAAATCTCTTGAAGCCCGAAACAAGGGACTTGACCAAATCATAACGAAAACATACCTTTCCATAAACTGGGATCTTATAATCTCCCCACCTTATAACGGCTTGTCCTCATGCTGAGTTCCCAATCCTCATTGCTCCACTAAAGAGAAGAGTTCGGGATACTATGTCCGCATATCCTATTCCATCTCCTAAGATTCATCCTGAACATTCCCATGCTGCCATAGTACTCTCACTAATGGCACAACCTTGCCTTGCAAGACCATTTCACTACGATCCACCACACAGATAAGATGCTCTTCAAAGGACTAATCAGCCTCATGCTCCACTTCTTCAACATCAACCATGTGATATGGGTCATGGTGTTACCACCGGTGTTGCGACACAAGAAACACATCATGATTCCCACCATACTATTGTGGAAGAGTCAATCGATAAGACTATGGTTCAATCCTCTCTACAATCTCAAAATTTCCTACATACCTGGGCTCCAATGTTCCCTGCCATTATATCTGACGGTGACACAACCTTGGAGACACCCAAAGGAACACATTATCACCCACCCCAACACAAGAGGTCTACGCCTCTGATATGCATATGACTTCTGCCTACTCTGAGCCGTATCCATCCACTTCCTGATCAAACTAACACTCTATGAAGTCTCCTCCACAAGACTTGGCCCCAAAAACTCGGATTCACCGGCCTCTAGACAACACAATGGAGAACTACATGGTCTCCCATAAATCACCTTAAACGGTTCCATCTGAATCATAGCATGTAAACTGTTGTTGTAGGAAAACTCAACCAACTATAGGTGTCTCTCCCAAGAACCACCAAGGTCCAAGACATAAGCTCTTAACATGTCCTCCAACAGATGTATCGTACGCTCCGACATCTCATCCGTTTGTGGGTGGAATTTCATACTAAAAATCACCTACATACCAAGCGCCTTCTGCAACCCTTTCCAGAAATGTGATTTGAGGTGCGGATCTCGTTCTGAAACTATGGTTCGCATAACACCTTGAAACCACACTATTTCCCAAACATACAACTCACCCAACTGGTGGCTGTATGGGTCTCCTAAATGAGTAAGAAATAATCCACATTCATTAACTGATCAACAACCACCAATATTGCATCATTCTTCCACGGCATCCTAAGATGACCCATGAAAAAATCCATTGTCATATCATCCCACATCCATTCCTGAATGGGAAATGGATACAACAAACCACCTAGGCTTTGATGCTCGTCCATCAATTGCTGAAGTAAGACATCGTGCCACAAAGACCACAACTTCCATCCTCATTCTAGGAAACCAAAAATGCCTTCATAGATCACAATACATATTGGTCGATCCAGGATGCACTACCCACTTTGATACCTGGAACTCACACATCAACTCTTCCCACACACCCTTTGGCACTACCACACGATCATGAACATGAAAAACACCATCTACACTGACGGCCCGACCATAAAGTAGCTCCCCACAAATTTATTTTTCCTTCATGATCAGACTATTAGGATCATCAAGATAACCTTAATTAACTCGACTCAAAAGCATTGAATCCATCGTTATGGAAGCAAGAATGACCTGATCATTCTTCTCCTGCACCTCCAGGTGCATCTCAGCAAACAATGAAATCACATTCCACTCGGTACTGAATTCTAGAAACACCTGATTTTGAACCATCCTTTTGAGAGCATCAGAAACATTGTTTCCCTTTCTTGGCATGTAATCTAATTCAAAGTCAAAAGTCTAGATATATTCAACCCATCTTCGCTTTTGAAGATTCAGATCCCGCTGTGAGAAGATGTACATTGAACTCTTATGGTCGGTAAACATGGTAAACTTTTCCCCCAATGGATAGTTCCTCCAACACTTCAAATCGTGCACTACTACAACCAACTCAAGGTCATTGTTGGAATAATTCAACTCATGGGGTATCAACTACCTTGACCCATAAGACACAACCCACTCATCCTGCATCAACAAAGCCCCACGTCTGATTCTGGATGCATCACAAAACACAATGTACTTCTTACCCAGCTCAGGTAAGATCATGATAGGTGCGGTCGTCAGGTTCTTCTTCAGCTCTTATAAGGTATTCTCACAAGCCATAGACTATTCGAACATGATTCCATTCTTGGTCAGGCCCTAAAGTGGAGTTTCCTAGTGAGAGTAATCTTGAATGAACATTCGGAAATACCTGGCCAATCCCAGGAAACTCCGACCATCAGAAACACACTTGGGCTGCTCCCAAGATACAACTGCCTGCACATTCTTTGGATCCACTGACACACCTTTCTCTAAGATGAGGTGACCTATGAATTGTACCTCACCTATCCAGAATTGACACATTGATATCATGCCGTATAGCTGATTCTATCATAGCGTACCCAGGATGATGTCAATTTGTTTGGAATGATCGTCGTGAGTTTTCGAGTACACTAAGATATCGTCAACAAAGAAAACCACAAACCGATCTAGATTGGGATGAAATATCTGGTTCATCAAATCCATATACAATGATGGTGTATTGGTCAAGACGAAATGCATTACAACAAACTCAAAAAACTAGTACCGACTCTGAAAATATATCTGCAGTATGCTAGAAGACCTCACAAACAACTAGTAATAAACCGGCCTCAGATCTATCGTATAAAACACCAAAGCACACCTCAACTGTTCAAACAGGTCATCAATTATAGGAATAGGGTACTGATTTTTCACCGTCATCTGACTCAACCTTCAATAGTCAACACATAGCCTTAACGAATCATCATACTTCTTTGAAAAAAGAACGAGAGATCGACAAGGAGACGTACTAGGATGGATAAACCCCTTACCCTCCAACTCCTCAATCTAATCCTTTAGTTCCTGGAGTTCTTTTGGGGCCATTCAGTATAAAGGAAAAGAAACTGGCTCTGATCTCGGCAATATTTCTATTGTGAACTCAACATCCCTCTCAGGGGGTAACCGTGAGAAATCCTCCGGAAAAACGTCCGGAAACTGATCCACCATAGGAGGGAAATTAATTTGTTCCCATACCTCATCATTATCAAGCATGATACCTACCACTTCAGTCGTGATTCCCTTCATCTATTGAAAAAACGGCCCTGTATGCCCTGCTCGAATATCCCTTTTTACACAGGGGACATAAGCGTCAACCTTATGCGACCTGAACAACAATCTGTGAAGATAATAGTATATATGTGACCTATACAACACCAAACAATCCGTTCCCATGATTAGGTCAATACCCGACATCTGAAGAATTAACATGTCCCACATAAAATGTTACCCACCATCTTCTAAGGCACATCCCATGCACTTCTTGATATGCTCAACCATCACCCCCAACGGAGTGTCAATTGACATCCCCCCACACACCCCCTCCACATGTTAAATAAGCGCTATCACAAGTTGAGCAGAGATAAAAGAGTTTGTGGAACCTGTGTCAAAAAAAACACTAGAAATAGTAGAAGCTACAAGGATCGATCCTCGAACAGTCGATGGTCCAGCCTCGCCATCACCCGGTGAAAACTGAACTTCCTGAATCTGACTTGCGACTCTACCTTGGGCTTCAACCTGAACGCCCTGTGCTGCACTGCCCTGCTGGCATGAACGATCTTGACTTGGAGTTCAACATCAGCTGCCCCTTCCAGTACAACTCATGGAACTCCAACTACATGCATGTTACGGGGCAACTGATCCCCTTCTCGTATCTGGTACCTGCCTTCCACCATTAAACATGACCACCTAATGAGGCTTCCTGCAGAACGACTGCACATGTCCCATTCGGCCGCGTGAAAGTCACTTTACTAGAGGTCGAGGAAACTGACCATGAATATGCCTCGGCCTACCACACTGATATCAGAACACATGATTTCCACTCTGAGAGGCTGACCCTCTCTTCCATCCAATTTTCACACTTCCGCCAGGCTGTGAGATCTCATGGAATCTCTTCCGACCCTCAGTTGATGCACTACTCATCTGCCCCACTATCACCACAAGCACACTACGTGATACTCCCTTTAGGATTCCTTTCGATATCAGTGCCTGATAAACGACCTCTGCGAACCTCTTCAAGCGGAAAATGTTTACTTGAGACCTAATCTCATGTCTCAGCCCATCTAGGAAATGCCTTGCTACTGCTACCTCATCCCCTGCTAACACTGGGACAAAGCATCTCAAGTCAGTTAAGAGAAAAGAATTGTCCATCACTGATAGTGATCCATGATTCAAGCTCATAAACATTAGAGCCCGCTCATGTCTCAAAGTCTATGGGTATAAATGCTCAAGAAACATTTCTTGAAACACCTTTGACGACATTTCCTCAGCCTTCTCGATCTAAGCCTGAATGTCCCACCAATGTCTATCCTGACCCCACAACATATAAGCGTCCAGCTTCACCTGCTTTTTGAAAAGGGTCCCTAGATGATTTAGTATTGTTTGGATAAACACTAACCAGAAATACGCTACTTCTGGTTCACCCCCTCCGTTGAAGGTCAGAGGGTGTTGCAGTTGGAACTCCCTGGTCAGCGCAAACATACTTGGTGCAACACTCCCTGGGTCCCAATCCATCATCTACATAAGGTGAGTCAAGATATCTCAGATCTGATCTTCTCTACCTTCATAGATCACCACATTTTCTTACTCCTCTAATGGAGGAATATTCTCAGCAACACCCTCTGATTGCCCAACTGGTAACCGATGTCGTGGTGGAATTTCTCTGCAATTCCAAGCACAAGATTTTGCATGTATACAGTAAACATTAATGAATCCATAAAAATATCATTACTACCTACAAAAACTCATTTCATTAACTAACCCAACAACATTTTCCAACTTTTTTCAAATATTATTACTCCATTAAACATCATTCACCCACCTCTTTTATTTCATTATTCTAATTATTTCTTGGTTTCATGAAATGCATGATGCACCCATCTTTCCTGCCTCACACACCCACCCCATGCATGTGTATAACACAATTATTGTAACCTATCTCCCTAGGTTCCTACAATGATTCCTGAATGATAATCCTTGTGTCGTTAAGGTCACGATCCAAATGTCATAAAATAATCACATCGAACAACATGTGCATCACCCAACGGTGAAATATCATCAACTGTCACATCACACAACCAAGAACATCATCTCCCACCCAGGGGGACTTGGGTTTCTCCTGTACCATGGTTAGTAACTCCCAAGAACGAGCTCATTACCAAGGCCCGACATGTCTACACACTTGGATATAAACCCCAAATAGAAAGACCTCAGAGTAGGAGAAGAAAGACATCCTCTGATACAACTTTGTAACGTCCCCGACCCGAGAGCCACAAAACTGGTGCCCTGAGAAGGTTGGTTACATGACCTTAAGAACTCCTCCCCATATGCCAAAGGCTGCCGAAAAGTAGCGGGAGTCTATATGGTGATGTGGGGAGAATATACCCTCTTTTTTATCATAGTAATCCACAAGAGAAATAAACCAATAGCGAAAACACTAATCAACAAGAATGGAACATGTATATCTTCCATTTCCATCAATAAAATATGTCATGACATACTACAAGTACAAAAGTGAACTAAATCCCAAAATGGGGACAACTACCAAAATCCCCAAAATGGTCCCGACTCCAAGTCTGGATCCTACAACAAGTTCTACCCATGTCCACTCTTTATCTTTCATGGACCCTTACCCTTCTCTTGACCTGCAACCATGAAGTCTGCTCAGGTACCCAATGGCGGCTCGAGCTGAGTGTGAGTACAAATCAATAGGCCACCATCAACGGTGTATAAATTTTATCCAGTCTCAATAGATCGTGCATGCAGGGGAATACGAATGGTAATTTCCATGTAATTATTTAAGGTACCATTAACCATTTTAGAGCCAAGCCATTGCCTCTTCCATTAGAATTCATTAAACACCCATTATCACCATTTTCAAATTCATCACATTTCCATGGGTTAATAACATACACTATGTTACATGGGTATAAGGCCAAAAATAACATGCAAGAGGGTAAAAGCATCGTTATCCTATATCATTCGTACTAACCCGCTCATAGCAACCATAACCTCACCTCGAATCCTCCGTCCGGGTGGATAAAACAGTTAAGAGAATAGACCCTCAGTACCCTTTCCTAACCCGTGCATTTAGGGTGGATATTAGAACCTCAGTCATCACTCAACCCATGGGTGTAGATCCTCATGTCATACCCCACTCTAAGAAGCCATGTGCACATGATTTTATAACCATCAACCATCCAAACCATTGCCCTTCAACAACAATATTCACAACAACCCACATGGGAATCCACATCTTACCTTAACCCATTAACACATTACCATTTCACATCATTTAACCATTCACCCAATTCCCGTGTGTTATGCCTATCTCACTAATAATTCAACATTAAACCCATAATCTATCCCATTATGGTCTTTAATCAGATTACACATTAACCCATTTAACCTGTTCATCATTCCCATGAATCAACCATTTAACCCATTCCACTTTAACCATTATGTTATTTCCAAGACTAGGTGCATCACATAACATATATTATCATTTCAACCAATCGAGCCATCACATTAATCAAGGGATATACAATTCATTACAACAAGATCAGTTGTTTAATATCAATCCCTAAATCTGAGAAATGTCAGCTCATCCCATGGATGTCCCTAATTAAGTCAAGTCTGTCCCAACACATCCCACGGGGATCGTGAGGGTTCCCATTCTCCATTTTTAACACCATTATTAGAAAAGATGCCATGGTTATCCAAAACATAAACAAAGTAAAGCAAGAACACAACTTAACATGCACAGATACCCAAATATCTACGGGATATAACATGTAGACTACCTACCTCGAAACCACAGTTGAGAACACTCTTAATCGATTCCTTAGACCACTATCCATCCAGAATTTTTATGTTCAACCTAAAAATCACCCACACATTAGTGTTTTAGGGAATCAGATCGAGAGGGAGAGAAGATACAAACCCTAAAACAAAAAGAGATGCAAGGATGGGATTAGCCTTACCTGGAGCTGCGGTCTACAAACAACAACACCATAAACACATTTGAATCAAAGTATATATGTCTCTTCGATCCTAATGGCGATTTGGTTCGTGTATATGGTGGAGAGGGAGAAAATGAGAGTAAATCCCGAGTGGGGTTTTAAAGCCCGAAGGGGAGTACTTGTAATTCATTCCAACCTTATGTGGCCACATGTATTGTCTGAACATTTTGGAAAACCGGGCGCAAACTGTCCACATGCCACTATCCAGAGGAGGATTGGTCGCACTATTTAGCTGCATGGTTTGGAAAACCGTTTGTAAACCGTGTGCATGGTTCTGTCCGGAGGAGGTAGGGTTGCACGGTTTATCCTGGGCAGGCCGCACTGTTTTCCTGGTCGTGCGCAGGCCGTGCGTCCTGGCCTATTGCCCATATTTTCATTTCATATGTGCCTCGAGCCCCCAGAACACCCCCAAGGCCTCACACACTTTTATTAAACATCCCATGAAGCCCGAAACATGGGATTCAACCAAAACATAACAAAAAAATACCTTTCCAAAAACCAGGATCTTACAGTTAACATTGAAAAAATTCCACAATATAAATTATTGATATACTTATATTTCTCAAAATATATTATAAGAATATGGTCCAATCTCATAATTCATCATCATTCATGTATAAAAAGCTCCAAACATCTATAATCTTGACTATATAATTTAGTAAAAATATTAACATATATCAAACCATCAATTTGACATGATCTGTTATATAGAAACAAAATTGTCATTTTATTATAAATCCTTAAATCATGTTTCAGAAGAAGGCCATGTTTTTTTTGATGTGTGACATTTTCCTAAACTTCTAAAATAATATATAATAATAAAATATCAAACACATAAAGACATATGCCTATAATACCCTAGGTTATCAATCTTTACATATTTTTTACCTTAATGATTTTGATTGATTCTCATATACAAATAAATATAATCTATTACATCATTATCACTATATTAAAAGACCAATCAGAACTCAAATATTACACATAAAATCTATTCACACCACCCTCCATAATTTTCATTATTAGTATTGGGATTAGGTATAAATAACTATATATACATCATAAATCTTAATTTATATATCCTCAAAATCTCAACAATGTAACATCCATTAATCTATTTTATACTGAAATCATGTAACCAACCATGATTGTTTTTTAAAATATATCAATGAATTATGACCCATTCCTCTAATTTTCCAGTAAATTCAATATATAAACATCAAAATATTTTAGATTTATTTAAAAAGAGAAATAAAAATCATAATTCCATCTATTTATCTATGAACACCCATTTACAAAAAAAATGGAAAAAGTATTCACAAAAGGAAATTTTAAAAAAAACCATGATAAAAATAACAAGTTTGTTTCAATATATTTATGTAGTAGACATTTTTTAAAATGATTAATTCATATCATTATGAATACTATGAATTTCGAATCAAAGACACACCAAAGGAATGATTTTTTAAGAGGAAATTTTCATGTGAAATGACATTTATAACATATTGAATTACACTATTCCATTAAGATAAACGGATGCATTTTAATATAAAAGATATAAATTTGAGAGTCCATGGATAATACTATCCAAAATTCACTTTGTATAATTCCTCAACCCATAATATTATTAACCAAAAGTGAAAAAAAAATTATTAAATACATTGTTAAAAACAGTATTCATTATATAATATTGATCAAATCATATTTATTATTATTTATATCATCCTTGGGGAAAAAATAATATTCGAAAATATATAAAAAGATATTCAATAATAATTTAATTTTTTAAAAAAACATTCACTATAAAATTTCATTATAATAAATTAAATTCCAATTACACAAAGATGAATCATTACTTATTTCATATAAATTTAAATTTTGAATATACGGGGACACCATCCTCAACCTTGGTGATGGATAATAATCATTATATTTTCATTATATAGTAATAATATTTTTAATATCCCACTATATCAAAATAATGGACACAAAATTTAATATATAGAAAATAGTTTAAATGAATTGATGTTTATAAATGGATTTTACTACCCCTATTTATTAATATATGATCTAGAAATATTTTACATTATTTTTGGAAAAAATTAATTCAACTCATACAACTATTTTTAAAATATTATTATTTTCATTTTCCCTAAGAATGGAATATATACAATATATTATATTGGGATATTATTCTTTCATTCCCTACTTTCATTACATATTAATCATAATTATAGAAGATAATATTAATTTATAAAAAATAAATCTATTATGAAATTACATATATAAATATAATATAATATCAATATATAAATAATAAAAATATATAATTATCTATAATGATTCATATATTAATTTATATCACACCAATAAGTAAAAACATATTTTTCAATTAATGATAAAACCAAAATATAAATTTAGTTTTTGAAATTAAATTATAATTACGATTTTATCATTTATATAATTATTAATCTAAATATTTGAATCCCCATATATATCAATATTATTATTATTTGACTATATTTAAAGGATTTTATAGAATACAACCCCTGTAAATGTTATATATATATAATTTGAACACACTTGTTAGTGGGAGAAAAGGATCATGGGAAATTCATTTCGTTTCATTAATACACTTCGATAAATCCTGCATATAATGGGGTTTACACATGTGTTTTGGTTGAATTTATTTAATTTGTTGGACTATAATTTTTTTATTTCTTGGATCAAGATGATTATTTTCATAGTAGATATATATTTTATTGACTAGGGACACTGATTTATTTTAAGCCATTACATTAGATTTAGTTTAACATTTTTTTCAATTTTTTTAATAATTATTTTTGATGAAAAATTATTTTTATATATTCTTAATAAATTAAAACATTTTATATATTAATATTCAATGATTTTATTTACTTTTATGTACATGGATATTGTGATGTTTAATGGTGACTGGAAGTATTTTTTCCCTAGCTATCATGTCCAATTATGAACAAATCATGTCACATTCTTATTATAATATAATATGTATCATTTTATATTGGTTATCATGTAACTAATATCTTAATGTATAAGGTAACACCCTCAATAAAAGTCAAATTATGCTAGTATTGATTTTAGCGATTCATAGAAATATTATTAAAGAATGGGTATATTTTATTGGGTTATAGCACTATTGAATCAACATTTACCATATATTCATTATTATCCAAAACCCCAGTACTCCCAAAATTGTGGAATTCACTATCTCATTAAATATATTTTTTAAACATAAATATGTCATCTATAAACTTTATTATAAAATTATCCTTTATAACTCTAATAGAAACACATGCCCTATTTTCATACACGTATTATTATACATATACCTTTATGATATTTTGTGATTTATAAATTTAATTTTTACTATTAGTTAGAATAAAATGATATAATAATATTCTGATTATTGTTATAATTGTTTTTCACATTATCATTTAAATGAGATTTAAAATTTTCATATTATTTTTATTAAAAAATTATTTGTTAGTTCACATTATTATATGAAATGAAAGTAAATCATGTAAATATAAAAAATGATTAAATATTTTCACCACAAATATTGAGTCCAATATAAGGATGAATAATATTTTTACTTTTTTTCTCACGTGAAAGAAAAATGTTTTCTATTTTATTTATTTATAAGTACTCCATCTCTCTACAATATGATTTCCATTACTCTGATTTTGTTTCTCAATTTCTTAGAAAATATTTTACACTATAAATTAATGAATATTAAATTAATAAATAAAATTAATCAAAAATTATTTTATTATTGAATAAAACTCATTGACGAGAGCATATTTTTATTTTACTTGAAAAACATCTTCTTCATTAAAAAATAATAATATTTAATATAAAATTTTATCCTCATCTTTCTCCCCTCCCCATATCTCTAATTATATTGTGTGTTTGTGTGGGTGATTGAGTGACTATCTCTAGAAAAATTAATACATTAACTGTACAAATATTGATGAAAATTTTGGACATGTGGTGGTCAATGTTCACATTTCACCTTTTTAATTTATATAAAATATCACATTTTTCATAACATAATATGATATAATTTTCTTACATTATCTTCAATATTAATCCTCAACAATATTAATAAGAATAATTTTTTTGATAAAGATAAAGTGATTTTATAATTTTGACACACCATAATGGATTTTGTATCCATTATTTAATTTTAATCATCCAAGTCCCATATAATCATAATTGTGTTTTAGATAATAAAATAAAGAACATATCATCCTTAAAACAAATAAAAAAATTCATGTCAAATATTTAGATTCAACCCATTCATTATCCATTATATAATAAATTTGAAAAGGATTAAGAAGGATGTGATAATTCTTCTAGAATAGAATTTGTTCCTGATACAATTAAAGGATATAGATTCTAAAACATTTACTGATTTATTAAATTGATATTATAACTTATATTGGTATTTTATCCTAAAATCTATTTCTTATAATCGCATTTACACAAATAGATTTTTGAACTGAAAATTTACATCATTTGTCTCTATATTATATTGATTGTTATATTTTTCCTCCTAAAATATGGTACTCAAGGGAACTCTCAATCATTGTAACTATTTCAAACATGTTTTAACTCTTCATTTAACTATATTAATTTTTATGTTATCCTAGTCGGGTCATAAAATTCATTATTTCATTATTTATATAATATAAATTCAATAATATTTAGTAAATAAATAATAAATTCAACATGAACAATGTTTATTATATATATTGTACAAAAATCATATTATCAACCAAATTGATTTCTAAATAACAAAAAAAAATCAATAACTTTTGGATGTTTATTAGAATAACTTAATTTAATCAATGATATTTCGCTATTCCCAAAATTTTCCAAACATTTCAAAAAAATAACCATATTATTTGGTATTCATTGTAGTATTTAGTGTTATAAAAATTCACATGTTAGTCTCAAAATTTATCTATTTTTAAATTGATAATGTATCATAATACATTAGGTGTTTTCTGATTGAAATCATATCTTAGTACTTGTGATGATACCCACATGGATGTTCCATTCTTATAATCATAAAAAACACTTGATTATTCTACATAAGATATAAAAATCCTTATATTTTAATATATGTTAGTTTGGTTATGTGGACATTGTTAGAAATAGTGTCACAGTATTAAGTAGCACATTATTTCTCATTACAATAATAATTTTATATCACATTTTTTTTTGGGGGAATTTTATAGTGTTACACTTATTATACTTTATATAACATTATGTTATATCATCAAATATAAAAGTATGTAGTAGGAATCAATTTAATATATGATAATTTGTCTTACTTAATATTTTTTCAATCAAAATACTTATTTATGTTGTTTTGTTTGATAGTGTTTCATAATTACTATTTTTTGAATAATTTTATTTTATTATTCTAATTGATATATATGTATACTTCATGGATGATTAAAATTATAACACAAAAAAAATGTTAAATTTTTTCTCATTACAATAGAATTTTTTTAATATCATTTTCCTTGAGATTTTTACAACCCTATAGATTTCATTTAAGCTCGATTAGAACATATGTTTCCTGTCAAAAATAATATATTATTGATGTTTTTAATATATTTAATTCTAACTATGATGATGGAGACCTGATTAATATGATTTGGAAATTAAAAAATAATACCTAGGGACACAAATATTAATAGGTTTAACATAATAAATAATAAACTTATATAATATGGACTTGTTATACCACAAAGTATCTTTGAAAAAACCATTCAAGATGACATTTTAATTAAGTGTTTCAAGGAAAATATGGTTTTTATGTAAGATAAATGGTGATGTTTGATCCATGTATCCAAAAAAATTTAATAGGGTTTAAGGAAATCTTGTTTTTATTATATTCATTGAAAAAATAATTTATTTTTTTGAAACATAATGTTTTCAATAAATTTTTTTTATAGTAAATGAAAATGTTAATAATATTTCTATAATTGTATATCCTATAATTATAAATCACTAAATTCATTGAACATCAAGTAAATTATATATAAATTAGTTCAATAATAATAATTCAATTTTTTATCTAATAAACACTAGCTTCATTCATTCAATCCTTGAAAGAATATGGGAATTTTAATTTTTTTTAATTATTTATGCTTAATATTTTTTAAAATTGTGAAATAAATCATTACCCAATATCAGATCCTTAAGCTATGAAACATCTTCTATATTTATAAACCAACCTATATATATATTTGAGAAATAAAACATAAATTAATGTTACATAAATTATGTTACAATGATTTATTACACCATTATTCATCACATATCATTTATTTCAAACATAAAATTAAACTGAAAATGGATTATTATTATTTATTTTATATACATTATATCAGAAATCTATAATGTAATTTAACACAAATATATAATAAATATTTTCAAATGGACATTCTATCCTAATAAATGAGTCATTTAACAATCTCTTAATAACAATTTGTGTTTTTCATGTTATCCACCTATATTCTCACATGAATATGAAAAATATATTCTATGATGATTTCTAATAAAAGAAAATTTCATTTAGTAAAAAATGGTAAATATATTTTAATTGAATTATTTATTTTCATATACTATTAATATCATTTTAACATAGACATGTATTTTTAATATAACCTTTTCATTATCAAAAGAAAACTTAAAATTCTATAATGATTTTAAAAAACACACGCACATTAACTATTTACAAAAATTATACCATTTTTTCTTCATGGTTGATTAGCCATGGTATAAGAACATTATGTAATCTTTATTTTTGGTTTTTCAATCATGATAATAGTTCACCAGAAGAATAATGAATTTTTTGTTATGGGGAGCAGGTTAGTAATGTTATAACAAGTTGTATGTTTTAGAATTATTTACATTCATCATAATTAATTCATAGCTATAATTTCTATTGGAAAGTACAATACAAAAGATACATTTATTGAGATGTTTGGGGAGTATTGAATTTGGGATTTCAATAGAGTCTATAAGTTGACTTATATCATTTGTTGGAGGTGCATATGGTATAATTACATTTTATTTGTTGGGCCCTATTGGAAAAATATTTTTGAGAATTTATTATCAATTAATTTTTTAAAATGTTTGGATGTTGTCGAACAGTCAATCATTAATTCATGATACATGTTTTATCTCATTAATGGTTCTTCGATTCACTCACAAATATTAATTATCCTCTATGTTTTCTCGATAGGCTACCCAATTATAAAAAATACATTTGGGTCTTGACTAATTATAGTAATAAAACCCTTAATATTATATATATATATATATATATATTCAATATATTTTCACCATTAATGTACAAAATCCAAATCCTATATTTATTAGGTATTTTCATAAGAATATATGATATTAATTAATTGTTCTAGTGGAAAAATCATCTCATAGTTAAGATTCATTATTCTTGCATATGAGATCTCTCATTTGTATTTATATTCTGTTCAAAATTATTCAATATTTTAAATTCCCATAATACGTAGTTCTAAAATATATTTATACATATTATTCAACCCATTCATTATAATGATCCTACACTAATTTATTTTTCTTAAACTCATATAAGTTTATTAGAATCCTTATGATTATTTAATTTTTATAATTTATTTGATAATATGATTATTTCACATAAATTCTTATTTAAATATCTATTACTAAAAAATATATAAAATAATAATGAAATAATAACTTCAAATTCCTCATAATTGTGTTGATCAATCTTTATAAAAAATTATAATTATGGTAAAATTATAATATATCTAAATTAAATAATTATTATCAAATTAATTATATGGATTCAATTTTTAATTATTTTTTAACATAATTTTAAATTATTAAAAAAATGAGTAATATGAGAAGAACCGATCATGTAAACAAATATTTCATAATTAGAAAATTTAAATAAACTAAAATTGAGAGTTAATATATATATAAAAATTTCATTTTTACAAAATGATCATGGATTTCATAGTCTAATAACAATTAATAAATTATTTGTATAAAATCATTGTAACTTATGAAAATTATTTTGTATTCCTAAAACATTAATTTGAACTCTTGGTTGTTTCTTATTTCACCATGAGTTTTTTAGACAATTAATACCCAATGATTTTATACATCAATAAAATGGACACTAAAATCTAATATTTCATTACATTATAGAAAACATTATAAATCATCATGAAAATTCATGTTTCCAATATTCATGGAATTTCATATAAATTCATATTTTCATAATACCATTAAACTAAGACATAGAAAAAACTATTATCTTCCATTAAATTTTCCATATATTCAGTTTTCAATTCACTCTCATTTCTTTAAATGATGTATATTGAAATGTGGTTATATTTCGAGCCATGGGTTTCCCTCCAACATCAACATGATGATTTTCATCCACAAGGAATTAATTTTTTATTTGTAAAAAACATCAACATTAATAAAATAATCTTCGTGTAAAATTTATCCTTAGAAATGTCATAAAATAAAAAATTTCTATTTTTATTCATTTATATAGTTATTTTATTTCTCTATTTTTAAATGGAAAAAATTATTTTATATGATTCATAAAACATGAAATTATATAATAAATATGTGAAAATAAATTGTATGTCATCCTCCTTATAGTAGTATCAAATTCACATAATAAATTTCAAATATTTAATTCAATTCCTAATGGATCATTAAATATAAATGACAAAAATATAACAAAAACATAAAATCGATAGAATTTTAGGATCAATAAATTCCTCATTTCTATTAATTGGGAAAATATAAAAAAGTAAAGATTACCAAATTTCAATGCATTGGAATATTAATAAGATCAAAAATATAAAATCATAGAGTTTATGAAAAATTATTAAATATTGAATAAAATGTTTGAAAAAATTCAATATAGATTAATGAAAATAAAAAATTAATTTCTTTTATTAAAGAAAAACAAACACCCATTCTATGATGTCACTTTCAAATTGGACCACCATAAATATTTTTTTTTTCATATCACCTTTACTGAAAATGTTTGAAACCAACAGAATCCTAAAATCAAAAAAGTCAAACATCATAAAAAATATACATCCACACCCAGAATAATATAAATAAAATATAATTATTTACCTTTAATAGTTTTCATTTTATAGGGGAATCCTCTATATATTGATATTTTTTAATGAGGCTCGAAATTATAAAATACATCTTTTCCAAAGTCTACACATTTTCTTCTTGGCTTGATTCCCCTTGTTTTAACCAAATATCAAAATAATGTTATTCTTATCAATAAATGAAGTTTTAGCTTCATTTAATTTGACTCACATCATTCATTAAAACATACCGTGTGAATCCTCTTTTGAGACGTTGATCATGAAAGTATCATCCAACATTTACTAATTAATATAAATTAGTAGTTCCTAGGTTTTATCTGGTTGACCATATTATGTATCCAACTTTATTGAATCAATGGTTATTTATTGTTCTATCTATGATCCAATCATCGCATAGACTACTGCATCCTCATGTATAATTGATTTCTTATGCTTACTCATTGGGCTTTCAATGTCAACATTAAATAACTTTTGGGGTTTTTTACCATTCGTATAAGACCTTGGGACTCAAGTACTTTGAAAATTTGAATAGTCCTCCCTTCTCCATGGATTCATCTTATGATGGGTAAGCCCATATAAATACATAATGGTATCCATTCTGACATTTTAACGGTACTGAATGAATTTTTCCTCAAGGTTCACTTACATGGACATAGGAGTCACTGATTCAGATAAATAAATATTTTCCACATATTGGAAAATCAACCGGCCTTTTTATGGTTTATTTTATTAAAACCCTTCTTATTCATCATTATAATATTCTATCGGAATAGGGGAATCATCTCCCAAAAATGAACAATAGAATATGGTATCAACAACTAGTGAGGTATAATGTTGACATGTCTCAGTGATTAAATGATATTATAATTACCTTTCTGGGAATGACATTTTCATAGGCTTCGTCCTAGCACCCTTTTAAGAAAACCCCCCCTGTAATACATTTCACTAGCTTTTGGTACTATATGATCTGACCTCACTTAGTTCCTTAATCAATATCTCTTGATATGGGATGCAACCATGTCTGATTACATCAGAAAATTTTGGAAATTTCCATGAAACTTTCCTCAGGACCTCTAACATCCTTCTTTCTCCCTTAAAGAACATTGAACCAGTAGTAAATGATTCATCCATTTGTTGAATCATTGAAAAACGTAGTTATTTTTTCTATCCTACAATGTTAACGTAATATCACAATATATCCCCTCAGGTGGATCCTTAAACACCACATAGTTATATGTAATTTCTCATAGTTCCATTTCCTTGTTATGGGGTGGATGGTACGGAATATTTCACTAATCACCATAAACTCCCTATTCCCCTAGGTATTGATGCCTGCTTAGTCTATATGTTATCCCCCAGGCCATGCTTCAATCGATCAAATATATTTGTATTCTTCTAGTCATTCTTATCTATTTCCACTTTCAGAGTGAGTTTATTACGAACAAATCGTCTACATCTCGCATGATCAAATTTTTGTATTAAAAAATCATCCAAACCTAGTTTTAGATGAATTTACATATTCTTGATTCCTCAACAAACATGGTAATCCAGGTGGTGATGTCTACTAAATAATGAGCACAAATCAATAACGTAATCAAAGTCAACTAATTGTTCACTTTTTAATTCTTGTCCAATCACTATCAAAATAAACTCAAATAGTTGCATTAATACATAAACATAAACACAATTGAAAAAATAATAATTTGGTCACTATCAAATGATATTTGGATTTATGAACATATAAATCATCCTACCATGTTTTCAAACAAATGAATAATTGAAGGGTTTTGAAATTACAAAGGATGTTTACAGAAGCATATATAGGTCATGAAATATGGTTTATCCCGATACATATAATGTTAATAAAACCATATAAATAGATATAAAAAATAAAAAACACATTTATGAGGATCCCTAGACCATGTAAAATTCACTTCTTCTTCAAATTCGAAAGGAATCATAAAATCGAATATGTCTAGGACAACAACAATCAAAAATGTTTGTAGCCCCAATGTTCCAAAAATGAACCTTTCAAAATACTCCACCAAAGGACATTTATTTATAAATAGAGTCACCAGAGTTAGATATAAGAGATTCAAAGCCTCTGTGAACTCTAATTAATATAATGAGAGATGAGGCACATTAAGTTCGAGATCTTGAACCATCAGGTTTTAAAAAATATCTAGTAGAATAGGGAGAAAATTTGTGCTATAAAAAGAAATAAATGGGTTCTTCTACATATCTAATATTGGTGGGACTACACCATTATCCTTCCTCCCACTAGATAAGGGGGAGGGGATCTCATCCTTCTCTATTTATGAATATGGAATCCCTAGCCAAGGGGAGATTGTTTGAATACGAATCTCATAATCACTTTCATATTGAATATTTAAATATTCACCTATCACTTATCTATTGTAATTCGATTTATCCATCTTATTTTGGGTAGTAAATATTATTTAATCAAAATTTATATATTTTTATTCCTTTTTTATCAATATCACAAAAATTAATACCTCAAAGGTACATGAACTACAAAATAAAGTTATAAGTTTCCAAAAAAATAGTGCAGTAGGTAAATAATGGATGTGTTTCTTTATTCTAGCTAGTACAAATATTGTTTGAACTCTATGGTCCAATTTATACATCTAATATACATGTTTTATCTTTTCATTTATTATCATATTTTTAACTATATCTATATTTTGTAAATAATCGTACATGAAAAAAGGTTACTCCATCTATTAAATAATGAAATAATTTTTTTCCCATATTATATGTTACACATATTTGACGAAATATGTTTTTTATATGATTTATAGTTATATATTTATAAACAAATAAAGATATTCATATGAAATAAATATTAAAAAAATTTATCTCTTGATTCTTCTAAAAATATATTATGGGTTTCTGTGAAATAAATATATCCACTGTTGATATTTTTTTTATTAATAATCAAATTGTATTAATTTCTTATAACGAAATATATTAAAATCTTTTTAAAATATTAAGAAATTTTTGATATGAACTAATGTACATAAATTTTACCGACCAAATTCATATCCGTGAAGGATATAAACATCTAATCATCATTTATATCATAGAATAATATTTGTTCCATCATGGTACTAGCATGTCAATATATGATGATTATTTCCATTAATGTATTCTATTTGGATCACATTGGTATATTTCTTTTATGTTTGTGGTCTGCTTATTTTATGTTAAATATACTATCAAATTTAGTATACCTCCCAAATATATTTCAATAGTATATTCCATTTATTTATTTTTCATGATAATAATTCTTGGGATAAGTTGTAGTTATAATTATTATTTTCATATAAATTTTAAATTATCCAAATTTTCTCATTTAAAACACCCTCAATTATATATATTTCCTAAAAAATAAACGACATTTTTTTCTTCATCATGTAAATATAGTTAAAAATAATCTTTCAAATTAGAAATTTTTAGAACAATGATGTCTTCATAACTAAAAACGCTATCAAATATTATGATATAAATTAAAAGAATATTGTAAATAAACATTAAATTAGATAATATATTTATATCTTTAAAAATAATCTTGACAATGATGTTTTGATATATTTATTTGAAATTTAACACAATTTGTTTAAATATATATATGTGAGAGTATCATTCTCTTGGAACTTATATTGGACCATCCAACTTATTTTGATGTTTATAAAATATTATACAATAAATTATATAATAAAATATATTAATTATATTAATTTATCCCACACCATGAATAATATCTATATGGCCAAATGATTTGAAATTCATTTGGTAGATTTCAATATTTCATATTGTATATATTATTATAATAATTAACATACCCATGTCGCTAAAATATGTCAAAATTTATTAGAAAATTATAATCCATCAATTTTTGAGTAACTCATTCACATGAATCATTATTTGAGATAAATTAATTATAGATATTAATTTTTATCATCTTATACAACCCATTTGTTTTAGATATCCTTAAATTATATTACTGTTTTAACAAGATCACATTTAATGTTTTTTTTATTAAGAATTGTGTTCATATAAATGACCATGCATTCTTCCCTGTATTAATAGTATAGAATTTATAAGAAATATTTTTCAGAATTATATATTCTTATTTTATTAATTAATTTTAATTTAAATAGTATAAAATGTTTCTGAAAATTTGTTTTCATTCATAAAGGATGTTATTATTTAATGTTTTAACTTTTCATTGAAATTCGACCCCAATATTCCACTCCATAATCTATTCCATAACCAAAATAATTGATATTTATTTTCTACAGAGTTTTTCCACTGACATGTTCATTCCCATTATATTATAATATTTTCTTCATAAATAATTCACTTATTTTAAAAAATATAGTAAATAAATTTATATATAACAAAAAATTTCAAAAAAATATCAATGATGGGCCTCTAATAAAAAATATCCCAAACAATTTATTTTTTTTCATTAATACCAAAAAATACTCATATTTCACTGATTTATAGAATTTAATTTTTTATTTACATACCTATGAAATACATATTCAACTCATTATATTTAAAATAAAATAAAACTCATGATCCATTAAATGTTGAAAAAAAAAACATATATATTTATGTGTAAACTACAACACGATCAATATTATTGAAAAAAAAATTGATTCATTTTTTCATTTGAAATAAATCTTTTAATATTAATGTTAAAATAATTTATTCCCCTTATTTTAAGTTTTTTAGAGATCCCACATGATTAAATCATGATTAATTTTTCCATTCTTCTCAGGATATCAATTGAACATGTCTTGTATTAACATTAAACCATTATAAGTTATCAAAGAGATAATATTTAGTTTATAATTAATCTTATACATAAATAAATATCATTTTATAGAATAAAAAAAATTTATAACCAAATTAAATTATTCAATCTATTTTCATAAAATCATAATTGTATAGAATAAATTAAATTTCTACCCCATAATTCCGATAATGATTTTACCTATACATATCAACACAAAAAAATATAATAAAATTAGATCATTTATCGTCATTGATTGGTATTTTATACTCTATAAATTCTTTTATCACATTCTTCCATAACAATATTATTGAATTAAATGGGTTTGAAATGTAAAATTGACCATATAATGGAAAATTATTGACTATGGAATTATTTTATTATTATTTTATATGCATTGAAATTTCTATTAAAAGTGACTTTTTTGTTCTTAATCAATTGATGTTATTGGTGAAATTTTTAATATATCAGTTATAAATATTTTATTCATTAATGACTTTCAATCTAAAATTTCAATGGTGATTGATTTATAATTCTATGGGTTATATTTGGAATGATGGTGAAAATATGGAAAACTGTAGAATTGATAAAAACTTTTTGGGATCAACCTCATAACCATTTCAAACAAAAGCTCTAATAAATTTCACTTCTAATAATATATTTTGGTTACATTGATCACCATGATAGAACAAACATATTATGGATCGACCTTGAAACCAATTGCAATGCATTCAAGTGAAAATAAAAAGTGTATGTGATTTATGTGAATTTTTGAGTTTTAATTGACTAGAAGAAAAAAATCTATGTGACCAAAACTAAAAAAAACTATCAATAGTTGAGTTACATACAATACGAAAACAAAAGGGGGTGTTTTTGAAATACATCCCATGGTTGATCATCTTGATCATTCAATCACCTATTCTCATCCAAACCACATAATTGTTTATAATTTTTTCTACTATAATCATGACACCATTTTAAGAGTCAAACAAACCAAAAATGAACCACCACCATAGAGTATAATTTCAGTGGGATGATTCTCACTTTCCACCATTAAATATTCAACAAACTTCCAGTGAATAGGTTATTAGCCCTGTGAAAATTCACTATTCTCCTTGGGAACATGACGTCCATTTGAAGAAGACCTCGGCAGATTCTTCAACCTCGGTTCCTCAAGTCGGACCGGAGACCGTGTTGCAAGATGATTTGGGGATTGGCGCGTAGCGCGGTGCTCCGCGGCATCAGGATGGTGTTGTGGCAGCTCCCCCTACTGTGATACATGATTTTGGTAATGGTGTGGTGCGGGCCAAAAATTCCAGGTTGAAGAAAGATGGAACTGGTTCGTTGGCCTTGTTCACGGACTCATGTCCGAGAAGAATTCTTCGTAAGGGTTCTTCGGCTCATGTTGAAGCTAACCCTGCCGCGCTTGCAGAGCGAATGTCAATGAGTAAAAATTCATTGATTGAGCGTATTTTTCTTCCTAAAGGTGCTAAGCCATGGAAGATTGATGACCCGACTTGCAGAATTTCGAATTTGTTGGGATTTTCTAACTGGAAGTGTGTTTCTCTTGGTCGAGGATTTTTTCATTGTCGTTTTTTGTCTACTGATTGGAAGCTTCGGGCATGGAGCATTGGAACCTTGTTTCTGAAACCTAGATGGTTGAATTTTCATGAATGGTCTATGGATTTTAATATCTCACATGCACGAAATGCATTGTCACAACTTTTGATTCGTCTGCATGGTCTCAAATGGGTCCTCTAGCATCCCAAAATTCTGCATGATATTGGAATGGCAATTGGGACTCCCATTCGGATTGACAAAGAAACTAAGGATGTTCGGTTTGGTCATTTTGTTAGGATGTTGGTGGAGGTTGATCATAATTCTACTTTTATTGACAAGGTAACTCCTTCCACCCCTTCTGATAACATTCAAATTGACGTTGAGTATGAAAAAAGCCCTTTTTCTGCAATGTATGTATGGCTGTTGGACACTCTTTAGATTTATGACGGAAGAATATGTCTTGTGAGAAATGTGGTGTGAGAGGACATTCAATAGCCCTCTGTCGCAGGAAGTCCAACCGGAAGGATTCGATGTTTCCAAAGTCTACTGCTCATGATGGTGATGCAATTCTAAAGCCAGCTCCTGATCATGGTAAAGGTCTTCTTTTTGATGAATCTCCGAAGGAGGCTCATAGTGGACATTCTAATACTCGATCTGATTTGGCTAAAAAGTTTCCTCTAGTTGAGGACATTCCTATACGGACTCCAGAACGGGTGATCCCTGATTGTCACCAGGTTGATGTCACTAATCAGGGTGAGGTACAACTACATGTTGATTATCAACATGAAATCCAGAAGCATTTTCAGTTATCTGAGTTACCTGAGAAATGGGGGAACATTTATGAATATGAACAGGGGAAGGTGCGTACCCCGATCAGGGTCTCGGGAAACGGTGGTCACGCCTCTTATAAGGATGCAATATTGAGTGACAAGCCAAAGACAACTGAAAGTGAGGGTCCTCCCTTTAAGAGGAGACCAGGTAAGGATTATTCTAATGTACCTAGGACTATGTCTACCAGATCGTCGTCTAAGGTGTCAAGGAAAGAGGATTTGGATATCTTGAAAATCCTCAATAGGGACAAGTCTCAATCTGAGTGGGAGACTGCTGGTGATTCTGATTATGGAAATGACATGTCTTTTTATGATCTCTAGACTTGCTCTTGGTGGATGAGGGCATGTCCGTTGTTTGACCTCATCCGCCGCTCTGTTGTCCTTTTTCTTTCTCTTAATAAATGGTCCGAAGCTTTGCCTTTTAAAAAAATTATATTGTTGATTCCTTCGAGGGATGCCTAAATTCAAGGTGCAGCCATTAAAGAAAAATCCCTTAAAATAATTTGAGTACACTAACATAGCTCATGAATCTACACACATTATTTCTCAATAGAGGATAATATTTTAACTCCTATACATTATGTTCAATAAATTTAGTAAAATAATTTTCCAAGAAGGATTTTATGTTTGTATTCTCAAAATAATGTATACCATAATAATTTTCATAGGGAAGAAATAAGAGAAATTGAAATGGGAATGAAAATTGATGACAGAATCAGGCAGAAATGACTGGATAGAAAAGAAATAATTTTTTTAGGGGAGATGATTTGAAATATGTGAATTCTTATTTAAAAAAATTGTAAAAAATGAGTTAATTGGTTCAATTAGAAAAAACTAAGTAACTGGTGGAGATTAGTAGGTTAATAATGAAGTATAAGTATACAACATCACTTGAAAATATAAGGAGTTTTTTTAAAATCAGTCACTAATAGTTTAATAATTATTCATGTTTTCATTATTTATAATGTATTTCAATTACTGTTTTAAATAAAAATAATTAGTGTTTTATTATTATTGGGTATATATAAATATTGGAATGAAATTTTGATCAAATATTATTTTACATTATTACAATGTGTTGTGTTCCTAGAGAATACCCTTTTGTCATTCATCTAGTATATAGATAACCATCATTAAAAAACAATCACTAAGAACTATTTTGAGTTATGTTTGGATCCAATATACTTATTATATAAATTTCCATCAATGAAGTGGATAGTTGAAAAAATGGTATAAAATTAGGACCACCAGAGATGTTATTTCCAATTAATTTTTTAGATATTTTTTGGATTAATGGATCTCACATTTGATATACTAGAGAATTCCTTCATAAATATGTTGTTCAGTAGAAAAAAATTTCCCAACTATTTTTGAATTAATCCAGAAACAATTAATAATTAATGAAGACAGAAAATTAAATATAAAGATATGTAACAATAAAATTATAATTGTATTGTTTAATTCTCATGGATTATTCCTATATTACACCTAGATAGATTTTAATCACTAAATTAAACCCCATTTTCATCTATTCTTGTTATTCTCCATCAATATTTTTAATTTAGACAAATCTTTTCCACCAATTTATAACAACCCTTTGTTATTATAGATTTTTTTATTTTTTTCAATGTTACATTATTTCAAAAACATTTTTTAGAAGTCATTTACTATGGATAAATACCTACACACCATATCACATGATTTAAAAAGGGTTTCAATTTTTTTTGTTTTCCTCCATCAATGATAATGTCTATGTGAATCAATAATGTTTTGGAACCATTTTTGTGGATGTGAAAACGTGATGAAGTTAAAAAAACTTAATAAAAACACTAAAATGTTTATTAATGAAAATTAGATCATAATATGAAAATCTAAAAGAATCCATACCTTATATAAAAAAATTGATAGTGGTTTACAATCAATACAATGTTTAAAATGGAAGTTCCTGGTAAAAATCAGAATAATCCTCAAAATTAAAACTAAAATCAACATGTAAATATCTGCCTACCACAAAATGTTAATGAGGCAATATATAGAGTCAATAATATGTTCATTTATGTATATATAGTTCCAAATAACATATCATTCATTAATCAAATAATTATGGTTATAAATATGATAATAAGAAATCTCAATTTTCTATGTTTCCATGTTACTAGGGACAAAAATTATAATGTATCTATAGAATTCAATAGGAAATTTTGAGGTATAGTGGATCGATGTACACATACAGGATTGAGTAAGGATGAGTTATAGATGAATTTTTGTACATTTATCATGAAATATAATGAATAAATTTTGTTCCAATGGTGGGATGAACATATAATTTATTTTTTGGTAGAATCATATAATGTATTTTATGGGAATTTTTACCCTAGGAATATCACATCAAAAATTTGTTACAAAATAACTATATTTTTATAAGATTATGAAGATATATTCAATGGTTATTGGAACACCTTCATGGGGCTTCTGAGAAAATTCAACAATAACTAGTGTACAATGAAATTCTCCTGGAGATATGTAACAAAAATCTCACACCATATCATCCAAAAATTGTTGATTATTCATCTAATTTGTACATCATTGAAAAAACTAATAATGAGATAAAATTGATTTTTAATACAGTTATAGAAATATCACAGAACAAAATATCTATATGGATAACTATTATTCAGATTAATAATATACCCAAAAACCTAAATGAATCACAATATATTGGATTTAACACTAAAAATACCCAAAACAAAATCAGGGATCTATTTCACCTATATATATTTTTAGGTATAAAATATCTTTTTTACCAACATTTTGTTTCTATCAAATACTCATGCGATATAAATGTTTTTTAGTTATAGGCCCAGAATAAAATCAAGAGATAACCAATTATAAAATAATTTCTAATATGTCTATCTAAATCTTCCCAACATTTTATAGAGTGAGTAGGGAGTCCTAAGACATCTTGTACCCCAGGGTTTTCAAAAACATATTTTGTAGCAATTATGACCCCAAATAAGTGATGATACTATCAATTATCAAGATGATGTCTTGGGAATGTTTCAAAAACTAATTGAAGATTTGATGAATAAAAGGTTAATAATATTTTGATAAAACCAATAGAGA
This sequence comes from Viscum album, assembly GCA_963277665.1. Lineage (NCBI taxonomy): Eukaryota > Viridiplantae > Streptophyta > Magnoliopsida > Santalales > Viscaceae > Viscum > Viscum album. The sequence goes on along the minus strand of OY728147.1, from coordinate 2,132,755,202 downwards.
TATTTGATTAAAATACATAGAAATAAAAATTATTTAGTTAAATAATGATTCATGTATTTCATACATGGGTAAATTGTTCATCACTACTAAAACCAATAATAATGAAAATTTATTTGAATTTCTAACTATAATAGGTGTCTAAATCCACAAATATGTTAGGAATGTAACTGAAATTGCTAAAAAAATTATAAATTATTGAAACATGAAAATCATTTTTGGAAAATACCGAAAACGAAATTATATGTAGAAGTACATAAATAAACTTCAATCCTACTATCAAATTTGAAAAACAATTAGAATTGGGATTGTGAACCTGAGAAAATAATGGGAATAAATGACATGAAGAATAATTGAAAGACATGCCCATAAGCATGATGAATATTTCTTCACTAATTCTTTGTTCACCAAGAAATAAAAAAACTATGATTTTTGAATTATTAAAATTTCTCAATGTTTTTAGAAAACAAAACATTTAAATTTACAAAATGTTTTTTCATTAAAAAAATCAACTTATCAAAAATTACACAAAATTATTTAAAAAATAAATAAAAAACATGTCCTGATTTTCAACATACAAAGACACGAAGTTGTGTTGTGGTGTGTTTACAAAATAATAATCCTCGTAACCATGAATATGTAATTACATATGTAATATCATTCACATATATTGATAGAGTGTTTCAATTAACTTTTTATATGATATTTGAGTAATACTCAACTTGATAAAAATTTATTTTCATAAACAATTGTTATTAGAAGTCCCACGACATACAAATTTTTTTTACGACGTAAAAATTATTCAATTAATGTCGAGTTGGTTTGGAGGATGACTTGTTAGTGGTAGTAGGAAATATCCATTTTCCTATATTGGTTATGTACTTGGACATGTAGTATGACTAGGAGTTATAAATCATTCATTGTAGTAGTATTCTATCTAAATATGATGAAATCATTGATGTATAAAACATAAAATCAATTTATAATACTGGGGAACACGAAGATGAATTTAATAATTTAAGAAAACACAAGGTGGCCAACAATGGAAAAATCTATTCTAGACATTAGATCTTATGAATCAAATAATCTATTAAGGTGGAGAAAGGTAATTTTTGAGGATTATTAAAGAATTCAATGTTGAACATATATTCCCTACTAAAACCTAAATGGATATTAGTTTTAGCAAGGATGAGGATCATCTTGATTATATTAATGAGGGAATACCTAAAAACAATGATTATTTTACCTTAGAATTAAATTTTCACGTGATCATGTATAATTGATTAGAAGAACATTTTTCTGGAAATGATTTTGATGAATATAAAAATTTTAACATATCCTTATCTAAGATATTTTATGTTGACATTTGATATCCTAGATCATGTTGACATCCCTCTGGCTAAGCACCACCCAATATGAAGCTAAGGCCCTTTTATTTCTCATTTTAAATATTAATATAACAAGATTTATTAACAATTATCTCCATTATCTGACCCAAATTAAAATTAATTAAAGAGGATATATTTTGGGTTCCATAAGTAATGGATTAATCTCCTTGGAAATTATATTGGTGATAATAATGGTATATTCCCATCATACTGCATGAAAAAATCCTGATAGATCCTACGAGTCAACCTAAAGATGAATCACATTGATGTATTATCAAAAACACAATATAATTTGTTAGATAATAAGTTCTTAGAATACTTTGTGATTGAATAATATTTACCATCTTAGAGAGTTCGTGGATGATACATGTCCATGTATTTCATAAAAAGAGTGGATTAACTATGATAACCTTTGAAATGATTGATAGAATTCAATCCAAGACATTAATCAAATGGTTGGTCTTCACAGATTATAAGAAGACAAATACTACCACAAGGAACAAACATTTTCCAATTCCATTTTCGGACCAAATTCAAGAATGGTTGGATGTTAATGGGTTAATAATCATCCATTATGGTTATTCAGATTACTTCAAGATATCCATTTACCCTAAAGATCATATGAAATCACCTTCCTACTATATTTTGAACATTTTACAACTACTTATTTTCCTTTTTATTTCATTATACAGACACATTTAAGAGATGTATGATTGAAATTTTATGGAATATGAATGCATGGATAATTTATTTTTTCATTAATAACATATTTTATATTGAAATTGACTTCAAAAATATCCCGAAATATTTAATGAGTTTTTCAAGATTATAATGGACAATTATTTTTTAAAATTTGGAAAAGTTTTATTACAAGAATAGAATTGAATAATTTTGGGTCACAATGTTTATGAAAAGGGATTGGATTTAAAAAATAATAAAATTATCTAATATAAAAGCCTCCACCACCTTAAAATGTTAATGTGATTCAAATATTATAAGGAAAGGCTATATTTTTTAGGATGTTCATTGACAATATTTCTAAAATAACGAGATCATTATGTGCATTAATTTTTAATGATACACATTTTTATTTAATTAGTGATATCATTATTATATTAATATTAATAAGGATACACTCATATATTCACCCATTATAATGGACCCTCAGTAATAAATTCATTTTTATGTTTGGTGATTTCTCTATTGAAATTAAAATATGAGTTATTTTTTTTCTATATAAAGAATAATAAATTTTATCTAGTATACTATAGTGGTAGTGTTTCTGATAAATACTATATTAATTATTTTAAAACAATGAAGTAAATTTTTAGAGGGTTTTCTATAGAAATATTTAGGAAATTTTTTATAGTTTCAGAAAACATAATCCATTCTGTTCATTTTGGCCATGTAATATCATCCTTCTTGAAAAGAAGAAAAACCATGACATATGAAAAGTTTTTATTTGTTTTAAAATTTTGATCTTCCAATAACAGATTAAGGGATAAAAATGTTGTTTTATCCCTTGTCTAATAAACCCAATACTCTAAATGAACACCCAATGTTTGTAAAATCATCATTTATGGATGAAACACTTATTTTTTTCACTAAAAAGGCTCCATAATTTTATAATTTTGTTATCTTCTTTAGTTGTTGGAATTGTGTTTAGAGTAATCTTGTAGATCAATAAGATGATTTATTATTTCTAATAAAAATATCATTTTAAGAAAATCCATCATTGATCAAATAACTCTATAATATAACTTTTAAGGGGTATGTGACTATGGAAGATATTATAGTAATGCATGAGTTTTTTTCATTCATCCCATTTGAGAATACACCATGTTATTATGAGACAAGAAATAAATTTTTTGAAATATGGATTCTATTCCAAAAAAATATCTATGGATTAAATGATTCTTATTGTTGGATGTAAAAAATTTCAAATACTTTCTAATATTGATAAGATTCAAGTGCTTCTCCAAGAGGTATTCCATATGTAGGATATTTTGATGTTTAGTGGATGGAATTTATGGGACCTTATACTTTATTATCTCATAAATAATAAATAAATTTTTTGAATATGAGTCAATGTTTTTCGTATAGTTGAATTACAAAAATCACTAAGATATTAATGATACAATTATCACCATGAAAAACATTTTGTCTTTATTGGGTGTTTTCAAATCATACCTCGCTAATAAAGTTCCTCAATTTAAAAAATTCATGTTCAATGATTCGATAGAAAATTTGGTTGTGTACACAACAATGGTACAACCTATCATCCATAGTCATGTAGATAAGGTGCAGTATTTAATAAGAAATTGAAATATTTTTTAATGAAAAATATGATAAGATCTAAAAAATCACGGCCTTTCAATTTGGATGAAAAATTAATGGAATATAATACTCCCATTAAAATAACAATAGGTATGTGCCCATGTGAACTATTTCTAGGAAATTTATTTCGTTTTTTAATGAATCTATTGATCAAGTAACTTTTTGTAACAAATTATTTTAATTTCAATTTTGTGTATGAAGTAAAAAACGATACATTAGTTAACATGATATGATGAAATAATTATAGTGTCTTATTATAGTCCCAAAAATTAAAAATAACAAACAAAAGTAATTCATGAATCTTGAATTCAATATAGGGAATTTATGTTTTCTAAAAAGTATCTTCTTTCAAGCCATATTCTTATATGGATTCATGGAAATAACAACAAAATTTCATCATAACCAATCACCATTCATTGGGTTAAACTAGTTTGGGCATTGAAGATAGATAGAATGTAGAATAAACCATTTATGATTAATGACCAGTTGGTTGAACACTTCAATGAGTGGAAGACTAAGGGATTATCATTGATCTAATTTTTTGAATGGATTTTGTCTATCATGTCTAATAAATAACATTAAAATCCAGGTTTCATGGGTCCTAGATTATTTTTTTTCATTTGTTCATTTTTTATTATTATATAATGATACCCACTAAATTTATTATATTGACTATAATACAATGAAATCATCTTATATGTGATCATATCTATATTTATATTTGGGGGATCTCAATAATTTTCTAGGATAAGGCTAGAAATACAATTTATCATCCCGATAAATGCTCATTTCCTAAATAAGATGTCTAAATTTACCTTCAATATAAAATTGATGATTCTTATTTCTATTTTCATTTAAATTTAGAAGGAGATAATTATAACTAAATTGTTCTTTTCAATGAAAAATTATAGAGTGCATTCCACAAACTTCAATTATAAAAGTTCCACATTCAATGGATTAATATCCATAATTTTTTTTAAATTTTATGTATAAACATATCTTGTTGCGTTCTTCTTAAGACAATGTATTGGAGATTACAAATTAATTTATTAGATAGAATAGTGAACCATTCCTATTAATAATTTATGTATCTTGTTTAAGTATAGTGATTTTAAAATCATTTTAATCAAACATTTTCAAATATCATAGAATTCCTAAGAAATTGGAACTATTTAATTTTTTATCATGCTTTTTCTTGGGCTAATTTGTGATATTTAATGTCCTATGTACTGACAATCAAGAGAATAAACAATGTAACAATAAAAATATATTTATAAAATTTTATTTGATATCAATAAATGTTATTTCTGATCAAATTGGTTAACCCTTTATGAAATATATAAAGTATTGAACAAAAATTATCTTGTATATTAGGATTCAGCATTGGGGACAATGTTTAGTTTTATGTGTGGGGAGAGGTTTACTTTTCTATGACATAATTTTTCTGCATTTCTATACACCTAAAATTTCCACCATAGATTTTTTCATACATACTCCCATTGGAGAATTATATTATGATTTATAAAAATACAAAAATACTTTTATCTTTAAATAAATTTTCAGTGTGTTTTATGGTTAGTAAAAGTAGATATCATTATATCATAAATAGTAAAAATTCAACACTCATTTTTTTATTTCACATTGATTATTGTTGTGAAAATTGAATTATTTTTGGTGATGTTTTCCACTAATCATTCTAGGAAACCACTTAAAAATTATGGAACTACTGATTCATGATTACTGTTCTTATAAAATATTTACTATATCATTTGAAAGATGATGTATGAACATAAAAATAGTTAATCTTCCTTGGTAAAATGGATCACATCAGTATGCTAGTTCAATAACGAGTAATATAAATCATTTCAATCCTGATTAAAATGGTAAATTCATATCCCATGGTGAGACAATGATAAAAGGAATGTGGTTGTGATTTTATAAATAAATATAACATCAGTAAGTTGATTTCACATTATCATACACAAATTAAGTGCTAAAATATATTCAAATAAATTCCAATAGTCAAAACTAGTTTGTTATGTTGAGGGGGATATTAAAACCCAAATAAACAAAGGGAAGGGTTTTTTATAATAAAATATTTTTACTTGTATTGAAAATGTCGATTGTGGAACTTCAGTCTATCGAATTTTGGATAGAGTGTATGATGGGGGATCATTTAATTAAATATATAATTCCACATGAGTTTCTATGTAATGTACTACTAGAACCCCATATTGAAATTGTATATAAAAATTAATGTGTATGGTTTTCACATAATGTAAATGAAATTACTTGTAATATATTATTCAACTTTTTTTCATTATTTATACATATGCAGTTCAACCATGGTAGTATGATCATATGATCATAATATTTTATTATCTTTTTTTATAATTAAATAATATGAATGATTTTTATTTCCTTTAAGTACAATTGATTAATTTTGTGGGAAATGTATATTCTATGTTTTAACCAAAATTATGAAAATCTATTTTTGAGAAGCTAATTGTTTTTTAATATAATATGAATCATATAATTGATATTTTTTTATCTAAATAATATTTTGTTATATTATATATCCATTGATAATTTTAATAGAACTTTCTCTTTGGGTTATTAATTGATTATTGTTTTTGGTATAAATTATTGGTATATTATTTATAAACTATTTTATGTTTTAATGATTTTAAAATGTAGATTTAAAATATTATATAAATATAAATATCAATTTTATGTGTCAATATAGAAGGATAATATTAAAATTATTTTATAAATCACGCAAGTTACTGGGGATATACACAACCATTTTAATCAATGATATGAAGAAATATCACATTTTTATATCACTAACAGAACCTATAGATTTTATTTATTTACAACTCCTATATAATATCAACTGCATGTCCAATGGGAATGAAAAAAATTTAAAATAGAAGTGACCATGTCTGATGTGACCACATGAGGTGTGATCGACTAGAAGAACAATTTAAGGTGATTTGGACATTAAAGTTTCCAAAGGTAAGAAAATAGATCGAACATATAGGCACCCCAATATATTGCATGACCAATAGGATCAACCACAACTGAATATACATTGATAAATGAAAATTAAACTACCATAAAAAAAGTTGCTAATTTTACACCAATTCCATGGTTGATCATCCTAATTTACAATACCATTAGACCCACACAAACTGAAATGTTGTCCTTATTTGTCATCAACTATCGATGTAGAACAATGGTAAAACACACTTTAACATGACCTGATTTACCACCTCCATGGATGAATTTGTTTGATAGACTCATGATTTTGAATGTTAATGATTTTACAAAACCTCTAACACATGGAGGAGGAACCCTTTAATTATCCTCTATCCCTTTTAGGAATACAACTGATATGTGAAGAAGCATGGACTACATTATTCTAAATTTACTTACATGTATCCTCTTTTAATCTCAATTAACCTCCAAGATTCATGATAACACACATCAATTAATGATCCATGGAATGTTTCTTATTATTTTAAAAATACAAGAACCCATATCATGCTTGAAGATAATGACTGGAGTGTGATGTCACCACTATGGATTAATCCTCAAAATATTTTTTTAGTATACCAATGATAACACCATTTTTTAAGATGATATGGAAATATTTAAATAAAAATCATAAATATCATCTATTGATACCTTGAGATAATAATTCATAGTATAGAAGATACCCTAATCATCACTACGGTACCAATGACACACAATGTTTTTGAATTCACTATTACAATTATAAGGGAATGAAGAAAATTTGTTGAGTACATAATTGAAATACTAATGATAACTCCCAAACGCCATGTTACAAGTCAAAAAATTGATTTCATTCCACTTAATCCTGATGATTAGATCAACATATAATTTCTATATTGTATATAATAATTTATCCCTATTTAATATATCATGATCGAGGGAGTTGATTTAATCAATATTAATATTTTTTAATCAAATTAATATAACACGATAATTTATTCTCATGAAAACAATAAAATAAAAATATGGAAGAACATAAATCGAAGAAAAAATCATGTGTAAATGGATTATTAGAAATGAAATCATACCTGATAGGGATCAGTTGTTAATGATATGATTTTATATTTAAAATTAAGGCAGTGTAAAAAATATTAGAGGATGAGAAGTTAATAAATAGAAGCATCGATCAATGTGATGTTTGGGAAAAGGAAACTAGAAAAAGTAATTATCACGTTTTCTAATTTGGATAAAGTTATGAATCTATCAAAATTATCTTCTTTATTACTATTATTTTCCCATTCACTCTTAATTTCATTGAATATCGTAAATAAATATATTCATTTTGTCTTGATTATGTTCAAAATTTTAATATGGGAATAAGATTATGTTGGTATGTTCTTTTACATCATTAAAGAGTATTGTTTTACTATATATTTCCCATTTATCATTAATAATTTTTTTATTTATATCATATACCAGGAATCATTGTATAATTTTCCATCGTATGCTTGTTTCTAATATAAATATCAGATGATATTAAATATTAGTATAAGAAAGTACAACCAATGGTTTTACATTATGGTAAATTGAAATCCTTTTTCTAATTTGAAAATGGATTCATTATTTTTTGGGAGATAAATTCTATGGTTGAGAAAATAGAGAATCCATAAAACAATAGGTTAGAAATTTGATGAAACTAAACATCATATTAGCACTGGATATTGAAACATTAATACATGAATATATATAGTTATTGTAATTAAGGAAATATTTATCCAAAAAATCAATAACTGCAAATTGAATCATACTATATTATTCCAGGACAACTCCATTCTTTCTTATGATCAATACACTCATCATTATATCGAGGTATGTTTTTATGGATTCAAGTCATATTCACTCCACTAATTCCACCACCACCAATTATTTCATTCACTTCACCATATCTTTTTATCATTAAAATTTTCTTTCTCGTTTTTCTTATTACTTATTCAAACACATGCACCCCATTTTTGTAAGTCTATCCAATCGATCAACCACAATCCACTACTACACTATTTTTTAATTATGGTTAAAACATATTTTATTTTACCATAACCTCGATAAAAATCTACGGAGTTGGCCAGTCGTCTTAAGGATTTATCTCTAATGAAAATTATTCTATTCTTATTCTCAATGTTTGAGTGTATTGGATACATAATTGGTAGTTTTATATATTTATAATTCATCTATCGAGTAGTGATAAATTTATATATGTTTTTTATGTGGAAATAGGTTCTCATGTTTAGTTTCCAAGGGATGAAAATTCATATCCATTATTTTAACTAAATTTCATGATCTATTATTTATTTTAATAACATATATTTATCTCCCTAATTTATTTAAAAATACTTTTTATTAAAATGTATGATTTGGATGATTTAGAAAAGTTAAAATTCCCAAATTTATTTTTTACATTAGTCATTCCATGAAAAGTACATAAATATTTCATAGGTATTATCCAATAATATATTCTCTCTAAGATCCCATTATTATTTATTGTTTTTTATTTGAATATTTAATAATTTCATACTCTTTAAATTTTCTTTTTCCATTTATTTTTAGATTCCAACCATATTGTAGGAAGTTTTTTTAATACATAAACCATCACCATCACATTCTATTAGGGAACCATCAATATTTTCTAATATGTCTTATATATTTATATTCAACCATGTTTACTAATTAACATTGGATGGTCTCCTTAATATATAATGTACTAATGAGCATGTATTTGGGACTAAAATATACATTTTATCTCATATTCTACAAAAATGTTATAAAAAATATAATATATTAAAGAGTTTTGGTATGAATATATACATATACATTTACTATCATCACATTAACATCAATATAATTAAATTGCATAATGAGTAAATTCTAAATCTACTACAATAACTGTGGAATTATTAAATGGATTAATGAGAATGGTTATTCCTGATTATAAATAATAAAATAATATTTAATCAATGAAAATTTATAAATTAATTATTGAACAAATATATTATTAGGGAACATTAATTTAGAAATGAGATGTTATAAAATTGTCTCAAAATATTATTTCTAAAAAAATGTCTTCACTTCCATTCAGTCTATGGTTTATTTATCTATGATATTTCATTAACATTTGATCAAAAATTATTCATGATTTATAAATATATGATAATTTTTTTAGACCCCCAGTGAATGTATAATCATCTATATAAACATGAGTAATAGTTCAATACTCATTGAATATGTATAAAAATATGTTATATGTTCAAAATAAAATGTTTTTTCTTGATTAAAAATGTACTATTGTGATAATGTAATAGGGTTTGAAGTATGTTAACAAATTTATAAAAGAATAAAGTCACATTATATAGATTAATACATTCCACTAAAAATGTGATGGAGGATGTATTAGATGCTAAAATTTTATTTCTTCATGATATAATTTAAATAATTTTCTGAAAATTGGTTTTTTTATGAAAATGGAATCATGATTTAGTGATATTGAGAATTTATAGAGTTCTATAATATAAATTTTTTGATCCATAAATAAACAATTTATACAATGAAACAAATTTTTGAAATATATTTACATGTGATATAATTTATTATTGAGAAATTTAATGACACAATATAATATAATTAAATTAATTTACCTAAATTGATGATTGTAATACATATTAATATTTTCAACTTAAAGGAGATACATGATATAAGAATGGACATACATAAAATTTTTGAGTAAAGTAAAAAATTATAATTTTTTATTATTTAGATGAAGAAGACTTTGAAATTATATACACATGAAACTATATTATCATTTAAGAATTAAATTATTAAAAAGAAATGTTTTTTTATATCAATATCATGGATTGCAAATTTAAGTAGATTCATTTTTTATGTTTAAAATCATTTACAGCATATTACAAAGTTGTATTGCATATATGAATGTATATTTCAATTGGTGAAAATATTATACATATAACTAAAGAAAAAATGATAATATTTGAAATGAATAATCATTAAATTTGGGGATTCCATTCCAAAAGTAAATGTTTTTAGCATAATCAAATAACTATATAGTCTGAATGTAGTTTGTAATGTCATGGGTCAAACTTGTGAATTTATTAGCTTCTGGTAAAATGTTTTGTTTCATTTCAATTACATATGATACATTATTAACAATATTTAAAAAATAATACAATTTAATAAATTTGTTATTCTACATAAGAATAATGAAGAAAAACAAGAATGCTTTATTTTTATACAAATAAGGCCCCATTGAATAAAAATTAAAAACATATTTAAAAAAATGATTAGTTTGAAATTCCATTACTGATGTATTTATTATGGAAAATATATGTAACTTGTGCATTATTTACATAAATATTGAAACATTTAGATAACTATTCACATATTTTATAATAATATATGAATGAGGACCTTAAATGTTTATTTTATGTGACTCATATTTACATAATAAAAAGATTTCATAAAATATATTCAAAATTTCCCAAACATTTCCTTTCGAAATATTCCATTCTCAGATAATTCATACATAATATCATTATTCATAATCTAATAGTGGAATCATAGGAATTGTTTTCCTTAGATTCATAGTAACGGTGAATATGATAGATACAAATTTATTAGCATATTAATGAAAAGGGATATTAGTTTAATATTATATCATACAATGTTAATACCCAGTCACTTATAGATCAAAATTCATTATTTATACCATACTAATTTATTATTTCCAAAGAAATGGTTAATTAGATTCTGGAATCGTAAATAATAAATTATGATATTTGAGATATTATAAAAATAATAAGTACTTTTCATATGAATTGTTTCCCAATAATAATCATAAAAATTGATTACTTTTTTCGAGGTTCACATCCAATACTATTATAGTGTAGAAAGTAATATAATGGAATTGGTTCACTATATATGCTATAATTTATGTAATCAATGTTCACATTAAATACAATGATACAAGACATAATAACATACTAAATTGGGTTTACTCTCAACTATATAAAATATTATCTAATTGGGTGTCAATTATAATCAAAATAATTAAAAGGATTTAACATTACCACCCCTAACCTAGTTAAATCCATATTAATATATTTCATAAGATTATAAATACAATAATTAATTCATCATGTCATATTCCAGAATTAATAATCATGTTTCATTAAAATTTCATTATATTATAACTATATACCATCTACAAAAAATATTAATTGTGTTATTTGATCAAGATATAATTAAAATATAAAAAAAGTCTAATTATATTTAAATATATGAACAATTCTTTTAAATGATATTTTTATGATGACCTTGAAAATCATAGAAAATAACATTTTACTTCAGAGACTTTAAAAATATAAATTTATTGAGTTTCGAGAAAATATATTATATGAAAATAAAAATTGAAACATATAAAGAGCGATTCAAAATAAATTATATTTTTGACAACATCAAAATATGTTCATGAGGAAAATGTTAAAAGAAATATTCATTTCACAATTTTTGTGAATTGTCCCAAAACTCCCTCATTCAGAAATAAATAAAAATGTTTTATGTTACATATTTAAAAAATTTAAAAAAATTAAAAAAATTAATAATAATATTATATATATATATAATAATCTTTAAAATATTATAAGTAAAATAGACATGGGAAAAAGATTTAGATGACCATAGAGAATATCTTGTCAAATTTCTGAAAAAGCACACTCGATATTATTAGGTTCCAAAAGAAGGAGAATGAAAGGAAAAACAGAAAAAAAAGTTAAATAAAAAAGGAGATAAATATTGATGTGTATTAAGATAGAAAGATAAAATAACACCCTCAATGTAGAATCATCATTAAATTCTCTCTATTAATAAATAGGTTCCACATAAACCCTTCCTTCTAATGTTAACTATCATCATATGTTGTATTATGTTCCTATATAATATATTATGATTTATTTTTTATAAATAATATAGAAATATTTATAATTTTTATATAGTATAATATTTCCATATAATTTTTAATTACACATTTAGTAATAAATAATCTTTAAAATAGGAATTATTCTTAAAATTGGTTTATTTTCAATGGTTGTTTTTTCAAATGTTCCAATTCATACACCACGATGCTGGATTGAAAATTTACACAATCGTAGTTCTGTTATAATTTTATTATTCATTACATATATAATTATTTATAACCATTAGTTCTAACCATATTAAATGGTTCATATTCAACTATTTATATGTGAATATTTACTTCTTAATTTTATTACTATAATAAACTTCACTTCTTCCAATATGGATATAAAACCACTATATTGTAAATATTTATACTTTTTCCTATTTTAAATCATAATTTGTGTAATTCAGCAATTGAACCTTCAATTAACATGAGGAATATGATTCTACCATACCATTAAATATGAGAACACATCTTATTTCATTCTATGATGAATTGATATAGGCTAGAAATCATTCTCTCCTATAATTTCAGTTTAGAATAGTTCCACTAACCTACCATCACCTAATTTTTTTTATTCTTTTCACATTAATCGGTACTATGGAACATGGATTCAATTTCAAGAAGGATACTAGATTTGATAGATTTTTTAAATTTTTTTAAAAAAATTATAGTATCCATACAAAAAATGAAGACAATATATTTTTGTAATCATGGTCGTTATGTTCTAATGTTTAATATAGTTTGTGTTTGAGGGATCTACTGATATACACACTCATGTATCTAAGAAACATAAAAGAGATAATTAATATAACTGGAATTCACATTTAATAAATTTTGAATATTGTTTCCCCTATATTGAGGTCCTAAATATAATACTCAATTAAACAACATCCACTTTATTAAATTTTTTATATTTATGAATATCATCTATACTGATCACCACAATCTGAACAATATTATATATAAGGGATCTATTAATACAATATGTTTTGATATATAATACCCCTTTTCAAAACCTCAAATGACGATATCTAGATCAATGGGAAATTTTTGAAAAATATTTACCTCCTCAATGTAGATAAAAATATCATTTATATATTATAGAGGATATTTTTTTAGTATAATATTATTATGATGTTACAAATAATAAAATAAAATATGCATTGACTAATCTTTAATCATAAAAAATTAATATTTCCTCCCCATAATGATATACTTAAAATAATGGAGATCTTATTTAAATTATATGATATTTTAATCTTCATTTCCAATATATATAATTATGGTCTATTCTATGTGGATATTTTGATATAATTGTTACACTAGGTATGATTATTATTGAAAACCGAACATCACAGTTTTGAAAAAAACAAGGAAAATCATCAGTAAATAAATCATAACATTCCATAATATTATGTCTATCTATAATGATGAGTTTGTACCCAACAAGATTAGATAAATTATCCTCATGATTATATAATAAGACCTACATGATAATATTAGTTGTCATTTCAAATTCATATTCAATATCAAACTAATAAATTGAAATAGGTGTATTTATAATCTAAAAAATGGCTTCCATTGCATTATAATTGATGTGATTTATATATCTATAGATCCAATCCATGACCAAAATATCATGATATTCAAATATAGGTAGAATACCATGATTTTCATAATAATATTTCCATAAAAATATATCAATTGGTTGTGTAGGCATGAAACATGATAATAATACAATTATGAGTTTAATTCAATAATTCATTGTTTCGTCATTGAAGTGGTGATATTATATCCTTTAAAAAATTATTCACATAAATAAGACTGGGTATAATTTAAATAAAATAAGAAATTTTTTCATTTAGAGTGGAACATACCTGGAAATGTTTTCAAATTATTCTCATATACATCTTAAAATGATATTATCACATGAACCATCTATTTTGTAATTGTCATCAACGGTTAGTGATGTCAATTATCAACATTAACCATAATAATTAGGCATTTGTTGGAATAATTACTATAATCCAAATAGTTTAAGAAAATTATTTTTGGTGGTCTATTTAATTTGATATATACGCTTCCTTTTGATTTCCCTTCCTCTTTACAAAACATAAATTTTCACAATCCAAATGTGAATTCATCCAACACTATAAATATTTATGATCCCCTTAGCGAAAATTTTCCACAAGATAATTTTTAATCTTCTATAATAAATTCTTAATAATTTTCATTTCTCTATGGATTTTACTCTTATAATTTTCATAACAATTGATCTAAATTTTCTCATATGAATCCTAATAATCATGGGAATATTCCCTCATTATTTCAACATATAAGAAACATTGATGAATTTATATATTTATACTTTAGTCTTCAATTGGTAATTCCATTCACAAATATGTATTTATTCCATAAATGAAAAAAATAATTTTTAATTCCATGGATTATGAAAATAACATGAGTATAACTTGTATTAATTAAATTTTTTTATTATAGGTACCAAGAGATTCATTATCCTACCACTTAATCTCAAGGAATTGTCTTATAATTTTTTGAAAATGTTTTCGTGGATTGTACATAATGAAAAATACCAAATATGCTATTCAAATTCCATGAAATCAATTTCTTAATATTTACATTAAATCCTAAAAATATTACACCATTAATTATCTTCACCATCCAAATGATATACCATCATGATTACATTTTATTCCAAAAACACTAGAGAATGAAAAATATATTTTTAGAGTTATTAATCCATTTTTAGACTACTAATGGTTCATTGGACCATCTGTATGACGTTTTATATTCACTCATCAAATACTCAGTGGTGTGTTAGTCATTCCTTTTATATTTTGAATGCTATGTATGATCCATGGATTGATTGAGTTATGTCATCATAGAAACACGTTGTTAAAGTCATTATCCCACACTATTCTATTTCTCAAAATGGTATTCTTTTGATTGTCTTCCACAATTGTTTTTAACATCAATCATTCTAGACATATCGATTTAATAAAACATAAAGCCCAAGTATATGAATTATGATAAATTAATTTTTGTGATATATCACATAAAAATGAATATAATTTCTAAAATAACCAAAATTATGTCACATTCAAAGAAAAAAATGATACTTATAGTTTCACTCTATAGAAAATTAAATTATTCAAATTTTATATAATATTATATCATGAAATTATTCATAACATAATCAACAAAAATAATTAAATCCATATGTGACGCTAACTAATGTCACTCATGAATAAAATTTCTAAATATTATAATCTTATAAATTAATATTGAGTAAAATTTCAAATAATATACACCTGAGGTCTGTAATTGTTTAGTGTATACATTGAATGGATACTTAATCAAATATTATCATAAATTATATTCAGTATCTCACAAATATTTATCGTACTATTTTATCCATTATATTTTTTATTATCTAATGATTTTCTTTATAAATCTATAGAAAATATAAATATAAGAAAGGTTGAGATCAAATATTTATTAATGGTAATCATGGTAGATATCAATTGATGAACATATACAATTTTATGCTAATTATAAAGGTATTTGATATTGTTTACAATAATTAGTGTTCATAAACAATCATTAATATAACATAAATCAGGTTTCATAACATAAATATTATGTATTTCAAAATCCATGAGCCATAAGACTGAGTTATCACCATTAATCATTCCTTATTTATGAGATAAAATAATAATAAAACTAAAATTTCAAAAGAGTTTTAAATGAAAAATTAAAATTGAAAATAATTTCATTATACATGGTTCACATGAAAGACTATAATTATGGAAAAATCTGCACAATATATTAGGTTCACTCGTCATTCTATCAATCCCTTAATCAAGGGTCACTCCCTAGACTACAATAGTTGATAGAGACCCATACTAAATTGAATTAAATCTGCATTATTGCCCATATTTATCGTAAACATGTATTAAGGTACATTGATATTAAATAATTCTAGAATATATATTCATCACCTTAATGAAAGTGAATTCATGAGGATAGTAATATTTTAGAGTGTTTGGAAATAAGGAAAAATATTCAAACATGTTGAATGATCTTTAATGTTTCCAAAAAGATATTATCATTTGGTACTCATACATAAAACCTTTCATTATAACATAGATATATGAGTCATAATAAATGGTGAGATCAGATGATCATTAACTGTTACAAATGTGATATCTAAGAATAACACGAACATAAGTTAATGATATCATGATAATTTAATTTTATTATCATACACTGCTTATCAAATATCAAACACATTGGTCATGGGATAATGATTAAATGGTTGTATGCTATTAATCATTTAATAATGAAGTGAATAATCCATGATATCATAATATAATAATAATATGTTGGAATGGTTTATAAACATAATCAGAGACAATATTTTTTCATGTAATCCTCTCAAAAAAATTTGAACATGTTATGAATGAGAAAATAACATATGTTTCAACATTAGTCTTGTGATGACCTCCCGCGTACCCTCTTAATTCGGGCATGGGATTCCCTACCATGTTCTCACCTGTTTTAGTATTAGGTTTCCAACCAATTTACCATATTATTGTAGGCTTCAGATGTCATCATATGTACCCTATTATTGTAAACAAGGAATTCCCTCTTGTGTAAACCTTTCTTGGAGGTATGGGGATCCATATCATGTAAAAACTTGTTATAATCATAGGATTCTCTCCAATTTACCCTTTGTTATGGTCATATCATGGCCTCCCATATACCCATTTGTTGTTGGCATGGTCCCTCCCCCCCTTGTTTACTATTTTGTTACGTGATTCAGATGCCCACTAGTGTACACTGTAGTTGTATTCTTCATATGACTACCTATGTACCCTTTGAGATCATATTACATTTATCATTACACAATATTTTAGATGAAGATATATTTCCTAGTATAGAAATAATAAAATCAAAACTACATGTTCCAAAAGATATTAAAACATTCATCACATCATAACACATTAAATAGAATAGATACCATAAAAATTTCATCTTATCATAACATATAAAAAGAGACTTATTTTATAATCATTTGATTATAAAATAACTTGTGATATTTAGTGGGTTTTATAAGAAATTTATCACAGAATAGCAATCTTGGGAGAAAATGGATAATAAATAAATTATTAATATACAAATAAACCATTCTGAGAAAGAATACATTCGATTTACTTGGATCATATACCAATTAAATAACAATCTAATGAAAACAATAGTATCTCATATAGATAATATTTTTAAAATATCTCTATGAAATATTATCAAAGAAAACACAATTTATATAAAGCTCAATTTTTAAATCATAATAAATTTTCATAATATTTTAAAATTTATAAAATTTGATGAAATATAAATAAATCATTAAAAATTTAATTTATGAATATTATTTGTAAAAAATCATTTCCAATTTTTATAAAATGCATTTTAAATAATAAATTATTTTGAAAAATTAATTTTTTAAATATATATAAATAAATTTAATGTGTTTTGAAACCAATATTACACACTTTTTAATGAATATATTTATTTTTAAAATCATTATTTTTAAAAATTAATATTAAGATATAATATTAATAAACTGAAATATTTTTAAGAAATATTGATTATGAATAAAATAGATTTCCGAATAGAGAGAGACATAAGGATGGATTTTCATAAAACTAATTTAATTATAATATAATGTTTCAATTATATAAAATGGTATCATTACATCAAGATATCAAAAATAACTATAGTAGAATATAATTCATGAAAATTCATGAGATATGGATAATATGATTTGGGAATTACAAAAATAGTAACAAATCATCCTAACTACAACATTAATGTAATGAAAAAATATTTATCACCTTTGTAACCTTGAATGATATGATCCATGAATGAATCATTCGGAATGTATATTATTATATCATGTGGATGGGAAGATATATGGTATTAAATTTCAAATTTTCGGTATATGATGTTCATGAAAGAATATTGGTGATTATCATACCATATGTCTCAATGAACAAAAAATGAGACAAGAGTACTTTTCTAATTTGGTATTTTTTATGCTATAAACTCAGAGAAAGTGATATCATAGAATGGATATGTAAATAAAATTAATTAAAATTATAATAATCATAAAATACTTCCTTGGGAAGTATAAATACTAAATATATTACATATGGGTTGAACATGTCTTATGGATCACAGAAAATAAATGCAAGATGCTAGTCGCATACTACTCCTTGAATTTTGAGTCATAAGACATTTGAATTAATAAATTAAATTGAAAAGTTTAATATCATAAAATAAATGAAAATAATGATATAAAATTAAATATGGAATTATATACAAAACCCAAAGTATGTGTGGTCAATATGGCTTATGTGTCACAAAAATAAATGTGAGACTAGATATACATGTACCCATTGTCTTGAATCAACCTAGTTATTCAAACCAATATTATAATAAATTTAAATAAATAACATAACTATCTAATTAACATATTCATATATAATATACCATATATTATAATATTATTACATTATATTACCCATTTATTATCAATTTCATGTTAAAGCTGCATTTTATTTAATAACCACTTAGTTTTTCATAAATTTTTTGGTGGTTTATTTTTTATCCTATTATAGAAATGTTGAATTAATTATTTTAAAAAGGTGAAAATATATATAAATATCACATATATTCTTAAAATAATTATTTATAATAATCTATAAAATATATAAATTGGAAATGAAATACACTGTTCAAGGAGATGGTATCATGCATGTTTGTGTGAATGATGTTTCCATTTTCTGGTCGTATCGAAATAATTAAAAATAAGTGATATATATATATATATTATAAATATATTATAATTATTATGTTATAAATATTAATTATTTTGAATAATCCAATCATTATTACATTCCATTTAAATCATGAATGAATCACATCACTTTGAGGATGCAATAGTCCACTCCTCCACAAAGAATGTTACTGTGTTACCACAGAATTGAAATCATGAAAAAAATATGTTATATAATAATTAAATAATCATAAATAAAACTTTAATATAATATATATAATATAAAAATCGTATTTATATCATTATTACCGACTATGAAATATGGCAATGGAAAAAAAATACCAATTTGTGATGTTGTATTTCACAATACAAATGAACGAGGATTGTGTATCCCATTATATTGTTGCGTGTGAAAGTGTAAGTCACGACCATAACCCATAAAAATGTCTAAAAATTTAAAATAATTTTTTAGTTATATAATAATGATATAAATAGAATTTGAGATGTGGATGAAGGGATAAATGACAATATATTATTGAAGAATGATATGTATTCTTCAGGATAATCATTTTAATATTCACCAAATGACAATTCCTTGAATTTATTACCATATTTATGATTATAAGATTATATGAGTGAATTTTGGAGCTTATTTAGGAATATTGTTTAATCAAAAAAGAAAATTATTGGTATAAAGATGTGAGGGGGTGAGTGTACTTTTATCGTGGGGGCGGGGATGAATATTCTAGTATATATAAAAAGGAAAAAAATTGAAGGTCCCACTTACATGACATGAATTAATAATTTCAGATTTTTTTAATCTAGAGAATAATTTCATAACATTATTTCATTTATTTTTTTATCATGTTCCATTTTCATTTTTCCCATTAAATTTAGTATCTAACCACTATGAATAAACTACATTACCCCAATCAATGTAATTAAATTTTATTATTATCATTAATGTTTTTGGACAAAAACTATGTTGAAGTTAATTTAATTTATAAATTATTATTCTACCAAATATTATATACATTTTTTTATTTGAAATATTATAAATTTAAGAATTTAATTTAATATTAACACCACATAACGGGGAAAAAATTACCTTTTAACATGAAAATGTACAAACGTTTTTACTGTTTTTATATCCATTTTCCATCATAAATTGAATAAAATGAACCGCATTAGATTAATAGATGTATAATTTATTTAAATATACTTAAATAAAAATTCAAAACATAAATAATTTATATAAAAAAATTAAATGAAAAATAAGTTTTCAATAAAAATTTGTAATTTTTAATTATTCAGTAGAAAATAATACATATTCAAAAATCCCCAAAACAAATTTACCAATGTAAATTTTGATATTATAATTTATGAAATAATTATTATTTTTCCAAATATAATTTATAAAATTGTCAAAAATTGTATTAAAAATTTGTACACCACTAAAAGGTGAAAAATTATTTGTTAGAAAAAATATACCATTTTATTCGAAAAAATTGAATTCTTCTTATTTTATTTAAAAAAACTACTATATGATTGAAATAATTGATTTAATATATACATTATAAATTTATTAAAATAATTCTTCAAATGTTTATTTCAAAATTTATTAAGGTAAAATGTGTTTGTTCATTTTTTTTTTAAATATTGATTTCTCTATTTTAAAATAGTTCATACTATCATTTATAATTAATTTATTATAACATAATTCTCTTTATAATCATGAATAAAAACTAATTTAATAACATATTTAATTTTATTTATAAAATATATTCAAGTGGAAGGGTGATAAGAATTATAATATTTTGATGAAAATATTAATAGTATATTATTTCTTAGTAGAACTCAGTCATTCATGTAATAAATGTGTTAACAGAAATAGATATTTTTTTGTAAAATACGACAATATTATTGTCTAATGGAATAATTTACAATCTATGGGTTGGTTATATCATAATATTAAAATATTATTTAGAACAATTTTTTATTGAATGCAATGAAATCTATAAAATTAATTTAAATTATTCAAATAATATATTTCTTATTAACTAATAGAATTAAATTCTACAACCCATAAAATTAATTTCACCCTAAAAATTAATTTTGGATAGAAATTATTTAATATAAGAATTATTCTTTTATATGATCCCACATATTGAAAATTTAATACAAAAACATCCTCTAAAATGTGAATGTTGGAAAAATAATGGTTTTCCAAAGTAACTCATAACTTGGTTTTGACATTGGAGAACACAGATGAGAAGTAAAAACAATGAAGTGGAAAAGAAAATACTACTAAAAAATGATGTAGAGTGATGGAGAACACTGATCTGATGAATTAGTATATTCAGGGAGGGTAAAAATCCCAATACCATAAATCTTTCACGATCAATGTTATAATTTTTTTCATTGGAAATGAATTTACTAGGATAACATTATTGTTTATAGTATTTTCTCCTACAGTTGAAGTATTTTCTCAAAGATGATCTGATTATATTATTTCATAAAAATATCATCCTTTACTTGTTCCTTGATAAACATCCACTTCATTTCATACTCCATGTCATAAAGAAAAATATTATTTACCTATAGAACTTACAGATAATAAGATCAATAATTAGAATGAATATTTACTCCATAAATACTTATTTAACATCAAATATAAATGGATGGAAAAGGTTATTGAATATGTCTAAATTGTATTTTGGGTTGGTAAAATATAAATATCAAAAACCATATACAATGATTAAAATAAATAATTTTATAAATTCATATCCATGTATCTCATAAATAAAATGAACATATATAACTTTAGAATGAAATCCCCTAAATTTTCCGAAAATTGATCCCTTATATAACATATATTATCCCATAATTAACACATACCAAACTCATGAATACCTTTAACATATATTATCTTGAAACATAGTAATAACAGGAATTACATTAATTGATTATTGAAAACCCAAATGTATTATTATTCCTAATATTATTTGATATATTCATTAAATTAAGTAATATTGTAAACCCCATACATTATATCATATAAAAATATCTCAATAAATCCTTTATCAGTTATGAGGTTATTGATATAATCCCATTTACATTATTCTTGTACAACATCTCATTACCCAAAAAAACAATATTTCTTAACATATGGGACATATTATGTGTTACCACCCATTATGTTGTTATTTTAAAAAATATATAACATTTCACCAAAATTATTTTTTTATTTCATGAGAACCAATCTGTATATTATTTCATATATATAATACTAATCATACAATTCATGATACATATAATAAAATTAATTTCATCAAATACATATAAAATTCAATCCTCAAACTTAATTCTTAAACCATTAGTTATGATTCATTGTCTTATTCCAAAAAACCCTTTTAAGAATATCTAATATGAATAATTTTATAAATAACCTTGACCTAAATTTAATCAAGATGATTTTAATTAATTGAAAATGTATTTATAGCATCCCATATATTTTATATGTAATTCGTAGTCATGTTAAATTCCTTAGAAAAACTAATTCTCTTTCCACCTTATTAATCCTCTTCTTGAGATTTCTTCTTAAGAAATTTATTATCATAATGATGATAAATTCAACATATGAGAAATTTAATTTTAACTCAATTCATCTACGTTAATTCCATCATATAAAAGTAGAATTAATAATGTGAGAATGATTTATTATAGATGAAAAATATATAATCATAATTTTTTTATAGGATTTCAAAATATTGAAAACTAATTCACTCATATTTGACACCTTAGGATAATAATAGGTTATTAATAATAATATTAATTTAAATCCTTCATGATGGTTTATAAATAGTTTCTAAATTCCAAATGAATATACCATAGGAATCTCAAATATGCAGTGTAGTATAAGTTGTTTTCATGAACCATTTTCTGATTGATCCTAGATTGATACTATTTTTTGGGGTTGTTACTTCTTTGTACATCTATTATAAAGCCAAATGAACTTGTATTATCTATAAAAAAGATGTAATTTATTGGAATCCCCTCTGTCAAAAATTACTAAAATTCAATTACATTTTCTTATATATGATCTTATCCATAGAGTTATCCTTCAATATATCCCTTGACATATCTTTATAAACATATATAGGGACCTCACTAAAGCATTAACATTCGGGTTCCTGATGGTTTATTAATGCTTTCCATTTATATAATAAAAAGCGACCCAATATTAATATATATTGATATTGCTCCATTTCTGATAAATATTCATAACATTAGAAATGAACATGCTAAATGGCCATTATAGGTTTCCATCATTAGAATAATAGAAAAAAATATTCTATCATAGTAAAATATATTCAATGTTTCCAAAAAATTTCATCAAATTTTGTACTCATACTAAAATCCATTCATCATATGTTGGGGAATTGATACATAAGAATAGTTGATTTGAGATACTATTTAACGGTAAACAAGGATATACATATAAATAACAAAAAAAAAATGGTATGAGAACTTGAGAATAATATTTTATGATCATACCCAATATATAACGGATCACACACATGTACCATGCCATAAAGATTGGAATTTCCTAAGGTACGAATATTAAGTGAATAAAGAGAATAATTCTTTAGAGCATAGAATATAAATTAGATTCCAAATTGCAGATTACATATAATAATAGAAAATATTATAACAGGGCTACCAAACAAGAACATCGTACATAAATTACGCCTGGGACAACCTCTCATTTACCATTTTCTTTCATGATTGAGATTCATTCACATGTACACTCTTTTTTAGCATTGAGATGACCTCCAATGTACATTTTTTTGGTGGAATTGTAATTCCCTCTGATTGGAAATAATCTTATGGGTTTGGTATTCCCTCTCGTGTACCATATTGTGGGAGTAATGGGGCTCCTTCTTGCGTACCCTCTTACTGCGGGCCATGAATTCCATCTTGTGTACCCTCTTATTCTGGGTTTGGGATGCCTATTCTATATACCCTCTGATTAGGGGATTCAGATTCCTCTCGCGTACCCTGATATTGTAGGCTTGGTATATACAACCGAATATCCTCTTACTTCATGCTTAGGATCTTGACCATTATACACATTCAAAACATAGAGCATTTATCATTACCTAATGCATTATAGGTACATACAAGTCAAACCCATAACATTATAAAATCATAAAAAATGTTCCATATGATAATATAAAATTCAACATATCATAACAGTTTAAATGAAATGGGTAATAAAAAAATTCATCATATAATTACATATCGAATATTGGCAGGTTTCTAAATTATGTCATCATAAAATACCCCTTATGAGAAGTGGATTCTATAAGAATAATATCATAGTTTAATCCATTTGATAGAAATGGTTTCATAAGAAACTCATAATGAAACACATAGACCATTAAAATAATGAATAATAATGTTATATTGGATTATATCCCTTGTAAATAATAATTTATACCATAATATTTCATCTTTAATATAGAAGGATTTCAAAATATCACATGAAAATTTTCTTAAGGAAAATAAAATTTCATGAAAATCACTTATTTGAAAATAAAGCATTATTAATTTTTTTAAAAAAAAATTGAAGACATAAAATGTATTATTTATATATACAGTTAACATATTTCTCGAAAAAAATATCACATCTTATATGAAAATTTCCTTTAAAATCATAAATATTTTTTTAATCAATTATTCATTGAAATGAAACATGGAAACTGATAAAAAAATTTAAAACTATTTGAAACACTTTTTCAAAAATAAAAAATTTGAAAAAAAATTTCCCAATTAAAACTAATTGAAATATAATTTTAAATGATTTGGATTTTTTTTAAAACCTTCCATTTGATTAAATTAGATTTATGGACAAATATATAAATAAAGTATGATTTTTATGAAGTTTTTTTCAACGTAATATGATGTAATCATGATTTGGAAAATGGTATCATTTCCTGAAGATTTCAAGAGTAACTTGAAGTGACAAAAATTAATGAAAACTTATGAGTGATGAATCATAATATTTTATCACAAGAAAATCATAAATAATCCAGAATCATAATAGATTGTAACAAAAAATAATTACCAATGTGATAAATACGAATCATAATCTTAGGATGGAAAAAACAAGAAACATAAAGACCTTTAAATATAGGATATAACATTTAAAATATTTTTTATATGTAGTTCAAGAACGAATATATGTGCATATCATAATATACATCTCAACGTAGTTATATAGAGATAAAATTACATAAACAATTTTTAAAAACATGAATTGTAGACACCATGAATTAGATATTATATAATGTATAAGTATAAAGATAATTATAATTATAATATCATAAAATACATCCATGTAAATTATACAAAAAAATATGAATTAAGTGGTGAAAATGGATTATGTTTCTTAAAAAATAAAAGTGAGATGTTAAATACTTACTACATGAGTTACTTTGGAATAATTATATCAAAAAAATAATAAAATCAATTAAAAATTAGAGTATAATTAATTAGATTATTTTCCTGACATAACATTTCATGGTTCACTATATACATCACATTAATGAAATGAGTGGTTAGTAAAACATATGTCTCATAGGAATAAAAGTTAGTCTAGAAATCCAATTACCTAATGTTATGACTCTTAGGATACATATTCAATACTCCTATAAAATAAATATAATTTTATTATCAATATTTAATAGATCCATATTCATATAATTAATATGATATATAATTTTATTATCATTTTATATTGAAATTAAATTATCAATTTATAGTTTAATTTTCATTTCAGTTAATATTCTATTTGTTTTTTGAATAACTTATGTCTTATTAGTCTAGATCCTATTAATTATATTAGTATTTAATTAATTAAATTAATTAAATTATTATATAAATTTCACATGTTTTTACTATATATGTGTTTAAAAATATATACAGATTTTAGAAATATAAATTTAAATATATCATTCATCATGACTGAAGGCCATACTTACGTATAAACACAGTTTTCATTTTATAGTCATATAAAATAAATAAAATTAAAATATGTATATGTATTTTATCATAAAAATATAATAATTATTTCATAAATATCCCATATTATTAATAAACCCATTATTAAGACATTACATGTATGGAGTTAATGAATCACATCACTTTTAGCAGTCAGTAGTCCAAATGTCCACAAATGATGTTATAGTATTCCCCCAAAATGGAATGAATAAATAATTTATATATATATATAAGAAAAATGAAACCATAAATATCATATATATCATATAAAAAATAATTTCTATAATTATTCAAAAAATTGAATGGTGGTTATGGAAGAATGAATGACATCGAATCATGAGGTAGCAGTCTGCAATACACTTAAATGATTATTATATATCCCATTTGATGGAAGTTTTTAATGAATTAAGACATAAAATTAACATTCAAAATACATAGTGTATCTATGATTCATGGGTTATTATTTATTCATGATATAAAAATAATTAAATAAGTGGAGAATGAAATAAAACAAAAAAAATTGTCAAAAAAGTATACCACTTATTCAGGAAAATCATTCTGGTTTTTATCAATGGATATTATTTGAATTTATCAATACCAATATGAGTATTTTAATATTAAAGGGTGTATTTGTTGTAATTATTTAGTATGTGGTATGATGACATAATGGGCTTGATTTGTGATAGAATGTGGGGGGGGGGGGGGGTATTGAACTTTTATTGTACACGATTTTTATTAATTTTAATACAATAAGTGAAAGAATTTTAAGGGGTACATAAAAAATAATGTTCTTAAAATAATGGTATTTTTGTGAGAAAATTGTGTACATGGTGATAAAATTTCTTGAAAATGTGTTTTCACATGTTTTTAATCCATTTTCCAATTATGATTATAGTTTCACCACTATGCAAACTAGTTTTTACATAAATAATTGTAATTAATTTTAATTTAATTGGATAATATTTTGGATCAAACACTAAGTTGATCTTTATATAAACTATAAAATATTTGCATTCATAACATTTTATTTATTTTCCTAAATTCGAATCATAGAGTGGAAAATATTAATATAAAATTAATCGCATAAAAGAGACGAAGAAACATGTTTTTAATGTGAAAATATTCATAAGTATGTAATATTTATATATTCAACATCAATTATAAATTTAAAAATAATTACAAAATTGTACAAATCTATTTATGGTTTATCTAAATTTACATCAAACCCAATTCAAAATATAATTTACCAATATAAATAAATTAAATTAAAATGATGTTTTCCACTAAAATTTAGTATTTTCCACAATCCATCATGAAATTAATCTAAAAATAACATAAAAAAACATTTAAAAACAAAATTTTCATATTCATATTAAAAAAAATGATAATTTTTAAAATAGAATTTATAAATATGTTTAAATTTATATTTGAAATACATTTTCCATTAAAATATGTTAAAAGTTTATTTTTGAAAAAGTATAATATATATAAATAAAAATGATTTTTATCTTATCATATGTAAATAAAATATATTAGATTAGTTTAAAAATATTCTATTGAATTTATAATATTAAATTTTTTAAAAACCATTAACATTTTTTTCAATATATTGACAAAAATGTATTTGTTCATAGAAATTATTTTTTAGAGAAATAACTTATCTATAATAAAATATTTCTCAATGTAATTTATTAATGATTAATTTATTTTATAAACATGAATTGAAAATATTTTCATAATTTTTTAATATTATTCATAACATCTATTCCAACAGCTTAGAGATAAATATATAAACAAATTAGTAAAAATATATATAGTATATTATGGTTCAGTAAAACATAGACTTGGGTGTAATATATGTTTTAATTATAAAATTGTACTATTTGACATAATCCAAAATTATTTTTCCCTATAATATAATCTAATATCAGTAATTCATATAGCACAACCTGAAGTTAGTGTTCAATAATATATGTTATATCGTCCCATACAAGCCAATAGTTATATTTAATTTATTAAAATAAAACAATTCCTAAAAACACATGGTGTCATAATAATATTTAATGATATATTAATCATTTACTAGTTCAATGGAAGGATTTTATGGAATCACATTATATATAATAAAAAAATATTTTCAGGTTCCAAAAGATGATTACCGAATTCATCAATATATCACAACCTAACCAAAATAAAATAAATGGGATTCATTAAAATTTCATCACCATATAATAAAAATACATTTATATAATTAACATATGTGGAATCATTGTATAATATTCACTGTGAATCACAAGGGGCCTAAAATGATGTTTCCATAGAATCAAAATACTGTTAGAAGGGGATTTGATTATTTCCATGAAAACAGTGGAAAATTTCATTTTATTTACATATCATTAAATAAAAAATATTCTAGTTAATTTATAATATAATAATATTTTAAAATAACCATAAGAAATTTTGTTTTAGTCAATAATTAAAATAATTATTCTAATGGTTGGAAATCTTGTTTATATAGTAAATGTAAACATATTGATTCCTTTCACAATATTGGAAAAAATCTCAAACGTACCATATTCGAAAAAAATAAGGTTAATTTAATAAATTAAAAACAATGAAAAAAAGTTTTATATTGACTCATATTTTTTATATTATCATATTATAAAAAAATAACTACATTTTTAAGAAAATTTTAACTGAATAAAATGACAGTCGCACAAAGAGGATATATTGACAATATTTTCAAAAACAATATCTATTGTTTTAAGTATGAAAGAGATAAAATGATGATAAAAAAACCCTTATAAATAACAATAAAAATGGGATATATTTGGTATTTATGTTATAAGTAGACAACAATTCTATCAAATTATATTCATGAACAAATACTGTAAATTAGAAATAATATTTTATCAGAAACTCTAATCATAGATCCTAAATCGCATCACATGTGATATTAAATTATTAAATAATAGGTTAAAATTTATTATAAATATAAACCATAAACCATATTCATGACTTTTATAAAACATAAAATTCTCTAAATATTCACAATTACATATTTATTGATAGTTCTTCATTAAAATAAACATTTAAGTAAAAACTCTTTTGTTTTCAATTCATGTTTTGGATCGTTAAACCTGTTTAAATTTTTATATTATCAAATATATTAATCATTTTATAGGTATCATATTTATTAATTTATTACAATTTCATAAACATTTATGTAATTTTTTGATGAAAATTTAATTAAATCCCTTCAATGAGTTGATAGTCTATAATACACACTAGTGTATTTTTCATTTTTCAATAAATTATATGAAAGAAATGTAAAAAACAATTTATCATTATAGTATCATTATAATATTTTAAAAATCATATATATTGATTAAATCTATACATATGATCAAAATTGATTGAATGGAAAAAAATAGATCACGTTATTCATGGACGTAGATTTCTAAACATACACACAACTAAATTATCATTTCTCATTGGATGAATAGAGATAATAAATTCCTGTAAAATTAACATCAAAACCATTCGTTAGAGTTATAAATTGTGACCCAACATTTTCTTAAATTACTATTACATAATTTCAAAGATAAATAACATAATAGTATTACACATGGAGGATACATAAGTTTAGTGTCTTGGGAAAACTAGGACTACACATAACAAGTACAACATCAAGCATAAAAATTCATTTAATCACTTCCTCTATAGTTTCTTAGTAGCACTTGTACTCTCCTTAGTACATGTAGCCACCAGAGGATATACATCAAAATGGGTGTGCTAAAAGCCCAGTAAGAGGATAGATAAGAACAATATATAATGGGGTGAGCATAATCATGACATAGGAAGAAGATCTTGAACATGAGAGGAGCATAAACAATAAACATGAAATGTGGAAAAGCATAAAAAAAGAAACATCATGTATTAGTGGTTAACTACCACACATACTTGTGAACAAATCTAGAATCATGTTCACGCATCATTTCACATTTACTCATGAGATTCATCACTTTACCCAATGCATTGGAGCGCTATATAATTCTGAGCGCACCCGTCAAATTTAAACATTCATATTGCGCTATATAATTCCGGGCGCACCCGTCACATCATAACATTATCATTATCATGCATGCCAAATATCAAACATGTACATAAATAACCCATGGAAAGGAATTGGTTTCATCTCATAATAACACATTCATAAGGTTTGGGTTCCCAAAAGAAAGAGGGAACACCATACTTGATATAAGAACCATCAACCTTGAATGAGTGGTAAAAGGTGAGATCTTGAAAGAAGAGTTCTTTTGGAAAACATTTTGATGGACATAAAAACCAGTGACAAACATGTATATCCCAGAAAAGTAAAGGAAATGATGAACAAAAGACCTTTGAGGAGTAACCCTATCAAAATGGAGTGAAAGAGGGAGAACCCGAAGGAAGAAAATTGGGTTCGAGATTTCCCCTTACCTTGTACTCGAATGCCTCCTTCTCTTTAATGTCCTGTATATTGACATTATTTTCATTAATTATAAATTCCAAAACCTTTTATACATTAATAGGGTTCATTCTGGTTTCATTATTTCATATTATGTTCCTTTGGATGACTTATTGAGTTTAAAAACATTGATCGGGGATGTTCGTTTTCATGGTTTCCTTGAGCGGTCCACTTGTGTTCTTAATTAGATGTTTGGGTAGATCATGGGTAAACATCCAGAACTTATATTACATGTAATTAATGATATTACAGAAGATTGAAAGATTTTATAATGAGTTATATTAGATCCATGTGGCCGAATCATTAGATAAGTTTTAAATGAAGATTATTTGTGCTAATTTGAGCGGTTTTTGGATCATAACCAACTCATTTTTACTTTTTACTTAGTAGTATAGCCATAGGTTATTTCAGGAACATAAAATAGAACATAATACATATAAAATATTCTGTTTAAACCATAAAAATGTTTTCATGACCAGATTGAAGGTAGAAATGGGAGAAGAGATCATGTTGTTTTTTAAGGTGATAAATTATCACCACATGAACAATGTTCTCTTTAATAAAATAAATGGAATATGGAAAGGGTGTGGGGTGATATAATATAACATTAGAATCATAATATTACATTATATATATTATACTGGATTTAGAGAAAAATTTGGATGAAGATAGGTAGGGAGAGATCAAGAAAGGAACTTGAACTTGAAAGGAAATTAAAGGAGAAGAGAGAGAGAAATTACCTTTAGAAACCTTCTCTTGAGATCCTCTTTAAGGAAGATAGGCTTGGTATTTTGAGGAGACCGGCAGCTTTTGGATGTGGGGGATGAGCTAGGGAAGGTTTTTGGGCAGAATTTAGATAAGTCTTGGAGCTTGAGAGGTGTGAGGAAAAGAGGGAGTGAAGGGTGGCTTTTACAGTGGAGGGGAGAGGGGTTTCCTTAATATAAAATTGATTAGTTATTAATTTCACCTAAGACAAGTAATAGTGAGTCTTGTATGAATAAGAATAGTAAATATGACTTGTGAATTCGGTATATGGGTGCTTACATCACTTGTGATGTTAGGAATAGTGGGTTTTAATTAAAATGTATTTATATGATAAATTAATGTATTCTACTATTCATTAAAAATTCAAGTATCTCAGAAAAATCCCAAAATTTTACCCCAACCATTTTTCGACGTGTAGAATCTAAAAATGAAGTCAATTTTTAAAAAATAATTTTCTAAATATTATTAATTTAATATTTAATTAAAATCATAATTTACATAAAAACAGTTTTTAAAATTAAAACTGAATTTGCAGTTCTTTCAAAAATTACTTAGGGTCTTATAAAATTATCTAAAAACTAATAGACATTGATTCAATAATTTATGAATATATTTCAGGAAAATAAATATTCTTTTATATTAATTCATTATAATTAATCATTTATGACTTATAAAATACCAAAAATGTTTACTAAAGTCGAATTGTCACTTTCTAAGATGTCTAAATTTTATTTTATTATTCATAGGTAATGTTACTCTTATTTACTATTCATAAGGGTCATATTACTATTCATAAGGGTTGGTTACTATTCACTAAAAATTATTATTTTTTCCTTTGGACTCCAAAAACTATCTTGAACACAACCGTGAATGTTGGATTTTTAAAATTCCAAACATAGGGGTGACAAAATTATTTTTAAAGGTCACTTATCACTCATTAGTTCATTATTTTGTGTTTTTATGACATAGATATAAGAAGGGAATTTTCCATTGAAAATATTTGGGTCGTTATATTCTTCCCCCCTTCAGAAATTTCTCCCCCGAAATTTCACTTTACACAAACAGGTGAGGGTACTTCTCTTTCATTGCCTCTTCCGGTTCCCAATGTACTTCATCAAACTTTTGGTTCCTCCACAACATGTTGACAAGGAGGGTTGTCTTGTTGCGTAGAACCTTATCAATTCTGTCCAGAATTTTTACCGGCTGCTCCTCGTATGAGATATCATCTTCCAATAGTACCACCTCTGAGTTTAGTACATGTCAGGGGTCTAGAATGTACTTCCTTAGTAGTGATATGTGAAACACATCATGAACTTGGGCCATATTCGGTGGAGGATCCAGAAAATAGGCCACGGATCCTATACGATCAAAGATCTCAAAGGGGACAATGTACCTTAGGCTTAGCTTCCCTTTCTTCCTGAATCGCATGACTCTCTTCCATGGAGATATTCGAAGGAAGACTTTATCTCCAACATCGAACTCCAAGTCCCTTCGACGATTGTCAGCATAGCTCTTTTGCCGACATTGAGAAGCTTTGATGTGTTTCTGGACGACTTGAACCTTCTCTGTCATCTCTTGAACAAGATCGGGACCATGTAGCTTTCGTTCTCCAACTTCATCCCTACAGGTTGGAGTTCTACATCGCTTCCCATAAAGAGCTTCATACGGATCCATCCGAATACTCAAGTGGAAGCTATTGTTGTATGAGAACTCAACCAATGGGAGATTCTGATCCCAACCACCTTTGAATTCAAGAGATCAGGGTCTTAACAAATCTTCATGTGTCTGAATAGTCCTTTCAGACTGGCCATTAGTTTGGGGGTGATAAGCCGTGCTGAAATTTAATTCAGTACTCAAAGCATGTTGAAGTCTCCTCTAGAATTTAGAAGTGAACCTTGGATCATGGTCAGAGACAATCGAGAGCGGAACACCGTGCAATCTCATTACTTCCTTCACATATATCCTTGCTAGTTGTTCAAGTGAGAGGTCTTCCCGAATAGCGATAAAATGGGCAGTCTTGGTGAGTCGGTCAACCACAACCTATATCGCATTATTTCCTCTTGACGTTTTCAGGAGACCCATGACAAAGTCCATAGTATCATTTTCCCATTTCCACATGGGTATAGGAAATGGCTGCATCATACCTTTGGACTTTTTCCGCTCAGCATTAATTTGCTGACATACCAAGCACCTTGATATATATTCTGAAATCTCCTTCTACATGTTATCCCACCAGAAGTGTTCTCGGAGATCACGATACATCTTTGTACTTCCAGGATGAATATAGAATGTTGATCTATGTGCATTATCCAATTGCTCCTTCATTATTTCTGGTGATAAAGGCACACAGAGCCACATTCCAAACCGAATAACACCATAATCGTTGAAATGGAACTCTTGCAGCTTCCCTTCCTTTACTGAATTCACCCTCTTTTGTATCTCTATATCATCCCTTTGTGCTTCCTTAATCTTCTGTTGGATGGATGGTTGCGCAATCATTTTGGCAAGGTAGGATGTATCCCCTGCCCTAACGATTCTCAAATCCATCCTTTGCATATACAATAAGATAGGGTCTTTCTCAATCCTCAACATGGATAGAGTAGCAGGTTCTTTCCTTCTTAGAGAATCAGCTACCTTGTTCACCTTTCCAGGATGATAGTGAATAGAGCAATCGTAATCATTGATTAGCTCTAACCATCTCCTTTGATGCATGTTGATCTCCTTTTGTGTGAATATATACTTTAGGCTCTTGTGGTCGCTGTATATGTCACACTTCTCACCATAAAGGTAGTGCCGCCAGATTTTCAAGGAAAAACTCATGGCTGCCAGCTCTAGATCATGCGCCGGGTAGTTCTGCTCATGGATCTTCAACTGTCGTGAGGCGTAGGCTATCACATTATCATTTTTCATGAGTACACAACCCAAGCCTTTCATTGAAGCATCACTGTATATCACAAAACATTCTCCACTTTTTGTTATTGTGAGTACAAGTGCAGTGATCAGCCTTCTCTTTATCTCCTTGAAGATTCCCTCAGATTCTTCCGTCCATACAAATTTTACCCATTTCCTTGTTAACATGGTTAGTGGGCTTGACAATCGTGAGAAGTTTCTCACAAAACGTCAGTAGTACCCAGCTAATCGAAGAAAACTACGGATTTCTGTGACACTAGAGGGCCTGGGCCATTCCTCAATCACCTTTGTCATTGAAGGGTCCACAAAAATTCTCTCTCTTGTGATCACATGTCTCAAGAACGTGACTTGATTCATCCATAAGTCACACTTTCTGAACTTGGCGTACAAATTCTCCTTTCTCAATTTCGTTGACACAAGTATTAGATGTTTTTCATGTTCCTCCTTGATCATGGATTAGATGAGAATATCATCGATAAACACTACCACAAATTTGTAGAGGTAATGTCTAAAGACTATATTCATCAAATCCATGAATATTGCAGGGGCATTAGTATGTCCGAAGGGAATCACCAAAAACTCATAGTTCCCATACCTTGAATGAAAGGAAGTCTTCTGAATATATTCCTTCTTCACCTTTACTTGATGATATCTAGAACGAAGATCCACCTTTGAGAAGTATTGAGATCCTCTTAGCTGGTCGAACAAGTCATCAATCCTTGGGAGAGGATACTTGTTCTTTATGGTGATCTTGTTGAGTTCCCGATAATCCATACAAAGCCGCATGGTACCATCCTTCTTCTTCACAAAGAGCACTGGCGCACCCCAAGGGGATGCACTAGGGAGGATGAACCCTTTGTCCAGATGCTCTTGCAGCTGCTTCTTTAACTCATCCAGTTCGATAGGAGCCATCATATAGGGGCACTTCGAGATAGGAGTAGATCCATGTATGAGTTCAATTGAGAACTCTACCTCATGATCCGGGGGAATTCTGGGTAACTCTTTGGGAAATATATCATCGTATTCCCTTACGATGGGAATTTCATCAAGGTTGGAAGTTTCCTTTGACTCAAACATTTGGGTGAGGTATGCTTCTTCATAGGGAATCATCACCCACACCATTGAAGGATTTTTCAAAGGATATTCATGATCTTCCTTGCATTTTTAGATGAGCATGTGATAGTTCGGAATATGAAAATATATTTATTTTTCCCAACAGTTGATATGCGCTGTATATAAAGAGAGCCAATCCATTCCCATTATCACGTCTAATTCCACCAAGGGAAGTATTACAACATTTTCCGGAAGAATCTTCCCACATACGTCAACTGGAGAAGAATCAAACACTTGGGTTGCAATGATTGCACCACTTGGTGTTTATACATATATCTCTACTTCAAGGTTTTGGGGCTTTGATTCTATAGTTCTAGAAATCTTGCATGATATAAAGGAATGCATAGAACCAGAATCAAATAATACTTTTTCCATTCTTGAGTGAATAGGAAGTGTACCTTGTACGACTTACTTATCATGTTCCACCTCCGCATTAGTGATGGCATAAGCCTTCCCTTGTTCCTTTGGATTTGGTGGTTATTGGCGTTGATTACCCTCGAGAGCTCGAGGTTTAGTGCACTGGTTTGAACAGTGCCCTTGCTCCTTACAGTTGTAGCATTGAACCACGAGTGTTTCTCTCCTTTCAACGGCTACATTATCCTTACTTTTCATGTCTCTTTGACACTCGTGAGCTAGGTGTCCTTCTTTCCCACACTTGAAGCATTTCCCCGTCCCATTGAGGCAGTTCCCATTGTGCAAATTCCCACATTTTTGGCAAGTGGGTCGTTGTGTTTTCTTCCCATCTTTGTCATTAGATCAACCGGATTGAAACTCCATCTTTCTTTTCTTATCACCATAGAAATGGGACCATTATACAAACTCCATATCCACTTTGAGAGCACACCGAACAACTTCTTCATAACTCCCAAAGTCTCAAATTGCAAGAGCCTTTCGAAGATGTGGTTTTAATCCACTAATGAATCTATCAATTTTTCTATCATTGTTGATAACAAAACCCGAAGCATACCTTGCGATTATTGTGAAACTTTCTTCATAGGTTGTGACAGATTCTCCTTCTTTTTGCTTGAGCTCTATAAATTCTCTCTTCATATTCGTGAGAAGAGTTCTTGGGAAGTACTTATTATAAAATATTATCTTAAAGTCTTCCCATTCCATCTCTTCAATTTCCTCCATTGGCTTGGTTTTCTTAATCAAATCCCACCATTGATCGGCTTATCCATCTAGACGATAAACAGCTAGAGTCACCTTCTCCGTCTCGGAACAGTGAAGAACAGAAAAGTTCTTCTCCATGGAGTTGACCCACCGTTCCTCAACTAGTGGATCATAAGATCCACAAAACTTCGGTGGTCGTTGCCACATAAAACATTCGATATCTAGTTGCTCCCTCTTTGGTGAAGGAGGACGTTCCCAATTATTATGGTTATTATTCATAACCCGAGATAATTGGGTAAGCATCGCCATGAAGTTTTCAACTCCACCTCCAAAATCATTGGGGATGTCATTCGGGCAATCGTTGCATTGGGCTTCGCAAGATTTGTTGGCTTGATTTCTCCTTGTTCCCACCATTTTCTAAAATAGTAAATGTTAGAACAAAACATAAGTAAATAATTCATGAATAACTTATTCATTTAAACAATTATACCAAAAACATAACATATGGGATCCCTAGGTATATATCCTTGTGTGCATATTTTTACTTAGTCTCATGCTAGAGGTTTTCTTTAGGGTTCACTAATCCAAATTCCCAAATTAACTAAACCTTTCCTCTAATACCAACTATAGTGACCGGCCTTTTCTTACTTTACTATTACATCATTTAAAAGATAAATAACATAATAGTATTACACATGGAGGATACATAGGTTTAGTGTCTTGGGAAAACTAGGACTACACATAACAAGTACAACATCAAGCATAAAAATTCATTTAATCTCTTCTTCTATAGTTTCTTAGTAGCACTTGTCCTCTCCTTAGTACATGTAGCCACCTGAGGATATAAATCAAAAGGGGTGATCAAAAAGCCCAGTAAGTGGATAGATAAGAACAATATAGCATGGGGTGAGCATAATCATGACATAGGAAGAAGATCTTGATCATGAGAGGAGCATAAACAATAAACTTGAAATGTGGAAAAGCATAAAAAATGAAACATCATGTCTTAGTGGTTAACTACCAAAAAAACTTGTTAAAAAAGATATCATCATGTTCACACATCATTTCACATTTACTCATGAGATTCATCACTTTACCCAATGCATTGGAGCGCTATATAATTCTGGGCGCACCCGTCACATTTAAACATTCATATTGCGCTATATAATTCCGGGCGCACCCGTCACATCATAACATTATCATTATCATGCATACCACATATCAGACATGTACATAAATAACCCATGGAAAGGAATGGGTTTCATCTCAAAATAACACATTAATAAGCTTTGGGTTCCCAAAAGAAAGAGGGAACAACATACTTGATATAAGAACCATCAACCTTGAATGAGAGTTAAAAGGTGAGATATTGAAAGAAGAGTTCTTTTAGAAAACATTTTGAGGGACATAAAAACCAGTGAAAAACAAGTATATCCAAGAAAAGTAAATAAAATGATGAAAAAAAGACCTTTGAGGAGTAACCCTATCAAAATTGAGTGAAAGAGGGAGAACACGAAGGAAGAAAATTGGGTTCGAGATTTCCCCTTACCTTGTACTTGAATGCCTCATTATCTTTAATGTCATGTATAATGACATTATATTAATTAATTAGAAATTCCCTAACCTTTTATACATTAATAGGGTTCATTCTGGTTTCATTATTTCATATTATTTTCCTTTGTATGACTTATAGAGTTTAAAAACTTTGATCGGGGATGTTCGTTTTCATGGTTTTCATGAGTGGTCCACTTCTGTTCTTAATTTGATGTTTGGGTAGATCATGGGTAAACATCCATAACTAATATTACATGTAATTAATGATATCATATAAGCTTTAATGATTTTATAATGAGTTATATTAGATCCATGTGGCCGAATCATTATATAAGTTTTAAATGAAGATTATTTGGGCTAATTTGAGCGGTTTTTGGATCATAACCAACTCATTTTAACATTTCACTTAGTAGTATGGCCATAGGTTATTTCAAGAACATAAAATAGAACATAATACATATAAAATATTCTGGTTCAACCATAAAAATGGTTTCATGACCAGATTGAAGGTATAAATGGGAGAAGAGAGCATGTTGTTTTTGAAGGTGATAAATTATCACCACATGAACAGCGTTCTCTTTAATAAAATAAAATGATGATGGAAAGGGTGTGGGGTGATATAATATAACATTAGAATCATAATATTACATTATATATATAATACTGTATTTACAGAACAATTTGGATTAAGATAGGTAGAGGTAGATCAAGAAAGGAACTTGAACTTGAAAGGAAATTAAAGGAGAAGAGAGAGAGAAATTACCTTTAGATTCCTTCTCTTGAGATCCTCTTTAAGGAAGCTAGGCTTGGTATTTTGATGAGAACAGAATGGTTTGGACGTGGGGGATGATATTGGGAAGGTGTTTGGGAAGAATTTAGAGAAGTATTGGATCTTAAGAGGTGTGAGGAAAAGAGGGAGTGAAGGGTGGCTTTTATAGTGGAGGGGAGAGGGGTTTCCTTAATAAACAATTGATTAGTTTTTTAATTTCACCTAATACAAGGAATAGAGAGTCATGGATGACTAAGAATAGTAAATTTTACTTGTGAATTTGGTATTTGGGTTCTTACATCACTTGTGATGTCAGGAATAGTGGGTTTTAATTAAAATGTATTTATATGATAAATTAATGTATTATACTATTCATCAAAAATTCAAGTATCTCAGAAAAATCCCAAAATTTTACCCCAACCATTTTTCGACGTGTAGAATCCAAAAATTAAGTCAATTTTTCAAAAATAATTTTCAAAATATTATTAATTTAATATTTAATTAAAATCACAATTTACTTAAAAATACAGTTTTTAAAATTAAAACTGATTTTGTAGTTCTTTCAAAAATTACTTAGGGTCTTATAAAATTATCTAAATGATAATAGAAATTGATTTAATAATTTATGAATATATTTCAGGAAAATAAATATTCTTTTAAATTAATTAATTATAATTAATCATTTATGACTTATAAAATACCAAAAATGTTTAATAAGGTCAAATTGTCACTTTCTAAGATGTCTAAATTTTATTTTATTATTCATAGGTAATGTTACTATTATTTACTAGTCATAAGGGTCATATTACTATTCATAAGGGTAGGTTACTATTCACCAAAAATTATTTTTGTTTCATCGGACTCCAAAAACTATCTTGAACACAACCGTGAATGTTGGATTTTTAAAATTCCAAACATTGGGGTGACAAAATAATGTTTAAAGGTCACTTATCACTTAGTAGTTCATTATTTTGTGTTTTTATCACATAGATATAATAAGGGAATTTTCCATTGAAAAACTTTGGGTCGTTACATTATGATGCTGATTTAATAATCTCAATAATGTTAAAAAAGAGTTATAAGAGGTTTAATTGTGAATTAATCTTGAAAAACATATTTAGTGTCAATCAATACTTTATAGGGAAACTTATTTGAAATTACAAGTTATTCCATCTGGGTTTTTTCTTAGGAAACACATAAATCTATATGTTTTGGGATGGTGATTTTTTTTTGGTATGTTTTTTCTATTCTTGTTTTATAAAAATGATTTATCATGCTATTTTTAGAGGTCAACTTTCTACATGTTTGGTGGGAGGAAAACATTTACGTATACATATCATTAAAATAAAATAATTTCACATTAGAGAGAAATTGAAACCATATTATGAATGGTTAAAATATGTTTTCATTTACGGTTTAGACCATTAGAAAAAATCACATTTTGACTTCTATTTTTGAGATTTTAAGCCATATCAATTAGTTTAGCGCCTTGGGTAACCCATTTATCTTCAAGAGATTTAACAAATTTTATTATAGTTACTATTAAAATCGGAATAATTGAAAGTGCTTTATTATGATAATTATATATTTTAAATTAAATTAGGAAATAATTTTTCAAAGTTCAATTTATTATTTATTTTTATATAACATTGTATAAATACAAGAAAAAAATGTTTAGAAATTATTTTTAATAATATCACTATATTTATTTTCATTCTATTATAAGTAAAACACATCCATTGAAAATAAAATAACCTCATTTGACATAATATCTTATCATTTCATTAAAATAATTTAAAAATTATTTTAAATTAAATTTATTATGATAAAAACACATTGTATATGAAATGAATTTCATTTCAAAATAAATTTATTATTAGCATAAACTGACTGAATATTCTTTTCATACCTGTTGATTAGAATGTTATTGCTTTTATTAATATTTAAACAATATTATTTAATCACTATATCACTCTAATTGTTTTTCAATAGAACATATATTGAAAACATTTTTCACCCAAAAAATCATCAAATTAGTTTTTTTGGTTCAATTTTATTTCTGAAATGAATTAGAAATTATATTAAACAATAATATACCATATAATGTGATTCATTTTTTAATGAAAAATAATTATTCACATATAGAATATTATAATTATTTACATGATATAAAAAAATATAAATTTAATAATGTGAAATATATTCTAAAATCCCAAGGAATTTTATTTTATAGAATTTATAAGTATTTATTGGTAAAAAAAATTCCTGTTGATAAATAATATTATGGTTTCCTTTATATAATCACATCCCCATGTTCCCATATAGCTTCCATAAATTCTAAATTATTTTAATTAACCATATCACCGTAATTTACCATGTTCAATAATATAATATCATTATGATCTATGATATTTAACAGTTTTTCTTATTATGAAATATCTTGCAACAATTGTATGCCCTATGATTTTATTTTATGTGAATTATATTGTATATACATTTTCTATATTGAAGTATATACCACATCATGATGTTGGTATAGGAATCATGGAATGTAAAGATCACAAGATAACATTCATACGTGATTAATAATTTTATAGGGATTGATATTACAAGTGATTATCTTTCCCTTCATTCCAAATTTATTACAATTATTAAATTTAAATACTTTCAAGAGTACCACATCACCATCATTTATCACTAGATCTCATTGATTATTTATAGAATAAATTATCTATCTACTATAATCAAACATGATTTATCTCTGAATGATTCTAATCATCCCAACAATTTTCTCATGTTTCACAGTACCCGATAGTTTTTGTTCTGAAGCTTCATCACAACATGTTGGGTCTTTGTAAATCATTCAAATTTGTAACAGCCAAGGCTTCCATCATACATTTCTCTTTAAAGAATGTGGTAGCATGCGTTGTACACAACATGTAGTTTTAACACACCACCACCACTCAAACCATCCGTTATGAATATTAATAACAACTTTTTGAAATTTTATAAATTTTATTTTTGAAAATGGACATCATTTTTGGATTCAAAATATCGAAATTGAATGAGGGTGATTTTTTTGTATTTTTCCAAAAACATTCAATTTATTATGAAAAATGGAAAACAATGTGTTTTTGTTTGAAAATTACTTTTTTATTTAAGTAATTAGTTATTTTATTTTAATTTATTTTACATAAATATAGATATATAACACCTATATATGTTAAATTTAATTAATTGGAGTCATTTTACAAAAGGTTTAGATATATAAAATTTTATTGAAATTTTTACCGTCTTTTACACACATTCTGGGAGGATTTTCAATGTTGAACAAAACATAATTTTTCCTCTTCTATGTGTTGAATTTCAGAAAGACTAGACATACAGTTGTCATTAGTAAGAAAAATATAGTTCAATATGATGAAAATAATTTTTGGTGAATAATTAATGTTGACATTTTTTTATATTTGTTAAAAGTAATTTTGGTAATTAAGGGTAAAAATGTTATTATAATTATCCTAACACATGTTCTAATTCTATTATATTAGTTTAAATTGACAAAAAAATCTTTAGAAATAAAATATGAGCCCATTTGATCCACTTGGATTAGATTATGACATTTATTATTATTTTATTTAATGGTGAGATAAAAGAGATAAATTCAATGTTTAATAACTAAACCCTTTTATATATAGGGTTAAATACAATATAAATTAGACTATAAATATTCATTATAATTATAAAAATAATTCATACATAATGGTATTTTTTTATAATTTTTAGACATTATATAATATACTTTATTTATGACACAATGATGATGCAGTAATTACCTTAATAATGAAATATTAAAATAATTGAAATTATAAATTTCCAAATAAAAGTAAATTGAAACATATGATGAATTAAAATAATTTTATAGGATAATATGATATTTTAATTAAACCAATTTTATTTGATGTTATAATGTTTTATGGATTTAAAAAAAATCAAATACCAAAAACTGTCAAAATTGACTTAATTGAGTTTTAAAAACAAATACTATATTATTATTTTATATAATATAATTAAAAAACTAAGGATCAGCCGAAGTACTAAGATAATTTTTTATATACTAATATTGAACCTCTTGTGTTCCTTTTGTCATGTTATATTATGTTTATTAACAATAAAATATAAAAATACAAAGATACATGGTAAATGTCAAACTATTTAACTACGAGTTAAATCTAAAAGATAAGGTTATAATAGTGACCTAAACATGTCTAAAACCAATTGAATTTTACGGTTTTAGACCAATCCAAACATTATCCTCGAAATAAAAAATTTTGGATCTATTTGAACTTGAAAATGATATTATTATAAAATTATAATTTACGATTCTCCTAAAGTGACACTCACTATTCTTATAAAAGGGTATGTATCCTTCTTTTAATTTCACACATCAGAATCCATTTAGATCAGCCAAAACATGCCCAAATATCCTTTCAACTATCCCCACTT
Source organism: Viscum album (assembly GCA_963277665.1). Lineage (NCBI taxonomy): Eukaryota > Viridiplantae > Streptophyta > Magnoliopsida > Santalales > Viscaceae > Viscum > Viscum album. The sequence continues at coordinate 2,132,711,276 of OY728147.1, read as the reverse complement.
AAAAAACATGATGTTACTTTGATCATAAATCCACCCTACGGATCCCTTTTTATCTTTTTAAAAGGAAACACTCAAATATGATGTAATAATTTCACCACCCTCTTTCATGTTCGTTTCTTCTTCCACTTCCTCTTTCATTGTTGTTTCCATACCATAATAATAAATCTAGTACCTTCTATAGACTTTGATGTTATTAAATATATTGTAAAACCATATTCTTTATACTATCCATCCTATAAATGACAAAGTCACTATACGTGCGTACGTACGGCTTACCGTCTCCACGTCTTGGTGTAGTTTGTTATGAAATCACATAATTATTTGGATAGGTATAATAATGAGTATAAATAATTTAAATAATAAATATAACATGGTAATTATTCTTTATGCATGATATACCATCCAATTACATACTATCTCACCATCAATATAATGATATTGTCTCTCGTGTGTACACATTGATTACCGTCTCCACAAACGCGATGACATTAATTCCTCGTCATAACCATTCAACAATAATTTTCATTTTATGATTAAAAGTAATATTTTATAAAAATGATATAATTTTATATAAGATTAAAATACATCCTATCTATAATAATAATGGCTTATGTAACCAAGCATATAGAGGAAAATGAATCAGTTGACACCTGAAACGATGAAAATAACGAAATATTATTTACAAAAAAATATTATAAACAAATAAATATTATTGGATCATATTTGATATAATATTTATGTATATATTTCTTGTAGAAGTTAATAACAAATTTTTAACTATTATACAGGAGGTTAACATAGTATTGACTAAGGAAAAGTACAAGGCAAGGGTTAATTTTACAATCTCATTACTTATTTGAGACTGTTAACAAGTTAGTATCTACTGGGACACCTTTATCATCTACATCAGTGTTTTCCTAAAAATTTAATTCAAAATATTTTTAATATTTACTAGTCAATGGTTTAAAGTCATTTATACCGTTATTTGAACACATATGTTTTGAAGGAAATCTTTGCATCGTATTCCAAACATGGTACTTTATGACCTTCTTGACAAAATTAAGGTAATAATTTCTTTTTTAACTTATACGGTTGGTGTGGCTATTTTCCATCGTTATAACATCCTTGAAGAATCCTATATATGTTTATAATAATATTTTCAATATAAATGTTTTATTTTATAATTATATAACTTTTAAATGATTTTAAAATAGAAAGGGATATTTCTCTATAAAAATATTTGATTCCAACTATGTCGACATCCATTGATAGATTTTATGAATTTTTTATGTTTTTTTATTATTATAAAAATATTTTGTATTGTATTGAAGGAGTTGTGAGATGATTAACTATGGATGTGTTATTTTTACACCATTCATGTTTTATGGATAACGTATTGATATTTCCTATTTTAGTTTTTATATTAATGTTTATGTTATCTTTAAACCTTTTCATATGAGGAATTTATTGGACTTAGTATGTGAAGGGTGGATCCCTCAATATATCCTCAATGCATCGGTAGGTCTCTTGAGACAAAGTAGTGTCTTTTAATAATGGCTTGACAACATCTTTTTTGTAGCCTTGGCATAAGGCCTTAAATATGTGGTTATGATGTATAGAATTTTCATTCCAATATTATAAAAATTGTTATTGATATTTAATGTGATTATTAGACTAGTAGAAAATCTATGTGAAATAGTAAATAGAATTATTTTATATATCTTTTCCAAATTATGATGATTATTATGTTTAAAAGGCTTGTTTTTTTGTCATATATATTTTCTTAAATGTTTATTTTTATTCTTGAACGTTTTCTCTATATTTTAATCCTTACTGATCATCTGAGCTCACACCTTTCTATGTTTTATTTTTTCCAGGATGTGAAAAATTATATAATGGATGACCTGTAGGAATAGTCTAATAGATGAATGTGGTCCATGAAGAATTTTTTTTTTGTTGTTTTTCATTTTAAAATGCAATATAATACTTATAAATGTATCTAGTACATACAAGGCTACTAAATTGATAAGAATTTTCATATTTTGATCCCTTGTGATCATGGAAATGTTATGAAATAATTCTACGACTCTTGGTAATAGGGGTCGGGGTGTTACATTTGGTATCATAGGGTATTTTGTTCAATCCTTGGAAACTAGATCTATATAATCCCTTATTAGATAACATTTTCATAAGATAGAATTAGATGATTGGTATAGATGAATTTCCTAGAATTTTGGTAATATAGAGAATTTATTTATATTCCAAGAAATACATCCCTGTGTGGATATGATCAGGTTGAGGTGGCACTGGAACATATGTACCTAGGAGTGAAAACTCCGATAAGGAGTTTCGTTCATAACCCGAGATATCCGTGTACATGACAATGGGCCTTGCTACATGCATGGTTACGACACACCCAGGGGATATGAATAGGATAATTCACAATTTCATTCCAAACCATTATAATGGATTTATGAGTATATTCCTCCTTAAAGAATTTTTTTTAATAATTATGGATTATATGAATAAATTGTTCAATCTATGTTATTTTTTTTACTATTTTGTAATTATGAATTTCGATTCATAAACTAATCTAGTGTATGACATTATTTATAAATGGAACCTAGTGGAAGGAATGGAAACCATATCAACACACGAAATCCATGTAGGGATTTCCCTCCTATTGAAGACAATTATGGTGGTGTTGGTGATGCAACTTGTGTACATTATCATATCACCTTACTGGGACAACTCACTCATGTATTGAATAAAAACCATACCTATATAGAGCACCCTAGTCCACAACGTGGAAGATCAACATTAGAAATCATTTGTGGGGAAACAACCACCAAAATTCAATGGGAGAAAAATCAATTAGTATTATAGCAATGGATAAGTTACATAGAGAAAATATCTCATGCTTTGGGGATTTGTGAAAAGGAAAAAGGTGTCATGAAATTTTATCACCTAACGGGACATACAGATAAATGGCGGTCATTATTCCAAACCACAATGGAAGATAATTTAGTATTGAACATGATATGGAGGGAGTTTAATGAGATTTTATTTGAAAAATAAAATCCTCGTGTCCATCGGGAGGATATGGAAAGGAAATTTATGATTCTGCCGAAAAAGGAGGATGAAAATGTCACAAATTAGGAGGATAAAATTACATGTTTATAAAGGAATTAAATATATTAAATACATAACCAAAGGAGTTAGATTGATAGATTATTATTTGAGATAAAACTATTTCTCTATCGAGCGTTAGTCTCACAATCCATGTCATCGTACGAAGATACTGTCTCATGTGTTATCAAGATAGAAAATAAATTATCTATATATTATGAGTTGAATGAAACGAAACATAAGAAGACATCTGTTGATCACTCTGAATAATAAAAAAAGGGGAACAAGGGAAAAGTTAAATATCCAACATGAGGTAATTGTTGGAAGAAACAACCTGGTACATGGAAAAAGGGAATTGGAGATTGTTACAAGGGTTGTGAAAAAGGCCTCCAAGCTCATGATTGCAATGGATAGAAAGAGGTTGTCATTTTTGAATGATACAATTTTTGAGAAAAGGGACATTTTGCATATTTATTTCATAAGTTCCAAGGGAACATACCTTAGAAATATACAATGGAGAAAGGCCAAGCTTATGAGATAACTACTACTAATGTTGATGCTCTGAAAGACGTGGTGCTGGTAATTTAATGGTTTCCTCAAGTTTAGCCAATGAATTTTTTTTTGATTTTGATTCATTGAATTGTTTCATATCTTCCGATTTTCCTATGAAAATTAGATATTTTTAATTTGACATTACAAGGGATTTTTAAGTAAAAAATTTTAAGGGAAGTATATCCACAACAACGTTTTGTGAATCGGTTCTGATTATGGAATATAAATGTTCTTCATCTGCTGATCTCTTCATCATACACATGATTGAATTTGATATAATCTTCCAAATGGATAGTCTTTCTGATCATGATGCGAAAATTTATTGTACGAATAAAGAGGTTACAATTTTGATGATGATAAAGAGTACCTTATCATTAGAGGTGAAAAGTAACCACCTGATTGTTATATAGATCCACCACCAGAAGTTATACTAAATTCAACTATTGTGGAGGAATAAAATGAATTAATAATGGGTGAGGAAAATAATTTTTGAATAGAGGACATACCGATTGTTCAATAATAAGTTGATATGTTTACAGAGGATTTACGTAGACATCATTCAGAATGAGATATTGAGTTTTCCATTGATTTAATTCCTAGTTTAAGGACCATATCAGAGACCACTTATAGAATTTCCACTATTGAATTAGTGTAATTATAGAAAAAACTGGAGTAATTGAGTAATAATTATTTTATTCACCCTAGTGTTTCTCCATGGGGATCCCTTTTTCCTTCATGTTATGATAAAAGATAGATCCTTGAGGTTGTGCATTGGCAACAGGGAGATCGATGCTATAACAATTAAAAAACATGTATTCCCGACCTCGAATTAGTGATTTATTCAACCAACTTCATAGAGATCAAAATTTTCATGGATTGACCATCAATCTTAATATAATCAGTTGTGTGTGATGAAAGATGAAATTCTGTAAAAGAATTTCGAACCTGGTATGTTTCTTATGAGATTATAGTAATGTCTTTTAGATTATCTAATGAACCCTCTATCTTCATGGATTTAATGAATATAGTTTTCAAGGAATATCATGATGAAATTGAAGAGGTATTTAATGATGATATCTCAATATACTCAAAATGCTACAATGATCATGAAAATCACTTTCTTAGTATTATGAAAACCCTTAGAAAAAATGAATTATATGGGAAGTTTATCAAGTGTGAATTCTAGTTTCAAGAGATTTTTTATGTCCATATTGTCTCTAAGGATGGAATCCTTATTGATCCTTCAAACACCATGTCAATCCGTGAATATCCAATACCATTGAGTATATCTGAGTTATGCAGTTTAAATTTTTTAGTAGGTCATTATTGATATTTCGTCCAAACTTTTCCCTGATTGGCTAACCCATTAACCATGCTATAACATAAATGTGGTAAATTTGATTTGAAAAAAGAGTTTGAAAAATATTGTGATGAAATGAATAGAATATTGGACAATGTAGATCTGATCTGGACTCTACCATCAGATATCGATGGGTTTGTTTTTTAAAGTGATGCTTCAAAGAAAGGGCTTGGTATTGTTCTTATGCAGAATGATAAAGTTATTTCATATGCATCATGAAAGGTAAAATTTATTTAGAAATGCTATCCCACTTTTGATCTTGAGTTTTTAGCTTCAATCATTGCTATGTGGATATGGAGAAACTACCTCTATGTTGAAAAATGTGAGATTTATATTGATCACAAGATCTTAATGTATATTTTCTCATAAAAATAACTCAGCGTGAGGCAAATGAGATGGCTTGAACTACTCATGTATTATGATTTCACAATACACTACCAACTATGGAAGGAAAATATGGTGGAAGATGATTTGAGCATAAAGGATCATGGAATTTTGAACAAGATGTGATTTTAAAGGGATCTTATTTTCATTGATATTGTAATGATGGTTATGGGAATAACCATGGAAGGTGAAAAATCAAGACTTTTTCAAATGGTTTTCAAACCATCATTACTAGAAAGGATAAAAAGTTGTCAGACTAATGATGAGGAGTTTCAAAAGAATATTAAAGGTGTAAATCATGGGATATTGAGTAGCATCGTACATGAAGATGGAATTTTGAAATTTGTGAAGAGAATTTGAGTTTTAGATATAACTAATATTAAAAGGGAATTGTTTGTTGATGCTCATAGCTCCAATTTCTCTATACAACATGAGAGCACCACGATGTATAATGATTTTAAGGAACATTTTTGGTGAGGCATCATGAAGAGGGTGGTTGTTGATTTTGTGTCATGATATATGGTTTGTCAACAATTGAATGATGGAAGGAAACAACTAGGATGATTCATGCAACCTCTTCCTATACCTATGTGGAAATGGGATAATAATACAACGTACATTTTCAGAGAGAAACCAAATAATCCTAGAAGGAATGATTTAATATTGGTAATTATTTGTTGTTTTACCAAGTCATCATATTTTCATGCTATAAGTGAATATTTACCACTTGAACGTCTAGAAAAATTATTAATGATGTTGTATGACTCCCTGTTAACCTCTATAGATTGTATATGTTTGTGATCCATGTTTTACATTAAGATTTTGAAAAAGTCTTCACAAGGCCTTGGATATTGAACTTCATTTGAGCACTGCCTACCACCCTCAAACCAATGGACAATTATAATAGACTATTCGAACCATATAAGTCATGTTGAGATCTTTCTCACTTGAAATTCAAGGTATGTATGATCAATATTTACCACTATGAGAATTTTGCTATAAAAATTTCTTCTATTAAAGTATTCAGATGGAACCATATGATGTTTTATATGTAAAATGATTTCCCACACCAACAAATTTGGATGATTATGGTGAATGAAAACTCATGGGCTGAGAACTAGTTGACGAAACAGTGAAAAATGATAATGTTCTCCAATCACACATCAAAGAAGCTCAAAGTAGGCAAAAGTGATATTCCAATAATCAGAGGAAGGATTTAGAATTTCAAGTAGGAGATCATGTTTTCTTGATGGTATCTCTATTGAAGGGTGTTATACGATTCATTAAGAAGGGTAAATTGAGTCACATGTACATCAGTCCTTTTTTAATTCTATAGTGAATTGGAGTTGTGGCTTATCTATTGGAAATGCTTCCACGTCTCTCCAATGTTCGTGGTGTTTTTCACATATGTTTGCTGAGAAAATATATGCCTGGCCTAACGAATTTACTCATCAATGAGGAAATTGAACTTGAACCCTATCTATCTTATTGTGAATAGCCTGCCCAGATTCTTGATACGGTAGAGTAAGTGCTTAGAAACCAGACAACTCATCTGTAAAAGATCTATAGAGAAACAATTAGATAAAAGAGGAAATGTAGGAACTCGACAAACATAAGATGAAGAACCACATGAATCTATTTATGTAGAAATATTTTATAAATTTTGTGGATGAAATTATTTTAAGGATGGGAGAATGTTACACCCCAATCTTCCACAGTATATTTCCCTTTAAATAATGTGGTATGCATTTTTGTACGTAACATAGAGTTTTAACACACCACAACCAATAAAACAAGATATTAAGAATAAAAATACCCACTTTTTTGAATTTTATAAAAAAATTAAAAATATACTTTAATTTTTGAATTTGAATAACAAAATTAGCTTAGGGTGATTTTTTTATTTTTATAAAAATATTCACTTTTTGATGAATAATGAAAAACATTGTGTTATTGTTTAAAACAGAAATTTTATTTAAGAAATTAGATATTTTATTTTAATTTTCTTTGGTAAAAATAGATTCATAATACATATATATGGTCAATGTAATTCATGTGAGTCATTTTATAATAAGTTTAGGTATATAACATTTTATTGAACTTTTTTCCGTCTTTAACCCACCTACTAAGAGAATTTGCAAATTTTCATAAAACATAATTTTACCACTTCTATGAGTTGAATTTAAAACGTATGAGAGACATGATTGACATCAGTAATTAAAATGTGGTTCAATAAGATGGAAGTATTTATTGGTGAATAGCAACTTTTGACATTTATTTACCCCGGTTAAAAGTAAATAGTGTAATTAAGGGTAAAATGATATTCTAATTACCCTAACACATGTCCAAATTCTATTGAATATGTTTTACTCAATAAAAAACAAACATTGGAATAAAATATATTCTTTTTTGGTCTACATGGATTAGAATAAGACATTTATTATTATTTTATTTTCAGATGAGTTAAAAGAGTTAAATTCAATGTTTAATAACTAAACCATTTTTAATATTTGGATACACATAATATAAATTCAACTATAAATATTTATTACAAAGTAAAAAATAATTCCTACATAATGGTATTTTATTTATAATTTTTAAATATTATGTAATTTAATTTATTTATGGCACAATGATGATGCAGTAATTACCTTAATAATGAAATTTTAAAATAATTGATATTATAAATGGCCAAATATATGTAAATTGACACTTATGATGATTTCCAATAATTTTATAGGTTAATATGAAATGTTAAGATTGATGAAGTAATGTTTTTCAATGTTAATGATTATGGATTTCAACAAAAATCAAATACCAAATAGTGTCAAAATTGACATTATTGAGTTCTAAAAACAAATACAATATTATTAATTGATATAAAATTAATAAAAATATAAGATCAGCCAAAGGAAATAGATAAGGTTATATATATTAAAACTAAACCACATGGGGTTCACATGGCTTTTTATTGTATTTTTATTAACCATATAATATAAAAATACAAAGAGACATGATTAATGTCAAACTATTTAACTAAGAGTCAAATCTAAAATATAATGTTAATTGAGTGACCTAAACCTATATAAAACCAATTTTTTGGGAGTTTTTCGACACCTACCTATACTATACTCGAAATAAAATATTTTTGATCTATTACAAAGAAAAAATGATTTTATTATAAAATAATATTTCAAGATTTCTCTAAAGTTACTGTCACACCTCGTATAAAAGGGTACCTCTCCTTCTATTATTTCCATACCTCCAAAGACATTTGGATCGGCCACCCCTAGCCCATATATCATTTATATTATCCCTCCTTAATCGTACAATCTTTTTTTTATCAGAAACCCAACCAATGAATCCCTTTTGATCAACTCAAAAGGAAACACCCGGAGAAGATGTTATAATTTCACCAGCCTCTTTCATGTTCTTTTCTTATTCCACATCCTCTTTAATTTTTGTTTCCATACCAAAATAATAAATCTAGTACCTTCTATATATTTTGATGTTATTATAAATATCGTACAACCATTTTTGTTATTATATCCATCCTATAAATTATCAAGTCACCATACATACGTATGTATGGCTTACCATCTCCACGTCATCATGTAGTTTGTTATTCAAACAAATAATAATTTGGATGGATTTAATAATGGGTATAACTAATTTAAATAATAAATATAACATGTTAATTGATCTATAAATTTATGATATATCAAAAATGTATCTACGATTTCACCATAAATATAATGATATCGTCGCTTGTGCATACATATGCATTACCGTCTCCATGAACGTGATGAGATTCGTTCCCCATCGTAATCATTCAATATTAATTTTCATTTTATGATTAAAAGTATTTTTTATGGACATAAAATCATTCTATATATGAATAAAATACATCATATCCATAAAAAACATGCCTTATGTAACAAGGCATATAGAGGAAAACAAATCTGTTAACACCCGAAAAGATGATACTACTGAAATATAATTAACAATGAAATATTATTAACAAAGAAATATTATAGGATAATATGTGATATCATATTTATGTATATTTTTCTTGTATAAATTAATAACAATGTTTTAACAATTATAGAAGAGTTTATCATACCATTGACAATGTAAATGTACAAGGTAAGGGTTAATTTTACAATCTATTTAATTATCTAAGGTTGTTAATATGTAAATATCTTCTGGGACCTATTTATCATCCACATTCATGTTTTGGAAAAAATGTACTTCAAAACATTTTTGCTATTTACTTGAATTTGGGTTAATGTCATTTATACCCCTATGTGACCACATATGTTTTGAAAGGAATCATTCCATCATTTTCCAAACAAGGTACATTATGACCATCTCGTCAAAATTATGGTAAGAATGTATATTTTATCTTATACGGCTGGTGATTCTATATTCCTACATTATAACATCGTCTAAGCTTCACATACAGGCTTATAAAAACACTTTAAAAAAATTAATTTTTAATTATAATAATTTATATTATTTCAAAATAGAAAGATATATTTATGTGAAAAAAGTTTTTATTTAAAATATGTCAATATCTTTTTATGGATTTTAACCTTGTTTGATGTTTATTTATTATGATACAAATAATCCATATTGTATTAATGGTTTTGTGATATTATTTTACAATAGATGTTTTATTTTTACACAATTCATGGATTATCTATATTGTATTGACATTTTGTATTCTAGTTTTATTATGAATGTTTATGTTATGTTTAATCCTTTTCATATAAGGAATGCATTGGACATAGTAAGTGGGTGGTGGATCATGCTATAGCTCCTTGATGCATTGGTATGTCTCCTAGGAAAAAATAGTGTATTGGAAGAAGGCCTTGATAAAAATATTATTTGTAGTCTTGGAAAAAGGCCTTGACTATGTGGTTATAAAGTATGGAATTTTGCATTCCAACATTAGGAAATTGGCTATTGATATTACATGTGATTATTCGACTAGTAGAATATCCATGTAAATAAGTAAATGGAATTCTTTGATTTATCTTTTCCATATTATTATGATGTTTAAGATTAAAATTCATGTGTTTTAGTCTTATACATTGAGTTAAATGTTAATGACTATTTTTGAAAGTTTCTGCTATATTTTTATCCTTACTTAGCATCTGATATCACCCCTTTTTATGTTTTTCTTTTCCCAGGATGCAAAAAAGTATATTATTACTGACCTGTAGGGATATTCTAATGGATAATTGTGCTCAATTGAGACAATGTTGTTGTTGTTTTTCATTTTATAATGTGAAATAAAACATATGAAGGTATCTAGTACATCCAACGGTAGTAAATTGATCGGACTTTTGGGATTTTGATGCCTTTGGATCATGATAATGTTATGTAATAATGCAATGACTATGGGTAACTAGGGTATGGGAATTAAAAATAGAGTTATTAACAAATACCCATATTCATTATTTATTGAATTTTATTTTTGAAAGAAAATTCAACCCCGAGAATGTATTTTTCCAAACCTTTATTAAACTCTACAATGAAATATCTAATTATATATACTAGGGTGTCAATCATCCAATTGGAATAACACTTTTTTGAGAATGATATATAGAATTAAATAATTCCTATATATTATGGTCTTACTATAGTTTTATATAGAACTTTTATTTAATTATCATTTAATTATTCGATATGATTTAGATTATTATTCAATGAAATATTACTACTTATTTAATATATAACTTGGTGATTTGTTCAAAAGAGTAATTTTCTACGATAGAAAAAAATGTCTTAAAATGGAAAGGATATTTACCATAACCGAAATATAATTGTTCCATATATATGTCTAGGGGATTCCCACAGTCAAATCCATGGAGATATTTTCCCATTACGAAATTTTTTGGAGTAATGATTATTAAATCCCATTTGAGTTCTATATATTAGCCTAGAATTGATGAAATATAAAGAACTGAATAAAATAACCTGTGACATCTCTCTGCATGTTATTAGATCATAAATTATCATAAAATTATATATAATTTTTCACACATATATGATGAATATATAATTGTGAACTATTTTATTTATTTAACAAATACTTCATCTATTCTAGTATTACCTGGAGACATACTTAGTTACTATACGTTATAATTATTTGAATTTCATAATTGAACCCAAACACCTTCATGATATTAATTTATTTCTACAAATCATCCTTCCATATATTTTAATCATCACATTAATGTATTTTTGATGATTTATCTTGGAAAAATTTTATCGTTGTCCTAGACATATTATATCAAGGTTCATCCTATACAAATCCAAATATACTGGGTCTCTTTCAATCTATATCATAGAACAACTAGCATGTTCCATTTGACATAGAGAATTTTCAACCTTCTTCAACTGCACAAACTGGTAATGTATTGGGAAACTATAATCGTAAATCAATTCCAACCATCTTCTTCGGCATATATTCAACTATTTTTAGTGAAAAAATACATCAACTTGTATGGAATATATATATATATATCAAACATTTCAAAAATAAGGATAATGAATATATATATTCAATTTCATAATTTTCCCTTAATATTAAAAATCATGAGTATAGAGTCTATTCTCATAAAACATCAATTTAAATGAGGGATACACTACTACCATGTTATTCTACATGATAAATAATATCTGTCCCTTCATTAATTAATCATTAAAAATTAAAATAACACTTTTCTACTATAGGTTAGTGTGTTCATAGATGTACTAAAACAATTACCTTTATTTGTTTAATATTTCATATGATTAATCTATCTAATGAATCATGGATCCCTAGTGATTAAAATGGCTATGTGGATTTGATATCCATTAGTAATTTCTAAAAAAGAACTTATATTATCTATCCAACATAAGAAACACATGATTTTGGTTACTGCGGTAGTCTAAGACAATTTTTAATAACTACTTACCTTGAGAGATCCATTAATATACCCTCACTTGTAATTACATGAATCCAGAATGACATATTATATAGATATAATTATCTTTTACTATATTTGGAATATAATTTATCCTTTCTCATGGCCTTAACAGAAATCTTTAAAATAAGTTCATACTCTTAATTTCTCATGGAATATATAATAATTTCATATATAAATACCACCAAAAAATGATCGAGGTATTCTATAATGATTATAATCATTATAGTCTTTATTATAGTAGGGGAATTGGTAATTCAAAATTGAATCACTACAAATTCGTGGTTTCTCTACCTCATATCTATAGTTGTTTTGGATATGTAATCATCTTTAACCACCATCCAATGATATCAAGAGAATTTTTTCATCTCATACATTTATCGACATCCTATTAGTTGATAAAAAATCATTAATAAGGGTTATATTATACTTATTCATGATATTAATAATGTTAGGTCCTTAATGATTAATTTGAATTATCATTAACCCACCTCTATTATTATAAAAAATATGTTGAAATCAATGAGATATAGTAGGATAAATCTATCACTTATCTAGATATTTTCTTTAGATTCTTATTCAATTCATGAAACTCAATTTTAGATACTCAATTTATATAATGTAAAATAAGTGTAGAAACAGGTATGAGCTCTGTTGAAAAGTAAAAATCATGGTTATGGTGAAGACTAGGAACTATTCATGAAATGCATCACTATATTTATGAAAAATATATATAATTAATTTTCAGTTTCACTCCAAATATATTAAATGGATACCACTCATGAAGAAGTAATAAAACAAACAAAATGGAATTAGTTACAATTTAATGATCATAGTCATTATTGAACTAATAATAAGTCATGATATGATTCGGAATATAAAACGTGACTTCCATTTCTTGTCAATTGATATGCGCTCAAAATCAAGAGACCTAATGCATACCACATATCACATATTTTTCAATTAAAAGTGTTTTATTTGTATTTATTTGAAGAACATTAAAAAAATAATTATATTAAAGATTAGCAATGTACTTGAGATACGATCATCATATCATTACATATTTTTCATTGATAATTCAAAATATATTCATTGAGGTTCTGATGTGATACCATTAATAGACTATTAAGATATAATATAAAATGAAAAACTACATTGTAATTATAAATTTACATTTTTAGAGTGTATTATATGTGTATTATCACCACATCATTTTCATGTCCCCCTTTTTTGTAGATATTGAATGATATTTCCATTTATCTATTTAATTAATAGATTAGTCAACCAAATATTATTAATTAATTGTCCAATTTGTTCGTTAGTGTGATAAAATACCATACTCCAGGTATTTATATCATTGTAGTGTGGGTGGTTCATTAAATTGATATTTTCTCCCATTATTTTAATTAGATATATAAATTATATAACTTTATAATTTACATTCTTTATATAATTTTTTCCTACACATGAAACATTTAGTGGTCATTTGGTGGAAATTTCCTCCTTGATACTTTACAAACATCTTGCATAAAGTATGATTCATTTTCCTTCCTCCATTGATTTAAATATTATTATTTCTACTAGGATCCATTTTTTATTCTTATAAGGAAGATGAGATTAATGGGGATAACCACTTCTTATTTAATAATTATGAACACATAATCCAAATATATATTATTAATAACATACATTATGGAATATTTCATTATGATAATTGTTTTTTTAGACAATACATAATTGATCAATTTTTAATATATGTTCTATGACAATAGAATAACATTACCCCCCAATTATATTTATTTATTCATCATATGTACGAATAGATTCAATATTATTATACATATGATCAATTAAACACCTTTATATTTGTATAAAATGGGTTTTTGTAATGTTTCTAATGAGAAAGACCACATTAATTTTATCCCTTTACTTTTGTTCAATTTATTAAAATTGAATCATATTATTATTAATATAATAACATTTATCTACATCAAATTGAAAAAGATACAACATGAAGACTATGTTTTCATGATATTGGCACTAGAGATTAAAAAATATATTCCCATGTGAACTGATCCAATTCTAAAACACCATTGAATTGGAGGACCAAATTTTATAATGTGGGTATTTAACACTAAATGGAACGATGATGACTTTTCCCCCCATCACCCAATTTGAAACACAACAAGATTCATTTACTAATAGTGTTTCATGTAAATAAACAAAAAATATTCGTCCATATATTATATCGTTCCTTGGATTAGGCGGAAAATAAATTCATTGTCCTCCATATTCATTGACGTCATGATTCCTCTAGCATCCATTGAGTGAATTAAACCAAATAATAAACGTATAATCCTTATTCTAAAAAAATGTGAAATCATATTATTATGATAGTCATTCATCATTTGTTTTATATTATAATGCATTATTATCAAACATTGACACTTTTAGTTTCCCCTAATATAACATCTACTTAACTATATATTATATTATCTCTTTTCTGAATATTCATTATTTCATAATTTCTTATAATTATCTAAACACTTTTATGATACATTGACATTGATAAAAGAATAAAATAAATAAATATTTCATCTCTTTAGATGAATTTTCATACAATACACAACAAATAAATGTATAATAATCGGAATGGTTTAGTATATTTTATAATTGGATATATAATGATATTTTTTCATAATTTTTCATCAATATATCCCACTAATTAACACTTTCAAAATACCATTTTTTGGTTTTTCTTACCAAATACATTTATTCATAACCAATATTAAAAGGAAACATACAAATGGGTGAACATAGATGATGAGTATTAGTAAACATGATAGATTTCAATTAATGATTACATGTAAGAATATGATATTAATAATTGTTTTATTTCAGGATCATATATTATAAATTTCATACCCATTTAATCACATATCATAAATCATGACTCATGGCATACCTAATTAGAATTTAAATATAAAGGTTTCAATAGAGTAAATAATTATCAAAATAAATTATTAATTAAATAATTATTATTCTTAATTGTTCTCCTCTGATACTATTATAGTGAAAAAATTCCCATTCATTATTGGGTTTACTCTTCATTCCACAATTTTTTATGCAGGATTCACCCTAATACAATCATAGGGGAAAAATACCTAAATAAATATTTTTTATCCACTATTATATTAAATATTATCTAATAGTATAAAAATAATTACCCAATAAATTAAAGGGATTTAAAGGACTCAGTAATGGAATAATGAAATCCACATATATGTGTACAACAAGAAAACAAAAATATTCAAAAATTAACTAGAGTGATACCACTGTAATGATATAGGTTTAAAAAACATTTCATCATAAAATAATCATAATCCATATGAGGAATGTACATTGATCATATAATTATATAGTATCCCAATTAAATTGTAATATTTCTTAGTGGATTTTTACATTGAAAAAAGATACCATTAAATGTCCTTTTGAACATTTGATTACAATTATGAGAAAATATCATTATAATTTTGTATTTGGTAAACATAAAATTAATTAATATTGAATGAAAATTCATTAAAATATATATATAAAATATTATATTGATCATTAATTAAAATAATCAATATGATAGTGGTAATTATCATTTCTATTGTAAAAGATAAAAAAATTATTCCTTTCATGATTTTGGTTAAAAAACTAAATGTGGATTGTTTAAAAAAATAAAATTCCTTTTAAAATGTTGAAATAAAAGTTTAATATTTTTGAAAATGAAATTAAATAACAATTTTTTCATAAAAATTATTATTAATTAAAAATTTTAGTGAATACAGAATTTCATAAAAATGTTAATTGACCAGTGTGAAAAAATTCCCAGTTTTTATAAAAATGTTTTATTTATCAATTTAGGCTTGAAAGCGAGGAGAAAGAAATGAAAAAATTTATAAACCCATAATTTAATACTGTATATGAAAATATATTTTTTTTAAGATATTAACAGAATATCAATTCCTAAAATATTATTCATGTATCAATAATCTCTATTGAAAATGATATTTCACCATAAACACAAACATCATTTCTTAATGTTCTTTGAATGCACTATTATGTTTTATCATAATAAATTTAGATTTATTTTTAAACTAAAATATAACCATATTCATAATATTTTTACAATATAACATTTAAATATAATTTTTATTTACAAATTTAATAAATTTAATTTATCTACTTTTTTGTGAAAACAATTCAGTTATCCATGCATGTTTTGGTTAGATGGTTCTATTCTATACGTAATGTTGATGGAATAATCAACTAAAAAATCCTAATAATTTTTTTAGTAATAATATATATTAATTATAATTTTTGGAACATTCATATATTTTGGTGTTGAAAAAGGAATTATATCATTTTATCGAGATGATAGTCCATATGTGTGTGCAAGAAATGTTTTAATTTTCCAATGAATGAAATAAAAAATGTAAATAATAATTTATCATTAAAATTCATAATAATAAAATAGATATTATATAAATTCAATAAAACCATCCATATTACCATTAATTTATGGTAGAGAATAA
Source organism: Viscum album (assembly GCA_963277665.1). Lineage (NCBI taxonomy): Eukaryota > Viridiplantae > Streptophyta > Magnoliopsida > Santalales > Viscaceae > Viscum > Viscum album. The sequence goes on along the minus strand of OY728147.1, from coordinate 2,132,694,291 downwards.
TAAAAATCACATCTCTTTTTGGAGGACGTAGTCCACAAGCAGACACAAACAATGTCATTATTTTCCATAAGATGGAAAGATGATAGAAAATGGTGTTAAAACTAATATAGAAAAATTTAATTATATCAATTATAATGATTTCAACATGTTAATGTGGTTATATAATATTTCAATGAGATTAAGGATGACATAAACTAAATAAAAATAAATATTTACAATAATGTCTTCGTTGAAATGTATCTTTTTATTACCAATTAAACCTTCATTGCATCATATTAGTTGAATGTGAGATGTAATAGGTGGTCGAAAAGGAGTTTATGACGATTTTTATGTACATTTTTCTGATATATATATATATATATAATTTTTTTATGTAGTAACAATAAAATGATCGATGATAAGAATATTAATAGTCCAAATATCGTTACCCAATAAAATTTATACATTTTATGTGATTTTTAAAATTGTATATTTTTTAACCCCTTAATTAACTATGTTTAAACATAAATATCTAAAAAATTTATCCATTTTCACTATTCATTATCACCAAAAAATTAAACAGAAATCATTATTAAATTTATACATTATGATTTTACATATAAATCAAACATTTATAAAATCATTTTTTAATGTGGTAGAAAACCATTTTAAAATAATAATTAAAAATAATACAAAAATATTTTTTGAAGAATTTCAATAATTTGAAACACTTTATTACCAAATGATACCTTTTTAAATCCATTAAATTAAAGTTAATTTATTTTATTGTATATATTATTTTCAAAATTTAATTAAAATAAATCATTAAATGTGATTAGTTAAATTTTTTAAGAAAAATATTATAATCATATATAATTTTGTTCTGAGAAACATCATTATTTTACTTCAAATATATATATTATCCTTAATAACCATTTTATAATCATTGAATTCATTTATTCATATATAATATTTATTTCATCATATTTTTAATTATTTGAATAAATATTTTAGGAAAATATAATTGAAAAATTTTATTTCAGAAAAAATAATTCAAAATATTCTATTAGAATTATAAGTATTTCAATAATGAATTAGAAATTAGTTTCAAGAATTATATATCATATAATTATCGTAATTATATATTGTATTAAAACTATTCAGATTTTGTTATTCTTCCATTCTTTAAAATATTTCAAACACATTAATTTGTTACGGAAAAATATGTTGAATAATTTCATGGTGTTACAAATATTATTACATCTATAAGTGATTTTTTTTCTAAACAAATAGGATAAACATCCCTTGTTATAATTAAATAGGTTATTTAAGAATTCTATGTCACAATTTCAAATGACACATGTTTAATGTAATCCCACTCAATATTTTTTATCAATGTAAATGGAAATTTCATTCATATTAATTTATAAAAATCACCCTAAATGGTATAATATAACAATTTATCAATTACATCAGAGTGTATGGAAAATTATATAAATAATAATCACATTATTTATATAAAGAAAAAAAATATTCTCAATGAATATAATATTATATATCCATATTGATTATTTCATATAACCCAAAAAACATTTATGTTTTACCAACATCTGTTTTCACCCACATAATCAATATACACACCCAAATTTAATGTATAATAAACCTAGATACTTAAATTCCAAAAGAGGGATGAAAATTAAACCTATTAATAGTTATGTAACCTAAAAATAAATATGTAACTCCAAATATCAATTTTTATCAATCCTGAATGATGACCACCATAAATAACACATATCACATTATTTTAGGGGAAAATAAACTATTTATGATCAATAAGGTATAATCATAAACAGTGAAACCCCTATGGGTTACCACTTCATTTAAAGAAATGATGTAATTTTGGAACATTTTCATAAATAACGATGAGTTTAGGATTATAATAAATTGATGGAAACTCAGGGAACTAAGAATCATTTTCCACTACTTGTGGAACAATGAATCCATCGAAATTAATATTTGTTCAAGAATACATGGTTGGAACAACACACACCCCCCATAAAATCGAAAAATATGAATTAAACATAATGAAATGTTGGTTCATCTTATAAAAATTTAGTATAATTTACTAATTATAGATTCATCGATTAAATTGATTCAAATAAGGTATTCACATAAATATGAAAAAATACATTATTAGGGTTAAATAATTCTTGAATTGTGAAATAATTATATATTTGAAGAATATATAGGAGGGGATGAGTTTCTTTAATTATATTGATCAATCAATATTCATATTTCTATAAACATAAGAAATAAGATAAATTAATCAAAAATAGAGGAGAGGAAGAACCAAAGAGCATTTCATACCTTTATATTAGAAAATTTCTTAGGGGAATCAATTGGTAAGGACAAAATGAGTCATGGAAGATCACACACATTTTGGGAAAAATTCGATTGTATCCCATTTGGGGACAACACAGTGAAACAACATAACAAAAAACCTGATTAAAACGCACCCTATACATGTGACACATTATGGTATAATAATTTCTGGCATGGTAAAAACCCATACATAGTTCATGGATTTAGGATCAAACACCCATTCTAAAAAATAATATTAACCCTTTGAGAAAATATTCATAAAACAACACTTGGGTTTTGAATGACGTACCACATTTAATAGAAAGTTAATATTTCAAAGAACATACCATAAATAAAATCTAGAACTATTGATGTGATCTCAAACCAGTGAAAACGTTTCAACCAGAAACATAGAAAAAATATTAAATTTCAACCCCTGATCTCTATCAACAAGAATAATAACCATAAAAAATAAAAAAACATGTTATTGGGAACATTTAGGTATTTTAATACTAAAAATATATGTTTTTTTTAAAATTTATGGGATATATCTACTCATGCATATGATACAACACTAAAAAGCCCTAGCGGATAACACTATCCACTATGATCTAATATCATCCTCTCGCACAAAATTCACATCTTGGAGATGCAGATAGTGAAAATAAATGTGTATTAGAGGAAATATTTTATCATTAATGATATATTATTTCAATTCTACTATATGAAGTTGTTGTTTCGAAGAAGTTTATTGTGCATCTTGCTCAATATCATTAACATTAAAAAAATTAAAATGATTGGTTTTGTAATCTTGAGATTATATATGTAGATTACATAGAACATTGTATAGAATCTCGTAAGAATATCTAAATAATAATCAATTGAATTTAATATATAATAAATCTCAAATGAACCCAAAACATGGGAAACAATTTCCCTTGTAGTCAAATATAATAGTTCCCCCAATTGGGTGGTTCCATCATCGAAACCTATCAAACAAACTCAAATTCAAAAATTTTGCATCAAAATTTAAAATAATCATAGTTTTTACAATATGTAATTGAAAAAATATTTAAAGTATATAATATATGATATAATTTCTCCTATATAAGATTCACTTTTTTTATAGAAGACATTGCATCTTCAATTAAACATAATAGTGAATAGGATAACCCTTCATACAAGTTCATAATTGTTTCTATCACCATATATTCTTGATAATAACTTTTATAACCAATTTGAATAATGTGAGTTGCCTTTTCAAAAACCCAATGAAATATATTTTGGATTCCTATGAATAATTTTCTAGATCCATGAAAATATTTACATATTTATTAGTTTCCTAAGGACTCTTTTTTTATCAAACCCACAAAAGCTTCATAAAACATATAAAAAATACTCCCCGCTGAATTATTTGAATCATGAATCTTGAAATAAAATAATAATATTATGTATTACATGAATCTATAATATCTCTTAGATATAAAACAATTTTTTATTATCAATTTTTTTATATCTACGATTAGAAGAAATTTTTCCACCCTTGTTGACATGTCACCAATAAACCTCACTACATTACAATATTAGAGTGATCATGGTAATCCCATCATGAAATATGTAATTGAATCTTACCAGTTTTCAATATAAATGGTATTTTTGAATAATAATTCGCATTCACTACTGTTACTCTTTTATTCACTAATAGGAAAAGCAGTAATAAAAAAACATCCTTAGATTCGTCTTTATCATCGACTATCGATACTGAATACAGGTGTCCTGATTTCTATCAGTAATCCCCAAGTGGAGAGACCAATAATATATCTATGAATCATATACTATATTCTCTTGCATACTCATATGGATGTGAAATCTGACTCATACATTTTGGATCCCATCATTATCCTAAGTCTAATTTATAGGCGCATATCACCCAAAAGTATTGTACACCATAAACAAACACATTGATTTACATAGATTCCAATTGTTTACTCTATTAAAAAGTGTATAACTAAATAATAAATCTAGAATGGCATCTCTATTCAGATTCTATTGAGAATCAACATCTATCTTGGTGAGTATTATTAATATCTACCACATAATCCCAACGTCCCACAACTCCTATTTCAGTGTGTTCTAACTACATTCTTAACCCACAACATTCCCCTTCCTAAAATAATATTCAATATCTATGTTCACAATGTGAAAATTACCAACAAAAATTCTTAAACAATTCTTTATGTACATATGTGAAAAATTATACATATATATCATGTGGCCAGTATATAGCATGAATCACTCACCCATGAAGTACTGACTCTAATAGCATAACATAAAAACAATATCCAATATCCCAAAATTTCATGTACGATAATGTGACCTATATAATATTAATTACCGAGATACATAAATTAATAATCTACTAGCCTATATTAGAAAAATCTATGTCAATCTCAGAATGTGTCATAACATAGGGTATACACATTAACCATCCTAGGAATGGTCAAAACTGTTATAAAACATTTGGTATCCCTTAGATCATGGAATTATCTATCATAATTATCAGACACCAAAACATTGACCACATCATGGTTTGGGATATTATCATTACATTCATTCATGATAGGTCCTCAATGATTATGTTGTATTATCCCAATAATCCTAGGATGGTATACATATTTTATGTTGAAACATATTATACCTTTGTAAAATTATGTTTTATTTTTGAATTTTAAATTGTAATAACCACAAAAGAGTATAAATTAAAATTTAACCTAGTGAATATGCATGTGGAAATTTTATTATTATTATTTTTAACAGAATAAAAAGTGTTACCTATGGTTTTAATATTTTATTTAAATTTTAAAATAGTTATATTTTATGTGATATTTACTATTTATTAAATTAAAAAAATATTTAACCCACTCATGAAAGCAGGGATATGATAAGATTAATTTAGTCACATATATAAGGCACATTTTTTAACAAAAAATAATGTTTTAACTAAAATTATATGTTGTTTCGATGTGTTTTCATAGAAATTTGTTATTCAAGACTCAATGAATGACAGTTAAAAAAATAGAAATATTTCTTATTACATGTTGTGACCCTAATGTAATCAATGTGTTTTACTCAAGAATATCTAATACCCTATTGGATACATGTTATGTATCCCAAATACGAGGCATAAACGATGCACATGAATCATATCCTAATTACACACCGTGAAATATTCAAAGCCTACACTGAAGATAATAAGGAATGAACTAATTACATTAGGTATGAAATTAAACAACTAGTCATTTCCAGTTATTTAATCCAAAAATTAAATTAAGATCTAATTTATTTTGGATATTTTTTTGTTCAGATGTATATGATTTAAAAATATGTTACACAATGTGAAGGTGTTGATGAAAATTCTAATTTATTATTTTTCAGAATGTGAATAGTACACATGTCGTGAACTGATTTGTTTCATTATTTTTCTTGTTCCTCTAATGGGAAAATATTCTAAGAACATTTTTTTGTTATTTTCTTTTCTAGTCTATGTTTTTTATTACATTTTTTATTCCATATCTCTCTATTAAGATGTATTATTATTTTACACATTCCTTTTTCAGTACATTCATTTCAAAAAGGTGTTCTTTAATATTTTATGTTCCAACGTTCTGCATCCAATTTCAATTTACATACAAAATATATTTTCATTGAGTATGTTATTGATTAGTCAATATTATTAGTGCTTATTATACATTAATTGCATTTAAATATTCATTGTACTGATTTCTATCTATTATCTTATATTTAAAGCATAATTCCATAAATTTCGGTGTTTTTATTCAATTCCGCCATGTGAAAATAATCAATATATTTTTATGTCTCAATATTAGGGTTGTATTAATCATAATGAATATGTAAAATAGAAAATGAGTGGCCTTATGGATTATAACCAAGTTTTAAAAAAAATCAATCCCATTCTTTTCGCTTTCCTTTACCCTCAAATGTAAAAATTTAATGATCATAACATTGATAGTATATATTAACATATTACCAATAGCTTATAATTTCATATTTATTTAATCCATGATTCTTGTTCATATGATTTCATTTCCTCAATAACAAGTAGTATTTATTATAATATTTTGATCAAACTAGTTTCAAAAATATAATTTGTTTTATTTTTCACAACATTGATTCTTATGCTATAGGTCTTTCATAGATAGATTTTATAATACAGATATATTTTTACATAAAATAGAACTCGAACTCTTCCATTAATACATTTATTGAACCATGATATCTTGTTCTAGCCAATCCAAACCATGAAGATCTATTGTGATGAATCTTAGTCTAAAGTGTCTTATTGCTTTGTTGCTTGTCTAACAAGCTGTATTTATGGGTTAAACCATGGGATTCCACTTTATATGTCTTAGAAGTTTAGTTTTTTCGGGATATACTTTTATAATCTTATCATTTCCGATAGGAATCAACATTTCTTTTTGGAGACATCAAATTTTGTCACCATTTCATGGGATAAACTATTCTTAGGCATAGTAATATATGGAATAAACATTGGATTAGTCCACCCATTCTTATTTCATTTCTTTTTTAATTTACCTTATAGTATTTAGAGTTTTATTTTTATATCCGGGAACCAATTTCCACATTTTCTCTTCTATGAATGTGTCCAGGACCATTGAATCATTTGATGATCCTTGATGCACATAACATCTTAATTTTTATCCAGATTTTAATAGATCAATTGTTGAATAATGATTCTCCACAATATATTAATGCACTAATATTATGCCACCTCACCAGCCAAACCATTAATATTGTCCACTAGAAAATCAGGGTGAGTGAGCAGAATTGAAGGAGTTCACCATAATGGACTATCTCTTATTTTCCATTTGTGGTGGTCACCTATCATTGAGTGTTTTCATTTTTAGAAACATACATATGAAGTAAATCATTGACCAATTCATAGGATCTAAAAATTGTAAATATTTTATTGGAATAAAAGGGAAGACAATCAAATGAATATTTCAAATTTTTTTGATGTTTTAAATAACTTTGGATACCATGGATTTTTTTAAAATAAAACAACACTCAATGTATTCACGTTAAAATGGCATCGAATTGATGATGATTGACTAAAAAATCAAGCTCATGGTATCCTCATGACATGGGAATACATAGCTTAGATGTTACTAAATAAATATTTCCTACTGATCTGAACCTAGAAGCATTGATATTAGATTCATAATTTGAAATTTTAGAATATAGAATAATCATTTATGAATGGAATTTATTTAAGGATTTAACATGTAAATTACTGTGTCATGTGTTGGATATGTGTATACAACTTCAGACCTTCTACCAGGGACTCCATCAAACCAACCAATTCATTTTTGAACCCTATATTGAAGGTGGAATCAAAAAAAAAACATGGGGATGTAATAGAATTAAAATATGAATTCCAAAATAATTCAAATCTATTAAAAATTTGAATGAGGACTACTTCATCCTGAAATCACTCATGTAGAGGAGACTACCCTCATGGAATCCCATGTTGAAGACCATACATGAAATCTAGAATCATATCATCTAAATGATAATACACCCCCACCACCCACCCATATTATGGTGATTTTATTTTGTAAAATATACTAATCCTAGAACTCATACAATGATTGTAGTGTAGGTTTGGAAAACAAGAAAACCATGATTTTTATTACACTAATTTCAATCAAAAAAAATATCAGTTTCATAAGCTATAGAAATATCAAAAAAACTATCAGTAAGAGTTAAATCAATAGTTTCAGTATCCAAAACATGTTTATTACTAGTAAATAAGTGGGAAAGGACAACTGTCGATTAATGTAACACCTAGTTACACTTCACGAGGACCAACTACTTTACCGTAACAAAAATATCAATAAAAATTCCGAATAAATAAAACAAAATCCACTAGATCAGTAGTAGAAATTGTAGTATGCTCCATTAATAGTATGAATACCAAGAAAATTAGTATAATATTAAATAACTACCCAGAAACCTCATATATAGAATAAACCAGTGAATGGAATCATTAGAAACGAAAATGAAAAAACAAGAGGTTTCTCTACACCACCTTGACCACTTTATTGATAATATATCCAAAAAAATATTAGATATATTATTAGGGATATTTCAAACTAATATTGTGACACATATGAGAGAATCAAAATATTTATAGTCCTTATGAGTGTGAAAATATTGTATTTTTAGAAACCCATCATGGGTGAATACAATAATAATGAATAATCATAAATATGTTAGACAATCATCGTTATGAATAAGTATGATCACATGATTTAAATTCTTCAAGAGACTAATCTTGAATTAGAACAAACTAAAAATATCTAATTGATAATCATACAAGAAAAATTAGTTTATATAGTACAAATACCTTTCAATTTTATGTCGAACCATTCCACAGAGGATGATACATTCCAAAAGAGAGGATTAATTGTTTTTTATTCAATTTTTTGACCAACTACCCAACAATATTACCCATAAAAAATAGATTTATGTAGTACCTATATATTTGTGATTTTCAAAGAAACTTATATCAAGTAAATATATAATGTATGAATTGGGATTAATATATTGAAATGAAAAATTCATTGTAATTTTTTAGTTGAATCAACCACCTAATAAACATGAATCGTCAAGTTTCTCTTTTCCATGCACTACATGGTTTTATAATTTAAAGTGATTCTCATGTGATCATGGAAAAGGAATCAATATAATTCTTATGATTTTATTATATATAATGGAGAATGATGATTGGAAATCAATTATTATATCATTTCAACTATATGACTGAACAATCAATTACCCTCAAGAACTTCTTGAGGATGCCCTAGTAAAAATTGAGAAATTTATCATTGCTGTTGATTTCCTTACATGAGACATGGAGGAAGTGGGAAATGTTCCTATAATTATTGGGTAATAATTTCTATCCACTATGATGGATTTTATTTGGGTATGTAAAGGGAGACTACTATTCTATGATATTGATGTAAGTGTAACTTTTTGACATTTAAAAGGCTACCAATAATGGTGACGAATCATTTAACTATCAAGTAATAAATTTTTACAGATGAGACTGATGATTTTATTATCAGTGAGAATAATATATAAACCAAATCTGTTGATGAAGATTAATTTATTGACTATTATAGCATGGATTAAAATGGACATCTGATAGTCAACACTATCGCATCATTTATTCCCTCTATCACCAAACCAATAACAGTGGAATTAAAACCTTTGCTGAGAGCCCAAATGTAATTAATCTTAGAGAATGTTTCTATACATATAGTTATTATCAATACATAGATAATCCATTAAAATTAAAAAAAATCCTATTTTGTTAATAAAATAATTGAAAATTTAATTTCCTTGGGTGTGAGTGAAAATAATGGAATCCTACCCATGATATGCACTAGAATGCTTTTATTAGATGAAGGTGGGAAAACCATTCATGAAATCCCTAGTGAATTCAAAGCTTAAATGAATTAAATAGTTATAATTGTGTTATTTTGTCTTCTAAACATTGGTATCATATATTTTTAATCTCATATTCTATTTTTGAGCCTGATACATGACATCTTATTGAATGGAGGTCTAATAGATGATAAAAACAATAAAGTGGGGTCAATATTAACTGAAACCATCGACATATGTAGAGTATGAATTGAAAATACAAACATCTAAATAAAAACCCAAAAAACCATTTATAAATAGCCCTAATTGAACAAATTTTAGGGAGACTAGCTAGGAATTAATTATATTGCTTCTTGGATGTCTACGCTGGGTATAATAAGACATATTTTGACCAAAAAGACTGCTACAAAATAGCTTTTATAGATAATTTTATAACCTTCCCCATTATAAGTATTTTATTTTATATGTGAAACTAATTGAATAATTTATAATTGTGAATGATATATATATTTTATGATAAGGTAGATTAATTATTTTACATATTTATAGAAAATTTCAGCATTAATGGATGATACATCAAGGTTTTCATTTGATTGTTTTTTATTTCCTTGAAATGTAATATAAAAAATTTACTTGTATTAAAATAGAAAAAATACAAATTTATAGTTCAGGAATAAATATTCATTAGAAATATATTATTGTTGAACGAAAAGAATGTTGAACTATTTAAAATTACAGACAATAAAGACTAACATGATACCACAACTGTATATGGTGTAATGAGTTTTCTAGGACATGTGGTATTTTAACAAAATTTTTTTCAATAAATTGTATGAGAAAACCTCTCACTATCACAAAATTTATGAAATTATACTACTTTGGTATTCTTTAAAGGCATTCAGAAAGAATTTATTATTCATAAAAATAATTCAGTGGAGGCTCTGGTATTAATATCTCTACATTGGGAAAAAAAATTAATCAGATATTTGATTCTCGGGACGTTTCATTAGTTACTGGTTTGGGAGAGTGGGTTGGACATATCTTCCATTCCATTTAGTATCTCAGTCATATATTGATTGAAGCTTAATAAAACTATACAACCACATAAAAGTAAATTCTTGTAGTTATATATGTATTTTAAATGTTTAATTCAGACCTTATAATTTAATGTGTAGTGGTCTACATTATACATCCATCATTGAAATATATTAATAGTATCAATGACTCCAAACAAAATTTGAAATGGCGGATTATACTACTATAGTAATCTACCATAATGGACAAGGATACAAAATTGTCTGATAACATAATTGTGGATCCCTCCAAAGTCTCACACCACCCACAATTAAAGATTGTGGTTATCTAGGTATTCATGAATATTTTCTTAATTATGAAAACTTTAAAATAATGTATTATTCCCAACCATGGATTCTATATGTTTAAAACCATATTTCCCAACCATCGCTTTTTCCCTATTTATCCTATATACAGTTGAAATGATTCTTGGTTGAGGTGCCACACTATAATTGGGATTTGACAATACTATTTATAAAATCGATTTATGGATTAATGAGATGTTTCATACCAATTTTTTAAATTTGATGAATTCTCTAGATGTGTTATTTGTTGTGGGTTCGAGGAAATAAAAGGCCTGAATTAACCATGGCTAAAATCCTACAAAATTGTATTATCTGGATCACACTGCATGAAGACACAATGTTCGTCATTCAAAGCTATTATCTATTCCAAAAAACTAGAACCATGTAAATAATAATATAAATATCATATAATCCCATTCTAGATGTAAAAATATTTATCATATTTGGAATAGATTTTATGGGTCCATTCCCAAATTATTTTGGGAAATTTTATATCCTGGTCACACTGGAATAAATTTAAATGTGGGTAGAAGAAAAATTGAAAATTGATAAAATAATTATAGATGAATTTAAATTATTAATGAAAAAAACTAGATATTTTTATTCCCTAGATTGATCATTAGTTATGAATGAAATCACGAAGAAAATAATACTTGGAAATATATTCTCTAATATTATAAAAACCATTGTAACACTGATACTCCCATGCAACAATACACAAGAGAGAATTTTTATTATAGTCAGAAAACAAAGAAAGGTGTGTGTCCCTAATTTTGGATAATTTACTTTGGGTGTTTCTCTTAATTTACAAAACACCCATCAAAAATGTTATTCTTGTTCTATTTTATAAGATTCCATTCAACTTACCTTTTTAATTAGATTATTTATATTACTGAGAATTTATGAATCTAAATATGGATTATCAACAATTTGGAATGTTAAAGTGTAATATCTCAATGATATCAGAGATATTTGTATGGATAATTATGAAAATTTATATATTTATAATTAATAATAATAATAAATCGAATAAAAAATCAATGCATGATGAATTTTTACACGAGGGGATAAATTTATAATTTATAAATCCTCAATGAAACCATTCCATATGAATCTAAAATCTAAATTATTTGTTCCCATTATAGATTTCAAATAGTTTTCCTTTGGGTAAATCAATACTTAACATGGATATGAACCACCTTTCATGTTCAGATTACATAGAATAAAAATTTATCCTAAACCATTTAACAAATGGTGTTCTCTTTATTTAGATTTCCTCTGATTCAATTTTCCATATATGTAGCTGATGATTTCATAATCATCCCTTTATGTTAGGTATCCCTTACTTTTTTTTATTTTTTTCATTTTTTTCATTGAACTTGTGTTTTCCATTTTCTAAAATTTTTTACATTGGTCATCTAGAACTTAATTGTATTAATTAGGGAATCTATTTGAGATGTGTTCATATTTTAGGGATATAGGCACTTTCTCATTCATCAAGTCTAAATGGTTTCAGAGAAATTAGAGTCTTAATTATGGAGATAATTTTTTTACAATGTGAGGATTAGTAGGTGAATTTAGGGAATTGGTGGTTATAACTACAATAGATCATCTATTAAAATAATGTCATCGGAGTAGCTGAAAAAACCCACTTATCCCTTCATTTCAACTTTGATGCCTTGTTAATCAACTCATAACTATAATTAATCATTTTCAAGATATAGTATATTTTGAAAATGCAACACATATTGGTCGATTATAATATTTATTATCTTCTAATGTAGTATCACATGGAATGTAAACTACCCGTGGCATCATCCCATCAAATCAAGAATATTACTCATATATAAACACATCTTAATCAAGGTCATTATTATTACTTACCCATTATTATTTTTCTACCATCTCTACATCGATTAAATCAAAGGATAAATTATGTTATATAATTTTATTGAGAAGTATATTAAACCAACAAGATGAGTAAATATACTTCCATCAATTTTCTTATTGTAAATTTTTTAAATAAAATATTACGATCTTCATTATGATAGATGGAGTTTTGTATAGTATAAATACATTATATGTGTTTCCCTGATAAATACATCATATGTTTTAAATAAAATATAGATACTATTTTTGAAGTGGATTGGTTCAATTTTATTTCAATCATAATATTTGGTATAGACAACAATCGACTAGATAATGATTATTGTTATATGATTACAATAATAAAGAATAAAGGTTTTTGTTGGAATTTACTCAAACTCGTGAGAGTATTATAATAGTTCTAGTTAATATATATATATTTAAATAAACTAAATTTAAATAAATCATAATGGGATGGAATCTATTTAGGGGGACGTGATTATGTCCAAGAATATGTTCAGGATGTAAACAAAGAAAATCATACACATAATATGGGATGATAATTTTTATTTTATAAAATATTGAGGTGGTTTTTATGATGTGAGAATTAGATTATGGGTTGAGAATATGTTTATTCCATTATTTCGATTGAGTTAAAAATCAAACAATAAAAATTGGTAGTTTTATATACAAATTTATCATCTAATTAACTTATTAATGAAATTATCATTGGTTTTCTATATAAGGGTCATGGATAAAACTCAATATTGAAGTCAAAATTGAAATCTTGTAACTTCTTACTATATAAAATTTCACCCTTTATGGGATGTTGTTTTTGTAAAATCATGAGTTGTTATAGTGTTTCTATTTTTTTTCTTCTTTTTACTATCACTATTTATCACCTTAACATAAAACTTATTAGTACTACTATTCTAATAGTGGGTTAGTGTATTGATTATTGTTTATAATTAATATTATTAGGTAATAAATTATAAGCTTCGAGGTTTTTTATTACTAATGTAAAATTTGGATTCTAGTGTGATTCTAAAACATACATTGTTCCATGATATGTCCATTAACAGTGATCATATTTTCCTCATAAGGGTTGAATGTTTTATATTTATCTCAGGTAAAGAATATATTTTATCTAATTACAATACATTGGGTTTTGATCAAGTTATATCTCCATTATTGTTTCTCTCATGGATCATGAACACATCAGGACTCATACGCCAGGGCTCATGCCATGACTACCCCAAGCCCACCATCCATAGGCTAGGGGCAGGTGACAATCACCGAAGGTGAATTCCGAAAAACTGGAAAGCAATTACCTTTATAACCTATAAGGACATGCAATCAAGAACACATTAAGATATGAACTCACGTAAACTGAATAGAAATAAGTTTAAGTGCAGTATGTAATAGAGGATAGAATATAATCCCAAATAGAAATTACAAGGAAAAAAGGAATATACAAGACTACCGATCGGTGAAAAGATGCTAATGGATCACCCACCATGCTTCCTACCTAACGGGTAAGCACAACTCATGAACGACAGTCTCTGCAGTTCGCCCCATATAATGTCCACCTCTAAGATACCTCCAGTCCTGGTATCCTCATCCGCAATTAGAGTTTTCCGCCATCTGAACCAAATACAGCGAATTTCTGGCATAGAACATGTAGGGCTGAGTATAATGATACTCAGTAGGAACCCGAAGAACCTCAATGTCTCTCAAAATCCACAGAAGATTAACCAAAAATTATTGAAACAACTGTTATCCATAGTTAGGTATATACCCATACATATACCTAAGTCATCAAGTAAACCCATATCAATCATGAGGAAAACACAGAGCCCAACTCCAAATATCCAATCTCATATGTTCCATAATGGACAAAAAACCATAAATGAAAGTAACTCAAATGTATTCCACACTGATGAATACCACCAAGGTGTTACCACGAAGGAAAGTACCGCTCAAGTACGAACTCAGCTCACACAAGGTATAACTTATGTACAATCGAAGATATGTTTAGACGTAATTAATGAATCATATTAATCTATTTATAGGAAGACCCACACAAGATCTCCTGGTGTTGACCCATAGGGGATCGCAATGTGCTGACCCACATTGGATCACTAAGTGATGACCCACACAGGTTCTCAATGTGTTGACCCACACAAGATCACTAAGTGCTAACCCATAGAGGATCACAAGGTGGTGACCCAAACATGATCTCTCTAAGTGATGACCCACACATGACCGCTCTATGTGCTAACCCACTTAGGATTTATTAGTGCTGACCCACATAGGATCACTCTACATTCTTCACGCCACAACCAGCTACTAGGTTCCCAAACTATGCTGAGTATTCTCCAAGAGGATCTGCTCCACAAGTCACTAGACGATACTCCAACTTCCACAAATTACTATGAAGAATTATTTCAACGGTCTGATGTGTTATAAGGGTCACAACGCAACAGACGGTGCATCATTAAGATTCCTAGTCGGTGAGATATTAGCCTTTTTGTCCCGATGGCTAGGATGGACTCATGCATGAACAAACATGACCATTCCCCAAATCATTCAAAAATTGATGTGAGGTATAACAAAGGGACCATCATGCTCCAAGGTTTCTTGCACTGCTGAATGTTCATCAAATGGATGCCTGGTGCCATTGTTAAGGCCCATGGAAAGTATAGAGTCATATCTTCTACGGGTATGGTCTGACTCGGTCAGACCGACAGGACCCGACATGGCCAAGGTTGTCCCGGTTCGGGTCGACTCAGACCCACCTACTGGGGCCATCCCGGCCTGCTGGACGGACTGGCCTACCAGGCCCGTCCTTGTAGGCTGTGAGGGCTATGAGGGCATCAGGGTGCCACAGAGGCTCAGGGTAGCTTGGAGGCGATGGTACGGGGTGGCTCGACCTTGGGGGTGATGGGGTGCATCAGTCGTGTCTGTGCCGCATTGGCATGAGGCCGCATGGCTGCTCGGCCGTGGGGGTGCTAAGATGGCATGACCCCGTGTTTCAGCTAGGTTAGAGAGGCTATGTCGGGAGGGCGGAGGCCGCAGGTCTACTCAGACTGAGCGGATCGACCAGGAGGGTGGAGGCCTCAGGGTTTCTCGGCTTGAGCGTTCCCCCCAGAAGGGATAAGGTCGCCCGGGCCATGGGGTGGCCCAGTCGAAGTGGCATAGCCAGGAGGGAGGAGGTCGTTGGGTGGCTCAGCCAAGTCGGCCCAGTCGGGAGGGTAGAGGCCGCAGAGTGGCTCGACCGGGGCGGCGTGGCAGGGATAGCGCTGTTGGGAGTGCGGAGACAGCAGGTGTTGTGGGGCGGCTCGGCCGTATCAGCGAGGTCGTGACAGTGGAGGCCACAGGGCGGCGGGGCTCCATGCCTTTGTCTGTGGTTGTTGAGTCCCACCGGTGCCAATCATCGACACTTTCCGTCGACATAAATGTCAAATTCATTCATTTTGAAGGATAAGAAATATAAGAATAATGGCTAAGGGCCAGTCCATTTTTGCTTGGCCCACACCATCCGCGTTAGAGTAGTAGCAAGCGGCTCAACAAGAATAAGTATACCATGAACGTGTAAAAGAAAATAATTCAATGCTCCATACTTCGATCGTTTGATTCATTGAATATTATCTGTGGGAAATGAGGCGATGTTGTTGGGAATAAACAGATGTCAGTGTCATTGGCATCTCCAAATTCATCAATTGAGATGTTCCTCGTCCGCGATTCATTGACGGAGGTTTGAGATGAATTTTTTGATGGTGATGTGTTATTCGTTGGCGTTCATCTTTGGAGAGATTTCTCCCAAGGCTCCATCCTTTTCCAACGATTAATTTTCCCCCAACCAATGAAAAATAATAGGTAGCAAATAAAATAAAATATGTTGGCACAATTTCAAATTGGATTAAATTAACAGAGTTGGTGTGTTAATTAAAAAGGGAGGTGTCATAATTAATCAAGGGTAAGTTCAAGAGACTTCCCCACATTCGAGTTGGAGGATAAAATGAGTTTTATCCTCGTGTGGTCCCCACCACCATAACCTCTAATGGGAGGTTAGTTCATGTGGTCCCCACCACCATAACCTCTCATGGGAGGTTTATTTCTGGTGGTCCCCAACTATGAAACATCCACATGGAAGTTTCAAAAGATTAATAAAAATAAATGTTGTAAAAATTTATTTTTACATTAATCTTTCACAAATATGTGAAAACCTAACATCCACCCTAGACCTACTAAGGTCAAGGTAAAGGTCTCCATAAGAGAATACTCGTGTTGTGAGTCCAACAGTGCCCTCAAATTTCAATTTTGAGCACCGGTTCAAATGTTAGAAAATCCCACTCGCACATTTATTAAACATACCCGATATAAATTTCAGAAACTCATTTTGGGAAATCTAGGCCCCAAAATCACATGTCATCAATTTTTGTGGACTTGTAAAATTACCATATATTGACAAAATAATTGTAATTTCTGGGTCTTTACATTCTCCCCACCCCATGGATTTACATCCCCATAATCCAGTACTAAAAATAAGGGAAGAAGTGGGAATAATGGGCACACATATGATTCTATCGCTCCCTTATGCTCTCCTGGAGATTCATGTGCTGCCAGAGAACACGCACCAGAGGTATCGATGGCCCACCATGGACTCGCTTTTGTTGATCCTCAATATCTACTGGAACCTCTATAATAGTTTCCCCGTCGTTGACAGTCAGCTCTCCGTGGTCGATGATGTGGTAAGGGTCGTGCATGTATCTCCACTATTAAGATACTTGGAAGACGTCATGCACTTGGTACAACTGAGGAGGAAGAGATAAGCATTTAGCCACCTCTCCAACTCTTTTGTGGACCTGAAAGGTTTGATGAATCATGGTGATAACTTGATTCCACAACCAAATCTCTATAATCCTCATCTAGGTGAGAGCCGTAGAAGGACATAGTTTCCATCCTCAAACTCCAGAGGTATCTATCTCCTGTCATCATACAACTTTTGCCTAATTTGTGCAGTCTTCATCCACTCCTTGATGATCATCACCTTCATTGGGGTAGCCTGTACCATCTCTAGTCCCACTAGTGCTGACTCCCCTATGTCAGTTCATCACAATGGTGATCTACATGGTCGCTTGTACAATGAATTAAAAGGTTCTATCCCAATGGTGGAGTGATATATTTTGTAGTTTTCTAACACCAACAAAGAAAATTGAACCTACCAGTTGCGACCAATGTTGAGGACAAAAGAAGGTAGCATGTCCTCAGGGGTCTGAATGATCTTCTCAGTCTGACCATCCTTCTAATGGTGGAAGGCGATAATCAATCGAATATGTGTCCAAAAAGTCTCAAAAAACCCCTTCCATAGCAGGGAAGTAAAATGTGCATCCCGATCGGAGACAACCGTTGATGGTACTCCATGTAGCAGCACAATATCTTGCATATAGAGGCATCTCGTGATCTCCCCAGATCACTACTCTTTAATCTGGAGGAAGTGGTCTATCTTGGTGAGTCGGTCGATGATCACCCAAATCAGGTCATGACCCCTAGATGTACGTGGAAGTACTATCATGATGTCCATGGATATCCCATCCAAATTCCACTCTGGGACCTCTAAATGTTGATATAATCATGCTGCTACCTGACACTCTACCTTCACTTACTAATAAGTGAGGCACCGAGTGAAAAACTTGGCAACTTATTTCTTCATTCAAAACCACCAGTGTTCTCGTCTAAGATACGGGTACATCTTCGACACTCATAGATGTAATGCCAGAGGGGTAGTGTGGAACTCCCTCAACACTTCCACATTAAGTGAAACTGGTACCATGGTACGTCCTCTAAATATGATGACATGCTCCCCAACATCAGAAATTCCATTAGGTGCTTGTCCTGTAGATATCTGAGCACGTCGTTTCTCATAGTCAATGTCCCTTCACTGTGATTCCCTGACTCGCTAAAGAAGTGGGGGAGTGACTGTAAGATGCTGTAGAAAAGATTCTCCATCTCTATCCACAAAAGATATATGCAAAGCAGGCATCTACTCCATCACATCTCTTTGTATCTATATACCTGTAACACCACATGCTTCCACGGTATGCTTCTCTTTGAATAATATAGTAGTGTGTGTTGTACACAACTTTGAGTTCTAATACACACCACAACAAATCAAACTAGCTGTTATGAATATTAATACCCACTTTTTGAAATTTTATAAATTTTATTATTCAAAATGGACATCATTTTTGGATTATAAATATCCAAATTAGCTTACGGAGAATTTTTGGTATTTTTCTGAAAGGATTCAATTTATGATGAATAGTGATAAACACCTAATTATAGTTTAAAACAAAATTTTTAGTTTAATATTTATTTATTTTATTTAATTTTAAATAAGTTCAAAATAGATAGATAATACCTATATAAGTTCAATGTAATTCATTGGAGTTAGTTTAGAATAATTTTAGATATATAAAAATTTAATTGAATTTTTCACCGTCTTTTACTCATCTCTTAGGAGAATTTGGAAATTCACATAAAATATAATTTTACCGCTTTTGTAAGTGGAATTTCAAAAATCCGAGAGACATGGTTAATTTCAAGTAGTTATATGTGGATCAATGAGATGAAAATATTTTTTTGAGTTGTAACTTTTTACTTTTATTTACCACGGTTAAAAGTAAATAGGGTAATTAAGGGTAAAAATTATATTAATATTACCCTAACACATGTCCTAACTCTATTTGAAAATTGTATCTCGACCATATAATCCTTATTAATAACATATTATCATTTAGATCTACATGGATTGGATTAGGTCAATTATTATTATTTTATTCCAACAATAGTTAAAAGAGATAAAATCATTGTTTAATAACTATATCATTTTTAATATAGGGTTATACATAATATAAATTAGATTATAAATATTCATTAGAAATCAAAAAGTATTTCTTACATAATGGTATTTTATTTATAATTTCTAGGCATTAGATCATTTAATATATTTATGACACAATGGTGATGCAGGAATTACCTAACTAATGAAATATTAAAATAATTAATATTATAAATATCAAAATAAATATAATTTGAGAATTTTAATGAATTACACTAATTATATAGGTTAATATGACATATTATCATTGGTTATATAAATTTTTCTCGATTTAAAAATGCTGATATGAAATTATCAAAAACAAAATAAGTAATGGTGTGAAAATTGACATAAAAGAGTTTTTTAATCAAATATTATAATATTAGTTGATATTATATTCCTAGAAATATAAGAATCGGAAAAAGAATTTATATAATGATAACTATATCAGTAATGGGCAACTTGGGGGTCTGTTGGATGTATATTGTATGTTCATTAACTATATAATATAAAAATACAAAGATACATGGAAAATGTCAGCCTATATAACTATGAGTTAAATATAAATGATAAGTTTTATATATTGACCCAAACCTATCTAAAATATATTGGTAGAATGTATTTTGACCCATCCCCACCATATAATTTAGATATTTAACTTTGGTTCCATTACAAGCCTAATATTAATTTATTATAAAATAATATTTCTAACTTTTCCAATGGTGCTCCTCACACCTCTTATAAAAAGGTACTCATCATTATCTCTAATTTACACTATCAAAGCCTTTTGGCTCATCCAACCCCTACCCAAATATTATATCAACATCCCTCACTTCATCCTAGATTCCTTATTTTGATCATAATTCCTACCTAAGGATCCATTTTGATCAAATCAAAAGGAAGAACCGGAAGAAGATGTAATGTTTTCACCACCCTCATTCAAGTTCCATTATTCATCGACTTATTATTTCTTTGTTTTTTCCATTATAAAATAATAACTCTTGTATATTTTATATACTGTGATGTTATTATAAATATGGTACAACAATATTCAGTATTCTATCCATCCTTTGAATGAAATATCAATATATGTGTGTACGTACAACCTACTGACTCCATGTCGTGGTGTAATTGTTATTCAATGCATTATTATTAGAAAGGTTGTAATAATGATGTGTAATTCATATAATATTGTGTATAACATGATAATGATTCTGTATATATGATATACCATCCAATTTATATGATTTTAATATCAAAATAATGATATTATCGCTCACGTGTACGTACAGACTACTGTCTCCATGAACACGATAAGATTCATTCCTCATCCTATCCATACAAGTAGAATTATCATATTATGATTAAAAATAATTTTTAATGACTTGAAATCATTCTATAAATGAATATGATAAAATAAATCCATAACAAACATGTATTATGTAACAAAACATATAAAAGAAAACAAGTATGTTAACACCTGAAACGACGATGGTACTATGATATTATTAGCAATAAAATGCTAAAAGATCTTATATAATATTATATTAATGTATATGATTATTTTATAATTAAATAAAAATTATTCCACCATTATACAGGAGTCTAAACTACCCTTAACCAAGGAAAAAGTACAATTTAAGGTGTTTCTTATCTCACTTTTAATTCTGTGAGATTTCAATTGTTCACCGCTTATTTATTGCATGTGGTGTTTGTACTACCCATGTTTGTATTCATTGGGTAATAGACAATTATTCATGGATATTTAAATCATCATTTTATGATCCTTCTTCCATGTTTTAATGTTTCTTATGTTACCAAATCAATAAGGTAATTTTAAATTTAACTTTCCACTCATTCAGCTTTATGCATAGTTCATTGATTATTTTACTCCAAGCTTATGTGTGAAATCACTATTCATTATCTTATGTCATAATTTTAACTCCCCTTTCTATGGATATACTTTTGATACACATAATCACTCTATTGATAAATTCTTATGTCATCGGTATGAACTTGATAAGAGTAATTTTTACTCAATATCCATTTGTTGAGTTAAACATCCAATTCATTGGTGCGGTTTTTACTAGAGTATGCATGAATTTCCATTGATTGTTCTTCACTGAATATCTAATCATATTGAGTTTATTTATATTTTTCACACATAAATATGTCATTAATTTATCTTTAACCTAAGGATACAGACTTTATGAGAGATTTCACCTCAATTTATATTCCATTGATACTCCATTGCTCTTATACACCAAATCATTTTAATATGGTGTATTTAATGTAATTTGACATAGTATATAATGAATCATTTTATTCTCATGATATTACAAAGTATTTATTACCTCAATTATTTGTATTAAAGTGTGTTTCTTTAGGTTAATAACTCTAACTAAAATATCATTTTAAATTGTTTTAATGATTTATTATTCTAAATATTTCTCATTAATGTCCATGTTTTAAAAATGTTTTTATGGAATTTTTTATATGGACATTAATGTTTTCAAATCATAATTAATTTTAAAAGATTCAAATTGGTATGGGACACTTTGATTCAAAAATCTATTTTAAATGTATTCTTGACAAATAACGAGACTTTTAAATGTTTCCACGAAAATGGGGGATATTTCTCTCAATAGTTTGATGATTATTTTTATCATTGTCAATATCCTTCGTTATTATCGATTGAGGTAAATCTGAAACAATACAATCTTTCATATTGTATCTAATGAGTTATGTTTGACTGTGGATGGGCTATTATTATACCATTCATGGTTTCTGGTTAATGTATTGACATTTCATATGATAGTTTTAAGATGAAGGTTTATGTTATGTTTCAAACATTTCATATGAGAAATGCATTGGACATAGTAAGTGACCGGTGAAACTATCTATAACTCCTCGATGCATCAGTAGGTCTCATGAGACAAACCAGTGTCTTGGCACAAGGCCTTTAGAAAATCGAATTAGAAGTCTTGGCACGAGGTGTTGACTAGGTGGTTATGATAGTCTGGAATTATGCATTCCATCATTATGAAAGTGGTTATTGATATTGCATGTGGTTATTCGACTAGAAGAATATCCATGTGAATAATTAAAGGAATTATTTAATTTTATCTTTTCCATATTATGTTGATGTTCATGTTTAAAAGGAATTTGTTTTATTTATACATTGTCTTAAATATTTATGATTATTTATGAACGTTTCTGCTATGTTGTTATCCATACCGAGCATCTGAGCTCACCCGTTTCAATGTTTAATTTTTTCCAGGTTTTGAAGAACTATTTATGAATGACGAACAGGGATAGTATGAAGGGATATGAAGAAAATATTTTGTGGTAGTTTTTTTACTTTATTATGTAATTTAAGGCTTATGAATTTATCTAGTGTTTCCAAGACTACTAAACTAATCGGTTTTTCGAGACATCATCTTTTTTTATCATGCAAATATTATGTAGTAATGCATCGACTATGTGTAACTGGGGTCGGGGTATTACAGTTGGTATCCGATGATGTTTAGTACAAACCATTGAAACTAGATTTAGATAATCACGGATTAGAGCACATAGCCCTATGATAGACATTGCGGATTAGTATAGAAGAACTTCATATATTTTTGGTATTGTACAGATTTTGTGAGTTTTCCCAGAAATACATCACTGTCTGGATTCAACCAGGTAGAGGTGGCTCTAGAACAGATGTACCAAGGGGTAAAACAAAAAAACACTACTTTGATCTAGACTCAAATAGGAACTGGTGAAAGACAATGGTCCATGCTACACTCTTGGTTACGACACTCCTGGGGGGATATTATTAGGATTCTTTAAATTTTCTTTATAAACCAATCTGAATTATTTTAAAATAAGATGAGAATAAATGACCTTTGTTAATACTAAGGTGTTTCAAATTGAGAATATTGTGTCATGATGTTCTCTAAATGAATTTATGACTACTGGTACTCACACAATTCTTTCTAGTTTTCGTCAATGGCTGGAGTACAAGGATGTCTTAGTAACATTGAGAATGATGTTCAAGGTGGTAACATTGGTTGAAATGAGCAACAAAATGGAATTTTGATAGGCGTAAAAGATATCGTGTTCTTTCCAAATCAATTTTCTGAAAATTTGATCAACAACATATATATTAACAAACTCCCATACTCAACAAAGAAGAGAATGGTGATGAATGATAAGAGCTCCAGCAGTGGAGACCATGGAGAAAAGATTTCTAAATTTCCATCATGCAAGAAATGTGGAACGAGACACCCAGTAAAGAGTCCTAATGGAACAAAGAAATTCTTTACATGTGGGAAAGAATGACATAAAGTGAAGAATTGCCGAGGAAAAATGAATAGTACAACGAAAGTAAATTAATATGGTCCCAAAAACCCATTTATAATCATTTTATGTAAATGTAGGGGACTTGTCCATTACCCGAGTGAATTCTATATCCTATAAGATATTTTCATTGTCTAAGAAAGAAGTTATGTGGAAATAAATTGTTGAAAAAATGTTTAAATGTATTAGTGCTCCATGTTAATGTGATTACATTGAAATAATTTTCTCTTGTATTTGTAACCCAGTATTATGCCATGTAAGAATGATATTTGAAGAAGACATATCTTTTCCCTTGTGGATATAGTTATAAATAACCATTTGGTTATATATATTCATTCGGTTTGAGGAAATTACAAGTTATTATATTTTGGGATAAAAATTGAAGGTATGAGATAAAATTTCTAGTAAATATTATGTTATGGTTATTTTGAGTAATTTATCTCATTTTGGTAATATAATAAAATATAGTTTTTGAAAAAGTACCACACACA
This sequence comes from Viscum album, assembly GCA_963277665.1. Classification (NCBI taxonomy): domain Eukaryota; kingdom Viridiplantae; phylum Streptophyta; class Magnoliopsida; order Santalales; family Viscaceae; genus Viscum; species Viscum album. Next base: position 2,132,669,494 of record OY728147.1, on the reverse strand, counting down.
GATCGTGTGACAACCCGTCGCATCGGACAAAGCTGTGGGAATCAAACCCACAACCAAAGTGTGATTGGGATTTAACACCTACCACTGGACTATGTGATGTCCTAGGTTAGTGTGACTAATTATTTTTAGTTAAATGATTTTATTGATCAATAATAAGTTGATATGGGTTCTCATGTCTTATCAAATGAATAAACATACTATAAGAAAATTATTTGGTGATTAAGTGATAAATTTTATTTTGTAAGATGTTTGCTTTGTTGGGAACACTATATGCCCAAGGAAAATAGAATTCTATGGGATTTCATTTGAGGAGTAATGCTAGATTTTTATCTTTTTTTTTATTGTGGATATATTGTGATTTGGGTTATTTATGGAAATGATTAACATATAATATTGAATATGTGATTAGGGTGATTACTATTAATTATGTGACTATAATAGTAGTTGATGTCATTTGGAGATACAATTTAACGTCGAATACTACATAGAAAAATACTTCTATGTTTTGGGTTTTAATATTAGTTTGGATTATTTTGAAGGATTTTAAGGACAATTGATTATTGAATGGTATTTATTTAACTTTGGGGTATTGTTGGTTTAATTTTAGAAATTAAGATTAGTGTTTCTTTCTCTAAAGGAATATACTTTTTGGTTATCATCAGATCTTGTACTAAACATTTTGGATATTATTAATCTCTAAAGACAAGGGAAATATATAGTTTATCCATTCTGGATTATGTGATTATATAGATGTTTATTCAAGATCTTCCATTGCGCCCACGACTTCTTGAATACTCATCTTTTAAAAAATGTAAGTTAGTGGAGAAAATTTATTAAAGAATGAAACTATACATAGACGGTAAGTATATCTCTTTATTTTTACATTCAATCTTGTAAATGAATTCCTCATCATTATGTAATGTGACTTTAAAAAAAGTTGTCTCCATACTTTTCCAACTAGGAGACTAATGAATGTTTGTCCCATTACAATTTTGTGACTTTCCTATTGTTAACTTTCTCCTGATCATGTTTTCGATCCCTCTCCATCAGAACTTTTCACTTAGTTTATCTTCCATATCCATGTTTTCCTAAATGGAATCCTAGTATACGTTATCTTGGGTGACCTTTGTACTCATCTTTCTGTCTTTTATTGTGATAGTTTTATTGAATATTTTTCCGAGGTGGGACTTTACATTATATTACCAAGAACTATTTTAAAAATTTCTACGATGTAATTATTTGAAGGAGGGTAGAATGTAAAACCCCAAGCTTCTATGGTATGCTTATCTTTGAATAATACAGTAGTGTGTGTTGTACGAAACTTCGAGTTCTAACACACACCACAACCAATCAAACTAGCTGTTATGAATATTAATACCAACTTTTTAAAATTTTATCTATTTTATCTTTCAAAATGGACTTCATTTTTGGATTAGGAATATCAAAATTATCTGAATGTTGATTTTTTTTATTTTTCTGAAAACATTCAATTTTTGATGAATAGTGAAAAAACATTAAGTTAATGTTCAAAACTGAATTTTTATTTAAATAATTTTTTATTTTATTTAAATTTAGTTAATGTCTAAATAGATACATAATACCTATATAGGTTCAATGTAATTCATTGGAGTTATATTAGAATAATTTTTGATATATAATAATTTTATTGAACGTTTCACCATCTTTTACCCCCTCCTATGAGAATTTGGAAATTCACATAAAACATAATTTTACTGCTTCTCTGAGTGGAATTTCAAAAATATGAGAGACACAATTAATATCATGTTGTAAAATTTGGTTCAATGAGATGACAATAATATTTGGTGAATAGTAACTATTCACGTTTATTTACCACTATTAAAATACAATAGGGAAATTATGGGTAAATATTATATTAATATTACCCTAACACATGTCTTAATTATATTGGACAAGTGTATCTCGACCAAAAACATCCTTAGGAATAAAATATTATCATTTAGGTCCACTTTGATTAGATTAGGACATTTATTATTATTTAACTCAAAGAAGAGTTAAAATATATAAAATCAATGTTTATGATATAAATAATTTTTTATATCGGGTTATACATAAGGTACATATTATTATAAATATCCATTAGAAATATAAAACAATTTCATACATAAATGTATTTTATTTATAATTTTTAGACAATAAATAATTTTATTTATTTATGAGACAATGGTGATGCAGTAATTACCTAATTAATGAAATATTAAAATAATTGATACTATAAAAATAAAAATAAATGTTATTTGAAACATTTTATGAATTTAACTAATTTTCTACATTAATATGACATATTATAATTGGTTATATAAATTTTGTTTAAAATAATAATTTTGCTATGAAATCATCAAAAAAATACCTAATAGTGAAAAAATTGACATAAATTAGATTCTAAAACAAATATTATATTATTAATTAATATTATGTTCCTATAAATTTAATGATTGGCCAAAAAGCTTATATAATTGTAGGTGTATCCTTAATGGACCACTTGGGGGTCGCATTGAGGTATATAATATGTTTATTAACTATCTAATATAAAAATAAAAAGAGACATGTTAAATGTAAAAATATTTAAATAAGAGTTTAATATAAAAGATAAGGTTAGTATAGTAACTATAAACTATCTAAAATCTATTTTTGAAAGGATTTAGACCCATGTCCACCTTAAACTTTAATTATATAATTTGGAGCCATTAGAAACCGAATATGAATTTATTATAAAATAATATTTCTAGCTTTTCCAACGGTGCCCCTCACCACTCTTATAAAAGGGTACTCCCCAATATCTATAATTTACAACTTAAAAGCCTTTTGGCTCAGCCACCCTCTTCCCAAATATTAACTCAACATCCCTCAATTCAACCAAGAGGAATTAGTTTGATCAGAAATTCAACCTATGGAGCCCTTTTGATCAAATCCAAAGGAAGAACTCGACGAAGAGGTAATGTTCTCACCACTCTCTTTCAAGTTCCTTTCTTCATCAACTTCTTCTTTATTTTTTATTTCCATTATAAAATAATAAATCATTTATCTTTAATATTCCTTTATGTTATTATAAATATGGTGCACCATATTCAGTATTCAATCTATCCTTTGAATGACATGTCACCATACGTGCGTACGTACGACATACCGTCTCCACGTCATGGTGTAATTGTTATTCAACACATTATTATTTGAATGGGTATATAATGATGTGTAATTCATTTAAATAATAAGTCTAACATGATAATGATTCTGTAGATATGATATAATATCCAATTATATATGACTTTAATATCAAAAGAATGATATTATCGCGTGTGCGTACGTACCAACTACCCCCTCCACGAACGTGATGAGATTCATTCCCCGTCATACCCATACGGGTCTAATTCTCATTTTGTGGTTAAAAATATTGTTTAAGGACCTATTATCATTCTGTATATGAATAAGATGCAACCTATCCATAACAAACATGACTTATGTATCAAAACATATAAAAGAAAACGAGTAAGTTAACACCCAAAATGATGATAATACTAAGATATTATTCAAAAAGAAATGTTAATATATCATATATGATATTATATTAATTTATATGATTCTTGTAAAATTAAATAACTATTATTTAACCATTATACAAGAGGCTAACCTATGCTCAACCAAAGAAAATTTACAAAGTAAGGGGTTTCTTATCTCACATTTAATTCTGTGATACTTCCATTATTCACCACTTATTTATTACATGTGTTGTGTGTACTTCCCATTTTTGTATTCATTGTGTAATATACATTATTTCATGGATATTTACATCATAATTGTATGATCCTTCTTTCATTGGTTCATGTTTCGTAAGTTACCAAATAAATATTGGAATTTGAAATTTCAATTTCCACTCATTCGGCTTTACGCAAACTTCATTGAATATTTTACTACAATATTTTTTGTGGGATAACTATTAATGTTATTATGTCATAATTTCCAATTAACATTCTGTAATTATATTTTTGATACACATAATCTCTCCATTGATAAATTTTCAAGACATTGGTATGAACTTGTTAAGAGTAATTTTTACTCAATCTCTATTTGTTGAGTTAAACATCCAATTCATTGGTGATGTATTTACAATAATATGTGTGAATGTCCTTTGATTATTTTACACTAAATATCCAATCATATAGAGTGTATTTATATTTTTCACACATAATTAGGTCTTTGATTTATCCTTAACATATGGATACTACTTTATGAGAGATTTCATCTTAATTTACATTCAATTGAGACTCTTTTTTTGTTATACACCAAATCACATTTATATGGTTTATATAATGTATTTTGAAATAGTATATCATATATTCCTTTATTATCATGATATTAAAATGTTTTTATTACCTCAATTATTTGTATTCAAGTGTCTCTCTTTTTTTAGGAACTTTAACTAAAATATCAATTTTAAAAGTGTTTTAAAGATTTATTATTCAAAATATTTGTCATTAATGTCAATGTTTTAAAAATGGTTTTATGGATTTATTTATATGGACATTAATGTTTTCAAATAAAAATTCTTTTAAAATGTTTCAATGTTGTATGAGAAATTTTTATTCAATAATATATTTTAAATGGCTTCTTGAAAAATAGTGTGACTTTTAAATGTTTTCAAGAAATATGGGGATATTTATCTCAAAAGTTTGATGATTATTTTAATCTATGTCAATATCCTTCATTTTTCTCGATTGAGGTTATTCTGATACAATTCAATCTTCCATATTTTATCGAATGAGTTATGTATGACTGTGGATGTGCTATTATTTTACCATTCATGTTTTGTGGTTAAAGTAATGAAATTTCTTATAATAGTTTTAATATGAATGTTTAGGTTATGTTTCAAACTTTTCATATGAGGAATGCATTAGACATAGTATTTGACTGGTAGATCCTGTTATAGCTCTTCAATGTTTTGGTAGGTCTCATGAGACAAACTAGTGTCTTCGAACAAGGCCTTGAAAAAAATCATATTTGTAGTCTTGGAATGAGGCCTTGACTATGTGATTATGATAGTCTGGAATTATGAATTCCATCATTATAAAAGTGGATGATGATATTGCATGTGGTTATCTGACTAGTAAAATATCCATGTGAATACGTAAATGGAATTATTTCATTTTAACTTTTCCATATTTTTCTAAAGTTAAGTTTTAAAATACTTTTGTTTTAGTTATACATTTCCTTAAATGATTATGTCTCTTTATGAAAGTTTCTACAATATTGTTATCCTTACCGAGTATTTGAGCTCACCCCTTTCAATGTTTTATTTTTCCCAGAATGCGAATAACTAATTTATTAATGACCGTTTGGTATAGTATGAGGGGATATGAAGACAATATGTTGTTGTAGTTTTTTTACTTTATGATGTAATGTATGACTTATGAATATAGATATAGTGTTTTCATGACTACTAAACTATTCGGTCATTCGAGACTTGATCTTTTGGGATAATGCCAATGTTACGTAATAATTCACCGACTCTAGGTAACTGGGGTTTGGGCGTTACAATACCAGTCCTCTTGCTATGGAAATCTACTACAACATTTTGCCTTCCCAAGAGTATAGACTATCGTGAAGTCATAGTCGTGGAGGAACTCAAGCCTATGTCATTGTCTCAGGTTGAGGTCCATCTGAGAGAAGATATACCTGATACTCTTGTGTTCATGGTAGACTGTAAAATGTTCTCCCATCATATTGTGCTACCACATCGTCATGGAGAAGACCACTACTGCTAACTCCAGGTCATGCGTAGTGTAGTTCTGCTCCAGTTGTCTCAGTAGCCGGGAACCAAAAGTGACCACTGCTCACTCCAACATCCGGAAACATACGACCCCAATCCTTGATGCATCATAATAGATTACCTACCATATTCCCTCATCTAAGAGTCTTATGATGGGGGCACTAGTTCTCCTATTCCTCATCACCCGAATAATCTACTGGAAACTCTCTGACCACCCAAAGGTTTTCCCCTTCTTCTTCATCATTGAAAGTGGTGATGTAACTCTGGATAAATATGGAATAAATCTCTAGTATTATCCATCCAAACCTCGGAAACTCCTTACCTATCTAACACTCCTGGGATGCTCCCAAGAAAGTATCTCTTCAATCTTCGCTAGATCAACTACAAATCCAGCCTCTGATATGACAAGTCCCATAAAATGATCTTCTCAGATCTAGAACTGGCCCTTTCGGGAGATTACCATATAGCTGGTGCGTTCAGATATTTCCCAGTACTACATGAAAATTAAACGCATTCTCCTCCTTAGTAGTCGAGTAGATCAGAATGACGATGATGAATACTACTATAATGAGATCATGGTATGGTTGAAATATCATGTTCATGAGTCCCATTAACACTACTAGAGCATCGGTTACACCTAATTGAATAGCCATGAACTCATAACTGTCATACCAACATCTGCAAGCTATCTTCAAGACATCCTCATCTTGTACTCTCAGCTGGTGATAGCCTGATCTGATGTCTATCATCTATATCCACCATGCTCACTTCAGCTGATCGAAGAGCTTTTCAATCCTTGAATGTGTGTACTTGTTCATTACAGTCACCTGGTTCGGGTGCCGATAGTCAAAACACTGTGTCAAGCTCCCATTTGCCTTATTGGAGAACAAAATCAGGGGTTTAAAAGGTGAATCATTGGGCCTAATGAATCCCTTCTCTTTCAAGTCCTCTAACTATAAGCACATATCAAGAACCTAAGAGGGAGGCATCTGATATTCTGGGGTAGATATCGATGTCTTTGCGGGGTACAAGTCAATATAAAATTCCACCTCTCTACAAGGAGGTAGACTTAGAAAATCATTGAGGGAATATGTCCACTTACAGGTCCACCACAACTTAATAACATGGAATATCCACCTGAACTGCTCCGATGGTAAGGCTAGACAACTGATGAGTAATCAGCTGCACTCTCCTCCGGTTAATTCCATCATGTGCAGCAAAGTCTCCCTCCTCGCCGCTGAAGGTATACATGGTCCCATTCATGTGGACACACCTTACATTGAGCCTAATATATCCTATATGAGCATGGAATATATATAACCAGTCAATTCCAAAGATGGAATTGTAAGGCCTCGACAAACCTACTAGGAGATCCCAGCCAAAGATCTCACCTCCTATAGTATGCTTACAATACAGACACAAGTTCGTAATAATCGAATCTGATCTCATTAGAGTCTCTAGACGTATGGATCAAGACAACAGATCAATTGGAATCTATGAGCTCTGAATAAATGATGTGGAAATAAAATAATGACTGTAACTTGTTTCAATAAGTACTGCAACTAAGGTGGAGTGGACATAGATCATCCATCATATCATCTCTTATGTTCCGTGATCATAGGATTCGGTTTCCAAGAGCTGAGCTCACGCCCCTCCTCATGCTCCATGTGCTCAAGGTGGACCTCCTGGTGGTGGTGGTGGAAACATCTCGAATCATTTCCCCCTTCCAGCTACACGACCAACTCCTCTACCATGTCCTACTACTCTATATTGTCCTCCTTGTTCGATCCTTTGCCTCTTCCTGGTTGGTCCTTCGAACTTCTACTGATCAACCGTATGGTGGGTTTTACAGTGTCGATCCATGTGACCCTGCCCACCTCATGGGTAAAAATACTGACTATTGGCGTGAATGGCTATACATCATGTGCCCTACAAAACCGACCCTGAATATTACGGTCGTCCAGCTAATGGTTTTGTCCTTTTGGACCTCTGTGTCATCTGTCTACTGCCAACTACGAAAAACTCTACTGCATGAAATCTGGGGGTGGGACTCGTTACTGGGGAATTCTCCAAAAGAAATAATTCTACTATGAGGGCCATCTCTAACACCCCCACCTGCATCAGGAGGCTAAGAGAATTCATCAAATCCCTGATCTCATGCCTGAACCCCTGCTCAATGGTCTGGGCCCATAATTATGGGTCTCAAACCACATTAGTGGAGTACCGTGAGAGTTCAGTGAAACTCGATGAGTAATGAGCCAAATCCATGCTACCCTGCTACAGATGATGTAGATCCTGAATTCACACTTCACAAATTATCACCGGAAGAAACACTTACCAAAACAGTCTCTTGAAGTATGCCTAGAGAAGCATCACCTCATAGTGATCTTGGAGCCTCATTCTCCACTATCTGCCTGATTATGCCTGTAGAAGGCCGGTGGCAAGGATAACCATGAGATCAGCTGGTGTCCCTACCAGTCAGAAGACTCTCACTATAGCCTCAAAACAATCCTCATCCACATGTCGATCTATCCCTCCCCTGAACCTGGGTGGCCTCGGGCAGTGTAACACATGAAACATGTTCAAGAATCATTCAATCTCTACTGATGGGGATGGTGGCATCGGTGGCCTAATGGGTAATGGTACAGTTGGTGCCTCCGCTGGATGAGGGCCCTGCATCATGGCCTCATCGGTCGGTGGGCTGTAAGAGCGTACATCTCTGGGAACCCTACCTAGATTTCTTCGTGGAGGAATTATGAAATGAAACAATTTCTCCATGATATAAAATTTATACATGGTGTTCTAAATCCAATAAATCCAAAGAAATATCTTCAAAACAAACATGCAATCAATTTTTTTCTACACTGAGTCAGAAATCAGAAGTTGCGGCCCAGATGTATGAATACATGGGTTGCCACACCAACACTGGATTCCATAAACTAATAATCACACTCACTACAAATAACAATATTGTTGTTAAAAGAATGATCCGAGTAATATGTTCTACGGTAGAACCATCTCCTTTGATAAAAATTGTCATGACCCATCCCCGAGGGCCCATGCCATGACAACCCCAAGCCCACCATGTAACATCCCATGTAAGTAATGAATAATAGATATTTTTATCTATGTCTACTAATGAATTATATAGTGTTTTAGAGGCATAAAATGAGAATAAATACAATCTTAAGCATGGAATACACTAATATTTTTAAAAGATTGTTTTACTACTGTCGATGGAAAACCATTTTAAAATCAAACAATTGAAAATTTTATAATCTCTATTTGTCAAAATAAACTTAATATTTATGATTGGGACATTGATATTTACATTGGATAATTTTTTGGTATTTTTCCGACAATGTTCGTTTTTTAATGAATAGTTAAAACTAATACATTTTACATCAAAAATGCTTTTTCATCTATTTTAATTATATGTTTATATTATCTTTTGAATTGGTTTTAAAGTTCAATTAGAATATATATTTACCATTTAATCCAATTGTGGTCATTGGAATTAATTTCACATTGAAATTGGACTTAAACTAGTGTTAATCTTTTGATTCTTATTGTTTCATAAAAACACACTATTTTCTCTGACAGTGGGAATTAATTATTAAATTAAATAATATAACTTATATGTTTTGAATTTTTTTAAAATAGAATTCATTTTTTAATTCTGTATATCAAATATAGCTTAGGGTGATGTTTTGATATTTTTCTGAAAAACATTAATTTTTTATGAAGAGTGAAAACACTAAGTGGTACATAAAAAATGATTTTTCATTTAAATGAAACATTACCACATCTGTGTTTTGAATTTCAAAATTATGACATACATGGTTGTCATTAATAAGTAAAATGTTGTCCAATGGGATTAAATTTTTTTTGTGAATAGTAACCATTAAGTTTTTAATCGCGATTAGAGGTAATTAGTGTAATTTAACGTAAGAATAATGATTTAATAATATGAAATGAACTTGGCACATGTACTACCCTTGATGGATGTGTCATGGATGGCCAAGACAATCCATGGGTCAACTTGGGGACCCCATGGAGCCACATTGGAAGGAAAATGTGATTAATATCTTTTTATTTAATGTTAAAGTAAAAATGTCACGAACATGAGTTGATTTACGATAAAAATTTTAAAATGGGGTTATAAAAGAAATATTTTTGACTATAAATATTAATTAGAAATCTAAAACGATTTCCTACATCATGATCATTTTTTAATAATTTTTAGACTTTAAATAAATTAAATTATTTATTACACCATGATGATGCATCGATTACCTCATTATTTAATGATTTAAATAAAATGAAAAGATAATGTAAAATCTAAGACCTACACTTGTCAAAAACCTATTGGATGGGTATATTTCGAACCCTTATCACCTTATCGTCGAATTATATCAATGTGGGGCCTTTTAAATCTGAAACTCATTTTCAAATAAAGTAACATTTCCTTACTTTCCAAGAGTGCCTCTCCTCTCCTCTTATAAAAGGACCCCACCTCTACTACCTTACCAACACATCCAAAGCTTTTGGATCGGCCAACCCCTCCCCATTTTTCCTCTCCAAATCCCTATATTACTCCTTGATGCCTCACATTGGGCATAATGCTTCCCGAGGATTCCTTTAAGCTCAAATCAAAAAGAGTTACCCGTTTTAAAGGTAGTGTTTTCTCTTGTGTTCTTATGTTTTATTATGCATCTCTAACCCTATTAACACTTTTTATTCATTTATATTGTAAAAACTATAGTATCTTGAATATTATAGTATGTTGTTATAAGAATAATTCGATCAACACTTACACACACCTACATATAATGGTTAAATAACATATTGTTTATGTGGATGGGGAATTTTTGCCTCACGAAATGATGATTGATCAATATTATTCTAACACCTTCAAAGGTGGCCATTAATATGTCACTATATTTATATATGATATATAATATGTGTATATCTTCCTTAAGGTTTTCTATTTTTCATTTATGGCACACCTTTATGGATTCCATTATGGGTATACGCGATATCTTCATTTTAGGAAGTGCGGATTACCGCCCCATCAAAGTGATTTGATTCGTTAATGCCATATGTGGGACGCATAATGGATGTATTTAAAGTTATTATATATGATTTATGTTACATATAAATGATGAATATAATTATGTATTAATAATATACATACCTCTCATTTTGCTATAATTCCATTAATATGACATATAAATGAAAGTTGCGTTCATGCGTACGTACGGATTACCGTCTCCATGAAAGGTGCATTTCATTTCTTCCATATAAATGATTATTTAATATTATAAATACATTTATATTCTGGTTATATATGATATATATTATATCCAAATCATTAATATCATTCTGGATATAATTTCCCTTTGACCACACGAACAACATGTAATTGTAAGAAGTCTACTTTCGACTTTAGAACCAAATATCGAAAAAAAACATTATTAACATAAATGATTACATATGGTTTATAACATGGTAATAAGTGATATAAAAGTAATAATGAACTTGAAAAATGTTCTTATGCAAATAGAAATTTACTCAAGTTTATTATTCAGGATGTTAAAGAATCATCGAGTCAAGTCGGACCTGAGGTAAGGGACTTCGTCTCAATCTCCTTTCATTGAAGAATATTTTGTTTTATACACAAAATTATTTTATACGGTGTATAAACCCCATTTTATTTTACTTTTTTTCAAAAGGAATCTATTTATATGAATCATTTTACTAAACGACAAAAAAATGTTTCTTTTAAAGTACGTGGTGACAATGACCTTTTCTGCCGTCGCGAGTATTATTTGGTCTTTGGATTCCTAAAAGAGTAATGATGTTTTTTAAAATGAAATAAATACCATATAACCTTTTATGTATTTTGGTATTGAAATGGTTTTTATAATGGATTTTTTATGTCAATATATTTATGTGTTATATGGTGATTGAAGTGTGGAAATGTTTTCTTTCCATTATTTTTGTTGTATGTCTTTTGATTTTATAATGGTACATGGACATTTGACCAGTGGTTACGTGATAAACCATATGACTGGTGGTGCCATTAATACCAGGATGGGTGGTTACGTTATAACCTTCAATGCATTGGGTATAGAAGTCGGCAGTATGGCTATTCCATTAAGTGATATGTGTGGAAGTCAACCGTATGGTTGTTCCATTTAAGTATGTTAATGTCCCAAGTTACCTTTATATGTTTTGTGTTCTTTATATGGGTTTAATGGTAATCATTTGGTTACAAAAGGGTAAGTATTGATCATATATTTAGTGATGAGTTTTTAATACAGCATAAAGGTGAAAAGTATTACTTTGATAAAGTATACATGGTTTACTTATTGTTTTGAAAAACTAATAGTTTTCATTCATTGTGTTTCCCTTACTGAGATTTTTATGCTCAATCCAAGTTTTTTTTAAATGTTTTTCACAGGACTTAATGTGGAATATGGTCAGCGATGGGATCAAGGAATTGTCATGCTTTCTTAAACATGGAACTAGACATGTTTCTTTTTAAGAGTTTTTATTCTATGGAAACATAGTAGAAGTGTCTACTTTGTAATCTTTTCAGATGTAATAGTTATGTCCTAATTCTATAAAACTATAAACCTGAAAAGATCCACAATGTGAATAATTCATTTAATTCAATATTTAGTAAGGTTTAAGGTCAGGGCCTTATACAACATCTATTGTCCTGGGGATTATAACTAGCACCGAAGGTGTATTCCCTATAAATGGTAAGGCATTGCCTTTTTATCCTATAAGTACATGCAACCAAGAACAAATCCAGATACGAACTCTTGTAAACTAAATAGAAATTAGCGTAAGTGCAGTATGTAAAAGGGGCCAGAATAGAAGACCAATTGAAATGTACATGGAAAACAGGAATGTACAAGATAGATGATAGGTGAAAATCAGCTCCAAGATCGTCAACCACTGTTTCTACGTAATTTATAGGTACATCTCACGAACGGACATCTCTGTGGCTCGTCTCGTCTAACGTCCACCTTCGAGCTACATATTGTTCTGGTACCATTATCCTCAATCGGTGTTGTCCATCATCTACACCAATCACAATAAAGTTAAGGCATATACCATGTAGTGGTGAGTAAAATATTACTCGGTAGGTACCTTGAGACTCTCAATGTCTCTGAATTTACAAAAAGGATCATCCACAATGGAAGGAAACAACTGTTAAACCTACTTATTTATATGACCATACATAAACCTATGTTATCAAATAAACGTATCTCAATCATGAGGAAAACACAGAGTCCAACATCAAAGCCCCAAGATCAACTATTCAAAAGAGGACGAAAACCCAAAAAGGAATGTACCACATATGTATTCCACATATATGAGTACCACCAAGGTATTAACACAAAGGAAAGTACCACTCAGGGATAAACTCAGCCCACACATTGTATAACATAAGTATAGTAGTAGAAATGATTTGATGTAGCTACTGAATAATATTTCACTATTAAGAGGCATACCCCCCACAGTATCACCATGTGATGACCCACATGGGATCGCATGGCTGTAAACCACACAGGATCGCTATGTGCTGACCGACACATGATCGCAAGGTGTTGACCCACATAGGATCGCTAAGTGCTGACCCACACTGGATTGCAAGGTTCTGACCATAACAATATCACTCTAATTGATGACCCACATAGGATCACTCTAAGAGATGACCCACAAAGTGTCTCTCAGTCCTTACCCATCATGAATCCCCCTACATTGTTCACGTCACAGCCAACTACTAGGTTGCTGCACTTTGTGCACTCGTCTCCAAGAGGATCTTCTCCACAAGCTACTGGTCAATAATCCAACTTCCATTATGTCCCAAGAATATGTATCTCAATGTTCTTCCACATCATATGGGTCTCAACATAAAGGACGACACATCATTCAGATGCCCCGTTAGTGGGTTATTAGCCTTTTTTTCCAGAGTGATCAGTTGGTTTCGTGCTCGATCCTACCCAACCATTCCCCAACATTATACAAAATTAAATGGGGTATACCAAAGGTACGGTATCACTCAAAGGTTTATGGTGCCATTGACGGTTCATCAAACGAATGTTTGGTGCCAAAGTTATGGACCAAGTAATGTATAGGGTCGTCTCTGGTCCAGGTCTGGTCCGACTTGGTCGGACCAACCCAGCCCAACCCTTCCTAGGTCGTCTCATTTCATGTCATTCCATCCCGACTTGATGGGTCCCGCCCGACCCACTGGGAAACCTTGACCGGTAGGCTATGAGGGACTTGAGGGTCGTGAGGTCGCGGGGGTGCCACTAGAGCCTTGGGCGGCTCGCCTGTAGTGGTGTCGCAAGGGCACATGGCAGTTCTTCCATGGGGGTGCCGATAGGGCGTGGGATGGCTCGACCAAGGGGGTGTCGATGCACCGTGGACGTGAGGGTTCCATGAGGGCGTGAGGCTGTGGTGCATCTCGGCCAGTGTTGTGTGTCCACGGGGGGTGCTGCGAGGGGGAGAGGTCGTAGGTCGTCTCAGCCAATGTGGCTCAGCCGAGAGGGCGTAGGCTACATGGATGCTCGGATAGAGCGGCTCTGCGGGGAGGGAGGAGGTTGTGGGGTGTCTCGGTCAGAGTGGTTCAGCTAGGAGGGCAAAGTCCGTGGGGCGGCTCTGCTGGGGTAACTCGACCAGGAGGGCGGAGATCCCGAGTGTTGCGGGGTGAATCGGTAGGACCAGCTCAGGCGGGAGGGCTCCGCCGGAGGGGCCGGTCGGAAAGCCTCTGCCAGAGTGGCTCAAACAGGATGGATCGGATGGGATGGCGGAGGCATGGGTGATGTGGGGCAGCTCAGCCGAAGCAGCTTGATCGAGAGGGAAGAGGCTACGGGGTGGTGGGGCGTCGTGCCTTCATCGGCGGTGCTCGAGTTCCACTGGTGTTGATCGTCAGCACCGGTCACCAAAACCAAAGTTTTCTTCTTTCATCGTGAAGGATACACTATTTAAGAAGAAAATTGGAGGGTTTAGGTCATGTTTTTTTGTCCCTCGCCCTCTGCGTTAGATCGGTAGCAAACATCTCAACACAAAAAAGAATATCATGAATATGTAAAGGAAAATAATTCAAACCCTTCGTACCTTGTTCGTTTGATTCGTTGATGATTTTCCACAGGTAAAGGGTCCATGTCGTTGGGAATAGACAGATGTTGGTTTCATCAGCATCTCCTTATTCTTCCATGAAGTTGTTGCACATAGGTGATCCGTTGATGGTGTTTGGAGATTAATTCTTCAAAGGTGAAGAATTCATTGTTGGTGTTCATCGTTGGAAAGCATTCTCCCATGTTTCCTTCATTTTCTAATGATTAATTTTCCCACAACCCACAAAATAGAAGAGTTATCCTGTATAACAAAATAGGTTGTCACAATTTTATATTTGAATAAATTAATTGTGTTGGTGTATTAAATAATAAGGGAGATGTCATAATTAATCAAGGGGATGTTTAAGAGACATCATCTAATTTAAGTTCCAGGTTCAAAGGGGTTTTTACCTCCGATGGTCCCCACCACCATATCCTCTAATGGTATGTTATTATAGGTGGTCCCCACCAACATAACCCCTCATGATTGGTCTAGTTCTGGTGGTCGCCACCTATGAAACATCCAATTGGATGTTTCAAAAGTAAAATTAAAATAAATTTTTCATAAATTTATTTTCATTTTAATCTTCCATGAATATGTGAAAAAGAAAACATCTACCATAGATCTACTGCGGTCAAGGTGAAGGTCTCTTTAAAAGAATACAGGCGCTGTGAGTTCAATGTTTCCCTCATATTTCAATTCCGAGCATCAGTTCAAATGTTAGAAAATCACACTCGCAGATTTACTAAATGTACTTGAAATAACGTTCAATAATTCATTCCGGGAACTCTAGACCTCAGAATCACGTACCATAAATTTTTTCACTCTCATAAAATTCCCATATATTAAAAAATTACATGGAATTTCTGGGACATTATAGATCATTATAAAAAATGATAATATGAGTACAGTTAAAATTCTAGTTATTGTAATTCATCATCTACTACTGGATGTGTATATATTGATATGACGAGTAAATATTAGTAGGTTATTTACCCATAGTGTTTTCAAAACTCTTTAATGATATCACATATGATATTTCAGGTTTACTTCTATAAATGATTCTCAATTTATATGATCCTTTAACCGATTCATTTGATTACCTTAATATGTTTATAAAAGGCATTAGGTGAGATTTTGTAATTCATTATGTATCCAAATAGATGACTCGATATGGTTTTCATTGATCACATTATAACATATTTCTCATTCAATGTGTGAAAAAAAGTTTTTGGATATAAAATTCAGGTTTAATTGACATTATATTTATTTTCATGTTGGATAACGTTGTAGAAAAATTCGTAATACACCCTAAGAGGTGAGGGATTAAAATACTCAATTATTATTATCTTACAATAGATATAATTATCATGTTATAAAATATATCAAACCTAACTATTTTAATGGAAAAAATATATAATGATTTAAAAATTAAATGTAGGGAATGAAAGGTTTAATCTATCGAAAATATTCCAATATCATGTTTAAATAATATTGTACAACTTAATCATGATATGGGTTTTATAATTTTAGAAAAGAAACATTATTGATTCTTGGGTGACCCATTTGTACTAACTTCTTTGACAATACATTGAAAAAATAATTATTTTATAATCCTAAAAAATTATTGCTAATAACCAATTTCTAAAATTGAAATTCAAAAAATGAGAATGTTTTTTATCCATATGAATTTTTTAAATATCCTATTCACATAGTTTAAAATTTTTTCCCTTCTATCCTTTATCCCTTGATTTTGTGTCCCACTATAGTTATTATTCCCAATAAAAAATAAAATCACCAAAGGATCATCTTGTATGTAGCTGATCATGTCCATGTAGTAGGTATCCTTCAACTATTACAAAAAATAGAAACAAATCATTAACTAAATTCACTAAACTTATATGTTTCAATTAATATTGTAGAAAATAGAAAAAATATATTATCTTCTATAGTGTTGAGAATTTTTAACCATATTTATTTCGTTTGTGAGTTACCCATGGATGGTAAGTCCCTTTATCCTTTTAAATTAAAAAATATAAATAAAACCTATAAAAATACCATGAATATATTCAAATTATAATGCTTAATGGTATTTGGGGAGTTTTATTACATAATAATGATTAGGGAGGTGGTCGAACACTATGGTTATACAGATTCTTCTCAAATTCTAATTTAGACAATGGTTTTGTGATGATTTGTGCTATTTGTTGATTAATAAGAACATTATTATGATTAATAATTCATTAATATAAATAATACTTAAGGAATGGATGTTTTATATCATTAATCATTAATCTTGAATGATGTATTGGTTTTTTAGCACAATAACACATTGGTATTAAAAAGGGAAAATGTGAGGCTTTATATGTTGTCCATGATCCTATGTTTGTAGTTTCATCTCTAACTATTCAAAGTATTTCCTTTTATGAAAAATGTGCTCAACATTAGACGTATTCATAAAAATAATTAATTTTTTGTAATTTATCCATCCAATGAATTAACAACTAGTAAAGAATAATCCTCGTGTCAATGAAGTCTCATCTATAAAATATCCATACAAACTTATTTATGAATATGAATACAAATCATTATAATTCAATGCATAATATATATAACCTTAATCATGTAATCCTTAAATGTACCTCAAGATCCATTTAGAATCCCAGAAATGTTTCCGCTAAGAAAACATTAAATCTAAGATGCTTAACATATAGAAAACATGATAGAAAACTCTATCATTGGGAGATATAATAAGATTTATATCATCATATAGTATTGTTTTAGATAAAATGGCATTAATTATATATTTTTTGAACACTAGTTCTAACAATAATTTTAAATGACACCATTTTTGTTTTAAAACATTAACAAAAACTCATCCTCATTTATTTCTTATGATATCATGATGAATGAATTTTTTTGATATTCTTCCCAATAATATATGTGAGTTCGCTAGTAATCTATATTTTAAAAATTGTGGTCAACAAAAAATAAAATTATTTTTCTAGATTTATTTTTCATCATCCAAAAGTTACTTCTTTAATATTTAAAAGCTCCCTGATAAATTCATAATTAGTTGATTTTACATTAAAAATATGATTGAATCCACATATTTTAAATTTTAACATATTAAACAAAATGTCCAACCAATTATATGAGTCCAAAATTTATTTTTTCTAAAAATTATAAGTTTTTATTTACATTAACACCATTAATTAATCAACCAAAATTTGAGTTCCCACTATTGTTTTGGTATAGATATATTCTATTTGAATTTTATTTCACATTTCCATATGGTTATCAGATTACTAGGTATAAAATTTAGTCTGAATATCCACATCTAGATATAATATTATTGGCACAAGTCACACCAATGGTACAACAAATTACTCCACACTATTTCAATACAGTTATTCATATCATTTTCACAACAATATCTATCCATTAATTATCACTTTTACATTATCGTTATATTTATTTTTAAACACCAGTTTCATTATTTTGACAAACTAATCTATTAAATTCTTCAAACGAATTCATGTATAATATTTATTTATTTGATTTAACATAAAATTCACAGCCACAACCAAATAAAAATATTTTTATCCAAATTAAGATGAAGATGTCTTCACATGAGACAATAGTGTAGTGTACATGACATTTCATGTCCAATAAGATTGATTCAGAGTAGATTTATCATTAATAAAAATTGGCTTGTCAATTACATATCGTTCACATTTCTATTGAATCAATGGTTTAACCCATATTATTTCATCGATATAAACAAATTCATTTGTTTATACTTATTCATATATAATTCTCTATATTCCACAAGGATCGTAATCTATTTAGTCTCATTCATAACAATCCTTTTTTAAATATTTAATTCCATATTTCACAACCCTTTCTATAAAAATATTATTTTTTTATTTCCATTATATTTTCCATCCAATTTTTTATAAATTTTTTTGACATTAATAAAAAGGTAGAGCAAAAAATATCAGGTATTCCATATAATATCTTTATCTACCAACATTATTTTATATTCATAGAATATAACCATTAATATTAAATAGTTTTTATTTTTATAATGTTGCATTTCTTCTATAAACAATCATATATAAAGAAAAAATATTACTAGGGAATAATATGTGTGTTTTTTGTTAATATATCTCATACATAGGCTCCTACACATATTTATATGGCATACCATATTATATGTTTAATTTATTTTCTATGTGTAAAACCATTTTAATTATCCTTCCATGACACCATTTTTTGTCCTCTTATTTCGTTTCACAATATTTGATAAACACTTAATCAAGGTAGCATATGAAAATTTAAAAAAACACAAGATCAATATGAAAATATAATTGAAAAAATGTATATTGAAAAGTAATAACCAAAAATTTTGTACCTTATATAAATGATATTATATGATATCATCTATTTATACAATTATTTGATAAAAATCACAAAGGACACAAAACATAAATCTCTTCTCTATCAAATATCCACCACATTGGACAAATCTATCATCATATGTGAGGGATCCCATCATCTTCTATGACCTAATAGTTTATTGGTGATTTATGATGTTGGATAAGAGATTTATGGGTAGTCTACAGATTCATATAAGAAACATGTTAGAATCTACCATCTACTATAATTTCATTAATTTGGAATTTATATTTCCTCAAGGATTCTTCTTAATGATTTTTAGATTGAATCTTACGTAATAATTCAAAAATTAATGCAACGGTTATCACATTATTAACAATTATGAGTTAATACCCATTATTTATGATTCGTGTAGTGGTCTATTAATGATAATTAATTTTATAGATGTATTTAAGATTTTTAATTTTATCATCGTTCCATCGATGATTGTAAGAAAATACATCAAAATAAATATTGTATTCTCAACCATATATTGATCAAATATAACCTTATAATATTCATCTCACGCATTTTAAAATAATTTTTTTAATGTATATTTTACGGATTTTCATAAGTATATATTTGAATAAAAAAATTTAGCAATATTTGGAATTGGGTAATATCATCTCCATAAATCAACCACATGAACTAAATCTCATTTATCCTTCTGAATTTTAACTTTATAATATCTCATATAAAATTACATATAATATAATATAACAAAAATACTTTTATACATATTCAAAAACACATTTTCATCTCTATTATTATCTTCCACATTTTCTGCATCATATATACAACCTTGGGAAT
Source organism: Viscum album (assembly GCA_963277665.1). NCBI lineage: Eukaryota > Viridiplantae > Streptophyta > Magnoliopsida > Santalales > Viscaceae > Viscum > Viscum album. Next base: position 2,132,649,300 of record OY728147.1, on the reverse strand, counting down.
ACGTATCGAAAACACTATTGGGTTAATCTATAAAATATATTTTTAACTATATGACAGTGTAAAAAAGAATCCCTATTAATAAAACAAAAATATGTTACCCATGAAGCCTTTATTTCATTGAAAATATATGAATTAACTAATTCATGATTGTATGGGATGTCAATCCTCAACAAGTATATCAATCGTACTCAATCCATAAAAAAATATGTTGGGATCGCTATCAAACACTTTTATCATTACACTTGTATCCATAATAATCATTTTATTTTATAATCTACTCTTCTATATTCCATATTTCTACAATATCACATTACAGTAGAAAATGAAGTATGTAAATCCGAAATAGGTAACTTATAAATTCTCAATTATCAGTGAATAAATGGACATGGTTAATGAATACATAATATGTCATTATTTTCAATGAACTATATTATCACTAATCACTTATACAAATAGATATGAAAATCATATGTTCTTTCCAGGTGTGGGAATGAACTGCCTAGTATATTGTTATTGATGGATTAATATTCATAATTATCAAATGAGAGGAAAAATTCATATCATGATTGATATCTAACTAATGGAATGATTGAATTTTTAATACCCATATGGACTATGAAATAAATGTATCGATGTTTGATTTTTTCATGTTAGATATTATTCCAATTTCTACTAAGATGAATGAATTATGGCCTATTATATCCTCATATACCTGATTGAAAATTAATGATATTTCTTATGGTAAATTTCAGGGGTCATATATCCCACATTAGATAAATTATATTTCCAATTTTTCCCCATAACCGTAATCTTTATCATTATATAAGAGTCATACCCCCATTGACCACTAAATTCCATCTTAACCTATAATAGTCAATTAATAATTTTGGTTAAGGATAACACAAATTCATTAATTAAGAGTTCATTTATCATTAAATTTCATGAAATTTACATCTCTATTTAAATCTTTAGAGCCAGTGTGAATGTATAATAAAATAGTTGTTTCCTTTTATATGATAAATTTTTTATTTGTAAAAAATTTAATGAATAGTTAGAAAAAAACAATATAAACACTATTATTAGATATTACTTATGATAATATATAAGATCATAATTATGTTTTTTACACTTTATAGGGTAATGTTATTTTATTATACCTATATGTAATACCTATCATGTGACTATGTGATCATTAAAGATAAAATCCTCTTATTAAACCCTTTACTATGTAACATACTTGAAGAAATAATGTATTAATAATGTTTATATTTCTAAATCATATTCTTAATGATTAAATATTTCATAATAATAAAACTCCATCACTAAAAAATATCATATGTTATGATTTTATCTATTTTCTCTACCTGGAACCATTTATAATTTTATCATCATAATCCTAATAACCTTATTTATTAAAATTCATCCATCAAAAAAATTATCAACATATAATATTTGTTACCACCACATGCTAAACTCATTTTGGATAATGTGGCATCCCCTTTAAAAAGAATTATAATTAATGAAATATTGAAACTCAAATTTTCATGGTTACTAGAAGTTACTATTAAATTTTTCATAACGTCAACAAAATAATGTCATTATAATATTTGGTGAAGTCACATTATCATTAATATCGTAACGCTTTTCATATTTTAAAATTTCTATGATATAACATTCTCCACATAGAAACTTATAAATTATATTCAAATAAGAATATATTATTATGATAAAAAAACTAATTTTTTTCTGGAATAAATATTATTTCCCATATTATTAATATCAATGAATAATTTAATGCTATTATATCTTATATGTAAATTCACATGATCAGAGTATCTTCTTCTTAATAAAATATTATTCGTCCAAAAAATAAACTAATGTTTGAAGGAACATCATCCCTATATTTTTATAAATTTTGTGATATAATCATTCTAAAAGGTAAATATTTTTACCTTTTTATCATTTTATAAAAATGTCATAGAATTAAATAGATAAATAATCATGGGGATACAATTTATCATATTATTTTTTTCATTAACTAAATTATATAAGTTAAATTATATAATGAAAAAATCTGTTACATAGATTCAACTAATATTTATTGACATTAAAATTTGTGGTGTATTTGTTGTTTTGTTCATTAATTTCATGAACACAATAATATCTATTTATTATTTGGTTGATTTTAATATTATTTTTATTTATAAAATTATTAATTTTTTGTTTTTATTTGATATAACATTCAAAAATTTGTAATAATAATATTATATTATCAATACTAGATGTGAAAATTCCATGGAATTTAAAAACCCCATTTTCAAATATCAAATAATTCCATAAAATGGAATCATAGCACATTCATAAAAATAACCTTTAGTTCAATTTTTCTCAACTTGTTACTCAAGGAAAATTCATGGAATCTCCTACTTAAATTTTTTCCTTCTATTTAAACATTATATAACTTTTATTATCCGTACAATATTATAGTCTATATGTCATATGCTCAATTTATATATCGATAACACATTAATTGTATCATATAATAATTTCATAAATACAAAAATATTTTTGTAATGTTCCAATAGTTGATGGTTGGATAAAATATTTACCTATAATAATACTTATACTAATCCTCTAGTCAAATAAAGTTGTCATCATAGTCAATCATATTTAATATACTGGCGGATGATAAAATTACTTGGGTCATTTTATATTTAATACCATTAAAACCCAATGTGAGTAATGATATGATACTTATAATAATCGAGGTTTACATATTCATAAATTTCTTCACTTATTTTATAAGGAATATATTTCCCAATAAAATAATATTTCAACTTATATAATAAATTTTCTCTTGTTCCACATCATTGGAGTTTAATAGATTAACATTCTCCATCACAGAAGATTGATATCATAACTAAATTTTATGTTGATTATTTTATTTATATATTATTTTGTAAAATATGTGATATAAGTTCTAAAACTATTTTATATTGATTATGACTAAATTTGATCCCTTTAAAATGAAGGATCCTTTGGAATTAAATAATTTCAATTTGTTAGCCATCATCCATATTTCACTAATTTTTGTGCGTGTCTTGAATTTACTCTATTATATAAGTATTTTGATAAGCAATCATCACAAAAATAACATATAAGACATTTTGGTAGTTGATAAGACAACTCATTGTTTATTTCATCATATGGATAAGCCCAACTTGATTCCTCTATCATCATAACATATTTGGTTTCCCAGTTACGTGGAACCTAAATAAAAAACAAGAACAATCTATCAAAGGATAATATATGGAAACCAAGGTATTGGTTAACACACAATAGGATTTTGTTGGGTAATATATTACTTTATCACCTAATAAAAGATAATCCGTGAGAACATAGATTTTTAATGATTTTTCTGACTGGATGATTGATCTCTTGACATGTTCCTCTTAGGATGTAATTTGACACTTTATTTTTATAGGTGATTTAATCATACATATAATTTTATGTTATTTCCATGATGATTGATTCGTTCTAGTGATTTATTTTTGATTCATATGCATTCAACAAAAACCAATATGTTGGAGCCATGGGTATGTGTATATTTTTACACTACACATTAATTTTTTATTAATGCAGTCATATAAGTCGAACATATTTACATATATTTAAATTCATACCATGTATAATATATATGTACATTTATATGTAGATTTATAATTTCTTGAAATTATTATTATATACATGAGAAAGGCTAGAGGCAAGGATATCCAAACCCCAACTATCAAGAATAAGATAGATTCTTATGCATCACTTGAATATCTAAACCAATGTCCCTCCATGGGTTGATACTTTACTCAAGAAGATATATAATACATTTTAACTATAACATAAAATATATAAAAAATATATTCAAAAACCAAATCCTGTTATCACAATTAACATTTAACATATTAAATGCATATATGTTAATATATTGAATTATATAAACAGTGAATCAAACGAATACATAAAATGAATGTATAAAATTTTTACATCTACATAGAATATAGACATATGTATTAATTAAATGATACTTTCCAAGATTTAAATGTGATATTTCTATTCCAAAATAATTCATCAATAGAATATATTTAATTTTTTTATAATCTTATTTTATCTTATTTGAATTCTATAATAATTAATATATAATTTTTGTTACCATTTTGTTTTATTAACACTTTAAAATATTCATTATATAGAATTAACATCAAAAATATAATAATTTATGACATAAAATAAATTTATAATTCAAATTTTATAATTTAAACACATTACGTGATCAAAATATCATATAGCTTTCATTATTTAAACCATGATCATATCAATTTATAAAAAATATTTTTGCGATGGGTCAAATAATTTCAATGTATGGCTCATTAAATTAATATAATTAAAATTAATTATTATAAATATTTTATAATATATGTAATTAATAAAAAACTACGTAGTTCCTTATTTTATAATTAATAAGCATGTTATAAATTACCCCGTATGAATATGTTCTAATGTTTGGTAATAAATTTGTCCAAAATAATTAATTAATTCATTAACATAAATTAATATTAAATTTATAAATTAACCATTTATAATTAATAGACCCCAAATTACAATTTAAATTTAATTTGTTAATAATTTCATATCATTAATAATATGAATTTTAAATTACTATAAAAATAAATAAATAAAAAATTAGTTTTTTCTAAATATAATATTAAAAACTATGTTGACCATTAATGTAGTGTTGTAGATCAGAGATACCATATTGGTAGAAACTAACCAGAACATTGTGGGGTAGCGCAAGAAGGGGTGAAGGTATTCAAAGTAGCAGGATGATGATGGTCATGAAGCGGTGTGGCTTCATGGGAGTTCATCTTGATCACCATAGCCAATTAGGGGAAATATTAGAGTCATACAAGGAAAAAGTAAAATTACGGGATAAAATATAGTGGAAAAGATATATAAAAAAATCACATCATATGATGAACTTGAAATTAAATTTTATAATAAATTGATGTCAATAAAAATATCCACATTACAATTCCACTTTAATGTAATGATAATTAAATGAAAAATGGTGACTTTTTTCTCATGGAATGGGATATAGGTTAGATATTCTTTATAACACCCTCTACACATAATACTCCAGATTATTTTATATTCATTATGTAATGTCAATCCCCCTCACTTATTTTATATCTCTATAACTCGAATCTTGGGGAATTGCATGATAAATTATCAAATTACTATATCTTTAGAGATTATTTTCATGTTATATTAACACTTAACATAATTTATTTCTACTATTATTCAATTCTAAATATTTTTTCATGAATATTAGTAGATAGGATGCACTAATAACACTTTTGGGTTTTTTAGGGGATGATTTACATTTATTAAAAGGGAAAAAGTAATTATATTCCATACACCCAGGATCACCCTAGATAGATAAATTAATAAATTCTTATTATAAATGATTAAACTATAAATTATTTTACATTTTGTGGTTAGATTCTACAATATCTTTGTAATTTCTATTGGTTTGATTAAGATAACTACAAGAAGATAAATGCAATCCCTTCTATTTCCTTTATACACTATTTTCCTTATATCTATAAAAAGAAGAGATGTTTACTTCTATATCCTATACAATGAATGTGGATTGAGAAATAAGGATCGAATATATTAGAGATAAAAATCTTGGGGAGTCATGGCCAAGCATTGAGTTATATTCCCTCACATACTTTGATCACATGGATGATATATTTGTGTAGTCTAAGGGTTTATCCTTAAAACATTTTTTCATTAATTAATGAGTTATAATAAATGTCTTAATGCTTCAACCATGTAATGAATTGCATGGATGAGTTAATATTTTATTTGTTACCAAACATGTATGGATTAATTAGTGATTACATAAGTGGTGGAGGAATTTTAACCTTAACATTTTAGGATTTCCCCACTAATGATAATAAATATTAGAATTATTATACATAATGAATGTCTAACTATACACTTATACAAAATATTCTCATAATATTCATCTCATTTATATTAAAATAAATTAGTTAAAATAAATTGTTAATAAATTTTTTAAGAAAATGTTGGTGGAAATTTAATCTAAGGAATTAGATTTAAGGAAAATATTATCAAAGGGACCACATTAATGTGAAATAATGATTAAATTCATGATTTTATATATAATTTTATACCAATTGAGTGTTATATTCAATTCCATTATTTGATGAGATATTTTTTTATCATTATATATTTTTAATATTATTAATTTATTTAATAAAACATAACAAACTCAATAAATTCTATCTATTCATGCATGAATATGATATAGAACCATATACTATAATAATTAATGAACCTGATAATCCATTTGTAACCATTTTTTTCATATGTATTCATGGGACCACATAGATTGATTTGGATTAAACACAGCATATTTGAGTCCCCCTTCTCCCTTATATTATAATATTTCCCACCATATCTTCACTTACTCATTTTCTATAGGTTTTCCTTCAAATTTATTTCATATAATAAATTAAAATCATAGATTATAAAATTACTAAAATTTAAATTTTTTTAATTAATACGTCCATACATTCATAGGAAAAATTATTATTATTTATATATCATAAAAAAGAAAATTTTATAAATTTAAATCAACATGGTAAATAATTGAAATGGTTACCAATCCCCTCATCAATGAATTTTTTGTATATAGATTCATTATAAAAAAATTATATTTTAATTTGGACTCTATTATAGAGTCATAGAGAAATATAGAACTCAATAGGTTCTGTTGATGAACTTCTACATAATAGAATTTATATTCTTCACTTCATATTTATTTAGAATTTTCATTCAATTTCACAAGACATTAAAGATCTTTCATTAAGGATTCTGAACTTAACATATTCATGGATCATCAAAATCTTTTTGTGATACCTGTGTATTGTAAAATTTGATGGACACTAATTATAAGGAATTGATGTTTTTTTATTTTTGACTCATTTAATGTAATTTCCTTCATGATATCCTTATCATTGTTTCTATTATAATTTAAAAAAATTGTATAGTATAGTTGAAATGAATTCTATTTTTTCCAATCTCTCATCGGCATATGTTCTGAGATAACACTCGCCTTACCCCAATGTAAAGTCACTATTTTTTTAGACTATATCGTTAATATTTCTAGAATGCACTGACCCCTAACTTCCATAGGAGTAATTTTCAATTTTCAATTTCATATATTTAATATATTTTTTATCAAAGTTAAGAAATTATAATTATACTCCTAGAAGAATGTTTTAATGTAATATGATTTGTTCTCATACTATGTTTTTATTCTTGAGTGATTCACCTCTTATGTAAAACTTCCCCTCATTACACATGGTCAGTTTATGACAGATATACCCTCTAAAATTATCCTTTCAACAAGGAATTTATTATATTATTAATTCCTCTTCATATATTTCCATCCATTATATAGCTTAATTTTAATTAGTGATTCATAAGTGGTAGATATTTTTCACATCTTTTTTATTTATTTTATCTTATAATTTCACACCAATATCATTAGATATCTTGTAAATATAAATTATACCAAAATTTATCATAATTCTAGTCATAATAGCATATATATTTTTCATAGTAGTCCTTGTGACAATTATATTTATTTATATAAAATATTTATTATATAGAATTCTAATTTATATATTCTTTTTTCACCAAAAACAAATACTCCACCCATAAGCTCCCTTCAATAATACAAAATTTCTTCTTCAAGAGATTTCAACAATTTATTAATGTCTAAAAAATATTTTCTAATTTCATCAATTATTTTATCATTCTATTTGATATCTATTTTGATATTTACCACTTCATTTGATGTTTCTTTGGTACGACCATATTATCCCATAAACGTTTCTGAAAAACTATTTTCCATTTATAGTTGATCAAAATATTACAATGATTACGTTATTAGGAATATAATATATATTATTTATTTTCATACAATATCCTATTATTTATATGATACATTGAATTTAACATTAATTAAAATTACACTTTTATGTTCATCATATTCCTCAATTTTATATTTTTTGGTTCTTGCCATCAAAACATCTACTATATCTTAAATAAATTTCACATCATTACATTGAATTAATCATTAATATTATTCCACTTCCATACCTAAAATTTTATTCCACTAGAAAACCATTCCAAATGGACTTCATAATTTAACATTTCATCTCACGAAAAAAATTCTATACTATACTAGGATATGTCAATAATTTCCTCTATCAATGAAATCATGATATAAATAGTCTTAATACATTATTTTTCCTCACATGAATACTCATTCTACTGCTGATAGAAAATCTTTTCATATATAAATTTTATTAATTCTAACGTAATGTTTCGTAATATTCTCAATGAATTTGAATTTTTATTTGATTATTTGAATTTATGTTCTATATGGTTTCACAAGAATTTCTTAAACCATAAACTAGATATAATGATATTCATTATATAATTTGGAGAAATCATGTTCTTTAATATTTGGTACCTTGAATCGAAATAAGGTGGATGTATTTTAATAATTTTGTTCATAATTAAAACATCATCTATTTCATTACCATGTCCATGTATTAATCAAAATACATCAACATGATAATTAATATAACTATTGGTATTCTTAATTAGGATAATCAGTAAATATTAAATTTATTCATGTTACACTAATAGAATTTCATATTTTACCTTATTTCATCATTAATATTTATCTATCAAATTTTCAATGTTGTTTTTTTGGAATAGTAAATCATATTACCATAATATAATTTTTTTATAAAATGTATTATATATTATATTTTTCCCTATACATAGACATTGATAATTTTCATGAAGACTAATTGATAATTCTATAACATCACTATCTTATATTCATAGAATCTTGTTAGTAAAAAAATATTGTCTAAGAGAACATAAGTAAGATATTTTTGGATTCTAAAACACTATAAAATGATTATCATTTAAAAAATGATTACTTTTAATTTACCAATTTTACCATAACAATGAATTTATAATTACATATTCATTGTGAAAGAACCCAGTGGTGCTGTCAGTGCTTCAAACATCCATGGGACTAATTGACGCTATGAGATTGGGTGAATCACAGTTTTCATGTATTATTGTCATATTATGGATATTGATCTCTTATTATTAGATCATATCATCCATTTCAATCATAAAAATAATCATTTATTAATAATTAATATATGTGATGTGGCATAAATATTTTAAACGGTTCAATGTCAAGGGATAATCCATAGATTATATGTGAATGGTATGACAACACTATGGGTTAAAACTTATCACGATATTTGTTTCAATAGATCATTAATGAGTCAATATTTTTCATAGTTAAAATCTCTATACATATGTCTCTATGAAATGCATTGTGTCATGGAATAAAAGAAAATGTGACATAATGATCACTTAAAATGATTATTTAGAATAAAAAATAAAAGACCAACAATGGTGTAATCCTTGTGCTTTTGTTTCTCCATTAATTCCTGATCAATAATGGATATTCTCATAGTAGATTCCATTATCAATATCCTTCATTAATAAAAGGCTTTCTATGGTAATAGTAGTGCCTATCTACACATTTTAAACATCTTGTCTTAATATAATTTCAATGAACAACAAGAATATCACATTTATTATACCATTAATCAATATTTACATTGAAATATTATATGAATAATGAGAAAATATGAACCATATTATATGGATATTTGAATTCAATAAACACCTTATACATATTTTAGTTTTCATCCTCATGATATTCCTCAATAATCATGGATTCATTCATATATACATCCAAATATTCCAAATGTTTCACTTTCTTCACAAGAATGGATTCAATTCAAGGAGAGACATTAAAATTTGATGTTTAACAAATCAATGAATATATAAATTATCAATAATATTTTATTGTCGATATTTTTTTATCATAATATAGAAATTTAAAATGACCATTTAATAAAAACTCTTATATACACACTTTTGTACCCGAAAATATCATCTTCGTAACATTTATGCTTCTCCTAGTAAAATTTATGCGATTTTCCAGTATCTATTATGAATAAATAAATTATAAAATTATTATAGGATATATTTATGTATTTTCATGGTAAAAATTGTGTTTTACATATTTTCTTATTTTTTTTTATTTGTAAAAATTATGTATTGATCTATAAATATTGGACATTCTAAATTAACCTTGATAATTTTATGTTTTGTAATGTTTACCATCACATGAAATTATATTTACCTTTATGTATTATTAGATATATATTTAATTGTAATAATATTATCTTATATATATATTTTTATGGATTTCATTCTATATCAACCTATTTGACATAACAAAATTAGATTGGAAAAAAAATATTTACAGTATTTAATTCTTCTAGTCAAAACAAATAACTCATAACTTCTACATACATATCAATCTACCTAAAATTAATTATAGTTGATAATAAATACTTCATTAAAACATTATGTTAAAATATAAACCTTACATTAGTTGGAATCATGTTCCAGTATAGACTCATCAAAATTCAATTGATAATGTTGGTAGTAAGGAATATCATTATGGTGTATTTTATACCCATTGTTATTGTGGTGATATTTACTTATTCCTCAACTCCTAGTCAGAATTTTATTGTGATAATCCTTTAATGAAAGATGTTTTATTATATTTTTTAATTGAATATCTATTATTTAGTAAAAACATTTGGTCTTAAGACCTTGAAAACAAATATGGTCAAAGATTAATTGTAATGTTTTGGAAGATGATGTCCGTATTGAAACATATTTGGATTAGTGGATATATGTAGGCATCTACGTTATTATAAAAAATTTGGTTTTGTATCATAATATTGTGATAAATATTTTTTTAAATATGATGACCGTCACATATTAACTGATTTAACAGGTACTATATGGAAACATAATGTTTTATATCATATGAGATCATTTATTTAATTGTCATCAATGAAAAAAATCTCTACTATAGGCGTGGATAATTCTATATTTCTACATCTGTTGATATTATGGTTCAAGAGAGTCACATATTGGGTTTTCTGATTGGATATTTTAAATTAATATATCCCAATTAAAAATGGAACAATGTGGTGTATGTTTATTTGAGAAATAGAGTTCATTGTGTGTGGAGTCAATTTTTCTAATGAGGTGTGTTTATCAGACGATTATGATTTTTATTCTCATGATATTGTATGATTATATAATGATATAGATATTAAATAATATGTTTATAGAAATATTAATAGGTTTTTTACACATGATAGATATTTATCATATCTAATGACCTCAGAGTTCAGTACATGCGCAGGGTTAGGTATGTACTTCCCATAGAATGATATATATAAAACATCATGTACACAAGAGTTGTTGGGTGGATGTTCCATGAAATAAAATACAATTCATAATAATTCATGAATCATTAAATATAAAATATACTTATGGACCATATCTCCCTAATTTATAAATTTTATAACATTTTTTAATTGAAAAAATTAAAAAAACCATCTTACTAAGATGATATTCAATATCACTAATATGATTATTAGTATAATTTTATGTCATCTCGAAGCATTATTTATGTTTTATTTAATGGTTCTAACATTATATTCAATTTACTTATCTAGAATATGTCTTAATAGTTTTATTACCTCAATAGTATCCCATTATGTTGGTGTTACATATTTATTTCTTTGAATATATTCCCATAAATACATCAATATTCTTGAGTTAGAGCTATTATTATAATGAAACCCTATTAGTCGATGGTGTTAATCCCAATAACCTCATAAATCCATTGATAATGATATCAAAATATATGCTATGTTTTTTATGATTCTATCACATATAATATATATAGAAGGAAGGTATGTTTTTATGAATAAAAAATCTATTTCAAGGTATTGTTAAAGTCTTCTAAAAAACATTGAGGTAAATCTATGATCCCAATAAGATACAACATAATTTGGTACTCCATGATAATGTAAATATTAGTTAATTTATTTAAATGTATTGATATCAAGGAAAAATTCTTCTATAATGGAAATTTGTTCTGGTGACATCATATGAAGGTTGACTAGAACCAAATTTCATTATGTCATTTATATGATTTAGTAAGTCTAATGATATAATATATCATGATATATCCCCACTTACATTATAGTAAAGGTAATGGTTATATATTCCTCATATACATCTACCACTTAGACATACCATTATAATATACCGTTTCTCGAGATACAAACATTATAATATGACTCTTCTTTTCATCCCACAAAAAAACTATTTTTGATATTTATAAATATTTGTACATTTATGATCAAAAAAGAATGGTGAACTCTGAGACTAATCCAAAACATTATTCATCAAATATAGTTTGGACTAAAAACATACACTATTACTGAGCCATATCATAGCATTACTATCAATATTAAACTCAATAACATTTATCCACTTCATCTATAGTTCCACAAAATCCTTATATGTGCATTTTATTCTCACATGGGTACAGTTTTTAAAACTAATTTTAGAAGATTAATATTTATTCCATTTCATAATTATACATAGATCTGTTTTTTAAAAATATATAAATATTATATCTATTATGATCCTAATCATAGACCATCTACTAAATCATTTTTACTCAAATAATCATCCACCTTTTTTATTTCTCAAGGTGGTAATGTGTTGAGTGATAATAATCCTTAATCGTATATAACCATGTTCTCTTGTGCATGTTCAACACTTTATCGGAGAATATATATTTTTTACAATTATTATTAATATATATATCACACATTTCTCCTTAAATATAATTCCACTATATTTTTAATTCAATAATTGACACATATTACTCCAAATCATTAGGTGATTTATATTTCTTGTGATGCTTTAATTTTTTTGAGGCTTAATAAATAGCCATGTAATTCTACATAAAAATGGATCTAAATAACTTATTTTATTTATAAATAATGATTATAAACCCTAATCCACTTCATGTTAATTTAATCACACATGAAATAAGAAAACCTCACTTTAATTACTTTAAATTATCCCCACATTCATTTTACAAAGGAACAAAAAACCCTTCCATATTAACATGGTGAGTGAATTATAAAGTGATTGGTTATTCTCCACTATAAATTAATAATATCCATACAAAACAAAAAATATGGATCTCAGACACAATTGTTGGTCTGGTCCAATGTTAAACAACATTAGTCTTTCATAGATCCTTATAAGTACGGTCTATTTAAAATATATGACCCATAATTTATTCTTTTATAGAAAAAAATCACACTTGGTAAATTATTCAAATACATTATCCTACCTCGCGACTTCTAAAAAATCCACATTAATCATGATTATATTCCTTGATATATGAATATATAATAATATAATTGACATTGACTACCACAAACTGATCAAGGTAATATATATTAATCTATTCATCAAATACATGAACTTTGAAGGAGAATTAGTAAGGCCAAATGGATTTAAATTATATTAATATTATTTATACCATATACTTAAAGATGTATTGGGCATATCCAATTTCATGAACTTTTTAACTTTTGAAAATCTTACAGGTGCAGTTTTTGAATTCAAATGTGGGGAGGGTAGTTTTACTCTTACAATGGGTCAAAAATGGTGGGTTTTGTGAGATTTCACACATTCCCCTTAAAAGTGTCAGTTGAAAATAATAAATATGGATAATGGTGTATTAATCTCTGTGATGTAGATCAATCAAGTCATTAATACAAGGTAGATGATTATTGTTATCGATTTTGTTCTTATTATATTCATGATAAAAAATAAATATTCACATAAATCCATCAGTATTCACTATAAAAAGAACATGTCCCCCCAAGTGACATGACTGGGTTGATAAAACCCTTGTAAATATTCTTTTGGAGTTTCTTTATAAATTTGTACAACTAAACCTTGTACAGTCTATATTGTTTTAGTTAAATAGTCGTAACACTAAGTCTGTGATATATTGAAAACACAACATCCTGATTTAGTAGAAGAAAAGGTAACTCATTACAAATAATAGAGAAAAGTCACACGATAGAAATATATTAAATGATTATTTTCTCCCCATCCTCAAAGATAAAAACCTTTTTTTATTATAATCAAGACACATATAATAGATGAAATGACCATTATATGTTCATATTTATCATTTCACTAATAAAAAATCATATGTTTGATTGCATTGTAAAACATGATTTTCCTTCCATGAAATTTGATTTGAGATATGTATTGTGAAATAAAACTCATTCATAAGATATCATCAAATTCAAATTCTTAATGAATATAAATACTTTCATTATTTTCATTCCAAAAAACATAAATTAGAGAATAATCACGAGCTTAAGATATGATCATCATACCATAAAGTGTTTTCACATGTTTTTCAATATCTAATTCATGAGGTGATTCTATGTTATAATTATCAAATTCATTATATATAATTTAGTAGGTATATCTAGAATCAATGAAGACATTATAAGTTCAATATTTGATTGTATATATAACTTTTACCATTTCGTTTTAATACCCCTTCTCTGAAATAGTGACCACGTGATATTTCCCATTTTCAATGAGCATAATGGGTTAGTGAAATCATTCATCATCATTAAAAATTATATTTTAGAACTAGTTAATATGAATACAAAAAAAACAATTATTAAAAACAATGGAGTGTGGGTGGTTCATTATATAGATAATTCTCTTTATTTGCAACATTATATATCTCATTCTTATAATTTCTATATTTGATTGAATGAAGACCATCCTTTCAAAACATTAATAATTAAATAGCTCAATTATGAAAATTTATCCCATGTTACCATCAAACCATTGAGATCCAATGAAGGATTAACTTCATCTCTCTATGGTATTTAGAGTTCATTAGAATTCCATCATCCTATATATTTAATT
This sequence comes from Viscum album, assembly GCA_963277665.1. NCBI lineage: Eukaryota > Viridiplantae > Streptophyta > Magnoliopsida > Santalales > Viscaceae > Viscum > Viscum album. The sequence goes on along the minus strand of OY728147.1, from coordinate 2,132,634,183 downwards.
ACATGAAAAGATGAGTAACTCCATTCACTATTTCAACCTTGATAGGACATAGTAAAATTTCTTTATATTTAAGGAATTTTGTTATAGATATCTACCATTAATGACACAGTTATAAGCCCCTGAAGAATAAATCATCCTTACATTCCAGATTGGATGATAATACATGAATTTTACCTCGTAAGCCTTGTCATGTTTTCCTTATATGTATCAACAAGTTCATCATCTTTTTTCATTATTATTAATAATTCCTTATCAATACTCATATGAAGAATATAATCAAGTTACATATTGAAGAGTAATATTTTAAACTCATCCAATTAATGGGTTAATTTTTTTAATTACCTCTATGTATTATTTACATGTGTAAAAAACAATCCACTTACTCTAAAAATGATAGATAAACCAAATAAATATTTCATTATAAAAGTCTCTGGAATAGAAAATATATATTTATTTGTAATGATACAATTATAAAAAACTAGTCAATATGTTGAATTTATAAAATAAGGTAAATGATACCTCTTAAATGACTAAATAGAATGTTCTTTAACAATTTTATCATTTGTATGTTCATTATTATTTACGTCCAGAGAATGTTATGTGTGATAATAAATGAATATTTTCATTCCATTTCCCATAAAATATTTTTAATGTGGTTTAAAAAAATTCATTCTTCATCGCATTCAAAAATTACATGATTTCATTAGGTTACCTATATAAATTAATATGAAAAAAATAATGTTTTGAGTTATAATAAAAATATTTGGAACCCAAAAAATTCAAAAAAAATTGGATTTAAACATCAAGACACCTCCTTTTTAGTCATTAAAATATTATAAATATATTATGTTATACATTATCATTAACAAAAATTTAGGATGTTATCATATAAGAAGACCATTCCCCTGGCTTCTTATTAAATATTTTTCACACAAGATTTAAAAGATTACAAATCCTATCTCTCATTCTAAGAGAAGTAAACCATAATTTTCATACATATATAGGACATATCAATAGCTGATTAATCATCACGTAACATTATGATACATGGATTAATCATTGTGGTGTAGTATCTTTGGAAACATAGACACATAATAAACTTTTTCATAAGGGAAAAAAATAATTGACCATTATTATCTTCATAACTAGAACCCGAATTTGATATATCATAAATAATAATCGTCTTGATATCAATGGGAAGGGGTACAAAACAATGGTTCATCTCCGATGCTTAGTAAGGGTAAAAATGTATATATTAATGATAAAAAAATTATAACATGATCATAAGGATATATTAATAAGATAACAATATTTTATAACCATTCCCTGAAAATAATAGATCATAATTTTGAGTCATTGCATAAATCATGGAATATCATAATACATGAATAATAATGGATTAAAACAAAATCAATGAGTAAAACATTGGAATAATACATAGGTTTTTTGCTCAAAAATAATTATTTAAATACATTTTTTCATTGTTAAAATATCATTTACAAGAATATCATTGTGATGCGTGTCCACTCACCAAACCATCAAAGTTGTTAGAGTTAACAACCAAGACTACAGTAGTTGACATAGTCCCTTATGTAATTTGTTTAACTACCCCTTATAGCCCTATTTATCTCACAAAATATTTATTATTACCCAATACATTGGAGATATATATAATTTGGGTCCCACCTATTAATGAATATTAGAAATATAGATGGGTCTCATACGATCAAAAAATATTCCTCACACAACAACCCATGAAAAGGGAATGTGTCCAATAAATATTACATCATGTAAAACACTGTAGAACATATACAAGATTTTAAATCATTTTAACAATTCATCATAACATTTCTTATGGAAAAAGATAATGGTTTTACACACATCATATCATAATTACCCTAATACATATAGATAATGAATAATGATCGTATCCTTGGATAATATCCCTACTATAAAATAAGTATAATCAATGGTTGTTAATATTATTGAATAGAAATATATATATAATATAATTAAAAAATTTAATAAAAAAAATCATATATCTAAATTTAAAAACACATTTTTGAACTAAAAATTACAAAAATATTTTCAAAAAAATTATTTGAAAATAGACTTTTAAAAATATAAAAAATATTTAAACTATGTACTAGTAATGATAAATAGAACATTCTATTCTGATAGAATAATTTAAAAGAAAACATTTTATTTTCACCGTTCTAAAATATTGAAAAAGAAAATTGTTTATAAAACAATAAAAATCGATATAATATTTTTTTTAAAATATAAATATAGTTATATATGACATTAAAACATCATATTATAATATTAAATAATTTATAAAAACATTAATATATATAAGAAATATTTTTTACAACTTAGAGAGATGTAATAATTTTTCCCTCAAAATCATTATTTTTGTATCATGATTAAATAAATAGAGAATCATTGGAGGAAAATATCACATATATATGTATTTATTGGATATAAAAATTAATAAGATTCTTGAGTGGTAAATCATTAAATTTCCTCATTTTAATAATAATAATAAAAAATATGGATAAACATTGACTTCGTAAAATAAAACACATAACAATTTGGTTATTTTTTAATCATAAGACTGACGAAACTGATAAACATAGATGGATATGTAAATACCTATAGTTTTTATAATAATTACAATAATATACATTCCTGCGATGTATATACAATATATATAGGAAACAAGTGGGGAATATGGGATGCGTCTCAAAAAAATAAATGTAATAGGAAAAATACTTACCTTATGACCAAAATCTTCCATACGTCTTCAAGCCTCTTGATTAATAAATATAGGTATATAATTTGATTATTTAAAAATATTTATTGATATATATATGTACAATAATTTTTTAATTTGTTATATTTTATCATCCTTTTATTTGAAATCATTGATAAAATCACTATTATATGTTATATTTTCGTTGTGTTTCTTGTATATTTTAGTTCAATGGGGTTTTCCCTATGATTTGATAACTATTACAAAATAACTAGAATGTTGATAAATAAATTTAATATATATTCATTATACAAATATTTACTATCATCCATAAATATATATATTATAAAATGAATTACACCATTCTTATAGATGAGAGGCCATACATACACATGAACATTGTTATTTATCAAATGATAGAATAAAGGAAAGGTAAGTTATATATCAAAATTATTGAATAATAATAAAACAATATATATCATATTTTTCATTAAATATATATTTATTACTATCCTATTAGAAATATAAAATTTCCATCACTTCGTGAAGACGCCGCCACACATACAGATGAGGGACGTTAACATTTTAAAATGGATAGGGTGGGAAAGAAGATATATGAAATATTATAATTATATAAGTATAATTATTTCATAAATACACTTTTTATTTATATATTTATATAATAAATCCATTTCTCTATACAACTATTAGATACAATGATCAAAAACCCATTGCATCGACTTGTGAGGTTATTTCCCACCATACACTTAATCAAGGAATTTACATACAATTTCATGGAAGAAGATATGGATATAAGTAATTAAAATAATATAATATCAAAAATAAATGAGACTTACTGTAGGAAGTTATACATCATAGATAAATAATATTTATAGGAGGAAAAAGATGAGAAAAATGGATACATTCGATAAAGAACATCACCTCCTCTTTAGACCACCCCTTTATAATATTAACTAAATATATGATAGGATTTTTTTATGATAATATAATCGGAAAAATTTCATGATAGGAATTTATATGGGTTGATATTTTTATAAAAAAATGTTTTTTATTTTTGAATATGAAAGGTGAGGTGGTGGCCTTTATAATTCCGGTGGGTCCCACACTTCTGCATCTCAAGGTATTAAAATAATTCCACTTATCTTTATTAGGTAGAAGGATCAAAAATATAATTTTATATGGTCTATATAAGATAATAAAATATAAAATATTCATGTTTTCAGTTCATTATAACCCATATATCTTTACTTTAATTGCTTATTATATTTGATTAAACATTAATTGTTGTAATACTTTATTACCGTGATACTGTTCATTATAATAAAAAATGAATTTGATATTATTACCTAATATTAGATATTGAAATTAAAACATGGAATAAATTTAATGAAATTCAATTCATTTAATTGTAAGAATTAAATTTATATTTTAACATGAAAACACATCAAAAACGTAGTTTTCTAAAGAAATTGTTTTCTTAACAATAAAATGTTTTAAAAAAAAAATAAACATACAAATTATTTCAATGACTTAAATTGGAATAATAAAAATATTATTGAACAAATTTAACTTTTAAATCTATATTATATAACTTGAACCCGAAAATTCTTTAAATGAAAATGATTTTTCTAAACTTTTTTTAAGTATTTTCACTATTCAATGATAAATAATTCTTCTTAGAAAATATAAAAAATTAAGGATAGATAATATTAAGATGAAGAATTTTTATTCAAATATTTTTTATAAAATTTAATTTATTTAATATTAAAATAAGAACAAAAATGTGAAAAATGTTTTTTAATGAAATACAATTTTCAACCATTAAACTGGTTTTACTCGTATCAAAGGTATAAAGATATAATAGATGAATGATAAATCATTTATTGAATAAATACTATAATAATTTTTTTTAATCATTAAATAATAGTGAATAGTTTAATTTATTATAATAGTAATTCATTTCATCCAAAAAAAAATTCATAAAAAAAATCAATAAAATTTCAATCTATTTTTACTTTCATTTCTAATAAATTGATGACCAATAAATTTATTATATATAAATGACAGACATATGTAATTCATAATTTAGCTTTCACAATTCATAATTATCAAACCAAAGGATTCTTGATAATTATAACATCTATAAAAAATATATTAATAGAATATTATGGATTGTTTAAACTCAGTGTTGCATGTAACAAAATATATCAATTAAATTAATTTTTTTTGGAATGATATATTTCAGCTAATATTTTGGTGTTACACAATTAGAAACAAATACATTGTTTACAATGAAATATTACATAAATCATAGATGATGAATTTTGTGTTTTTGATAACATTGTTAATAATGGACTCTTAATCTCTATATGATGTGATCCTTTTTTATATATGATTTTTATTTTAAAATTATTCCATTTCCCACATATAAATATTGAAATTAGTCCATGTAAAATTTCATTAGGACGCCCTTTTCTTTACCTCAAACATGAGATTGAGATAACCTATTATTCTACTTTTTAATTATTATTTTTGGTTGTCATACAATGACTGTTTATACTATATAATGAATGATATTTATTCCAACTTATTACGTGTCTACCAAAATGTTTCACGAATAAAATTTTTCAACAGTGTATATGGATATGGTTCTACTATTGAGTAGTAGTTAATAGTGTTACATTTTGGGAGACATTGGTTTTTTGATTTCATTCATAGATAATAAATTGTGAGAAGTTGCATTCCAATTCCAAGTGTTTGATACACCAGGTGTTACTATTTCTACATTTTTATTTTTCTTATTTAATTTATTCTCATATTGTGTAATTTTAATGTTTTAATGTTTCATGAATTAATTTAAACATTATAATTTATTATATTCATATTTATGCTTTTTCATAATATTTTGTATTAGTGGGGTATTATTTTTTTAGGTAATTCTATTCTAAGACATCAACTAAATGTTAATATCATCTTAGTAGTGGTATATATCTCATTCCATAATATAAGAGAGACTATGGTGGATCATACAGACCATTAAAGACCTAAAAGGACCCCTTATACGAAGACATGTTTCCAAAATGTGTTCTTGGGTTTCTCCAAATAATACATAATCCCAACCATCATTGGGTCCACAAATATAAGGCTTCAAATAGAGAATTCACAAAAAAAAATCTCTAATGTTAATGTTCAACATTGAGACATTATCATAAATTGGATACGCTCTAAGTATACTCAAAGCATTCCTTAGATGTTGGCGCTAACTCTTCTTCAACTGGGAGTATACCATGATATCATTAATAATTAAAACCAATAGTAATACGAGATAGACATTAATGTCACAATAAATGTGGCTCATTAAACTTGATTTTAGGTTCAAAAAACTATTATATCTTGATAAACTCATTAAATAAATAAATAATATTTAATTTAGTAAACCAAATAACTCATGTCCTCACACATAATAAATGGGGCCTTGATCTCAATCCAATCATGGAGTACCAAATTAATCAATGTAACAAATCAAATAATGAATTTTTATGTTTCAAAAATTCCTATAATGTGGCTTGTAAAGACAATGTTTCATTAAATAATTAAATTCAAGTGGTAAATTCTAGGTATTCTCCGGATGTTGAGTGCACAATAAATAGTTTTTTACTTTTTATTAGAGGAAAAAAGGATGTTTGGAAATTTTTTGGTTTTTTAAACAATTTATATTACTAAATATAATGAAATATGAAAAGTATTGAAAAAAATGTCCATATAAGTTATTGAGTAATACTTCATGGGAAGGGTGAACTGGTCGGGGTATGTTTTCCCATTGAAATACTACCCTTGTTCCAATTTTTCAAATCTTATTATACTATGTCAATTAATGTTTGATTCCACAATCACCTCCACTAATTACCATTTTTAATTATTAATGTTAAGGAAATAACATTCCATGATCTCAGTTTGGTATAATCTTTTACATTGTGCAAGAGATATGTACCAAATATCTTCAGTTAACCTTGGAAATTACCAATCAGTTCATGTTAATCCCAAAAAATCATGAATATCACCTTCCCCTCTCCCACATGGGGAAAATAATGGTGTTCTTTACCACTAGATATTATTATATTAAATATTATATAATCTAGAACTTCTTATAGTGAGATAATAATCATTTCAAATGATATAATACTGATAAAAAATTGAAAATTAATACAATAGTAAATTATGATAAAAATTTGTATGTGAGATTGAAAGAAACAACATTGAAGAGAGAATTAGTTATTATTCAATAAAGAATATGATCCCAATAATTTATAAATTTAAAAAATATCTTTCCTCCATAACTCGTAATTTTATCCCTCTATAGTAAGGAATAACTATAATACTAGGAAATATAAAGGCATTAGAAAACTAATAAGAAGAAAGAGTTAAAAAGTAATACAGAAAATATTCTCCTCTAGAATTTATTCACCATTGGTTTTCTCTTGTTATTCACATATTCTCGAAGAATAAATTTGTGGGTACTTATTATATGTTTTGAGATATTGACTTTTATATATACCAACCAAATTTCAATTTTTATGGAAGTGTATATAATATGTCATGACATAATTACTAGTTCACACTTTTTTTATCTGAGGAATCACTACATTCTCTTTGGCATTGGTTTCATAATTTACCGAATCAATGTGTGAATATATAAATTAAATTAAATTTTAAAATAATCCTTAGAGTACTCAATAAAAACAATTGTTAATATTTTTAAAGTATGTTCATTATTCAATGTTATTCTTAGTTAAATGAGGTAGTTCTCATTATGTCAGCCCAAATGATTTTTCAACTTAAATTATTTTTTTGGCCATTGTAATTTCAAATATTATTTGGAAATCAAACAAGAATATGTAGAAAAAGAGATAAATTATCGTAAAAAAAATAAATATACATTTATAAATATTTTATTAGTTATTTTATAAATACAATAGTGATTAAAATATGTTAAGATTCCAAACTTATGTAATTTTTACATTTTACCCAAAATTACAAAAATGATTCAAATCACATAAAATTGAAAATTTTAGAGGGAGTATATTATTTAAATACATATGATGAATGATTATAATATTATCTATATAAATTCCTCTACAAATAATCCATTATTTTCCTCAACAATAAAATATAAACAAATAATTCAGAGGGAACTATCATTACCAATAATAAAATTTGAAAGAAAAAAATAATAGAATTTTGAATGGAAAATAAAATTTTAAATAATCCATTAAAAAATAAATTAAAATTTTAAATTTGAAATGAAACAATAAATTTGATATTTTTACTTTCACATATAGAAAAATAATTAATATTCTCCTTACATTAATTTAGGTTCCACAATTTATTATTATTAAATATGAAAAATTAAGATCTTCCACAGAATTTATTATATTCTTTCATTACTCAAGACAAAATTAAATAATAGTTATTCTCATTTCCTGGACATATTTTCATTTTACATAATCATGTAAATGAACTAATTTCCCTAAATTATAGAGTTAAAAAGATAAATAAAATCATGAAGGATTGGATTAACTATAAATAGGAATATGAAGATTATGTTTTTTTGGAAGTAAAAATAATGGTCAAAGAGAAGGTAAATATATAACGTAAATTTCATGATATCAAAATAAAATTATAATGGAAATTACCCTATTTAAATTGTAACTAGTACAACAACCCTAAACTGAATGTAAGGTTTGAATCATAGTCATTCAAAATGAATGATTTGTGAAAGCTGTTGAATTTTTTCTACGTTTTGTTTCTTGAGAGGAACACATTAACATTGTTAAGAATTTTTATCTGGAAATAAACCACACATACAAAATTTAAACAATTATGACAAAAATTCCTTGGTCTAGTAATGGTGATTTAGGGGTTTCCCAAATAACACCACATTTTTTCAATTTTTTTATAATATTCACTTGCTTTCATTACTGAAAAAATAAATTGAATAGTGAATATTATCATTTTTATATTCACCCATATATCACCCCAACACATATTCCATGAAATTAGTTTAATTCAATACACCACGACTCACCTCACCCCAACACATTAAGATTAAAATATCATAAAAATATTAATATAAAGGTGGGAATACATAATAATTTCATGAAACATGGATCATCCCTAACATGGTCATTCATGGTTTTTACATCTTGAACAAGAATTTGTCTAATTTTTTTATTTTAAGGATCTCATCATTATATATGATTATTCAATCGATTTAAATGTTTTTTCTATATTTTTATTACTTTGATATGTTCAAATTATTGTTAATGTACGTTTCATGCCATAAGATTACTCAATAAATATTCCCAATAATAAATAATATTTAATTGTTTTAGAAATCATATCGGAAATGTGAAAACGATATTGGAAAATCTCTCAAAGAATAAATAATAATAATAAATCAATTCACATCAATTTCATGTATTCAATTTATGCTAAATAAATGATAAATTTTATTAAATGAATCAACTAATTCCCTCAAATTAAGTGTCCCCATTTTAATATCCATGTTTTACATCAATCATCCATTCTCCATTTCAGACATTAAATCCAATTAACTCTTAATTATAAAAACCTGAATCATAATATTAATATCATACTAAATTTTCTTAGATATGAATAATAATGAAAAAATTACAAATAAGTGATCACATTTTTCCATTATAAATCACAATATCTATTGTTTAGAAAATATGATGATAGTTTAAAATATAAACACTAAATGTGGACTCAATTTCCTATGAAACATTTACCTCTTTCAACCTTGTCTATTTGAAGATTGTCATGGGCCATTATGGGCCTATGAAAAATAATTATTTTTTTATGCTCCACGATCATGTAATTATTGATTAAAATGAAATAGGGAGGGTGATTCATGATAAATAAATCCAATTAATTAAATTTAAATATAAATTCATTGAAATTTTGTAATGATTAGTTTTGGTTTAATACCCCATTTTGTCCCTAAATCTATATAGCCTCTCGATGGCATTACACCATGTTATCCAAAGCCTAATGTTGGATGGATCATCATAGAATTGATCCAGAACTTCCGGAATTTCATATATTGTATATCTTTCTTCATAGTGAGGAATAATAAATGGATATAGTATAATAGATCCATCCACTTAATAATCGTGGGTATAATTAATTGTTAGGCTGGGATGATGTATGTGAGATCCTCTTCCGTGTTCACTATTTAATGAACATCTTATTTCATTTTTTATTGCCTACTTAACATGGGATATAGGAATCTACTGACCAAATGGGAAAAAATATTGTATTTTTAGTTAAATACAAATTAAATATTATTAATAAAAAATAAAATCCCTTTAAAAATGATCAGAATATGTCATGATTTCCCTAGGCTCAACTACATGGATTTGTTATGTGCTTCAAAAAATGACTCTTCAAAAAAATTAGGGATTTCCATGTTTTCTTTAATATGTTATTGTCTATCTTCATCATCAAATTATATGGAATTTAATGAATTAACATAATCTAAATTTTAAAAATAATAAAGATTGATACCAAAATTAACATTAATAATATTAGTAAAATAATTTGAAATTATAACATCTCTCAAGGTTGTTTCATGTTCAACCAATACAGTATTGGTAAGTGCCTCTTAAAATTAGATGATGTAATTTATAGATAAGTAGTTAGTATCATCCATTATTTATTCAAATTATAATACAAGGGGGTTTATTATCACATATGAAAGGAATATGAATCCTGTTGCTCATTCTTCAATTTTATATATGGATTAATATCATTGAATTTCATTTTATTCCTAGTTACACCCAAATTGATCTGAATATTTTCCCATTTTCAATAATCACATGAGTCTTTATATACACACTCTAAAACTACATTTTATTTTTCAATATAGGTTTTCGGATTTTCAGTTTGTTCATATTTCTTGAGTATGGTCTCAACTTATTGTATCTCTTTTTAAAAATTGAGGAAAACTAATGGTGTTATACTGTTGTCATCAAATTTATTTATAAAATAAATAAATTTATTGTTTATGATATGTAGTTCTTGAAGTGAGATTCCTATGTAATTCCCATTCAATTTTTTTTCCTAGATCAATTAGTTCATAAATCATTATATAAAATATCTATTACTTAGTAATTGAAAGTACAGGTTATTTCACATATAAGTAATTTTTCAGTAATTAAAAAAATGGGAATATAAAAATATTTTGAAAAAACATTTTTATGGTTTTATTTAAAATAAAAGATTTCTAAATCTGAAAATAATGTAAAAATATATAAATATAAATAATCACTAAATGATTCTATGATTAGGACTCTAATATCAATGAATGACACTTTTTGGGCATGAAGAAACAATTTTTAATTACCAAATTATACCCGAGTTGATAACCTTTATTAGCTTTTTTAAGAGGTGTAGACACAAAATGATTTATATTTTTTATGAGGGGGACATATTTTTTAAAACAAATTCATCATTTTGAAAAAATGGGAAAAAAATATATAACTTGACAACAGTATAGAAATTAAATTAAAAATTTAATGAGTTAAAAGTATTATATGAGAAGTTGATTAGTTTTTGTTTTTTTCTATTTTAATGTCATCATATTTCTAATTTTTCTAGTCCTCTTCTACGATGATAATTGAAGAGATATTTTGTTATCACTTCCACTCAATATATTGATCAAATAGTCATGAGAAGTTAAATCCTTTAAAATATCACAATTTTTTCTACCCTTATTCTATATGAGATATATTTGAAACAAATATCCTTAATTGACTTAGGTCATACCTCATCATGTCTTGTTTATACCAATCAATAAAAAATATCTACTACCCCTCTCCCACGTACTTTCGATCATTGATTACCTAAAAATATTCTTGGTTATATTCCATATTATATGAAATAGAACCTATAAGGGGTAATAATTGTAATTGACCCAATAAATTAACAATAATAGAATAAAAACCCAAAAAACATCATACTTGATAAAAATACTAATATTAGAAAATTAATGAAACATTATAGTATAGATAATCATTTTTTTAATTAATGTTCATGCACTCAATAATTGAAAATTATAACCCCATCTCAGATAAATTATATGTTTACCTCCCATTGTTTATTGTAACTTATAATAATAGTGATGAATAAAGAATAATATAACAATGAAGAAGAATGAGATCAAAATAATATCACAAATTTTTATCCTTGTGAATATATCAACCACGGTTTTTAACATTTTATTCCCATAATCTCACAAAATATATGAATGTCTCATTCATATATGTTTCGTGAAATTATGTTTTATATTGACCCTCAAAATTAAAATTTCATTTTATACATATAATATAAGTTAAACATAATTAATGATTCAGACTTTTTAGGGCTGGTCATTTCAAAAATATTCCTCCACTATAGTATGTCTTATTGATTCATTAATTGAACATTATATCAATACAATTAATTGGTAAAACAACTTATCAATTAGTATTTCGAAAAAATGTAAAATATATTCAATTGGTGGTCTATATTCCATGTTATTCATTATTTAATAAAATTACGACCATTATGTCCTTGAAAAATAATCAACCAACTGATTGATTTTTTTCCCATGGAATATCAAATATGATCCGGATCCAACAGAAGAAGTTCAATCCCATGAACTATGTAATCATCAAAAAAGGAATCCATCAAATTAGGTAAATATTTTAATATCTATTATAAAAATTTAAAAGTTATAAAAAACATGTAAAGTAATCATAATCATGAAGTTTACACATTTTATCCATAAAAATATCTAAAATCTAGTAATGATGAAAAACAACTCAAATTGAAATATAGGGAGTGGAAAATTTATTGATATACCTATAATGAATGATGAAAATATCAGCTCTTTCAAATAGGAATAGGATACTAGTTATTTAATGATGTGTAGTTCACCAATTAGAAATCAATATATAAATGAAATAGGATATTATGCATGTTAGAGAATACCACCCTAAAAGGATAAGGCATAAAAAATAAGTGAATTTTCATTCTAGTTCTCCAATAGTGTAATTCCATAAATGGTCAATATTATATCACAATAATCAGAAATTATTAGCTTAGTATCTTGTATTTAAATTAAACATAATCCCATACCCTAGGTAGCAGATCAATGATTACCTTATGTAACACTAATATAATATAATATTTCTCTTTAATCAACACAACAACATTTGTTACCAGACTAGATGGAAGAAATAGAGGTTCATTAATATATTAAGGCACTATATATTAATTAAAAAATATTTATATTGATCATCATGGTGTCCAATAAATATCTTACAAAAACACTTATATAATTGTTCTAGAATTTCTATAAAACACATGAATGACACTGAATATGTGACTAATGGATCTCTAGTCTAGAATGTCGTACTCTACCATATAGACATCATAGGGAAGGGGTACTCTAATTCATTGATGAAAATAAACCATGTACTGATTTTTCCAACTCCTTTCCACCCGAATTAAAATCACCCGAACTCTACTTTATACTATTAAAAGATACAATACTACATTTTACAAGAGATCCACACTATGAGAAGTCACACCCTTTTCTATGTTCCACCCTATAAGAATTTCTTTTAATCAACCCTCAAAAAATGATATAAATTGAAAAGTATACACCAAATAACAATATTAAAGGTATCATCCCATCCTAAAAATTGACAACCCCGATGGTCTCATCAACAACTACTATCAGGGAAAAGTAATGAATATTGATATATTGAGTTTCATAGTTAGTCATTCAAATTATCCCAAAAAATTAATAAACATTCAATACATATATTCCCTAACTGTAACACAAATTAAATTATATAAGAAACAATTCTAAAAATCCATCTATGATAGACCCCTATGTTTATCAACCAAGACAATGATTCCCATGTAGTTGGTTTCTAACCATTTATACCTATATATTGAATTATTAAAAAACCTATAAAAGGGTGACTCGAGATGGTTAACTATATTCAGTGTATAATCTAAAATATAAATTATATCCTATATTCAAATTGTTTTAAAAAAAATAGGTGTATTTTTTAAATAGAGCACTATATTTTGACCATAAAATGGAGGCATACATTTTAGAACATCTTATATGTAGACTGAATTATTTGATGTTATCTCTCTCAAATACTATGTTTAGTAGGATTGAATGAGATAAATTATGTATTTAATTTAGGAATAGGTTGTGGCACACTCATCCCCATTATCCTGGTTCTCCATTGAAGGGTTTCATAGTTTTATGCCACAATATTACAAAACTCTTGCCTCATTACTTATTTATAACACTTTTGATTTCAAATATAAGATATGAAATAATAAGAAATATGTTACATTATTTTATACATATAAATTATTTATTATGGTATCCCAAAACATAAGAAATTTGTATATCCCTGAATACCAACTCTATAATACCACCATGTTACTATTATAGTACACTATTTAATTCAAGTGTTATTTTAATATGACTAATATTTCCTAATGTATCCTTGGGATTTTGGAATATTATATTAAAATATCGAACATAGTGGTAGAAAACCATTTCATCATCCATGGATACCATGTTGTAGACTATATATTTACCTATGTGAAAAAATTTCGGTGCCTGGTGGTTTCTCCATAGAAAGGGGTTGAACCGTAGTGGGTGTTGCATATGGGTTTTTTAAAAGGATCATATTCAAAGTATATAAAACAGTACATCGAATATATCATAGATGTATTTTCATAATAATGTTTTTTATTTTCATAGGTTTTTTTCTTATCAGTAGGGTGGAATAACAAACCGCAATCCATGTATTTTACCATGGAGAGATTTGAGTCAAGGTATGTTTGGTGTTGTATATGGGTGGAGAAAAGTGGTGGAAGAGTATTATACATGGGACTGTATAAAGGTCATGGATTCCCACAATATCTCACCATGGGATGAAATTCTGTAGTTTCTTTTGTACCCAATTTTTGTGGCCCAACATTGTAGTGGTATTACGGGCCCCAACATTGGGGTGGCACCATAGATCTCCCAAGGGCTGGGAAACTACAATTTAAGGGTGGAAGGTTTTGTTGTTTTTTTATCTGGATTAAAATTATATGAGTCTCTAGTTATTCCACTCGTTTATTTTTACAGATTTTTTCCACCTTTTTCCATATACCTCATTTTCTCAGGCCATCGGTGTGCACATAGGGATATCTTTTCTCCCATCCTACTTCCTATTTAGTTTTTTGTTCTGTACCATTTTATTCTAGACGATTCCAATTGTATTTCAAACCATTATTCTCATTGTTACCTCCCCATATCATTAATCTATATTTTATCATTCTCCAACAAAACCCAATCATTATTATCATTTATTTAGGATTCACGTGAGTTATAAAAATTTGGTCTTTTTTACTAGTCTTTAAGGATGGTTCTTCTTATTTATATTCATCTTTTTATCATATTATAAATTTGTATCTTTTTTTTCGAATATTATTAATGTATTTTTTAGTATAAATTTTTTTATATTGAAATGAAATTTAGACTAAATGTTTTTAATTTACATCATTACAAAATTATACCTATATTTAATAATTGAAATATATTTTTCCAATATTATCATGTGATTTCACACATTCAAAAGCTTATTGTAATTTCTGATCATGTTTATGAATGTGTTGTTTAGTTCCAATTTTTAATAAATTTATTTAAATGGATTTTCCTCCGTAAAAGATTATTTTTAATAAAAGTTATAATTTTTTGTGTTATGAAATAGAGAAAATTTATTTATTTTATTTGATTGGGAAGGGAAGAAAGATTTGGGTTTTTAAATGATTTTTATTAAAATAGTTAAATGTTATATAATTGTCTAGATTATACTTAAGCATTAATTTTTTTGAAAATTTAATATAGGTGGTTCTCAAAAAAAATTAATTGGTGATAAGGATATCAATATATAATTATTAATTTATTTACACATTTAAATGATTTCCAGTTGTGTGGGTGTGTGTGATACACTCTTGAGAATGTTGATTTATTATGGTAAATTTAAATTATGTGCTCTAAGGGGGTGTTATATATTGTGATGGTATGGATTTTGTTAAAGGATATATTTATAACATGGATATTAGATATTAGATGGCAATTTTTTTTTGATGATTGATTTATGATCATGTAATTTGATTGATTAGTCACCTTTAATTTATTACTTCTTTGTAATCTATGTAAATTGTTATACTTGGAAACAGATGGTAAGAGGTCACATTTCCACTAAAAATTATAATGGAGTTATTTATGTGTCTCCTACAACTTCTATGACGTTGTTTAATATAAATTCCAAAGTGATGTCGAATCTCTAAAATTATTGAAATAAGTGAATAATGTTATTTTCCCATGGCACACAGTGTTATTGATGATATCATATCTGAATTTTTTTCATTTCTATTCACGTATAATATATTTATTTTCATGTAAAATACCATTTCATTTTATTGTTTAATTTGATACATTTTTAACATAGTGTCATTATGAGAGTGTACTAATTTTTATTTAATGTTTTCATTTAATTAATATTTATATTACATAAATAGATTTTTGGAAGCTATTTAAAAGGAATAAAATGGGTTTTAGTATATATGTAGTAATTTTTACATAAAATTTAAATATTAATGTAAGTTTTTTGGTGTAATTTTATTTCTATAAATGGTAAAGAGGTTATTTTATAGATAATAAAAAATACATGTGATTAGTTTAATTATAAATAATCATAAATTTGTTTGTCTAAATGTAATTTAAACTATATTAGAATGTGATATTTCTCATATTTAAAATGGGAAGAGGAGTCAGAGAGTGAAGAACTCTATAATCATTAATGAATTTAGTGAGAATATGAAAAAAATTAAAAATTAATATAATATTTGGGAATAATATAAAAATAAAGTGGTGTTATATAGTGAATATAAAGATGATGTAGAATCATGTATAATTATAGATCTAAAAATTCAGGAGTGTTAATTGTGTTTACAAATTAGGCATGAAAAATAATATTTCATGAGACTTCTAACACCACAAGAGATAATGGTGTACTGTTACAAATCATAACATCAAATGAATAAGGGGGAAATTTTAAACAGGAAACTCTTTTCAATAGTGACATCTATTTGAAAAAATAGTTTCTTCTATATCATCTAATATAAATAATTTTGTAATAATATGCATAAAATTTAATGAGATTGATGCATCCCATGAGGGGGGGCATAGATGATTTCACATAAGTCAAATATTCACAAATAAATGAAAATAATGACTACTATGAAATTCATAATCTCAATATTTGTGAAATAAAATTCAAAATATAGTTCATATTTAGCTAAAAAGTGGTATCTATATAATTTTTCACTATAACATTCAATTTTTTGGGCGGATATGTTCATGAAATCACATAAAAATAGAACTGTTTTTTCCATAGGATTAATTTGTTAAAATAAGTTTGAGAATGGTATCACATTATTTAATTTAAATATCCCATATTCGTAGGTTATATCACCCTTGGGAATCGGGATATTTTATACATATTCCTAGATAGAATTTTTGTTAGTGATTTAGATGAATTTCATACATGATATTTCACCGTTTCTTGTGGTCATGAATTCAGTATAAGATAAAATTCATGACATAGAATTGTTTTATTGTTGTATTTGATTATATAAAATGAAAATATACTATTTGATTAGGATTAGTATTAGTTAAAGGTTTTAATAAATTTTTCACATGTAAGTGTGATCCAAAGGAATTTTCGGGGAGGATATTAAATTGAATTTTCTATAGTGGATCATGCCATTTGACATTGAAGGTTGTAGATGGGGTGTATAACCAGTTTCTTGTGATTATAAAGGGAAGGAATAACCAAACACTTGTAATAAGGTGTTTTGGGTTGTGTAACCAACTATTTAAGGAGAATTGGAAGTGGGGGTATGAACAATTTGTAATTGGGTGTCTAACCAGTTAACATTATAATCACACCTTGATATTGTTTAGAATCTCTCTTGGGTGGACTAACCAACCCCAAAGAAAAAGTATGAATTTTTACCGAACCTTTTAAATCCATTTCTGTTTTTTTCATGATTATTACTAAATAAAATGATAGAATCAGTGATAAAGACTAGGGGTTTTGACTATAATGTGTCTCCAAAGATAATCTAAAGTAAAATAATATCTATAATTTTTTTACCATTGATTAACCACCAACACCCCCCTCAGTGGTATCTAACTAGTCCTTGGACACTATAAATTTTTGTTTCATGGACATGCTAATTACATCCTCGTGACTATGATATCTCAATTTTTTTGAAAATAATTCAATTTTTATTGAAATTAGTCTTTCATCTTTCAATAAAATGAATCACATCATTCTAGTGGATTATATTTAATGGTGTATAATATTCCTCACAATACTCTAAGGGAAATATACTTGGCACAATACATAAACCAAAAGAATAATTCTCCACACAACATATTAACTCTTTATTTTTGTTAGATTAACTAAGTGATGATATTAGTTTCAAATCAATTATCTCATTCATCTATAGTCATATTCATTTAATAAACAAATAACTATGAAGTATACCTTATTTTGTTTGATTGAACTCATTATTTTAAAAAATTAACTCGTTATTACTCTATCTTGATAACCACCATTAAAACTATGTTTTTTAGTTCAAATACATCTATAACTCATCATATTTTTTTAATATTCAATTCAACTACCATAAATGAATATTTTATGAATAATTTTGTATTCTTTCTCATGTGATTATGGCACTATGATCTTACTTCAACAGTGGTATTCTCCAAATAAAATGTATCTTATGTTAAGTCAACCACTTTGGATCTGTTCTTCTACATAATATATACAATTTCAAATATTTGTCATCATTTTAAAAAATACATATCATGCACAAATAATATATTTGATTCTTAAACGTTTTATTCATTCGATTTATCTGTGTGTGAATATATATGATATTTCTAGATTAAGTGTAATCAAATTGACATATTATCTCTAGATTAATCAATAAAACAATAAAACACATGTATATTGTAAATATATTGGTGTGACATGTGATCCTAAAAAATAAAGTAATTTTCATAGCTAAATTCATCTGAACATTGATTTCATAACACTATAGTGTTGGATTTTATTTTTTAGATATATTCATCCCTTAGTAAACATGCAATCATACATCAAATTTATAGTTTTTGGACTCACTGGTTTTGATAATCCCAAATCATGTTTCGATAATCCAAAATCATGCTTTCTCTATGTGATAATTATGTTTCTCATACCAGATAATCATTTATGTGAAAATAATTTTTATATCAAAGTGATAAATATATACATTTATTCACACTGATATCTTTTTAAAGCTCACAGTGAAAAAATTATCCAAGTAAAAAGGTCACGGATACATAGGTCACCTATGAAATGTTCACTAATGTAAAGGTCACTGTGACAATGGTTAAAAATGAAAAGTTCACCGATGCAAAGGTCATTGATTCCAATGTCACTGATCCAAAGGTCACCAATGAAAAGGTGACTGATGAAAATGTCACTGATTCTAGGTCACTTATGCAAGGCTACTATTGAGAAGGTTACCGATAAAGAGTTATCAATTAAAAGATATTAATAGAGAGTTATCAATCAAATTTCCCAAATGAAATTCTACCGGTGGAGAGTTATTGATGGACGGTTACCATTGGAGAGGTTACCGATGAATGTTGCCAATGTGAATTTACTTTTGATGCCTACCATTTCTAAGGCTATCATTACCAGTCTATCATACTCTTCTGATCCATACTATTTCAAATTCATATTATAATTCTAACTGTAAAATTTTCTAACATTAATGCTTCTGCATTAATTAATTCTTACTTTAGAAATATAGAGTGACCATATCTGGGGATATTACGTGGTATGAGAAAGACCTCAAATGATGTACATATACATATTGTAGGACCTCAAAAATAAAAGATAAGAAGGAGGAATTCATAAAAAGGAAAATAAATTGAGTAAATACTAATTGAGGATAGAAGGGAAAAATGTGATTAAAGACTAACCAAGAAGAGAAGGGAAGCACGTCTAAGAATATGAGGAAAATTATGCTCTAGATTAATGAAAATTCATCCATCACATACATTATGAAACCACAAGAATCATGAAGACCATTTTGGGTGAAAACTCACTTCTTCCTTCTGTGATTCATCAACTCACAATAAATACAAGATGCAGAACCCACAATTGATGAACTAAAGAACTATGAGTTGCGACACTATGTTTTGGAGACAACTTCCATAGAAATAATCGAACATAAAATTTTATACTTCCAACAGTATAGATTTGAATTGAAGACACATAGATCATTCTAAACTCAATCTCATCATATATGCTGTAATATGTTATTTTATTTTACATTTATGTGGAGTGTGTATATTAAAAACAATATCATGTGCCTGAACTGATGGATACAAAAATCTTCAAATCAAAATTCTCTTCCTCCTTTTTTCCCAATTATAACTGTGGATGATACCGTGTGTGATCTGTGTTGTTTTTCATTCCCACGAATTACTATGGAAGAGGGTATGAACCTTTGATTGTTCTTGATAACTGTTGTAAATCCCGATACATGTTGTGTATCATTTTTGTTGTAAATATAAACTGCTTGGTGGAAGGTGATCACCAATTGGAGAGGATTAAGTCTCGGTTAGAGAATGAACCTCTGTTTTAACTTTTCACTATAGTATATTTTGTTATACTATATTTTATCTATTTTTTACTACGTAAAATTTCTAAAACATAAATATTTTTTGAAATCACTTTGACATTTATTTTTGGATAGTGTTTGCATGTGTTTAATTTAGTAAACTAGTTTCAGAAGTTGAAGAAGTGTTTTCACTAATTCAATTGAGGACTAATCACCCTATGAGAAACATGTTGACCAATTAGACATCTATATCTAAACTCCATTAATTAAAATTATCATTTTCAACATTTAGGTGATCTTTAAAATAATATTTATAATAGAAATTTTATGTAGAAAATCTATTCACACTCCTCTTGAGATTCCACTATGACCAAATTTTGGTATTAGAGGGTTTAGTTTAATTTCTTTTTACATCTACCTGAGCTATTATGAAACTTTTAAATTTTATTAACTATGATTTTAGTTGTTTCATAAATATCTAAAAATTTATATCATATCTAAATTTCCAGTTCATTACAATTCTAATTAATAATGGATAACTGAGTTGAGGGTGATGCTACTAACATTCCCCCATTCATTAATGGAAATATATATTCTTAGTTGAAATTTAAAATTAAAATTCATATAGAGTGAATATTACCTAAAATTTGGGACACAATTGAAGAACAACATGTATTACTTGTTACAGTAAGGGAAACATTGTCCCAATTGACTATTGGTACATATAATAAAAATTGTAAACAAATGGATGCATTATACTTTTCTCTAGGTGATGAATAATCCAATAGAATAACTTCTTGTAAATATTCAAATTAAATTTTGGATAATTTAATTGTTTCTAATGATGGAACAACCAATGTTAAAGAAATGATATTAAATTTACATACTAATAAATATAATAATTTTATGATAATTCATGATTAACCTATCTCTGAATTGTATCTCAGGTTCAATGAAATAGTGAATACAATGATTCTTCATGGAAAAACAAACAGAAACAAGGATCAAATTATGAGATTGCTTCGATGCCTACCTGAAAAGGGAGAGGAACTTATGATTCAATATGAGAATCTTGTGACACATCAAATCTATCAGTAAAGGAACTAATTGGAAATCATAGGATATATGAAGAATAGATTAAGGTAAATCAAGGAGAAGATGACGAAAAAAGAAAGAAAACTATTTCATTCAAGACCTCTAAATCAAGGAACATGGGAAAAGTAAAATCTCAAGATCATATAGACACTTCCACCAAGGAAGACTCAGATTCTGACAGTGATGATTAGATGGATCATCGTTCTAGGAGATACATGAAGTTATTCCATAAGAAAAAAGTTTTCTAGATTTTAAAACTATAAAGGAAGGAATGACAATAACGGATAGTGGAAAAAGGACAGAAAATGGAATGATAACACAAATGAGATTGTCTGTTATTAGTGTAAACATAAAGGTCAGGTTAAATATGATTAACCCAAGATAAAATTTAATAAAATTTATGAAGACATGACATAAGGATATATAAAATCTATGAAGGATACATGGAGTGCCTCGAAAGATAGCTCACGTGGATCTGACACTTCTGATATTGAAAAGAAAGAACATGAAAATCTATTATTCATGAAAAAAACATCTAAGGTAACACCCAATTCTTTTGTACTTAATGGTTACGGTTTAAAGAATGAAATTGAATCAAACAATGATGAAATTATTTCTAAGCATGAACTATTTAATTACTGTGGAATTCATGAAGACACATTTAATGAAATCGAGGATAAATATAAATTATTGAAAATATAATATGATTTAAATTCCAATTATATGTCTATTCTGGATATTGAATAAGAAAAATGTTCTTAGGTATTAAAAGAAAATAATGGACTTAAATTATCTAATCAGCAATTAAAGATTTTTCTTGAGATGTTTTCTGTAGGTAGAGATACCTTGACTAAGTGAATAAGAAAATAGATTTCTCCAAAATACCCAACTTGTCTATGATATCATCCAGGATAGAGAATAATTATAAAGAATAAATTTTTTCAAAAATATGGAATGTTTACTGCTAGATCATATTCTAGACCATATTTTTAAAAACAGTTCTCTAAAAGACCAAAACATTTGCTTATGTATCAAATCATATTTTATGATTATCAGAAATTTGTTAGAAAAATATGGGTTCCCAAAGATTTAGTTGCTAAAATCTGTGGACCCGTAAAAATATAGGTATAAAAGTTACCCTTCACTTAATATGTTTTGCAGGAATACTACATAAACAGTTCCTATAAAACTCTATAGTACTTGGATATTGGATGTTCAAGACACATGATAAGAGAATACTCACACTTCAAGATCATAATTATAGTTGATGGTGGACATGTTACATTTTTTTATAATTAATAATACAAAATCAGCAGATTGGGCCAATTTGATAACCCTAATAATATATTAATTTCAAAAGTACTTTGTGTTGATGGGTTAGAGTACAATTTATTAGGTATCTCTAAGTTATGTGATGATGGTTTTAATGTTAAATTTGAAAATGATGCTTGCACTGTTTTTAATTCTAAAAATAATTTAATATTTAATTCTCATAGAAATTAAAATGTATATGTTGTTGATTTAAATTATTTATCTAATAAAAATGTTTCATGATTAAATGATTTTCATAAAAAATCCTGGTTATGGAATAGATTATTAGGACATTATAATGTGCAGTAACATAGGAAACATACTAGGAATGTTTTAGCTAGAGAATTACCTAAATTTTAATTCCCACTTAACAATCATTGTAATCCTTATCAAAATGGAATAAAACAAAATTTTTCATTCAATCCAAAGAATGAAGTTTCTACTTCTCAACCACTTGAATTGGTTCACATGGATTTTTATGGACTATATAGAGTTTCATGTTTAAATGTGAATCATTGTGTTTATATTCTTGGGGATTATTTTTCTAGATATACATTGGTATACTTTTTAGCTCACAAGAGATAAAAATTTTCTTACTTCATTATATATCCCATGTATGCAGAAAATTATAGTGAACTATGAATTAAGACCTTAAGAAGTGAACATGGATGTTAGTTTGAAAATCAGAAATTTGGATCCTTTTTCTCACATAATGGCTATACTAACATTTTTTCTGATCCTATAACACCTCCAAAAAAATTATTTCTAGAATGAATAAATTGTAAACATCATGAGACTGCCCAAACTATGCTTAATGAGTATAATCTACCTACCTATTTTTGGGTTGAAGTTGTTAATATAGCTAGTTTCATTATCAATAGAGTCTTGATTAGAAATATGCTTATGAAGACACCTTATGAGATATGGAATACTAGAAATACTAAGGATAATTACTTTAGAGTATTTTTTGCAATGTCTTCATCCTTAACACTATGTACAATCGTTACATATATTCTTCCAAAAGTGATGATGGAATTTTCCAAGGCTACTCAATCACTAGTAATGTTTATTGAATATTTAATAAGAGAAGTAAATGTGTGGAAGAATCAGTCCATTTCAAATTTGATGATACTGATCCAAATGAACCGAAAACCACTCTTTAATTCCTTGATAAAGATATGTCAATTTTCGACCATAATAATAAAGACAGTGACACTTAGTAAAAATAACCAGTTTTGTAAATTTTCCATAATATGTGCATCATGAATCTGGACCTATAAACATTATAGAGAAGTCTAGTTCAACTATTTCTAGAGGAAGTATAACTCTCAGGAATCATCCAATAGATTCTAATGTAGGTGACTCAAATAGAGGACCGCAAGCTAGAGCTTCTCTGAGAAACGAGGTTGAACATAAAGCTTTTCTTTCACAGCATGAACCTAAAAATATTAATGATGCAATAAATGATGAATTCTGGGTTCTAGATATTTAAGTAGAATTAAATCAGTTTGAAAGAAACAATGATCGAGAATTACTAGAAACACCTAAATAAATGTTGACCATAGGAAATAAATGGGTGTTTATAAATAAAGTTGATGAATCTTTAATCATAGTTAGAAATAAGGCTTGACTAGACTCACAAGGATATTGTCAAAAATAAGGAATAGACTATGAATAATCCATTGCACCTATATCTTTACTAGAAGACAATAGGATACTAATTTCTCATGATGATCATCTGAACATAAAACTCTATCAAATGGATGTCAAAATTAAATTAATATATATTTATATGGTTGAGGATTTATTTTTTAACAACCACCTAGTTTTACAAATCCCCATTCTTCAAATCATGTCTTCAAACTCGTAAATAAATTATATGTTCTAAAATAAGCTTTATATGATTGATATGACAGTCATAGTCCATTCCTTATTGTAAATTGTTTTACTAATGGAATAAAAGATCCGACAATTTTTTTTAAATGGTTTCAAATTATTTTTTATTTGTATAGATTTATGTAGATGAAATTATTTTTTTGATCCTCTAAAATTTCCTTTTGTAATGCTTTTTCAGAAATGATACAAGATTAATTTGAAATGAGTTTAATGGAGAACTTATATTTTTTCCTTGGATTTCAAATTTTTCAAAATAAAAATTGTATTTTTTTTAAATTAGAGCAAATATACTAAGGATATTTTTAATCATTTTGGTTTGGATTCTTATAAATATAGTGATACACCTATGAGTTCCACATGTAAGCTGAATGTGGTGGAAATTGGTAAACCATTGGATCAAACCAATTACAAATATATGATAGGAAGTCTACCCTCTCTTAATACTTGCAGACTTGATATTATGTTCAGCGTGTGCATGTGTGCTCACATTCAATCCAATCCTAAAGAGTCCCATTTAACTATTTTTAATTTTTTTTAAATATCTCATGTTTATTACAATCTTAGGGCTGTTTTATCAAATATGAGAATTTTAGAGACCCAATGCTTGACGTAAATAGACATTACATTACTTTTTTGGAATACATAATACATTACAAAAACAGACACCAAAGGACCATAATATTTTAGTGTCTTTTGAAACATGAAATATAATCTTCTAATATTGGTGAATGATCTTCATCATATCCTATAAATATCTTCTTTTTTTCTTAAATAAAACCTATCTTTATATCCTGGGGAAAAGAAAACATGTAAAGGGTGAGATCAAATTCTCAATAAGGGTAAGCATTGATAAAATAAAACAAACCATATACAATTGAACTTCAGAATATGAACATAATATTTTAACATAAAAATCTTGAGAAATGACATAAAACATGGAAGTAATAATAATACATCTAGTTGTGGAAAACCATTAATCACATCAAATGATTTCCATAGTATCCAAGGCATTTATTCCAAGAACATCTTAGTTGACAAAGTCCATTTCTGAATCGATTTCACTCCTCGTTCCAATCCTGTAACACTGAACCAGATTAACTTACTATTCCTGCCATGTCTATCTCGTAATATTTAAATCTTTTCCCAATTCATTTGAGGGATATTTAGGTCTCATCCAACTCATAATGAAATCATTATTTCGTGTGCCACAAAATAAACATAAATCATTCATCATAACCCAAATATTAAAATGGGTTTCATAAACATCATCCCATCATAACATAATCCATATAAAACAAATGGATATCATTTAATCATAAGAAAACTGAAACCATGTAAATAATAGAGACATTAAACATGAAACATAAACATGTGAAATAAATTCATCTTAGATAGAAAATGATTTTGATAAAACACATGAAATTAATTCTTGAGGAAAGTATCCTTTATTTTTTAAAATCATTTTCTATTCAGAAAATGCCATGCAATATTAAAATAAAGGGATTTTGTTGAAAATATTAATGAAATCATTTTTAGTATGATTAATGAAAATAAGGTTTTATGAAACCATAAAAATCTGTTCATGTTGTATAAGTTAAATAAACCTTCTCCTCGTACTTTTAACAGAAAAGACAAAAAGTACCATGTATGGTAAACAAAAGAATGATTCATATCATAAAAA
The DNA here is from genome assembly GCA_963277665.1 of Viscum album. Classification (NCBI taxonomy): domain Eukaryota; kingdom Viridiplantae; phylum Streptophyta; class Magnoliopsida; order Santalales; family Viscaceae; genus Viscum; species Viscum album. Next base: position 2,132,607,583 of record OY728147.1, on the reverse strand, counting down.
AAGTAAAAGTCAATGAGGGATAAACACGACATTAAACATACATGATATAATATTAAAAACTTTATGAAAAACATTTTATGGATATGGATGAAATATATATCCTAGTAAATACTTACGTTTAAGAAATCTCGGATAAAAACGTGATTGCAAAAGTTATCTGTTACATTATGTCTGATATGCTTCATACGTATCCTAACGTCCTGTATAATGATTTGAATAATGTAATTGACTTATTAAAGAATCATATTCATTGTTATGATATCATATATGGTTCACTTATGACTTTATATTACCTGTTATTTTGTAAATTACATGTCAATGTAGCGTTTTGGGTAAAATCATTTTATTTATCGTATGTGATTTAACTTGTTTTTATTTATATTTTAATTAATTATATCATGTTTTACATTATTCCAGAATGTAAATCATGATTTATATATCATATATATTCAATATATATATATATATATATATTATAGATAGATAAATGAAATTAAATACACCGTTCATGGAGACGGTCGGTCGTACGTACGCATGAACATTGTTTTCCTTTCCTTATTGACTTGAATTGAAATAAGTAGATGACAGACATATATATAAATAAATCTCGTAGATTTATCATGTCATATATTTCATTATTATTCATTATATATACATTATAATCATTATTGAATGGTTAAAATGTACAATTAATCTTATCGCGTCATGGAGACGGTAATCCGTATGTACGCACGAGTGATGATATCATTCCCATAATTATAGAATTGAATTGGATTGGATGGTATAATATATCAGAATCAGTATGATTTTATAATAACATTATATAGTTATTCTCTACAACATTATACCCATCCAAGTAAGGCGGTGGTGGAAAATCCGATCACAACATGAAATGGAGACGATATTCTGTACGTATGCATGCGCAGTGATTTTGTCTTCCTTAGGATGGACAGAAGGTGAAATAGGGTTTTTTCATATTTAAAATAACATATCAGTATATTAGTGAAAATGATGTTATTAATTCATAATGAAGCTACTAAATAATATTATGTATAAGAAGAATTAAATTTGAATGAATCGGTTACAGATATTACCACTTCTTTGACACGCCTCTTTGAAACCTCCTCTTAGGGAACTAAAATTGGTCTTTTAAGAAGACCAAGACCTCTAGAATGTTTCTAGAAATTTTATAAGGTAAATGGGTAGGATTTTCCTGAGCATGAAAGCACAAAATTGTGTATATAGAAGATTGAGGAGGTGTCCTTTTATAATGGAGGAGAAGGGCACTATAGGAAAAACAAAAAATATTATTTTATAATAAAGTCATATATTGTTTATAATGGCTCAAAATTGATTTATTTAGAATTTAAAGTGGGTATGGGTGAAAATAATCTCAACCAATAGGTTTTATACAAGTTTAGCTCAATATTTTAACCTTATAATTTAGATTTATCTCTAAGTTAAATAATTCATCTTTTGTCGTGTCTTTTTTTACACTATATGGTTAGTAAACATACGATAAACTGACAATATAACCCGAACTGGTTCATTAATTTCATATATAATATTATTTATGTATTTTGGCCGAACCATAGATTTTTACATATATAATATCAATTAATAATATAATAATTTTTTATAAACTATTTTATGTCAATTTTGACACTATTTGGTAATTGATTTTTGTAAAAATCATAGTAGAATTATTAGTATAAAAAGGCTAATTAAATCAATACTAATATGTCATATTAACCTCAAAAATTAGTTTAATTTATAAAATATCTAAAATTACATTTATTTGGGTATTTATAACCTCAATTATGTTAATATTTCATTAATAATGTAATTACTACATCATCATTGTGTCATAAATAACATACATTATTTAATGTCTAAAAATTATAAATAAAATATAATTATGTAGTAAATATCCTTATATTTATAATAAATATTTATAGTTGAATTTATCTTATTTATCACCCTATATTAAAATTGATTTAGTTATTAGACATTGATTTTAACTATTTTAACTCTTCTTTAAATAAAATAATAATAAATGTCCTAATCTAATCCATGTGGACCTAAATGATAATATTTTATTTGTAAGGTTGTTTTGGTTGAATTATACTTTTCAAATAGAATTAGGACATGTGTTAGCGTAATAATAATATCATTTTTACCCTTAATTTCCCTATTTACTTTTAATCGTGGTAAATAAAAGTAAAAAGTTTCAATTCACCAAAAAAATTAGTTTTATATTATTGAACCTCATTTAACTCCTTTATATTAACCGTGTCTCTCGTATTTTCAAAATTCCACCCACAGAAGCGATAAAATTATGGTTTTTGTAAATTTTCAAATTCTCCTAGGCGGTGGGTAAAAGACAGTGAAAAGTTCAATAAATTTTTTTATATATCTAAAATTGTAATAAAATGACACCAACGAATTACATTGAACACATATAGGTCTTATGTAACAATTTTTACCTAATTTACATTTAAATTAAATAAATAATTATTTAAATAAAAAGCCATTTTTTAAATATTAACATTGCGTTTATACTATTCACCAAAAATTGAATGTTTTCAGAAAAATACAAAAAATTCACCCTAGGATTATTTTGATATTCAGAATCCAAAAATAAAGTCTATTTTTAAAGATAAAATTTATGAAATTTCAAAAAGTGGTTATTACTATTCTTAATGGCTAGTTTATAATTACATTATAATAATATCTCATTTAGTGAAACTCGGTATGGTGTACTACACATTCTATCGAGGAAGGTCTTGATTGCATGTAATGAAATCCAAGTCAGGGTTGCGTGTAATGAAAGCTCTGTTTGGTGTTGTGTATAACATAATCAATACTTATTTAATTTATCCATTAAAAAAATCTATACTTAATGTTGCATAAAATAATTTCTACAAAACGATCTTGAAATTTTGTGAAACACGAGACAAGAATAGTGTTGTGTATACTATAAGCTAATACTGTGTTGTATATAGTACAAGCTAATCTTGGTGTAGTGTTCAATAGAATACCTCAATGAAATTAAACATAATATATATCATAAAATCTCGGGGTGTTACATTCTTCCCCGCTTAAAATGAATTTCACCCCCGAAATTCATCAGGGTTATAAATAATTTACTACTAGAACGTTTCATTAATATAAACCCACATCGTAAAAACGAATAATAAAAATTAATTTTAAAAAGTGAAGTATGAAAGGTTTTGGTTACCTAGATTAACTCATCACTTGTTTTCCACATAGGAGAACATAGGTGGAAATATGGATATGGAAGAAAAATCTAACCATCATGTTCTGATAGAGAATAGTACAGGACATGTCTAGGAAAAATCCAACAATCACAAATCCATACATTTGTGATGATTTAATGTACCATCTGATTCATTAGATATATGGACACTAGGACAACATTTTTTGTATTGAAGATCATTTCCCTAAAGCTTAAGAATTGTTGAATTAAAATAAATAATTACTTGATTTTGGAACAATCATACTGTTTTTTATGCCTTTAACAATTTCCAATTCATCTCTTAAATAAATGAATTTGAATTTTTCTTCCGTGAAGTGTTAGCAGATCATGCAATATAATGATAGGTCATTACATCTATCTTAAACAAAAGTATAGAAAATTTTATTAAATATACATAAGTCCATCTATAGTGAGATTAATCATATATGGTACCTAAAATGGACTTATACTTCATATATCATTCCATTTAATAAAATTAAACTAGTTTCTACACACCAGGGACATTTTGTAGGCCAGTGGTAGGCGATAAAGGCCTATATCACTTCAGTTGTGTGTTCGATTCCCACAGCCTTGTCTGACGCGACGGGTTGTCACCCATCCTACAGGTTGTCCTTTTTACAAAACTACATTATTTTTACATCCCATCAATAATATATAAAAAATTTATATCCTTAAACAATACTAACTTATGTCCAACATAATCAATTTCTATCATTAGGCTTATCCAAAATACTTTTGTCCAATCTCATAGTATGAAGAAAACAATTGCTAGAAATGCCAGCTGTTAGCATGTGAATAGAATCATTTATCCCCCATATATCTTAAGATATATCTTGTTGGTCAAATTAAAAACATGTGAATACCTTAATCATGTATTCTCATGAAAAATGAATACCCATACACATTCCACACTCCAAAATCCCAAAATTTCTATATACTCAATCCATGATATAACGTTGTCCTTATATTATTCATTATCTCACTTCATTTTTTCATTATCCCTTAATTATGTGCATATCATATTCCTCCCAAAAATCTTACAATCACTTTTCATTGTTACTGGTGCCATATAATTAGTGAAACCCAATATATATATATTTCAAAATTCCATGATACCATAAATGAGATTACCTGTACTATTTTTAAATCCCATTACATAAAAACTTAATCATTACAGAACATCATTTTTATAATCAACATCACAAATACTAATCACATGTTACTTCTCGTTATCATTTTACTTAAGAGGTTTCTCACGTTGATCATAATTTACACTTGGATTAGGGCATTTATTAGAATAATTCCATATTTCCTTGCACTTGATGCAATGAGATGTTGGTGTTGCATTCTCTAGAGCCTTCTCTTTATTCACATCATTAGCGACCCTTTTTCCACTACTTCGACACTCAGCTACTAGATGACCTTCGTTTCCACACTAAAACATTTTCTAGTCCCTTGAAGACAATCTCCATCGTGCTTCTTTCCACACTTTGAGCATAAAGAAACATTCATCTTCTTTTCACCATTATTTTGAGATTTCTCCATGAACTTTATCTATCATTTCCTATCAAAACCAAGTTATTGATATGTAACACCAACTTCCATTTCTACCTTGATAGGACAATGCACAATTTCTTCATAGCTATTGATGTCTTTTATAGCTAATTGACTTCGAAGACTTGGTTTTATCCCAATGAAAAGTCGATCAACGTTACATTCTGGTTGGATGATAAATCTAGATGCATACCTTTAAAGCCTTGTAAAATTAACTTCGTATATACCAACATATCAATTATAATTTTTCTTCTGATCAAGGAAATCATTTTCCATATTTGATCAAAGAATATGAGGTAAGTAGTCATTGAAAAATATGTTCTTGAAATCATCCCCTTCCATGGATTCAAATTTATCTTTGGGCCTCGTATTCTCAATTAGAGTCCACCATAGATCTGAATCACCTTCAAAATGGTAAATAGCCAGAATTAATTTTTCATGTTTCGAACAGCGAAGTATGGAAAATATTTTTTCACTGGTACTGATCTATTGTTCATCAACAAGTAGATCAGAAAACCCACTGAAAGAAGGTGGACGATGCCTCATGAAGGGCTCAATAGAATATTTTTCCCTTATCTGTTCATTTGGAATTCCAGAATGATTCAAAGCTTGTTTAAGTTTATCAATAAGGATTTGTACTCCATCTCCCATATCATTGGTTTGTTCTGGAGGACATTCATTTCATTGTCCATTACATTGATCAACACGGTTCTTTTTGGTTCCAGCCATCGTCTAACCCCCAAAAAGAATAGTGTGAGAGGAAAAAATCATGCTAGGGAAAACAACATAATAAAGGGGTAGTACCTTCATTACATAATATCTTAGGGTTAATTCTATGATTTTTACCAAAAATCTAGGACTATAACTTATAATTATACTTAACCTTATGGAAATCCGTAGACAAGCCTTTGAAATATAACTAGGGATCTAACTAAAGTTTTCGCATCCTAGTTTCTAAAGCTTAACTAAACCATTACTCTGATCCCAACTATAGAAACCCGATTCTTTACATACATAAAAATTACATTAATTTTGTGGAATACATAATACATAACAATAACAGACACCAAAGGACCGTAATTGTTTAGTATCATTGGAAACTCAGAATATATTCTCCTCATCTTGGTGAAAGATCTTCAACATCTCTCGTAAAGATCTTCCATTTTTCTTACCTATAACCTTTCTTTATATACTGGGGAAAATAAAACATATAATGTGTGAGCTCAAATGATTAGTAAGGGTAATTATGGAGAAAATAAAACAAACAATATAAATTTGAACTTCAGAAAATGAACATAATATTTAAACATCAAAATCATGATCAATGAAATAAAACATGACAGTATGTAAAGCATAGATCATAATGGATCTTCAATCTTTATAAAATACCATGGGAATAAAACATTTAATTGTGTAAAACCATTATTCACATGATATGATCACCATAGTGTCCATGGAATTTCTTCCAATACCATATTTGTAGAGACCCGAAGCTTAACGTACATGGACATTACATTACTTTTGCGGAATACTTAGTACATAACAAAAACACACACACAAGGACCGTAATAGTTTAGTGTCTTTGGAAACTCGGAACGTAATCTTCTAATTGTGGTGAAAGATCGTCAATATCTCCCATTAGATCTTCCCTTTTTTTAACTAAAACCTTTCTTTATATCCTGGGGAAAAGAAAACATAAAAGGGTGAGCTCAAATGCTCAGTAAGGGTAAATAAAAGAAATATCAATCACATCATATACATAAGCACATAACTTCTGGAAATCTTAACCTGCAAAAGAGATCATAATTTCATAACATGGGGTAAATCATGGCAGTGAAATGTAATCACAATAATCATAACATAAAACATGAAACTTTGTGTCATTCACACATAATCATAGAGAATCATTTCTTGTTAGTCAAGACTCATTTCCAAGACTATCTTAGTGGACAAAGTCCCTTTCTGAATCGAGTAACCCTCGTTTCAGTCCTGTTTCACTGAACCGGTATAACCTACCGTTCCAGCCCTATCTATCTCATGAGATATAAAATCATTACCCAATGTATTGGAGGGAGATATAGGTCCAACCCCTCTCATAATGATACCATTCTTATGTGTGCCACAAAATCATAAATCATACATCATTGCATAACCCATGTAATAAAAATGAGATTCTTAAACAACATGACATCATAAAACAATTAATATAAGATAAAGGAATTCATAAAAATATTTCCATCACAACATAATCAAATCCATGTAATAATAGGGATAGAAACAGAACCCTTTATTATCTTATATGGAAAATAATTTTGATAAAACACTTGAAATCCATTCTTGTGGAAAATATCCTTTCTACTTCAAAAACATTTTCCTTTCTTAACATGTATTAAAATTTAAAACTAAAATAAGTTGATTAAAAATAAACATGAAAACTTGTAAAGGAAGCTTCTTTGAAATAATGTTTTAAAAATCCATTCATGCCGTATAAGTTAAAAAAACATTCTTCTCGTACTTTTTTCGGAAAAGTCAAAAAAGTACCTCGTACGAAAAACGACAAAAGATTCCTTTCATATCTTTTACTAAAAACTCATAGAAGGGTAAAATTGGATTTAAACAACTGTAGGTGGATGGAAATAATTTTACATATTGATGAAACATGGATGTGGATGATAAAATACACCCCAGTAAATACTTACGAATAAACAATCTCGGATAAAAATGAGATTGTGATATTTCCCTTACCTTAGGAGCGATTTGCTTTGTACGTGTCCGAAGCTCCTGTATAATGGTTTAAATAATGTCATTTACTTATTAAAGAATCATATTCATTGTTATGATATCATATATGGTTCACTTATTACATTATATTACACGTTCTTTTGTAAATTCCATGTTAATGAAGCGTTTTGGGTAAAATCGTTTTTTTATCATAGGTGTTTTGACTTGTTGTTCTTGACATTATTATTACTTATATCATGATTTACTTAATTCCAGAATATAAAATATGATTTATATATCATATAAATTCAGTATATATATATAATAGATTGATAAATGAAATGAAAAACACTGTTAATGGAGACTGTAGTCCGTACGTACGCATGAACCCTGTTTTCCTTTCCTTATTGTCATGAATGGAAGTAAGTAGATGACATACATATATATATATATATATATACATAAATCCAGTATCTTTATAATGTCATATATTTCATTATTATTTCTTATATATACTTTATAATCATTCTTAAATGGTTAACATGGAGAATGAATCTCATCGCGTCGTGGAGACGGTATTCCGTACGTACGCACGAGCGATGATATCGTTCCCATGGTCGTGGAATTGTGTTTAAGTGTATGTATACTATTTCAGTATCAATATAAATTTATAATAATCATATATAGTTACTCATTAAACCTTTATACCCATCCAATTAAGGTGGTGGAGGAAAATAGATTACACCACGGCGTGGAGACGGTATTCCGTACGTACGCACGCGCGGTGATTTCATTTTTCCGTAGGATGGATAGATGGTGAAATAGGGTTGTTTCATACTTATAATAACATATCATTATATGATTGATACTGATTTTATTACTTCATAATGAAACAACCTAAGAAGAATAAGTGGAAGAAGAAATAAAGTTGAAAGAATCGGTAACGGAAATTACCTCTTCTTTGAAGCGCCTCTTTGAGATCTCCTTTTAGGGCAATAAATTGGTCTTTGAGGAAGACCAGAACCTCTAGGATGTTTCTATGGAAGTGGAGAAGAGATTTTGTCAGGGGTTGGACGAGCTTGAATGCTAAAATTGGTGTGAGGAGGAGGGGGAGGAGGTGTCCTTTTATAAAGGAGGAGAGGGGCACCTTAGGAATACCTCAAAATATTATTATTTATTAATGTCAAAATCGGTTTATAATGGTTCCAAAGGGTCTTATTTCGAAGCTAAAGTAGGGATGGGTCGAAATCCTATCAACCAATACGATTTAGACAAGTTTAGGGTATTATTTTAACCTTATCAATTAGATTTAACTCTAAGTTAAATAATTTAACTTTTACCGTGTCTTTTTGTTTTCTTTCACTATATGGTTAATACACTTACTATAACATGCCAAACGAACCCCAAATTGTTTATTATTAATATATATATCCTTATATAAGTCATTTGGCCGAACCTTAGATTTTTAGGAATAAAATAACAATTAATAATATAATATTTGATTTAAAAACTATTTTGTGTCAATTTTGACACTATTTGATATATGATTTTTGTGAAAGTCATAACAGAATTATATGTTCGAACCAAGTTGATTAAATCAACACTAATATATCATAGTAACCTATAAAATTAGTTTAATTCATAAGAAGTCTCAAATTATATTCATTTGAGCATTTATAACATCAATTATGTTAATATTTCCTTAAAAGGGTAATTACTGCATCATCGTTGTGTCATAAATAAATTAATTTATTTAAAGTCTAAAAATTATAAATAAAATATCATTATGTAGGAAATATTTTTAGATTTCTAATGAATATTTATAGTAGAATTTATCTTATGTATAACCCCATATTAAAAATGTTTTAGTTATTAAACTTTGATTTTAACTATTTTAACTATTCATTAAATAAAATAATATTAAATGTCATTATCTAATCCAAGTGGACCTAAATGGTCATATTATATTCATAAGGTTGTTTTTGGTCGAATTACACTTATCCAATAGAATTAGTACATGTGTTAGGGTAATAGTAATATCATATTTACCCTTAGTTACCCTATTTACTATTAACTGTGGTAAAAAAAGTAAAAAGTTACTATTCACCAAAAATTATTTTCATCTTATTGAACCACATTTTAGTCCTTGATATTAACCGTGTCTGTCGGATTTTCGAAATTCCATTCACAAAAGCGGTAAAATTATGTTTTATTCAAAATTCAGTTTTTAACCTACCACTTAGTGGTTTCACTATTCATCAAAAATTGAAAGTTTTCAGAAAAATGCCAAAATTTCATCCTAAGCTATATTTCATATTCCGAATTCAAAAATGAAGTATATTTTACCAAATTCATAAAATAGAAATTTCATTAATTAATTTTATAATTAAATCCCATTGTTAAAACAAATAGTGTGTTTTTAAGAAACAATATCTATCAAAAGATTGACACTTGATTATGTCTGGTTTAAATGTGAAATTACATCCAATGACCAACATTGTATTAAATTGTAAAAATATATTCTAAATATACTTTGAAACAAATCAAATTAATAATTTATCACTATTAATTATTTTGATTAAAAAAGATGTTTTTAATTATAATTTAGTAATTTTCACTATTCATCAGAATATGAAAGTTATCCGAAAAGTACCAAAATTTCACCTTAGGCTAAATTCGATACTCCGAATCCAAAAATGAAGTCCATTTTGAGAGCTAAAATTTCTAAAATTTAAAAAGTGGTTATTACTATTCATAACGGCTAGTTTTAATAATATTTTAATAGCATATCGTTGTTTAGTGAAACTCGGTATTGCGTACGACGCAAGCTATCGAGGAAGGTCGCGATTGCGTGTAATGCAAGGCAAGTCAAGGATGCGAGTTGTGCAAACTCCTTTTGGTGTAGCGTACAACACAAGACATTAATAAAATTAAAAAGAATATTTTTCTTAAAATCTCGGGCTGTTACATTCTACCCCCCTTAAAATGAATTTCGCCCTCGAAATTCGTCGGGGTTATAAATGGTTTACTATTCGAAAGTTTATTTAATAGAAACCCACATCGTAAAAAGGAATATCAAAACCAATCAAAAGTATGAAATGCAACGGTTACCCAAATAAACTAATCACTGGGTTTCCACATAGGTGAAAATCTGGATATGGAAGATAAGTCTAACCATCATGTTCTGATGGAGAGTGGTAGAGAACATGGCTATGGAAAAGCCAGTAATCACAATGCCATAAATTTGTGACGAACTAAGGTACCATCTGGTTCATCAGATATAAGATCACTAGGACAACATTTTTGGTTTTCAAGATCTTTTCCCTAAAGGTAAAGAATTTTAATTAGAATAAATACTTACTTTATGTTGGTACAACCTCACTGTTGTTCGTGCCTTTAACAATTTCCACTTCATCTCTTAAATAAATGAAGTTGAATTTGTTATTCGTGAAGTGTTAGCAGATCATGTGATAGAATGACGGGTCATTCCATCTGTCTCAAAAGGTTAGCAAAATTTATATTCATACGTCGATCTATAGTGAGATTAATCATATATGGTTCCTAAAATGGACTTGTACTTTATATATCATACTGCTTAATATAATAAAACTAGTTTCTACTAAATAGGGACTTCCTGTAGGCCAGTGGTAGGCGATAAAGGCCAGTCGCACTTCGGTTGTGGGTTCGATTCCTACGACCTTGTCTGACGTGATGGGCTGTCGCCCGTCCTGGAGGTTGTCCCTTTTTCTAAAACTATATTTCTATAACATCCCATCAATAATATCAAAAAAAAATTTATCATTAAACAGTACTAACTTATGTCTAACATAATCCATTCCAATCTTTAGGCTTATCCATAATACTGCAGTCCACTCTCATAACATAGTGAAAACAATTACCAGAGATTTAATACCATCGTTGATCCCCATATATCATAAGATATGTTTTGTTGGTCACATTCCAAACATTCAAAGTCCTTAATCATGTATTCTCTAGAAAACCTTAGTGAAAACATGAATGCAGTTAAAATTTAACACTTTCCACATACCGAAATCCTCAAAATTCTATATACTCAAACAATGATATCACTTAGTCCTTATATCAATCATGAGCTCATGAATACTATTAAACATTTCATTTTCTCGTTTCCCTTCATTATGTGCATATCATCTTATTTCCAAAAAAATATCTCAATCACTTTGAATACCACATCAATAAATATTGCAATACTCAATGATACAACATTATTTTGGAATCCCATTACATAAACACTTAATCATTCCACCACATCGTTGTCATATTCAACATTGCCAATAGTGATCGCATGTGACTTCCCTTTGTCCTTTTCCTTCAGTGGTTGCTCATGTTGATCATCACTAACCCTTGGATTAGGGCATTTATTAGAATAATTCCCCATTTCCTTGCACTTGAAGCATTGACGTGTTGGTGGTGAGTTCTCTGCAGTGTTTGCTTTATTCACATCATTAGAAACCCTTTTTCCATTACTTCGACACTCAGCTGCTCGATGACCTTCTTTTCCACGCTTAAAACATTTTCTAGTCCCTTTATGACAATCTCCACCATGCTTCTTTCCACACATTGTTCATAAGGAAACATTCATCTTCTTTTGACCATTATTCTGAGATTTCTCCATGAACTCCATCTTTCGTTTCTTGTCAAAACCATGAGATTGATATGTAACACCGACTTCCATTTCAACCTTGATAGCACAACGCACAATTTATTCATAGCTACTAATGTCTCTTATAGCTAATGCCCTTCGAAGACTTGGTTTTAAGCCACTAAAAATCGATCAAATTTACTTTCAGGTTGGATGATAATGCCAGATGCATACCTTGCAAGTCTTGTAAAATTCGCTTCGTATATACCAACAGATTCATCATCCTTTTGCTTTAGTTCAAGAAACTCCTTCTCCATCTTTGTTCGAAGAATACTAGGGAAGTACTTACAGAAAAACAAGTTCTTGAACTCGTCCCATTCCATGGACTCAATTTCATCTCTTTGCCTCGTATTCTTGATAAGATTCCACCATTGATCAGCTTCACCTTCCAAACGATATACTGCTAAGATGAATTTATCATGTTCAGAACATTGAAGAACTGAAGATATCTTTTCAGTGGTACTGATCCATTGTTCAGCAACAAGTGGATCAGAAGACCCACTGAAAGAAGGTGGATGTTGCCTCATGAAGGACTCAATAGAATATTGTTCCCTTATCTGCTCATTTGGAAGTCCAGAATGATTCATAGCTTGTGTAAGTATAACAATAAGATTTTTCACTCCATCTCCCATAACATTTGTTTGTTCAGGAGGAAAATCATTGCATTGTCCATTGCATTGATCAACACGGTTCCTTCGGGTTCCAGCCATCGTCTAAAACCCAAAAAGAATAGCGTGAGAGGAAAAAATCATGCTAGGGAAAACAACGTAATAAAGGGGGAGTACCTTCAATATCTAACATCTTAGGTTTAATTCTATGATCGTTAGCGTAATTCTAGTACTATAACCTATACGTATACTTAACCTTAGGGACATCCCTAGACATACCGTAGAAATATCTCTAGGGATCTCACTAACGTTTTCGCATCCTAGTTTCCAAAGGTTGACTAAACCTTTCCTCTGATACCAACTGTAGAGACCCGAAGCTTAACGTACATGGACATTACATTACTTTTTCGGAATACTTAGTACATAACAAAAACACACACACAAGGACCGTAAAAGTTTAGTGTCTTTGGAAACTCGGAACGTAATCTTCTAATCGTGGTGAATGATCGTCAATATCTCCCATAAAGATCTTCCATTTTTTTTACCTAAAACCTTTCTTTATATCCTGTGGAAAAGAAAACATAAAAGGGTGACCTCAAATGCTCAGTATGGGTAAATAAAAGAAATATCAATCACATCATATACATAAGCACATAACTTTTTGGAAATCTTAACCTGCAAAAGAGATCATAATTTCATAACATGGGGTAAATCATGGAAGTGAAATGTAATCACAATAATCATAACTTAAAACATGAAACTTTGTGTCATTCACACATAATCATAGAGAATCATTTCTTGTTAGTCAAAACTCATTGACAAGACTATCTTAGTCGACAAAGTCCCTTTCTGAATCGAGTAACCCTCGTTTCAGTCCTGTTTAACTGAACCGGTATAACCTACCGTTCCAGCCCTGTCTATCTCATGAGATATAAAATCTTTACCCAATGCATTGGAGGGAGATATAGGTCCCACCCATCTCATAATGATACCATTCTTATGTGTGCCACAAAATCATAAATCATACATCATTGCATAACCCATGTAATAAAAATGGGATTCTTAAACAACATGACATCATAAAACAATTCATATAAGATAAAGGAATTCATAAAAATATTTCCATCACAACATAATCAAATCCATGTAATAATAGGGATAGAAACAGAACCCTTTATTATCTTATATTGAAAATAATTTTGATAAAACACTTGAAATCCATTCTTGTGGAAAATATACTTTCTACTTCAAAAACATTTTCCTTTCTTAACATGTCTTACAATTTAAAACTAAAAGAAGTTGATTAAAAATAAACATGAAAACTTGTAAAGGAAGATTCTTGGAAATAATGTTTTAAAAATCCATTCATGCCGTATAAGTTAAAAAAACATTATTCTCGTACTTTTTTTGGAAAAGTCAAAAAAGTACCTCGTACGAAAAACGAAAAAAGATTCCTTTCATATCTTTTACTAAAAACTCATCGAAGGGTAAAATTGGATTTAAAAAACTGTAGGTGGATGGAAATAATATTACATATTGATGAAACATGGATGTGGATGATAAAATACACCCCAGTAAATACTTACGAATAAACAATCTCGGATAAAAATGAGATTCTGATATTTCCCTTACCTTAGGTATGATTTGCTTTGTACGTGTATGAAGCTCTTGTATAATGGTTTAAATAATGTTATTGACTTATTACAGAATCATATTCATTGTTATGATATCATATATGGTTCACTTATGACATTATATTACCCGTTCTTTTGTAAATTCCATGTTAAAGAAGCGTTTTGGGTAAAATCGTTTCTTTTATCGTAGGTGTTTTGACTTGTTGTTCTTGACATTATTATTACTTATATCATGATTTACATACTTCCAGAATATAAAATATAATTTATATATCATATATATTCAGTATATATATATATAATAGATAGATAAATGAAATGAAAAACACTGTTCATGGAGACGGTAGTCCGTACGTACGCATGAACGCTGTTTTCCTTTCCTTATTGTCTTGAATTGAAGTAAGTAGATGACATACATAGATATATATATACATAAATCCAGTAGCTTTATAATTTCATATATTTCATTATTATTTCTTATATATACTTTATAATCATTCTTAAATGGTTAACATGGAGAATGAATCTCATCTCGTCGTGGAGACGGTATTCCGTACGTACGCACAAGCGATGATATCGTTCCCATTGTCGTGGAATTGTGTTGAAGTGTATGTATACTATTTCAGTATCAATATCACTTTATAATAATCATATATAGTTACTCATTACACCTTTATACCCATCCAATTAAGGTGGTGGAGGAAAATAGATTACACCACGGCGTGGAGACGGTATTCCGTACGTACGCACGCGCGGTGATTTCATTTTTCCGTAGGATGGATAGATGGTGAAATAGGGTTGTTTCATACTTATAATAACAAATCAGTATATGATTGATACTGATGTTATTACTTCATAATGAAACAACCTATGAAGAATAAGTGGAAGAAGAAATAAAGTTGAAAGAATCGGTAACGGAAATTACCACTTCTTTGAAGCGCCTCTTTGAGATATCCTTTTAGGGAACTAAAATTGGTCTTTGAGGAAGACCAGAACCTCTAGGATGTTTCTAGGGAAGTGGAGAAGAGATTTTGGCAGGGGTTTCCCGAGCTTTAATGCTCAAATTGGTGTGAGGAGGAGGGGGAGGAGGTGTCCTTTTATAAGGGAGGAGAGGGGCACCTTAGGAATACCTCAAAATATTATTATTTATTAATGTCAAAATCGGTTTATAATGGTTCCAAAGGGTCTTATTTCGAAGCTAAAGTGGGGATGGGTCGAAATAATATCAACCAATAGGATTTAGACAAGTTTAGGTTATTATTTTAACCTTATCAATTAGATTTAACTCTAAGTTAAATAATTTAACTTTTACCGTGTCTTTTTGTTTTCTTTCACTATATGGTTAATAAACTTACTATAACATGCCAAACGAACCCCAAATTGTTTATTATTAATATATATATCCTTATCTAAGTCATTTGGCCGAACATTATATTTTTAGGAATAAAATAACAATTAATAATATAATATTTGATTTAAAAACTATTTTGTGTCAATTTTGACACTATTTGATATATGATTTTTGTGAAAGTCATAACAGAATTATATGTTCGAACCAAGTTGATTAAATCAACACTAATATATCATAGTAACCTATAAAATTAGTTTAATTCATAAGAAGTCTCAAATTATATTCATTTGAGCATTTATAACATTAATTATGTTAATATTTCCTTAAAAGGGTAATTACTGCATCATCGTTGTGTCATAAATAAATTAATTTATTTAAAGTCTAAAAATTATAAATAAAATATCATTATGTAGGAAATATTTTTAGATTTCTAATGAATATTTATAGTAGAATTTATCTTATGTATAACCCCATATTAAAAATGTTTTAGTTATTAAACTTTGATTTTAACTATTTTAACTATTCATTAAATAAAATAATATTAAATGTCATTATCTAATCCAAGTGGACCTAAATGGTCATATTATATTCATAAGGTTGTTTTTGGTCGAATTACACTTATCCAATAGAATTAGTACATGTGTTAGGGTAATAGTAATATCATATTTACCCTTAGTTACCCTATTTACTATTAACTGTGGTAAAAAAAGTAAAAAGTTACTATTCACCAAAAATTATTTTCATCTCATTGAACCACATTTTAGTCCTTGATATTAACCGTGTCTGTCGGATTTTCGAAATTCCATTCACAAAAGCGGTAAAATTATGTTTTATTCAAAATTCAGTTTTTAACCTACCACTTAGTGGTTTCACTATTCATCAAAAATTGAAAGTTTTCAGAAAAATGCCAAAATTTCATCCTAATCTATATTTCATATTCCGAATTCAAAAATGAAGTATATTTTACCAAATTCATAAAATAGAAATTTCATTAATTAATTTTATAATTAAATCCCATTGTTAAAACAAATAGTGTGTTTTTAAGAAACAATATCTATCAAAAGATTGACACTTGATTATGTCTGGTTTAAATGTGAAATTACATCCAATGACCAACATTGTATTAAATTGTAAAAATATATTCTAAATATACTTTGAAACAAATCAAATTAATAATTTATCACTATTAATTATTTTGATTAAAAAAGATGTTTTTAATTATAATTTAGTAATTTTCACTATTCATCAGAATATGAAAGTTATCCGAAAAGTACCAAAATTTCACCTTAGGCTAAATTCGATACTCCGAATCCAAAAATGAAGTCCATTTTGAGAGCTAAAATTTCTAAAATTTAAAAAGTGGTTATTACTATTCATAACGGCTAGTTTTAATAATATTTTAATAGCATATCGTTGTTTAGTGAAACTCGGTATTGCGTACGACGCAAGCTATCGAGGAAGGTCGCGATTGCGTGTAATGCAAGGCAAGTCAAGGATGCGAGTTGTGCAAACTCCTTTTGGTGTAGCGTACAACACAAGACATTAATAAAATTAAAAAGAATATTTTTCTTAAAATCTCGGGCTGTTACATTCTACCCCCCTTAAAATGAATTTCGCCCTCGAAATTCGTCGGGGTTATAAATGGTTTACTATTCGAAAGTTTATTTAATAGAAACCCACATCGTAAAAAGGAATATCAAAACCAATCAAAAGCATGAAATGCAACGGTTACCCAAATAAACTAATCACTGGGTTTCCACATAGGTGAAAATCTGGATATGGAAGATAAGTCTAACCATCATGTTCTGATGGAGAGTGGTAGAGAACATGGCTATGGAAAAGCCAGTAATCACAATGCCATAAATTTGTGACGAACTAAGGTACCATCTGGTTCATCAGATATAAGATCACTAGGACAACATTTTTGGTTTTCAAGATCTTTTCCCTAAAGGTAAAGAATTTTAATTAGAATAAATACTTACTTTATGTTGGTACAACCTCACTGTTGTTCGTGCCTTTAACAATTTCCACTTCATCTCTTAAATAAATGAAGTTGAATTTGTTATTCGTGAAGTGTTAGCAGATCATGTGATAGAATGACGGGTCATTCCATCTGTCTCAAAAGGTTAGAAAAATTTATATTCATACGTCGATCTATAGTGAGATTAATCATATATGGTTCCTAAAATGGACTTGTACTTTATATATCATACTGCTTAATATAATAAAACTAGTTTCTACTAAATAGGGACTTCCTGTAGGCCAGTGGTAGGCGATAAAGGCCAGTCGCACTTCGGTTGTGGGTTCGATTCCTACGACCTTGTCTGACGTGATGGGCTGTCGCCCGTCCTGGAGGTTGTCCCTTTTTCTAAAACTATATTTCTATAACATCCCATCAATAATATCAAAAAAAAATTTATCATTAAACAGTACTAACTTATGTCTAACATAATCCATTCCAATCTTTAGGCTTATCCATAATACTGCAGTCCACTCTCATAACATAGTGAAAACAATTACCAGAGATTTAATACCATCGTTGATCCCCATATATCATAAGATATGTATTGTTGGTCACATTCCAAACATTCAAAGTCCTTAATCATGTATTCTCTAGAAAACCTTAGTGAAAACATGAATGCAGTTAAAATTTAACACTTTCCACATACCGAAATCCTCAAAATTCTATATACTCAAACAATGATATCACTTAGTCCTTATATCAATCATGAGCTCATGAATACTATTAAACATTTCATTTTCTCGTTTCCCTTCATTATGTGCATATCATCTTATTTCCAAAAAAATATCTCAATCACTTTGAATACCACATCAATAAATATTGCAATACTCAATGATACAACATTATTTTGGAATCCCATTACATAAACACTTAATCATTCCACCACATCGTTGTCATATTCAACATTGCCAATAGTGATCGCATGTGACTTCCCTTTGTCCTTTTCCTTCAGTGGTTGCTCATGTTGATCATCACTAACCCTTGGATTAGGGCATTTATTAGAATAATTCCCCATTTCCTTGCACTTGAAGCATTGACGTGTTGGTGGTGAGTTCTCTGCAGTGTTTGCTTTATTCACATCATTAGAAACCCTTTTTCCATTACTTCGACACTCAGCTGCTCGATGACCTTCTTTTCCACGCTTAAAACATTTTCTAGTCCCTTTATGACAATCTCCACCATGCTTCTTTCCACACATTGTGCATAAGGAAACATTCATCTTCTTTTGACCATTATTCTGAGATTTCTCCATGAACTCCATCTTTCGTTTCTTGTCAAAACCATGAGATTGATATGTAACACCGACTTCCATTTCAACCTTGATAGCACAACGCACAATTTATTCATAGCTACTAATGTCTCTTATAGCTAATGCCCTTCGACGACTTGGTTTTAAGCCACTAAAAAATCGATCAAATTTACTTTCAGGTTGGATGATAATGCCAGATGCATACCTTGCAAGTCTTGTAAAATTCGCTTCGTATATACCAACAGATTCATCATCCTTTTGCTTTAGTTCAAGAAACTCCTTCTCCATCTTTGTTCGAAGAATACTAGGGAAGTACTTACAGAAAAACAAGTTCTTGAACTCGTCCCATTCCATGGACTCAATTTCATCTCTTTGCCTCGTATTCTTGATAAGATTCCACCATTGATCAGCTTCACCTTCCAAACGATATACTGCTAAGATGAATTTATCATGTTCAGAACATTGAAGAACTGAAGATATCTTTTCAGTGGTACTGATCCATTGTTCAGCAACAAGTGGATCAGAAGACCCACTGAAAGAAGGTGGATGTTGCCTCATGAAGGACTCAATAGAATATTGTTCCCTTATCTGCTCATTTGGAAGTCCAGAATGATTCATAGCTTGTGTAAGTATAACAATAAGATTTTTCACTCCATCTCCCATAACATTTGTTTGTTCAGGAGGAAAATCATTGCATTGTCCATTTCATTGATCAACACGGTTCCTTCGGGTTCCAGCCATCGTCTAAAACCCAAAAAGAATAGCGTGAGAGGAAAAAATCATGCTAGGGAAAACAACGTAATAAAGGGGGAGTACCTTCAATATCTAACATCTTAGGTTTAATTCTATGATCGTTAGCGTAATTCTAGTACTATAACCTATACGTATACTTAACCTTAGGGACATCCCTAGACATACCGTAGAAATATCTCTAGGGATCTCACTAACGTTTTCGCATCCTAGTTTCCAAAGGTTGACTAAACCTTTCCTCTGATACCAACTGTAGAGACCCGAAGCTTAACGTACATGGACATTACATTACTTTTTCGGAATACTTAGTACATAACAAAAACACACACACAAGGACCGTAAAAGTTTAGTGTCTTTGGAAACTCGGAACGTAATCTTCTAATCGTGGTGAATGATCATCAATATCTCCCATAAAGATCTTCCATTTTTTTTACCTAAAACCTTTCTTTATATCCTGTGGAAAAGAAAACATAAAAGGGTGACCTCAAATGCTCAGTATGGGTAAATAAAAGAAATATCAATCACATCATATACATAAGCACATAACTTTTTGGAAATCTTAACCTGCAAAAGAGATCATAATTTCATAACATGGGGTAAATCATGGAAGTGAAATGTAATCACAATAATCATAACTTAAAACATGAAACTTTGTGTCATTCACACATAATCATAGAGAATCATTTCTTGTTAGTCAAAACTCATTGACAAGACTATCTTAGTCGACAAAGTCCCTTTCTGAATCGAGTAACCCTCGTTTCAGTCCTGTTTAACTGAACCGGTATAACCTACCGTTCCAGCCCTGTCTATCTCATGAGATATAAAATCTTTACCCAATGCATTGGAGGGAGATATAGGTCCCACCCATCTCATAATGATACCATTCTTATGTGTGCCACAAAATCATAAATCATACATCATTGCATAACCCATGTAATAAAAATGGGATTCTTAAACAACATGACATCATAAAACAATTCATATAAGATAAAGGAATTCATAAAAATATTTCCATCACAACATAATCAAATCCATGTAATAATAGGGATAGAAACAGAACCCTTTATTATCTTATATTGAAAATAATTTTGATAAAACACTTGAAATCCATTCTTGTGGAAAATATACTTTCTACTTCAAAAACATTTTCCTTTCTTAACATGTCTTACAATTTAAAACTAAAAGAAGTTGATTAAAAATAAACATGAAAACTTGTAAAGGAAGATTCTTGGAAATAATGTTTTAAAAATCCATTCATGCCGTATAAGTTAAAAAAACATTATTCTCGTACTTTTTTTGGAAAAGTCAAAAAAGTACCTCGTACGAAAAACGAAAAAAGATTCCTTTCATATCTTTTACTAAAAACTCATCGAAGGGTAAAATTGGATTTAAAAAACTGTAGGTGGATGGAAATAATATTACATATTGATGAAACATGGATGTGGATGATAAAATACACCCCAGTAAATACTTACGAATAAACAATCTCGGATAAAAATGAGATTCTGATATTTCCCTTACCTTAGGTATGATTTGCTTTGTACGTGTATGAAGCTCCTGTATAATGGTTTAAATAATGTTATTGACTTATTACAGAATCATATTCATTGTTATGATATCATATATGGTTCACTTATGACATTATATTACCCGTTCTTTTGTAAATTCCATGTTAAAGAAGCGTTTTGGGTAAAATCGTTTCTTTTATCGTAGGTGTTTTGACTTGTTGTTCTTGACATTATTATTACTTATATCATGATTTACATACTTCCAGAATATAAAATATAATTTATATATCATATATATTCAGTATATATATATATAATAGATAGATAAATGAAATGAAAAACACTGTTCATGGAGACGGTAGTCCGTACGTACGCATGAACGCTGTTTTCCTTTCCTTATTGTCTTGAATTGAAGTAAGTAGATGACATACATAGATATATATATACATAAATCCAGTAGCTTTATAATTTCATATATTTCATTATTATTTCTTATATATACTTTATAATCATTCTTAAATGGTTAACATGGAGAATGAATCTCATCTCGTCGTGGAGACGGTATTCCGTACGTACGCACAAGCGATGATATCGTTCCCATGGTCGTGGAATTGTGTTGAAGTGTATGTATACTATTTCAGTATCAATATCACTTTATAATAATCATATATAGTTACTCATTACACCTTTATACCCATCCAATTAAGGTGGTGGAGGAAAATAGATTACACCACGGCGTGGAGACGGTATTCCGTACGTACGCACGCGCGGTGATTTCATTTTTCCGTAGGATGGATAGATGGTGAAATAGGGTTGTTTCATACTTATAATAACATATCAGTATATGATTGATACTGATGTTATTACTTCATAATGAAACAACCTATGAAGAATAAGTGGAAGAAGAAATAAAGTTGAAAGAATCGGTAACGGAAATTACCACTTCTTTGAAGCGCCTCTTTGAGATATCCTTTTAGGGAACTAAAATTGGTCTTTGAGGAAGACCAGAACCTCTAGGATGTTTCTAGGGAAGTGGAGAAGAGATTTTGGCAGGGGTTGGCCGAGCTTTAATGCTCAAATTGGTGTGAGGAGGAGGGGGAGGAGGTGTCCTTTTATAAGGGAGGAGAGGGGCACCTTAGGAATACCTCAAAATATTATTATTTATTAATGTCAAAATCGGTTTATAATGGTTCCAAAGGGTCTTATTTCGAAGCTAAAGTGGGGATGGGTCTAAATAATATCAACCAATAGGATTTAGACAAGTTTAGGTTATTATTTTAACCTTATCAATTAGATTTAACTCTAAGTTAAATAATTTAACTTTTACCGTGTCTTTTTGTTTTCTTTCACTATATGGTTAATAAACTTACTATAACATGCCAAACGAACCCCAAATTGTTTATTATTAATATATATATCCTTATCTAAGTCATTTGGCCGAACATTATATTTTTAGGAATAAAATAACAATTAATAATATAATATTTGATTTAAAAACTTTTTTGTGTCAATTTTGACACTATTTGATATATGATTTTTGTGAAAGTCATAACAGAATTATATGTTCGAACCAAGTTGATTAAATCAACACTAATATATCATAGTAACCTATAAAATTATTGTAATTCATAAAAAGTCTCAAATTACATTCATTTGAGCATTTATAACATCAATTATGTTAATATTTCCTTAAAAGGGTAATTACTGCATCATCGTTGTGTCATAAATAAATTAATTTATTTAAAGTCTAAAAATTATAAATAAATTATCATTATGTAGGAAATATTTTTATATTTCTAATGAATATTTATATTAGAATTTATCTTATGTATAACCCCATATTAAAAATGTTTTAGTTATTAAACTTGGATTTTAACTATTTTAACTATTCATTAAATAAAATAATATTAAATGTCATAATCTAATCCAAGTGGACCTAAATGGTAATATTATATTCATAAGGTTGTTTTTAGTCGAATTACACTTATCCAATAGATTTAGTACTTGTGTTAGGGTAATAGTAATATCATATTTACCCTTAGTTACCCTATTTACTATTAACCGTGGTAAAAAAAGTAAAAAGTTACTATTCACCAAAAATTATTTTCATCTCATTGAACAACATTTGAGTCCTTGATATTAACCGTGTCTGTCGGATTTTCGAAATTCCATTCACAGAAGCGGTAAAATTTTGTTTTATGCAAAATTCAGTTTTTAACCTACCACTTAGTGGTTTCACTATTCATCAAAAATTGAAAGTTTTCAGAAAAATGAAAAAATTTCATCGTAAGCTATATTTCATATTCCGAATTCAAAAATGAAGTCTATTTTACCAAATTCATAACATAGAAATTGCATTAATTAATTTTATAATTAAATCCCACTGTTAAAACAAATAGTGTGTTTTTAAGAAACAATATCTATCAAAAGATTGACACTTGATTATGTCTGGTTTAAATGTGAAATTACATCCAATGACCAACATTGTATTAAATTTTAAAAATATATTCTAAATATACTTTAAAAAAACTCAAATTAATAATTTATCACTATTAATTATTTTTATTTAAAAAGTTGTTTTTAATTATAATTTAGTAATTTTCACTATTCATCAGAATATGAAAGTTATCCGAAAAGTACCAAAATTTCACCTTCGGCTAAATTCGATACTCCGAATCCAAAAATGAAGTCCATTTTGAGAGCTAAAATTTCTAAAATTTAAAAAGTGGTTATTACTATTCATAACGGCTAGTTTTAATAATATTTTAATAGCATATCGTTGTTTAGTGAAACTCGGTATTGCGTACGACGCAAGCTATCGAGGAAGGTCGCGATTGCGTGTAATGCAAGGCAAGTCAAGGATGCGTGTTGTGAAATCTCCTTTTGGTGTAGTGTACAACACAAGACATTAATAAAATTAGAAAGAATATTTTTCATAATATCTCGGGCTGTTACAATATTAGTTGACAAAGTTTCTTTCTGAATCGTGTTCAATTCTCGTTCCAGTCTTGTAACATTGAACCAGATTAACATACCATTCCAGCCATG
This sequence comes from Viscum album, assembly GCA_963277665.1. NCBI lineage: Eukaryota > Viridiplantae > Streptophyta > Magnoliopsida > Santalales > Viscaceae > Viscum > Viscum album. The sequence goes on along the minus strand of OY728147.1, from coordinate 2,132,583,176 downwards.
TCTATCACATTAGATATAAATCATTACCTAATGCATTGGAGGTAGATATAGGTCCCACCCATCACAAAATGAAATAATTCTTTCATGTTCCACAAAATAAACATGAATAATTCATCATAACCCGAAGAATAAAATGAGCTTCATAAACATCATCCCATCATTAAATAATCCATATAAAACAAATGGATATCCCTTCATCATAAGAAAAGTAAAACCATGTAAATCATAGAGACATTAATCATGAAACATACACATGTGAAATAATGTCATCATAGATGGAAAATGTTTTTGATAAAACAATTGAAATGAATTCTTTAGGAAAATATCCTTTATTCTTCAGATTCATTTTCTTTTCCGAAAATGCCATAAAATTTTAAAAGAAAAGGATTTTGTTGAAAATAGTCATGAAATCCTGTGGAGTATGCTACATGAAAATAAGGTGTTATGAAACCATAAAAATCTGTTCATTTTGTAGATCCAAAAAAACATTCTCCTCGTACTTTTAACAGAAAAGTCAAAAAGTACCATGTATGGTAAACAAAAGAACGTTTTATTCCTTAACACAAAGTAAAAGTCAAATAGGGGTAATAATGACTTTAAAAATACATGTAATATTATTATAAACTTTATGAAAAACATTTTATGTAAATGGATGAAATATATACCCCAGTAAATACTTATGTATAAGTAATCTCCGATAAAAACGTGATTGGAAACATTATCCCTTACCTTAGGTCTGATATGATTCATACGTATCTAAACCTAATTTATAATGATTTAAATAATGTCATTGACTTATTACATAATCATATTCATTATTATGATATCATATATGGTTCAATTATGACTTTATATTGTACATTATTTTGTAAATTCCATGTTAAAGTAGGGTTTTGGGTAAAATCTTTTTATTTATCCTACATGTTTGGACTTGTTTTTTTTTGATATTATTATTACTTATATCATGTTTTAATTGCATCCATAGTTTAAATAATGATTTATATATCATATATATTCATTATATATATATATAATAGATATATAAATGAAATGAGATACATCGTTCATTGAGACGGTAGGCCGTACGTATGAAAGAAAGTTGTTTTCCTTTCCTTATTTACTTGAATTGAAGTACGTATATGCCATATATATATACATAAATACAGTATCTTTATCATGTCATATATTTCATTATGATTCATTATATATAATTTATAATCATTCTTTAATTGTTAACATGGAGAGTGAATCTCATCGTGTCGTGGAGACTGTAATCCGTACGTACGCACATGTGATGATATCATTCCCATAATTATTGAATTGAATTGGATTGAATTGTATAATATCTTAGAAACATTATGATGATATAATAACTATATATAGTTATTATTTACATCATTATATCCATCCATGTAAGGTGGTGGTGGAAAAACAAATTACATCACGGCGTGGAGACAGTATTCTGTACGTACTCACACGCGGTGATTCCGTTTTTCATAGGATGGATATAAGGTGAAATATGATTGTTTCATATTTATAATAAAATATCACTATATTAGTGATACTGGTTTTTTTACTTCATAATGAAACAACTAATGAAGAGGGCGTGGAAGAAGAAATAAATTTGAAAGAATCAGTAACGGATATTACCTCTTCTTTGACATGCCTATTTGAAACCTCCTCTTAGGAAATAAAATTTGTCTTTGAAGAAGGCCAAGACCTCTATAATGTTTCTAGATAAGTTGATAAGGGATATGTTCAAGGTTTGGACAATCTTGAAAGCTCAAAATTGTATAAAGTGAAGAGGGAGGAGGTTCCCTTTTATAAGGGAGGAGAGTGGCACATTAGAAAAAACATAAAATATTATTTTATAATAAAGTCATATTCGGTTTATAATGGCTCAAAATTGCTTAATTTTAAAGTTAAAGTGGGTAAGGGTCTAAATACTATATACCAATAGGTTTTAAACAAGATTAGGTCACTATTTTAACCTTATCATTTAGATTTAACTATAAGTTAAATAATTCAACTTTTTATGTCTGTTATTTTTTTATAGTATATGGTTAGTAAACATACTATAAAGTTCCAATTGAACCCAAATTGGTTCATTATTGTCATGTATATTATTATATAAGTATTTTTGCCAATCATATATTTTTATGAATAAAGGTCAATTAATAATATAATATTTGTTTTAAAAAATATTTTATGTCAATTTTGAAACTATTTGGTAATTGATTTTGGTAAAAATCATAATAGATTTATTAGTTAGAAAAAGGTTAATTAAATAAATACTAATATATCCTATTAACCTAAAAAATTTGTGTAATTTATTAAAAGTCTCAAATTACAATTATTTGGGTATTTATAACATCAATTATGTAAATATTTCATTAATAAACTAATTACTGCATCATCATTGTGTCATTAATAACATACATTATATAATGTCTAAAAATTATAAATAAAATATCATTATGTATGATTTTTTTATATTTCTAATGAATATATATAGTATAATTTATCTTATGTATAACAATATATTTAAAATGTATTCGTTATTAAACATTGATTTTAACAATTTTTACTTTTCTTTAAATAAAATAATAATAAATGTCCTAATCTAATCCACATGAAACCTAACTGATAATATTTTCTTTCTATGGATGTTTTTTGGTCGAATTAAACTTATCCAACGAAATTAGGACATGTTTTTACGTAATAAAAATATCATTTTTATCCTTAATTTATCTATTTACAATTAACTATGGTAAATAAAAGTAAAAAGTTACTATTCAACACAAAAATATTTTTATCTTATTGAACCACATTTTACTCCTTGATATTAACTGTGTCTCTCAGATTTTCAAAATTCCACTCACAGAAGCGGTGAAATTATGTTTTATGTAAATTTTCAAATTCTCCTAGGAGGTGGGTAAAAGACGGTGAAATGTTCCATAAAATTTTATATATATCTAAAATTATTATAAAATGACTCCAATTAATTACATTGAACTCATATAGGTATTATGTATCATGTTTAACCTAAAATAAATTTAAATGAAATAAATAATTATTTAAATAAAAAGTCGGTTTTTAAATAGTAACCCACTGTTTTCACTATTCATCAGAAATTTAATGATTTCAGAAAAATAAAAAAAATTAACTCTGGGTTAATTTCAATATTACGAATCCAAAAATGAAGTCCATTTTGAATGATAAAATAAATTATATTTTTTAAAAGTGGGTATTTATATTCACAACGGCTAGTTCATAATAATATTAAAATAATATCTCATTTATTGAAACTCGGAATGGCATACTACACAACCTATCGAGGAAGGTCTTGAATGCATGTAATGAAAGCCATGTCAGGGCTACCTTTAGTTAAAGATGTGTTTGGTGTTGCGTATAAGAGAATCAAAACTTATTTCATTAATACATAAAAAAAACTATAATTAATGTTTCGTATAATAATTTCTACAAAACGAACTTGAAATTGTGTGTAAGACGAGCTAAGAATAGTTTTGCGTTTACTGCAAGCTAATACGATGTTTTGTATAGTACAAGCTAATCTTCGTGTAGTGTTCAATAGAATACATCATAGAAATTAAAAATAATATATCTCATAAAATATAAGGGTGTTACAAGAAGATATTGATTTAATAAGTTATTCGGATGTTGATTTTTCTGGTCGCAATATAGATAAAAAGAACACCTCTGGAACATGTCACATTTTACGCAAGTCTCTACAATCATGGTGTAGTATGAAATAGAATTATGTTGAATTGTCTACTGCTGAAGCTGAATATATAGTTGCTCATAGTTGTTGTGCTCAAATTCTGTGGATGAGAAACACTTTACTAGACTATGGATATCAATTCAAACATGTCTCTATAATGTGTTATAATAAAAATTATACAAACGTCTATAAAATTCCAATATATCATTCTCGGTGAAAGAACATTGATATGAGACATCACTTCTTGGGAGATCATTATCAAAGAGGTGATATCACTCGTGAATTCATTGGTACTGAACACCAATTTGCTGATATGTTCACAATGAATTTGAATTCTAAGAGGTTAAATTACATCAATCCTTAGTTAGGTATGATAAACTATTGGTTTAAGAACCTTGCTGTTAGAAGCCTCACCATTAAGAACCTCAATGAAATGAACCTCACCATTAAGAAACTCATCATTTGGAACCTCACCTTTAGGAACATCACCATTAAGAACCTCACCGTTAGATACCTCACTATTAGGAATCTCACTGATAGGAACCTCACCATTAGGTACCTCAATATTTGGAACCTCAACATTAGGAACATCATTAATTGGAACCTCACCATTAGGAATATCAGAGATAAGAACCTCACCATTATGAACCTCATTGTTAGAAACCTCAAAGTTCGACCTTAATGTTAGGAACCAATGAAATAGAAACCTCACCATTGGTCTTCACTGTTAGAGAAATATTCATTGGACCTCACCATTAGAGTCATCTCTATTAGGAACCTCACTGAAACTCACCATTGTTACCTTACAGATAGTCAATGTTTTCAGGACTTCTGTTTTCTCTATAGGAAGTTGAAACGTTTTCAGTTTTACTTATTTCTTTTACTTGATTTTCTTTTCAATCCCTAAATGATAAAATTAAAAGATCATACCACATTTCGATCAACCTCATACTCTCTGCCGAATCTCTTTTCTTCCTAACCTCTGAACCAAACACTCCTCTGAAACCTTCGAATTGCTTTAGATCAGATGGCAAGAGTGATGAGATCGTTGGTCTATGAAAAAGGGGATGTGCCAAATCCAAAGATACCTCAATCTTAGTCATGTAGTGGAAGTAATAAAATAAAGATGCCAATCAACCCTCATATTTCAAAGAGGGAAATTGTGGTTGAAAAAGAGTTCAATTTTGAATGGTTGTTGATGAGTAGATCTTTAGTGCTGAAGGGACCTGATGCTCAAGGCTGGGTTGAATGCTTTAAAAACAAAAATGGACCTGATTTTCCAATGCTAGTTAAGATGTTTTATGATTTTTTTAAATTAAAAGAGACTGATAATGAGAAAAAATGTCTTCATGGGTATATGAAGTAGCTGTAATATTCTTTTATTCTTAGTGGTTTGTGTGTCTGAGGGTAACAAATTAAGGGATTTATGACTACTACTCAAGAGTGGTGCCTCCCACGACAGATTTCTTCTATTATGAAGAATTCTTAACCAAACTGACATGGTGTGGGATCCCTAGTAATGTCATTTCTACTGAGATGGAAGGAGAATACAATCTTCTATATTTTTTTGTTCAGCATGTCATGAGTCCCAAGAGAGGGGAATTTGCTACATTGATATTTTAGGATGTATTTCATTGTATATATTGAAGCATAGATAGAAGATAAATATATGTAGGCGTCTTCTGATTCAATTAGAGGATATGAAAAATCCCAGTTTAAAATACAATTCCTTATTTCATGCTAGTTTGACATCCTTTATGTTGAATGTGAAAAGAGTTTCTAGAGAAATGTAATAAAAAACTATTATCGTTGACAATTTATTCATTACAAAGGTAATTTTCTAGTTGATAAAGATAAAATAGGAGCCCTGGAAAAGAATATGGGTATATTATGAGAATAATTTATATGGGTAATTAAACCATGTAACTTATCCTACTAGGACTAAGGATAAGAGAGATCCTCATCTAATGTCAGGTGATGTAGTGCCTACATATTCAGATGATGAAGAAGAAGATGGTATTGATATACCTAAAAGAGAGGATTCTCTTATAGATTATAGAACTAATCCAGACCATCCCTCTAATCCTCATTTTAATACTGTATCCATTGGTGAGCCTATCACACCAAAGAGATTTCCTATAAGGGAGATTGTTCTAAGGGAAAGTGATAATGAAGAGACCAATGAATAATAAGCAGAAGAAAATGTCTTATGAGACATTAGAGAGACCTCATAAGAGGATGAGGACAGTAAACATTTTCCTGATTACTTTGAGATAGCTGCTGATGTACGTGAAGTATAATGTCTTAGTCTCAGTACCTTGAATGGGAATACAGAAATGGTTGATGGTGTAGATGAAGAAGTAATTGATTCAGTTGATGTTGGAATTGCTTTGGATGTAATTGATGATTCAGTAGAAGAAGTAGAAGTGGACCCTCATGTTGATGATGTTTCTAAAGGAGTTATGACAGATTGGGATATGGTTGATCAGGATAATTCTCTATGTGAGGGTGAGAAACTTATTGCCAAATGTTCAGTTGTTGTAGCTCGTGGAATAGAAGATTGGTCAAAAATCCCTGGATTTGTGGTATTTGGCTTAGATTATGGAGAATCTTATGATTACCATGAAATCTGAAGTCCTCCCATTCTTACTATTTCAGAATCCACTATTTGTGTAGCCATTTGTTCTTTTGACTCTTGAATGTGTGAACAAGGATCATTGTGAATCGAAGAAATCAGTTCTGAAGAGACACATTGATGAGAGATTTCATGCGATAGAGAGGGATATGGCCCAAAATCAAGAAGTTTCCTCTTCTAATGTGGAATAGAAATTTTATGCCTCTCACTCAATCCTTGTAGAGAAGTTAAAGGACTATCAGAAGAAGATAAAAACCATGGAAGATTATATGGAATCTATGGAGCAGTCTATTGCTAGACTATAATCCTACATGATTTCAAGGGTTCAGGTGGACAAAGATCATTGATATATTAAATGTGTGATTTAGAAAATGGTCTTTGTGTTTGATAACATTAGAATGTCAATGGAGACATACGTGGGTGGCCAAGATGATGATGTGAATAGATATATCATTGGGTGGACTTAATCATTTAAGGAGGTAGTAGATTTCACTATGGAACCTTTGTGTGCATCTACATTATCTTCATCCTCTCCTCCAGTTGATCTAGAAGCCTTTATGATGGTTGTTAGAGAATATGTTTAGATGTTATCTAGTACCATTACCTTAGATCTTCAATATAAGACTCAGGTTACTTCCACTACCAGAGAAATTCATAATTATGTGGGAAATTATCAATGGGAAGTTTCTAAAAATAAGAAGGTCATCATAAAATAGTTGATTTCTACTAAAAAAGGGTATACACTAGGCATTAGATGAATTGTCACTTAAATTTGATGGTGGAGAACCTGATTATACCAACTATCACTCAAGACATTAAAGATCATTTTAGCAGGATTAGAGAGTTGACTCTTGATTTGGAGAAATTTATCGAGAATAAGGATGATTTTATTTCATCCATGGTGAGATGAGGACGTATTATTATGGATTTTAGGAATCATTGATTTCCCTTCATCCATGTGAACTGCACTCCCATAATTATTCCTCCAGCCTTTCCATATACCTTAGGTGCCTTAGGATATTCTAGTGTGGCCCTAATGATGACTCCTGCACAAGCCATCAGAATCTTGACCCCCACCATTCCTCAAAGATCTACTCGTTGTAGGTCTAATAATGCTTTGGTTGAAGATACTCCTACCATGTTGACTACCATCCCAAGGCCTATCCCTCTATCTTAAAAACCTACTTCCTCGACATCAAAGGAAAACACTCCTTTGAAAATATCTCATGTTGATCGAATGTGGGATGTCTTAGATGATAGGGGACTTTGTAACATTTTTTTTATATTGTACATTTGATTCATTACTGGAAAATCCTTTTTTATTTCATTTTATCCTTATGACATTTTTTAATCAAAAAGGGGGCTAAATATTTATGCTTGATTCTCAAAGATACCCATAGGGGGAGAAACAAGCCAAATTTATGATTTCAGATCCCTAATCATAAAGGAGGAGACATTTCTATTAGTTGACTGAACTCTGTCCATATATATACTCTCTATATTTTCCTAAAATAATTGTGGTTCGAATGTTCTTATAAACTCCTCTTAGGATATTTAAAAATTTGCTAAACCCTAATTCAGAAAATACTAACACGATTTGTTATTATCATAAAGGTGGAGATAGATGGACTCACCTATTTTTATAATAAAAAATCATGTTTCGATAATCCCAAATCTTGTTTTCTCTATGTGATAATTTTGTTTCTCTTACAAGATAATAATCATAGAAACGCAGGCCTTTTATTACATGACTATTGCATAATTTTAATGATAAAAAACATAATATTATTACACATAGAGGATCAAAATGCTTAGTGTCTTGGGAAAACTAGAACCCTAATTAACAAATACAACATCAAGAGTAATCATTTGTTTAATTTCTTCTTCTCTAGCTTCTTATTAGTACGTGTCCTCTCCATAGTACATGTAGCCACCTGAGGATATAAATCAAAAGGGGTGAGATAAAATCCTAGTAAGAGGATATATAAGAACAATATAGCATGGTGTGAGCATAATCATAACATGGGAAATGATCATGAACATGTGAGGAAGCATAAATATTAGACTAGAAATATGGAAATTCATAAAAATGAAACATAATGTCTTAGTGGTTAAATACCGTACATATTTGTGAACCAATATATAATCTTGTTCAAATATCATTTCACATTTACTCATGACATTCATTATTTTACCCAATGCATTGGAGCGCTATATAATTATGGGTGCACCCATCACTTTGAAAAATTCATATTGCGCTATATAATTCTGGGCGCACCGGTCATCATAAAAATATAATTATCATGCTTTCAACATGTAACATACATCAAAAGTGAACATAACTAACCCATGATAAGTAATGGGTTTCATATCATAATAATAAATTCATAATCATTGGGATCCCAAAATAAATAGGGAACAACATACTTGATAAAAGAACCATTAACCATAAATCAGAGGTAAAAGGTGAGTTCTTTAAAGAAGGGTTCTGTTGGAAAACATTGTATCGACATAAACATAATTAGAAAACATTTATATCCCATAAAAGTTTATATAATTATGAACAAATTATTTTTAATAAGTGACCATTCTAAATTATAGTGAAAGTGGGAGAACCCAGAAGAAGAAAATTGGGTTCTAGATTTTCCCATACCTTGTATCTGAATGCTTCTTTCTTTTTAATGTCTTGTATAATGGAATTATATTCATTAATTAGAAATTTCAGAACCATATATACATTATAGGGTTCATTATGGTATCATTATGAAATATTATGTTCCATTTTATGACTTATAGAGTTTAAAATCATTGTTTGGGGATGTTTGTTTTTATGGTTTTTCTTGGTTGGTTCACTTGTATTCAAAAATTTATGTTCAGGTAGAACATGGTAAACATACATAAATGAAATTAAATTTAATTAATGATATAACATGATTTTTAATGATCTTATAGTGAATTGTATTAGATCCATTTGGATGAATCAATAAATAAGAATTAAATAACGATTGTTTTGGTTAATTTAGGTGGTTTTTCGATCACAACGAACTTGTTTTAACTTATCACTTACTAATATATTCATAAGTCATTTCCATAACATTAAATTCGAAATAATACATATAAAATATTCTGGTTCATCCATAAAAATGGTTTCATGACTAGATTTGAAGGTAGAAATGGAAGAACAATGCATATCGTTCATGAAGGTGATAAATTAATACCTCACGAACAACTTTCTCTTTAATAAAATAAATGGAAGAGAGAAAGGGGGTTGGATGATATAATATACCATTAGAACCATATAATTATAATATATGTATAATACTGGAATGAAAATTCAATTTGGATGAATATATGTGTTGAGAGATCAATAAATGAACTTGAACATGAAAGGAAATTAAAGGAGAAGATGGAGAGAAATTACCTCTTGAATCCTTCTCTTGAGAACCTCCTTAAGGTCCAATTATTGGTCTTTTGATGAGACAAGAAGATCTATGACGTTGGGGAGGGGCTAGGGAAAGTGTTTGGGCAGAGTTTAAAGAAGGATTGGAGCTTGATAGGTCTGAGTAAATGAGGTTGAGAAGGGTGGCTTTTATAGTGGAGGGGAGAGGGGTTTCATTAATATAAAATTCATTAGTTTATTAATTTCCCCAACGACAAGGAATACTGAGTATTAAATGAAAAATAATATTAATTTTATCATGTGATCCTGAACCAAGTGGGATTACATTAGCATAACATCATCGATGACTCAATTAATCCGTTATTTCGCATTTATTGTGAATTATCAGATTCTACTATTCATAAAAAATTCAAGTATTTCAGAAAACATCCAAACATTTAACCCTACTATTTTTCAATGTGTAGAATCCCAAAATGATTTCCATTTTTCAAAAATATTTTTGTAAATATTATAAATTTAATATTTATTTAAAATCATAATTTACTTAAAAAACAGTTTTACGATTAAAACAGATGTTATAGTGATTTCAAAAATTACATAGGGTCTTGTAATATTATCTAAAAACTATAAGACATTGATTTGATAAATATTGAATACATTTTTAGAAAAAACATTTTAATTTAAATTAATTAATTAGTTATAATGAATTACATATGACTTACAAAATTCCCAAATGTTTACTAAGGTCAAATTGTCACTTTCTAAGACGACTAAATTTTATTTAATTATTAATGGGTATGGTTACTCTAATATTGGATGATTTACTATTAATAAGATTAAAATTTCTATTCATAAGTGTACGTTACTATTACTAAGGGTATGTTACTATTCACAAAAAATTATTTTTGTTTCACAAGACTACAAAAATCATATTGAGCACAACAGTGTATGTCAGATTTTTAAAATTCCAATCACAGAAGTGAAAAACTTATGTTTAAAAGTCACTTATCACTAATTAGTTCATTATGGTGTGTTTTCATTTCATTTTATGACATAAATATAAGAAGATAATTTCCATCAAAAAACATTAGGTAGTTACATTCTTCCACCCTGAAGAAATTTCACCCCGAAAAGTTCACTTTACATAAATAGGTAAGGGTGTTTCTCCTTCATTTCCTCTTCTGGTTCCCAATTTGCTTCATCAAACATATGGTTCCTCCACAACACATTGACAAGATATGTTTTCTTGATGTGAATAACCTTATCTCTCTAATCCAAAATCATTACTGGATGCTCCTCCTAGGAGAGATCATCTTCCAGGTGCATCTCCTCTGAGTTTAGTTCATTTGAGTGGTCTGGTATATACATACTCAGTAGTCATACATGAAAAAAATCATAAACATGAGCCATATTTGGTGGAAGCGCAAGACGATAGGCCATGAATCATATACATTCAAGGATCTCAATATGGCCAATATAACTTGGGCTTAACTTCCCTTTATTCCCGAATCACATGACTCTCTTACATGGATATATTTGAAGGATGACATTATCTCCAACGTTGAACATCAAGTCCCTTTGATAGTTATCAGCATATATCATTGGTCGACTTTGAGCAGCTTTGAATTGTTTTTATATGACATGAACCTTCCATGTCATATCTTGAAAAATATCAGTTCCAAGTAGCTTCTTTTCTCCAACTTCGTCCCAACATTTTGGAGTTATACAATACTTCTCATAAGGAGCATCATACAGATCCATCAAAATACTCAAGGTGAAGCTATTGTTGTACGAGAACTCTACCAATGGGAGATGCTGATCCCAACTACCATTTATTTTTATAGGTATGGATCTTAGAATATCTTAAAGAATCTGAATAGTCCTTTCATATTGGCCATCATTTTGGGGGTGATAGGTCATGGTGAAATTTATTTCAGTACTCAATGAATGTTATAGGCTCCTCCAGAATTTATATGTGAACCTTGGATCACGGTTAGACACAATTGAAAGTGGAACATTGTGTAATCTCACCACTTCCTTCACATATATCATTGCAAGTTGTTCAAGTGAGAGGTCTTCTCGAATAGTGATAAAATCGGAAGTCATGGTGAGTTGGTCAACCACAAACCATATCTCATTATTTCCCTTTGACATCTTCGGGAGACCCATGACGAATTCCATAGTAACATTTTCCCATTTCCACACGGGTATAGGCAGTGGCTACATCATACTGTTGGACTTTTGTCGCTCCACTTTAACTTGCTGACATACCAAGAAGCTTGATATATATTTCGCAATATTCATCTTCATGTTATCCCACCAGAAGTATTCTAAGAGATCACGATACATTTCGGTACTCCCAGGATGGATATATAATGTTGACCTATCTGCATTATCTAATAGATCATTCTTTATCCCAGGTGATGAAGGCACACAAATCCGCCTTCAAAACCGAATCACACAATCATCGTAGATATAGAAGTCCTGCAGCTTCCCTTTTTTTTACTTCATTCACCCTCTTTTTTATCTCCACATCACCCCATTGTTCTTTCCTAATCATCTCTTAGACGGTTGGTTTCACAATCATTTTCACAAGTTATGATGTATCCCCTACCTTTATGGTTTCCAAATCCACTATTTTCATATCCATGAAGATATGGTCTTTCTCAATCCGCAACATGGATAGAGTATCAGGTTCTTTTCTGCTTAGATCACTCGCTACCTTGTTCGCCTTTAAAGGATGATAATTAATAGAGTAATAATAATCCTTGATTAGCTCTAACAATCTCTTTTGATGAATGTTGAAATCCTTTCGTGTGAATATATACTTTGTGATCTGGTGGTCGGTGTATATGAAACACTTCTCACCGTAAATGTAGTGCAGCTAAATTTTCAAGGAAACAATCACAGCTTAAAGCTCTATATCATGCCTCGGGTAGTTATTCTCATGGATCTTTAAATGTTTTGATGTGTAGGATATCACATTATCATTTCTCAAGAGTAAAAAACCCAAGCATTTATTTAAAGAATCAATGTATATCACAAAACATTTTCCACATTTTGGTAGTGTGAGTACCGGTGCAGTGATCAACCTTCTCATTAGCTCCTTGAACCTTCCCTCACATTATTACGTCTAGACATACTTTACCCCTTTACTTGATAACTAAGATAGTGTGCTTGAAAATCATGAGAATTTTCTCCCAAAACATCGGTAGTACCCATAAAATCCAAGAAAACTATGGATTTTCTGACACTATAGGGTTCAATCGCCTTTGTTTTTTATGGATCAACATAAATTCCCTCACACATGATCACATGTCCCATGAACATGACTTCATACATCATAATGTCACACATTCTGAAATATTCGTACAACATCTATATTCTTAATGTCTCCAACAAAAGTCTTAGATTTTTTTCTTGTTTATCCGTGCTCATGGATTATATGAGAATATCATCGATAAACACTACTACAAATTTTTCAGGGTAATGTCTAAAGACTCTATTCGTCAAATCCATGATGATTGTAGGAGAATTGGTATGTTTGAAGGGAATAAACATACTCTCATAGAGCCAGTACCTTGTACAGAAGGTAGTCTTTTAAATATATTCCTTCTTTGAATTTAGCTGATGATATGTAGAATGAAGATCCACCTTTGCGAAGCATTGAGCTCCACTTAACTGATTGAAGAAGTCATCAATCCTTGGGAGAGGATAATTTTTCATTATTGTTATCTTGTTGAGTTCCCGATAATTGATACACAGTCTCATTGTTCCATCCATCTTCTTCACAAAGAGAACCGGTGCATTGCATGGTCATGCCCTAGGGCTTATGCAACCTTTTTCTAGATGCTCTCTCACTTGGTTATTTTACTCCTCCAGTTTGATAGAATCCATCCTATTGGGACACTTAGATATTGAAGTAGCTCTGAGCATGAGTAATATTGATAACTTTACCTGACTATCCAGGGGAATTCCAAGTAACTCTTTGGGACATACAATACTTTATTCCCTCACGATGGGCATTTCTGCATGGTTGGAACTTTTCTTCGACTCAACCATTTGGGCGAGGTATGCTTCTTCATTGGGAATCAACACCCACACTATTGAAGTATTTTACAAAGGAGATTCATGATCTTACATGAATTTGTAGAGGAACATGGGATGGTTCGGAATATGAAATGATATTTCCTTTTCCTGACTGTTGATATGTTCTCTAATTAAGGAGAGCCAATCCATTACCATTATAGCATCAAATTACACCACGTGACGTATTACGAGATTTTCCAAAAGAATCTTCCATCATGCACCAATAAGATTTCATTAAAACAATTGGGTTGCAATGATTGCACCACATAGTGTTTTTGCATATATCTCCACTTCATTGTTTCCGGGCTTTGATTCTATAGTTCTATCAAACATTAAAGATATAACGGAATCCATAGAACCATAATAAAATAAGACATTTTCCTTTCTTGAGTGAATAGTAAGTGTACGTTGTACGACTTCATTACCATTCTCCACCACTGTAGTAGTGAAGGAATAATCCTTCCCTTGTTCCTTGGGCTTTGGTTACTGCTGACACTGACTACCCTCGAGAGATCAAGGTTTAGTATACTGGTTTTCATAGTTCCCCATCCCCCTACAGTTGTAGCATTGAACCATGAGTGGTTCTATCCTTTCATCGGATACATTCTCCTTCCATTTCATTTATTTTCGACACTCTTGATCATGGTTTCCTTCTATCCCACACTTGAAGCATTTCCCTGTCTATTTGAGGTAGTTCCCAAGGTGAATCTTCCCAAATTTTTGGCATGTGGGTTGTTGATTTTTCTTCCCGCCTTTGTCATTAGATCCACCAGATTAAAAATCCATCTTTCATTTATTATCACTATGGCCATTGGACCATTCTCCAATGACCATATACACTTTTAGAGCACACTGGAAAACTTCTTCATAACTCCCAAAACCTTGAATTGCAACAGCCTTTAGAAGGTGTAGTTTTAATCCACTAAAGAATCTATCAATTTTTCTATCATTGATAACAACAAAACCCGAAGCGTAGCTTGAATGACATGTGAAATTTTCTTTATAGGTTGTGACAAATTCCCCTTCATTTTGCTTGATCTCTATAAATTCTCAATCCTTATTCGTGCGAAGAGTTCTTAGGAAGTACTTATTAAGAAACATTATCTTGAAGTCTTCACATTCCATCACTTCAATTTCCTCCATTGGCATGGTGTTCTTAATCAAAGCCCACGATTGTTCGACTTATCCATATAGACGAAAAAATGCTAGGGTCACCGCCTCCATCTCAGAACTATGAAGAACAGAAAAGAACTTCTCAAAGGAGTTGACCCACTATACTACAACTAGTGGATCAGAAGATCCACTAAACATCGGTGGTCATTGCCACATAAAACATTCGATATCCAGTTCCTCCCACTTTGTTGAAGGAGTACATTACCCTTTATTATGGTTATTGTTCACAACCTGAGATAATTGGGTAAGAATTGCCAAGATGTTTTAAACTCCACCTCCCAAATCATTGGGTATGTCATTCGATCAAACGTTGCATTGTCCTTCGCAAGAGTTGTTGGCTGGATTTCTCCTGGTTCCCACCAATATCTATAATAGAATATTTTAGAACAAAATATAAGTAATCATGTCATGAAAACATAAATTATTCATTAGAACAATTTATAATAAAATCAAAACATATGGGATCCCTATTTAAATTCACTTGTGTGTATATTTGTACTTAATCTCACACTGGAGGTTTTCACTAGGGTTCACTAATCCTAATTCCCAAATTAACTAAACCTTTCCTCTGATACCAACTAAAGCTACCCGAGCCTTTTCTTACATTACTATTACATCATTTTAAAGATAAACAAAAAAATAATTTTACACATAGAGGATCCAATGGTTTAGTGTATTGGGAAAACTAAGACCATAAATAACATAAAACATCAAGAATAATCATTTATTTTATTTCTTATTCGCAGGATTCTTATTGGAAGTTGTCCTCTCGTTAGTACAAGTAGCGACCTGAAGATATACATCCAAAGGGGTGAGATAAAATCCTAGTAAGAGGATATATAAGAACAATATAGCATTGGGTGAGCATAATCATGACATGGTAAAAGATCTATAACATGAGAGGAATCATAAATATAGGACATGAAATGTGAAAATGCATAAAAACAAAACATCGATATTATTATTCTCACAACAAGGATATTAAAATCAATGAAAATCCTAAATATTATCATGTAGGACGTCACACCTCTATAAAGTCTCAACCAAACCTCTAAACACATGATTATGCTCAAATTAATTTTTTTTCACGATAACCCTATCCAAATGCAATGTTACCCCAAGATACGCTCATCCATGATATCGTGATAATTGGTTTGACCAAGAAAAATTATTATACTATGATGAAAAATATACAAATAGAGCTGATAATTCTCAAGAACTATAGGGGTCCCCACAAATCCAATATTGATAAAAACGCTTTTTGGGGATCATATGGTAAGGATACAATGAAACCTAGTAAAAAGGGAATATAAATGGAATATTAACATCTAAAAATTGGTGTTCATGTAGATTCCACAGACACAAAATAATTTATTAAATGGACTGATAGAGGGTCACACTCTTGTCTTACAAAGTGACACCAAGAACACTATCAGAGACTCATCATACAGAGGCAATCACAATATTAATATTTTTATGTCATTACCTTCTGTAAAATTGAGGTAATAGACCAAGGGAATAGAGACAATTGATAATGGTCAAAAATAATTAAATGAATGGAAATAGGAAACCTCGATGTGGGTGCATGGAATGAAAGATGGTACAAGACATGTCGAGAAAATCCATGATATGACCAAGTGATAATTAATCACATCGAATTTAAACCCCAAAATTTAGGATGAGTATCATAGTTTACAAGGCATGCAGAGTTCTTCCGAAACCATGAATGTGTCATCTTTAAAAGTTGGTGTACTTTTGGATTTCCCATGTACCACAAATTGTACCAAATTGTGAAGCTACCAATGCACCATGGGTTATACACCGCACCCCTAGTTAATGTCAATATGTACTGTGGTAGGGACCTCATGATTTTTTATCTATATCTCCACCATGAAAATGATAGCGCCACACAAAGGGTCCCGCATGATGTGCTGTTATAGATTACAGACCATGTAACCTGGAAAAATTTCTATAACCCGCATTTTCATCCCACATCACAATCTTCACTCATTTCATTACAAATCCATCAAGAAAACAGGGATATGGGGTCTCTAAAACCTCCTATCATCATTGATACAAATTCAATCACCAAGTATTCTCAAGAGAAACACCCTCTAGCCACACCCATTATTGAATTTAAAATTAGAAACAATGGTAACCATCGATCCATTTCAATAAGCCTTTCATCATACACTATAATTGTCTCACATTGATCACCATAATTGTTAGGATCTAGTACCATGGTATTTATATTTTTTTTCAAATAAGGGTCATGGAATGATCATATACTCCGTATTCTTCAATCCACATGACAATGAAATTTCCTACAATTAAAATCGAATGAAATTTGGGAATGAAATCCATAATAATAAAACATGAAGAATTTTCCTTGACCATTTTTTATTTTACCTTGATCTATGAGAAATTAATTAGATTAAAAAGTGGAACACAATCAATGATAAAATAATATATCAAAAAATAATATATCATTGATAGACTGATCAAATTTCATTCATGGAATTGAAATGTGATTGAATGGGGTAAAATAATCAGATAGAATCCCATAAATCAAATATCTATATTAGATTTTGGAGCGATCACTGATGAATAATGAATATTTTTTTCTACTGTTGATGATATCGCCAAACTCCATTGGTGCACGATCCACTATCTTATCTGGATTTAATGTTATCTATCAATGATCCTCTTATGGGTCATCTCAATGTATTTGTTATGAAGCTGACCAAAGGAATTTATGAATGGAAATATATTTATAGATGGAACAGATCTCTTTGGTAATATAAAAATATATTAATGATATTTATATATTTTTCTAATTATACCCATGACTGTACATTACCAAATCACTCGAAATAAGAAAATGTAATGTCACTCCATAAGTGGAGATAACACATGGAACTCAATGATGACTTCATATTGTTGTCCTCACCCTCTATTTAATTGTTATTTCACATTTCTATAAAAAATTCCTCTATGAAATATTAATATTTTAAATATTCTTCCAAATATCAATTTTAGGATCATTGGGATTCAGAATATCACACCGTCTTTTAACCTGGATCTGAATGCAATCCATATAATATTCCAAATAACCAAAAAAAATCCAGAATAATTGCATTATCCAAAACATATGCCTTTTTACCTGAAAAGTTAAAGAAATAATAAAAAAGATAATGGTACTAAGATCACATCTGAGTCTCATTGTTTTAGTTTTTCTCATAATGCATCTAATGCTTACAATGAAACATGCACAAGGGGAATCTATATTGTATTGACCCAATGATTTTCAATGCAAATTCCCTTCTTATATTTATGTCATAAAATAACATGAAAACAAAAAATATTGAAATACTAAGTGATAAGTGACCATTAAACATATGTTTGTCACTTCTGTGTTTGGAATTTTAAAATTTCGACTTACAGAGTTCTGCTCAAGCTGATTTTTTGAGTCTAATGAAACAAAAATAATTTTCAGTGAATAATAACATACCATTTGGAATAGTAACATACCCTTATGAATAGAAATATTACCCTTATGAATATTAAATCAACCAAAATGAGAGTAATCTTACCCATTAATAATTAAATAAAATTTAGACATCTTAGAAATTGACAATTTGTCATTAGTAAACATTTTGAAATTTTGTAAGTCATAAATAATTATTTATAACTAATTAATTAATTTAATGGAAAAAGAATATTTTTAAAATGTATTCATTATTTATAAAATAAAGTTCTAATAGTTTTTAGATAATTTTATAAGACCCTAGGTACTTTTTGAGAGCACTATAAAATCATCTTTTATCTTAAAAAATGTTTTGTATGTAAATTATGACATTAATTAAATATTAAATTAATAATATATAGAAAATTATTTTAGATAAATGGACTCAATTTTTGGATTCTACATGCTGAAAAACGGGAGGTGTAAAATTTTGGGATTTTTCTAAGATACCTGAATTTTTGATGAATAGTAGATTCCGATAATTTACAATAAATTCTAAATAATGGATTGATTGAGTCATTGATGATGCTCTTCTGATGTAATACCACATGGGTCGGGATCACATGATGAAATTACTATTCTTGGTCATTCTATAATCACTATTCTTTGTCTTAGGGGATATTAATAAACTAATGAATTTTATATAAGGAAACCCCTCTCCCCTCCACTATAAAAGCCACCCTTCAAACCCTCATTTCCTCACACCTCTCAATCTCCAAGAATTCTCTAAAAACTTCCCAAACTCCATAAATATCCCATACCCCATGTCCAAGAGCTGCTGGTATCATCAAAACACCATGCTTAGGCACTTAAGGAGGTTCTAAAGAGAAGGATTCAAGAAGTAATTTCGCTCCCTCTTCTCCGTTAATTTCTTTTCGAGTTCAAGTTCATTTCTTGATCTCTCCCCACATATCTTCATTAAAATTGTATTTTAACTCTATTATTATACATATATTGTAATTTTATGATTCTAATTGGATATTATATAATCCAATCCATTTTCTCTCTTCCTTTTATTTTATTAATGAGTACGTTGTTCGTGAGGTGTTAATTTATCACCTTCAAGAACGACATACTTTCTATTTCCATATCTATCTTCAGATCTGGTAATGAATCAATTTTTTTTTTGTGGAAACAGAATATGTTAATATTTTATGTCGTTTATAATGTTCTGTAACTGACTTATGAAAATATTAATAAGTGATAAATTAAAACAACTTCATTGTGTTCGAAAAACCACCAATTTAACCCAAACAATCTTCCTTTATTTATTATCGAGTGATACATCCACATGGATATAATATAATTCATTATAGATCATTAAAACTCTTGTAATATCATTATTGAAATGTAATATCATTTCTTGATGTTTAAACATGTTCTACCTGAACATCAATTTATGAATACAAGTGAACCACCCAAGAAAAACCCTAATAATGAACATCCCTAAATAATGTTTTTAAACTCTATAATCATACAAAGGAACATAAAATGACATAATGAAACCATAATGAACCATATTAATGTAAAAGGATATTTAATTTTTAATTAATGAATATAATATCATTATAGAAGACATTAACGATACGGAATCATTCATATACAAGGTAACTGGAAATCTCGAACCCAATTTTCTTACATCGGGTTCTGCCTCTTTCATTGCATTTTTATATGATTACTCCTTTAAGATCATATGTTCATAATTGTCTGTTATTTTCTGGAATATACATTTTTGTCACTGTTTTTTTGTCAAACCAAATGTTTTCCAAAAGAACTCCTCCTTTAGGAACACCCCTTTTACTTCTCACTCAAAGTGGATGTTTCATGTAACATGTTTGTTATTCCCACTTTCTTTTGTGAACCCAATGAATATAAATGTTTTATTTTGAGATGAATCTCATTCCATAACATGGTCTATTTATGTAAAATTCAATATGTGTTATATTTATCAATCATGATGAAGATAATGTTATGATGTGATGGGTGCACCATGAATTATATAGCACAATATGAATGTTTTAATGTGACGGATGCACCCGAAATTGTACACCTATCCAATGCATTGGGTAAAGAGATGAATCAAATGAGTAAATTTTAAATTCTGTGTGAAAAAATTCTAGATGTGTTCACATATATGTGTGGTAGTTAACCACTAAGACGTGATGTTTCATTTTTATGCACTGCCTCATTTCATGTCTTTTATTTATGCTCTTCTAATGTTAATGATCTTTTGTCTATGTAATTATTATGCTCAACCCATGATATATTGTTCTTATATATACTGTTACTGGGATTTTAGCTCAATCATTTTGATGTATATCCTCATTTGACTATATTTACTTAAGAGAGGACAAATGCAAAAAAAGAATCTAGGGAAGATGAAATTAAATTAATGTTTATGCATGATGTTGTATTTGTTATGTATGGTCATAGTTTCCAAAAGACACTAATCATTTTTATTCTATATGTGTTATACTATTATGTTTTTATATCTTTAAAATGATGTAATAGGAATGTAAGGAAAGGCTCGAGTCGCAATTGTTGGTATCAGAGGCACGGTTTAGTTAATTTGGGAATTTTGATTAGTGGACCCTAGGGAAAACCTAGAGCAAGAGACCAAGTAAAAATATGCACACAAGAATACTTACATACGGATCCCATATGATATGTTATTGGTATAAATTGTTTAAATGAAAATTTTTTTCATTAAATTTTAACTTAGGTTTTTTTCTAACCTTTTCTATTTAAGAAAATGGTGGGAACCAGGAGACTTCAGGCCAACAACTCTTGCAAGGTCCAATGAAACGACTGCCCGGATGACATCCCCAATGAATTGGGAGAAGGAGTTCAAAACTTCATGGTGATGCTTACCCAATTATCTCAGGTTATGAAAAATAACCATAATAATGAGGAAATTACTCCTTTAACATAGAGGGAGCAACCAGTTATCAAATGATTGATGAACCAAATACCACTGATGTTTAGTGGATCTTCCGACCCACTAGTTTCAGAACACTGGGTCAACTCCATGGAAAAGATATTTACTATTCTTCACTATTTTGATATGGATAAGGTGACCCTAGTTGTTGATCATATAGATGGAGAAGCCGATCAATGGTGGTATTTTATTAAAAACACCAATCCATGGGAGGAAATTGAAGTGATGGAATGGGAAAACATTAAGATAATGTTTCTTAATAAGTAAATCCCATGAACAAATCGAACAAATATGGAAAGGGAATTTATAGAGCTCAAGAAAAAATAAGGAGAATATATCACAACCTATGAAGTGAGTTACACAAGGCTTTCAAGGTCTGCTTCGGGTTTTTTTGTCAACAATGATAGCAAAATTGATATATTCGTTAGCAAATTAAAACCACACCTTCGAAAGGCTCGTTTAATTCTATAATTTGGGAGTTATGAGGCATTTGTTCGTTGTTCTATCAAAATGGATATGGAGTTTGAAGAATGGTACCATTGATTGAGTGATAAGAAATAATATATGGTGTTACAGGTTGGTGGATCTAATGACAAAGGTGGATGAAAAATAAACGACCCATATGCCAAAAATGTGCGAAGTTGCACCATGAGAACTGCCTCAAAGGGATGGGGAAATGCTTCAAGTGTGGGAAAGAAGGAAAACATTATCAAGAGTGTCAAAAAGACACAATAAGGAAGGATAATGTAGTGGAAGAAATGAGAGAACCACTAATGGTTCAATGCTACAACTGTAGGAAGCTAGGGAACTATGAAAACTAGTGTAGTAAAACTTGTGCACTTGAGGTTAATTAGAATTAGCAGCCACCAAAGAAAAAGAAACATGAGAAGGCTTATGAAATCACTACTGTAGAGGTGGAGCATGATAATGAGTTTATACAAGTTACACTTCCTATTCACTCAGGAATGGAAAAAGTCGTATTTGATTCTGGTTCAACGCATTCCATTATATCTTGCATGATTTCTATAACTATAGAATCAGATCCTTGAAAACATGAACTAGAGATATCTTTAAAAACACAGAGTGGTGCAATAATTGCGAAGTAAGTGTTTGGCTCTTCTCTGGTAGGCACATGAGGGAATATTCTTCTGTAAAATCTTGTAATACTTCCCTTGGTGGAATTCGACGTTTTAATGGGAATGGATTGGCTCTCGTTATATAGAGTACATATCAACTGTCGGAAAAGGATATTTTATTTCATATTCTGAGTCATCCCATGCTTCTCTACAAATTAAAGGAAGATCATGAATCTCTTTTGAAAAATCCTTATATAATGTGGGTGTTGATTCCCAATGAAGAATCATACCTCACCCAAATGGTTTACTTAAAGGAATGTGCCAAACATGAAGAAATTCCCATCGTGATGGAAGACAACGATGTATTTCACGATGAGTTACTCCTAATTCCCCTGTATCGTGAGGTAGAGTTCTCAATTGAAATCATGCCCAGAGCTACTCCAATCTTGAAGTGTCCCTATAGGATGGCTCCTATCGAACTGGAGGAGTTAACGAAGCTGCTGCAATATCATCTTGACAAAAAGTTCATATGCCCTAGTAAATTACCTTGGGGTGCACCAGTGCTCTTTGTGAAGAAGAAGGATGGAACAACGCGGGTGTGGATCGATTATCGGGAACTCAACAAGATCACTATAAATAACATGTATCCCCTCCCAAGGATTGATTACTTATTCGATCAATTATGTGGATCTCAATACTTCTCAAAGGTGGATATTCATTCTGGATATCATCATGTAAAGGTGAAGAATGAAGATATTCATAAGACTGCCTTCTGTAAAAGTATGTGCACTATGAGTTTTTTGAGATTCCCATCAGTCTTACTAATTCCCCTGAAACATTCATGTATTTGATGAATAAAGTATTTAAATATTAGCTCGACAAATTGTTGGTATTATTTATCTATGATATTTTCTTCTACTCTAAGATCAAGGAGGAACATGAAGTACATCTAAGATTTGTGTTGGCGACATTTAGAAATGAGATGATGTACTCCATGCTCAACATGTTTGACTTTTGGATGAAGCAAGTCACGTTTTTGGACATGTGATCACAAGTGAAGGAATTTTTGTGGATCCTTCAAAGACTAAGGTTATTAAGGAATGGCTGAGGCCCTCTGGTGTTACAAAAATCTGTAGTTTTATTGGATTAGATTGGTACAAAAGACGTTTTATGAGAAACTTCTCACTATTGTCAAGCTCGTTAACTAAGTTAAAAAGGAATGGGGTAAAGTATGTCTAGATGGAAGAATGTGAAGGAATATTCAAGGAGCTGAAGATAAGGTTTATCACCACACATGTACTCACACTACTGAAATGTGGAGATAGTTTTGTGATATATAGTGATGCATAAAAGAAAGGCTTGGGTTGTGTACTCATGAAATATGAAAATTTGATAGCCTATAACTCACAAAAATTGAAGATCCATGAGCAGAAATACCCGATGCATGATCTAGAGCTGGAAGCGGTGATTTTTACCTTGATAATCTGGCAGCAGTACCTTTATGGTTAGAAGTGTGACAAATAGACATACCACAAGAGCCGAATGTATATATTGACACAAAAGGAGCTCAACAAGCATAAAAGAAGATGGTTAGAGATAATCAAGGATTATAATTTCTCTATTCACTATCGTCCTATAAAGAGGACCAAGGTATATAATTCTCTAAGTAGAAAAGTAGCTACTACTCAATCCATGCAGAATATTGAGAAAGACCCTACCTTCTTAGTTATTAAATGGATGTATTGGTAATCATAAGGGTAGGGGATACATGCTACCTTTCCCAAGTTATTGTGAAACCATCCATCCATGAGAAGATTAAGCAAGCACAAATGGATGATGTGGAGATACAAAAGTGGTGGAATGCAGTAATGGAAGGGATGTTTCAAGAGTTTCATATCTATGATGATGGTGTGATATGGTTTGGAACGTTACTTTGTGTGCCTTCATCGCCCCGGATAAAGAAGGAGATATTTGTTAATGCACATAGATAAAATATCATTATCCATCCAGGGAGTACCAAGATGTACCGTGATCTCCGAGAAACTATTGGTGGGATAACTTGAAGAAGGAGATTTTAGAATATATATCAAGGTTTTTCGTATGTCATCATGTTAATGATGAGCGACAAAAGACAAATGGTATGATGCAGTCATTGCCTATACCCATGTGGAAATGGGAAAATGTTACTATGGACTTTGTCACGGGTCTCCTGAAGATGTCAATGGGAAATAATTTGATATTGGTTGTGGTTGACTGACTCACCATGACTACCCATTTTATATCTATTTCGGAATACCTCCCGCATGAACAACATGAAAAGATATATGTGAAGGAAGTGTTGAGACTGCACGGTGTTCCACTCTCAATTGTCTCTGACCGAGATCCATGGTTCATATATATGTTTTGGAGGAACCATCAACATGCATTTGAGTACTAAATTAAATTACAGCACGACCAATCACACCCAAACTAATGGCCAGTCTGAAATGACTATTCCGAAGCTTGAAGATATGCTAAGAACCTACTCTCATGAATTCAAAGGTGGTTGGGATCATCATCTCCCATTGGTTGAGTTCTCATACAACAATATATTCCACTCGAGTATCCAGATGGCTCCATATGATGTTCTATATGGAAAGCAATGTATAACTCTAGCCTTTTGGGATTAATTTGGAGAATGGAATCTACTTTGACCTGATCTTGTTCAAGAGATGACAGAGAAGTTTCAAGTCATCCAGAAATACATCAAAGCTTCTCAAATTCGGAAAATGAGCTATGTTGACAACTGTCAAAAGGACTTGGAGTTTGACATTGAAGATAAATTATTCATTCGAAAATCTTCCTGAAAGAGATTCATGTGATTCCTGAAGAAAGAGAAGTGAAGCCCAAGGTATATTATCCCCTTTTTTATACTTGACCATATAGAAGGTTTTTCCTTTCATCTTGAATTTCCACCAAATATGGATCATGTTCATGATTTTTTTTCATGTCTCACTACTAAGTAAGTACATACAAGACCCCTCACATGTACTAAACTCAGAGGTGGTGTAGTTGGAAGAGGATATTTCTTATGGGGATAAGCCAGTAAAGATTCAGGATTGGAGAGATAAGGTTTTACAAAAAAATATAACACATCTCGTAAAAGTCTTATGGAGGAACCATAATTTTGAGGATGAAACATGGGAAGCAGAAGAGGAAATGAAGGAGAAAAACACTATCCTGTTTGTGTAAAGTGATATTTTAGGGGCGATATTTCTTATGGGGGGAAGAATGTAAGAATCCAATGTTTTTCAATGGAATTGTACTTCTTATATTTATGTCATGAAATAACATGAAACCAAAAAATAATGAACTAATAATTGATAGGTGACCTTTAAAAAATTGTTTTTCACTTCTGTGTTTCAAATTTTTAAAATCTGACTTACACGGTTGTGCTCAGGATGATTTTTTGACTCTAATGAAACAAAAATAATTTTTAGTGAATAGTAACGTAACCTTAGGAATAGTACCATACCCTTGTGAATAGTAATATGAACCTTATGAATAGTAAATCATCCAACATAAGTTAAACCATACCCATGAATAATTATATAAAATTTAGACATCTCAGAAAGTTACAATTTGACATTAGTAAATGTTTTATAAATTTTTAAGTCATAAATAATTAATTATAACTAATTAATTAATTTGAAGGAAAATGTATTTTCATAAAATGTATTCATTATTTATAAAATTAATTTCTTAGAGTTTTTAAAAAATATTATAAGACCCTACATAATTTTTGAATTCTCTATAAAATCAGTTTTAATCATAAAAACTGTTTTCTACATAAATTATGAATTTAATTAAATATTAAATTATTAATATTTAGGAAATAATTTTTGAAAAATGGACTTCATTTTTGGATTCTAGACGTCGTCAAATGGTAGGGGTAAATTTTTTGGTATTTTTTCGAGATACTTGAATTTTTGATAAATAGTATAATCCAATAATTTACAATAAATGGTAAATAATAGATTAATTGAGTCATTGATAATGATATGCTGATGTAAGCCCACTTGGTTCAGGATCAAATGATAAAATTACTAATATTGGTCATTCAATACTCACTATTCCTTGTCTTAGGGTAAATTAATAACCTAATTAATTTTATATTAAGGAAACCCATCTCCCGTCCACTATAAATGCCACCCTTCACACCCTCATTTCCTCACACCTCTCAAGCTCCAATACTTCCCTAAACAATTCCCAAAAACCATCCCTATCCCATACCCCAGGTCCAAGAGATTCTGGTCTCATCAATAGACCATGTTTAGACCCTTATGGTGGTTCACAATAGAAGGATTCAAGAGGTAATTTATATCCCTCATCTCCTTTAATTTTCATTCATGTTCAAGTTCATTTCTTGATTTCGTCCCACCTATCTTCATCGAAATGGTATTTTAACTCAATTATTATACATGAAATGTAATATTATTAATGTAATGGGATAATATATTATCCAACACCCTTTCCCTCTTCCTTTTATTTTATTAAATAGAACATTGGTCGTGAGGTGTTAATTTATCACATTCAAGAATGACATGCTTTCTTCTTCCATTTCTATATTCATATCAAGTCATGAAACAATTCTTATGGTTGAACCAGAAAATGTTATATGTATTATGTGTTATTTAATTTTATTTAACTGACTTATGATCATATTACTAAGTGATAAATTTAAACATCTTCATTGTGATAAAAAAACCACCCAAAATAACCCAAACAATCTTCATTTAATTATAATCTAGTGATTAATTAGTTACATGTAATATCATTTCTGGATGTTTATCCATGTTCTACCTGAACTTCAATATATTAATACAAGTGAACCACCGAAGAAAAACCATAAAAACGAACATCCCCGAACAATGTTTTTAAACTCTATATTTCATCCAATGAAACATTAAATTACATAATGAAACCAGAATTAACCCTATTAATTTATGAAATGATATTGAATTTCTAATTAATTAATATAATGTCATTATACAGGACATTAAAGAGAAATAATCATTCAGATACAAGGTAAGGGGAAATCTTGATCCCAATTTTATTCCTTCTGGTTCTCACTCTTTCACTCCATTTTTTATATGGTTACTCCTTAAAGATCATTTTTTAATCAGTGTCTATAATTTTCTGTGATATACATGTTTGTCACTTGATTTTATGTCAAAGGCAATTTTTTCCAAAATAACTCCTCTTTTAGGAACACCCCTTTTACTTCTCACTCAATGTGGACAGTTCTTGTAACATTTATGTTATTCCCTCTTTATTTTGGGAACCCAATTAATATTAATGTGTTATATTGAGATGAAGCCCATTACATTCCATTTGTTAGTTATGTACATTTTTATATGTGTTCTAGGTGTCAAGAATGATGATTATAATGTTATGATGTGATCAATGCACACATAATTATATTGCGCAATATGAATGTTTCAATGTGACGGGTGCGCCCAGAATTATACAGCGCTCCAATGCATTTGGTAAAGTGATCAATATCATGATTAAATGTGTAATGATGTGTGAACATGATTCTAGCTTTGTTCACAAGTATGTGTGTTAGTTAACCACTATGACTTGATGTTTAATTTTTATGCATTTCCACATTTCACGTATTTTATTTATGCTCCTCTCATGTTCATGATCTTCTTCCTATTTTATGATTACACTCACCAAATGATATATTGTTCTTATCTATCCTCTTAACTAGATTTTAGATCACCCCTTTTTATGAATATACTCAGGTGGATACATGTACTAAGAGATGGATAGTTCCAATTAGAATCTAGAGAAGAAGAAATTAAATAAATGTTTATGCTTGATGTCATATTTGTTATGTATGGTCCTAGTTTTTTCCCAAGACACTAAAACATTGGATACACTATGTGTAATACTATTATGTTTTTATCTTTAAAATGATGTAATAGTAATGTATGAAAAGGCTCAAGTCTTTATATATATCGCATGATGTATCCACTCATAATGATCCTTGATCTCTCCCAGGTACACTGAAAAGGTTATCCCATCATCAATGTCTACCTCTCCCTATTTGTTAAAATGTGATGGGTAATTCAAATACCTCAACATCTACGACACATCGGTGATATTCTATAACAGGTATAACTATGGTGGAAGAGCTAGGAGGTACACCACCTTGCCAACTCAATGTATTATCTAGAAAGGGTTACAGAATCTCATATATAGGTTTCACCCTAGATAAACATTTTTAATCCACATCGATGTGAAACCCTAATGTATACATGGTCTCCCTCCTTGTTCTCTAATAGCCTAAAATGTTGGTCCACATAATACTACTAAAGATATGTTTTGTCTTTATCAACTCCTAGATGATCTAATTCTTCTAAATCATATCTTGTACCAACTCTGGAACAATGAGTGAACTCTAAACTGGATGAGTCCATTTAGGTGGTGACCTGTAGTGTTTCCCATACATTACCTCAAATTGTTCCATAAGAACAACAAAAATATTGAAGTTTTTATAATCAAAATTAGGAATGGGTAAGATATCATACCATCAATGGAAAAATTCTATCATGAATGTTCTAACCAATTCCTCAATGACTGAAATGGTCTTCTCAGTCAGATCATCAGTTTGTGTGTCAGATTTCATGCTCAAATTGAACTTCGTACCAAACCCCTCATAAAATAATCTATATAATAATAATGTGAAGCAATCATAACATCCTGAAACGATCATGGAGAGAACTCCATGAGGCCAGACTATGTCACATATATATAATCTTCCTAAGTTCTCTACTGAACTCTTCTAACATATTACTATGTAGTTTGTTGACTTGTTGAGTCAGTCTACTATCCCCTAGATAGAATTATGTCTCATGTACATATATGATCAATATTTCATGATGTTCCTGGATATGACTTCCCACATCGACTATGGAACATAATTTGTTTGAGATAAACCCACATTGACCAAGTATTTATCCTTCACATGATGAAAAGTAAGGCATCTGTTGAAAAAAATAAAAAAAATCACATCATTTATTTCGAAAAAAACTAACATCACAGTTCATGGAATGTCATTTCCAAACCTACATGTACAAGCATGGGGGATTTTTGAAACTACCAAATCACCTCCTCCTGTAAAATCACCAATTCCATCATCCATCATTGGATAATGATAATATTTTCCCATCCATAAAATAAAAACATTTTGTGTATATTTTGAGTATATGTTATTATATAGGGTCTCAAATCAAGAATCCCAATCCATGATTTCTTAACTCAATACAAAAATGGATGTGTAATACATATTTACTATAGTATTTCTGCTATATCCTCATCCAAAATGGAAAAATACAATAACGTTAAATTCACCAATTAAAAACTCACTATGTATGTTATAGATATCATATAGAATGGATATTCTACCACATCCCCATTTTTAGGAGTATATAAAATCCCAAATACATATTCTTGGAGGAATTATATGTAAAACCCCAATATTTAATAGTATTTTATTTCTTCAAAGTAATTCAATAACATTCACTACACGTAACAATGAGTTTTAGCCCACCATTACTTACCAAACTAGCTATTAAAAAGTGGTTATGTATTGCATTAACTGAATTTTGAACTTTATATAATCCTTATAATTTTAGAATATATATTATGAGTTTATTAGACATAATGTTATAACAAATAAATTTTTTCATATAAAAATAATGATTTTTCAAAAAATGCAATTTTACCTCCTTTAAATGGAGAACCCTTTTTAAATCCAATATTTGAAACTTTTATATATTAAATTTTTCAAAATAAACTTCTTTTTTAGAATTTTTACATATGAATTTCGTTTCAATAATTTTTTTTGTGTTTTGGATAACTTTCATATTTCGGTGAATATTGAAAAATACTATATTTTACCTAAAAACATCTTTTTTAATCAAAATAATTTATAGTGTTGAATTATGAATTTTAATTTTTTGGAAGTATAATATGATTATATTTTTACCCTTTAATCCAATGTTTTTCATTGGAATTAATATCACATTGAAATTATACATAAAGAAGTGTCAATATTTTGATATTTTTTTCATAAAAACACGCTTTTTGTTTTGACAATGAGAATTAATTTTAAATTAATAAAATAAACTTATATGTTATAAATTTGGTATAATAGACTTAATTTTTGGAATTCTAATATTAAAATTAGTTTTGGGTGATGTTTTGGTATTTTTCTGAAAATGTTCAATTTTTTGACGAATAGTGAAAAACACTGAGTTATCATTTAAAACAGAATTTATATTTAAATAATTATTTAATTTATTTTAATTTATTTTAGGTCATAATAGATACATAATACATATATATGTTCATTTTTATTCATTGGAGTGAATTTATAATAATTTTAGATATATAAAAATTTTATCAAACTTTTACCTTCTTTTACCCACCTCCTAGGAGCATTTGCAAATTTATATAAAACATAATTTTACCACTTCTATGAATTGAATTTAGAAAATATGAGAGACACGGTTAATATCATGGAGTAAAATTTGGTTCAATAAGATAAAAATATTTTTTGGTGAATAGTATCTTTTTACTTTTATTTTCCACGATTAAAAGTAAATACGGTAATTAAGGGTAAAAATGATATTATTATTACCCTAAAACATGACTTAATTATATTGGATAAGTGTAATTAGTCCAAAAAAAACCTTAAACATAAAATATAATGATTTATATCCACATATATTAGATTAAGATATATATTTTAATTCTGTATAAAGAAGAGTTAAAAGAGATAAAATCAAAGTTTAATGACTAATCCATTTTTAATATGGGGTAATACAAAAGAAAAATTCTAATATAATTATTAATTAGAATTATAAAAATAAATACTACATAATGGTATTTTATTTATAAATTTTAGATTTTAAATAATTAAATTTATTAATGACACAATGCTGATGCTGTAATTACCATTGTAATGAAAGAATCAAATAAATTGTATCATAAATTTTAAAATAAATATAATTTCAAAGTTGTTATGACATCCACGTATTTTCTATGTGAATATGACATTTTATAATTGATTCAATGTATTTTTTTTAATCATTTTGATATTGTTTTAACAAAAAAACAAATACCAAATAGTGTCAAAATTGACATAAATTAGTTTTTAAAACAAATATAATATTATTAATTTATATAATAGTATTAAAAATATAAAAATCGGCCAAAGACTTATATAATAATATATAAGACATTAATGAGACAATTTTGGTTCAATTGGTAGTATGTAGTATGATTATTAACCATATTGTGTATGAATACAAGAAGACACTGCAAAAGATAAATTATTTATCTTAGAGTAAAATCTAAATGATATGGTTAAAATGGTAACCTAAACATGCCTAAAACCTATTTGTTTAGTGGGTTTAGATATATACCCACATTATAATTTAAATAATACTTTTTGGAGCCATTATAAATAGAAAATTATTTTATTATAAAATAAATTTTAAGTTTTTCCAAAGGTACCCGTCACACATCTTATAAAAGGGAACTCCACCATCTCTCTAATTCACACTTTCAAAGCCTTTTGGATATGAAAAACTATACCTAAATACTATATAAACTATCCTTACTTTATCTTAGAGGCCCTTCTTTACTCATAAAGAATACGGACGGAACCCTTTTGATCAAATCAAAAGGAAGAACTCAAAGAAGAGGTAATGATTTCACCACCCTCTTTCAAGTTCTCCCATTCTTCCACTTACTCTTTCTTTGTTTTAATTGTTAAATAATATATCCAACATATTAAATATAGTTATATTTTATAATAAATATAGAACAACTATAATCATTATTATATCCATCTTATTAATGATAATGTCACCATGCGTGCGTACGTACGGCTTTCGTCTCCACACCGAGGTGTAATTTGTTATTCAACACTATGTTATTTAGATGGATATAATGATAAGTAATATTTATATAAATAATTAAAATGTCTTGCTATTTTTTCTTAAAATTAATATACCATCCAATTCCACCACTTTAAGGAAATGATATTGTCCCTCGTGCATACGTACGGATTACCGTCTCCACGACGCGCTGAGATTCATTTCCTTGTTAACCATTATTCGAAGATTATAAAAATATATATTACCAATAAGTATGTAATATATGACATAATAATTACAATGGAGATATATATATTTATATATATAAATATATGTACTTACATATATATTATTCACTTAATTCCGTTCAATACGATGTGAAAACGGAAACAATGTTTATGCATACTTACAGACTACCGTCTCCATAAATGGTGTTTTTAACTTCATATATATGTCTAATATACATATTTATATTCTAAATATATAGGACATTTAAATCATGTTTTATATTCTTGATGTATTTAAATGTTGATCTAAGTGATACAATCATGATTAACGAGTTAAAACATGTACGACAAAGAAAGCGATTATTACCCGAAACAAGGAAATTATTTTTGAATGGTTATTATATAGTCATTAATGAATAATGTATGATATCATAAAAACTAATATGTTTCTGTTATACTTTAATAAAATAATATGATATTCATACAAGAGGTTAAACGTACCCTCGACTAAAGTAATGTGCAGGGTAAGGGGTTTTCTCTCACTCCTTATTCCAATGAGATTCATGCCATATTTCCAGTATTACCTTTTGTGTGGTGAATATACTGCCCATAATTGTATTCTTTGTGTAATACACTTTAATTTATGTGTATTTACATATTAATTGTATGATACCTCTTTCATGAGGTTTATGATTCGTAGGGTACCAAATTGGTAAGGGTTAATTCTTTAATCTCTTTATTATCTGAGATTGTTTAT
Source organism: Viscum album (assembly GCA_963277665.1). Classification (NCBI taxonomy): domain Eukaryota; kingdom Viridiplantae; phylum Streptophyta; class Magnoliopsida; order Santalales; family Viscaceae; genus Viscum; species Viscum album. The sequence continues at coordinate 2,132,549,678 of OY728147.1, read as the reverse complement.
GTGTACTTATTTATTGGGAAACTGTTATCATCCATTTAATTTTTTCATAAAAATTAGTTCAAAATGAATATTTTAAGGATTTTTGAAAGGTAATATTTATCAAGATAAGATTTTTAAATGTTTTAATGATTTATCTTTCTAAATCTTTATAAATAATGTCCAGGTTTTCGAAATGATTTTAAAGATTAATTTATATGGACATGAATGTTTTGAAATGATAATACTTTTAAAATATTTCAATGTGGTATGTGACTATCTAATTCAAAAATAACTTTTAAATTACTTCCTTTATAAATGAGGGACTTTTAAATGATTTTACAAATAATTAATTCTCTATCAAAAAGTTTTACTCATCTTTTTCAACTATGTGAGCATCCTTTACTGGATATTATTTTTTATTAAGTTTTATTTATTAAAATAAAATATTCCATATTTTATGGAATTATTTATGATGTTTTTTACTATGGATGTTCTATTTTTATACCATTCATGGTTTATGGATAATTTATTGGCATTTCGTATGGTAATTTTAATACGAATGGTTATGTTATGTTTCCACTATTCATATGAGGAATGAAACATACTTAGTAAGTGATGGGTGGAGCCCGCTATAGCTCATCGATCCATCAGTAGGTCTCATTTGACAAAGTAGTTCCCTGAAACATGGCCTATAAAAAAATATTATTTATAGTATTGGCACGATCCCTTGACTATGTGGTAATGATGTACGGTATTAGGCATTCCCTCATTGTGAAATTAGTTATTATGTGTGATTATTCTACTAGTAGAATATATATGTTAATAAGTAAATGGAATTAATTCATTTTAATTTATCCATATTATGCTGAAGTTAATGTTTAAAATGAATTTATTTTAGTTATACAATGCCTTAAATTTTTATTCTTATTTATGATTGTTTTCACTATATTGTTATCCTTTTTGAGCATCTAAGCTCACCCCTTTCTATGTTTTATTTTTACCATGATTTCAAGAAGTGTATTCTGATTGATATTTAGGGTTAAGCCAATGGAATAGTGGCATCAATAAAGGATTTTTTTGTATGTTATAAATTGTAATGTAACATTAATGTTAGTAATATATTTTCCATGAATGCTAAACTGATCGGTCCTTGGACTTGATTTCTTGTAATCAAGCCAATGATATGTAATAATGCACCGACTCTGGGTAACTGGTGTCGGGGCGTTATAGTTGATATCAGAGAAAGTTTATCAATTACATTGGAAAATAGATATAGATAAACTCATATTAGATACCATTACCCTAAGATAGTCTTCGAATATTAGTATAGAAGAACATCTTTGAATTTTGGTACTATAACAATATTGTGAGTTATTAAAAAAAATACATCCCTGTCTAGATACGAGCAGGTAGAGGCAGCTCTGGAACAGATGTACCTAGGGGTAAAACACGAAAACACCGCTTTGAGCTAGACTCGAACGGGAACTGGTGCATGACAATGGGCTTTGTTGTACACTTAGTTACGACACTCCCGAGGGATATTGTTAGGATAATTCTTGTTTTCGTAACAAAACACTATTAAGGGTTTATGAGTATATATCTAATCAAGGAAAACATTTTTGTGATTATGGATTATAACCATAAAATATTGAATTCATGTTAGGTATTTTACATGTTTGGAATTATGAATTTCTATTCATAAACTAACATAGTGTATGCCATTGTATAGAAATGTCGTCCAGTAGAATGAATGCGAACTCCAGCAATACATATGATCCAAAGAGTATGAGGATGATATCATTAACGGTATTGAGCCAACATTTAGAAAGGAAAGTGTATCCCATTTTATTCTCAACATATGAAAAAATAATATCATTTGTTAATAAGATAAGTAAATAATTCTCTGATTCCTATGACTTTGAAGTAAAGTATGATAAGAAATGGATGGAAGTGAGAAATATGGATAAAGGGAAGAGGGAAAATAAAAATTTTTCCATAGGTGAAAACTGTTGTAAGAAACACCCCGGAACATGCCTAAATGGAATAAGAGTTTGTTATAAGTGTGGAGAAAAAGAACACCATGCACATGACTACAAGGGTAAAAAGGAGGTTTCAAATGTACAATGCTTCATCTGCATGGATTTGGGACACTATGCGAACTAATGTCCAAATCATCAGAGTATGCCCCAAATGATTCTATTATATAATAATCAAGTTATTATACTACTACATATGATGAGGAATGATTAGAGTTATTATGTTTTAATTAGAGAATTATTCCATTTGAGTGTTTTATCAACACTGTATTGGTTATAAAAATTATGGAGTATATAAGGATTGTACTGCAGTATTATTTCAATAAGGACATGAGATTGTGTGGAATCAAGAAAAGTGACTAAATAGCAGGTTAAATTTTTGGAAAATATTTTGTTAAGAGGAAGATAAACCATAATATGGTTCTGATATTGAGGTAGTGATTTTGGAATAATACATGATTGATTTGGATAAATTATATTGAATATTCAAGAAAACCTTGAAACTGATTAATGATTTGTATATCCCATAATTGTTGGAGTTTACAACATTTTTTGATAGAATGAGTATATCCAGTATTCTATAAGGAATAAGAGATCTTGAATGTAATCGATAATGATTTATGGTAATTTAGTATGTTACAGTGTTTTAAAAGAATACATGATAAAGGTGTTCACAAGTTATTACTCATAAAAAAGGATCTTCATTATGTTTACCTTCCTTATAAATTTTGGATTGTGAGTTTGGAAAAAAGTATTTTGGATAATTCTAGTTTGAGATTATTTTTGGATTTCCATAAAAGGACAACACGAAGTTCTGGTGGCATCCCATCACATTTTTCAAGGCCGCGAGACTTGAACCCACAACCGAAGGGCGACAAGGGTGTATCACATACAACTGGCCCACGTGATGTCCTGGATTGAATAATGTATTATTTTTATAAAACAATTCTTGTAGTTGAATTATAAATTCATTTTTTAAAACTATATGAATAGAATATGTAGAATATTATTTTTATATTCTATTATCTTTTACATTGAATGATGAGTTAGTGGTAGAAATTAGTAAAAGGATTTGACTCTAATTGTCAAGGATATATTTTTATTCTTCTCTTATTATATGAAGAAATTAATTCTTATACTTTAGTGAAGGGATCTTAAAACAAAAAATGTGTTACCTTAATAACATATGTTTTGTCAAACCGATGGTATTTTAAAATAACATAGATTGATGAATTTAAGGCCCTTAATTTTCTACTTGTTTGTGATTGATGACCTCAATCACTAGTTATAAACATTTAAGTAAATTCCCCAAATTATATGTCTCTAATTTACACCAATGTTCTCCTAACCGAGATCATAATTTGGTTGTGACCCTTTCATTTCCTTTTTCCTCTTATTAAGACTAAATTTTATTAACCTAATTTTCGATGTGGGTTTTCCCAAAGGTTTTTTCTATTTTTATGCTTTTATATCCTAAAAACAATTTCAAATTGCGAGGATACAATTTATTGAAGGTGGGAAGAATGTAACACCCCAAAATTTCATAGTACGTTATTTATTCAATGTAATTTAATAACATTCACTACACACAACACCTAGTTTTAGTGCACCCTGACTTACCAAACTAGCCTTAAAAAGCGTCTATGAATAGTATTAACTGAATTTTGACCTTTATATATCATTATAATTTTAGATTCCTTATTATGAGTTTCTTAGACATAATGTAAGAACAAATACATTTTTTTTGAAAAAATATTATTTTCCAAAATATGCAATTATACAGCCTTTTAATTAAGAACACATTTTAAATCCAATATTTGAAACTTTTATATATTCAATTTGACAAAATAAACTTCTTATTTAGAATCATAACATAATAACTTTTTTTCAATAAATTTTTGGTGTTTTTCTAGATTAGTTTCATATTGGGTGAATAATGAGAAATACTATATTTTAACTGAAAACATCTTTTAAAATCAAAATAATTTATAGTGTTGAATTATACATTTTAATAATTTGGAAGTATAAATAGATTATATTTTTACCCTTGAATCCAATGTTGGTCATTGGAATTAATTTCACATTGATATTATACATAAAAAAGTGTCAATCTTTTGATAGTTTCTATTTCTTAAAAACACACTATTTGTTTTGACAATGAGAAATAATTTAAAATTAAAAAATTAAAATTCTATGTTTTGAAATTGGTAAAAAATAATTCATTTTTGTATTTTAATAACTAAATTATCCTAGGGTGAAGCTTAATTATTTTTTTGAAAACGTTCAATTATTGATGAATAGTGAAAAAACACTTAGTTATCGTTTAAAATCAAATTTTTATTTAAATAATTATTTACATTATTTAAATTTATTTTAGGTCAAACAATATAAATAACACATATATATGTTCATTTTAATTGATTGTATTCAATTTATATTATATTTATATATTTTAAAAATTTATCGAACTTTTACCGTCTTTTACACACCTCTTATTAGCATTTGTAAATTTACAGAAAACATAATTTTACCACTTCTATGAGTTGAATTTCTAAAATCAAAGAGACATAGTTAATATCATGGAGTAAAATTTGGTTCAATAAGTTGAAAATATTTTTTGATGAATAGTGACTTTTTACTTTTATTTACCACGATTAAAAGTAAATAGGGTAATTAACGGTATGAATGATATTATTATTACCCTAAAACATGTCAAAATTCTATTGGATAAGTGTAATTAGACCATATAATAAACCTTAGAAACAAAATATGACCCTTTCGGTCCACATCGATTAGATAATGACATTTATTATTATTTTGTTTAATGAAGAGTTAAAAGAGTTAAAATAAATGTTTAATGACTAACCCATTTTTAATATAGGGATATACATAAGATAAATTCAACTATAAATATTCATGATAAATAATAAATGGTTTCCTACATAATGGTTTTTTATTTATAATTTTAAGAGACTATATAATTAAATTTTTTAACGACATAGTGATGATGCAGTAATTACTTTATTAATGAAAGAATCAAATAAATAAAATTATAAATATTAAAATAAATATAATTTCAATTTTTTTATTACATAAACGAATTTTATAGGTTAATATTACATGTTAGGAATGATCCAATGTATTTATTTTTATGTAATAATGCTGTTAGTATTTTAACAAAAAAACAAATACAAAATATTATCAAAATTGACATTAAATAGTTTTTAAAACAAATATTATATTATTAATTTATATAATGGTCATAAAATTCTAAAATTCACCCAAAAGTCTTGTATAATAATAAATATGACATAAATTATCCAATTGGGGTTCTAATGGCAGTAGATAGTAAGTTTATTAACCATATAGTGTAAGAATACAAGAAGACACGGCAAAAGTAAAATTATTTAACATAGAGTTAAATCTAAATGATAAGGTTAAAATGGTATCCTAAATTTGCCTCGAACCTATAGGTTGAGTTTATTTCGACCCATACCCAACATATACTATAAATAATACATTTTAGTCGCATTATAAACTGAATATTATTTTATTATAAAATAATATTTTATGTTTTTTCTAAGGTGCCCCTCACCCCTCTTATAAAATGACACTCCCCCTTACCTCCAATTCACACCTTAGAAGCCTTTTGTATCTGCCAAAATCTGCCCAAATACTCACTCATCTATTTTACCGTCATCCTAGAGGCCCTAATTTAGTCATAAATCCATCTTAAACATCCCTTTGATCAAATAAAAAGAATGAACCTTGTGAAAAGGTAATGATTTCACCACCCTCTTTCATGTTTTCTTATTCTTCAACTTACTCAATATTTATTTCCCTTATAAATTAATAACTAAAGTATATTATATGTAAAATTATGTTATTATAAAAATTTAAAAACTATATTCATTATTCTATCCATATTATGAATGATAATGTCACCATGCGTGCGTACATAGGGCTTACCGTATCCACGTCGTGGTATAATTTGTTATTCAACACTATGTTATCTAGATTTATATAATGATGAGTAATATGTATATAAATAATTTAAATAACATTCTAATGTCTCTGTAAAATTAATATACCATCCAATTCTTCATCATTAAGGAAATTATATTGTCTCTCGTGTGTACGTACGGATTATCGACTCCACGACGCGATGAGATTCATTTCCACATTCCCCATTCATTGACGATTATAAAAATATATATTACTAATAATTATGTAATATATGATATAATAATTCTATTGGATATATATATATATATATTTATTTATTTATTTACTTACATATATCTAATTCACATAATTCCGTTCAATACGATGTGAAAACGGAAACAACGTTTATGCGTACTTACGAACTACCGTCTCCATTAACAATGTTTTTCATTTCATATATATGTCTATTATAATAATTTATATTATAAATATATATTATTTATAAATCATGTTTTATATTCTTGAAGTATTAAAATATTGATCTATTTGATACAATCAAGAGTAACAAGTTAAAACACGTACGATAAAGAAAGCGATTATTACCTGAAATGTTAATTTAACATGGAAATTATTATTAAATGGTTATTATAAAGTCATTAATGAATCATTTATGATATCATAAATACTAATATGGTTCTTTTATAATTATATAACATACTACTATATTCATACAAGTGGTTAAAAGTACCCTCGACTAAAGGAATGTGCAAGGTAAGGGGTTTTCATCTCACTCTTTATTCCTGTGAGATTAGTGCCATATTGCCACAATTACCTTTTGTGTGATATATATAATACCCACAATTGTATTATTTGTGTAATACACATTAACTTATGTGTATTTATATATTCATTGTATTATTATTCTCTCATGGGGTGTATGTTTTGTATATTACCAAATTGGTAAGGGTTAATTCCACAATCTCATTAATATCTGATATTGTTTACGTGTAAGTATTTAATAGAAAATTATTATCATCCATTTCCATTTTTGATAAAAATTAATTCAAAATGAATATTTTAAGGATTTTTGAAAGGTACTCTTTATAATGATCATAACTTTAAATCTTTTATTGATTTATCTTTCTAAATCTTTTTAATTAATGTCCATGTTTTCAAAATGATTTTATGGATTAATTTATATGGACATTAATGTTTTAAAATGATAATTCTTTTCAAAAGTTTCAAAGTGTTATGGGACACATTAATTCAAAAATCAATTTTCAACTACTTCCTTTATTAATGTGTGACTTTTAAATGATTTTAGAAAAAATGATATTTCTCGCAAAAAGTTTTACTCATCATTTCCTACGATGTTTGCATTCTTTATTGGATATTATTTTTGATTAAGGATGGTTTATTAAAATAAAATATAACATATTGTTTTGAATGAGTTATGATATGTTTGATTGTGGATGATTTACTTTTTTACCATTAATGGTTTATGGTTAATGAATTGACATTTCATATGCTAGTTTTAATACGAATGATTGTGCTATTTTTCAACAATTCGTATTAGGATTGTAGTGGACTTAGTAAGAGATGGGTGGAGCCTACTATAGCTTGTCGATTCATCGGTAGGTATCATGATACAAACTAGTGTCTTGGAAACATGCCTTGACTAAAATCTTATTTGTAGTCTTGGAATGAGGCCTTTACTATGTGTTAATGATTTCAGGTATTAGGCATTCCCTCAATGTGAAATTAGTTATTACATGTGATTATTCAACTAGTAGAATATCCATGTGAATAAGTAAATAGAAATACTTCATTTTTTTCCATATTATGCTGAATTTCATGTTTAAAAGTCTTTTGTTTTTTTATACATTGCCTTAAATGTTTATGCTTATTTATGAAAGATTCAGCTGTATTATTATCTTTACTGAGCATTTGAGCTCGACGTTTTTTTATGTTTTATTTTTCCTAGGATTCGAAGAAGTGTATTATGATTGATATGTAGGGTTAATCCAAGGTAATAATGGAATTCATAAAGGATTATTTATGTTTTTTTTATGTTATAATGTGTAATTTAACATTCCTGTATGTAATCTATTTTCTAAGACTGGTAAACCGATTGGTCATTCAGGACATGATTCCTTATTATCAATCCAATGTTATGTAATAATGCACTCGCACTAGGTAATTGGGGTCGGGGCATTATATTCTACCATAATATATTTCTCAAGTTATGATCCATGTAATATAGGATATACGGTAGACTCCATTCTTCATTGACGATGACTACTCGACTACCATATGTTAGTGGTACCACATATCACGGGTGAAGAATATATCTACTATCAGAATATTGTGTGTCACATAGTTATTCACATGATTATTAAATTGGTATGACCCCTAGGCCAATCAATACCTAACATTGCATCAAATTTGAAACATGTTTGGTCCCTAAGGAATTTCATAACACTATGTACTCATCACTCCCCTCTAGTAATATGTAGATGGGGATTCCCATGAACCTTTTACTCAAATCCAGAAAATACTATTGACCAATTTCCATAAACAAAAAAGGTTAAATATTAATGTAAAATCTATCAAGGGCGTTGATACAATTTAAATTAAAAGCAAAACTTAAATATTACCTTTACATCCCATGAAAACTACACACCTATATAATAGTTTTTGGTGGCTTCCAATCTGTTATTACCTCAACCATTGTTCGATCATCTACCATACCATCCTCGAAGATGATGTTTCCTAGTACGTGGACTTATCAAATACAAAACGAACCCTTCATGTTATTCCTGTAATTATAGATCTCTCATAGTGTGTCCAATACCTTCTTCATGTGTCGGTTGTGATCCCACTCAATAATGATGTATGGTAGAATATCGTCAATGAAGATCATTACAAACCAACCTACAAAACATTGAAATTTTAGGTTCATGAGTCCCATGAACACTTCCATTATGTTCCTAAAACATATGGGTATCCATGTGTACTCATAATGACTATAAATACAACTGAATGACTTCTTATACATATGATAGTCCAATACTCAAAACAAGTGATGTAATGATCTAAGTATAATCATTAATAACCAATATTCCCTAATCAAATATAAAATACCTCATATTTGATCAGTAGTAGATATTTCATCTTCTTTGTTAACATGTTCAAGGGATGGTAATACACACTTATCCTCAATCTCAAATATTATTCTTAGTGAAAAACAATGAGGTTGTCTAGGGGTAAACACTGCATCTTTTGAAGCCCTTTTTTAGTTAATCTAAATACACTAGCAGCTTAAGAATTACTTTGCGAGTCTTCCAATATGAAGGTGTGAATATCAGGTTTATTGAGAAGGATAAATTTATGAATAATTCTAAATTATAGTTTGGATGTATTCCAATAAACTCCTCAAGAAATTCATCCTCACACACTACCCCCATCACTCAAGATAAGTAGCTCATAAAATCCCTTTTTTCTATTGTAATTATACCTAATAGGTGTGTAATATTCCTTACACTCTAATACATGATCAAGTCCTACTCCACAAATATTACATTTTCACCCATAAAGGAAAACTGAAACCCATCAAAATGGACACGCCAATTTATCTATGAAAAAATAGTCATTATCTACTTAAACTGTGCATATATATTCCATGCCTATGACAACTTCATAAGGCCTAATGACGTATATAATGATATCCTACAAAAAATTCTCACAAAAAAGAATCATTTCGCACAGTCATTTGATGTTCTAAATTATTGGGTCACCACCTATCAGACTATCCATGAAAAAGAGTTTATCCAATGACTAAAATGGAATAGGTTTTTACATGAACTAGTGAAGTGGATGGAATGGAACGATTGGAACATGTTTCTATCAGCAATGAATCTATGTTAGAAGATGAAATGATTATACCTAGTATTATTTATAGATATTATATGTCATTAGACACCAAATACAATAACTATTCTTATCCTTGACCAATATATCTCTGAGTGTGGCATGGAAAACATGGGGGTGGTTGTGGGAAAATGTCAAACCTCTGACCACCTATTTCATCCCCAACTAAAACTACTCCACATTAATCTACATATCATTCTCAATGCTCCAAAATATATCTCTTCCAAGGAGGTACCTTGACCATCTATAGATATATTGTATGATTGTCCAGGAAATCCCAATGAATATGTACCTAAACATCTTACGAGAAAAATCACCTCCTCATTAACTAATTTTATCAATTATGATAATTATGAATGATGAATCCTATATCATAGGACCATCCCCTAAATCACTTGTTAGGAATGGATCCATATGGATTTGTTCATCTATTTTTTCTGGGGTCTCATCTCTTGGGCTCCAACAACAAACAAAATCTTCTGAAACATAGGAATCTCTCTAACCATAAGTCCTAATAAATAAATCTATTATAGGTTGGATGGTAAAGAGATATATCTGAATAATTTATATCTAAGAATAATATCTATATGAATGATTGGGCATAGAAGAAAAAATCTTTCCCCATATATATGGAAAATAGGTAGTGATCATTTAAACATTCTTGAATACTTTTCCATTGTCATACTTCAAAATTTTAATGCAGAATTCCGTTGATGAAAACTAATTTAAATGTGGTTGGATAACAAAACTCTATGAAAGGATGATTGAAATTTTACCAGGAGAGAGTAATATCATTGTGAGACTCAGACTTTAATCTCCACCGTCTCCAATGGATCCATGAGGATGAAACACTGTGAGGACATCAAATGATTTTTTTGGCATCCTCACAAGGTGGAAAACATGAGGGACTACCTATGTAAATTTCAAAATCAACTTGGGTTATTGATCCCCATGATATTTTTGAGTAAAATTCTTTTGAAAGATATGAATCACATTCAAGCTTCATGAATTATAATCCATTACTGACTGTTCTAACAACACATCAAGGGGTAGTTGTATAACAGGTAAACCACCCAAGGTATTATACTCTATACACACACCTATACTAAACCCACATCACTTAATGTATCATCGTTTTTATATTGATATTGAATCACTCTTTGAGGTCTTCATGGATGCATATTGAAATAAATTATTTTTACCATACTCAAGGAGTAGTTAATGAGTGATTACTCAAGAAGGGTATGGAAAATCACATCACATTTCTATATGATGCGGGTTTCATTTATTCCCTTGTAAGATGTGTTTAAATGTATTGAGTTAAAAAGTATGTATTCAAGGTCTTAAGGAATAGATACATAGACTACTACACCAACATGGGGGGTCCCAGGTCTGAAATAAATAATTGAAACACTTTATATAAATTTTAAAAAAAAACCCAGTCTTAAATACTTCAGTCCTAAGTTAGAACTAAATCCCAGGATACCACTATGTCACAACCTGAACCTCTATGGCCTCATCTGAAACTACCATATGCACGTCTCTCTTTGGTCTAGTGTTGGAGGCCATAACTGAGATAGAATGTAACACAAATGGGAGGAATTATCATAGTGTTCCTTCACACACATAAATATATCTCCAAGAAATAAAAGACTAAAATATTAAAAAAAATCTAATGAATGAATACATATATAATCTCACAATCATTGTATAAAAATGTACTAAATGAAATGAAGTAGAAAAATGAAAGGCTAAAAGAAAACTATAGAGAGTTTAACATGCTCATAGGGAGAAGAATACTATAAAATGAAACATGAAAATCATATCACCCGATCTAGATGAATCTATACTCCACATTGTCCCTATCCTCCTAGAACTCTATCAAATGTTTCATCTTCTATATATGACTTGACGCAAGTTGAGAATTACCATAACGTATGAATATAATGATAACCAATAATAATAATAGAAAAAAATTCATTGAATCAGTTTTATTTTCCACATAACATATATATATAAATCTTGTATAATCTCAGATATAACAAGAGAGCACATTTTGACTCTAGCTGGTGTCAACCAAAATAAAAGACAAAATATTCTTCATGAATCAAATCTTATTCCAAGAAACAATCTCTCAATAAAACATGATATCATAAGATACACTCATCCAATTGATTTTATTCATTAGAACTCATATTGGAAATCTAAAAGGAAAAAGTAGACCTTGATTCTCCACTAGGTAATCACCCCCATCATCACAAGGGGATGACACAAATTCAATTTTATACAAACTTTTATATAAGGGATATTATTAAATTTATAACCTAAAATATACTAATATATCCCTATAAATATAGGATAAATTACCCATTCATTTATTTCACACTATTTACATGAATCCAACATTGGGTATAAGAAGGGATGATCGAGGATCACACTTCATTCTTACGAAATGACATGTCATACTCTTTCTAAGACTCATCCTTCAGCGAGGATCATAATCCATAGTTGGGTATATAATTAATCACGTTAACCGTGAGGGGATTTACCAATGGAAATAATATAATGAATATTGGTATAAATGATGAATCAAATGGTTTCAAACACCCTCAATGGGGTATTCTATTTGTAATGGGTGTACTCAATGTGAGTGGCCATCACTTGGTAAGACAATGTGTTACTTCTTCAATATAAATGTCAACTAAAAAATAAATATCTTGTAATAAGGTTTAAATGGTGTTATGTGGTCTTCTTAAATCCTTCCTATGTTGGCTGGTCATGTCTATGTACTATTTTCAAGATCATGTACTACCCTACGTACCTGGTCATGGAACTTCCCATACACCCCTAGTTACATCCTATGACATTAGGGGAAGGTTATATGATCTGTTAATTGTCCATGATGGTTTGTGTTCCTTATCATAACCATAAAAACCCTAGTAATACACAAAGGGTTACAAATGGAATGCAGTTATAGAATAAATTTTGTATAACATGTAATGTTTCAAAACCTGAAGGTTTCTCATTGTTGTAGTCTCAATTGTTCTGGATGGCCAAACATTGGAGACACAGACTCTATACCTTCAGTAACTTCTAGGTCATACACTACATCACATTGTCATTTGGTGGTCACATAACTATTGATATGTGAACCTGTAACTATCATCTATTGTAGCACATCTAACATTCTGTGCGGTTGGTGTAAGATTTATTCATCCTCCTTAATTTTCCATTTCATTATAGGGTTTTTTGTTTGTGATGCTCAGATAATACCTATTATTTTTCCATATATTATGGTTAAATTTATTCAACATCAGGGAGGCAGATATTATTTCATAAGGCAGATAAATATATGTGTCTTATATATTAATTTTATATTTTCCCATTTACACTTCTATGTATAATTTTTCAAATAGTTGATCTTCGAAATTATTCAACAACCATTATCAAATGATGAGTACATATTTATTAAATTTAAAGATATTTGTACTATAAAGAAGGATAATGATTGGAAACATTGATGGAACTGATATCTACTACTATAGGATGGTAATATATGAACATATTTAATAAAAAAATGAATTTTTATCTTCTGGGTTTAAAGATAATAGGAATGGAGGAGATGAAGTGGGAGCTGCTGGATGGATAATTTCTAGTTGTTGGTCACCTTTCAATGACAAAAAACATAGAATTAATCAGCAGATATAAGGAATGCAGTATTTTAATAAGGAATTTTTCCTAAAATATGTATAAGAATCCTTTAGTGGAAAAAAATTAACATGATGCAATGATTGTTTTACCAGAAATTAGTTGAAGGGAGAATTATCATAAAACGAATTATAAAATTAAACACCAACATATTTTTGATGACATCGGTGGAAACTGTGCACATTGATTAGATATTTACACTTATTTTACTATCTTGTTTACATGATATTTTGGTTTTGACTATAATTGTAGTGTGTGGTTATTCGGGGAATAGAAAGAAGGTTACGAAGGATGTTTGACTCCTAATCATTAGTAAGGATATCCAAATAAGAGAATAAATAATATTATTTATCTATTATATTAAAAAATAAAGATAATGAAAATATTTTTAGTGAGATAGTATTAGAGGATTATCAATATAAATATTACAGAGCAGTGTTAAGGAAAATGTGGCTCCTCTTTCATTCTCAAATTTCAGGAAGAAAGGACATGTCATGAAAGAGTAAAAATAATATTAGATGGGACATGAATCCAATGGTGAAAAAATAGATGATAATTGAACTAATGATGTTATGGTGTTAAGCATTGATAGCCCTATATAGTCCTAGATTTTATACTCAAGGTGTAAATTCCATTCCATTTTGAAGAAGGGTTTTATAGGAAAAAATATTTCTAGATATTTTAGTATGGTACCTCGTTCTGATAATGAACCATTGAAAATTATAGGTAAAGGAGTGGAACATATCAAAACCAACATCGGTATTTTTATTGTTATGTAAAACAAGATATATACCATTATTTATAGAATAAATTTTATTTTTTGGGAATCATGATGATGCAGGAATCACTACCATGTTTACTAGTGGTTCATGGAAGATTACTAAGAATGTTATGGTCATAGCACACTGTTAATAACTGGTACCCTATAAATCGTGACCATGTCATTCTTGGACATGGTAAAATCAATAAATGTTGTTGTGGATTAACAATTGACACACTACGATCTAATTATGATGGTTCTGGAACAAAAGGATCGCTACCTGAAATAATGTAAGTAGATATTTTCCAATGTGAATCATATATCATCAAAATTTAAGGGAAGTTGTTTTTTAAAAAAGGAATAAGAACACTTATGGTTGGGATTCCCGACTTGGGGAAAAGTATTTTTTGGGGGCCTGATCTAATCCATTCCCTTTGAGGGTTACAATATTATGTGAAATTTATTGATGAATCAACAAGGTGGGTATGAGTTTACATTCTGAATGGAAAATATGATATGATTAATGTTTTTTAAAAATAGAAGTCAATTGAGGATAATGAGTTGCGAAAAAATCTAAAATTCTTTTGGAATGAAAATTGAGCAGAGTATGGAAGTGAAGAATTTAGAGAGTTTTTTCCAATAATGTAATTCGATGGTTGAAGGATATTCTAGGGACACAACAATAGAATAATGAATATGAGAGGATGAATATGATGTTGGAAGAACATTTTAGGTGCATGAGGATACATTCATGGTTACGAATGATATTTTTGGATGATGTAGTGAACATGGAAGCATATATCAATAATAGGAGTCAATATGTACTATTTAGAAAATGATTACCCGAGAATTTATTTTCTGATAAGGAGGTAAGACTATCACACTTAAGTGTATTTGGATGTTTTTAATATGTAAATATTCATTCCAATGTAATGGAAAATATTTATTCTATTTCAATATCGTACTTCTTAATTGGTTATGCAGATGGGGATCTAGGTTATATCTTATGGGTTGATATCAACAAGATTAATGTTATGATCATGAATGTTGTATTTAATGAAGGTGTCAGGTACAAGGATCACAATGCAGTTGAAGATGAAAATGGGATCAAAGAATCAAATTTCAAAGGGAAGGTGAATTTCAATAGTGTACTTGAGAATTAGACATCCGAACTAGTAGAGTCTACTCCTCATGTGGTGTTAAGGATATTTCCAATGGTAATATGGCCTATACATTTATATTCACAAACATTACCATAAATTTTATTTATTTATGGTGCTAAAATAAAATTTTATGAGGAGGAAATATAGGTAAGGTATTCTAGAATGTTGAATATTTTCATGAAGCATGATATGTCATCACTATATAAAAAATACATAGGAGTTGAAAAAAATCACAGAATTGAAGAAATAATTGATCAAATAATGGGTTTATCAGGTCATGGAATAAAATTATGGGATGAGGAGATTCAAGGAATGTTATGTTGCAGAAGGTTTTCAAAAAAAAATAGGGAGATAATTTCACTAATATTTTTTTCACCTATATTGAATCATACTACCATCTGAGTGGTTCTAGTCCATTGGGTGTCATAAGATTTACATCTTGAGGATCATTATGTCAATAATAAATTCAATAATGGAGTTCTGGTGGGTGACATATAAATACAATATCTAGAGGGAAATGTTGAGTTTGGAAAGGAATATATGGTTTGTAAACTGCAAAATAGCATTTATTTCTTGATTAAGGCACCAATAGAGTAGACCAAAATGTTTGATGTCGTCATGAATTGAAGCTCATAAAATTTATATAGAATGTAACATGTTTCTAAAACATTTTTGTTGGTGATAACATTATTATACTACTTGTATACGTGGATTTTAGCTTTATTATAGGAACATGTATGCATGTAATTTATGATATAAAAAGGAAGCTGGATATGGTAATGAAAATGAATGATCTTTGAATAGATGGAATGATATTAAGGATAAATATAAATAGAGACACCACAACTTGGAGTTTGATGTTATCAAATGATGATTACAATTTAGTGGTTTTAAAAATATTTAGTATGATGAAATATAAGGGAGGCACTATTACCACATAATACCTTATCAAACTATCCAACAAAAAATCTTTGATGATAGTATAAGAGGTTGAGTACATGAAAAAGGATTCATACACATCAGTTTTTTGAAGGCTTATGTATTCCCTGGTCTGCACACAACATGACATTTCTCATGTATGGGACTTCTAAGATGGTTCATATATAACCCTAAAAAAATAAATGAGATGTTGTAAAGTGGATACTAAGGTGTTTAAAGGGGAAATGTGATGTATCATTATGATTTGGGAAATACAATTCATTTATGGAGTATGAGGATTCATAACCAAGAAGCTATATCAATAGCCGAAGTTATACCACATATAATGTATTTAGCTGTGGATGAACTGTAGTATGTTATATATTATAATTTTAGAAGAAGGTGTATTTTTCCCATCATAGAGTGATAATACATTATTCTAATTGCAGCTCTAGTTGAGATGGTTTGGAAGATGAAATTACTGTATGAGTCAGGAAGAAAGCCAGAGGAGAATGTATTTCACTTTGAAAGTCATATTTCTATACATCTTGTAAGCACCCATGGTTTCATGCTTGGATAATTTAAATTCATTTGAAGTATCGTTTAATAATAGTTTTGATACAATACATATTGCTGAAATTGAAAATATTTTTGGAACCAAAATTTTGACAGACATATTGTAAAAGCAGATTGTAATATTAAAGATTAGGAACTGATGTTCCCGATTATTATCTACTTATTAGTGAAGGATGAGAGGAAGAATTATGGAGGACACATTGGGAGCACAATAGTAAAAACGACGTGGTTTCCAGATTCATAATATTGAAATTAATGCTGTGAATTGAAGGCACATAGACTATTTAGTGAAGAAGATAATGTCCTATGAATATATATTTTTTATTAAATAGTGGAATTAGAGTTGGTTTGTGTACTGAATCTTGATCCATGTGGGAGATATTGGGATTGGTGTAGCCAGATCCATTCTATATGATGATTGGTAAAAACTTCCAACCCATACTTTTTCAATCCGACCATTGTAGAAATTTTTACTGCTTCTTCATGGAAATCATTTCATCAGACAATATATCCGTTCACAATTGGGTGGTTGTATCACTGTAGCGATGAAAAATTATATCTTCATTTAGCAAATCCACATGATAAATTCTATGTTGTTTGTGTATTGGTTGTTTATCCTCATTAATTTCACATTTCAGGATCGGGATTCTAATGTGTTAATTTTGGATAATCAATACAATTTTCTATACCAGATATATTGAAATTTATTTCACTATGAAGATGTAGTGATCATTTCCTGAACAGCATAAATATATGTGTTCAAGATATTCATATTATTTTTTTTGTCCCTTTTACTCTTCTATGAATAGTTTTTCACTACATTACTCTCAACATTTCTACAACTAGTGGTTCTTCTCGATTTTGAAATCGTTTTTATATTATTCATTATTCTAGTATAGAATCATGGATATGAGTCTTCCAGACACTCTGGCAGTATGAATTCAAAAATTCAGGAATTAAATGTACTCAAAAATAAATTTTTGGGTCGTGATATCATATATGCATGAAATCGAGAAGGACAATAACCATTGATTTGTTCTGTTATACCTTTTATCTTCCCCCTTAAGTATTGAACCTTGATCACACCCTCATACAGAATACAAAACTATGTTAATGAACTATTAAATCGAACAACTGTCAATAAATGATCATATACCTTATATTTCTTTGGATACTTTTTCTAATAATGTTTTCCATGTTGAGGATGTGATATAATCGGTAGAGAAATACATAAGTTATATAAATGAGGAATGATCATGGTACCTTGTTTGTTCAGACACAATCCATTTTCATATAATTATATTAATGATGAGAGAAATAATAAGTGAACGAATAATCAATCATAAATAAATAAATAGTAAATGCACGAATCAATTTTGCTTTTTGAATTAATCTGTGATCATTGGGGATAAATTAATTAGAGTAAAACAAATAAATAAATATCATAATTATAGTATTCATTTACCACTAATGAAAAAATATTTCATATGTTTCCGTCATTGAAAAGATCCATGAAATCATAAAGATGATAATCCTGGATAAAATCTCAATTTGACATCATCTACGAAGACCCTCTAATTTTTCCCCTCATATGAGTCCACTAAATCTTTGGTTTCTCTGGATAATCCTTAGTATTTTGGGATGGCCTTGAATTTATAGTGAAAATATATCACCATGTTAACATATAATATAAATAAATAAATTCTTATATGTTATTAATTATTCCCCTAAATGCACATTACCAAACAAGTAGTTTCCAACTAATATTATGTTAAGAATACCATAAATCCAATAATTTAAACTCAATCGTCACATCGTATTTCCAATCTATATTTTTTTGAATTAATACATAGTTAAGGAAAATTTCCACACATGAAAATAATTTACATAATATTTTTTAAAATATGCAAGCTATCCTCAATGGGTCTCAGAATCTCATTCGGCTCTATACCAATATACAAAATTAAAACATATAATATTGTAAAATAATAAATGGAAAATAATATTTTTTCAATGATTGTCCCCCCATGACTATGATATCTAGAACATATGAATAATTAAAATATATTAATTTCATATTTCATTCATCAGTTGGTATGGGTTACCAATCTAAGAATAAAGACCAAACTTATGAATAATTTACAAGTAAGAAAATTTTGATAAAATGTTACATGAAATCATTAAACAAATGGAATAATGTGGTTTTGAAAAAATTTTCTACATCAATGAGAAAATATTATATATCATTTATTTTTTTGAAAATGGTAGTTATATGTAATAAAGACAAACACATGACCTAGATTAAAACAATGAAACACATAATAGAAGAAACATTATATAGGAATGACCAATTTCTAAAATAGTCATAGTGATACCCATGAGTGAGATAATATAAATATCTGATAGAACGTTTTCCCATTAGATATCATTCTTATCTATACCTCTCTATAGGCCTCAAACTTCATCCAATATCCATATTCTCTATTTTCCTTTCATAGAAAAAGACATCAATTTAACTAACGTATCTATATCTACACTTAGGGTCATTCACATTGTGAAAAAAATGACCAAACATGAATTATATTGATAAGTTATATTAATATTTAAGGTTGTTTAACATTATGGTCCATAGGCTTATAATAACACTCCATTCCAATCATTAAGGATGACTTCTGACACAATTGATGTCCACTGCAACCTCAATAGTTTCACTAAATTAATGGTCATCAAACCATCAATAACTATTCCTACCCTAGATCAACATTATTCTTTTAAAATATTCTCCTCTAAATTTAATAACCAGATCCACTAAGACATCATTCAGTTCTCTCTGTGCATGTGTTAATATTGTCCCATCTATATTCCCATATGCAAACATCACTATCATATTTTCAATATTCTACACTAATTAAAATACATATAATAAACTCAAAATTCATCCAAATATATTTTATTCTCTCCAACGGATATATTTAGCTAATATAAACTTCCAATTAAATTAGTTTCACACAACTATATTTACTAATGTCAATAAAGTTAACTTCTCTTAATGATATACACATAGAATCTCTAGTGATGTTGTACAATATTCATCTATATTTCCCATGCGTAACCCACAAATATTTATCTTCTAATGCCTCTTAAAATTAATCCAAAAAATAGTTGTCATAGTTAATATAAAAATAACTTAAATGCAAATTTTTTCTATGGTTGTGAAACATCCCGGTTCCAGAAGCCACCCAGGGGAGCCCCATACTCGGTTGGTCACATGGCGTCATAAGCATTTCCACTAATGCCAGAGGCTAAAAAATAGTTAGGAGGGCCTTGGGTGCGATAGTGTGGAAACAATGACCTCAATGGAAGAGTAACTCAGTGTGAGAGAAATAGTTAAAATAGTGGAAGCACTAATAATGTCATACAATAGTAAATAGCAGAAGACTGAAACTAATAAGTATTTGGAGCACATACATAATGATTAATGATACATATGTCTAGTAAATCAACCAAACATATCAAAATGATGAAATATTGTACTAAACAAAGTATTAAAAAAACAGTAAACAACTCCTCATCATCGCTTGCCCCAGCTTGGACCCATGTTCTCCACCTCTAAAGTAGTCTTGTACCTGAAGTATAAGGGCACCTTACCTTATCTATACCTGTAGAAATATAATCAGTTTGGGCCCAAAATCATGATCCAAACAATATGTGATACGAAATCCTAGTTGGAAACCACCACAAGATATGTGTATAATAGTCATTGAATATATATGGTAGGCAATAAGAAAAAGATGCAGTAAATAAGATAGTAATCAACTGTAAACATTCCTATTGTTTCAAAGCATTCAAACACCACAAAGAAAGTATGCAGATAATCAAAAACAGGTATCACTCTAGGCTGGACTCGTATCCTATAACATATGGTCCCACCTAGAAACACAAGAAACACTCTGGGAAGTACTCATAGTCTAACCCCTATGGTTTAGCTAAAAAAACACAAGAAACCCACTGGGAATTACTTACAGTTTAACCCCTCTGTATCAGCTTAATTATAGAATCTATAGGGAAGAACTCACCATAAATTCCCCATATAGTACCATATCAGTAAATAAAGGTGATATGGGGAAGAACATATGTCCCATTCCCCATGTGGCCCATGTCGAGGAACTACAAACACTCTGAGGAACCACTTACGTTAATTCCCCCTATGGGCTCCCGTCATAACAGTAAAAAAACACTCCGGAAAAGATCATAAATCCATTATTTTTATGGTCCTCTACACCAGCTTCACACAGCCCTGTGTATGTCAACCTAGCATGGTAATGTGTATTGGCTAGTGTAAACTACATGAACTACTTGGCTAATAGTCTACAAAATATCATCATGGAAGATAAAAAAACTCCATCTTATAATACTAGGCATGGGAAACGAACAAGGCAGCCTAACAAGATGAGAAGGAACACACAATCATAAAAAATGCATGGGAAAACACCACCAAAGCATGGAAATTTACACTATTGTCATTCAATTAACCTCTATTCAATCATAAAAGCATAGCAGGAAATCAATATGGCTAAAACAGTAAACATGCAATACCCCGTTCAGGGGTATTGGGCACTTTTGCACATAGAACATAATAAATTTCAACGAAAAGGAACAAACAGTCTACCTCAGTGTTGTAGGATTAATATATGTGATCCTCAAGCCTTGAATCACCCATGAACACCATATATCTACAAAAATGACAAAAACTCTCAAACAAATATAACTCTTGAAAGATGAGGGATCAAGAAACGATGATCTTGGAGAAGAAAGAGCATACTTAAGAAATCACAAAACAATTTACAGTGGATGATTTTGAGAATAGATGATCTTTCTAGGACTCAGAGAAGAATCGATGTCATTCACTCGCTCTCAGACAAACTAGACGTAGAAGTAGGTGGTTCAATCCGTCAGACGTGACCCTGGTGATCAAACAGTCTCTAGGTCACCACACACTATCATGTGCATGGCCACTGCACGTCTAGCACCCAACCACCTCAATTAAACGAGAACAAAACGTGTACTCATAATGTACCCGACCTATACCTCAAAAATTTCGAGAAACTCTTCTTTTTCTAATAAACACTAGAAAAATAAATACATACATGTAATAAAGATCGGGGATTTTACAAAATTCCCCCCTTAAAGAAATTCATCACCGAGTTTCACAAGAAAAATGGTGTTGAAAAAGAATTCTCAAACAACTCCGTCCATTGTGATCAAAAATCAGTCTCCCTCTACTAGGTTTCGTCCAATACCCACCCTTACCTCCATAGCACACGTACCAATGTAACAATCCCGCAATGGAGATTCATTTTACTACGATCAATAATCTGGATAGGATGATCCTTGAACAAATATTCCACCACTAACTAAACCTCTTTGGTTTGAAAAACATGAGATGCATCTAAGAAGTAATGGCAGAGCTAAGAAATGTTGGAAATTTCATGCATATACTGGTAGCTCTAAGGTAACTACATCTAAGAGGAAATTGGCCCAACTCCCTCCAAAATCACAAACAACCTGATGTACCTTGGAAAAATAATACCTTACCTCATAATCCTCTTTTCCCCATCCTCGGTGTGACACACAAGAAAACATGATCCTCGACCACGAACTCTAGAGGGCATCTCTACTGATCACCATAATACTTTGGTCAAGACTGTGCAGTTGTCGTACTCATCCCAATCAACACTATCTATTTTGTAGTCTCTTATACATGTTGAGGTCCTATCATTCTTGTCTCTCCTGCCTCTATCTATCATATGGTAGTTCGGCATGGCCTACCGTAAAAAGCCTCATAAGGTGAAATCTGAATAGTTCCTTGAAAACTATTAATGTATTAAAACATTACAAGAGTTGTGTACATCTCCAAAGAACCTAAAAAATCTAGGATACATGCTAAAAGACATCCTCAAGTACATGAATCGTATGCATACACTGGCCATCTGTCAGGGGGTGGTATGATGTACTCAAATGTACCTCTATACCCAAATCCTTCTAAAGCCCATTCCAGACCCAAGAAGTAAAACTTGCATCCTTGAATGAAATAATGGAGTGTGGAACCACATGAAAATGTACAATCTCTTGGATGTAAAACCATTCTAGTTCATCAAAACTAAATGACTCCAAGATCAGCAAGAAGTGAGAATCCTTTGTGAGTTTCTCAACAACAACCAAAAAACATTATTCCATTTATGTGATTTCGGAAAACCCATCACGGAGTCCATCGTGGAATCATTCCATTTCCACTAGGTAATTATTAACTGCTACAATGCTCTGCAGTTCATTGATGTCCTGCCCTCACCTGTGGACAGGTGGAACATCTCATCATGAAAGTATCAATATCTCTCTTCATACCTAGCCAACAATAATAATGGTGTAGATCATGATACATCTTGATGGTGCAAGGTTGAACTGCCCAAACTGAAGAATGAATGTCCTACATTAACTCCTCGTGTATGTCTTATGACACCCATATGTGCCTATGAAAATGAAAGATATCATCCTCCTCTAAGGTCCATCCACGAATAGGGTCCACTCCTAACACACTTTCCCATAGGACTAGAACAATACTACACACAGTGTTACTGCTAGACATGGCATGTACTATATGAGCTTCACTGACCCATGTTATTAGTGACATAAACAGATTCACGGCTCACACAACACGACATGTTCCAGATAGATACATAATGTATTTCTTAGGTTTGAACTGATTGTGTTGTTAGTTACACGGGTGAACACACAACTGACTATACATGGTGTGTTTATTCCAGACACAAGATGTATAAGAAGAAACTGAAATGACCTGTGTTGTTAGTGACAAGACCGATTACACGGATCAAACTATACGACATGTTCCAAATGGACATGACATGTACTAGGATGATTTTGTCGACCAGTATTGTTAGTGACACTACCAGATTCATAGGTTACACTAATTGATGTCTTCCAGACAGACAAAGCATGTAATAGAAATGACTCAACTGACCAGTGTTGTTAGTGACATGGCTGTTTACATGGTTCTACAACCCATCATGTATATATGGTACATAGTGTGTCCTACCAAATATTTATAAACCCATGTCCCTGCCCCCAAAGTCCTGGACATTGTTAGAGACTACACGGCGTGTACATATGGAACACATTGTGTACTTAAGAAAAACATTTTCTTCCAAATCATAAGAACACATGGTATGTATTCAACCTTACACGGCGTGTATTCTGTTTTTTTCTAGATTGTAAGCCTTATAAAATAATCTGTAGCCCAGAAAACACTTAAATTAACCTTAGAGTGCCAAATTATGATCCGTGAGGGACCATACTCCCCGCGATTCAATTCTTATAATATTATAAATTTAATAAACACGAAAAATAGATCAATGATATCCCAAATTCTGATACATGTGGGCCCATAACCCACATTTCAGAGGATCAAACATCCCTTTTATACCACATTGTAACGTCCCGGTTCTGGAAGCCACCTAGAGGTTCCCCGTACCCGGTTGGTCACATTGCCTCAAGCCCATTTCACCTAACGCCATAGGATGCTTACTTGCACTGAGGGCCTTTGGCGTGATAGTGGGAAAACTATTCCATCATTGGAAAAGTAACATAGAAGAAGAGAAACAAATCACAATTTCAGAACTAGTAATAATGGCATAAAAAAGTAAACAGTGGAAGACTGATAGTTATAAGCATCCAGAGCACATATATAATGATTCATGATACATATTTCTAGGAAAGAATCCAAACACTCCACAATGCTGAAATACATTACTAATCCAAGTAAAAAAGAAAATAGTAAATCACTCATTAGCATCACAATCCATATCATGATCCCATTCTATACATCACAAAAGCATTCATGTACCTAAAATAGAAGGGAAATTTCCCTAATTTATACCTGGATCAATATAATCGTTTTTCCCAAATTCATGAAACAAACATCCTATGAGGCTAAATCCTCATAGGAAACCACCAAGAGATCTTTTAAAAATAGTAGGTGGATATATATGTAAGGAAATAAGTCCAAGAAATCGTAAATAGGGAAGTACTCAACAATAATAATTCTGAATGTTTCAAATAATTCAAACACTACATGGCATGGATGAAGATAATCACAAACAGGTAACCCTATGGGATATACACACTTCTTATGCCCTTAGGTTCTACCTAGAAACACAATAAACCCTATGGAATTACTCAATGTATAACCCTTCTGGTTCAACTAAAACAACACAAGCAACTCTCTGGGAAGTACTCACAGTTTAACCCCTCTGGTTCAACTTTAGTATTGACTCTGTGGGGAATAACTCGTCGTCAAATCCCCATATGGTCTCGTATCAGTAACTAAAGGTTCTATGGGGAAGCACTAATGACAGATTCTCCCTGTGGCCCACATCAAAAAACTACATACACTCTAAGAAAGAACCTACATCAATTCCCCATTTGGTCTCACATCACAACAGTGGAAATAAACACTCTAGAGAAGACGTTAATTTCATTCACTCTATGGTCTCCTACACTAGGTTCTCATGGACCTGTTTAATTCAAGAAAGCATGGAAATGTGTATCGGCCATTGTAAACCTCAATAAGTACTTGGATAATAGACTACAACATAACAACATGACAGATAAACAAAACTCCATCCTACAATACCAGGCATTGGAAGAGAACAACACAGCCTAATAGGATAAGTAAGACCAAACAGTAATAAAATAACATGTAATGGAAAACACCTCTAAAGCAAAGTAATTAACCTTATTCTCGTTCAATTAACCTATATTCAAGCATACATGCACAACAGACAATCAATAGGGCTAAAACAGTAAACATGTAATACCCCGTTCACAGGTAGTGGGAACTTTTGCACATATAACTCAACGAATTTCAATGGAAATGCACAATCATCCTACCACGATGTTGTAGGATAGATATACATTAAAATCAGGCCTTTATTCACCCAATAACACTTTAGATCTAAAAAAAAAAAATTCTCAACCAATGATAACTCTTGAAAACAAAAGAATCAGGAAACAAAGCTCTAAAAGATGGAAGTGCATACTAAGGTGATCCCAATGCTATCAACGATAAGTGATTCAAAGAACAGAATCTTGGTTGGGGGATGGGAAAAGAATCAGTTTCATTCTCTCACTCTTGGACAAACCAGACCTAGAAGGAGGTGGTTCTGTCAGTCAGATGAAACCCTGAATCATTTAATGAAAAAAAGAAAGAACATGCCGTGTACTTTATAAGTACATGACAAGTACTTTCCTTAACAGGCCCCCACATTAAGTGGATTCCAGGTCACCACACATGGTCGTGTTCATGGCTTCTACCCATCCAGCACCTGGCTACCCCCGGTAATTGAGTACACGAGGTGAACTCAAATGTTCACGGTGAGTACATCAAAAATTTCCAGAAACCCCAATTTTTATCAAAAACATTATAAAAATAAAAACATACAAGTAAATATGATCTGAGTTTATATAGGTCAAGTCCAACAATATCCTGTTTTATGTATATTCACATGATCTCAAAAAAGTCATCCCAATCAATCATCCATCCCACCATCCAATGTATGCAAGGTTCTCAGACATTCCACATTAAATCATCTTGGATCCACTAATGAAAAACCTCCTCAGTTCCATTAACCCAAAATCTCATCAAAAATTATTTATGAGAGTGTCCTCTCAATGATAGCATGAACATGTTTTCTTACACTAACATTGTTGGACTCTCTTGAATATGATCAACTGTGTAAGAGTTCATGGCCTCAATCCTTCAAGAATATGTTTATCCAAATAATCTATTCGTAGATTCAATAACATCTAACAAAAGTTGAGAACATTAAAATTATAAATATCATTAAATATAGACATGAATCCAAAGAATTTCTCTTAGTAATGTAAAATTCCATCAGATTGATAACATCAACAAAACATTAACTTCACGAAATTAAGAAAAATATTATTCTTCTCTCCAACATTATTCTATTCAATTACCAACTAATTAATATACCATAATTAATAAAGGGATCCATATGTATCCCAATTGATCATATAACATAAATTTATAATGATCAAGGAATTTCCATATTCATTATCAGCCCTATTGAAAATAAACCCATAATGATCTTGGGGATGTACAATTCTAGAATATATGTGATCATGTGTGAAATCACAAATACTTCTTTAATGGGAGAACAATTAACAATATAAAATTTATATTTACAGTATCATTGTAATAACATACCATAAAAATTTTAGTTTTTGAACCATGAAAACCATAGTTAATATAAGACGGTATCATAAAACTATAGTCTAATAATTGCTCCAATAAATAAATAAATCTCACTTTATCGACACCTACAATCCCAAAATTTTCATCTAATAACTATTACACATCATTGTTTTCCCAGATAAGGCTCTGAAGGTTCCTCAAACCAATGCATAAAAGGACAAACAACTATTCTTCCATTTAACCAAATCATATATGGTAATATAAAATATCAATTTATCCATGGAGAAACTATCAAGAGAATGAAAAAAAATCTAATTAGTCAGATCATTTTAGAGAAATAGATTGTCCAAAAAATATCTAATATCCCAATTTGTTTATGTATTATACTATTTACAGTGGAATTAAAGTATTCCTCTAGGAAACAAAAAGTTTGACCCTATTTTCTCATTCATTCGATAAATATACCATTCTATAGATCTTAATTCTGCTTGAATGAACACTCATTATTTGTTTTTTCGGTCTCATATAAGAATCACATTCCATCAAATAATTTCATTACACATTCTCACTCTTTTATATGAACTTCTAAGAAACCTTATAAAAAATGGTGACTATTCTCCACACCATCTTTTTGACAACCGATATAAATACACCACGTCCTTGAGTTCTCAATAACATAAAACTAGAGACATCATCAATGTTGATCAATGAACCATAAGTTCACTTTTCATAAGTTAGTATTGGTAATTAGAACACTTGGTATAATTTAATTGCAACTCACATTTCTTATAATATTAAAAAATAAGAGGATGTAATTTTGTGGACCAAAACATTGAGATAAAAATATATTAATAAAATTTAACATCCTTTATTTAATAAATTTCAGTCACAATAACTGTGAGAACCTTCCAAATTTTTATAAATGATCAATGGAATGAATAAATTGAACCCTCTGAATTTACCATAAAATCCCCCTTCCAAGAACATGGTACATTCCACCTAACTAACACATCCATATCATCTAATGATTGTTAATCATGAAAAATGTACTTCTAACAACCTCTCTTTAGGATTATTTATCATTTAAAAGAACATTATGAATATCTCATTGTATCAATAGTTTTATACAAAAAATTTTTTAGCTTCCACCACAAAGGTATTTTTTGAAACATTCATCACATGCACGTTATCCTAAAAAAATAACTTCCAATGAACCTAAATAATATAGGTATGGTCACCACCCATCTAAGTAACCAATCGTCTCTATAGAAACCTACAAAATAAACCATTATTGAATAGAGAATACTTATATAACCAAAATGTTTCTATATATTTTCCAAAGACAACAAAATCCCCAACAAAAATTCCATATGTATTGGGAGACATACATTTTGAACTTTAGCAACAGTTACAAAAACAAAAACCTCTTCTAACGTCAAAAAAAGATTCTATATAATGTCGTGATAATATTCGAACAATATTCAGAACAATCATCCCTTGATACCAGTAGTATATAATCTATATGACCATCATATATGATCACTAGATGGAACCCTCACTGGACAACTGGGGTTTAGTAATTAAAGATAAATCTTATAGAGCATTGACTTGGGACATTTTATTTCCAAAATATCCACCAAAAAATCATCAAATGAAACAAATGAAGTAGTTCAACAATGTCACAACAACGAATCACCATTATTTGGTTTCATCTCCCCAAATTGGTACACATCAACCACTACCATCAGAATAATGAACATGCAAGACACATAACTGAAAAATAAATATATAATTTAAATACAACCCAAAACAAATAATGTGATCCTGAAATCACATTCTAAATCCATGATAAAATAGGAAACATATTTTATATTATTATAATAAGTTACATTTGAGTTACATGTACAAACCCCATGTAGTAAAAAAAGTCAATAGAATTCAGAATACTAATGCCTTATGATACTGTGATTTTTCTATTCATTGTCAAACTGTAAGACACATGAGTGAGAGTATAGGATCCTTATAGTATCAACAATTCCCAATAAATATCCTCTAGATATAAATTAGAACCAAAACCATAACATTATTCGTATATCCCTATGGCTTTTGACTTTCAATATCTATTTCTTTTAATACATATGTTGCCTCTACATTCGCACTCGATGAATTCCTCTCTCTAAAATAGTATAAAAACATTATTATATATATAATTATTTTAAGTCATCAATATTATACCACCTAATGATCATTATTTTTGAAATGAAACTTCAATCTAATCCTATAGGTTGATTTTTAACACATTTTATTATTTCCACCACCTCAAATGGTGCATATGGTGAATAGTTAAAATACATTATCTACCTTAACTAACATTGTAATTTCACAATATATATGGAATCATTTTCTTATTTACACATAACGTTATCATATATAATGTTAACAAATGATCTAAGTGTAGCTATTTTACATTCTTCATCTCCATTCCCACATTCATACAATATTGTGTAACCTCTACTATCTATTGTACAATTGGATCCATCAGCTGATATCATGATCCCAACTGCTTCTATAAGACACAAAAAACCTCATTCCCTATGCTAACATCAACTTCACATTATAATTGGGTTTAATTTATACATTTAAAAATGAACCATAAATGAACTTATTCCACTAAAATGAGAATGTAATCCATGGTGATGGTATATTATCTTCATTTTCCGTTCTAATGTGTAATATTTTAACACCGAAGATCATGATTTTCTATATATTTTCTTATAAAATTATTCTTAAACCAATCCTTAAAATATAAAACAAGATAAATTTTTTTATTGGATAATTCAAACACAATTAATTCATGTAATCTACAACAACTAGAATAAAAAACATTCTCATGTACTTTTTCATGAATCTTTTCAATGAGTCTTCCTAGGAAAAAATAATAAAATCAATCATCATCGTTGGTCATCTTAGATATAATTGATACTACCCATATATAAGTCATATGGTACATTTTATAGTCGTCAATACTAATCTCTAAATGAAAACATATCCCTTATTATATAATTAGTTTGTATTATGATGATTTTCATCAATATCAATCTTCTATAAAAAATAAAAAATTTCATGTTCATTTTAATCCCCTAAACCATTTATCTCCTATAAATGAATTATATTCCAAACATATTAAAATTTATTATGGGGAGATTTTTATCATAAACCGTTGAAAAAAAATTATATTATATGATAATATAATTCATTAATGGAATTCATGTTCATGAAAACATGAGAACATAAATATCCGGCTTTAGATTTATTTTGAAAATATAGAAATTATAAATCAACTTTACAATAAAATAAATTTCATAGAGAAGTGTTATGAAATAACTTGAATGAAGGTTATAACCACAATGAAATAAATTATTTTTATTCATGAAAAACACATTAAAATTTTAGTATGATTACTAATTTATTATTCTCCCTCTTTTATAATACAGTCAAAATTAATATTGGAGAGTGTGTGAATGGGATTGTATATTGGTATATCTAATTGATATGTTATATATTATCATCCCTAATTTAATGGGGTTACTAGTTTAAAATCAATGATTTTTATGAATATATCCACAAATATGTTTACCCCATGTTATTGGGGGATTAAAAATATAATGTATATCTAACTAAAAACATAAATGTTGACAATCCAGAACTTAATATAAGATAATCAATAATGATAAATATGTGAAAATTTAAATATCACTCAGTAAATAAAATAAAATAGAAGATAATTAATTATATGAAACAAGATTAATCAATTAATATAACCATGAATTCAAACTATGATCCTTTGGAACAATGATCCTTTTGAAGTACACTATTTGATTGTTTATATGAATATTCCATCTTTATACCCACATCATTATCAAGTAATTCATGAATAAATAAGTAATGAAAATTATCAACTCATATCATGTTTTTTGAAAGAATTAGTTTGTCTCACATAGAATTTCATTTCCATTAAAATACATCCAATTTTAATATACTAAAATATAACAATTTGTATACATATTGTTAATAAAACAACTTAATTGATTCCATAGACAATTAAATATCTTCTCACATCCCTCCATCATACAATACCACCACTGACCTAATATTATTAATCACATCATGAATTGAAGAGGATTCCTTGGGTTTCACCTTGTTTGATTTAACTCCCTGAACCCAGTTACCCAGAGTTGGATAATTATTATATAACATTGGCATGATACAAGGAATAATGTCCTAAAAGACTGATCAGTTTAGTACCATTGGATGTACTAGATACATACATCAGTTTTACATTAAATTAAGAATTAAAAAACATTGTTATTCCGTAGAACACACTAATATCCATAGAATATCTCTGCATGTCTGTCATAATTTACTTTTCAAATATTGGAAAAAATAAAACATAAGAATGGGGGGAGCTTAGATACTACTAAAGGATAAAAATATAGCAGAAACTTTCAAAAAAGGCATAAACATTTAGGGTAATGTATACAACTAAAATATAATAAATTTAAACATAATCTTCAACATAATATGGAAAACATAAAAAAAATAATTCCATATAATTATTCTCATATATATTATAATAGTCGAATAATCAAATGCAATATCACTAGACAATTTCATAATGATGGAATGCATAATGATGGACCTCATAACCACATAGTCAATTCCTCGTTCCAAGACATAAGAAAAGATTTCTTCAAGCCCGTATGCCGATACACTAGTTTCTCTCATTATACCTACTGATGCATCGAGTATTTATAGCGAGCTCCACCCATCACATACTAAGTCCACTAAAATCCTTATATTAAATGGTTCAAACATAACATAGGCAATCGTGTTAAAACTAGCATATTAAATGTTAATACATTAACCATAATTCATGAATTGTACAAAAATAACTCATCCATACTCAAACATATAACAGATCCTTTAATAAAATATATGGAAGATTGTATCATAATAAATCAACTTCAATGAAGTATAAAATCTATCAAAGTATGTTGATATAGATGAAATCAAAACACGTTGAGAGATATATCCCTGTCTATTTTGAAACCATTTAAAATTTACTTAATTATAATAGAAAACATTTATTTTAAAAATATTCTTATAATATTATAATGGAATCTATGATGATTCATATAAGTTAAAAAAACATTATTTCCTTAATTTGGTCAAAAATGCCGTAAAGACCTACTTTGGAATACAATGGAATGATTCCTTTATAAATAAATATATAAAAATTAGAAAAAGGATATAAATTACATTAAATCATAATATATGAAATATTAAAAATGTTTTGAAATACTTTTTTATGAAACATGAATTCGGATGATAAAGAGGTCCCAGTAGATACCTAGGTATAAACAACCTCGAATAATAAAGAGATTGTAAAATTAACCCTTACATTTTAATTCTCCATTTTTGAGGTAACATTAGCCTCATGTATAATAGTTAAATAATTGTTATTCAATAATTCAATAAAAACGTACCTAAATATGATATCATATATGATCTCCTAATATTACTTTGTTAACAATATTTCAGTAGTATCATCATTTCAGGTATTAAGTGATTCATTTTCATAAATTTGTCGTGTTACATAAGTCAGGTTTTTTATGGATATGATGTATTTGGTTAATTTTAATAATGATATTATGTTCTTAAAATTTACTTTTAATAAAAAAATAAAAATTATTGTTGAATTGTTACGATGGGGATATGAATCGTATCACGTTCGAGGATATAGAAATACGTACATACACATGAGCGACAATATCATTATTTAGATGGTAAAATCATATGTAAATGGATGGTATATCAAATATACAAGATTATTAAAATAATATATTTATTATTTTAATCAATTATACTCGTTAATATATCCATCCAAATAATGAAATGTTTAATAAAAAACTACTCCACGATGTGGAGATAGTATGTCGTACCTATGCATGTATGGTGACTTTGTCATTTGTAGGATGGATTGAATAATGAATATCATAATAACATATTTATAATAACATCAATGTATGTATATGGTATTGTAGATATTATTTTGGTATGAAAAAACATAGAAATAGGATGTGGAAGAAGAAGAAACATTAAAATAGGTGATGAAATTATTACCTTCTCTTTGGATGATTTCTTTTTATTTGATCAGAAGAGCTCTATAGAATATATTTATGATAAAATTAAGGCATTTAAGATGATGTGATGATTGTCAGGAGGGTATTTAGGCAGGTATTGACCAAGGCAAATTGATTTGAGGGTGTGATTTTGAGAGAAGTGGAAGTACCCTTTTATAAGAGAGGTGAGGGTCTCTTTCAGAAAAGCATTAAATATTTTTTTATTAAACAATAATATTCAGATTTTAATATATAAATAATAATTTATTTCATGGATAAGGTGGGTATGGGTCGAAAAAATTTCAATTAATAAGTTTTAGATAGGATTTGGTTACCATATTGACCTTATCTTTTATATTTAACTCTTATCTATATAATTAAACTTTTATCATGTAATCATGTATTGTTATAATATTTAGAAGATAAACTTACTAAAAAATTCCAAAAGAACCCCAAGTGGTTCATTAATGACATATCTATTTTTATATAAGTTTTTTTTTTCAAATACATGAATTTCTTGGAGTATTATATTATTTAATAATATAGTACTTGATTTAAAAACTCATTTATGTAAATTTTGATATTATTTAGTATTCGGTTTTTTTGAAAGTCAAAACAACTGGATTACATCGGAGAAAATACATTACTTCAATAATAACTTGTAATATTAACATATACTATTATTGGATGGAATCCGAAGTTTCAATTTTTTTTATTTTATTATTTATATTTTCATTTATTTGATTCATTAATTGATATGGAATATACTACATCATTATTGTGTCATATATAAATATATTTATTTTATGTCTAAAAAATTAAAATTAAATTTCATGATGTAGGAAATATTTTTAAATTTCAAATGAAAATTTATCATCAAATAGATAAATTATATAACCACATTTCAAAATTGTTTTACTAATAGATACATGTTTTTTTACATTTTATTATTTAATATAAATTATTATTATCACTCCCAAATGGCTCCATGTCGTCGCTAAAACATCCCAAGGATGAACATGGTCTGATATGTATCATCTAATAAGGTTACGATACATGTTAGGGTAATTTAAAATTATTATAATATTATTTTTTACCCTTATTTACCAGTTTTACTCTTTAACCATTGTAAATAAAACATTTTTCGAAGTAATTATTCATAATGTCTAAAAATAGAAGTTATATATTTACACAATTTGGACCTCTTTATTCCAAAAATGAAATTTGTTTTTTCCAAATTCAAATAAAAAAAGTTTCAGAAATTAATTTAAAATTAATTGTCATTGTCGAATCCTAAAAGCAGGTTTGTAAGAAGTAAAAACTATCAAAACATTGACAATGTTTATGTACTATTTAATTATAAAATTACATCCAATGACCTAAATTATATAAAATTATATTGATATAATTTAATGATACTTAAAAAATCTCAAATTTATAATTTATTCTGATAAATTATTTCGATTAAAAAATAAGTTTTTAATTAAAAATTAGTTTTTTTCAGTTTTTAACAAAATATGTATGTAATCAAAAAAATAAAAAAAAAATCCATCCTAAGATAATTTTGATATTAAGAATCCAAAAATACAGTCCATTCTGAAAAATAAAATTAATAATATTTCAAAAAGTGGTTATTACTATTCATAATTACTATTTTGATTAGACGTGGTGTGTTAAAACTCGAAGTTGCATACAACACAAGCTATTGTATTACTCAAAGAAAAAATATATCATGGAAGGCCGGGGTGTTACATTCTTCCCACATTCAAATAATTACATCCTCAAAATTTATATAATAATTTTGTGTAAAATAATTTAAGTGGTTCTTCATCCTATGTTCCTTGGGTTATCACTTTGCATCTTCAATTGTAGTGTTTCTCCATAGAACATTTACCAGAAAAGTTGTCTAGTTTCTCAAAACTTGTTCTCTGGTAACATGATTCTTGATAAGATCTTCACAATAAGACATATCACGTTCTAGTTCTATTAAATCATATGTGAGTATATGTATTGGTTTATGAAAGTATTTTCTCAACAGTGTTACATGGAACACAAAACGAACATTGAATATAATTGGAGGCATTTCCAAATTGTACGCTACAACACTAATTATTTCTAAAATTTGGCAAGATCTGATTTACCTGAGATTTAATTTATCCTTCATACTGAATCAAATAACACCAT
This sequence comes from Viscum album, assembly GCA_963277665.1. NCBI lineage: Eukaryota > Viridiplantae > Streptophyta > Magnoliopsida > Santalales > Viscaceae > Viscum > Viscum album. Next base: position 2,132,514,006 of record OY728147.1, on the reverse strand, counting down.
TCCCTGGGGATAACATCAAGAATACATGATCACTTACTTGAAAATTCAAATCCTTCATTCGGTTATCGGTATATCAATTCTTCCTACGTTGAGCTGATTTGATGTGGGTTTGGATAATCTTCACCTTTTCCACTATTTCCTCAACATGTTCTGGGCGTATTGGTTTTCTTTCACCAATATCACTTCAAAAAGTTTGGCTTCAACATCACTTTCCATATAAACCTTCATATGGGGCCATCTAAATATTTTAATGGAAACTATTGTTATAGAAAAATTATATCACATGTAAATATTAATCCCACAAACCATGAATGTCATGTGAGAATGATCTCAACATGTCATATATGGCTTAAAACATCTATTCTGATTGTCCATCAGTTTGAGGGTGGTAGTGAGTGCTCATGCAATGTTCAGTATCAAAGGCCTGCTGAAGTCATTTCTAGAATCTAGATGTAAAATAGGGACCATGATTAGAAAAAATCGATATGGGTACTCTATGATGACTTACAACTTGATTAATACGTAGTCTTTCTAAACGTTCAAGTGGTAAATTGTCTCTTATAGAAACAAAATGTGTTGACTTTGTAAAGCGATCAACAATTACCCATATTATAACATTCATTCTGGGAGTCTTTGTGAGTCCTATGACAACTTCCATCATAATATCATCCCATTTACACTAGGGTATGGAAATAGATTCATGACTCATCCAGGATGTTTCCTTCCAGGTTTAGCTATTTGAAAAACCATACATCATGACACATAATCAGAAATCTCCCTCTTCATTTTTCCCCACCAAAATGTTTTCATTAAGTATCTATATATATGTGTGCTACCAGGGTGTATTGTGAAATGGGATCTATGAAAATCAACCCACAATTCTCTTTATCAATCAGTATTTTTCAGTAACATAAAGCCTCTTCCCAAATGTCAATATTCCATATCCTTATATGAATTCAATCATCTTTCCTTCATTCATAGATTTAATTTTATTTTGAAACTCCTCCTCATCAGTCTGAGAACTTTTTATCATTTTTATAAAAGATGGTTTGGCAACCATTTGAAAATGTATTTATGTTTCACCTTCCAGGATTATTCCCATATCCATGTTTACTAGATCCATGAACATTGGATCCCATTAAACTCTCATCTTTTTCATTCTATATTATCTTTTCTAGTCAAAGCATCTACCACCTTATTTTCCATCCCTGGGTGGTAGTGTTTAGTTAAATCATAATCCTTGAGTAGTTTAATCCATCTATTTTTCCTCATGTAGAGTTCTTTTGGTTATAATATACTTCACGCTTTTGTGATCGGTATATATCTTACATATTCAGTTTAGAGAACGTGTCTCCACATCTTCAAAGTTATGATTACAACTACTAACTCAAGATCATGAGTGGGATAGTTTTGTTCATGAATTTTTAGTTTTCATGATTCATAGGAAATAACTCTATCATTTTCATAAGGACACAACCAATGCCATTCTATGAAGCATCACTATAAATAATAAACCCATCATTCACCAATAGTAGAGTCATGATATGAGAATTGACTAATATTATCTTTAGTTCTTGAAAACATTCTCTACACTCATCGGTCCAAAAAAATATAACCCCTTTACGTGTGATCTTAGTTAATGGGTTTACAAAATATGCAATATTTTGGACAAAGCACTTATAATAACTTACTAAACAAAAAAATGACATACCTCAGTTATACTCATTGGTGCTAGCCATTATTATATTTCTCTTGTCTTAAAAGGATCAACAGAGATTCCATCCTTAGAGACAAAATGGCCAAAAAAATCTCCTGAAACTAGAATTTATAGTTGCTAAAAACCCATATAATTCATTTCATCTAAGAGTATTTAGAATAATGAAAATTTTATTTTCTTTATCTTCATAGATTTTAGAGTATACCAAGATGTCATCAATAAATATCACTAAAAATTCAACCAGATATTCCATGAAAACACTATTCATTAGATCCATGAAAACATATGCTGCATTAGTTAGTTCAAAAGGCATTACTATAAACTCTTAATCACCATCTCGGGTCTGAAATGCTATCTTTTGAATGTATTCCTTCTTCAAAGACAATTGATGATATTCAGATCGAAGATCAATCATTAAAAAAATATTGAGCTCCATGAGGTTGACCAAATAAATCATCAATTCATGGTAGGTGATAGTTGTTCTTTATTTTTTTAGCATTGATCTCCCATTAGTAAATGCACAACCTCATAGATCCATCACTCTTTAAAAGAAAAGAACATGGGATCACCATAGAAAAACACTAGGGAGAATAGATCCTTTATTACCCAATTAATCTAGTTGTTTTTTAGTTACAATAATTTCATAGTTGCCCTTATATAAGGGGTCTATTAAATGGGACTTGAACTTTGAATTTAATAAATGGAAAACTCAATTTCTTGTTCTGGATAATTTATAGGAAAATATTCTAGAAACACATCAACATATTCTATCACAATAGGTACATCCTCTTTTTGAACATTCATTCCCCCAACCATAGTTATTTTATTCTCATCCTCCACAATATTTGAATTTTGTAGAGTTAATGTGGGTGGATGTAGAAAAGAATCAGGTGGTGGAATTTATTCTCTAAAGATAAGGTACTCATTATCATCATCAAAAATTATACCCACCTTCTTCTTAAAATAAATTTACATATCCTATTCCCAATGCTAATCTATACAGAGGATTATATAAAATTAAAACAGGCGTATGATGATGTGATCAACAAATAATGATCATTTATGTGCCCTAATGTGAACTGATTGACAAAAAATTGTTGCAATTATACTTCCCTTATATGTTTTTAATGAAAAATACATTTTTAAATCAAATTGGAAATATCTAATTTTCATAGAAAAATTGGAATATATGAAGGAATGCAACAATCCAAAATCAAATAATGCATTGGATAAATTTGAGGAAACCATTGAAATTCCAACCACCATGACATTAAGCGCTTCAACCTCAGTAGTAGTGATCACATAACATTCTCCTTGATCCCTTGGCCTTTTCAGAGGTAATTTTCTTTGGCGCTTAGGACATTTATTTTCATAATGGCCCATTTCTCTACAATTTTATCATTCATCATTGATAGACAGTTTTTCCCTTGATATAATGAGAATGGTGGCCTTTTTTACCTCACCTATTGCAAACTCTCATTACCTTATGGTAAGTATTGCATCCCGCCTTTTTATTACATAACATTTCATTACATTTTACAAACAGAGGATCATTAAAGTCTTGTGTCCTGAAAATTAGGGACATTATACATTAATACAACATAAAAAATCTTCTAGAACACTTGTAAGGAATCATCATAGGTTCATCCTCTATATATTTACTGCATATAATATCCTAGAGAAATACATCAAATGAAAGGGTGAGTAGAAGGCCCAATAAGGGTAAACAAGGGAATCAGATTATGCGTGTTATCAATAAGAACATGAATAAAAACTTAATGACATGAGCAATGGAAGAATAGACATATCATAGTGAAAAGAACTTGGAACAATACTTGAATATGTGGCTAAAACATTTCCTTTATACATTAATGAACATATCACCAAAGTCTATCCCCAATGTGTCAAAAAAATTACCAAGGTTATTCACCAACCTATCATGAAACTTGACATCTCTAGAGATTAATTCATTACCCAATGCATTGGAGTGCTATTAGGGAGCACCCTTAATATGACTTTACCTTAATTTGATCAAAATAGATCATAATCATACATTTCATAAAAACCCCAAATGGAATCAAAAAATGGATTTCATGTAAAAATCACGATGTTTAAAAAAGATCTTAAAAATAAGATCATTATATCATTTATAACCCATGAAATGGGAGTGGGGGTTATCTGTATGTCAATTATGGAATAAAATATATCAAATTTATATATTTATGAACACCCATAGAAACAAAATCGGTCTGGTTATTAACATAAATAAAACAAGAAAATTTCTTGAGAGAAAGAGATATAAATTTTGAGGTTAAATTTCTCCAGCATAACTGCTATATAACATGGTTTTTGAAAACATCGAAAAGAGAGGGAACAAGGGTCACCAACTCATAAATAATTCATAATAAAGTATGGGTACTGAATAAGATCATGTTATTGATATTTTACTGACATACCACATGAAAAAAAACATGAAAAGGTCTATAAAAAAATAAAAATTAAATGGATATAAATTAGAATATATAAGAACAACCATTAACATAAAGAGATGGAAATTAGAAGGCACAACATAAAGGAAGTCATGACATAAATGAGGAGGGTGAAAGGACCCCTTACCTTGAAGATTAACTTTGAATGCTTGATGTTTGGAACCTTGGGAGGCTTGAGGGTACCTTTGGAGGACTCCTTGGGAGGTAATGATTCTAGAACATCGTTTGGGGTGATTCTTAAAGGAAATTAATCAGGGAAAGGCTTGGTATTTATAGGGTAACTGAGGGGACAAGTCATTAATTTCCATGGGACACGTCATTAGTTGTATTGGTAAAACCATGGTCTTCAACATGGTATTTTCCCATGGTATTGGCCACTTGGGACACCTCATACCTTATATTACCGTTCATAAGTCAAAACGAATTATTACATAATTATTACATCCTTAATGATGTTATTAAACACCTCAAACAAAAAACTGTATTTCCACTATTCACAAAAAATTCATCTTTTCTAGAAAAACCCACAAAAATCTCCTTAACCTAATATCGATGCTATGAAATCATAAATGAACTCTATTTTATAAAAATAATTTTCTAAATATTTTTAGTATAAGTTTTAAATAAAAACACTATTCACCAGAAAAAGCTTATTCTTAACCAATAACTTCTAAAACATTTATTACCTATTTTATTGAATCACATTATTTAATTAAGGTGCCAAATTTATATTAATACTTTCTTAATTTAGGCTACATAATACATTTGATCACATTTCTAACCATAAGCGTAAAATTACTATTCATAATTTACTATTCATCAAAAATTATGTTGATCTTATTAAACTCTAAATTTCTTACTGAAGATTATTGTTGAAGACCATTTTTTTAAAATAACTAAAAATTATTAATTATTTAAGGTTTACATAAATAATTGACAATATTCTTTTTCTAAAATTCATTAATAATATGCATACTATATTTATCTAGACATTTGAACATTAAAAAATTTCACCATAAGAAGAAATCACAATTTTTATATATATTAAAAGAGTACATAAAGTAGTTATGGTCTCGTTACATTGTCCCTTATAACACCATCATATGTCCTAAGGGTAATGTGTTCTATGGTGATAGAATCTTGGTGTGGCTCGACCAACATTGCCCGAGTGGTGATTTATATAAACTTGAAATTCTCACAAAGGTGATTCCATTCTATCTTCACATGATGATGTTCATCTTGGGTTTGGTCTAGAGAAAATATCAATGGTGCTACCTCCTTCTTGAGTTTTGTTATATGGGCTTCGATCGGCCCAAGACTACTGGATGGAGCCATCGAATCTTCTTTCTGTATTAATTAACCAATATCACTTGTAGTTATAATCAAAAAAATTGCAACATTTTAGCTTCCAACAGACATATTGACCAATGGTCATATGTCAGTTGAAACACAATGGTGTCATTTAATTATACTCACTTCATTAATTAATGAATATAGTTTTGTTGAGTATAAAAATAAAATAACACACAAAATTTGGGGAAAAAATTTCGGGTCGTTACATTCTTCCCCCCTTATGATAATTCATCCCCAAAATTTTCAACTCCTACCCTTATAAGTGAAATGTTGTGGGTTCTTATGTCTCATAGACTCCTCTGGTTCTCATGTGGCTTCTTCATATTGGTGGTTCCACCAAAAAACGATAACATGGTGGGTTGTCTTGTTGAATAGGACCCTATCTCTATGATCCAGGATCTCCATCGGCTTCTCCTCATATGAGATGTCATGTTCTAGTTGTACCATATCTAGGTTTAGTACATGTGAAGGGTTAGGTATGTGATTTCTCAATAGGGATAGATGTAAGACATCATGAACATGTGATAGATTTGGAGGAAGTGAATGTCGATAGTCCATTGCTCCAACGTGATCAATCATTTCATAGGGGCCAATGTACCTAGGTCTATTCTTCCCTTTCTTAAAAAACATCATGATTCTATTCCATGGTAAAATTATAAGACATACCTTATCACCGACTTCAAACTCCATGTCCCTTCGGCAGTTGTTGGCATCTCTCTTTTTCCGACAATGAGCAGCCTTAATGTGTTGTTGGATGGAATGGAATTTTTCTGTCATATCCTGCACAAGATCTTGCCCAAGAATGTTTATCCCACCATATTAATCCCAACAAATGTGATTTATACTTCTCTTTCCATTTAGATCATCCTAGGGTTCAATTTTAATGATCGAGTAGAAGCTGTTGTTGTAAGAGAACTCAATTAAAGATAGATGATGATCTCATCCACCCTTAAATTTTATCGAGAACTTTCTCATCATGTCCTCAAGTGTTTGAATAGTTCTTTATGATTGGTCATTAGTTTGGGGGTGATATGCTGTACTAAAATTCAATTCATTTCTCATATCATGTAGAATACTTCTCCATAATTTTGATGAGAACCATGGATCACGATCAGAAATAGTAGAAAGTGAAACTGCATGGAGACTCACCGCATACTTTATGTAAATCCTGGCAAGTTGATCAAGAGATAAATCTTCCCTAATGAAGATAAAATGGTCATTCCAAGTGAGATGGTCCAAAATAACCCATATCACATTGTTTCTTGTGGAAGTTATCGGGAGACCAGTGATGAAGTACACAATGTTATTGTCGCACATCCATTCTAGTATGGGTAGTGGTTCCAAAACCCAATTAGGATGTTGTCGCATTGCCTTCACCTACTAACAGACTCGGCACCTTTTGTTATAGTCTTCAATCTACCTTTTTCATATCATCCAACCAAAAGTTTTCACAAAGGTCCCTATACATTTTTGTGCTTCAAGGATGTATAGAGAAAGTTCTGCTTTGAGCTTCATCCATCAGCTCCTTCATTATTTACAGAATATATGGAACACATAGTGATGTACGAAATTGTATTACACCTTCTTGAAGAATTTTTAACTTAGGAAACTTCCCATCCGTCACAACTTCAAACTTCTTCTGTAACAAAGGATTTTATTCTTGACCATTGTTGATCTTTTCTAGTACTGATGGTTGACAAACCATTTGGGTTAGGATTGATGATGTACCTTCCCATGTAATTCCCATGTCCAGCGTTACTAGATCTTTTATCAAATGATCTTTTTGAATCCTCATAATGGAATGAACGTCTGGGTCTTTCCTATTTAAGGAATCAACAACTTTGTTTGCTCTTCCGAGATTAAAATGAATTGAACAATCATAGTATTTAATTAGTTCCCACCATTTCTTTTGTCTCATTTTCTATTACTTTTGTGTGAAAATATACTTTAAACATGGATGGTATGTGTTTATATCACATTTCCCCCATAAAGATAGTGCCTCCAAATATTCAGAGAAAAACCAACTACAACCAGCTCCAGATCCTGCGTTGGATAATTCTACTCATGTGTCTTCAACTGTCGAGATGCATAAGCAATGTTCGTGTCATTTTTCATGAGTACACACACAATCCCTTTTAGAGATGCATCACTATAAATAATCAATCCACCTCCAATTGAGGGAAAAGAAAACACGGGTTTATTAACCAATCTCTTCTTCAACTCTTGGAAACATTCCTCACACTCCTTTGTCTAGATGAACTTGACCCCTTCTCTAGTTAACATGTTTAATGGATTAGAAATTCATGAAAGGTTTTATCACAAACCACTTTTAATATCCTAATAATGAATGAAAACTACTAATCTCATTTATTGTTTCAGGTTGAGGCCACTCATCTACAAATATTGTCTTTGTAGGGTCATCTATGATTCCTTCATTGGTTACAATGTGCCCGAAGAAAGAAACTTGTTGTAACCAAAATTCACATTTTCTAAACAACCCCAAAATATTCACCTTCCACACTGTTGAAAAATATACCTTATATAATCATCATGCTCTTCGCGACTTTTGAAATATATCAGAATTTCATCAATAAAAACTACCACAAAGTTAGCACGGTTGTCCTTAAAGACTCTATTCATCAAATCCATACCAATTGAAGATGAACTAATCAGTACAATGGGCATAAAAATTCTCATAATTCCCACATCTTGATTGGAAGGCAGTTTTTGGAATATCTTCTTTCTTCACCCTCAATTGATGATAACTAGATGAAATATCAATCTTAGTGAATAATTGATCACTAAAATGATGGTCAAATAAGTCATAAATTGTTGGAGTTGGGTATTTTTTCTTCACTCTGATTTAATTAAGTTATCTATAATCAATGCATTGCCGCATCGAACCACATTTCATCTTCACAAACAGAACTTGTCCATCCCAAGGAGACACAATCAGTCTGATAAACCCATTCTCAAAATGATCTTGGATTTGTTTCTTCAATTCCTCCAACTCCACATTTTCAATCATATACGGGGTCGTTGATATTGGATGATATCTAGATACGAGATCAATAGAGAACTCTACCTCTATTTCAGGGGGAGGTCCAGAAAACTCCTCAGGAAATACATCAACATATTCCTAGATGATGGAGACACTCTCTATCCTTAAACTCTCATCTCATTCTCCTTCGTCACCAATCAACTCCATAAAGTAGGATATAGGGGGTTATTTAAGACAATGATCAGTATGAGATATCCCTCCCTGGAATATAACTATATGTTTACTATTCATGGCTACTGATATTTCCCTGCATCCACAATTGATCTTATCCTTATACATTGAGAGTCATTCCATCCCTAGTATAATGTTGAATTCCATCATTGGAATGACTACAAGATTTACAATAATATTGTGATCACTAATGTAGATACTATAGTTTCTAAACACTAACAATTCATGGATAGTCTCACTAGGTGTCTTGACTGATAACTCTACTTTTAGTAAAATGGGGGATTTATTCTAAATTCATTACAAACATGGATGAAATAAAAGAATGCGTAGAACCAAAAAAAATGAATTTATAGATTTGAGAGAACAACAATATTACCTACTAATACATCATTCAGATATTCAACTTCATCTGTCATGATTGCAAAAGCATGGCCTTGAATCCGTGGACATTTCTAAGGCTGATGGTCCTTCCCCTCCCATACCCTTGGATTTGGACAGTTATTGGCAAAGTGCCAACATTATCCACAAATTAAGCACTGATCATAAGGTAGGGAATGTACCATATTCCCCTTGTTTTTTGTGTTGGAATATGAGGTTTTACCTCACCATGAAAATTCCTCACAATGTGGAAAACTCTACCACATTTGTAGCACTTCCCACTCCTGAGTAGGTAGTTCCCCGAATGCTTTTCCCACATTTATTACACGTGGGAAGTTGTAAGAGTTTTCCTCCTCTTCCATAATAGAATTACCTCCCTAAGAATGGATCCAATGATATCTTCTTTTCATTTGATTTATGAAACCATTGCATCTCACCAAACTCTAGGTCGAATTTCATCACACTCCACACGATCTCCTAAAAAGCTATCATAGTCTCAGTTGGACAGATTCCTCCGCAGATAAGGTCTTAGTCCACCAAATAATCTATCAACCATACAATTTGGATCCATGAAAAAGCTTGAGGTATATCTTGAATGAATTCTGAAGCTCATATCAGAGCTTCCCGCAGATTCATTTTCCTTCTGCGTCATCTTGAGAAACTTATTATCCATTATTTTTGTCATGGAATAAGGGAAATACTTAATGAAACGGGTCACTCTGAACTCTCCAAACTCCATAGCTTCAACTTCAACTCTTTGTCTCATGTTTTTGATCAGTTCCTACCATTGATCATCTTCTTCTTCTATGATTTAGATATCCAGGGTAACCTTCCCTTGCTCTAAACAACGGAGAATAGAAATGATCTTCTCAATAGAGCTGATCCTCTTCTCAACAATCAATGGTTTAGTCGATCCACTATCAGTTGGTGGTCATTTAAACAAAAAGGGCTCAACATATTGTTGTTCCTTTCATGGTGAGATCGTTCTATCATCTTCATTAAACATATTTCCCATATCTTTAGTTAGTTGGTTCATCATTCACATGGATATTTCCATTCTGGTTTCAATTAGAGGGTCGTCAGTGAATTGTCCATTGCCATCACCATTTTCAGTGTTCCTCCTATTGTGTGCCATTTTTCTAAAAGTGTAAAACCTTAGTGAGAAAAATATTCCATTTATAAATCATTTGACTATAAAAGATTTTATTTCTTATAATTTCAGTCTTAAAAAATTACATGTCACTATAATTACTTCATAATCATTCAAAAAAAGATCGTGATTAACCAATCATATCATTCTAGAGTGTCGTAACCAAGAGTGCAACAAGGCGTGTTGTCGTGCACTAGTTCCCATTAAAGTCTATCTCAAAGTGGTGTTTTTGCATTTTACACCTATGTACATCTGTTCTAGAGCCTCCTCAACTTGCTTGTTTCTATACAAGGATGTATTTGATTGATAAACTACTTACACAATACTCACCAAAACACTAGGATGTTTTCCAATATTTAAACATTTATATAGGGTTCTTCCTAATTTTTTCATATCCTAATTTACATTAATTAGTAATCTATACTTTGATAAAAACTATAGCATCCCACCTTTTTATTAAATATCTTTTCATTACATTTTACAAACATAGTATCTTTAAAGAATATTGTCTAAGAAATCAGCAACATAATACATGAAAACAACATAAAACATTCTTCTAAGAAATTTTTAAGGATTCAAATAAGGTTTGTCCTATGTAAATTTACTAAATCTCATATCCTGGAAACATAAATCAATTTAAAGGGTGATCATAAGGCCCAATAAGGGTAAACAAGGGAATCAGATTACTTGTGTTATCAATAAGAACATGAATACAAACATAAATACATGAGAAATGGAAGAATAATAATGTCATAATAAAAATAACATCGAAAATAAATTGAATATTAGGCTAAAAAATTTCTATTCTACATTCATGAACATATCACCATGTTTCATCCCTATGGTGTCTTAAAATTTACCATGTTTATTCACCAAGATATCGTGAAACTTGTTTTTAATAGAGAAGAATTCTTTACACAATTCATTAGATTTATATAATTGTTCACCATTAATATTTATATAATTTAATTTATGCCATATAGATCATAACCTCACATTTTATAAATAACCCAAATCGAATCAATGAAATGGGTTTCCGGACAAAATCGTGACTATTAAAAAGAGCATAAAAATAAGATCATTATATCATTTATAACCCATGGAAAGGGAACGAGGGTTATATGTATGTCAATTAAAGAATAAAATATATCATCCTTATATATTTATAAACACCCATACAAATAAAATAGGTCTGGGTATTCACATAAATAAAATAATAGAATTTCATGAGAGAAGAGATAGAAATTTTGAGGTGAAATTTCGGCGTCATAACGACTATACAACATGGTTTTTGAAAACATTTAAAAGATATGGGAAAAGGGTCACCCACTCATAAATAATTCATAATAATGTATTGGAACATAATAAGATAGTGTTATGGATATTTTAATGTCATTACACATGAAAATGAAACATGAAAGAGAAGATAAGATGTGATTTCTTTTATGATAAATTCGGCAGCCTAGCGAAGTCACTTAAAATTTAAAAAAACAATATGATGAGGGTTGATTGGGTCTCTCAACCATTATACATGAAATGAAAAGAATGAAAACATATAAGAACATACCCTAAACATAAATAGATGGAAATTATATGGAACAACATAACAAAGTCATGACATAAAAGAAGAGGGTGAAAGGATACCTTACCTTGAAGATTAACTTCAAAAGCATGAAGTTCATGACCATGGGAGTATTGAGGGAACCTTTGGAGGAATCCATGGGAGGAAAATAGAATAGAAATTCTTTTTGAATGATTTTGATGTGAAATAAATGAAGGAAATTCATGGAATTTAAATGAGAAGTGAGGGGACAAGTCATTAATGGTCAAGGGACACCTCATCAGTGGTATTGGAAAACCCATTGGCATGCCCATGGTATTTGCCCAAAATATTGTCCACTTGTGACACCTCATACCTTATCTTACTATTAATAAGTATACTTGTATGATTAAATAATTATTACTACCTTAATGATGTCATTAAACACCCGAAACTAAAAACTCTATTTTCTCTATTCATAGAAAATTCAACATTTTCAGACAAATCCCAAAAAATCACTTTAACCTAATAATGATGCCCTGAATTCAAAAATGAAGTCCATTTTATAAAAATAATTTTATAAATAATTTTAATTTAATTTTTAAATTAAAACTCTATTCACCTGAAAAAACTAATACTTAGGCAATAATTTCTGAAATAGTTATTTACCTTTTTTATTGAATCACATTACTTAATCGAGGGGCCTAAATTATAGTTTTCTCATTTTTATGTGAGGTTACATGAACAATTTGATCCCATTACTAATCATAAGCATAAAATCACTATTAATAATTTACTATTCATCAAATTATTAAGTTTATCTTATTTGACTCTAAATTTTATACTGAACATTACATTAGAATAATATTTTATGAAAATAATTATACATTATTATTAATTTAATGTTTACATAAATATTTTTCAAAATCCTTTTTCTAAAATTCATTTTTAATATGAATACTATATTTATCTGGACATTTGAAAAATCACAAACATCACCATAAAAAAATCACAATTTTTATTTTTTTCAAAGGATTACATAAACAAACTAAGGTCTAGTTACATAGCCCCTTATAACACCAATATAGAACTATTGTGTAAGGTGTTATAAGGTGATATAATCTTTGGGCGGCTCAGCCAAGCTTTCCAGAGTGTTTATTTATATCAACTTGAAGTTATCGAGAAGAAGATTACATTATAGATTCAGACGATAAATTTTGGCTTGGGTTGGGTTCAGAGAATATACTAATGGTGCTACCTCCTTCCTGAGTTCCATGAGATGGGATTCGATCGGCCCGAGACTACTGGATGGGGCATCGAGTCTTATTTTTATATTAACTAACCAATATCACAAGTATTTATAAACAAATAAATTGTAAAGATTTAGCTTCCAGTGGTTATATTGATCAATAGTCATCTGACAATAATAACCCAATGGTATCATTTAATTATACAGAATTCAGTAATTAAATAATATAGTTTTGTGGAGAATAAAAATAAAATAACACACAAAATTTAGGAATTTTTCTTCCAGTCATTATAGTAAGTACTGAGGTGTTTGTTCCCATATTTACGAAGGGATGGATATTAAAAATTTTCCATCATCCCCTTATTTACATATCCATAGTTTTCAATAGATCTCTTCTTCTCTTTCGTCTCTTGAATGTCGTATGACTTAGAGAACTCAATTTCTATCTTGATAGCACATGAGAAAATATCTTCATATGAGAAGTATTGTGAGACTAATTCTAGAGGTTTAAATTGATTTAACCCATCAATGAATTTATCAATATCACACCTTGGGTGGAAAATATAATATTTTTCATACATGGCTAACATTGTAATTATAGCCTCACACATTGTGACATTCTCATCCTCCATTTTCCTTAGACTCAAAAAATTTCTTTCGATGTCTACTCGATGGTCAAGTGGAATATATTTTTCCATGAAATGTTATTTAAACTTAATCCATTCCATATTTTATACTTCGTCATCCTACTTTGTGTTTTTTATTAACGATCACCATTGATTTTAATCAATCATGAGGAGATAAAATACAATGACAACTTTTTCACTTTGGCTACTCCCCAAAGCATGAAATATTTTTTCTAAAAAACATATCCATTTTGTAGAAATTTTTTTTATTGAATTACCATTGATTGTTGGTGGTAGTTACCTCATGAAGTGGTCTAACATTTACATCCATGTTATAGATTAGGGTTCTCCATATGGATAATTTTTTTTTTCATTACCTGAGTGATTTGTTCTAGTATGGTTACATGTTGTTGAGTACGAGTTCCATTTCCAACTCGACTATAATTATCATAGGTAGATGTTAAATCCCAACATGTATTATGTACATTTATGCAGATTCCATTCCTTTCATTAGGCACCATTTATATACAAGTTCATACACTAGATTAGTTTATAAATCGAAATACATAATTCCAATCTTGTAAAACACTAAGCATAAATTAAAATGTTTATAGATATAATATATAATCATAAAATTGATTTCACTGAGAATGTATATACTCATAAATCCTTCCTAATTTTTTGTAATTAAAATTTATTTATCCTATGCATTTCCCCTGGGAGTATCATAAACAAGAGTTCAACAAGGCCAGTTTTCATGTACCAGGATACCCTGATACAAGACTAGAACTTATTGACGGTGTTCTCACTCTTAGGTACATCTGTGCCAGAGCTGCCTCTACCTTCTCATATCCAGGAAGGGATGTATTTCAGAGAAAATACAAAAAATATATACATTACCAAAATTATAGGATGTTCTTCTATACTAATCCTCAAAATCTATCTTTGGGTAATGTTCCCTAATTAGATTTTTTCAAAATATGGCTTCTATATTTTGTAATACAATTCCTCTTATACCAAAAATAATTCCCTAACCCTAGTTACCGAGAATAGATGCATTATTACATAACATTGGCATAATACAAGGAATCATTTCCCGAAATACTGATTATATTAGTATCATTGGAAGTACTAGATACATATATCAGTTTAACATTAATTTATGTATCAAACAACAGCATTGTGTTTCAATAGAACACACTGAAATCCATTATCATATCGATGTAGTTTAGTCATAATATACTTTTTCACATCCTTGGAAAGGTAATATATAATAGAGGTGGGATCTCAGATGCTCATTAAGAATAACAATATAGCGAAAACAGTCATAAATAAGCATAAACATTTAAGGCAATGAATAAGACTAATTCATGATCCTTTTAAACATACAATTCCACATAATATGTAAAATATAAAACAAATTATCCCTTCTAATTATTCACATATAAATTCTACTAGTTGAACAATTACATGAAAAATCAATATCAAATTTCATAAATATGGAATTCATAATTCCACACATCATAACCACATAGTGAAGGTCTCATTCCATAACTACAAATAAGATTTTTTCAAGGCCTTACGCCAAGAACCTAGTTTGTCTCAAGAGACCATCTGATTCTTCAAAGAGCTATAGAAGGCTCCACCCATTTCTTACTAAGTCCAATATATTCCTAGTATGAAATGATTTAAACATAACATAATATTTTGAAATAAAACTAGTATACAAAATGTTAATACTTTAACTACAAACCATGAATGGTATATAAATAAAACATCCACAGTCAAACATATCACATAAAATTTAATAAAATATGGATGATTTTATCATAAAAAATCATCTTTAAACAAGTATAAAATCCATCAATGGATGTTGACATTGATGAAATAAAAACTATTTTAGAGAAATATCTATTTCCATTTTGAAATCATTTAAAAGTCACATAATTATAAAAGAATAATTTTTTTGAAGATATTATGAAAATATTTTATGGGAATCTTCTATGAAATTATAAAGGTTTAAAATACCTTCACTATCCATATAAGTTAAAAAAATTCTTTGATTTTGTTGAAATTATCGTAAAGGACCTTATTTAGAAATTGATGGAAATATTGAATTATAAACATTATATAAAATGAAAAACAAGGGTATACTTGACTTGAACCCATATTCATGGAAATATTAAAAATGTTTTTAAATACATTTTTTAGAAACATGGATGTAGATGATAGAGATGTCTAGTTACATACATACATATAAACAACCCCGAATAATGAAGATATTGTTAAATTACCCCTTACATTGTACTTTTACTTGGTAATTGGTATGTAAACATCCTTTATAATAGTTAAATAACTGTTATTAAAATATAAAATAACCACATTCATAAATATTATATCAAATATGATCTCTTAATTTTTAACTGTTAATAATATTTCTGTGGTATCATCCTTTCAGGTGTTAACTGATTAATTTTCCTTCATATGTTTTGTTATGTAAGTCACGTTTTTCATGGATATGATTTATTTGGTTCATATCAAGAATTATATTAATTTCTTAAACATTAATTTTAACCATAAAATAAAAATTATTCTTTCACGTTTACGATGGGAAAATGAAACTTATCGTGTTCTTGGATACGGTAATCCGTATGTACGCACGATCGACCACATCATTCTTGTGATGGTTAAATCGTATGTAACTGAATGTTATATCATATATAAATTATCATTAACATGTTATATTTCTTATTTATATCATCTATACTTATTATTATACCAATCCAAATAATGATGTGTTGATTAACAAACTACACCACGATGTGGAGACGATAAGTCGTACGTATGCACGTATAGTGAAATTAACATCCATAGGACATATAGAATAATGAATATGGTTGTAACATATTAATAATAATATCCAAACATGAAGATAGTAATTTATATATTATTTTGGTTTAGAAACCACAAAGAATAATGAAGTGGAAGAAGAAAAAACATTGATAGAGGTGGTGGAATTATTACATCTTCTCTGGGTTCTTCCTTTTGATTTGATAAAAATAGCTCTTTAGGATGTATTTTTGATAAAATTAAGGCCTATAGGTTTAATTTAGGATAGTTTGGAGGATTTTTGGGTAGGTTTTGGTTGATAAAAATGGATTTGGAGGTGTGATTTTGAGAGATGGGGAAGTACCCGTTTTTAAGAGGGGTGAGGGTAACATTAGGAATGGTTTGAAATATTATTTTATTATACAATAATATTTGGTTTATAATGTATTTAAATTTATTTATTTCTTAGATACGGATATTACTGGTTGAAAAAATCTCAAACAATATGTTTTAGAAATGTTTAGGTCACCATATTAACCTTATCTTCCAGATTTAACTCTTAGTTAAATCGATTAACTTTTACCATGTATTCATGTATTATTATAAAAAATTGATAATAAATTTACTATAAATGGTCAAAATAACCCCAATTGGTCAATTAATGATATATCAATTATTATATAAGTCTTTATTATGATCTTTAAATTTTTTGGAATATTAAATCATTTAATAATAAATTATTGATTTTTAAAAATTCATTTTTGTCAATTTTGACATTATTTAGAATTTAGTTTTTTTGAAAGTCATAAACACTTGATTAATTCGAAAAAAATACATTCAATATATTCTAAGATGTATTATTCAACTATAAAAATTGTGGATGGAATCAAAACATACAAATTATATTAAATTTAATAATTATAATATCATTTATTGGATTGCTTCATTAATAAGGAAAATACTACATCATTACTATGTCGTATATAAGTATATTTATTTTAAGTATGAAAATATTAAATGAAATATCATTATTTAGGAAATAATTTTTTCTTTATAATTAATATTTATATTCAAATAGGTAAATTATATAACATCATATAAAAATTAATTTACTAAAAGATACATGCATTTATGTTTTTGTCTTTTCATCATATTATTTAATAGAAATTATAATTATAACTTCAATGTGGATCCATGGTGTCCCAAAAATGACCCATGGATTTCCATGGTCGGAAATTTATCATACAATAGTTTTAGGACACGTCTTAGTGTATCTTAAATATATTATAATATTATTTTTTTAAACATATTTACTAGATTTACCCTTTAACTATGGTAAATAAATTATTTTGTGAAGTAATTATCTTTAATATATAAAAACAAAATTTACCTATTTATACGTATTCGACCCCTTTATTACAAATATGAGATCCATTTTTCCAAATTCAAAACAGAAAACTAGAATAAAGTAATTAGAAAGTTATTTCTGTTGCTAAAAACAAAAAACGGGGATTTAAGATTTAAAAACCATCAAAATATTGACATATGTTTATGCACTATTTAAGTGTAAAATTACATTAAATTAAAAAATTTATATTAAGTGATAAAAATATAATATAATTATACATTAAAAAAACACATATTTATAATTTTACAATATAAATTATTTAAATTTTAAAAAAATTAAATAATATTTATTATTTTCCACTATTAATAAAAATATGAATGTTAGTAGATAAAAAAAATAATTAATAATATGTTTATTTTGATATTCTGAATCCAAAAAAAAGTACAATTTGAAAAAAAATATTATAAAATTTCAAAAATTGGTTATTACTATTCATAAAGGCTAGTTTGATTTGACCTGGTGTGTCAGAAGTCGAAGTAACGCACACTGCAAGATATATTATTATTCAAAGAAATACTTATTATTGAAGATTGGGGTGTTACATTTGAAGAAATATTAACTATATTTTTTAATTTTAAACAATGGAAATCACTTGAAATTTCCATTAATTACGTATTTAATGAGGATATTTAAAGTGTATCTATATGTAATGTCTTAGTAATTCTATTGTTGAATGATTTTTTCCTCCCATTGGGATCCTCTAGGTGTTAGTTGATAACATATTTCTTTTCCAATTATAACATTGCAATACAAACAATTTTATAACACTTATTTTAGTGATTGGGTAATCATGTAACTCCAATTTATATATTATCAATATGAGATAGGTTTTTTCTATATGGTGTAATTTATTTCACCATAAACAAGTCTCTTCATGGTTACAATGATTGATATGAAATTTTCCATTCAAATCAATCACCTAAAATTATATCCTTATCATAGAATGTAATGTTTAATGTTTGATCACTGGTTTATAATTTTATTTAAAATGAATCCACACAATGGTTAACATCCATATATAATTGATTCATAAATTTAATACGTTTTTCGAACATGATTAAAATAATTATATCATTCTATTTTATTATATATGTGGAATGATTCCATATAATTAAATGATGTAATTAATGTTATCTTGTTAATATTGGAAAGTATCTTCTATGATTCATTCCCAAAAACTTATGGTATGAAGTTATTCCATCCATTCATCAAATTGTGTGACTATGATATAAGTTGAAATCCTTTATTATTGGATTCCCTTCTATTCATATTTTACATATGGAGTTTATATAATCTTCAGCATTACTGGATCTCACATTGGTAGCCTGATTCGAGTGGGATCTTTTGTCAGTTGATGCATTTGAATTTTTTGTGTTATCCTTTTGGAAATGGAATGATCGTGTAATGATAGGTCTTTTAGGTGAGTGATATTTATATAATCTATTCAATAATTTAGATGAATTAATTTTTTATTAAGCATTCACTCCACATTCTATGAAGGTGTTTGGGTTCTCTTTATTCGGTTGGACTTTCGATTTTCACCTGAGGCGCGATCCTCAAAGCTCGGCACTCTAGATATCCTTACCTAGTCGTCCATTTTCATTTAAGATCCCAATGATCCTACTATTGATAGGAAATATATTTGGTCACTACCTTTGATCTAATTCCTGCACCATGGTCCTCTGGGACCCAGTTGATCCATTGATCTGTGTCGAAGTAGATCTATTGAAAGGCCATATAGATTCCATTGTCATCGAAAGTGTGGGAGAGCTCCACTAGCACCATAAGGTTTACTACAACTTCTGGATTCCCTTTTTCTAGAGTTGTTCCAACATATTCCACGGTGTTTCCAAGTTCCAGAGAATCCTCTCCAGTCGACTCTCGTCTAGTCCACAAAATATTATAGAGGGTGGAACCATTGATGTATGTGAGTCTTTTTTAGAAACCCTCATAGTGATAGGTGAAGAAGTTGTGTACTGGAAATGTGTTACAGAGTATCATGGGATCACCCATCCTTCGTCATCTATACATCGTAAGGGAAAGTGGTTGACTAAAAATAAAAACGTGGCTGATGAGTTTTATCGGCGA
This sequence comes from Viscum album, assembly GCA_963277665.1. Taxonomy (NCBI): domain Eukaryota; kingdom Viridiplantae; phylum Streptophyta; class Magnoliopsida; order Santalales; family Viscaceae; genus Viscum; species Viscum album. The sequence continues at coordinate 2,132,493,947 of OY728147.1, read as the reverse complement.
ATTCAGAACATGGGCATACCATTGAAGGAGTCAGGAGATAATGAGGAATAGTAAGCCTACACTGGTTTTGAGCAGATAGAATATACCATTACTACAGTGTATATGACGAAATTCACTCAAAGTGATTATGAATGTGCTACAAAAGAGTCTGGAAACCATGAGGAGGTTGACCATTTTGTTAATTAAATGCAAGAGGTTCCATTATTATATAATGTTTTTCCTCCCCCAACCAAATGGAGTCTTATGGATGAGAGGTTGGCCGAGCCCTGCTAGAATATAGGAGGTGTCTTGGTTTTCTGATGCAGTGACACATCCTAGTATAGGGAGTCAGCGGGACGGGAGTGTGTTGGGTCTCATTGACCAAAACTTTATCCAACTGCCATCCTATATAAAGGATGTATATACAGGGGAGAAATAGCAGTTCCCCAGTGATCTGAGCAAGCCATTTGGGCTGAATCCCCCTACTGATGTCCCAATGGTTGAGAAAAGGAACTGTTTTGATATTCTAGTGGATAATGATCATTTAATGTCTCATAAGGATGATAATTCAGGTGCTGATATCTATAGAAAAATCGTACTGGAACATGGATAGTTTCCAAGGGAAAGGTCCTCATAGACCTTGAAGGATGAAGGTATAAAAGGAATGAATGACTCTGATAAATGGATTAAGGTACAAAGGAATTAAAAAAATGGATGTAATTAATATTATTACATTAAATAAATTGAATATAGGTTGGCCATGAAATGTTGATGCAAGTAAATCAATGTCTTGCAAGACAAGGATAATTGTGATCTAAGAATAGAACCCAAGGTAATAGAATAAGTGGCAGGTGAGTTTCTAATGCACATATTTCACACCAAGGAAGAAATAATTGAGAAATAAATTTGGACAACTCCACAATTGAGAATATTTCATGAATTTAGGATATACGGTTGCATGTTGATGACACCGAGTAGAAATAAGCATGGGTCGACAAGCATGATCAAATAATTACTTGGGGTTTCGATCAAGGAAAAATAATTTATGAAGAATTAATTTAAAAAATGGACATGATGATATCTCATCTCAAAGAACACATCATTGAAGATACAAACACATAGTTTAGAAAATTACAGTTGGAATTATATAGAGTGGCTAATTAAAATAACCTTAGTCTTGTTTTTAATAATTTTGTGAGGTACTTTAGCAGGTAGTGGTTTTTTTCCAATGATTGTTTCCCACAAGTCCATAAAGTGTATTTTTAATAAAAACTTATATTTGGTGGTAATATTTTAATTGATTTGTGATGTATATATACATGTAAAATTCACATAACCCTAATATTAATCAGTCCTTCACTTATAAATATATATCTCATTCGGAATGTTTTTATTTTATCTCTCATCTCTATAGAATATTTATATTCAAAAACATGATACCGATAAATGTAAATTATCATTTTTTATAACTTATATGTATCTCTTTTCCATTGATTTCATAATTCCATTATTCATATAGCCTATGATTTCCCATTGAGAACATTCTTCAAAAAAACCGATTGATTGAATCATTGAAATTGCACTTCATAATGTATGTGGGTAATCAAATTATTTTTTATAGAGAAAGAAAATGATATTTATAAATAATTTATCTCTATAAATTGATTCTTAAAAATGACATATTCATAGGAAAGTTATCTAAAAATTCTACATTGGTCATTAAATTCCATAAATGAAGTGATTTTATAATGTATTTATGTAGTGGTCAGATCAAAATATAGATAATAAAATAATAAAATTAAAAAAATTATCTTTCATTGGTGTAATATGGATATATAATATTGATGACCTATAGTGTTTCAATTATTCATGATCAAACTAACACATATATTATATGTATCATATGCTAAAATTAATAGATATGATCAATATAGGTGAACTTTCTCTAATTACAATTGATATTCTTATGATGGACTTATCTGACCAATAATTAGATGAATTGGGGGTCAACGACAATGGATAAATGATCCACACTACTAATGATTTACATGTTAATTTCCCATGTTATCAGTTAGTAAATAGAAAAAAAGTCAAACCCTTAAACTATAGTGATATGGAAGAATGGATGTTAGAGATTAAAATATATGATACAAGTGATTACAATATTCATAATAATCATTCCATAAATTGGTTATATTTTTCATGAATTACTAGTTGAAATCTCAATTATCGATTCACCATTATCTCATCAATGATGAATAACTAAATTAATGTAGAAAAAAATAAATAGAAGTTCTTATATGAATGAAAAATTAAATTATAATAGAAAAATATTAGAAAAGATAAATCTCTCTATCATGGTCAATACTTCCTCCATACTCCTCATATGACATTATAAATTGTACTATGTGTGAACCAATTATCATCCCTCAATCCCAACCCATATTGGCGTCCCTCTCATGTATTAATCAAATAAATTCCTATATTAATTTTTATATTTAAAATTTTTAGTAGTGATGACAATTTTTTATTTATATTTCAGGCAACTATACCATAAATGGAACAATGATAAATCCATGAATATTTTATATTCTCAAATTTAACCAAATGAAATCATCATTATATCATGATCCAAATTCATCTACTTGACTAATAATTATTCTTATTTTGATTCTTTTTTAACAGACTATATGATAGAGAATATTATTTTAGTATATTAGGCAATTATTATCATTGGGCAACGATCCTATAATCATGGATCAACATACAATACTAAAACATAATAAATTATTTGATGGTGTTTTCATTTTTAAAACACATGATCTAAAATAACTATATTAAATTGTTATTTGAATGTATCATCAAATAAACTAAATAAATTATTTAATTTATTTTTCATTATTTAAATTTTGTAATGGAATCTCTATATTATAAATTAGTAAATTGAATCTATTGTAATACCTGACCTCCATGGAATTAAATATATATAAACTAGGTATCCATCATGTATTTTAATTCTTACTATACTTGGGGTCGTGATGTGGCCCTAAAACATGCATCATGGAATATATGAACTCTCATTTAGTGACATGATATCTTGTTCTATAGTCAAATCTCATATAGAAATTATGATATTATAGTAAAAAATTCATTTAACTTGTATGGTCCCTCACAATTCTCTTGGAAAATTCCAATGATGTCAAACATCAATCTGTAGTGTGATTTCCTTCACTTCAACTTAACACCATTCTCATGTAAGATTAAATAAATATCTAAATAATGATACATGATATTAATTCACTATATTACCACAATCATCAATGTGTGAACCAGAAACCATGTTTCTAAACATATTTATCTGATTTAAATTTTGTTTTATAGAAGTTTATCGCAATCTTGATTCATTTAAATCATATGTTTTCATAGTGTGGTATGTTTTTTCCGGTACAAAATTATCTAAACCACAAAATATTTATTGTTTCATCAAATATCATTTGGAAGGATAATTCAATATTTTAATTAATTTTCATCTATTTAATATTATAAAATTGAAGTTTTATACATTAAAATTTGATATTTGTTGACTCATTTAATTATTCATTTCCATAGCATAAATTATTTTCCAATCATCATAGACATCCATAATATTCACCTATCATGGAAATGATTCTATAGAATCTTCCAAACAACCTCTATTCATATTTAACATTAATGATTATATTCATTATCATTGAAAAATTAATAAGATATATTATATGTCAAGATTAATTACAATAACACGTATATACTTTTGAGAGTACTTTCATGATAACAGATTTTCAAAAAAATATAAATTAGAAAGTCAGAAACTCCTCATAAATCTTGTAGAATCCACAGAGAACATAATTCAAGAATTCCTACCACAAAACAGTTATGTAATAATCTTTCTTTGATTAATCTATATTCCATAATTTAAATAAAATCACGTTTTCAATGGAAAAATAAATGATTGTAAAAATGAGTCACACTATTTTTCTTTTCTTATATACATTATGTGATTTTACATTAATATTAGTGATCATTATGAGATAATAAAATAATATGATTTTAGGGAATAGTTTGTTGAAAAAATATACTTACCTTCTCAAAAATCTTATCAAATATTCAATAATTGTAACTAATAGAATTAGTAAACATAATTTATATTCATAGATATAATGGATCCTAATCCCATAGGTGTCCCATTAAAGATACTTTAATCTACTATACTGAACATTAAAGGATGTGCACATCACTTTTTCAATATCCAATATAACATATGATGATATTTTTTTAAATATTCATCTTATTTGAAAAATAAATTTTTTTATTCACATATCATTATCCTATAAAATTTGTCTAGCTTTAATGTATTAAAAAACATTCATGTTTTAAACCATAATTTTTAATAAGTTTCATTAAAAATTAATAAAAAAATTGAGATGACATAACAATATGATTTATGAATAGATATAATCTTCATGAATATCATTGGAAATTAAATAAAATTATTATTATTAAATGAGATAATATTATAAGAAACATGAAATTCTAAAAGGAATCAAACTAAATCACCATGGGTACATTTACCAAATAATATATGTTCTACATGTAAAGAAATTAGTGACTAGTATGTTGGACCAAATTGTTTTAAAGAAATATATCCAGGATTATATTAATATACTGAAAAATAACAATATCCTCACTACCACAATAAATATCAAATTAACAACATATATTATTGATTATAAAAAATATTACTTTCTCAGTAAAAAAATCAGAAACATGGTCATAAATTAGAAATTTAATTCAATTAAAATAGATTCATTCTTTCAAGGGATATCAATAAGAAAAATTTGGAAGATATTTTAAATAGATAACACTAAATAATAAATTGGATTATTTTTATGTAAATATTGAAACTATTAAAATATAATTCATTAAATATTACATTACTGAAAAAGTAGAATAATAAATAACCTATTATTCGATTAAAATATAATCATTAAATATTAGTTAACACTTTATTTTGAAAAACCTGTTATAAATGGTATTTAAGGAGTTTTGTAATTATTTAACTAACTATTAACCCATCAAAATAATAAATACAACTATATAAATTTTTAGAAGCTGTATACATATAACTCTAATAGTTATGATAATGAAATCATATAGTTGGTTTTTCTCTTGAGATAATTAGTCACATGATTATATATGAGATGAAATAATATCCTACATGTTCATATCCTCCAACATATATTATGATTCATTTATCCTAATAAATAATGTGATTCCAATTAAATTACAAAGTTCACATCATATATATTATCTAACCATACCCAACATTATAAATAAAAAACACTCATTCTAGAAAATATTCCATTTATGTTCGTAGATATACTATGGAGACATAATATTCCCCAATAATGAGGTTTATAAAATTTTTACATAATTCAATTTTAATATTAATAAATTTATAGACAAGGTTTAAATCACAAGATTCTTAATCATAAAAATCCCCAAATCACCAATTTGATTCAAATTTTATTTTTTCGTGACCTAGGAACCTATATGGTATCTTAATAATCTGTGTCACTTCCAAATATATCACATATATCTTCAAGGGATCGATATTGTCACTTTAGGACTAGGATAAATATTTGGGAATGGTTTTCCAACATAAAATAAATTTAAAAGTCTCACTACATTATATAAAAAGTATAACATGAATTTTTAAGAATCATGACATTGAAAAAATAAACCATTTAATTTACATAAAACCAAGCACGACCCAACATGATCAATTTCAAAAAGGAACAACTTATACTCTTTATAAATTAAATGATAAAAGACTAAAAATAGTATTGAAAAACCTATATATATATATAATAATTTATAATCCAACACTAGAAAAAGTCTAGTATATCTAGTGGAATATACACAATGAGGAAAATAATACATATGACCATATCACAACATGTTACTCTATGGTGAGAAAGAATACCAATCTCAACCACACGAGTAACCATAAAAAAAAAATCTCACAATATATAAATTACATATAATTACAAAAAACATAAAAATGGTAATATCATTTAAACTAACTCTTAAATGAAATGTGTGAGCATAAATTAATCAGTATGGTTCCACAAACTATCTCTCCATATAGAATTTATTTAAAAGGTTCATATTGGTAAATTTTACAATTTTTTATACTAATGATATTTAAAAAAGTTGCATAACAACCCAGGTAATGATAAAATAAATAATGTTATGTTTAATCAGAGTTAATAAAATTGATAGTTATATTTATTAAATAAATATGATGTAATTTTTATGTAAAAAATGAAATATATTTTATCAAGGCTTATCTTATATAGTTTCAATTAAATCATTTCATTTTAAATTATAAAATTAAAATAAAAAAATTTATTTATTTTCATTCATCATGATAATTTTATCTTAGGACGAAAATTTGGGAAATTTATAAAAAACAATGACTTCATAATGAATATTGAAAAGTCTTGATTTAATTATCTTGAGATAAATAATATTTTAAATTAAGAATATTTTTATGAAAAAATGATTTTCATCACTTCTTCATGTTTATTTTTAAAATAAATTCACCCACTTATATGAGGTGAAACTCAGAAAATGAAATATATATTGGGAATTGGCATGTATAAATTTTTTAAAATATTTTTTTTTTCCTTGAAATTATGAATAGTTATTATAGTAAATTATTAATACTGTCGTCTCGTTAAATCAGATATATTAGGATAAAAATAATATGATAATGACCATCAATTCATGATAACATATATCTTTTACCAACTGGATGATTTTTGTTCATCCATCTACATCCATGTTTCTTAAATATTAAAACATATCCCCATATTTAATTTATTTTTACCTTTATAGTATTTATGTAAAATATAATGTCACAAATTTCACTTTCAATCATTTAATATACGTAGTATTTTTTAAAAGGGTTAAAAAATTCTATTAATTTATAAATATTAATTTTAAATATAAATTATTATTTATCCATTTAATTTGTTAGTAATTTTTTATTCTTAAAAAAATTATCTTTAATTCAACTACTGCACTTGTAACACCCCAAGATTCCACAATATGCTTCTCTATGAATTATACAAAAGTGTATGTTGTACACAACATTGAGTTAAAACACTCCACAACCAATAAAACTAGCCATTATGAATAGTAATACCCACTTTTTGATATTTTAAAAATTTTATCTTTCAAAATGGACCTCATTTTTGGATTCGGAATATCGAAATTATCTTAGGGTGAATTTTTTGTATTTTTTAGAAAACTTTCAATTTTTGATTCCTAGAAAAAAACTCTAAGTTATAGTTTAAAACCGAATTTTTTAGTTAAATAATTATTTATTTTATGTAATTTTTTTTTCAAATTTGATACATAATACCTATATAAGTTCAATGTAATTCATTGGAGTCAGTTTATAATAATTATAGATATAAAAAAATTTAATTGAACTTTTTATAGTCTTTTACCCACCTCCTAGGAGAATTTTCAAATTAACATAAAAATTAATTTTACCAATTTTTTGATTGGAATTAAAAAAATTATAGAGACAAGGTTGTTATCAATATGTAAAATGTGGTTCAATAAGATGATAATAATTTTTTATGAATAATAACAATTTACTTTTATTTATTATTTACCATGGTTAAAATGAAGTAGTGTAATTAATGGTAAAACTGATATTACTATTACCCTAAAAAATGTCCTAATTCAATTAGATAAGTATAATTAGACCAAAAACAATCTTAGGAAGAAAATATGAACCAATTTGGTCCACTTGGATTAGATTAGCAAATTTATTATTATTTAATTCAAAGAAGAGTTAAAAGATTTTAAATCCATATTTTATAACAAAAACATTTTTAATATATGGTTACACGTAAGAAAAATTAGACTATAAATATTAATTATAAAGATAAACAATATTTCCTACATAATGGTATATTATTTATATTTTTTAGAAATTAAATTTTTAAATTTATTTATGACACAATGATGATGTATTAATTACCAAATTAATGATATATTAAACTAATTGATATTATAAATATCCAAATAAAAATAATTTCAGACTTTTAATGAATTACACTAATTTTATAGGTTAATATATCATATTAGGGTTGGTTATAAGAATTGTTTTTGAAGTATAATGCTGTTATGAATTTAGAAAAAAAATTCCAAATATTGTCAAAATTTGCATTATATAGTTTTTAAAAAAACAATTTATATTAATAATTGATATTTTATTCATAAAAATCTGATGGTGGGCCAAAAGACTTATATAATGATACATGTTTCATTAATTAACCACATGGAGCTATCATTGATGTATATATTATTTTCATTAACCATATAATATAAAAATTCAAAGAGACTTGGTAAATGTCAAACTATTTAACAAAGAGTTAAATCTAAACGATAACGTTAATATAGTGACCCAAACCCGCCTAAACCCCAATGGTTGAGTGTTTTTCAACCCATAAGAACCTTAGAATTTAAATAATTCATTTTTTTTCATTAGAAACCGAATATTATTTGGTTATAAAATAATATTTCTAGATTTATTTAAGGTGCCCCTCACCCCTCTTATAAAAGGGAACTTGCCCTTATCTGTAATTCACACCTTCTAAGACATTTTTATCTGCCAAACCCTACAAAAATACCCTCTCTACTATCGTTACTTAATTCTAGTGGCCCTTTTTTAGTAATAAATCTAACCAATGGAGCCCTTTTGATCAAATCAAAATGAATATCTTGAAAAAAGGTAAATATTTCACCACCTCTTTCAAGATCCAATCTTCTTCCACGTCCTTTTTCTTTTTTGTTTCCATTATCAAATAATAACTCCAGAATCTTCTATATAATGTGATGTTATTATAAATTTGGTACATCCAAATTCATTATTCCATCCATCCATTAAATGGCGTGTCACCAAACATGCATACGTATGGCTTACCGTCTCTACGTCGTGGTGTAATTGTTATTCAATACATTATTATGTGGATTGGTATAATAATGATGTCTAATTGATGTAAATAATAAATATAACATGATAATAATTTTTTATATATTATTTAACCTCCAATTATAGATTATTTTAATATCAAAAAATGATATTGTCTCTCTTGCGTACATACAGATTACCGACTTCACAAACATGATGAGATTCATTCCCCATCATATCCATTCAAGAATAATTTTCCTTAGATTAATAAAAATAATTTATAAATTATTGATATAATTCTTGATATTAATATGATACATCCCATCCATAAAAATTATTACTCAAAAAACAACGAATATAAAGGAAAATGAATCTGTTGACACTCGAAACGATGAAAAAATTAAGATATTATTAACAAAACAATGTTAAAAGATCATATATTGTATCATATTATTCTATATGATTATTTTATAATTTAATAAAAATTATTTCACCATAATAAAATAGGATAAAATACCATCGACCATGGAAAATTACAAGGTAAGCATTAATTCTACTGTCTCTTCATTATCTGAGGTTGTTTATACGTAATTATCTACTGGATAGTCTTTATCATCCACATCCATGATTCATAAAAAAAATATTTCAAAACATTATTACTATTTTATAGACTATGGGTTAAGGTTATTTATACCCTTGTTTTACTTATACAAGTTGTTTACAAAATGATCTTTTATTCATTTTCCAAACAAGGTACATTTTGACCTTCTTGAATAATTTAATGTATGAATGTTTTTTTAACTTATAAAGTGGGTGAAACTATTTTCGAGGGTCATAACATCATCGAATATTCCCTTAAAATCAAATAAGAATATTTTCAAATATAATTTTTTTATTTTATAAGCACGTGACTTTTAAATGATTTCAAAATATAAAGAGATATTTCTCTAAAAAGGTTTTGATTTCATCTATTTCAACATCCTTTGATGGATTTTATCTTTATTTGAAGTTAATTTATTATGATACAAAACTACGATATTATATTGACGATTTTGTGACATGTTTGACTATGGATGTGTTATTTCATTCCATTCATGATTTATGGATGACTTATTGACATTTCCTATGCCAGTTTTAATATGAATGTTTATGTTATGTTTAAAACTTTTTATATGAGGAATGCATTGGACTTAGTATGTGATGAGTGGGGCCCGCTATAGCTCCTCGATGGATCAGTAGGTCACATGAGAAAAACTAGTGTCTTTTCACAGGGCGTTGACAAAATCATATTTGTAGTCTTGGCATAATTCCTTGACAATTTGGTTATGAAAGTCTGGCATTATGCATTACATCATAATAAAAGTGAATATTGATATAACATGGGAGTATTAGACTAGTATAATATCCATGTGAGTAAGTAAATGTCAATATTTTATTTTTATGTTGGCTATATTATGCTTAATATCATGTTTAAAAGGCTATTGTTTTAGTCTTATAAATTGCCTTTAATATTTATGCTTCTTTATGAAATTTTCCGCTATATTTTTTCCCTTACTGAGCATATCAACTCAATTTTTTCTATGTTTTATTTTTCCTTGGATGCGAAAAAGTATATTATGACTGGCCTGCTGTGATAGTCTATGAGATCTCAGTGTCATATATGGAAACAATGTTGTTGTATTTTTCCATTTTATGATGTAATGTAAACATTGTGAATGTATCTAGTACATCCAATGATACTGAACTAATCGGTCTTTTGAGAAATGATCTTTTGTGATCATGCCAAAGTTATGTAATAATGCACCTACTCTTGGTAACTAGGGTCGGAGCATTACAGTTGGTATCAGAGGAAGTTTAGTACAAACCTTGTACTCTAGATTTAGATAAACTATGATTACAACACATTACCTGAAGATAGACTTTCAGGATTAGTATAGAAGAACTTCATATAATTTTGGTATTATAGATATTTTTTGATTTTTTCAAGCAATACATCCCTATCTGGATACGAGTAGGTAGAGGCGGATCTGTCACAAATGTACCTATGGGTAAAACCCGAAAACACCGCTTTGAGCTAGAATTGAACGGGAACTGGTGCATGACAATGGGCCTTGCTGCACTCATGGATACCAGACTCTCGGGGGATATGATTAGGATAATTCTCATTTTCATTACCAAAAATTATGAAGGCTTTATGAGTATATACTTCCTCAATAAAGACAGTTTTTATGAGTTTGGATTATATCAATAAACTGTTCAATTTATGTGAAGTGTTTTACGAGTTTGTAATTAGGTATTTCAATTCAAAAACTAATCTAGATTATGACATTTTTTAGAAATGGTGCCATGTGGAAGGAATGGAAACCATAACAATGCATGTACTCCATGTAGGTATTTTCCTCCTACTCAATAAAATTATAGTGTATATAGTTATATAAGTTGTGCTAATCATCTTATCACAATATTGGAAAAACTCACCCAGGTTATGAATATTAACCTTACCCGTATGGAGCACCCTGATCAATAGCATGGAGGTTCAATCTTATATTTCTTCATGAGATATCAACCACCAATGTTCAATGGGAGTAAAAATCCATTAGTATCATAGAAATGCATAAATTCCTTAGTGAAAATATTCCATGCCTTGGGGAGTAGTGAATGGGAAGAAGATTCTATGGTAGTTTACCACCTCACTGGAGATGTTGATCAATGGTGGTCATTGAATCCAAACACAAAGGAAGATGATATAATATCAAATATGGAATGAAGGGAGTTTAATGATATTTTCTTAGAAAAATACATTCCTCGTGACCATCGAGTTGATATAGAAAAGGAATATCCGAGTTTGAGGAAAAAAGATGATGAGGATGTCGCAAAGTATGAGGAAACATTTACAAGGACATCGAGGCATTCTTCATATTATATATATAACCCAATAAGTAAGATTGATCATTTCGATGATGGGTTAAACCCATTTCCCCGTCGACCATTAGTCTCACAATCCTTCTTTTCGTTTGAAGATATTGTCTCATGTGCTATAAATATAGAAAAATAATTCTCCATGTATTACTAATTTTATGAAAATCAAGATAAGAAGAGATAAAGTGAACACTATATAAATGTAAATATGGTGAAAAAGGGAAAAGTTGAAAATCCTTCATGCGGAAAATGTGTGTAGAAACATCACGATACTTGCTTGAAGGGAATGAGAGTCTATTACAAGTGTCGTGAAAATGTACACCAAGCACGTGATTGTAAGGGGAAGAAAGATGATGTCGTTGTTTAATGATACAATTGTAGAGAAAGGGGGAATGATGCAAAATAATGTTCTAAGCGTCAGGTTAACATACATTATAAAAGGCCAATTGATCAATGCCAAGCATATGATATCACAACTGCTAAAGTTGAATATCTGAAAGACATAGTGGCATGAAATTTAATGTTTTCCTAAAATTATAAAAATGGTTTATTTGATTCTGGATCATCACATTGTTTCATATCTTCCCAGTTTCTAAGAAAATTAGATACTTCCAATTTGAATTAATAAGGGTGTTTTCAGTCAAAACTCCGAAGGGAAGTATAATCGCAACAATGTTTTGTGAATCAGTTCCCATTAGGACATATAAATGATCATTATATTCTGATCTCATAATCATACCCATGATTGAATTTGATATAATCCTCTGTATGAATTGGCTTTCTGACCATGATACAAAATTTTTTTGTATGAAGAAATAGTTTACAATTTTTGAGGACGATGATAAAGAACACCTTATCTTTAGAGAATAATAGTCACCATGTAATTCTTATCTATATCCACCCCCAGTAGATTAAATAAATTCATAAAAAGGGAGGATGAGAATGAAATAACTGTGGGTGAGGAATGAATGTTCAAATAGAGTATGTTCCTATTGTGAAAGAATATGTAGATGTGTTTCCAGAATATTTACCTAGACATCCTCCAAAATGGGAAATAGAGTTTTCCATTTATTTAATTCCTAGTTCAAGGCCCATATTGAAGACCCCTTATAGAATGTCCAATGTGGAATTAGTTGATCTAGGGAAACAACTAGAGGAATTGAGTAATAAGGGATTTATTCAACCTAGTTTTTCTCCATGGGGATCCCTTGTCTATTTTGATAATAAGAAAGATGGATCTATGTGGTGGTGCATTGACTAAAGGGAGATCAATGCTATAACAAAACTGATCAACTATCCCGTACCTCCCATTGATGATTTATTCTACCATCATCATGGATATCAATATTTTTCAAAGGTTAACCGTAAATATGGATATCATCAGTTCTGTGTGAAGAAGGAATACATTCCAAAAAAAAAATTTCAAACTAGGTATGAGCATTATGAGTTTAAAGTAATGCATTTTGGGCTGACTAATTCAACCTCAGTTTAATGTATCTAATGAACAGAGTATCCAAGTAATATCTTAATGACATTGTAGTGGTATTTATTAATGATATCTTGGTATACTCTAAAAGCTATGATGATCATGAAAATCAGTTGTGCATTATCCTGAATACTCTTAGAATGAATGAATTATACGAGATGTTTAGCAAGTGTAAATTCTAGATTCATGAGATTTTTTTTCATAGACATATTTTCTCCAAGGATGTAATATCTGTTGATATGTCTATGACAAGAACAATCCATGAATGGCCCGCACCGACGAGTATAATTAAGGTACGTTGTTTTGATGGTTAACTAGGTTATTATAAGCATTTTGTTTAGAATTTTGCTTCATTGGATAACCCATTAACCAAGATCACATGTAAAGGGGTTAAATTTGATTGTACAAAGGTGTGTGAATAATGTTTTGATGAATTGAATAGAATATTTTTCAATTATCATATCTAGACTCTACTACTGGGGAATGATGCGTTATTTATTTATAGTGATGCATCGAAGAAAGAACTTGGTTGTGTCCTTATGGAGAATGATAGGTTTATTGCATATGCATCACGATAGATAAAAATTTATTATCAAAATATCCTTCTCATGATCTTGAGTGAGAAGCTGTAATATTTGCATTGATGATTTGTAAACAATATCTCTATTGTGAAAAATGTGAGATATATATTGATCATAGGAGTTTGATGTATATTTTCTCACAGAAATAACTCAACATGCGTTAAAGGAGATATCTTGAACTACTAAAGGATTATGATTACATTATACACTACCACCCGGGGGTGGAAAATAAGGTGGCATAGCTTTCAGTAGAAAGGATCATGGAGTTTTGAAAAATATGAGAGTTGAAAAGGATCCTATATACATGGATCTAGTAAAGAAGGATATGGGAATAACCATGGAAGGAGAAATATCAATACTTTTTCGAATGGTTTCCAAATCATCTTTACTAGAATGTAAAAAGATTTCTTAGACCGATGATGAAGAGTTTCAATAAAATATTAAAGCTATGAATATTGTGAGATTGAGTGACTTTTTGTCTGAAGAAGGAATTTTGAAATTTGGGAAGAGACTTTGTGTTCTCGATATACCTGATATAAAAAGGGAATTGCCAAATGATGCTCATAGTTCCAATTTCTCAATACAACATGTGAGCACAAAACGGTATAGAGATTTGATGGAATATTTTTGGTGGGACAACATGAAGAGTGAGATTGTAGATTTTGTGTCAAGATGTATGTGTTGTCAAAAACTAACAGCTGTAAGTCAACAGCCTGGACGAGACTTGCAACCACATCCCATACATGAGTGGAAATGGGATAATATTACAATGGGATTTTTCATGGAACTACCAATGATTCCTAGAATGAACGATGCAATATGGGTCAGTGTAGATCGTCTTACCAAGTCAGCATATTTTCGTGGTATAAGAGATGATTTTACCACATCAACGTCAAGAAAGAATATATATTAACGAAGTAGCGAGACTTCATGGAGTACCCCAATCGATTGTTTTTTATCTTGATCCCCATTTTACATCATGATTCTGGAAGAGACTTCAGAAAGCCCTAGATATTGAACTTTGTTTAAGCCCAACCTACCACCCCCAAACAGATGGAAAATTAGAAAAGACTATTCAATCCATCGAAGACATGTTGACATCATTCTCACTTGACTTTAAAGGTATCTACGATCAATATTTACCAATGGTGGAATTTTCCTATAACAATTTCTTCCATTCAAGTATTCAGATGCCACCATTTGAAGCGTTATATGGAAAAATTTGTCGCAAACTGAGCTATCTGGATGATGTCAGTGAAAAAAAATTTAGGCCCTGATAATGTGGGGGAAACTATGGAAAAGGTGAAGGTAATACAAAACCACATCAAGGAAGATCAAAGTAGACATATGAGCTATGATGATAACAGAAGGAAGGATTTGAAATTTCAGGTAGGATATTATGTTTTCATGAAGTAATCTCCATGGAAGGGGGATAGGCATTTTTGTAAGAAGGTTAAATTTAGTTCCAGGTATATCAAACCTCTCGAAATTAGAGAACGAATTGGGGATGTAGCTTTCCATTTGGAAATTCCTCCATGTCTCTCCAAAGCTCATGATGTATTCCACATATCACTGTTGTAAAAATACATGCCTGACCCAATGAATGTACTCACATATGAAGAATTAGAATAAGAACCCGATCTGTCTCATTTGGTAGAGAATGTCAAGGTTCTTGACACAAGAGAACAAGTGATGAAAAATCGAATGACTTGTCTTGTAATATATCTATGGAGAAAACATTGATGCAAGTGGCATTGTGGGAACCCGAGAAACATATGATAAAAACCACCTGAGTCTTTTTATGCAGAAATAATTTTTAAATTTTGGGGACAATATTATTTGAAAGAGGGGAGAATGTGATAGCTCATGCTTCCATGGTATGCTTCTCTTTGAATAATACAATATTGTGTGTTGTACGCAACATCGAGTTATAAAACACCATAACAAATCAAACTAGATGTTATGAATAGTAATAACCACTTTTTTAAATTTTATAAATTTTTTCATTCAAAATATACTTCATTTTTGGATTCGGAATATCGAAATTAGCTTAGGGAGATTTTTTTTTGTTTTTTATGAAAACATTCAAATTTAAATGAATAGTGAAAAACACTGAGTTATAGTTTAAAACCTAATTTTTTATTTAATTAATTTTTTATTTTATTAAAATTTATTTGAGGTCAAAATAGATACATAATACCTATTTAAGTTCAATATAATTCATTGGAGTCAGTTTATAATAATTTTAGATATATAAAAATTTTATTGAACTTTTCACATTCTTTTACCCACCTCTTAGGAGATTTTGAAAATTTAAATATAACATTATTTTACATCTTCTGTTAGTGTAATTTTAAAATCCTGAGAGACACCATTGATATCAGTAAGTAAAATGTGGATCAATAATATGAATATAATTTTTCGTGAATAATAATTTTTTATTTATATTTTCAATAATTAAAAGAAAACAACGTAATTAAGGGTTAAAATGATATTAATAATACGCTAACACATGTTATAATTCTATTTTATATGTAAAATTAGACCACAAACAACATTAGGAATAAAATATGATCCTTTTTGGTCCAAATTAATTAGATAATGACATTTATTTTTATTTATTTCATTGAAGAGTTAAAATGGATAAAATCAAGGTTTAATAATTAAAACATTTTTAATATATGCTTCAACATAAGATAAATTAGAATATAAATATTAATTATAGTGATAAAAATGATATAATAAATAATGGTATTTTTTTTATATTTTATAGAAATTAAATAATTTTATTTATTTATGACACAGTGATGATGCAGTAATTACCTAATTAATGAAATATTAAAATAATTGATATTATAAATATCCAAATAAATGTAATTTCTGACTTTTTATGAATTACACTAATTTTATAGGTTAATATAATAATTATGGTTGGTTAGGTAAATTTTTTTAGAAGTAATAATGTTGTTATAAATTTAGAAAAAAATACCAAATTGTATCAAAATTATCATAAAAGAGTTTTTTAAAAAAATATTATATTATTAATTGATATTATATTCCTAAAAATATAATGATCATACAAAAGACTTATATAATTATAGGTGTATCATTAGTGAATAACTTGGGGTTTTCTTGGATCAATATATTAATTTTATTAACCATATAATATAAAAATACAAAGAGACATGTTGAATGTCAAACTATTTAACTAAGAGTTAAATCTAAAAGAATGTGATAAAATAGTGACCCAAACCTATATAAAACCTATTAGTTGAGTGGTTTTCGACCCAACAACACCTTATCCTTTATGAAATTCATATTTGAGAAATTAAAACCCGATTTTTTTTTATTATAAAATAATATTTTTATCTTTTCCTAAGGTGCACCTCACACCTCTTATAAAAGGGAACTCTCCCTTCTCTCTAAATAACAAATTCAAAGCCATTTTTATCATCCAACCCCTACCCAAATACCCTATAAAATATACTCCCTTCATCCTAGAGGCCTTTCATTAGTCAGAATGCCAACATAAAGATTCCTCTTAATCAAATCAAAAGGAAGAACCCAAAAAAGAGATAAATATTTCATCACATCATTCAAGTTCCTTTCAACTTCCACTTCCTTTTTCATTGTTGTTTCCATTATAAAATAATAACTCCATTATCTTCTATATACTGTGATGTTATTATGAATATGGTAAAAAAATTCATTATTCTATCTATCCTTTGAATGACATGTCACTATACATGCATACGTATGACTTACAGTCTCCATGTCGTGGTGGAATTGTTATTCAACCCATTATTATTTAGATGGGTTTAATAATGATGTGTAATTGATGTAAATAATATATATAACATAATATTAATTTTTATATATGATAAACTGTACAATTTTATATTATTTTAATATCAAAAGAGTGATATTGTCCCTCGTGCGTACGTACAGATTACCGACTCCATGAATGCGATTAGATTCATTCATCATCATATCCATTCAAGACTAATTTCCATTATATGATGAAAAATAATGATCAATGACATGATATAATTCTTAATATGAATAAGATACATACCATCCATAACAAATATGACTCACATATCAAATAATATAAAGGAAAATGAATCTGTTAACTCCTGAAATGATGATAATACTAAGATATTATTAACAAAGAAATGTTAAAAGATCATATATAATATAATATTGATGTATATGATTCATGTAAAATTTAAAAAAAATTATTTCAACATTATAATTGAGGTTAAACTACCCTTATCTGAGGAAAAGTATTGTTAAGAATTAATTATACAATTTTTTCATTATCTGATGTTGTCTATACCTAATTATCTACAGCGGCCTCTTTATCATCCACCTCCATGTTTCATGAAAATGGATTTAAAAACATTCTTTCTATTTTATTGACTTTTTGTTAAAGTCATTTATACCCTTGTTTTACTTTTACAATATGTTTATAAAGGAATCCTTCGGTCGTTTTCCAAAAAATGTACTTTTTGACCTTTTCAGCAAATTTATGGAAGAATTATTTTTTTAACTTATAGGAAGGGTGCGGCAATTTTCCACTGTAATATCATCATTGAAGCATCCGTTACAAGATTATAATAATATTTTAAATTATAAATTTTTTCTTTCATAATTACTTGACTTTAAAATGATTTCAAAATAGAAAATGATATTTCTATAAAATGGTTTAGATTTCATCTATGTCAACATCCTTTGATGGATTTTTTGTTTTTTTGAAGTTAAATTATTATGATAAAAAACATCCATATTTTATTGAATGTTTTGTGATATGTTTGACTATGTATGTGTTATTTCATACAATTCATGGTTTATGGATAAAGTATTTACATTTTTTATGCCAGTTTTAATACGAATGTTTATGTTATGTTTACACATTTTCATATGAGTAATGCATTGGAATTAGTAAGTGATAAGTGGAGACTGCTATAGCTTCTCGATGGATCGGTAGGTCTCATGATACAAAATAGTGTCTCGGAACAAGGCCTTGAAAAAATCGTATTTGTATTCTTGGAACAGTGCCTTGACTATGTGGTTTTGAGATTCTGGAATTAAGAATTACATGATTATGAAAGTGGATATTGATATTGCATGTTATTATAAGACTTGTAGAATATCCATGTGAGTATGTAAATGGAATTATTTTAATTTTATATTTTCTATATTATGCTGATGTTCAAGTATAAAAGGCATTTATTGTAGTCTTATAAATTTCGTTAAATGTCTATTCATACTTATGAAAGTTTCCTCTATATTGTCATCCTAACTGAGCATCTGAGCTCACCCATTTCTATGTATTATTTTTCCCAGGATGCGAAGAAGTATATTATGAATGACCTTGAAGGATAGTATATGGGATCTCAATGTTGTCTATGGAAACAATGTTGTAGTATTATTCCATTTTATGATGTAATGTAAACCTTATGAATGTATCCAGTACTTCCGATGTTACTAAACTAATTAGTCTTTTGAGACATGATATTTTGTGATTATTCCAATTTTATGTAATAATTCACCAAATCTAGGTATCTAGGGTCTGGGAATTATAGAACAAACAATGAATCAATTAAATTAATAATGATATAGAATAAATGATTTCAATAACATTTAACGTTGTAAAAATTGAATGAATTGTTGTGTTCCATTTACATTTTAAAAATATATATCATGTTTATGATTTTAGAATTGATTATATTTTAATTATTGTTCTGTTAAAACATTTTGAAAGTCAAAGTAAATGAATAATATAAAACTAATACTAAATTTTATAATTTATAAATAGTGTTTTATTATGTTGTTTTAAAATAGTAGAGATATTATATTCATCCATGTGATGAGGATATGGTTTATAATATCAATCACACTCCATTTATGGAAAAGTTTACCATTTATTATAATATTCATAACTCATTTAGCATGAATAAATTGACATCGTGAAAAGTGAAAAAGGATTAATGGGGGTAATGAAAAAAATTTAAGGAAAAAAATAATATAATCTAGTTACAAATATAAGTCTAATAGATTATTTGGACCCATAATATATTTATAATCGAATCACACCATATTATATCAATTTTCTTATAAGAAATAATTTATCACAATTTAATAATGTCATAATTTCTATGAATACCCCTCCCTCCTCCTAAAAAAGTAAACCTCCTCTCATGTTTTATCCAAAATTGAAATGCCTTTTTTCTTCTATTACCTTCGCAAATCACAACTAATAATCCCTCAAAATAATATAGAGGTATTATATAGTGATAATACAAAACATAGAGTGCTTATAATGTAATATAATAAATATCTTACAAATAGGTGGAATAACTTTCAATCATATGTGTTAGGATTATTTTTATAAAAACTCCTCCAAATATTAATTTACATGATGATTTAACAAAAATAATGCTAAATTATATTCACATATAATTTATTTAGTTTTAATATCGCTTTTTAACTGTTGTTTATGAAGGAGATGTTATAAACTATAGTTTAAGTTTAGATTACGGAATATTGATATCTAGAAATTATAATAATGAAACTTTATGGATGTTTTAATTCCATATTTTGTATATAATTTGACATTGAAACTATCAAATATACATATTCAAATTGTATTTATAAAATCGAATCATTGAAAATTATTTTATTTTTTCTATGGAAAACTAATTCAATAATATTTAATAGCAGTTTTTACATAAAAGTGATTCTGGAAGTTAATTTCGACATAATTTTCTATAGAAGAGGTACATTTAATTTCTTCCTGGTATAAATTATCATCTCATTTATTAACATAAATTATGTTGAAAGATCATTGTAATTTTAGTTTTTATAAAAATAATGGTTTAAATTATTTTTCATATAATCTTGAAATGTCTATATTTATAGAAAAATGATGATGGTTTGTTTACATATTAGTTTATAAAAAATGAAGTGAAAATATGATTATTTATTTAAAAATTTGTGATGAATTTAATTTCCAAAAATATATAATCCAATAAAAATAAATAGATAAGTGAACGAAAAAATAACTAATAATTTTCTAAAACATTTATATTATTTTCCAAGATGCATTTTATTTCTCTCTATGAAGACTATTATAATATTTCACAGATTTATCCCAATACCACAATGTAATCTTGATGGAGTCTATCATCCATAGTGTGGATATTAGTTGTGAGTTAACGGTGTTATAAAGGCCCTAAAATAGTGTTCATTTAATTAGAGAAAAAAAATCCATTCCAACCCTCCTCAATGAAAATTACATTGGAATATAGAATTAAAACATCTGACCTAACTTCAAAATGATACCATTGAATGAAGAAAAAGATTGAACTATGAATTGATAGAAAAAATGTGACCATAAAATTAATTATATAAAAAATTAATGAAATCTATAGACTCCAAATTAAACAACCTCTAAAATGAACAATTTCTTCTCATATTGATATAAATTTTGACATTTGTTTTACTTCTCACTCAATTTAGTTTCATCAAAATTCAACCATCCATTAAAAAAGCCCCATATTAATTTGGATATTATATATATTATATTATATTTAATTAAAGTTCATCAATTTACTTCCTAATAATATATCTAAATAATAAATTTTTTTAGGATAACGATAATTATTAAAACTATTAAGAAAAATTATCATGTGAGTTTTTTTCATAAAATGGAATAATACATCATCTTCACTATAAGAACTAAAAACTATATCAATGAAATCTTCCTTTTGATATTTTTTTAGTATGAATCATATAAAACCAATTATATAACATAATATAATCATGAGAAAAAATAATGAAATATAAGAATAATTTGTAGACAACAAGGAATCAATACTGATAACATAGTAACATACACTTGGAAATAGTAACATTAAACTTATGAATAGAAAATCAACCTTATGAGTATTAAAATCATCAATGGAAGTGTTAATTAAATTTATCCATCTCATAAGTGAATGTATGGTATAATTATGTCATAGTAAAAGTCTGTAAATATTAAAAAAATTAATTATTGGTATTATTAAAAGTAATATATATTAAATTAAAAATAAGAAATTTATTTAAAAGAAAATAAATATTGAAATAATACATTTGTAAATAAATTTTTTTATGTATTATGATTTGAGGATAATTTTATAAGAACAAAGACAATTTTTTAATTAGTTGAAAATTTATATCTTAATTTAATGTATGTATTTTTCATGTAAATAATGATTTTATTAAAAAATAAATTTCAACATTTAGAAAAGTATTTTATTTAAATTGAGTCTTATTTTGAGTTATAAACATCAATAACTTGTTAAGGTAAATTATCATTATTTTTTATAAATATTTGATGTTTGTGAAAAGTGTAAAACGGTAATTTACCTGTAAATGCATTATAAGCTAAATAATATATTCATATAGGATGATGTAAGAACCCCTATTTATAAATAAAATGCCCTTATTACATTATTTAGTCACCAGAATCAAAACTATTGGTTATATTGAGAAAAATAATAAATGAATGAATGTAATAATTATAAATTACCTCTATCCTCCACAATAAAAACGACCCTCACCCCACTCTTCTCTTCACACCAATAATCATTGAATTCATTCAATGATTTTACAAATATACCTTTATAGTATAACCCTATATCTAGGAATCCTTGTTTAGTCAAATACTCAAATACCCCTTCTCTAAAAAAGGCTCTCAAGGAGGATTATTTAAGTGGTAAAATCAGCTTAATTTTTTCCTTTTGGTTTCATTTCAAATATTTGATTTGTTTTTATATTCTCACCTACCATGTCTAAATGATAAATATAACCTCATTATCATTTAAATTCTATAATTATATTTTGTTAATGGAATAGTCATCATCAATATATTTACTCTCTCTCTCTCTCTTTTATTTTAAAAAAGAAATCATCGTCTGAGGGTTAACAATTTACAACCTTCTGAATGATGATCATTATTTCATCAATTTCATCTTTAAAGCTAGTAATGGTCCCATTTTTCTGATCATACTAGACAATTATATATGTATAAAAATCTATTTAATGGTATATAACAAGTATGTAACATAATTTTAATTCATAAAATAAAATGTTTTATTTATGTTCAATAACTGCCGCAATAATGAAAACTATTATCACTAAATGTATTATCTAATGATTCGTATTCATAAAATATAAATAAAAAATATATATATAACCATTTACACTTATTTTTTTAATTATTTTCATATAAATTCAAATCTAGAAAATTATACCCTTTTAAAATAATATTCCTAACTCATATACATGTATATTAATCCTGAAAACCAAGGAAACAAATGCTACCATGCAACAACATTGTTTCTTATAAATCAAAAAAATAACATAATTGAACTTAATAAAACTATAATTATTAAAATACATGTTGATAAGGTTATTATTTTATTATTTAATTTATTTATTTTCATTATCCAGATCATAATGTCAACTGCACAACATATTCAGACTTCAGTTATGGGTTTTCAACCCAAACATCCATTTTCATTAGTGTTACTCTTTTTCACTTTTTTCCAAATTAAATTATTAATTATTATTATTTAATCATCATAAATTATTTTTATAATATATATATATATTACCAATATAATCCTTTTTTATTTTATCTGGAGTAACATGTATTAAATGGATCTTTATTAAATTATTCTTGATAAATATGCAAGATTTAATGGATCATCTTGAATAATATCAAATTTTAATGTTCTTCCTAAAATAAAAATTAATCTCTAATTATCCTTCTCAAATCATTCATTTATTATGAAAACATATATTATTTCACTTCTAGTATTATGAAAATATTTTTTCAAAAGAACTACTCTTTTCAAAGTAAAATATTATTACTCTCAAAATTGCTTAATGATTTTATAAGTGTATTTTCATCTATTTCAACACACATGTTGATTATTATGATAAATTTTGATAAAAATATTATGTTATCATTTATAATTTGTATTAAATGGTTTATGATCATTTTGACTATGGATTTGATATCTTGATACCATTTACTATACCACTTAAAATAGTTAATGATTATGATTATAGATCGGGGAATGTTATTTACATTGAATATGTAGATGATGTTTATGATTAACCACATTTATATTCGGAATTAATTAGACATAGAATGTGATGGTGGGGACTACTATAGCCCCATGATGCATCTTCAGTATTCCTAAAAAAATGTAATTGGGTTATGGCTAGGGACTTACTCCAGTATTTCAAGACATTGTGGATGAGGCCTTGAAATTTTTTTTCACATGTTAGAAATTATGAATCACCCAAATATTATATTATTAATGGAAATAAATTTTTTTTATTATACTAATAAAATATCAATGATTATGTTTCATTCTTTTATGATCATTTATATGGATTTATTTAATCATCCATCATTCCTACCATATTATATTAATGTATATGTATAATGGCACATGATTATAGTTTTCACCTCTCCTATTTACTATGTTTATGATAACATCTACTACATTACATACTATTTTTGAGAATCTAAGTTCACTCTTTTCTTATGGTTTCGTTTTTTCCTCTCATTAAAAGATAAATTTTATGATGTACTTTCATGGATAACCTTGGACATTAGGATTATTCCAATGGTATCACTGTAGTGATTTACCATTAATGATGTAACGATAAAAATATATTTGTTTCTGGTTTTCTAATACATATAGACTATTCAATCCATCTGGATAGGAACTTCATATAATCATGCTAATTTGATAAAATAATGCACCTACTCTGGGAAGCCGAGTTTCATATGTTACAGTTCAAATTATAGGATGTTTAGTAGAAATATTGGAAACTAGAATTATAATATGTAGATAAGGGGAAAACCCCAAATATAGAAATTGAGGATACATATAAAATAAAATGCAAGAATTTTGGTAAGGTATAGTTAAAGTGGATCTCTCTAGAATATAAATCATTATCTAGATACTACATGTTGACATGGGTTAGTAATAGATTTATCTTTGACTAACATCAATGACAAGGTGTTCTGTGAATGACTAAAGGTAACATGTAAAATGACAATAGGTCTCACAACGTATCAGGTTTAACACTCCCTTGTTATATTCATATATAATTAAAACTATATTTATAAACCATTAAGAAGGATATAAATGTAAATATTTCCTCAATTTAACGGTGCTTATTATTATGAAATTATACATGAATAAAATTTCAATCTATCATATGTTTTCTTATAGTTTAACATTATAAATTATTATTAATCACCTTATTTAGTATATGTAATTTTTTATAAATGGAACCTAGGGGAAGGAATAGAAGCTTCATGAATGCTTATATCCCATGTAGTGCTTTTCATCCTATAAAAGATAACGCTGTTTGTTCTGGAGATGAAACTAGTGTGGAGAAATGCATAACTATACTTTGATTGCTAACTCAGTTTTTGAATAATAACCTTACCTAATTTTAGCACCCTGATCCATAATATTAAGGATAAATATTATTCTTTTTTATGCTACAACGACCGTTGCCATTCAATGGGACTATGTATCCATATGTAGTGGAGTAGTAGTTATGTTCTTTAGATAACATATTTCTCACATAAGGATGTAATGAGAGGGAGAATTTTTTCATGGATGTTTATCATGTATCGGTAGATCCTTATTAGAGGAGGTCATTAAATCAAAACATGATGAAGGATTAAGAGACAGAATAAATGGATGGTATTGAATTTAAAAAAAATATTAGAAAAATATTTTCTTTGAGAATAATGAGCAGATATAGAGAGGTTATTCACAAGTTTGAAAAAAGTGGATTAAAAGAATTCAATGTATTAATCATATTATACAAGGTATACAAGTAATGTCATAAACTATATACATAATCCATGGAGTAATATAGATTGATCCTTTTAAGATTTAAAAACAATCCTATAATGGGAACTAGTCTCCCAAAAAATCATAATCATATGAAGATATTGTCTCACGTGCTATTGAGATAGGGAAATAATTTCATAAGTCATATGAAATTATTGAAAAAAATAGAATAAATGGATGGTGGAGAAAATAATGGTTAATTGGAAGAATAAATAGGGGATTTTCCAATATGTGACAATTTTTTAATGAAACTCCCTTAAGCCTTATTAAAAGGAAAATTATTCTATTACATATGTGAAGAATGTGGCCCCAATCATTATATTTCGAGGGAAGAAAAAATCTACAAATTTAAAATTATAAAACAATATATACATGGGACATTTTTCAATACATTGTTATATGTTTCAAAAATCATTCCCCAGATAATGACATGAGAAAAATTAGAAGCTTATGTGATAAAAAATAATGAGTTTAAAGATCCTAATGATTTGGTGGTTTTTATATTAATAATTTTCTTAGACATATCCAATTATTTATATGACTCAGTATTATCACATTCTTGTATATCATCTCGGTTTTACATGAAAAATATACATTTCCAATTGTATTTAATAAATTAGTTTTCAGTCAAAACTCATATGGGAAAAAAAATTGAAACACCGATGTTTTGATTAGTAACCCTTATGACACATAAACGTGTTTTTTCACTAACCATATCATTATAACCATGATTTAATTGACATAAATTTTTTTCATTAAATGGCTTTAATTTTATGTTGAAAAAAAATTATTTCAAGAAGAAGGATGTTTCAATTTTTTAGAATAAAGTTTAATCCCTTATCATTAAAGAATAATCATTGTTATTTTACACATATCTACAGTCTCCCTAAGTAGCTCTACTAAATTCATTTCATGGGGATGATGTGAAAGAAATATCTATGGGTGAGGAGAGAAATATTCAAATTTGGTATGTACGTAATGTGTATTAATACATTGTTGTATTGCTATATGATTTACCTGGACAACATCTAGGGAAGTAAATTAAGTATTATATTGATTTAATTCCTTATGAAAAGGAAATAACAAATACCACATATATAATGGAATTAGTGGAATGATTATGAAGAAGAATCAACAAGACTAATTGAGTGATAAAGGATTTATCCACCCTTGTGTTTCTCTAGGGGGAGCTCATGTTATTTTTGTTAATAAAAAAGACAGATCTATGATTTTGTGCATTGACTACATAGATATAACTACTATTATGATGAAGAAAAAGATTCATATTCATCACATTGATTATTTATTTTATCAACCTTATGGATACCAATACATTTCAAATATTTACCTTCAATCTGGATATCAATAGTTGTGTGTGAGGAAGGAAAATATTCATTAGATGGATTTTCAAATTAGAAATAATCTGTTCGAGTTTAAAACAATGCCTTTTGAACTGAATAATGCACCCTCTATTTTGATGGATATTATTAGAAGTGTTCTCCTGAAATATCATGATGAAATTATTTTCATATTTATTGATGATATCATGGTACAATTAATATACGATAAATAACACAAGATTCACGTGTGAGTTATACTAAATAGTATTATAAAAATCAAGTTATATGGATTATTTATAATGTCTGAATTTTTGCTTCAAATAATATTTTTTCTTGGGAATACTTTCTCTAAAAATGAAATCATAGTGGATCCAAAAAATTTAACAGCTGTTCATGAATTTCTTACACTCACAATCATAACTATGGTAAGTATTTTTATTCATTTAGTAGGTTATTATTGGGGTTTCGTTCAAAAATTCAACCATTTAGCTAACTGGATAACCAATATTGATTTTAAAGTGGTTATGTTCATGTGTACAAAATTTTGTGAATAATGTTTTGAATAATTGAATAAGAGGTGCATGAATGCTCTAATCTTTAATATAACATTGATAAATGGTTTATTTTTAACTTGTGATGATTCATCCATGAAATGACATAGATATATCCTTATGAACAATGATAGAGTGATTTATTATGAATCATTTTTGTTAAAAACTCATTAACAGAACTATCTAACTCTTGATATTCAGTTAGCATCTATAATAGTTTCTATAAAGATATTGATACATTATCACTATAGTGAAATATGTGAGATATATACTGATAACAATAGCTTGAAATATATCTTCTCAAAAAAATAACTCAACATGAGTGGAAGGTGATTGATTTATGTACTCCATATTTATGATTGTTGAATACATTACCATATCAGGATGGAAAATAAGGTAGACGATTCATTGAGAAGGATGGATCATGGAGTCTAGGAAAATTTATGATTGAGAGGGATCCTATGTTCATATATCTAGGGAGATTGTGTTTTGGAATTGTCAAAGGTGATGAACATCATCCCTCTATCAATTAGTTCACATAAAATCATTATTATAAATGACTAAAGGATATATGACTGATGAAAATAATAGGTAAAATAAAATTACTGCTATAAATGTGGTGATGTGGGAAGACATCATGTATGAATATGAAATTCCGAAATTAGGGTGGAAGTTATGTGTTCCCTTTTTACCCATGATTAAAATAATGTTATTGGGAGACTGTGATAGGTAAAATTTATCTATACTCCTCTGTATAAATAAGATGTATAGTTACATGAATGAATATTTATGGTAGGGAAATATGAATCATTAAATTGAAAATTTTGTATCAAGATGTTTAGTTTATCAATAGGTGACAGCTCGAAGACAATATCCTACATAATTCATAAAAACTCTACCTATTCCTACATGGAAATGGGATGCCATCACAATAGAATTTGTCACTAGATTACCAAAAGATATAATAAGTAATGATAAAATATGGTTAATTGTTTATCATCTTAACAAATATGCACATTTTCTCATAGTAATATAGGATTTTACAATGGAACACCTTACACGGATCTATATCATTAATGGTGTAAGACTTCATGGATAACCTATCTAAATTGTTTCTGATCATGATACAGGATTATAATAAATATTATGGAAATTTCATCAAGAAAACATTCAATATTGAGATTAATTTTAGTACTTCTTGTTGTCCCCAAACCGAAGGGCAGTTTGAAAGAATGATCCAAACATTCGAAAACTTGTTGAGATAATTCACACATTGTTTTAAAAATATATGGGATTAGTATTTACCTTTGTTAGAGTGTGCATAAAACAATATTTTCTATTATATTATTCAAAAGGAACAATATGAAGCATTATATTGAATGATATGTTTTACACAGAAATTTTTGGACAAAGATGGTGAATGATATATTGTAGGCACAATTCATTTTAAGGAAATATTATATAAAGGTAATGACTATTCAAACCCCTATAAAGTCCTAACAATGAAAGAAATGGAGTTATGAAAATAATCTAAGGAAATATTAGATATTTCAACTCAGAGATCGTGTATTCATATGATTTTATCAATGGAAGGGTGTTATATGATTTAGAGTAAAAGAAAAGGTGAACCTGAGGTACATTGTTCCTTTTGATATTCTAGAGATAGAATGAGATTTGGATTCTTATTTGGTGTTTCCACTGATCAATTTTAATGTACACTATTTTTTACATGTCTCTTTGTTGATAATTTCCATGCTAGGCCCAACACATATACTCACTTCTAATGGAAACAAATTTGAACCTAACTTATCTTACTGTATATATCCTATTCAGATTCTAGAAACTAAAGAACATGCATTGAGGAATACCATGATTTTTATAGTAATGTTACTTTGAGAAAATCATAAAATTGAATATTTGGTGAGGGATCTAGAGGATATTATGATGAAAAACTAACCAAATATTTTTGCGAGATTATATTTTGGAAATTTTGAGAATGAAATTATTGTAGGAATAGAGAATGTGATGACCTAAAATTATAATAGTGAAATTTCTCTTCTAATGATTGTTTTATATTGTATGAATTTTATTAAACCGTATATAAAACATAATAAAATTTTTATAAATGATGAAGAAAATAAATAATATATATTTCAAGATGATAAGGAACCTATACTGTTACACCCCAGGTAAATAAAGAATATGAAATTTCTATATTTATCCATATTTTTGAAAAAAATATTAATATTACTTTAAAGGGGATTCTATGCTTCATGGCATACCCAACATGCAACAACGAGTTTCTTGGGAATCTTACATTGCACTCTAATAATAAAATAATATTATTTTAAATAGTAGTTAACGCCTAACCGGTGTAATGGCAGCAATGAACAGAACTAACTACAATATGATTATATATTTTTGTCAAATATTTTTACTTTTTAAAATAAAATTTAGAGGATTAAAAATGAAAATGAATCCAATTTTAAGCGTAAACATTCTAATATTCTTTAAAAGGTCGATTAACCGCCTTTTGATGGCGAACCTATTTTAAATCCACTTTTGGAAACTTTTCTGTGTTATATTTGACAAAATAAAATTCTTCTTTAGAATCGGGATATCAAATTTTAATTTGTGTAAATTTTTGGTATTTTTCCGAAAAGTTCAATTTTTAATGAATAATGAAAAATGTTGTTTTTTAATTCAAAACCTCTTTTAATCTAATTTATTTATATGATCAGATTATCTTTTGAATTGGTTTTAAAGTTAAATTACAATATATTTTTACCAATCAATCCAATAGTGATCGTTTGAATTAATTTCACTTTGAAATCGGACATAAACTAGTGTCAATCTTTTGATACATTTTGTTTCATAAAAACACGCTATTTGTTTTGACAGCAGAAATTAATTATTAAATTAATTAATGAAACTTATATGTTTTGAATTTTTTAAAATATACATCATTTATGAATTTTGAATATCAAATATATCTTAGGGTGAACTTTTGGTAATTTTCTGAAAAACATCAATTTTTGATGAATAGTGAAACCACTAAGTGGTACTTATAAATACTAGTTTTCTATTTAAATGAAATTTTGTCATCTTTGTGTTTTGAATATCAAAAATCCGACATACATGTTTGTCATTAATAAGTGAAATGTGGTTCAATGGGATTAAAATAATTTTTTGGTGAATAGTAACCTATTAAGTTTTTAATCGCGATTAGAGGTAATTAGTGTAGTTTAAGGTAGGAATAATGTTTTAATAAAATGAAATTACCTAGAAACATGTACTACCCTAATTGGATGTGTCATGGCTTACCAGGAAAATCCATTGGTCATCTTGGGGACCCCATGGATCCAATTTGGTTGGAAAATGACATAAATATCTTTTTATTTAATGTTAAAGTAAAAATGACACAAACATGTGATGTTTTACTAAAACAATTTTTTACATGGGGTTATACCAGTAAGATTTTTTGCTATAAATAATAAATGGAAATAAAAAAATATTTCCTACATCATAGTATTTTTTTATAATTTTTAGACATTAAATAAATTAAATTATTTATGACATCATTATGATGCATCGATATCCTCATTATTTAACAATTTAAATAAAATGGAAAGATAATTTAAATTATATGACCTAAACAAGTCCAAAACCTATTGGATGGGTGGATTTCGAACCCTTATCACCTTATAATTGAAACAAATCAATGCGGTACCATTAAAATCCGAAACGCATTCTAAAATAATGTAACATTTCCTTACATTCCAAGAGTGCCCCTCCTCTCCTATTATAAAAGGCCCCACCTCTACCTCCATACCCACAATTCCAAAGCCTTTGGCTCGGCCAAACCCTTCCCATTTTGTCTCTCCACATACCTCTCTAACTCCTTGAAGCCTCGCTTTCGGAGGAAGTCTTCCCAAGGAAGCCTTTGAGCTAAAACCAAAGGGAGTTACCTGATTTTAATGTAATGTCTTCACTTTTGTCCTTTTGTTTTATTTTGCTTATCCAACCCCCTAAACTATTTATATTCATTTCTTTTGTAACAGATACATTAACATCAATATACTAGGATGTTTTTATAATAAGGATTTGAGCTAAACATACACACACCTTCGTATAATGGTTAATGAACATACTGTTTCTATGGTTAGCGATTTTCTGCCTCACGAAATGATGATTGTTCAATATTCTTTTAACACCTTTAAAGGTGGACATTATGATGTCACTGTATTTTATATATGATATATATGGTATTTATTTTTACTATATGATTCAGTATTTTATATTTAAACCATACCTTTATTCTTTTCATGTTGTGTAAATGCGATAATTTCATATGAGGAAGTGTGGACTACCGCCCCCTCAAGTGATTTGACTCGTACATGCAATACATGGAACATATAAAGAATGAAATTAATGATCATATGTGACCTATATAACATATATATTATACTGGAATTATAATATATATATTTATCATTTATTTTTAATTCTGTTAATATGATAAATAAAAAATGAAAGTAGCGTTCATGCGTACGTACGGCCTACCGTCTCCATGAACGGTGCTTTTTGTTTTTTTATCCAAATGATATGGAATAGTATAAAATGAATATGTACTGTATATGTATGATATTTTAATCATTAATAATATTCTGGAAATTATT
Organism: Viscum album; assembly: GCA_963277665.1. Lineage (NCBI taxonomy): Eukaryota > Viridiplantae > Streptophyta > Magnoliopsida > Santalales > Viscaceae > Viscum > Viscum album. The sequence goes on along the minus strand of OY728147.1, from coordinate 2,132,461,439 downwards.
TACTTATAACTACATGGACATATCATTTTTCAAACAAGTTCATTTTTGACTCATGTACCAAACATCGGCAAAAACTTCTGATATGAACTAACATTATTAAACAATTATTATAACATTATTATATGTGATATTAACTGAATAATATTCTTTAAAGGAGGTACTTAGGAAATTATAAATTTACCAATGTTTATTATTCAGGAATATAATGAAACGAACAAGACAAGTTGGACTTGAGGTATGGGATCCGACTCCTCTCTTTCTTTTAAAGTACACTCTTTTATGTCATTCCTTTTAAAGCTCATCATTATTGTTATTGGGATATTATTTTACATTAATCTTACTGTAATGTTTTTGTTCATATGATGAGAGACCCTATTCCCTTTCATTAATCCATTTTGTATGTTTTAAGTGGCGCCGTTAGGCTGCCGAGTTTTCCTAAGGGATTTTTCATCTCACTTTTATTCTCGTGAGATTTATGCTACATTTTCCACAATTTCCTTTGAGTGGTGTATGTACTGCCCATTATTATACACTTTGTGTAGTATAATATCATTTATGGGTATTCACATCTTCATTTTATGACCCTTCTTCCATTGGGTGGTCGTTTCGAATGTTACCCAACTCGGTAAGGGGACCTTTCACCCTCCACTTTTTAAAAGACTTCTTTTGTTATGTCTTTTAATTCACATACTATTATGTTGGGATATGTTATTTTATATCCTTATTGATGTCAATTTTATGTCCAAGTTATGAGATTCCCTTTTTATCTCTCATCAACTCATTTTCTGAAATTTGAAGTGATGTCGTTAGTCTGTCGAATTTTACCAAGGGAACTTTTTAACCCAATTTAGATTTCTTTGGGTTCAACATGTAGTTATTGAATATATCATACTATTAATATTTTTGAATAACATTTTATTGTTTTACACTTAATATCCACTTATATTTGGTGTATTTATATTTGTCACAAATAATTTTGAGATTGATTTATCCTTAATTTTAGGATACTTTCTTTATAAGGGATTTCATCACATTTGACATTTCTATTGAGACTTCATTGTTTTTATGCACCAATTAACTCTTATTTGGTTTATATACTATAATTTGGAATATTATATCATGAATACATTTATTCTCCTGATATTATAAAGTTCAGACTAAATGTTATTCCTCAATTATTGTATTCAAGTGTCTCTAATTTTAGTAAAACCCCTTTAACCAAAATATCACTTTAAATGTTTTAATTATTTGTTCTTATTAATATCCCTTTTTTCAAAATTGTTTTAAGTATTTATTTATATGGATATTAATGGTTTAAAATTTTAAAAGCTTCAAGGTGGTTTGAGACACATTGATTCAAAAATACCTTTATTAAATGTTTTAATTGGTTTTGGAAATGGTATCTTATTGAATGGATTCATTATATCAATATACTAAAATGTTATATTGTGATTGAAATTTGGAAATGTTAAGTTTCCTTTATGCATGTTTTATGTGATACAATTATGATATTTTTTGGGGAATTGTTATGAAAACAGGTGGTTCTGTGATAAACTAATGGTGGGTGAGCCCGATATAGCACTCCAATGCATTGGGTAACGCGAAGGAGCGAAATGTTAAGGTTTCTCTGAAGAGATTTAGGGAATATACTATAGTGGGTATTCCAAACGTAACCAAGAGGCTTACTCCATACGTAAGAATGTTATGAATGCCTCATGTTACCTTTTTTGTCTTATGATTTCTATAATTTATTCCGGATTTTATGAGGTATGTTAAAGTGCCTATGTTTTATGGGTAAAGTATGATTTAATTCTTATGTATATAGGAACTCATGTTTCTTTTCCATATTTTTTAACCCTCACTGAGCTTTTTATGCTCATCCCATGTTTTTGAAATGTTTTTCACAGGTCAAGGGAAAGGTACATGATGTGATGATAGTGTCAAGGATGTGTCAAGAAAGAGTCCATGTTTTATTTTTAATATGTTTCTGTTGATGGGAAAAATGAATATTTTCTTTTATGTAACCACCTAAAAAGATCCTCAATGTGTAATCTTATAATAACTCATTATTAAGTAAGGTTTAAGGCCGGGGCCTTATAGTTGGTATCATAGGTCGGTTTACATAACTTTAGAGGTTAGGGTATTCTTTAAGCATATGTGACAGTATCATAATGGATAGGATTTCAGAAAGAGTCCTAGTTTTATATAAAGTGAATGAGTAAGTATATCTTAGTGGTTATCTCCCTCATTAGTACATGATGGTCTTGTTGATATACTCACATTGACATTTCTATTTTTAGTTAATGGTTGGATCTAGCAGGAACCAAAGTGACATTAGGTTTGAAGGAAACTGTGGTGGTTCTCTGATTAAGAGACTGGATGAAATGGGGTATTAAATGAGGAAACTTGTGGTTGTTCTAAACCAACTATCAAGGAGTCATGATCAACCACTTAAACCTTGTTATGTTCTGTAATTCATCATGTACGAGATGACCAATCGATGTGGAAGTTCAGGTAATAATTATAATGGTAACCACTAGGGTTTATATGATCCTTACTTTTGAGGTAATTATGGGTTATTATATGCTATGATGTAAAATGAAAGGCATGAGATAAACTTGAGGTTAAAATATGTTATGATTATTTTTGAAGATTTTATCTTTTTTTGGGGAATGATTTGATAATTATACAGTTTTGGAAAAAGGACAACATGCAGGCCGTGTGACAACCCGTCGCGTCGGACAATGCTGCGGGAATCGAACCCACAACCAAAGTGCTACTGGTATTTATCGCCTACCACTAGACTACGTGAAGTCCCTGGTTAGTTTGACTGATTCTTTTTAGTTAGATGAATTTATGAATTAAGAGTATGCTGATTTTGGGTTATCTATGGAAATTTATTAACTTATCATGGATGATATGTGATTAGGTTAATTAATTTTCAATACGAGACTTTAGGAGTAACTAATGATATTTTGAGATATTTGTTAATTTGTACCTTGGAAGACTATGCGACTAAATCCTTCAAATATTTGGGTTTCAATATTAGTTTGGTTTACTTTGAAGTATTTTATGGACAATTTGTTTATTGAATGGTCCTCGTTGAACTTTGGGTTTTGTGGGACAAATTTTGGAGATTAAGAATAGATTTTCTTTTTATAAAGGGTTATCCTATTCTGGATTATCTGATCTTGTAATAACCTTTTTGGTTTTGTTTTTGGTTAGTGTCTAAAGACATGGTATGTATATAGTTCTCTTTTGTGGATTAGGTGATTCTCTAGAAGTTTATTATAGCACTATTAATGTGAACAAGTCTTCCTAAATACTCATCTTTTGGAGAAAATATGAGTTTGTGTAAAGAATATAATAAAAGTTGAAAGTCAAAATGATAAGTGATTATGTTTCCTTATGAATAAATTCCTCAATAAAAAGTTACTTAAAACAAAAATGTTTTATATTAACTTTTCCTACTGGGGAATCGAATACCGTTTAACCCATCACATGTTTGTTATTTTCTTATGGTTAACTTTCTCCTAAACATGTTTTCTATCACTATCCATCAGAATATGACCCTATGTTTTCTCCTCCATGTCCATGTTTTCCTAGATGGAATCCTAGTATGGGATAACTTGGGTGACCTTTGTACTTGTCTTACTTTATTTTAAAGTGATTGTTTTACCGACTCTTGTTCTGATGTGGGACTTTCAAGAATGTTTCAAAACTCAATTTTAAAATTGGTACGATGCAATTCCCAAAAGGGGGGAAGGATGTAACACCCCAGGTAAATAATGAATATAAAATTTTTATATTTAGCCATATTTGTGAATAAAAAATTAATATTACTTTAAAGGGGATTTTATGCTCGATGGCATACCCAACACGCAATAAAGAGTTTCTTGGGAATCTTACGTTGCCCTCTAATAATAAAATAATATTATTTTAAATAGTAGTTAACACCTAGTCGTTGTAATGGCGGGAATGAACAGAACTAATTACAAAATGATTATATATGTTTGTCAAATATTTTTAATTTTTACAATAAATGGTAGGGGATTAAAAATGCAAATGAATCCAATTTTAAGCGTAAACATTCTAATATTTATTAAAAGGTTGATTAACCGCCTATCGATGGAGAACCTCTTTAAAATCCACTTTTTGAAAATTTTATGTGTTATATTTGACAAAATAAACTTCTTATTTAGAATCAGGATATCAAAATTTACTTTGTGTAAATATTTGGTATTTTTCCGAAAAAGTTCAATTTTTAATAAATAGTGAAAAATGTTGTATTTTGATTCAAATCCTCTTTTAATCTAATTTTTTTATATGATTATATTATCTTTTGAATTGGTTTTAATGTGAAATTAGAATATATTTTTACCATTTAATCCAATAGTGGTCGTTGGAATTAATTTCACTTTGAAATCGAACTTAAACTAGTGTCAATCTTTTGATACATTTTGTTTCATAAAAACACACTATTTGTTTTGACAGCGGAAATTAATTAATAAAATAATTAATGCAACTTATATGTTTTGATTTTTTTAAAATAGAAATCATTTTTGAATTCGGAATATCAAATATATCCTAGGGTGATCTTTTGGTAATTTTCTGAAAAACATCAATTTTTTATGAATAGTGAAACCACTAAGTGATACTTATAAAAACTGATTTTCCGTTTAAATGAAATTTTTTCATTTTGTGTTTTGAATTTCAAAAATCCGACATACATGGTTGTAATTAAGAAGTAAAATGTGGTTCAATGGGATTAAAATAATTTTTTGTTGAATAGTAACTTATTATGTTTTTAATCGCGATTAGAGGTAATTAGTGTAGTTTAAGGTAAGAATAATATTTTAATAAAATGAAATGACCTAGACACATGTCCTACCTTCATTGGATGTGTCATGGCCGACCAAGACAATCCATTAGTCAACTTGGGGACCCCATGGAGCCACATTGGTTGGAAAATGACATAAATATCTTTTTATGTAATGTTAAAGTAAAAATGACACAAACATGAGAGGTTTTACTAAAACAATTTTAAATGGGGTTATAAATTTCATATTTTTGACTGTAAGTAATCAATGGAAAGATAAAATTATTTCCTACATCATAGTAGTTTTTTGTATAATTTGTAGTTATTAAATAAATTAAATTATTTATAACATCATGATGATGCAGCGATGACCTCATTATTTAACAATTTAAATAAAAGGGAAAGATAATGTAAAATATAAGACCTAAACATGTCCAAAACCTATTTTATGGGTGGATTTAGAACCCTTATCACCTTATCCTCGAAACACATCAATTTGGTTCCATTAAAATCAGGAAATCATTCTAAAACAATGTAACATTTCCTTTCTTTCCAAGAGTGCCCCTCCTCTCCTCTTATAAAAGGCCCCCACCTCTACATCCATACCCACACTTAAAAAGCCTTTTTCTAGGCCAATACCTGCACATTTGGTCTCTACACATCCCTCTCTAACTCCTTGAAGCCTCACATTGGGCAGATGTCTTCCCAAGTATGCCTTTGAGCTCAAACCAAAGGGAGTTACCCGGTATTATGGTAATGTCTTTACTTATGTCCTTTTGTTTAATTTTTTTCTCCAACCCCCTAAACTCTTTTTATTCATTAATTTTGTAACAACTACAGTATATTAAATATACTAGGATGTTTTTATAAGAAGGATTTGAGCTACACTCACACACACCTTCCTCTAATGGTTAAAGAACATACTATTTCTGTGGTTGATGATTTTCTGCCTCACGAAACGACGATTGTTCAATATTCTTTTAACACTTTTATAAGTGGCCATTATGTTGTAATTGTATTTTATATATGATTTATATGGTATTTATGTTTTCTATATTATCCTGTATTTTATATTTAAACCATACCATTATTCTTTTCATGTTGTGTAAATGCGATAATTTCATATGAGGAAGTGTGGACTGACGCCCCCTCAAGTGATGTGACTCATACATGCAATACATGGAACATATAAAGAATGAAATTAATGAACATATGTGAACTATATATCATATATATTATAATGTAATTATAATATATATATATATATTTTATTTTTAATTCTGTAAATATGAAAAATAAAAAATGAAAGTGGCGTTTTTTGCGTACGTACGACCTACCGTCTCCATGAACGGTGCTTTTCGTTTTTATCTCCAAATGATATGGAATAGAATAAATTGAATATTGACTGGATATATATGATATTTTAATCATTAATACTCTTCTGGAAATTATATACTTATAACTACATGGACAATCATTTTTCAAACAAGTTCATTTTTGACTCATGTACCAAACATCGGCAAAAACGTCTGATATGAACTAACATTATTAAACAATTATTATAACATTATAATATGTGATATTAACTGAATAATAATCCTTAAAAGATGTACTTAGGCAATTATAAATTGACCAATGTTTATTATTCAGGAATATAAAAAACGAACATGACATGTTGGACTTGAGGTAAGGGATCTAAGTCCTCTCTTTCTTTTAAAGTACACTCTTTTATTTCATTCCTTTTAAAGCTCATCTTTCTTGTTATTGGGATATTATTTTATCTTACTATTACTGTACTTTTTATTTTAATATGATGAGAGACCCTCTTCTCTCTCATCAATCCATTTTGGAAGCTTTAAGTGGTGTCGTTAGGCTGTAGAGTTTTTGAAAGAGATTTTTCATCTCACTTTTATTCCCGTGAGATTTATTCTACATTTACCACAATTTCTGTTGATTGGTGTATGTTCTGACCATTGTTATACACATTTTGTAGTATAATTTCATTTATGGTTATTAAAATCTTCATTTTATGACCCTTCTTCCATGGGGTGTACGTTTCGAAAGATACCCAACTCGGTAAGGGGACCTTTCACCCTCCACTTTTTAAAAGACTTCTTTTGTTATGTCTTTTAATTCACAAAATATTATGTTGGGATATGTTATTTTATATCCTTATTGATGTAAATTTTATTTACAGGTGGTGAGATTCCTTTTTTATCTCTCATCAACTCATTTACTGAATTTTGATGTGATGCCGTTAGGCTGTCGAATTTTACCAAGGGAACTTTTTAACCCAATTTCGATTTCTTTGGGTTCCATATGTAGTTATTGAATATGTCATCCTTTGAATATTTGTGAGTGAACTTTTATTGTTTTAAACTTAATATCCACTTATATTGTGTGTATTTATATTTTTCTCACATAATTTTGAGATTGATTTATCATTAATTTAAGGATACCTTCTTTATAAGGAATTTCATCACATTTGACATTTCTATTGAGACTTCATTGTTTTCATGCACCAATTCACTCTTATATGGTGTATATACTGTCCATTGAAATATTATATCATGAATCAATTTATTCTCATGATATTATAATGTTCTGACTAAATGTTATTCCTCAATTATTTTATTCAAGTGTCTCTAATTTTTGAAAAACCCCTTTAACCAAAATATCACTTTAAATGTTTTAATTATTTGTTCTTATTAATATCCATGTTTTCAAAATGGTTTTAAGGATTTATATATATGGATATAAATGGTTTAAAATTTTAAAAGCTTCAAGGTGGTATGGGAAACATTGATTCAAAAAACTATTTATTAAATGTTTTAAATGGTTTTGGAAATGGTTTCTTTTTAAATGGATTCATTATTTCAATATACTAAAATGTTATATTGTGATTGAAATGTGGAAATATTATGTTTCCTTTATACATGTTTTATGTGATACATTTATGTTATGGTTATTGGGCATTGTAATGAAAATGGGTGGTTCCGTAATAAACTAAGGGCAGGTGAGCCCGATATATCTCTCTAATGCATTGGGTAACACGAAGGAGTGAAACGTTACGGTTTCTCCAAAGTGATTTAGGGAATATAATGTGGTGGGTTTTCCAAACGTAACCAAGAGGGTTACTCCCTACGTATGAATGTTATGAATGCCTCAAGTTACCTTTTATGTCTTATTATTTCTATGATTTATTCATGATTTGATGAGTTATGTTAAGGTGCCTATCTTTTATGGGTAAAGTTTGATTTCATTCTTATGTATATATTAACTCATGTTTCTTTTCCATATTTTTTTAACCCTTACTGGTCTCTTTATACTCATCCCATGTTTTTGAAATGTTTTTCATAGGTCAATGGAAAGGTACATGATGTGATGATAGTGTAAAGGATGTGTCAACAAATAGTCCATGTTTTATTTTAAATATGTTTCCGTTGATGGAAAAAATGAATAATGTCTTTTATGTAACCACTTTTCTTAAATGTGGAATGTAATGCAAGTTTCATGATCTATTTCTATAAAACTCTAAACCTGAAAAGATCCTCAATATATAATCTTTTAATGACTCATGATTAAGTATGTTTAATGTCTGGGGACTTATATATAATGATAAAATAGTAACAATATATAAGAATAATAATTCTATACTTATAAATTGTTAATTGGACTAATGAATTTTAAACTGACCCATGAAGGTAAAAATTGAATTAGGGCATCTTATAAGTGAAATTATGATATAATTATATCATTATTAAAGTAAATCAATATTTAATAGAATTAAAATGTTGATTTATTTATAAATTATAGATAATTAATTATAATTACTAATATTATTAAAAATAAAATTTAATTTCATGAAATGGATTCATAAATAAATAATTTCTTGTCTTCTTATTTTTGGATAATTTTATGAGACCATAGTCAATTATGGAATGTGTTGAAAAATCATTTTAAAATTTTAAATATATATTTTTAATGTAAATAGTTTTTTTAATTAAAAATTATATGTCACATATTTTGAAAAATAATTAGATAAAATTGAGTTAATTTTTTAATTCTATACATCGAGTAATGGTTATGGTGAAGTTTTTGGATTTTTCTGAAATACATGAGTTTTTAATGAATAGTAAAATACGACAAATTAAAGTATAAATACTTTAAATGATAAATAAAATATCACTGGATTGAGGAAAAATTTATGTAAACATGGTTAGAAGTAAAATGGACATATTAAAAAATTTATTCACAAGAATAAATATTAAGGATTTTCTTGAACAAAATATCAAATTAATGAATTGAATAATGAAAAAATACCGCTCACCTCTTTAAAACCAAACCTCAACCTCCTTTTCACTTCATTCCTCTATGCCTTGAAGATTTTAAAATTTCATCCCAAATCATCTAACATAGTCTCTATCAATGTCTAAGAGCTCTTTTCCTTTCCAGAACACCAAAACCCCTTACAATAAAGAGGTTCTAAAGGAGGATGATTGAAGAGGTAAATTCCTCTTCCTTTCTCCTGTTGATTTCTATTCACGTTCAATCTATTATTACTCTCTACAGACCTCCCCTTTTTCAAATGATAATTAATAATATTGTATCATTTATATAGTATAATTATATCATGTCAATGGATTAACTATAATAAATATCTTTTCCCAATCTCTTCTATATTAAAAATGAAATCATCATATGGGAGGTGCTGAATAACAATTTCACAGACGATGAACATTCATTCTTCAATTTTATTTTCAAATCTAGTAATGAAAACATTTTCATGGATAAAATAGACTATTATATATTTATTACAACCCATTTGATGTTATGAATCTAGTATATATACATAATACTAATTCATAAAACAAAATGAGTTTATTATAATCAATAATCACAGTAAATATGCTAACGATTATAACTAAATGTATTGTGTCATGCTTTATCATTATAATATATAAATAAATTTTATATATAACCATATATAGTTAATAATTTTCATTATTATCATATAAATTAAATTCTGTATAATTATTCTCTTTCCACACGATGTTCTGTAATCATATTCAAGTATACTAATCATAAAAACCATGGAAACAAAAACAATCATGCAATATAATTTTAACATATAACACATAAAAAAGGAAATAAATGATAATAATAAAATAATAGTAAATAAAATATATGTATATAAGGTAATTGATTATTTAATTAATGGAATTAATTTTATTATTCAGGATATTTTTGTCATTTTTAGAACTCATTTGTACATAAGGTATGATTATTGTACCCACCCATTCAATTTCATTCAGGATATTACTTTTATCCCTTTATCCCAATGAAAATATTAATTTTTATTATTTAATAACCATAACTTTTATTTAAATTATATATATATATAGTTACCAATCATAATATTTCTTTATTCAATGGTGACATACATGTTCTAAAAGGATTTTTATATAATTCATCAAAATAAACAATCCTTATTCAAGGGAACTTCTCGATTTCATTCTTCTTTTTGAGTGTATACTATAATAAATTTTAAGAGACAATTATTTTTATAAAATATCTTATTATTTTTTGAAAAAAATATCATAGTTTAATTCTAGTATTATACAATTATTTATTCAAATGAACTATTCATTACAATGTAAAATACTATTTCTCTAAAAATTTCTAAAGTATTTTATAAGATCATTTTCATATATTTCAACACTCTTGTTGATCATTGTTTTTAATTTCAATTAATAATTTATGATATTATATTCCATGTCTTATTAAATGGATTAATGTCAGTTTGACTATAGGTTTTCTATCTTGGTACCATTCACCATAATACTCTAAATGGCAAATAATTATGTTTACAGATTAAAGAATGTTATCTATATTTCATTTCTAGATGATGTTTATGTTAAATCATATTCATATGAAGAATACATAATACATTGAATGTAAATATCGGTGCATGCTATATCCTCTAGATTCATTGGAATGTATAATAAAACATAAAATGATTGGGTTATGGCTGAGGCCTAACAATATTTTTTCCAAATGTCTTGGATAAGGCATTGAAAATATGTTTGAGATGTCCGACATTATTAATTCCCTCATTATGGTATTAGTAACTGATAAACCATGTAATTAGTTTACTATTAGAATAACAATGGTTATGTTTTATTCTATTATGATAATTTATATTGATTTATTTAATCATCTTTCATTCTTTCAATATTATGTTCAGGTATATTTTTTAGGCATGTGTTTATAAATGTTCAACATTATCAGTGTCTATGTTTATGGTAAATGATTCAACATTAATTAACCTTATTTACCATCTGATCTCTCACCAATATTATATTATATTTATCCCTAGGATTCAAAAATTAATATTATGAATTATTTGTAAGGATAACTTTGGTGTTATGGATGATTCCATTTGGAATTACTATATTGTTTTACATTTAAATTTTAATTTCCAAACATATGTTTTTGTATGATTTTACAAAACTACTATGATATTAAGTCCTTTTAGATTAGTGTTTCATGTAATCATGATAATGTTATAAAATAATGCAACTAGTCTGGGAAACTAGGGACGTGGCATTGCATTCACTTTTATTAATACACTATATTGATCAATATATAAACAATATTAAAATTTATTATATATATAAAACAGAAAAAACAAAATTTTTATAGAAATAATGTACCAAAAAATAATTTACATAGAATAGATTTAACAAAATACAACTAAACATATTGTTTTTGTATTTAAATATTGAATGATAAAAAATGAAAAAATAAAAATAAACATATATTATAACAAATTACCCAATTTTTTAAGAATATTTATTTGTAAAATGTATTATTAAACATAATAATTAAAATAAATACAAAAAATCCATTAATAAAACAATTTAAATTTAATAGTAAAAATAAAATCCTGATATATACACCAATACATCTATTATAGGGGAATTTATAATGAATACATTAAAAACCAATTTATATTTAACCGATCAAATTTCAAAAAAAAGAAGACTATATATTATGAAAACTATTTCATAAATTTATATAAAATATCATATATTTGAATAATTTTATCTACATCTTCATTAATATTATTTATAAAATGCTATACTAGAAAACATTTTGTGTTTTTTATCATAAAATTGATATATCTTATTAAGGTAATTATGTATAGAATTTTATAGTTTTTATAATAGAAATAAATAGGAAAACATAAAATCTATAATATAAAACAATAACTTGAAAAATTAAACTAACAGTATTTATATATAAGAAAACATATATTATATAAAAAATATATATTTTCAAATAAATTTTTGCAGTTTGATTTATTTGGAATCTATATCAGTTTTTAATCAATGTTAAACCATTTTATAACTTTTATTTTAATATAAAAATTTAATAAATACATATATATTATTTTAACTAATAATATATAAATTTTAAAAAAATTATAACACTTACTTCTCTATTAGTTTTCAATTGATACATGTACTCCTACAAAAAATATAACATAATAAAAAATTATACTTTAAATTGAATGACAATATAAAAAATAAATTTTAGAAAATATAAGTACACACATTCATTTCTTTTACATTAATTAAAGAATAGATTCATGTAACAAATTTTATCTTTAAAAAAATACCCAAACTCTATGAAGAAATCAATTATATAATTACTTGTTTTTACCATAAATTTAACAAAACATAAATAACAAGATATTATTTTACCCATCATAAAATATTGTTTTCGAACAAAAACACATTACAAATAATATACACACTTTATGAAAAATACCCATTGTGTATTTACAAATATTTGAAACATTAATGAAAATATACATTACATAAATTTTAAATGTAATTCAGGTAAAAAATATAGCTTTGTAACCAAATTTGAAGATGTGTTTATTCATTAATTGTATATGACTCATCCTCATTGAAACTATACAATTACAATGAACACTGTAAGATTAAAAAAATAGAATAAGATGATATGAAACATATAATAATTAATTTTACTAACACCTATAAAATTTAGCTGACATCCTTTATATGATTATCATAATCATAAATAATAAAACAAAATAACTATATTCAAACCTTGATATTTGATTATATAAGTGAGGATATGAAATAATAATATGAAAATAACGATATATATATATATACATAATACAAAAATATATCATGTAATATATCATATATTTGACAATAAATTAATGTAGTTGAATTTATTTGTCTTCTATATACAATATTCACCATTGTTTAATTTTTTTTCCTGAATGTAATTTTAATATATTAATTATAAAAAATATATAAATGAAAATAATTAAGAATAATGAATTTATAAAAAAGAATAAAATTTATATTTATAAAAAATTTCATAATGATTATCGTACTCCGCCTAATACACAATCCTATGGAAAATGATTATTTTATATAATAAACATCAATACAAAAACTAATGGTTGATTTTATATATATATACAAATTTTTTAAATTTAATTAATAGATACATACCTAAAAATATTAAATATCTAAAAAAATAATATAAAATATTTACGAAAAAATCATTATAATTAATCATTTGAAAATAATTAATAAAATGAGACATACCTGAAAATTGAAAGGCATGTATATTGTGTAAATATATTTATTATCTTCTTACAATTTTTATAGAATATGACAACCTTATTAAAATATAAATAATATAACATCTTTAATTAGACAATTATTGTCAAAATAATTGGGTTTTAAATATTAGTTAAATGAAGAATAACATATAATTAGATTCACAATAATAAATAAGAAGTAGTTTTCAAAGAAACAATTATGATGGGTTTTTTATTCATTTATAAACATCTCAATATCATTGAAAGTATATAATAAATTCGAATGTTATTGGATTAAAAGCAATATACTGTAATAAATTTATAATAATAATATAACTAACCTTATCAATTTAATTTATTTACAACATTATCATTTTCTCAAACATGAATATAAAAACATAATAACAACATTCCACACTTCCATTTTTATGATTAATCTATTGTAATAAAATCAGATAATAAAAATAAAAATAAATATATATATATATATATATATAGAATGAAAATCAAATATTATCAAATTTAAAGTATACTTATCATTAAATCAACATATTAGATTAAATTTGGTTGCCTTATCAAAAAGGTATATTTGTTAGGAATTTTACATGACAATAATTTTCAGATATATATACATATAAATATGAACTAAATAAGATTTATAAACAAGAATAATTGAAATTAATGAAATAAAAAATGAATAAATAAATATTATCTAAAATGATGATAATTTTTTTATGAACCTAACAAATTAAAAAAATATGATATATTTTTCATTCACGTGGGCATAATATTTTTAACATCTAATGAACAATATAATATAAGAATTTCACAATTATTTACATTATAATGAATATTACTTCATAATTGTCTTATTGTAATTACTAATAATTGAATTTAAAATCGAATAAAAAATCATACTATTTGAAGATATTTTTTTTCAAAGAATCTATATTTGGAGTTCTCATATATTACACAATTTTTGAATTAAATTCTAGATCAATAAGGCAATAAAAACTAGTGGTCCCATTTTCAATAATATGATTGTGTATATACCTATATAAATAACTAATATAGTTAGTCATAAGAAATAATATATATTTAGAGAATGAAAATTTGCAATAAAAATCTACTTACATGAAAAAATCCAACTACATAGGGATGATGAGCTCATAAAAAATAACTAGATCCATAATATAATTTTTGAATATTTTCAAAGTATTTCCACTTCTACATATATTAGTCCTTATCCAAAACTAATAAATATTTTTAATGGATGATAAAACCATGGATTATTTTTTAAGCCCATTAGATTTATCATAAGAATATGATATTGATGTTAATTAAAGAAATTTATTATATTATACAATTTTTTGGGATTTTAGACACTCATATACAAATTAATGATCAGAAAAATGTTTTCAATATATTTTAATAAAATTTAAATAATATTTACAAAAATTTCATACCTCGTATTCTAGATAAGGAAATTGATAAGCATAAAAATTTAAAATTGACCTATAAAATATGAAACACTAGTAAATTCTTCAGTATGTAATGATATTTGATATGTTAGATCAATAATATCATGTACCAATATTTTTATCTAACCCAACATAATTGGATGGTGATGTTAAATATATATATATATATGTATATATATATATATATATAACGCCTTGGGCTATAACAAATATATGGGTATCTCTTGAATACAAGTCGCATTATATGGTTGGGTCTGAATGAGGAGGTGGAGAATCTTAGTTGGTATCAAGGGTTGATTTCATAGGCTAGTAATGATTCATAGGTTACGTCGGTTGTGTGGGTGAGGAGGCTGGGTAGTATAGAAAGGCTCTGTAGGTAGTTATTGTCTTATCAATTTCTCAAATGTAGCCTCTACAACGGATTAAATTTTATCACTAATGAATTTTATTATTTTCTTTATATTAGTTTTTATTTAATCATTTTTTGTTTATCTTGAATTTTTTTTGATGTCAAAAAACAATCCTAACACTAACACCCACCTCATTTCCTCATACACTCTTTGGGGTTCTTTCTTTACTATATAGGTAACACGGATGTCTATCCTACACTCAGTGGAAAATACACACATTATATATTCTTTATAAAGTTCATCCAGTATTGAAATATTAAATGGGAATATTATTTTTTTCTATAAAAAAATATAAATATTCATGAAAAAAAATAATTTCTTGCAATTTTTTTCTTCTACATCCCCATATTAAAGAAAACTATATTTTCAATATTTATTATTTTCATAGAGTGTGGGGGGAGATAGAGGAATTAACAGGACTTTATGTGAACAACTATTACATTGATCTCGTAATGAAAAATACTTTACTATAATAAATTTCTCCTATAATTAACGATTCCATCCATAGGAATACAATTTATGGTATAGGTTCTTATATTGGGTCTCTTTATAAAATATGTTCTTGTCCTGTTACATAAAAAATAAAACAATAAGTATGAATGTAATATACAAGAAATTTTTAAACATAATATAATTATATTACCAAAACTGATTCATCATGTTTTATTAGAAAAAAGTTCTTTTATGTATCATCATCTACAGACCCATACCTGTGGAAGGTTTTTTCATTCTGTAACATCCCAAAAACATACTTATGTTTTTATTTTTTATTGAAATTTTCTATTATATTGAATCTAATGATAGAAATATTTTCTTGATTTATTTCATATAATATAAATATAATGGAATATATAAATGAATAAATTAATCGGTGATTTAAAATATTAAATATTTGAAAAATGAGCTTAAAAATATTCATTTAGTATATTTTACAAATATAGATTCTAAAAAATGGTCTTTATCCATATTTTTTATGGGAATCCAATCAGGATATAAAATTAAAATCCTGTAACAAATCTGTAGGGAAATATAACATGTAAACTATCAATCATTTTTTAACGTTGGTTTATTATCACCATCAAAATATGCTGTGTTTAATGATATCCATGGGAATGTGAATGTAATGGTAAACATATAATCCCACATTTACCAGGTATAGAAATAAATTTCTTAATATAATAAGTGTATGTCTCTTCCATTGGAGGAACATTTGGAGGAGGTATATCATTAGTGCTGCAATTATTTACATAAAAAATAAGGTCTTCATTCATTAATAAATTATATTAATAAGTTTTTTAAAATGTTTAAAAATGAATTAAATTTTGAAATAATAATCTCTATAAGTGTTTACAATTTAAATAGGAAAAATTCATAAAATTAATGGTACCTATATAATATTATAGTAGTTAATATTTAAAAACAATGATTAAAAAAATATTTATGTAAAGCAATATTGTCACACTTTTCAATTTTTTTTAATAATAGAATTATGTCATATGTCTTGTATAGAAATATTCTTTTTAAACAATATTATATAAACAGAAAATATATTATGATAGAAACATTTATAAATTTAAATATTACATTCTCAAAATGGTGTTATTATATTTATCCATTTAAGAAAAACATAATGATGTACACTCGAGTTTCTAATCAAATAATATTTTCCCAAAAGGGGTATTATAATATTTTACAGATAATTCATTTAAATAACCAATTATATATAAATAAATATCATGTGATTAAAATATAGTTCTTCGAAATGAAAATTTTAGAGAATAAAAAAATTACATGCATTTTTATGAGAGTAATTTAGTGGTTTTCCATAACACTTTAGTAGGATTTTTCATATATCATTAACTATGATTGAATTATAGTACTTATTATCATCCATGAATTGTGTATTATAAGAAAAATACTGATTTAAATATGTAACATCATCATCATACTCATCATAAAAATTACTTATTTTCGCAAAAAAAATATTTGACAACAAATTTTTTGATGGATTAATGACATAATATATTTTATTTTCATGAATCTATAAGAAAGGATTTTTCTTTGTGATTAAATAATTTCCAAATCAATCATTATAAACTAATAATCATAATGTTTCAAATAATTATTACTATAAATCAAGTTACACATATACATATAGACTCAAAATTTAGAATAATGTATTTCCAAAAAATCATCATGAAATCCAAAATATTCCATTGATGTTGAAATTGAGTTTCAATCATTTCTGATCATGAAATATTGTTCTTCAGGGATGAAAATTAATCATCTATTTTGAATGATACAATTATCTTGATGATATTTTTGATAAAATATATACCCTTTATTATCAAAACCATAGCATGTAATCATATTAACAAATGGCCCCACTACCAAAAATTTCAATTTATCTGAATACGGTATATTTGTGATTAATATCTCTTTAAAAAATGAAAAAATATCTTCTTATATTCAATCATCTACCAAATTAATTTTTTTTTCGGATATCATACCTTAAATTCAGAAATATGTGATGATATATATTTCTCAACCTAAATTGTTTTGTTCAAAATATATAAATGTACATGTATTAATTCATCACATATAATGAATTTTAACATTCATCATTGAATCCCTCTACCTTTACCATTAAATGTCATATGTAGTGAAATATGAATACCAATAATATCTATATCATAAAAATAATTACTAGAAAACTCAATTACCTCTTATTAAAAAAAAAATTAAACAAAATATCTACCTCTGGTTGATGATGATTTATAACATTTTCCATAAAAATGATCATATATATTTCAAAAGTATAAATCCAACATAAATAATACTACCATATATACTTATCTCATACACCATATGAATCACCACATTAATAATTATACCAATGAAATAGTTGGTGAATAAATTTATAATTGAAAAAGTAATAGATAAGCTTAATTCACCAACACATCTATATAATTTTGATCAACAAGTTTTCTAAAAATATATTTTTATGAATTATGTAATTTGATGACAGGGTTTTTGATAGGTGTCATTAGAAAAACATAATTTCTAATTGATAGAAGTTTTTTGTCAATGTTTGAATGTATTGAGATTTCATACCTATTAATTTTCAATTGTTCACTGATCAAAAATACATTGTACTTGAAGAATATAAATTATGAAAATTCATTAAAATATTACATGGAAAACTATTATTTTTCTCACACTTTCTTACTATGGGACATGATATAGGTACATATGTTTTCTTTCAACTCATAGTGGGATCTAACTCAAAATCTTTTCAATATATATCATGAACAATAAAGCATAAAATATATATTTTTCTTCCTTTTATGTCTAAAAATGTTCCAATAAAACATTCACATATTTTTTTATGATGAAAAAAATTAATTTTATGTTTTATTTGTAAATATATCATGTATGGTATGATGATAAAGATACATTATTTCTTATATATATTTTCTAATTACTATACAATTCATTATTTCAAAATGTGAAATCAATATTTGTCATTCTATCATAATATTCTTCAGATGAAAATGATTTTTAGGGAAAATTTCCATTGAACACTTATATTTATTTTATACAATTTATTGAAGGAAGATAAAATTGAACAAAAATAATGAATTTCATACTTACAATGTATTTATTTTATTTTGTAATTTATAATATGAAGTATCTTGACCACAAACTCGACATGCATTATTTCCCATAACCATGTTTCCTGATAAGACAACATATCCATGAAATTCATTTATATTTAACATTATCATGAGATTAAAATATAAATACTCATTACGATATGCATCAACAACAATAACTCCTTTATACCGTAGAATCATCATGTCACCAATCAATGGTGAAAGATAATCATAAATTTGATTTCTTAACTATTATGGATTATAAATTATCATGATCATCATTAATATTTTTATCTTTACATATCTATGGGTATAAGCTATAATCTATCAATAAATCAGATATGTAACTTTGTAGTATATTAAGGCTCTGATATGGATTCATTCCATCTAAGAAAAGTACAATTCTGATATATATGACTCCACATCCAGAATAATTTTTTTATAAAATCTATTATAATTGGGTGAGTTATTATGGTGATATATGAAACCATCCAAGATGTTATATTATTTATGGAGTCCTAACATTTTTTATCAAAAAAAATTTAAAATAGATCATTCAGATGAAGAATTATTGGAAGGTACTAAATTTATGTAATAAAATTTTTGAATATTGAACCAGATAATGAATGATATTATAATTACTAGAATTATTGGAATAAATTATTAGAATATTAAAAATTTATTTAGTATGGGGATTAATGTATATGAAAATTCACGATATAATAAATTTTCATCTTTTTTAATTTTTCATATCCCACTATAGAACATTTTGATAAAAAATTAATTCTTTTATAAATAATAACCAATCATTGATGAAAGAATGTATATTTTTATTCCCTAATACCGTTGAAAATAATATTTTTATTTCATAATTATTTGAATCAGGATTATTGTTTCCTTCTTGAAGGATCTATTTTAAAAAATAAAGTAACTCAAAGAATCATACCTCACTCCATTGAATTCATTATTTAAAGATTACAAATCTTACTAATCTAATAACTACTATTAACACTAAATTTTAATTTCAACAAGAGAATAATGGTTTCTCAAAGTCACAGTAAAATCATTATGCTCATATAGGTTTTTCGATGGTTCCAATGCCTACAACAGGAATTAATTCATCAATATGATCCTTTGTACCATTAAATATATTTTCGTCAAAACTAGATATTGAATTTTCAGTAGATTAACCATCCGAGATCCAACATGCATAATTATTTATTCAACTATATAATATGCAATTATAATTCATTTCTCTAGAATATAACCTCCTTGTATTAAAACAACTCAAGAAAAAAAAATCATTATTTTTAGGATTTAGTTCAAACATTACATTAAATCATCAATTTATTTTATATATTCATTAGTCGTTATTCATAAATATATCCAATTTTGTTCTATTAAATTTCTACGATCAAAATATAAAAGGAGAATATTTTTAATCATTTTAACAGTTAAAAATATATAATAAACTGATAAATTATAAACATATAATCAATACAATAAAAATTGATAACCATTTTATCATAACAAAAAATTATACATAACAATCAAATCATATTATACATAAATAATATTTTAAAATAACAAAAAAATTATACCTAATCTTTCTCAAAATACTATATGTAATTTCTCTTCAAAATTGACAAATAACTAAAATTGACTTAATAAGTAACATATAATTATAATATCAACCAATTATTATCAAAAATTAATCATAACAAGAAATTTCCATAATAAATAATAATCATCAAAAAAATTAAACATTAAAAAGTTTTAAATTAATTAATTATAATGTCATCTTAATTCCATAAACAATTATTCATGTAATTGTGAAAGCTTTTATACAAACCATTATAAAAAATAACAAACACACCATTATAATAAAAATTATATGATAAATTATATGATGATATAAAATAGGATTTATACATAAATAACTTATTATCAATTTTCTTATGAATTATACACAATATTTTAAGGACTATTGTTATAAGAAACATTTATCATAACAAATAGTTAATGAAAAATACATATAATAACATAAAAAATAATATAACAAACTATTTTAAATAAATTATACTCCAAAAAATAACATGTAAATTTTAGAGCATAATAATGAAAAATGATTTTGGAATTCCAATAAACTCAATCTATGTTTCTAGAAATATTGTCAATATGATAATAATGGTGAAAATTAGGTTCAATAATGATGTAAAAAAACCAAAAAAAACAAATCATGGATATGGTTTTACCATAAAACCTTTATGATCTTCGAATATGTATCTGTAATTGATGATTCATGTGAAGGAATGTGAATGGTGGAATCAAATTGACTTCAAAAAAATAAAATATATTTTGAATACCTTGAATCCTTCAGTTATATATTTATTTGATATGCGGTCATGATTCATTAAAGGGAAGGACTAATTTTAAAAAAGAATTCTAAAAGTGGATGAACATAAATTTCAAGAGTTAATCAAAGGCTGTAAAAGAGGTTGAATTCATTGTTTGTAAATAATAAAGTGAATGATTATATTTTAAGAGAAATAAAAATATTGTATTGAACAATCGTTATATCTTTTAAAAGTGTTTCAGAATTAGTTTTCAAAAAAACTATCATTATAGAGTTATAAAAATTAATAATTATCATTTGTTTTTAAAAACCAACATGATGGAGTAAAGAATATTATTTATGTTGTTGATTTTTATAATAACTATCAATGAAAATAATATTAAAATATATTACCATATTTTATTAAGTCCAACATTAAAGAAAAGAAAGGTATTTTTAATTTTTGTGATAATAAAAAACGATGTTAAAAACTCAATCTCTTAATCTGAAGCCTCTGTTTATAAAAACAACACATTATAAACCAAACATTGAATCCTATAATTATTTATGTGTAACAAATATACGTTTCATATATTAAGATGTTATGATGTAAATTTCATCACCTATATCCATCTCTTTATTCCATCAAATGGGAAATGTAACTATCATTCGTGGGTACAATGGATTACCACATCTCAAAATGTTGTAATTTGTTTTCCATAACACCCTCTATTAAAATGATATAATTATTTATTTAAAATATATATTAATATGATATTCATAAAATATTTATCATGATTGAAAGATAATAAATAATATACAACCTTATCGTTCCATTCATTGAAAAAATGATAACATTGTATATCTGTACATGTGGACCACCAAATCTACATAGTGATGTGATTCATATGTCATCACCACATTTGGTGTAATATATATATTAACCTATTAAATTTTTTTATGATATAATTATAGGAAGGTAAAATAATTATTACCTTTATTTCATTACAATTATTGAAAAAATGTAAACGTTACTCATAAATACGTAAGACGTACCTTCTCCATGATTATAACGTAGTTAATTTGTTATGATACATTATAAATATTGGTTTTAAACATATATTTGATATATTATAGTGATTACTATTTCAATATTATTATTATTATTCATATCATGGAATAATAACAACTTTGATCATAAACTCTATATTGATGTAAATATTGAAATATTACATGAATATCATCATAATGATTTACCTGAAGTTAATTGATTAATTAATTGATTATATCATTGATATAAAAGTAATAATAAATTTTAATATTTTTCTCCAGTAATTATATAATTAACATAAGTTTAATATCCATGAAGATATAGAATGTATGTGATGGATCAATCTCATCATAATGGACACTTTAGATTAAAATCTTTTGGATGGATTTAATGAATTATTTTCAAAATATTTCTCTTTGATGTACATATTCATAAAAATATATTATCAATGTATTTATATTTATATGAATGAATTTTAATGATAATTTTATTTCACTGATTATTTTCATTCAATGGATATGAAATTACTATTCATACATATTTTATATGGAATGTTTTGATAAAAAGACAAAAAGTAATTTTTTATTTTATCATATACATCATCAATAGTTTTTAAAAACATATTAAATATTGTTTTCCGATTCCATAATAAAAATTCATGTTTAAATAACAATAAAACACGATATATTTTTTTTATAATTTTAAAACACTATTCTATATGAAATTAATATTTCAATATTATGATATTATTTATTATGGGTGAATGGATTTTCTTTTGAGTATAATTTTGAAAAGTAAAAAAGAATTAGATGTTATAATTATGTTATTATACATGGTTATTTTTTATGATTATGGGTTGTTCTATTTTAAACCATGAACATGTTATTCTATTATAGTCAATGGATGTGATATTCTCTGATAACCCTCTAACTCATTCGGTATGATTTCTGTATGAAGATGATCGTAAAGGTTATTCAATTTATAATCATGAAGGATATTACATTTACTATTGAAAAGGTTATTTTATTAGTAAATTAAAATATTATTCTATTGGTAACAACAATTTTTATGCCATATTAATAGTGATACGAAAATGATTCCTCATGTTACCTTCATGATTAATTAATTAATTCATTATTTTTTTGAAAATATTAAAATTTTATAAGATGAGAGATTAAGTTTATTTTTAATGAAAAGCATTTTATAACTTATTATTGTAAAATTTATAACATTGTAAATAATCATCATTATATTAACATGATTATAACGAAACATTTATAAGATTTATTTTTTCCTCTCATATTTCGTATTGAATGTTTTTTTAAAATAATTAGGTGGAGAAATTGATTTCATGAGTATGAAACTATTTATTTTGAATATAATCTTTATTTTTGAAAATGTAACATTTTATAAGTACTAATGGACTAATATTTTCTTTTATTTTTTTACGTGTTTGTTATAGTTATTTTTTTGATCTTGCTGTGTTTAGAAAAATTATAGGGTTTAAATGATGAGTTGGGTCATGGATAAGGTAATACTGTATATTATAGAGATGTGTCATGAAAAAAATTATTTTATGATAAATTTTTTAATCTATACTATTTTGAATATTGAACATTGTACTTTTACATTTATTTATAAAATGGTGATTTCAAAATTCCATAATATTCCTGACCGCAATGATAATAAAATGTAATATAATAAATAGTTTACATAAAAATTAGGATTTACTATTGTTTATGGTCAGCTACATATAGTAAGTATAATAAGACAAGATAACATTATTTTAGCGGTTATGATATTAAAACTAAATATCATAAAGAGATTATAATTTATGGTTATCATTATATACAATATAAATATTACCAATTTTTTTCATCTAAATAATGTCTTTTTATAATGTTTTTCTATAGAGGAAACATAAAAATATATGTCAAAAGGAACCAAGATGAAAATATCCTTCCAATTAAATAACATGTGGTGGGTTGTATTTGAAACTGAGTAGTTTCTCACTCTAATGGTATAGAAGAAACAATTTACAATTGTTTGATAAATCTATAGTAGAGAATAACTAGAACAACTGAAAATTAATAGGTCAAATGTGTATAGATTTAATGAGGTTACACCCTTCATCATTTGATGTATCTTCTAGACCTATTATAAAAAATTTATTGATTAATGATGTGGAATAGATATTCCACGTTATGGGTCATTCATAGATTCAAATGTAAAATCATGTTGTTTTCCATTATGAAGGTGATGTTAGTAAATGTTGGATAAATTTTATGAATAATTACAAAATAGAACAAATTAATACCTTAAAATAGGATGAAATTAATAATATTTACCTTCAGATATATTTTTCTATGTCTGTTCATAATAAGATTGAATAAATTGTTAAAATTCATCTTGAATGAAAATATTATTTGGACACATATAATGAAAACATCAATCCATTTCAATGGTATGTGAAAAATATTATCTAGGATCATTATTGTAAAATTAATCAGTTAATCTCAATATTAAATCCATGATATAAAAGGGAATTAGATTTCCATGAAGTTAAAAGCTATGAGAAACGTGCTTGATGTCCCAATAAGGTGGAAATAGGAATTTTTAATGATGATTTGTTCTATGATAATATGAGGAAAAACGGTTCCATAAATTAGGGACTCAGAAAAAACCTATTAATGATATACAATGGCAGGAAATCATGTTTCTAGTTTTTGATATGTGTAGTATAATTAACCATGGGTAATTCCTTACAAAATCATAATGTTTCTTCTAATGATTGAATTATTGGCATACGTGTTGTGATTTAAATGAAAAATATATGTGTAGTGGTAAGTATTTATTCGATAAAAAATAGTGATTTGTTACAAATTTAATTATATAGGTTATTATGTGTTTGATACTTTGAATAAGAACAAAAAAATTGGGAATCAACAACACTATAAGAATATGGTTGTGTTGAATTCCTTTAAACTACATAAATAGAATATAGGACATCAAAAATATTGGTAATAGGTACATTTAATGTTTATTCATATTATGATAGTTACATATTGATTCTTGGAATACACATGCTCTCATTTATAATAAATTTTTTATTAAACTGGAAATTTCACATCGAGAAATGAAGCAAAAACCCATGGTAAAAACATGGTGGAATTATTAAGGTGATAATAAACTATATTAATCTTCATGTTGTTGTCTATTGAATATCATTAACTAAAATCCTTATCTTATTAAACAATATAACATTTAATATTATTTTTGGTATGGATTGGATCTATATTTACCATGATAAGAATCATTATAGAGCTAAAATGTTGTTTTTAGTAAGAGATTCAGTTTGTATATAAAAATAAATACATACATTCGATAACATATTAAGGATCTGAGAAACATTTAATAAATAAAAATAAATGATATTTGGTAGATATTTTAAAATTTTGGGAACTATTTAGATTAATCATGTTTTGATGGTAAAAAAATATGTGGATATTTTTTCAAATGATTTCCTCAGTGTTATACATGATTGTGATGTTTAATTTATTATTTATATATTTCATAAAAATAATCCAATTTCAAATTCATTTTATCAAATATATAAATTTGAAAATGTGAAGTTGAAAATTATGTTTCCCAAAGTTTCTTAATAAAGTATTAATTTATCATATCACTTCAGCATAGGGTGGTCATAATTTTTTTTCTAAAATGCAGGATGGTTCTATAGGGAATTTTATTCATGATAGAACAATGAATAAGATTGTTGTTACGAATATGTACTTACTGTCTCATATCAACAACTTCTATGATATAACAAATGGAGATCATTATTTTTAAAGGATGAATTAAACTCTGAGTACCATAAACTAAAGGTGATGGAGGATAACATTCTGAAAATTTTGTCTATCTATAGGTATGAGAATTTTGATTTAGTGGAAATCAAATTTGGGCTGAAATTTTACATATTATATCTATAAATATTATGATTATAGATTTCTATGAACAAATTTATAATTTATTGTTTTTTATTAATGATATCATTATTTTTATGAATTTTATCATCATCATGAAATATAATTAATCATTTTTCAATAAAACCTAAATGAAATGAAATTATACCAGAAAATTTGAAAATGTGATTAATGGTGACAGATGATTTCATTATGTTGATAGATCCTAAATATAGATGACCTAATGGGTAATATCACCATAACTAATGTTTATAATGAATTTCTACGATATATAATTGTTTCTGAGATTCACATTTTTCTAATATTAGTAGGTTATTATTACCAGATTGATGACCAAATTACATGATTATCTATCATACAAGTATTTTTAACAATAATATGAGTTATATTAATCTTGAAAAAATATTTTGATGAATGTTTCAAGAAATTGAAAACAATAGAATTGGATTTTCTAGTTTTGGCCCTATTATCTTTAAATTTTTATTTTTTCAGTCTTGAATCTTCGGGAGGTATTGGTTGTGTTTTACATTACTATTATTAGGTAATTTAATATGCCCCACTTAAATTAAAACCAAATTTGAAAAACAATCCTACACATTAACCTTAACTTGGAGTTGTAGTGTTCTCATTAAAAATTTTGAGATATAATTTATATGGTGTAATGTGTGAATTATTTACAAGCATTAAACATTGATTTATATTAACAAATATTAAGTGTTGAACATATGATAGTGAAAAAGATAAGAATTTATAAATGATTATGACAACATAATTCATAACTATCTATGTAATGGAAAAAAATTAACTTATTCATTGAGTCATGAAAATAATTCTACAACAATGTTGCTATATTTGGAACATGAAACTTATGTTAATGATTTGATAGATTTTGTCTTTGAAACCGTGCATGTATGAATGTACAATATTTTATTTCTTGTTGTATAAAAATAAACTCTATCAGAAATAATTTAGCAATATAAAAAGAAGGATCATGTATTACAATAAAAGGACGAATCCTCATACAAGGGTATGTTTCATGAGTCTAATGTTGAGATAGTAGGTTTTACTGGGTTTTGGAACAATTATGTGTGACTTGTAAATTCTAGTTAATGAGAAAATCGTTCACTAATTATCATAGTTTTCAATTTTTTATTCATCCTATTAGTACTGTTATATATGGATACCTTTGGGAGTATTATCGGTTTGATGGAATGAAATGAGATATTGATGAATTTTCCAATAAATGATTGATATATCAACATGGTAAAAAATAATGATATTTGTCATATAAAATGATTCAAACATTTATAGTACGTAATTGGAAATATGAAAATATATCTAAGGATTTTTTTTGTGGGGATACAATGACATAATGTGGTAACAATGAAATTTGGGTTATTATTGTTGAATTAACTCAATCTGTAAATTTCTATTTGATTCAAGTTAATAAATCATTAGATAATATTTATCAACAATATTTGAATTAAATAGTATAGTTACATGGATTTCATCTCATTATTGTATATTACAATGATTATAGGTTCACTTCAATTTTTTGTAATGGACTTAAAATTTCTTTGGTCACCAAATTAAATTTTAGTGCAACATTAAAGAATAAGTTTGATGGACAAAATATGATAATAATTAAGTTCATGGAATAA
Source organism: Viscum album (assembly GCA_963277665.1). Classification (NCBI taxonomy): domain Eukaryota; kingdom Viridiplantae; phylum Streptophyta; class Magnoliopsida; order Santalales; family Viscaceae; genus Viscum; species Viscum album. The sequence goes on along the minus strand of OY728147.1, from coordinate 2,132,433,390 downwards.
TTTCTTCATGATTTTAAATGGATTTCCATGGAACTATGGATCAACATCAGTCATTACATTTTTCATATAGTAGTAGTTATTAATATAGTATATAGATAGATTATGTTGGGGTATTATATAGAAATAGATGTCAGACTCTAGATATTTGGGATGATCTGGTTAAAAGAATGTATTTTACACCAGATTTGGTAGATCGAATGTATTATAATTTCAAGATGATTCCAAAATATATATTTTAAGGATATATAAGTTAGGAATTGTTGCGGATAAACAAAGGAATGATTAATATTTTGTGGTAGGTGATCATACTTTTATTAAAGTATCACTTTGTAAATGTATAATGTGTTTAACTAAAAAAGGGAATCTATGATCATGGTTCAATGGAACATATGAAATCATAGATACAGAAATATATTTTTTACTTCTTATTGCACTTACTTCTGTGTTTATCTTAGGTATAGTGCTTATATAATGTTTTAATGTTCATAAAATATGTGTACGAGTCTTTTCTCGTTTTTGAGACATTAGGTCGATCAATTAAAAGAAAAAATTTTATATGTTGAATAGATTTTCTATATTATTAACTATTGAGATAATGTTTGGTGAAATAATTTAATTCTTTAAATTATAGTTTTTTGGGATACCCATTTGTTTTAAGAAACAACATGGGAATCTAAAAATGTTTTTCGGAAAAATATACCAACTTGTCCAGGAAATGAATAATATTATGTGTTTGTAATTTCCAAATGTAGAGTATAATATAAAAATCATGGTAATGATAAAATCAGTTATTTCCATGTTATTATACATGAATTCAAATGATATATTAATTATCAAAAAATACATTAACTTTCAAATAAAAATTGGAACAATTTAATAAAATAATTTCTTATTTGACTATATTTAATGGGTTAATTTATAAAAAATTTATTTTTAATAAGAAATAAAAATTTTCATTTTTTAATTTATAATTTCAATATTTTCATATCATAATGTTTTTTGAATTTTCTTTTTGAGTTCATTCTTCAAATCCATTGTAAAAAATAATTTTTTTTTAAAACGATATGATATTTTTTAGAATTAACAATTTCATATTTTATTTCTTATTTATTTTCAAATTTAATTAATTCCTTTTATTTTAATTTAATATAATTATAATCTATTTAGAGAATTTTGTTTTATTATTTTATATGAATCATTTTTATATATTAGAATAATTTTTTTCTAAAAAAACTGAATTTCATTGTGTTTTTCAGGCTACATTTTATATTCAATTCCACAATTTTTTTGAGTAAAATATTGATAAATTAGTTTAATATTTTTAATCCATATGTGATTTTATTTAAAGTAGGTATTTTTTATTATTAGTCATTATAATAATTTAATACTACCAAATAATGAAAAAATCATGTAATTAAAATTAAACAAATATGATAAGAACTACATATTGAACATAAAAAATTCCTTATTTATAATTTATAAGTTTTGGTGAACCATTTCAATAAATATTTCAAACATATGGATACTTTTGGAAATATTTATTTGATTTTGACCTTGATAATACTGAAGTAATTGTTAATTTTAATATAACATACATTCTTTTAATAAATATTTTTTTTAGGATAACAAAACATGTTTTTTTTAAATTATATGATTTAATTATCATGATATTTTATTTTTAATTTTAATAATTAAATTATAACATAAATGAAAACGTAGCACATAAAAAAAATTATAAAATTTATGGAATAATATAATATAAGATATTAAAAAAACTAAAGGTAATATAATATTATTGAGTTATTATGTTAAAAAAATTTATGATAAATATTTCATGTTAGGGTTTTTTTATTTATTATATTATAATAACATTTCTACCATGTTGTTTTCCTAGAGATATTCAATTAATAGTTTTCAAAATTGACATTACTGATATCTTATAATATATAATGTTTTATTAAAGTATGTAAAAATATTAAAAATATTTTCATCACAAAAGTGAGTGGGATATGGTTCATAAAATATAACATGGTCAATTTATAAATAGTTTGTCCTTTTATAGTAACCTTTTTATCTCCTCTATTTTTAATTATATTGATATCGAGGTTAGTGTCGAAATGATAAATTAGGGTTTACAACCAAAATGTAATGGTAAAATCATTAGAAAAACATGTCTAGGTTTTATTTCATAATATTATTTGGAATAATAAAAATAAAATATTTTAAATTTTTTAATTTGGAGACATTTTTCAATGATAAATAATATTTATTAATTTAATACTTTATGAAATTCCAAGAATACACCTCCGTTATCCAATAAAAAGTAACTCACTCTACTATTTTCAAAATAGTTAAAAAGATAGTTAGATCATCCAATGAATTCATAAATTCCATACTAAAATCCATAAATTCATTATATTAGTCTTTACTTATAATAACAACCATTGAGGGATGAATATATAATAAAAAGTATACTATTTGATGAAATTTTATATCTTTTAACAGAATGGTTTAATTTTATTTATTTTTGATCCTCCATAAAATATTATTCTACCGTGAATATATAATATAACAAATAAATATCATATATTTATTTTTTATATTATAATACAATAACATATTTCCATCTTTTTCTTCCATTAAATTGGATTGAATATATTTTTTTGTGTGTATGAGGAACAACCACATCATTAACCACTGTAATTCATTTTCCATCACTTCCTCTCACGACTGCATATAATTATGTATTATATATATATATATAGAATTTTAGGAATATATTTATAATTATTGATATAGAACATATTATATATATCCTTAACATACCATTCCTCAAAAATGATAATGTTGTTCATGACACATGTGGACTACCACATCTTTTATGTGATGTACCTCATTTTTTTCACTAAATCCAATTGATGATATATATAAGTTTATTTAAAAAAATTATATTAAATATATGATATAATTAAAAATAGATAAATGTAAAATGATTCTTATATTCTTCCCAAAATTAATGATGAAAATTAAGAACATTAATCATGCATATCTATGACCAACCATGTCCCGGATTTCAACATAGTAGATTTTTTGAAGTCATCATTCATGAATATTTTCAAAATTAAAATTGTGACATCTCGGACAATGATTCCACTATACTTTTTCACCGATCACAGTGGGTCACTTGGCCTCAAGTGCATCTCCTCTTATGCCAGTGGCTCCCGACTAATAGTTATGTCCAAGCGTGTGTCTGAGGGGAGATTATTAACACATCACCAAAATGTTGTGCTACTTGTGAATATGAACATATTTATATAGTATAAGGAATATATGTAATCAATAGTCACAATTAAAAATTAGATACAATAGTTACAATAATTGAAATAACTATAATAACATACTAGCATAAAACAACTAGTGATGTTATTTCATGTTACTTGAAAAATGGAAATAATGGAAACAATACAGCAAACATAACATGTTCATCAAAAGTATAAACCCATGAATCCAAAGATTCATCCCAGTTAACTCTTATCATGCAAAAAACTATTAAGAAATTAATCATGTTTTTAAATAAGTATGCTTTCCTTTATCAATAGCTACAACAATGTATTTTACCCTAGGTACCAAACAGCACCCGGAGAGGGTGTGAGATAAATCTCAGTGGTTCACCACAAACTATATCTAGAAAATAATTCTAACGTAATGAAAATGTATCACTGTGAACGAATTCATATAAAATGTAATGTTGTACAGTTTATCAAAATTCCCATGTTCGTATTTCATACCCCGGATAGTTTTTGATCATGTAACAAGTTTATTTAATATAGTAATTAATTAAATTAGAGAGGTATGTCTCATATGGTATAGCCAAAACTGGCATCACCCCATGATAGTATGAATAGTAAAGCTTCTAATGTGAAACAAGGAAACATGTAATAATATTTAGTAGTAATGTCCCGATGTAATTACCAATGTGATGTAGACCACAATGGTCACTAACTCATTAATAACTATAGCATGGATTGGGTTAAGAGTATAATCTAATGATAATAATCGAAGGAAATCAACAATGAGTCACCCACTGAGTTTGATGTGATCATCCATGGTAAAACGACACTGAGCAGATATAGGTCCTGATGGGCTTTATCCATTAATCCTACTTGTCAATGTTGGATCCAATTAGTGTATCCCTATAATATTTTAAGAATATGAAGGGATTCTACAGTGTCAAATCGAGAATCCAATAACAAGAAAGGATCTTGATCAAGGTGGGTATCATGATATGTGAGTCATATCCTTGAATCTTAATGGGGTTATTGAGTGCTCAGGGTATTCTACAATCAAAATTCAAGTAGATCTCGAGAGATGTTATTTATATTTAATTATAATGTCATGAAACATCTACTTTGGTTTAACCCATGCATTTCATTTGTGTGATAATGTATTGTAGAAATAATTTTTTTGGTCATGTCATTTAATTCATTCATTTCCTTTCATTAGTGTGACAAGGAAATGTATCATGTAACGAATTAATTCATTTAATGGATATTCCATAATTTAATGTTTATTCCTCTACATTCCATTAATGTGGTAATGGGTGTTATGAATATCCAACAAATTAACCATTCAAATTTTATTATCAATTTGAATCACATACCTTAAAGAAGGTTATGTGGTACACATACATGGTACTTTACCTTATTAAATTCACAACAAAAATGAATAATTTAATATAGAAATGATTACCCTTATGACGGTCAACCTAAGGCAAACCAGAATGGAGGAAAAATCATATCAAATACTAAAAAACTAATTATGGAATAATGTTAAATAGGGAATAGATGTATTTTCAGTCATAACCACAAATAATTTATCTCAAATATGGAAGGAGAATATTCAAATGGTTCTAATAATTATGATTATTGAATATAAATTACAGAACTGACACTCGAAAAAATCAGTAGGCCCCACAAGAAAAATCCAAAATCAAAGAAATTTTTGGATGAGTAATAAACAACCCATCTTAGTGTTTTCATATCCTTATAATCTGATATTGGCCCTGAATTTGGATCAAATAAAATTAGATCTATGAAATAGAGAAAAATTATCATACCGTGATACCTCATTCAAGAAGAAAATAGAAGGCTAACAGCTCATGAAGACTCGATTACTTACTGTTGTGCATCAAACCTGACGAATGGAGGTTTGATCGAATATTGGATGAAGTAGATTATTGAATAAATTGACGAGGACTTCAAATAGAACCAAAATTTTATCTAGGGGGAATATACTGTAATATTAGAATATGGAATATAGAGGGATCTTAATATATCATTAAAGTAATTTTTGTAAAATTACCCATAAATTATCATATTCACGGGTATTTTGCACGGTTTCAAAACTCGTGAGAAAATATTGCATGATTTCTATGTAGATGGGAAATAAGATCTGTTATGATGCTTGTATGTACACCAATCATATGTGGTTGATCTATTGGGAAATCCAACATCTACACAGCTAGGAAAATAGTGTGCAACCATGGGCCAACCATGCGACTTGGCTAGTTTTTTCCAAAAATGGGTTTGAGGCTCCAAACATGAATCAAACACCCCTATGACCATTAATACACCATTAAGAATCCATATTAAGTCCAAAATAACAATCTATACTGAAAATTAAAGGATTATTTGCTGGGTCAAAAATCGGGTTCTTATAATCTTCCCTCCCAAAAAAGAACTCATCCCTATGTTCACATTCAAATGGTGGGGAAAGACATCATCAAAAAAATTCTGGTCAATGAGGACATATGTTGGCTTCCCTCTACCAAGTCACAACATGTACCCATCCATGCATCAGTAACAATGCAACTCATTTTAAAAAATATATATATATATATAATAGTATTAATCAATAAAAAAATTTGATTATAATTTAGTAAATATGAACTTTATTTTTTGTAATAAATTTTTATTGTACGAAAATATGTTTTCTTGTAAAATGTTTTTTATTTCGTATTATTAATGGATATTATATTTATTTATTAAAAATTTTAAAAATATTATTTTATAAAGTGAATATAATTTTTTAATTTAGAATATCATTATTATCTTTGGATGATTTTTTGGAAATATTCTAAAATAAATATTTTTCAATTGAATTCAAAAAAATATGATTTTATTAGGAAAAAATCTTTTCATTTCATATAGATACAATGTAATATTTTTTATGGTTTTATTACGCAATTAGTTGAATTTTTTTAAAACTATTCAAATAATTCTTTTTGGAACCAACATTATAGATCAATTTTGAAAAATTCATATTTCTACATAAAAATAGATTTTCATGGAAATTAACTTTTCTTTATGTGTTTCATTATTAATTTGAAATTTTATTATGAAAATTCTATTTTTTTATAATATTAATTCAATATTTGGAATCATAAAATATATAATAACTAATAATTAAAAGTTATTTTTTTAGAAATAATAGTATACATTGAAAATATTTGTTGACATGATATATTTAATGTGTGTTAGTTATTTTTTAAATTAATGTTTGATTGTTTCAAATTTATTACTAAACATTTATAAATTTTATTTTATAGATTTTTACTTCATTATTCATTCCAATATTATATAATTCAAAATTTTCATCCATTTATCATTGATTTTTATCTTTTTAATATTTTATGTAAAAGTAAAGTATGAAACACCACTCACATTCTATTAATATTTTTATATTTTCTAAACTGGATAAAATCAATTATTTCAATTTATAACTATTTACATGAATGAAAATGTATTTTATTCGCTATTATAATTTATTATAAATATTGAGTTGTAAAATAATTACCTTAAATTTTTACACAACACAAACATAGTGCTTCTGTGTGCATGATGAGAATCAAGTAACTTATTTTTAAAACACTAAAAGTATTATTTTTCTATTTAATTATTATTTCCTGAGAGTTTTTTCAATAATAATGAAATAGTAGGGGTGGTGCTTTAAATCATTAAAATGAAAATTCTGTATCTATTTTATTGTCATTCATGTGAAAATAAAAATAAACTATCAAAATGATATGAATAATTATATATGTATAATATTATGATATTAAATTATTTATGAAACAAAAAATAGTTAAATAAGAAAATTAGAATAATAAATTCTCTAGTATTGAGTAATATTCACATTTGAATAAAATTTCTACCATATTAGGGATATTATGAAACTTTTATATTTAAAATATCAATAACATGGTTAAGGTCAAAATTTGAAATCAAAGAGGCTAAATAAAAAAAGGATATTAATTATATCTAAAACCATATATATTAGATTAATTTCCTACTTTATGACCATATACACAAATTATTATAATGATATTTATTTAAGAAACATTTCACACGAGATAGACATATACTATATTATAATATTTCATGATTTCTTGAAAAGGACTATCCCTTCACATAAAAATGGACACTCTTCAATTTACATCTTCAAAAAATGGATCCATAATCTGTAATAAATCTTGTAAAATTATCCGATAATCATTCATATAAATGATTTATATGTAATTTTTTATTTAGAAAAACATCCAATGTACTATATTATGGTATTAAAAGGAGGTCTACTAAAAAACATGAAATCCTCCTCACCGAACACATTCACATAATTTATTCTTCTACCAAAATTAATTATTTTTTATCCATTATCATATAATAAAAGTATTGTCTAATATATATGTATGTGTGAGTGTTACTATAATAAAACTAGTTTTCATCTCTATTTAAATGTTATTGGAACTGAAAGCTTTGTTCGTGTGTATGTTTGTACTATTTCTTTCCCAAAGCGAAGAGTTCCATTATTCTACACATACTCGTAGGAATGTTTATAATTATGGATTAAAAATATATAATTTAAATTCATTATATAATTATAAATATTTAATGATATTATATTATTAATTTTATTATGATTCCTTCAATTGGAAAATGATAACCTCGTATATGAATATGTATGGATTACCACCTACACGAATCATTGTCACTCATTTATCATATTAAAGAAGAATGGGATAAATATATATATATATATTAGTATATTAACATATATAATATTATTTTTACGATACTAAATTCATTATATGATGCTAAAATTACACAGTACTTCATTCCCCTTTGATCTTTGAAAAATGATATCATAACTTATGTGTATGTAGGGATTAATATCTCTAGGATTGTAACCAAGTTAATTTTTCGTAACCATGTTTATGATTAGTTTTATAAATATAAATAATGTACAAAAACTATAATAATTTCATGATTAGTATTCTAAAGATTATGGAACTTTATCCTATTTTACCACTGTAAACGTAATGAGGTTCTCATGAAATTATAAATTGAGCGTCTTCAAAACAGCAGATGTAGAGATAACTGATTAAGAAATTAAATATTTCATTGAAATAAATGAATAAAATGCCTAATGGATAATGTAAAAAAATTAAAAAATGTTAATAAATAATTATACAATCGATATAATTTTTTAAAATCAATGTTAATGGAAAAAACATGGAATGTTTGTATTTTGGGAATGAAATTTGTCTCAATTTCCCATTATTGAGGTATATTTCAATGTTATGCTCAAAATTTAGTTTAAAAGGTCGGTATAGTTCCCTTTTTATGTATTATTTAATAATTTCATTATAATTCATTATAATGTATGTTTCAATTCCAATTATGTCATAACAATGCATTACATAATATTTTTACCAGGTGGTTAGTGGGTTTTTGACCATATTTAAATTCATTGTGTATAATTATATTTCCATGACGTAGTTATTCCATTAGAAGTGTATAGTGATATATATTTTTTGTTATTTATTTTCAGTTTTCAATTTATATCAATGTATATTTACATAATAACATAATGCATTAATTATCACTTCAAATGTTATGATCATTACAAGGGTTTTCATTATCTTATTTTAATTTTATTAAGACATATTTCATGTCGTGTAGTAGGATTTCATTTAATGATGTACATACATAACCATGATTGATTTTTCTTATATTGCATCATTTATTTAATTAGTTTTATACAACCATTTCATATTTTTTATTTTGATGACTTTTGATATGGAATTTATGAGAGTCGTAGTAGATTTATGATACAATATCCTTTCTATTATGGAATTTTAATGTTCAATGATATATAGGAGAAATTATGTTATTAAAATATTTATATTTTCAATGAATAAATTTAATGGTTCACGAATAACCAAAAAAATATCAAAACATCAAATTCAAAATAAAAACAAATCACCCACTAACATTGTCTTATTGACTCCAATAATTCTAATTTCAAACTATTAATAAAAAAATAATATGTGGTATACAACAAAAACATTTTCTAATAATCCTCTATAGTGGTGTACCGTGATGTAGGGTATCGCCTTCCAAATGTTTCATTAGTGTGTCATCACAGCCGAACAACCATCACGAAATAATGATTGACCACTTCACCAACAATAAACAATCAACAAGGATCCATTGATGACCATTATAGAACCACCATCACAAAACTAAAAATTTCATAGTAATGAAAATATAGAATAAATACACCAAAAACACATTCAGATCACCATTAAGAAGTGAAAACTATAATATATAAACAATTATGAAAACACCACCATCGTCGTCATCTCAGAACCACTATAAGAGTAAAGAAAACCAATCCACCACCATAACGAAGAATAAAAATATCAAATATAACCAGAATGAATGAAATCATTATAGGCATCATGAAAATTCATTGAAAAAATCCTGAACTAGAGAATACAATATTTCACCCATATCATAAATAAAATTGTGGATCTATAACCATAGAACAATGTCCACACAACCAGAATCACAAAACCATTTTATGTCAAAACTTTTAGCCAAATAAAATAATCTAAAAACAATAAAATAGGCCCAAATATAAAAGTTGGTACATTATTTGAAAACGAAAAATTTAGTATATACGATAAATTTTATAGGAATCACCTTCATCCTTACCACAATACCCATTCAAAAACCCTAAAACACCATATTTCTTGACCAAAAAAGTTGTCAGGAACACTGTGTATGGTAGTTAGGGTTGATGAGGGGCACTGATCAATACGACCAGATAAGGATACATGACATATATTATAAGTGAACATTAAAAAGAATAAAATAAGAAGAATAAGGTGGCATGTCACAAAATACGAAAAATAATGATTGAAATAATGAATGGTAAAACTCCAAATCCTGAAAAAATAGATGAAAACATTGATGGATGCCACATATAATCCAAAATCACCAGTGTTCCATTTAGTTTTTCTAATATGTGGTGTACTCATGATGGTTATAGAAACAAGATAAATAGTTTCAACATTCAGGTCCCTTTATGAAATAAAATACATATCATCTTCAATGATGACCAACAATGAATCTAAGGAAATAGAGAAAAACACAAACAAACATGGGGTCGATAATGATATAAAGAGAATTACTCCAAATTTATCCATTTTCAAGGGGTAGGATGAATAGATGGTGGTATAGAAGAGACTGAGAGGGAACCTTAGCAAGTGAATAATCAGAAGTTCGAAAGAGTGGGGAGCCACTCATCAAACTTGTTTGGGGAAATAATATTATCATATTTTCATGACCGATGTCTATTTTCTTCTCCAATAGTTATTAATGTGGATTATAGGTTTAATTCCCATTTCCTCAATTATTTATGAAATAATAATCATGAAAATTTTATATGAGTGATACATATCGTTTATCATGTTTTTCGTTGGATATATTCCTCTTCTATATCGAAGTTTTCTAATAAAATTAAATTAAAGTTATTTTCTAAACATAAACGATTTCATAACTTTTTTTTAAATACTATTTCTAAATATTTAAAATTCTTGTAAATAGAAAATTAATAATTTTTTAGAATATATTCTCATTTTACTCTCTTTTATGAATTATGAAAATAAATATTATATTAATCTTTTACGAAGTGAATGGATCTTCCTGGTATCGTTTAGATTATTATTATTGTTTAAATTTTAAATTTATAGTATTTTTTTCATATATATTAATATTGAATATATATATATTTTTATTAAATATTTTAAAATTTATTTTTAATTTGAAAATGTTATGTTCCACTAGAATTTGCGTAGTTTTATTTAATGGTATTTATATTCATCAATGAAATAACACCTTGATTGTAACTGTGCTTCATTAGGGATATATTTTAATGATACTATCCAAATTATTTATCTAGATATGTAATGATTTTTTCAAATATTTTTAGGGAAATTGTTTCATTCTCATGGGTAAATCAACCTATGTAATAAGGATAATTTTTTATTCTGAAGAATCAAATAATTCATGTGTTATGATTATATTTGTTTTATTCAGGATTATTAGGATTTTATGTGACCCTGATATTTCTCATGATAATCGGTAGGCCAGATATATTCCTCTAGTTAATTAGGTAACAACTATAATGATAAGTGAATAAAGGTAATAGGTAAGAGATAAGACAGTTAGTCTGTTAATAGGTTACTCCTATTTGATTATGTTCATTAACTAGGTATGGTTATCCCATGTATAAGGGTTATTGTATGGTGTATATGGGAACAATATTTTCTTTTTATAATTAAGATTTATTTATTCTTGTATTTAGTTTTAAATGAATCATTTAATGAATATTGACATCATAAAGTTCATGATTGTTGATTCATATGCCACTTTACAGAAAATTATTTAATCCAAATATCAAATAATATGATCCAAATTTTGATGTGTATAAAGTATCTAATGTTATGTTCACACACGTTGATTATAAAATCATATCCTCACACTAATATGATGACCCCTTTTGAAATTAAATTTTAAATTACTATGTCAACCCTTAGTAATCATTTTAGATCAACCTTGTGATGTTTAAATTTACCGATTTTTAGAATAAAGTTTTTATATATGTTATAACTAATTAGTTTACATGATTTGTAGAATATAAATGGAGGTTACAAAATTTTTCCTAATGTAAATTTTTCTGTATCCATGTAATTATGTTAGTGTTTTTCTAAATTAAAAAAATGTAAAACATAAGAATTATATGGTTATGTATGTTATATAATATTTTATTCGTTGTTGTATGATTATTATGATTAAAATGGGTTCATATTAATTTGTTTCAAATCATTAATATAAAAATCTAATTTTAGCATGGGATCATGTTGTGCAATAAATTGGTTGTTATAGTGGGACATAGAGTAGTTTTTAAAAATTATCTTATATTAGGATTCTTTCATGCATAGTGGTCATCAGTGTTTCGGCTTACATCATGATAATATATGATTAAATTTGATCATAAATTCAACATCATAATAACCCATTTTTATACTTTAACTGATTTTATATTGTGATTATTAATTATATTTTGTTGGAGTAAATTTATTGGGGTGTGGTATATGTATCCCTTCTGTTTATCATGAGGTATTATTTTGGATGAATTTTATTATATTATTTCATATTTAGGTTGAGATGAATGAAAAAATCATTGACGTTTTGAAATTAGTTGATGTTGATATTGATTTAGTTTATATTTGGTATAAGTTTATTTATTTATGAGGAGAATTATTTTGATCCATATTTTTTATAGATGAATTATGGATATAATGTGTTATTTATTTATATGAATAATTAAAAAAGTTTTTATATGATGTTACATTGTACATAAACCTTTATTTCATTTCAATTCATAAAGACATGGGGAATGGATTTTTATCATTTATTGAATAATTTTTTATGGTAGATGTTTATTTTACAATTTTATTCATGAAGTGTTATTCTTGAATAGTCATCTATATGTGAAAAAGATAATATTATTGTTGAAGTTTATTAATTGAAGAAATGATAGTATTCAAGTTTGTATAATCAATTTACTCAATATGGTACAAAAATTGTCAAACTCTAGTAAAAGGGGGTTGAAATAAATAATTTATCCTATTACATTAATTTATTATTAATATTTTTTTTTCACACATCATTGTTTGTTGAGATTATAGTCCTTTACATTTTCCAGATCATTCAATTTCTTATGATCAATAATACTTATAAATATAAAAAATCACATGGACATTAATGTTATCTTTTATGTCCATATATTCTCCTTTAAAATATTTTCTCAACATTATAAACCTATAATGTTATATTCCAAATGATATTCATATTTCAATTTTCCTCCGTTCAAAAGAATGTTTTGTTGATAACTTTTACAATGTGTGTTTTCAATGAACCTATTTTCAAATGATATACACCTAATTACACAGATCAAGATAAAATTAAGATGAAATAATTTAATATCTATGGGGATAATCTATGTCACGACCCCCTCCCCACAAAGTGTACCCCTCCTGGGCCGACAATGTGAGAAGAGAGATAATGACCCCTGAGTCCCGCCTCCAGTAGGCCCTGGGTTGGCGACTAGCACCAAGGGTATAATACACACACAAAATGGGAGGCATTACCCTCTAAGAGAACACATTAGAAGAGAGTGATAGAATAGACTCCAACCAACTCCATCTCATAACTGAAATATAAAAGAAATCCAAGTAAATATATGAAATTTCATGCAAAAGTACTCCAACTGAAAGGGGAAACTAAAAGTACCCAAAAGAAAGTAAAACGGCAGCGACCACAAGCCCGAAAAGCTCCTCCTCCAACTGCAAGCTTGTATTAACCAGCTTGATCTCCAACCTGCTCCAAGTGACCTGGAAAAAAAAGCAATTTATATGTACATAGGGTGAGTATAACAGTATACTCAGTTGGATCCTCCCAAAAACTCTCGTGCAAAAGTAAAGAAAGCATGCTAAAGCCCAGTGAACATCAAGTGAAACTAACTCGTCACCTAAACAGGTGTACTATGTTCCCAACCTCACAATGGCTACTCTCACCAAGTAACTCATACAAGAATATAGCATATAGTAAAGAATATATAGGGTACCCTGCTACTACTTCCCCACTGGTTTGCCTCTTTTCCCCAACGACATACGTCCTGTGCATCTATCTCCAAAGGCTTGCCTGTAGACACCTGTGCTAAGCTCCACAATTTGCACCTCGTGCACAACATAGGCTTTCCCGCAGACAGCTGGGCGAAGCACCACACCTTCCTCACAACCAAAAGTAACCAGGTAGTTTCCGAGGGCCACCACAGCCCGCATAACGTGTATCATACCTCGAGTATAATACCTCAAGCCATTACAGCCCATACTCCGAGTAAGGATGCTCAAGGCATCATAGCCTATACACATTACACCTATAGTATTCCATAAAATACTATATCCTGAATATATGTGTGTGAATAACCACATGACATTACATCCCTCTACACACATATATGGGGTAACTAACCGTTGTGCCTCATGGCACAAGTATCGACCAAGAGAGGAGAGCAGGGCCAAAGGGGGTAGTCAGCCATTCTACCTCCCATCAGAATGTTTGGGAAAACACACCACCAGGGCTCAGAATCCCCGGGGTGTCAGTTTCCCTTACCGACAGGGTGGAGTAGTGTATAGAAACAGAAAGAGTTCAGAATATATATGTAACTCACATCCACACTATGGGCATTACCTAGTCTTAGATACAACTGTAGCTAACGTCTCTCAGACTCCAGGATGCTACTTCAAAGACTAGGTATACTATAAGAACACAAACATTTGAAGAGCTTTATTATATTACTCCATTCTCATTTTATCAGTTCCATTGTACGTTAATTAATTCTTTAAACATTAATTAAGAATGAACAATTCCACATAAAACTGAATTGGAATCACATTCAAAAACAACTGCTCCTTTTACGATTCACATCACCTTTAAATTCCAGTATCTCCATCCCAGTCAATTTTCACCATTGAATAAAACATTCATTACAGAATTACTTTTCCATATTCCCAGGCATTCTAGAAAAGAATCATATGCTACTAAACACAAAGGAGGCTCAACACGGTGAGTAGATATACTTCCCGTCGAGTCTTTTCCGCCTATAGAAAGAGCATAGACCCATTTTAACTCGAGAGGCTAAACACGGAAAGCAAGTGGCATACCTCGCGCGTCTTCGCCTCCTTCAGATGAAGGGTAGCAAGACCAGCTGCCTTGAGCAGTGGGGAAAAGTAAAGCATATTAATATTCAAAGAAATCCACAAGCATCCAGCAACCACATCCATCCCATTCCATCACCCCTGATGTCCTCCCCGACACCCACATGCATAATTAATGCATATCGCCACTCTAGGTGTCATCCACTGCCATAACCACAAGGCCTCCAAGCCTCCACATATCACAACAGCCATCCAGGCTCACATCACAGCACAAGCAGTAGAAAAACAACAATCACAACCATGGGATCTTGACCCTTTAGCAAACAAGAGGGTAACTCAGAACCCCTTTAGAAATTCCCACATATTCTGTTCTTTAATCTATATTGAATTGGCAGATTTGTTATTCGTAGGTTCCAATCATGAATACCTAATCTGCAAGCTATCACAATTAAATAACCATGCTTCCTTCCGTAATTTTATTATCCTCAAATTAGAACAACTACAACAATGGCAATAACCAGTTTAATTTACATGCCTCTTTATCATTAGACAATTAATTAACAATTAATTCCAGTTTTACGTTCATTATCAATTTCTATCATGAACAACAAATCAATGAAAAGATAGATATCACTATATCTAGGAAAAACATGAGGCGAACCGTTATCACGGTATAAAGAAACAACAAGCGATCTACCAATTCTGTTAATCCGGTTCAAGTATTTAATTGGGTCAATTTCATTGTGATCCAAAGGGATAAATCATTCTAATTCTATGATTGCACATATATAATTAGAGAAGCCATGAATTCCCTACCTCAAACAGTTCCTCACGTTCTTTATCAACACAACAGGACACGATCCTCCCCTCGCGACAAATGCATCCACCGGAGGATGCTGCGGTACGACAGAACCAACCAACCCCAAAAAAACCTATTAGAATATTGGATATTACATGGTATAATTATGTAAAGGAGGATAGGAGAAGATGAACCCCAAAAGAACGGCGATACAACTTATCTTATATCGAAGATTGATCGACACAGCTCGGTTGCATCCAAAATAGAGCAGATCCAATCCAAGGAGTAAAGATTGATTGTGCAACTCCTACAAAAATGAATGAAAGGTTCTAGTGCCTCTTAGTTTAGAACAAAGGGAAAGAACAAGGGAGAATGATATATCATCCCTTTTTGAAGATTTAATTGGGTGATAGTTTAAGATCTGGTTAATTATCCATTAAAAATGGATCACATTAACCCATACGGTTTTACCAAGTAAAACATCCTGGTCTTAGAAATAATTAATATAGGATTCATGGGATTTTAAACGTCCTTAAGAGCCCTTAAAATAAGGCATTAAATGTATATTATGTCAAAGGAAATTTCAAAAGTGGGAAAAACTATAGGAATTTGGAAACACTGTTCACCCAATATTACTGTACATGAAACTGATCTTTGAAACCAATCTTTGAAACCGATCTTTGAAACCGATCTGTCAGACCGATCGGTGAGACCGATCTGTCAGACCGATCTGTGAGACCGATCTGTCAGACCGATCGATGAGACCGATCTGTGAGAACAATCGGTGAGACCGATCTGTGAGACAGATTTGTGACACCGATCTGTGAAACAGATCTGTGAGACCGATCTGTGAAACCGATCTCTGAAACCAATCTGTGAAACCGATCTGTGAGACCGATCTGTGAAACCGATATGTCCGACGGATCTGTGAAACTGATCTGTGAAACCGATCTATGAAACCGATCTGTCAGACCGATCTGTGAAACCGATCTGTGAAACCGATCTGTCAGACCGCTCTGTGAGGCCGATCTTTCAGACTGATCTGTGAGACCGATCTATCAAATCGATCTCTCAGACTGATCGGTGATACCGATCTGTGAGACCGATCTGTCAGACAGATCGGTGAGACCGATCTCTGAGACCGATCTGTCAGACCGATCGGTGAGACCTATCTGTCAGACCGATCTGTGAGACAGATCTGTGAGACCGATCTATCAGACTGATCGATGAGACCGATATGTTACTGTTCAAAAAACTGGAAACACTGTTCACAGAACTGCGAAAATTTGCAAAGTTTTGGGGATAAGTCCCCTTGAGCTCCCAGAACACCTCCACCACCAACATTTCACAAAGTAATGGACCGGAGAGATCCGAGAAATTACATTAGATACCTCTCAAAACATTCTTGTCCTTGAGAATTAAAAACTAACCCAGAAGAAAAGAGGGGTCCGAACAACCACCCCATTTGATACCTCTCAGGGGAAAACCACTATGAGTTGTTCAAAATCTGGAACAAAACTACGAAATCCGGGAGTATGTTAACAAAAAATCCATTCCCAAACAATTCATTCATAACATCACATCAAAGGTAAATAAATAAAATACGAAAGTTCTAACCATATAGGAAACATCATTACAAAAAAAATGAGTCAAACATTAAACAACTCTGGGTACTGAGAACGTATCTGTGACTCACGCTCCCAGGTACTCTCCTCCATGCCACCGTGTCTCCACAAGACACGAACTAAGGGGATAGAATTCCCACGAAACACCTTCTCCTTGCGGCATTGGATCTCCACAGGTCGCTCCTCGAAGGTTGCATCATCGTCAATATCGATCACTCCCCAATCGATAACATGAGATTTATCATGAAGATTACGACGGAGCTGTGATACATGGAAAACAACATGTATCTGACTCATCTGAGGGGGAAGTGCTACTCGATATGCCACATCTCCAACACAAGCTAACACCTCGAAAGGCCAAACAAACCGGGGAGAAATCTTACTTCCACGACAAAACATTAGCTGCCCACGATGGGGAGTCACCTTCAGAAACACATGATCCCCAATATTAAACTCTAAGGGTCTCCTTCTTTGATAAGTATATGATTTCTGACGATCTTGTGTTGTCTTCTTCCTCTCACGAATCACATGAACCATCTCTGTTGTATTCTGCACTAGTTCTGGCCTGAGAATTGCTGAATCTCTGACCCCAGTCCAGCACAATGGAGAATGGCACGGCTGACCATACAAGGCTTCAAGCGGCGCCATACCGATGGTAGAGTGAAAACTATTATTGTAAGCGAACTCTACCAAGGGTAATTGCTTCGTCTATGAACATCCAAAATCAAGAACACAATAGCACAACATGTCTTCAAGAGTCTGGATGGTTCGCTCTGTTTGACCATCCGTTTGAGGATGAAAATCAGTGATAAGGCACAATTGAGAGCCAGAAGCATGATGGAGACCTCCCCACACCCTAGAGGTAAAACAAGGATCACGATCAGAAATGATCGTCCTTGGTACTCCATGGAGTCTCACCACCTCCTCTAGATATTTCCTCGACAAAACATCCACTAAGCTTGACTCCTTGATCGCTATGAAGTGGGAAGACTTTGTTAAATGATCCACTACCACCCATATAGCATCATGTTCTCCCGGAGCTCGAGGTAAACCTGTAACAAAGTCCATTGAGATGTCCTCCCACTTCCACTGAGGAATCTCTAATTGTTGGAGAAGACCACCAGGAACACGATGTTCGACCTTCAACTTCTGGAAGACTAAGCATCAAGACACACACTAAGCAACCGTATGTTTCAGCCCAGGCCACCAAAACTGACTCCTTAAGGATCGGTACATCTTTTTCACACCAGGATGTACTGCCAAGGGTGATCTATGGAACTCTCGTAGAACCATATCGTGCATCGCCAAGGAAAAAAAATCCTTCCATGATACAACACTCGGTGTTGTTCATCTTCTGACCAACCATCAGGGGCCTCACCACAAACAACTCTGTCTCTCCAAACATCCACCTCTAGATCACCCAACTGAGACTCTTCCACCTTCTGCACTAGGGATGACTGCACCGTCATCTGGAAAAGACAACCTCTACCCCCAACTTCTCTCATATCAAGATGCAAAGCTGATAGATCTTCCATCACTCTCCAGGAATCACCAGATTCATGCACAACATCATTACGTGACTTTCGGCTTAGTGCATCAGCTACAACATTCCCTTTTCCAGATGTATACGATATTTCAAAGTCGTATTCCTGCAAGAACTCCATCCACCGACGCTTCCTGAAGGTTAAGTCACATTGGGATAAAACATACCTCAAACTCTTATGATCGGTGAAAACCACAAAGTGCTCACCAATGAGGTAATGACTCCACAACTTTAGAGAAAACACCACGGCTTCCAAATCATGATCATGGGTGGCATAGTTGCATTCATGGGGACGCAATTGCAAAGACCCATAAGAAACAACTGACCTCTACTGCATGAGAACACAACATATCCCCAGATGTGAAGCATCACAGAAAACATCAAACTGGACTCCCTCCAGTGGAAGACAAAGGACTGGAGCACTTACCAACTTCTCCTTTAGATACTCGAAATCTTCCTGACACTGATCAGTCCATATGAACGCTTGATCCTTCCTGGACAAAGTTGTCAGAGGATTCACAACTCGGGAGAAATTGGCTACAAAACTCCTATAATAGCCTGCGAGACCAATGAAACTTCGCACCTCTGGCATGGTCTTGGGGGATACCCAACACACCACTGCTTCTATCGTTGACGGATCCACAACTACTCCTTGTTGGGATACAACATGCCCCTAGAAACGAACTTCTCGAGCCCAAAACTCACACTTGGACAACTTTCGAAACAACTGATGTTGGCGAAGAACTCCCAATACGGCTCGTAGATGCTCTGCATGCTCCACTTTAGATGTGGAGTACACAAGGATGTCATCGATGAAAACCACAACAAACTTGTCCAGTAATTCACGAAACATAGAATTCATCAACCCCATGAAAACAGATGGAGCATTCGTCACACTGAATGGCATTACAACAAACTCATAATGCCCATGACGACAACCGAAAGAAGTCTTAGGGATATCCTCATCCTTTACAAGCATCTGATGATATCCTGACCGCAATTCAATCTTTGATAACCAACTTACACCCTTCAGTTGATCGAATAGGTCATCAATCCGCGGAAGAGGATAGCAGTTCTTTATTGTCACTTTGTTTAATCGACGATAATCAATGCACAACCGCAAACTCCAGTCAGCCTTTTTCATAAACAAAACTGGTTCACCCCACGGTGACACACTTGGCCGAACAAAACCGCACTACAACAAACCATCAAGCTGTATACGTAGCTCTCACAACTCAGAATGGGCCATCCTATATGGAGACATAGAGATAGGAGACGCTCAAGGCTGTAGCTTGATCCCAAACTCGATCTCTCGTCGAGGGGGTAAGGATACAACCTCTTCTGGAAAGACGTCATGGTACTCTTCTATGACCCTAGGAAACTCCAACTGTTGAACCTCTGAAGAACACAGCATCATCCCAGCCATCATGGATGATAAAGATGGAACTCGTATATGACTCATCTGAGGATCTCTATCACCAACAAACACCACTTTCTCTCCATCTGCATCAAAGAAAACGACCTTCTTCCTATAGCAATCCACAACAGCCTGCACCGAATATAACCAATCCATGCCGAGTATGACATCATATGGTTGTATTCGTAAACATAGAAAATCTCCCCAAGAGCGGTGTTTCCCCAACACTAGCTCACAGTCTCTACATACTTCAAACAAGTCGGCTATACCTCCAACTGGTGTAGTCAACGCCAAGGGCACTGGAAGCCTCTCTACCTCAAGTCCCAAATCATGGAAAGGGTAGGTGATATGAAGGAGTGTGTTGCTCCTGAATCAAAAAAAGAATAAACCAAGGTAGAAAACAAGAAAAGGGTACCTCAAACGACATTGGATCTCCTGGGGCTGGCAACGCTAGAGCATGAAGCTGACCACGACCTCCTCCACGGCCTCTCTGACCCTGCTGAGGACCACCACCATGGCTGCGCTCTACTCTCTGAGGACGAGTACCGTCATAGGGCTGTCTTATACCTGTTCCATCTACCCTCTGGTGAACTAAAGCTGGTGAAACCTTCTGCTGCTGCCTCGGCTGGAACTGCCTCAGCGGAGGAACCTGGAGTGGAGCGCCCGGTGCATGATGACTACTATGAAATGTTGGGCACTCCCACTGTTGATGACCATGACCACCACAAGAAAAACAAGCGTCTGATCCCTTGGAATAGGCCTGAGAGTTTCTGCCTCCGGAGATACGAGATGGGAAGTGTTGGGACCTACCCCCAGGTGAACGGAAACTCTTCTGCCCTGAAAGCCGAGAACCCCGGACCACAGCTCTACTTCATGAGGAATCCTGACGATTCCCCTCTTGTGATGATCCGGTCCTAGCCAAAGTCCTCTCAACAAACTCTGCCCTCATCAACACCTCAAGATATGTCTTTAGCATAAATGGGGTGACCTGGCGTAGGATCTATGGACGCAAAGCCTCTCGAAATGCCTCACCCTGGCCTCCTCATCTTGTAACATGTCTGTAGCATATCGTAGAAGGTTCCTAAAACGGATTCCAAACTCTCGAACATTGGAGCTCCCCTGTCAAAGGGTAAGAAGCTCCTGGCGACTGGACGCCTTCACAGTTGATGAAAGAAACTCGACTCCAAACCTGTCCCGAAACTCCTCCCATGAGATCGATGACTCCTCATGATCCCCATGGAACAAGAACCACCACTACCTCACTGCTCCATGCAACATCGTCACAACCAAGGACACCCAGTGTTCCTTCCAAGCACGAATCGAACTAAAGCCAATCTCGACCTCCTCCAACCAGTCTTCTGTGACTGCATCTGAAACGGAGCCCTCGTACTTCTGTAGAATCTAGCGCTGAAACCCTCGAAAATTCTTCCTCCAAGTGTCATCATCATCAACCTCAACCCAACGACGATCTGTTGGAATAGCCTGCTGGGCATCATCTGCGCAAACCTGACGAGGACGTCGACCTGGATCCATACCTGTAAAATAACAACTGTTAGAGCTCCTAAGCCTGGAATATGGAAGACTCATCATTAATTAATTAATTGTTTTGTTTTATTATGTTTAGGTTACCTATCCCAAGGTCTAACCATTCAAACACAGGCGCAAAGAATAATGATACATGATCCTTTCCTATATCTCTACTCTGCAACCAGTATCACTTTGTTTAGTAGCCATCATAAACTTAATGGTCCGTGCAACAGATCATAGGGGGCCCTAAACGCCTATGTCTTTTCCGGTCTCCAGTGTTTACGCCACTTGATAAACATGAATGACACTGTTTCCCTACCATCCCACGCATCCTCACCTGTGCCTAACTCTAAACTCAATCCTATCCCTCAACCTGACCTCTGATACCACTCTGTCACGACCCCCTCCCCACAAAGTGTACCCCTCCTGGGCCGGCAATGTGAGAAGAGAGATAATGACCCCCGAGTCCTGCTTCCAGTAGGCCCCGGGTTGGCGACTAGCACTGAGGGTATAATACACACACAAAATGGGAGGCATTACCCTCTATGAGAACACATTAGAAGAGAGAGATAGAATAGACTCCAACCAACTTCATCTCATAACTGAAATATAAACAAAATCCAAGTACATATATGAAATTTCATGAAAATGTACTAAAACTGAAAGGGGAAACTAAAAGTACCCAAAAGAAAGTAAAACGACAGCAACCACAAGCCCAAACAGCTCCTCCTCCAACCGCAAGCTAGTAGTAACCCGCTTGATCTCCAACCTGCTACAAGTGACCTGAAAAAGAAATCGTTTATATGTACATAGGGTGAGTATAATAGTATACTCAGTAGGATCCTCCCCAAGCCTCTCGTGCAAAAGTAAAGAAAGCATGCTAAACCCAGTTAACAACAAGTGAAATTAACTCGTCACATAAATAGGTATACTATGTTCCCAACCCCACCATGGATACTCTCACCAAGTAACACATACAAGAATATAGAATATAGTAAAGAATATCAAGGGTACCCCGCTACTACTTCCCCACTGGTTTTCCTCTTTTACCCAACGACAAAAGTCTTCTGCATCTCTCTCCAAAGGCTTTCCTGCAGACACCAGGGCTAAGCTCCACAATCTGCACCTCGTGCACCACATAGGCTTTCCCGCAGATACCTGGGCAAAGCACCAAACCGTCCTCACAACCAAAAGTAACCAGGTAGTTTCCGGGAGCCACCAAAGCCGACATAACGTGTATCATACGTCGGGTATAATACCTCAATCCATTACAACCCATACACCGAGTAAGGATCCTCAATCCATCATATCCTATACACATTACACATATAGTAGTCCATAGGATACTATATCCAGAATATATGTGTGTGAATAACCACAAGCCATTACAGCCCTCTACACACATATATGGGGTATCTAACCGTTGTGCCTCATGGCACAAGTATATACAAAGAGAAGAGAGCGGGGCCAAAGGGGGTAGTCTGCCATTCAACCTCCCATCAGAATGTTGGGGAAAACACCCCCCCAGGGATCAGAATCCCCGGGGTGTCAGTTACCCTTACCGACAGGGTGGAGTAGCGTATAGAAACACAAAAAGTACAGAATATATATGTAACTCACATCCACACTATGGGCATTACCTAGTCTTAGATACAACTGCAGCTAACGTCTCTCAGACTCCAGGTTGCTAATTCAAAGACTAGGTATCCTATAAGCACACAAACATTTGATGTGATTTATTAGATTACTCCATTCTCATTTTATCAGTTCCACAGTACGTTAATTAATTTTTAAAAATTAATTAAGAATGAACCATTCCACATTAAACTGAATTGACATCACATTCAAAATCAACAGCTCCTTTTAAGATTCACATCACCTTTAAATTCCAGTATCTCCATCCCCGTGGATATTCACCATTTAGTCAAACATTCATTACAGAATTACTTTTCCATATTCCCAGGCATTCTAGAAAAGCATCCTATGCTTCTGAACACAAAGGAGGCTCAACACGGTGAGTATATATACTAGTCGTTGAGTCTTTGATGCCTATAGAAAGAGAATAGACCCATTTTCCCTCGAGAGGCTAAACACGGAAAGCACGTGGCATACCCCACGCGTCTTCGCCTCCTTCGGAAGAAGGGTAGCAAGACCAGCTACCTTGAGTAGTGGGGAAAAGCAATGCAGATTAATATTCAATGAAAATCACAAGCATCCCGCAACCACATCCATCCCATTCCATCAACTCTGGTTTCCTCCCCGACACCCACACGCATAACTGATGCATATCGCCACTCTAGGTGTCATCCACTACCATAACCACAAGGCCTCCAAGCCTCCACATATCACAACAGCCATCCAGGCTCACATCACAGAACAAGCAGTAGAAAAACAACAATCACAACCATGGGCTCCTGACCCTTTATCGAACAAGAGGGTAACTCATAACCCCTTTATAAATTCCCACATAATCTGTTATTTAATCCATTTGAATTGGAAGATTTGTTATTCGTAGGTTCCAATCACGGATACCTAATCAGCAAGCTATCACAATTAAATAACCATTCTTCCTTCCCTAATTTGATTATCCTCAAATTAGAAAAACTACAACAACGGAAATAACCAGATTAATTTACATGCCTCTTTATCTTTAGCCAATTAATTAAAAATTAATTCCGGCTTTACGTTCATTATCAATTTCTATCATGAACAACAAATCAAAGAAAACATAGATATCACTGTATCTAGGAAAAACATGAGGCAAACCATTATCACGGTATAAAGCAACAAAATGTGATCAACCAATTCTTTTAATATGGTTCAAGTATTTAATTAGGTCAATTTCATTGTGATCCAAAGGGATAAATCATGATAACTCTACGATTGCACATATATAATTAGAGAAGCCATGTATCCCCTACCTCAAACAGTTCCTCACGTTCTTTATCCACACAACAGGTCACGATCCTCCCCTCGCGGCAACTGTATCCACCAGAGGATGCTGCGGTACGACAGTACCAACCAACCCCAAGAAAACCCATTAGAATTTTGGAAATTACATTGTATAAATATGGAATGGAGGATAGGAGATGATGAACCCCAAAAGTAGGACGATACAACAAACCTTATATCAAAGATTGATCGACATGGCTCGGTTGCACCCAAAATAGAGAAGAACCAAAGCTAGGTGTAAATATTGATTGTGAAACTCCTACGGAAAGGATTGAAAGGTTCTAGTGCCTCGTAGTTGATAACAAAGGGAAAGAACAAGGGAGAATGATATCTCATTCCTTTTTGAGATTTAATGGGGAGACAGTTTAAGATCCGGTTAATTATCCATTAAAAACGGATCACATTAACCCACACGGTTTGACTAAGTAAAACATCCTAGTCATAGGAATAATTAATATAGGATTTATGGCATTTTAAAAAGCCTTAAGAGCCCTTAAAATAAGGCTTTAAATGTATTTTACATCAATGGAAACGTCAAAAGGGGCAAAACTGGAGGAATCTGGATACATTGTTCACCCACGGTTACTGTACATGAAACCGATCTGTGAAACCGATCTGTGAAACCGATCTGGGAAACCGATATGTGAAACAGATCTCTCAGACCGATCGGTGAGACCGATCTGTCAGACCGATCTGTGAGACCGACCTGTGAGACCGATCTGTGAGACCAATCTGTGACACAAATCTGTGAAACCGATCTGTGAAACCGATCTATGAAACCGATCTGTGAAACCGATCTGTGAAACCGATCTGTGAAACCGATCTGTCAGACCGATCTGTGAAACCGATCTGTGATACCGATCTGTGAAACCGATCTGTCAGACCGATCTGTGATACTGATCTAAGAAATCGAACTGTCAGACCGATCTGTCAGACCGATCTGTCAGACCGATCTGTCAGACCGATCTGTGAAACTGATCTGTCTGACCGATCTGTCAGACCGATCGGTGAGACCGTTCTGTGAGACCGATCTGTCAGACCGATCGGTGAGACCGATCTGTCAGACCGATCTGTGAGACCGTTCTCTGAGACCGATCTGTGAGACCGATTAGTGAGACCGATCTGTCAGACCGATCGGTGAGACCGATCTGTTACTGTTCATAAAACTGGAAACACTGTTCATAGAACTGGAAAAATTGGCCATGTGTTGGGGATAAGTCCCCTTGACCTCCCAGAATACCTCCAACACCAACATTTCACAAAGTAATAGATCGGAGAGGTCTGGCCCATTACAATCTATTTTCCTATAATTTTTAAATAACACTATGTTGGATAACTTATACAACGTGATACTTGAAATATAAATGAACCTTGAAATCCTAATTTTTATATAATATAGTAATATCCTAGTAGTTTTACTAGAGGGTATAAGTTTGATTGAAATTATTACTAAAATATATATGTATAATTTTCTTACATATTGAAATTTTACTAAATAACTCCTTTTGTAATAATAACCCTATGTTTCTATAAATAAGTTATATGTTTTAAAAATACATTTTCATAAAAAAATGGTATTTAATGCTTCCATTGAGTGAATAATATAATTAATTTCCAGTAAATTTTTATAATTTATTTCATTAAATTTATATTAATTTTAAATTTATCATATCAAAATTATATTATGATAAGTTTTAGATAATTTTTTAAAATTACTAATTTTACAATCAATTGTCCAAAATATTGATTTTAAATGAATACTATGATTTATTTACAGTTCATTATAGAGTTATATTAAATTTTAGAAAACTTCTAATATTTAATTACTTAATGTTGAAAAAATATAATAAAAAATGTTTTAAACAAATCGTCATAATACTTGAAATTCATATAAAATTTATTTTTTAGAAATTCAATTTTTTTTAATTTTTGTGAGTTTAATTTTATATTACAGTCATCCAATTATATTTATTAAATTTAAAAAAAAATTTATTTCAAATCATCATTATTAAAAATATTTAATATTTTTAATATGTTTTCATCTATATGAAAATTAACCATAGAAAATTATTATCACCTTGGTAAAAGAAAAATGCATTGATTAAGGTTAAAATTTATTGATAAGGCATTAAATACATAAATTAATTTATTTAATATCATTGGATGAGTCTATTAGTTCAAATAAATTCAAATATTTTATATTATGACATTATTTGTCCATTTAGTATTGATTTTGACATTTATATAATTTTATGAAAAGTATACTGTCAAAAATGTCACTCTATTTCTTCTAAAATTTTCAATATTTTATAAACATTATGAAAAATGGATTGTTTTATTTTTAAAAATATTATTCAAAGAAATTGTTTTTTTATTATCTTGGTAATTAGTTTGTTCTTTTGTTATTAAGTAATATTATTAAATTATAACGTAATGTTAACACATTGCATGTGAAATTAGAAGAATAATAAAGTACCCATTTTTAAAAACAATATGATAAATAATATTTTGTTGGGTTATAGAATTTCATTGATTTAATATATCAAAATATCATATTATGGGATGTGTTAAATGTTTACGATAGAAATAAATTAAAATAATCTTGTCCTTAATGTCAATCTAAATGAATACCATAAAATGGAATAAATTATAATTTATATTAAATAATATTTTGTTTTATTATTTAAATATAAAACAATAAAGCATAAAATTATGAATAAAATGGTCTAAATGTTTTTCTAGTATCCATTAATTTTCAAATTTTAAACTTATTGGTAAAATTCAAACACTTTAGTGTTGAAAAAATCATTATGACATATATGGTTAAAATTTGTTAATGTATGAGTTACCTATATGATATCATATCAAATAATATATAATAATATTAAAATTTTATTGGATAATTATATTTACTGAAATCCACCATATATTCATGTCCTTTTCATAATTAAACAATTCACAAGTGTTACACACATATTACATCATAATATTTCTGAAATTTCATAAAATTATTCTATCCTCATGTATAAATGAAAACCGCTAATTTTTTGTTATGGTATTCTTAAATATCAATTCAAATAGTTCTCGAGGGGGGATCTAAATGAGGTCTTCCAAATAAGAGGTAATTGGTCTACCTAAAATATTTCTATTTTTTCTTCATAGATGACTGTAAAATATTATAATTGGTTTACTATATATTATAGATCATTATTATTAATAGGTTACAACACTTTTTCATCTACTTTTCCATCGAATGGTTTAAAAAAATGACATATATGATTGTACGTGGAGCACAACCTCCATAAAGTATTGTTTTTTATTTTACTTTATTTTGTCTCATGGATACTTATAATATTATATTTAATTAATAAAAATAATATTTATTAGTTAATTTTAATTTTTATGTTTAATATATAATATATTTTTTTACTTTTATATCAATTGTAAAATTACAATGTCTTTCATACTCAGGTGTAAATTACATTATCCATGATGCAATGTGATATTCTTCAACACTACATCACATGGACGGTATATATAATTATTTTTCATAATTTATTATCATATTTATGAGATAGTTTTATTTTTTTATCGATAATATTATAATTAACTTGTTTCTCCCCATGATATTTGAAAAATGAAAATGTTACGCATCTGTACATATGTACTACCATATCAATTACTGTAATGTAATTCTTTTTCCAAAGACATATTTAGTGGTTTTTTAAACATATAGTTAGTCTAAAAATTATTATTATTTAACTATTATTATTATTCATGTTTTGGATCATTGAACCTTTTTTCACAATCATAATATTGAAGCCATCTTGAAAAAATGAAACGAACATCCTCAAAACACCCAATGTGGGCATAACATACTATGTATTAAAAAATTTCAATGTAATAAAGTAATAACAGGTTTAATGATAAAGTAATAAATATTGATAATGTAAATAAATAATTAAATAATTTATATTACATTATTATTTTAGAGTTAATGTATAGACATGGACAATCTGGACTCACGATAATTTATTTCATCTCAATTTACCTACATTGAGCTGTTTTTTAATGTTATAAAAAATTATTCTGTGTGGATTTTATATTATCACATATCAATTTTATATAATGAATCCTCTATAAATAATTTTATTTCATGTGACATTTAAAATAACATAATTCAGATGGATATGACATTCAAATTATCTTGTTGTGAGGTTTTTCATAACTTAATTCACATTTATTTGGTTATACCTAAATGTAATTGTCATTGTTAGAGGAAGGTCATGTCTTAATTTCACTATAATTTTTTCAATTTTATATTTCTAGTATTATATGTGTATTTACATATGGTTAAAAATCAATTACTATTTTAATTTTCACATTAAATTTTATGATCTTTTACGAATTTTTATTTTCTCATTCACATTTTATTAATTCAAATTTTATTATTTCCACAATTTTTTTGAATAATTTATTCACTTCCTAATAATCTAATATTCAAATAGTAATTCATGTAATTCCTAAAATTTATATATGAATATCAACATTTCATTTTGAATGACTTAATTTTTATTTTTCCAAGGGAGTAATTGATTTTTGTTTAAATTAATTATGCTTAAAAATAGATTATATTCAATGTTATTTTAAGGAAATCATATGATCATATTTCAATAAAAAACATAAGATTTATTCTCTACTAATTATAAATTATTTTCCATTGTTAATTTCAAATTCCAATATTATTGATTTAGAAGACATTATAAAAAGCATGTTGATGTTATTAAAATGTTATGTAAGCATTTACACCCAGAAAATGTCACTTCAATAACCAGTTTTCAAACATTAATTTATAAATTTTATATTTTAATGATAATTTATGTCATTTTTTTATTTTTAAAAACATTTTTAATGAATATAAAATAACATTAAATAAAATTTCTTATCATTTTACACCATGGTCACTTTTTCCAATATAAAAAATATAGAAAATAATGATTATTAATAATGTTTATTGGATAAAAAGATTTTACAACCATCATGAAAATTATTTTCTTAGAATATTCCATTGTATTTGGTATTTTTTTGGAGAAATTTAATTTCCCCATATTTTTTGACCTTTTCATTTTTAAAAGTGATATTCAATGAAAAATTTTATTTTTCTATAGAATTTTTTTTATGATATTTTGATTTTTTTTATATTCATTAAAGACATAATTCATTGATGATACATATTCTACAATAGTGATATGTTCTTATTATATAATCCTTATTTTTTTTCTAGATTTGTTATTATTATTTCCAATAGATGTTCATAAAATCTGTTTACATTTCAATTGGATGATGAATCTATAATGAATCTCTTTTAACATTTGAATGTAATAATGTGATAGGAAAATGATTTATTTATTATATATTGTTTATGATGATTTATGAGCATAACATAGCTCATTATTTGGAGTGATAATGATATATGACAACAATGATTTGGATACATATGGTGCAGATGGCTAGATATAAGTAAATCAGAAGATATGAAATATGTTAAGTAATTAATAGGTTAATCATAAGGTATTTTTTATTAACCGGAAATGGATATTGTATCTCTATGGGATCTTGGAAGGGTTTTATGAAGATAAGGTAATGAGATCAAAATAGGTTTTATTTATTCTTTATTTGTGTTTTAATGTTTCGTTTGATCAATATTGACATTAAATGGACCATGATTTAGTATTTATATTGATCATCAATTTTTTGATGATTTATGAAATTTCACGTGTTTTTTATTTACATTTATATGGATTTGAATTATCTTATTATATTTTCATTAACCTTGATTATGGAATCATAAACATATTCTCAAAATAAACTAACTGATTACATTAAAATGGAAATGTTTAAATTTAACCATTCTGAGACATTGAAATTAACATTATTATTATTATTTTCTCATGGATGTGAAAAATGGGTTTAAGTATAATTTTCATAAGAATTATATAATATGTGAACAACATATTTTTAGTTGGTGTTTATATTTTAGAACTGGTTGTTTCTATATTTATGCTATTCTATAATTTTGATTCATAATTCTCAAAAAATTAACTTAAAATTTCATTCGGTGTGTAAGTGACTCAATATTTCATTTTGATTTTGTATATATTTTATGGTATAAATTGTGTAAAATTTAATTATATCTATGTAAAAATATAAAGATGATGTTATAGTAGAAGATCAGGTGGTGATATTCTAATCTATTTATACCACCACTCTAAAAAGCACTCGAAATGTAAGAATGTGAATCCCATGTTTAAAATCAAATAAGTATGGGTTTGGAAAGAATATAGACATTATAATTTGTATCAATGTAATGTTATATATAAAGATAGAGGATAATATGATACAAATGGGGAATTATTTACTATTTTAGATCTAGTAATATGTTAATACATTAACAGTTTATCTTAAATAAATATAATGTTACCCGCTTTCAGGTATTATGTGGTGGTTTTTATTACTATTACTATTATTTTGAAAGACCTTAATTTAATTTCAATCATATAGATTAATATGAATCTTAGTGAAAATTTTATTTGATAAATAACTATGTCATATTGAATTGAAATATGGTTAAATTTATTCATAATATTAACAATTATAATGATCATTGATGTGGATGAAATTATTTTTAATTGGCATAACAATGTAATTACAATTTTCTAATAATTTATTTTTTGTATATATTAACATATGATTGAGAATTTATTTAGTGATGTTTGGATTAATGTTTTTTTTAATAACATAACTAATATTGGAATATTTTATGATTATGTTAAATGAAAATACTTTCTCATTGGTGGTATTTTATTTGAGAAATAAGATTTTTTTAATCTTTTGGAATTATATTTTATTTTATTTTAAATTTTTGGGGATTTGGTTTTTTTATATACATGATTATCATGTTATGGTGATTCTATAATTTTTATAGTAATAATATTATTATATTACATTATGGTTGTCTAATTTTATTTGGATACTATTTTTATAATAATATTAAAATAGTAGGTTATAAAATATTTCTAATTACAATGTTTTGAATATATGTTTATCATATTTCTAGGAAATATATGTATATATATTTAATAAAGTATTAAAATTTTTACATTCTATTTTATTACTAATGAATTGTAATTAATGTATAATATCTTTATGTTGGATATTTCCCAACTAAGTTCTAACCATTTTTCATCTTTTTAATTTCTAGGGAATGATAGAATATATCGTTATCAATTTATGGTTTTTGTGATTTTCTAAAATAATATTTTAAACATTGAAATTTAATGAAACTCATCTTTAATATCAATTTCATAATAAATTAAATGAGATATAATTGAGAATTTATTTAAAAATGAATAAAGAGTTAAAGTGTACTTATAAAATATCTATAAATAATTATTTTTAATATTTATACAATCTAGATAGTATAAGAATCCAAAAAATTAATTGAAATGATCTTTAATTTAAAATATATCATATTATCTTTATATATTTTTAATTAATGGTCATATTTATCGATTAATTATTTATTTTATATTGATCATATAACTTCTTATGAGCATTATCTTTATAACTCTGTATTATTTCTTGATGGTTTATTTTTTTCCATAATGTGTATATTTTCATTTCCCTATAATAATAACCTTTTTCTAGAAAATTATTATCTGTTATTAAACGTTACCTTCAGAATCATAATTTTTATTTATAATAGAATTTTTTAATTTTTTATATTATAATATAGGTTTCATATAATTTTAATTTACATATTCTAAATAATTATATTCACGATTCTTATGTTTTATCTTCTACTGCATTAAATTTATTTAAAAAATTAAAATATTCTATTTTTATAATGAAAAATATAAATTTGCAACGAAAAAATTAATATAATGTTTTTAGAATGTCACACCTTGTAATTTTTAATATATATTTCTCTGTATTATATTTGATATCATCTGTTCTTTACAACACTGAACTAGAGGAATCATTGAATATTATTATTTATATACATATACTATGTTCTAACTATGGGTTTGGTAGGCCTGAATCTGAATTAGCATAGTACACTATATATATATATATTAATTAATATTCAGAATAATAATACATTTATTTAATAATAGTTAGTTTGAAAAGTTGATAAAATAATTCAAATGAAAATGAGGATACTTTACATAAAACATTTTTCAAGTTATTAATATATTTTTATTTCGATAAAATAAAAGAACCACTACTTAGAAATGATTTTAATGTAATGTTTAATATATATATATATATATATATTAATTAATTAACCCTTTATTTATTAGGGTTAATAGGATTGGAATGAGAATAATGCAATATTATGCTTAAAAGATAATTTTCTTAAAATTGGGTTCTTTTGAGTTTTTAATGAATATTATAATAATTAACAACCACATTTATATATCATATATAATAAATGGATATAATTTTATAATTTTTTATTTAATTATAATATTAGGATGAATTTTTAATGATTTTAAGAAAATATTAATAATAATATTAATTATTAAAAATTTTTTTTTTTAAGAAATTACATTTAATATTATAATTTGATGCAACCATTACATATTAAATTTGTAAAACATATCTTTTCGAAAATATATTATTTTTTATTTAAATATTTATTTTTAAAACATGATTTTTAATTTTTTTAAACATGAATGACATTTTTGAACATGTGTTATATTTTATTCCAATTAAATTATATTTAGTATTAATTAGATATTCTTGTATGGTTATAAGGTTAAATTTTCTTATATAATGATATATAATTATAATATATATATATATATATATATTTTAATTGTCGAAATAATTCAATAATTTATATCACCTTCACTAATTATTTCAGTAGGAAATTATTTTTATCCTTGGATGTAGTATTTCATTAAACACTATTTTTCATGCATTCAGATAAATTATACTAATCAAAATTTTTGGAAATATTTATTTATAATATGATTTATTAGATAATACAATTTAAAACATCATGTATAATTTTTTTATTAATCCCACATTTATTATTTGACATATAATTTTGTTATCAACATGAAAATTTTATTTTAACAATTATATTTATAATTAGTACATAGTTATTTAGAAAAATGGTAAGACATTAAATATATATAAAGCATCCCCAATTAGGGTTTTATGAGTTTATTTAGTCAATATATATTATAATAATAAAATATAGGCTTTCTTTTATGAATATGACCATGAATATGACCTTTTATTTATTAAAATATTTAATATTTCCAATTATTTCCCTCCACTCATTAAGAAAAGACCACCAATTATACTCCCTTCATTAAAACTCGTGATCCACTTATCATAACCAATACCAACAAAACTACATTCAAATCATTCCACCCCATGACGTACATTTTTTGGACTCATCAAAAGAAAACCCTAAAAATCTTGTTGTTATTTAAAGGATGGATTCCAAAGAATATGTATAACTCTTAACCATGTTCAGTAATATCATTTATTCTTCAACCTCTTTTAATTATATCGAATAATTTATGACATAAAAAAATAAATTTATTTCGTATATATAAATATTATATATATATATATATATATATATATGTATATAATATTATCTTGGTTTTAAAACCTGGAATTATCATATTTTCCCTTTTAGGGGAATTGAAAATATATCGCTTTCTTACATGTGGACAACCACATCAACGATGTGATATATTTTTTTCTTCATCAGCTACTCAGAAAGAAATATGATATTATGGATATAATAATTATATATGATATTCATTAATTTTTTAGCATTCTATACGTATAATATGCATGTTACCTTTATTCCAATCCACAGTTCAATAAATTAATATGTATAATGTTAGTATGTCTACAATACCACCTCCACAAAGAAATGTGATTAATGTTTCACGTATACCACTCAAAGGTAATTATAAAAATGTATTGATGTTTTATATATTGATATTAATTCATGATGTATATTAATGATATGATCTTATCATTACCCCTTTTATTATGGAAATCCTGCAATTTATTATTGGATATTAACAAAAGGCCTCAAAACAATACTATATGATCATAAATTATTTCATAACTACAAATAAATTGCTAAAGGTAAAAAAAAAATATTGATACGGGAAATAATAAAAATTCTCATTAATAATTAAAATAATTAATATATATTCATTATTTTGGAGTTAAGGAATAAATAAGTAAATTCGGATGATAAGTTAATGGATTTATCTACTCAATTACCCGTTGTTGAGTATAATTTAATTTTCCCCATATTTTTTTTATAGTTCATGAATATCAAGATGGATAAATTATAAAAAAAATTATACTAAAATTAATATGGTTTTCGAACCCATTTCATGATTTCTTCATCTATATCTATATATTTCATATTTTGTGAAAGTACCATTTGGTTTTTCAATTAATATGTTTATGTTTTTCATCCAAATATTTTTTCATCTCATTTTGTGATCATAACGATGTATTATTAATGTTTTTTAATTTATAATATAATTTTATATTTGATATTTATATAATATTTATTTCATTTTATGTAGTTCTCAATTGTTTATTTGTAACATTTATTATTCGGGTCATTATTGAATATTTTTTTTAAAAAAGTGTAAAAGAATGTTTTTAAACATATATGAAATTACTTGATATTTATTCATTAAAATGGTATTAATTTCATGATAATTAAAATATAATAATTTATGGTTTTGAAAATGATTTTAATTCTTAATTTTTTTTATTTTTCATTTTAGTGAGTTTTCATAATAGGTGGGTTATAGAATGAATTATTATAGAAAATTTTTATATTTTTTCTCAGGGTATTAAATTAATTATTCAATGATATTATAATGAAAAAATAAGAATATTAAAAAATTATTATTCATTATATGTTAAATGATTATTTATTTTGGTGAATTTTTAGACCAATACAGGTCGTGATGAAAGGTGGTCTAAATATATCTCACCAAAGCATTAGAAAATGATATAGTATTTTTTTAAAAAAACATGATATAGAAACTAGGATTGTTTATTCAATAAAATTAACTATGCCTATGTTATTTTAGATATTTTATACAACTATGCGAACATGAGTTAAAAATATAATTCACTAACATTTTAATTTTATGAATGTTATTGGTTTTTGTTGAAATATTTTTAATACATTATATGAGGAAAATTTATTAATTATTTAAGGTGAATGATATGTTTTTCAAAGAGACAATTTCATGTGTCCCCATATTTATATATAAAAAAATGGTTTTTTGTTATATTTACTGTAATTTCAAATTTTTTGATTTATAGAGTCATTTATTTTACGTTATGAAACCATATAATCATGAGGTATATGTTTTATTAGAAAAATGGAAACTAATTTCATGGGATCTCATGGCCTTAACTAGATATATGAGATCAAATTATTCTTATATCCCTTAAAATGATATTTCCATCTTCCTATAGATTTACATATTCATATTAGGATCCCCAAATGTTTTAAAACTATGTAATGTTTAATATTTAAACTATAGAGGATCTTTGTACATATAATGAAGTGTTTTAAATGAAATTGGATAATAAATTGAATAATATAATTTTGTGAATAAATAGTTATTTTGTTTTATTAATATATATTTCATTTAATTTTTATATTAAGTCTCTAAAACAATAAACCTAAATGATCATATCAACATTAGAATGTTTAACCATTTTAATAAATGGATTAAATATTGGGGTTTTAAGGATTTGGCCAAATTTTTATATAATGATAAAGGTAAATATTCTTTATATGATGATATTTTATTATATTTATGTACAATTAGTGGTTAATATTTTTATTGTTGATTATAATATTAAAGGCATATATTTCATTTGAGATGATATATTATTGGGGTTTAATTATATTATTATTATTTTGAGAGAAAATAATCCTAATACAACACATGTGTTTAGTGAATATTTAAATGAAATGTTTTTTATTGAATAAATATTTTATGTTTGGTGGAAATTTTGATAAAGGTATTCATATACATTATAATTTAGATTATCCTAAATTTTGAGTAAATTAAGGTTAATTTGAATAAACGAGTTATTACATTTCTGTAATACGGTATTTATAATATCGATAAATGGAGAATTTAAATATAATTTTGTGATTATGCCTTTAAATTTATTTTCTACGAATATCCCTAATTGGGGAACATTATTTGATTAAGGTTAATGGAAATAATTAGTTATTATAAAATATTAATTATTTTTACTGATAATGGATGAATTATATTTTGGATGCATATATTTCTATTTCAAAGAATATTGTAAATTGGGTTATTTATATATAATGATAGCATATTATAGAGAATATATAATTAAAGTATGAAAATTTTTTGGTATATAAAATTATAATTTTTTTTAAATTAATGTAATGTTAATCTTGGATGATTTTTTTAAAAAATATTTTAGATCATGGTTTTTTAATTTGGTTACAAACATTTCATGGGGATTTATTTTTAGTTATTTATATAAATTATAATGCCTAAATTTTGGATTTATTTATGAAACTTTATAGATTCAGGTAGTATTTTATTATAATCAAAATGTATATACATTATTTTATAAATCATGGAATTTGTTAATGTATAAAGGCAAATGGAAATAGTTGTTATCATTTAATGGATATTTGGTCCTATTAAAATATAATTAAAGTTATTTAGGCATGAAAAAAATCATTCTCCATATACATTTACAAGAGTAAGATATGAAACGGAATTTTATATTTATAAAATCTCATATAATTGATTTAATTGAAAATAGAAAATGGAATGACAAATATTAATTATATTTTCTCATATTCTCTATATTTATTGTATATAAATCCCTAAATACTATGGAAGTTATTTTAATATAAGAATTATATCCCCAATCTATAATATATGATTAGTTAATTATATTCATTAATATTGACTAGTTTATAGTTTTTTATTATAAAATTTCCACTAATCATGTTACCTAGTAAAATTGAATATTCCTTGTATCATAATTTTTTTCCAATATGTCTGAATTTTTATTTCATAATAATTGTCTTCTAATGTATGAAATAGATTATGTATTATTCCATGTTACATTCATATTCATCTTTTGATATATTAAAATGTATGTTTTATTATCACCTATTAAGATTTGTTTTTATAAAAGTGTTTTTTTAATATTATAATTTATTTTACCTTCATGATTATATGATTTATCTTCCAATAGTGAGATTTTGTTTTTGAAAAATATTTGAAAACCATTTAATGGGTATCACGAAAAAATTATAGGGATGTAATTAATTATTTTTATATAATATAAATCCTATAATTGTTGAATTTACATTTTAATGTATATATTTTATAGAGAATTTTCTATAACTGTCCAAGATCAAATTAACTATGTTATACTATTATTTAAATATAACCATTATAACCAAGATGTTTGTTTGTATTTTCTGTGTGTGAATAGGAATAAACATATGAACATATATATGTAGACTTATTTTCTATAAAAAATAACAATACATAATACATTCGATATTAATTGTTTGTAAATAATGCTAATATCATTTTGAGTAATGAAATAGTTTTCATAAATCTGTGTTTACAGAAAAAATTTGTTTTTAATTGAATATATTAAATTAATAACTATTTATAAATAATAATAATGCAATAATTATATTATTAATGTATATTTTAATAAACTATTATAATTTAATTTTTGGACATTAGTACTGGAATTAAAATATGTATATTTAGTTATTTGATAATATTTTTACGAACGAATAACTTACAGTATTTTTTTTATGAATTTGATATTAGATTTACTTAATAATAATAAAAATAATTTTAAAAAATTGATATCATTTTTGAAAATAAAATTTTATAATAGGATAATGATGATTAATTGTGATTTTTTTGAAATGATTTATGTTTATTTTTATAGTTATAAATCATCTTTCTCAAATATATATATATTTTTTAAATAATTAAGATGTAAATTTTGCTTAACAACTTTTGAAACCGTTATCTCAATTTAATATTTCTTAATAGAGTTGACCAGTGTATTAAGAAAATTTAATTTTAAAAAGACGCATATACTTTGGAATCTTTTTTTAATAATATAGACACTATTATTTACATTACCTACATTAAGTAAATACTTTTTCGAAATCTAAAAAAATTTATTTTACTAATATTATAAATGTTGATTGTGTTTAATTAAATTTAAAACATATAATATTGATCATTGAAGAACAATGAAATTAAAATATTAAGTTTTTATAGATATAACATAGTTATTAAATAACCGTATAATAAAATGATTGAAAATAATATTTTAAATAAATATTTGGCTTAATTAAACAAAATTATTGATAAATTTTTACAAAATAAGAACTCAATTATTCGTAATGTATTTTTATTCCCCAAAAATATTTTTTCCTCAAATCTTATTATAATATATTTTATTAATAGGTATGATATTTAATTATTTAAAATTATTTAAATATTATTAAATAAAAATTATATACTTTCATAATAGAGCATGTCATAATTATCTTTGAATTATATTTTTGGAATTTTAAAAAATGATTGATTTTATGAATAATTTTTAAAAAATATGATTTTTAAAGGAACCAATGTTATACATCAATGTATAAAAATGCATATTTCAACCTAAAAATGGATTTCGATGGAAAATCTCTTTTCATCACGTTTCTCCACAAAAATATGAAATAATATTTTTTAAATTTTATATATTTTTTGAAATAAAATTATTTTAATATTTGGAATCTAAAAAATTAATATTAACTAATATTTTAGAGTTTTTTCTCAGAATTAATAGTAACGTTAGTAAATATTTCTTTACATGATAATGGAAATTTGTTTTAGATATCATTAAAATTTATGTGAGATGGTTTTAAATTCAAATATAAACATGGATAAATTTTATTTTATTATTTATATTTTCATTCATCAACCAATATTATATAATAAAAAATTTTCATCCATTTATATTTTATTTTTAACATTATAATATTTTATTTAATTGATTTATAAATATTTATTTGAATGTTGAATTATTTTTTCATCATTGGGATTTATTATAAATCTTGAGTGGTGAAATAATAAACATAAATTATTAAAAAATGCTTATAGAGTACTTTTGTATGAATGAGAAGAGTTAATTAATTGATTTTAACAATATAAATGTATTATTTCATAAATAAAATAAAATTTATGAAGAATTTTATTGATCTTTATAAAATATTATATTGGATTTTTATGGTTTATATGCTAAATCACAATCTATTTTATATTCTTTCACATAATACTAAAAAGAAATATCAAAATGACATGAATCATTATATTTGTAAAATAATATGTTATTAATTTAATTTAAATGAAAAAAATTATTAAAATCCGACAATTAATATATGAAATGATCTAATATTTTTTAATATTGATATTTAATATAATATTTCCACCACAATAGGGATATTATAACCCTGTAATAATTAAATAATGAATACCATGGTAAATGTCAACATTTTTAAACTAATAGGTTAATAAAAAAAAGGATTATAATTTTATCTAAACCCATATTAATTATATTGAATGAAGATATTTAGACAATATAATCATTTTATTATAATGATATTTATTTATGAAATATTTCACATAATCTAGACACATTATATTTTGTAATATTTCTTGTTTATTTGAAAATGATCATCCCTTTAATTAAAAATGGACATCCCTCTCTTCACATTTTTACAAAAATATTGAGACATAATCTTTAAGAATGTCTTGTTCAATTCCATGATAAAATTTCCTATACAAGATTTATAATCAATTTTATTCTTAAAAAACATCAAATCGACTATAATAAGGTATGAAAAGTAGGTCTACCAATGAAGTGGCAATCATCCAACCCGGCCTCATTCAAATTATTTCTCCTTCTACCAAAATGAAATATTTTTAAACACTTATTATATATTAAAATTAGTATATATTTTATTCATATGAGTGTGTATCGCTATTATAAAACACTTCTTCACCTCAAATTAAATGTTATGTGGATAAAAGTTTTTGTTTGTGTTTATGTGTGTACTATTACATCCCCAAATAAAAGTGTTTAATTATTCTACACTGAATAATATGGATTTTTATAAAGATGGATTTAAAATATATAATATAAATTCATGAAATAATAATAATTCATTTACAAAAATATATCATGTATTTTCTTATTATTATATCCATTGGAAAATGATAACATCATACTTGAATATGTTTGGATTACCACTTACGAGAAGATCTTTATATAATTTTTCTTCATAGAACTAAATTGATGTTATATATAAGCAAATTAACATATATAATATTATTTTCATGACATAATAATAAGGGTAGATGTGGGGAACTAATTTGTTGGACCCAACCTAGAGACTTGAGATCTCATTAAAAGGAACCAAAAAACATGAATCCATGAAGTTGAATAAAAATTTTAGTAACAAAATCCCAAAAAAATGAATGGAAGAATTAATTAAAAACACACTATAAAAATAAAAAATTGATGAAAACCTTTTTGGGTTCCACAAATAATTCAAAATCACTAGATTTTCATCGAGTTAAACCAATTTTTTGTGTATTAATTATT
The DNA here is from genome assembly GCA_963277665.1 of Viscum album. NCBI lineage: Eukaryota > Viridiplantae > Streptophyta > Magnoliopsida > Santalales > Viscaceae > Viscum > Viscum album. The sequence continues at coordinate 2,132,391,618 of OY728147.1, read as the reverse complement.
GTTCTATAAAAAATACAAATTGTCTTAGTGATTAAGGCCCTTGAAGGTGTAAAAAAAATATCATATCCATTGATTATAAACAAATAATATAAAGAAACAGAAAAAGTAACATTAATAATAAATCAAGGGGTTAGGTTGGTGAGATATATAATCTCTCTATATATAAACCATATATTGATATGTATATGTAAACAGGGTGGGGTTTTCAAGACTGAGAATGAACCCTAGAATGAGGATAATCAAGAGAATTGATGAGTATGAATCCCTTCATCGAACTTGTTTCGGGAAATCATATTCTTAAATTTTCTTGAATGATATCTATTTTATTCTCCAATGTTTATTAATGTGGTTTATTTGATTAATTCTAATTTTCTCAAATATTTATTAAATAAATATCAAGAAAATTTTATGTAAGTGATACAGATCGTTTTTTATGTTTTGGATGGGAAATATTTCTTTTCTATATCCATGTTTTCCAAAATAAATCCATAACATTCAATAATTAAACATAAATTACATCTTAATGTTTTTTAAAATATTCTTTTAACTTATTTCAAATTGTTATAAATGGAAAAATTTCAATGTTTTTGAAAATTATCTCCTTTAACTCTCATTGAATTTTTTTACAATAATGTGTATTTTAATAATTTAAGAAATTAATAAATATTCCTGGAATCATTGAATTTATTTTATTTTTGTTTTTATTTATAAAATTATAATACAATTTTCATAGAAATATATTTTCAAAATATATATATATTTTTTACTAAATAAATTTAAATTCAGTTTTATATTGAACAGTGATTATTTCACAAGAATGTTTTTAATTTTCATTAATGATGATAATGTTTTTCCAATACATCACACATAGATATTAATTACTATTTATTAAGGATATATTTTAATGATACACTCCAATTATATATCATGATAGGTAATAATTCTTTCAATGATTTATAGGGAACATATTTCATTCCCATGAGAAAATCATTATATGAAATAATGATGATAATTTTTATAATTATGAATAAAAAAATTTAATGTGTCATACATAAATTAGTATTATTCAAAATTATTAGATTTTTATGTGATCCTAACATTTCTCATTATAATGGATAGGGATGATATTGTTCTCCAATGAATTGTGTAAGTGTAATTAGAGTTAGTTTGTTAATAGGATACTCTAATGTGATTATTGGTATTAGCTAGTTATGGTAATCCCATATATATGCATTATTGTATGGGTTATATGGGGACAATATTTTATACTTATCAATATCTTTTCCTTATTCATGTTATTAGTTTTTAATGGATCATTTGATGAATACTGACATCAAAAGGAACATTATTATTGATTTATATGCCTCTATCCATGAACAATATTTATTCTAAATATCATGTAATATGATCAACATAATGTTGTGTATAAATTATCAAATTTAATGTTCATGCATTATGATTATAAAATCATATCATAACACTAATATTAGGATTATAGATTAATTTCAATTGTCACGACATATTTCTAACATTACTAAATTCTTTATACCACCCTTGTGATGTTAAACATTAGAAATGATGTGAATAATAGTTTTATGTATGTTATAAGTAATGTGTTTACCTGATTTATAGAACTTAAATAGATGTTAAATAAATTTTTATAAATTGGTTTTTTACGTATCTGTGTTGTTATGTAATTGTATTTTCAAATTCCCTAAAATTTAAAACATAAAAGGTACATGGGTATGTAAGTAATATAATATTATCATTCAAATATGTATGATTCTTATGTTTAAAATTTGTTCATATTAATTTTTTTCAAATCCTTATTATAAAAATATAATTTTAGCATCAAATATGGTAGTGGAAGTATATAGTTGTTATAGTGGTAATTTGAGTAGTGTATAGAGATCACTGTATATCAGGATGCATTCTTGTATGGTTATAGTAAGAGTTATAGAAATCATCATGTGTTTACCAATTTATGTTTGATCATAAAATCATTGTCATAATAACCCATTATTATTTAATAACTGATTATATGTTTTGATTATTTATGATATCTTTGGAGACAATTTATTGGGATGTGGTATTTTTAACCCTTTTGTTTATAATGGAGTATTATTTTGGACAAATATTATTACATTTTTGGGTATGTATATTAATAGGAATGTGATAATCAAAGAGGGTATAAAATTCATTGAGATTGATATAGATTAAGTTTATTTTAGGTATAAGTTTTATTATTTATTGAATTATCTGTTTTGAAAAATATTTGACATTGATGAATTATGGATATATTGTGTTATTTATTTATATGAATAATTTAATAATCTGTATATTATTTTACAATCTAATAAAAGTTTTATTTATGTACAATACCTAAATACATGGGGAATATATTTATATCAATTTTTAATTATTTTTTATTGTAGTAGATTACTTAATACATTATGCGTGAATATTTCTTCATTTAGACAAAGGTGGAGGTTGTGCCTATCTTATCATAATTCAATAAAAAGAGAGTAACCAAAATAGAAAAGGAAACAAGGGAAAACCCAAGGTAGGAGACTATTAACCTATCTTTTTCGTCAATCTAGCACATAACTTTCTCTCTTCTTCTTCAATTGCTTGCAATTCGGCTCTTCAGTGACTCCAACACCAACCTCTTGATCTTCCTTGGCATGAATGAAGTGCTTGAAGTCTTTCTAAAAGTGTCTCAGCATTAGTGCTATCAGAATCAGAGATGTCATCTCGCTCTTTTCCTTTACCAAGATAAGCATATCCCTTAGTTACAGTAGCTAGGGCGAGGATCTCCTGAGTCTCTTCAGGGGATCCTTATGTGGAAACTTTCATCCTAGTGGAATTGTCAATATTTTGACGAACGAAATTATTGTGCTTACATGTAACAATCATAGTTGTAGACATTGCCTTATTATAAGAATCAATCAGAAATCCTTCATTATCCCCAACGTGTTTTGAAGAATCATGAGAATGATTAGAAATGACTGGAGAGTTATATTCTAAAATTTTCATACCCTTTTGTACACTCATAGCAACCATCCTATCATTAAGTTTATCATCAACTTCTTCCTGAATGTTATCTTTAGTCACTAGGTTAGATCTTTGAATTTATTGTAGATTTGTACATTCTCCTTGATTGATAGTGTCATCATTTTTCATGATCACCACTTCAGAAAAGATGGAATCCCAAGACTATGACTTATTTTCAGAAGTAGAGGCATATATATTAGTTGTGGTACCTGACCGATCACCCTTCTCATCTATGGAAGGATGGACAACATCATTAGGAATATCCCCCTGTGCTTTTTTCTAATCACCAGAAATGGAAGGTCCATCCTCACCATTGCAATCAGTCTTCCGAACCTGTGTACATTTATTCTTTTTAAAACAGTTTCTCATGTCATGTCCACGTGAAGAGCAATAGGTGAAAACTATTGAGCGCCTACATGTAGACATTTCATGACCTATAATGTTGCAGTATTTTCAGAATTTTGGTATTTTTTCATAAATGATATTCAACTCAATAATTTCATCATCAGTTGCAAGAATAACCATATCAACTAGGGTTGATCCCAATTCGACCTCAACAAAAAATAGGGCGTAGTTCCCGAATCGAGCCACTTCCATTTCTTTGTCAATTTTGATGGGAATTCCAATTGACATAGAAATGTCATATAAAATTTTGGGGTTCCAAAGATTCCAATTAAACCCATATATTCTTACCTAAGTTTGTGTGGTGGTGTTACCAACCTCAAAAGGATTGATTTTTTCCCATTCATGAAGGTGAACAATCCCAAGTTTGAGAGCAATGGAACCAAAACTACAAGCTCGAACTTTCATTTCTTCTATGGGGAAGAACATATGGAAATATCCCCGTCCAAGTGAGACACATTTCTAGGATGAAAATCTCCAAATCGAAAAAATACACTTCTTCAGTTCATCAATTATTAAGGGATGAGAGCCTTTGGGTAGAAATAATCAAGAAATAATCGAGAACTCACCAATATTAAGCCACTCATAAATAGCGTCAGGATCCGATTTGATGTGAGCAATGCTCCCCTTTCTTCGGATGGAAGAGTCAGGTACACCTTTGAAGGAAGCAAAGGGGCGATTCAGTATTTGATGGGATTTTTGTCATTTACATTCTCATTATCATTCAATTTATTTTTATCAATGATCTTATAAACCTCAATAATTTTTTGGATATTAATTTTATCATATATGTCCATATATTCACTTTTACTTTTTTAATCAATATTATAATCTTATATTGTCATATTCTAGATTACATTCATCTTTCTACATTCCTCCTTTCGAATGGATTTTTTGATAATAATTTTAGCAATATGGTGTATCAAAATTCCTATTCCCTAATGAAATACAACAGATTAAAAATCGTAATATAATATTTGGAGGAGACACTTTATTATGTTTGGTGATGATATAATACACCATTATTCTAAACGAACGATATGTTAGATAAATTATACAAAATCGAACACATAAGATAAATGAACAATGAAATCATAATTTTGAAGTGATATAGTAATAACATAGATATTATACAAGACGGTATAATTTGGATTAAAATTATTATTAGTTATTTATGTACAATGGCCTTAGTAAACACTATTTTATTGATTAAATCATTAGGAAATCATATCCGGGTTTTTCAGTAAATATGATTTATGTTTCAAAATTATGTTTTCTTACAAATTTGGATTTAATGATTCATTTGAGTGAATAATATATTCAATTTATAGAGTTTTTTTGAAATATATTTCATAAAATGTATATGATTTTTTAATTTATAATATCAAAATTATATGAGGATGATATTTTTATTAATTTTTAAAACTACTAATTTTACATTGAATATTTGAAAATATCAATTTTAACTGAAATATGTAATTTCATTATATGTAATTATAGAGTTATAATATATTTTTCATTACTTATAACAATTAATTAATTAATTTTTATTTAATATAACAAAAAAAGTAATATTTAAATCATCATTAAAATTGATTTATAGAAAAGTCATGTTAGTGTTAGGATGGTATAACACTAGGTATGATATACTCTATAATACCAAGCGTATGATCTAAATATGAATGAGATTATCAGATACAAGAGGGGGGTGAATTGTACCTTTTAAAAATTCACTAAGGGCGTTTTTAGGATGATTATGTTTACAAAAGTTAAACATGATAATTCATAGGACATCTATTAGTTCTAAAGACTTTCTTGATTCTAGAAAAGTGTTTTTGGAAATGAAACATAACAAATGTTACAATGTTTAAGATTCAACCTTAATGCATATACAATCTAACTAAATCAGATTACATGTAAGGATGTATAAGAAAGTTAAACCATCCATAACAATATAAAATGTAGCGGAAAATAACTTGTAACAAAAAAAGTAACAAACAATAACTCTTTTAACCCAATGAGAAGGGTATCCAAAAACCATGGATAAAGGTCCCATGAGTTATACTTTCAATAATGTCTGTATTACCCACACTAGGGTAGGCCCTCAATACGATGATTGGAGTCTGTCTTGCTATCCCCAAAAGCCCTAAAAAATCAGTTATTCGGCACCTCTGTCTTCCTTAGCAAGCATGCCCTAAACATCATGGTGTTGGAACCTATGTATTCCTATCCACAAAAGCCCTCGATTGTACAAAAAAACAATCATATTCGCCCGAAGAAAATCTTCACATGGAAAATAATGAATAGTTGTTCGAACATTCATTACAAATATTGAGAGTTGATAAGAGCCTCTCTCACTAAAAATAACTTTAGGAAGTTCTGATCATCAAAATTCCAAATGTTGTAGCTTCCTTTCAAATGAACTCATATTTATAGGTGAATCTCCAACGGTCGGCTCCCTCCTCCAATGGTCATATTTCTCAATGAATTTTAGAGGGACCTATACGTGTTTCACTCAACCAATGGTTATTCAATAACTGAAATCATGACATCGTTTTGTAATTATACAAGTGTAAGCATAAGTAAAACTGATGTTCGGAATGTAAGAAAATAAAAAATAATTCGGAGACCATAAAATTAAGAAAATTTGGATTCTATTTTGTACGAATTAGGAACCTGAATTATGTAGAAATCCAGAATCTAAATTTCAAGGAAATTTAAACTCTAATTTCACTAGAATTCAGAACCTGAACATAAAGAGTTCAGATTCAATCTCATAGAAGATCGTAATCAAACTCATAGAAGTTCGGTGTCATAATCATATAAGTTCAGAGTTGAACTCATAGAAGTTCGGAGTCGAACTAGTAGGAGTTCTAAGTCAAAATCATAGAAGTTCAGAGTCGAACTCATAGTAGTTCGATGTCAAACTCATAGAAGTTCGGAGTTGAACTCAAAGATGAATGGAGTAAATCTCATAGATGTTCGGAGTAGAACTCATAGAAGATCGTAGTCTAGAATTTGGAGTGGAACTTCATGAGAGTTCGTATATAGAATTCGGAGTGGAACTTCATTAGAGTTAATATCGAGAATTTGGAGTGGAACATCATGATAGTTTGTATGTAGAATTCCGATTAGAACTACATGAGAGTTCGTATCCATAATTTGGAGTCAACAACATGAGAGTTCATATCTAGAAATAGGAGTGGAACTTCATGAGAGTTTGTACACAGAATTCGGGTCCTAAAACAGAATTATTCATATATTATTATTATATGATTCGGAGGTTTTAGAAATGAATCAGATTTTTATACATAATAAAAAATATTGATATGAACAAATAAATCATGATAGGGGTAAATTCCATTGGGAAGGAAATTTTCCATATGAATGTAAAATATATATTTTCTTAATTATATGATGTTTGTGATTTTAAAAACAAGAAAGAATGGAAAATTCATAAGGAATACCTTATTGACAAAAAAATATCCACCTTTTTGGAAAGCAAAAAACCCATTCGAAAAATAATATAAGGTATTTGAAAAATTTCTTTTGACATTGAAATTAAAAATTATCTCCCGTTGTTCATAGATGTTGGTGAATACAACTAACTACCCCTTAGGCATAGGAACTCTATGGATTGTATTACAAACATCCAGAGTGGAGTTTTCATTTTCATGAGAATTAAAAACCTCATAATGAGAAACTCTGCCTTACATAAGGATTATTCTTAACATTGAATTTTTTCTTCTCTCATTTATATTTTTCCTTCTCCCCCTTTTGAGTAGTTCTTTTCCCTATCCCCCTTTGTGATTTTCCAATTGAATTGAAGGGAATGGGAAAGAAATAAAGTACATGAAACAATAGAACATAATAATACAAGATACAAACAACCATATATTTCATTATAATTGAATGCATTTTTACAAGGAAAGACATTACAGCCAAAATCGGATTGATCTATTTTTCATTATTTTTATTGCGGATTAACATATTCAATAGGATTTTCAGCTTATTTAAGTCTTTCTGTTCCTCCTAAACATGTTTTTATAAGGCTTTAATTCTTTCATCATGAGCATTTAAAGCCTCGGACAGTGCCTTAAGAAATTCAGCCGCTTCACAAGCTCCTCTTCGATCTCAATCTAGAGATCTCTTTCCCATTTCCAGTTTTGAGAAATCGAGTTAAGCTTCCAATTTAGATCCCTCACCTTCTAATTCCAAGAATTTTTCTCAAGTGTCAGCTTATCCAGAAGATTATTCATTTTGGTATCCTTGGTGTAAAAAGCCTCTTTATTATCATTCTGAAATTAAGCATGCTCTAAAAAGTCCTCATCAATTTTCTTTGTCCATAAAGACATTTTTCTGCAAGATTTTCTATGAACATCATAATTGATTAGAAAATTAATATGCTCAACATCAATCTTCACACACTTATCCATCACCATGTATATAGATTCTGATTTCTGATTTAGACTGTGTTGAAGCATCTGGAATCTGGATTCTATGGTGGGAATGATCGTAATTGTATCCACCAACTTTTTCAAGGATTCAACAACAAAATCAGGTCCAAGTGCTGATGATTCCAAATCAGACACCTTTCTCGGGGATTGTTCTTCTTCATTTTTTACCAAAATTCTTCATGAAGATCCACCAAGATCCCTATTAATTATGATGACTTTTTTTGGGTGTCCATAGGCACTTGCTTACCATTATCAACATTTGAAATGGGTTCTTTATCAGAAGATTCATCCTCACTTTCAGATAGTTGAACTATATTTTCTTCAACGGGTTTCTCCATTTATGCTCCTTTTCAAGAAAGTGGTTCTCATAGATTTCTTCCTCAGATAATTAATTCTCTTTACCTTATTCTTTTTCATCATCTTACTTACCTTCTTGCTCACCTCCCTTTCCCGGAGTGAGAAGATTTGAGGACTCTGCCTCAGATGATCAGAGTGGTAGATTTTCTGATGGGTTTTTCTTCTCATGATATTTATCAAATTTTTTAATCATGTCATCTAGATCAGTAATGTCTTCTTCCACATCTTCTTCTTCTTCTACTTACTCCTCTTCTTCTACTCATTCAAAAACTTATTTCTCTTTAGGTTTTTCTAGAGTGAAGTAGTAATTTCCAGGGGTCTATGGTAATGGTTGAACAACAAATGTTTCCGGTACGAGATTCTTCTCAGAATCTACTTTTGTGTCTCTCAAAATAGATTCTACAACATCAGCTTCAAACATATTCTTCTTCATATTATTTTATTTTTCTACCATTCATGGTATTCATCAGTCTTCTCCCTTAAGGATTTTGTTTTTGTAGGGTCCAATCCAAACTGAGGTTCTCCTTCATTCCTTTTTTCTTTAATTTACCTCCATTTAGAAACCACCTCATCTACATATTCATTCTGTTTCATCGTCTTGGGAGGAGAAAATTGAGTTTCCATAGATTTACGGTTCTTGTCTTCATCCACTACTTCTTTCACCTTCCTCTTCTTCCCTGCCTTCTTAGATGTTTCTGCTATCTCCACATTTTCTGGAACGGCTTCTACCTCCTCCTATGGTAGATCATAAAACTCAACTAACTGTCTTGAAAACCCAACATTCATCCTCATTATGGTGACATCACTAATCAAAACTACCTTAAATTTACACACATTGTAAGTGCATCCAACCTTGAATGAATCAAGACACCAAATAATAATCTTGGGGAGAATGCCAAGATACATAATAATTTGAGCTTTCAAAGACCCATTCTTGATGTTTTGAACTGTAATAAGAATATACCTCATCAGATTGATCTTTCACAGATTTACCAAGAAATCCAAGATGTAAATATCACTTTTATTTATGTTATCCTTATCACCTCTTCTCGGAATGAAAAACCCTGGAACCCTCAACTAAAAAATCGATTTGTTATTGGAGAGATGGGAAATCTTTTCTATTTTTTCATCTTTGAGTCCAAGTAATTCCATTGCTTTCACTTTTATGAAACTTCCTTGCACATCCAGTAACTTATGAGATCAATATTTAGCTTCACCATCATATGATATGACCACCAAGATTGCTGCCTTAGTGTATAAAAGCTTGTTAGTATTTCTATAGCTCTAAAATGAGAATTTTTCACTGCCATCTTCTTCACAAAAGAAAACAGACTCCTAAAATTCTACAAGAAAATATGTATAAATAGCATCCTGATCCATTGTCTTTGATATACAAAAATAATCCCACCTATTTATCTTGTTATTCTTAGAAATAAGAAAATCATACGTACTAAAAATGTTTAGATGTACCAACCTTTCCATGTCGACTAACCAACTTGAGATTGGTTTGATGGTATAAATTTTTTGTGAAGTGTCTTCTATAGAAAATCAGAATGGAAAACCACTGAATGATTCGGAATGGGATTTAAGAAGTGAAAGAGAGATTCGACATGAAAGGGAATTGAAAATGATGTTGGACAACATTAATGGTTCCCTTTATATAGGAAAAGTTGGTGACATTTAACCTTCCAAAAACATCTAACAGTTGAAAAACTCTCCGATATGATATGACGGTTGAAAAATTACCTGCAAGGAAATCGTTAATCCGATATTTTGATGATAAAAAAATAGTTCGAATTAAGATGAAATGAATCCGAAAATTTTTAAAAACAAAGGTCACTAACACCAAGTAAAAGTGACTATGAAAACATTAGTAAGGGAATCATACATTTCGGATTGGCTAGGAATATTATTCATAATAGTGGATATTCTTCTTGATGAAAATTTGAAAATGAAAAACCCATTATGAAAAAGTTTTATTTCAAATTCATTTGAGTACCAAAACTCTAGTACAAAAAGTATGAGTACAAAAATTCTAATTACGAAAATTCTCATTACGAAAATTTCATTACAAATATTTCCAGTATGAAAAACACATTACAAAAATTTTCTAAAAGAAAATATCATTTTGAAAATTTCTAGTACGAAAACATCATTACTAAAATTTCCAGTACGAAAACATCATTATGAAAATTTCCAGTAGGAAAACATCATTACATAAATTTCCAATACGAAAACATCGTTATGAAAATTTTTAGTATGAAAACTACATTAAAAAAATTTTGATTCCGAAATACATTCATTATGAATATTTGGAAAAACATTATTACAAGAAAAATGAAAAATCCCATAACGAATGACACAAAAAAAACATCATTATGAAAAAATTTGAAAAACATTATAAAAGATGTAGACCCTATGTGAAAAAGAGTTTATTATTGTAAGGTGAATGGTTCAAAAAGAAGTTCATGAAAGAAAACTACCTCATGGTTATCATACCTAACATTTGTTTAATGTATTCAAATCTATTAGAGGGTAATGATTTTGTGAAAATTTCAGCAAGTTGATCTTGTGATCTGATAATCTGAAGAACGATATCTCTTTTAAGTGTGTGATACCTAAAAAAGTGATTACTAATGTCTATGTGCTTTACACGGGCATGATGTGTAGGGTTTTTACTAAGGTAAATGGAACATGTTTTATCACATAAAATTTTAGTCTTAGTGAAACTAAAGCCATAGTCTGTGAGTGTGTGTTGAATCTACAACACTTAAGCAGAACAACATCCAGCTGCTACATATTCAGCTTCAGTAGTGGAGATTGCAACAGAATGTGGCTTCTTTCAAGACCAAGAAACTAATGAATCACCATAAAAATGAAATGTTCTATATGTACTCTTTCTCTCCATTATACATCAAACGAAGTCATCATCTGAAAGAAATTTTAAAACAAAATCATTTCTAGAAGTATAAAAGAGTCCAGGATCCATGGTTCCCTTTTTGTAGTGAAAAATATATTTTCACTCACTTTAAAAGAGATTCCTTAGGATTGTATTGTTATCATTTACAAAAGCATACTAAAAACATCATGTCTATCAACTAGCTGTCAAGTAATGTAAACTTCATATCATGCCACCAAAAGATGTTTGATCTACCAGTTTCGCAGCTTCATCCAGATCAAGTGTGATTGAGGTACCAAAATGAGTAATTATACTCTTAGTATTCTCATATACATATATTTTAAGAAGATATTTAATATACATATGTTGGGGTTTATAGATTTATTCTGGTTTTTGAGAAATTTTAAAACCAATGAAAAATGTTAACTCACCCATCATACTCATTTCAAACTCAGATTTCATTAGATTCGAAATGGAATCAGTTAGAGATTGCTAAGATGAACCAAATATATTGTCATCAAAAAAAAATTTGAATAATAGAAAGATTATTTTTTATCATTCGTTATAAAAATAGTTGGATTTGCATTTCCCCTAACATAGTTATTTTTAAGATAAAGTAATGTAAGCCTATCATACCAAGCTCGAGGGACATTTTAATGGAAATACAATGCTTTGGTAAGTCTAAAAACATGATCAAGATTATTTTTGTCTTCAAATCCAGGAGGTTGCTCAACAAAAAAATCCTCTTGAACATAACCATTAAGGAAATCACATTTTAAATCTATTGAAAAAGCTTGAAATTGATGAATTCTGTAAAGGAAAGTAGAATACGAATAGATTCAAGTCTAGATAATAGAGCACATGTTTATTCATAGTATATTCCTTCTTGTTTAATATAGACATTAACAACCAATATATATTTATTCATAACGATGATTCCATTTTCATCATACTTATTTTTGAAGACCCATTTTACTCCAATAATAGAAGTTTCCTTAGGTCTTTCAACCAAGGTCCAGAATTCATTAATTTCAAAATCATTTAGTTCATCTTGAATGGAAATAATCCAATCATTATTAACTAAATCTTCATCAGTGATTTTTGGTTCTAATTGGCATAATAATGATATATGCTCTACTTTATTTCATAAGGAACTTCTAGTCCTTACAGTTTGATTCACATCACCAATGACACTATCACTGGGATGATTTTTAAGAAACGACTAGTTTGGGTTTTGTAAAACCAGTTCATCAAAATAGGGTAGGAAATATTATGGGGTAATTGTTTCACATGTACCTTCTTGTATATTTTCCTAATTATAAGGTTCTTCTATCATAGATTAAAAATCAATTTTTGTAAACATGTTTGGGGATTTAGGGTGGGGTTGTTTGAATACAAAAGGATAAGTTTCATCAAATTTTTTCATGTATTATCTTTCCAATAGTACAAGTGTTTTTGTAAAATACATTAGAAGCCTTAGAAGTTGTGGAGTAGCCTAAGAAAATACCTTCATCATATTTTGGTGCTAATTTGTGTATGTTATCTTTTGTATTTAGAATGAATACCTTGCATCTAAAAACCTTAAAGTAGGCAAGTCTAGGTTTTCTACCCTTAAATAACTCATAAGGAGTATTATTAAAAAAAGGTCCAATTAAAACATGATTTATAGTATAACAATCAGTAATTATAGCTTCATCCCAAATATGATTGGCAACAGAATTCTCACTCAACATGGTTCTAATTATTTCTTGAATAATTATATTTCTTCATTAAACAACTCCATTTTGTTGTGATGTTCTGGGTGTTGAGAAGTTGTGAGTAATAACTATTTTTCTACAAATAGATTTTGTTACCAGTCATATTTCGGGAACATACACTATCCATGCATCATGTAATGATGTTGGTAATTTCCCTATTTTCCTGAAAATAAGAAAAATTATAGGATTTCGGAATCTAGACTTTCCTGGATCTGGAAATTTCAGAAAGAAACATTTTGTGTACCCACATCTTCTTAGAAAAAAAAACCTTATTAAATCTTAAAGATTCGGTTTTGTTTATGGAATAATACTTTACCCAGTGACCCCAACACTGACACTTTGTGTATAATGGTTCCCTTTGAGGAACAAAGTAGTTGTTACTAAATATCGGTTTAGAACATGTGTAACCAAAAATAGAAGTATTATTCAAGGTTGGATTTTTGAATACATTTTCACAGAATTTTTCTTTCATATGGAAAAGTTTGACAAACTCTTCCTTAAGGAAAATATTTTGGATTTGAGTTTTATAACAAGGTTCTTGTCTTTAAAAACATATGATTTTAGGATAGAGCTTGGCTCGAAAACATTTTTCATAAAAATAACATTTTATATATCTTTTGAATGTTTATTCTTATAAGAACATACTTCTTCAAGATTTTTTGAAATACATTCAAAATCAGAATTTTTCTTATCAAGATCATTAGAAAGATCTGATATTTCCTTAGTAAGAATTATATTCCTAGAATTTTCCTTATCGAGATTTTTCGTGAGATTTGAATTCTCATTTTCAAGATGTTTGGCAAACCAAGAAACTTCTTCATAGGTAGGTTATTATTATCTTCATCAGAAGAGGATTCTTCATCTGAAGAGTTATAATATTTACTATCATTATAATTCAAAGAAACATTGGACAATGATTCAACATTGTGTACCTTAGACATCAATTAATTATTATCAATAGGTATCCTATCTATAATACTATGATTCTTCTGTCTAGAAGATTCCTAATCTGATGATTCATCTGAAGAGTCTCTACCACTAGCACTCCATGTGTCATTGGCTTTCAACACATTCTTAGCTTTGGACTTGTAATACCTCTTTCTGTTACGTTTAGAATGCCTCTCTTTTCTTTCATTTCTCTTGAGCATAGGGCAGTCAGGTCTTAGGTGTCCAACAGTGTTTCATTCATAGAATGCGACCTCTGAATCTTTCTTATCTATCCTTTTCTTCTTCTTATACTTGGATTGAAAATTTCTCTATCCAGCTATATTGTTCATCCTTTGAGCATGATTTTCTAATTAATTTTTTGAGGAATAACCTCCACTAGATTCGGAATGGATAACAACATTCTTAGATCCGGATCTAGTAACTCTCTCATGATTCTTGGCATTCATATGAAGAGATCTTGTGGTAAATGATACACTGTCATTTTCATTCTTCTTCTTCATGATATCAGCATCTCTCTTCATTCTAGTTTCATGCTGAAGAAGAGTTCAATCATCTCATCAAGGGTAATATGAGTAACCTTTATATTCTCATCAATTGCAATACTTTTAGATTCCCACTCATTTGGAATGATGTCGATGATCTTGTTAACAACAGCTTCATCATCTAATCCTTTCTCTCCAAATCAATTTAAGGTATTCACAATAGTATTGAATTTTTGTTGTACATTGCATATGGGTTCACTATATGGAAAACTAAAACCATGATATTCACCTCTAAGAATGGCTCTTCTTATCTCAATTAATTTGGATGTACCAAAATGAGTAACTTCTAGTTTCTTCCATATATAATTTACTGATTCACAAGAAGAAATTTGGCTATATATATTTCTAGTAATTGAAAAAAGTAAAGTATTTTGTACCTTATATTCTAGTTGATAAACATGTTTTCTTCATTTGTAAAGGCACTCACTTATTTATCAGAGATCAGGATACCACCAGTAATCATAAAAAAATTATCAACCCTAGTGTTGATTATGAAAGTCTTCATGTGATCTCTCCATATTCATAATCATTACCATCAATGATTGGTGGTCTGGTTGGATTTAGGTTGTATATAGAACCATCATTTAAGCATGCAATCCTTATTAAAAACATTGGAGTGCAAACATGTTATAAAAAATGAATATAAACAAAGAAGATATTCTAGACAAGGAAAAAAATTTACCTCTAAGAAAAAAATGAATCTGAACTAATATTCTGATATGTAGAAACCCGGAAGTGTCAATCCGAAAATATGAATCCAAAACTTCAATTATGAAGTATATAAGGATGAAAATGAAACAACTGAATCTAATCATTAGATTCATTCATATGGAACCAAATCCTATGATACCATTTTTTAGGATGGTATGACTCTGAGTATGATATAATCTATAATACCAAATGTAGGATCGAAATAAGAATGAGATTACCAGATAAAAGAGGGGGTGTGAATTGTACCTTTTAAAAATTTCCCTTCAGAAATTTTTAGGATGATTATGTTTAACAAAGTTAAACAAGATAATTCACAAGACCTCTATATTTTCTAAAGACTTTCTAGATTCTGGAAAAGATATTTTGGAAATGAATCTTAACAAAAGTTACAAAGATTAATATTCTACTTTAAAGCGTATATAATCTAACTAAATCAAAGAACAAATACAGAAGTATATGAATGATATAATTTCCTTAACAATTCAAAATGCAACGGAAAAAAACTTGTAACAAAACAAGTAACAAACAATTAAACTTTTATCCCAAAGAGAAGGGTATCCAACAACCTTGGATAAAAGTATATTGATTTATACTTTCAAGAAAGTATGCCATGCCCACACTAGGGTAACCCCTCGATATGAAGATTAGATTCTATCTTTATATCCCCGCAAGACCTCAACTATCAGGTAGTCTGAACCTCTGTCTTCCTCAGAAAAGAAGCCTTCATCTTCAAGGTGTTGGAACCTTTGTCTTCATATCCCTGTAAGCCCTCAATTTTACAGAAAAACAATTGGAGTCGCATGATGAAAATCTGCACAATGAAAATTTTGAACAAGATGTTCAAACATTCTGCCTGAAGCCAGAGTGTTGATTAGTGGCACTATCTATATAAATCACATTAGGATGTTTTGATCATCAAAATTCCAAATTGTGTATCTTCTTTTCAAATGAGATCATATTTATAGGCGAAGCTCCAATGGTCGGATCCCTCCTCCAACTGTCATATTAATCCTTGAATTTCGGAGGGACCTATACATGTGTAACTCAACCAACAGTTATTCAATAAATAAAATCATGACATTTATTTGTAATGATAAAAGTGTAAGAATATGTAAAACTGATGTTCTGAATGTATGAAAATAAAAAAATAAATTCGGAGTCTATAAAATTAAGACAATTCAGATTCCATTTTATTAGGAATTTGGAAGCTAAATTCTGTAGAAATTCGGAGTCTAAATTTCAAAGAAATATGGAGTCTTATTTCACTATAATTCAGAACCCGAACTTAAAGAGTTTGGAGTACAAATCATAGAAGATTAGAGTCGAACTCATAGAAGTACAGAGTCCAACTCATAGAATTTCAGAGTTGAAATCATAGAAGTTTGGAGCCAAACTCATGGATGTTCGGAGTCTAACTAGTAGGAGTTTGGAGTCGAACTCCTAGATCTTCAATTTCAATCCCTGAGATGTTTAGAGTCGAACTCATAGATGTTTGAAGTTGAACTCATAGAAGTTCAGAGTCTAACTCATAGAAGTTCGGAGTTGAACACATAGATGTTCTGAGTCCAGAATTCAGAGTGGAACTTAATGAGAGATCATATCTAGAATTCAGAGTGGATCTTCATGAGAGTTCGTATCCGGAATTCGGAGTGGAACATCATTAGAGTTTTATCTAGAATTTTGAGATGAACTACACGAGATATCGTATCCATATTTCGGAGTAGAACTACATGAGAGTTCACATCCAGAATTCAGAGTGGAACATCATGAGAATTCGTACTCAGAATTCGGATCCTAAAACAGAAAGCATCATATCTTAGTATTATATGATTTCGAGGTTCTAGATATGAACCTGATTTTTATAATTAAGAAAAAATATTGATATGAACAATGAAAACATGGTAGGGGTAAATTCCTTCAGAAGTAAATATTTCGTATAAAAGTAAAATATATATTTTCTATAAGGTGTTTTTTATTTTAAATATAAGAAGGAATGTAAAATTCATAATGAAAACATTATTAACTCGACAGTTAGGAATATCAATTTTTATCAATTTTTGTTAGTCTAATTTTAGATTATATTCATCTAATTCTACTTATTGAATGTGATAAAATAGTTATCAATTTTATATCATCAAAATTTATATTATTTAATATTTTCAAGACATATTTTCATTAATATGAATAGTAACCGTGGAAAATTATTATTATCATGGTAAATTAAATGTTTGTTCATTAGGGTTAAATTATTTTTATAACACTTAATATTCATAATAAAATCTATTAAATATAATTTTATGAGTTTATTTAATCAATGAAATTTGATACATTTTAAATTATTTATTTATATTTACATTCAATATTGTTTTTGTAATTGTTAATATTTTATGAAAGTATAATGTCAAAAATGACAGTCAGTTACATTTTTTTTTAATATTAACTCAAATTGATATATATATATATATCTCTATCTATTTATTTTAAAAGATAATATTTTAAATATTAATAAATTTTTATTATCCTAGTAAATTATTATTAATTTTTTGTGTTTCATTAATACTTTTAAATTCTAACGCAATGTCAAAACATTACTTGTGAAATAAGTAGAAAAGTAAAGTACATTATTTTAAAAACAATTTGAAAAAAAAATATTTTTTTGGGTTATAGTGTGTCATGGATTTAATATATCAATATATCATATTATGGAGTGATTTTAATTCTTACTTTTGAAATAAATTAAAATAATTTTGTCTTAAAATTCAATCCAAATCAATAGTTTTAAAATTTCCTAAATTATATTTTATAACAAATATTATGTTGTTTAATTATTTAAAAATAATATAATAAAACTGAATATTATGACTAAAATGGTCTATTATTTTATCTTTGGGACATTCATGATCTAATTTAAAACATATTGGTAAAATTATAACTCTTTTATATTGAAAAAATCATTATGACTTCTAAGGAAACAAATTGTTAACAAATGAGTTAAACATAAGATTATGTATCTTATAGTATCTTATAATATAAAAATTTTATTAGATGATTATAAATATAACATATCCTACTTATTTAAATTTCCATGTTATTTTTAAAATTTCCAAATTTGTTACACACATATTACATCATAATATTTCATGAATTTAAAAAGGACCATTATCCTCCATTATAAAAAAAACCCCTAATTTGACTTCATTTAAACACATTGAGAAATATAGATTGACTAAAAACACATAGATATCATTTAAAATTCTATTGCTATTATTTTTTTTGGTTTTTCTATTCATAAATTTCAATTACAATTGTTCTCAAGAGGGTTCTAAATGAGGACTTCCAAAGAAGTTGTAATTGTTATACATGAAATAATTCTATTTTGATTCTAAATATATGATAGTTAAACATTATAAACCATGATTGTATAATAAATTTTATATCATATATTTTATATCATTATTATTAATATGTTAGAAGACTTTTTCATCTACTTTTTCATCCCATGGGTGAAACAAATGACATATATGAGTATTTGTGGACCAACACCTCCATAAATAAATGGGTTTTATTTTTTATAATTTTATCTAATGTATATTTATAAAAAATTATTTAATATATATATTTGAAATAAATTACATTATTTTAATTCTTATAGAATTATATATCATCTGTTTTATTACGTTTATATCCATTAGAAAATTACAACGTCATTCATACAAACGTGTGGATTAACTTCTCCATGATACAACATGATTTTTTCCAACTCTACATAACATGGATGATATATATAATTTTATTTTAAAAATATTATGATATTTGGGATATAATTTTATTTTAATAAATATAATAATATAATTATGTTCATTCCCCAATGTTATTTGAAAAATCATAATGTTACTCATGTGTACGTATGAACTACCATCACTATGATTGTAATGGTATTCTTTTAATAAAATCCATATTTCATGGATTTAATTAAACAAATAATTAATTAAAAAATTTTAATTATTTCATTATTATTATTCTTGATGTTTTGTATCAATGAAACTTTTTACCACATTAATCATATTGAATTTGAATTGAAATTATGAAACGAACATCCTCAAAACAACTAATGTGGACATAATAGATTAAGTTTTTAATCATTTTGTATAAATAAATAAAAAACTAGTTTAATGATAATGTAATAAATATATATAATGTAATAAAACGAATTAATAATATATATTAGTCTATTATTTTATAGTCAATGGATTGATATTTATAGTATAGACTCATGCTAAGGGATTTTGTCTAAATTTCCCTTTATTGACCCTTGTTTTAATTTTATAAAAATAATTTTTTGTATTGTAAATGTATTTAACCATATTAATATTATATTATGACTCATTGATAATTCATTCCATTTTATGGCACATTTATAATGACTTTATTTAGATGGACATGGAATTAAAATTACCATGTGGTAATGTTTTTCAAAAAGTAATTTTAAGTCATTTGGTTTCACGTATACATAATTGGGATTATTATAAAATTCTCATGTTTTAATTTCTTCCTAATATTTTATAATTTTTTTCCTCTTTTCTATATGGATTCACATATGGTAAAAAATCAATTAATTTATTAATTATCACAATAAATTTTAATGTCTTTTAAAGTGTTGTTTTCTCAATAACATTTTCTACATACATATATTATTCTTCCCATCACTATTTATTTGAATGATGTAATTAAAACCTCACAATTGAATATTTACATATTAATTAAAATAATTACTTATATTTATATATATATATATATATATTACTATTTCTCATTAAATGATATTTTATTTGAATGTTACCAATGTGGTAAATTCATTTTTTATTATATTTATATTTCAAGATATTTTTTATTTAATGTTATTCTTGTTGAAATAATATGATCATATTTATATAAAACACACATATTTTTATCTCCAATATTTATGAATTATATAAAATAATTAAATTCAATTTCCCACATTAATTATTTATAATACATTATAAATTTTGTTTTCATGTTATTCAAATGTTATATCATCTTTTACCCCCAAATTATTACACTTCAATATCTATGTTTTCAAACATTAATTTATGAATGTTATAATATAAAAATAAATGATTACATAATTTTATTTTAAAAACATTTTCAATTATTTTAAAATGTTTTATAATGAAATATCTAATTATTTAACCTCTGGGGCACCATTGATGATTTTTAAAATCATGAAAACTGTGTTTATTGTTTATGTTTAAGAAATAAAATTATTTTCCCACTATCATGAATATTATTCTCATTGAATTTTCCATTGTATTATTAATTTAATTTTGGGATAGATGGAATTTCACCATATTTTGTGAATTTTTCATTTTTAAAATTTATTTTCAATGTGGGAATTTTATTTTTTTATCATGAATGTTTTTAATTCTATTCAAATTTAACTTATTTTCATCTATGACATAATCTACTGATGTTACTTATTATCCACTACAAATATCTTCGTAATTATATAATAAAAATTCTTTCAGAATATGGATTATTATTATATCAAATATATTTTCATAAATATATATATGTATATATTATTTTCAATTAATAGATGATGTTATAATGGTAATTTTTTTTAAAAAATAAAAGTATTAATGATATTGGATAATTTTATATTTAATTGAAATTTTTAATAATTATTTATGAGCCTAACATAGCTCATGATTATGAGTGATCCTGATATACATTTCAAATGAATTTGTTAAATATGATGAATATGACTAAATGAATGTAAACCCTAGGAGATGACAATGTTATCATATTAAACAGACCCTCATAAGATATTTTTATTATTAACGAGACAAGGATATCATAACATTATGGTTTATTATAAGGGTTATGTGGAGATAATTAAATAAGACGACAATAGGTTGTATTTATTATTTATTTCTGTTTTCAATATTTTATTTAATCAAGATTGACATCAAATGGACCATGATTAATGATTGATATTAATCATAGATTTTGTATAGATTTATTTATTTTAACATGTTTTTTATATTTATTTTTATTGTTATGAATAATATTATTCTATTTTAATTAACCATGATTGTTGAATAGTAATAATACACTCAACGTATGCTATCTAATTACATTAAAATGTAAATTTTCACATTTATCATTTCTGAGGCTTTGAACTAAACATTATAATGTATATTTTTATAGGCTATGAAGAATGGTTTTAAGTATGTTATACCTAAAATTATATAATATTTGAATAAATTTTTAGTTTTTATTATAAAATATTTAGAACATGGAATTTACTTATCTATGTTATTTTGTAATATTTTTCCTAATTATATAATACATTAACCTAAAATATCATTTGGTATATAGGTGACTTAATATTTACTTTTTATTTTGTTTGTTTTTGGTTGATAAAATCATGTAAAATTTAATTATATATATCCAATAAATATGAAGTTGATGTTATTGTAGATGATCTGGGAGTGTCCTGATCCAGTTATACTCTAATCCAAAAAATACTAGAAATGTAATAATGTGAAATAATTTTTTTAAATAATAAATTTATGGGTATTTTAAGGTTCCTGACATAATATTTTTTATCAATGTATTTTTATATATATATTCAGTTTTTAATATGATCTAAATGATGAATATTATATATATTTAGATACAGTATTGGGTTGATACATACATAGTTTACTTTCAATAAAATGCAATGATACCACCTTTTAGGTTTTATGATATACTTTTTAATACAATTACTAATATATTTATATCCATTAATTTAATATTACTCCAAGGGTTTAGTAAGTATTTTATCTGACATTTTATTTTTCTAGAAATTATTTCATATTGAATTGAAAAATATTTAATGTTATTCATAACATTATTATTTAAGATGAATGCTTATTTTGATGAAATATTTTTAAATTGGAATAAGAATATAAATACATTTTTGGAATATTTTATTTTTTTATATATTATCATAATATTGATAAGTGATTAAGTGGATTTTTTTATAATATATTTTAAAAACTAAACTAATTCGGGACAATTTTAGTTTACGTAAAATGAAAATACTTTCCCAATGGTGGAATTTTATATTAGGAATAAGGGTTTATTTATCATTTTTAACTATAATATATTATATTTTATATATGTGAATATTTTTTTTATTTTTCACATGATTATCATATTACAGTCACTGTATAATTTGTAGAATAAGTATTTTTTATAATACATTATGATTAATTAATTTTTTATGATATTATTTTTAAGATTATATTTAAATAATATGTGATAAATTATTTCTGATTTCAATGTATTTAATTTATGTTTCTCATATTTAAAAGATATTTATGTATATCTTTTTAAATAACTATTAAATTTGAATTTTTGTTTGTAATATTTATAGGAGAATTATGTATAACTATTTAACTAAGAATTAAATTTTATCTATGTATTTTATTACTGATTCAATGTAGATTATTGTTTAATTTCTTCAGATTAGATATTTCCTAACATTCTATTAACTATTTTTTCCTAGTTAATTTAAATGCATTGGAGGAATATATTATTATCAATTTAAGGTTGTTGTGATTTGATAAAATAAAATTTTGACTTTTTGTGATTAAAGAAACTAATCATGAATATCAATTTCTTAGAGAATGAAATGATATATAAGTAGAAATTGATTTAAAAATTACCAAAGGGTAAATGTGTTCTTATAAAATAGGAATAAATATAGTTTTCCCCCTATCATGATAGTAATATAATACATAAAATCAATTGAAATTATCTTGAATGAAAAAAATGTAAACATATCATCTTTATTTATTATAAATTTATGAAATTATTTGTTCAATAATGATATATGGTTTATAGAACATTTACATTATCATTATAACATTCTCTACTACTCTATATTATTCCTTGTAATTTAATTTTTTCCCATAATGTCTATATTTTTACTTCCCTCCAATGAACACCTAATTATGGAAATGATTATTTGTTATTTTAGGTGAACTTCATATTCTAATTTTCTATTTATAATAATATTATTTATTATATTATTTTATAATGATGGTTTTTAAAATAGTTTTATTTAAATATTATAAAAAAATATGTTAATTAGGTTATGTTTTATCATCGACTCCATTAATTTTTTTAAAAAAATTACGATATTCTTACATTTTAAATAAGAATATAATATTTCATGGAATCAATTTATATAATGTTGTAATATTTAATAGAAAAATATTTTTAATTATTTTCATTGTGTAATATATTTGATATCTTGTGGTATATGAAACAATAAACTCATAGGAATCATTGAATATTCTTATTTAATTATATCTATTATGTACTAACTATGGGTTTGGTATGTCTGAATTTGAATTATCATATGATGAAATATATATATATATTTTTTATTAAATAATAAAATGAATAATAATTAATTTATTTAATATAATTATTTTTGAAATATTGATAAAATAAAACATAGTCAAAATGTTATATTTTACATAAAACTATTTTCAAATGATTTATATATTTTAATATTGGTAAAATAAATGAACCAATACTGATAAATGATCCTAATGCATTGTTTAACATAAAAACATATATTTTTTAAGAATTACCATTTTTTGGGTTAATAAGAATGAAATGAGAAAAAGGTAATATTATTCTAAATTTTATTTTAAAAAAATGGGCTTCTATTGAGTTTTTCATGGATATTATAAATAATTTCAGGATCTTTTATATAACATATTTAATAAATAAGTATTATATTTTTTCTTTAAATTATACGTTTAGGAAGATTTTTTGTAGTTGATTGAAATATTTACATTAATAATAATTGTTAAAAATATTTTTTTTTCAAAAAATTTTCATTATATAAATTAATTTTATATAAAAATTAAAATATAAATTTTGAAAACATTCGATATCCAAAATATATTATTTTTTTAGTTGAATATATAATTTTAAAGAATTATTTTTTATTGTTTATCAAATGAAGTACATTTTTGAAAATGTGTTATATTTTATTCCAATTAAATTATATTTAACGTAAATAAGATTTAATGGTGTTGTTGGAAGGATAAATACATTTATATAATGATTCATATTTCTAAAAAAAATATATTTTTATTGTTGAAAAAAATAAATTATTTAAAATGATTTTCATACATGATTTCAATAAGTAGTTATTTTAATACTCATATGTAGTATTTTATTAAAAACAAATTTTCATGAATTTATATTAATTTTATTACGTGAAAATTTGGGTCATATTTATCCATAATATGATAAAAGTATACCAAATTATAAAAAAGTATGTACAATAGTTTTTTTAATAACACATTTATTATTGGAAAAATAATTATGTTTTTAACATGAAAATACATGTCATCACATTTATGTTTTAAATGGGTTAATAGTTATTTAAAAAAACATAAGTCATAAAATATCTTTAATGAATGACCAATTATGTTTTTATGATTTTATTAATACTATAACAATTATTATATTTAAATATAGGTTTTCATTTATCCACATGAAAATTAATATGACCTTTTATTAATTAAAATTTTAATTAATTCCCATTTATTTACCTCCACTCGAATAAAAGGATGCCACATAGCCCCTTCATCATACATAATGGGCTAATTTTCCTAACCAGCATCTACAAAACTAAATTAACTACATTCCCCCGATGTCTTATCGTTTTGGGACTCATGAGATGTAAATTCTAAAAGGCTTAAGATTAGTCGAAATAATGTTTCCAAATAAGAGGTGTAACTCCAAACAATGTTTATTCTATATATTTATTCAGATACCAATTTTAATTATATCAAAACCATGATTATATAATATCATAATTATATTATATATATTTTTTAATATTATTATGTTTATTTTAAAATACATTATCATCTTATTTTTTATTTTATGTGAAATGAAAATATATCGAGTGCTTACATGTCGAAATGCACATCCACCATGTGATAGTTTTTTTAATCACAAGATAACCTGGAAATATATTATAATTTAATTAATAATTATATAATTCATTCCTGAAATTATTATCATTCTAGAATTATTATATGTTACTTACATTAATTCAATTCAACTAGTCAATTATTCAAAAGGTATCTTGTTATAATGTCTAGAATACAACCTCTTCAAAGTGATGTGATTAAATGATCCTTCCTTCCATTAATAAATAAGTATAAAACTAATATATTGTTATAAATATTAAAATTATTTCATGTTTAAAATTCATGAGAGGATGGTATAATATCCCATTTGATTATGGAAATCCTAATATTTATTATGGGTTCATAAAAAAGACCCCAAATTGTCTCTTATCATCTCAAATGATTTAATAAATATAAATAAAATGGGAAAGGTAAAAAATAAAAGGATATCCGATAAAATTAAAATTAAAATTTTATAATGAATATAATTAATATAGGTTTATTATATTGGAGTTAATAAATGAATATTTATATTTAGTTGATATGTTAGTGGATTTCTCATCTCAATATCATTTCATTGAGACTAATTCCATTTTAAACATATTTTTTGTTAGATTAGGAATATCTATATAGATAAATAATAAAATTAATTTACTAATATTAATATTGTTTACAAATCCTTTTCATGTTCTCTATTTCAACACCCAAATATATCATGTTTTTTGAAAGTATATTTGGGGTTTTCATTAAATTTTTTATGTATTTCATTCGTACATATTAAATCACATTCCATTATAATTAAAAAAATTTAATAATATTTTTTCATAATTAATATCATATTAAAATTCACTTTCAAATAATATTTAATTCTTTTAAAATAGTTTTCAAAAGTATCTTTTTAATATTTTTTATTTGGGTCACTATTGAATATGTTTAAAAAAGTGTAAATCCGTTTTTTTGAACATATATGAGATGAAAATATATTTCAATAATATAATTTTACTATTTGTTATGAATAAATTATAATACTACCTAGTATTTAAATATAATTAAATTCGTAATTTTGTTTTGAAATTGTATCATTTTAATGAGTTTTCAACAAAAATGGGGTTTGATTCTGAATTATTATGAAAAAATGTAATATTTTTTCCACATGGATATATATAAAATTTTTAGTGGTTTTATAATCAAAAAATAGAAATATGAAACAACTAATTATTCATTATATGTTACATGATTATTCACTATGTAGAATTGTGAAGTGAATATAGCTCATGATGGATGGTGATCTGAATATAAATCAACAATTTATTAGTATATAATATATACCTTTGCATTAAAAATGATATTTAAATTGAAATAGTTGCAACTATGAAATAAATTAGGCTTTAGTAATTTTCGATATAGGATACACGTAAGTGAACATGAGATAAAAAATATAATTCTCAATCATACCTATTTTATGAATGCTATATGTTTTTATGAATTATATTTTCATAAATTAGATGTTAAATAATTATTAATTATATATGTTGAATGATATGTTTTTGAATAATATTATTTCATGAGTCTCATATATATATATATTATATAATTGATTTTTAGTACATTTAACTTTTGGTCCAATATTTTACTTTTAGGAATGGTTGATTTCCCTTTTGAAAAAATTTAATTATGTGATCTAGGATTTATTGGAAAAATGGTAAATGATTTCATGGGTTATAATCTCTTTTTCTAGATATTCGAGGATAAATTATTCTTATATCCCATAAAAATATTTTCCCCCACCATAGTGTTTCATTTATTTTTATTAGGATGCAAGTATTATTCTAAACTATGGAATAGTTAATATTTATACTATGGAGACAAAATATAATGATGATGAAGTGTTTAAATTGATATAAGAGATTAATTTTATTAATATTTATTTGGTAAAATAGTTGTTTTGATTTATTAAACTATATTTAATTTAATTATCATCATAAATCTCTATGACTATACACCTACAAGATCATCCAAACATGAGAATGTTTAACCCATTAAATAAATCCTGTAAATATTTGGGTTTTAAGGATTTTGTAAACAGTTAATATAAAATTATAGATTAACATTATTAATATGAAGAAATGTTATTATTTTTATATACTATTAGGGGTTTTAAATTCTATGGTTGATCATAATATTAAATGCATAGATTCATTTTGCTGGTTTATGTGACTGAGGATTAATTTTATTACATTTACGTTTGCACTATTTTGTTTAAATAAAACCAATTTATTATTATATGTTTTAATGGAATTTTATTCTGTAATAAATATTTTATTTTTGGGTGATTTTTTTAATGGTATTGATATACATTACCGTTAATATTATCATCAATGTTGAGGTAATGATAATTAATCAGAATAAAAGTGTTAATAAATTTTTGTAATATTGAATTTTTAATATACATAACTAGAGGATTAAATGTTCATTTGGTGACAATGTCATTAAGTTTACTTTTTATGAATTTCTATAATTTGGAAACATTATATGATTAAGGTAAATGGAAATATTGTTTTATATTATGTTATTAATCCTAATAATAAATGTTTAATGATATTTTCAATGCATATATTTCTCTTTTTATAATTATGGTGATTTTTGTTATTTATGGAAAAATTTATCTTATTATAGAGCTTATATAATTAAAGAATCAAATTTATTTACTATATGAAATTATGATTGAATTTTTGGAAATTAAGTTAATGTTAATTTTGGATTATTATATGAAAAAAAATTTATCATTGGTTTTCTAATTTTCTTAGGAATATTTCGTATGGATTTATTCTTAGTTAATTATATAATTTTTAATGAATAACGTTTCTCTTTATATCTAAACATTTACTGATTCATGTAGTATTTCATTTTTATAAATATGTACAGACCATATCATAAATATCTTGATTTTGGTTAATGCCTAATGACATAATGAAATACTTGTCATCAGTTTTTAGATATTAGGATCATTGAAAAGATAGTATTATTTATTAATTAATGATAAAAATCATCTTAAATATACTATTATAAGAGTATTATATGAAATATCATTTTAGAATTTACAAATATCAACCAATTGATTTAATTTTAAATATAAAATGGAATATAATCATTTAATTATATATTCTAATATTATTTATAATTATTGAACAATAATCCCTAGACAATAGGGAAATTATATTATTATATAAATTAAATCATCAATCCATAATATAATACGAGTTGATTATATTCATTATTTGGGACTGGTTTATGGTTTTATGATTATAAACATTCCTACACTCATGTTCCCTATTACTTTTTAATATTCATTGTATAATATATTATCTCTCTGATGTCTGTATTTTCACATCATAAAAATGATCTTATTATATATGAAACTGATTATGTTATTCTATGTTACATTCATATTTTTATTTTCCTATTCTCAAAATTATATTCTATTATCACATTTTTTTAAATAATGGGTTTTTAAAATAATAAATTTTATTTTACATTCATGATTATATGTTTTATCGTACACTAGAGGGATTTTATTTTTGAAAAATGATTCAAACCCATTTAATGTGGATAATGATATTATTAGAAGGTTATAATTATTTATGAATATAGAATATAACCCCAAATAATTTATTAGTTTACTTTATTTGGAAATATATTTGATAGTTCCTTTTATATGAATGACCAAGCTCAAAGGAACCACGAAAAAAATAATTTAAATATGACCATTATGAACAAGATGTTTCTTAGGTATATGTGTTTGAATTTGAATAAATGAATGAAAACATATGTGTTTATTATTTTTCCTTAAAAAATATATAAATACATAATACATTCAATATTATTGATTTGTAATGATGATAATATTATTTTGAGTAAATAAATAGTTTTCATAAAACAATATTCAAAAGAATTTTTCAATTGATTATATTAAAATAATAACTATATATAAAGTTTTAAAATGTTATAATTAGATTATAAATCATGATTTTAATAAATTATAATAATTTTAATATTGGATATTATCTAAAGAATTAAAATATGTATAATTAATTATATGAAAATTCGTTTATAAACAAATAGATTTACTATTTTTATTGTATGCATATGACATTTTCATTACTCTACAACTATAAAAAAATATTTTAATTTTTTTTATCATACTAAATTGATAATTTTTTAATAGGAAAACTATTATTATTTATTATTTTTCAAAAAATATTTATTTTGTTATTTATAGTAAAAAATATTCTTTCTCAAATACCTATAACATTTATGGAATTATTATAAATTAAATTTGGCTTAAAAATTTATGAAACCCTCATCACAAACAAATATTAGTTAATAGAGCTGATTAATGTAATATAAAAAATTAATTGGAATTTGGTAACCCACTTTTGACATTTATGAAATATGTTATTTTTATTCCAATTAAAATCAATTTTATAGTCATCTTATTTAAAGGTATTGTTGGAAAGTGGGAAAATGTGTTTTCTTGATAAAAATTTATGAGAAAACTTTATCTCATTAATTTTTAAATAAAAAAATGATTTAAACAGAATTTTCCCTTTAATCTATGGATAAAATATATTTAGTCTAAAAAATTATATTATCAAAAAAATTATTTTTCTTATATTTTCTATAATTATTTAAATGTAAATCTCTAACACATGTATATTGTGAATCTGATATTATTTTTAAAAAAACAATAATACAAATTTTAAATGTTGTATTTAATCACCCAATTTTTTTTGTATATAATTTTGTTTTCATCCTAAAAAACGCACTCTATTGAATATTTTATCAAAAGGGGTTTATAGTGGTTTTAAATAATAAAAAGGATTAAAATACTTATAATACATGTATTTTTTTTATTTTATCGCATTACTTAATCCATGTATGTTATTGTAATATTTTTTTTGCCATTTTGAAATGTAATTCAAAATATAACCTAATGTTTATTAATTCATTGAATAACTTCAATTTGTCACTCCCCTCACTTAAAAATTGGAACCAATTATCCCCCCATATCCACACAACATCTTCCTCTTATCTCTAACATTACAGACAAAATCATTTCCATTAGTTCATCGTAATTCAAAAATGATTTTTTCTAACTAAAATACCATATTAAATATATATAACGTGTTCCAAAATGACATTTTATAAAGAAGAGTAATTATTATTAACTTACTTATTTCATATTATGTCTTCTTCTCCCTCCTACAATTATAAATCTGACTTATGTTATTTCTTTTTCATACTGAAATACCATCCAATATATTTTTTTTAATTCACATTTAATAAGATATTGGATTTACTATGCCATTAGATAAATGAATATTATTTTATAATAAATTGTGTTATGAATTTTGTATTTCTTATTTTGTCATTATATATTTTTATAATGAATCGTTGGGTTTACATTATACTTTTATCTCAAACCATAGCTAACAAATGGATTCATTCTTTTTACTCCTCAGACATCACTTATAAAGATTAATCCTAAAAAACATGTATTAATATATTCTTTTTATAATGGTTCTTATATTATAGTATATCCTTTATTTTTATTATGACCTATTATTTTATTTTTTCAAAGATGACAACATAGAAATAAACAATTTTTATATATTATATGTATTTTAATTATTGATATGTTTTTATGTAGTTAGATATTATCAGTTTTCAATAATAGCCTTATTCAAGATGACAATATTTTTCTTCAATAAATATTTGATTTTTTTCTAGTAATTTATTGTAAGTTAGGATTCAATAATTTCATATATTATTATTTTATAACATAAATGTTTCATAATTTCATAATAATTATGCTCAATTTATGTGTTGGATTTATAGTTATGATTGATATATAGTGTAATTCATTTTCGAGTTTGTTTATTTGGAAGGGCATAAAATATCAAATATATTTTTATGGGGATTAAGAGGGGATAGATTAGTTGGGAAATGGATACGGGTTATATTATTATGAAATATTATTTCAATAATATGTTAATATTTTTTCAGAAAAAATAAGTGATATGTCTTGAAACAATTTTTTTTATGAGTTGGTTCATCTTTTAATTTAATTTAAATTCAACATAAATAATCCAAATTTTGATGACTTCTTTTTGGGATGAACCAAATTTGTATATGATTATGATGAACTTAATAAATATATATACATATATGTGTATATATATATATATATATATAATATAGTTTAAATATCATTATGTGGATACATTTTTATCATTTCTAGGATTGTGTTTTTGATCTAATTATTCTTCCTATCTCAAGGCGATTTTGTTATTTATCTATTACTATTACAAGAGTTTCATATTTTGTATTTTTTTGTTTACGAGTAGATATTTATGATATATACATGCACTATGTAATGAGATTAATTTTAGTTACATATTGATTATTTGACGGCTTATGTGAGTAATTATTAAAAAAATTGTGTGATTATACCCTTACAGATAATATTCAATTGGTGTCATTTGGTGTGTTATTTAATTATCAGAATAATGATCAATACATTAAAGAGAATTTTTTTTATTTTTATATCAATTTTTGATTTATTTATATCATTATTATAGTAAATTTTGTATGTGGATTTTTGTGTTAAGTATAAGTATGGCATAATGGGTTTGTAGGTAAAAATTTAATTCAATCGTGATAAGAAAGGTAGTACTAGAGGTCATGAATGGCATTAGTGATCAAAAACCAATATGATCTAACACATAGACCATATTAATATAAATGATCAATATTATGTTAATTATTTATTTATGAAATTCATAATTGAGTTGTACATGTATAAAATATTTTTTATATATAGTTTTATAATATTGAATAATATGAGGTAAAATGAATGAAATACAAATTTATTATATAAAGATATATATTTTGGTTTATTTATTTCAAATTTTATGTAATTATATGGTTTCTCAGTGTTATAGTATTTATTAAATGTTGATATACTATAAAAAGGATACCCTCTTTGACCATTGATGAGATAAACCTCTCAATTATTATTATTACTATAAGAATAATCATTTTGAGTTAAAATATTACATTATGGTAAAGTATGTGGGAATGTATTCAATAAAAAAGAAAATTCACTTGTATGAAGACATTAATATTAACATTAGTTATATTCGTGAGAATACAGTGCATTATATCCCACTATAATATTATCTCTGGAGGAGGAGTTAAATTTAGTAGAGTCTTTTTCTTTTGGTCACATATGAGGAATAAAATTATAAATGAAATTATTTTTGGAAGAAAATCAATTTTGTATTTATTCCATTAAAGAGAATATAGAAATTATGAGTGAGTTTATCACCATTTTAGGATGATCATAAATGTTATTTATCTAGATATCATACTCAAAATTATATTTCAATAATTTTTACATAATCTTCTAAATAATAATTAATTTTCAAGAATTCTTAATGTTTTGGTCTTTTATATATATCACTATAATGTCATCATATTCAATGAAGAAATATTTCAAAATGTGTTCTATTAAAATGATGTGTTTAAGAAGATTATATAATATATCAAATATTTTCGAAAGATATGTTAGTAAAAGATAAAATTTTATAAAATATATTATTGGAAGAACAAATATTATAGGATCATATAAGATTTATCTTTATGTTATTTATTCCCAAGATTCATATTATTAAATATTTACAGTTGTTTTTCTTTATCCATGTATATGATGTTCTTGATATTGGTTATTTCATTATTAATGGTGTTATCATCTGAATTTTTGGTGACTTTTATCCAATATTATTCATTAGATGTAGAGTGTTCTCTTTCATGATTGTCCTCTCTATTAGTAGCCTAAAAATTATTAGTATGAGTAAGAAAAATTGTATTGGAACCTACATTGAATACATGAAATTGGAAAATAAATCCTCAGAAAGTTCTTCATACTAAAAGAATTATATCTTGAAATAATTTTGGAGGTAGAGATCAAAAAGACAATTGATGTTTATTATTATGTCATAATCATCATTATTCTGTAACATTTCTAATAGTTGGATCAGGTTCTTTTATTCTTGATTCAATATAAATAGATTTAAAATTAGACGTTTAATTATTTTATTCTTAATAATAACACCCCATAATCACACCTACCATTTTATGTGGATTTTATGTCATGGTATGTTGAATTAAATTTAATTTTTTTAACACATATAATTATGTAAATATCATATCATCATGATGTGAGTCAGATATTTCAGATAATTATATAGTAATTGTATTTATTAGCGGAATTTTATATTAAAATGTTCTAGCCAAATATTCTTATTATTTTATCTTACTTTTGTTATTATATTTTACTTTATATTGAATAACTATATTAATATCACATAATTTTTTTAAGGATGATGAATTTTTTAATCATTGAGTGGAGCTGTTAGATCAATTAAAAGAATTTTGAGAGTCTATTGTCACAGAAAACATGGGTTTTTAGTGTTTTGTAGTATATATTTCTTGTTTTTTTGGGATTCTTGTTTAATTTATAAATATTTTTCTAGGATAGGATGTAATGTTACACCCGAGATTTGAAATCTAGTTCAATGTAAAGATAAATCTATGCTTCTTCCTAATTTGGATTGATCATTATTATATTCCTCCATTTTAGATGTTTCAGTTTATTATCATTTGTGATTAATCAATATTGAATGGTTATAATTAACACAATTTGTCAAATTATAGAGCACTAATAGTTTCAAGTTGAATTTGGATGGTTGTATAATGCAATTCATTGAATAAAGATATTTTAATTAAATAACACAAAAAACTAGTGTGCCATCTACATGATACATTATCTCATAAATCATAAATTAATGATACATAGGATTCTATGGTTGATTTGTAGTGTCATTAACCCCATATGAGGTTGAATAAATGTAATATTTTCATGACTATATTTAGGATTTTGTTAGTTAACATAAATTTATTAGATTTTATATTTAGTGTTTAAAATATATCAATATGTTTCAATATACAAATTGATATTTTTTTATTGCCTATAATTGTTCATGATAGTGTTCATCTATGACAACAACATGGAATTGAGTACTAAAGTCGATCAAGATTAGATTCTTTGATATTATTTAAATAAATTTGGAACTATTAACATGAAGAGATATATCTGATAGAATGTTTTGGAATTTCGGGGTATACGACTATAGATTTTTGTTCCCATAACATGGATTAGTTCTACATACATCAATGATATATGTTGTTTTATCATGGTTAATTTATAAGAAATTAAATGGGATTCATCATCTCCTTAGTATTGTGTTCATTTATATTATATTAATGTGTTTTTTCACTCAAATGGAGGCCTCATTTCTATCCTTAAATGTGATGTCCCATTCAATTTTATTGATCATTCAGTTTCATATATCATTTTACTACATCATGTGGAAGCTTATCAAAACATTTAGAATTAAATTCCCACATGATTAAATTATATCAACAATTTTAAGGTTTTTTGTCATTCTTTTGGATGTGTCTAGATGATGAAATGAATATGGAAAATAAATGTATCTTCAAAGAAACCACCATGGGTGAAACTACTAGACACATTTTCTTATGTGTAATGATATGGTGTTTTTATTTAATAAATTTTGACCTTACATCCAGGATAATTCATTATTATGTTCTTGGAATATAAAATCATTTGGTAAATCGTTTCTCGGTTTTTCTGGGTTTTTTTCAATGTTGGACAATGGATTTTTAATATGATAATTAAATATACATTAAATATACTATATATAATTATTTTGATGTTAGTGAGGAATTAATTGGAATTTCATATAAATTTATTGTTTATGATTTAGAGTATTCCTATAGTGTTTTGTTGGTGATCCAATAATTACATTAGAATATATGGAAAGATATTGTCAGTGTGATTAAATATATGCTGATTTTAATGTTATATCTTATGTAGTATATTGAGGATTTTAATTTTGGAGTTTGAGATGTTCTGGTTTGGAATTATTTTATCATTTATAATGATTTCCTAGGGTGATGTATATATGATTTAAAATATAGTGTTTTGTATTATATAATGATATTTGTTCCATCATATAATTTTTTGAGGGGTTCCATTATGTAATCTTATCTACACATTGGTAATTCATCATGTATTTTAAATGGTGTATAATTCTATTAGGAGTTATTTCTAGTGATTAATGAAAAGTGGTTAGTTATGGAGATAATGTAGAGATGCTTGATCAATCATTATATGAAATAATATAATAATTTATTTTATTATTTATGAAACCATGATAGGTTTATATGGATTTGTGACATGAGTTAAAATTGATTTATATAATTGTATTTATGCTATAAGTTGATGTTTTTTAATTGGGGTTATTATGGACTAGATGATAGATATATTTTATTTCATGTTGATAAGGGATTATAGTTATATTAAACCATTAGTGAGGTGCTATAATGAAATGATAGAGAATCATCATGGGGTTTTATGGATGATTTATTTTTACTAGTTACATCATTTTATATTACTATAATTCATATATAATCATGGAATATTTATACATCGATTATGCTTAATCACTATTATCCATAGGCCCATAGAATTACAAGTATGATCAAATCAGTATTTTATTGGAATATATTTTTTCTACATTACTTATTGATTATAAATGATCATGAGTAATGTGCAATCCACTTGATGAGTCAAGACATATCATTTGAGGTCTCTCTTTGTCTTTTATTGATCATTTATAGTTATTATATGTGTAACCTTGTAATTATGTATTTCTTATGACTAAAATTCTTTCTTCTAGTCTCTAAAAATAATATATATTTTGGAGAATGATTATGATGGTTCACATAGATAATTTTAATATGAATGACCCACAATATAGTTCAATGAGGTACAATAATTAGAGGAGTATGGATATGTAAATTTCGTACATATAATACCATTATTTAATGGTTTCTCAATGTCAAGGGGGATGGGGAATTTATAGGGGATGTAAAATTTATCCATTTATTTTATGTCTATTTATAATGTATGTCAATTGTTTCACGTGGTCTTATATTTTTCATCTTTTACAGTTGTTAGATCAGTTCCAAAACACCTTCCATGTGTTGTATCATTCCCTATATTATCATGATGATTCCAATATCAAATATATATGATAGTTTTATATAAATAGTTTAATTAAATTATCAATGTAAACAATCAATATCCCAAATAAATATGAGAGGTTTTTTAATTCATTGTTATTGAATTTTCTACTCATCATATACATTTGTGATATAGAATTTAGATTAGGGAATTTTGTAACACATACTACAATATTTATGTATAATTCCATTTAATTTTCTACTAAATCTAATGTTTAAATGTTTATAACATTTTTATATATTTTAAATGTGGAAATTATGAATTAGTGAATCGATGCTCATAAATAATGGTTTTGGGGTAGCTGCATAGGGTGTATAATTATTGTAGTGTAATTTATTACCATGCACCTAGAATGTGTGGCGTTGTTTACATAGGTTCGTATTTTCTTAACCATATATGGGGCTTTAGTAAACCATGGTAATTAATGCAAACAAATTCATATAATGCATACATGGTTGTATCATGGAATGTAAACTATGTGATATAACGAAGTTAAATTTCATGTTTGGTATAGTGAGGTTTGTGTGGTTAGTTCATAGTTGTCCAAGCCATAATACCTAAACATTAAATCTGTTAAAATGTTAATAAATAAAAAAATCCATTTAAACTATAAAAACCATAATTATAATTTTCACAACTCGATTTCCTATAATAACACATTTACATGAATCATCTTCTAGTACTTCTTTCATGGTTGTTCTCCCTTTTATTTTTCTCCTTTTTTTGTTATCTAATATTAATGCATGTTAGATTTATATCTATATATATGATTCTCCAATTTTATCCTTTGTTTGAGATTTATATAATATACCACTCTATCATCATATATGCACAATTTTTTGATTTTTTCTCTAATAACAAATTATTATTCTCTTTAGAAGGATTCATATATTGATTTTGGGTATATGGAATCATCAATGATGAAGATATGTGTTGCATAATTTCTCCAAATTAATCATAATTAATTCCATGATATTTCATTCTACATCACCTATTCACATAATTCATGTTTCATAAAACAATATTCAAAGCCTAATGACATAATTTTTCATTATTTGTACACTCTTATTGAATGAAAACCAAAATGGGGAGGATACAACATAGAAATACATTCTGAATAATATATTACCCTATATAATTTTATAGAAATTATAATTTTAAATTTTATAGTATTGGAATATTGGAAATGTTATTTTGGGAATTATATTCTATAAATGGTATTTTAAAATTTATTCTTGGAAAAACTAACCGAAAATGATATTTTTTAAATCATCTTGAAATGAAAATTTAAAATTTTATTTATGGAATGTGTGTTGAAGATGAATTTTCTATACTGGTGGTAATTTATTTTTACTTTTTTTAGATAAAATTGTTATATAAAAAAATTAATTGATTGGAAGTTTTTGAATAATAATTGTATGAGATTGTAATCAAAGGGGTGGACTGTATAAAAATTTATTGTTTAAGAAAACAATAATATAGGTAGTCAGTGTAATTGTTTATTTGATGAATAAATAAAAATAGGTATGGTTCATGTAACTATTAATTTGTTGAGAAAACATCTATAAGTTTAGTCTATGATACCGATGGAAACACATACAAGGGTCTTATTAAATTTATGATTATCACTGTCTCTTGGATGTCCATAAGGACACCTCATCCCTAGTTAAAGAATGTATGGGTCATCAGGGTGTCATAGTTATGGATTGAAAATGATTATTATTTTTAATATACATTGTCAATTTTATTGTTATATTTTTTTACATGTAATTTAATTTACATATAAATGGAAATAATTATTGACTATATTTATTAAGGGATATATTTTTTCATTTCATGTTGTGTAATACTCACACCATACATAGGAAGATATTTTTTCTAGAGAAAATTCACTGTTACGGGACTACATATGGTCAATAAACAAATGTAAAATATTGGTTTTATTTGAAGGGTTGGGTATTCGATTTTATACATTATTCTATAGCCCAATCAATATTTAACAGTTGTTATATTATTTATTTTTTCTCTTTTTTAACTTTTTTCTAGTTTTAGGTCTCTGAGGATATTTATGACACATAAATTTCCTATGCATAACTTTTGATATCACCTGGTTTATTTTCAGTTCATGGATCATGTCATGATATTTTATATTGTTTAATGTGATATATTAGTCCTCTAATTTTTATATTATTTTCCTCCATAACAATAGGGTGTAGTCGGTTTACAGAATCATATCAAACACCTGCTAATAGTTATTTTTTTCTACTATATAGTGAGGAATGACTATGGATATATTGTGAAATATTTAGGTTATTATTCATTATTATCAAGGTTAGGACATTACAATCTGGTATCATATCCCATTTATTTTATTTTTCTGTAATAGAAGACAATGCATTATGTATTTTTAGGGTGTGTTTATTTTTCCATGCCCATGAATAAGAAACCATTATATGTGGAATGTCCATTTATATAATGATGAAATTATTTTTCATACCTTTCAATATTATAGTCATCTGATTTTAAATTGTATTGGTGCTAATATTTTTTATTTTATTTGACTTTTTGTTCATTATATCTTGGGTCGATATAGTATGGGAGTGAACCTATATTCATGAATAGTGCTAGGAGTATATTCTTTACCTTCTCGTTATTCCCTATAAGTGAAATATATATATATATATATATGTATCCAAATGGATAAAATGGTGGTTGATAATATAAAGTATCAGAATAAAAATATACAGTCCTAAACATCATTTTGTAATAGAGGATTCATATATTGTCAAATTCCTAGATGATAGATTTATATAATTGATTGTATAAGTGGATTTTTAAATTAGTTCATAGTTTATATAAGGTGTCATTAATATACCTAGAAGTTTTGTCTCCTCATTGAATATAAATTTAAAACAAATCAAAGAAATCATTGTTAATCTAAATCCTTATAAAATGTGGTTGGTTAAAATAAAATATGTAATATTATAATTTGGAATCCAATAGAAATTATGATGTATAATCATTATCAGTGAACATGTCTCAAAAGTGATCATAAACTTAAAATACCTTATTGGTTGGATATATAGAATAGTATGACCTCGATACTATATGTTAATATTTGTTCTTTGGTAGTTACTTTGTTATCTTGTTCTATTATTTATTACATGGAATAATAGTGAGTTAACTTTTTAGGGGACCCCAATTCCATAACAAGAAGGTGACTGTGAGATTTCCCATCCCATTGGTGGGAAAGAGCTGTATGATGTTTAGGTTCATGTTATGTATGAAAAACATTTCTAGATAATTATACATATAGTCTAGTCAATGTTTAGGGAGATCATCATGTTTCACCTTCCATGTTGTTCATTAATAATTATTTTCAATGACATTACACATGTATATAAATAGTGATATTGGTATGCAAGACATAAAACTATGGATATAGTGCATAGAAATTATTGATGTCATTTTCATACACCCATGTACAAGAGGGTTAATCTTACTGTTTGTATGTTTCATTTGGAAGGACAAAAATTGTGGGATTTCCTCATATAGGGTGAGAAGAATGTTTTAATGACAAGGAGGGACTATGTGACATGATTAATTATTCATTTTTCTAATACATTAATGTCTAGAAGATCATAAGAGATCATATCATAGACACATACGATATTATTAATGTATATAATCCATCATTTTTCACATTGTATGTAATGAACTAGTAATCCAGTGGAATTTTATTAATACATGGTATTTTTTTGAGTCCGCGAAAATTTACGACACATGATTCTGAGTCCCAGTGTTCCCAGAATCATTTTCTGATGGTTTGTTTGGGTACGTTCGGTAAACGTATTTGCATGTTTTTATATCATTTGAAACAATGCTCGGAATTGAAATATTAGGGCACCGTTGAACTCACAGATCCATTATTTTCTTAAGGACACTTTTTCCTCGATGACAATTGATCAAGAATAAAAGATAGTTTTTGGGTTTTCCTGAAAATATAATAAAATAATGTGACCTACACTGAATTTTATTTGAGCCACCATGTGGGTGACTTGTTTTTGAATCCTATTCTTGGAAGTTGGAGGTGGGACCACCACACCTTAACTTCCCATGAGAGGTTATGGTGGTGGGTACCACCTGACCATAACCATTCATGAGAGGTTAAGACGCGGGGACCACCAAAACAAAACCTCCTACGAGTTGTTACATCATGGGGACCACACTGGGCATAACCCCCTATTGATGGTGGATGATTTAACCTCTCAACTCTCCCTCATTAATGAGGGGGAGCCTCTCCAACTCCCCTAATTAATCCTTTGTGCCAACTCTTAGGGATTAATTAAGTGGAGTCATGTAATTAATTATCCAATTTGAATTATCGTGCCATCAAAATAATAGAAATACTAATTCTACTATTATTTTAAATTGGCATTTGGGTGGATGTTGGGAAGGAGGATTATTTGGGTAAAAGAGAATCCTCCCAATGAAGAACGAACAACAAACAACATGTTCTTCCAATGAAAAATGTTTGCAACAATCATTCTCCTTCATCATCCATGGACACCTACCGATGTGGAGAGTCTTCCATGAGTCGACGCAACACGGGATTTGAATTGTGTGTGGCAGAAGCGACGTACAATGATTCTCATTCGTCTTCTTCTCGCGACTTCACAGACAACGAACTATGATTAATGGTAGGGGGTTAAAATAATTTTTATGTCTTTTTCTTCCATTCTGTAGATTAAAATAATGTTGTTGATATTTATTCTCTTGAATCATTTGATTTCACCATAAACATAGATGATAAGGGCCCACCTAACATGGCCCGACATCCATCATCGATTTTCCTTATTATATCATTCTTTGGCATGGAAATGTAACAACGATGAGGCGACAAAGGTGGCAACGTCAAAGGCTGCACTTCCCACATCATCTGCAAATCACGCCGCCCCGTAGTGATCCGGTGCTCCCAGCCAAACAATAATGTCCCACGCCGGCCTGAGCCACGCCAAACCGGCCTGCCCGGCCACCTGCCCGCCTGCCCGCATCATACTGGCGCCCCGTGCATCCTATCTGGTGGCACAAACATCTTTCTCCCACCCCACGTGGATTGCCCATCATGTTTTCGGCCTATCATCGCCAAGTGCGGCCTGCCCGCTCTCCGTGTAGCCTGCCTGTGTCCTCCCCGTCCTGCTCGTGGCCTCCCACGTGCCCAACCTAGATGCCATCGGCAACCCGAACATCCCAAATGCCCTGTAGAAACCCTCACAGATTCACTGTCCGAACCGGTTCGACCTTCTAGAATGAGCTTCCAAAGTCGTGCACTGTGTGGTGCTAGCCGAACCGACCTCCAGACCAAACCGCCCCCACAGTCCGCAGGCCCAGGCACATTGGACTAGTCTGAACTTAGTTGGATGACCCACCCAATAGGTAATGTCAGATTTAGTGGGTCTGACCGGGTAGACCCAGACCGGGTCGGCCCAGACTGGGTTTGGCTATGTCGGTCTGACCGGGTCGGATCGGACCCGGGCCCACTATTGACTGTTACATCCTTTGGCTATATCTTTGGCACCAGATGACCATTTTAAGAACTGTCAGCAGCTCTGGTTTTCTTAGAGAAAACAGCCCCTTCGATTATACCCCACTAGAGTTTGGGGTAATGTAGACGCATGGTCATGTTGAATCGTACACGAATCTAACCGAGCCCATGAAACTACAAAGCTTAAAACTTATAGAATGATTGTTCAATTTATGCGCTTTCTATTGCATTAAGACACCTTTGACAAGTCTGAACATTGAGATAATTCAATGTGGGACTTCACGATAGTTCGAGTATCAACCTATACCTCATGCAGATGACCCTCCTACAGACGAGCGAG
Source organism: Viscum album (assembly GCA_963277665.1). Lineage (NCBI taxonomy): Eukaryota > Viridiplantae > Streptophyta > Magnoliopsida > Santalales > Viscaceae > Viscum > Viscum album. Next base: position 2,132,349,357 of record OY728147.1, on the reverse strand, counting down.
TGGAGTACAGAGACCTAGTAGTTGGATGAGACCTGACAACTGCTTGACTGATTCGACTCATAGTGATTAGACTATCCTAGTGGGGAGAGCCTTCTTGCGGCAACATACCCACATCGGAGGAGCACCTGTTAGTTGGCGGTGAACATGCTGTACTAGATATGAGGAGTACCTCTGTAGGCTATTAGGGGGAGAACCTAGTAGTTTGTGGAATACCCACAGAGAGGAGCACCTCTGTGTGAGCATGGAAGACCCACGGTACTCGACATGAGAGTATCTCAGCAGTCCATGGTTAGTGGGAAGTGCCTGGTTTTGGAGGCATGCACACTATACTTTAAAAATGAAGAGTTATCATGCAGTCATTGTTCCAAAAAAAAAAGTGAATTGAAATCCTTGTTGAGCTGAGTCAGTAACTTTTTTCGTTACCTCATGATTTAGATGGATTAATTGATAAATTAAGTGTATGTATTGGTATATTCCTAAGTGTGGTTATCTATTGATTTTCTACTTTGTGGTTTATACTTGTTGGATTTTATGAGACCGTGACAGTCTCAAGGTCTCTATTGAGTATCGTTGTACTCACCCCTTCACGGGCTTTTCCCACACCACGTTGAGTATGTTGCAGATGAAATACAACTCTAACTGGGGTCAGGAGTAATATGGACTCTATATGTACCTACCCTTAATGTAGGATCTGTGGAGGATGATTCCAAAGCTGCTTTACACCATTCATCTATTTTTTATCCTTTTCATTTGTACATGTACATTACAACATGGGTTGTATTTCTAGACCCTTTAAATTTCAGTAGTCCTATTGTATAATATATTACATATCATTTTACATCCAGGTTATACTATTTTGTGAGTCTTTATCATTTATTAAGGAAATTCCTTCATTGTTTTAGAGACTGACACCTTTGGTGCTAGTCTCCAGCCCCTGGCCTATGGAATGCGGTTTTGGGTTAGTCACATAACGGGTTCTGAGGACTGGTCATGAAAAATTGGTATCAGAGGACATTGGTTCTAGTGCAGATCTTATAACTCAGATCTTTTTTATGAATCAATAGTGTAAAGGGTATTGAGTGTGGTTTTTATTATAGGGAGTCAAGTGTTGATGCGGCGTCTGGCGTATCTATACACCAAGACACTGACTACTGATTTCTGACTCAGTGCACGAAAACATTGATTGTGCGTGTGTTTTAAAAAGATATCTTTAAGTCAGTTCATCCAGTTAAACTTAGCAGGTATAAATATTTTGACTGTGTATCAGCTGTTTCAATCAGGATGCCTCCCCATGGATGATCAGATAGAGCCCCGAGAGTTGTACATGCAGATAGACTACAGAGAGATGAGGCCTCACGGCATGGTCCTCTTCCAGTAGAGACACCAGTTGATGTACCAGAAGTACCACTTCCCATTGTCTCACCGATTCTACCAGCCCCAACAGTAGATGATGCATTCCACTTGAGCACGTTGCACGAGTTCCAGCACCAGAGGCCACCCTGGTTAAGGGGACATATGAACACACGGGTAGCTAAGGATTGGTTCGGGGATATGGTGAGATTATTTAGAAAGGTAGGGACACCAGACGACTTCATGGTGATACATGACGCGAGTCTCCTTCAAGAAGCATCAATTAGATGATACAAAAAAGTTCTTCAGGTGCTTGACGAAGTGGCACTACTCTACGAAGACATCGAGTGCTTGTTTTTAGAGGAGTTCATCCCGATGACTCTCCACGCAGTGCGTATACTAGAGCTAATTCATCTATAGCTGGGGATCATGATTGTATCTCAGTACTCATAGTGGTTTGCAGACCGCTAACTCCACAGCACTGATATGGTGTGAGACCCATTTATCAGGGCTCATACCTTCGAATAGGGACTCAGGTGAGAGATTAGGGCTTTGATGATCTCCCTCAGCATCCCAATGCAGGTAGGGGTGTTAAAGTGATCCTTCTTAGTAGAGAGTTTCCTTTATGTGTAGTCTCCAGCAAAGAGACCCCCAACTAGTCGACATGTAGCAGAGTCTTCTGCCTCATGATGTAGACAGATGTTGTAGAGGTCCAAGTGGACCAGACCTATATGTCTATGACTGCATGACTAAGAATCAGTTGTGCAGCACATCCATAGTGGAGACAGAGCCAGAATTTCTAGGAGTAGACAATGTCACTAATACAGGGGGGGCATGGTCACATCGCTCATGACTGTCCAACCAGACATTCGGATGATCATCTGACGGTCGAAGGAACGACTAGGAAGACAGATATATTCGATTTAGGTGGTCTTCTGGGAGTAGCTGGGTGTGGCAGAGAAGCTGGTCATGCAGCAGGTCGTGGGATATGATTCGAGGTGTTACCACAACCACCGCCAGAAGGTCCACCTCGACTGCAAGCAGAAGAAGGATAGGGGAGGGCTCAGCTCTAGGCAGTTGAGGCTTATGATCATGGAACTCTATAGATGATTCGAGGTATGATCTTTGTCTACTCCATAATATCTACAGTTCTTATAGACATATGTTCCCGTCACTAATTCATTTCCACTGCCCTCATTTTGAGCTCGGAGATTCCGAATGTGTTGTTGGATCGATCCTTATGGCTAGAGAATCCTATGGGAGAAGACTCGACAGTTACACGCTGGTTCCGACAGTGCGAGCTTACTCTAGGAGGCGAGAGTTTCGGTTGTGATCTTCTCGGAGTAGCGTTGAGGCCTTACAATGACATCATGTGTATGAATTGGTTATCTACAGTCCATGCTCATATCGAATATATTAGAAGCAATGTTTGGTGTGTCTGCATGGATGGGAATTGGTTCACCTTCACCAGCAAGAAGGTAGCATTTGCAGTGCATGACAGACTTACTCGGAGGAGGGTGCAGCCAATCACATATCAGTTCACCTGCCTTACCCACAGAGCAGTTGATGTGGAGAGTCTGAGCTATTTTGTAGTGGTGCACCAGTACACTGATGTTTTATTTGACAGTGTTCTAGGACTACCTCCTCACAGAGTGGCAGACTTCTGCATTGACATGTACCATGGGACTGCACCAATATCTACTACGTCATATAAGATGGCTCCTATTGAGCTTCATAAGTTGCGTCTACAGCTGGAATATATATAGGGGAAAGGATTCATCTTGCCCAGTGTTTCTCCCTGAAAATCCCTAATTTTGTTCCACATGAAGGACGATGGGATCTTGAGGCTTTGTGTCGAATAACATCATCAGAATCTGGTGACCATAATGAAAATGTATCCACTCTTGAGGATGGAAAAACTCTATGATCAGCTGAAGTGAGAATGGTGTTCTCAAAACAAGACCTCCGATTAGGCTATCACCATATCAGAGTTCGATATGAGGATGTACAGAAGACAACCTTCAGATTTATGTATGGACACTATGTGTTCTTGGATATTTCCATCGACTGAAACAACACACCAACATTGTTCAAGGGACTCATGAACAACATCTTCCATCCTTACCTCAATCGCTTTTTTGTAGTCTCAATAAACAACATTATGATCTACTCATCTACGGAGGATGAGAATGCCTACCATTTGTGGGTATAACTGGACACACTCCAAGAGCACCATAATTATTGTATGCTCTCGAAATGTCAGTTCGGGGTCTGAGAGCTTCACTTTCTAGGTCATGTCATCTTGGAGGCTGGAGTTTCATTTGATCTAGAAATGATTGAGGTGGTACATTTTGGGGATCCACCAAGGAGTGTGACGGATGTTCATAGTTTTCTGGGTTTTGATGGTTACTGCTGGAGGTTCATACTAGACTTATCCAGAGTGTTATTTCCACTATCACCCTTGACAAAGAAGGGGAAACCCTTCGTGTGGTCGGAGTGATGCTAGCAGAGCATTCAAGAGCTGAGGCATAGGCTGACTAGTGCCCCATATTGAGTCTTCCATAGGAAGGTTTAGGTTATGTAGTCTACTATGATGTATCAGGGATAAGAAATGGGAGTGTTCGGATGTAGGTTCGATTTGTGATAGCTTACGGTTCTCATCAGCAGAGGAAACATGAGCAGAACTACACTACCCATGACCTGGAGTTATCAGCAATGGTCTTCACCTTGATGATGTGGAGACACTATATGATGGGAGCACACTTTACCATGTACTCTGATCACAAGAGTATCAGGTATATCTTCTCTCAGAAGGACCTGAACCAGAGATATTGTTGATGGCTTGAGTTCCTACATGATAATGTTTTCGAGATAGTCTATACTGCTAGAAAGGGAAACGTTGTAGTAGATTCACTCAACAGGATATCTGGTATACATCTGATAGATGAGGTGACAGAGGAGCATTCTTCCTTATAGACATCCTTTGTGGATACAGACGGTTCATCCTTTCTATAGTCTCTCACAGTCACTCCCCCACTTCATCGGCGAGTATGGGAGGCACAACATGGAGATGCTAACTTCAGGACATGACGTGATCAGATATCCACAGGGCATGAACCTAATGGAGTTTATGATGGTGGGGGGCACTCCATCCAATTTAGATTATGTACCATGGTACCCGTAGCACTTCATGAGGAAGTGTTGATTGAGTTCCACACAACCCCTCTAGCGGTATATCCAGGAGTGGCGGAGAAGTACCAAGAACTACGACGACAACACTGGTGGCTAGGTATGAAGAAGGATGTAGATGATTTTGCCTCTCGATGCCTCACGTGTAATCAAGTGAAGGCAAAGAACTAGGTACCAACATGGTTGGTAAAAATTTTAGAGTTCCCATAGTGGAAGTGGGATGGGATATCCATGGACTTCGTGACGAGTCTTCCGCGTACATCAGGGGACACGACTCGATCTGGGTGATCATTGACTGACTACCCAAGTCGGCCCACTTCCTTCTGATCATAGAGAATGGTTCTGTTGAGAGTGTGGGACTCCTCTATGTGTAAGATATTGATATGATACATGGAGTACCTTCATTAATTGTCTTTGATCATGATTCACGATTTACATCCCAACTATGGAAGGGGTTGCAGGAAGATTTCGGGACACAACTTCACCTGAGCACCACCTTGCATCCTCAGAATGATTTCCATACTGAGAATACCATTCAGAACATTTAGTACATGATACATGCTTGTGTCCTCGACATCGGTCACAGTTGATAGGATCACTTACCTTTAGATGAGTTTTCATACAACAACACATATCACTCCACCATATGGATTTCACCTTTTATGGCCTTATATGGTCAATCGTGCATGTCACCACTAATAGAAATAGACTATGGAGTGTCAACACTAGTGGTACCAGAGATGGTATGGTCTACCATAAAGAAGGTTCAGATCATCTAGGAGCAGATGAAGACTGCATAGAGTAGGCAGAAGTCATATGCAGACAGGTGATGAAGGCCTCTTGAGTTTTGAGGATGGCGACCACGTCTTTCTATGGGTATCACCATGACGTGTCCTACAATGATTTGGTCGAGGTGTAAAGTTATCTCTATGATTCAGTGGAAATTTTGAGGTCCTCAGTAGAGTTACCGAGGTGTCTTACCACTTAGATCATCCACCTCAGTTTCACTGGGTGCATGACGTCTTCCACGTATCTCAGTTGAGTAGAAATGTGCACGAGTCTATACACATAACGACAATTGAGAGATGGGAATCGATGATGGGGTGACTTTCACAAAGGTTATAATTGATATTTATTGTCGACAAGAGCAGGTCCTACATGGACGGTCGATACCTCTTGTGCGTGTTCACTGGCAGCACAGGAACCTTCAAGAGATCACAAGGGAGCGTGTAGCTCAGATACGTCCTCAGTTCCCCTATTTGATTCCTTAGTTTGATTTGTAGCTGACAGGTATGTAATGACCAGGGGAGGGGAGAATGTAAAGCCCTATAAATCCCGTGGTGTTTTTTTAATACATAATATTTTTACGATTCCGCGAAATTTTACGGCGCTTGATTTAGAGAATCGGTGTTCCTGAAAACAATTTATGATGTTCTTTTCGAGTACGTTCTATAAACGTACGAGTGGGATTTTAAAATTTTTGAACCGGTCATCTGAATTGTAATCTGAAGGCACCGTTAAACTCGCAGTGTGAATATTCTATTAAAGATACTTTCACCTCGATGGTAGTTGGTCAAGAATAAATGTTAGTTTATGGGTTTTATTAAAAATAATAATAAAATAAAGTGAGATACACTTTATTTTATTTGTGTCTCCATGTGGGTTACTAGTAGCTGAAACCATCTATTGGAAGTTGAAGGTGGAACCACAACACCTTAACCTCCCATGAGAGGTTATGGTGGTGTGGACAACCCAAACATTACATCCCGTGATAGGTTACGGCGTGCGTGCCACCGAAACATAACATCCCGCGAGAGGTTTCATCATCGGTACCACACAAGGCTAAACACCCCATTTGATGGAGGAGGATTTAACCTCTGAACTCTCCCTCATTAATGAGGGAGAGCCTCTCCACCTCCCCTAATTAATCCAGTGTGCGAAGTTTGGTGTATTAATTATGTGGAGTCGTGTAATTAATTCTCCAATTTGAATTATTTTGCCAACAAAATAATAGAAAAACTCATCCTTTTATTTTTTTCACTTGGAATTTTGGTGAAATTTGGAAAATATAATTATAGGGAGAAGAGAGAAATATTCCAACAAAGAACGATGAAGGAAGAATGTGTTCTTCAAATGAAGAACCCCAGTGACGATCCTTCTCTGACTTCTTCCCCGGACACCTTCTGATGTGGAGGGTTTTCCATGAGCTGACGCAAACTGGTATTGGATATTTGTGAGGCACATGTGTCGAATAATTATTTTTTTTCATATTATTCCTGTGACTTCACCAACAACAACCAGCGATTAATGGTAGGGGTTAAATTTGTTTGTTTTTCTTATTCATCCTTTATATGGAATTCAGATTTTTGTTGATATTCTTTATCATGAACCGTTTCTATCACCTTAAACATGATGGATATGATCCAACATAACATGGCCTGACATCCTTCATTGATTTTCATTCTTATAGTGTTCTCTGGCATGGTGACAAAACAACGATGAGGCGACAAAGGTGGCATCTAAAAAGGTTGCGCTTCTCGCGGCCTCCGTGAATTTCGCCACCCCCACGACACATTGGTGATCCCGGTCGAACACCGCCGGCTCGAGCCAGCGTAAGCCACGCTGAACTGGAATGCCCGACCACCACCCGGTCGATAGCCTGTGACCTCCTTCCAGCCTGCACATAGACTACCGGCACCCCGTGCGCCATGCCCGGTGCCCCATGGGGCCTGCCTGGCGCCCCACGCAGCCTGCCCATCACACCGCACTACCTACTTGGCACCCTACAGGGCCTTCATGCACCCCGTGTGGCCTAACTGGTGCCCTTCCGGCCTCCCAGAGCCCCATGAGGCATTCCCACGCCCTACCCCGCCTGCCCAGGGCCTCCCACTCATCATGCTCGGTTGCACCGGCCTCCCAACCACCCACGCCGTCCCACTTCACCCCCCACGCCGTTGTTGGCCAAACCCTCTCAACCTTCCAGACTGATATTCCTGAGCTACAACCCATGCAGTGCTGGCAAAACCGCCCCCATAGTCTACTAGCCCTGGCCCAATGGACCGGTCCGAACCTAGAGGGCTGACCTGGTCGACCCAGACTGGGTGACGAAAGATGAGGTTGGGCCACGTCGGTCTGAGCGGGTCAGACCGAACCCAAGACCACTACTAACTATTACTTCATTTGGTCATATCATTGGAACTAAAAGATCATTTGACAAACCATAAGAGGAACTGGTTTTCATCGAGCACGACTGTCCCATTGAGTATACCCCCAATGGAGTTCGGGATAATGTTGTGATAAAATCAGGTTGGATCGTACACAAATCCAACTGTTCCCCTGGGACTAAAAGGTATATTACACATATTCTTGGCATCTGATTGACGCACCATCTTTTTCTTTGAGATTTCTATGACAAGGAGAACCTTTGAGATACTTCTATGTGGGAATTCACCATAGTTAAAGTATCAAACCGTTGCACTTGGAGAGAACCCACCTGGAGACGAGTGAGCGGAGTACAGAGACCTAGTAGTTGGCTGAGACCTGACGACTTCTTGAACAATTTGACTCATAGTGATTCTTTTAGCCTAGTGGGTACCACTTGGTTCCAAAGGCAGACCCACCATGGAGGAGTTCCTAGTAGATGGCAGCAGGCCCAAAGGGGGGAGCGCCCCTGTGTGAGCATGGCAGTCCTACGGTACTCGACAGGAAGAGTACATTTGCATTCCAAGATTAGTGGAAATCACCTGGTTGTGGTGGTAGGCCCACTGTACTCAACAGGGGAGGAGTTCTCTAGCATACATGTTTTTGATAATGTGAATAAAAATCATGATTTAGCCGATTCTTAACTTTTGTCATTACCTCATGATTGAGATTGATTACTTGATAACAAAGTTATATCTATGTGAATATACCTAAGTGTGGTTATTTGTTGATTTCCATCATTGTGGTTTATCCTTGATGTATTTTATGAGACCTTGAGGGTCTCGGGGTCCTTACGGAGTATCTTTATACTCACCCCTGCACTGGCTTTTCCTGCACCACATTATGTTGGTTGCAGGCGACAAATAGCGCTGACTAAGGCTGAGAGTAGCAGGATTGGATAGTTCAAAGAGGTGGACCACAAAACATGACGGTAAAGGGAGGAGACAGACGAACATGGAGTGTTGGGGATGCTATATGTACCTACCATTCATGCAGGATCTGTGGAGGACGATCCATGAGTTACTTGACACCTTTCAGCTATTTGTGTCCCTTTTCAGTTGTACTTGTACTTTAGAGTTGGGCATGTATGTCCAGCCGCTTTACATTTCAGAACTCCTTTTGTATGAAGTTTTACATAGTTTTTTTCTTCCATATTATACTCTGTTGAGTGTGTTTATTATTTATAAAGACAATTCCTTACATGTTTTATGGATTTACGCCATTGGTGCTAGTCGCTAGCCCCTAGCCTTTGGAAGGCGGGTTTGTGGTAGTAATGACACCAGTCCCGAGTATGGGAAATGACATAGTTTATTCGTATTTTACCTACCAACAATGGTGATGATAATGCAAAGTCCAAAAATTGTATCAGTGTTCTATATGAAGAATAAAATGAATATGTAAATATATTTTTCCAATCATCATTATTTGAGATGGTAAAAAACTCCATTATCACTACGAGTAACATCACATAAGGCCAAAACACATTTTATATTTAATATATGGATGGATGTGGTAGTGGTTCCAATAGTAGTGAAAAAAGCATGTTAAATCACTCATTTGGATATTGATAACCTCATCAGATCTGTGACAATTCTAATGAACTATCAGGGATATGAGATATATAGTACTATCAATTTAGGTTATAGGGTATAAGTAAAAATGGTGTTCATAAAATCCTTCGGGTTTCTAACAATGTGGGAACATAGATAATATATATTTTGTTAATATTTTGGATCTATATTACATTTGGAAGAGATTAATGATCAGGTTAGGGATTTGTAATTCAGACTAACATGCCTCAATAGAATGGAATTTTATTATTTTTACAGGTAATTGTAGCATACAGAGATATCAAGGGTGTTTTCAACATGATATTATAGCTCAGGGATGTTATACAGATGTGTGAGGCCATTTTACCTGCTTGTTAGATGAATTTGATCATACTAAAATTGTAATGATACATGATTATCTACCATGTGATGTACAATCTTAATTTATACAACACATTTTTTGATACAATATTATCACATTATAATGACTATACGATTAAATATAATGATATATTCGTGGCTATATAGTTCCGTTAAAATATGTTATCAAATGAAAATATTTAATATTGAATATACATGGGATATGAAAGTGTTTAAATTGGGCCCATAATATAATTAGTATTTAGTCCTTTTGAGACTTAATTGTGAAGGATATGGGTAGTTTTAATTTGATACAAGATATGGATAGTCTTGATCAATATCAGTCACATACATATTTCTATCCTCAATGAATATCCTTCACTTCTCCATAAGAAATTTTTTTAAATAATATTTATAGCTGGATATGTGAGGGGGTTGTTCAGTACACGAATTTTAGTAACTATCTATTTTCACAATCTATGTTGAAATCATTTTTTATATATTTGGGTGTTTCACCTCCATTATTACCCCCGTTATTGAGTTATATGAGGATAAATTCCCTATGGCTATTTCCATATTTCCACCCATTCATGGAATAATTTTTGTGATAAAACACTTATCATATATGCATCCTCTCTCGATCTATCCTTATTATATGCCCCCATATCAGATTCGAGAGATGAAATTTTAGTTATAGAAATATAAAGCATAGTGTTTTTTCTATTTGAGAACATTAATTTTGTTCTTATAGGTCTTTTCTCTATGATGTTGGATATCTCTTTGAGGCTCTGTGAGTATCATCAATATATTATCTTGTAAATGATTATGAGTGGATATCCACCCCCACTCACTAATGATTTTATCAACAAGGTTATAGTTTTCTATTTTTCCTCTAAAATTTTATAATTTTTTGTGTACCACCATCCCATGAAAAAAATATTCTGACATTCCATGCATAACCTTTCAAAATATGTATCACCTCTATGAGTACATTATTCTGTCATTTATATTAACAATCCCTCCATATTTGTTTATTAATATAAAAAATTAGGTGCTCCATTATTATATAGGATCCATTTTCATCAGTTAATAAATAATATATTGTAATACTCATTAGTTGGATATAAAAATGCTTGATATTTAGATATAGTTCTATGAAAAATGTTACATCACCAATTTTACAGAAAAAATCAATCTATTTGTTATGGGTATATCATATTTCGTTTTTTAGCCACATTGTTTTAGAGGATGGGGTGCTAGTGGGTTAAAAAAAGTCATAATCATTATGTCATTGGTTATAGAAATGAATTTATTTGAGATAATTATTTTTTTATGATGACTAGATAATATCCTAAATTTATCCATGACTTCCATTTCATGATATCATAATTTTTTATACTTACAATGAATATATCGATGTTTTCCTAGTTTGACTCTAGTGAGTAATCAACTGATGAGGTGAAAATTAAATTTTATTCCGTACAAATATTGACCATATCAGATGATGGATTATTATATACATTATATTATTATGTGTTATATGTTGTTATGTGTGATGTATTCATGATATATATATATATAGTCTCTTACAAGGCTATTAAACTGAGTCCATATGAGAATAAATACCCATTCTAATATTTTTTAATAGCAATAGTAGAACATTCCAGGATACATTAGTACCACATCCCTCTGAGGGTATTTTTTTTAAAAAATATATTAATATTAAATACCGCTTATCACAACATTATCAAAATCCAACGTAGAAAATGTGAGTTAATATCATATATTCCATTGGAAATAAGTTTGAATATACACCTTAAAAGTGAATAATCATTGTAGATTCCATTAGTAGGAAGACTTAGACCTTTGTTCTCTAGGATTTCAAAATTGCGTGATGATATATAGATACATTTTCTATGAAATGCTTCGAATTCTATGTATATCATCAAAAAAAAATTGAAATTATTTATATATTTAATCATATATTATTGATAGGGAATAAAAATTAGTCTTATGAAATTTGATTGATTAATTATAATGGAAACTATATATATTAAGGTGAACATATTTATATGTTAGTGGATGATAACATGATTTATTTGTTATAGATTATGTTGTAGTCTTAGTGAATAAACATGTAGTGTTTACAAGAGAGAATTCAGAATCAATATGTGTAACGAATCTTTGAGTGATCAATATGTTTTATGACAAGAAAATTTACTATTAATTTCCAATAAAAAGTGGAATATATCATGATTCATTTCTATATGTACCACCAATCATATTTAGGGAATGCTAAGAAGTATTGACCTAGTGGGCACGTACACATTCATCTCAGTAATGAATTGTGGTATGATGATGTCACAGAAGAGTTCTGGATGTTATTTTTGTGTAATCCTCATGGTTATGATGTCTTTTCAGTTTGAAAATATTGATAATGAATATAAACCAATTTTTTTGGATCAAGAAGGCCTATGAAATTTATTAAAAATAATTTTCATATGTAATTTATGATTTACACATTCATGGTGTAATATATATAATAATGCCTTTTAGAGATTCTAATTCCACATTGGGTAATTTAAGTCATTAAAAATATTTTAGTTCACACAAAATCTCTTTAGTAACACCTATCACTCATAAAAAATATAACATCTGAGCATAGTATATGGGTTATTGAATGCAATATATTTTCATGAGTCATAATTATTGGTGATTTATGTTCTTCACATCATTCTTCCTCCTATTGAAGTGTTATTTCAATCTCAAGAGGTTCTGGTGGGTGTTTCAAAACGTTTCCTTCATAAAGCATTATATTTTGATGATTTCCATTATAAATATATTTATAAACTAGTTTTGGAACTCTATGGTACCCTTGTATAAATGAGGATAACAATTAGAAATTTTATTTTCTTTGTTCAAAATAATGTTATGATGATTTTTCCATAAACTACCTTTTTTGAGGTGTACCTATAAATATTTTAAAATTTTCATTGTTCTTTTATTGAGGAGTTGGGTTTTTATGAAATGTGCAATTATTATTAAATTGAAAAAGAATTTTTTTAATGAACATGGTTTGGTGCATATGAATTGTTTATGTTATGGCTTAGTTATTATGATAAATCACATTGGTAATGATTTATTGGTTTCAATGTTTTGGTTTGTAATCTTTTAATATAACATTGGTGGGTGAATATGGTTTTAATGAAAATGGAGCTTTACATGAATTTTTTATGGTAAACCCTTTAAATGAATTAATAACCCTTGGATGTTTACACATCCATGGGTGAACTATAAGCACTCATAGATGTTCCTCCAAATGAATACGGTGAGATAAAACGGTGTTTTTATAAATAAAATCAATTTTCAACAAAAATTTCTATTCGAATTATTTAGGATGGGGGCTCATTTTTGAATTTTTATAAAATGATTTAGAATGTATTCCATAAGGGTTTGAACACTTTCCATTACAAATTATTTGGTGTGTACCTTAGAAACTGTTTTCCTATTTGGCTCTGGGTGTGGGTTTTGGTTAATTTTTTCTAAAGGTATCATTGAGAATTATAAATTTTAAAGTTGTAGTATAAATATGTTCTCAGTAATTGTATTTTGAAATGTTCTTTTAAATTTTTTTTGAAACATTTTAGCAATGATTAATGTCAACACTATCATTTAATGGGGTTGGTGTTTTGGAAAATTTTAATTCTAGGTTGGAAACATTGAGAATTTTATAAAATTGATTAAATGTTTATTGGTATTAAATTCATATTGGAAGCTTTGTGAGATATGAAATGTATGTATATAATCATGAAGCACTTTTATAATAGGGATATCCATTAAGTTTATCGTACATTTGTGTTCGTCATTTGGGTAGGAAGGTGTTGTGTGATTAGTCATGCATGTGAGGGCCTCCTACATACACAGTTTACTATAACCACCATTTGTTCCTATGTTTCATAATGATTATCAAGTAAAAATTACACACTTTCCCCGATTAGAAGACATCGTGCCCCTAGCTTGATATAGATCCCATGTTGAATTTCCTGCTGATTTTTTCGCAAGGGCAATCAATGGGTTAAAGACGATGGGAATTCAGCATATGCCGACAGGTGGTTCAAAACTATTCGTGTCCATGTATTTTTTGGGGATGTTTAGGATTCCCATGGTAATAAAATTTCTTTCTTATGTATTTTCTACTACACTATATTATTTTAAGGATGTATATATTTTATATTTTTGACTAAACTACTATAGTTTCCACATGTATTTCTTGATTATTTTTTTCTACACAAGTTTATTTATAGCTGGTATTGTTTTATCTTCACCATTTTTTAAATACCTAATATTACCTTTTTGGTTTTGGTTATAGAATGGTAAACTGTTATTGAAATAATATATAGCGTGAGATGGTTCTCGTAGTGGGAAAGAGTTTTTCTTTTGTATAAAATGGAAAATCTTGTTTTAATATTTTTATTTCCAAACATGTGTCCTTAGACAACATTGGGTATGGAAACACATGGATTAAGTGGTTTAGTTTTTCCATCCCTACTGAGAATTTTATTGATCACGCATATCCATTACCTTTTAAATTAGAGGTTTAGCAATTTTCCAGGATTTTCTGTTTTGGATTCCCATGTGGGATCAGTTTTGAGCTTATGGTTGGAGGTTTCCAAGGGGTCATATAGATACTGTTGTAGTGTGGTCTTATTTCCAATTTATTTATTTTTAGTGGTACTTGTATCGAGATAAGTTCTTGTTTATTTAATATAAAATTTCTGTTTTTATGTTTTCATTGTTTTTTCTATTTATTAATGTGGTCATTGATTGATCTATCGATGGTAAATAATTCCATAATGTATACATTGATGGTCGTCACTTGTTTACAGCCTATAGGGATCATGAATGCCCATCTTGACATGCCGCAGACCGGCTCTGGTGACTTGTTCAGGGTTGAACTGAGCATGTTCATGTCATCACTATTCATATCTCTTTTATATTAATATTTATATGAACATCTCTAGATATTATTTGTATCATTACAATGTATATAATATGGTTCATTTTTTGATCTTAAAACATGTTTTCATGTTTCATGTTGTTATTTGTGATGTACGTTATTTCTATTTATTTTTACCTATAATTGTACACTAACTAGTTGATATAGCATCATTATTGTGTTTCATCTGACCCATTACCTATGTTGATGGACTATAGATTATTAGAATGTATGCCACAGTTCATAAAGTGTACTAATATTGTTTTATTTAATATCGAGTAGTTACATTATGATATAAGGAGTCCCACAACCATGTAATAGTGATACATGATAACAAAAAAGTTTGGATGGATATTAAAAAAAATTATTAAAGGAGACCTAGGGGTTATTTGACTAGTTTAATATCTCAGGGGGGTCAGGATTTGAAAAATTATTTTAGGGATAATATCCATTTGTGTGTAAATTGTAAATATCAATGTATTATTTATGGGTTCTAGGAAAATAGATGTGTGGATTAAATGGTAGATATTTAAATATCCCAATAATTGCGATAAAAAAATTATATTACTACACAGATAAAAAAGATGAATATTTCATTTCATTATCATACCTAAAAACACCATAGTTAAGAAGTTGTTAATATTTTATTGTTTTGATATGTGTCTCTGAGAATATTTCCTTGGATGTGAGTGATTGCAGACAAATTATACTAAAATACCATTTGTTGAGATAGGGAAATTCTATATAGAAATGTTACTCAAATGGGTAATAACCATTGGTTTCTAGGGAAGAAATCCTTGGTATTATATGATTCTAATGGGGTCATTTGGCCTTTTTCACATATTTGGGAGGTTAGGTTGTGACATAATATTATTTATAGATTAATGAACATTATGTATATTTGTTTTAATAATAATTCATACGAAATGATAATGTTATTAATGTTTTTATTATATATAGTTTATTAATTAAATAATATTTTTCTAACTATGTTTAGAGTTGGATATGTTGTCTTATAAAAGTTATCTTCATATGGTGTTAAGGTTTTACATTTTATATATATTCATGGAATAGTTCATATCATATGGATTAATATATTACGGAATGTATATAACATTAGTTCATGTATTATCATAGAACCATTTTTTATCTTCTATTTTGATGTTATTAGATGATGTTTAACTATTTTCGGAATTGAAAAAATGGGTTTTTTCATGAGGGGTGCAAAATAAAAAATTATGGAGGTGGTTTTATGTTTTTTAAGGCTTTGGTAGTGTTACAGGTATTGAAATTTTCTTTAATT
This sequence comes from Viscum album, assembly GCA_963277665.1. NCBI lineage: Eukaryota > Viridiplantae > Streptophyta > Magnoliopsida > Santalales > Viscaceae > Viscum > Viscum album. The sequence continues at coordinate 2,132,333,408 of OY728147.1, read as the reverse complement.
ATGAATTAAAAGATTTGAGATTTCAAATGAATCTTTAGGTTGGTGTACATGATTTATTGTCTCTCAAAGCCATATTAATAATTATTCCCTCACTGTATTCTCTATATATTTTTAGGGGAATCTATATAATAAAATATGGATATGTGAAATATTTTTTTCTGAGAGTTTCAAGCTTCATCACTATGGATCTAATTAATCATCAACATGATTGATAGAGTGGTTATTCATATATATTATTGGTGGTTCCAATATATCTGTGTGGTTCATCAACTGGTGTCAATGAAAATATTCATAGAAATTTCAAAACATCAGTAAGGTTTTTCTACGTGTCGCCATTGTATATAAATCATGTTAATAGACCAATTATAAAGGGGAGATATTCAATTTTAATTACCTTAATTTCTTGATATCTCATCGCACATGGTAATGAAATATATTTTCAATTAAAAAACATCATTTTTCAGGTATTTTTGATGTTCTTTACAAATAAGATCCAATAACAACATTGAATTAACATTCTATAATTTAGTGTTATATTAAAAGACATTTTGAACATTTTGGGATGTGTTTTATATTCTCTTGGATGATATGAATATCATTCCACATATGTAAATGAGATCCATAGTTAATTATTTTTCCTTTAATTTTAAACATCATTTCAAATTTAAATTTTTTTGTAGAGATTTAATTGTATGTATATAATTTTTTGTTTTTATTAATTTTTCATTAATGATTTTATGTTATGGGTATTATATTTAATAAATTCAAATATAATGTTCCATAAATCATTGTATGGGGATGAAAGTTCATGAAATATTAAGTTTATTAATTTTTAATGTGTATTTTTTGTGCCTCTATATTAATTGGTATGATATTATAAATTACGTAAACAAAATAATGAAATGAATTAAGGTCCAGGATATTATAAGCATTGTTTCAGATGTACATTATGAAATATCATGATATTTAATCCAAGATGATTATTTACGGTGATACGCCCTTCTATATATAAAATTTTCAGATCAATTTGAATTTATTCAAGAAAATATATTATATGTAAAATCACATAATAATAATAACATACAACATTCATGGAAAATTGGAATTTTCATGATGTAATTTCTTATTAAAGGGGATTAGTAATGATGAAATACGATATACAATTTTATCTATAGTATATATAAATATATTTTATCAATTGATTATTATATTAAATATGTATTATCTTGTAGTAATATGTATATTGATTAGGGTTTGTTGTGGCTTTAGAAGACGAAATATGGATGAATATGAGTGGTTATCATTATTGAGGTCCTTTGTTTGGTGACATTATGATAATAATGTTTATCATATATTTTTTCTCGTGTTACATTGAAATAATTAGGTTTATTGAGTCCTAGATTCTCTATAAAATTTATGTTTCTAAAATTAATGAATTAATTTATAACTAATAGAAGTGAAATATCTTGATTTATACATTGGGTTTTGGAAATATAAATGTACAGGTGAATTATATAGCTAATAGTTATTACTTGTCACGACCCCCTCCCACCAATGATTCCCCTCCTGAGCTGGAAATGGTGAATGGGAGATAATGACCCCCCGAGTCCCGCCTCCAGTAGGCCCTGGGGTGGTGACTAGCACCAAGGGTATATGTTTTCACAAATATGGGAGGCATTACCCTTATTATTGTTTTGGATCAGGAAATAGGACACTTCAACCACCAAAAAGGAAAAGAAACAATTGTATAGAAATAAACCCAAACCAAGCCCACATCCATGTTTAAACATGTTATAACAAGGTACAAGTACATGAAAGCTCAAAGTAACATACCAAAATAAAACAAAGGTACAACAACAACATCAACTCCAACTGTCCAACTAGTAGGGTCCTGCACGGCACTGGTAGCCCTCCTAGAAACCCAAAAGTAAACTTAGGAAGAGCATACAAGTATACACAGTAGGGAAACTTAATGCTCTCGTACACTAGTGGGTAGACATCCTAATGTCCCGTGAGAACAACAGAAGAAACCTAGCAAGGAATTATATCCACCCACCCTCACCAGCCACACTCACCAAAACACAAGAACAACATGTAGTAGTATATAAGAAACAAGAGTATTAGGTACCATGCACTATTTCCCTTTAGTTAACTTCTCTTCTTAACGATGAATGTCCTAATGCTGCCACACTCTCCCAGCCCACACACACCTGGGCCTCACTACCGCGTATCCCGCCCGCACACACCTGGGCCTCATCCCGAAGATTTTTGGGAAATAGTAGGACATGTCCCGAAGAGTCTTGGGTTAAGCCACCCCAATCAAAACCTACCCAAAGAGTCTGAGGTGTAAGTCGCCTCAAGCCATCACAGCCTAAGGGAGAAGGAGGAGGAAAGAGATAGTAACTAAGGGAAAAACAACCTCTCCCATGAAATGGGACTGTTCGACAGTAAGTGGTCAACATGGGTGGGGTGCGATAAAACAAAAAAGATACAGAGATATATATACCAAAAGACACAACCCAAACTATGGCTTCCAAACAGAGAAACTGAGCACGTTCCTCGGCACTACTACTATGAAAAATGCATACAAAAAACAACCCCAACCCCATTTAGGTTTTCACATTTCAGGAGAATTAGTTTATTTAGTTCTTTAACTACTGGGAAACTAACCTACCACATCGATCGTTCGTAAAACATATCCATGTCCTCATAAAATCATGATAGGAAAAACAAAAGTAGTACAACTAAGCCCTTCTTATCAAAAAACAAACCCATGATTATTATTCATGTTCCATAACCATGACCCACCAATAATTCTTCCAATTTTATTTATTATTCACAACCCACTGCCTGTTCACATACAACCCTTCCCCGCAGCCCCGCTGCCAACCACCATAACCACAACCACACCGAACATCATTACCCCTTTAAATACCATTTATCGTAGCCCCACTGCCCATCCCCATCATAACATTCACACCAATCGACAACCATGTCAACCGTAGTCCCGCTGCTCACCCGATCTACATCAACCCATAAAACACCCCCAACACATGCCTCGTAACCAAGCCAACACCCACATGTTCATTATTCCATTTTTTTCAACCGGGGTGATCAGACATGTGTTACAGACTATAAAACAGCCAACATTATGTGATTAACCAATTCCAAAATTCCACAAATTTTCAATACATAAAAAAATCTAGAAGGAGAGGGAATCATTTAATTGTGTATGCAATGTCCCCAACGATCGTGATTTTCCTTAGGCAGAATCTCATTCAATTCACAACATAATATCGCAGTATATAAAGTAATAGAAATCACAACTTCCTATCCTTGTTCTTTAACTAGTTATTATCTTTATTTAAAGATTCAACTGTTTCTCATGAAAACAAGAGGATACCCACCTCACATGATGCACAAATTAGAGAGATGAAGGTAAGATATCAACCTCAACAAGTTCCGATCGCAACGCTCCCCCAGATCAACATTAGAAGGAGTCCATCGGCGTCCGTCACTTCTATCGGGTCCCTGAAAAACCTCATCGGGTGGAATTCAGAATGAAAAATCCAAATGAAAGACAACAGATCCCAGCTCGGAAGTTTCTCCTCGTCGTTACGATCTCGTAGCCGCTAACGGATCGAAAATCGGAGCTTGGACGAAGAAGTTATGGAAGGAAGAGCCTTCGAGTCTCTTGAGAGAGCTCTGATCAAAGGAGAGGGGAGGAGAGGTGTGTGTTGAAAAGGAGGAGGGGAACCCTCCTTTTATAGGCGTGAAAAACAAAAGTAAATGGTGTGTACTCGGTTATTTCACACGGTATCCACGCAGCTTCCAAAACGGCTCCGCGTCCGTTGACTGGTCAACACACGGTTTGAGGGTAACATGTATGCAGGGAAGGACTACATGGCGTGTAGTCTGCACACACGGCGTGAACTCATTTATTTCAAATGGCAAAGACACGGATTCAACACGGGACACGACCGTCGACTGGTAACGTGTACGTGGGGAAGGACTACACGGCGTGTAGTACTATACACACGGCGTGTACACTATTTATTACACATGACAAGGACACGGCTCCAACACGGTATACGACCGTCAACTGGTAACGCGTACGCGGGGATGGACTACACTGCGTGTTGTCTGGACACACGACATGTAATCATTTATTGCACACGGCAAGGACATGGCCTATAACACTGGGTTTACCCGACAAGGGGGTACACAGCGTGTACTCAAACTACACGGCGTGTAGTTTCAAAATTCTAGAAAGTGTGGGAAAAGTCTATTTTACCCTCTAGAACACTTTATGACCTTCTTTTTGACAATGGAATTGGTAGGATATGTCTGGGCCATTACATCAAATACCTCTTAAAACATTCTCATCCCCGAGAATTCAAAAACAAACCCAGAGGAAACCCAACAAGATACCTCTTAGGGTTCTCGTTATAATAGGAACCCAACCAACAAACCTCATCATATGTGTTAGGAATCCATTCTTTTATGTCTAGATATTATCCACTTTAGGCGGCACTAACTCGCCTACACGGGTTTAATCACATCCTCATTAATGCGTCTCGATTAAGAATTGGGTCTTCCCACTTTCATACATTAGGATTTTTCAACTCGAACTACCCCAAACACCAAACAACCAACACACTGCCCGAACACATGGTTTTGGGAATTTCCTTCACCTATGTTGAGATATTATCTGCTTTAGGCGGCACTAACTCACCCGCACGTGTTCAATCGCATCCGCATTAATGCGTCTTGATTAAGGGTCAGGTTTTCCCCTTTCCCACACATCTGGAAATGTTACACATTATAAAGGAACAATGAAAAAAAAAGGTATCACAACCGACAAGACAAGAATTCCATATAACAAAGGTACAGATTACAACATCAACACAAGCTCAGAAGAACAAGGAAAAAACACAAGTCAAAACAACTCCGGGTACTGAGCGTGCTTCTGGGTCTCCCACTCCCAAGTTCTCTCCTCGAGGCCTCCATGACTCCAAAAAACATGAACCAAGGGAATGGTTTGTCCATGGAGAACCTTCTCTTTACGATCTTCGATTCTGACTGGTCATTCCTCGAAGGTCGCGTCGTCCCCCTTATCTAGCTCTCCCCAGTCGATAATGTGGTAGTAGTCGTGTAAGTACCGACAAAGATGGGATATGTGGAAGACATCATGATCCTTATCCAACTGAGGTGGTATGGAAAGTTGTTATGCCACCTCGCTGACTAACCTCAGCACCTCAAAAGGTCTGATGAACCTAGGTGAAAGCTTTCTCCCTTTCCCAAACCTCTGCTACCCCCGTCTAGGGGAAACCTTTAAGAACACATGATCTCCTACCTTGAACTCCAAGGGCCTCCTCCGACGATCAGCATAAGACTTATGTTGGTCCTGAGCCACATTCATCCTCTCACATACAAGCTGGACTTTCAATGTGATGATATGCACTACATCTGGCGTAAGAGCACTTATCTCGCCAACCTCTGCCAAGCAAATGGGCGAATGACATGGCCTTCCTTACAAAGCTTCAAACGTTGCCATGCCAATAGTATAGTGGAAGCTGTTGTTGTAGGAAAACTCTACTAAAGGCATGTGTCATACCCATGATCCTCTGAAATCCAGGACTCATGCTTGCAGCATGTCCTCCAACGTATGGATTGTCCGCTCCGTCTGCCCAACAGTCTTCGGGACTCCATGAAACCGCACAACATCGTCTATGTACTAATGTGCTAAGGTAATTACCGGGACTGACTCCTTAATTGCTAAGATGTGAGCTGATTTTGTCAGTCGATCCACCACTACGCAAATGTCATCATAACCGCCCTGGTATCTTGGTAGTCATGTGAAAAAGTCCATCGGGATTTCATCCCACTTCCACTCGGGGACATCTAATGGATGCAACAAACCACTAGGAACACGATGTTCAACCTTCACTTTCTGACACACTAGGAATTTAGCCACAAACACCGCCACTTCTCGTTTCACCTTGGGCCACCAAAACTGTTCCCTCAAGCCTCGGTACATTTTCGAAACTCATGGATAAACCGACAAGGCTGAGCTATGGAACTCACTGAGAAATCACTCATGCATTGTCACCAGGACAAACAACCTTCCATTGAAAAGCATCATATGATGGCGGTCCACTGACCATCCTTTTGGAGCGTTCCCCTGATCAACATGATCCCGCATCACTTCTGCCTCAGAGTCCCCCCACAGAGACTCTTCCACCTACTGCAACAAAGAGGACTACGCACTCATCAAAAACAAATAGCCTCTATCACCTTCTTCCCTTGCATCCAAGAGCAAGGCAACCAACTCTCCCATCACATTCCATGCATAAGTGGATTTTTGAACTGCTTCATGATATGAATTCCTGCTATGGGCATCAGCCACAATGTTGCCCTTACATTCAGTGTAAGAGATATCAAAGTCATAGTCTTGGAGAAACTCGACCCATATCTGCTGCCGTAAGTTCAGGTCACGCTGGGAGAAGATATAATGTAAGCTCTTGTGATCTGAGAAGACCACAAAGCCCTCCCCAAAGAGGTAATGTCTCCATAACTTCAGTGCGAACACTACTTCTGCAAGCTATAGGTCATTGGTGGAAGAGTTACGCTCGTGAGGGCATAACTTCCTAGACCCATAACAGATCACTCCCTTCTTCTGCATGAGAACGCACACCAGAACATTTCCAGAGCATCACAAAACACTTCATACAACAACCCTTTCTCTATCAACCTGAGTATGGGAGGACAGACCAACTTCTCGTTCAGGTAATCAAAATCTTTCTGGCACTGCTCGCTCCATAGGAAGACCTGGTTCATCCTAGTCAAAGCTGTCAATGGAGCATCGACTCGAGAGAAGTCCGAAACTAACCTCTGATAGTAACCTGCTAACCCTAAGAAACTACGAACTTCAGCCATGGTCTTGGGTGCTGCCCAAGAAACAACTGCCTCCACCTTTGATGGGTCCACTGATACTCCATGTTGAGACACCACGTTCCCAAGGAAGTGTACTTATTGTGTCTTGAACTTACACTTAGTCAACTTCCCGTAAATTTGGTGATGTCAAAGGATTCCCAAGACTGCCCTGAGATGCTCAACATGCTCCTCCAATGAACTTGAGTAGATCAGGATGTCGTCGATAGACACAATGATGAACTAGTCCAGAATCTCCCGGAAGACATATTTCATAAGTCCCATGAACACAACTGTTGCATTCATAACTCCAAACGGAATCACCACAAACTCAAAGTGCCCATACCTGCACTTGTAACCCGTCTTCAAGATATCAATGTGTTTTACCCTCAGCTGGTGATATCCAAATCATAGATGAATCTTGGAAAACCAACATGCTCCCCTAATTTGGTCAAAGAGATCATCTATCCTTGGAAGGGGGTAACGGTTCTTGACTGTTACCTGGTTCAACATTCGGTAGTATATGCATAGCCTGAGACCCACATCTTCCTTCTTCACGAAAAAAACTGAAGCACCCTATGGTGTTACGTTGGGTCAAAAAAACCATTCTCCATCATATCGTCAATCTGAATCTGCAACTCCCGCAACTCCGAAGGTGCCATCCGATAACGGGCCCTCGAAATCGGACGAGCACCCGGGTGTAAGTCTATCCAGAACTCAACGTCACGTCGGGGGGGGGGGGGTAGAGTCACAACCTCTTCGGGAAAAACATCGAGGAACTCCCCAACAACGTCCATGGAATCCATCATCTTTTTATCAGCTAGAACTACGGATATACCTCCTAACAAAGAAAGGAGAGGCTTCACATGCCGGATTCCCACTTGATAGCTCCTCTCGCCAACAAAAGATACATGTTGCCCATCTACGTCGGAGAACACGACTCTTCTCTAGAAGAAGTCGATAACTGCACTAACAGAAAACAACCAGTCGATGCCTAAGATGACATCGTATGGATGCATATGTAAAAAAAGAAGGTCCCCACTAGATCGATCTGGTCCCAATGTCAGCCCACATCCCCGGAAAACACATGGTACGCTAGTCTGGCCTCCAACTGGTGTACTCAGTACCATTGGTACGAAATGTCTCTCTACGTCTAGTCCCAAGGTATGGGATAGACCAGGGGCATCAAAGGAGAGTGAAGCTCCCAAATCAAATAATGCAGAAGCAAGAGTTCTTAACAAACTAATCATACCTCGAATCACCTATGGTCCTGCTGCAGCTGTCAACTCTGCTACGTGCAAATGTCGACGCCCAGCTCCTATGCCTCTCTGATGTCTTCCACCTCCCCGACCACACCCATGTCGAGGTCCCTGAGGAGTACCCTGAGGTCGACCTCCTCCCGCAATGTCTTCCCTCGGAGGAGTATGGTCTTTCTCTTGCTGGAAGGGCCTCGCAGGCAACTAGTTCTGCTGAGGTGGGCGATGAACCTTCCCACCTCCACCGTACAGAGCTCGGGTCGGGCACCGACTCTGAACATACCGGAAACCTACATAAGAAAAACACTTCGGTCCTGGGCTCGCGGAAAAGGGACTAGCACCTGATGATCTGAAATGGAACTACTGGGGCCTGCTCCCCACTGGCCTGAACCTGGAAGGTCCTGTTGTAGGAGACCTGCTGCTGACTGCCTTCCACTTCCACGAACCTAGATGGATCCCCTCTCAGGGTGAACCTCCCAGTGAATGCATCATCTCTACAACATTTTCCTTCTTCTGAACTGCCAATTATGTGGTATGGGTGAAGGGGGTGACAGCATACTGGAGCGAAGGATGAAGCGCCTCTTCCAAACATCTCGCCCGAGACTCCTCAACCGAAAAGAGATCCGGAGCAAAGCGTAGGAGATCCTTGAACTTGATCTCAAGATCTCGTAATGACATACTCCCCTACTGAAGGGAGGGTAACTCCTACCACTTCTATGCCTTGATCATGGAAGAAAGGAATTCCTCTCAGAATTGCTTCTCAAAGTCAGCCCATGGAACCTCTGCCTCTATTCTATCTCCAAGGTAGAGCGTCCACCACTGTCACGCCACACCACTCAGTTGAATCACTGCTAGGGGAACCCAGTACTCCCTCGGTGCACAGATCAAGGTAAAAGTGATCCCTATATCCTCAAGACACCCCTCTGTCTCCGTATCCGAAGTACTACCCTCGTACTTCTTGAGGTCTGTCGCTGGAATGAACGAAGATTCATCTGCCACTGGCTATCTTCCTCCCCTCGGTCAATCCTCAGCAGATCGACCACCTGAAACTGGTGGACCTCGGCCGTCTGAGCCACCTGGGGACAAGGTCCAGGTGCCATAGCTATACGGTAAATAAGGATCGCATATACCCAAGTAGTAAGGAAATACTCAAGGTTTTATTTTATCATTTAATTTCAATTTATTTCCCAGAACACCCAAATCATGTAAAACACCATCATGATGATGCATGTACCTTCCCAAGGGTATCTACCCTGAAATCAAAGTAGTCTCACTTGGTCGTTTGGTAGGCTTAGAGTCCTTGTATCGGATCATGGGGGGCCCTAAAATCCTGCATCCTAGCCGGTCATCCCTAGCCTATGTCACGCACCATGATTAATTAACATTGTCTCACTACCATCCCCTGCAATCCTCAATGTTCCAAACTCCAGACATCATCCTATCTCTCAACCATCGCCTATGATACCATTCTTTCATGACCCCCTCCCACCAAAGATGCCCCTCCTGAGCAGGAAATGGTGAAAGAGCGATAATGACCCCCGAGTCCCGCCTCCAGTAGGCCACGGGGTGGGGACAAGCACCAAGGGTATGAGTTTTCACAAATATTGGAGGCATTAAACTTTTTATTTTTTATGATCGGGAAATAGGGCATGTCAAACAACAAAAAGTAAAAGAAACAAGTGTATAGAAATAAACCCAAACCAAGCCCACATGCATGTTTGAATAGTTTATAACAAGGTACAATAACAAGAAAGCTCAAAGTACAATACCAAATGAAAACAAAGGTACAACAATAGCAACAACTCCAACTGTCTGACTCGTAGGGTCCCACATGGCCCTGGTAGTCCTCCTGGAATAATGAAAGTAAACGTAGGGTGAGAATTCAAGTATAATCAGTAAGGAAACCTAAAGCTCTCGTGCACAACTGGGGAGACATCCTAATGTCCCGTGAGAACAACAGAAGAAACCTAGAAAGGAATTCAATCCACCCAACCTCACCATCCACACTCACAAAAACACAAGCACAACAGGTATTAGTATATAAGAAACAAGAGTATTGGGTACCCCGCACCATTTCCCTTTAGTTAGACGGTCTTCCCAATGACGAATGTCATGATGCTGCCACACTCTCCCCGCCCGCACACACCTTGGTCTCACTACCGCGTATCTCACCCGCACACACCTGGGCCTCATCTCGAAGATTCTTGGGAAACATTAGAACTCGCCCGAAGAGTCTTGGGATCAATCCACCCCAATCAAAACCTACCCGAAGAGTCATAGGTGTAAGGTCGCCTAAAGCCATCACAACTTAGGGGAGAAGGAGCAGGAAGGAACTAGTAACCAAGGGAAAAACACCATCTCCAATGAAGTAAGAGTGTTCGACAATAAGTGCTCAACATGGGTGGGGTGTGATAAAAGACAAAAGATACAGATATATATATATATATACCAAAACACACAACCCAACCTGTGGCTTCTAAATAGAGAAACTGAGCACGTGCCTCGGCACTGCTACTACGAAGCATGCATACAAAAAACAACCCCAACCACATTTAGGTTTTCACGTTTCAGCAGAATTAGTTCATTTAGTTAATTAACTACTGGGCAACTAACCGACGAAATCGATCGTTCGTAAAAAATATCCCTTCTATCGACAAATCAAGTTAGGAAAAACACAAGAAGCACAACCAAGCCCTTCTTATCAACTAACCAACCCATGATTATTAATCACATTCCATTACCATGACCCACCATTAATTATTCCACTTTTATTTATTATTCACAACCCACTTCCCGTTCACATACAAACCATCCCCACAGCCCCGCTGCCAACCACCATAACCACAACCGCACTGAACATCATTACCCCTTTAATACAATTTATCGCATCCCCGCTTCCCATAACCATCATAAAATTCACACCAACCCACAACCAAGTCAACTACAGCCCCACTGCTCACCCGATCTACAACCACCCATAAAACACCCCCAACACATGCCTCGTAACCAAGAAATCACCCACGTGTTCATTATTCCATTTTGTTCAACCGGGGTGATCGCACAAGGGTTCTAGATTTTAAAATAGCCAACTTTACATGATTATCCAATTCCTAAATTCCACAAAGTTTACATCCATTTGAAAATCCATAAGGTGAGGGAAACATTTATTTGCATAAGCAAAGGCCCCCAACGATCGTGATTTTCCGTAGGCAGAAGCTCATTCAATTCACAACACAATATCATAGGATATAAAGTAACAGAAATCACAACATCCCATCCCTATTATTTAACAAGTTATTATCATTATTTAAAGGTTCATCTGTTTCTCATGAAAACAAGAGGATACCCACCCCGCATGATTAAAAAATTAGAGAGACAATGGTAAAATCCATACCTTAACTGGTTCAGATCGCAACGCTCCCCCGGATCAACCTTAGAAGACGTCCGTCGGCGTCTGTCACTTCTGTCAGGTCCCGGAAAAACCTCCTCGGGTGGAATATGGAAAGAAAAGGAGGAAGGAAAGAAAACGAATCCAATCTTTGAAGTTCCGCCTCGCCGTTACGATCCCGTAGCCGCTGATGGATTGTAAATCTGAGCTCAGACGAAGAAGTTATGGAAGGAAGAGCCTTCGAGTCTCTTGAGAGAGCTCTGCTCAGAGGAGAGGGGAGGAGAGGTGTGTGTTGAAAAGGAAGAGGGGACCCCTCCTTTTATAGGCGTGAAAAGAAAAAGTACATAGCGTGTACTTTATGGTACACGACGTGCACCCGATTACTTCACACGGACTCCACGCGGCTTCCAACACGGCTCCAAGGCTGTTGACTGGTCAACACACGGTTTGAGGGTAACGCGTACATGGGGAAGGACTACATGACGTATAGTCTGGACACACGACGTGTACTCATTTATTTCACACGGCAAGGACACGACTCCAACAAGGTACACGACTGTTGACTTGTAACGCGTACGCGGGGAAGGGCTACATATCGTGTAGTACTGGACACACGACATGTACCCTATTTATTGCACATAGCAAGGACACAGCTCCAACACAATGCATGATCATTGACTGGAAACGCGTACACGGGGATGGACTACACGACGTGTAGTCTAGACACACAGCGTGTACTCATTTATTACACACGTCAAGGACACTGCCTACAACACAAGGTATACCCGGCAAGGGGGTAAACGACGTGTACTCAAACTACACGGCGTGTAGTTTCAAAATTCTGGAAAGTGTGGGAAAAGTCCATTTTACCCTCAAGAACACTTCTTGACCTTCTTTTTGACAAAGGAATGGTTCGGAGAGTTCTGGGCCATTACATTACTAAATAATCAATAATAATATGTGATATATATGGATATTAAAGAATGGTTTGGAATTAATTTTGAATAAAAATGAATTTATAAGAGGATCGGTTTTCCACCAAATGATGGGGGTGTATCAGGGGTGAACAACATATACTTATTAGTTCAATTATTGTTTTTTAATGACACATCATAGGGCATCGTTAATCACTATACGACTATACACATTTAATAATTTATTAATATAAGGTCCAACTGTAGACATAACATAATAATGAGATGGTAGGTTGTACGTATATATGTAATTATTGTAGTCTATTTTATTTGGAGATAAGTAATGAAATGAACCGTTCATTGAGATGGTAGACCGTACATACACATGAATGCTACATTCATTTAATTTTTAAACTAAATGAATATTAATCAAATGAAATAAATTTATTATATAATATTATTCTTATATTTATGTCGTGTATTGCTCATAGGATTCATAAAACCATCCATTATGCATTTCATTAGAGCATGAATTATTCATATTAATTTGATGGGGGAGATAGTTCACAATTCCTCCAATAAATTTATCATATTTACACATTATGGAATGAAAAATGAAATTCTTTAAATGAATAAAAATTAATCATATAGAAAATATAAATATAACATATATCATTTATAAATACAGTTCCATCCTAATGGCCACCATGAGAAGTGGTTGGAGAAATTCGAACAGTCATCATTTTGTGAAGAAGTAGTTCGTTGTACACAGATACAGAATGTTCATATCCATTATATAGAGGTGGGTGTAACATTAGTTCAATTCATTAACATAATTTCACACTAGTAAATATAGGATTCTAGGTTTATTTATGTAATCAATGAATAATAAGAGTATAGGGTGTGGATAATGAATGTAAAAGAAATAACTTGAGAGAAGATGTTACCTCTAAATGAGGGAACTTCTTTTGATTTTAGCATAATCAATTTATTGAATTTCCTTCTTCCCAATGTTTGTTTTATATGAGGAATATAGGGTTATTGGGAACATATTTGATAAGTAATTGGAAGAGACAAGGGGCATTAGAGGCGTGAGAAATGGGCTAGAGTTTGTGGTCTTTTATAAGATGGGGGATGGGTACTTCTGGAATATCTTGAAAGATTATTTTGTTATAAAGTGATTATGAATTTCAATAGAACCAAAACTCATTAAATTGTAGGATATGATGATGATTTTTCTAAATCCTATCATAAATTTTTTTTAGAGAGGTTTTAATTTCATATTTGACATTATCATTTAGCATTAACCCTTAGATATCTAATTTTAGTCTCATCTAGTATTCTTGTAATTTCATATTATATGGTTAATATAGTTACCATACATTTCCAATAAAAACTGAATTGGTTCATTAATAAAGTTTAAAAAATTATCTATGTCAATTTTCAGATTATTATATTTTCTTTACTATTATATAATAAAAGAAAACATTTGTTTTAAAAAATCTATTTTTTGTCAATTTTAATACTATTAATATAAAGATTTTTTAAGAACCGATAACCACCTGATACATTCAAAAACACAATTAATTAATATATAACAAGTCATACTCAATTCTAATTTTTTTTCGCATTAACAGTTTCAAAATAAATTTATTATAATATTAAAAATAACAATTATTTAAATCATACATTAATAAGGTAATCATTACATCATCATTTGTCATAAATATATTTATTCATTTCATGTATAAAAATTATAAATAAAAGATCACAAAGTATGAAATATTTTTTGATTTCTAATTACTATTTATAGTCGAAATGTTTACTTATATAACCACATATAACATTTTTTACTAAAAGATACATGTTTATTTTACATCTTTCCTCACATTAAATTAATTCTTATAAAGTGAAATTTTCTCATCCATGTGGCTCTATGGGGTCCAAAAATAGACCCATTGATTCAAATGGTTAGAAATATTTCATCCAATAGGATTAGTATACATGTTAGGTTAATTTTATATTATTATAACAATATTTCATACTCTTATTTACCAGTTTTACACATAAACCCTAAAACAAATAATGATGTTACTGTTCATAATGTATAAAAATAAAATTTACCTATTTACACAATTTTTACATCCGGAATACAATAATTAAATTCATTTTTTCAAAATTAAAAACACAAAAGTGGTATAAATTATGTTAAAATTAATTCCTATTGTCAAAACCAAATAGTGTGATTTTAAATGTAATAACTATCAAATGATTGACATGTGTTTATGTCAAAAGTAAAAATAATTTTACATGAAATGACCATAATCATATATAATTAAAAAAATATAATAAAATTACCCTTTATAACCAAATAAATGAAAAATTTATCTATATAAATATATTAGAGAAAAATTATTTTTTGAACCAAAATGCAATATTTTTCAGTACTCGTTTTCAAATGTACATTATTAGAAAAATATAAATATTTCTTCCAAAGATATATTTGATGATATGATTCTGAAAAATATTTTAATTTTTTAAATAGAACATACGAAATTGACCAAAACTATATTTAAAAAAGGATATCCATCAAAAGCCGGTTAAACAAACATTAAAAGAATATTATAGTACTTCATGCTATAAATCAGATTCATTCTTTTTTACGCCTCTATTTTTTTTGGATAAATGTAATGATATTAGAAAATAATTTATAATCATATTTTAGTAAGTTCTCTTCATTCAATCCAATACAATAGTTATGCGTTAACTATCACTTAAAATAACAATATAATATTTTTATTATTTTTATTATTTATATTATGAATCGGCCTTGAGTGCTACATAATATTTAGAACTACCCCGTTGTCATATATTGGTTACTCCGTAGAACATAAAATCTCATTTAATGTAAAATTAATATTTAATTATCAAATAATAATTATAATGAAAAATTCAAATTATTTATTTACATAGGATTTTAAATAATATCCCCCTATGGAAATAACATCATTTTTATTTTATATACATATCAAATTTGTATGGGTATTTATCAGTCAAAACATTTTATGATTTCCTTGTTGCCTCTTCATCAATATGGTTTTCCCACAAATCATTTACCTAAATAATTACCTTATTTTGCAACACTTTCTCTCTTCATTCATTAACCTGGACATCTTGTTCCACATAACATATATTTTCATCCAATATAAATATTTATGGATTAAAAACATAATATTGATCCAAAATATAATTCCTCAACATTGATACGTGAAATTAATTATCTATCATCGATAAACTAATGTAAAATCCACTCTTTTGGGAATGAATACAACATTATACAGGATCTCATAGGGTCCAACTAACCACATACTCAACATTACCTTCTTACAAAAATTCATCACATATTTATATGGATAAATATTTTAAAAGAAATGATCACCTACCTTGAATGAAAGAACCTTCCTTCGGTAATCTGCATAAATTTTCTACCTAGTCTATACTGTTCTCATGTGCTTCAAAATTAACTAAAATTTCTCAGCCATATCTTCCACCAATTCTGGTCTAATAAAAATAATTCCCCCAACATATTCATAAAATATGGGGTTTGAAAACTCGTACTATATAATTCCTCAAATGTATCCTTGTAAATAATATAATGAATACTAATATTATAAGAAAACTCAACCAAAGAATGATTTTTCTACCTACATCCCTAGTAATCCAGTGAAGGAGAAAAAAGTATATTTCCCAATGTTTGAATTATTCTTTCTAACTACCAATGTGATTGAAAATGAATATTTATTCTACAATTTAATTCAATACCCAACGACTTCCAACGACCTTTCCATTATTTATTAGTTAATTTGATAACATGATTAGATACAATAGAGGGGGGGGGGAACTCCATGAAATTTGACTGTCTCTTTAACGTACAACCAAAAAAATAATCATTATACAATGTATCTCGAATATAAAGGAAATGGGTGGATTTAGTAAATAAATTGAAAATAAATAGATTTTATTATTACCCTATCATGTCTTCGGTAATCCCACAAAAAATTCCATGGACTCAATTTCACATTTATATTCTGGTACAGGAAAATGGTGAAGCATCCATTTTTGTAACTTTCTCTCTTCATTTACCTACCTATAATCCAATAAAATCTCAGTAAATAAAAAATATCTCATTTCATTCATTCTGACAATAAAATATTCTGAATGATCTATGTAATCTTATTACTGTTTGGATGAACTAAAAACAGTGAACTGTGAGATTTATATAACAACTCTTTCTTCAATTTTGAATCACATGTAAACCATAAAATATTCACAAATAGAAAAACATAATCATTATCAATGACAATTTAATGAAAAAAATACCTTCTGAATTAATTCTACCTTTTACTCCAACTCGTTGTCTTCTTTCTCTACTTTCTCAATTGTGTCTCAGATATATGACTTCACTGACAACTATGAAAAACCACAGGGAGGTCATGCACTAAAAACAACTATGATTTTTTATCAAATCATTAATCAATGGATCTTGTTCCAAATGTAGCCTTGATAATGTAGCATTAATTTTTTGACTCAATGTACCGACCACATTATTTACCATTCTTATATGGTAATGGATCATGAAATCATAATCCATGATTAATACTAGCCCCCTCCAAGGTCTCATGATCAATTATTTATGAGTGAATATATAATTAAATGTTTTTTTTATCATTATATATTTCACACATTACATTATACAAATGATTCTTCATTACTTTTTATTCTATAAAAATCCCAATGAATTAAATATAATGTGTAGGGTAATTTAACACATGGATTTTAAACTGACATGTTCCATAATAAATTTCAAGGTCATTATTCATTAGATCATAATGAATTACATTCAATGATACATCACTATTGATAATTAATTCACTCTTCCAAGAATTCATGTCCAAAACTAGAGAACATCGACCCATTTTAGCTATTTCAGAAATATGGTGTTCTGCGGGGTAGGAATCGATGGATCGAGATGGTCGTTTTGGATTGAGTCCCCTTTTATGTGGTGGTCCTTTTGTGAAATTTTTTCATGGGACATCATGGAATTTGGAGTATCGATCCATGACCGTTGGGGTGGACCCTCCCAAAATCTATCGAGATAAGTGTGTGAACCCTGTAGTTGGATGTTACATTAGAAAGGGATCATATGTGGGTCTGTGCTATGGGATTCGTTTGTGGGTATGATTTTGAGAGTCTCACTTGGATCCCATATAGAAATATACATGGGAATACTCTAGGATTATACATGGGTCTTGTGTACTAGGATCCTTTGTTGGTCTGATGATGTACTAGGATCCTATGTGGATCTAATGATTTAGGATCGTATGTCGGTCCGATGATTTAGGATCATACATGGGTCTGCCTCTTAACTGAGTAAAATGATAAAGTAGTTAAATCTAATAATCTTTACTTCTGTGCCTATGTTATAACTTGTGTGAGTTGAGTCTTTACCTTTTTGGTAATCTTTGATGTGGTGTACCTTTGTGGTACATACCTTCATGGTGATACCAATGACGTATTCTTCTGTGTGGAAAATAGGTGCGGTACAGACCTTCCTGGGGATACCTTTGTTTTATTATTCTATGTGGTGTACCTATGTCGTACATACCTTCATGGTTATACCTTTGTGTTATTATTCAATGTTTCATTATAGTGTTGTACTTAACTTCATGGAAATCATTCCATTGGAGAACTGTTGTAATTTGGATATGGATTTGGGCCTTGTGTCTCCTCGTGAATGACATTCGTAATATTTGATAACTTATTTATATATATGGTAATACACATATTTATGGTTGTCACTAGTTAACATTCTTTGTAGTTTTTTCTTTTTTGGATTTTGTGAGACTTTGATGGTCTATGGGTGTTTATTGATTATCGTTACACTCACCCCAGCACTGGAAATGTCCCGAACATGTTGTGTTTCATGCAGACAACGGACAATGGTGAATGAGAACGTGGGTAACTAGACTGGAGGTAGCTTGGAAGTGGACTTTAGATGTGGAATTCTATAAATACGAGCATTCGAGAGATATACATACACATCAGTTAAGATCCTTGGCGGGTGTTCACCTGAGCTGTTCAGCTTACTCGTACTTCCATTTTTCTGGTACTTTCTATATGGTCTTCTATTCTGAAACATTATACTTACTATAAACAATGTCTTTTTTACTATTTGGATTACTAGTGTATGTATCTTGATGTGTTCTTACTTGTGTGAGTTTATAGTATATAAATTAAATGCCTTCATAATTTTAGGGAATACACCTTCGGTTCTAGTCCCAAACCCCTGAACTATAGACGGCAGACATGGGGTAGTCACGACACGAGGCCCTTGAGATGGGTCGTTACAAATTGGTATCAGAAATGTTGGTTAAACCGTTGAACATTGGACTATATTGTTTTTAATGGAAATAATATTAAGTGTAGTGTGGGTGGTAATTTGTTTTGGGAAACTAGGGTTGGTGTGGGGCCGACATATCCATAAATCTGGACCATGACATCTGTTTTCTGACACAGTGCACGAAAAAACTGATTTTGTGATTGTTTTGAAAAGTGTTTTTGTGATATTTTTGAGTCTTATCACCAGGTATATATTATTTAATATGGCCCATCTATACCATTTAATAATGCCTCCACATAGGAATCCATCTAGGGTTTTGGGTTTAGTACGTGGTGGTAGCCCACATAGTGATGTGCCCTCGGTGTAGGGGCCTTTATCGTTAGGGGCACTAGCGGTAGCTACATGGGTACCATTACCCGTTGGGCTACTAAATCCACCAGAACCATTAGTAAGGGGTGAACCTCCACTTGAGAACATTTCAAGAGTGCCAGCACCAAAGGCCACCCATGTTCAAGGGTGAGATAGACCCACATCCAGCTGAGGATTGGTTGGAGGCAGTGGTGAGTGTCCTCTGAATATTAGGGACACTGGCTGATTTCATGGTGATCCTTGTCACCGTTCATCAACAAGATGAAAAACGTAGATGGTGGGGCTTGATTTTCTAGGTACATGATGAGGTGACACTTCTCTGGCCAGACATTGAGAGCCTATTTCTGGCAGATTTATTCTGAGAGACTCTAAGCGCATTATGCATAAAAGAGCATCTTCAACTACTGCAGGGTAGCTTGGCTATGGATCAGTACTCAGTGAGGTTCACCAACCTCTCATGCTACTCAACTAATATGGTGAGGGACCCATTCTTCAGGGAACAGACCTTCGAGTAGGGACTCTGTCAGGAGATCAGGGCTTCGATGATTTCTCTTAGCCTCCCGACCCAAACGGGGGTGTTTGAACGAGCCCTCTTTGTGGAGAGTTTCCTTGTTGAGCAGTATCCAACAGCTCCACCCACCACCGGGGTAACAGAGAGGATTCTTCTGCAGCTGGAAGTAGTCAAATGACATAGAGGTCCAGGAGGACCAGACCTATAGGTTGGTGATCGCATGATTCATGGTCGGCTATGTGGGGAACTGAAGACATAGCTACTTATGCAAGGAGCATGTATTGTTACACATGCAGCAGGCTGGGTCACATGGCTCATGACTCTCTAACCCGCCATACGAATGATCAGTATAAGGTCTTAGGACTACCGAGGCAGAGATAGTGGGTCGACCGAGGAGGTCCGCAGGGAGCAGGTGAACATGGTTGAGGTTATTTCCGTACAGCTGGCGATGGGTGCCGATTTGAGGTGTTACCGCCACCATAACCAGGTGGTCCACCCTGACCACATGGTGCAGTTTGAGAGGAAAATCTCATATCCATGCACCTGAGGCCTACGACTACGAAGCTTCAGATATGATACAAGGTAAAATCTATGTCTACTCCAGCTTAGCTGAAGTACATATATACATAGGTTCTACTCATTATGTTACTGCCACCACCCTTGTACAGTGCTCAAAGATTTCTACTTAGTCGTTGGCTCGATCCTTACAACTATAGATTCTAACGGGAGAGTATTAGACGATTACAACTAGTTGTGGTAGTAAAATCTTACACACGGAGGTGAGAGATTTGGATGTGATCTCCTAGTAGTGATGTCAAGGCCTTATGTAATCATCTTGGTTATGGACTGGTTGTCTACAGTCTATGCCTAGATCGATCATTTTAGGAAAAAAATGTGGTGTGTCTTTATGGATGGGATGAGGTTTAAAATAAACAGTGAGAAGGGAGCCTTTTCAGCACAAGATGGACTTACCCAGAGGAGAGTGCAGCTGATCACTAATCAGTTCACTAGACTTACCCTCATAAAAGTTGATGTGGAGAGTCTGGGCTATCCTGTAGTAGTGGAATAGTATGTGTATGTCATCCTTGATGATGTTTTAGGTCAACCTCCTCACAGTGAGGTGGAATTTTTCATTAACTTGTACCTCAGGATGACACTTATTTCTACACCATCATATCAAATGGATCTTTTGGAGCTTCGTGAGCTGTGAATACAACTAGAGATATTAAAAGGGACGTGGTTCATCCGGCCCAGTGTGTCTCCATGGGAATCACCGATTTTGATCACCATGAAGGCGGATGTGAGCCTAATTCTTTTTGTTGACTATAGGTGCATGAACTAGGTGACCGAGAAGAAAAATTACACACTATTAAGAATGGAATACCTCATTGATCAGTTGAAGGGATCATGGTGGTTCTCTAAGATAGACCATATATTATGCTATCACCAGCTCAGAGTAAAAGAAGAATATGATCAGAAGATGAATTTTAGATGTCGGTACGACCATTGTGAGTTTTCGTTCATGTCGTTCAGTGTGACCAACACTTTAGTATTGTTCATCGGACTCATGAACATGATCATCTAGCCTTACATATACCGTTTTGTAGTAGTATTCATCACCTCCATTCATATATACTCGGTTATGGTGGAGGATCATGCCTATCATTTTTAGATAGTTCTGGACACACTCTAAGAGCACCAGCATAATGTTTATCTCTCTATGTGACAGTTCCAGATCCAAGAGGTTCACATCCTAGCAAAATTCATCTTTGAAGCTGTAGTTATGGTGGAGACAACAATTATTGAGGTGGTACAAGTTTGGGATCCACCGAGGTGTGCGACGAAGGTACATATTTTCTAGGGTTTTGCTGGATAATGCTGTAGATTCTTGATAGATTTCTCTAGAGTTATAGCACCATTATTATTTTTGATGAAAAAAGGGTTACCATTGGTGTGATCGGAGGGATACCAGGGGAGTTTTCAGGTGCTAAGGTTGAGGCAGTCTCGTGCCCCCATATTGTGGCTTCTAGAGGAGGGTGTTGGGTATATAGTCTACAGTGATGCATCTGGGACCTGACTCAGATGTTTCCTTATTCTAGAATGAATAGCTATCACATAAGGTTCTCAATAGTTGAGATATCATGAATAGAACTACGCTACCCATGACCTGGTTTTTTCAGTAGTGGTCATCGCCTTGAAGATGTGGTTGTCCTTAGTTGATGGGTGAAAATTTTATATTCTTCAATGATCATAAGAGTCTAATGCATATTTTCTCTCATAAGTAACAACACATGAGACAACGATGTTGGTTTGAGTTCCTCTTGGACTATGAATTCGAGATAGTCTATACTCATGGGAGGATGAACGTGGTAGTAGATGCACTCAGAATGAGATCTGGTAAATAGCTGCTTGGTGAGGTGATTGAGCAGCTGGCCACTTTGAAGATATCTTTTATGGTTCGAGATAGATTGGAATTTCTAATGTCTCTTAATGTCACTCTTCTACTTCTTCAGCGATTTAGGGAGGCACACCATGGGGACACTGACTGGGAAGTTTGACGTGTTTAGATATCCTCAAGGAAGGCACCAGTCGAATTTTTTGAATTTGGGGAGCACATCATCCTCTTTAGAGTACGCACCATGTGACCATTGTCTCTTTGAGAGGATGTTCTGAGGGAGTTCCTCACTTCCCCTCTAGTGATACATCCATAAGTAGCGATGATGTACCAGGTCCTCTTACGACCTCATTGATGGCTGAGAATGAAGAATGTAGTAGCATTATTTGTATCTCTATGCATCACTTATCTTCATGTGAAGGTAGATAATCAGGTAATAGCTGGCTCAATTCAGCCTTTAGAGGTCCCAGAGTGGTAGTGGGATATGATATCCATGGACTTCATTACATGACTTCCACATAAATCCAGGGACCAAGATTCTATGGAGGTGATCATCAAACGAATCACCATGTCGTCCCATTACCTACCAATCAGAGAACTGGTTTCAGTATGGATTTTGGGATGCCTATAATTAAGGAAGATTGTGTGGCTACATGGAGTACCCTCATTTATTATCTCTGATCATGATTCACATTTTAATTCTTGTTTATGGAATGTGTTGCATGAGGGTTTCAGGAGGCAGCTTCTTTTGATCACCGCCTTCCATCCCCAGACGAATGGCCATACTGAGTGGACCATTCATACCCTTGAAGACATGTTTCACCCTTGCGTCCTTGACATTGTTCATAGTTGGTAGGATCACTTTATAATGGTGAAATTTTCATAAAACAATATATATCACTCCACCATTAGGATGACACCTTTCGAGGCATTCTACAGCTGACCTTGAAAATCACAATTGTGTTGGCTGACCCAAGGGAGTCAGCATACATGCAACCAGATATGGTATGGGATACCACAGAGAAGATGTAGATTATATAGGATAGGATGGAAAAAGAAAATATCATGTTAAAGTCTTAGGCCGACATGATATAGTGACCTCTGGAGTTTATGGATTGTGACCATGTGTTCTTATCGTTCTCACCCTGACATGGTTTGTAGAGATTTGGATAGGGAGGAATGTTATCCTTGAGGACCATTATAAACTTCTAGATCCTTTGTAGAGATGGCGATGTGGCTTACGACCTAGAACATCCCCCTCAGTTGCACCGGGTGCACGATGTCTTACACGTTTCCCAAATGAAATGATACGTTCATGACCATTCTGACATCATTGACCACGGTGAGTTGGACATCGATGATGGGGAGAAGTTTATGGAGTATTAGGTGGAGATTAATGATCGACTGATGAGATTCATTCATGGGAAATCAATACCTTAGCAGCGTGTATGTTGGCAGAATGAGATCATCCAAGAGATCCAATGGGAGTGGGAGGCTCAAATACTTGGCCAGTACCCCCACATGTTCCCTTATATTGAGTTGCGTCTTATTGGAATGCGAAGCCATGAGGTCATAAGAATGTAAATAAATAGAAATTTCATAGAGATTTTTTATTTATATGGGGATTTTAGGAGTCCACAAAAATTGATGGGACATGATTCAGAAGCCCATTGTTCCCAAAATGAATTTTTGGACTTTTTTCAGGTACGTTCAGTAAACGTGCGAGATGGGTTTTGTAACTTTTGAGATGGTGCTCGGAATTGATATATGAGGAGACCTATGAACTCATAACACTAATATTTTCTTATGGAGACATTTACCTCGACCGTAGTTGGTTGAGGGTGAATGTTATTTTATGAGTTTTTCTCAGAAATAAAAATAAAATAAAGAATAACATTTATTTTAATTTTATTGAAACCTCTCTTCATGGGTTATGGATGTGGGGACCACCCTAAATACCAATCCACAAATTGAATTCTAGTGTTGGGGACCACCCTAATAATTTTTAATGGGATAAAACCTTTCAAATCCGACTTTATTTTAATGAGCCAACTAAAATTATGAAAAGGTGTGAACATTTAATCGTGAAAACATAAATTAATCTATTGAACATATTTTAATTTATATTGGAACCATTTTACCATTGAGAGGGTTGGGTTGGAAATGTAGAAAGGGGGAACATGTGATAATTTTGGAAGATCATTCTCTCCAACGATGAACACCTCTCATTGAGGATGATTCTCCAATGAAGAATGCCCCATTTTCTCAAATGAGGAACACACCATCACCAACGAAGGACATCTTCAACGAACATGAACTGACGTCCATCCTTACCTCCTTAGCGACGTTAACACACCTTCGAGGTAGGGGTGTGATATTGATTAATCATCGTTGATTTTCATTCACGTTGATTCTCAGCACATTAGTTTCTTACTAAAACTCTAATACAAAGGGTACCCACCAAATAAATATGACTAATCCTCTCCTAAAATCATTGTGGATAATGATGTGTTCTATGTGATAGAGGAGGATCACAACTGAAACTGGTGGGGCTCAGGAATGGCAGCCCACCCCATGGCTGACCGTGACTAAGGTGGTGGCGTGACTATGTCGCGCAAAGTACGTTCGCGGCCCGTTGGCCACTATGGAACAAGGGTGGTGGCCGATGGAGGTTGGACACATGAAGGAAATGAAGCCGAATGTCTACACTGCATAAAAATCAATATTGGTGGCCTTCTTCCGTGGTGGTGAAGGGAGGGAGGCCGGTCGAGATGACCGCAAGCGAAGGCACATCACGCGACCGTGCCTCACGAAGGATGGGGAAGGCAACGCTAATAGGCCGAACCCAGTGAGCGGGGCCAGATCTATCATTTTGGGTCGACCCAAATAGGGTTGAGACAGTCTAGGCCAGGATGGTCCAGGTCAGTCTGACTGGGTCGGACTGAACTCAGACCAAATTCGACGCATTTTCTCTCATTCAGCAATATCTTTAGCTTCATGTGTCTATTTGACGAACCATCTATGGCGCTAGAAACCTTGGATAGAGATGATCAATTTGGAATACCCCACATGTGTTTTTGATTATGTTAGGGTATGAATAGGTTGGAATGAAATCGAATCAAACTAGGAACACAAGGAAAAAAGTCTAATAACTCACAACCTGGGAATATGATTGACGTACTGTCTATTGTGTTGAGACACCTTTTACATGGAAGTCCTTTAAGATACATATTTGTGAGACTTCGAGGTAGTTGGAGTATGAACCCATGAATTGATGAGTGACCCTCCCAGAATCAAGCGAGCACAGTGCAGTAACACTATAGCTGGCTATAACATTAGAAAGGGATTCTATGTGTGTTTGTGCTTTGGGATCCTTTATGGGTCTATGTTCGAGAGCCTTACTTTTATCTGCTCTAGGAATCCATTTGGGAAAACTCTAGCATCCTACATGGGTATGTTGTACTAGGATCCGATGTGGGTCTGATGATGTACTTGGATATAATGTGGGTCTGATCATTTAGGATTCTCTATGGGTCTGATGATTTAAGATCCAATTTAGGTCAGTATCTTAATAGATTAAGATCATTTCGTAGTTAAATATAATAATATATACTACCGTACCAAAGCTATACCTAGTGGGAGCTCAGTCTTTACCTTGGTGGAAATTTTCTATGGGGCATACCTTTGTGGTACTTATCATCGTGGTGATACCATTGAGGTATTCATCTGTGTGTCGTACCCCTATAATACTTACCTTTGTGGAGATAGATTGTGGTATTCTCCTATGTGGTGTAACTGTGTGGTACAAGCCTACATAGTGATACCTTTGTGGAATTCATCTATCTGGCATACTTGTGTGGTACTTACCTTTGTGGTAATATTTCCATCGTGGAAAAATTGTACTTTGGATAAGGAATTTGGCCTTTTGATTCCTCGTGAATGAGATGGGTAATATTTGACAACTTAGGTATATTGATGGACATATAACTAAGATGGTTATAGTTTGATTACATGATTTTTGGTTTATCCCTGGTGGATTTTGTAATACCATGAGGGTCTCAGGGTACCTACTGGGTATCATTATACTCACAGCAGAATAGGCTATGCCCACACATTATTGTGTTTGGTGCAGAATATGGATATCACTGACTGAGAACAATTATACATGGAATAAATATAGCTTGGAGGTGGACCTATGATTAGTCATACAGTTGAGATGACCATTCGAGAGATGTACCTAACATTACGGTATGATCCTTGGAAGGTGTTCATCGAAGCTGTCTAGATTACATGTACATTCCAATTTTCTTGTACATTCCAGTTGGGATTGTATTGTGGCCCCTTTTACATATAGTACAAACTCTTTTTATTATTCAGTTTACTCAAGTATGTATCTTGATATGTGTTGGGATTCATGATATTATATGTTTTAGAGGCATTTCCCTCCCAGTTTTATGGAATACACATTCGGTGCTAGTCGTCAGGCCAAGGCCTATGGAATGCGGGCTTGGGGTAGTCACGGTAGGGGACCTGAGAGGCAGGTCGTGACACATCAACCCATAGATGATTTAGATATATTAGGTCTTCAATGTGTCACACCTCCACCATTACCTCCATGGTTACTCAAATTCCATTTATTGGGTCAAGATCAACATTGAATATGTTGTATTATTTGAATAGTACAAGATGGTGATCCAAGACAACTAGTGGATGGAATTGTTGGGGGTACAATTTAATTTGGGTTTTCCCTTCATATGAATGATTCCCTAGAATATTAAACCTATGATATTGTTATTTAGATGAAAAATGTCAATCCTCATATATTTTTCATATATATATATTTTGTTATAGTTTTTATCATTTTATGATTTTTTTCCATTATCTGGTGTATGAGATGTTTCAATATCAATGTTTTGATTCTATCCTTATTTTTGTTTGAGACGTAACATGACCATATGTGTGTTTAGAATCCATTTTGTTTGTTTTTTAACATGTTTTCATTATTTTATGTGGTTGATCTCTCATGTTAGTGATATTATTAAGAAATATCTCATGTGGTTGTTGATCAAATCACATATTCCCATCTATTCTACAAATGTTTAGTTTAAAATTTTCAACATTGAAAATACTTTTACTGATATGAAATGTATAGTATTGTATATTTATAGACCTTAAAATTGTTATTTTATGGTGTTGTATTTTTTTGGAAGGATAATCATGTGGTAATCTTTAGTGATATGGTGAAAATTCATCTTGGAAATTTCCTTCCACTTGGGGGATTATTTCCAGTTAAGGTTGGAATTGTGATGTGTAGACTCCCAGTTGTGTTGTAGGGACCTAAAAAAGAATTCATTCAATGATAAACACATTTTTAAAAGAAACTATGTAAATTGTGTCTATGAAATTGACCCTTGAGCTTTGTAACATGTTGCAGATGATTGATGAATTTGAGTTAAATGGTTGTTCAACCTATATAATAGATACTATTGGGGTGGTCTTTGCTGTCTCCCATCCTATGAGAATGGTTTTTATATAAATTTTTACTAAAAAAAATTATCCATAACAAAATTTGAGCTATAGAATGGAAGTGTCTATATTATTCAAACATGGTATTGATTATGAATTTTGGGAAGTTCCTTTATTCACTAAGTTGTAGTATATAATTTGTCTATATTCTGTGACATGGTATATGAGTATATGATATTTTATTATAAATTCAAGTGTTCCTATAAATAATTAAAACTATAAGGAACCAACATTCCAATCCACTTTCTATCACAAACCATAGGCACCAAGTAGATATTTTTTAAGTCCTTCGAATCCTCTTTAGATCAGTTTAAACAAACACCATTGGAATATTGATACATTGTGATACTAGGTCAGTTCTTACACTTTTCTATTTTTTTCTTCTTAATTTTATCTTTTTTATGTCCAATTAATTCTCTTTAGGTAATGAAAATTGACCTCAATTATTTTTATAGAGATATTTTGATAATTTTTTAGTGGTTGTGGTGTAATGTTCTTAGAGGGTTTCAGTTTCCATATGATATATTTAATTTAATAATATGTTTTAACTTTTTTCTAAATTAATGAAATTTTTGGTCATGAGTATGGGGGTTTAATTAGTATCATATTATATCATGATGGATTGCGAAAATATCATGCTTTATCTCTTACAAATATGGGGTAATTTACTTCAAAAATATTATCCTAGAACAATGAAATAATTGTATTAATGCTATTATTATCAAATTTATTCGTACTAGGAAAATGGTTCTCACAATTATTTTTTATATAGAGTGCTATTTATATTCAATAGTTGTAAAATTTTATTATATTCATAGATTATCTTGTTAATTCACTAAAAATTATTAAATGATGTAAATGATGCTACAAAATTAAAGAAACATGTTTTATAAATCATTTGTTTCTTATAATTTGATGTTATTCATGCGATGATTTATATCTGATTAGTTGATTTTTTATTCCATGTGTTTTTGGAATTGGATATTTATCATCGTGTTGGTAATGATTTTTTATGATAATAAAAAGAAAAAAGTTAATTGAATTGTTCTTCCTTAATTTTATTTATACTAGAAGTTAGACGTCAAATCATGTTTTAATAATTTATATCCTTGGCCAATATTGTCTTAGGAAACCATAGTTCTATGCCATGGTATATGAATTAATTATTTAACAATGTGATAAAATTTGTTTTTTCATAATGTAAAATGTTAGATATTGAGAGTTCTAACTACATGTTATAGATTGTAACATTTATTTTGTGGGTAATTTTACAATATGGAATCAATTTTGTTGTCTTCTACCATATTTATTACATTGTATATTATCCATGATTTGTTATGTGATGTGAGCAAATGATGGTTTTTTTGCCACATGGATAGGTTTTTTTGTCGATATTGATGCCCTTGGGAGAAATATTACTGAGAATATACATAATGATGTCATGAGTGGAAACCAAGATTGATGGAATAGTTTGGGGTAGGTATTACATGATTTTATTCTTATGTATGGATTCATTCTTATTAAAAAAATATTTTTAATTGTTGGATAGATGAGTAGAATTGTTAGACACATTTATTTCCCCATAACTTAAGGTTGATTTTTGTGCATGGTTATGTGTCACTTATATAGAACTTGTGATGTTTCCGTAGTAATATATAATTATGGATTGATAATGTATAATAATTATTTAAAACCAAGCGGTATATTATTTTAATGTAAATGTTGATAATCATTACAAATTAAGGAATTAGTTGGACTATGCCTAGATAGTATAGATTTCAATTAATGTAAATGAAACACGAAGAAGAATAATTCAATTAATGGGTACTGAATTATGTAACTTGAACTGAAATATTAAATGAAGTTAATTCATTTAAAGAAATACTTCCAAAATACCTATGACATTATTGGATTTATAGTTTCTAGGAATGGATGTTGGGATTCTTACTATCAAAGAAACTATGAGACTAAGACAAGGTTATTTACCATAGTTTTGTTTTGATCTTTACTATATGCTTTATGTTTGGTGATATCGTATGATACCACCACCATTTAAAAAGGAATTCATTCTCCCATTAGACTATGGGATACTATTTTCCATAAAATCAATGTTGGCGATGGATAGATTACAAACTTCCCCTAGAGCATAGCTCTCTGCTATTAGTATTATTATGTGCTCGTATTCACAGTGGTCATTATTTAGAATAAATGTTTATCGATGGTTCTGATGGGTTATAGTTTTTACAGACACATAGATCTCAAAATATTATATGTAAATTGTTATTTGAGGTATTTTGTTTATGATTTGTGATTTATTGAGTAATAATACATGATGTAGTGGATTTGAGGGATTGAGTTAATGTATAACTTACATAATATAAGCTATGGTGGCTCCCAAAAACATCTTTTCCATTATATTGAAAGGTGGATGTGATAGTGAGATGATGAAATAAAATATTTGTTTGTTATAAACAAATCTAACATGCATTCAGGATGGATTAATTTACAGATAGATGGCTTAAGACATATGAAGTTGGGGTAGAGTGGAAAACCAATTGGAAAATGGAACCGTGGTTCCCTTATCATTGTTACTATATTATATGATATCTTTTATTACATACATAATGAGAGATATCCCTGGTTTAGATGTGAAAATTGTATACATATTTTGGGGATGATTTAGTTTTACTTATTATTCACTGATCATTAACAATATATCATTTTATTTCACACAAGTGGCTTTGGGGAAGACTCATCTGGGTAAACATATTTTCATAACCCTACATATATTTAAACAAAATTCCATGTAATAATTATAACTTTATTGACTGGGATCGATATTAATATATAATTGTCTCAAATTATTCTTTTTTCATTGTAGTAGACTATGAGTATATGTTTTGGTATTTATTCTTCATTATCTGTTGTATTAGAATTATATTCCTTTGAATGAATCTATATGGGTTTTCCTTTTATAATATATGTGTATGAGTTGGTTAATGTACATTCCTTTTCCATTTATCCATTCGATCTATTAGTGGGTAATGCTCCTCATTTTTATGTATGTTATACCCTCATTGATTTCCACTATCCCATGGAATATTGGACTCAATATTCTAGAAAAATTATATCCCTTTCCCATTTCCATCTTTATAGTAGTACATTTGGGGGGATGGGGTCCTGAAAAACTGTCAATATATATATTTTTCACCGAAGAAAATATATATATTAAATTCAATTGATATAAGAAAGAAAAAAATGGTATTAATTTTATTTTAATGAAAAATAAATTTCCCAAAAAAATAATTTTCTATTATTAAAATATTATGTATAACATTGAGAAATAATACTTAAACATTGATATGTCTTTTAATATTTTCACATATTATTTTTTTTCTATGTTATTTTGATTTTCATTTTATTGGTAAATGTATTATTTTATAATTATTATAATTAAATAATTTATATATATATATATATTCTAATAATCCATTACTTATATTTAATAAGAAAAAATAATAATTT
This sequence comes from Viscum album, assembly GCA_963277665.1. Taxonomy (NCBI): domain Eukaryota; kingdom Viridiplantae; phylum Streptophyta; class Magnoliopsida; order Santalales; family Viscaceae; genus Viscum; species Viscum album. The sequence goes on along the minus strand of OY728147.1, from coordinate 2,132,302,191 downwards.
TATCATATTAAAAAAAAAAATCCAATAAAACACGGTTTTCATAAATAAAACTTTTCATGATTATTTTATACAAACATTAAAATTTTACATATTTTACTATTTGATTCATTAATTTTTTTTAAAAATTATGGAATATTTAGTTTTTATTTAGGTAAAAGTATCTATTTTAATATTTCTTTTTACAAATTGGGTACTATATTTGAAAATTATTTACCTCATTAAATGTTATTATGATAAAAATAGATTAATATGCTGTAAAAAGAATAATAAATGTTAAAACATATTTATAAATATAATTATAATATTTCAATTGTCCAATTAACTAACATCATTCCTATTTTTTCCATTTTGAATAGTTTTACCCTTGAATTGTATCATTAAAATATTTAAAATGTAAAGGGTGTTTCCATAAATGTTATTGTCTTCAATTTTTTCAATGTGGATACTTCCAAAACATCTTGTTATTTCCTTAAAAAATTAAATGACTATAAAATAGTTAATTTTTTTACTCTGATCACCATATCACACTAATTAATCCTTCGGTCAACATTAGATAGCCTATTGACAACATTTCGATGAATATTTATATGAGAGAACTCAATCTCTCAGAGTAACTATTTCCACCATTTTATTATTTTCATATTAATAAGGATTTTCATATCTATTGTATCCATAAGATTATAATGAAATACGTATAATTATAACACCTATATTATATTATTTTTATGTATGTACAAATATTTATTCCTCTCCATTCACTATGAAAAACCAAATTTTCATTTGAGGGTTTTTACAAAGCAATGCCTTCATGAGTAGATCTATTAGGTTATTCATAAAAACCCTCAAAAATGTTTTTATAGATATGATTGATTGATAAATATTATATTTATAATAAAAATATAATTTTTAAATGAAAATTACCATATACCGTAATTTCCTATGATACGTAGAGAATTGAAAATTTTAATTACGGGTTGTTTGAGTTATTTCCTTTATGATGATAAATTTCCTTGTTTTCTTCATAATTTTAATTACTCATGAAAATATCATAAAATATGAATCATTAAATTGAAAATTTTTATTATTTTAAAAAAAATTATAATTATATATTACACATTATAAACTATATTCATGCATTAAAATATATTGTGTTTAGGTTTGGATTTATTTAACCACCTACATGAATAATGTTATAAAACTATTACATGGTTGAAAATAGAAAGTTTGATTCTATTTTTATTATAAGTTAGTAAGTAATTAATGATTGGTTTTTGGTTCTAAAATGATAATATTATTTATATAAAATATTTAAAAAATAGGGTTTTTATTGCAAAAATTTTCCAAAAATGAAGTCATTGATTCAATTTAATTAAAAAAATAAGGAAAAACATTAATTAATATGTGAACTATGATGATAAATTGAAAAGTTAAATTAAAAATGATTATTTTGGCTCTAAATAAGGTATATTATAATATTATGTGGATTTTTCAATATGTCATGTAGATGCATAGAATGAATCTCGAACAATATTTAGGATTAACATTACTAATTTTTTTTCTATTGAGTTACAAACATGTTTATTAAAATCTATTGTTCCATATCTTATTTATTTATAATAATGTACTATTTTTTTATTATATATCCTTAATAAATTATTGGGTTTCATAATTAATTAAAACATACTCATTATGAAATTAATCTTAACTTAAATATTATTCTTCTTGTATTGGTTTCACAATCCCATTTATTAATTAATAGAACATATTTATTTTTATTGGCCAAATTAATTTTTTATAGTCCATATATTTAAATTTTGTATATTATACTTATTTTTAATTTATTGATGGGTATTTGGAGTTCATTTTTATCAATTTATCCATCATGAAGTTTGGTATATCTATTATAGAAACTATATGTTGTCATCTCCATTATTATTTTGAAATAATATTTTTTAAAATTATTACAATTGGGAAGTTTTATGATGTTTTAAAACACATATTTATTTTATTATGTTATTTTTCGGATTTTAAATATTCACTCAATATTGAAATTCTCGATTAAAAATATTATTTAGTAAAATATTTCTGGAAATTTTATCTTCCCATATATAACATTCTTAATTGAAAAACACCCTTTTTACCTATATATATTCTCCTTGGATTATTTTGAAATTTTCTGTATCCTTAAATTATTAAATCATTGAGGTCATATTATACTACATTGCCTTTTTATATTGTTTTGAAGGAATAATTAACATTTTAGTAATTAGTTATTTTCATCAACTTCTAGAAAGATCCATTATTTATTGTTTTCCATCTAAAGACATCATTACACATTCTTTTTCATCATCTATGAAATTTATTTTATACTTTCTAATGGATTTTATATATAAAATCACTATATCATGGATTTTAAAATAGTTTATTCAGAAAAATTTATTTTCACAAAGGTAATGGTTGTTGCTTATTTAAAAATTGATTATTTATAATTCCACATCAAAATTATTTTCAAATAAATAAAAATATTTTAATATACCTTCTGATTGATCATAGATATACTATGAATTATACTAAACAAATTATTTATATGGACATATTATATTATATACCCTTATGATTTTTTATAATCAATCATTACTACATCATTTTTTTAATCGTATTATGTGTATAATTTAATTTTTATCCCCAATTTTTTTCATATAGAATAATATATATTTACAACTTTTGATTGATGTTTTTTCATAAATAAATACATCAATTTATTGGGTAAATTATTGACATTAAAATATTAAATTAATCTACATGTTGTAAATACCATATTATTTTCTATAATGATTTAAATTTATTTAACATGACATTTAAATGTGGTCATAAATAACCATATATTACCATTTTATAAAACTTTCTTTATTATTGAATTATATATAAATTTTTTATTATGGAAACCATTTTAAGTAAGATAATATGTTCTGGTGATTGGTCCTAGAATTATATAGTCTATATATTCACTGGAATAATATTTAAATACTGTGATATAATACTCATTGGATTATGAACTGAATCTAATACTTCATGGAACATTATTTACTTTTTGATAAGGTTCATGGTAGTGACACATGACATACGATAATGCTATAATGAAATTTATTTTTTCTGAATCATTAGGCTTCAGTATTCATCGATATTACAATATTTCCATTAAACCAGAACTATGTGATACTTGTATCATGATCCTTGTGTAAATGAGTTTAGATTTTAGATTTTATGATAATTTTAATTTCTTTAATATTAATATCCATATATTTAAAATATGTTCACTTGTGATATTTTATTGATATTGGTTACATTTTCCCTTTCATAGTGTTTTATATCATTTATTATTTTGTTTACATTTCCTTAGCTGAAAATGGAAATAAATACGCGTGGTATGTATAAAATATTTTATTGTGTTCAATATTTTTATGATATGATAGAGTTTGTTATAAATTAACAATTCGAATATATATATATAAAAATTTGGTATCTGACGAATGAATGGATTGTGTTTGTGTTAGAACTCCTTTATATTTAAATCATGAATTAACCTTGAAAATATTTGAATGAAAATGGAAAAGAAATTATCCTCCTAGAAGGGGAATAGTTAAAACATAATTAATTAACACCTCACTTATTCCCCAAATGCATGACCAATAATCATATTTTCCATTTTAATATTAACCCACCTAAAATTCCAATAACTCCAATGGACAAACACAATGAACCTCCCTCTAGGATAAATATACTATCGATAATTTCCTTTTCATGGCTCAATAAATGAGAAAATGATTTCTAATAACCCATAAGGAAATAATTATAGATCACAGAAAGGTATCACCCATGTCTTTATTTCTAGATATCACTTCAGCCAAGTAATTATCGAATTTTTTCTTTAAATATTACTAAGGTGCGGTATATATATGTTTTAAAATTTAACACTTGATTGAGGTACCTCCCATCTCACACAGGTATTATAGTGTCCCAATAACTTTACACATATCATTATATTAATTTTAAAATATAAAACATTAATTAAAAACAAACGATAATAAGGCATAGTATATTTGGTTAAATAGATTCAAAATACATTAAAGTGAAACTAAGAAAATAAAACATTTTATTTTATTCCTAAAATTTACTCATAAGTCCTTTAGAGATACTAGACTACCAATTATTACCTAGAGAATACATAGAAAAAAGGGTGAGATGAAAAAAATATTATGATAATAAAATGAATATGGAAACATTACATGTGAGTCCAGGGAAAACATGATATCGTAAAAGAAAAGGATAGTGATTTATCACATGGAAGAATAAAATAAGGGAAATTGTACCATAATATCATGGTAACATATGAAATATTTAAGAAACATATAGCTTGATAAAAAATGAGTCAATTATAATTACAGAAACTACATTTAATTATTCAAATGCACCATAATGGATTATATTCACACCATAATCCAATTCATGATGTATCCTAATACTATGAAATATACTAATGAATTTAAGCATGATAGTAGTCCACCCATAATATATGATATATATATCCACACAGATTGTAACTATGAACACTTATAATTAAATTTCCGTGATTTCATTTTTCTAAAAATTTAAATTACCCATAATTAATAAATTAATAATTACTCTAGGAAAGAACATGAGTTTAATTATATTTTATAATATCATAATGAATATAAATTTCATTTTTGAGGTACTTGAGAGATAATATTTAGGAATTTACTTCCACATTAATTTAAGTAATAATATGTAAGATAAATATTTGGGATAAATTTATTATTAATTTAGATACAAACCATAACATCAATTGTTATTCTCATTGATCAAAATTTAATTTCAAGGTACGATAGAATATTTAATTCGAGAATGTCATTTTATATTTAAAAATACATTAAAAAAGTGAAAAATTTCCACAAATATTAGTGTAATAAATTTCTTTTTTAATAAAATTGGAAATATATAAAAAAAATTCAAATATATGAATGGTCAAGAAATAAATTAATTCTGTAATAGTGGTATACATATAAAAATAAATAATATCACAATATCAATAACAAGTTTAATATTTTCTTATTCAAAAACATCAAATAATATTTGAAAAAAAATTATAATAATTAAAAAAGGAAAAATTGTCATTAATAAATAATTATTATAATTTTAAAATACATATTAAAATTATTCTGGGAGGAAATAGTCATGGAAGGGAAATGAATTTTGACTAAAGAAATGAATGAAGTCGTATTTACTTAAATACATTTTGTCAACCATTTTTTGTACAAAATAAAGGAAAATTATACTATTATTAAAAATTCAATTAATAATTAAATTATTATATAATTAGAAATAATAATTAGATTAAAATCAAAAAAAAATCATAAAATTCGAAATCATTAATAATCAATAAATATTAAAATGACATTGAAACATAAAAACATTCCAAATGATTAATTTTGAGTCATAAATCCAATTAATGATATAGATTAATTTAAACATAAAATATCATGATGCATTAAAGACTAATGATATAACATATAATTAAGATTACATACAAAATATAATAAAAATTATATTCATAAAAAATTTATCTCAAAGAATGATGTTTTGTGAGGGAACCATTGTCTAGAGGTTATATATTTCTGTTTATGAATTTTATATCTAATAAAATAAAATAATATCATTTCTTTTATTATGAAAATTCATCAATTTTATTCACTAATAATTGAACTATTAAATTCATGTGTTTTCTTCATTTTATTAACCAAATAAATAGTTATAAACATGAATGGTGTTTTGATGATTCTCATTTCAAGTTTAAATAAGGTTATTGATTTGTTATGAATGTCTAAAAAGTCTGTTTTTATATAATATACTTAATTATAATAATAAAATAATTATAGTTTTTTTAATATACTATACTATTAAATATAACTATGAATTTATATTACTAAAAATAAATTATTTTATAATCAGGGAGATGGTGGGACATATATACGGATGTGTAACATTGCTAATTTTCAAGGATCATTTTAGAAATTATTTAGTTGTTATTTAAAATTTAAAAAATCATCATATTACCTTAAATATCATATTAAATCATTAAAAATCCTTATATATACAATCACTGATATGTGGTAATAAAAAATAATTCATAACGTTTCACGAGGTAGTAGTTTGTCACACACATGAGCGATGTTACTAGTTTCAAAGGATGGTAACTTAAGAAAATATATGATATATTAAATTACAATAATTTTGTGTGAGGTTGTATCCCACCATACCCACAATCGATGGTTTTGTTTTCCATTTAATGAAAGTAGAAAATGATTTAAGGTGTTACATTAATATAATAACAACATAATTCATGATATATAATTGTTTAAATATATGATAATGTATCATAACTATTTTAATTAGGTGGAATAATTGATACAACAATGATGTGCGGTTTAGAATGTAACCTCTTCTTTTTACCATGTTTTTATGATTATAGCTAAAGACACATTATATTGGGGTTCTGATGAACCTAAGACCACTTTTTTTCGAGAAGTATGGATGTGAATTGGATTTTTATTAGATGAACAAAGGGGTTTTGTAATTGTAGAAAATAGAAGAGTGGGGTTCCCTTTTATAAGTTGGGAGGACAATCATTACAATAAATTACAAAATAACCAATAATGGGAAGTCACTCTCAAGAAAAATTCCTCAAATATTGAAAAATAAGTTATTTGTAGAGTGAAAATCCATATATATATATGTCTAAAATTCAAAAATAAATATGTTTTACCATGTTATTATTGATACCCCTAAGGCCACTCACTTTAACCCTATTAGATTTTATACAATAGTCTCCATTTTCTAATGATTTTTAACATTTATTATTTCCAAAAATTCAAGTTATCCATGTTATATAATATAAAATATTAATAATAAAAATATAAAATACATTTTATAAAATTCAATTCATAAATGTGTGGTATTTTTATTTAAAATAAATCTTGTATGTGGAATGAAAGAGTGCCTAACAAAAAAATATATTTCTCAAGGAAAATATGAGCTTATACTAAATTTATGAATAGAATTCATCATTATAGTAAATATAATTAAATTATATATATATATATATATTATAAATATAGTTTCACTAATTCCAAATTATGGTTTATTTAAATTAATGTAAATGGTGAAACATTATGCACATCAAAATTGATTTTTGAATAGTTAATTTTTAGTATATGACCAAACCTATACTAAATTCCAATATAAATTATTTTGAAATGTAATTAATTATATTAAATATAACACTAGAATATGTCTATAAATTTGAAATAAAATAAATATAATAATGGTACTTTTAAATAACATTTTATATTAATTGAAAACACAGTTTTAAAAAAATTGGTATTTTTCATTATTCAATGAAAAATGAAATTTTATAAAAAAATTCAAATATTTATGCCAATGATAAATTTTATATTCTGAATTTAAAATTTTTCTTATTTTTAAAATATAATATACATAAAATATCAAAAAAAAAATAGTCTCCCACAAGTAAGAGAAAAAATAATATTTTTTATGGAAACAAATGTACTGTAAAATAACATATCCTTAATGAAGTTGAGTGTTTATTTATTTATGATTTATAAATATAATAATATTGATTATAGATTATATATATATATAACAAATTATTTTTTAATGTTCATACTCACTATTTTAACATGTAGGATATATTAGTCACCATTAACAAATAATATATTAATAATATATGACATTACCTCTAAACTTAGTGATTCATGTTAAATATGAACTATATTATTGTGTTCATTAAAAATATTAGTATATATCATTCTAACACCTTTAAAAAAATTATTTCATTTTTATTATGTTCTTAGTTATGAAATTTTTAACATTTTATAATTCCCTTTTCATAAAACCATCATCATAAAAATGGTAACCAAACCCACCTCATGAAAAGAAGGGAAATGAAATATAATGGTCATATGGAATAACACATGACTATATTTCCAAGTAAGATGACATTAGTTGGTCGTGAATATATGTATATGGTATATATGTGTAAATAATGATATGAATTTAGAGATATCACAAATCCAAATAAACTAGATGATAAATAAAAAGATAATGACTATAAAATCATAACTCTTTTATGAGTTAAAACATCATTGATACATCAGATATGTTCATAATAGGATAAATTTTTTATTTCAAAATTCAGTTTCTATGTCCTAAGGGATTATTTTACTATAAAAAAATATAAAACCATAATATATACAAAAATAATGTCTTTTTATTTCATTAACCCAATTTCGTCCTTTCTCTACACTTCTGTCAATTTAAAATACAACTCATACACTAAAAAATTCATATATGATATGAAATTTTGTATGTCTGAATAACAAAAATTAAATATTAATGGATCAAATGATACATAAAAGATTTATATTTAATCTTCATATTAAAATAAAGTGGTTTTCACTATGTTAGATAAAACCCAAAATTAATATTTATATATAATTATAAAAAATTTAATAAAATAATTTATTGAATGTAGATCATTACTAAAATAAAAAACCTTATATCACATAATACCTTAATAAATTCAATGATAAATAAGGATTTATCCTAATGTAAATTTCATACACTTTGAAAATACATCATTAAAAAAATTACATCATCCTTTCAAAAAATCCTATAAGATATTTTTTTAAGCTATATTTATATACATCACCATCATAATCCAATAAATTGTTTCCCTAAACATCTCTAACGGCCTCCAAATCCTTATAATAAGAAAATATTTTATCCTATGCTATTTTTTTAAAATAATGTTAACAATTATCCACCAAATATTTTATGTAAAAAAAAATTACATATCAAATAGTGAATCAAACTAGATTGTGGTAGGCAATGAACCATTAATGTCCTTCTGTTGTGGTTTCAATCCTTGTGGCCCTACAGGATGCAATGTGTTGTCACCCAGAATCGCAATATCCCCTTTTATACAGCAATATTTATATTATTGTATAATATTCCAAAAAATATAATAAATATATTAAGAATAATATTAATCGTCAAATATGTTTTAAACAACTATAATCTTCTATAAGGATTATTTTTTCCAAAGAATAAAATAATCATAATTGAAAAAAAATAATGCTGACATCAAGAATATATAAAATATTAACCTTTCATAAATAATCTGATATTACATAAATATTTTATTTATATTAAATAAGTATTCCAATTGATTTATATCATTAATCTGATTCTTGAAAATACTTAATGAAAATCTACTGATAAAGAATACTTAAGTGTTTAATGAAACCATTGATAAAAAACAAATCAATTATTTGATTATAGAAATTCAAAACCTAAACACTTAAATCATTCACACAAAATTATTATCATAAAATAGGTCCTAATGAATTTATCATTTTATTAGGTAATTCAAATGGACAATGGACAAGTTCCCCACATATACAAAATTTTACACTTTGTGGTTCCTTTTGTTGACCATTATTTCCCTAGGTCCAGTTAAATCGACTCTTCATTTTCATATGGAAATTATATTATTTTTTCCCTCCATCATAATACATAAATAATCATCCAGTTCCCTTATGGATGTTTATATGGCTCTTCTATACACATTTTTGACATGTAGGAAATTTAATAATCTTTTATTTATCATCATTAACTTATGAGAATTCAGGAGAGGTCATCATTCACATATTTGATGAGTTTTAGTATTAAATTATATTATATTTTTTAATCATAATTCGATATATATCATTTATAATTATAATAAGATGTATAAATTCTACACCAGTATGTCCAAGAATATATTTAGTGAAATTATTACATTTCTTATCACATTAGTTGGGAATGGTTTTTCATATTTCCAATCATTATCTAAAAGAGAATCAAATAATAATTAATATAATTTAATAACAAAAAAAATGAAATATATAATTATAATCGTAAGATTAATAACATTTAAATGATAATAATATCAATATTTATGAAAATCATGGATTCAATATATATTATGCAAGGTAATGATACATTTTTTTCTAAAATAAATATTTTTTAATGTTCTTCATAATAGTTCATAATAAGTTTTTACATCTCGAAATAGTATCCCCAAAGAGTGTAAAATAGTTGTGTCACAAGGATCCTTATTATTCACTAGGTGATGATAGATCTAAGATCATTTTTCCATTTGGGTGTTATTTACCCAATACCGAACTCTGTGAGACCCAAATACACTTATTGTCTCCAAACATGAATATATCTTTTTGGAACCCACATACTATGTACTTCACCAAAACAACCAGTTATTTTTTTCTTTATTTAACATATCCTTATACTATTAATTTTACTTATACCTGTCAAAAGGGTTACTTAAAAATTTTACTTATCGTAGTTCCCAATAGTCAACAAAACTACATATCATATACCATCTATACCCGAACAATACTTTTACACATATTATTACCCGATTATTAAAATAAATATTAATATATAATAATCCAAAGATCAAGATTCCAATTGTATTTCAAAGCCTCGATAGATAATACATCAATTTAGTATTGAAAATAATAAAAAGGTATTTTATTCTTCATAATGATCTCTTAAATACTTTCAAAAACCTAATTTATATGGGATATTAAATGGAATTCATATAAAAAAGGTCGATATAAAAATCACATTATTTGAATAATCCATATAAAAAACATAATATGTTAATCATTATATATCATTGTTCCATAGAAGAGAAGTCGCATGATAAAAAATTGGGATGCAAAATTGAACATGGTATCATATGATCATGGTAATATAAAAAATTTTGGATCAATATATAACATCACTTAAACATGAGTAATCGATAACATCCTAGAAAATATCCCAGAGTGAAATCATTCTTATAATGGATTTGGATTAATACATAATCACATTTCTGACATATCATGAGAGTATAACATTACCAATTAAATTGAGTTCTAAGTGTAAAAAAATATAATATGCTATATTAGTCTCCCATGGTGCATGCTAGGTGTACCCATCATAAAATATTCATGATTTATGTGTAATATAAATAAAAATAAATCATCACGTATAAAATAAAAAATACCAATATATAAAATATGTTCAATAATATATTCTTATATAATAATAAAAATAAGCTTTATAATTGTGGTATTCTAAAGTGAAAAAAAATATTACAACACTTAAAATAAATGGAGATGAATGTGTGGGTATATCGTAGAGTCAAATATACATAATTGAGAATCAATCAATAACATAAAATCTTATCATTGTTCATGAAAATGTTATTTAAAGATTATATGGAATATTTTATTGATGAATATATCATTTTAAAATATAAAATAGTTTTTCAAAATTTAAAAAATTTCTCTAAAATTATAGAAAATATATTTTTCAATAAGAACCACGGAAACATAAAAATCATTCATTAATGATTTGAGTGTTCTGGATGGAGAGTAATTTCATATATGTCATTCAAAAATAATCATTTCACATTGTCGTAAAAATGATAAAATGTACACCATTTGGGAAATGAAAATAATATTATTTTTAAAAAAATTTGTAAAAACTAAAACATGGGAAAATAGTTTTCTAATAAATTATGCTGATAATGTTAAAAACATTCTCAATATTATTTGTAGATAAATTTGATCTTTATGTTAATTATTTTCTTGACTAAATGGAAAAATTAATTAATCTTTTCTTAAAACCATTTTTCTCATGAATATTAAAAACCGAATAAGGGAAAGTGGTACTATAACTTATAAATTTCATGAAAAAATATAGGAGTATATTTATTATTTTTTATCATAAAATTATAAATTATTTTCCTAACATATTAATTTAGGCAAAAAAAAAATGTTTAAAAGTCGATTAAAAAATTAACTCTTATCTAATTTGTATCATTGGATTCATAAATATTGAGAATTAATTAGATAAATTTTAACATAAAATAAAATGTAGTATTTAGGATTCATGATATAATATATAATGGGGAATCATATAAAAATATAATTAATGTTTGGTTTATAAAAAACATGTGTCATAAATGGGGAATAATTTTAGTTAAAATCATTACCTTGAGTTTGGACTCTGTTAGGTATGTATTTTATCACATAAATAATAAAATTATATAAAACAATCATAATAAAATTTCTAGTTTTAACACCATATAATTGAACTATTTAATATATTTTTATCAATGAGATATATATCAACTTAATCAGATATGTCCACATCAGGTGTTTAATGGATGCTCATTTCAAAATTTTAAAATTACATCATTGTGTTTACCATGGTAAAAGGGTATAATATTCGATAATATAAAAAAGAAGGATCGTGAAATAATTTTTTTTATATATAAATTATACTTTTAAAAATTATAATGTACTATTTTAATGGAAAAATAATTATGTTCCAATCTTAGAGATGGTATGTCATACGTATTCATGTTTAACATTTCCATTTATTTTATTATAATTTTCATAATTTAAGTGTTATTTTTCCACAAACTAATTTAAAATATATCATTAATACGATATTTTTTATTTAAATAATCATAAATATTCTAACTAAGTGATGAAATCAAAAAACAAATCACAACACATCAGGAGGAGGTTTTCTTCCTTATATATTAATGATTATATCATTATCAATGTTTCTTAAATTAAAACATTATTTTGTATTTAAATTTTAAATAATTATTAACAATTATTTAATAATATATATTAACATTACATCAATCACCATCAAATGTCGTGATAGGCGATAATGGAAAACTATGTGCGTAAGATATAAGCATGATAGTTTGTTGTACACATGATCTATAGTTTCATTTCCATTTAATGGAAGTGGATATTGATATATTGTTTTAGAATAACATTGGAAATTAACAGTATATGGGATATAATAATTTCATTATTTAATCATGATTGGGTGATATTAAAATTATGTGAATGAAGAAATTCACGAAAGATGCTCAGAAAAGAAAGTTGCATCTTCTTGAGACCTTCTCTTTATGATTATAACCTAATAATCCATAAGTTATATTTATAATATAAATAATACCTATATGGAATGGGTAGTAAGGTATGTAATGAATTTTTTTATATATTATTTTGATCAATGTCTTTTGGAAGTGTTTCAAGGGGATTGGAAGTGGTTCTCTTTTATATTGAAAGAGGACAATCTTATAATGATCCAAAATTATTCAATAATAGAAAATTACTCTACATACAAGTTCCAACAACATTAAAGAATGATGTATTGAAAATTAGATATGGCAATTGAATTACTAAAATATTAAAATTAAACAAGTGTTAAAATTTTTATCCTTTTTTCCTCTATGGTTTCAAACATCCACCATTAATAGTTTTTCTTTCATGGTAATTATTTGTATTATTGTTTTAATATTCATTGTGTACAAAAAATATGTCAATTATAATATATAATATAACTAATTATTTCTAAAAATATAGAATATTTTAAAAAAAAATTAATTCACATAATTGGATTATATAAATTTAAAATAAATCATTCAACCATGATGTTAATTTTATTTTCAAAATAATATATTATTTAATGAATAAATTATATTATATTAACTACGTGAATAAAAATCATAATTATATGAATTTAAAATTAAATATATTTATTAATAATATACAAATTTAATTTATATAATAGATCAATTTTAATTATTTAATTTTATTATAATGGCCAAATTTTATTCATTGTGAAACATTTTTCTGAGAAATGCGCTTTTTAAGCCAAATAATAATGTTATAATAAAATATATATTAATGATGGTATAAAAGTTATTAATATGGTTAAACCTAACCATATAATACATATTTTATTTTTTAAAACAAATCAAATAAATAATTGGATATTTAAATTATGTAAACTAAAAAAACAGCTTTACTAAAATCGATATATTTTACAATTCACAAATAATCAAACATTTTAGAAAAATTCCAAAATTTCACCTTATATCAATTTTTATATGAGTATTTTAAAAATAATATTAATATTATATAATATCATTTTTTAAATTCCCATTAATTAAATATAACATTAAAACTCATAAATAAATAAAATCTTCTGTAATGTTACACATTTCTTATTCAATTAAATATAATTATTAATGTAGATAGGTTATTTATTAACATTTTGACAATAAATTTACACTCTATAGGAACTCTAAATAAATTTTTATTCAAAAATTTAATACTATTCATACAGATCAATTTAATGGATAGGTTATATTTTGTCACATCTAAATAACACTATTCAAATAATTTAGCATAGTTTGCTTAAACTCAGTAATGTTTGTCGAATATTCTATTTAGAATAGTTTTATATTAAAATATTTTTGAATTAGATGTATCACATATTAGATGTAAATCTAGGCTCACATATTTATTATTTATGTGATGAAATATACAACTCACATATGTATCACCTGGGTGGACCGCCATTTAAACCCTTTCTGATAAAAATGATGACAAGGAATCCCCATACCCCAGACTTCAATCCAAATGAGATCTTATTAAAACCATCACCAAAGAATCCATATATTTATGATTAGAACATAGGAGACATCATCACCTCTTATCGATCATGAATTATTTTGCTAATTTAATACCATCAATTATCCTCACCGGTATGCGGGGCCCTCATAATGTTCACAATCATACATTCTCACGGTAACAAGGACCTTATCCTCAAATGATGTTATAGGTACCATACCATTTTATAATTTGAGGTGAACCACATTCCTTCAAAATACCAATCATTAGTAATTTGTCTTTCTTTCCTGCTATATTAAAAAAGGAATTGAAAATCAATCACTTGGTATTTCCCTAGCCGTTATTACAGTAAATATCTTCTATTTCATACTATATTCCTCTAAAATATAGGATTAATGAGTTTGTGTAATGTGATAAAAATTAAACATATAACTATTTTCCACACCAAGAATGAATCATTTCTGATTAGAGAATATGTTTGATCATATCACTATCACAATCAAATAGTAATTTGGTCCTCCTAGTAGGCGTAAGGGGAAAAAATCGTAATATCCTATTAAAGGAATATGATCCTGAGGAGAAAATCCTTCTAAGTTCATATTCTAGATGAATTAACAATTTATACATCCCTCGTTGGTGTAAACCCCATCACATCAAAACTAAATGTAATATTATTTATATACGCACAGGTTATTTAGGAATCCTCCTCTAGGTACCAACATATAAAATTTAATCCACCACCATCCATTTAGTGATATATTCTTGTTATGATTAATTTCCTGCACCTGGGCGGAAATTTTTTTTGTAACTCCAATTAACGTCATCATCGACATCCAAAATTCCCAATATATGTTATATACATATATGTCAATATTATTTTTCAAGTAAACTATAAATTGATGTTAATGGATTAGTCCCACACTACCCATATCTATAAATTGTTTCAGTATATGTCCTCAATTCATAACACTAAACAACATTTTCTAGTCCTTGTCACATGAAAATAAAATGAACAGGGTCTCTATTTAGGTGTCATTGAACTACATGGGTTCTAGATAATTACATGAGGATATGTATATTCCCTTTCTTGTGTGCTTGATCCCAATATTAAACCATTAACTTCATATTTGGATTTTAATAATATGTATTGTTCTGAATCATAAGGCTTTAAAACACGATACAATAAATAAAATATTAACTAGAAAAAAAGAGTTGGATATTCGTAGATACATATAGTCAGTTCTCTCACAAGATAACATTAGATACATATAGATGGTTCCACCGATAAGGAATCCTTGAAACATATAGATGGTTTCCATGGTATGTATACATGATTGATTCAAAATGAGAAGGGGGAAAGTTTTATTTCATGGGATATATTAAATAAATGAATATGAGTGAAATCTATAATAGAGTGCTAGATTAGGTAATAATTACCCTTAAAAGGGTGTGGTGATACTAATCACCCATATTTTCAAACAAAGTGTGTTCCCATGATCCAATGGAAAAGTACATCAATAACCTTCTTCCACTAAGATAGTTGGTCCATGCACCAACATGTATATGATAACCATTAGGTGTTTCTAAATCAAAAAATAATCACAAATTTAATAGAAAAAATTGATAATTTTTTTTAAAAAGGGTATCCAAATTTGAAATATTCTCATTAACCAAAATAACTATTACACCCAAAAGTTCGGTCCCATCATAATTTAACAACATGAAAGTGGGAGACACGTAGATCCCATGAGAAAATTAATTATACAATAATTCATTCATTATGAATCATCTATGATATCATTAAGTAATTATGTTTTTTTATGTATATATAGATGGACTTTTGATATAACTCTCCCAATTTCATAGGTAGTCCTATAGGTAGAAAAAAAATGGTTGTCACATAAGTTATCCTCTCATATAGAAAGAGGAAAACATCACCAACCTAGTGTCTCCAACATCGGGCATGACAAGTGGCTTTGAAAGAACCAGTTTAAAGGTACCATCCCAACATTGGTGGTTTCATGTGATGTGGTACTGGAAATGAATCTCCACATACCGCTCTTTCAAAAGACGTTTATTGAAAATAATAATCTATATGTGATCTCTGTATCAATCATTTTTAGAGACATTCCCCATAACACAATAAAAATTTCCACAATTACAGTAGTTATGTTTTCCAAGAGGTCCCAATTAGACCCATTATAAGAATACAAGATTTACTAAAAAGGGATATTTACATTAACCGGTATCTCTAATGCCACACGACAGCAATTCTTAATCTTGATGATGATACCACGCTAAGGGTCACTTTACATGTCACTCAAACATGAAGACCAATGATATCTCATTTAGGGAGATTATTAATCAACTGAGAATATGATCACATAACTGTTCATTAAATAGAATTAAAACATAAAAAATTATAACCCCACATACATACCCGTATACTTACTCATATTCATCAATTCTTCCAAAGTAGTTTGATAATAACTATAATATATTTAGTTTATGATACAATTATAAATAGGGGTTACAATCATATATCTATCCCAATAAATGATGAATATTGGTATATCTAGAAAATAAATAGTCCTAGTATTTTTAGATACATCGACACACTATCCACTAAATGTTAATATATTACCATCACAATAACAAAAGATACCCCTTATATATTGACCATTATGGAAGTATATGAAGCTATTATTTACCATATTCTAAAACTCTACGAGGATATAATGATTTTACTAGTAGTGGCTAGGTGTCTAGAAAACAACCCTACATCTGCATTATAATTGGACCATCACTAAGACATGATGGTGACTTATGAAGAGATACATATTATTCCTCAGGACTATGAGGTGAGTCAAAAAATTCCCAAAATAAATAGAAAGCATGATCAAGAACATAAACATATTACAACAAGATATTATTGTTCCACATCAATAGAAACTATATTGTATGAATATATCCATACCAAAACCCCCATGTACTATCAATATTTTCTAAAAGTCTCCTGAGAGTCTCTTGGGAATCCACATGTAAATGAATGTTATTTTCAATGCGATGTGACTATGACCACTATATATAGAACATATAGAAATTAGTCTCAACACTAGTGATCCAAAATTCAAGAGATGTACCTAAACATGTCACTACATAAGGATAGAGATCACGACATCATCTGATATCTATCAATGGTGGATTGGGATCCTACTAGTTCATTACCAAATTATGGAAGTAGTATTTTTTGTTTCAAATTTCATTCTCAATCATTTTTACCGGAAACTTTTGAGGTCAAATCTAAAATATCTACCATGAATCCCTCCATTGTGGGCCTAAAATGACCCATAATGAGATCACATAACTTGATATGAGTAATCAAAACCATCCTTATTGTTAAAAAGAGAAAATAGAAAGAATCTCCTAAATGATCTATTTTCATATGTGAAGGCCCTCTCTAGAGAATATAACAAATGATTTATCCCTATAGTTGGTCACAAATTCGCAATGGCACTCCTCCCAATGATGGAATTCAATATGAAGGTCCTACCAATAGTGATATTTAATTTCAATAAAAATGTAATCCCCTTGTGAAATTGATTTAGAGAAAACAGTTATACTTTGATGTTCCTGAGAGGATAATTCATTTAATGACTCATGATGTTTCATTTGCATTGGATATTATTTCTCTATCAGAATATAGACCAAGGTAATGGTCATTACCTATACCACTCGTAGGCCATTATTTTTCCAATATGATATAATAGATTCAACATAGTTGCATTTTTTATAATAATGATGTGTAAAAAAGTCAACATTAGTTTGATTAAATAGATGAATTTCTCTAGTATGACGTGGAAAGTATATTGCAGATGAGGATAAAATAATATAATTATATAATACCAATCATTTTTTGGTCAATATCCACACTTTTATAGAGTATTTTATATATGATAAAAGTACAATGTGCACATGAAATTCACCAAAATCTAAAGTAAAATCCTTACCACATGATATTAAAAATCATATTCTAGGACGTATATAAAAATGTTGTAAAACAAATAGAATAACTTCATCATCAAATTGACATGGTCAACCTTATTTCTACATGTATCCCAGAATCATGAAAATAGATAGAGGGTATTAAATAAGAATGGAATAATTTATTTCAGTGTAAATATCAATTGATCACTGATTCCCCCTTCAATATCCATATCAGAGCATTGACTGAAAATAAAGAACTACATTTTAACTAATTCCCCGATCAACAAACTCCATAAAATGAAATAATGTGTAACATCATTAAATCATGATGAATCTCATAAGTGAGATCTACTCAAGCAAGATGGTATGATCTGTACGAATTAATCATGACAACAACCCTGAATAATAATTCTTAATGAGATCATACCATTGAAAAACTCTTAGGTTAAGTGATTAAAAACATAGAGCATGGTTCCCCTTTAAGATAAATCAAATAAATAGGTACTATTGATTCATTTAGATGAAAATAGATCATTCAGCCCATTCATACTCTCATGAATATGTGAATAATTTGTAGATATCCATAACAGCTACTAATGTCGTGATATAAGGGATTTTGTGATCATTTAACCA
Organism: Viscum album; assembly: GCA_963277665.1. Lineage (NCBI taxonomy): Eukaryota > Viridiplantae > Streptophyta > Magnoliopsida > Santalales > Viscaceae > Viscum > Viscum album. The sequence continues at coordinate 2,132,282,917 of OY728147.1, read as the reverse complement.
CAAAATCCTTATTCAGTATATCTAAATCATGTTTAGGGTATCTGTAACATAATCAAGGGTATCCCTAGCTCATATGGATAGTGGTATTTTTTAATACATTTCATACCATAAGGAAATAATTAATTACCCATTTAAGATGTGTTTTTAATGGTGTAACCTCACATTCCATCCCATCTTATAACATATCTTCTTCAATGGGGATTTATACAACAAAATTTCCAATAGATTCCTTTTGGATCACCCTTAATCATAAATCTCCCAGAGAATACTTTATGTAAAGGATGAGACCCGACAATGGCTATATGAAAAGAAAATATATTATGATAGAAATTTATTATATATATAAAAATATCATCAAGACATTTTCCATATAGAAATAGTTCCTCAATTAATTCTAATAATATTGAAACACCTCTAAGGAAATATGCACTAGTGAACATCATTAGCACCAACCCTGAAGATTCTATATACCATGGGTATAATGAATACACAAATGAGAAGGATGTTTTATTTCAAAACATGAAACACTCTAAATATATTGATGAAGCTTTGTAGATCACATATCAAAATATCACCCTAAATTTATGGATTCCTATGAATATTGTACAACTATACCATATATGGCTCCAATAATAGAAATGGATAATGATGTAAGTAATTTACACCCATTTACTAAAATAGTTGAACTTTGTCCATGATAGTAGTTGTTTTCCCAATATGAGAAATAAAAACTTCAGTTTAAGAAATTTATCATAGAAATAATCGTATTAAATATTACAATATTATATTTTCATCAAGAGGAGCCTCAATTAACCCTCCCATATAGTTCCAATAAAAAATAAAGGATCATTATACTAGTGATAGTATAAGTGGATCATCATACCAACATGGTATCAAGATAAAAAATATATGTTATCCCCATAGAGGAATAATATAAATATTTTTCTCCACTATGAATGAATGAAATAAAATGTAAGAGACATCAAAACAGGAATGATCATGTTGTTTAACAACTATGAGTACAATAATATCCCCCAAATTCAGATCAACATGTTTACCCTTATGTTCAATATTATTCTTATTCAAACATTCCACAAATCTCATTGATAATATTGAGTCAGTGGAATCCTTGCAGGAGGAAATTAAATGATGTATTGCACTATTCTACCTAGGGAGAAAGACATACCCTTAATGGGTTTATACAACTCTTCACCCATGAAAATTATGGAATTATATATTTCCAAGTTTTATTTTATATATAGATCTGTAACAATATAAAATGCATTTTCTACATCGATGTGTCCATATTATGGGATCTTATATTATAATGATGTGAATCTATAATCAAGTGTTTAAGGTAGACCTGAGAGAATCCATCCTTTTTGGATGACTAGTTTACCTACAAAATCAATGAAATGTTGAGAATATATTCACCGAAATAACCCCTATAAATAATTCTCCACATTATAGATTATGTTATTACTTGAAATATAAAATTGAAAAAAATATTAATGTTTAAATTTTATGGTTTTTATCACTGATTCTATGTATTTTATTTACTCCTTAAATATATAACAGTCTCAAGTGATCTTTTATGGCCATTGAATTGAGAAACTTCAGGATGAATTTTCAATTCCACTTATCCCATTAATTATGTATGATAGGTCTAGGAATCCTCTTTACTTTAAATGAAGTTTTAATATTCCATTTTGGGAACAATATACATGAATTTACAATAATATACTACTCATGGAATGTGGATAAATGGAGTGGAATCTGGGACCATCACCTTAAATCAAACTCATATAATATTCCAAGATCCAAAGCTCATTCCTTTTCAAGTAGTTACTCATCCTAATGGGAAATAGAATAAGAAAAATACCCATCAACACATGTAAAAAAATAAATCATTCTAACATATTTTATGATCATAAAAATAAATTTTTCTCCTTTCTATATGAGCAGGTTCCATATTACATCTTAATCACTATAGATATTAAAATGTTTTCGATAACAAAATCTATGAAGACTATTCATGCTAGACTCAATGAATTCTAACATTATTTACCAATTAATTTATCATTTGTTTACAATATAAATTTCATAAATTTCATTAATCATACCTCAAAAATTATTTTTGAATCTATGAAATTAATTCTTGGATAAACATCAACACCATCGTTGTGTGTTTTTACAACCACTCTAGATGAAGAAGTTGAATTTATTGAAGTTATAAGTGATATTTCAGAGAAGTTAAATAATTATATGAGCACAATGAACTTCAATAAATATGTTTTTATACATAGGGAATGTTTAAATCAACCAACTACAACAAAATTTCTTCTACCATGGTGTGACCAACATTATTGGAACCATATTTTTTCAATAGCTGATTTTATCACAAAATTCATAACCAAATTCGAATAAATGTATTACATGAAGAAGAAATCATACATATTCTAAATATAATCCGAATTCTCTTATAATTTATGCTTATATTCCCAATCTTACATGAATCATCCCAAGAAATGATGTTATTGGAATTTCAATGCCAAACTGAATCCGCATTAGATGAAGAATTAATCTTTTGTTCCATCATTTTGATATATTAAATGGACCCCTTTATGATGACGAATATATTCATTAAAATCATTTCCCTAATCATGATCTTTGATAAATATGTATAGGTAACCTAAGCTAATGAGTTAAATGAAAATGTATATGTGACATAATGAAATATTTTTTCCACATCCCCACCAGAGATATTCAGGCTAGTTATACTCTTTGAAACCCTCTAAAATATTCCAAAAAAAAGATATATAAAATAAACCCATATTTATTAATATTATAATAGGACACGTTATATGGATTTTTTATCTAGAAGGGTAGAAACATCCTCATAAGTACCAAAAATTGGGAATGACCTGCTAGCCTAATCCAAATGTATGAGAAATGCCATTAATTCCTATTCAACGAAATTAATTTTCAATTCAAAGAACACCATTACCTAATTTTCTATATATAGAGTATACACTATGGGAAGGATTGGACCTCTCGTTTATAAACATGGAATCCTAAAATATATGCACATAGTTCTAGACATGCTGTAAATTTTGGATGCTCTATGTATCAATGAATCTTCAAGAATCACATATAAAGGCCTTTCTCAAAACTCAATTACTTGAAGATAAATTCATTGTTATTGTGGTATATCTATTAGAGACATGAAATATGGAGTTCCATTCAGTTATATATTTAACTTATTGGTTAATTTATTCAATCATATATTGACACATTAGACCGTTGTCATGTTTGGAAAATTGAATGACATTGACATCCAACAATAATTCTTTGATAATGGTTTCAAAATAATTCACATTCATATCACAACACTTTATCGATGGGGTTACATCAAATATAGTGTTTCTTAATCTATTTGAAACTTGTTAGGGTTTACTAGAGTGAACAAATCCCATTATATAAGTGATGATCATGATGAAATTTAGGAACATAGTGTATGATTCAGAATTCATAGTCATTAAACATGATATAACATTCATTGTCCTACTAATATGGTGTTAGTTTAGAAAAACATGCACTGGCACCTTCATCATATCACAAATTCCTCAAATAAAAAATTATTGGAGAAATTTCATCCTTAAATATTGACAAATATCCAATTGAATATTCTAAATCTCATTACAATGATGCAATATTTTACTAGAGTGAAAAAATTATCCCATGAATGATGATATTACTATATTTACTACCCCTAATGGCCTATTAATAACTATTAAAATACAATTAAAGTGATCATCGAATAATATTAGATTAACATCATCCATATTGAACCTTTAGTTACATAATTGGGAATGCACTATTCAAAAATCATGATATTGTCCATGTTAGTTAAAACCCCAAAAATTAAAACCATCTTCAATCATTCCATTAATGGAAGTGATTTATATGAAAATACACTCTATCAACACCCATAATTTAGTATACACTCCAATCATTATCCCATTTTATGTAATTATATTCTCACATTTCATAAATGGGAAAAATTATGCCTCGTGATATCAGAATATTGGACTCCAATAGAACATTAAATATCCTTCCTCACCACCCATCAATCCCTATATGTTAATAGATGAAGTGAAAGTGTAAGATGAAAATAATGATAAATATGAATAATATTATTACCTCAAATATTATCCTCCAGTATATTAAAGGGTTTTCTCTACTAATGTCGTTGAACTCTTATAATTCAATATACGTATTGATGAAAATATGTTTCATGAACGAATGCAAAACACCAAACATAATTGCCAATATAATGTGTAAATGTTATTACATTATAGTAATATAAAAAGGATCACATACAAAATGAATAAACAGTTTAGAAGTCTTAGTAAACATTATACATACATAATTCTAATATTAAAATGGAATACCCAAATGAAAACATAATTTTTTTAAGGAATATCATTTTTTATTCTATTATATTATTTCATATAATTCATAGTTGTATTCTTGGATTACATGTAAAAGAAAAAAAATAAGGTTGATCTCAAATTCCTAGTAAGGGTTCAGTACATCAGAATCTATCATGAATAAATAATATATAGTCAATTTGATATATTTAATATGGTATAGTAAATATAGGTGCACACATTTCATTTAATAAATAACATTATTATCATGATTTGATAAGGAATAATAAATATGGAAAGGTAAACAAATAAATAAACCTTCCAATATAATGACATTAATTTTATTAATACATAATGAATTATCAATTTGTTATGGTATATAAATTCAAATAAAATTCATTTAATAAAAAAACTGATAATTAAAATGAATCCATCGATAATTTAACTGTGAAATTAACATAGATAAAAAATTATAAATTAAAAAAATGATTAATTATTTTAATTCATGATTTATGGTATCATGATACATATAAATGCAACATCATATTCAATATAGTTTAATACTAATGGGTAGGTATACACTAGAAACCAATTTATCTTAGGCTAGAATCCTCATTCTTCTAATGTTACTTCGATTCATTAAGGTGTTATATATATTGAAATATCACCCAAATATTTATTTCAACAATTTCATCATATATTGAATTAATGATTTAATTCATGAAATATATGACCTGAAAACAATCTCAACTTGAGAAAAGGATGAAAATTTATCAATAATTTGAAATTAAATATATTAACATCAATGGTAGTCGTCGAGTAGTTAAATGGTTTACGGTTTAGGAAAAAATAAAGTGCATGATAAAAATAATATGGATATATAAGCTAAATATTATTTCCAATAAAATTTTTTTCAATGAGTTAGTATATATACCGTATAATAATAAAAAGCCTCATAATTTCACATTAGTCTCTATGATGTCGAAATTGAGATTAAATAGCATACAACACACATTACATTGAAGTGGTACCTTATCAATGAATAAATTATGTGTGTCAAACAAAAATCCATTTAAGATAATATTATGTACAATATATTATAATCTTATTCATTAGACACATAATATTATCATATTAATGTCAATGAATAATTAACATAACCCCATGAAAATTCATTGGGAAATGTGATCATTTATCCCATGATAATTTTCACGCCAAATCCTTTTGGACGATATAATTAAAATTGAAACTAAAAACACAATTATGTATGATGGATTTAATTTATTATATTCAAAAGAGGCACTATATAACCCATATAAATAAAATTAGGTGTATAAAAATAAAATATTCTTCAATTAATGGAAATTGAGATGAAGTCCTATAGCCTATTCTCTATTTTAGATAAACTTGATTTAAAATCATTTATTAGGTTATGAAAAATAATATAAACATATTAAATAAACATATTAATATATATAATATAATAAATGATCATTTTATAACATCTTGTAAATTTTTTTTAATAATATTTCATTATTAATATTGTTTTGAGATATAAATGCATTGTTTTCACATGCATGTTCTAAAGTGAAAGTTCTAATAATTTTAAATATAGTATAGTTACATATAAAATTATTGATACAATGTTATAAATAACATATTTTCATTTTAAAATATTTTATAATCATTATTGAAATATTAACATGGATAATGGATCACATCGCTTCATGGAGATTGTTGGTCATACGTACGCATGAGAGAGATAATATTTCTGAAATAATTTAATGTATAAGGAAGTCATGTATTTATTAATTTCACAAAAATAATATCATGTCATATATATCATATGAATATTATATATATCCTTGTAACATTTTAAGTAAAATAAATGTGAACAATGAATTACATCACATTGTGAGGTAGTCTTCTATTATACACATAAGAAACATTATAAGAATTTAAAATTCACGGATATTAAGATGGTCTATATGAAATTATTATAAAATAAGTATAATAATATAATATAAATAATACATATAATTTAAATCATAAATTTTATCCATCCTTGATTACGATTGATTAAAACCAAATTACATCAATTCACAAGATGATAGTTCACCATAAAATTTATTGACATTTTCATCTCTCATTTGATAGAAGAGGACATGTATAAAATTAGTGCTCTTAAAAATAATAATATCTCAATATAAAAAATATAATATTTATATTATATATTCATGTAATAATAATATTTTAATTATTTATAAGAAGAAACAAAATAAAGCCCTTCATTTTATAATGTCACATTATCTATGAAAAAATACATTAAGATTGCACAAAAAGCATTCTAAGTTTGATTAATGATAAATAAAATACAACATTGATATTGGGAGATTAATATTTATGGTATTTGGGTTGATATTTTCAAACTAAATTAATCTGTACGAGTGTTATCGTAATGGGAGAAGTGTTCATTTATATGTGGGGGATAGGATACAATAGGATGTTTATAAAAGATAAAGTGATACACACATTTTACTTATTAAAGAGGCCTAAAAGATCTTTTATTATCTATAATTATAAGTTCCATGGTATAAATATTGTCATTCAATGAGTTTCGGACTTGTTTTACAATGTATTCAACCATTATCATCATAGTTTAACCCCTGGTAAACCCATATGACCATGACTAAGATAAATACATTTTATTGATTTAAATATTCATTATTATTAAAAATAATGTGATAAAATTAAATAATATCAATTATTTGGATTCCAAATATTTAATCCATTTTGGATGATTCCTATTAAGATATTTGATATAATTCATATTAAAATTAAAACGAGATATTTATTGAAAAAATAGTTTTTCCCAAGGAAAACATTCAATACATTAAACAAATTTAATATCAAAATTAAATTTAAATTTGGTTGAAATGAAATAATTATTTTAATATTAAACTATATGACCAAAATTTACATAAAAAATAATTAAAAATATATTTAATACTTTTAAATAATGTAAAAAAAAATTTCAATGAAATTAAATATTTCTCAATATTCATAAAAAAATTTCATAAAAACCACAAAATTTATCCATATGATAGTTATGACTTTCTAATTTAAAAAATTATATCCAGGTTTTCATATAAATTTTCTGAAATGGTATAAAATTACCATTAAAATAATTTCTCTGAAGGATATGAACATGGATTTACAAAAATATTATTTTTCAAAAAACATTTATTATTCATTCAAATGAATTATTTTTTATTTATAATTAATAGATATCCAAACAAATTCAAACAAAATATTATCATAAATTATTAGTTCCTAATATTATAAACAAACATTGAATCTATGTTAGAATGTTCACTTTTAAAATAATAATATTATAATATATTATTTGTTTTGTTGAAACCAAATGTTGAGAATATAGAATGTTATCAAAGAGATTAAGTTTTTTAAAAAAAATAAATACATAATATAGTATTTTATTGTAAGATTATATTCTTTTATTTCGGTTCAGTTACATATGAATTATCATTCATGATGGTCATTTTTTAAAATCTCATTGTTCTATATTCTCTACACCTTCAATAAAGAGTTTCCTACAAAATTGAACATGAACGTGTAATTAATTGCATTGATATTTGAAAATTCTATTGGATAAAACCCACATCCGAAAAGGGTTAAAAATCATTTTAATGAGAGATAATGAAGGTATGAAGGACACATAGAATATGGAATAACATGGTGTTTATGTTGAATAACATTTTAAATAAGTGAATAGATTCATATGAAATGAAATTTTATGTAATTATAGAGAGTGGTATATAATATTTTTTTAAAAAAACATTTAATGAACAAAATAATTTTAACAACCTCAATATCATAAATATATCATAATTTAATATACTATTTGATTTAATTTATATGAAGGTAATGGGATATTTTGTTACAATATCTTATTTCTAATGTTGAGTAATTATTTTACTATATAAGAATATATATAAATATACATAAATTTTTATTTTTATAGTTCAAAAAATGCTTTTATCCTTCTGTTGTTCATTGATAAATTTTCAATTCATCTTTTACTCTATGAAATTGATATCCAAAAATAATAATTATTTATGAAGAACTAATATTAATATTTAATTGATTAAATGGATCCAACAATAGTGACATGTGTTTCTTATTATTTATAAATATATTAAAAATACAATATGGTTAGATCGTCTGATAAAATATAAGAAATTTATCTCAACACCTCAAAAGCAACACCATTGGTACATATATTAAAATTATTTTCATAATCAATTAGTTATATACAATTACTTACTAACCAAAACATCACATATATTGATGGTATGCACATAACCCCTATCATTCATGAGCTATTGGATCAAGCCTCACAGCCATTCGAGATACAATAGGTTGGCACCCGACATACATGTTTTGTTTTTTCAAAAACTCTATTAATATACATTCTATATTGTTCCGTATTTTCATTTTTCATTAAATAATACAACATCAAATATAATATAAACACTAAATGATACCAATAATGTATAAATTATTCTCACAAAATATAATGTTTTTTTCATTAAATAACATTTTCACTAGAAAACCAATCCAATGAGTTATCTTGCCATACAAATTTCACAATATATCAATATTCATTATAGACTCTCATATCATAATGTCTAAATTTTTTTTTTGAGAAATTGAACATATAATCAACCAAAAAATCATAAAACAATGATGGAATAAATAATATTATAGTTAATCATAGAATAAGAGATATATGTTTACAAAAATTATCACAATCCATAGATTATTCTTGATTAGTATAAAGTAAAATCAATTTTTATTAGTACATCCAAAATTTAATTCTTAAATACTAATACATAAATATATAAAACATTTTATTTCAATATAGAACTTTCATCGTTCTAGGGGATAATAATTAGTATATTGTGTTGACTTAGATAATGTCTTGGTTCCCCAAATTTATGACCATAAACTATAAATGGATCAAAAGTAATAAAATATTTTTCATCAATCATACACTTTATTTATTCATGAAAATTCATTATTTTATGAAATTCATTTCCACTAATTACAAAATTTACAATTCATTTTATGTACCTTATATGGTATCTATTTTTACATTTATGACACATAGGATATGGATCCTTATTTTCAAAATGCCTTCCACCACCTTAGAATTTATTGAACTCCACACTTCTCTTCTTTGGTGAGTTTGAGAGATGGTAAAGGTATATGATGTTAATCATATTCCAGGTTAACTAATTTGGAATAATCACAATATATTTAATTTTTTTTATCAAACCATTTTGTTTCTTAAATTCACCACAATTTCATTAATGATCTTTCTTTAACATGATTCATTTAGTTTCCATCCGTTAACTAAAATAAAATTTCATAGTGTGAGAAAAATTAATCAGAATGGGAAACCCATACAATCATGTATGGGATTTATAAATCATGAAACCTTATTTTTAATCTAATATATATAATTTTTTCATAATTCATTAATTTAAATCATCTATTCAAATCCATAATGATTTTTCTTAAAAAAAATGTTATGTATCCAAAGAATATCATCGTGGGTTGTCAAACTAGGTTCCTAGTAAGGCCAATGTTCACAAATCTCGTAACACTATAATCAAGCCTAATGAACTTTTATTAGTGTTATTACCAATATTTAGATCTATTAAAATAACATATACAAATATAATTTCAAGATAATAATGTATTTCTTGTAAAACCCTAAAAATACTTAATTTATAAAAACCTTATGGTATTTTTATGTACATATCCTCAAAGTCAATTATAGGGTTATGTACTCTAATATTTGTTTTCCTAAATAGATTTCCCAATATTTACACCAGAATATCCAGTATAAAAACTATATTATTTCTAACGTCATTAGTAAAGATAATATTTATTCATTATTATATTCCTATAAGATATAATCATTCCCATCCCAAATGACCAAATAGTATAGTTATCATTGTAAACAAGAAACACATATGATTTTTATTTTTCATTAGAATATGAACATTACAACATTAAATTTTTACAGAATTTAATTATTCCAAAGTGAATTTCCATGCATATGATTTAGAGTAAACTTGTTGGATTTTAGTTGAAGGAAAAAAAATAAGGTTGAGCACAAATTCTATGTAAGGATCAAATACAACTGAATTTGTCATGAATTATCAAATCAATATAAATAAATAATAATTAACATGGAAATGTAAATATATTGACACACATTATATTTATGAAATTAATTCAATTTCATGATTAAATAAATAATAATAAATATTTAAAGGTAAATAAAAGATAAAACATTCCTTTGAAATTACATTACTATCATTAGTGTATATATTATAATAAATTTGGAATCATATATTAATAAAAACACATATCATTTAATCGATGAATTTAAAAATAAAATTTATCTAGAGATAATATCAATGATAATATATAATGGAAAATAATAATTTGATTCCTAATTATGTAAACTGTTAATTATTAGACATTATTGTCTTCAGCATCCTGATACTCTATTATCATGACCGTCAATAGGAAAATTTAAAACTGATCGGTAAGTATAAACCAAATACTCATTTATCTAAGGATGTCAATCTTAATTATTTCCTAAAACATTAGATGCCACATGGGGATATATATTCAAAGGATCCACTCATATAATCATTTCCAATTCAATCCTTGTATATCTAACAGTTTATTTAATCCATGATTATTATGTAGGATAAACAAATAACTATATAATGTAAATGATTTGGATTTATAAATATTTATGTATTAAATCGAATACCTCTGAATGTAATCATTGTACATAAAAATGATACAAAATTTGGGAAATAATAATAGAAAGGATTATATAAATGAGGATATTTATGAAAAATATAATTTCAAATGAAATATCATCTCAAATGTATAGAATATAAATAATAAAAAAATAAATAGATGCATACATTCAAATATGTGTCGATTGAGTAGAAATAGATATGACATGCCTAATAATGATCATAAATGTGATGTCATATTTAATCAATTAATTCATTTTTAAGTAAAAAATAAATCCCTAAAAAATTAAAATACATCATAATAAAATCAAAATTCATTACACACATATTCATAGAATATCAATTATAAAGGATAAGTAATATAACCAAATTATAATAAATTTAGATATTGAATTCTCTAAAACTATTTAATTTTCATGTTAATTATCATTCGATGATTTATTTAAAATTTAATCAACAAATACCATGATTTATGAATCATTCATGATATTTCATAAGAAATATACAGTATTTACACCGTATAAAATAAAATAGGTACCCAAAAATTGAATAAACATCAATGATAGATAATTAAGATCAAGTTCCTTACCTCACTCTTCCATTTAGTTTAATTTTCTCTATCATCATGTATAATGGTTTTACATTATTAATTAACTTATTAATGAAACATATTAATATTTATGATATCATAATTGGTCCTTTTATAGTTTCTCATCACTCATCTAATAATTATCAGTCATTGTATGTATTGTTTCTGATTATAACAATCATATTTTTTCATGCATGTTTAAACAAGATACATGTAGTAAAATAAAATATTATATAGTTCTATCATATACATAAAGATATTAATTTTAGAAATATAATTTTGTAGATTATATTTTAAAATAATTGTTTTCATTTTATATTTGATAATGGGCCACACTGCTTTTTTGAGATAGTAGGTTATATTTACACAAAAGTGATGTTATCAATTCCATAACAAATTATAGTATAAATAAGAAAGTGTTATATTAATTTTATATATTTATTACCATGTGACATATAATGAATATTTTCTATTAAATGTCCTTTTATTACATTCTTTTTAAATAAAAATCGAAAAATGGATCAGACTTTTTATGAGGTGCTAGTTCTTCGTAGACACGTGCAACATTATCCTAAAATAAATGAATAAGAAAGATAGATGATAGATGTGATAGTTTAAAATATATATATATTAATATAAATAATATTATATTTATATAAATATTATAACCATCCGTATATTTATCGTTGAATGGTGGTGATGGAAAAGGAATTACATAGGCTATTCAGGTGGTAGTCGCCCATACAAATGATGAAATTTTTCCTTTCACATTTGATGGAAAAGGATATGTATATACAGATTGAATATATAATAATAATATTTAAATCTAGGAAATATATTTAGGATATTATATAATAAATTTTCAATAATATTTTATGTAGTTGTAAGAAGAAATAAAAAAATTATAATTTATGAAGGTTATGTCTTCTTTTGAAATCTTCTTTAACATTTCACCAAAATCCCACATTGGATGTATTTTCAATAAAAAAATATTTTAAGATATGGGAGAGAACTAACCATTTTATTTGAATAGTTATTCGATAATATGAATAATTTTTAAGTTGTAATATGTGAGGAAAGTGAGTGTCCTTTAATAAGTGGGGGAGAGGATACACAATGTATTTACTAAAAGATAAAGTGATACACACTTTTTAATCATTCCAAAATCATCTTAAATTGTTTATTCAACACCCTTAAAGGTTATAAGTTAAATATATTACCATAAAATGGGCTTTTTAATAGTATTATGTTTTTTTAAACATTAAATTTTTAACCCCTTTTGAACCCAATTATATATTAAACAGTGAAATTAACATTTTTTTTTGTATTTCCACTCTAAATAATAATAATAAAATAATTTGACAATATTATAAAATATAAATTATGTCATTTAAAATTTCTATTCATCTTTTATGATATAAATTTATATAATCAATAGAATTCAACTTAAAATCAATCCAACAAACGCGTCGAAAGACATTTTGGTTGATAAAATATTCGATAGTTAAAAAAGTTTATATATAAAAAATATACATAAAATTGATTCCAATTACCAAAATTTGTAAAATTATAAAATAATGAAAATAATTTTACATGATAATGTTTTTATAAAATACACTTGTAAATAATTAAAATGAGATAGGCAATATTCAATGAAAATAATTATTTTTCACTTTCATTAAAAATTTAATCATCTAAAAAATATATTAAAAATAATTCTTATGGCAATTTTTACATGATGATCTCAAAAATTAATTATATTTTTTAAAATAAATTTTATTAAATTTCAAATATTTATTTTTAATATTATTTTTCAAAAAACGATGAACCCACTTTTTTTAAAAAAAAATATATTTTCTCAGAAAACATTCCATCTTCATTCAAAATATTTTTCTTTTTATTTATAATAAATTGATTACCTAAAATGTTTGGGAAAGAAATAATTTGAAAAATTATTTAGTCTTATTCATAACCAAGTGTTTAATTACTAGGTTGAATATGTCATGTTTAAAATAATAATTTCATTATTATACTATTATGATTTGTTTAATCTTGGGGTTTCATTAATTATAACAAATCAAAGAGATTAAATTTGTTAAAAAATATATATCATAACTTATCAGGTTGTTATCATAATTTATAATATTTTTCTAAATATTATATAAAAAATAAAACATTCTGTTCTTTATATAAAATAAAATGGTTTTACAACTAGTCAATGCAGATATTCTCATTGAATAATAATACATATATACCTATTTAATAAATAATCATCATGATGTGATCACATACAATCTTATCGAAATGGAATGTCACAAAAAATATGTGGAATCCCACCACTAAATTATACAAGATCATAGTAGTTTTCATCAAGATGCTTGAAAAACACTTCTGAATCTTTTTTCCACTGTTGTAGCTAAATATTTTAATATCAACAGGGACAACAACATTAGGGATGATTAGTTCCCAAAATAGATCACTATTTTAGACATAATAAAGAATAATAATGGAAATATCATAGATTTCATTGACATCATAGATGACATATGGATGTATCCAAATTTTTACTTCCCAATTTTAATTATTAAACCAATAAGAGATGTAATATTAGATTAGAAATCCCCCTGTTTCATGGAAGGATTTTTTGGATAACAACAAACCCAAATGGAACCAAAATATGAAGAATCCATTATATTCAGGGAAACCAAGTTGATATATTATTATTTAGAGATTCTAATTGTCAAGAAAGATTATTATGAAATATACCTACATTTCTTGCATCACATATTCAATCTTGTTTGGGGAAGCTCTATAATTTTCTACATTTATGAGGTATTCATAAAATACTAACAATCTTATGATAATCATTATTATATGGAGATCGTTTTCAAACATCGATCACAACATAACATGAAAACGAATCCATTGATATGTTCTATTAATTTTTCCACAAGATTGTTTATCTTCTCTATAATACACCATCATAGCATAAATGATTATTCTAAGAAGAACATGTTTATCATCAAAATCTCACCTCTTGAAAACCAAAATGGGATATGGTAAATGTTAGTACTTCTATCCTATATTCATCAATTTATCGAAAACTTGTGTCATAGATTTTTTCCCATAATGATTATTATTAGACGAGCATTTTATATTAGTTTATTAATAAGATCTTATAGTATTTTTTCATCCTCAAGATTTACCACATTAGTCCACCAGTGACGATTCCACATTTCAATGGAAATCACATCATCCTATATATAACAAATTTATAGTGACCACTATGTGCTTTCCATGTGAAAAAGATAGACATTTTGAATTAAAATATCCTCTATTATCATACATAAACCATAATATATACTGGAAGACATTATTTTGATAATGAGAATAAATATATGATGTTAATAATTGTAGTTCAAAAACAAAAACACAACCTATAATATCACAAGATACATTTTATTTCTCAAAATTACCCACATAGATATATCATCAACCATTTCATGTTGAATGAAAAATTTTCATAATGGTAGTGGAGAATATAGTAGTTCAGCTTTTGTTTTATTCGACAGAGGTTATTAAATTAGAATGCTTAAGCTAATTACCTTGATAATCATCCATTTTTAGAAAAAATCCTTATAAATACCAATCATCCATAAAATTTTTATTTGTTTTTCAATGACCCCCACGGTCATAGGATATGTATTTTTATAGTGTTTCCATAATCCAGATAAGGAATACAATTATATATCCTTATAATAATAATGTTGGTTTTGGATTCATTATTATTTATCCAATAAATCAATTCAAACTTATTTATTCATGTTTAAAATTGGATGCCTGGAAAATTATGTTAAATACCAGGCCCTAATTACTGGACTAGAGAGAGTGTAAAGAATACTAAAGGACCAGATAATGGATAAATTTAAATCCTAACTCTTAATAAATTATTTCATTAATGATTAATCTATTATAAAATAATAGAAAATCCATCGGGTTCTCTATATCAGAGGAATGGTGGATGAATTTTCCTCGGTTCCAACAATGATTCTTATACAGTGCTCTCAGAATTATTTGTTAGATGTAATGTAAAATGTGTCAACATATTTATAGATCATGAGAGATAAAAATAGTTATCATAATTTAACATCATAGAATGTCATAGCAGTTTGGTCATAGTGACATAAAAGATATCAAAGAAGTCATTTCTACCACATAACTAGATAATCATACAAAGGGAAGGATTATCCAATCCTATATTACTTCTAATGTGGGAATCATACATCTGACATAGTCTATAAATTCAAAAATTTAGTAAAAATTGTCAACATCATTATTTTTTCATTCTATGTTTGTATAAGGTCCTATATAAATGATTCTTTAATGAATTTCCACTTAGAATTACTTATTGATAGGAGACCATTTATAATAAGTTGGAATTCAATACCATTAAATATGTTTCCATAATGAAATAACCAATGTTTCCAACCAATAATTTGTATATGGTATTTTGTGACATTAATGATGCAAAATTCCACACATTTCAAGTAGAATTTTCATTTCTATCATGTGGATTCTATTTTCATCCATCATCTCCTAATGTTGTTTCACCATAACAAATTCTCATAATAATTCACTATATGGGTAATGGATTTCATGCATCCATACCCTTTTTCTACATTCGTGAAATCTAATTTTTTCTGCATTGATACTAGATTCTTCTCCAAATGGGTTGACACAATACTATTTAATGAATTCAGGATGAATATTACCATAAATTTAGTGAATTCCAGCATCATTATTATATTTGGATTCCCACATGAAATATTGAATGACAATGGAAAAAATATTTTCCTCTTCATTGAATATATTTTATAAAAATTATATCATTGAATCTAACCATTCATCATACTATCATGAAATGAAAAATGGTGTGGTAGAGGCCTTCAAAAAAACATAATCAAACATTCTCTATAAATAGTTGAAAAGTGACTGAATGCTTATTTTGACACGATTATTTATCACATAAGGACGTACCACAATACTGCTCTTAATACCACACAAGAAACAATATATTTATTTATATATAGTACATAAAAATATTGTCTAAATCAATTTTAATTTCAATTAATCTATGTCCCCATTTGATATCAACTATATGGTGATGAGAAACCACAAAAAGTATTTAGGAAAATTGGAATGACTCGATTAGAAATGATTTTATGCCCTGAATAATTTATAGGTTGCCTATAATAAAATATTATAAGATTTTAGCAAGAATTTTTACCATCATTCATTCCATTAAGAAGAAATTGTTCTCGATGCCTGGAGTCTGATGATACCCATGATGAATCTTTTGAACCATGATCCAACATGGGGACTGGATTTTGTTATTAACAATGTTTTTTAAAATGGTAAAAATTCCTTGATTACTCTGGAAGGTGAGTACACTATGATCCCACCCATACATATTTCATTAGAAAATATGTCATGTGATAAAATCCAAAATATTCGTTATTATTGTATGATGTTATATTACATTGAGAAGTCCTTTTCAAATTTCATTAAAAGTAAAATACAATTTCATCTTGTCACATGATGTTAAACTATATGGAATAAAATTTATATTATGGTGTTAATAAGTAGTCGTACAATATTCCAGAAGTATAGGATTCCGTATGAATAAATATTGTTAATACTAATTAATTTATAATGGGATTCCTTGCATGATATAATTCCACAAACTCATGGGAATGATAAATACCTAAGTCGCAAAATATATGTTTTTTTCACACAAACTGTGGAATAAGTATTATTAAAACATGATGTCAAACACCATGAGATATTCTTATGTTAAAGACTATAAAAGGTGAATCGATAGTATATATATCCCTAAGTCAAAATTTCAAGATAATAAATTCTATGAATTGATAAATATTAGGACAATGTTTACTTTGATTCGTGATATAATGGGATATGTAGTGATACTAAGATCGTATATCCATCCATAGGTACTAAAACAATGACATATTCTCTTAATATGAATTATATATTTTTGGATAATCTTCATATAACTAAATGTAGATCTATTATTATTTAAATGATATTTGTATTTATGCATTGATTCCTCATCCTTGGGACAACCTCAATATTAATAAAATCTCCTATACTACTTCTTTTGAACATGATCTACAAAAAAGAGTATAGTAGGGATTCTCTTTTAAGTAATATACTTATTTGGTAAATAAATTGGTTTTAAACTAAATACATGAAAATTTCTATGAACTAGATCATTAAAATAATTGTGCACATTTTTAGGTATTCTACACCATCATTGAGACTCTTTATTCATTATACGGTTTTCAACATTCCCTATATATATATATATCTGGGTGTGTGTGTGAGTTTCTTCATAAATATTTGTTTTAGAAAATCATCAAGACCATAAATTGTAGTGTTTATACATCACCCCACAATATGTTTAACAACTTCGTTCATTTCTGAATCATATTATGTAAACAACAAATGTTTTTACCCTCTTTTAAAGGGACCACCATTCTACGTGTTGGTCCACATCCACACTAATATATTATAAATATTTTTACCTTTGTTATCTCATTGATGAGATATGTATTGATTCATGGATTCAACATTCAAAGACTAAGAAAAAACAAAAAAACCATGTTCCCTAAAAATAAACCAAATTAGTACACGAAATATTTCATGATAACTATATATGGATTTAATCCTATCTGTACATGATTTTTATTGATTCCTTGATAATCTTTCCTAGGACCAACCACATTTTTTGAACCTAGGTATGATTTTTCTCACTAAATTTTATGCCTATTACAATAATTCACATAAAATTTCTCATAAGTATCCAGTGAAGCCACTAAAAACCTGCTGATGGTACTAAATGGAATACCATAAATGGAACACCAAACATCCATGAAATTGGACATTAAAAATCATGGTTACCATCACATTCTTGTGTCATTAAATTGAGAATTTATATATCCTTCACTTAATAGGTCAATTATTCATGATGAATGTCTTCTTTTACACCATTACTTTAGTATTGTGTGTGTCACAATTCTCAGAATGGTGGCATATGTAGTGATTACTAGATCAATCATCATTGTCCCAACCAAATAAACAAAAACATATATATTAACTATATAAGATTCTGATAAATATATGCGATAATTCACAATAAATTTGTAGGGATTGATTTAAATCATCATAGAAAATATAGAGATTAATATTCATTCTGTATTAGGCCCAACAATAGGCTCTGAACGTGGTTATGATTATCATCAATAGTGTTTGACACCATGTAATTCATTCCCATCAGATTCCACTTCACCATCTGAGAAATCCTCTCCATACCAGATGATGGTCCTATATTCAAACCCATAAAAGGAGAAAGAAAGGTCTTTGTTGTAAGGCAATAAACTACATAGTTAACATAACATTAACAAAACATTAGATTTTGAATTATTATGGCCTTCACCAAATAGGTCCACCATTAATATTTTTTGTATAATATTAAACTATTTCAATAGAACTTAATGTGTCTGGATTCTCCCACTATCAATTATGTAGTGATACCTGGACTCATCATTTTAGGATAACCTGAAAAATAAAGAAAACAATCCAACAATCTTTTGTACAAAGGACAAATCTACATAGAAGATTCCCATATAATTATTAATTTTATAAATGTCACAATGACACTTGTTCAACCCCAAACGGGTAACTTATGCTAGCCCAGGATATTACCATGGCACAATAACAATCACCGCAGGATGGTGATCATAACCTAGTGAATCAATGATTGGGAGTGGGAACAATATTTCCGTATAAAATTAATCGATTTTTCTGAAATGTGATTGATTATTCCAATTTGAAAAGAATGACAGGACTATAAACTAAACCCAACAAAATCCTAAAATCAAATTATCTCGAAGTGAACTTATGGTTCACCCACTGAATGAAAAACGTGGAATAACACCCTAGTGAATGAGAAAAATCTGGATCCTTCACTTGAGGCTAATAACAAGAAATGAAGTATAGAATTTTGAAATAAAACATAGAAGGAAAACCCAAAATAATATACTCCCTATACATTTACATTAATGAAAACATATTTCTAAAACTAGTTTGATATATAATTTATAAACACATTGTTTTAATAATTATTATTTTGAAAAATAACATATTCTATTTTCATCATCATTTAAAATACTATTTTCATAAATATATAGGTATGATATTTTTTTTGAAATATGAATGAGTGTATGTGTGAATGTGAAACATATTTCAAAAGTACATTTAAAGAATGAAAATTTAGAGTAAACCAAAATTTATTTCCACATCGTATATATATCACCATGGAGGAAAACATAAACAATAATACAATCAGAACAATGGAAAGAAATACTAATGTAACCATACTAATTAATGAACCATAATTATCCACATTATATAATCATGTTATAGTTTATATGGGAGTACATATGATATTATGATAATTTAAAGAACATTTTGTAACCTGGTCCATATTTTAGATGTTCATAATGCAATTTTATATCTATCACACATGGTCTTACACTACCTGTCCTAACTGAGGGAAAACATCCCCAATAGAGAGTGTATCCATACTAATGAACCACAATCCAATGCAAGATATTATATTATTTCTATAAGAATTGTTTCTTATTCTGCATTGTACTCTTAGTTACCATGTATTTTATGAAGGTGGGGTCATATCAAAACAGTCAAAAAACAAACCATATATATATATATATAAGAATAATAAATCACATGAACCAATTAATTAAGCATCAACCCAAATCCTTTGAAACACCTAATCACCAAACCTATAATAATTAAATACCTAGGGGCAGTCCCATGTATAAGACGTTCCCAACATTTTAACAATGATCATGGAATGGGACACATCCCATGAAGTGTTTTCCAATGAATTTCCATTTTCAATAGTGTCGATTGGGACTTAAAAATTCTTTTACTATGAATTTATTTCTATATTAATGATCTCTCGCATTGATTATAAATACAAAAAACCATACAGATACTTATTTTACAAGTTTATATCACCAATTAAGAACTAAAACACATTTACAAAGATAGAATATTAATTTTGAAACCACAAATAACTTTTAAGGGATAACCAGGCATTTTTTCAGGGACATAGTATGTGAATATCAATAACACAATTTTATATAATTAAATACAAAGCGAAATTAAAATAATATCATATTACATAATTATTAAAAAATCACATCAATAAAAAGTATATTAATATTGTTTTAATGTCATGAAATCAATGATTCATGAAATTTAATGAAAAAATCATAAAAAACCAACATCAAATTCAAAAATATTCAACAATTGAAACCTAGAACAACTATCCGACTATATAAGGAAAAAAGAACATAAAAAGGGAATCTTATTAATAAAAAAACTAATTTTGATCTCAAAAAACATGAACTCTATATTAAATAAACCATGGGAGAAGAATAATCAAGAATAAAATTAATTAGAAAGGAAGATGATGAATATATGAAGGGATTACATTGATAAATTAGACAAAACATGTATTAATCCACATTAAATCACAATGTAATGGATGAGGGAGGAATGATGAATATGGTAGGATCACTGATGGAGCCATAAGATTCAAATGTGGCGAAAGGGTGGTGTTTATGTGTAAAAATACAAGAGCGGAAAAAGTATATTTTCATTTAAGAAGTATATGGTCAATTAACATGTTTTGGTCACATGGATTAGGAAATCATGAACCAGCCAAAATTCCATTAATAAACTTATATGATACAAAGATGGTATTTGTAAAATGTTTGGGAAACCGTGGTCTAACCATTTGGTTTGTTACTTTCAGAAATTATAGAGCCATGTGTGTGTTTCTCTAACGGTTTGGACTGACTATTCTCAAGACATACACCCTATTCATGGTAAAACCCATGACATACAAGGTTATGCTTATCAACTACACTGTATAAATATAACCATCCACTACCCATTGAACACTTTTCATGAATGTGAATAAAAAAGTGAAAAGATACACAGTTTCTAGAGGTCGCATTGTTTCCCCTTAATCGTGATCAGAAGCCATACAATAGGGGAAAAGATTACCGAAATTAATAAAATATATCTAAATCATTAATGAATAAGGATAAATTCAAAAATATATATTCCAAAATAATATAGTTAATGAAAAAATGGGGTTTGATAATAATCCCAATAACTATTAATTATTTTCATAGAAGGAATTTCATGTTTATAGTACATTGAGTAAGAAACAAAGGCTCATCCAATACCATGATTCAACTACTCAGTCTAATGAACACCAGGAATGAAACTATGATAATAATTAAATTCCATCAAAAAAATAGTGCACCAATCTCTACCCAGTTCTTGAATTATAATAAATATGGAAACACACATGTAAAACACCTTACCATATACACAAACATCATGACTACTCTATGAGATTAATATTTTACATAGGAAATGGAAAAAGTTGTTTTAGAAAAAGATGGAGGATATGGGATAACTACTGGGAATTTTTTTTGACGGGAAAATAAGGAAGAAGGAAAATGTTCGAACAACGGATTTACATTTAACCAACTCAGGATGTCATGAAGGACTTCTAACAATATTAAGAATCTCGTTGGATTCTAAACTAACTCCACCTCAAATCACAAAACCATCAAACTATAAGACCCACATGGAAACTAAAATAAAACTATTCAATATAAATATGACAAAAGATAGAAGAAACTATCACATTGCGATTATAATATCAAGAATTCTTGATGGAAATTCCCATTAAAACATAATTCCACTATATTTACACAACATCCATTACATTGAAAAAAAGTATTTAACCATATATATAAAAATTACAAAAAAATGAGCATTTACATCAAAAACATTAATCAAAACTCACACCAACACCACAGTCATCTGTCTAAGCTACACACTTCTCCACTGGAGTGTATCTAACACCAATCTTCTTTTGAGAAACACCCTTGAACTACCACATAAAATGGAAAAAATGATCACAAACATGAAAGGTATAAAAATCACTTGGACATGAGTGATTATTATCACCCAAATTTTATGCCGTGATGACACATTAGTGCCCTATGCATAGAAGAAGATGACA
The DNA here is from genome assembly GCA_963277665.1 of Viscum album. Lineage (NCBI taxonomy): Eukaryota > Viridiplantae > Streptophyta > Magnoliopsida > Santalales > Viscaceae > Viscum > Viscum album. Next base: position 2,132,259,811 of record OY728147.1, on the reverse strand, counting down.
ATAAATAAAAGACTCTCTTAATTCCAAAACCATCATATCATCATTAGGCCACTTTTTCATATCATTAATTTATTTCCCTTCACTAAATATTGATATTGAATTAGGATTATAAAACTCAACTACCGATACAATCATAGACTCAGAAATAACTGCATTACCCATCATACATCAAAACAAGGATACACTGTTTTCCAACACCATCAAATAAAGAACAAAACATATCCATTTTTAAAAATGTTGTTATTTAATATAATCATCCTTTTTTAAATTCAGGTGATAGATAACTAGATCCAAAAAACCAAGAATTAATTATAATACTAATCTGTCAATATGATGAAGTCATAACATCTCAATTTCTCTCTACACCTTCATATCCATATAGAAGTACAGTTAAATAAATGATAATCAACTTTGATATACATCTTTTTTTTAAATGCTCCAGAATCATCAATTCACAACTGAAAATTTATGTGTTTCGAAAAATATATCCTCATAATCCATCACTAACTATTGGTGATAATGGTAATCAACTTTCAAATAAGCCATTTATTTTGATAATGCAAAATATGACCACATATGGTTTTTCATAATATTCCACAATATGGTCTATTATTCATATACTCCGTATACTACTTGATAATATCAATTAACATCTATAGGTCTAAAAACATCATAGTAGAAACCACATTATGAGAATTTTTGGAATTTATTTCATATATAGTTATCATGTATCATTTTATTTATCTGATATCCCTAATATGATTTATTAAAACCTATCCCTTCACAACTAGATGATATTATATCATTTTGGCTTAGATTACCATGAATAATATAATCAATCAGTTCCCTCTAGATGAAAACACATATTGATGTTTTCCTAAAATTTGAGTAACTCATGATTTCACTTCTTTCTCACAAAGATAAAGACACATTTGGGATTATATATTATTGGTGATTGTTCTAGATTCCATTACTACGTCCTACAACACTTAAAATTTACTAAAAATTATTGTCACTATACATTAATTACAATTTATGGTCTGAGCATAATTCAATTTATGCAACAAAAAGGATCAATGATGCACAACCTGAAATACTATCCAACCTACTAACTAATCACTATGAAATTAAACAAGGTGAAAATATATAGGGAAACTTCTTTACAATAAATCAGGATCTCAATTCATGTTGGGTCTTTCCTCTCTATCCCTTAATGTGTATAAATTCTCACCCACTAGTTTATGTATAATCTATATGACATTAAACTGTATAAATCCTTTGAATATTCTATATTAAAGTAATCTATGTGTTCCACTCCCATGTTTCCTAACCTAAAATTGTGTGATCATTTTCCCCCCATCCTATAAGACCCCAATTATTGGTGTTTCTACCCAATCACAGTACTGATCCATTTTTTGAACTAAATAATTCTTGATTATAAAATAAAAATAATATGTATAGATACATGTATCCTCAATTAAGGTAAAATACATAAAAAAAGAAAACGTTGTTTGTGTCCATCATTTCTCAGACACAGTTCTGATATGAGTAGGGGCTTCTAAACCATTTTTAAGTTTCGTTTTTCACAAACACATAAATTAAACATAATTAACCTTTCACTATTAAGTATGTACCAATTTATTCATTAATTTTTTGAAATTAACTCTTCACAAACAACAAATCATTATCTCATGAAATTCAGATCATCTCAAACATCCCTCATCTATTTTTGGAAATAATATTCAACTCTAATAAGATCCATTGTATTGATAATTCATTATATTAAAAAAGTAATTCTTTGTATAATATTACCTGATGTGTCATATCTACCATAGTATCCAATCATTCCTAGATAATATTCTTTTATGTAAGTATACAAAAAAAATAAAGTAGAGGAAATCAATTTTTGAACCTGATTTGTGCTTAATCCTTACGTGCATATCTCATTCCATTTATTAAGATCCAAAAAATAAATATCATAACTTTAAAATACCACATATTAAGAAGATTGTGCATATTTAATGGAATGAAAACCCTTCATAAGTAATTATTATTACAACTCCTATTTACTTATGTTTAACAATAAGTATTGATTTTTTTCATCTATCCTGAAAAACTCTAAACATTCAATTTAATGAAAATATGTACTAGCCACACTTAAATCCCACAAAATGGAACACAACGAAATCATTGAGTCCAATATAACTAGAAATTCCCCCCACATGATATTGGATGAATCATTTTTTTAAAATTTCAATGTCCCAAAACTATTAATGTTGAAATAATGAAAAGGGAGGAATAAGAAATATCATGTACATCTTGCAATGTCTGCTTAATATTACAATTTTTTAAATGTTATTGGAATGAAAAAAAATTAATTTTCTAGGGGTCCATCATATGACTCTAAAAATAGAAAAATTATGATCATTAGGCCTCATGATAATTTCAAACATTATATCATTCTCTTATTTCTATCATTACATTCTATGCACATGATTATAATGAAATTTTATATAATTATACAATTTAAGCATTATGTTCTAATTTTAAGTAGAATATAAGTAACTAAAAATGACTACAAGAGGAATTTCATTCATTTTTGTATCTAAAATCATTGGAGGATCCATAAATTGGAGTTTATAATTGTTAGAGTCATGGATTACAATATTACATTAACAATAATTATGTTCAATTGGTGGGATTATGAAACCTCATCAATATTCCATCGAAACCTAGTTATATTAGATTCCTTAACATCATTACAATTGAATATATCATTTACCACTGTGGAAATATAAATATTTTCCTTAGCCTACACCACTTACAATTATTAGTGATGTTGGTAGGGATCTCATGTAGTTGAATATTGGTCTTGTTAGAGGCATAATATTTGAATGGAATTCTCCTCATTGTGGTTATATCACTCATTAATTTTTTTGACGTATTTAACCTCTTCCATGGATAATGAATCTCAGATATCGTAAGATTATATACTCATTGTTTACTTTATATATAGATTTGTGACTTTTGATCCTTCTCCTACTGCGAGTTGTCCCCTTATATTGAACAATGGATCACACAGTGGTCAAAACCATTATTCACCCAAACAAGATAAACATGATCAATAGATGATGAAGGTGTGAAGGTCTATTTTCCATATTTTTTATTTTACACAGTTTTATATATATATCAAAATGAACTAGTGACATTTTCATAAAGCGTCTTAATCCTATAAGTTTTCTAATGATATAATCATTGATGTAGAATCATAATCCTAAATTAATTAACTTATATAATCATCTTGTGCTTTATTCTATAGGATAGCATCACCCCCAACTTGAGCCATTTATTTAGTTGGGTTGGATGTTTCTCCATTTTTTTGAACTCTATAAGTTGGTACCATAAAATTATTTAAAAAAAATCCATCTACATAAAAAAAATAAGGGAAATGGAAAAGTCAATCGATGTAATTAATGAAACTCAAGCATTAATGGATATGATACTATGATTTTTTACTCTATAATATACATAGTCATATTTGTTTGAATGTGGAAACTGATAAAGAAAGAAAATATTTTTGTCTTCACTCAGATCCCAATATAGAAGTCTCATGAGAATATCCTAATTTGAGACATTAAGATAGTGTTCCCTTCATAATAGGAGTCGGAGGGACATCAACACCCTAGTCATTATTTTAATTGAAAATTCATTATATATATAAATAAGAATATTTTATTATTCAATATTAACATATATTGATTAGTAATCACATATATGTTTTATAGATGAACAAAATCATTCCCTTCTTATATGAAATTAAATTTATAAAACTCTTACAAGGGTCCAGGAATTTCAATATTCTGAATATAATATTACATTCACATTATTTCATTACATGATGATTCATCTCTTGTAGATTCTTCACTAGTGGGGATATACAAGATGCAAGTCTCATGACTAATATTAACTCTACTGTCAATTTTATTCGTCTTCTATTTAGTAAAAATTGCATTTTCCATGCCCATTTGAAATAGGATCTACATTGATATTTTTATCTGAAGGACCAATATCCCTATCATCCCATTTAATGAAGGGGAATGTGATACTGTTGGTTTTTATAAGGTCATCCATTGTATTTGGTGGATCAAAATTAACATTATTAGAATTCTTATGTTATTTCTACATAATTGACTATAATTTTGATTTTAAAATAATATTATTCTCCACTCACACTATTTTAATAGGAATAAATGTGTTCTTGATTAATAAAACTTCTGTTGTAGAGGGGATGGACACATCAACATGAATCTTTTCCCCATTATGAGTATCCTTATTAGTTCTCAAATGATTGTCTATTATCTCTTTGATATATGTTAGGGGAGACGACCCTATAATGAAAAACCATGATAAGATTAATTTTATAAACAATATAATAATAATAGAGTTGTGGAAATTAACCAAGACTATAGATTCTCTTATATAATATATTTACCCTCTATCATTCATTTTCCGTAGACGGGGGATGACTGGAACATTTTTCTAAAAATAACAGTACTAGAGGTAGAAATTAAGATCATTCTCCCATTATATCTTCTTACATGAGTCTTTTGTCCTAGGATAATTCCCATACATAAGTGTATATCCCTTCTCTATAATAGGGGTTCCCATCAAAAAATATCTCGGTGACGTCGAAACTTGTTCTTTTTCTTCCTCTATATATGAATTAATATTTTTTATCTTATCAGACACATCCCCTTGATCACAAACAATAATGAATAAAAATTACTATAATGGAAGAACAAAACATTAGAAACGACATATTCAATCTATTGATTGTTGGTTTGATTATCCACATCCTCAAGAGTTCTCAAATTTTTCATATCAAGGATCCACATTGTAATAGGAATCAATTCATATGTTTAATGTTTGAGTATCTCCCTATATTGAATATGATTTCATCCCTCATAATGGTTGAAAGAAATTGGATATCAGTGGATTATTTATTATATCCAACATGAATAATATATAGGAATTGGTGAAGAAATATACACATGTAATTAATGTTACATTATATTTTATTCCAAAACTGAAACACATTTGGATGATCATAATCAGATTCTCTTATATTTAACTCTAAATAAAACACAACATCTATTAAAATTTATTAATCTATTATTTTTTCTATCATATTAAGTGGCTAGGTTATAGAATCATGAGTCTCCTCCTAATGATAATAGGTTGATGAACATGGCATGACATGTGTAGCATTTCGAATTTAATTCTTTATTGTAGCCCACATATTTTATAATTAATAATATTATAAGACTTTGTTGTTATCATCCATAATGTGATCCTTCCTATCATGCATTTATCATCTATTATTTTTCATGAATTCAACACAGTGAATGATATTCATCAAAATCCCATGAGCGTATAAATAGATTCTGGAATTTTTATATCAATATGTCAACCAAATTAATTAACCCAATGGATAAACAATGATTACCACTTGTAATACCTCTATATACATAAGGTACCATAATTTTTTGGCTACTATTAAGTGCATCTAAAATCATAAATGAGTGATAGTTGATAAATTTAGATGATGTATCCACTTAAATTGGTGTAATATATATAGTAGTCTTCACAAAAAATGCATCTGTTGTGTCATTTTTCGAACATGAAATTCTGGAAAGATATCATTTATGACCTCGAATCAATATCCCCATGTTAGTAATTAATTAATGTTTCGATTAGTGTTTCCCCATATGATAAGAAGATAATATCATTAAATAGGTTTAAATTAATTAATTATTAATTGTACTAAAATATTAAATTTTGGATACCAAAAATATAATGAATATTCAATTATAATTGACATCCATGAACCCTAAACACACTCAGAAAAGAAGAAGAGAAAAAATATGTTGTAATATTCCCACACAACATATGAAATGTCCCTCAAATCCATAAGGGGGACTTATTTATATATATCCAATAATAAATATTGGATATTATATAACATATTGAATTCCAACTCGATATTCTCCTTTTTGGGAAATAAGGATCCCATGATGAATATCTATGGCCTCATACCACCATATAATGAATTGAGTAGAAACATGTAGATACTCATCCACACTACTAAAAATCATGTAAAATAGGGTTTTTGTGGGGATTTAGGATTTTACTCTCCACCCAAAAGAATTATATTGTTCTTTTTATTACATAGGCCATAATTAACAAAGAATAATCCTCTTTTCCAATTAGGGACATCCTATTGGGAACTAGAAACCATGACCCGTTCCTTAGATTCCTTAAATCGTTTATTTATACATCCTCATGAATCTCTCACCTTGGATTAGGGTATTCTTCTCAAACATTCTTAGTTATATTTTGTATCACTTGATCCAATGTAGGTATTCATTCAATATCTCTCTACATAACTTTTAGGTAAAGGAAGTCTTCATACATCTCCCAATAATTGGTTTTAATGATATCTTGTATAAAAACACTAGATTATGGGTATCTTATTCATCAAAAAGATAGAAATAATTAATTTTTGATCTCCATTGACTGAGACACATGATAATGAAAATATACTATTGGTATACATATTTATTGTACCACAAGATAGCCTCATATATATAAACATCATTTAGTTTGTCATTATATTGTGAAAATGTCGTGTTCACTCATCATTCCCACATACACATTGTTATCACACACCCACCGGTGTGGATTTTTCACACTTCCATCCAACACTTGGATTGGTTCATCATAGAATCACCGATGTTTGAAAAGTAATAGTGTGGTTTTTAATTTGTACTATTCGGCATGAAATCCATAGAATATGTAATATAGTGCATTCCACATATGGAGGGTATGATTCCCTCCTCCACAAATTCAACTATATATGAGATGTTGAATGTGGTGATATTCTTTTGCTAATGGAATAATGAATTTATCACATAATTATTTTTCATTGGAATCAGATCATCATTCTCAATTAGGATACTCACAATGAAACTACTTAATATGATTTTCCCGATCCAAATTATTGGATTCAAACAATTGGAAAAAATCCTACCAAATAATTATAATCATCTATTTGAGGTGTAAAAAGGAATATTCCCTTTAATATCAAACCATTTTATAATCCAATCAAAATCTAAAAAAATATAGCATTTCATTAGATCTATTTTAAATATTTATGTTCATTGGAAACTGTTTTTATATATGGAATGATGTTTCAGATGTCACATTAAAAATTGACCTTAGGCTAGTCACTCTTCAATTTGGCCTCATTCATGTTTCTTACTTATGTAACATCGCACGGGTCAAAATCCAAACAAAACCTCATGTTGGACACATTCCCATGTGTCCTCGTGGTGGCCATCAACCCATGAAACCTAGAAGAATCATCTCCCATAATTTATATTTTGGAAGGAACTCATACAATTGAATACGTATTGAGAGTATTCATAGAGAACTGAATAAGTGATATGTGAAGAATACTTGTCAAAAAATAGAAAAAGGTGAGTGAAATAGATTAATGAAGAAAATTGTCGGGTAGTATCATTTGTTAGTTACCATATTAATATGCATCAGAATACAGTTAAATATTCCACTATGATCAACATGTGCATTATGTAGATGCATGATAGGAAAAAGTGATTTATTTTTGTGGTGAACATGTCCATTCCCTCTGTACATTTTTTTTGCTTTAAAAAAAAGAAGTAATTTTCAAAAAACATTAAAATAAATTTCTAAAAATACATGGTGACCATGCAGTGAAAAATACATAAATTCCATGAATTTATCTATGACATGATTAACTCTATATTATTCATGTAGGATCCTATCCTGAGGGAGGTAAATTTTTGGAACTCTATTTTTATGAACGGTACAAATAATTACAAAAGAATAAAATGAAAATAGAAATTTAATAATCCTACATGAGTGTTCCCTAAAATAACATACGCAAGTGATACATAATGTATGCCATGTATTCATGACTAATCCTTATGATTGTATAGTCTTTGTGTTCCAAAATACAAGGACAACACCTCACACAGGTATGAAAAACATTATGTACCTATGATAAAAGCATGTCTGAGATTTACACGTTTTATGTGGTCCTAATAGTTTCTATAAATATGACTCTAAGGATATTCATTTTAGATGGATATAAGATGATGTGATATAATGAAGAATTGTTCACTAAAGTCTCTTATTGTATGTCCTCAAATTAATTATGTAGCATTTTTTTATTACAAAATAATATGAAATTAGAAATACACAATAGAAAATGCTTCAGAAATTTCAAATAATATAAAGGGGATTATTAGCGGAGCCTCCCCACTAGTATAAAAATATATCTACAAAGGACCTTTTCCTGTTTCAAATCATGATCATCATCTCTCCAAGATAAATAAATTAATCAAATAGAGATCAAACAATGGTCGTTCCTATGTTTGGTTTCCTAGGTTTTTCATAATAAATGAAATTATCCCATGTTCACATGAATATCACTTAGAATAGGTACCTTTAGATTCTCCCATGTAACACTTCAATGCGGTACCTTCTATCTCTTCTATGTATCCATTGGGTGAGTTCAAACCTAACTCACCTAGGTATCACCATGGATAATCACTCTCATACTCGCCCATGTATGACATTGGTGATGAAACCACTTATAACATTCTCATAATACAAAGGATAAGTCATACAAAAAACTACCACTTCCATCTAAGGGATACAAAATTAAAACCCTTCCAAGGCCTCTAGATATGTATGATCAAGAAATATGACACACTATCAGGGTTTTTAAATCATGAATTTTCATGGTAAATACTGTATCATATTTATTATCAAATATTCATAGGTTACGTAGAATATTTTTAATCGTGAATTATATTTATAATGATGGCCATATAATTGGATTTATTTACAAGGACCATTTCAGTTCAGACTCTGAGGTTAACAAATTACCAATTCCTTTTATGATGGATATTTTTTATATCCTTGTTAACTCCACTGTGAAATTAAGAAATGATAATTCCTCATAGAGTAACACCATATTTTTTTTGGACTTATCCATCCATCTATACCCTCACTTCCATCATCCATAAAATTAGTCAGATTGTTTAAAGTTCCAAATATTCCACAACATCTTTAAATAACACTAAGTATTAGACATGTAGGAATATAGGATAGTGGTGATAATATCACATGAATAATTAAAAAATACACTTGGGATACTACTAGGTGTTTTCATCAAAACCATGTTACCATCAAATCATAGGTCCATATTCATTAATAGAATGTCCAGTAGAGGTCCATATTTCTAATGAGGCAACTATTTGGGCCTCGGTCATTGGCATAATCACAAATAGTTACAAACAACATGGAAATTGATTCTCGTGTTCATGGGTAATATGAGAAGCCTAAAAGAGGTTCAAATCCAAAACATTTGATCCATCCTCATCATTATTGGGCCTTACTCCTAGTATGTTTAATTTCCCAATATATGGGTCCACATTTATTCGAGTTCCATTTCTCCTCATCCTCCTTAATGTGGATTTATTGTTTTTGTTATCTCATTATAGGTCTACATTCGTATTCAGATCAAATATAAAGAGTCTATCATGTGAAAAAATAATACCATAATTTTATTATAATCATTATCATATACTTTCATTCCACATGAAACTAAATTTCATGTTATTATCCATGTCACTTGTTCTTAAATTGTTTGATATGTCCCATTAAGTGGAACTAAACTATGTGGGCACTCATTACATTCATAAGGACGTTTGGAAAACCCTTATTATGGGACTAATACTAACATAAAAACCTTTATATCCTCCCTATGTTGTAATAGACAATTCATAACCCAATAATGAGTCTTTAAAATATAATATGTTAATTAATATATCACCAGGTAAATAAAAAATTGTTTCGAAAAACCATTGATGCTTATAGGTGGACATCTCAATAGAGAAACATGAATAATACATTCATTGATGGAAAACCATGAAACAAAAATATTTTTACACCCACATGTATATGTGATTGATTTCAAATAAGTAGGGTGATCAATTTTATTTCATGGTTTATAATGAATTCAAAATTAAGAATTAAATATATAATAGAGTCATATAATATACAGAAATTCCCCACCAGTGGTTTTTGTTACCATGACCTCCCATCCTTTCAACTACTGTAATATATTTTTGATTCATTAGTAAAATCGTTCAATGACCACCAACATTTTGAAATTTGTTCCTTAAACTACCTTGCGTATGGGATCTATTCGGTATTTGCGTTTCTATGAATAAAAGTCACTAGAGACCACTTGTAAAGAAAAAGTGCTGTAAAAGAGTCAGATAATGATTTTTCCTAATTATAAAAAACTATAAACCTAAATTATATTTGATAATTATTTAAGTGTATTATTTTATTAAAATCATGTAGTTTTTTGACCATATACTTCTTGAGATATAGTTGATATCAAATCAGTGTATATATATATATTTAATGGTTTGTATTTGAATATTGTATAATTAAATGGTTTGTATGTTATTATTGATCATAATTTCAATTTTATATATAATGCAATTGGGTTTTTGTAGTAATATTTAACATTTTATTTGATGCGACTAGATAACCTTAGATAAAACACAAGGAAAATGTCTATTTAAATGATAACAACCTGATATTTTGAACTATTTTGATTATTTGGTTTCCTCATCAATGAAATCCCTATCTAGTCACAATGAGTTTATTTAGGATCTATAAAAATAATTTCCAATTGTAATAAGTCAAAAAATAAGAGATTGGGTATTAACTTGATCATCTCCAACTTTATGGAAAATATTCATATCATCATACCTGGATTGATACACCTAGGGGATATTCATTGTTTAATCATATTCAATTTATGAATATCAATAATGGATTGATTCCAAATCCATTTAAATGTATTTTGTGTTGAATTATAAGAAAAATGATATTAATGTAACCTATTTTGATAAAAAAAATTCATATATCCTTAAATAATTGTCAAATAATATTTATGAAATGAAGCTTATTATAACATGATAGTATCACTGTGTAAGATATCATGTGGCAAGATTTTTCAATTGTTATTTTTGATAATAATTAAATAATGATATTTTTTATTCACTCTTGAAATATTATTTAGTATGTATTAATGGAAAGAACAATAATTAATCATATATGATGGGAATAACATAATGAATAAAAAATCTAAAAACCCATTAGAAAGATATTTTCATTGAAAAGAATTATTATAATTCAAAAATAACCTATACAAATTGTTGAATCAATAATAGAACAATATAGGTCCAAAACACTGCACATATGATTTCGATTGAGTCCATTGATGGTTCATGTGATATGGATAACATAGAAAAGAATATATAATTCCTAATATAATAGTAATGTGTAATTTTTAATGAGGAATTGTTTTTTTAATGTGATGGATATATGCTATTATTATGGAAAAATGCATAAAACACCTTAGCATGTGGGAAAGAAATAATCTAAAAATATATTCCATTGATAAAAACAATTATATATTATATAACTAAATTACTCATTCCTATTAGAAATGTTGAAAATAAACGACCACTTTGATGAGGTGAATGAATAAAATCTAATTAAAATACTTATATTCATGTGGAATGCCATTTTTACACTATATATTTATATATCCCCACTCTCATGTATATTTTAAATTATTACATATTGAATTATAAATAAATAAATTGGGTGTATAATTATTCTATACATAGTCTATGTATTTTATTTCATGGATTTTGGTTGTAACTTCTTATTTACTTGTTTATTATTCTTTAATAATGATTCTATTATGAATAGATTATCTAATTTTACAACGGGAACATATCAAATTGTTCATAATAAAATATCATATTTTATCCTAAATCTACCCTTGATTACTAACATGTATACAATTGTTCAGGAGTCCCCTTTAGAAAATAATCCCATTGAATTTATTATAAAAATGTAATTATGTAATTAAATTAACTGAGAGAATATAATTATCCATGAATGTACTATATAATATTGTCATAAAGAAAATATTACATTCAATATTTTTTATATAAAACATTGAAATATGATGATACATGACCTAACATATAAATTCAATAAATAAATATATAACAATTACAAAAACTATATTATATAAGAATAAATTTTTAATCAAATAATATTCATACAATATCTCTATTATATATGAATAAATTAGTTTAATTTCTATTTTCCTTATTTTTATAAATATATAATTTTTAGAATATTAACTAGATAAAATGAAAATAATTTTTTCTGTTATAAATTTTAAAATTTAATTTTTTTTTATTTTTTGAGAAAATTTTATTTATGTTTAATATAAAAAAATTCTTTTACTAGAACAAAGGTTTCTATGACTGACTCATAATATTTTTCTGTCAAATAAAATTATAATAATATTTGTTTATCAATATGATATTTATATTATATAAAAATTTATAATTTTCAAAATACTAGGAGAAACATTGAAAATATATACATACTATAATGGTGCATATGTGGTATTTTACTATATTTTACAGTGTTATTTTCATTTAATTAAAATATTAATTATCACAATGAAATTTTATTTTTCATTGATTTAAATGTAATAGAAAATATAATATAGTTAAAGTATATTATTCCATGTCTAAAAATAATAAATATTTATAATATTATACTACATATAAATTTTTTTCTTAAATATATTTTTTTATCAAAAAGAATTTTTTAGCATGTTATGTGTGTTTTTTAAAATTATATTTTCAAACATTCAGAATAATTTCTTTTATAAAATTATGTAAAATTAAAAATTTTATTTTTCAAATTATGTAAAATGGTGAATTTTATTTTTTTAAATAAATTTTTTACAATGGATGAAAATTAATATTCTGGTAAAGGAGAAACATATTAAAAATATACTTACTATAGTTAAATTAACAAAATTATTAGAAAACTATTTTTAAAAATATGTGTATGAGGTTTTCTATGAAAAAACTTTACCACCCCTTACATTATAATACTTTTTTCCTTTAAGCCTATAGTAGTAACCTTAAATTAATGAAAATATATTGGGTGTTGAAAAATTACACATCTATTGAACCTTCAATCACTTAATTAAAAACCATTACATTATATATTCATTCTAAAATACTGAATAAAAATTAAATTACAAAACCATATCCAAATATTGAGAGCACCATGTTGAAATTTTTTATCCAAAGGGATTTATTTCTATGGGTACTTATAAGGGATAACACATGCCCTCGACGTATGTCTTAGCTCTATCATAATAAATATCTATTAAACATCTAATTTCTATATTATTATATATTCAGAAACATATTTTCATTAATATTTATCTAAAAAGTAAATTTAACTCTATGAATTTAATTACCATTATTTATTTAGATCCATCAACTAAAAACGACTAAATTGTTAATGGTGCATGTCCACATTATTCTTTCTCCCCGATTCAATGTCAAATTTTTTGTACAATTTTTAATTGAGGGTTTATTGATGATATTAAAGAATACATATGATTCATATAATTTAAATATTTATAATATATTTCAATATATCTTATTCCTTAAATACTTCTCACTCATACACTAAAGAATATGGTAATATTTTTTTTAAGTACAATATCTTCAAGAATGTAACATATTTCGGTTTTCAAGTTAATCTTCATTCAATATCAAATTATATTCAAAGAAATTCAACACGTTAAAATAATACATAAAATAAAATTATATTTTTGAGATTATTATTTTATACACTCTTTTAATCATGCTTACCCATTGAAATAAAGATGGTTAATGTTTGTGTTGGTTCAACATCATACATCTTCAATCCCATAAAAATATACCACTTATTAATATGGGAATATAGAAAATAATATTATTAAACATTAAGAATCTGAAATTAATTAATTAAATTTTCTAGAATAATTATATATTTTATTTAGAATGCAATTAAATTAACAACTTTGATCCTTAATATTTCTAAAATAATATAATGTTGATTTATAATTCACAAATACATAATGAATAAATGTATAATAAATACATAGATATTTATAATTATTAGTAAATATTAAACTAAATATAGAACACTATGTATCCTTTAAATATATATAGTAATTTTAATGTCATAATTATGGATGACATAAACATGCGCAGAATGAATATGAGGTAACGTGTGGGTTTCTGCTAACATAAATTTCTTCCATAGTGTAACAAAATTTTTTATTTGAATCTAATGTTCCATGTTTGATTTATTATTAAAAAATTATTTATATTTTATTTAAATTATACATATTGTGATTTCACAATTATTTCATATGAAATCATTATCAATTTACAAGTACCATATTGGTTATTCTTCTAGTAAGGGCTTCTTAGTCTCAATTACTAAATCCATGGAAATGTTTTTAAGAAACAATTTTAATTTATAGATTATATATATTTTCTATATGTTATATTATATCATGAATTATCATTTATTTATGGTATTTTATATTCAATTTTATATTATTTCACTTTTTAGGGTGATGATATAAATATTAATCAATAAATTAGGATTTCAATTTTTATCTCATTTTAAAATAATTATTTTTAAAGATAATTCATAAAGGGTAATTTAATTATTTTTAGAACCTATCATCATATAAATTAGAAATTTATGGGATTAGCATTTACCAAAATATTTTGTTTTACCTTGATTCATATTTTATATGGTTTATTTATTTTCTCCAAACCTAACCAAATCACATAGCCCTAGTCAAAATTCCCAATTTTCCGTGTTCTTATTCAGCATATTCTTTTTGAAATTATATAATATATTCATATATAATATAATAATGTCATTAAATATTATATGACCTTATTTAAAAATTGTTAATTAAATTTTCAACATTTTATGCATGGGTAAATTTATTCAATGTCTAATAAAAATCTTTCACAGGCATTTTCCATGTGAACACTTCCATCTTCAATATTATTCATTTTTATGAAAAAAAATTATATGAATGAATAGTTTTATAAAATAATATATAATTCAACTTTATTTATAAAATATTTATATTCCAATAATTTATTTTTTAAAATTGATCAAGTGTGTTGTTTATTTTTATTAATCAATTAAAAATATTATTAAAAACCTTTTTATTTAAATGTGCATCTTTTATCATAAATTTTGATTGAAAATGAAATTATATTATATTTTTCATCATTTATATTCCTCTATAAAAAATATTTTATGTCCTTCCAATTTGGAGGATATTTCCATCAAATATTTTCTCTTAAAAAATATTTTACAGACATTAATTGTAATTTTAAATTCCATATTTTTTCATAATGAATAGTATGTATTTATTTCCTATTACTGAAGGGTATTTCCTTATGATTCCATCAATTGATTTAAAGGGGGAATTAATTATATAACTATATACCCATAGTATCTGTACTATACATTTAATATTTACTATTATATAGAATAATTGGTATTTACTATGAAATATATTTGATGCCATTAGGTACACAATTATTTTCCTTGGGATTATGAAGTTATTATTATTCATGATACTATGAAATTTTTTTTAACACTTATGAATTATAATAATATGGATGGATTAAACGATAATAATTATACTCAACTCTAATGATTTGGATAATAAATTATATTGTAATATATGTTATATAATATATTTTGGGGTGAACCTAATAAACCATTGAAATTTTTCCTCTTTATAATGATGTTCATGGAGTGACCCTTGACTTATGATAATAATGTTATAAATTATGTTATGTTCAAAATAATATGCTTCCAAGATCCTTTGATATCAGTTTCCTTATAATAAATCATCACAATGTGATATTTGGGTCATCTTCTATTTTTATTGGATTAGAATTAAATAAATTAACATTAGGTTCATTTGTTAAATTAAAATATACAATGTTTGAACTTATGATCACATATGTTATTAGATTTTCATAACATATTATAAACCTTATTGAGAATTTGAAATCATCCCATCTTACATTTCGTTTTCTCCTCGTTAATGAAGAATGTAATATGTATTTAATTTTTAAAATATTTCATTATGTAGAATAGGATTTCTGATATTTTTTAGACATTATTATAATTAATCAAACAATGATATAGTATGAAAAATATCTGTTAGTTTAAAAATACATGGGTATTGATAGTTAATGTTTTTCCAAAATCAATTAAACATTTATCATAAAATATTTTTTTTATGAAATATATTGTATTTTTTAGCATATAATTTCATATAATGTTCTTTTAATTAGGGTTTTATAGAGTTTAAATTTATGGTTACAAAATCAAATAAATTTACATTTTATCGTAGTCTTTTGGGAGAGGATCTAATCATTCATGGATGTACAACTCAAGGAAATGTTAATATTCATAAAAAGAATTAATATGAATGGAATTTTGATATTTATTATGGATAACATGGATTGAATATAAAAATTCCATACAATATAGAATGAGTTTTATTTTAAAAAATTTAGAGTGTATTTGTTATTTGGATTATTGATATGTGGTATATCAGGGTAATTGTTAGTTTTATTGTTTTATTTTTTATCATTAAAACATATAAAATATTATAATTCTTGGGTGACATACATGGTTGGTCACTTAATAACTAATAGATGATATGTGGTTCATAGTATGGGTTAATTATGATATTATATATAAGTACATGATCTTAACCATTACCTAATAAATAGTTTAAAATAGTGATTTCATTCTAATAAATTTGATAAAATTCTCCTGTTAGGGTTTTATAGAATTAGTAAATAAATAAAAATAAATAATAATAAAATAAAATGTGTGAAATTCATATTATAATACATTATTTTAATAATATAATACATTTTAAATAAATCATCATTTATTTTCTTGTAAATTAACCACATTTTTCAACTTTATTTATTCCATTTCATTACCTATATTTTAAACATGTGACTAACATTTACAAATTATTAATGGGAACAAAAATCATTATAAGGGATATAAAAAACAAATTCAACATTTATTTTTGGAGAAAAACACATAATCTCATATAATTTAAACCTTTACAATCATGGTATTTATTTTTTAGGGATTAAAACATTTTAACATGAAATAAACACACATGATTTTCTAAAAGAAATAATTTACAAATCCAAAATTGATATAATGTTTGTCATAACATTTGGTAAGTTCTATTATTCCCATCCATTTCATATAATTATCATGTTTTATATCATGAATTAAACACTTTCATCATAAATTCCCTTTAGAAGCACTTTTAAAGATGAATGAATAACACAATCAGATAAAAATAACCAATTAATTTAACAGACCATCTTGGATACACAAATACCAAGTAAAAGAAAAATAGTACTGTCTATTAATGAAATGAATAAATATTTTAATCGAATATATAAATAAAATAATGGGAATGATGTTGTAAATTCCTTTTCAAAATTTATATTAGGAATAAAAAATTAATTTTTACATTAGTCAAAATGTTCCCCATAATGCACCTAAAAAAATTCTTATTGAAAAAAATAATAATAAATAAAGAAGATACATAACATAAAATTATTAATAGATTATTTCCATATAAATAAATAAGAATAATTATTATAAAAAATTTAAATGGTAGATAAAGTGATGAATTAATGACATAAAAATATTATTCTCAAAATCCATTTTTCAATTGGTAAAAACATGAATCGTAAGCCCATAGGAAAATAAAATTAATAAAAATTTAAATACGTTGGTAATATAAAAATAACTATATAACATGTTAAATTTAATGTATATTCAAACTAAAAATTATATGTTTCCATAACATTGAAATATTCATCAATGAAAAGGAATCAACATGAATCACACGAAATTGAGACTGACTTGCCCTGTGTGTCTCTATCATGATAAATTGAAAAAATATGTTAATTATTTTAATTTAACGAAAAATATTCAAATTTCATGACTATTTTTTAAATATTCACCTTGTTTAATAAATTTATTTATTAAATTAAATTTAGGTAAAATATTTTTACCATATTTAGTTCATGTGTTCAAATTCACTTGCGTATGTTTGTGAGGGTCAAGGTGTTCATATATTTATTATATATAGAATTATTATCAAGAAATAATTATCAAATTTATACATAAAATATTCTTTAATAAACACTCATTAAATATTTTTTTTATTACTGATTTATTTTAAAATGGTGGAGACGATATTCCACATGTAGAAATGAGTAACACTTTAATTTCTCAACAATCATTATAAAAAATTGGTATGTAATATTTCATCATTAAATAATTATTATAAAATAATATATAATAATTATTTCGTTCAATATACTTATATATATATTCCATGTGGAATGGGAATTCCTATAGAGTCTCATCGCTTTGCAAAGGTGGTAGTCCACACGTTCACTAATGAGGTTATAATTTCACAGTGTGTGAAAATGTAAAAAATAAAATGATTTATTATCATTTAATAACGGTAATTATTTCATTGATATCTTTATTATATCATTTAAATCACCAATATTCATTATCAATAAACGTATTTCCATCCATGTAAATTGTTGTTATAATGGAATCACATAATTGTGTGTGGTGTTAGTTTTCCATAATCACGAACAATTATATGATATCCCATATAGAATAGAAATTACAATAGTTATATAATAAATAATGAATCCATCGGTAACATTATTTTATAAATATCATATCTGTACTTTATATATATCATCATACCAGACCATGAGATCTGGTATTGGAAAAACAAATGACATTGGTTTGTGAGGTGGTAGTCTGTCGTACAGACAAATGATGATTTTGTAACCCATTTGACTGAATTGGAGATGGGTATATGATATGCCCTTATAATAAAAGAATACCAATATTTTGAAGATATTTTTTATTTCATATCATAATTTTTTTTAAAATAATGCAAGGAGGTGGATAAAGAAAATATATAATGATACACATTGATGAACACCAATAATTCTTTTAGTATAGTTATTAGGTTTGAACAGAACCATTCATCGGATGGATTTATGCCCTAACTATGTATTATATGATAATTCGGGGTATGAATGAAATTAATTTTCACGCCTATTTTCTATAAAGAAAATATTTTTAACGGTATTAATAACTGTTGATATGAGGTGGAATTTTACATGTTGGGTGATTAGAACACATGAAATTATTTATAAGTATTTAATAATTCCCACATATTAGTCAATTAAAAAGAATAAAAATGGTCTATTATTAAATATAGAGGATATGTAGTGTAAATATTTGTCACGACACCCTCCCCCCAAAGATGCCCCTCCTGAGCTGGAAATGGTGAAAGGGAGATAATGACCCCCCGTGTGCCGCCTCCAGTAGGCCCCGGGTTGGCGACTAGAACCAATGGTATGAGTTTTCACAAATATGGGAGGCATTACCCTTTTTATTATTTAGGATCGGGAGATAATATGAGTCAACCACCAATAAGGAAAAAAGGAAAAGTGTATATTAATAAACCCAAACCAAGCCCATATGCATGTTTAAACAATTTTATATCAAGGTACAAGAAAGATCAAAAGTTCAATACCAAAAGAAAACAAGATAACAACAACTGCAAAAACTCCAACTGTCTGACTAGTAGGGTCCCGCATGGCCCTGGTAGTCCTCTTAGAAACCTGAAAGTAAACGTAGCGTGAGCATACAAGTATACTCTGTAGGGAAACCTAAACCTCTCGTGCACAAGTGTGGAGACATCCTAATGTCCCGTAAGAACAGAAGAAACCTAACAAGTGAACCTATCCACCCAACCTCACCAGCCACACTCACCAAAACACAATCATAATAGGTAGTAATAGTATAAGAACAAGAGTATTGGGTACCCCGCACCATTTCCCAATAGTTAGCTGAACATCCTGACACTGTCACACTCTCCCCGCCCGCACACACCTGGGCCTCACAAGCACACATCCCGCCCGCACACACCTGGGTCTCACCACCATGTATCTCGCCTGCACAAACCTGGGACTCACACCACACATCCCTCCCACACACTTTGGGGCCTCATCCCAAAGATTCTTGGGAGCAGTAATAGTAATAGAACTCTCACCCGATGACACCTGGGCCTAAATCAAAACCTACTCAAAGAGTCTTGGGTTTAAGGTCACCTCCTGACATTATAGCCTATAAGCCTGCCCGAAGAGTCTTGGGTCTAATCACCCCAATCCAAACCTACCCGAAGAGTCTTGGGTGTAAGGTTGCCTCAAGCCATCACATCATAGCGGAGAAGGAGTAGGAAGAAGCTAGTAAATATGGGAAAACACCCTCTCCCATGAAATGGGAGTGTTAAGAACTAAGTTCACAACATGGGTATGATGCAATAAAACACAAACGATACATATATTTATATATATATATATATGTAGCAACCACTCAGCCCAACCAATGGCTTCTAAAAAGAAAAACTGAGCACGTACCTCGGCACTGCTACCACGAAGCATTCACCCAACAAACAATCCCAACCCCATTAAGGTTTTTCACGTTTCAGCTGAAATTAGATTATTTAGTTCCTTAACTATTGGGAAACTATCCACAACCAACCACTTCAATCGTTCGTAAAAAATATCCCTGTCATCCACAAAACATGTTAGGGGAACACAAGCAGCACAACAGAACCCTTCTTAACAACCAACCAACCCATTGATTATTATTTCTGTTTCATTACCAATCCCCACCATTCATTAACTCTTCCACATTATTATTTATTAAACACAACCCGTAGTCCATTCACAGTTAAACCCATCCCTACAGCCCCACTACAAACCACCATAACCACACCATACATCATTATCACTTTAATACCATTTATCGCATCCATGTTTCCCATCACCATTAAAAATTCACACCATCCCACAACCAAGTCAACTGCAGCCCTGCTGCTCACCCAAACTACAAAAGCCCACAAAACACACCCATCACATGCCACATTATCAAGCCAACACCCACATGTTCATTATTCCATTTTGGTTCAACTGAGGTGACCACACAAGGGTTCCGGATTTTCATTTAATCAGCCAACTTTAAGTGATTAACAAATTTCCACATTCAACAAGGTTCCACTCACAAAAATGGTCTAGAAAGATAGAGCAACATTTAATTGCGCATGAAAAGGCCCCCAACGACTGTGATTTTCAGTAGGCATAAGCCTATTAATTTCACAATGTAATATCACAAGATATAAAAGGTAATGTAATTGCAATCACAAACATCCCATCCCCGTTCTTTAACTAGTTATTATCATTATTTAAAGGCTCAACCATTTCTCATGAAAACAATAAGGATACCCACCCTGTATGATGCACAAAATAGAGAGACGGAGGTAAAACCCCTACCTCAATAGGTTCTAGTCACAATGCTCCCCCGGATCAACTTTAGAAGACATTCATCGGAGTCCTGTAAAAACCTCCTCGGTTGGAAGTCGGAGAGGGAAAGCCGAAGGAAAGACAACAGATCCAAGCTCGGCAGTTCTTCCTCGTCGTTACGATCTCGTGGCCACAGACGGATCGTAAATCCGAGCTCAGACGAAAAAGTTATGGATGAAAGAGCCTTCAATTCCCTTGGGAGAGATCTGCTCAGAGGAGAGGGGAGGAGAGGTTTGAGATGAATGGAGGAGGGGACCCCTCCTTTTATAGGCGTGAAAATAAAAAGTACATGGCGTGTACTTATGGTACATGTCGTGTACTCATCCGTTTTCACACGGTTTCCACGCGACCTCCAACAAGGTTCCGCGGCCGTTGACTGGTCAGCACACGGTTTGAAGGTAATGCATACACGGGGAAGGACTACACGGCATGCGGATTGGACACATGAAGTGTACCCATTTATGGCACTCGGCAAGGACACGGCTCCAACGCGGTTCCACGACCGACAACTGGTCCACACATGGTAAGACATACGCGAGGAGGGATTACACAACATTTTGTACTGGACACACAGCGTGTACACATTATCTCCACATGGCAAAGATGCGGCCATCCACATGGTGTATAGCCGACAAGGGGGTACACAACATGTACTAAAACTACACGACATGTAGTTTCAAAATTCAGGAAAGTGTCGGAAAAGTCCATTTCACCATCCAGAACACTTCATGGCCTAATTTTTGACAAAGGAAATGGGACGGAGAGGTCCGGGCCATTACATCAGATACGTCTTAAAACATTCTCATCCCCAAGAATTCAAAAACCAACATAGGGGAACCCAACAAGATATCTCTTAGGGTCCTCGTTATAATAGGAACCCAACCAACAATCCTAATTATAGGTGTTAGAAATTCCTTCTCCTATATCAAGATATTATCCTCTTCAGGCAACACTGACTCACCTTCACGGGTTTAATCGCATCCTCATTAATTCATCTCGATTAACGATTGGGTCTTCCCACTTCCATACATTAGGATTTTCAACTCGAACTACCCCCTAACACCACACAACCAACACACTGCCCGAACATGTGGTTTTTGGAAAATCCTTCTCCTATGTCGAGATATTATCCGCTTTAGGTGGCACTGACTTGCTCGCACGGGTTCAATCGCATCCGCATTAATGCGTCTCAATTAAGGGTCAGGTTTTCCCCCTTCCAACAGATCCGGACATGTTACACATTACCAGGGAACGAGGAAACAAAGTGTCTCACTACTTACAAGCCAATCATTCCATATATCAAAGGTACAGAGTACAACATCAACACAATGCTCAGATAAACTAGGGAAAACAAAAGTCAAAACAACTTCGGGTACTGAGCGTGAATCTGGGTCTCCTGCTCCCATGTGCTCTCCCCGAGACTGCCATTCCTCCACAACACACGAACCAAGGGAATGGTTCCTCCATGGAGAACCATCTCTTTACGATCCTTGATTCTGACTGGTTGTTCCTCGAAGGTCGTGTCGTCTCCCATATCTAACTCTCCCCAATCGATAACATGAGAGTCATCGTGTAAGTACCGACAAAGCTGGGATACGTGGAAGACGTCATGGACTTTCTCCATCTGAGGTGGCAGGGCCCACTGATATGCCACCTCGTCGACTCGCATCATCACCTCAAAGGTCCGATGAACCTTGGTGAGAGATTTCTCCCTTTCCCAAACCTCTGCTGCCCCCGTCGAGGGGAAACCTTCAAGAACACATGATTTTCCACCTCAAACTCCAAGGGCTTCCTCCGATGTTCAACATAAGACTTCTGTCGGTCCTGCGCTTCCTTCATCCTCTCACGAAAATGATGGACTTCTTCCATGGTTCTCTGCACTACCTCTGGTCCAAGAGAACCTGTCTCACCAACCTCTGCCCAGCAAATGGGTGAATGACATGGCCTTCAATACAAGGCCTCAAATGGTACCATTCCAATAGTAGAGTGGAAGCTGTTGTTGTAGGAAAACTCTACTGAAGGCAATTTTGGTACCCATGATCCTCCGATATCCAGAACGCATGCTCGCAGCATGTCCTCCAACGTCTGGATAGTCCGCTCTGTCTGCCCATCGGTCTGGGGGTGGAAAGAAGTTCTAAGGTGTAGCTGGGTGACAAAAGCATGTTGTAACCCTCTCCAGACTCGTGAGGTAAACCGAGTATCCCGGTCTGAGAAGATGTCCCTTGGAACTCCATGAAAACGCACCACCTCATCTACGTACTTTTGTGCTAAGGTACTCACCGGGACCGACTTCTTAATTGCTAAGAAGTGATCAGATTTCGTCAGACAATCCACCACTACCCAGATAGCATCATAACCACCCTGCGCTTTGGGTAGTATTGTGACGAAGTCCATTGAGATGGCATCCCACTTCCACTCCAGGACATATAAAGGATGTAACAAACCACCAGGAACACGATGTTCAGCCTTCACTTGCTGACACACTTGGCACTTAGCCACAAAATTCGCCACTGCCCTTTTTACCGCGGGCCACCAAAAATTAACCCTCAAGTCTTGGTACATTTTTTAAACTCCTGGATGTACCGCCAAGGATGAGCTATGGAAATCACGGAGAACTCCCTCACACATTGTCTCCGGGACAAACAACTTTCCATTGAAAAGCATCTGATGTCGGATGTCCTCTGAACATCCTTCTAGAGTGTTCCCCTGATCGACACGATTCCGCCTCACTTTTGCCTCGGAGTCCCCCCACTGTGACTCTTCCATGTGATGCAACAAGGAGGACTGCATCGTCATCTGAAAGAAACAGCCTCTAATACCTTCTACTCTGGCATCCAAGTGCAAGGCAGCCAACTCTCCCATCTCCTTCCAAGAATCAACATATTCTCGAACCACTTCTTGATGCGACTTCCTGCTCAGGGAATCAACCACAACGTTTCCCTTACCTTCATTGTAAGAGATCTCGAATTTATAGTCTTGGAGAAACTCGACCCATCTCCGCTGCCGTATGTTCATGTCACGCTAGGAGAAGATATAACGCAGGGTCTTATGATCTGAGAAGACCACAAAGCACTCCCCAAAGAGTTATTTTCTCCACAACTTCAATGAGAACACTACTGCTGCAAGATCCATGTCATGGGTGGCATAGTTACGCTCATGAGGGAGAAACTCCCTAGACCCATAATAAATCAAGCCCTTCTTCTGCATCAGCACGCACCCCAGAACATGGCCAGAAGCATCACAAAACATTTCATACAACAACCCTTCACCTGGAGACCTGATCATGGGAGTACTAACCAACTTCTCCATCAGGTAGTCAACAGCTTTTTGGCACTAATATCTCCATAGGAAGACCTTATTCTTCCTAGTTAAAGCTTTCAATGGAGTAGTGACTCGAGAGAATTCCAAAACGAACATCTAATAGTAACATGATAACCCCATGAAACTACGAACTTCTTGCCATGCTCTTGGGTTCTACCCAAGAAACAACTGCCTCCACCTTCGACGTGTCCACTGATTCTCCATGCTGAGATACCACGTGCCAAAGGAAGGGTACTTCTTGTGTCATGAACTTACACTTCAGAAATTTATTGTAATGCTGGCGGTGTCGAAGGACTTCCAAGACTGCCCTGATATGCTCAACATCCTCCTCCTCTAATCATGAGTATATCAGGATATCATTGATAAACACAACGACGAACCAGTCGAGAAACTCTCAGATGACAATGATCATAATTCCCATGAACATAGTTGGTGCCTTCGTAACTCCAAATGGAATCATTACAAACTATTAGTGCCCATACCTGCACCTGAAAGCTGTAATCGAGATGTCATTGTCCTTCACCCTCTGCTAATGATATCCTGATCATAGATCAATCTTAGAAAACCAACATGCTCTCCTCAGCTGGTTGAAGAGATCATCTAACCTTAGAAGGGGGTAACGGTTCTTGACCGTTACCTGGTTCAGCCTTCGATAGTCTATGCACAGCCTGAGACCACCATCTGCCTTCTTCACGAACAAAACTGGAGCACCCCATGGCGACATGATGGGATGAACAAAACACTTCTCCATCAAATCGTCAATCTGAATCCGCAACTACCGCAACTCCGAAGGTGCCATTCGATAAGGGGCCATCGAAATCGGTCAGGAACCAGGTTGTAATTCTATACCAAACTCAACATCACGTCGGGGGGGTGGGGGTAGAGTCACAACCTCCTCAGGAAAAACATCAAGGAAATCCCCAACAACCTCTGGGACATCCATAATCTCTGTATCTGCTGGAACCACTGACAACCTGGCCATCAATGAAATGAGAGGCTCCACACGCCGGCTTCCCACCTGAGAGGTTCGATCGCCAACAAAAGATATGTGTTGCCCATCCATGTCGGAGAACATGACTCTTATTCATAAGCAGTCGATAACGGCACCAACAGAAAACAACCAGTTGATGCCTAGGATGACATCGTATGGTTGCATCTGCAACAGATGAAGGTACCCATTAGATCGATGTGGTTCCAATGTCAGCCCACATCGCCAGCAAACAAAAGATATGCTGGTCTGGCCTCCAACTGGTGTTCTCAACACCAGTGGTATGGAAGGTCTCTCTACATCTAGTCCCAAAGCATGGGCTAGACCAGGTGTAACAAAGGATTGCGAAGCACCCGAATAGAAAAAAGCAGAAACAAGAGTGTTGAACAAACAAATCGTACCTCGCACCACCTCTGGTCCTGTTGGAGCTGCCAACTCTGCTACATGCAACTGTCCACACCCGACTCCTATGCCTCTCAGATGACGTCCACGTCCCCGACCATGCCCTGGTCGAGGTCCCTGAGGATCACCCTGAGGTCGTCCTACTCCAGCAAAGTCTACACTCCGAGGATCATGGTTCTGCTGCTGCTGGAAGGGTCTCGCCGACAACTGGTGTTGCTGCGGTGGGCGCTGAACCTGCCCACCTCCACTGTCCGGAGCTCGGGTCGGGCACCGACTCTGAACGTTCCTGAAACCTCCACAAGAAAAACACATCGGTCATGGGAATGTGGAAAAGGGACGAGGACACGATGATCTGAACTGGAACTGTTGCGGCTTGCTCCCCACTTGCCTGAACCTTGAAGGTCCTATCGCAGGAGACCTGCTGCTGACTGCCTTCTCCTTCAACGAACCTGGCTGAAACACCTCACACAGTTCACCTCCCAGCGAGTGCATCCTATCTACAACCTCTTCCTTCTTCTGCATTGCCATGTACGTCTGAAGGATAAAGGGGGTGACAACAAACTAGAGCGAAGGACGAAGAACCTCCTCAAAACTTCTTGCCCGAGACACCTCATACGGAAATAGATCTGGAGAAAAGTGCATAAGATCCTAGAACATTATCCCCAAAGCTCGTACCGACATACTCCCCTGCTGAAGGGAGAGTAACTCTTGCCACTTCTCTGCCTTGATCATGGATGAAAGAAATTCCTATCGGAATTCCTTCTCAAATTCATCCCATGGAACCTCTTCCTCTATCATCTCTTTGAGGTAGAGCGTCCACTGCTGTCGCGCAGCACCTCTCAGCTGACTGACTGCTAAGGGATCCCAGTGCTCCCTTGGAGCACAGATCAAGGTGAAAGCGATACCTAGATCCTCAAGCCAACCCTATGTCTCCACATCTGAATTACTACCCTCTTACTTCTTGAGGGTCTTCCGCTGGAAGGAGCGGAGAGTCTTACGCCACAGGCTATCTTCCTCCTCTCGGTCAATCCTCAACTAATCGACCGCCTGGATCTACTGGGCCGCGGCCGTCTAAGCCACCCGAGGATGATGTCCAGGTGCCATAGCTGTAAGGAAATGGGTTTCATGAAAATTTAAAAAATATTAATTTTAGGAATAATCAATGGTTTTTACTAAATTAAAAGGACATAAAAATCCTTTTATAATATTCAACAATCATGAGTGAAGAAGAAAAAAATCACAAGTTTTGTTAAAAAAGTGTGTTTTGAAGGAAATGTTCTTTTGGAAAATATTTTCATATTTCATAAAATCATATTGGAAGAATGTATATCAAAGAATTACAATGGAAGTAAAATGAAGTAATAATTTAGGAAAATTAATTGAATATACATACTTTAATTTATAACAAAAGAATAAATAACCAACGAAAGGAAATTGTGTTTGATAATTCCCTAACCATATGTCAGAATTCATTCATCAAATTAATATCTTGGATTATAAAATAAGATTATTTAACTAATAAATAAAGAACTTATTTTCCATTTATTTGATTAATTATAAATTTATTCAGTTTTAATGGTTATTTTTTGAGTTTTATATTTCAATTTTACAATTCGTATAATGTTCATTTTCTCAGGTTTTCATGATTTCTTCACTTGTATACACGTATGAAAGATCATGTAAAACGAGGATAATTATCCAGAATTAAAATTAAATGTTATTAGTGAACATAAAGGGGGTTAATTTGTCTTATATATTATTTTTCCCTATATTATGAATATTCATGAGTTTAAATTTTATTGGTAATCATTCAGATACATTTTGGTGGTTTATGATAACAATGATCGTGTTTTGTTTTATTAATTTATATTATTTATATTTGTTGGTAAACGAACATAAAAATGAAATGACATAAATTTTACAATATTTCTCAACCACTTTAAATGTTTTGGACCTTTATTGAATTAAGTAAAGGTAAATAAATTCTTATCTTCCTTGAAGGGTATAAAACAACACCTCGCATACAATATTTACTCTTTTAGAATAAAATGGAGGATAGAAAGGGTATGATGAAAGATTATTACATTTACAAAATAAAAATAAAATTTATATAATAGAATTTATTTATTATTCCACATTTATAATGTTTTAATATGGGGGAATTAAAATAGATATGTAAATGAAATGAAATTAAAATAAAAGAAAGAGGATATTACCTCTTGAATTCTCCACCTTGAGAACCACCTTGTAGAAATTAGTATTGTTATTTTGTTGGGATAAAATTATAATGGAATTGGGGTGTGGTATTGGTAATAGTATTGTAATTAAATTTGATATGATTCTTGTTTTTATTGGTTTGAGGGTGGTGGAGAAGGGTTGTATTTATAGGGAAATAGAGGGTTATTTTTGAATATTTAATTCAATAGTTTTTTCATTTCTGATCAAGACTATGAATATTTTTAACCATATCACTAAATATATTAAAATAATAGAATATATTTCAAAATATTTTGCATAAATATTCCATTAATCATTTATGAATCAATAATTCATGTATTTGTTAAATATCAAAAATTATTGTCATTCATTTTTCACAAAAAACCAACAATTTTAGAAAAATTCAAAAACATTGCCCCAAATATTTTTTAATTTGGTGAATTAAAATAGGGAATCTAGTTGATAAAAATAATTTTTATAAATATGTTAATTTTTTTTCTAAAATAAAATAACAATTTATTCAAAAAATACTAATTTCAAAATTATAACTAATTTGATGAAACATTAAAAAATTACTTATGGTCTCATAAAATTATATTTTAATCATTAGATAACAAAATACAAATTTATGCATAAATTTTTTAAAAATAAATTTTATTCTATTCTAATATATTAATTATAAAATTTTAATTAAATATTTATACTTTTCCAAAATATTAACACTTAATTTATAATTTCAGGAATGTTTATTTACTTATACCATCAAGATAAATATATCATATTTTCATTAAAATTATTTCTAAATATTATTTATAATTTTGTAAGTGATATTACTATTCTATTGGATGGATTACTATTCCTAATGGTCATATTACTATTCCAATTGTACAATTAATATTCCATTTTTATAGGTTATTTATCTTCTAGAAATACCTATTATTCAATTCAGTCTACATTTATAATGTTTTGTGTGTGTCTTGTCTAGGATTATATTTTTTTTTGATATATGTAATAATTATAAAAAGGGAGTTTCTATTGATAAATTTATGGGTTTTTACACTATGAAAATGGACTAAAATTTCCCAATGGATTGGTTTAAATTAAAATTCATTTATGAAAGGAAACACAATAAACCTTAATTAGTGTTTTGAATTTGTTCAAGGACTGTGTCTCATTGGATATAATTAAAGGAACACGATGTTCAGCCTTCACTTGCTGACACACTTGGCACTTAGCCACAAAATTCGCCACTGCCCTTTTTACCGCGGGCCACCAAAAATTAACCCTCAAGTCTTGGTACATTTTTTAAACTCCTGGATGTACCGCCAAGGATGAGCTATGGAACTCACGGAGAACTCCCTCACACATTGTCTCCGGGACAAACAACTTTCCATTGAAAAGCATCTGATGTCGGATGTCCTCTGAACATCCTTCTAGAGTGTTCCCCTGATCGACACGATTCCGCCTCACTTTTGCCTCGGAGTCCCCCCACTGTGACTCTTCCATGTGATGCAACAAGGAGGACTGCATCGTCATCTGAAAGAAACAGCCTCTAATACCTTCTACTCTGGCATCCAAGTGCAAGGCAGCCAACTCTCCCATCTCCTTCCAAGAATCAACATATTCTCGAACCACTTCTTGATGCGACTTCCTGCTCAGGGAATCAACCACAACGTTTCCCTTACCTTCATTGTAAGAGATCTCGAATTTATAGTCTTGGAGAAACTCGACCCATCTCCGCTGCCGTATGTTCATGTCACGCTAGGAGAAGATATAACGCAGGGTCTTATGATCTGAGAAGACCACAAAGCACTCCCCAAAGAGTTATTTTCTCCACAACTTCAATGAGAACACTACTGCTGCAAGATCCATGTCATGGGTGGCATAGTTACGCTCATGAGGGAGAAACTCCCTAGACCCATAATAAATCAAGCCCTTCTTCTGCATCAGCACGCACCCCAGAACATGGCCAGAAGCATCACAAAACATTTCATACAACAACCCTTCACCTGGAGACCTGATCATGGGAGTACTAACCAACTTCTCCATCAGGTAGTCAACAGCTTTTTGGCACTAATATCTCCATAGGAAGACCTTATTCTTCCTAGTTAAAGCTTTCAATGGAGTAGTGACTCGAGAGAATTCCAAAACGAACATCTGATAGTAACATGATAACCCCATGAAACTACGAACTTCTTGCCATGCTCTTGGGTTCTACCCAAGAAACAACTGCCTCCACCTTCGACGTGTCCACTGATTCTCCATGCTGAGATACCACGTGCCAAAGGAAGGGTACTTCTTGTGTCATGAACTTACACTTCAGAAATTTATTGTAATGCTGGCGGTGTCGAAGGACTTCCAAGACTGCCCTGATATGCTCAACGTCCTCCTCCTCTAATCATGAGTATATCAGGATATCATTGATAAACACAACGACGAACCAGTCGAGAAACTCTCAGATGACAATGATCATAATTCCCATGAACATAGTTGGTGCCTTCGTAACTCCAAATGGAATCATTACAAACTATTAGTGCCCATACCTGCACCTGAAAGCTGTAATCGAGATGTCATTGTCCTTCACCCTCTGCTAATGATATCCTGATCATAGATCAATCTTAGAAAACCAACATGCTCTCCTCAGCTGGTTGAAGAGATCATCTAACCTTAGAAGGGGGTAACGGTTCTTGACCGTTACCTGGTTCAGCCTTCGATAGTCTATGCACAGCCTGAGACCACCATCTGCCTTCTTCACGAACAAAACTGGAGCACCCCATGGCGACATGATGGGATGAACAAAACACTTCTCCATCAAATCGTCAATCTGAATCCGCAACTACCGCAACTCCGAAGGTGCCATTCGATAAGGGGCCATCGAAATCGGTCAGGATCCAGGTTGTAATTCTATACCAAACTCAACATCACGTCGGGGGGGGGGGGTAGAGTCACAACCTCCTCAGGAAAAACATCAAGGAAATCCCCAACAACCTCTGGGACATCCATAATCTCTGTATCTGCTGGAACCACTGACAACCTGGCCATCAATGAAATGAGAGGCTCCACACGCCGGCTTCCCACCTGAGAGGTTCGATCGCCAACAAAAGATATGTGTTGCCCATCCATGTCGGAGAACATGACTCTTATTCATAAGCAGTCGATAACGGCACCAACAGAAAACAACCAGTTGATGCCTAGGATGACATCGTATGGTTGCATCTGCAACAGATGAAGGTACCCATTAGATCGATGTGGTTCCAATGTCAGCCCACATCGCCAGCAAACAAAAGATATGCTGGTCTGGCCTCCAACTGGTGTTCTCAACACCAGTGGTATGGAAGGTCTCTCTACATCTAGTCCCAAAGCATGGGCTAGACCAGGTGTAACAAAGGATTGCGAAGCACCCGAATAGAAAAAAGCAGAAACAAGAGTGTTGAACAAACAAATCGTACCTCGCACCACCTCTGGTCCTGTTGGAGCTGCCAACTCTGCTACATGCAACTGTCCACACCCGACTCCTATGCCTCTCAGATGACGTCCACGTCCCCGACCATGCCCTGGTCGAGGTCCCTGAGGATCACCCTGAGGTCGTCCTACTCCAGCAAAGTCTACACTCCGAGGATCATGGTTCTGCTGCTGCTGGAAGGGTCTCGCCGACAACTGGTGTTGCTGCGGTGGGTGCTGAACCTGCCCACCTCCACTGTCCGGAGCTCGGGTCGGGCACCGACTCTGAACGTTCCTGAAACCTCCACAAGAAAAACACATCGGTCATGGGAATGTGGAAAAGGGACGAGGACACGATGATCTGAACTGGAACTGTTGCGGCTTGCTCCCCACTTGCCTGAACCTTGAAGGTCCTATCGCAGGAGACCTGCTGCTGACTGCCTTCTCCTTCAACGAACCTGGCTGAAACACCTCACACAGTTCACCTCCCAGCGAGTGCATCCTATCTACAACCTCTTCCTTCTTCTGCATTGCCATGTACGTCTGAAGGATAAAGGGGGTGACAACAAACTAGAGCGAAGGACGAAGAACCTCCTCAAAACTTCTTGCCCGAGACACCTCATACGGAAAGAGATCTAGAGAAAAGTGCATAAGATCCTAGAACATTATCCCCAAAGCTCGTACCGACATACTCCCCTGCTGAAGGGAGAGTAACTCTTGCCACTTCTCTGCCTTGATCATGGATGAAAGAAATTCCTATCGGAATTCCTTCTCAAATTCATCCCATGGAACCTCTTCCTCTATCATCTCTTTGAGGTAGAGCGTCCACTGCTGTCGCGCAGCACCTCTCAGCTGACTGACTGCTAAGGGATCCCAGTGCTCCCTTGGAGCACAGATCAAGGTGAAAGCGATACCTAGATCCTCAAGCCAACCCTATGTCTCCACATCTGAATTACTACCCTCTTACTTCTTGAGGGTCTTCCGCTGGAAGGAGCGGAGAGTCTTACGCCACAGGCTATCTTCCTCCTCTCGGTCAATCCTCAACTAATCGACCGCCTGGATCTACTGGGCCGCGACCGTCTAAGCCACCCGAGGATGATGTCCAGGTGCCATAGCTGTAAGGTAAAAAAGGACCGCTTAAGCCCAAGTAGTATGGAAATTACTCAAACTTTTAATTATCATTTTATTTCAATTTCATTCCCAGAACACCAAAATCGAGTAAAACACAATCGTGATGATGCATTTACCTTCCCTAGGGTATCTACCCTGCAATCAATTTCGTCTCACTTGGTCATTCGGTAGGCTCAGAGTCCTTGCATCGGATCACTGGGGTACCTAAAATAACGTGTCCTAGCTGGTCTTCCCTAGCCTATGTCACACACCAAAATTAACTAACATTTTTGCCCAACAATCCCATGCAATCCTCACTATACCTAACTCCAGACTCCATCCTATCTCTCAACCATTAGCTCTGATAACATTTTTTCACGACCCCCTCCCACCAAATATTCCCCTCCTGAGCTGGCAATGGTGAAATGGAGATAATTACCCCCGAGTCCCGTCTCTAGTAGGCCCTGGGTTTGAGACAAGCACCATTGGAATGAGTTTTCACAAATATTGGAGGCATTACACTTTTTATTATTTAGGATCGGGAAATAGGATGAGACAACCACCAACAAGTAAAAAGGACAAGTGTATATAAATAAACCCAAACCAAGACCACATGCATGTTTAAACAATTTTATTACAGGGTACAAGAAAGCTCAAAAGTACAATACCAAAAGAAAACAAGAGAACACCAACAGCAACAACTCCAACTGTCTGACTAGTAGGGCCCCGCAAGGCCCTAGTAGTCCTATTGGAAACCAGAAAGTAAATGTAGGGTGAGAATACAAGTATACTCAGTAGGGAAACCTAAATCTCTCGTGCACAAGTGGGGAGACATCCTAATGTCCTGTGAGAATATAAGAAACCAAATAAGGGAATCTATCCACCCACCCTCACTAGACACACTCACCAAAACACAATCACAACAGGTAGTAATAGTATAAGAACAAGAGTATTGGGTACCCCGCACCATTTCCCAATAGTTAGCTGAACATCCTGACAATATCACACTCTCCCCGCCCGCACACACCTAGGCCTCAAAACCACACATCTCACCCGCACACACCTGTGCCTCAACACCACGTATCCTGCCCGCACACACCTAGGACTCACACCTCACATCCCACCCGCACACACTTGGGCCTCATCCCGAAGATTCTTGGGAACGGTAATAGTAATATAACTCTCGCCCGAAGACACCTGGGCCTGAATCAAAACCTACCCGAATTGTCTTTGGTGTAAGGATTCCTCAAGCCATTATAGCCTATAAGCCTGCCCAAAGTGTCTTGGGCCTAATCACCCCAATCGAAACCTACCCGATGAGTCTTGGGTGTAAGGTTGCCCCAAGCCATCACAACCTAGGGGAGAAGGAACAGGAAATAGCTAGTAACTATGGGAAAAAACCCTCTCCCATGAAATGGGAGTGTTCGGCAATAAGTTCCCAACATGGGTGTTGTGCGATAAAACACAAAAGATACAGATATATATATATATTTGTATCAACCACTCATACCAACCTATGGCTTCTAAAAAGGGAAACTAAGCACATTCCATGACACTGCTACCATGAAGCATGCACCCAACAAACAACCCCAACCCCATTAGGGTTTTTCACGTTTCAGCAGAAATTAGCTTATTTAGTTCCTTAACTACTGGGAAACTATTCACAACCAACCACTTAAATAGTTCATAAAACATATCCATGCCATCCACAAAACATGTTAGGGAAACAAAAGCAGAACAACAAAACCCTTCATAACAACCAACCAAGCCATTGATTATTATTTCTGTTTCATTACCAAGCCCCTTCCTTCATTAACTCTTCCACATTATTATTTATTAAACACAACCCATAGTCTGTTCACATATAAAACCATCCCTGCTGCCCTGCTTCCAACCACCATAACCACACCATACATCATTATCCCTTTAATACCATTTATCAAAGCCCTGTTTCCCATCACCATTAAACATTCACACCTTCCAACAACCAAGTCAACCGCAGCCCTGCTGCTCATCGAAACCACAACAACCCACAAAAAACCCCCCATCACATTCCACGTAACCAAGCCAACACCCACATGTTCATTATTCCATTTTGGTTCAACTGGGGTGACCACACAAGGGTTCCCGATATTCAATTAAATAACCATCTTTACGTGATTAACCAATTTCCACATTCAACAAGGTTTCACTCACAAAAACGGTCGAGAAAGATAGGGAAACATTTAATTGTGCAAGCAAAGGCCCCTAACGACCGTGATTTTCAGTAGTCATAAGCCTATTCATTTAACAACGTAATATCACAGGATATAAAAGGTAAAGTAATAGCTATCACAAACCTCACATACCCGTTCATTAACCAGTTATTACCTTTATTTAAAGGTTAAACCATTTCTCATGAAAACAAAAAGGATACCCACACAGCATGATGCAGAAAATAGATAGACGAAGGTAAAACCCCTACCTCAACAGGTTCTGGTCATAACGCTCCCCCAGATCAACTTTAGAAGACGTTCATCGACGTCTCGGAAAAACCTCCTCGGGTGGAAGTCGGAGAGGAAAAGCCGAAGGAAAGACAATGGATCCAAGCTCGGAAATTCTGCCTCATCGTTACGATCCCGTGGCTGTTGACGGATCGTAAATCGGAGCTCGTATGAAAAGTTATGGAAGAAAGAGCCTTTGAGTCTCTTGAGAGAGCTCTACTCACAGGAGAGGGGAGGAGAGGTGTATGTTGAAAGGAGGAGGGGACCCCTCCATTTATAGGCATGAAAAGTAAAAGTACACGATGTGTACTTATGGTACGCAGCGTGTACTTGGCCATTTTGACACGGTCTCCATGCGGCCTCCAACACGATTCTGCGACCATTGACTAGTCAACACACAGTTTGAAGGTAACACTTATGTGGGGAAGGACTACACATCATGCAGATTGGACACATGGCATGTACCCATTTATGGCACTCGGCAGGGAAACGACTCCAACGCGGTTCTACGGCCGATGACTGGTCAACACACGGTAATGCTTACGCGGGGAGGGGCTACACGGCGTGTAGTACTGGACACAAGGTGTGTACCCATTATCTCAACATAGCAGAGACGCAGCTATCCACATGGGGTATACCCGGCAAGGGCGTACACGGCGTGTTTTAAAACTACACGGCGTGTAGTTTCAAAATTCTGGAATGTGTGGGAAAAGTCCATTTTTTCCTCCAGAACACTTCGTGGCCTTCTTTTTGACAAAGTAAATGGGCCGGAGTGGTCCAGGCCATTACAATATTTGCATTAATTTTTTTTCTGAAATTTTATACTACCTTTTTTTACTGTTTACTTCATATTTAAACCCACAAAAATCTATTTTATCTTAACTATGGTAATTAATTTTAACTATTTTCAATATTTATTTTTTTAGAAAAATAATTTTAACATTTTAATATATATAAATAATTATTATTAAAAATATGTAATCCATTTTTACAAATTCAATTCATATGAGTGTTAAGAATTAATTTAAAATTAATCCTATAAATGAGATGTGAAAAAGGATTTTCAAAAAATGTTATTATGTTTAATGATTATATATATATATATATTAAATATGAAAAAATCATAGTGACTTATATTGGATTAATATATATGTAATTTAATAATATTAATTTCCCTTAAATTATATTTATACATTAATATTACAAAATAATTAATCAAAGTGATTTTTTTAATAAAATTTAGTATTTTTCACTACTGATAAAAATAATTATAAAACTTTCATAAAAATTCAAAATAATTAACCCATAATAATTTTGATACAATGATTTTTAAAATGATGTATATTTTTTCCAAAAGAAATTACTAATATAATAATAATTTGTTTTTAAATATGTATGAAATGTGCGATTAAACCGTATTTTAATAAAAATGTAGCTTTTCATAAAACCTTTCTTCATCTTTCAAGTGGTTCTAATTTTATATATTATTAGATATCCATATTATTTATGTCTCAATAATGTTACGTTCTCAAATTATTTAATACTATCTAACCCATCTAATTTAATGGATATTTTAAAATTGTAGTCTTTAAATAATAACATTTTAATTGAGTATCATGTTTTCATTAAACCTGATGATACATGTATTGCATACTATAGAAGGGATTGAAAAATTATACCATACAATATTTGGGTGTGGCATTGTTTTTTAATATCAAGTTTTCAGGTCATTTACAATATAAAACATTATTTTATTATTTTTAAATATTTTGTTGTTACATTTACCCCTTAATAAATTGTGTCCAAAAATTCAATCAATATCTCCAAAATAAAAGGATGGAAATATGAAAATAATTTTCTTGTCTACCCACATCATTAAAATGGGTCATGATAAATCATCTTAATAATAGAGAAAAGTAATAATAATGATCATATGTAATAACATATATCTATGTTTTTTTGTAGGATAATAGTGGTGGCAGGTAATGATGTGGACAATGAAGACAAGCTTAATAATAATTATAGATCATGATTGAGGTAATTGGTCACATTAAACATAATGATAAATAGAATGTTAAAGACCTAAATATCATAAATATATGATGATTTAAAATAACATATGATACATTAGATATAAATGTAATAAGATAATATTTTTTAAGGTTTTTTTATAATGTTGAAGAATTCATTTACTATCTATGAATATAAGGAAATAAAATTACTTGATATGTTACAATTTATTATTTATTTTTCAAAACATGTAACTTTATAAAATTATATAAACACAGTAATTATATAGTCTAGGGGTAGGCACTAAACCATTTTCATCTTTCGTTCAAAGTTTCAAGCCTTACAACGTTATCAGATTCATTTATTTGTCACCTAACATTTGAGTTACCCCTTTTTTAAAATTACTTTAATAAAATTCTTCTAACATTCACAAAAAGATGGATTTTAATAAA
This sequence comes from Viscum album, assembly GCA_963277665.1. Classification (NCBI taxonomy): domain Eukaryota; kingdom Viridiplantae; phylum Streptophyta; class Magnoliopsida; order Santalales; family Viscaceae; genus Viscum; species Viscum album. The sequence goes on along the minus strand of OY728147.1, from coordinate 2,132,221,818 downwards.
CTAAAATTTATTATTTAATTTAAATTTGCTATGTTTTTAATACATCCCATTTTTCATGAAGCCTAATAACATTATATGAATATTATTTAAAATTCAGTAATTATCATATTAACAGTAAAGTATATTATTACATTTAAACATACTTGTATAAAATAAAAAATGAATTATCCCCCAAATAATTTTTTTTCACTAAATAATATACTTCAAATATCTATTAAGACCCAATAAAATCATCACATAATATTACATAAATCGTAAAATGTGGGGTTCTTGATAAATTGATATTCTAATCTACCATCGGAAAATATCTTTCTCTATAATGTTATCAAAAATTCACATGATGGATAAACATCTATATTAGAAGTATAAAATTAATTTTCCACCAATTTTGTATTCTAATAGTGATGATTTCCAACATGAGTATGTATATTTTGTTTCATGTTGGCATAATATCCCAAATCATTGTTGCAAAAACAAACAACTGTTGAATGGCTATCTATTATCAAATCCCGGATTTTTTAATGCACATTCTTTTAATTCATGAATATTATAACCAAACATACCACTCAATTATTAATATCATGGATCCAAAAATACATTTCGTGAAATCTATTTTACCTCACATGGATCATTTGCAGGGAGTACCTTCTAGCTTCTTTGTTGAATTATTATCAATTTCATACAGCATTATACATTCATAACAATTTCACCTCCTTGAAAATAACTGTCAGAAAACTATATCAAAACTTATTTTTCAAAAATAACAAATTTATCATGAATGAAAAATTATAATTTAGTCAACGATCATAGAAATATTAATAATATTCCAATGTAAAACCTATTAATTGTAATACCAATGTCATGAAAAATAATCATGTGTATACCATGAGAGCATTGGAAAAGTTTCTTCATATGAGGAAATCAAACATTCATCCTTATTCATTAATTCCATGAATTATTTCTCTATCATAATCTGAACAACATTAGTAAAATATTTTATATGTAATATATTCTTATATTTATGTAATTCGATAGATTCAATGTCACATTTATCCTTGATATTCTTAAAAAATGACCACTATAGAGGACCTAAAACATTTAAATGGAAAATGGAAAGAGATATATTTTTATGACCTTAATATCATATGAATTCAAATATCTTTTAAATGGACATTAGTCCATATTTTTCCTACTATAGAGTTAGATGTTAGAATGAATGATATGGGATGTGGACACAAGAAATTATCCACTATATACACATTACTTCAAAGTAGATTAGTTTCATCTCTATAATGGATACTGCCAATATATAAATCTTGTTTCGACAGCATCATCACATAAAAAAATTGATCTATTATAATTCTAAAAACATTAGTTGTTGATTTGGAAAGGATGTTTCCACTCATATACTTTCATCTACTACTCCCATGTTTCTTTTATGGAAACTCATTCTGAAAAGAAATAGTTTTAATGAAGAAAAAACGTAATCATAAAATTATATATCATTTCAAATTATCCATAATGTATAATCTATAATGTTCATGCAATTACTTTAATCATAGCCTCTAAATTTTTCAAAACCATTCTATGATAGATATTATAAGTACTCATCCTTAAACATTAACTAATAATGATTTTAAATCATGAAATCATTCTCTAACATTTGTGAATTCTTTCAGGTTTATCGTTTTACAGAATTCGTCCATAACTCAGAAAAAAATAAACATAACTTTTAAAGTGTAATAATTTGAATATTATCCATTTTTCAACGATATTAAATTTTAATTACTTGGAATCATTTATTTTAATAGAAAACCATTATGTCATTAATTTTTTAATTTTTATTTCATGTACTAATCCTTAAACCCTACGAAAATCGTTTTAAAATGTGGGATGACCATATAATCATAATAAAGGACATAAAAAAGAAAGAAAGAAAATTAATCCATTAAAAAAATATAAAATCATATAATCTATAGCTTTACTATCAATGAGCATTGAGAATATGAAGTAAAACATTATCACATGAAAAAAGAATTTTTCTCTAATAAATAATTTAGACCTCATAAAAAGAAATTATTAGTCAATTATTTGTGACGTAGAACATCATATTCTTAAAACCATATTAAAATTCATATAATTAGAATATCCAAACAACTGAATTCCAATTTAATAATTTAATAATGAATTAGAGATATATAATGGGGCTCTCCATTCTTCTATAATATATTTGCATCACCTATTTTCCATGATCTATAATTGGGTTCTACCCATTATATGACACATATCAATCCCACCCCAAGGCTATAATGGTAACAAACCTTTCTATAATATGTATCTGGATTAGCCATGTCATATAATACTCAAAAAACATATTATAAATAATACCAATTCATCATAAAATGCATTCAAAAAATATATTAAACCCTATGAATAGCTCTTTTGGATAAAAATTCCCCTTTATATTAAAAAAAACTATTTCAATACTAAAATACTCAAAAAATGATAATGAGGGATACACAAAGGAGAAACATGAAATATTGAAATGGAATCTTGAAATCAAATAATGCATATGGTGGTAGAAATTATTTTTCATAGTGTTTGTCTATAATAGAAAATTTCATTATTTGTTAGTACATTCCATAAAAACACATAAATAAATTTCATTTGAAAACATTGATATAAAGTAATAAGAAATATCATATTGAACCTAGATAGGGTTCCTCCCAAACTGACACCCAACCCAAATCTTGGAATGGGTCATTCGGTTTTCTTGATACCCACTGTCTAGAAAATAGTTCCTTGGAATAAAAAATATAATAGGGAAATAATTATCTGTTTTTTTTTTCAAAAAAATTCAAAATGATTGAAAAATAACATATCTACAATTTAAAAACCCAAATGGATGCAAAACTTTTCATAAGGATTGTTTTTTAAAATTATCCATAACCAAAACAATACTAAAATAGCCTGGGAAAACTGAAACATCCCAAAACACTCCATGTAACAAGGTGGAAATTACCCATAATTCACTAACACAAAATCCGAAAATAAGTGGAATTCTAGTAAACAGATACACCATAACCGAAAAACGTCTTTCTTCTTCCCTTTTCCTACATAACAAATTATACACACACACTAAATATTATGTAGGGTGTTGGACACAGTACCTTCAGATTCCACTAAAAAGAAAATACATTATGAAATAAAATTTATAGAAAAACTAACTTGAACATTTTTACACAACATTTAAAAAAAATTACAAGTTATTCATTTGAGGAAGAAATTTCTATGAAATTTTTTTTTCAAGCAAACACTTTTAATGATTTTTATAAAAAAAATTAACACTATTTGAGAACAACATGTACAAAATGACGATGTTATACCGATGGATAACACAACAATACAATAGAATCATGTCACCAATGGGAACTATAGGAATCCAATATAATAATATTTAACATGTGTGACTCCATCAACGACATACCTATGTGTTAAAAATCCCCCAATAATAAATTTTGTTCTCATGCATGGACCGTTAGAGGGAAATATATCACATTTCTTCATCGTATTTATATCATAATGAAAAAAATAGTGTTCACATGCACGACCCAGTATAAAATAATAAACCCAATTTTTTTTTTGTCACTAACCATTTCACATGATCAGTTATTATTGTATTCATCAATCTATCTAGAATAATTCATGCTTCATTCACTTCATAATTAACTAGTGTTCATCTTATCCTAGTCCCTTATATATACCCATGATTCCCTATGTTCTAAAATTCTATTTCACATATAAAATAAATCATCTCTTATATATACACATGACATGAATCCTAAAAACATAATAAAATCACCACACTCCCAATCTATTATTATATAATGATCAAAGCTCACATAGAAGCCACAAAATTCTATAAAAACCAATTTTCATTTTCCCAAACACACTAAAATCATTTTAAAAACATTTTACATCACATTAACATTTCATAAAACCCATTTTGAAAAATTAATAATAATTACACACAAGAATCCAACCATTTTTTTGGTGGAGAACCTTTCATAACCATACAAACGTCATACCATTTAAAATATGCTTCGCATTACATTTACAAATCATAAACAACATTTGAGGTTGACAAAAATGAATCCAAGAATAATTTGAGGCCATTTATTAGGAAAATTATACATTCAACACATTCTCACCTCAATCTTCTACAGAAAAATATTTCACACATTTCATAAATAAAATTAAACACATTTATGAATAACTACAATGATGAACACGTGAAATATGAATACATTCATTTAGAAAATAAAACTTATTCACTTATTCATCTCAAACTATTTTCAATTTTTTGAATAGTGCAAACATTATATACAACACATTCACAACACCATGAAATGATGATGAAGTAATCTCATAATTTAAATACATGGAATCACATACGTCATGCTAGGAATAATTAGGAATCTAGTTTGAATCCACATCAAATCCTCAATAAGACCCTATTATGAAATGATGGAACAAGAACCATCATGATTTATTCCTATATCACAGGGTCAAACCATTATTATGTTGAATGACTCATTTGAAAAGTTGAACTCTCTAAATAGGCAACAAAACCCTATGTTTAAAAGAAATATTTATAGAAATGAAACATACCAGATTATTCCTCGATGTTCCCACACCAAAACCAAAAAATTGTTAAATTTCAAGAAGTCCAAGGAGGATAATAGGGAGCTCATAGGTTTCCAAAACCCAAATGGGGTGGATTAGGGGTAGTTTTATGATTTTATGTAAATAGAGAAATAAATTAATTTATCACTTTTTAATCACCATGAATGTTCGCACTACAATCCCACATGATTTGATATACTTTCCGGAAAATGAGAATTCTCCATTGTCCATGTCGTACAAGCCTTACAATTACCCCTCGTGTTTTTTCAAATTGTCGGACAACCATGTGTTCACCTATATTGAAGTTAACATTGGATACATGGTATCCTGGGTGATGGTGCATGATTTCCCCAAACATTTTGAAAACCTTATGCCACATGCTGTCAACCTGGAAATCTCTATTTTTCTCCAAAAACTCACATAAACAATTGATATTAGAACTTTACCAAAAATAATAAATAGAATAACAGAAAAAATCAAGGATCTTATAATTCTCCCCAACATGAAAACATTTGGCCCCAAAAAAGTCACTCCAATGCTTGACCAGAAAACAATATATGTATAATACAATCTAACAAAAGACTTCCACACAAACATTTAATTCTTTTCATTCTTAGGCCGCCAATAAATTCATACCATTCATACAGGCATCCCATGAGGAACATTATCGTATGAATCTATAATCAGCAATTGAAACTCAAACATAGATAAATAATGATCTAACTCCCACTCCTCCCAGTTCGACATATTAAATAGATCTAGATTGAAATTTTTGAAATGAGATATATAAAACACATTCTTAATTAATGTTAAATGGGAATGAAACACAATATAATATTACACATTACCAATCCAATAAGTAATCTCAAATGGTATGATACATTTATTCTTATTTTCCCCTTACAGAACAAAATTATGGGGACCCACATGTTGGGAGACATTTAGAAATACCCCATCACCCACAAAAATATCTAATGATCAGAAATTGTGATCTGAACAACACATGTAAATACTTTGTGCCATATAATTTCTTTCTGATTAATCTAAATTTTTCAAAAGATTCTTGCATAAGTAATGTTCCCCATAATAATGTCTAACCCACCTTATCCCAACACAAACTGTTTGGACATAGCCGACAACAAAGAACCTCAAAATGATCCATTCAAATCAACGATTGGTAACTATTATAATATGAAAACTCAAATATCCCAAATGGATATCCAACAAGACTCTAAAATCCAAAACAAATGGATAGATCATTTAATCAATGATTTCATTGACCACTCCATTTGTCCAACCATTTATGAATGGTATGTAGTAATCATGTTGACCTAAAACCACACTACAATATGAAGGCCTTCCAAAAACATCAAGGGAAAACAATTGTACTCATCCAAAATAATTGATGCTTCCACACAATAAAGCTTCACTATTAAGAGATCTTAAACCTTATCTAACTCATCCTTCTTTGATGAGTCCCTAATCAGAATGAAAGGCAATTATTTGTTACGTCCTTCTTTCACCTCCGGAATAGAATTTTGTCCCCATGTTTTATGATTCAATCCAAAAATTAAATCCATGATGATATTGTCACACTTATTTAATGGCATATGTAGTCGATGATGCAAATCAAAGGGGAATTGAATCAATTTTCTGACATGTATAACACCAGGATATAGTTTCAACTACATAATACCTCATACCATGCCATGAAAACTATAGATTCACATCATAAAACATATTGGGGTTACCATGGTGAATTATCCATTTGGACTAATGGTATTCCTTCATAAACACCTTTTAAATTGATAAATGAATCCTGAATAGACCCTCGAAGCATAAAACTTCCAAAAGAGATAATGACCATTCACTAGGTACCTACCCCCCATTTTTAAAGTTGATATAAATCTAGATATATATATCATATGGATTCTCCTATTTAATCAAATAATGTTGATTAGGTGTTAGCTGCACAATATCAAAGAACACATCATCATTATGCTATTTGGTATCATGATGCTTTTGGGAAAAAATAACCCTCAAATTCCACCCAGCACTGAACTCTTTCAATGTGTTTACTATAAAATTCCTAATAATTTCATTAAAAAACACATTAACTATTTCTGGGATATAGAATCTATCAAAATCGAATCACTAAGGCTTCTCAACCAAACAGTGTTACCTAAAATTAATGTACTTATAGTAGAAACTGTTTTATAGGCACTTGTTATTATAATAAACTAACATTATTTCCCTAAAAAGATAGCTTCACCATGTCATGAGGGAATGAATCAATGCCCCAAACTCTTGATCATGGATTTGGAAATATAGTTCATGTGGTTAGGGTCAGCACAAACCATAATCCACCACGATCACTTTACACATTACCACACACCCAATTCCCAAACATTAAGTATAATTATATACCACATGCCCCTTTCCAGACTATGGATTGATCAAAATGGGATATCCTTTCAACGACTACAAAATCTCCTAAATGAACTCTTGAAAAAACGGTCTAAATCCAAACATTACCCATTTTGGGTGAGAGCCATCATAGATGAAGAACGTTGTTACAAAACCCAGTTAAACTGCTAGTAATACAACATCAACACTAATAAGAGAATAATTTCAAGAACTATATTTATTCCCATTACATCACTCCACTGATCCTTTGTGGGTCCACAAAAACCCATAATTTATAGGTCACAATAGATATCAAATGTACATTTTTGGTCGATAAGGAGTACTTATAAATGTTTTCATAAAGATAATATCCCTAAAGGGTTCCTAGAACAATCCTAAAATGTCGTTAATTCTCCTTGTCTTTCCTTGCGTAGACCAAGATGCCATCCACAATTACAATGAATATTGTGTCGAGATACTGGTTGAATATTATGTTCATGACTTCCATAATTATGGTTGGATAATATTTCAATCGAAAAGGAATTAACCAGATCCCAATATGGTCGTAACTGCCTTACAAGGTAGTTTTTTGGGACATTTTCCCCATTATCTCTAACGTGATGATACCATGAACAAAAATTAGTTATGGAGAACCATATTTCCCATTGATATGATCGAAATGGATTCCATGGATACTTGTTCTGATCATTTCCATATTCAACATCAAATAATCAATACAAAATATGATTAATCCATCGTCCTTTTCTTCACATATAAATTGGGTGGGCCATAGTTAGAATCTCATGAGAACAAATACTTTAGATTAAAAATATTCAAGGTAAAACATTAATTAGATCAACTATACTGGTGCCATATGTTATTAGTAAAGTTATTTTAGCAAATCTCTAGACAAAAAATCAAAACATAATTCTACATCCTTCTAGAAATGAAATCCCAAAGAATATATCGATAAGATCTTCCGAAACAAATCCACAACCTGTTGTAATCCATCTTCTGGACATATATGTCCATCCAGCAGAATGATTGATAGGGTATGATAAACAATATTTCCAAATTATAAAAGTGTAATTCCATCAAAAACTAGTTGAGGATCTCAATAAAAAAACAAGTGCAATTCAATCATGTGCTCCAAAACTCACTCAATTCCTAAAAAAGTTGATTTATGTGTTGAAATTTAAAATCTAATCCATAATTAGGTTCACATCAAAGAGATAGATATGTTAAACCTCATAGTCACATTCTGAGATGGCCCCTAAAATAGTGATTGAAAAAGATGGATTCTGGAAACCCTTCTATCAATTCTTACCAAGTGGAATTACCAACTCCATCAGATTTGATATTTTTAACATATATAAAAATTAACATTCAAGAAATATAGGATGAAATAAATGAAATATTTATAGTAGTATGAAACTATTAAAATACATATAGATGGGGAAATATGATCAGAACATTGAATGGTTGTAGCGTAGCATATAATTCCACAAGCACATTATCCACCAAAATATGTTTCCACAGCTCAACCTGAGCCTGAAAGTAACCACTAATATGCTGCTAATACATGAACTAAATCATCTTATAATATGATCTATAACTATGTACATGACCTTTAAACAATCATCTCACTAACCTGGATTGTCCAGACTCAGCTGACATCAACCTTAATGCAATAGATCATGCAACACTCTAATATGTGTTCCATAAGGAGAAACCATTGCAAGTGTCCCATAGTTCTACATAGATGGATAGGACTGGAAAAATAATAAACATAATAATAATATGTGTCATGCCTTCCAACATTGGTTGAACATTAACAAACCATTACCTAATGTGAAAGTAGTTGAGGGAAAATATGTATAGCCTAAACTACCACCTCACTTCTTCCCATGATTTTACTAATTATTCTTCTTCTTGGATGACCTACCAATTCCCCTACTATCACTACTGCATAGTATCCAAACATTCCCTTACGATCAATTTCCCCCATCACAACATGATCAACCACCTCTGAATACATATTTAACTACGAGAAGATAGAATGCGATTGAATTTTTGCTCATAAACCCATATAAATCATTTGATCCTTAGTTAATAGTTGGAAACATTAATATGTTAAAACCAAACTAACTCCTCAACTGATTGGAATATTCCATAATTGTCTCATCCCCATGATGATGATCCAAAAACTATTTAGATATTTTCATGTAAAATTATAAGGATGATAATAATCATTGATGATGACCATAAAATGATTCAAACCCATCTACTCAATAATTCTATCTTGCACCCCTAACTCCCACCACATCCGACTACAAATGTCTAACATGAATGAATCAATCTTCACCTTGACTACCTCGGCATTGGAAGGAGTCTCAAACAACCTTTGGATATTCTTAATAAATTCATAAGCATCATGTGGACCAATGATATAATATAAATAAGGTGGATTAGTAATGAATTTTTTTTGATCTTTATCCTTTAAATTAGAGGGTTCAGTTTCTCTAAAATGAGAAAGACCACATCCCACTACTTGACACAAAATGTGGAAAAACAAAACCACATCTTCAACTAGTCACATAGAAATTGGTGAGGACGAATCTCAAGGACTTCGTTTGGATATTACATAAGAATTATATGAGGATTATTATTAACACAATAGGAAAAAATCACGATGAAACATCTTCAAAACAACCATCAACAATCTTTTTAAAAATTATCATCAACATAAATAAAACTCAAATTGTTTCATAAATAAAAACAAAACCATATAATACAATATAACCAGACAATCCGAACAACTCCACCTCCACCCAGTTTCCGTATATAGTCTATATCATGTATGTCTCACCTGGAAGAGATGTAAAACATTATTTTCAAACATTCTATTTAGACTCATTCTATGTCATTATGTGTGTTGGTGAGGCACCCCACTCACAACCAGAAACTTAATCCCCGAAAATACTAGCTCTGATCTATCGAGACTCTTCCAATATAACATGACCAAAATAGTTTGTAACCTTCCATGATATAAAATTTTCACAATCCATGAATGGGGTCATAAAAAATAAAGCCTGACCCAACACATGACATAACACGAAGGGAGTTTCAGATCCCCAAGAGTAGGAAAATAGTTCATAAGTATCATCAATATAATTTAGGAATTATTTCAACCAATTTTCATCCATAAAAAATCAGTAATAATTAAAAATCTAATAAAATATAATTCATAACCCAACATGATACATAAATATTCAAATCCTATTTTTTACAGCTTTAGTCAATACCCAAATATACAATAATGTAAAAAGAACAAATAAAACAGCCCAAAAACATCCCTGTAAGACAAGGTTCCTCACCCTCAATCAACAACAACCGACACCTACATAAAGTGGAACACTAGCTACCAGATCCACGATCACACCCACGTATCATAATTTATATAACCCGTTCATATATAACAATGTATATACAAAACCCAAATGTATATATATGGTGTAAGACAAATTCCATTACGACGCCACTCAGAACAAATGATTCCATGAATAATAATTACAAGATAAATCAACATGATAATCTCTTATAAAAACATGAAATATTTCCTATACAACCCATTCATGAAAACATAAGTTGGGATCATTTATATTCATGTAATGACTTTTATGGAAATCCTTTTTGTCGAAAGAAACTAAATTTTAAAATAACACATACACAATTTCTACCACATACTAATGGCTATCATCAAATAAAATTATCATCATGTTATAAGAAAGCACCATAAGAATCCTCTATAATTTATAATGCACAAGTGGGACTCTATAAACCTCGTACCTCAGTGATCATAGTCCTCCAAAAAATCATTGTTCACAAGCATGATCCACTATAGAGGAATCAATCAAAAGATCGGGTGGTCTTCATATCATAAGCCAAAATCATCATTGTTCTCATTAATAATCCCATCAAGAGGATCCAATCAAAATATTTAGTGGTTCCTGACCATATCACTTGTTTAGTTAGTGTTTTTATTTTAATTTTTTTTTAAAATATTATCATAAACAACTTATGAATCAACTAGAATACTATTAATAGTCCTCTCACCCTGATAAATGAGGTTAACTTTTAATCAAAATTAATATCACTTATCACGTAAATCATCACATATATATACCAATCTCATACATCATGAACACAAAATGAAATTTCCACTTTCACAATCCATAATTATCCAATGAACAACAAGAACTTGGAAACCACATGTTTCTAAAAATAAAACCATTTCCATTTTCCCTGGGTCACTAAAATAATTTGGAACCATATTTCACATCACATTCATTATTAATAAAACCCATTTTAGAAGAAAGTATATATAATCACCCAATAATCCATGAATTTTCAAAGGTGAATCCAACATAAAATCCATACACCAACCAAAAACATTTCTATCATGATTTATGTTACTCTCGTAATTTAAAAACCACATTTTAGTGGAACCACAACGAATTCAACAAGAAACAAAGTCCATTTACTTTTTAAAACCATCATTCAGAAAATTATCACCTATATTTCCTATTGAAAACATATTTTTATCCTTTCAAACATGGAATAAAAATAATTTAATATGAAACACAATGAAGCAGACATGAAACATGATCACTTTCCTTAAGAAAATCAACTTCTTTAACATGTGAATATCTAAACCTATTAAATCATAATTAGAACAATAAAATTAGTCAATATAATATATCCATAAAACATAGAAAGAAATAGGAAATCATCTAGTATTGTAAAAACATTTTACTACATAGCTTACACATGAAAATTTATAAAACCTCATGTAAAACCACAATCTAAAATCATCATGTGCTTATAAAATAATTATTGAAAAACAACCATCATGATTTCATCAAACAACTCTAGATCATACCCACATTAATTCAAATATATTTCATGAAAATAATTCATATATATGGAGGAATGGGAAACCATTGAATAAGGGATAACCAAATAGAGAAGATATATTCATGATGATTACCTGAATTTCCCATATAAAATTGAACAAAATATTATAGTTACATAGGTCCAAGGTATTGAAAATGGATATCCTAAGGGAAAAATAATATATTTGGATAGATAAGGGGTTGTTTGGGGGTTAAATATAAATAGGTGAAGAAGTAAATTTTCCAAATTTTAAAAACATGAGAGGTCAATTTTTTATCCCACATTGCTTGAAAAATCATATTGAAACAACGTGTTCCTCACAGTCTATGAGGGGCATGTTGGACGCTTACCGCCAACAGTTTTCCAAACTGGGATTCAATCGTGAAATCATATCAATCCATGATGAAATTTCAAGAACGTTTTCTTGGGTAATGTTGTAAAATTTAATCACAGTATGATCCAACCATACATCACGTGTTTAACATCCCAAAATATCCAATCATCTCCTAAAAAACATAGGGATCTGAATGGATATATACAAGTCCAAAAATAAAAAATGTAATTTCTAAAAAAATCAGGAATGTGAAACAATAGTAAATACAATCTATATAGTTTTTATATCTGTTTAATATTGTTTATAATATCATTCATAACACATAGATATGAAAGAGAAATTGTTGGAAGGAAATCAGAAAAAGAGGATTTTTAAAAAAATTCCCAATATCAAATGGGAATAACTTGAATTGAAAGACTCATGGAATAATATAATTAATTAAAACACTAAATGTAATTAATATAAAAAAAATCATGTTATAAAATATCCGGTGTTCTATATCTACACATCCTAAATTTATGTTATTGCATAACATCAAAACGTTCTGTTAAAAATTAAAATAGAGACTAAGTCTCTTACCTAGAGTTTTCTTTATCACTTCTATCATTATTTTCATTAATAATAAACTTATTTTTATTTTCAAATATCATGAGAAACATTTTTTTGATTCATTCATTTCAATTGTTACTATTTTGAATACATTTACCTAATAAACTACATTTACAACTTATTTTTTACAATATTTGAATTTTGTAGAAAAATGAATTTTTATGGGTAATTATGGACCAATAGGTCATTATTTAAACATTTAAATAATAAATATAATAAATTATTTATCATATTTATATATAATGAATTATTTTTTTCCATCCAAAAAATTTGTTTTTTAAGAAATGAAGTATGTATTGATCACTGAGACAGTAGACCCTATGTATGCATGATTATCATTTCCATTTGATAAAAACTATTATTGAAATGATGTAAACAAAATTTATATTTTGATAATGATAATAATATAATATATAAAATATTATTAATATCATGAATATCCTTCACCTAGTTTAGAGAAGGGACATTAAACATCAAGACTGTTCCTTCTTCAAGTTGAAGGAGAGATAATGACCCACAAGTCCAGAATATGATAGGCCCCGGAGTGGTGACTATCACTAAGGGTATAAAATCACACATAATATAGATGTAATTATCCTTTAGGTAATACAAGATTATAAGATATAATGTTATGTCCCAAATTACACAAAAATATGAAAAATCAAGTAAATCTGAACAGTCCATTCACATATGCATGTTTAAAAATAAATAGATACAATATAAAGGGAACTCAAAAAGAATGTACCAAAAGAAACGAAAATAAGCAACAAATAATACCAACCCCCATGATAATATGTTCTTTCATGGTCCTCAAGGTCCTCCTAGAAACCTAAAATATATTTTATATATCTAGTTTGAGTACACATTTATACTAAGTATTGAAAGCTATAATCCCTCATGAAAAGGTGGGGAGGCATTCTGATGCCCTGTGTGAAATAGAGATAACATTATAACCAACCTAGGAAACTATGCACCCAGCCTCACCAAGGGACACTCCACAAATAACACAAGTCGGGTATATTAATATTAATAATACATCAATATTTGTGCACCCCTCACTTCGTTCCCATTGGTTATTGAGGACATCCTATGCACCACACCACTCTCATAAGCTCTATTTCAATCCCACTGCCGACACAACAACAACCATATGGGCTATCACAACAATGAATCCTCCCAAAGACACCTGGGATATAACAGCCACACACATCACCACCCGTAAAAACCTGGTACACCACAACAACTTCCATGCCCGGAGACACCTATGCCTCAATAACCACCATCAATCTCGATGAAACATGGTCCTCATCCTGAAGACTCATGCGAAACAAACCTACATTCACACTCCTAGGGAAACCACCAAAACACACCCTGCAAAAGATTCATGGGGCATAATGAACCTTAGTAAGTCACAACCTTATCAATGTGTGTTGGGATACATTGTAGATGGAGAATAAACTAGCGAATAACCAGCCACTCATAAAAATGATGATGAAAAACACCCTCCCCCATGAAATGGGGGTGTTCTGTACAAAGTTCTTAACCTTGGTGGGGAATGTATACGAAAAATGTACTAAATTTTATAAATATATGTAATTATCCACTCATCAAAACCTAAGGGTCATGAAACCAAAAACAATTCCATACACAACAACACATACTGCTACTCCTACACGCACATGTACCCAAAAAACACAACATGTCGACTAACCAATTCTGGAAAACAATCCCCAATGATAACGATTTATTTATCATGATCAAGTGATTAAATTTATATATTACATCAATATTAGGAAATTAGTAGGAATAAGCACAAGACAAGTCAAAAACTGAAGGAAACCACCAAACATTCATTTAAGTATTCACACATTGTTCTCATGTAATGTCACCAAAAAAATTGGGATATGTAAGATCCCTCAAAGTACAAGAAGAAAACCAAACCAAAACATACAATCCCACACCACCTAAGATTCATCTAACAACAACATCTCAACTTGAACATTCCATTTCATTTTTTGAGCCACCACAATAACATTTAGTAGAACAACTTTGCTTAATAGAAGAACATATCAAGGGGGTTTTCAGATGTAGACACTCCATTTATCAAATTCATTATTTTTGATTGGTTTACCTGGGTGATCACATATGAATATTATTAATTCGGTATCCATTTAATTAACCATTTTAACGTGATTAACCAGTTTCCATGTTACAACCAATCAATCACAAGATTATCGATAAAAATAGATATTTTTTAGTGTGTATGGAAGGACCACAAACTTCCATGATTTTTAGTGTCCATAAAACCAAACAATTTATATCATAAGAAAAATTATAAAAGAATACATCAACATCATCATCACCTACACCCCCTTATTCTTTAAACTGTTTATTTATTATATTTTTTATTATTTGGTTTCATTAAAGTCCATAGGATTAATTTCATACACAACCTTAATGATGAACAATAATGATAGACAAAGGATGAACCCTACATGTATGATCAAGGATCGATTTTTTATCCTCACATCATGTACTGGGGATGTGTGACTTGAATGAAACGAAACATGAGGGCATCATGGACGAGTGATAAGAGATAAATCATGTGAACACAATTAATCTCTTGAGTATGTATCTAGAAAGTAAATTGGAAACAGAAAAATAATTATGAATATAGTATCTCATCTTAAGAAGATGACATATCCTATAATCAGGGAGATGATTTTGATAAACTTGAATTTGTTTTGTGTCTTGACCACATTTTTGTGTTGTTCCACACATTGGGATTAATTGTATTTCAATATATATCCATGTAAATGTTTTAGATAATGCCTCTAAGTAAATATATTTCTTCTAACTGAGAAAATCCATGTGACATGTCTAATGTTGAAAATAATAGGGAAGGGTGTGGTATAAAAGAAAAAGGAAACATGTTTTGGTAACATAATGATATCTTTACTCTTGCGGTTTCAAAACATATTGTAAGGGATTTAAATGGTTTTGAAAATGATATTAAAATAGTTTTCCATCCAAAGATATATTACTAAGGGTAGAACTAGGGAAACATAGTATGCTGGGAATAAATTGGTAATGAGTGGCACACCATTTGGTTGTTCAACGTATACAGTGCCACCATTTCGGTGGAACTATTTTTTGGGACTGTGTTTTTTGGAAACTCCATAACGAGTTAGTGAATGTCTCCAAGTTTCCCTATTAACCAGAAATTATGTAAATTAATGGTCCAGGAGGGCCTGATCCATAACATCATATTCTTCTAAAACTATTCCCGCCCTCAAGAATTCATGTGTATACTCAATGAAATGAGAGTGGTCCGAACAACCACTATGTATGATACCCCTCATGAACAACCCACACTGATTTTCTCCAAGGCTAGAAACAATCTTTGAAATCAAGGAACACATATACCTCATCTATCTATTAATCAAATACCAAATCTCTACTATCCTTCTCCCCCAATTAACCACCCAATCGTAAAAAGGACATAACACCCAGACATATGGGTTATGGAGTCATTTCCTCTAAGTCAGGATGTTATACACTTTATGTGGAATTTAATTTACCACAATGGTTTAATCACATCAACATTAACGAGTCTTGAGTAGGGATTATATACTCTCCTCCCAACATTGAGTACATTTCATGAATTCAGAGAAAAAGGAAAACAAACCATCTTATAGAAGGAATGTTCAAAAATTACCTCACCAAAAAGAACAAGGAAACACAATATCAAATCTAAAAATAGATCTAGGTACTAAGAACACATTTGTACCACCTATTCCCATGTACACTCATTGAGGCCACCATTCATCAATAACAAACAATCTAACCGAATAGTTCATCCATGAAGCACCTTCTACTAGTTATCCTAGATCATCATTTTTATCTCCTCGAGTGTTACATCGTCTTTGATATCCAGTAATCCCTTGTTGAGGAAGTGTGAATCATCGTTTAGATAAAGATGTAACTGAGACACATGGAAGACATTGTGGCCCCATAGTAGCAATGGTGGTAGTTCCATATAATTATCCACATCGCCAACTCACTGCAACACCATAAAGAGTCTGACATACTAGAGATAATGCTTACCATTCATATAAGACCTTTGATACCCATTAAAATGGGTTACCTTTAAGAACATGTGGTCCACCACCATGAACTCTAAGGGTCTCCTCATATAATTGACATACATCTTCTATCAGTACAGAGTCTTAATCATCCATTCATGCACATGCTGAACCTTCTCTGTTGTGCTCATCACTACCTCTGTGCCATGAACACCTGCCTCCCAAACCTTGGTCCATTACACGGGTGAATGACACATCATTCTACAGATTTGATTTGAATGGATCCATGCCAATGGAAGAGCGTTATCTATTTTTGTAGGAAAACACTACCAAAAGAATGTGGCATACCCACAATGCTCCAATGTCAACAGAAAATGCTTGTTCAATATCATGAAATTTCTAGATCATCCCATATATCTGCTAATCTATTTGGGGGATGATAGATGTGATAAGGCATGGTTGGGTTCCAGAAGCGTGTGACAATCCATTCAATACTCGTGAGGTAATCTCTGCACCCCAATCCAGGATTGGGGACTTTTTAACTCCATGAAACTTCACCACCACATCCATGTATCTCTATTATATATAATCCACAACATCGACCCTTAGAATGACAAGAAGTTATCTAATTTCATTAGCTATTCTTCCACAACCTAGAGAGCATTTTAGCATCCTTGATCCCTAGGTAGTCTTGTGACAAAATCCATCAACATTTCATCCCACTTCCACTTGGGGACATCTAAAGGCAGCATCAAACCTCCTCAGATGCAGTGTTAAGACCTTGCTTTTGACACATGAGTAACTATGCCACAAACTCTGCCAATTCAAGCTTTATACCAGGCCACCAATATTGTACCCTCAGTCTACAATACATCTTGGAATCCTTTGACTGTACCACTATGGGGATTCATGGAACTAGAAGAGAAATATCTCATCCATTGTCGCTGGTTAAATCACTAATACACAACACAAAATCCAATTCTAACCATCTTCATACCACCCTACATGATCATCACCCTTTCTAAGATGGTTTCCCTTCACATCAACCTATAATTCCCCCCAATGAAACTCCTCCCCTTGTCATGCCAAGGAACATTGCACTTTCATCTAAAAATTATATCTACCATACTCCACTCTAATGCCCAAATGTTATTTATCCAAATCCTTCATTTCCCTCCATGAATCAACATATTCCCTAACAGCTTCCCCTTCTGACTTCTTATTCAATGCATCAGCACCATACTTCCCCTAACCTTTTTTGTAAGAAATCTCATAGTCGTAGTCTTGATGAAACTTCACCATCCGTCATTCTCGAATGTTCATGTCCCACTGGGTAATGATATGTCTCAACATCTTGTGATAAATTAAGACCAAAATGTGATCCTAGATGAGGTAATGCTGCCAAAACTTCAACAAGAAAGATATTGATTCATGATAATGGTTATGAGTGGTAGAGCTAAACTCGTGAGGTTGTATCTTCCTATACCCATACGAGATCACTCCCAGATACTGAATCATCACACATCCTAAGCCTAGCCTGGAAGCATAACTGAATATTTTTAAAGTTAACCCTTCATTTGGAAATCTCAATATAAAGGCACTGACCAAAATCCCCATTAGATATCTAAAAATCATCTGGAAATGCTCACTCTAAATGAAATTATATTCTTTCTTGGTCAAGGCTGTCAAGTGCATTGAAACTCTAGATAAGTTGGGTATTATCCTCCGATTGTAATCACCTGATCCTATACAAAAACAAACCCAGACCACATTCTTGTTTTCTACCCAATAAACAAATGAATTGACCAATGACAGGGCCACTATTATTCCCTTATTGGACACCACATGTGTATGTAAGCGCACTTATATTGTATAGAACATTCACATTGACAACATCTCATAGGGAGGGTGTTGTTATAGGACTTCCAATACTATCCATAGATACTAGGCGTTATCCTCCACTAATCATAAGAATATTGGGATTTTTTCAATGAAAAAAACAATGAACTGGTCCATAAACTCACATAAAATAGAATTATGGTTTCCCATAAACACAGAAGGATAGTTTGTAACAATGAATGGAAAGACTAAGAACTCAAAGTGCCCTTATAATCACCTTATTGAAGTCTTAGAGATGACACCCTCCTTCAGCATAAACTCATTATATCATTACCATAGTTTGATATTAGAGAACCAACATTCTTTATTAAACATTTCAAAAAGGTCATCGTTCTTTAGGTGGGGGTTACAGTTCCTGACTTTTAGCTGATTCAGTCTCCGATAGTCTATGCACAACCTAAGACCATCATCTAACTTCATTGCAAACATGTCTCGAGCACCCCATGGTGTTGTGACCGGCTAGATGAAACTATTATTCATTAGGTATGCAACTTTAATTAAATACTTCTACAACTTAGAAGGTGCCATTGAAAATGGAGGTATCAAAATCAGAAGGTCATCAGGATGCATTCCAATCCAGAACTCAACATCATATCACGGGGGTAGAGTCATCACCTCTTCATGGAAGTCATCCAGAAAATCACGGACGATCCTCGTGACATAAACCATATCTGTTACTAACGACTCCACAGCTAGCTGAAGTAAACAATGATAGACGAGGCCCAACTCATCGACCGCCCTACTATCCACCCCACTCTCCTATGTAAGTTAAACAATGGCTGCCCATATGTTAAAACACAACCCTCCTATGAATGAGTTTAATAACATAGTGAATGGAAAATATCCAGTTGACGACTTGGTTAATATTGTAATGCTACATTTTCAATAGAAATAAATCCCCACTAGAATGATGCAACCCCAACATTAGTCGTTATCATCGACAAAAATCAAAGAGGATACTCTAACCTACAACTAGCATACTCAACACAAGAGGAATGGAGAGTGTCTCTAGGACATGTTAAATCCCATGGGCTTTATTTTGTGGAACAATTTTGTGTAAAGATACTGAATCAAACAAGGCACAATATAGGGTACTAAAAAAGCCGGGCGTATGACACAAAACCTCATTCCCTACGGGAAGTGTTTCCTTCAATGTGTGTAACTACCCGTGCCTAGATAATGTTCCTCTCTTCCTTCAACCCCACCTTCCCCTAACCAAGACCTTGTCATGGTCCCTGTGGAAAGTTCTAATGTTAGTCTCCTTCTAAAACTGCTACTCTCAGAGGAGAGGGCTCTCACTGTCCTTGTTGGTGCAGCTGAATAGGTCTGCATGGAAACAACTGTTGTTGAGGTGGGTGGTGAATCGGCCCACCCACACTATATTGTATACAGTCCGGACACTAATTTAAATGATTCACATTGCTGAAATAGATAAAGCAGATCAGTACAAGGCATATAGGTAAGGGAGAGGACATGGTGATAGAAACTAAAACTAATGAGGCATGCTCCCCATCGACCAAAACCTGGATGGTTCATGATGCTGGAGGCCTACTGTTATGGGCCTTCCCCTTCGACAAGCTCATCTGGATCCCCTCTCATGACACACCTTCCAACATGTTTATACTCTCCACCAACTCATCCTTCTTATGAACTTAAAAATATGTCGATAAAGTTAATCCAAAGAGATATTTTAACTTGATCCCAAAATACATCATTGACATACTCACATACTTGAGGGTGAGTAACTCCGACCTCTTATCTTCCCTTATTTTAGAAGAATGAAATACCACCTGAAACTCCCTCTCGAAGTCAGTCCATTAAATCTCAGGATACATTTTCTCCTAGAGATAAATCCTCTACCACTAATGTGTTGCTCCCTGCATATGTCTTACAGCTAGAGAAACCCAGTATTTTTCTAGATCCTAGATCAAGCTGAAATATATCACCAGATCCTCGAGCCAAATATTTTTCTACTTGTCTGAGACGCTGCACATGTAATTCTTGAGGATATAACGCAGAAAGTACAATAGTTTCCATTCCAATTAATCATCATGTTCCTCTCAATAATCCCACTAAATGATCATCCAAATCATTATAAAAGATCTCAATCTCCAGCAATACTTATGGTCTTCATCTAGGTTCCACGCATATAAGGTAAATAAAAAGATACCAAATCCTATGTACTGTGGAAAAATTATCTTAAATTTATTATTCACATTTTCTTCATTTTGAATTCCACAAAACACCCAAGAAACACAAGAACACAATCCATATTGATTCGTGTACCTTTCCTAGGGTCTCTACCCTACAATCAGTGTATCCTCACATAATCATTCTCTAGGTCAAAATCTCTTTCATCGGATCATTGGGCCCCCTAAAATCCAGTGTCTCGCCCGGTCGTCTCATGCCTATTTCAAGCACTAAGATTACCTAACACTGTTTCCCCAACATCCAATGAAATATCCAATATTTCAAACACCTAAATCAATCCTATCTTTCAAGAATCTACTCTAATACCATTCGGCCGTGACCCACCATCAGCAAGACGACAGAAATGATAGAAAACTATTGGACCTTTCCTTATTAATGATGAATGAGAGATAATGACCCCAAGTCCCACATTTGATAGGCACTTGATTGGAGACTAACACCAATAGTATACAAGCCTACATAAGAAATAAGACAATACGTTTTTTGAAAAATAGAATCAAGATATAAGAGAGTATGTCCCCAAAAACTACAAAATCAGAAAAAGAATGTGATGTACAACAATCCATTCCCCCATGAATGTCTACAAATTATTTGATTAAAAGTACAAGGATCTCTATAGGAACAAACCAAAAGAGATGAAAAGAAGCAACAACAACTCCCATATCACATGATATTATTTTCAGACACAGTTATCATGGCCCTCCTGGAAACTATAATGCATTTTTATATACGTATGGTGAGTACATAGAAATAATCAGTATGGAAAACCAATAGTTATCTTGAACATGTGGGGAAGCATTATAATGCCCTGTGAGAAATAGATATAACCAATTAACTGTGTAAGTAAACATTCCACCTATCCACACTAAGGAACACTCCCCAAATTCCTCAAGCTATGTAGTGTAATAGAATTAACACATCAATATTTGGGTTTCCCACTCTTAATTTCAACTGTTAATTTAGGAGATCCAATGTGTCACACATCTCCCAAATTTTCCACTACAGTCCCAATGGCATCCCAAAAAAAATTAAATGGGCTACCACAACCACTCATCCCATACATAGACACCTAGGCCACCACAACCACACAATTCCCTTCTCGCATACACATTGTCCACAAAAACCACTTCCATGCTCGAAGGAACCAGAGCCTCAACAACCATAGTTATGCCCAATGACACCTAGGAGTAATCTTGAAGAGACATGGGAAACAAACCTGCCCACTCAATCTAGGTCCAACCACTGCAACATACACTTACCAATGTGTCTTGGCACCAAATGAATCTTAGGTCATCATAGCATGCTGATGTGTATTTTGATTCTGATGAGAGGGACTAGAATGGATATGATAACAATCCACTCTTATAAATGTATTAAAAAACACCCTACCCCATGAAATGGGGGTTTTCAGAAAAATGTTCTCAACGTGTTTGGGTCTCGTATAAGAAACATAAGAAATAAATTTTATACATATAAGTAATTAACCACTCATCCCAAACATAGGCTCTTGAAACCAACAACCAGTCCATATACAAACAATATTAATGTAACTCATACATGCACATGTACACAACAACCGAAAACAGTGCACCACACCTTTCTGTAAAACAATACCCCATTGTACCCATTCTTGTTGTCATGTTCATGTGATTCTATTTAAATTTCCCATCACTACTAGGAAACTAAAATGTATATCCACAAGAAAAGACAACCACAAAAGAAAAATACCAAATAATACATTTAATAATTCCCACATGGATCTCCTTTAATATCATAGGAAAAAAGGGATATGTGAGAGCCCATGACATACTGGAACAAGACCAACTCAAACATACAGCTGCAAACTACAATAGATTAAATGGTAAACAAAATATGAACTATAAAATTCCATTTCTTCTTTTGAGTAACCCAAAAATACATTATGTATAAAACCCATGCTTATACTATGAACAAATCAAGGGGGTTTTCAGATTTAGACACCCCATTTATCAAGTTCCTTATTTCCATTTGGTTATCTAGGGTGATCACACATGGAACTTATTCATCATGAAACCATTTAATTAACCATGTTTTCATGATTAAATAGGTTCCATGTTATATTTATTCAATCCCAATACTATCTATAAAAATAGAGTATCATTAGTGAGAAAGGAAGGACCACCATTTACCATGATTTATAGTGGTAATAATCCCATACATTACACAACATGTGGAACAAGAAAACATTATACAGCACAATCATCATCTTTTAGACCCCCTCATTCTTCAAAAAGATTGTTATTATCTTTATTATGGATTGGATTCAATAGTATCACTATGATAAGTATCATACCAATACCATGTGATGAAAAATAATGACAGATGATAGAAGAAATCTAATTTTATGATCATGAATTGAAGTTTTATCCTCGCATCAAGGACTGAGGATGTGCAACTTGCAAGAAACGAAACTCAAGAGGTTCACGACATAGTGGGAAGAGCACTATCCTGGGCACACGATTCATCTATTGAGATAGTCTCGAGGGTGTACATAGGGAATTAAACTGGAATTAAGATGATATTATCTCAACATAAGAAGAGGCCAGATCCAAAAATCAGGGAGGTTATTTTGATGTACTTGTATTCTAGTTGGGGATGGACCTCATGGTTGAGGAGTTCCATTTGTTAGGATAAGTTTTTATTTAATAGATCACCTCAAATATGGTTGGGTTAATGGCTCTCAGTTAATAGACATCTTATGATAGAGTAAAACAATGTAACATGGGCGATGTAGGAATGAACATGGAAGGGTGTGACACCAAGAAAAATGTCCCCACATATAGTTAACTAAAATGTCACTAGACTATAGGGGTTGAAACTATCATTTACAACATTTATATGTCTTTGAAAATGGTATCAAAAAACATTTACATCAAAAGATACATTAACAGGTTAAGAACTATAAAAACTCAAGAAATTAAGAAACAAATTGAAAAAGTGTGGGACACCATTCAATGGGACACTGTAATGGTGCCAATATAATAATGTCACTGATTTTTTGAGAGACCATAAGAGGTTCCACATTGTCAATGTGCGACCATGATTGTTTGACCATCATAGTGTCAATGTTTCAGAGGAACTATTTGGTGGGAATGAGTTTTTATAAATCTTCATAGTGGATCACTATTGGTCCCCATGTATCACCTGTCACAAGATATTTGGAAATGTAATTGTCCAAGAGGGGATGTTCCATTATAGTTATTTAAATACACTTAAATATATCATCCATGTATTCTGGTAATGAAAAGAGTGTCACATCACTTCTTTATGCTGGTGGTCCATATGTTCATGAACGACACCGTAATTTCTCAATGGGTGAAAGGGAAAGATATGAAATGATATAATATCATTTCATAAGGATTAAAATTTTAATAATTTCAAAATTATTCAATTTATATAACATATATTTATTATTTTTACCCTTTTTACCTCCCATGGAATGTGTTAGTGAAAAAACACACACTGCTTTGTGATACGGTAGTCCTCCACAAACATAAATAATGTTATTATATCCCACAGAGAATAGATATGAAACATTTGTTTATATGATATATTGGTTCCATAAGAATAATTATGTAAAATATATCAAATATATACTTTTATCCATCATCATAAAAAACCTTGAAAGGTTTTTATGGGAAAAAATGACATCGAATCACAAGCTAGTAGTTTTCCATAAGATTAATTGAGGATTTTGTAACCCATTTGATTGAATTAGATATTGTTTTTGGTAAAAAAATATAATAAAATATAATAAAATATTAAATACAATTATGTTATTATATCATCATGAATTTTAAAAATTTATTGGAGGTGGAGAAAGAGTTAAATAAAGACTATTATTGAAGAACATTGCCTCTTCATTGAGAATCCATCTAATATTTCCCCCTAACATTTATAGGTGACCCTATGGACATAAATAATGTATAAATAATTAGATGATGGAATTTGGGAAGTTATTTGGGTATTAATGTTCTAAAAAAACATTTAAGGTGTACATAAGTTAAGAGTGTAGTTGGCCTTTTAGTAGTGTGGTGAGTGGCTAACTTGTATGTTTTTGAAAACATTCAACAATACCTTCATTTTTATAATTAAAAAAATTCTGAAAAGGGACATACTAAATACTAGAAGAAAAAAGGTGTAAATTTGTCCATAAATTGGGTTTTTTATATTTTTTTTTGGAACCGTTTTCCTCTTAGTTTAACCTCCAAGTAAATCAGTTTTTACTTTAACCGTATAAATTAATTATTACTATTTTATAAATATATTTTATTTAAAAAATTTAATGGGACCATATTATAAAATATAAATTATTAATTATTGAAAAAATACATCCACTTTTTAATGATCAATTCACATATGTGGAAAATTTAAATTAATAATTAATCCAACAAACAATACTAGAAAAAATGTTTCCAAACAGAAAATGATCAAATAATTACAATGTTTTTATCTCTAATATGAATCATAAAAATATTATAATGACATAAATTATATTAAATTATATATTAAAGTAATATTTTTACATTAAAACGAATTAAAAATGTAATTTTTCATTGTAAATAATTTAAACCAAATTGATTGTTTCCAATAAAAATAAATAGTATTCACTATTCATAAATGATAAAAGAAATAAAAAAAATACTATAAATTCCACAATTTTTAATTTAGATATTTTTATTAAAAATGGAGTTTATATTTTAAAAAAAATTATAGAATTGGAAAATATTAATATTAAATAATGTGAAAAAGTGGGAGTAAATAATTATTTTGAATAACATAATGCTTTTCAAAAATTTTTTCTTTTCCATTAAGTTGTTTATAATTTTATCACAAATAAATATATATACATTTTATTTATGTTAAAAAAATATAATTTTTTTAATTTTATTATTAATGTTCATAATCGTAAATCTAATGGCTTGGTTATAATGTTAATGATTAAATAATAACATTTTAATGGAGTATAATGTTTCGTTTAAACCTCTTGTTTTATGAATTACATGATACCAATGATATTGAATATGTATTTCATAAATTTATGGGATGTTAAGTTTTTTATATGATCAAATTTTAATTTATTTTATACTACATAACATAATTTTGTTATTTTAAAATATCTAGGCGTTACAATAAATACATTGATGGTTTGTAAATTGTGTTATTGTATGATTGAATTAATGAAAATTGGTTGTTTTTAGGACTCCGTGTATATAAAATAAATTATAATTATTATTAGGAATCATTGGTAGTGACATCATGTGAATTAATCATTTATAAGGTATTTTTGGTGAATATGGTTATTTTAGATATGGAATAGGGATATGATTCCTCTTATAATGTTGTCAAGATTATATGACATTATCAAGGTGGTTTTAGTTCTAATCAACTCATTGAGGTTAGTATGAGATGGAAAATGAAGAATTAATATACCAATTCATCAATTATTTTTTTTATTTTTTTAATATTAATACAATTCAAAATATAATTACCATTATCAAATCCTTGTATGGTCTAATATATGTTACCTATGTGCCAAAAATGCATACTAAGAATTCTTGTATAGATTTTGAGGTTCACCAATATATTCATATAAATTAGTTCTACACTTCTTCTTTTTTATGGATTTACATATTGTTCCTAATGGGTTTTCTATATCTTTCACCCAATTGTGTCATTTTTTTCATCATTTATAATTAATACCCCTATTTTAATGATATCAAATTCTCATTCATTCAACGTTACCATTCCAACACCCCTTTATATTTTTATAATTAATTTAATTCATAAATATTTTTCTAATGTTATAAATCATGAGATTTATTGAAGATAAATTTCAAAATTTTTTAAAATTATTATATGAAGTTGGTTTTGGCTACATCAATAAGGGGATTTAGTATTATTTTAATAACTGTCATTCATTTTTTTTCTAAATCATGTATTGTTTGTATTGAATCACCAAATATGGTAGGGTATTTTAATATTTTATAAAAATATTTCTCATATTTTTTTGATGTATCATGATTTATATTTCAATGGATTAATATTGGTAATTGGTAATAAGACTAAAATTGGGAAAACTTTTGTAAATTAATAGGGATTTTATGTTTGATATTATTTTCATCCTATATAGTATTTATAAATAATAATGTATTATATATTTTCATTATTGAATAATATAATTCACTGTTTTTTTTAATACAGAATCTAAATTTTTCTCTATAGTATTATACATATTCGTATTTGATCAATTTTTTTAAAAAAGTAATACTTTGAGAAAAATAAGGAGTCGACATTTTTTATGAATAAGGGAATGCATTTTATTAAAAAAACAATTCATACTAATGATACAATGATATTTATGAAAAATAATTTAAATTTTTTAGATAATTATAACGTATAAAAAATTGCATTGTATTATTATTTGTTTATTTTTTGGTAGATATGTGGATTTTAATTCTTGTTATTATGTTTTAGAATTATATTGATAATATCTAATTTTTTATTATTATGTATTTTATAGTACTCACTATAAATAATTTTTTATTCCATTGTCATATAATAGTGATGTTACATTAATTTTTTGATTTATTTTGGTATGATAATTAGGATCGAAATAATGATGAAATGAAAAGATGAATTCCAATGTAAATGGGGATGATGGACGGAATTTTTATAATAGGTTGAGTAATAATGATGTTTTAAATTATATATAACTTGGAATAAATATTTAATATATTGTAGACAACAATATTGTTTATAAATAATAATATGTATTGTAATTTGAACTATGTTAAAGAATAATTAAATTTACATTATGTGTTTATGTAATTATAATTTTAAATGGATATAAGGGGATGATATATTTTGTACTAATTATTTAAGTGGATATTAAAATTTGGTTTTTATTTTATTTTCAAATATAATTATCAAACCATATTGAATTTTCCTAAGTTATAATATATCATATGTAATTGATTTTTATTTTATATACACTTAAACTAATATCAGGTAACCTTAATGGCACCCATGTAGTTTTATCATCAATATGTCTTCTCCAAATTATAGGTTGTCTATCGTACAATTATAATTTTATTCAAACATCATCTCTCTATATTTATTTATAGTAAATAATATGAGTTCTCAATATAGTTAAGTATATTTTTATTTTACTAGATATATTAAATTATATATATATATATATAACTTAACACAGTTTTTTTTCATGGATGTATGGTGGAAAAAGTACATAAAATATTGAAGGCTCTGAGATAATGTCCATAATGTATATGTTTCCCTATGTCATTAAGGTTGTGGTTGAATGGTATGGTGGTTATAGATGAGGTTATTTTTTATATACTAATATTATAAATTTGTTACGTGGGTATAAAATGGATTGATTCATAGGCCATATGTCTTTTGAAAATTAGTGTCACAATAACAATAAAACAATTTTATAAAAGAATACTTATATAATTTATTCATTTATTTATATTTTAACACAATTGTATGCGGTTTTTTGTTACTCTCGACTTGAAAGGAAGGATGATTGTTAACCAAACTTGGGGATTAGATCCTTCTATTATATGTTCAATAATGATTTATTATAATTTATCAAAAAATTCATTATTTTTTTTGGCTATAATTCATATTTCTATACATTTATTACCAATGGTGGTGTGCAAATGTTTTTATATGCTGTATGAGATAATACCGTTCTATATGATCTCATTGGGAATGTAAGAGTTCATATATGTTTATGGTGTAACTTGCGTAAAAGATTTTATATGACTTTGTTTTTTAGGAATTATTAAGCATTATATTGACATGGATTTTCATTATTTGTTCCACTTTTATCTAGTTGATTATTGGAAGGTGTTATATTATGTTATTGGGATTATAAGGGTATTTTCTCATTTTTATATCTTTTTATACCCTCTATTATAGTTGATAACATTTGGAATAAAAAATTCCCACTTCTAGGGACGCTCATGTATTCCCTTCTATCATAAGGGTGTTCTGGTTATGGATAAATAAGAGATATAGGTATTAGATCTTTTTATGGGAGTCAAAATGGAGTTTTTAGTAAGGAATTACAATGGATAACATGGGATTTATAGGGGGAAATATTATTGGTGATTTTCTGCAACATAGGAATGGTAGACAAGGATGGAAATAAAAATTTTGGTCAAACCATTACTTAGCACATGGATGAAAAATATAATTTCTATTATTGGGGATATATAACTCCATATGGTGATGAAACCTACTTGTGTTATATTAGCAGTTATTATCAGTTGTTATTGAATTTTAATAAGTCATTGTGAATTATAATTTTCCTAATTTTGAAATACTAAGAAGATTACATATTTTTGTATAATATTAATATTATAATTCATTTTATGTATAATCATTTTTGAATAAGTAAATTATTTTTTGGGTGGGATATTTATAAAAGTACTCTTAGATCAACTGAATGATTATTTTCTATAGTATGGTTGAATATTGGAGACAAACATTGTGATATTTCCCTTGTTAAGGACCACCTAAGATTAAATAATCATTTTTTAATGGAATAAATTATGTAATTATTAAAGAATTATATAAATCCATTTTACCTATGAACATATACATTGAAACCTGAAATTTTTACAACATCACTCAACAAAAAAAAATGTTGTTGGAAAATCTATTTTTAATGTATACCATTATATGAAATGAGCTAAAACAATTCCATCCCAACCATTATCTATTCGAATGAGACGATTCCGGTCAAAACAACCTCAAACACAACCACTGTAATATCACAACAGACCAAAAATATTCCATATTACCAAACCATATATCTATATAAAACAAAATCTCAAATTGCTAACTAGTATAACATGTATTTTAGTAGAAACTAATAATTAATCAAATATAAAAAATAAAGAATCATAAAAAATCATCATTAAAATAAAACTATATTAATTAAAGTATAGAATAAAAAACATCATTCATAAATATTAATGAAAATAAAATTACCCTTTTAATACAATCTAAGTAAATTTGCTAAATTTTCTTATGGTTTCTTTGAGAAATAATTAATAACAGTATTAAACATCAAAACAATATAATCAATTAAATTCTCTATAATATAATATAATACTATGATATAATAATATTATTGATTAATAACACATTCAATATTCCCTATTTTTATAACAACATTAATGTACTAAATATTTTTTATAGAAGAATAATATATAATAGAAACATTGATTACATAGTAATATGTTTTTTTCTCTCTAGAAGATTTCAAGGCCTAACGATATGAACAATAGAATAACATCGAGGATAATGTACCATTATAATTTCAAATGAAATTAATAATTTAATTTATAATCTTCATCTATATTATTTATTTTATGTTCTAATTTGTGAATTATATATTTCTAGTACCACATTCACACCTAATAATATTTAATTACTATTTAATAAAATACCTTGATTTATAGATCATAAAACAATACAAATGGATATAGAAACCCATGTTGGACACACCACTGAATTTAATAGGAACAATCAATGAATAATTTCAAAATAATGTCCCATCATAACAGTAACCACACATGTGTCCTGTAACTGCTATAATAATTTAACAAAGTTGAAAAAATATATGCAGCTAATAGATTTTCTCAAATAAATAATATGCAATCCACTGAAGTGATATTTGTAAAATCTTAAACACACATGACAACAATGAACTAAATAGGGTATTTTCTGACTATTCATAGAAGTAATAATGAAAATATTTATCTAAAATATTTACCCATAAATATTTAATAAAAATGATCAATCCAAATTATACCATGGTGTGGAGACAAAAAAATTGTATTTCATGGCATCAGTTAAAGATAGAAAAAAACAACACTCCTTTAGTACAAATGACCCCCCAAACCATAAGCATTATATTAATTGTTTTTAAATTTTATTAATCTACATAATTTAATGTCAAATCATTGAATGTTCCTCATAGGGTTTGATCATTAACCTCTCTTGGAAACAATATTATTGGGAAGAATACCCTATTTATTTCAAACATTACTCTAAAAGAAAAACATGATAAAAAATGCAAATAAGTTCCATATCACCACTACAACTCTAAAAAGAGAGTGATTATCCATTCCATATTTACCACATATATTTCACCATAAATCCTAAATCCCTAACATATGTAAAATACACATCTTAATAATATAGTGAAATTATCACATATTATAGTAGATGAATGATTAAATTATATATAATTTTACATAAAACAAAATTGGAATAAATAAGACCCCACATGATGTGGAAACTCTCATCATGGAAATACTCCACCAATACAATCATAAAGGGAGATATGTGTTTCTAGGTTTTAACCATGAAACTAATAAAAATATTCATTGGTACCACATAATTAAAAATAGAATCCTATAATCCAAAATGAAAATGTTAAATCTATATTTTATTAGCACAACAGAAGAATGTGATGGGTTGGGACTAACATTCCTATTTTCATGATCTATGATCAATATGAGATTAACACAAAAATTAATGTAATTATATATGTAATTAAATAAATGCAAATAGACAAATGATATAATTATGGAACAATAGAAAGGATCATTACATATTATTTATAATGGATGTAATTAATTATAGAATTACCTTTATTGAATTTTTTCATTCTTGATGGATGTGAAAATATATCTTCATTGTATGAAAAAAAATCCCTCTAGTAGTGATCCAAATGTGTTCAACAAATATACGAATTTCCTCATTGGAATCTTTAGGTCTTAGCATTATATATCCTCTATATTGTGTCACACTCATTTTATCACTTTGAAAACTTCTACCTAAGTATTCTCGTAAATATCTCTTTAATTTTAAGTGGGTGGTAGATAAATTTAACTCCCCATTAATGAGGTCATTTTTTGAGAAGGTTTCTCTATTCATATTTATATTATTCCCCAAATCAGTTGTTCACAACGAAACAAATGAATTCAATTATTGTGAAAATAAAATAATTTTATTTATATATCACTGGTGATAAAATAAAACAGTCTCAAATGATACCGTTATTATTTATTGAAGACCTAAGGAACCCCATGTCACATAATAATTATATTATTATTATTTCTAGACAAACACATAAAATGATAATCAAAAAAATTAATTTTTAATCATATAATATTCATTATTATTTTTCTCACCAGACCAATAAACATGGTCTTATATTTCTCCATAATATTTATCAAGACCTAAACAGTGAATATTTATTTAGTAAGTAAACATCACTACATTATTCACCTATAACAATATAAATATTATATTCACCAAGTAGAAAATAAGCATTTATACATGATCAAGAAGAAAATAATTATTAATAAAACTTATTTGGGGATAATATATAGTATACTTGTTATTTATTAAATAATAATATATTATTTAACCGGTATTTTTTATAGACTATCTGTATTACCCTATAAGAATCATCCTTAGTGGTATTTAGTGAGGAATCCCAATGTCCATGGATAGAGTCTTTCAAGAGGAAAAAGTACCCATAAGGAATGTATATTAATCTGAAATCAAATGATATCTCATATGGAAGCCTACTATGTAATAATCCCATTATAACAATATCTCTACTCAAGTAGGTTTTGTGCTAGTTCCATCAACGTATGATATCGGTATCTCATTATTGTAATTTCTATAAATTTAACATTCATATAGAATACAGTAGAAATATATTTATTTAGTCATTATAATTTCTATCTAAGGGAATGAGATATCAAATTCTGTTAAAGAATATTAGGTAAAATACTTCATTACATTATTCAGTAATGAAGTGTTAATTATAACATAACCAATGTATCCTAATTTGTCACAGACATCTATCAATATAGTTTCCATCAATAAATGAATGCACCTGACTCAAAATACTCTTCAATAACAATTATAATGTCTGTTTTTCAATACACAAATTCATAGATAAGTACATCCAATGAAAAAAAAATGTGGACTTATTACTTGTGGGACTCATTCACATAATATCATATTGGATATTTCCAATGGAATCCACCATGAGAAGATAACACAATGTAATATGACTATCCATCCCTGATATCCAGTAACATTAATTATCCTAAAATGATATAATTTGACTAGAAATCAAATTCTACATAATATTTTCAATGATCACCTGGTTTATCAACCTATATTGGAACATGCATGACCTTTTAGTTTGACAATGTGTCTTTAGACATTATCACATATTAGGTCAGGATGAATAAAATCCTCATGTGATTAGAAATTTATTAATATTAAAAAATATGAATATATTTTATTAGAATGTACATAGAGTATTTATATATGGGAAAATCCAAAAGTCTCATAATTTTCCTATTTTCAACATACAACAACATTCGTTCCTCTGAATCTAGCATGATAATCTTTATTCTGCTAAGACAGACCCATAGTTAGGGGTTCACCATGTTCTCTTCCATGGAAACTCATCCAAATTCTGATTTACCCATATAATGAAAATACTTAAAGATGTGATACTTATAGAGTATGTGTGTTGTATGTTGGTGTGAGAATGGACATTTTACAAGATCCACCACTTCAGTATTATCAAAATACAATGTGACAATGACTTTAATTCTAGGTACCACATAAAGCACTTATATAAATTTAAATATCTAAATGGATTCCTTACATACATCAGATTCTGTTATATACTCATACCTCACTATATAATTAGGGAAACATGAGCCATTGACATCTTCTATCTCACAGCTTCTCTATTGAGGCATAAAACTTATCTGAACTATGAATTCATGTCATTCTTATCTATCTGAAAACAATAATTATTTTAACCCATAATGAAAAACTAATCAAATCTTCTAAAAACCCAGAATATATCCTTATTTATTCTCATATACATAAGGATAGAATTATCAAGATACCAATTTTGTTCTCCTAGAACCATATCATATATTCCTACCATTCTAAATGCATTGGAAACAACAAGTCTAGTAAAACAATTCATAAAATATTGACCATTTCATTGATGAGTATTTTATCTTTCTAATTATATGTTTCTCCATTTTTTCTGAAGTACAATTTTTCATAGAAATATGTAAACCACGTGATACTATAAACAATCCCCTATATGATTTTTTTCATACAAAATCTCTTTCATATTTGGTCAACATACATACATTATCATATTCCATGAATCCACTTGTATCTATCATGAATGATCTTAATCAGTTTAATATAGGCAATTTGAAATATGAACTTCTTGGAAATTAATTTTCTTAACTATTCGTTATTAGAATATAAAACCATAATTTCATTTCAAATAAGTAATACCTCATCAATATATACTACTAGGATAAGGAATGCATTTCCACAAGACCTCTTATAAATACACATGTCATAATATTTCTTAATGAAATAAAATTATTTTATTTATTCACCAAATTTAATGATATATGTCCAAATTGATAACTTCAATCCATAAATGGATATATATAACATGAAAATCTATATGGAATAAACTAGAGTCGCAATCCCTTTTAGTTATGTCATATATAAATATTCATGAATGTTCCCATTAAGGAATTTATTTTTTACATCCATCTTCCAAATATCATAGTCATTGTATGAGTCTATATATAGTATAACTTTTATGGATTTAAATATGTAAATAGGTAAAAAGGACTCAATGTAGTAAAATCCTTGACACGCATAAATCACTTTATCCACTAGAAATGTTTCATAGGTATACAGATTACCTTCTATGTCCAACTTCCTCTTGACTACCCTTAATCAACATAAGAGATTTACATAATCTAGAACATTAACCAGATCCCATTAATTGTTTTAATAATTGTGTTTTAGTAAATACATCTTTCACGATGACTTATTGAAAACTTTCCTATACTATATATTATTTATCATCAATATTAAAATCATAGAAGTCAATTTTTCTCCGACTATCATTTTTGAGGATCTAATCCCTCTCAATAAGAGTGGATTTTCTGGAAACAATTGCTTTTTAATAAAGGGTATTTTATAGCTATAATCCATTTGATTACATGGTATTACTAACAAAGAAAGACTATGGGACCTTGGGTGTTAGTATGCTTCATCACAAGGCCTTAAAATTACATCACAAACCCAAATAGTTTTATGTGATAAAATTTTCTTCTTTCCACTCTATAACTCAAATGAATTTCGCTCTTCACCATTTTTTGGATTTTTTATTAATTTCTATTTGGATGTTTTTAATTTATATTCCCAAATGGATAATGGAATAGTTGCATGAATCGCCATCAGCCTTACCTTGAAAAACAATGTATGGTTCCTCCATTCACTATTACCTTTCAACTAATGTGTGTTTGTTGGAGTGAGCTGAGATAAAATCCCAAAGTCATGTAGAAATTAGATGTACTATTGCTTATGATATTCACAACCTCGATCCAATCAAAAATACCTTAACATATTTACATCAGGATTCCCTAATTCAATATTTAATTCCTTGAATTTATCAATGTACAATGACTTATAACTCATCATGTATATATATCTATATGTAATCAAGTCAATTGTGATAGATATAAAACAATTGTATCACCCTATATAATTTATTGAATATGGTCAACACCGATCAGTGTGCACCAATCCTAGAAGAGTTGTGAAACTATAAACATGTGCATGAAATTTTGGTTTGTAAATTATTACATTTAGTCATATTTGTCTTGTTTTAAGTAGTATTATCTCATAGGAGGAAAAATATAAATCCTGAGAGGGATTCAGATGATGCATCTCATTTACATTAGAAAGACGGTTATACCAAAGTTGGGTATTATATGACTTGTGTGAAAATGATTAGTTTTCAATATTCAATACTTGGATTTCATACATTAATACATTAATAGTTTTATTTATATTTTTCTTACAAAAAAAATATATTTCTTCACAAAAGACGCAAATTTTATTTTCATACATGAAAATAAACCCATATGTATCATGGCATGATACATAAATAATTCATTTCATAGTGGTAGGTACATGATAAAAATCATATAAAACCAAAATCATCACAAAATTTAATTTTATGGTAGTATTCACCAATGGAAATTTATACCATCCACACTCTATTAGAAGCTCTCAGATCCACCTATCCATTTAAATTATAAAGAATATATTAGTTTATATTATTTTTCTGTACATTTGATACAAAAAAGCTATATCTGATACCTAATGTATTGATAATTAAATATTATAATCGATAATGAACACACCATTAGTATCCACTTTCTTCTTGTAATGTTCCACACCCTGTGTCCTGACATTCTATATGAAAAAATATACTTCTGAATTTTCATTCCAATCTATTGGATCTTCTTCTTCTTGGAAGGATGGTGTTCAGTATATTTAGATTATTTATGGGTATTAGGACCCATCAGTGTATTCTTATTTTTCTAATTAACCTTATTACTTATGGGTTTATCATGCCCCATCACTTTATTGTCATGGAAAATCCATGTAGAATGTCACAAAAGAATCTTATTATTATTTCTCATGTTATAATTGACAATAAAAATATATAAGGTCTTGGGTAGTAATGAAAATATTAGATATGTATGAAAATAATTTGGGAATATAATCCCTAATATTTCTACACATTCAATGTATCCAATAATCCATACTAGATGAGAGCTGGATTACAAAGACCCTCCAAGAATAGTTGTGAACTATGTATTAGATATCAAAAACCTCTCATGTCTTAGCTTCTCTTTATAGAGATCCCGATGTCGAGACATCATGTTTTATACATTCATGTCCTAATGATTCTTCAATATCTCATTATACATGGAATATACAATGAAATATTGAACATTTTTGGAATTGTTCAACAATTTTTCATGGAGTTTAATCCATTCATCACAAGCCTCATTTCTAGGTTCTTTAAAAAATGGGTCTTCCCTCACATATAATTTCTATTTATGGCGATGAATGACATTTCGGCACCCTTTCCATTTTTTTAAATTTGTGCTTGTTTGAAGGTTTCCCTAATCAAGTATTAATTATAATGATATGTTTGGTTCCATTTTAATGATGTATCTAAAAAATAGTCAAAAAAATAATATATTACATAATATAATATAATATTGGTCAATAAATACATATTATATTTATTATTATCCCACTATTTTATATAATCTCATTTTCCCTAACCATTGGCATCATAATATCATGTTTCATTGATATTCAATTGGAAAGGATCCATATTACCATTCTCATTACCAATCATTTTGTTGGTAAAGAAACATGAATGGTTTTATGAATGCATTATAATTTCCAATTCAATAATCTCAAAACTTCTTAACCATTTGAATGTAAATCCCTACACTAAAATCCATAAATTTGATTTCGTCTCCCTTTTTCATCTAAATTACACAAATTATTATTTTGGCAGTCAACCATTGCTGAAAACTGTGTTATGTCAACCCAAAACATCAATTTAGAATTCCCATATAATTGAAAGTACCAAAAAAAAAATTTTTCTTGCATATTAAAATGTGGTTTTATTTTAACTAATGTTGTAGAAGCCTATACCAACGTAAAATATATTATTTTTGATTTAATCATTTTATTAGTAAATTTCCAATTTTTTTTAACAATAATTTTTAATATTAAATTTATTTATTAAAGTTATTAACTTGGTCTTAGATAATATTTCTTCATTATAATATTTATTTTAGTTTTATCTAGAATGCTCATCAATTTAATTAATTAATGTGATTTTGACTAACATTCATAATGTAATTACCATGAAACATGACAGAAATAATATAAAAAATTGTTCTATTCATGAGAATTTAAATAAAGGTTTTTTTTTTGAATAATAGCTGATAAAATAAACTTTTAAATATGAGAAGAAATACATTTATCATTTTGTGGTTACTATTACAACATTCCGCAAATCCGTCTCTATATCCAACATGGACTAGTTTCCTATCTGGTCCAATCATTAACATCCCTGACTAGCTTGGGAGATCCATCCATTTCGTATAATTTTACTCATACATGGTTGAGGTAAATAAGGGGTTTACATAAAAGAACCCATTTTTATGTGGGACCTATCATAATAATATTAGATAAGGAAAAACATAACAAATTTTTAATTTCATAACAAATTAAATAAAACAAATATAATTCAATGGTATGCTATGTGCTAATTATCATCCCCATTAATGCAATGAATTTAAATTTTAATAAAACTAGAATTCAATTTGTATATATTTTTATTTAATATAAATCATGCTAGAATAAATTAATCCTTATCTATAATTAGTCATTTTTTTTATATTCTCATCCATATATCATTGATATTTTCATATATCATTTATTAATACAAATTGAATAAATTTATATAAAATTAAAATTGTAAATAAATGATTCATGGATGAAATATGATGAATACTCGTATGATTATTAAAAACATATATTATCCCAATATAATATTTAATCTTGTGATATATTTAATACACTACTTATCACATACATTCATGATGTATATAATAAAAATAATTTTTAAATGACATTCCTGAATTTTTGGTCACATGTTCTGCTTCAATGCAAATAGAGTGAAAACATTAATATAAATCATACAAGATATGGATATTTGAACATATTGCAGATATTAATTAATCATTTATTCCCAGGTATTATTTAATCTTGTGATATATTTAATACAAGACATATCACATACATTGATGATGTATAGTATATGAATAATTTTTAAATGACATTCAATAATTTTTGTTCACGTGCTCTGCTTCAATGCTTTTAGAGTGAAAACATTAATATGAATCATACAAGATATGGATATTTGAACATATTGAAGATATGAATTAATCATTTATATATACATTTATTTTGAAACCAATAACATGGCATGTCCAGTATACTTAAAATCCAAATGCAAGAACCTGCCACAAGATTTACACAGTATAAAAAACATTTTCTTCAATTCTGTAATAAAGTATAAGTACACAATGTGTAAAACAATGCCACATGACATGTACATATTTCATCGACTATCTGAGGTAAACATCATGGGAATCGGCTGGTAAATTATTCCTTGAAGAAATGGAATACATTGTATGTATTATCAACTATACAGTTTGTTAACATTTAGTTACATGGTAAGTAGAAAAGTAGGCATTGAATTGTAATACAAAGCCCTTATATTACTCAATGGAACTAAAATCCATGTATATGGGCTACACAACATGTAATCATGTTGACCATAGAACATGATGGCTTGGTTAACACACTATGTTAGAAAAAACTACACCGCATGTAATCAATGCACACAGTTATTTGTGTAATTATCAAATTAAATATTTGTCTGTTGAACATAAGTACACATGGCGTAAATCTAGTTACACAATGTGTACTCCTATGTTTTCTATATTTAACCTAATGAACCTACTAATGAGTTCCTTGATATTATATTATTCATAAAATTAAACTTCTCGATAGCATCTACATGAAACGAAGGATGATGAAGTAGAACTCAATATTTAGATTAAAAAAGGTTAACGTGAATTAAAGAATAATTTTAAATTATTAAAATAAATCAATTATTTTTACATAATTATGAATAATTATTTGACATATCTAATATAACATTATGGTTCCAAGCAAAGTGGAATTATTTGATGGGTCATGACTGACATTTATTTTTTTCATTATCAATAATCAATCTGATATTTATATATCAATTAAAATAATGTTCTATATAATTATATCAATGAAAAAATCAAATAAAATTCTATATCTAGAGAAATTTTCATCAAATAATATATATATTTAGATTAATTAATAAATGAAAATCCTTGTTGGAATTATTTCATTATTGATCAACTTGACAAAAAATCGGCATTGTACGACTATTGTGTTGTATGAATCAAAGTAGATTCCCCATACAAATGAATAACAAATTCTCCATGAATCCTTAAAATTAGTTGTAGGAATCTTTATGTGCTATCATGGAAGACATGTCGCTTGTTTCGTCCACCTTTGAATACCATGAGTACCAGATCTAATGTGGTCTCTAGGATCTCTCTTGAAATGAGTGGGTGGAGGTAGATGATCGCTCTCTGTTCTTTATATTGGTCATGTTGAAGGGATCCCACTAGTTCAATAATGTATTCTCCAAATATAATGTGAATAAAATAAAATTATAAAAGGATAATTGAAAAAAATAAATATTCTGTATGTATATATATAAGGTTTTAATAAAATAATCTCGTAAGATCCCTATATTATTTCATTAATCCCTATGAAACCCCTTATAAAATAATAATAATAATAATAATAATATTTCTCAGAAACCATTTAACCTGGGAATGAATTAAATATTATATAATAAAATAAATTTAAATATTTATTATATCTCATTGGACTGTTAAACTCAGTCCACTATTTCTCTATAATACTTACATGGACTTGAATAATGAATATTTATCTATTAAATATGTATCATTGTATTAATTTCCAATATGTATATATATATTATATTCACTAAATAAAAAAATAATATTCATATGCAATCAAGAAAACAAGAATATTTATTAAACCACAACTGGGAATAATATTTAATCATCTTGTTAAATAATTAATAATAATATATTATTTGCATAATATTTTGGATACACATAGTGGGGAAATATCAATGCTTCTTTCTCACTAGCATTATGTGATGTAGCTTAAAGACCGATTTTAGCATCTACCAACACGCCAAGGAATGAAAAAATAATAATTGGATCCCACAATGACATGATACATCTAATGTATGATTACTTTTTAATACAATATCTTTATCCTGATATCTCAAATCAAGCAGGTTTCATGCTAGTGCCTCCAACCAACATACAAGATATCTCATTATTTGACATCCTGAAAAATGAACCTTCCGGACGAACATTGTGGCCATTGATCTATTTCAGCTATATCATATCCATTAATTCTCCAAATATATGAACAACCATTAAAGAATAGAATGAAAGGTAACCATGCTTTCATTATTCATTAATACAATATTATCCGTGTCACACCCAACGTTTCTTACCTCTCCATGAACATATGTCATCATAATTTTCTCCAATACATCAAAGTATGAAACATGAAATACTAAGTAATAATAAAAAAAAATTATAAGGAAAAATAAACACATTCATAGATATGAACATTCAATAACACACATATATTTCGTTATCATATTGTTGGGTCTGATTCTAATAATATCCTACTGAATATTACTAAGAGTGAACAACAATAGATGGTTCATAAAATTAATATGGGTCTCAAACGCTAATATCCTATATAATTGATATACCTAATATGATATAATCCATCTATAGAACCTAAATTTTAGAAGGATATCTTATAACATCTTGGTTCATAGCATACTAGGGTACTACTATGTCTTTTTAGTGTGATCGCTACTCTTGGGAGACTATAACAACCAATGTTACACATAATAAAAATCATGATGTGATAATAATTTAATTAATATTAAAAAATATTTATAAAATTTAGCATAATTCACACATAATTATGTTCTAAGGAACATAATTCAACAAAAACATTTTTATACATATAACAATTTTCTCTCCAAAAGAATGATTGAAATTAAAGATACTCAATAATAAAAAATAAAACATATGTTAAAAACTAGAGAATTTAAATTGAATTCGGTAAATATTAAAAAATATATACCCTTGAGAGGAAAAACATAACAACCACACATAAAAACCCATCAAATACTAACTTGATAAATCCTAATATTGTGAAAATATAGAATTTTAATGAAGTAAACATTATTACATATTCAATTTGAGATATTCTAAAAATTATTATAGTTATTAGGCTTATAGAAATTAATAGTGATATTTTGATGATGGAGGATATTCAAATGACAATAATTGTTTTTCTGGACACAAGGTTTTGATTTATCACGGTTATGTGTGTAACACACTGAAAATTTAATATTTAAATATCCTTTAATTAACATTATTAGAGACAAATTATGTTATATAAACAAGAAAAAAATATAAGTTATGAAATTCTAATTTCGTTTTGTAAAGACCCTGAATTACCATTTAATTTTTTAAATTATATGGAAATTTTTCATGTCCCTGAAAATTGACGATGAGTAATTGAAAGGCACGAAGTGCCTTGAATGAATTTTGGAAAAAAATTTCCTCTATGTTCAGTAAACTTGCGAGCGAGTTTTTCTAACTTTTGAACTGGTACTCAAAATTTAAATCCATGGGTAACGTTTAACTCACCGTGACAGTATTCGCTTAAGAATACTTTCACCTTGACATCAGTTGGTCGAGGGTGGAAGATAGTTTTTGGGTTTTTCATGTAATATTAAAATAAAAATAAAATTGTATGCCATTTTTATTTTTATTTGGACACCCATGTTGGTTTTTGGAGGTGAGATCCACCAGAACTAAACCTCCATGTGGAAGTTGAGGTGTGGATACCACCAGATCTTAACATCTCATGAGAGGTTATGGTGGTGGGGACCATTCGAACAATAACCTCCCATGAGAGGTTATGGTGGTGGGGACCACCTGTGACTAACACCCCCCCTTAATTGACAAAAACAATCAACCCCACTCATTAATGTGGATGATCCTTTTATCTTACACCAAATTAATTTTTCCAACACACATTCATTTAATTGTGCCAACCCTCATGAGTTAATTATGACACCCACCATAATTAATGATAATTATGAATTTTTCAAACAAAATAAGAGATTTCATAATCTATTATTTTTGAACACATTTCATTACGGTGGATCCTTGGGAGAAAATATATCTAATGAAGAACTAATTATCTGAATGAAGAACACATTCTTACAACGAATAATGCCAATGAAGAACACAGACTCTAACATCTACCTTATTCCTCAAGACATAATTCGACATAGGACGTCTTCAACTATGAAGTACTGATATCGAACTTTTCCCAATGATTCTCCATATTCCCCATGACTCTGTCGATATATCAACAAAAGGTAGGGTGTATTTTCCTTGTCGCTCTGCGCCACCCCAAGCCTAACCAGCCCCAGGCCCCCGCTCGCACTGCCTGCAGGGTGAGCCACCCTAGCCGTGCATCCCGCAAACTGCGCCGCACATCAGCCTCACTGCCTTCGCCTAGCATTCCACCCATTGGCCGACCCACCCCGGTCGCGCCCCCCGGGTTAGACTCCCAAGAGGCTGGTTCGGACTAGGTCGGCCCGACCGGGTTAGACCAGACTCATGCCCACAA
The DNA here is from genome assembly GCA_963277665.1 of Viscum album. Classification (NCBI taxonomy): domain Eukaryota; kingdom Viridiplantae; phylum Streptophyta; class Magnoliopsida; order Santalales; family Viscaceae; genus Viscum; species Viscum album. Next base: position 2,132,178,198 of record OY728147.1, on the reverse strand, counting down.
CACCCTTTTAGTTTCTTTTTTCCATATCTTTGACACCAGACATCTGTTTGACGAACCGTGAGAGGTGATGTAAATATTGCAGTGATATGGTCTTTTTGAGTATACTCCACTAGTGTTTTGGATTGATATGGGAAAATGTTAGCTGTGATCGACCATCAATCCAATAGGGCCCCCGAGACTGAAATACTAATAACTCACAGACCGAGATCCATTGGACGCGTTGTTTGTTTCATTGAGACCCCTAGGACATTGCAGACCTTTGAGATACTTTTTTTGGGACTTCGTGGTAGTTAGAGAATCGACCAGTAGCTCGTGGAGTGGATTCTATTGGAGATGAGAGAAGGTACTACGGAGACCTATTAGCTGGATGAGACCTGACGACTGTTGACCGTTTCGACTTGGGGTGACTCGACTAGCCCAGTGGGGAATGACTTGGTATAGCGGAAGACCAACAGTGGGGAGTTCCTTGGTGTCACGGCATATCCACATTACTTGATAGGAGGATTACCTCAATAGGCTATGAGTGGGAGCACGCTTGGTGACGTAGGAGTCCCATGGTGGGGAGCACGCTTGGTGATGTGACAGATTCACGATACTTGAAAGGAGGAATACGTCAATAGTCCAAGGTTAGTGGGAAGCTCGTTTGGTGTTGTGGTAGGCCCACTGTATTCGACAGAGGATGAGTTCTCCAGCAGTCAAGGTTTATACAATTGGACAAGGGATTTTAATTGATACTACCCCTATAATTAAATCCTAGTTTGAGCTAAGTCGGTTTTTTTGTGTTTTCGTAATGATTGAGATATATCACATGATAACATAGGTATATGTATGGGTATATACCTAAATAGAGTTATATGTTGATTTAATTTTTTTGGTTTATCCTTGGTTTATTTTGTGAGACCTTTAGGGTCTCAGGGTCCCAACTGAGTATTTTTATACTCACCCATGTATGGTCTATGCCCACACCTTGTGTTGTTGGATGCCGATGGCGGACAACAATGACTAAGGTCGAGAGTTCCAGTACTGGACAGTACGAGGAGGTAGACCATATGGCCAGTCGTTCCATGGAGGATACGGACAGATGTGGAGTGTTGTAGAGTAGATTTGTACATACCCTCTAGGTAAGAAGCCCATAGGACTAACCAGTAGATGACTTCCCTTATCATTCAGTTTCATTGTATCAATGTCGTAATTGTTCCTTCTAGTTGGGCATGTATTCTACCCCATTTAACATTAATCAGTATTTTTTTATTCAGATACCATGTTGTTTCGTCCAACATTGTGCTTTCTTGTGTGTGTGTTTACTGGTTATAATGGCAATACCTTCTCAGTTTTAGGTAATTACCACTTGGGTTCTAGTTACCACCTCCTGGCCTATGGAAGGCGGGCTTGGGGTAGTCATGGCACATGCCCTTGTGGACTAGTCATGACAAATTGGTATTAGAGGAGTCTGTTCTATCATATTACATAGGAATCTAATATTTTATGTGATGCAATAGTTTTATGTGTTGTGAGTGTAATTTTCAGTTTAGGGAGTCAAGTGTTGGTGAGATAGACAAAATATCCATACACGAGGACTGTTACATTTAATTTATGACTCATTTCACAAAAACACTTATTGCGTGTGTGTTTTCAAAAGTGTTATTTATGTAATCTCACCATGTCAGTTCACTGGGAATAAAATTTACCTGTTTCACACCTGTTTCCTTTTAGTATGCCTCTATGTAGACAATAGACTAGAGTTATGAGGGTATTACACACTAATATCCAACTAAGTGACCAAGCCTCGGTGTAGGGCCCTCTTCCAGTAGAAGCATCATAAGAGGAAACAGTGGTTACTTGCCCCGTTTGGCCACTGATGCCACTAGCCCCAATTGTAGATGGTGTGCGCCATTTGAGCGTGTTGCATGAGTTCCAGTGTCATAGGAAACCTAGGTTCAATAGAGAGACATACCCACTATCTACTAATGATTGGATGAAGTCTATGGTGATAGTCTTCTATCTCGTTGGGAGACCAGATGATCTCATGCTGATCCATACTTCCATACGTCTATATAAAAAACAAGCAGATGGTGGAGCATGATTCACCAGGTCCACGACGAGGTGATGCTTCTCTGGGGAGACTTCAATAGCCCGTGTCAGGTATTGTGTTTCCTAGCAACTCTTCGTGTAGTGCACTTATTAGAAATAAATTATCTACAGTTGGGAAGCATGACTATAGCTTTTGACTCAGTGAGGTTCATTGACCTCTCATGCTACACCAGAAAAATAGTGCGAGACCCATTCTTCCGGGTCTGAACCATCGAGCAGGGGCTCTGGCAGGAGATCATGTCTTGGATGATCTCACTCAGTATCCTGACACAGGCTGGGGTGTTAGAGAGAGCCCTCTTCATGTAGAGTTCCATTGTTTATCAGTCACCATTAGTGTTACCCACTACTATTCTTCCTATTGCGATGTCTTATGCAGCTAGAAGTAGAAAATTGTCTTAGAGTTCCAATAGGATTATACCTACAGGTGGACGCCCACATGACTCATGATTAGTAGTGCAGGGCACCCAAATAAGAGAGAGACATGCCAGGAGCAGGCAGTGTCTCACATGCGTTGGGAAGGGTCACATGGCACGTGATTTTCTGACCCGCCATTTGGATGATCAGCAGACGGTCAAATGACATCCCAGGAAGAGACATAGATATCATTGAGGTGGTCCATAGGGAGAAGGCGGACGTGACAAAGTATCTGGTCATGTAGCTTGTGGTGGGAGACGATTCGAGATATCATCGCCACCACCACCAGGATGTCCACTATGATCGCTGGGAGCATGTGGACATGAGAGAGCTGAGCTCCAGGATACTGAGGATAACGACCTAGCCACTCAAGAGACAATTTTAGGTACGGTCTATTTCTACTCCACCATATATGCAGTACTTATAGATAGAGGTTCCATTAATTATTTTATTACCACTTCCCTCATTCGTAGCTCGACGATTCTGAATGGAGCCATTGGATCGGTTATTATGGAAAGAGACTCGTACGAGAGTAGATTCGAGGATTACGCACTGGTGTCGATAGAGGGATGTTACACTAGGAGGCAAGAGCTTTGCCTGAGATCTCCTAGTAGTGCTATTGAGGTCTTACAATGTCACCATGGGAATGGAACAGTTAACAACAGTCTATGCTCTGATTGACTGTATTAGGTGAAAAGTGCAGTGTGTCCACATGGATGGGACATTTTTTACCATCAATAGTGTGATGGGTGCATTTTAACCTTAGGATAGACATTCTCAGAGGAGAGTGCAGCCGATCACTAATACGTTGGGTAGCCTTACCCTTGGAACTATTGATGTGGAGAGTTTGAGTTGTCTTTTAGTGGTGGACTAGTGCCCGAATGTTTTACCTGATGATGTCCCAAGTCTAACTTCTTGCCGTGAGGTGGAATTTTACATTGACTTGTACACCGAGATGACACTGATATCTACAAATTAATATCATATGGCTCCTATAAATAATAATGAGCCGCAGGTATAGCTGTAATACTTGTAGGGGAAGGGATTCATTCGCCCCAATGTTTCTCCCTGGGCAACCCCGATTCTGTTCGCCAAGAAGGTGAATGGGAGCTTGAGGATTTCGGTGGACTATAGACTCGGAAACCAGGTGAACGTGAAGAATAAGTACCCACTACCAAAGATGGATGACCTCTGGGATCAGATGAAGGGGTCACATTGGTTCTTAATGATAGACATCAGATCAAGCAATCACAATCATAGAGTACGAGATGGGATGTGCTGAAGACGACCTTCAGCTGTCAGTAGATCCATTATGAGTTATTGGTTATTACATTCATTTTATCCAATTCTCCAAGCGTTTTTATGTGGATCTTGAACATGATCATTCACCCATACCTCAATCACATTGTCGTAGTCTTCATTGATGACATTCTGATCTAATCAACTACTAGAGAGGAGCATGCTTATCATTTGCAGGGAGTACGAGACACAATCTGAGAGAACTAGCATTATGGTATGGACAGTATGTTCCATATTTGGATATGAAAGGTTAACCTTCTAGGAAATTTCGTATCAAGGGCTAGATTTGTAGTAGATCCAGCAAAGATTGAAGCTGTATTTTCATGGGATCCACCCAGGAGTGTGACAATGGTATGATGTTTCCTGGGATTGGCTGGATAATACAGGAGGTCTGTTCAAGACTTCCCCTAAGATGCATCACCACTATCAGCATTGACGAAGAAGGGGAAAACCTTTGTGTGGTCAGAGAAATTCTAGTAGTGTTTTCAGCAGCTATGATAGAGGCTGAATAGTTCCCCTATCTTGGGGCTTCTTAAGAAAGGTTTAGGGTACGTAGTTTACTGCGACAAATCAGGAACCAGACTCAGATGTGTCCTAATACCGGAGCGATCAGTGATCACATATGGTTCCCGATAGTTGAGACAACAAGAGAAGAATTCCCCTACCCATGACCTGGAGTTAGCAGCAATAGTCTTCTCCATGATGATTTGTGACACTATTTGATGGGTGAGAACTTTTTAGTGTTCTTTGATCACAATAGTCTCATTTATATCATCTCCCAGAAAGACCTAAACTTATGATAATGATGTTGGATTTAGTTATTCTAGCCATATTACTTCATGATAGTCAATAAACTAGGGAAGGGGAACATTGTTGTTGATGTAGTCAGTATGAGATCTGGTATACAACTACTTAGTGAGGCAACACAGCAGTTGACCGCTTGGCAGATATCCTTTGTGGATAATGAATGATCAGCTTTTCTAAAGTCTCTTATATCTCCCCCCACTTCTTCATCAATTCAAGGAGTTATAGTGTGGGGACGTTGACTACGAGACATGACATGCTCAGATATCCATAGGTTAGGCACCCGATGGATTTTTTGAAGGTGGGGAGCACGTCATCCTCATCAGAGGACGTACCATGGTACCAATGTTACATCAGTAGGATGTGTTGTGGTAGTTCAACACATCCCATCTAGAGGTACATAAAGAAGTGGAAAAGATGTACCCAGACCTACGACGACAGAACTGGTTGTCGGGAATGAAGAAATATGTTGTAGAGTTTGTCTCTTGATGCATCATTTGTTAGCATATGACGGAGGAGCATCAGGTACCCGCAAGATTGGATCAGCCTTTAGAGGTCCCAGAGTGGAAGTGGGATGTGATATCTGTAATGATGAAATCTTTTTCAATGGAAATTCCCTGCTTATATTTCTGTCATAAAATAAAATGAAAACACAAAATAATGAACTACTATGTGATAAAGGACCTTTAAACATTATTTTGTCACTTCTGTGTTTGGAATTTTGAAAATATGACATACACAGTTGTGTTCAAGATGATTTTTGGAGTCTAATGAAACAAAAATAATTTTTGGTGAATAGTGAAATACCCATACGAATAGTAACATACCCTTATGAATAGTAACATGACCCTTATGAGGATTAAATAATCAAACATAAGTGTATAATTACCTATGAATAATTAAATAAAATTTAGATATCTTAGAAAGTCACAATTTGACCTTACTAAACGTTTTGGTATTTTGTATGTCATAAATAATGAATTATAATTAATTATTTAATTTAAAGGAAAATTAATTTTCATAAAATGTGTTCATTTATTATTGAATCAACAACTTATTGTTTTTAAATAGTTTTATAAGACCCTACGTAATTTGTGGAAGCACCATAAAATCAATTTTAATATTAAAAATTGTTTTTTAAGTAAATTATGATTTTAATTAAATATTAAATTAATAATAGATAGAAAATTATTTTTTAAAAATGGACTTCATTTTTGTATTATAAACGTCGAAAAATTCTTTGGGTAATTTTTTTTTCTGAGATACTTGAATTTTTGATGAATAGTAGAATCCAATAATGTATAATAAATGCTAAATAATGGATTAATTGAGTCATCAATGTTTCTCTACTGATGTAATCCCACATGGTTTGGGATCACATGATAAAATTACTATTCTAGTTCATTCAAGGATCACTATTATTTGTCTTAGGGGAAATTAATAATCTAATAAATTTTATATTAAGGAAACCCCTCTCCCCTCAACTAGAAAAGCCACCCTTCACACACCCATTTCCTCACACCTCTCAAGCTCCAAGCCATCTCTAAACTCTTCCCAAACACCTTCCCTAGCCCCTCCGCCACGTCCAAGAACTAATGGTTTCATAATTGGTCAATGCATAGGCCCTTAACGACGTTCTCATGAGAAGATTCTAGAGGTAATTTCCCTCCCTCTTCTCCTTTAATTTCCTTTCAAATTCAAGTTCATTTCCTGATCTCTTCCAACCTATCTTCATCCAATCTATATTTTCAATTCATTATTATAAATATTGTGTAATTTTATGATTCTAATGGAATATTATATAATCCAACCCCCTTTACCTCTTCTTTTTATTTTATTAAAGAGACCGTAGATTGTGGGGTGTTAATTTATCACCTTCAAGAACGACATTCTATCTTCTTCCATTTCTACCGTCATATCTATTCATGAACCCATTTTAATGGTTGATCTAGAATATTTTTTTATGTATTATATTATATTTAAAATAATGGAACAATCCTATGGCCATATTACTATGTGATATATTTAAACAAGTTCATTGTGATCAAAAAACCGCCAAAATTAACCCAAAAAATATTCATTTAATTTTTATGTAATGATTCATACACGCGGATCTAATTTGATTAATTATAAGATCATCCAAACTCCTTAATATAATTAATAACATTTAATATCATTTCTTGATGTTTAACCATGTTATACCCAAAGTTCAATTTATGAATACATGTGAACCACCCAAGGAAAACCCAAAAAACAAACATCCCCGAACAATGTTTTTAAACTCTATAAGTCAACCAAAGGATCATAATATAACCATAGTGAACCATAATATTGTACCAATGGTACTATATTTCTAATTAATGAATATAATTACATTATATCGGAAATTAAAGAGAAGTAATGATTCAGGTACAAGGTTAGGGGAAATTCTAAAACCCTACTTTCATCCTTCTGGTTCTCCCACTTTCACTTCTTTAGACATGGTTAATCCTTAAAAATATTTTTTTCATGAATGTATATCTTTTTTAGGGATATAAATTTTTTTCACTGGTATTTATGAAAAAAAAAATGTTTTCCAAAAAAAATGTTCTTTCGAGAACATGCCTTTTACTTCTCATTTGAGAGTATTGATTCTCGTAACATGTATGTTATTCCCTCATTCTTTTGGAAACCAAAAGTTTATAAATGTGTTCTTATGAGAATAAAACCATTACTTTTCAGGGGATAATTATGTTCATTTATGATATATGATCATTGTTTCATGTATGATATTTGATTATTTTATGATGTGACGGGTGCACCCATGATTATATAGCCCAATATGATTGTTTCAAAGTGACAGGTGCGCCTGAAATTATACAGTGCTCTAATGAATTGAGTAAAGTGATGATTCTCATTATTAAATGTGAAATTATGTGTGGACAAGATTCTATCTTGGTTTAAAATTATGTGTTGTATATAACCACTGAGACGTGATGTTTTATTTTTATGCATTTCCACATTTCATGTCTTATATTTATGCTTACTCTCATGTTCATGATCATTTTCTTATGTTATGATTATTCCCACCACATGATATATTGTTCCTAATTATCCTCTTACTAGGATTCTCGCTCACCCATTTTTATGTATATCCTCAGGTGGCTATATGTTCTAAGGAGAGGACAAGTGCCTATATGAAGCTTGAGAATAATAAATTAAATAAATTTTTATGCTAGATGTTGAATTTGTTGTGTATAGTCCTAGTTTTCCCACGAAACTAAACCTTTGGATCCTATATATGTCATACTATTCTGTTTTTTATCTTTGAAATTATATAATAGTAATGTAATAAAAGTCTCAGTTCACTATAGTTGGTATCAGAGGCAAGGATTAGTTAATTTGGGAATTAGGATTACTGAACCCTAGAGAAAACCTATAGTATGAGATTAATTACTAATATGGACACAAGAGTATTTACATAGGGATCCCATATGTTATTTTTTTGGTATAAAATGTTTAACTGAATAATTTATTCTTGACTTATTTAATTATGTTTTGTTCTTACCTTTTATATTTTAGAAAAATGTGGGAACTAGGAGAAATCAGGCCAATAACTTGTGTGAGGGGAAATGCCACGATTTCCCAAACGACATCCCCAATGACTTGGGGGTGGAGATCAAAACGTCATGGTGATTCTTACCCAATTATCACAGGTTATGAATAATAACCAAAATAATGGGGAATTTCCTCCTTCACCAAAGATGGATAAATTGGCTATCAAATGTTTAATGCGGCAACGACCACCGATGTTTAGTCGATCTTCTGATCCACCAGTTTTGGATTTGTGGTTCAACTCCACGGAGATGATTTTTTATGTTCATCACTTTTCCGAGAAAAATAAGGTGACCCTAGTCATTTATCATCTATATGGAGAAGCTGATCAATGGTGGGCTCTGATTAAGAGTACCATGCCAAGGGACGAAATTGAAGAGATTGAATGGGATGTCTTTAAGATAATGTTTCATAATAAGTATTTCCCACGAACACATCGCACAATGATGGAGAGAGAATTCATAGAGATCATTGAAAAAGAAGGAGAATCTGTCACAACCTATGAAGGGAATTTTAAAAGGATCGCAAGGTATGCTTCAGGTTTTTTTATCAACAATGATAGAAAAATTGATAGATTCTTTAGTGGATTAAAACCTGGAATTCAAAAGGATCTTGTAATTCGAGACTTTGGGAGTTATGAAGAAGTTGTTCATTGTGCTCTTAAAGTTGAGATGGAGTTTGGAGAATGGCCCCATGGCTATAGTGATAAGATGAGAAATATGGAGTTTCAAGCTAGTGGATCTACTGATAAAGGTGGGAAGAAAAATCAATGACCCACATACCTAAAATGTGGGATGTTTCACCATGGGAATTGCCTCAAAGGGGCAGGGAAATGCTTCATGTGTGGGAATGAAGGACAACATACTCAAGAGTGTCCAAAAGAAACCATAAGGAAGGAGAATCTGGCCGATGAATGGAGAGAACCACTCATGGTCCAATGCTACAACTGTAAGGATCTAAGACATTATGAAAACTGGTGCACCAAACCTCGAGCTCTCAAGGGTAATCAGCGTCAACAACCACTAGAGCCAAAGGAACAAGAGAAGTCTTATTCCATCACTATTTTGGAAGTGCAGCAGGATAATGAAGTCGTACAAGGTTCACTTCTTATTCACTCAAGAATGGAAATAGTTTTATTTGATTCTAGTTCTATGAATTAACTTATATCATGCAAGTTTTCTAGAACTATAGAATCTAAACCCTGAAACCTTGAGGTAGATATATCTGTAAAAACACTGAGTGGTGAAATAATTGCAACCCAAGGGTTTGACTCTTCTCTTGTTGGTGTGTGTGGGATGATTGTTCTGGCAATTCTCGTAATACTTTCCTTGGTGGAATTCAACGATATAATGGGAATAGACCGGCCATTGTTATATAGATCGTATATCAACTATTGGTAAAAGAAAATATCTTTTCATATTCCAAACCATCTGATGCTCCTCCAAAAATGCATGGAAGATCATGAATCTCCGTTGAAAACCCCTTCAATGGTGTGGGTGTTGATTACCTATGAAGGAGCATACCTCCCCCAAATGTTTGAGTTGATGGAATGTTCAAACCTTGAGGAAATTCCCATCATAAGGGAAAACAGTGATGTATTTCCTGAAGAGTAACCCAGAATTCACTCGGATCGTGAGGTAGAGTTCTCAATTTAACTCATACCTAGAGGTACTCTTATTTCTAAGTTTTCCTATATGATGGGTCCTATCGAACTGTAGGAGTTATAGAAGCAACAGAAAGAGAATCTGGACAATGTGTTCATATGCCATATTTCATCGGTTTGGGGTGAAACAGTGCTCTTTGTGAAGACGAAGGATGGAACAATGCGGTGTGTATCAATTATCCGGAACTAAACAAGATCACCATAACGAATTAGTATACAATCCCAAGGATTGATGTCTTGTTCTATCAGTTATGAGGATCTCAATACTTCTCAAAGGTGGATCATCATTCTGGATGTCATCAGGTAAAGGTGATGAAGGATGATATTCAGAAGACTACCTTCCATACAAGGTATGGGCACTATGAGTTTTTGGTGATGTCGTTCGGACTTAATAATTCCCCTACAATATTCATGGATTTGATGAATATAGTCTTTAGACATTAACTCGAAAATTTTTTGGTAGTGTTTATCGATTATATTCTCATATAATGCAAGATCAATGAGGAACAAGAATAACATCATAGACATATGTGTTGGCGGCATTAAGAATCGAGAAGTTGTACGCCAAGTTTAGAACGTGTGACTTTTGGATGAACAAGTCACGTTCATTGGACATGTGATCACAACTGAGGGAATATCTATGGATCCTTCAAAGACAATGCAGATTGAGGAATGGCCCAGGCCCTCTAGTGTCATAGAAATCCCTAGAATTCATGGATTAGCTGGGTAATACCGATGTTTTTTGAGAAACTTCTCACGATTTTCAAGACCGATAACTATATTAACCAAGAAAGGGGTAAAGTATTTCAGGAAAGAAGAATGCGAGGGAAGATTCACAGAGCTAAAGGGAAAACTGATCATTGAACCTGTACTCACACTACAAAAAGTAGTGAATGTTTTTGGATATACAGTGATGCTTCAAAGAGAGGATTGGGTTGTATTCTCATTCAAAATGATAATGTGATACCATACGCCTCATGGCAGATGAATAACCATGAGTAAAACTACCTGATGCATGATCTAGATCTGGTAGTCGTGGTTTTTGTCGTGAAAATCTGGCGGAACTACCTTTATGGTGAAAAGTGGGACATATACTCCGACCACAAGAGCCTAATGTATATATTCACTCAAAAGGATCTCAAAATTCAATAAAGGATACGGTTAGAGAAAATCAATTACTAACATTGCTCTATTCACTATTATCCTGGAATGGCGAACAAGGTTGCTGATGCTCTGTGCAGAAAAGGACCTGCTACTCATTCTATGTTGCGGATTGAGAAAGACTCTATATTCTTGAATATGCAAAGGATGGATTTGGAAATCATAAGGGCAGGGGATAAATCCTACATTTCCCAAATGATTGTTCATCCATCCATCTAGGAGAAGATTAAGGAAGCATAAAGGGATGATGTGGAGATACAAAAGAGGGTTAATGCAGTAAAGGAAGGGATGCTGCAAGAGTTCCATATCAATGATAAAGTTGTTATTCGGTTTGGAATGTTGCTTTGTGTGTCTTAATCTCCTGGGTTAAATAAGGAGCTATTGGATAATGCACATAGCTCAACATTCTCTATCAATCTTGGGAGTACAAATATGTACCACGATCTCCGAGAACACATCTTGTGAGATAAAATGAAGAAGGAGATTTCAGAATATATATCACGGTGCTTGGTATGTCAGCAAGTTTAAGATGGGTGAAAAAAATCCACGGGTATGATGTAGCCATTTCCTATACCCATGTGGAAATTAGAAAAAGTTACTATGGACATTGTCAAGGGTCTCCCAAATACATAAAAGTGAATTAATATGATATGGGTTTTGGTTGACCGGCTCACCAAGACATCCCATTTTATCTCTATTCGGGATGATATCTCCCCTGAACAGTAGTCAAGGATATATGTGAAGGAAGTTGTGAGACTGCACAGTGTTCCACTCTCAATTGTCTTTGACCGTGATCCAAGATTCATATCTAAATTGGGGAGGAGCCTTCAATATTCTTTGAGTACAGAATTAAATTTCAGCGCGTCCTATCACCCCCAAACTGATGGCCAATCTGAAAGGACTTTTCAGACGCTTGAAGATATGCTAAGAGCCTAGTCTCTAGAATTAAAAGGTGGTTGGAATCATTATCTCCCATTGGTTGATTTCTCATACAACAATAGCTTCCACTCGAGTATTCAGATGTCTCAGTATGAAGTTCTTTATGGAAAGCGATGTATAACTCCAACATGTTGGGTTGAAGTTGGAGAAAGAAATCTACTTTGACCCAATCATGTTAAAGAGATGAAAGAAAAGGTTCAAGTCATCCAAAAACACATCAAATCTGATCAAAGTTGGAAAAAGTGCTATGGTGTCAACCCTCAATGGAACATGGAGTTTGAAATTGGTGATAAAGGCTTCCTTCAAAATTCTCCATGGAAGAGAGTCATGCGATTTGGGAACATAAGGAAGCTATGGACAATGTATATTGGCCCCTTTGAATTCATTGACCACATATGAGCGGTTGCCTATCGTCTTTTACATCCACCGAATATGACTCATGTTTATTATGTGTTTCATGTATCACTACTGAGGAAGTACATACCAAACCCCTCACATGTACTAAACTCAGTGGTGGTGTAGCTGGATGATGATCTCTCCTATGAGGAACAACCAGTAATGATTCTTGATCGGGAGATAAGTTCTACGTAACAAGACAACCCATCTTTTAAAAGTGTTGTGGAGGAACTATAAATTTTTGGAAGCAACGTGGGAACCAGAAGAGGCAATGAAGGAGAAACACCCTCACCTGATTGTGTAAAGTAAAATTTCGGGGGCGAAATTTATTAAGGGGGATGAATGTAACAACCCAATGTTTTTCAATGGAAATTACCTTCTTATATTTCTATCATAAAATAACATGAAAACACAAAATAATGAACTACAATGTGATAAGTGACCTTTAAACATGATTTTTTCACTTCTGTGTTTGGAATTTTGAAAATCTGATATACCTGGTTGTGATCAAGATGATTTTTGGAGTCTAATAAATCAAAAATATTTTTTGGTGAATAGTTACCAACCCTTATTAATAGTAACATACCCTAATGTGTAGTAATATGACCCTTATGAATAGTAAATCTTCCAACATTAGAGTAACATTGGCTATGAATAATTAAATAAAATTTAGACATCCTAGAATGTGACAATTTAACCTTAGTAAACATTTTGGTATTTTGTAAGTCATAAATAAATAATTATATTTAATTAATTAATTTAAAAGAAAAAATTATTTTCCTAAACTGTGTTCATTAATTATTGAATCGATTTCTTGTAATTTTTATATAATTTTATAAGACCCTATATATTTTTTGAAAGCACTATAAAATTAGATTTAATCTTAAAAACTGTTTTTATGTAAATTGTAATTTTAATTAAATATGAAATTAGTAATATGTAGAAATTTATTTTTGAAAAATGTAAATCATTTTTGTAATATACTCATTGAAAAATAGTGGGAGTAATTTTTTGGGATTTTTCTAATATACATGAATTTTTGATGAATAGTAGAATCCGATAATTTGAAATAAATGCTAAATAATGGATTAATTGAGTCATCGATGAGGCTCTACTTATGTAATCCAACTTGGTTCGGGATCACATCATACAATTACTATTATTGGTCATTCATGACTCACTATTCCTTGTCTTAGGGGAAATTAATAATCTAATGAATTTTATATTAAGGAAACCCATCTCCCCTCCACTATAAAAGCCAACCTTGACACCCTCATTTCCTCACACCTCTCAAGCTCCATTCCTTCTATATAAAATGCCCAAACTCCTTACCTAGCCCCTAATCCACATAAAAGAGCTACTAGTCTCATTAAAAGTTCAATATTATTCCCTTAAGAAGGTTCTCAAGAAGAGTATTCTAGAGGTAATTTCCCTCCCTCTTCTCCTTTAATTTCCTTTCAACTTCATGTTCATTTCTTTATCTCTCCCCACCTATCATCACCCAAACTGTATTGTAACTCTAGTATTATACATTTAATGTAATTTTATGTTTCTAATGGTATATTATATCATCCAAACACCCTTCCCTCTTCATTTTATTTTATTAAAAAGAACATTGTTCGTGAGGTTTAAATTTATCACCTTTAAGAACGACATGCTTTCTTCTTCCATTTCTACCTTCACATATGGTCATGAAACCATTTTTATGGTTGAACCAGAATATGTTTTATTTATTATGTTCTGTTTAATGATCTGTAAATATCCTATGCTATATTACGAAGTTATATGTTAAAACAAGTTCCTTGTGATCCAAAAACAGCCGAAATTAACCCAAACAATCATCATTCAATTCTTATCTAATGATTCATCAACGTGGATATAATTTCATTTATTATATGATCATCCATAATCTTGTAATATCATTAATAACATGTAATATATATTCTAGATGTATACCAATTTTCTACTCAAACTTCAATTTAAGAATACTAGTGAACCACCTAGGAATAACCATAAAAACGAACATCCATGAACAATGTTTTTAAACTCTATAAGTCATCCAAAGGAACATAATAGAACAATAATGTACTCTATTATTGTACACATGGTTATATATTTCTAATTAATATATATTATGTCATTATTCATGACATTAATGAGAATGAAGCATTCAGATACAAGTTAAGTGGAAATTATCGAACCCTACTTTAATCCTTTGAGTTCTCCCTCATTCACTTATTTTGATATGGTTACCACTTAAACATGTTTTTTTTATCATTTTCTTTCTTTTACTGGGATATACATGATTTTTATAGGTATTTATGATAAACAAAAATTTCTCGAAAAGAAATCTTCTTTCAAGAACACACCTTTTACTTCTAATTTAAGAGTGGTGATTCCTATAACATGTATTTTATTCCATCATTATTTTGGGAACCCAATGTTTATAAATGTGTTCTTATAAGATGAAACCAATTACATTTCATGGGTTTATTATGTTCATTTATGTTATATGTTCATTATGGCATAGTGGATAAATGATAATTTTATTATGTGATGGGTGCGCCCAAAATTATATAGCGTAATATGAATGTTTCAAAGTGACTGGTGCGCCCGGAATTACACAGTGCTCCAATACATTGGGTAATGTAATGAATCTAATGATTAAATGTGAAATGATGTGTTAACAAGATTCTATCTTGGTTCACATGTATGTGTGGTATTTAACCACTAAGACTTTATGTTTCATTTTAATGCATTACCACATTTCATGTCATATATTTATGCTTCCTCTCAGGTTCATGATCTTTCGCCTATGTTATGATTATGATCACCCCATGATATATTTTTCTTATTTATTCCTTTACTGGGATTATATCTCACCCCTTTTTATGTATATCATTAGGTGACTACATATACTAAAGAGAGGACAAGTTCTAATAAGAAGCTAAAAATGAAGAAATTAAAGAAATGTTTATGCTAGATGTTGTATTTGTTATGTATGCTCCTAGTTTACCCAAGACAGTAAATCTTTGGATCCACTATTTGTAATACTATTTTGTTGTTTACATTTGAGATGATGTAATAGTAATGTATGAAAATTATTGGGTCACTATAATATCCATGGACTTCGTGATGGGTCTTCCACGTACATCCAGGGGACATTACTCGATATAAGTGATCATCTACTTGCAAACCAAGTCATCCCACATCCTACCTATTAGAGAGCAGGGTTCAATATAGAGATTGGGATGCCAATATGTACATGTGATTGTGAGGATACATGAAGTAACTTTGATGATTTTCACCGATTGTGACACATGATTTACTTCTCGGCTATGGAAAGGGTTGTAGGAGGCTTCCGAGACACAACTTCATTTGAGCACCATCTTTCATCCTCAAAATAATTTTTAGACTGAGTGGACCATTATGATCTTTGAGGTCATGTTGTGTGCTTGTGTCTTAGACTTAGTTCGTATTTGGGAGGATTTCTTTCCTTTGGTGGAGTTTTTGTACAGAATCAGCTATCAATCCTCTATTGGGATGGCGTGTTTTGACGTGTTACAATGGTGGCCTTGAAGATCACCCTTGTGCTAGATTGAACCAGGGGAGTCAGCACTAGTGGGTCCAAAGATGGTACGAGCTTCAATAGAGAAGGTGATGGTCATCTAGGAGTGGATGAAAACTGTACAAAGTATGAATATGCCGTATTCCTACAAAATATAGAGACCCTTAGATATTGAGGATGGTGAACAAGTATTTCTACGTATCTCACCTTGATGAGGTTTTCGATGATTTGGAAGAGGCTCTAAGTTATATACAAAGTTCATCGGTATTTATTATGTCCTCAGTAGAGTTGCGAGGTGGATTACCACTTAGCTCTTCCACCTCAGTTGCACTAGGTGCATGGTGTCTTCCATGTTTCCTAGCTAAGGAGATACGTGCATGACCCTTCTCACACCATCGACTATGGCGAGATGGATGTCAATGATGGGTAGACATTTCTCAAGATCCAATAGAGATTGAGGATCGACAAGACCAGTTCCTTTGTGGATGGTTGACACCACTGGTGTATGTTCGATGGTAGCACGAGAACCTCTAGGAGAGCACAAGGGAGCGAGAGGCTTAGATGCATGCTGAGTACCTCCACATGTTCCATTAGTTTGAGTTTTGGATTAAAAGGAAATAAAGCCTCATGTGGGGAGAATGTAAAGTCCAATTGTTTCAGTGTATTTTTATTAATTATATTAATATTTTATGAGTCCCTGAAAATTGACGGCACGTGATTCCAATTCACGATGTTGCGGAAATAATTTTCTGAATATTAATTTTGGTCTGTCCTATAAACGTGAAATAGGGTTTTTCTAAATTTTGAACTGGAGGACGTAATTGAAAAATGGGGGCACGATTGAACTCGAAGCACCATTATTCGCTTAAGAATACATTCCCCTCGATGGTAGTTGTTCGATGGTGAATGTTATTTTTTCGATGTTTCGTTTAAGATTAAAATAAAAATAAAAGTGTATGAAATTTTTATTTTTATTTCAACACCCATGTGGGTGTTGGAAGGTGGGGTCCACCAGAACAAAACATCCATGTGGATGTTGAGGATTGGGGACAACCAGACCCTAACCTCTCATGAGAGGTTATGATGGTGGGGACAAACCAAACCATCACCTACCATGATAGGTTATCATGGTGGGGACAACCTAGGACTAAATCCCCCTTTAATTGAGAGAAAATCCCAAACCCCATCATTAATGTGGAGGAAACTCTTGACTTCCTCTACATTAATTGTGCCATCACACATTATTTTAATTATGAAAACTATTATCCTTTAATTATTCAGATCACCATAATTAATTATCATTTTGAAATCTGCTAACAAAATAATTGATTTTGTAATCTATTGTTTTGGAAGAATTTGCATTTTGGTGGAGACTTGGCAGAATAGCTCCCCAACGAAGAACTAGTCCTCCGAACGAAGAACACATTCTTCAAATGAAGAACATCAACGAACAATGTCGACCCCGACATTTACCTTCTTACTTGAGACTTCTTATAACATAGGATATCTTCGAATACGATGAAAAGACGTCGTAATTGTTCCAACAATTCGTCTTTTTACCCATGACTCCTTCGACATATCAACTAGAGGTATGGGTTTTATTTGGGAGATAATACTTTCCTTAATTTCTTTTCTACTTTGGGAATGAATCATTATAGAGGGTGTACAATATTAATTTCATCATTCTTCCTTGTTATTGAGCCAAACTATACCACTCTAAACATGGACGGTGTGGAAAAAAACATCATGGTCCAACCCCTTTGTTGTTCTTCTTTGGTGTACTCTTCAAAATGGAAGAAGGATAAGAAGACGATGAAGGTGATGATGGCGACGACACGGCCACCTGTGACCACTGCCACACGAACTGCCCTCGCGGTGCTCCTGCCTTGCTTGCCGTGACGGCCCCCTGCCATGCCCCCTCATCACGCCACGACACCCCGGGTCGAACCTTCCTCGTGCCCTTGCTCGCGTGCCCCGCCGGCCGGGCCACCCCCGTCACGCTGCCTTCCTCCCATGTCGTCGTTGTCGGCCGCACTGCCCGCTGGCTGAGCCACCCCAGCCTCACCCCATGCTAGCCGCTCAACCCAACGGTCACACTACCCTCGCCAGACCTGCCACCTGTGGCCCTCCAAGATTCTCCGCGACCTCATGCCCTCACAACACCCTCTACGGCCGAGCCTCCCTTGTGGCTCTCCACGGTCCCTCATGGACTTCTAGGCTTGACCTTGCAGGTCGGGCCGAACCCAATCGGTTGTCCTGGTCCCAACAAGTCATGCCGGGTTAACACGAACTTGGTCGTCCCAGGCTAGGTCAAGCCGGTTCGGTACGACCCAGTCACACTGGACCTCATCCCACTAGGCCACATTATATTTTTTTGGCCATATTTTTGACATCGGGAATCTGTTTTACAAACTATTATTGACGGTAGAATTTTTGGATCTTGACATCCCTTTGATTATTCTCCACTATATTTTCGATTGATATGGGAAACTTTCGATTTGGATCGAGCATGAATCCAACCGGGCCCCTGGGACTAAAAGAAAAAAAACTCATATATCAGTTGTTTGTTTGATGCGCCGTCTGTTTGATGTGACATATGTTATGTTGAAAACACAATTACGTGGCATACCATTTAGATAATTCTTCATGGAACTTCCCGAAAGTTGTAGTATCTACCAGTAGATCATGGATAGGATCCTCCATGTGATGAGGGAGCATAGTGAATAGACCTTGTAGCTAGATGAGACAAGACTACTGCTGACCATTTCGACTCGGAGTGACTCAAGTAGCCTGGTGGGGAGAACCTTGGGTTTGTCGCAGACCCCTGGTACGCGACATGAGGAGTACCTCAGCAATCTATGAGGGAGATCATGATTGGTCACACAAAATACCCACGGTGGGGAGCTCTCTTGGTGACATGGCAGATCCATGATACTCGATAGGAGGAGTAGCTCAGTAGTCCCAGGTTAATAGGAAGTGCATTTGGTGTCACAGAATTCCCACTGTACTCGATAGAGGAATAGATCTGTAGCAGCTGAGTATTTTACAATGTGACTGGGGATGTAACTTGTCACTACCTTAAGAATAAAATCCTAGTTTGAGCTGATTTAGTTTTTTTGTGTTTTCCTCATGATGGAGATTGATCTATTGTTAGCATTAGTATCTGTATGGGCATATACCTAAGTAGGAATATCTGTTGATTTAATTATTTGTGGTTTACATTTGGTGGATTTTGTGAGAACTCGAGGTTCTCGGGGTCCCTAATGAGTATCATTAAACCCACCCATGAACGGGCTACGCCCGCACCATATTATGTTGGATGCAGATGACAGACATCACTGACTAAGGCTGAGAGTACTAGGACTAGACGTTACATGGAGGTGGACCATACGGAGAGTTAGTACAAAGAAGATATGGTCGGATGTGGTGTGCGGAGGAGGTGGTCTGTACATACCCAACAGGAATGAACCCCAAAAAACAATCCAGTAGGTGGCTAACCTTATCATTTAGTATTATTGTATCATTTTTGTACTTTTACTTTCCAGTTGGTAATATATTCTTTCCACTTTTACATTATGAACTCTTTTTTTATATAGTTTACTTGGCGTTTCGTCCAGCTGTGTGCTTGATTGTGTGTGTGTTTAATGGTTATAATGGCAATGCCTTCACAGTTTTGGCTAATTACACCATGGGTTCTACTCGGAAGCCCCTAGACTATGGATGGTGGACTTGAGGAATTCATGGAAAGGGCCCCTGGGTAGGGGTCATGACAATTTCAATGTAACTACAATTTCCTTCATAAGATATGATAAATAAAATGTTTATATTTTTAAGAAATGAAAAATAATAATTATAAAATTAATGATAAATTAGATATACATAAAGAAATATTATGATTTAAGGGGGTTTTATTATGTTTCAATGTTTGTTTATCACTCTAAAGATAATTCATCATATGAAATAATATAAAACAATATTAAAATTAATAATTATTATGAAATTTTTTGGGAATAAAATGAATAAAAAATCCTTTTTTAATCAAGATGTTTTTATTTATATATAATGTATTAAAATAAATAGTTAATACTTATATTTATTTTATTTCTCTCATGAAATGAAAATAATTTTTTAATTTAACATATAATATTATCTTAGTGTGAATTTTTGAGGTATTTTTAAAAATATTTAAATTTTTGTGGATATGGAAAATACCATATATTAGAAATGCTGCCCCTTTTAATACATAATCATGAACATTTTTATGGAAAATAAATGAATTCAAAATTTTGAAATAATTTATTTTAGTGTATTAATTTTTATTTATAGACCAATTATGAAAACATTTTGTCAAAATTTATATTTTATTAAAATAAAAGAAATATTTTTTCTCATTTCCATTGGTTATTGACTTATGAAGAAAAATAAAAATTATATTATTTTTAATATCATAGAAATAATCTTTAATTAATCATAGACGAGTGAAATTATGTGAATAAATGTTGAGCATTATTTTTTATAAAAATATAAAAATAAATAAAATGTAATTTCACAAATCATATAATGTTCATTGCTAGTTGAATAATGATGCTAAATTTAAATTTCATCAACTAAATGAATTGAATCTTGAGAATTAGATACAATATTATAAATACACGTAATATATACTAGTTAAAAAATCAAACATAAATTTCTTTAATAGTAATTAGTTCCCAATTTAGAAGCTAGAAACCATGGGAATGGGTAAGAGGGGTCCAAATACGGAGGTGTGGCTAATCCAAATATATATTGAACAATTTATTACAATCACATGGATAAATCTTATTGGTTTCATGTATTTCATCTATATTTCATCGTATAATTTAATATTTATTCATTTTGATCCATTTTATCGAGATATTAGATATCAATATTTTTCATGATAGGGGTATATACTTGTGTGTCACTTCCCTCTATTATAAATGGGAAATTCTTCAATTTACATCTATATAAAATATGATCCTCATAAGTAAACAATTTTCTAAAAATATCATTCAAACTCTAATAAAAATAGCATTTATTTTTTTCATTTCAAAATTCACATCCATGAATACTTATGGTTGTTTCAATGGAAATATAATAATGATGATATATATGTTCTTAACAATTATTTTAAGTATTCCTTTTTCATTAAATTCCATCAAATTATATATAGAAATATAACTTCATTAAAATAATTATATTTTAAGTATGAACATTTATTTATGTATATTTAGTAACAATTTTTTATTAATTTTCATTTAATGTAATATAAAACCATCATCAATGCAAACATGAAGACAAGCTACATTATGATGAAATGTAATTCATTTATCCGAAACACCACTAACAGTAAGAAATATAAGTATAATTAGTAATTATATATGATATATATATAGTATTAATTATGTACTAAAAATATATGTTAACATTTCATTTATTTCCTTTAATTTTCTAAAAATTAATTCATCACGAATTTATGTAATTTATAGTCTTTATAAAGTGATGTAGTTAATTTTTCATCACATCTATACATAGAAGGATATAGAAAACTTATTGGAGAAAATTTATGAAATCCAAGAGAAAAATATCTAATTAATATTTCTTTTTATGAATGAAATCTAAATTAATGATCGTTATAAATTATCCATCAAAATTATTAAATTAGATGATTTCATATCCTCAAAAACATATTCTTGTTGAATTAAAAGTGAAAATATCTTGAATTAAAATTATAACATTGAAAATATATAAGTTTCATCTATTATAGTAAAAAGAAATCTTTTGGAATGATAATTATTCTATCTATAAATGAGATATTATATCACCATTAAAAAAATATTCTTATAAATTTACTAAAATATATTGACCAAACAAAACATTAACTAGATAATAGGTATTGGATGAGTGATAATTTAATGATTATAATATATAATAGTTATAAATATAGTTTTTAAATATATTATCAATATTAATATGTACATTTTAGTAGATTATAATATTCTATTTTGAATGTTGCGTCTAAATGTAATTGTTACATTTTATATTCCATTCTTTGACCCATATGCCACATTATACTTCTATTTTAATTTTATGTCTATATTCTTCCCCATTAACATATTTCTTTCATTATATATGAAATATAATATTTAAGTCACTTTTTTCCTTCAATTTGGTTTGGAATGAAATTTTTTAAAAGTTGTTACAACTTATCATATCACTTTTATTTCATTCAGACATGTGAAATATTGACATTATTTTTTATATTGTGTGGTGTATATACTGAAATAATGATTTTATAAAGTTTTTTATCTTGAAATTAAAGGCTAACCATATCCATCTCATTTTATTATATCAGGGGATTTAGATTTAAGAGATATTAATGATGTATGATTTTATAATACCTATTTATATCCATTGATACATGTTCAACAGTCCCCACAATTATCTTTTTTTGTGTTTATACTTGCATGGAATTTATTTCATGATACTTATTATAAAAACTATGTTAAATTACAATATATGCAAAAAATTACCTCGGCTGGACAAATATTTTCTTATTCACTATGAATATTTTATTATATAGTTTTAAAATTAATCATAAAAAACCTATTACGTTTCCTCCAAAAATTACACCTAATGAAATTAAATTTTCTATAATATGTATGAAAATTTATAAAACCCATTACATTAAACAACCAATTATTCAATCATTTATAATGACGATTTTTCATTTTTTAATTTGAAGGGTCTTTTATACTTATGATTTTACAGTATTTTGAAATGCTCTGACAAATAATATATTTACTGAAAAGGTCGAAACTTCAACACAAAATATTTTCGTCCAATGAAATAATGGTTTCCGGCAGTTAGACATCTATTTGATTAAATAATTATTTTCTACATTTATGATAAATACTCATTCAAGAATGATATAACATTAAATTGTTCCTACTCATAATTAGTTGATGAAAAAATATTTAAACACGGGGTAAAAACTAAATGAAAAATAAATAATGTAAAAATTGAAAACTCATTCGTATATTTAAGAACGTTATGAAAACCCATATGAATTTTTTCCATTTCAATGATAATTTTCAACACAATTATAATTTTATTTAAAAAATCATTTTCTTTTTGATGATATCCTATAAAATAAAATTAATAATAATATAAAAATTTCTTCATCATGACGGTATATCATAAAATATGAGAAAATAATAAATTTTTTCCATTAAATAATATATTTTCAACCTTAAGAGGGGAATAAATTTTCTTTTAAACATATTCGAACTAGAATACCATAAGATATAATATAATTTCCTTTGAAAACAATTACAAGTATATCTTGTAGCTGTATTAGAAAATTATCAATAAATTCATCTATACAATAACACATCTAATGGATTCTCCGGACCAGATAATTCAAATATCTCTTAAGAGAAACCTATCATCAGTAATGTTTATCCGTTTACCCAATTAAATGGATATCTTAATCATGATCACTATTATTAAAATCTATACGAGGCTCACTAGTCGATTATATAAAATATACAACAACCATAAAAAGAATATAAGATATATAGTTTTCTTTTTAATCATCAAACGCATTTGAATTTTCAATCAATAGTATAAAAAACTATTAGTTGCCTCATAAAGATAATAAAAATTATTAATTCAATTAAATGAAATTAAAAAATAAAAAATAAAAAAATATTTTGTGCAATATTTTCATTGAAAAAAACTATGGAAATGGTTAGAGAATTATTATTACTGATTAATTTTTGTGATTCTAGGAAAGAGTAATTAAACCACATATTTTTACCAAATAATTTTTTTTGAATTTATTAAAATTCAAAACTATCCAGTACGGAAAATATTAAAATGGTTTATTTGTTCCATAGAAAAGAACATAAATGTTTTAAAATATAATTTATCCCACCTTGAATTATAATTTTGAAATATCTTGAATCGTATAATTGAAATTTGACATGGAATAAAAATAATTTGAATGAAAACAATAAAATAATTATTTATAATGAATTTCACTTACCCCAAGTATGATACACAACATATATATTTAAAATATTATGTAATAAACCCATATTTTATTTATTTATTATTAATAAAATTTTATTATTAATTAAATTATTTTAAAAAATTAATTTAATTTATATTTACACTTTTACTTTCTATTACATCTATAAAGTCTATGTCCATTGTTTTCGGATGTTCAGTTCTGAGTCACAAAAAAATAATAGAATCATGAATTTACTTAAAGGGGTCATTACTAAATCAGTAAAAAAGATTTATACTGAAATACATAAAAAATTTTAACATTAAATGAATTATTATAATCATCTCTAAATGGAGGGAATGAATAAAAATCACATCACTATATTGACGTGATAGTACACACATATGCATTAACATTGCTATAATATTACAATGGATTGAATGAAATGAAATTAAGTATTTTTTCTATTTATAAAATCATGAATATTACACATATTCATTAGAGAAATCATAATAATAATCCTTGTATGTTAGTGTTGAAAAACTAAACACATCACATCATGGTGGTGTTATTCCACACATACCCACAACCAATGTGTTTTTTTCCTATATGATTGAACATTATATGAAAAATATTATGAAATAATCAAAATAACATTTAATTGTGTGGAATAATCTAATTTACTTATTTTAGAATGAAAAAATAAAAATTCATGGAGGTTGAACGGGAAATAAATATGATATAATTGGTAAATAAATATACCTTTACTTTGGATGACCACCTTTTATATTACACATTAATCATCCATAGTTATGTATTTAAAAATATATATATTTATATATGATATTTTAGGGGTTTTAGGTAGATATTTTAGAAGACTTTGATGAACTAAATGTATCATTATATATGATTATGATATGATACATTGTTTAATTTTATAATAGAGGTGGGTTGCACAATTGTATTTATAATAAACATTAATATTACATAACATTACATTCAATAAAATCTTCTCAATATTGTATTCATCGATTAAGAGTTATAATATAATTTCAAAATAATATAAAATAATTTTATTTTAGGAAAATTATATTATATTTTATCCCATGTATGGTTCGATTAATACTCTGAGAACTCTGTAAAATAATCCCCATTAATACAAGTTTTTCAATATTTATGGGACATGAAATTAATTATAAAAATTATATGAGTCAAATAAATATAACCTTAAATAATTAATTAACTATTCAAAAAAATTTATATTCTTGTATTTTTATTTGATTCTAGTTATTTAGAAATAATTATCATGTATTACATTTATTTTAATTTCATTTTAATAAGAATTCATATATTCTGACTGTAAAGTCATCAGGATAACCATGTAATTTTATCTAAAATAGTAGAAAATTAACATATACTCTTTAAGAATTTATAATTTCATTTGAATAACACAAATCAACTATTTATTGTAATTTAATATATTTTTATCTATTTTTTTTATTCCAAAGTGATATATCATCATTTGATAAGAGATAAATAAACCTATATTATATATAAATATTATAATGAAAACAATATAATAAATAACTTATTAATCGTGACTATTATCATTTATTCTAATTCATATATTTGATTTATCATTATGAAGTCATAATAATGAGATTATAATCGAGAGAAATTAACATTTTATAATTTTTATGGATATAAAATAATATAATGGTCACAATGAAAGTAAATTTAATCAAAAAATATAAAATTTATTAGATAATGTTTTATGGTTATAAATCCCCTTGTCAAATAATTTTTAATGATAATTTATTACTATATATCCCGTTGTATTTACCTTATTTATCTTGATATACCCATTTTTTTGTGACACATTTCACTAATGTTTACTAATAATAATTACCAAATATGAAATGGAATTCCACACTGAATTAAAAGGAGCATATTCCAAATATTTTGTCAGTTTATCCTCATTATGTTTATGTAATTAGATTAAAATTAATTTATTATATTTTGGAAAAACACAAAAGAATGTTTTTTATAATAATGAAAAATTGTGTATGAAAAATTACCTTACGAAAAAAATTAAATATAATTCTAATTAATGTATAATTATATAGATTATATCCAATAAAATGGAACATATGTATGGTTAAATAAAATAAAATAAAAAATTTCCTGTTTATTTTAAATGATTTAAATTCAATAAATAATTTTTTTAAAAAATTCACTATTTTAGACTATTTACTCAGAAAGTAAAAATATCAGAAAAATATAAAAATTTATTCCTAATAATATGTTGAAATGTTGTAATTAAAATTTATTCCACATTTTTAAAATTTAATTTATATGTTTGTATGTAGTTAATTATAATGTCCATGAGAAAATTACAAAAAAGGAATTTTGGTAGAAAAATTGTTCTAAATGCACGATATGATTTTATGCTAATTAAATCCCTATAACCCATAATTTATCAATGAAAATTAATTATATTGAATATATAATACAATTTATTTATAATTTATCAGTAGTTATTAATTTTTTTCTGTTAATATTAAACTCACTACACCCATAAAAATAGTTTTATAAATGAGGAACATAAGAAAATATATATATAGAATTCTATCAACATAAACATCATATGTAGTGCTGTTAGAAAATAATATAGAACATGAGAAATTTTTTATTTCATCAGTAGTGCTATGATCAATTTCAACATCAATATAAATTATTACCCCATTAAATGATAATTTGTGATTAAATTTTCATTCCTTAATAACTAAAATTAATATTTAATAGATCATTATATCAAAATAAGAAAAATATTATATATCCTTCATTAAAATAATTAAAAACCGAAAAATGGATTTGACAAGTTTAGATAATTTCCAATATAATATAATAAAACATCAAATTCCAAATAATTTACACATAAAACCATAACATCATTTATAAATATTCCCTAAATGATGATATTTAAACCTTTTATAATAATTCCAAACCAATTTTAGATCCCAGAAGAATAAGAAAAAAATAATCTCATTTCATCTAATATCAAATTGATATTTATCACTAATGACATTAATCAGTAACAAATTAAAATACCAAAAATATGTATACAATGATATTATATATTCATCAACATATTATATTTATTCTAGAAATAATATGATCACCATTAGTCCATAATAAAATCAATTATTATTCTAAAAATTTATTGAACGTTTATTCATAAAATAAAAAAGGAATATTAATATATAATTTTTAGTTTTAACTTAATTATATAAATATCACAGAGTATTTAACCTCTTAAAAAATAAATACAATCCAAAAATAAAAAATTCACTTTTTAATCCAATGGTTATAAATAAAATAAATTATATGTTCAAAAAATGAATTAAACCTTTTTCCATAATTTAACAATAACTACATCAACATAATAATATCTTCTTAACAGTAATGTTTATCAATTACAATCATCATTTTTCAAAAAAAAATGAAATTATTTCTTCAGTAAGAATATTTTTTCATAAGTTTAACAAAATAATATCATATTCATCAACCATTTATGGAAGCTCACTAATTGTCTCCCAATTGAAAATCATCACATAAAAAATCAAAAGGTTTGTTAATATACTTATACGTATGATTAACTTTAGTAATATTAACCAATTTTTGTGAGAAATTATTTTAAACTATCCCCATTAAAACACAGTAAACTCTAAGAAAACATAAATGTTTCCATTTAATCCGACTATAATGCTTTATTCCATAAAAAACCCATAATAAGAGGATTGGTATCCAGGGAATCAAATTAATTCATTGCATGGATTATTTTAGATTATCATTATAGGGATTTAGTATATACTCTTATATATATTTACCCCCACTAAATGTGAATAAAAAATGAGGTTCAAAAAAATACAAGAAGAATATGTATTATATAATAAGAAATGATGATATAGGTGATAATTCTGTAAATGAAGATTGATCAGCTTAATTTCATGAACTGTGGAACCTTAAATGTGATTTTTGATCAAAAGTCCTTAGTAATGAAACATGATGTGGTATGTGCATCATGTGATCTGTTCATGATAACATAAATCCCATCTGGAAGGTATTCTATATCATGTGATATCCCATATGATCGCCCAACTGATCATAAAATTCCCTTATAATAATTATTCCTAATCATGAAAAGTCATGTCTAACAAAAAGATTGTTATAAGGAAGCCCCTATTAAAATTCATCATAATCCTATGAAGCCCCATCATGTAGCACACTTGTTCTAGTGAACACCCTACAATGAGTCTCTTTTATCTTGTGATTCGAAAACTGACAGTTTCATAGAAATCATGAAATTGTGATATGTGAGTAAATGTTAATTATTATTGTTTTCTTATGTAAAGGGTGTTACACCATTCTACATATGAATATGTTTTGTACCTCCCGAAATCAGTTAATTGATCACACGAATGCCCATTGATGTGCTAGTATGGTCTTATTAAGGCTTATGAATGAGTACTAATGATCATCTAAAATCTATAAGATGGTTTCTTATGATCATGTGACTACTTTATCAATAGATTCATTTATGTCACACAATCATTCTGTAACATAAAATCCAAAAAAGGAATAATCTCCATAATATGGAAGTTATATTGAGTTTAATGAGATGAGGTGATAGAGCTCTCATGATTTGTCCCCGGATCAAATGAAATTCATAAAAATATGTTAGAATCTTCACATTTAGGCTACTAGACATGTCACGTTCATTTATAAAATTATTTAGGACATGTCTTTTTATAAATGTGATACACTAATAGATAATTTATGGGTGAACTCAATATAATTTAAAAAGTAAATGTTAAAAAAGATGGTACACATAGGAAAAGAATAATTATGTTTTTTATATGAAAGGGTTAAATGATTTTCATGATCAGTCTATAGATCATGTGAAGGCCCTCTAACACTCGATATTGATCTCGTGAAGGTTCCCTAACATGATTGCCTGATCTCTGAAAGGAACCTTGATATACCAACTCAATCAAATGATGGATATATGACATATGGATTCAATTTCTTCAATTACATTTGACATTTCAAATTTATCATATGATTTATTGTTTAAAATCTATTCATACAATAAATATTATAATGATGTAGTGATTATATGGTTTTTTCTTATCATGAAATGTAAACATGACTCATAAATAACCTATGTATAGATCACGTGAAACGCATGAGGTGATGCTACCTCCAACAACCCAATATAAAATATGTGACTTATGTGATGTGAAAATCACTCAAGAATTAGAAAATTTTTATAACAGCTTGTTTTCAACTAGAATAATTAATGATAGAATTTTAAATTTTTTATTTACTAAAACTAAAATTTTCAAAATTATGAAGCAGAATGGAATTTTGGGAGTTGGGACCTTTTAATGTGACATTTTTAGACTTGGGTAACGACTTTAATAGTTTTCCAGGTGGCTCCTAGTTTTTTGAGAGAACCAGATCTAGAAAATTTTAGTTTTTCTATTAAGAATATGGTGAATGGTGTTTTTAAAATCATGTGTCTCATTGTAAAAAATTATGTGGCATTGTTCAAATGGTATAGTGGAAGTGAAAAAAGGATGAAAAATATTTTCCAAACCTTGCGCCTACCGTTCATGGTCTTCCTATTGAGAAAGTACATCCACACTATTCAAAACACTATTTTTCAGGATTTGGAAAACTGTGTGGGTAAAACCATGTGGTATACCCAATTTTATGAATTTAAATTAAATAAATTTAAATAAAATTTATAAAAAATTAAAACACATAGGACTCAACCCTCCTATAAGCATATGAAATGCCCCCTTGGGGATCTCCCTAATTGTGCGTCGACACCCCAACTATCATTATCTAAACACAGATTAAAATGATATTTTTCAATGTTTCTTTTCTATGTTTCAATATTTCTCTCTACCTATTATATCCATCTTATGTTTGAGGTTTTATGTCTCACCATCAAATTATATGGTGTGAAATAACCATAGGGTTTATTTCTAACTCCAATTTTCATTTTCATCTGAATTTTGGGTGTGGTACCTTCCAATGGTCTTATTCATGCATATTATATTGACCATTTTTGTAGGAATTTCTTTTTGATTATACCCTAATCCCTACCACAATCTGAGGAAAGTATTTACTCTATCAGTTTTGTATTTAAATTATTATATTTCGTTAATTGGGTGTCTTAGAGTTCCTAATCATTTTCTTATAGTGTGTTGGACCCTTCTACGTTGTTTTGAGTCACCAGAGTCTATGGAGACATGAATGCTTATACATATGAAAGTATATATATATGTAGTATCCCCCATTATGTGTATATATATCCATGGAATTGAATATATGTTATTTGGAATAGGTTTTCCTATGTATATAAAAAAAAGTAATACATATGTGAGTGGATATGAGTGTATGCATATATTATTATATGTAAGGATCCCCATGAACATTCTCACAACTATGAGAATTTTTGCATCAGGGATACATGTAATTTTATGTATAAAGTGGTGAATATTATTAGTGATGGTAGTAGTATATTTGATTTATAATGCTTCAATAGATGAAGTGTTTGACTATATTACACCTTGCGGTGGGGTCCCATTCAATTCCATTGAAATTCATGTTCTCTTTCAATTACATTGAATTATGATTGATTTTGATACATTGAATAATGCCACATCCATGAAATGATGAATGATGATTAATTTTTTGTTTGTTAATTGATGACAATATTTTATTATAAACCCTCCAATTGATGTGTGATTCCTTCAATATAATAAGTTAGTGATATAATTTTCATTCCTGCTAGCTATACATTCCTTGGTTCTCTGTTAATACTTTGATGTTATGTTTGGATTGTATCATTTTTATAAAACTACCCTTATGAGTGTTCCTGAATGAGTGAACATAAATAATAAGAACCAAATTTGATAGATTTAATTTAATTGAAATAATATAAATGAACTCAATTAGGATGAATGAAGTTAGGTAGTGACATCGAAAAATTTAAATGACCATTCCATATATAAATTTCCCATGATCTAGAAAATATAGTGTGAAGACAATGATTAAGATGGTTTATTCCAAAAGGAAGTTTATTCATATATAAATATTAAATGGATTAAACAAGATTTTCGATTCCTCTATAATGAAATTATCCTAAACGGATCTCAAATCATGTGGAACTTTGGGATGAAGAGATCATGCCCCATTATTCGTGTATTGTGAAATATTACATTGGTAATTTAATGGTTTATATAGAATGGATCTTAAATAAATGAAAACAAGAGGTGTTTAACCTAATGTGTAATTCCATATAATTTTCCATGTCCATGGTCTATTATAAAGTAATGATCACATGAAACAGTAGATTATGGTTTGGGTTAGTCATTTAAATAGTTTAAATTATAACATTGTATATTAATCTATATAAAGAATTAAGGATGGGGAGAATTCATAACCCATGCCTGCTAATTAAAGGATTATGGATCAGAGGCAATCATTCCAAATTCCATCAATATATTGATTATTATTAATGGGATGAATTATTACTCCATTCCATCTATATAAGTTATTATATATGAGAGACATTTATACCCAATGAGGGAAATATAAATGTTCATGGATGGTGGGAATTATTACAGAATGAAATATATAAAAAAATTTATGTATTGGAGGCATTCATACCACATTATAAATATATAAATGAATAAGTTTAAGAGTGATTTTTATACAATTACAATGATATAAACAGTTATGGATGGGATGATTTATTACCCGACTCCAGTACAATAAAAAATTCTTATGTATGGAAAGTGTTCTTAAAAAAATGTGAGATATGTAAATTATTATGGATGGGTGGAATTATTGTCAAATGACTTATATAAAAATGATTTTTTTTGCAAGGAATTCTTATCCAATTATATTACAAGAAAATTATCTTTGTATGTGATTCATTCTAACTGCATTATAATTATCTATTATTAATGGGTGGGTGGAATTCTTACCCCACACCATCTACGATTTATATAGATATATTTACAGTGACATGATAATTCTTTATCAAGATATCATATAAAGTTGGTATCACCATCAGCTGTCCCTTATGAACCTAGACTGGTGTATATATATTTATTCAATTATGTTATTATTTCCCAATACCAGCACTCTATTTAATATATAATTCACTTTCTAGGCTGGAATTCACACTGTGGGTTCCAGCATTCTATGAATTCATATAACACCATTCTGGAGTACCCTTAGAAGCTGTGTATACATTATATTTGTAGGAACAAAATTTATGATTATATCTGTCATACCTATGATTTAGGAAAAATGACTGAGCTGGATCTCGGGAAGCTCATGGTGATCATCATGGGGGTTTGATGTATTTTATTTATTTTATTACTATATTGTAATTAATTATGTCTGTTTACTACTTTAGATTATGTATCATCCATTACCATGTCATGCTATTATATATTGTTTGTACGGTCCTTTTCTACTTTTAAAAAATTGATAAGATTTGTCTTCCTTAACTGTCATTATTTTTATATTTACTTCTTCCATTGTTTCATGTTGTTTATTATTTGATTAGACCATTCTGAAACCATGATAAATCGGTATAGTCTCCACATTATCACCTCCCAAGACCCTCCCTTCTATTTAGAAGCAACTGGAACATTGGTAGATGTGCATTAGGACATTGGCCCCACTAATATGAGTATTGGGTTAATGGTAAACTATCATCGGTTGTTACAGAGTGGTATCATAGGGCATTAAAATATTTTCCATTCTTTTTGGGAATTAAGACAAGTGGCTAGGAATATTTAAGATCTTAGTTAATAATACTTCTTGAGACTAATCACCCCACATTTGGGAAATGACTAATTGACCAATGCTGAAATTAATGTTCAAATTATTTGATATAAAAATTGATATGACTTCTCTATGAGTTAATTGAGTATTTTCCAATGATTAATAATTTTTGGAATCAATGGTATTTATACCCATGGTCTGGTAAGTCATGGTTGACTCATATAATGAATAAGATTATGAAAAAAATAATTAACACAAAATGAATGCTTCAAGCCATGTATTTTCATTTGTATGATGTTTATTGATTTGGTAGAGATTTTATAGGCCATTCATATTGACTATTTGGACATAATTGTTGACGAGGAATTGTATTTTGTTAAATTAAGATTCTTATTTACTAAATTTTATAACATGATTGAAATGTTTTAATATGTTATTTGTTTCATTGGATAAATTTTAAATGGTTTTAATTATAAAAGATGAATGGTTTTTGTAGTAACGTTTATGGGTGCCATACCACGAGGAATGGGTAATTCCTGTTTCAAAACATATTAGAAATTTTTTTCTTTTCATAGAATTTTTATTTAGAAAATAAGAGGTCTCAAAAGTTTAAATATAATGTTATTGTTTGATATTAAAATTGGATCCAAATACCAACAACAAAAGTGACTAGGTACTTCATGTATTGGAAGACAACTACACATCTAACAACAGAGTTATATATAAACATATAAATGATCATATTTTATTCTATAATGAGATTAGTATCTATTAATGGGCGTCAATTATCTTTCAATGATGATAATGGAAACTTATGAATTTTGAAATGGAACCCCATAACAAATATAATTCCTTGATGTATTGTAAAATGGATCAATATAAATAGGATTACTAATTTGATCTGAAATCAAATTTTTGACTACTAAATGCTCAACTGGACCCAATTAGGTTAGCTGGGGGAATGTTTCATTATATGAACCACTTGTGTGTTTACAATAAATAATATTTTAGAAATTGATATTGGATAACTTTTTAGAGAACACATGTTGTTTTAATGTGACCTTCATACGTCAAATTTTCTGTTTAAAATGAATTTTATCTGACAATAGCATAATTATGATGTAATTTAAATTGATTTATAACTTTTTATAAATTAGTTAGTTTTTACATTCTTATATTTTCTTTTATCTAAGGGGAAAATCATGTTACTAATTCTTTTATTTTAAAATTAGATCATGATGTTTTGTTAAAAATATTTAAATCATTACATAAGGAATGAAATTAAATGTAATGTTCTTGGAAATGGATCCCTAGGTGAAATCCATTATGATAAACCATCATTTAATCTTAGTTCATACATCTTGTTGAGTTTCCTTGTAAAATAATCACATACATTTTTCGTAGGCATTTTATCTTTAGCAATGGATTGTATAGTATGCGTTTGAGAAAAAGTCATTTTTTGGTATGACCTGGTGTTTGGTTTGGTGCATATAAATAATAAGGGGATAGTTGTCATAGGTACAAAATTTGATATTAATTTCCTTTCTACTATTTCAAGCTTTCTGGTTCTTGTTGTTGCTCTGGTGTCTTTTTCCATTTTTGGAATCCTTGTTTCTAATGATAGCCTTGTTCGTATGGTTCGTTGTGGGATATGTGAACCATGATGCATGTTTGAGAATTAGTAAGTTTTCATTTTATGTAGTTTATACATCCTTCAATAATTTTTGGCTTCATTGTAGGACATATAACACTTTATTATTATTATTTATGGATGACTAGTTTTGGTATTCTTGCAAAATTATGATAATATTATGAAATAAATCTCTGAAATAAATTTCTTATGTAGTGGAGTATGTAATTGAGTCACCTCCGCTGTGTAGTGAAATATGAGTAAATAACTATGCTCATCCTAGTGCTTCAAATTAATTAGAAGATACTAAAGTGTGATGAAACATTATTAGTTTGGTTTTATTTTCAGCTAGTTATGACTTTATTTTATTGTTTGCTATATAACAATGTTACATGAGTAAATGTGACATATATATTTAAAGAGTTTTTCATTGAACGCACTTATTAGTGTCTATAATTCTTTTACTTTAGAGATAAGAACACTCATAATGTCTAATGCATCATATCAATCCAAATTATGTATTTCATTAAATGTATATGTAATATAACCAATTAGGGATACATAAAAATGGTTAGTTCTATTTGATAGCCGTTGTGGATTTTGAGTCATAAAATGTGTTGTATATTTATTTTCATCAATACATTGATGATGTTGTGATGTAGGAACCTCATGTGGAATGTTTGTGGTCATAGTTAGGCTTTAGTAGTTTAATCTTCAATATTCAGAGGATGCCTCAAGTGGTAAAGGATTTTGATCTATAATTGATGGGGTGTAAGAAGGTTAAGCTATGTTACCTCTTTAATGTTGATGAGATGTGTCCCTAACATTCTCTTTTATTATTGTTGGGTATGATTTACTTGAAACCATAATATTCAGTTTGTGTATTATTCAATGTGAAGAGATAGTCCCCTATCATGATGTCATCCTAGATTCACTATGTTATAATTGGTCATATGTCGTAATAATATTTTCTATCATTTAGTTTTTTTGGGGTTTCTCTCTTTCGGTGTCACACATTGGGTGTCAGTTTTCTCTCATGGTATCATCTGTAATTCCATTTAATGTGGGGAACAAACATTGGTGGATATGTTCTTTGAGGATGATAGATGACATGCTATAATTATTCTGAGATCTCTTTATATGTTTTCGGCCATCTAATGAAATCTTCCTTTTGAATTTCTGACTGTAGTGTCTCAAAAATTTGTTACCCTTGTTCAATAAATCGTTTATTGAAAATAGTTTCTAGCAGTTCATCAGGTGGAGACGAGGGTAATTGTTTTCCATAAGGTTCTTTCATGTTAAGGTTACTCTACTTGGTTAAATGTGTTGATGGGTGATCAATAATTTTTTATGATCAAAATCACACTAGGATAATTGTTAATATTATTGGAGAGTTCTTTGAAAGGATAGTCCCAGAGTAAGAAATGTTGTTACATGGAATTTCCCCACTGAAATTTTAAATACTATAGTGGTAAGGGCATTAGGCTATATTTTTAAAATGATGACTATGTGATCGTGTCCCTAATATAAAGGGCTATGGGGAGTTTAGTATTTTTTTAGTTTGAAAGTGTTCATTGTCATCCGTTTTAATAGATTAAATGTCATATGATTAAATGAATTCACAGAGGTACGTTAGGAATTTTTAAATGGAATGTAACCATATGAACTAAACATTATGACCCTTGTACGTCTGGTGGGGTTATATTGTTCATGATGTCTTTTTGGGGATGAGACATACTAGTGTTGATAGATTGTAATTTCCCATGTTTTGAACAAGATAAAAATGTGAAGGAATTTCAAATTATTTATTTACAATATTACCTAATTTTTTAACGGATCCTAGAAAAGGAATTATGAGAGTTAATATATTTCAATGATATTTTATTGACTTGAGTAATTGAATGAAAAAATTTTAGGGTGGCTTGAGGAGTTTCGGTAGAATAGGACCCGGAAAGCACAGTTCTGAATAGGTATAGAGGGCACACCATTTTTCTGAAACTATTGTGCTCATTTTTGAAACATTTTTGTACATGTATAAAATGGATATAAACAATGTTAATGAGCTTGTATTATTTTTCTAATCAATGTTTGTAGACCACACAGTGTGCCATTTTATACAGAACCATTTCAATATACACCGCATGGTTTTTTCGTGGTTTTGAAAACTATGTTGGTCCAAACCTAAGGTATAATGTTTTTTAGGAAATTTAATTAAATAACATAAAATAATATTAAAATTAAAAATAAAACAATGATAAATCTCTGATGTTATACCCACATGATGAAACCCCCCATGGGATCTCCCTAGTTGTGCAACAACACCCCCTTACAACATCTTTGGAAAAACGATTTCAATCAGATTTATCCACATTTTTGTTTTGGTCCTTCAAGGTGAGTCTCATACACCATTCAACATTTTATATAAAATATTTTTTCAGACTCACCATAATAAAAATGAGATCAAAGTACTAGGATTTTGTTCTAACCCATATATTGGTTTTTAATCAAATTTAGGGTCTGCAGTGTCACTCCGGAGTCGTGTTCGAGCATATTTTGGAAACCACTGCCGAATGTGAAGTAGTTCTATTTGATATAGTCTCCCCACGACCATAATATGTATGTATTTTTGCCAGTTGTTTGTTTTTCCATTAATATATTTGGTTCTTTGTGCTTTTGATGGTTTATAGGAATTTTTATTGTAGTGTGTTGGACCATGTCGTGTCATTTAGAATTGCCAAGGTCTATGTAGACATACCTACATATGCATAGGTATGTATATATATAAATATATGTGTACGTTCCCATGTTATGTGTATGTTAATCAATTGAAGTGAATATATATTTATAGGCCTAGGTTTTCTCATATATATATCTAAAAATTAATATGTAGATGAGTGGTGATTAGAATATGCATATAATCATATATGTAAGGATCCCATCGCACTTGTTCATGACCATGTTAATGTGTGAATATGAGATAGATTTTCCTATATTTATGAAAATGAATATTTTCTCAATGGGTGTAATAGTATCATTGAGATAGAATGTGTCAAGAGCCATGTAGTTTGGCTAGGTTCCTCCCTGAGGTTGGATCCCCTTCCATTCCCTTTAAATTCAAATCATGTAATAATTAAGTTAAATTTTGATTATTTTGATAAATATAGTTGTTAGACATTAATTGTAACACAACGGGATTTTATGAGAATTATTATTTTTAATTTTATTTATGTCTTTTGTTGTATGCTTCACCAAGATTATCTTGCTCTATACGCAACATCGAATTAGCATGAAGTATACACAACACTATTCTTGGATTCTGATACACACAATTTCTTGTTTTTTCAAATAAAAATCATTTTACACAACACCAAGTATAGATTTTCATCAATGTATAAATGATATATTTTTTTAGTATGTCATACACAACAATAAAGGAAGCTTCCCCTACACAGAACATTGACATTGATTTCATTAAACGCAAGAGAGACCTTACTCGATAGTGTGTGTTGTACACAATACCGAGTTTCACTAAACGATATATTATTATAATATTATCATGAACAATAAATTATTAATTGTATTTAATAAATTTTAAATTTTATAACATTTTCAATCATATTATTCATTATCTAGATAATAGAATGACAACAAAATAATTTTATTCGGTAAAATATATTTTTTAAAAAAAGCAGTTTTGACGCCTTTTGATTGCGCACCCATTTTAAATATAATCTTTAACATGTTTAGAAGTCAAATTTTACAAAATAAACTTATTCTTTTGAATTAGGATATAAAAATTTCTGTTCGATAATGTTTTTATAATTTTCTTGATAACGTTCATTTTTTGATGAATACTAAAAATACGCTAAATTTTAATTAAAAACAATTGTTTTCATCAAGATAATTTATATGGTTACATTATAATATTTAATCGTTTTAATGTATAAATAGAATTTATTTTTAAGATTAAATAAAATGTATGTAATTATCATTAATTTTACATTAAATTCTTTAGTAAAAACATTTCAATCTTTTGCAATGTTTTAAATAAAAATATGTCATTTTTCAACAACGAGATTAATATTAAATTAATTACTTCATCTTCTATTTCATTAATTCAGAAAAATGGATTATATATTTGGAGTTAGTAAGTCCAAAATATATTAATATGATACTTTTTATGTTTGGGCATTATGAATAGTAAGTACAGTAAATTTTATTTACCACAGTTATAGGTAAATCAGACAATTTAGGGTAATAATAATATTATAATCTTACCCTTACCCATGAAAAAATTACATTGGAAGAATAAAAGTCTACCCATATCACCTAAGGGTAGGAATATATTTATTTAATGGTCTTTTTAAAAGTAAAATAATATAATTATTATTAAAACCAAAGAAAGTGACAAAATGTCACTATCTTATATCTTATAACCGTAATAATTTTAATATAGTGATAAATTTCATAAAACCTCAAATATAGATATTCTATAGAAAGCTAATAACATTATTTAAATCAGGAGAATTTATTTATAATAATTAGGGATTAAATATTTATCATTAATGATCACCAAATAGTGGTGTAGATGTTATTTTATTGATTGAAATATCAAATAAATGGATTTAAAAATATTAAAACAAATATTATATGAACTAATTAATTTTCAACACAAATTTTCTATATGAATATGACATTTTATAAATCTATAAAGTATTTTGGATCGAATATATTCTCGGTGTGAATTTTATTTAATTGAAAATAAATTAATAGTGTCAAAATTTACACTATTGTTATTTTATTAAAATAACATATTATAAGAATGATTAAAAATAACAGTGAAAAATTTAAAAAAATTAAAATTAAATTTATATGGTTTAAAAAGTCATAAATTAACCAATTATTCACAATTCAAAACACATAATTAATTATTTATGACAATTTAAAATTTAGATTATTATTACAAAAAAACATAAAATATATTAAATAAGGATAAATTAATTTGATAAGGAATAAAATAAATTCCCAAGATATCTAAATTTTTGTTTTTGAAGATATTAAAATCATATCTCATCTCATATTATAATTATCTCATTTTTTGTGGTTTTTATGTGGGGATTTGAATTTGTTATAGATTAATATATTTTTTTGGTTTCCAACGGTTCCCCTCTCCTCCCTTATAAAAGGGCACCTCCTCCCTCTCCACATCACACCAATTTTGAGATTTTAAATTCACCCAACCCCTACCAATTTAACTTCTCCACATCCCTATTAATATAGTAGAGGACCTTGAATTCATCAAAGACCATGTTTTGTCCCCTAAGAGGATGCTAAAATGATGCACGTCAAAGAAAAGGTAATATCATTTACCGATTCATTCAAACATATTTCACCCCCTACATCCTCTATATGTGTTGTTTCATTTTTAAGTAATAACTCCAGTATCAGTTGTATACTAATATTTTATTATGAATAACCAACAACCATATTCTATCTTCTATCCATCAAATGAAAAAATTAAATCACCTCCAGTGCGTACGTACAGGTTACCGTCTCCATGCAGTAGTGTAATCTTTTATTTCACAAATAACATACATGGATGTGTATAAGCATGGAAGAAATAACTATATATGATAACTGTAATCTGAAATTGATTCTGAAATATTATTCACCATACACTTCAATAGAATTCCACAATCATGGGAATGATATCATCGCTCGCCTGTTAGTATGACCTACTGTCTCCATGATGTGATGTGACTCGTTCTACATGATCATCCTTGAATAAAGAATAAATACATGAATTGAATGAATAAATATGATATATATTACACTAATTACATTATGTAAATGATGCATCTATAACCAAAAATGATGAATAACATTTTTTTCGCCAAAAAATGCATAAGAAAATAAGGCAATGAGCACTCGATTAACAAGTAGCAGTGAAATATTACTAATTAGTAGATAAGAAATTTACCATATATGATGTCATAACAATGAATATGATTCTGAAATAATTAAATGACATTATTTAAATCATTATATAGGAGGTTCGGATGCGTAAAAATCATATCAGACCTAAGGTAAGGAATAATTATTCCAATCCCATTCTTATCAGAGATTGTTTATTCGTTAGTATTTACTGGGGTTATATTTATCATCCATGACCATGTTTTCTAAAAATTCATGCAAAAAATGATTATTATTCTTCCATATATGTTTAAAGACATTTTCAACCTTTCTTGACTTTTAATACATAGTATGTATGGAATCATTATTTTGTTTACCATACGAGGTTCTTTTTGACTTTTTTAGGAAATGTACAAGGAGAATATTTTTTTAACATATAATGCTTGAAAGGATTTTTACATTTTTATAAAGCCTTATCTTCAAGAAGAATTCTCTACAAGATTTCATGATTATTTACAAAAAAATCATTTTCTTTTAAAATTTTGTGGCATTTTGTGAAAAGAAAATGAATTTGAAGAAGAATTGATATATTCCTCATGAATGAATTTCTATAGTTTTATTAAATAATTTTCCATCTAAGATGACATTATATTGCATGTTTATGTTTCTTGTATACTGTGTCTATTATTTACAATTTTTAATTATTATTATGATGAAATGATATCCGTTTGTTTTATATGGATTACATCGGGGTGAGATGATGTTTAGGAAACCCATTTTAATATTTGGGTTATGATGAATGATTTATAAATGTTTTGTGGAACACGTAAGAATGATTTCTATATGAGATGGGTAAGAAATATATCACCCTCCAATTCATTGGGTAAATATTTATAACTCATGATATAGACAAGGCTTGAATGATATGTAAATCTGGTTCAGTAATACATGGTTGGAATGACATGTAATCATGGTTCAGTAATTGACTTTGCCCACTATGATGATATTGGAATCAATTTCAATTATATTATAGAAATAATATTATGTTCTTAATGTAATTACACAATTACATGAGTTATTCCCATTATATTTTATCATGATTAATGTTCCTTTATGATCTATTCCTTATGTACTTCTATGTTTTATGTCATTGCTCAAGATTTTGATGTTTAGATTTTAAACTCATGTTTTTATGTTCAAATGATTATGGATTGATTTATGTTCTCCATGTTTACCCTTACTGATCATTTGAGATCACCCTTTTTATTTTTTTATTTCCCCAATATATAAATAAATGCCTTTTATAAAAAATGTGAATAACTTTATTGGAGATGTGGGAGATCTTTCACCATCATTAGAAGATTTTCTTTCGAGTTTCCAAGGACACTAAAATAATACTGACTTTGGGCGTCTATTTTTGTCCTGTATTAAGTTTTCCACAAATGTAATGTAATTCCCACATATGTCAAGCTTTGGGTCTATATATGAATGAAATACTAAAACATGAAAAAAAAATTTATACGTAATGTCATGGTTTTATAATAAAAACCCCTCTAATAGACATATTTCACCTTCGAGCTAAAAATGTATTGATATACATTATAGGCTTAACTTATCTATATTCCATTGTTATTTTTTCATAACTTGATGTAATATCTCTTATGTATCATGTTTAGAAAAATATCCAAATTAATACTCTTGAATGAGATGACTTATATAGGAAGGCCAACCTGTAATGGATTTTCATGCTTTGATATAATCTAGATGGACTTGGATAGGATGTATTATGTGAGATAGTGACATGATTTATTTTAAATGACAATGCCTTTAAAAAATTCGATGATTGGGAAAATTTATTGTGAAGGCCACGAGTATGATATATAATAACAAATGGAACCATTTTTATGTACAATTATTAAATTGATAAAGCACGATGGTTGATTCCGCAAATTGTAATAAACCAAATGGTTCTCAAGTGTAATTGTAATTTGGGATTGTGATACCATGGAACATTATTCATGTCCTAGGAAATATTTATTTTGGAATGTAATAGTTTATATTGAATAAAAATAAATTATTGAAACACATGATATGTTTCACCTCATGTGTCATGCTATACACATGGTCACACCCTTGTTCATCTTATAATTGGTTTAAATTTTTACATTGTATAGTGATATATATAAATTATTATGGATGTGTGGAATTCTTACCACATTTTAGGTCTATAAATTATTATTGATTTGTGAGATTTATACAACATTATAGTTATATTAATTATTATTGATGGGATACATTATTACCTCATGACACCTATATAAATTATTATGGATGGGATGAAATATCACCTCATTACATCAATAGAAATAAATCTGAATTGGAGGTATTAATACCCCATGCCAGCTATATATATTATTATGGAAGGGTAATTGTATTCCAATTCCCTCTGTAAAATTTTTTAAGGATGGGAGATATTCTTACACAATGGTACATTTAAAAATTATTATGTATGCGAGTCGTTCTTACCACATTTAAGTACAATATAAACATATCTAGATGGGAGGAATGCATACCCATTACAACAATATGAATGAATATGGATGGTAGTCATTATTAACCTATTCCATCTGTATAATTTATTAATGATGAGAGGATTTCCTAACCAATGCCAATAAAATATAAATGTCATCAGATGGGAGGAATTATCACCCCAAAACATCTAGGATATATATATATATATTCACACACAAAAATATGTTTGTGAGTGTGTTTGTATGTGTGTGATTACATGACAATAATTATTTCATTTTTGAGCCGAAGCAGTTATCTTAATGAGGTTTCACTTTGGAACCTAGATGGGTGTTTTTTAATTTATTCCATTTTTTTATATATTCTCTATACATGTAAATTGTTTAACTTATACGACACATTATGTGTTGGTCTTGAGGCAATAGGTTCTGAGATAATGATATTTAATCTCACATATAGCTCGGGAACCCTTGGTCCCCATGCGACCTTATATTATTAGTATCTAGGAAGATTTTTGTATTGATTTATCATAACAGTTTGAAGAAAAAGTCCGAACTGGAGCTTAAGATGCTCCTAAAGATCATTATGGGGATTTTTTTTATTTTTTTTATTTCATATTATATGATAAATCATTCACATTGATTACTACATTATCTTATATATAATCTATTATCATTTTATTCATTCATATAATGTAAAAAATGACATTGGACACTTTTAATAAATTGTTATTATTTGTCCTCTTTAGTTGTCATTGTTTCTCTATTAAATACTTTTGATGAATCTTATTGTTCATTATCTGATAATAGATTTTTTAAACTATGATATGAAGCTATAGTATCCCCACTATCAACTATGA
Source organism: Viscum album (assembly GCA_963277665.1). Classification (NCBI taxonomy): domain Eukaryota; kingdom Viridiplantae; phylum Streptophyta; class Magnoliopsida; order Santalales; family Viscaceae; genus Viscum; species Viscum album. Next base: position 2,132,134,429 of record OY728147.1, on the reverse strand, counting down.
AGACCCTTTCTTCAAGTCCGCTACATCTAGAATATGAGGATATTAGCATGAAGCCATGTGACCCATCAGTCCGGCTACATGTTCGATAGTATTCTAGTGTGGGAAGATACAAGTGATGCCTATAAATCCCCCCTGCATCATAAAAAAACATTGAGGTGCATTGAACTGAGATTTGCCTTTTCATAATAGATAATAATTTGATTGCAATATCCTTTAACCAATTAATTATGAAAATGACATAAGGGATTATTCAATATGATTATGTACTTTTCATGATGACTCCAATGATCATTAAAAAGACATTCTACACACTATCTGGATAACGTGAGAGATTGTCCACATATCACAATTACTAAAACAAGACATTAACAATCTATTTCATGATGAACATTTAGAAATATTAGTGATAATATATAAAAATTAAGGATGCTTCATGTGAAAATGTATACATTTATTTTCATGTTGTTGTTCATGTTATTATTTTAATCTAATCATTAATCACAAGGATACATCTAGACATGTCAAAAAAGCCAGACAAATTCCCTAGGGCATGTCTTCCATATCATGCAATTATCTTTTGACATGTCATCAAGATTTTGAGATGATCATTGGATATGTCATTTTGATCACATTGCATCCATCATACATGTTAGTCTGGTCGCAAAAAAATTCTCTGGAAAAGTAATTTTATTTTTGTGACAACCCACATACAATTATGAATTTTCACATAAATTCCTATGGATATGTCAAAGTACTGAAGGAACTCAACATACCATTTAATCAAACATTCAGGTCACATTGGGAAATGATATACTTGAGACATTCCATATCAATGTGCACCACAAAATGCTCTCCAAGAAAGTAATGTCTCTAATAATGAAAATGAAGAACACCTGCCACACACACTAGGTCGTGCATCATGTAATTACATTCACGTGGCCTAAAATGTCGACACCCATAAGCAACGACCCATTCCCCTTGCATAATCACCACTCCCAGCATGATACATGATGAATCATAGTAAATAGTATAGCTCTTGCATGACACTAGAAAAAACTTGTACCAGTGTTGAATTCAATCTCTATTTATTCTCCTGAAAGGATGAATCACAAGAATCAGTCCACATGTACATAGAATAATTCTTAGTTAGTCCCATTAGTGGTGCTTCTATTCATGTAACGTTCTATATAATACATATCTATTAACCAGATATCCAAAGGAAAATCCATACCTCAAATACATTCTTTGGTTTCTCACATGAATCTACTAATATCGCATTCTATGGGTCTAGTGATACTCATGTCTCCGATATAATATGACCCATGATGGGAATCTGGTCCATCCAAATGTGTAATTTTGAGAGCATTTAAAATTGCTGATGCACTTTATGTGTACACCAAACAATATCATGATTGTTGTCATGGTGGTGTCGAGTGTGAGAGTACACCAATATATTATCCACAATTAATACCACAAAAGAATCTAATTATGGATGGAACACGTAGTTAATCAGTTCCATAAAAACTATTGGCACGTTATTGAGACCCAACGACATAACCACATGCTCATAGAGGCCATACATTCTTAGAATGTTTGTAATAGGTATGTTAGAGTTTCTAACGTGCAACTGATGAAAACTGTATCTGATGTGAATCTTCATGAACACTGGGGCTCATCGAAGATGATCAAAGGGATCATCTATCCTCATCAAGGGAAATCAGTTATTATCTGTCAACTGGTTCAGCTTCCAATAATCCACACAAAGATTGAGGGTACTATCCACCTTCTTTGTAAACATGGCAGGTGAACCCAAGGAAATGTACATGGTCCGATGAAACCATTTTCTTGTAACTCTTGTAACTTCTTATTTAGATCTTATAACACGGGTGCATCCATATAATAAGGAGGAATGGATAGTGGTGCCTCTCATAAGACAATATCAATATAGAAATTTACCACTCTCTCTAGAGGTAAAATTGATATTTGCTCAATAAATACATCCCTGAAACAATCCACCACTTTGGGAATGTACATTTGTGATGTCCCCTTGTCATCCAGATATAATCATGAAATATGAGCAGTAACTCCTCCCAAAACAAGATGCTCGGGACCCGAACTTCTCTTATAGACATTCAATTTTCCCTTATGTAGTGACAATCTTCCCTATGTTGGCCAGAATCTCACCCAATGATGATAACAATTGACAAAATCATGTATGGGAAATAAACAGTCCACTCCAAGAATGAAATCATATCCCATTATCTTTAAGACAAAAAGGTCACATAAGAAGTGACACCAGCCATTCTCAAGATAGATTTCGTTGCACTGATGTAATGTAGTATTTCTAGTCCTCAACAGAGTCTCCAATATCATAAAATCATCATAAAAAATGTTATAGATCACAATGATCTCCACATAACAAATAGATATTAAAATAAGGGATTCCCCTGAATCGAAAAATGCAGATGCTAAAACTAAGGAGACAAGAATTGTACCACTAAATGTAGAGGGAATGAAATCCTTATCTTGTTGGGCCTGCTCTAATACGATAGAAAAACCTGTAATGTGGCCCTGTGACTCTACATGACTACCCTATGTTGATCCACCTTGTGTTTTCTAGATACTTATAGCTTGGTTCCCATGACCACAACTTCCACCTTGGACATAACTGCAAGAAAAAAACTTGTTCCCTGACTGAGGATAAACTATTCTTCCTTATCTTGAATGTGTAATAATAAAAGAACCCCTATAACTAGATTAGGGAGACAAAAATTGGTAGAAAAGCTGATAATTATCCATATTTCTGCTACATCGGCACTCCAACAGGTCTATTGGGAAATGTTTCCACATATTCCCAATATTTCTGCACTAGTAGCATTCTACTTAGATACTAGAAGCAGTTTCTTATCTACTCGTATCTTTATGTGTAGACTTTCTACAATTCTTCTTGTTGTTTGTCGGAAGGTTTCTAACTCTTGATGTTGAACCGCCGTAGCCCACATCTCTAGAATCCCATAGGTTTCTCTCAGTGATCAGTGTTTTGTTGACTATATATTATATGGAAGTCAACCTAAAGAAGTTTACCTTGGATTGTACGTTATTCTTGTGACCATCCTCAAAAGTGCCCACCCCAAGAAACACATCACCCCCATAATCGGGGTTAATCATTGCAACACTTTGTAGCAAGACATTTCACCATGTCCGAGAGAGTACCCTGATAAAAAAATAAACTATCTGGATTCGTTGGCCCTCAAGGGATCTGGGAAGAAATAGTCATAAAATTTATAGTGGTACTCATTCCCAAGACAAATTCTGTGGGAATCCTGTCTGTGATATCACATCCCACGATTTCATGGTGGAATACCAAATCATATATGTAGCAAGATTCACCCTCTTACCGAGAGGTGTATCGATATGATCGATGATAGCCATCATGGATTCTAATAATTATTCTACAACATAAGATCCTTCATCCACTGAGAATGTGGGAGTATGTTCATGTTGGAAAAACCACACCTACTCTACCAAATTCTGTTTAGGATTTTATGATTCATTTATAGTATACATAAACCTCATGTTTCATTATCGAAACTATGCATCAACACCAATATCTATAATTATTGTAGGTTCCAAGATAGTCACGATAGGCAGATCTACTGGTAGACCATGATCTACCATTTATGGTGTCTGATCGTTGTCATCTATCTGGCGTAAACCAAAGGATGTCTCTGTGGAATTGCTCTATAAGATCATCCACACATCTCAGTTAAGTATTATAATAGAAAGAAACATCGTATTCAAGGAAAGAAATAGAAGAACAAATTATTCCTGTTTCTAAAAATGGGGATACACATCATTTATATCCCCTACATGACCATTTCCCATAGGATTTCACAAGGGCATGTACATCATCACAAACTAGTTGTGTAACTTCCTATAAACAAGGCATGTTCCTCCCATGGAAAAAAAATGTTCTTGAATAGATTCCCCCTGCCTGAGTTCCTCTATAATTCTAAGACTCATTGTTCACCAAGAACAAAACTAAATGGCCTTTTTATTCAAGGCTTGTAATGTACTAGTTGTACTTCACCGACCAGTTTCATGGTTTACACAATGACAATCACATGGTTAAGAACTACATGATATGTATATATAGTAAATATAAAGTACATAAGAAAAAAAATTCCTTCTAGAATAAAAGGATTCATGGAATGTACTCATCATTACACACCATGTATTTTGGGGTTTTCTAGATAGGAATCCTTAGAAAATACAATGGGACCCTATAGAAACATGAACACAAAACATTAATGTTGAAAATTACAATCAGCGAGGGCCCATACTCCTTGATAATCAATGTTAGGAATCATATTCATGTATATCACAATGTTTAACTGTGTAATCTATCAAATGATCAAACAATTTCCAATCCATGAAAGACAATAACACCACATGGGAAAATGCTTGGAAAAAATTCAATAGAAACATTACATACTACCAATAACCAATAAAATAACTGTTATTATATCAATGCATATATCATTACATCATAAATATCTTGCAAAAAATCTATCACAATAACATGAAATCAGGAATGCACCATAAATGCCCTGAAAATATTCGATGAAATGCGATCCTTATAATGTTCTTATACGATGCATGAGATGGAATACCCTCATCTCATTGGGTATAAATTGAAATATAACCTTAATAATATAAATAATAACAACAAAAAACATGTGAATCCCCCGAACAGTGAAATAAAATAAAAAAAACAATTTCAAAACAAGAAAATTTTCAATAATTGACGTAAATTGGATTTTCCTTATACATGAGATAACAACTATAGGGCACAACTTATTACAAACGTCTAATTTCTTCTTATCCTGGTCCATATTCTCCAAACAGTAAGTCAAGAGGAAAATAATCCTCGTTGATTCCACATTGTAATGTCTTTGTTGTGGGTGATGCTCAAAGGTGTGTCTTATACGGTTGGCAAAATGACCTCAAGTGGATTTCCCTGAATGCCAAATTCTTTCAACTAGCGGTGAGGTAAATAAGTGTGATAGTGGAGAAATAATTCCCTCATTGGTAGATTAACAAATGGGAATAATAATAATATACATCAATTGAAATACAAATACAACAAAATAAGAAAACAAATTAAGAATAAATGTAAATAAACAACTACAGCATATACAAAAATAATGCATGTCACATCTATCTAGTAATGTATCCAAACACATCACAATGATATAAATATTGTACTAAACTAATGAACAAAGAAAAAATTAATCTCTTACTGCATTAAAAACCTCATCTTAGTCCAATGATCTCTAAATCCACAACAATCATGTACATTATGTTGAAGGGTTCATTCTCTTATCTATATCCACTACAATATAATATGTTTGGGTACAAAATAATGACCCAAACAGGGTGTGAGATGATTCCTAGTAAGAAAACACTCATATATTTGTTCCTAACTGTCAGTGAGTATATATATATAGTAGAGAATATGAAAATTGAAGTGATAAATACAAATAAATCAAAAGAAAACAATCTTATAGTTTCAACTAAAAACATTTACATTAATTAATTATTAAACAAATAATTCCCAGGAATCCCACTGGTAATGTTCTCTCAGTCTAACCCCAATTGTACAAGTTATCATTAAAAACAACTACCACATTTGTTATGGGTCAAGGAAAACTATTGAAAGGAACAAAGCACCTACCTCAACATTGTATGATCGATATAATTGAACCTCAACCATTGAGTCGACCTAGAAGATCATAGATCTACAAAATAGTCCAAAATGTCCAACCATGAATAACTAACATAAGAGGAAAAATTGATATGGGAGGCTCTAAAAGAAGTAATAACTCACCGACATGATACAAATTCATTCGATGGTGTTTGATTAAGATAATAGATGACATGTCGGTTCATCAAGTATGATTCTGGAATTTTTGTCCCTCCTGGATGAGACAGGGCAAAGAGAAAAGGTTTCTGTCGATTAGACATGACCCCTATTCGATATAACAATAAAAATTACATGGTGTGTACTATTAATGAACAAAAAATGTATTCGCCTCAATCGGTATAGACATTAGTGGTCTGTAGTGTCAACTTACATGACCATGTCTCAGCCATTACATGCTCAAGAGGCTGACTTACGGGGTAATAGGGTACTTGATGTGTACCCCTAGGTACCCGATGTGTACTCCTAATGATTTCATAAAATACCATTTTCATAAAAAAAAATAAACCACGATCAATACCATAAAATAAGATATGTGTTCTTCCAAAGGGCTTCCTCACTTGATCAATTTATTAGTTAAATCAATCATGTATCCGGATTTAGAAGTCCACCATGAACATGTCTTAAATATATATGTGAGTATCAAAATAGGAAATGTTTCTCCTCAAAATTTTATACTTCTCCCTATCTTCCATTAAATTTACCAATGTGAGTTCCTATGATTCGTTGGTTATGAATCCCCAGATTACCACCACCCTTTGGAATATAGTTCAATGACTAATCACAAATGTGGGGGTCTTTTTGAATTTCCATGATAAATGAAATAGATGAAACTATCAAAATTGATTATGAAATCATAATCTACCACCATACTCAATTATTGTTCCCCAACATTCATTACAATGAAATTTATTTTAAATCATAGTATACGTATTAATAAGAAAATAAATCTGGTTTTCACATGATTGATCCATTTCATTTCATCATTGAATTAAAAGAATGTTGAAGTTGATATGAAAATTCCAGGAATAAACTGATGCATTGGAAACCAGTTCAATCATTTTTTTGCTTCTACTTTGAAAATAATGGTGATCAGATTGTAGATTCGTTCAATAATAAAACATAATCATGGTTCCATAAGGTATTAATTTTTTTTGTACATATTTCAAATGAACAAAATATCCCATTTGTTAATGTAATAAATAATCAAGTTACTCATTCATACATACTTTAGCGTGTTGTATACATGATAATGTACACTAATTGGTGACCTAGTTTTTCATTTTCATTATGACTAGATACTTCAATCTCAAATATCACCCTAGCCTGAGATCCAATACATAATAAGGTAATGTATTAGAACCATAACTATGACATCAATATCCATGGGTCAGAATATAACATCACTTATCAAAAACATTAATATTTCGATGGAAAATATTATGGTTCAAGATTTCCATTGATGAGGTACAATATCAAACTATGAGGAAGAACATGTAGGTCTCTAGACACCGAAGACAACAAGTATATCTCATTCATGGAAACTATAATAAATCACATGACATTGATCCCCAATACTAATGGTTTACAAATCTTATATATAGACTATGACAATCATTACCATCCAAAACATATGATAGTGGATGAATGAGTCAATCACATTTCTATCCTAGTTATATAGATTACATGGAGAGGTGTTTTCAATCATCATCAACAATTTTATCGAAAGGGTATTTATTGGTCTCAAACTAAGGACATTACCCAATAGGTCACCAACCTAAACACTCATTCACATGAACTGAGGATATGTCCCTAGTAATAAAAATGTACACATAACAATTAACGGTCTCATATTACTAATTACTATAATGAATATATCATGTATATTAATATAGATTAAAAAAATAAAACACATATCCCTACTCATCAATATCAATCCTACATGAAGAATCATGCATCAAGTATGGGGGAGGCCCACATACCACCCCCCTCAAATGAAGAACTTCATAATATCCCAATGGACAAAATTTATATGAGTGGGCTTATATCCACCCTTCTATCTAATAAATTTTCTAGTTTTTCTTGGATTCTGATAATGTGTTGGACTACATTCCAACACACACACATGCCACTGCAGTTTCACTACATTCTAGAAATATTTGGAGAGATTCACCAGTATATTCTATAATTGGTAGGAATATAAATAAGAAAACATATTAAAATCCCATCATAAAGAGAAGAATATCACAATGATTATCATATATATGAGTGTAATCTAGTTAAAAAATAAATTAGTAACACAATATAATATGATTATGATCATATTCTAGTAAATAATGAGGCACAAGGCCAAAAAAATAATCCTACTGTGACTACAGCTCGCCAAACTGGTTTGGTAAAAACAACAAGATAAGAAAATAATATTTACTATAATGGTCAACATAAAACTAAGAATGAACAATACAACGCTCCTACCCCTTCTCCAACCGAGTAATGATGGAAAAATTTTCAAATTAACTCAAGGTAAGCTCATGTCCCTTCAAATAAATCTACTCATAATATTCCAATTGATTATTAAAGCTAGGACCATAAGCCTTATTCCACCAAAAAATCATACATTAAAGTCTTTAACGGTTATACAATTGGAGGATCATATCACATTCCGTCATCATAATTTCCATCAGTCTAATATGATGGGGAATGTATATTTAAATAGGACTCATTCTCATACTTCAACCTTTGATGATTAACACATTTTGGTAACCCCTGAGAGGCATGATAATGTACATTCCATTGATATACAAGATCACTAAAATGCATTATTAGTTTATCTAGAGGTAAATCATATTCCTGTAGTAATAGATAGTATTTTTCTTATTCCATTGTTCGTTATATAGAAGGTTCATATACCTAGTCACCCCCAAAATATATGTCATTATTTCTAAGACAAGATGAAGGATAAGGATTATATCCCTGATCACAACAATTTAAACTTTTCTGAGGTTGTAAAAAACATATTTGAGACACATCAAGTTCACTTAAAAACATAAATTAAATCATAACAAAGTAACATCCTCCATAGACCTCTTTTTAGTAGTTGAAAGATAGATTACATGGTCTATACTTATGATATCATCCATGGAAAAATTCCGCATGGTAATACATCTCTAAAATAAGATAATAATCTCATTTATGAGACATGTTTATATTTCTCAACATTCATAGGGTTAAATATATATAGTTTTTCATCAATTATCTTTATAAAAATTAAAATCTTGGAATGTGACCCAGTGAAAAATCATATGTGGTCTTACTATGTTAATGTATATAATCGTGACGGTGAATAGTCCAACATGGATATCTAGGGTTTTTTTAAAACAACCTTCAAAGTATAGTATGGATCATTTCCACTCATAACTATGAGATCCTCAAATATTCATAGGATGATTTAATCTCTTTCATATGAAAAAATATGTTGGAGAACCCTCAATGGATGAAGGCAAGTGACGTCCCTTTTCAAGTACATAAGTATAACCTCTAGATCACAAATACAGTCATATATTAGATATACATGGGATCTCAACCCATGGTCGGATAAATAGGATCATAGTAGAATGATAATAATCTACAACATGTTGGTCATAATATCATGAAAGTGCGGCGAACTGTTGAAATTCTCTTAAAATATTGTATCTAGATATGGGTTAATTATGGATATTTTCACCTAAATATGTCCCTAAAAGAATAATTTTTTTTGGATACAACATCTTGAAATTTAATATCCATGGCATTGATCTGTGGATCAAGAAATTCATGGGGTAGTTATTGAATACAAAAGGGAACATCCATGATTATGAGGAAATGAATTCCAGAATATAGAAAAATTGTTTCTTGCATATTTCTATGATGGTTCTATCAAAAAATGGTAAAACCCTGAAAAAATTAATTATGATGTAGACTATCACCTAAAATATATGCATAAGAAGAATATAATATTGAACAAATCCCTCTCACCCCACCCATGCGCAAAAAAAAATTACACCAATTAAAAAATTGATGTTACACCTATCATAGATACCATCCATGAGAAAACCTAGTACATAGTGCTACTAGGATATTTACATGAAACTACAAATAAAGTGTCATAAAACATCGAGAGTGTCTCAAAAATATCATTAGTTTAAATAAAACAATCATATATAGTTGGTATATGGTCATTTTTATCTCAATATTCATTATAGGAGTCATCAAATCCATGAAGAATGGGTCAGAAAGTTCTTATAAATGACCAAAATCAAAACCAACCCACATGGATGGGGGAGTCATTTTCATTATAATCAAACTAAAATGAAATATTCTTTTTTACTCTTGAATGGTAATTACAAATAGTTAGTATCCCATTTTTTCTTTCCACCATGAGAAACACCTCTTTAATTTGGTCCCACTAATTATATATAGATTGATACTCACATAAAGAGACAATTAATTGATCAAGGATGGGGGATAATATAGTAAATTTGACCTAACCCTATTAGGGTCAATATCTATGATGGTGAAATCAAAATCGGGGTTAGATAAATGACTCAAAAGAAACCCCTGAAGGAGGTGAAGCCAAAACGAAATTTCTCTATTTTTTTAATAGTGATGTGTTATCTATAATTTCTTGATAAAACATAATCAAATTCACCACAACCAATAAAAAAATGGTTTGGACAAAGAAACATGTGTAAGGAGACAAAATATATCAATCATTTTTAAAATGGTAGGAAATATTATTGAAATAATCATGTCTACATTTATATCAAATAAAAAAATGATCCAAAACATATATTCTCCAAATGATTGGATTTCACATCCATGATGGAACATTAAAAAGGATAATGGTAAAGGTGTGGCTACATCCCACTAACCAACCATGGGATCCAAATTTCCATCTATAGAAGAACGTCTTCTATAATAATATAATATGTTATATATTCTTAGAAAATGTAATTCATAACTACTCATGTAAAATATTTATATTGGGTATGATCTTCAAATATAATTGAATATCCCTCTTCACACAAATCAGGATAGATCTATGCCACTAGTAAAAATTATATTTGAGTAGCATACCAACTCAAGAACCTAAAAACATTTATAAATAATGAGGAATTCTAGAATAATAAAAACATTCATCCATTGTGGTCATATCCACTCCCCCATCATGGTGAAGATTTGTTCATATAAAACATCACAAATTAGATGGATATGTATAAATTTCCACCATATATATCCTCTCCAACTACCTATTGATGGGAGGTGTCATAGAGTGTGATACCTCCAGGAATCCTCATCATTTTTAAATTAGTGGACAACTTAATTGAATTCATTGAGGGGAGGAACACCTCTTGTAGATAGAAAATTATCTATTTCTAGAATTCATGTATAAAAAATATCCATTCCAAATGTCATTAATCCTTCATTTTCAACATTTGAGGGCATGTGATATCCAGAATTACATCACATGAACTTCACCTATTGATGTGTCTCGATTATGGTCCCTTGAGTGTAGAAGTAGGAGAAAAAACAAATAGTTTTGTCATAGACTTCATAGGGTTCTCTCTTTCTTGTTACATATTAATTCAATAATGATCTATCTTGGGTGGTTAATAACAATTTTTTAGTTTCATTATCACTTCAACTAGAATATATGGAGAAATTAATCATTGGCCTTAAATATTTCATGGAATATGATAATTTATGACAATAACATCTTTTATAAGTGGATTGGTTAAATAAAATCACTTTTTATTTCACAGACTCATGATATATTATTTGAGATATATGATGAGAATATTTAGGATGTGATTAAAAAATGTTTGTTTAGGATGAAATATCCAGGATGATTTGGGGAGTTCATATAATCCATTCAATTCATAGATGATGTCATTCCGTAGACTACAACCAAATCTCAAATGATGCCCATCACATTCGGAAAAATAATTCTGATGAATATACAATTTTTTTAACCGTATGAAAATAAAAATACCCATCTATGAACCCACAAAGGCATCAAATCATCCTAAACCTCACATTGTATGGGAAAAAAAATTACACATGAATGGATTTGATGAGGGGTTATGTTCAACTGTGATTATAGGAATATATGAACATCATTTAATCTATTTAAAACTAATAGGGTTTGGGTTATTTCATCAGAGCCATGGAAAACCACCCCCTTAATCATTTAGAGTCTAAGAAACCCAATGAGGCTTACTTAAGTTACCACCCTGACTGATACCTTTTTCATTGGTTTCTACATAACACCATATATGAATTTTTTATTCATCTAATAAATACAGCAAATCATTTTATTTATTTACAGATTATACTGGTAATGTCCATGGAAGTAGTTTCATGTGTCGAAATCACCTTACTTTTTGAATATGGTGATTAGACAGTAGTATAATATATTTGTGAATATATGTTTGATAAATAGAAGATTTTGAAAATAGATGATTGAGTTCTTGACACCATGTGGGTATATATTTGTAAAATAGTGATTAACTCATCATCTAGGGTGGAACTATATAATATTCCTCCTAGAGGTTGATGAAATATTTTTACATGGGAAAATACATTGAAAGAAACATAACAAACTTCTACCTAGACTATAACCCTTATAGATTTAATTACATTATCATCCATATAATAGAAATATCCCCACTAATGTGATCCATAATAATATGTTGATATCATATTTGGGTATATGATTTTATTTAAATTCAAAAATTCCTTATATGATGATGAATATTTCTATCAGTGTGAGTTCTTCATATCTGGTAGGGGATTCAGAGGAAGAGGACCTATAATCCAAGGGTATATAGGTCATATCATGAATGGTTAAACCTAATATTTTGGTCACATCCATACGAAAACCATATAATTGACAAAAAATCATTGGAGAGTGAATCATAAATCCTAATAGAACCATGGATATGTCTCATATCGCTTCATTTGTTTTCAAACACAACCATTTAAAATGATCGATTGGTTGTGCTGTGATTGTATGTTCATCCTAGACAAAGGCGTTAACTAGTGTGGCATAAGCCTCTTCCAATTGTTTCTCCCTAGATTACTACCCATGTACCATTAACATCCTCCCCAAAATCTATATTTCATGACTAATATTAAATGTAGAAACCCGAAAATCATATATTCATACCTCTGGAAAAAAATTACATTATAATATAGTCAGTTTTTCCCATCCAGATTATTAATCATGGATTCTCTCCAAACATTCCAAAGAATGTAGAGAAGTGCACAATGAGGTGACCCAAATACTAAAGGAGTTTAATATAGAAGTAATTTAATATGTGGTTTACCATGTGAATACTATTCTATGAATATTTCATTCAACCATCTTGTTCATAGAACAAGAACTAGAATAAGTATTACATGCAAATTTAATTCCCCTATTTTGTTTGAAAAAATAGGACGATTCAATAACCTATGGGGCTCTAGTTTTAAATGGTAGAAGGACTGACCATATCCTAATATGGATCCTATATCCCTTTGGATATATCCACTTTTCTGGGATTCTATGATTATATCCATTTTATTGTAAGATAAGAGTGAGCAATGGAATCCTAAAAAATTCTGATCAAGGTTTCGATATAGGTGTTATCATCTAGTGGTGAGTTAATTATTCTCTAGTAAGATACATAATTCAATATACATTTAAAAATACAATAAATTAAAATATATGTGGTGGTATATTCATTATTTCATAAATGCTTGAAATACCCAAACAACAGAATGGTTGGTATAATACATGGTGAATGTTCCCCCACTGGGTATTGAATATTCATATATGATGAGGAAATATTATACATTTTGGAACTAAAAAAATCAATGGTGTATGATGATATGTATTTTTCCACTCACCATGTCACATGAACAACCCATGTGATTCCATTGATTAATAAGGATATTGATTATTTGATTCCCATTATATTGATTAATGAAACTGACTCATTCCCTATATGTTTTTTTAATCCACAAGCTTCATGGGACTATGTCATTGTGATGTAAATAGGGTAAAATGATTTCAATCCGTAATAGAATAGCTATAATAATTATCTATCAGTGTTAACTTATGAAATTGTAAAAAATTCTATGTACTCCATATAAATTCTATGTAACATAGATGTTAATACCTATCCTTCCCCAATACTTCCATAACTGAAGACATGAATCACCAAAATCTATTTACAATAGCTCTGTTAGTTCAATATATCATTGTTCATTATCATTTCAACTCTAATCGTGTTATTAATAAATATTCCCCAAAATTATCCACCATGCAGGAAGATTCTCCCATGTATATATAAATGGAATAATAAGTGGATGAACACATGAACACTTATCCAAAATTTAATGATTGATCCCCCACCACAATTGATGAGGGAAAGAATGTGAATTTGGGAATAATATAGTACATGTGATATATATTGGTTTGTGTTTCAATGCATCTCTATGATAATGATATTTTGATCTAATTTATCATGTAGCAACGATACATGTTATTTTAGAGTTATATAGAGATGCCAAGGTTGAACCATAATGGGGAAACTCATCAACTATGCATTCCTGATGGCCATTGCTATTTTTAACAACTATCCAGGATAATGTACCCCTCTATTTCTACTAAAATACAATCATAATAAGAAATAACATCCAAATAAAACGTTGTTCAAGAGGCACAACACCCAAAATGGAATTCCAACATCATCCCATTTAGGGAAATTAATGGAAAGATAAAGTCATACATTGATCTCAGAGTACTAACTAACATAGACTGAAGGATAATTTCATATTTATGATCACATATCTCTACAATAATTCATCTAATATATTCCATTCCTATTACTTTATGAATGTGTACTAAGTGTTTCATCAGATTAATTTGACACCAAAGGAATATGAAGATACTCACTTCATTGAAACTCAGGGGATATTTTTTTCTAGGACATTCTATATGGATTTAGGAATTTTGGTGTAACATACTGATGTGAAATGCATCATATAGTGAAATAATTTTTGGGAAAAATATGGGAATGTTATGTCGATGTATTGATAGTCAAATTTCAACATCAATTGGAAGACCCCCATGATCATAAATTAATATTTATAAAATATAGTATAATTGTTTGATGATTAATCTAATGTATTTTCCTTTTGGAGTAATGATATGGAAATTACATGAAATTATGATAAACCACAATGAATTTTTGTTGATATAGGAAATAAGTACAATCCTATAAATATTACTCCCACAAATATTATTGATCTTAGGGGGTTCAAAAGTAACCTCAATTACATAGGAATGTTCAAAGCTAAACTATCTAGAGAATCCCTCCTCATCACAATGTTATCCAATATGAGAGTAACATACTAATTGAATGTGGAATATCATGAATCATTGTTTAAACTAATGATATAACTACTGTATCCACCATCCTTAATATAAATTGTAAAATGGAATTCAATTATACTATATGTGGAAACCATGGAATAATATCTTGTTGATATACTCAGATAGAAAAATTATGTAGGGGCTGAATATCATATAATATCGTAGTTTTACAATGATAGATTACGTGAATTGATATTCCCATATCGAAAAAACTTCCTCTCACTCATTTTCATTATACAAAAGTCGAGGTAATAATTATATCCTCTTGAAGTCTAATTAACCTCATGTATTAACCCTCCCAAGTATATTCTTGGAAAACCTAGATTTAATGGTCATCTTGCTCAATATTAGGTTATCCCATAATAGTATGAAATCCAATTTACTATCATCCATTGAAGATAATGGTAATTCCATGGTTGATTTACATACAACACATCCAACCCAAGAGAGCATGAAAATTGGTCACACCAATCATAATTTATGACATGGGGAAATCAATTAGTCCAATGCTTCCATGTAACATGATGAAAAGACATTGAATACTAGATGGATGGATTCCAAAATATATTACCACCAAAATAGGACCCTCATGTTATAAAAATCAAAAGGGTAGTAAACATTACCCGTCAGGTTGAACCAAATGACTAGAAATCACTCTATATATAAGGATTCAATGGAATCATCCTTAGATGCATTACATATTGAGACATTTCAATAATCGTAGAATAAATACGTGTATGTTCCTATAATGATAAAAAACTAGAACTAGACTCTCCCACTAGATTAGGATGTTTTGATACTACTAGACGAAATTGATGTTAGATTATATGGAATGCACCATATATTTTAAATCATGTAAAATTTATAAAATACATTATATGTTATCCCCTTGATTTACGATATAAATCCATGTTTATTTTACTATTTTCCATGAGGAACAGACCATGTGTTGATATATCGACAATTTATAGCTAAAAAGTTCAAATACATCATCACTACTACCAAAAGTTTTTCCAATTGAGATAATACCATCAAGCTTAGTAACACTAGGACAAGGAATATCATAAACTTCACAATGTCCAATATTATCACTAGATTCACTGTCACTCACATGATGTTGATGTATAATTCCACCATAGTACTTTAATTAAATATATGTATATTGTATTACGAATACAACAACAAGTCCAATCATTCATCCTAATATCATGATTTATAAAATATATAGATAGAAGGCATAAATAAGACTCTATCAAATATTCACCCATAAATTATAGGAATGTAAAAAAAATTCAATGATAGACTACCTATATTAATCTTTATGGTCCTACCATACCACAAGGTAAACAAACATGAATGTGACCCCATATTTATTGTTTTATTGGATTAAGGCAGTCTATAACATTGATGTATAGTAATCATGGCTCTAAATAGATATATATGAACAACACTCAGGTAAATAGAATTACAAAATAAGTTCAATTATTAGGATTAAATTCATGATAAAATGATGTGTACACTACACAACCACAAAGTTCATCAGAATCAAATATCCCAAGAATTCAACAAAATTGATCAACTCAACTCATTCCTGAATGAATAATTACTATTTTTTTATAGAACCCTAATTACACCGTGAAGGAAACATTCAAATCTATAACCCATCTATGAAGGTTGATATATCATAAATATGGTCAATTCTAATTGATCATACTCATTATACTAAATTTATAGGTAATGTGTTACATCACGACCTTTGTGTAGATTATATAGAAGTAATATGCATACATTCCATCAGAAATTTCAAGTCATGGGGGAAATATTTTAAATTTTATAGCAACCTACATCTTCCTAGTATGAATTTAATATTAATGTATGACATCCTACAAAATTTAATTAAACTAAACAATTGATGTTATTTTTACTATGATTTAATACACCTAACATATGACATTATAGTTGAAAAAATAATGTTCCCCCTTCTTTATGTGTGGGCTAGATCCATGTATGCTTCTCATTAAAGATCATTGTGTGGCTGGATCATTATACCAATAGGATACATAGTTATCCCCAGATCCCAAATCATTGGTCTAGTCATAATATGAGTAGAAATATATTACCCCTCTCAATGAATGTGTAATACTAAGATAGGTTACTATCCTTTCTAGAAATACATGATGGTTTATTACTTTTTCATAATGAATATATAATGAGGTATATATCCCTTTTTTTGGGTTCATCAACATGATAATCTAAAAAATATTCCCCCTTCCTACTTATGGGTTAGACATATATTGGTAAACATTATTTAAAAAATAACATGTCTATAGGTTACTATTTATATGTGATATATTTATATTCGGAGATCCCAAATCATTTGTCCAAATAGAATATGAATTGTAAAAATTACCCCTCTATGTATAGGTAAATTGTTCATAGGGAATTTTCTATCTAGGATCATGGTGTGTCTTAATTATTGTTAAAAAATGATATTTAGTGATGAATAGATCTCGAATCCTATTTTGTAATGTAATAGAAAAAAAACATATATAATGAAATCAACTAATATCTAAACATGGGTTGGACCTATGAATGAAATTTATCTTCAAAAAACATTTTGTAGATTCATTTATAGTTCTATAGGATTTATTGTGAATTATTTTATCCCAATGCATGGTCTCAACTACAATATATAAAAAATCATCCCCCAACATAGGAGAATGAGTAATTTGGGGAATTTACCAGGCCTGAACTATGTGTGGTATTAATCTTGATAACATAGCATGCAGAGTGACAACCTGATCTCAAATCCAGAGTCTAAATGTAATATATAAGTAAAATAGAAGAAAAATAATCCCTTGGATTAAATTTATTTGGCACGTGTAAAATGATTTTACCCTAACTACATATATCTTGAATCCTGACATCACAAAATACATATTTATTTTTGGATACTCTTCTCAAGGTACAACCATTAGTTTCCATTACTCCAAATAATTCCCCTCCATGAATGTTAGATCCTTGTAGATAATCGATTTATAATTAAATTGTGCACAAACCCATGTATTCCATGACATATGATCTCAGATATCTCAGTTGATTTCCTAGTTTTCTCTTCATTCCCTCACAAAACATAGCTCATTTGATCTTGGGTATCCTTGATATTCACTCAGACTATAGCAATCGATATTTTTTCTAGCTAGGGATTAACATCCTAGATTCATAACTTGTAACTACATGATTATTTCCTCATCATGTGAAGATAAAAATCATTATAACATCCTAGGAATGTGATATGAAAATAAATTAATGCATGATCATCACCATATGTTTAACTGTGTTATTAGAGGTCTTCATGTCAAATAGATCATCAACCTAATGAATTTTCATTCAATAATTTCATGATTTATCTATTCTCTAAAAGAATGTTCTTTGTAAATGATGGTGTAATAGTTAGGGTGATCATCCATGTCGTGAATCTTAAAATTTGAATTAACAAAAATCATATTAATGATATTGGAATTGATAACATCAAATTCACCATTTTATGAAGTCTTCATATAATTAGATGGTCTAAGGGATCTTTTTACATTAGATATAAATTGAAAAATATTTGCAACTTGGATAGGCTAATAGAATGTCACCACATTAGGATTCATTATTGAATAATGCAATAGCACAAAGCATTCAACTAGTTTATGATTGGGTATTAGAGTATATCCCCAACCCATAAATCTTGTATCTATTTTCCTAACTATAAATAATATGGTCTTCTATAATTATAAATGGTATTCCCGTACCCACAAACATCCACCCTCTATTGAATTTGGTATTCCTGGTCATTGAATTACAAATCACATAACCCAAATATTCAAGTGGATTTTCAAACCATCAATAATACCCATCTATTAATCATACCCATTGTTAATGTTTCAATTTGACATTGTATTCTTGTATTATTTCATTTCATGATTTGTACTCTTTATGATGATCTAACTTTTTTGAGATCCTAAATCCATGTATACACCACATTTTCGACCAAGAATATTTTATTCTCCCATTTCATGTCTAAATAAAAAATTGCATTGATCACATATACAATTTTAATTTCATTGACCTTATACCGACATCCTTCTGGTTCTCTAATGAAGAATATAAGTAGTAGATATTGACCAATGTTGAATGGAACCCTTTATGGTTTTTAGGTGAATAACACAATGCTAAAGTGAATTTTTCTAGGGAATATTTTTGTTAGGGAAAGGACCAATCTTGTTTTTTCTAGTTAATAAAACAATGTTAAAGAGATTCTGCCTAGAGTATATTTTTATACCATAGGAAAGGACCCCCTTAAATCCATGAGCCATTTCATTGATGGTGTGGGGTTAATCCCACCAATAATAAAACAATATACCTTTATATATACATCTAGAGACAAATAATTTCATCCATTTTCCCTACCTTAATGTGGTTTTAATATTGAATTAGTACTCTATACCTTCATATTACATGTCCTAGAGCCAAGAATATAAACTAACTCGTATATATATTAGTAATATGTTTGTCTAGATTCATGTTTCCATATTAATTATAGTGATACCTAGATCTCCAAACCTGGGACATTCTACAACACAATGATAGTGTTAACAATTCTTATGTTGGAGATGAATCTATGTGGAATGTACATCAAATAACTTTGTGCTGATTTATTATCATCCCTTTGAGATATGTATTGGTTCAGAGATTTTTTTTCACATACATGAATTATTCATTAAATGATATCTAGATCCATTTAGAATCCTTTTTATAATTTGTTTCCATCACCTAAGAGTGATATGTATTGTTCCATATATGGAATGAAAAAAAATTTCTTCCCCCAAAAATTGGCAAGGAATGTATAAGGGATCCACTAATGATAACTATGTGTTGCATTATTCCCATGATATGGGATATGTAGTGATGCATGGATAGGCAAAAACATGAATTATAATAACACATAACTATACCCAATTATGAGAACCATTTCAGTGTCATATTTAAAACTCATAAAAAATTATGAATATTCTCACATTTTTTCCATTATTCGATCTCAAGAAACTCAATTGACAATACAAATGTCTCCTGTATCTCATACTGAGCATGAATAATATGAGATTTGGGAGCATTTATGGTCACTTTGACATTCATGATCAAGGTACATTTAATCAGAATAAAGGGAATATTTTTAATGACAAATTATAATAAACTACATGAAAAATAATATATTAATAGTGTTAAACTAAAAAATGACATACTTTTAATTTAGTAATTCATTCCCTTTGAATATTTTGTACTCACGAAAAACATTTATATACCATGGAAACAAAATGTGTTTTATAAATTATGGGGTAACGATTAAGATACTCTAATGATTATTGAATCTTATGTTTTCCATGAAAAAATTTATATCATTGATATATATGTGGATACCACCAATTTCATCAACCTGATTCCATTATATTATAAACCATGGAACCTTGGACTCCCATATTATTGGATACCCTTATGTTAAACTAGTTATAATGACTAGTTAATATGAATGTACCTTACTATGATTTACAAGTGAATAATCAAATGCTACAATGCATTCACCTAGTTTTTATTTTGGTCCTAGAGAAGAGCCCACCCATAAATTTAGGATCTTTTATTTGAACTGTATATGATACATGATCTCCTCAATTACTAATGGTTTCCCCATACCCACAAGTCACCATATCCCATGAACTCATATATCCATGGTTTATGATTTACAAATTTGACCACCCAACAATTCAAGGGGATTAAAGTACCCTCTATGTTACACATCTATGAATCACACCCCTTGTCATAGTAGTAGTTTAATATCATAATCATGTACATATCTATCCTAAGGTATGAAACTTAAATGAATACCCAATTTCAATTTGTAATTATACACAGTGATATATCATAGTCACATGATATTAAATTTAAGGACAATGTGATAGACAAATGATGTAAAACATGACGCAATATGGTCAATCCTGAATGATGTAAAATTTAGTAGAGCATGTTGTGTTTTTCATAAATCTGTTATAGGGATGATTTGATCATATCTAATTCAAAATAGGTTATAGAAATTCCCTTTTAAAAATATGATCCTAATCTATGTAGAGGTCCCCTTATCCAACTAGGATATTGAGGCTCACTGAGGAAAGATAAAAAATAAACTCTTTGCATAATATTTTGATATATATAAGGAGTCTAATTATGTATGATCTATGCGTGTATTGATCCATATTGAAAATTTTCATCCATGGTAGGTTTTGGGACTGTAGATATTTCCAACAAGTGAAATACAGTCACAAAATTAGATTATTTCCCATTAAGAGAATCATCGATAGTAAAATATCATTCCAATAAATTGTAGATTATAACCTCACTTTCATGGGAAACTTATCCCTCTCTCTTATATATAAGGACATCCTTTTAAAGAATTTACTTGGCATTATTCCTACTCAATTTTTTTTTGGAGAAACCATAGAATCCCAACCATATAAGTGGAATACATCCCATATATATTTTCTACCTTTGAATAACATGAACTTCTTAACGATGGTCAATTTACATATAATCTCTTCTCCTACATATGAATCTGATCAATGTATAGATTTATTGTGCATGAGAAATATCGATGTAGGAAGGGTCCAACATATGTCTACCACCAAATTAGCTTATCAAAGGACAAGTTATTACCCTCTAACATTATTTTCCCTTAAAAGTAGATAATTATATATTTCCACATTTCACATATGTTCCTATGTCATTATTGAATAATGTTAAACTTTAGGGAATACATCTCTATCACGTGATGATAAAATGAATGATAGATGAATCCCCACTTCACGATGTTCATCTATTCACACCATCATCTATCATTAATAGTTATTATAGGACATTAAAAACCTAACCTAGGATGACAAATGATTGGGGTGCTTCCATTTTCTTTTTGATCACCTCAATCCATAAACCACACATCATGTCCTCAGTTTATAAAATTGGTCCAAACCATATATGTCCATTGGATGAGAAATTCTATCTTCCTGGAAACCGTTGATTGAGAATTCTTTTCTACCCAATATTTTATATCTGATGTAACACACAAAATAGCATAAGTATGGACATTGTATTCGATGGTGTTTTTTACACGGAACATCAAACATGTAAGAGAAATTTAATATATTATTATTAAAAATATTATTACTTATTTAAATAAATTCAATATATTTTATATCTGTTAATTCCTTTTAAACTGAGATAGAGTACATCAAATTCCACATCATGTATCTTCAATAGATTTCATTATGCGCACTACTATGTTTTACAGAACATTAATATATTATTAAAATATTAATATTTTATATAATATGATATAAACTATGCATTATGATTAATATATATTATGATATGAAAATATGTGGCTTAAATAACAAGATAATTTGACAAAATTAATTTTAAATGATTATAATATTCAATTGAAGATAAATGGAACAATTAAAAAATCTGTTATGCTAAAAATTTTAATTTAATATAATAAATTAAATTAATTACAATTAATGATTGATATTATTGTCATATATTTATTAAATATTCAATATAATAATTTTTATATTGATCCAATATATTTGACAAAAATAAGATGTGGACAAAACTAAAATTTTTCTGAGAAATTATTTTTTTATTAAATGATTTTTATTTATATTTAATGGTGAAAATCTATTAAATACAATTTTTTTACATTTATAATTATAATATTTCAAAAAAAATCATATTTTGAATTTAAACATAAAAATTAGGTCATGGTTAATTTTTTTTATTTTATGTGGAGTAATATTTTTAATAAAAATTTATAATTGCTGAATTTTAGTTCAAAAATGAATGTTTCTATAATTTATTTATAAGGATAAATTGGATATTAATTTTTTTATTGGTAAATAGTTTATATTTTTACCAATTAGTACAATTTACGACATTGTAATAAAAGTAAATTTTATATTAGATACAAATAATTTCCAATCCTTCATATTTTTTTGCTTTTTAAATCTCATATTTTTGGCTAGCCATTAGGATTAAATTTCAATTCATCATCCCATGTTTGTTATTGTGAATTTCCAAAACAGGATTTCATACTTGGAATCATAATAATATATAATTAAAAAAATTCATCTATTTTTTTACAATAAATATTACTGAATTTACTAAAAATTATTTAAATTTATTATGAAAAAATTATACATAATAAGGGACTAATACATAATTTTAAGTGAAAAATGATCAATACAATTTTCCAAGATAAATTTTCTAGACAGATTTATAAAATATAATCTATTTTTATACTTTTTTATATTTTTTTATACAATTTAATTGGAAAATTTTTTGTTGGAATTCCCTTTCCCAAATTTTACACTAGTGACACTCCTCCTCCAATATAAAAACTCAACCTCTCCTCCAACGTCCTAACACCCCATAAGAAACATTGGATATAATAATATATACCAAAATATATTATAAAAATATCGTCCCTAATAATATAATCATCATATTTTTGGGGAATAAATACATGTAAACCATTTGGTATAAACCAAAAGGAGTTACCCAAATAAGTGGTAACAAACATTATAAATCTGTTAGGTTTTATTTCCATTATCCACTCCCTAAAATAATTTCATTCCATTAATATATAACATAACAGGTAAAAAAATATACTAAGTTGTTTTTTATGATAAGGTTACAATGTAAACATACACACACCCCAATATAATGGGTAACAAACTTATTGTTAACAGGAATGGTGAAGTATCGCCTCATGAAAAGATGATTGTATGTTCATTATTTACCTCATATCATGTATGTAATTATAATGGGAAATTTATTTATATATTAAATATATTAAATTTATAACTTATTTACGATTCATTAATTATTTAATATCACATACCACTACGAAATCACATTTCTTGAAAATACGATTACATTTTTGTGGAAGTGTGTAAAAATTCCTCATTAAAGTGATGCGATTCAATCATGCAATAAATGGATCATATTAAATATTTTTTCATTAAATATATGTAAAATATTTAACATCGATATTATAATAGAATTATTATATATATATTTATTATTTATTTTCATTTTTTAAAGACAATGAAATGAAAGTCGTTTTCATGTGATTGTAAGGAATACGATCTCCACGAATGGTGAATTTGAATTATTATCTCACCACTTTAATAGTATTATAATTACAAAAATAATGAATATATATGTTAATTTAATAATTTTTAACTTTATGGGAATTATTATATCATGATTTAAGTAATAGGAATAACAAATAACATGTCAAAACATACATTTCAACAGTATGAAATTAACACATGAAATAGTGAAAATAATGAATTATTACTTACAAAAAAGTAATTATATATTATAAAAAAGATTATATATTATATTATAATAATAAATATGGTTCTCGTATATGATACTAAAATATTCTAATCAACAAAATAAGAATAAAAATATAACATAATTAAAATGAAGGTTAAGGTAAATTATTTCATCTCAATTTACATCTTGTTGATTATTAATTTTTATTATGAATCAATTCACATTTATATACTATATATACATACATTTTTCTTGTTTTTTCATTAATAATATCATTTTATGGATATTATAATTTTAATTTATTCTTATTACCTCATAGATATAATGATTTAAGTGTTTAATTTTGGTATGGTACACTTCGAAATGTTTAATGATTATTTTCCTCACGTATGTGTTTAATGATCACCATTGAAATATCAACTTATTTTGATTATATAGTTTCAATTAAAACAATTAATATATTTAAATATCCACATTAATTAGTGAAATATATTACTATTTCATAATAAATATACCATTTTTCATATGAGGATCACTTTAGCAGTTATATTACTAACTTTAGAATTATTGGTAAATTTATATCTTTTATCCAAAGTAGATATTTCATAAGGAACACTTTGTATACATTAAATACATTATCTGATATGAGGAATTATTTAGATAGTTATGAAATCAGTTTTTCATGTTTATTGATAAGCCCTTAATGCATCCGTAGAATCATGAGAAGAAATATTAGACCAAATTATATGGGTGTTAACATGATATACTAAATTGTCCATTGAATCGTCTTAAAAAAAATTTCACGTAAAAATGAGTCATACTGTCCAATTAATAATAATTTATCTCACTTTTATTTAAATATTATTTATCCATTTGATTTATATTCAATATATATATATATGGATTTAAATTATTGATAGTTCATGGATTAAATAACATGTGTTTTCAGTTTCATTCCATTCTATATATATTTATTTGAATGGATGTGTTATCATTTACATAACATGTTATGTTGATTTATTCTCATTGATTCATAATTTCTTTCACATTACATATCCTTGTTGATTATTTGATCTGAACATTATTATGTTTCTCTCACTAGGTTATGAATAATAAATCGTCGAATAAGCCTTAAAGGAATTATTTTATTTCAATTTATTATGTATCATGTTCTTTTACCATTTCAATATTGGTATCATTTATGTTTTTTAGTATTAAAAAACATCTAAATTTATCATTACATTGGGATTCTGTTCTTTGTATTTATTCTAATTTACTAACATAATGCACCATCATCATTCTTCTATGGTAATCACGCTACATATTAACTCATAGCCAATAAAATAGATCATATTATTCTTTGAAAAAAATCATTCATATCCTTGGAAGACAAAAATCTTCACAGTGGAGCTTGTTGCAATAATATAATCCATCATCATCCTCATCCTGGAAGTCCCATAATAATATTTATGATCCTATATCCTTGATACTTGATTTACTAAATTCTCATATCTAACATGGGAATGTGGTATAAGGATCTTGGCTTTTGGAATATTAATTAGGATGATGTGTTACACTTCCATATTATTAGTTTAATGTGTTTCAAGACCATAAAATGAATTCAATTTGGATAAAGTCGTATAGCCTTAAAGATTCATCTCGGACGGTCTAACTCTCAAGACCACACCATTATATTTAATGAGACCAAAAAAATGTTATAATGAAGTCCCAAATCTATAGTTCATGGTTATATTTAATTTTTTAATGCAAAACTATTGATAATTATTATTTAGGAAAAAGTTTGTTCATAAATATAAAAGTCAGTCTACCATTACAGGCCATCCTTTGTCCTTAATAAAATCTGATCTATACTTGTTGGTCCATATAAGTGTAGGAAAATGTTATGGTGATTATTTATCAAATATCCTTATCATTATAATATGTTATAGTATGTGTTGAATTAAATATATGGTTCTCAAAGACATCGTTTATCACATATATTCCCTGAACCACATTCATGTCATGAATGTAAAGGCCGATATAACATATTTATGAATTGATAAACTTCTCATACAACCCCGTGACCTTCATTTATTTATATTTAATCTTTCATATAGTTTATTATGAATATATATTGACCAATCTATATGTACCCGACAAGGATTCAGTTTTGAATAAATCAATTCCACAGATCTTTCATTTAATTGATGTATTGGTTATAGTAGAAAGATCCCCCAAAAAATGTGATCTATTTTAATTTCTATGTGCGATTTTGTTTCCCACTATTACTAATGGGCAGCCTATATTAACACTATCAAATTATTAGATAACTAAAATATTCCTTGAACAATATTTTCGATCCTTTAAACTTGATTATTGATGTTGATTTGGCATCCTCTATGTTAAATCACCTTGTATTCTACACATTATCAATGAAGGAATATGATACTCCATTAGAAGGACCATAGGATGTATCAAAACATGTATCCCTTACCCCCACCATATATGGTTAGTGCATCAAAACCATAATTGAACCATCCCTATGGTTTAAAGAGCCACAATGTATTGTGTTTCTTCTATACACCACTCCACATTCCAGGTGATTTAATTATTAATGACCTCCCAAAAGAATTTTAATGTATTGGGGATCCCTATATATACCATTATATAAGAGAGATATAAAAATAGTGATAGACCCATCTACTAGAAGAATCACTCATTTATTGTGAAGGTCCTCCAATCATCATTGTCCCCATCAACATAATAGTAGTACTCATCACCTCAGAGTGGTTTGAAATCATCCATGACATGTCTCCCCAACATCATCCTCCCCATTATAGACTATTTGTGTTGTGATTTTCACAATCGAAATCTCAACTATTGAAGTTGATTATCATCAATAATATTATACTATAATACTGCACACCTGATATTATTAATGATATGGGCTTATGAGTCGATCTAGAATATCAATCCTTCACCCATTGTATTTATAATGATGAATGATCAAAATCATTTCCATGTTATAAGACCCTAAACTACAACAACATATGGTCAGATCTATAATACTATAATCCAATGTAATTGATGTTCCAATATAGAATACCCTAAAATATAAAATTATTTGGTTAGATCTATAAGAACATAAACTAGAGAAATACATGATCTGAAATAGATAAAAAAATGAAAATAATAGTATAATTTGATATACCTTAAATAAGAAAATGACTATCTCACAATTCTCATTAGGTTGGAAACACTAAAAGAGATCCGTAGGAGAAATTTGAGTATCAGATCAGGTTAAATTCACATTGTGTTATCATTGAAATATGTATAACCATTAAAATGTATGAAACGGAAAACATTCAACGATAAAAACTCATAACGAGTATCTCTGAATAATGTTATGTCCACAACAAAAAAATTTCTCAATTTGAAACCGATGAAAAATTTATTGAATATTAAAATAAATATGATTGAAATATTATTAATTCCACTGTCTATACCCATAAAAATAATCATTTTCATGAAAATTCTATACACTTTTGAAAAATATGAAGAAGATTTCCTCAAAGAAATATTTATGAAATTTATTATTTTGATCTAGATAATATCAGAATAATGGGAGGAGATACATCATTGAGGAAGCATAATACGTTGTTCTTATATGGGTGATTCTCAGGTAATATTTATTAATATTTTAGTGTGTGGGTTCAAATTATGTGTTCATTATATATTAAAAAAAATTGACATTATTGAAATTCAATATGATATGATGTTGATGTACTAACATGAATATGATGGATAAATTAAAGCCCAATAGTAAAATTTATTGTTTGAAAGGGTTCATCATTTATCATTTGTGAGTGAAAGATGGAATCTATATATTCTGGATTCTCTCCTTTGGATGATAAATTTTATATAAATGTACACAAATTAATGAAAATAAAAAATAGGTCAGACAAGTTTTCTAAATAATATAATGTCTGTTGGGAGGAATAAATTGAATGATGCCATGTCATCCACTTTCTATCCTCTACCATAAACAATAGACGGAGAGTATAAATATATTATTACAACACTTTAGTATATTTTTTAGGGATCCCTAAAAATGATGATTTTATGGAATGATCAAAACAACCTCATGCAATGATTTCCTCTTGTTTTACATTCCCTACAGTGAAATATTATATCTAATTATGATACTGAGAGCCTTTCAACGGTACTTATTCCAGAACCAAGGAATCATTTTTATTGATTTAACTATATAAGTTATTTTATTAAAATTAACAAATTATATCTCATTTGAAGCCAATTTTTACTATGATAGGAAAATCTATATCCTGATATCATATAATTAATGACAGTCAAATATAGCAAATCCAAAATCATGAACTATTTTACAGAGGAATTTTTTTTATAACAATTATTATTTAGGGCAGTCTTAGTAAAAAATTAATGGGTATTATGCTAAAATTTTGTTCTATATATTTGAAACTTGATGATCGTTTGTGAGATCACATTGAAAATAAGAATAGTTTTCGGAATGCCTTTAGATTGAATGTCCATTAAATTAATGACCGATCAAGTTGATGAGGAATAAAGAGTAGTTTCATATTATTTCCCCCATACAATTCATCATCTATAATTGGTATATAATGGCTATCTTCCTCAAGAAAACCTTCAATATTTATGGGATACACATCACTATGTTGACTATGCTTCCATCGAGGATATTCACTATCCTGAGTCAAATCAATCACCACCATATACAAGGGGATAAAAAATAAAGGAATTTTATAGATAACTAACTAATATATTCAGTATACCAATCATGTAACAGGACACCAAATACTATGTATATTAATGAGATTAGAATATCAGTTCATCAACAAGAAGAGAATTGATTTCAGAATTTGTATCTTTCTGCACCAATATAAACTACAATTTCGGAATGAGCTCAAGATTCCTCTCTCTTATCCACCCAATTACGAGATAAGGAGAAACCCTTTTAGTAATGAAAAAATGTAAATAAAACTGCTAGGGGAGTATATTACAAAAATAATTACCATGTGTATTAGAGCTGTAAGATACCCATGCTTTGTCAGATGTCTTACTGATTAATTTTCCATTTCATTAGTTTTGTAAATCAAAACACCTTCATAAGATCTATGTTTTTTAACATTTATATATCCCAACTGTTTTAGTGTATTTCTGGAGAAATATTTTTTATTATACTAGACATGTAAATAATTCCAATTAAAAAAATATAATCATACTTTACCGATTCTAATCTATTGGGATGAAGGAGGGTTTTATACATTAGACATAGTAAAGGTTTAATCAGCTGTTAGACATATGTCTTCTGAAATAATTCACGACTATCGAATAGACAGTGATACCAATTCATCAAACTATGACATTTTTTGCTTATCATATTTAAAATAAATAAAACTTCAATAAATCTATAAAAATTTAATAATTATTTAGAGTAAAAATAAATCTATAAAAATGATTAAAAAATTTCATTAAAGTGGATCTATGAAATGGTGTCAAATATTCAGTTATATATCTGTTCCCAAGTACAATATATTTATGTTCATTGAAACATATCTAGATTATAACAACTAGAGGATCACCCATAAATATAATTTCATTGAATTTGTGGATACTGATACATTCATAACACCAATAATCTTATCAATTCTCTATGTGAACTTTTAATTCATTGTCATTTAAATTATTTAGGAATATGAAGATATTATGAATCTGAGCGAGGATTCTAAATTCCGTATTAAAAATTATCAGTATTAAATTGTGTTTGATAAGGTTATCGATCAATAGATTCTAGAAATTGAATGATGGTGAATCTGATCCATCAAATCAAGGTATTACATGTCTAGGAATATAGAGTATAATAATTATATCAATGGATTTTGGGGATAGTAAAACCATGATATATCAATCAGCATATTTATTTCATTCTTAGTAAGGAATGATATGCCTTACAATTGGTATAAAAAATGTGGATAAACTTATTCAATGTAACTCAATATGTTAATTATTATTACTATAATGAATATTTATAAATTATGAATGAAATTCATTCATACTATTATCATATTTGTTTTTCTCTTTTTGTTTAAATTTAATATTTATACAGTATATTTATTAGAATGTTAGTGATGATACTTATATTTATAATCAAAAAATATTATTAGTGTGATCGTAATACAGATTAACGTAAAATAATTCATTTGGAAATTTTTTTATTCTAATTTTAATACTCATATACTTGGTAGATATTTGTGTACGATCATTGAAATTAATTTTTTATTCTGTTTTTAATTAATTTAATTTTTTAATGTATAATTCCCCCTCATGTAGACATCATAATCAATTTGGATCCAACAACTTGTATTAGAGAAGGTTCTAATACTTTTATGTGCTAATTTTTATCATTTATTTTCAATTGAACATTTACTAAGTCTCATTATAAACACATTGTATTGATTTTTTTAACAAAAATGTAAATATAGATATGGATTTTTTTCATTCATGAATATAGGTCCAAATTTTTACAGATAAGAAAATATCAATCCATGTCAACTATATATGTTTTTTGTTAATAAGAATGATTATTGTAGATATAAGATCATAACTTCTATTGTTTTTACATGATTTGGGAAATTTTTGTCATACCAAAGATTACAAGGTACCTGTAAAAAAAGTTTCCAACATTTCATATCAGGAAAAATGGATTATCAACTGAATTACAGTTTCATGAATACTTTATTGAGTTCCAAGTAATGGAATATATATATTAAGATGTTATTATGTG
Source organism: Viscum album (assembly GCA_963277665.1). NCBI lineage: Eukaryota > Viridiplantae > Streptophyta > Magnoliopsida > Santalales > Viscaceae > Viscum > Viscum album. The sequence continues at coordinate 2,132,102,929 of OY728147.1, read as the reverse complement.
ATTCTATTTTTAAAAATGAGAAAAATGTTATAAATTAAACATTTTGGTACATATAAATTTTTTGAGATTAGAAATGATTTTATGTGAGATGAATAAAAATATTCTCATTTTCTATCTAGTGAACCAATTTAAAAAATAAAAAATTATTCCCATCTATTTTAATTAATATACATTCTCTTATAAGAAGTGATATTATAGATGATATCATTATTTAAATTATTATAGTGATTATATCTAATTAATTGTAATGTAATATAATTTATTTGGATGATATAAAAAATATTAATAATAAATAATTAGATGTTATTACTGGATCTCTAATAAAATATGATGGTAGAGAGAAAAGAATAGACGAAAATAGGAAAAATAATAATTGTGGAGTTCCTTTTTCAAACAACATCTACTATTATTGTTAATGTTTAGTAGACTGAAATTTTTTTAAAGCCCTCAAATAAAAATTATTATTTTTGAATAATAGTTTGGTTCATAAATAGCTTCTAATAATGAATAATAGAATATTCCCAGATGTATGAACAATATAGAGGGATAAATTATTTTCCATACACTTATTAAAAATGTCAGAAGGATAATAATGAAATGATATATTAATGTGAAGTTACTTGTTATGAATATAAGAATACATGAAACATTTGATATGATATATATAATTCTAAAAAAGATATACATTCAAAATATTAATAAAACCAACTTGTTAAAAAACTAATTTAGCAAGTGATTTTGAAAAATAAGTATTTGTAATAATATTTAAAAAAATGTGTCAATCTAAAATTTTAAATATATAGTTTAAACAAACACATGTCTATCATTACCACTATTAAAGAAAATTTTTAAAACATTTATAAACAAATTGGACCTTGTGGTAATAATGGGACAATGGGTTTTATGAATATTATTTTTTTTCAATAATAATTTATTTTATCCTATAATTTTACCTTTTTCACTAAATAACTAAAATGGGGAAATTGAATGAAATATTATCCTTTAAATAGAGTTCAATATATTTTTCGTAATTCTTAATTTTGTATTGAACAAAAAAATTACATTGAAATATTATTGGAATAATATTGTTACCAAAAATCATATATTATTATAATATTAAACCCAAGAATGTTTGGGTATTGAAAATCATTTTTTGCAAGGAATGAGAGAAATTACCAACCATTACAATATTTAGTGCATGGATTGTTGTTTCTCCAGAAATATGACTGATAAATATGATTTCATAAAGATGATTATCATGATGATAGGTGAAAATATAACCTAATGACAAAATTATCAGAGAGATATCATTTTTATGGATGGAATTGTCCGTCTTGTAAAATCCTAAATTTTAAATTTAATTTTTATTCTAGGAATAAAAAAAATACTTGTAAACATAATTAAATTTTCTGAGGAAGGTTTCATGTTGTTATTTTGGGATAATAAATATATAGTAAATAAAACTAATGGATAACTAACTCTTTATTTCAATCTGCATGAATATTTTTACACACTAAAATATAGAATTCCTTATGAGGCAAGACATACCATCTCTCATTGCAATGGAAGAACAATATTAAACATGACATATAAGTCTAGGAAAATTTAACATATTACATTATCTAAGTTGGATATGAATGTACTACTTAAGGATCCACCAAAAATTATATTTTATACCTCTATAATTTGGGATCATTCCCAATATGCTAAGCAACATTAGTCAAATTTTGAATATATTAGTGATGCTTCAACATTTATTTTTTATAGTTACTATACAAGGAATATTTTTTCCTACCTAAATTGGAATTATTATTGGATATTTCTATGTATATGTTTTAGTTAATAACTACACTAGGTACTGATGGGATTATTTTCTAATAAGAAAATATGAGTCCTTTAGAAATTTTAAAACAGTTTTAACCAGAGATAAAAACAAAAAAATACCCTCATTAATAAATATTCATATTAATAATGGTGGAAAAATCTTTAATTATGATTTTGAATCCCTTTGATGAAATAATGGAATTTAATATAAATTTATTCCATCTAAAACTTCATATAAAAACGTTGTATTTAAAATAAAAAGTAGTGTTCTTCCTGAGTTTACAAAAGCCATGCGGAGTAAATACATAGTTTCTAAACATTTTTTGGTTCAATGTGATTACTACTGCTTATGATACAATAAAACATCTATTAATTACAACATTTAAAAATGATACTCATTATGATATACAGATATTTGGAACACACAAAATTTATCACATAAATGTTTTTGGATGAAAGGTATTCATAAAAAATACTAAAGATAACTTATATGAGTTTTCCCCAATATCAGATGAAGTATTTTTATTTTATTGAATAACTAGTAAAAAATAGATTTTCACTAAAAAAATCATGAAGTATAGAATAAATTGTGCATACAAAATTTGATGAAACATATCAATTTTATTCATACTACCCCTTCATACATCATTGAATGTTATTTTTGGAACTTATTTCCAACCTATATTATAATGTCCTTCTTATATGGAATTAAACCAATAATATGTTTTTGTTTTTATTCCATTGTTATATTTTTAGAATATTATTGAAAAATATAATTTTGAAAAAATATTAAAAATAATTTCGCATAGGAAACATCATCCAATTAAAATCATTTGTGATTTATATCAACCAGTTTAGATTTGATGTTTATTGAGAAATGAAACTTATAATCTATCATTATAATTAGAATTTAATCCTTTGAATCTTGATATGGCATAAGGTGATAATTATTTGATAAATTTTATGAAAAAGAAAATCAAATAATTTTAAAATGGACATGTCTAGATTTTATATAAATGTCTTAATGATACATCTACAATTGGATTAAAATGTGATTTTTGGAAGAAAATTTATGTAAATTTTATAATAGTTAAACAAATGATATATTTATTTCTATGTGGTATAATCAACAATACAGAAATGACATTGAACAATATAATGTTGAGGTAAAATGAAAATGGAGTATTAAATTACTTATATCTTTTACAACATTCATAATTTTAAACACTTCCAAATGGATATGAAGTGTTATTACAATAATCAATTTGATTAAGAATATTTTATTATATAAATACCAATATTAATGAAAATTAAATTCCTCCAGAACAACTTTACAAATATCCAAACTCAGTTTATAGTATAAATAAATCTTCATGATCTTATTATGATAGGTAAATAGGTTTTTTTTTACAATTAAAATTTTTAAAGGGTGCTACATATACAAAACAATAATATAGAAGAAGTTTAAAAATATTATAAAGGAAAACTTTTTTGTTGATGACATTATATTTGGTTAAACACAGAAATATTTAATAGATTCCTTTACAAATATTTTGAATACACAGTTTTGAATGAGTTTGATTTATATGTTAACAGACTTTTTTTATTTCAATTGTAAAAAGAAATACTAGAAAGCACAACGCAATACCAGAGGACTGTGTTATTATAGCACACTGTAACACTAGAAACACAACCAAAAATAAAAAAAATAAACAACCAATATAGATTTGATTCAAATAAAATTTCAAAAACAAATACAATAAAAAACACTATATTATATAAATATTAAATATTGTTTTATACAATTACCTAAGTATAAATTAGTACCTACATTAAAAAATATATGCTTCCTTTATCTATTGATCCTCACACCAACTCATGTTATTCCTTAACAATCCACAATGTTTGGTTTAAAATTAAATAATATTATAAGAAAAAAAAATTTATGTTACTAATAATAAAAAAACAATTTTAAATTATTGTAAATTTTCAACTAAACATTGAGTATTATTAAGAACACTATATATAAAATTTGGTTTTGGTTGATTCTTGAACATCAAACCATTTCATTATCATTATAAGGAAATATATAATTGAAAATTAATTATATAATATTAATATTAAAATTATAAGTAATTTAATTAATGAATAGAGTATTTAAGGATGTGAAAAAAATCAACGATAATTTTCTCAATTTTATGATGTGATTCACGTTTTAAACTAAAATTAAACATATATTTTGTAAAGACTCTCATGGAGAAATACCAGTCACCCTAAGTATCAAAATGTGGAAAAAAATGATTTGTTCATATCTGAAAAGACATATGAATAGTTTTCCTAAAGTATCAAAAAAATAAAAATGAATTTTCTTGGTTTATATGATGTCACTGGTATTTTTTACTAAAATTTATTTTTAAACAAAAAATATGCACATTGTGACATTTTGGTCACATAATTAGTTTGTTTTAAATGAGGATAATTTATACAGATACAAAATTACAAATGAATAATTGTCCTAAATTATCAAAATATTAAGAGAACAATTTTTTGGTATTTAGTGAGTGAAACAATATTAACATAAATGTAAATTTAAAACTACTAACATACACTTTTTTTAATACAAAACTTATCATGAATTTGAGTATTGTTTACATTATTAAAACACATAAGAAATGACTTATTATAATAAAAAAATTCATCCAAACAATCTAAATGTATTTTATATATATTTAGTATGTTAGTTTTCTTTTTTACTCAAATTAATTAAAATTTTAAATAAAAATATAGACATTGAGTCATACCTATCAGAATATAAATAAAATTGATTTCATTCTACTATTACATGCCCAAAATAAAATATCGATTATTTTTCTCATATATAAGAATTATTTGAATGAATTTTATTTATTTAGATTGTCTATTGTATTTTTTACTAATATTTACATAGTTTATAGATAAAAAGGTGACATTTTAACTATATCATTTACAACATGATTAATATTGATGTGTGGGTAATTGTTACCTATCCTAAATTACAGAAGTGTCATCTTACTAGAGTATCAAAATAATTTTATATCTAATGATCAGTTTAAGTATTCATCCCTTCTATATTATTTATAGTAAACTTTAAAAGGAAAATATTAATTTTGATTCATATATGTATCATTGTGTGTTTTTGTGATGTGAGAATAATTCCTACACATCAACAATTACATATAATTTTTTACCAAAATAATCATGATATTTAAAAATAATTTTCTCTGTTTTGAGTGAGTGATAATTCCAGAATTAAAATGTCAACATTAAAAAGATAATGGACTGTTTGATTCATACCAGAACAATATCCATAAAATTGTTTTGAAGATAATTCCAATATATATTAAATGACATATGTATAACTTTTATAATGTATCAAAACAAAATTAATCATATTTTTCATTTTCAGTATGTCATTTTTCTTTTTTTCCAAAATTATTGTCGTTTTTATAAAAAAAATGCACCTGTAGTCATACTGCTCACACCATGTGTCTGATGGTTGTGAAGTTGATTCCTACAAATCCAAAAATTCTTATGGATAATTTTATTGAATTTTTTTAAAATTTAATTGTATTTTATTAGTTTGTATTATGTCACGTTTCTTTTTTAATAAATTACATTTGAATGTGGAAACATATAGTTTGATTCTTATCAGTCACATCATGTATTTGTTTGATTTGAAACTAATTCTTACATGTCATAAATGTCATATTAATAATTTTACAATGTTATATATATTATTTGATCATTTATATCATTTTTCATTGAATGACATAAATGGGATTAAAATGTCAATTTTCAACTAATAACAGAGACTTTAAGTCATACGGTGAACACCATAAGTCTGATTGATAATTAGTTGAATCATACAAAGAAAAATGAAATATGGATCATATTACTAATGTATTATGACAATATTAATGATTATTATTATTATTATTTTATTTCAGTTATCTTTTTTTTGTAAAATTAATGTCATTTTTAAATAAAAAGACAATCTTTGAGTCATACATGTCATATTGAGAATCAAATTGAGGTTAGGTTGTTTCCTATATGTACTAAATTGAAAGTGGATATTTTTCCGAATGTTTCAAATTAACCCAAATATACTTTCATTTTATTGATTATGTCACATTTATTTTTAAAAAATATATAATATTGAACTAGAAACACACACATTCTTTTATACTGGTTACATCGTGTACCCGTTTGATGTGAGAAAACTTACTACTTATAATAAATGAATTATGAATAATTTTCTTAAATTATCAATACAATAAGAGAATATTTTCTCAGTTTTTAGTGATTGGCACATTTTAATTTAATGATTCAATTTTGAAGTAATAATAAGAAATTTTAGTCATACCGATCACATTGTGCATCACATTAAAATGTTCTTAATTACTACAAACAAAAAATGACTTATATTTTATTTTTATAAAGTATAAAATTGATCTGAATTTCATGGAATGGTTTTTAGTATGTCATTTTAGTTTTTCACAATAAATATTTTCAATTTTATAAAAATATAAGCATGTGGTGTTATACCGGTCACATTTTGTGATGGATTGATGTGGGGATAAATACTACATATCCCAAAGACTGAAAAAATACAAAATTATAATGCTAACACACATACAATTATCATTATTTATAAACCATCCAACAAATAATATGGAACATTGAACTACCATGTTAGAATATTTACAATGAAATCCAACAGATATGAAGGTAACATTGGAAAAAAATAAAATGTTATCTCTTTTGTGGATAATTGCACATAGTTGAATGAAAAATATGACTTCTCAAATAATCATTGAAATAAAAAAAATTATTAAATAGAAAATAAAAGGAAATTAACTTTGAAATATTATATAAATTTATAAAAGAAATAATTAAATAAGTATTGTGAATTCAACGTTTCATGATAGTTGTATATATTCTTGACCAAATACATAATTTTCATTATCACAATTTTTGTCCCAAAGTGTAATATCTCACGATCACTAGTAGTTTATAAAAAAACAAATCGAAATAAAACATAATAATCCACCCCTATACAAAAACAATTATTATGTGAGTAATACTATAAATAAATAAATAAATAAATTATATGAAATAATAAATTAATTATAGGGAAAATGATTTTACTATAAAAATATCATGATTAACTCTATGATTTAGTAGAGGTAGTTTAGTTTCTATTCATGAAAATATATAATATGGAACATGAAGGATTGTGATAAATTCTCGAACTGGATGTCTAAAAATATTTTGAAGATGAATAATTCTGTGAATGTTTTAGTGTCAAAAGCCAAGAAATATGGACAAATATCATCTAAAATAAACAAACTGTTAAAAGAAAATGACTTCCAATAAGATCATTGAAAAAATATATTTATGTATTTGATAGAAATTATCATGAAATAAACATAAAAACGATAAATAAAATGATGAAAAATCTAGTTACATATTTACTAGGAAATACCCTTATCATGATGGTTGTATTCATTCATGGGCCATTTCATTATTATATTTATATCAATTGTATCCATGAATTCAAATATGTCACTATCATGTGCATCATAATACAATCCAAATAGACTAAAATAAAATAATCCAAAAGTATACGGAAACAATTCTTGTGTTAGTAATTATAAATAAGTAAATTAAACATAAATAGGGAACAACAAATTATTTAATGGGATAATGATTTTACTAAGAAAATTCATGATTACCACTCTTATTAAGCATATAATTAATTATTTCTCTTCACACAAAAGAAATTTTATGAATCATTAATGAATGTGTAAAATTTCAATAGTATCGGGGTGAAATGGTTTTTAGTGGAAGAAGTATTGTATTGTTTTTGTACTGAATGGGTTGAAATATTGATAGAAATATTATAACACAATCAAAATCATAAAAACTAATGAAAATTAAATGAATGTTTGATTATATAATTTTTTGGTATAGTACATTAAATATGTCGTATCATTATCATAACTTCTTCCAAAGGTTTTACTGTTTTATGTTAAACTATTTTGGGGGATTGGTATCATTATTATGTCCTGATGAAATTGCCTTCATTATTAGTCAAACATTTAATTTATTTTTTGTTAATGCAGTGGAAAAAATATAATTTTTTGAGGAAACCCATTGTGAATTAAAAACCACTTTTAAATTGTTATTTAAAACATTTATTTTTTAAAAATTATTTCTTTATATGGATCACCTATTGAGAATCCCAATAAACAATTTCTGTTCCCCACAAATATACAATAAATTGTATAAATTTTGACTAGTATCAACTATTAGTGATATCCAAATGAAAATTTTATCCATGATTGAATTATCATCAGACCCAATATTAGTTTTAATTTCTATCATTATAATCAATAAAATATTTTTTATTATTTTTAATACATAAACAAATTTAAATGATTGCAATAACACTATGAGAGAATCTCTTTTGATATTACACACTAATATTCACCTTCATAAAGCCCATTTAAATAAATTTTAATTCCCTCATATTTTAATCCCATTTCTAATATATAATTTTCAATTAAAATGTTGTATAATCAAATTAATATATCTATATGATAATTTTAAGTGATGTCATATTTTCATAAATTTAATTTTTATTCTTGGAACTGGAAATCTTCACCACTACTTCCTTAATAATAAAACATTTTTAATCGTATTTTGGTAATCATGTATATTAATATAGTACATATAAAAACTGAATAAAAATATAGTCTTTGTTATAACATTTTCATCCAGTCTTCTAGTCTCTCCATTAATGTCTTTTAGAAATTAAATTATAATTTTGGGATAACTCAATATAAATTTTAGCTCAGAACCATCCTTTAATAATTTGATTATGGGTATTAGATATCCATATAATATCCTATGATGGATTCAGATATATATTAAATTCATTTTGGTATTCAACATATGGATAATCATGTTCACTGTTGTGTAAAATTTAAACGTAAACATTCCACTACTCAATCAATGTAATTATAACAACAACTTATTTATAAATTCTATATCCCATTTGTAATATGTATTTATAAGACATTGGGAGACCAATGTTGTCAAAATCAAATGTGTAATAGGTAGAGAATTATATAGCTTCATCAATAATATATCATTCTCCTATAAAACCTTCGTTCCATATATGGTTCTTGGCATATCCTTTCAATACCTTAATATATTGTTCAATGTGGTAAATCAATTTTTAATAAATAGGAAAACATTGTTGAACCTCTCTAAACAACTAAACCAATAATTGGACAATTATATCCATGAATGATGGTTGGAATAATATATATAATTTACATATTATGAATTCAAAATCATTATTATTGGTTGTAACCTTCATCAGATATATTAATTTACTGCATATGGATTTCCATAATATATATTCATATAAATGTACTCCATTAATATTGATGTAGAATGACATGGAAATAAATGGGAAAAATTCATGTATCAAGAAATGATTTTCATGTTCTTTTAGCCAATATAATATTAAATTAGTCATTGAAATGAGAATTTAGATATTTTATGAATACCCATTGTGAAGTTATTCACTATTAAAGAAAATGTAAATTTTTAATTATTCATATTTGGATATAGTGTAAGATACTAGGGGAATAAAGTTCTTCCCATCACACTTTTTTATTACCAAATCATCCCATATCTCTAGGTCAATCACCTCCATTATATCCTTGGTACAATATTTTTTCCATGAACATTTAGTAATGGATCAATAACACTATCACATAATTTATTTTACACAAATGCAATAAATAAAATTCCAAACAGGAAAACAGTTCCAATATCATATTTAGAAAACGGATCGCTTCTTCTATCCCAATTTCATATGACATTTTAAAAATTGAATATCCAAAAAGTGTCAATATATTTTAATTTATAGAATATATGATCACCCATTATTGGAGTTGATATTGTACTTAGTTCGATATTCTCATTAAATTTTGTTATCCAGGTTCAGTATCTATGTTTTCTAGGATAAAATATATGATGTCCTAAATAAATATTATTTAAGGATGTCTTTAAATGAACAATGTATGTAAATTTTTTAAAATTTGACAACCCAATGTTGTAGGACCCTAAGACACCAGGAGAGTGGAGGGCTGAATCATAGTTTCAACTTTTTCATTTAATGATATGGATATTATTCTTACATTGGTAGGAGTGTTTTAAATCATTATGATGGAAAAGAAAAAAAATAAAAAAATCTCTTGAAAAAATACCAAAAAATGATTTTATTTGGTTTAACACTAATTGATATGACCATGGATCATATTATGACAATGTTACGATCTTAGAAATGTACAATAATCTTAACCAGCTGTGCAATGTAGAGGTTTGGTCTCAGTCACATAATGATAAGATCACTTAAATTAGAAAAATTTAGGGATATATCATTGTGTACCGCAAAACACTTATATCAATTAAACCTATCTCACTTATATGAGATAATTATAAATCTTGTTATTTACATGAATATCACTTCAATTTACATACACTAATGTCCTTCTTCCATAACTTATCAGGGGACTTTTCTTTAACCTAATGTGTAATTTTATGCACATTGTATACCTAGTACACTGAAATATGATATTCAATCCATCCCTTTTACAAGGTCCACTATGATTCTCTATCATCTCAATGTTCACTCCATATTAGAGTTCACTCCTTCCAAAATCACTCATGCCTTCACTGAACAACATTCCATTATCAATCATAATGCCTTTGTGGTGAAACCTGCCTTCGTGAAGAAAACTACCTTCATGGAAAAACATTCTTCACGAATCTCACAAATTCATTATATCAAATCCCTTCAACATGAATAACTCAATACATGTAATAAATAAGATAATTCTTCAATTATATAGACATTTCAAGATGCTCATGCTCGCATGGAATCCAAATTTCATAGAGAACCTCTTGGTTTTTTAAATCATACCTATTTCATGTTTTCTTGGAAATTATCATCTCAAATAAATAAGGTTATACATTTTTTTGATTCTACGATTGTAAATACCCAATGCCTCTAGTGCCTTAACTGGATCAGTGAAAACCATCATCACATTGTTCCTCTATTTACGAAGGTCCAAGGAAATTTTCAGTTCACAAAGGTCATTATAATGGAATAAATTTATATCCAAACATTGTGTGCCACCACAGATAACCAAATCTATTAATAATGAATTAACACCATATAAAATCGTAATTAATCATATATTCACAATACTTATTCTATACATTACAAAACCAATGCATTTACAATATTTAGTTAGAGTTCATTCTTGAAAAAAAACCTTTCTTGCAGCTCTATTTCTCGTAATGTCAGAGCACAATGTCACAATACATTAATCCTTTGCGAAACAAAAATCATGAATACAATATAAATAAATCACATAAATTTTCCATATTTTCATATGTCCATCATGAAAACCCAATTTTCACAATGATTTCCATTCTCAAAATTTTAGACACCAAAAATTTTGAAATCACGGGGAAATGACACCACCAAAAATAATGTATATCGGTTAAACTCTATGATCCCATTCCTTGAAATCTCTCAACTCATTCTAGAGATGACTGAAAAAAACAAAAACCATACTATATTTCCATTAGTTAACAGACATGGTTCTAATAAACATCCTTGAAAAGTTATAACCAAATTAACTTCTATAAGAAGTGATGTCATTTATCACCCCATACAACATAAACCTCAATGTGAATTCTTCACATCTATGAGCATAATACATTGTAATACTTATATTCGACAATAATTTTATATATTTAATTAGGGGATAAAAATTGACATCATTATCATTAGTAGGTTTCTTTCATCCGTATATAAGCAGAAAAAACATAATGGATTTTCGATTCATGAATAACCCAAGAAGAATGTTTAATTTAACTACATAATGTGCCATGTACTATGAGTACTACACTATAAAATCAATGGACTTATTCAATTTTATGATAATGAATTATTAATACTTTCCAACTCATTTCCATTTTAAAGATAATTGAAATTAATTTTTATAAACTAAGGCGAATCTTTTTGATGTCATTAGTTTCCAAATATTAATTTTGTATCCAAATTCCATGGAAATTGTCTCATGGATTCCTGACTTCGTTATTGTCTTATAAACTATGTAGTGATATTAAATTACCATGCATATTTTGATGTACATTATTTTTTTTCATGTATCGATTTATGGCATACATGAGCTTTTTTATATGTAACTCATGGTCCTTGTAATACAATATAGAATATATTAAACAATAATGTGTTTTTTATAAATTATTACCATTAAATGTATCACTAATTTAGAAACAAATATTTCCTAATGTATTTTATTTTTATATATAATAATTCCGTTCAAGAGACTAGGTACTTTTGTAAATCTAGTGTCACTCCATCAGCTATTGCATTTAAATTAAATAACATCACGACAATTGAAAATATTGTGTGTTTAGTAATACCATTATACATTGATATCATAATATTAATATATAACATATAAAATATCATTATAATATAACAATGTTCTTCTTTAATTTCCATTTTCATTTATTCCATGCGATCTCTATTATCATTTATACATGTATTCATATCAAATGACCCATAAACCATAGTATCATCCAATTAGGTGTGCACAGTCATTGTTTCCCAGTTTTTAGTTCAAAATACATAGCTCATAAATATTACATGAAAAATATAATGTTTTCCAACTTTTAAAGGATAATTTGTCTTGAATAAAAGCAATGTAAAGATGGAAAATGGATTTTTTGAAGGGTTTTATTCATGTTTTATTTAAAACAATATGAACACTTTAACTCCATCTTTGAACTATATTTTCAACATGTTAGAAAACATCCATTTTCAATTCATATCCATCATAATTAGATAATATAATATTAATATAATATAATAATAAATAAATACACATAAATATTAATTATCAATGGTCAATGTTATAGATAATTATAATAAGGTATCATAACATTTGATTGTTTCAAATAAATTATGCATGCATTAATGAAAATGGGAAATTAAATTTAATAAAAAATTTAATCAACCATGGTAGTTTTTATCTTCCTTAATTAAAAAATGATAAATGTTATAGATAAATTCCATCCTCATCAACTCATCTCTCGAACAATTTTCATTACATTTTGTTGTTTTACACTCATACTCCATCCCTTATGAATATGAACTATTGTTTCTTGAAATACTATAAGAAGTAGTCATCCATTGGATTACAACTTCTAAGAGTAGTATAAGTAAAATAAAATACATTTTTTGTGCATCCCAATAAAAAACTATAATAATAAAAATTGGAGAGATGAAGATGATAAGGATAAAAATTGTACTCCATTGTGTTTTCTAAAAGGTTTGATGCCTCCCATTTTTTTGAGAATTACATGAATAATAATAGGATATTCCTAACAATGGATCCAATACATTTAGACATAAAATAATGATTAAATAAAAATAAAACTTTAATATTATTCCTTCAAATATAGCATTTGATAACCATCATTTTATTTTTTTGATCAAGTCATGTAACAAGCTATGGAAGTATTAAATTTAATATTAATGTTATATCAAATATTTTAAAACATCAAAAAATTATAATTTCAATTAAAATGTAAAAAATATAAGGAAAAGAAAAATAATTTTACAAAAATAGTAAACTTAATAATGATAATGTTTTTAAAAACTCAAAAAAATTAATTGATAGATTAAATCCGGAATTGTGCCTATAAAGGATGAATAAAAAATTATTTTCAAGAATATAAAGAGTATTCTTTATAGTAAAATTTTATTTTCATTCCCATTATTAGTTTTATTATGAATTTGGGAACATACTATAAAATTTTATTCATTATGAGATAAATAATTGTAATTATAGATGTTATTGATGTTTCATGTGAAAGGGGAGATGACCCACCTATACGAAAATAGTTTATAAGTGAGATGAATTTTCATAAATAAAGATGTATGATACATTTAAAATTTTTATTTAATATATTCATCATGTGAAAATGTAAATGGTTGTATGAAGGATTTTTATGATTTTCTATAAAAAATCGTTTAATGTGATGAATGATTTATAAATTTATTATATAAAAAAGAATGTAATGTAATATGAATTTATTATTGAAGTCACACTGTATGATTTATGAATAAAACATCCATTAATATTAGGCATTTGTTTTTCATATCAGATGAATGGTAAATTTATGTAATTAAATATTGTTTACTAGTTCAAAGGGTGATTATATTTTAGTAAAGAAGGATCTCTTCAGATAAAACTTTTTCATTTAAAATATGTAGGAAATAAAACGAAATTTTAATTAATGATCTATTTTCTGTAGGATTAATGTAAATCTTAGCTTTCATTCATTTGAATTCCCTCTCATATGACTAAATGATCTCATGAAGAGCCTCATAAAAGTCGTCTTGATCACATATAGGCTTGTTTACATGAAAACACAATCATGAGGAGGTCATAAGACATATGGATTATTTCTCTCAAAATATGTTCAACATATAAATTTGTTCAAGTGAAAACTATATTACAAGTTGTTCAGTTAATTAATTATTACATTGATGGATTTACCAGAGATTATTTTATCACATTATACAAATATAATATCATCGATGACCAATAGAAATATCATTATAAACACATGATGTGATGACCCCTCATGTGATTATAGTCATTATATGTGATTTAATCACCATGAAAATCCATGTATATTAAGGGAGGTGATTCCAATAAATTCTCCAAACATCACTATAGAAAAGGACACACAAGGTAGAAGTGGGTTGAGAAGACATTCAATATCATAGAATCAATAGATCAAAAGAGACGTCCAACATGTATGTATAAGGATTGATTTTTGGGATTATGTGGTATGTTTATGCAAATTGCATGATCAGTCAATTAATCACATGATATACTTTTTTCATGTCATATGGATCACAAAATGTTCGTTGGGTGTGTCAAATTGATCACATGTGGTTGAAAAAATAAAATGCTTTAGGAGAATTGAAGAATTTATGTTATTAATGCAAAAAATTGTGGAAGGATCATAAAATGATGGATACATCGATTTTAATGTGGGAGATTCATGTTGTTAATGTGATTTTTTCATTCATCGCATGATGACCTAGGGAAAATAAATTTAAGTAATCTAAATTCCTTATGATTTGTCATCCAAATCATGTTATGAATTTTGGACACATCATATAAATCACGATACTATTTTTAGATATGTCAAATTGACCACCTGACAACAATCAAGCATGTCATTATATTCATTATAAGTCTTTATGAAATATCATCATGATAGACGTCCATCCATTAGACAATCCATCCTTGTCAGGCAATGTATCCACGGAATGTCAACTTTATCATGTGACAATGATCACATATTTCATCCTTGATCAGATAAATATCTTTTTAGATAGAATAGATCATGATAAAGGTCATAAAAATTTTAAATTTAATACTTTGGGGACCCATAGACATGTCATTAAGTCAGTCTAAAAATGTCACTATGATCTTCGTACAAGACCATAAGACTCTCTATAAATGATATAAAATCATGTGGACATGCCACGTGGACACCTACAGACACATATATCTTTCAAAATAGGAATACTTTTGAAACTTCACTCAAACCGTGTAAGCCCATGATCAGGAGCCTTTTCACGCTAATCCCCCTTTATATTGGAAATGTACATAATATGCTAGTTTTAAGAACTCATGAAACATTATTATGATACCCTCATGTTATACAATAATTCTTAACCAATGACTAATGATCCAAACTCTATATCTGTAGTAGGATAATGACCAACTACCACAAATTTGAATCCATCATTGTGTAACTCCCTCCACATCGCAATAACTTCAACTCATGAGATCTGAACTCTATTTTGAGACTATATTCCTTATTCAAATATAAATGGATGATAAGTGGTCTTATTAATGATAATATTCTTAGAATTAATCCCCAACCATTCAATCAGACTTCATAAACCCATCAATGATTTATGGATGATATTGAACTATGATGGGTCTAATCACTTTTATATATTTGATACATAAGGAACATTCCTAAGAAATATTTTCCATAGAAAACATTATTAGGGATTCCACAAAACATAATACCTAAATCCTTATGTAGTTTATATGATTATATATTATCTCTTATTGCATACATTGAGAAAAAACCAAATGAGATTATGGATTTGTAACGATTAAATCATAGACACCATTAAATTCATCTAATTAGGGAAACCTCGATGTGTAACACTAATTCAACCACAAGACAGATACACCTCCTCGCATAGACAACCACATTAGGTATTTTAAGACATTATTATATTGATAACCATTAAATAACTAACCCATGTTATTAGATATGATCCACCCTCTCCCATCAGTAGTTTGTGGAAAATCTAAACAACAAAATTATAGATTATTTTTAAAATAATTTTGTTATGGTATCATATGTATGATTTAAAATCATTTAAAACTTATTTATAAACCTTATATTCCATATATTGTCATTTTATGTCTTTTCAAATATATTCCCTTAAAAAGAATGAATATTACCATGTATGATTAATTCAAACACTTAAATAACAAATTATAAATCATTTTTACTAATTGTATTCCAGTATCTCAATTAGTCATTAATATTCTATTACATATAATATTTTTTAATAATATATTTAACATCTTTATATCTAGATTAGGAATACTGTCGATGTTTAAAAAGTAGTCAATTTAAATATATTACCCATTGAAAAAATAATAAAAATAATTATTCATTTAAAAAATAACCATATATAATAATTAATTTTTTTTAAAATATATGAGAAAATATAAGTACATTAAAATAGATAATGTAGATTTTTTTAATTTTACATAACATGAAATACTAAAGATATCATAAACATAGTCATGTGGCACAAAGTATAAGATCCTAGAACCCAAAATCCTAAATCTAATTCCAAAATCATAATCTGTATATGTATTATTATATAAATAAATCATAGTCCAATTTCAATTATTCAATCTCAATAAGAAATATTTTTCCCATATATACCAAAGGACCCTTTTCATTAAATGTTTTTAAAAATTTATAAAAAAAATATCTCATAAAAATACCTATGTCTTCATGTTAGAATTTATCACACAGGACGCTACATTTAATAATTTAAATTACATATTTTTTATGTTCCATAAAGATATTCACACATTAAAACATTATATACATAGTCAATTTAACATCATTCGTCATAACCTATTGACAATGAAACATAACAATGGTTGGAAAAAATGCACAATAAGGTAAAACGTAATCATTAAAAATTTAATCTAATAAGTTAACATAATATGATATTATTTTAATGATGATATAATAAAATTACATGATAATAAAATAACTAGATAGCTTCTTATAATGTCATGGATAATATATCCACAAACATTTAATATGGAATTAATGTAAGATAATAGAAATATATATGAATAATCATTACACCATTGAAATTGAATCTTGAGAATGTAAACAATTAGAAACTCATTGATTGAATATATTTGATTATTTGGTATCTTTGAAAATAATTACTCTAACAATCATATGATTAATCTTACAAATGGAATAACCATCCACAAAAATTCAAACAATCACATAGGATAATCTTATAAATGGTAATGTCTATCTCTTTACCCATAGTATTATAGGGATATAATTCGCCCACCCATTAAATATAATATAAAGTTCCATATGTATTTGGGTTCAATACATATCCCTCTTTCATCAATACAGTCCATGTATGTTATAAGTATAGACAATTCAAAGTGGTTAATGAGAAAAATAAATTTTTTTATCATTAATGAATGAAAATATAATTAAAATATCAATATAAAATTATAAATAAAATAATATTTCCACAATAAGAATATCATTTACAAAATTAAATGTTGACCTCACCTGTTTTGATAATCCCAATCGTGTATTCATATGTTTTAACAATCCCAATTATGTTTTCATATCTTATGATATTCACAATTACTATTTATCTACACATTAATTCTTTCAAATCGATGATCTAGTTAATAATAATGTTAAAATAATATCTGATTTATGTTAATCTCAATTATCCATGTTTATATAAGTTTTTAAATGATTCTAAGTGAATTAGATGTGTTTTGCATAATACAGTCAAGTGTATCGCCGACCTGAACAGAGCTTCCGATGCACAGAGCTACCGTTGCACAGAGCTACTGATGGACAGATAGCTACCGATAGCCAGAGCTACCGATGCACAGAGCTATTGATGCATAGAGCTACCGATGGACAGAGAGCTACCGATGCACAGAGCTACTGATACACAGAGCTACCGATGGACATAGAGCTACCAATGCATAGAGCTACAGATAGCCAAGAGAAACCGATGGAACTATGTTCATCGAGCTACCGATAAGAGCTACCGATAAGAGCTATCGACAAGAGCTACCGATAAGAGCTACCGATAAGATCTACCGACAAGAGCTACCGATAAGAGCCACCGATAAGAGTTTGAAGAGCTACCGATGGAAGATCCTACACTGAGTCAGCCATACATGTCTACAAACAAACAAATACCTATAATGAACTGCGGAGTCAAATCCTATATCCTCGACACTATTTGTTTATTATACTAAAGGCTACATTTGTTACTTTTGATGCATTTAATGTTATTAAATGATTTATGTTACCATTTCAGGAAACCTTACCAAGTATGATCAAAAAGAATAATAATTACTTCATCTCAGCAAAACAAAAAAGGGCATAAAATACATCATGTATGTATCAGTGAAATAGAGTGAGACAAGAGACTTGAAGAGATCGAGCACACAGAACACACTTGCGATCAAGCTCACAATGTGCAAAGAAAAACTGGAGAACTTTCACTCACAAGACTACTACTACCGGACTCTAGAACACAAAGCATACATTGAGCAATCTATGCTAATGAAGAACTACACAGAACACTTCATTTTCTGAGATGATAACCAAGATGAACCTGGAAGAACTACCAGACTCCAGAACACGGAGCAGACATCAAGCAATCTATGCTAAAGATGAACTACACAGAACACTTCATTTTCTGAGCCGATAACCAAGGTGAACCAGGAAGCACTGAAAGAAGAAATGATACTCTGTTTTTCAGTCAAATACTAGAGAAGGACTCAGAACCATTTCTGATAAAATCCAAACGAGTCCAGAGCTGCACAACAATCACTAGAGCCATTCTAAACTCTATATCTTTCTCTAAGTGATTTAGTATTTGCATTACTAGCAGTGTGTGTAGCCTGTTAATTATTACACACACACTGTCTCCTTAACCTTAACTAGAGGATTTGTAAATCCTCACTCACAATATTTAGATCCTTTATTTCCCACTGTGGATAGTGGTAGAGGTCGAGTGTGACCTGGAAAGCTTTGAGCTGTTTTCTGTTATCCCACGTATAACTATGGTATAGGTATCTTGACCTGAACAGTGTGATAACTATTGTTAACCCAGATCCAGGGTGTGGATCACTTTATATAAATTTTGAGAGGACTAAGTCTCAGATTGAGACTGAACCTCTTGGTTAACTCTTGTGTTTTTAGTGAAAATCTATATCCACACTATATACATTTATTTCTTATTCCACTGCTATTACATTGAAATATTATTTATCTTCAAAACTACTTTGATAGTTAAACTCGCAAGTGTTTATATTTATTATAAACTAGTAAGTTAGTTTCAAAAGTTAATTTAATCATAAGATTAAGTTAGCTGAGAATTAATCAATCTTTGAGAAACTAATTGAACCTTTATAATCTATTTAAATTCACTACAGTTTAATTTGTTTTGAAATTGGGGGATTTTAATAGAAATTTTTTTTAGAAGAAGTTTTAATTAGAACTCAATTAACCCCCCTCTTGAGAGTCCACTCCGACCAACATTTGGTATCAAAGGTTTATGTGTTTTTCAAAAGTTTTATTTACTCTATGCTTTTCCACTGTGATTTTAGTTGTATTTTAATGTTCTTAAAATTTCTGTTATTTCTAAATTTTTATCTCTAAAAATTTTGTTTATAATGGATAATAGACTTGAGGGTGCTGCTACTAACTGGCCACCTTTCTTTAATGGAAATAACTATGCTCAGTTGAAACGTAAAATGAAAATTCATCTAGAAAGCATGAGTTTTGATATTTGGACTACTATTGAATATGAATACAAAATTACCACTACTGATAGATCTACTTGGGATGAACCTACAATGACTGCTTACAATAATAATTGTAAAGTTATGAATGATTTGTACTGTGCTATAGGAGATGAAGAATTCAACAGAATTTTTGCATGCAAAACTGCTTTTGAAATTTGGGATACCTTGGCTGTTTCTCATGAAGGAACAAATAATGTTAAAGAAATGAGATTTAACACTTATACTATTATGTATGATAATTTTAAAATGAAGTCTGATGAACCTATTTCGGACATGTATCTCAGGTTTAATGAGATAGTCAACACGATGAATTCACTCGGAAAAGTAGTTCCACCAAAGGAACAAATTATGAGAATCTTGAGATGTCTACCAGACCGATGGAGAGGCACATCTGTCTCAATCAGATAATCATGTGACATTTCTGCTTTACCTGTCAAAGAAGTTATTGGAAAATTGATGATGTATGAAGAAGTGTTCAAGGTAAACAAAGAGGAAGATGATGAACCGAAAAGAAAATATTTATCTTTCAAGTCTACTGCTTGATGAGTAAGGAGATAGAAAAAATACAAATGGAGGATGAGAGTTCAACAAGTGAAAACTCATAGTATGACAGTGATGTAGAAATGGATCACCGATAGAAATCCTCACCGATAGAAATCCTCACCGATTTAAATCCTCACTGATAGAAATCCTCACCGATAGAAATCATCACCGATAGAAATCCTCACCGATTGAAATCCTCACCAATAGAAATCCTCACCGATAGAAATCCTCACAGATAAAAATCCTCACCGATATAAATCCTCACCGATAGAAATCCTCACCGATAGAAATCCTCACTGATTGAAATCCTCACTGATAAAGTGTTGTTTTAAATCTTTTGTCTACTGTCAAGAATCTGAACTATATTTTTCCTTCTTTTCTCTTATTTTATTTTTATTCATTTAACTTGTGATTCCTAAATGATAAAACTAATCCTAAGCCGCTTCTCACTCCACCGAACACAAAACCTTTTACCTTCGAACCTTAGAACCCGAACCCTCTGCAATCCTGTGATCCCACGATCCAGCGATGGAAAAAACCAATATTCCTGTCATCCGAGAAGACTTTGTTGAGCCTAAAGCAAAAAGCCAGAAGTCCGAGCCAGAAGGGTGTAGTGCTGTTACAACTAGGTCAGGAAGGAGACCAGTAAATCCTCATCGGAAAAATAGAGCTATTGTGATCAAAAAAGAGCTTTGTGTAGACTGGTTGCTGCCCAGCAAGTCGTTGGTGCACGATGTTCTGGAAGCTCAGAGATGGGTAGACTGCTTTTCAAAAAACAACGGTCCCTACTACCCAATATTGGTAAAACAGTTTTACGAGTTTGTAAGTTTCGTGAAGTTAGGGAGTGAGAACATAGTATCTTCGTTTTTAAATGGTAAAGTGCTATCATTTTCATCCGTAGAATGGGATGATTGCTTAAAAGTTCATCATGAAGGTGTGTATGGATATGTATCAAGAGCAATGCCACCTACCAGTGACATTTTTGATAATGAGACCGCGTTGAATGAACTGACTGGTGATGGAACTCCAAGGCAAGTGGTTGCTACAGAAATGGATGGAGAGAACAGATTATTGTTCAAGTTTGATCAACATGTTTTGATACCAAGGAGAGTAGACTTTTCTAATTTGAGATATCAGGATATCTATCTCCTACATCTTTTGAGACATGATGTCAAAGTCAATTTGTGCAGATTGGTGATGAATCAAATGTAAGATATGACAAGGCCGAAATCAAAGTCTAACACCCTATTCTTTGCTAAGCTGATTTCTGTAATGATCAAAGTGAAAGGGATAGCTGAGTCTCAAGATGAGATAGTTGTAGTGAAGAGAAACATTAGTATCACTACTACAATTTGGAAATATATAAATACTAATTGTAATCCGTGGAGAGGGGAATGGGTCAATGATGACCAAAAGGTATATCATAAATTTAATCCTGTCGATTATCCTTCAAGGCCAAAGGATAAAAGAGATCCAGGTCTAGGACCTGATGAAGAGGAACCTGAGTACAGTGATGAGTCAGAAGAAGAAAATAAGACGAAGAGGAAGAAACTCCTATGGATGAGGGAGGATATCCTGACTTGCCTCCAAGCCCTGTTGCTGAAATATTGTCTATAGAAAAGAACGTTCTAGCATAAGTGGGGACACCTGCTAATGAGGAAGACCAGTCGGTCTCTAAGCATGTAGAGGAAGAAAAGAATGTCTCTGAATTATCTGATTCTGCTGAATGGAGTCTGAGTCTAGTTATTGGAAGCTCAGTTGTACCTTCTATGAATGAAGAAAGAGAAAGAGGAAAAGCTGTACCAGCATAGAATTTAGTTTCTATATATGATAATGCACCCATTGAGGGGGAGCATCACACCACGTTTGGAAATGTTACAGTGACTATTGAGTCTGAAGACTGGGTAGAAGACCCAGTTTTTATAGTCTTTGGTTTGGATTATCCTGATTCAGATAATGAAGTATCTTTGAATAGACCGAAGATCAACTATGACATCAATCCTGAGTTATTACCTGCTGATGTGGTCCTAGTACATGATTTAGATGTACTGAAAGAAAATCTCAAAGTCAGTTTTGTAGAAGAAGTGAAGTCAATGGAATCTTTTTTAGTATCATCGACTGAATCAGTCATGGCTGACTCTGTAGTCAGTTTAGCTTCTGAAAGAGTATCTACTATAGTTGCTCCTACTGATTTTGTTACAAAGTCTGACCACGAATCCCTAAAGCATGAGCTAAAGGAATCCTCCAGTTCCTATTTTGCTGAGATGAAGCACTGTTTTGAAGAAGAACTGAAGTTGATAGAAAGGTCTTTTGAGCTTTCTCTTGGTTGCAATCTGTCAACTTTTGTGGGTGAGCTAATGGAAGTAGTAAAGGAGTGCCAGACTCAAACTTCTAGGCTATAAGTAGATCTTAAAGCTCTACGTATATCTTTTGTTTCCTTAGACTCTTTGATGAGTTCAAAATCTCAAGCTGATAAGGATTTATCCTATGTGAAGAGTGTTGTAATTCAGCTAGTCTCGGTGTTTAAAGCTTTCAAAACATCTGTGAAGGATCATGTCAAAGATCACGACTCTCAAATTCAAAATCTGACTGGTGGGTTGACCACAAGCTTCAAAGAAACTGTATCCTTCTCTCTTGGTCCTCTAGTTCCAAAACCTGCAATTGATCTGAATCAATTTCGTGCTCTGATGAAAGAGGATATTGGTTCTATTTCAACCAGTGGCTATGTGGACTCATCAGATTTAAGTCGAGTTGTGTTGTCTACTAGGGATTCAGCCAGAGAAAATAATGAAAATCTTCCAAGACAACATGAGATAGGCCTCTTCTTCTCAAGAAGAAATCAAGAATAAGGTGGATACTTATTTTGAAAAGGTTTATACCAAGAAACAACTAACCAACCATTTCAAACATCTTCTTGAGAATATAAAGATACCTCCAGTGACTCAGGCCTTCAGAGAGCAGGTTAGTAAGCTCAGGGAGCTTACTCCTGCTTTGGATAAATTCATTGAAAATAGAGATGATTTTGTGTCTGCAATGGAGAGAGGAGGAAGCATTATAATGGATTTCAGAAACCTGTTGTTGCCCTTCCTGCATGTGGATGCCAGACCGGTCATTGTACCTCCTGCATTGCCTGCCTCTACCTCTACTACTTCTCCAGTTCAGCTGACTCCTGCTCAAGACATAAGAAGTCTCACACCTATGATCACTCAAAGTACTACCCAACATAGGCCTGACACTGTATCAGTTGCTCAGCCCCCTCTGATCTTTTCTGGAATTCCAAAGTCCTCCCCAGTATCCTCCACACATGAATTCTCTTCTAATCCCAAGGGAAAATCTCACATTGAAGATGTGGATTGATACAGTGGCCAGGCTGTTTGATAGGAATCCTGTTTTTTTATCCTTCTATTCTGTTTATCTAATTTTTTTTGTCTGATCTAATACACGGGAATTTCTTTCCACTGTCTTAGCTTATCAGTTTTCTATGTTTGGTTTCCCAATTTTTGATTATCACAAAGGGGGAGAAATGTAAAAGGAGAAATATAAAAGGGGATAAATATGATCAAAGGAGGAGCCTTTGATACTATTTCTTACCTTTCTTTCTTTGGTACTAATTATTTCAAACCTTATCTATGATACTATTGTATTTAAGTCTACCTATGATAATTTTTGATCTATATCTTTCTATTACTATTTCCTCTTTCTTCTGATACTGTTTTCTTTGAGAAAATTGAATATTAATGTTATACTATCTTCAAATGGCCATATCATAAGTTGTGATTATCAAAAAAGGGAATATTGTTGACCTCACATGTTTTGATAATCCAAATCTTGTATTCATATGTTTTAACAATCCCAATTATGGTTTCATATATTATGATATTCACAATTACTGTTGATCAACACTTTAATTATTTCAAATCGATGATCAAGTTAATAATAATGTTAAAATAATTTCTGATTTATGTTAATCTCGATTATCCATTTTTATATAAGTTTTGAAATGATTCTAAGTGAATTAGATGTGTTTTGCAAAAGACAGTCAAGTGTATCACTGACCTGAACAGAGCTACCGATGCACAGAGCTACCGATGGACAGATAGCTATCGATAGCCAGAGCTACTGATGCACAGAGCTACCGATGCACAGAGCTACCGATGGACAGAGAGCTACCGATGTACAGAGCTACTGATGGATAGAGAGCTACTGATGCATAGATCTACTGACAGCAAAGAGAATCCGATGGAACTAAGTTCATCGAGTTACTGATAAGAGCTACCAATAAGAGCTAACGATAAGAGCTACCAATAATAGCTACCGATAAGAGATACCGACAAGAGCTACCGAATAGAGCCACCGATAAGAGTTTGAAGAGATACTGATGGAAGATCCTACACCGAGTCAACCGTGCACGTCTAAAGTCAAACGGCTACCTATAATGAACTGCGGAGACAAATCATATATCCTCGACACTATTTGTTTATTACACTAATGGCTACATTTGTTACTTTTGATTCATTTAATGTTATTAAATGATTTATGTTTCCATTTCAGGAAACCGTACCAAGTACGATCAAAAAGCATAATCATTCCTTCTTCTCAACAAAACAAAAAAGGGCATCAAAGACATCGTGTATGTATCAGTGAAAGAGAGTGAGACAAGAGACTTGAAGAGATCGAGCACACAGAACACACTTGCGATCAAGATCAAAACATGCAAAGAACAACTGAAGAACTTGCACTCACAAGAATACTACTTATAGACACCAAAACACAGAACATACATCGAGCAATCTATGCTAAAGATAAACTACACAGAACACTTCATTTTCTATGCTGATAACCAAGCTGAACCTCGAAGAACTACCAGACTCCAGAACATATAGCATACATAAAGCAATCTATGCTAAAGAAGAACTACACAAAACACATCATTTTCTGAGCCGATATCCACGTTGAACCTGGAAGCACTGAAAGAAGAAACGATACTCTGTTTTTCAGTCAAATACCAGAGAAGGACTCAGAACCAATTCTGATCAAATCCAATGGAGTCCAGAGTTGCACTGTAATCACCAGAGCCATTCTAAACTCTATATCTTGCTCTAAGTGATTTAGTATTTTCATTACGAGCAGTGTCTGTAGCCTGTTAATTATTACACACACACTGTCTCCTGAACCTTAACTGGAGGATTTGTAAATCCTCACTCACAATCATTACATCCTTTTTTTCTCACTGTGGATAGTGGTAGAGGTCGAGTGTGACCTGGACAGCTTTGAACTATTGTTTGTTATCCCACATATAATTGTGGTAGAGGTATCTTGACCTGAACAGTGTGATCACTCTTGATAACCCAGATCCAGGGTGTGGATCACTTTATATAAATTTTGAGAGGACTAAGTCTCGGCTTGAGACTAAACCTCTTGGTTAACTCTTGTGTTTTTAGTGAAAATCTATATCTATACTATATACATTTATTTCATATTCCGCTGTTATTACTTTCAAATATAATTTATCTTCAAAGCTACTTTGATAGTTAAACTCGCAAGTGTTTATATTTATTATAAATCAGTAAGTAAGTTTCAAAAGTTAATTTAATCATAAGATTAAGTTAGCTGAGAATTAATAAATTTTTTAGAAACTAATTGAACCTTTATAATCTGTATAAATTCACTACAGTTTAATTAGTTTTGAAAATGGGGTATTTTAATAGAAATTGTTTTTAGCAGAAATTTTAATTGGAACTCAATTACCCCCCTCTTGAGTGTCCACTCTGACCAACACAAAAAAATTATTGAATTTTAGAAGAAAAAAATTCATTAAAAACTCATTGGAATTATTAAGATGAATATTAAATAACAAAATATTGATGAAATTTGTGATAATCAGTTAATCCATATTATTTATAATATTTGACTCATCTCACATATTAGTAATGAATTTAAAAATGAGTAATAGGACAAATGATAATATGTTTCATTTTAAAAATAATTTTAAATAATGTCAAGGATAAATAAAATTACACTAAATTAATCATTTATGTGAATATAAGAACATTTTTAAAAATATGATACAAAACAAATAAATGGTTTAGAATGATTTATAATCAACATGAAAATAAATTATTAGTATTTGTTGCAAATAATAAAATTATTTTTTCATTAATAAATAAGGTACAAACACGAAATAAATAATATAAAATAGACTAATAACTAGAAGAAATGAAAATATATATGGTTGATGAATATGATATCTTATTATTTCATAGAAAAGAACATTGAACATAAAAATCACAAAAATATATTAGATTGGAACACATAACATTGAACACATTGTAATGATTTTAAACTATAAATAAATGAATAAAATAATAAGGCCTAGATAAGTAAATTTAATTAATTTAAAGATTAATTATGTCAAAAAATATTCATGAGAAATAACATAACCTGTCAAATGGAATCATAGATTATAAAAGGAGTTGTGACACATGACAATGTGATTGATACAAAGAAACCCATTATAAAAATCATATACATTGATGTGATAAATAATCCATGGTATTTTTATATTAACATATGTAAATAAAAGTAAAAAAATTGAAATATAGTATAAAATAATGTATATATCAATTCACAGTTAACAACATAATAAAAAATTCAATGATGAGTTGTTATAACTGAATTAAAAAAATTTAGATAAGAAACCCATTACCACATGGTTACATTCAGATAAAATATAATCGGATGCACAAACATTTATTGAAACATAGATATTCATTAAGTGTGAAGGATGAATTATATATCCTGAAAAATGATAGTATGAACATCATATATAATAATTTGTGTTTATAACACCAAACCAATCATTAATGAATCAGAAATGAAATGAAATATCATACCCCATGTCAATTATTATAATGTATACCCTATAACTATTGTATGATAATCATATATAAATTATTTAATTATTTTAAAAAATTCTTGGTAAAATATTTTATTATATTTTTTTAATTTCCATATTTATTTACATCATATATTATTTCTTGGTCATGAAATTTGATTTTGATTGGTTAATAATTTTAAAATTAATTCAATATGTTGACTATGATTAAGGGGTTTTTTATTCACAAAAATCTACTATACTAATCATTACATAATTATAATACTGAGAATTAAATTTTACTAATATAAAACTTTAAAATATGGTCATGTAAATTGACTTACGTTATAATCAAGTTGTTAGTAGGCCATAATTATTCATGGGAATTATTCCTATTTTAAAAGAAACATTAAAGAATGAAATTAAAAATTATTTTATATATATATTATTGTAATTATATCATAACTATCATATTAAATCTTTTATTTATTTATATATGTCATAAATATGAAACTTTGAAGAAAAACAAATCAAAATACCTCATAGAGGTTTTAATAGTGACATACACATGAATAACATTATCAATGTTCAAATAATTGAAATATATGAAAATTTTAGATATATTATCATTCTAGAATTATAATTATTTCATGAGTTTACTATACATATATATAATAAATCCATCATTATATTGTTATATGATAAGTGGTGATGGAAAATGAATAACATCAGTTGACAAGGTGGAAGTCATCCTTGCACACTGACAATGATTTAATTTCCAATCATATAGTATAAAGATATGTTTTGAGGTTTATGAATTAACCAAATAAAATTTTAATATATCATATTAACTTATTTTTTTCAAATAAAAATGGTTATAATAGTTTTTATTAAGGTACAATAATCCATAAAACTAAAAACATTTGGTTAAAAACTATACATATTCTTCATATATCATCCATTTAATTACACATTAATCATACTAATATTTGTATAATACTTAAACTAATAACTCTAGTACATGGGATGGTATGTTGAAAAAAATTATATTTATAGATTTTATGTCCCAAATGTATTTTTATGTTTATAAGGTAGAAGAGACTGTATAACCATTAATAAGGCATGAGAAGTGAAATTTTGGCATTACCTAACATATTTAATTAATATATATTTAATTTTCTAGTACGTGTAAAACATAATTTAAATATTATAAATATAGTGTTATGATGGGTCTTAATTCATTCATCCATTAAAATTTTCTCAATTTTTGGTGATGTGTCCACCTTTATTATTTTAATTTAACCCATGTAAAAACATTTAATTATTACAATGATATCAATGTATTTTTTTAACTAGGGTTCATAAATGTTTAAAAAAAATTATAATATCATATTGTTATTTAATGAAATTGGAATTTTAATAAATATAATTACTTTGATAGCATATGATACAATAAATTATTTTTTTACAAATTTTGATATATGTTAAATATTATTATTTCAACAAGAATGTTCTATCCTTTTCATTAAACACAAAAAAATGATTTATAATAACCAAATTTTTAAATTTTATTTATAATAGTTTTATATAAATAAAACTTATTGATAAAATATAAATAATTTTACAAATTTATTTATATGATTTAAAAATAAAATTTTCTCCAAAAAAATGTAATTATTTATGAACTATGAATATTTTAAATGCTTAAATATTAGACATTGTGTTTCCAATGAACACAGTAATTTTTCTATAATTATGTTTCATTTGAATAGTTTAAAAAATTGAGGTAATAATTGATATGGATTGGACAACTAAATCTCCACTATCATGATCAATCCATAATGTGGTTTAAAACATCTCATACCAAAAGTATATGGTTTAGAAAACTAATTTTGTTTCATAATACTACTGTTGCATCAAGGGGATTAAATTAACTAGTACCCTACCCATGTATTTATATTCTCATTCAATCCCCACATATATAAAAGTAAAAGTTTATTATAAAAAGATTTTCTATATCAAATATTCATATTGAGTAAAATATACTGATTTCTCAATCCTTCCACAGATAACCAAATAAAATTCAATGTAAACATTGTATAAAATGAAATATGGTTTAGGAAAAAATTATATCGATCATAAAAAATATATATATGTATTTGAATATAAATTTTCAATGGTCATGAGAATTTGATTATTTTTTGGGAATGTTACGGACAATAAAAATGAATATGGGATGTGAATTTCAAAACTATACTTAGAAAAATTCATCATTAACCTCATATATAAAGTATAATGATGATATACACACAACACATAAAAATCATACTAAATGTAAGGGGTATTTTCAATGAAAAATTAAATTATTATAAAAGTATATTTAAAATGTTTATGAGGAAAATATCATTTCTATTTTCAAAAACATATTTCATTAAGTATGAATTCTAAAAATATTTTCATTAAAAAGTTCTTCATAATAATTAAAAATAAAATTCAATGAACTAGAAATATGAAAATGGTACTGTTACAATATAATCGAATGAATAAACAGAGGAGAATAAAAATTATTTTTATGAAACGTAATCATAGTATCTGTCAACTGAAATTCAAGTGTAAACACCCTCGATTAGAAAGAGGTTGTGAAATAATCTTTTACAATGGTCATAACATTGATGTGAGAATTAATAAATGAACATATTATGTGTTTTAAATATCAATATGCATTAAAACTGTAAAAAGAACATTATTTAATAAAATTTTATTATACGCATAATCTTATATTGAGATAACCAATTTATAAGAATATTAATCCATTGAATATAAATTGATATAAGAAATACCTTACCACATAGAAAATTTTAATTGAAATTATTATAGATATAATAATTTCATTTGAACGTTAATGAACAACGATTAATGTATTATTAAAGATTATAAATGTCAAAGGGGTATTATATAAACAATATAAAATAAACTACCTTCATAACATTACAATATGCCTAAATAAAATGAATGTGAGATGAAATCCCTTACCACATGCTTTCTTCAGGTTGAAATTTTCTTCACATCTAGTATATTAGTTTTAAACACGTTAATAACTAATTAAAAAATTATATTAATATTATCAAATTTTTAAATCAATATTACTTGTAAAACAAATAATTGAGTATTTTTATTATAAATGATTCATGTTACGATCAGGGAGATGACAAGTCATATGTACGCATGGGTAATGTATCCATTACCAGATTGTCATTATGGAATGAAGGTATGTAATATATAGTATTTATATAATTATTATAATATTATATATTCCAAATTATATACACATATATATCATAAATATGGATTATTGATTAAAATATAGTAACATCAATTCTTATATGTGGAAGTCCATACGTACACGAATGATGTCACCATCATTACGTCAATGAAATTGAAATAAAAAATTATATATATATATTATCCACAAAGAATGATAAATGTGAAATTAATATTAAAATTATTTTATTTATATAAAATATCAATATTAATTGTATCTTATCTCCTTCCTTGTGAAATGTAAGTGAAAAATGAATAACATCACTTCAAGCGGTTGTTATCCATTATACACACGAGTGATGTCATCATATCTCCTATAGAATGTAAGGTAAAAATATTAAAATGATATAGTCACAAAAATGGAATAATATGTTTTAGAAATTATAAATACAATTTAGATCCATTATGATTTCTAATATTTATATGTGGAAGAGAAAAAATGTACTACGTTAGTTCACAAGACTGTAGTCCACTGTACACATATATAATGATTTTGTAACACAATTGCTGGAAGTAGATATGGTTTCCAATCATTACATTATTATAAAAAAATTTCCATTTTATGTTATATTATGGTTCTATTATATAATAAAGTGTTAATAAAAATTTTATTGCGTGGAAAATGTAGTAAAATTATGATACTCATTAAAGAACAATATCTCTTCTTCAGGAATCCTTTTTAGGATTATACTAATTCTTGCTTGGTATGATTTTATTTAAAACATATCCCCCTAATATGAGTAGAGTTAATTTTATATGTTATTTATATATTTAGGATGATCCAAATTTCTTTAGTTGTGTGAAGATGTTATGGGAATGATTTTCTATTATATTTTAGGAGGAGTTGGATAATTTTAAATAACCAAAAGTAATCACTTTTGGGATGTCAATATTAACACAATTGGC
Source organism: Viscum album (assembly GCA_963277665.1). Lineage (NCBI taxonomy): Eukaryota > Viridiplantae > Streptophyta > Magnoliopsida > Santalales > Viscaceae > Viscum > Viscum album. The sequence continues at coordinate 2,132,071,078 of OY728147.1, read as the reverse complement.
ATATAATTTCGTAATTAAATGGTTTTTTGCATTATATGGTTGAGCCAATCCTCCCCCCTAAAATGAAATAAAATTTTTAAGAAAAAACTTTAACATCTATGTTTCTATACTTTTTACTTTTCAGTTTTTTACAACGGTAACTAGTTTTATAACCATGGTAATTTATCCAATTGGTATAAATTAAATCAGAAATTATTAAAAGTTTTGTATTAAATGATTATTCATATTATATATAATATATAAAATAAATTTTTTATGTTATTTGGAGATTATTTTTTACACAGTCACATATAACATACAAGAAGACTACTTTAACCTAAACTGCACTAATAATGTATTTACTATTTTGGGTTAAATATAATCATTACAAATGAACAATTGGTACATGTATTTAACATAGTTTATATATTTTTACCATTTATAAATTACATGAAATATATTAATTTTAGTTATTTTAAATAATATTATATAACACAATTTATCTTAAAATGACAATAATGTCAATATTTACATTATTCATTTAAATTGAATTTAGAAATATCAATAATTTTTTTAAATTATAATATATTATATTAATACTAATATATAATTATATATTTAACTAAAATATAATATAACAAACCAATTCATTAAATTTTATTTTGATTTATATTTTTTGGTATCAATTGGTGAACTTTTTATTAACAACACAAATAATATGTGTCCATTTGGTATGATTTTTATGTTAATAATTCATCTCTAGAAACTAAAAAATACATATTTTTCTAAATTAACTAATTTATAAATAACATTATGACCTATATCCTGACCAATTTGGTTTAACATTATTTAAAGCATTATATATATTAAAAAGAATAAAGTTCACTTTTTTTTACATTAAAAATTATATAAATAAATTTCAAGTATAAGTCTCCCACAACAAATAAAAATAGTAAATAAGGTCTATAGTGAAGATATATATCCATTACATGTGTTTTTATAAATTATTATGTCATTTTGACACATATATTCTCAATTTACCCCTAGTAAACCCATTTTAAACTTGTCGTGACAATTAATTGAAATTGTTTTGAAATTCATTTTGGTAAAAATAATTATTACAATTTTTATATAAATATTCTTAAAATCTGGAATATATTTTAAAAAACTGATTTTATATAAGTGAAAATTTTAACTTTATAACAAATATTGTAGAGATGATGAGAATTATTGAATTAATATTGAAAATGATCCAAAATTTACAAAAGTTTTATTGCTAAAGTCAACCTGAAAATTATTCAAGTGAACAAAATTGGATTAATTGATATATAATTTACAAAAATTAAATTAAAAAAAATCTAAACATAATTAAAAATTAGTATTTATTTTAATGAAATTTACCCTCTCTACTAAAAATCACTATATTTCACTATTAATTAAAAAATGTTGATTTTCCAATAGATCCCAAAAATTTACCCTTAAATAAGTATTGTATTATTATTAGAAATATTGAATTTTATTTTTAAATATAAATTTATTATTATTGTAAAAATAAAATTAATAATTATGTTCTCATCATGTTATTTAACCGTATTTTATAAAATAATAGTTTTTTAGGAAAAAATATATTTATATTTAAAATGTTTATTATTTTATTTATATATACTAGTAAAATAATAAAAAAATGTTAAATATTTATTTTATACTTTATTTAATCATATCCAATTCCTCTATTCTAACTTTATTGTGATATACTAACTAAAAATGTAAATATTAATTTGTTATTTGGTAAAATTAAGTATTCTGTGCAATGCATGTTATTGATGAAAAACATTTTTGAATGTAATGAATGATTAAATAGTATTGAGTGAAACATATTCTATCAAATAATTTTTTTTTTAATTTATGGGGTGTTACATTATCCCTGCAATAAATTAATTGTGACATCACAATTTATATTTGATCTTTTTAATCATGGGTTTGAAATTTTAAAATATCATTGTTCAAAAAATTCCTTTGTAAAATGTGTAATAAAACATACTGTTAATAATATTTATCAGGAAGTAAAAAATATAATATGAAATTATACATATATTGTGTTCAAACTAAAATAAAGTTGATTGTATGTAATGACATGGACATGGACAAAAGAATAAATAATTATAATGAGTGATTTAGGTTATTGATCACAAGATGGTGATTTCTCTTTAGAATGTTGAGGGATACAAACACCTAATTTTTTTTAATTAATGGGAAATATAATTCATATGATATTATTGTATTTGGATAAATTTTTATTTAAATATATTTTTTAAAAGAAATGAATAATTATTTTAAATACGAGAATATAAGTAATATACAAAATTGATATGTTTACATTTTCTAAGAATAATATCACCCATTGGTTCTTATTTGATCAACATCTAATTTACACTTCATTTAAAAAAATATACATAAAGTAATTATTTATGACTAATGTAATAAAATTACATTTAAATGGATAATATGCTCCATATAATAATGAAATGTCTTTCTGTCTGTCTCAAAAATTTATCCAAATAGAATATGGTTATAAGAAGTTATCCAATATAATACATTAAACTATAAACTATAAAAGTAATAATAATGTTTAATAATTTAAATTATTCTTCATATTTTTTAACAAAAACCATTGACAAGTAAACGTGGACTTCACATAGTCCACTTGTATGTGTTAAAACACCATTATCATTTTGTCATGGATTGATGCCCATCAGCCTTTATGTGGTAAATGGGTGGTCAACCAGTAAGTTGGTTTTCAATTATCTAATAATAATTTTTTATAATCCATATAATATTTCCGAATACTATTACAATGGACATCTATGATATAAAATTATTCATTAAATATCATTTTTATTACGATTTTCATTTCAACATTATTTACAAATTCTATTAATATTATTGGACAAATATAAAAGATTCAATAATGAACATATTAACTCTAATGGTTATCAATATCTTTATAAATTTTTCTATATTTTATATATACATTAATACATAAATATATTTTTCAGTAGAACATATATTTTTCTATAGTTTGGTCCAAAATAATGTAAATCATGGTAGACATCCATTAGATAAAACATAAAAATTGGTGATTAATATATTGAATAAATAATCCATTTTATCATAATAAACCAATTACAGAATCCGTAAATGTAATACTAACAGACACACATGAGATGCATATTTTTAAAACAATCTTCTATTTTTTATTGTTTTTATACCAAAACGCCATTTGTAAAAATACTTTTACAAATTTAATTCTTGAATCGCAACACATAAATTTTTCATACATTTAATTTTGACATATTTATTTTATTTTCTATTGTATAACCATTAGAATAGGTAGCTGACTTAGATAATTCCATTTCTGTCCACATTTATGATGATGAACTATAAAAGGAGTCCGAGGATGATATTTATTTCCTTCCACCATAGCATTTTTTTACTTGGAAATTATATCTTATATGCCCTTGTTTTTTCCACATAAATCAATTTTCCATTCTATTGAGACTTATTATTTTATATGTATGAAACATTTTATATAACATAGGTCATTAATTTTCATTGTATATACAAATCCTTTATAATGGAATGTAATAAAAATGTGAATAATAATTAGAAAATCATGTGGGTGTGTCAAACTAGATGTATAGTAAGGATTATTGTCGCATAACAGTTAATGATTAGACCAAGCCTAATATTTCCATTTTATGATTGATTATGACAAGGTAAATCTATTTCCTCACAACATCAACGTTTACCATCCATATATAGATTTATTTGATTGTAAGAAATCCACAATCTCTTTCATAACAAAACATTATTATTTTCTTTTATATTAACCATAAAACTCTAACATAGATTTATGATACATAATCAATTTTTTCCCAAAATATTGTTTCATAATATTCTACTACAATTCCTCTGGTACCAATGTAGTAACGCTCACCCTAGTAGAAAAGAATCAATACATTCTATATTAAATTTTCATAGAAACTATAAATGTAACACCCCAGGTAAATAAATAATATGACATCTTTATATTTATCCATATTTTTCAATAAAATATTAATATTACTTTAAAGGGGGTGCTATGCTCGATGGCGTACCCAATACACAACAACGAGTTTCATGAGAATCTTACGTTGCACTCTAATAATAAAATAATATTATTTTATATGATAGATAACTCCTAGCCGTTGTAATGGTGGGAATGAACAGAACTTAATAAAAAATGATTATATATGTGTTTCAAATATTTTAACTCTTTACAATAAATGTTAGAGGATTAAAAATGAAAATGAATCTTGTTTTTAACCGTAAACATTCTAATATTCGTTAAAAGGTCGATTAACCGCCTTTTGATGGTGAACCCCTTTTAAATCCACTTTTTGAAAATTTAATAATCTCTATTTTTCAAAATAAACAAAATATTTATGATTGAGACATTGAAATTTACCTTGGGTTAATTTTTGATATTTTTCTGACAATGTTCATTTTTCAATTAATAGTGAAAATACTGAATTTTACATCAAATATGCTTTTTCATATAATTTAGATATATGGTTATATTATCTTTTTAATTTTTTTTAAAGTGTAATAAGAATATATTTTTACCATGTAATTCAATGATGGTCATTGGGATTAATTTCACTTTAGAATTAGGCATAAACAAGTACCAAACTTTTCATAAATATTGTTTCAAAAAACCACCTATTTGATTTGACAACGATAAGTTTTTTTAAATTAATTATTGCAATTTATGTGTTTGTAATTTGGTAAAATGAATTAAATATTTGGAATCAGAAGGTCTAAATTCGGTAATTAAGACAATTTTGTTTTTGGACATTATGAATAGTAATGACAGTAATTATATTCAATTATCTTGATTAATGAGTAATCGAGTAGTTAATGAAAATATGATAATAGAATAATAATAATAAAATGACCACAAAATATGTCCTAAGGATAATGGTTGTCTTATGGGATACCATGGGATGCCTTGTGCCAAACTTGGGGGCCCCATAGAATCACTTTTGTGAGAAAGTGACTCTTTATATTTTTATTTTTAAAGAATTTTAAATGTAACAAAGAATGTATCACCTAAGTAAAATATTATTAATTTTGTCTACATAAATTATCTTTTGGACTATAAATATTCATTGGAAAGATAAAAATATTTCCTAAATCATAGTATTTATTTTTAATTTTTAGACAGTAAATTTATTAAATTATTTATGACATCATTATGTTGAATCGATTACCCCATTAATATAGGATTTAAATAAAATGGAAAGATATTGTAAAATCAAAGCCCTACACATGTCCAAAACCTATTGGATGGGTGGATTTAGAACCCTTAACACCTTATCCTCGAAAAACATCAATGTGGGACCATTAAAATCCGAAACTCATTTGGAAATAAAGTTACATTTTATACCTTTCCAAGAGTTCCCCTCCTCTACTCTTATAGAAGGCCCCCACCTCTACCTCATTACCCACACATCCAAAGCCTTTTCCCCGGCCAACCCCTACAAATTTTGTCTCTACACATCCCTCTCTAACTCCTTTAAGAATCACTTGGGGCAGATGTCTTCCCAAGGATGCTTTTGAGCTCAAACCAAAGAGAGTTACTTGATTTTGAGGTAATATCTTCACTTATGTCCTTTTGTTTTATTTTACTTATCCAACACCCTAAACTCTTTTAATTCATTTATTTTGTAACATATCCAGTATCTTCAATATACTAGGATGTTGTTATAAGAAGATTCGATCTACAATTACACACACCTACATCTAATGGTTAAAGAACATACTGTTTCCGTGGATGATGAATTTCTGCCTCCCGAAACGATTATTGTTCAAAATTCTTCTAACACCTTCTAAGGTGGCCATTAAGATGACACTATATATATATATGATTTCTAATATTTTTATTTTTTACTTAAGCCTCTTTATTTTTCATTTATGGCGTACCTTTATTTTTTCCATTATGGGTAAACGCGATATCTTCATTTTAGGAAGTGCGGACTACCGCCCCCTCAAAGTGATTTGATTCGTTAATACCATATGTGGTACGTATAAAGGATATATTTAATGATATTATATATATGATACCATAATGGAATTAAAATACTATTATGTATCATTGTGTTTTAATTCCATTAAATATGAAATAGAAATGGAAGTAGCGTTCATCTGTACGTACGACTTACCATCTCCATGAACGGTACATTTCATTTCTTATCTCAAAATGTTATGTAATATTATAAGTACATATAAATAATGGATATATATTTAATATATAAAATCTAAATTATGGATATAATTCTGGAATTATAACATATATATATATCTCTCATTTTGTTTTAATTCAATTAATACGACAAAAAATGAAAGTAGCGTTCATTCGTACGTACGGCCTACCGTCTCCATGAACGATGCTTTTCGTTTTTTATCTCCAAATGATATGGAATAGTATAAAATAAATATTTACTGGATATGTATGATATTTTAATCATTAATAATATTATAGAAATTATTTACTTATATCTACATGGGAAATCTTTTTTCAAACATGTTGATTTTTGACTCATGCACCAAACATCGACAAAAACGTATGATATGAACTAACATTATTAAACAATTATTATAATAATATAATATGTGATATGAACTGAATAATAATCTCTAAAGTTGTTACTTAGTTAATTATTAATTTACCAATGTTTATTATTCAGGAATATAAAGAAACGAACAAGACAAGATGGACTTGAGGTAAGGGATCATACTCCTCTCTTTATTTTTAAGTACACTATTTTATGTCATTCATTCTAAGCTCATATTTCATGATGTTGGGATGTTCTTTTTTATTACACTTACTATAATTTTTATGTTCATATTATTAGAGACCCTATTCTCTCTCATCAATCCATTTTGGAAGTTTTGAGTGGCGTCGTTAGGCTGCCAAATTTTCGTAAGAGATCTAACCTCTCTTTTTCTTTTTAAGTACTCTACTTTATGTCACATCTTTTAAGATCCTATTTTTTATGTTGGGGGATGTTCTATTATATTCCTCTTTCTATAAAAATTAATTTAATATGATGAGATACCCAATTTGATCTCATTAATCCATTTTTGTCTGTTTTATGTGGCGCTGTTAGGCTGCTGAATTTTCGTAAGGGATTTTTCTTCTCACTTTTATTCTCGTGATATTTATGCTACATTTGCCACAATTTCATTTGAGTGGTGTATGTACTACCCATTATTTTACTCATTGTGTAATATAATTTCTTTTTTTGGTATTTACATCAATTTTGTATTGTCATTCTTTCACGAGGTGTATGTTTCGAAGGATACCCATGTCGGCAAGGGTATCATTCACCCTCCTCTTTTTAAAAGACTTATTTTGTTGGGTCATTTAATTTACATATTTTTATATTGGTATATGTTCTCATATATCCTTGTTGATGTAAATTTTATGTCCAAGTGATGAGATACCATTTTTTATGTCTCGTCAACTCTTTTTGATGTGACACTGTTAGGCTGTCAAGAGAACATCTTAACCCAATTTCGATTTCATTATGTTCAACATGTAGCTATTGAACATGTCATCCTTTGAATATGTGTGAATGACCTTTGATTATTTTACACATAATATCCACTTATATTTGGTTTATTCATTTGTCACACATAATTATGAAATTGATTTATCCTTAAACATAGGATACCGTCTTTGTAAGGTACTTCGTCTCAATCTCCATTCATTGATGCATATTTTGTCTTATACACAACCTTCTTTTATACGGTGTAAAAACCCCTTTGACTATTATGTTTATCCAAAAAGGAATCTTTTTTATATGAAGAATTTTACTACACGACAAAAGGGAATGTTTTTTTCATACGTATGCGGCGACAACGACTTCTCCGCCTCCCTGACCATTAATTGAGTTTCGGCTTCTTCTACAAGCCATAACTTCTTTTTAAAAGAAAAATAAATACCATGTTTTAATTTTATTTTAATTTGGTATTGAAAATAGTTTTCATAATGTTTTTATATCAATGTGTTGTATTGATATCTTGTTATTGAAAGGTGGAAATGTTATGTTTCCTTTATGCATGTTTTATGTTATAAGATTATGTTATGGTTCTTGGGCATTGTTATGAAGACGGGTGGTTCTGTGATAAACTAAGGGCGGGTGAGCCTGATATAGCTCTCCAATGCATTGGGTAACGCAAAGGAGTGAAACATTAAGGTTTCTCCGAAGAGATTTATGGAATATAAGGTGGTGGTTATTCCAAACGTAACCAAGAGGGTTACTCCCTACGTAAGAATGTTATGAATGCGTCAAGTTACCTTTTATGTCTTATGATTTATATGATTTATTCATGATTTAATGAGGTATGTTAAAGTGCCTATTTTTTATGGGTAATGTATGATTTCATTCTTATGTATATATGAACTCATGTTTCCTTTCCATATTTTTATAACCCTTACTGATCTTTTTATGCTCATCCCAAGTTTTTGAAATGTTTTTCACAGGTCAAGGGAATGGTACATGATGTGATGATAGTGTCAAGGATGTGTCAAGAACGAATCCATGTTTTATTTTAAATATTTTTCCGTTGATGGAAAGAATCAATAATGTCTTTTATGTAACCACTTTGTATAAATGTGGAATGTAATGCAAGTTTCATGATCTAATTCTCTAAAACTCTAAACCTGAAAGATCCTCAATTTGTAATCCTGTAATAACATAAGATTAAGTAAGGTTTAAGGCTATGTCCTTATAATAAATCATGTCCCTATGGAAAAAATAATTTAATATTATTGGTAAAAAAGATACATACATAAGTATTTCATTATATTTTAATACACTAATTAAAACATATTTATTTATTGTGAAAAAAATATTCCCCAGTTAATTTTTTTCCTTATCAAATATTGAAAACAACAGTTATTCATATGAAATGAATGAAAATAAGGGTGAGATCAAATTAATAGTAAGAGTTTGGTATAATGGATGGAATCATGAATAAATGAACCATCATCAATACAAAATTAACAATATCGAAAGTCAATTATATTAGCAGACATTGCATTTAAATAATTTACAAGAATAATAATTGGAAATATAATTAAAAACACATTCAATTAAATATATAAAGAAGGAATAAAATTCTACAAGATATAAAATCATTGTGAAAACCTCGTGGATAATAATAACTGAACTCAGAATAAATTAATTACTTAAATATAACATGTGTTGTTTCTTAGTAAAATGTTAACATTACAATCATGATCTACACCTAATATATTTTGAAACATCTTGGTGAAAACCGATACGGTTTGTCCAACTATATCTTTCCTATCATGATAAATCCTTAAATTATATTAAAACGTATGAGTGCTAATTAATTAGGATTAGCCTATTAATTTTGATGCATGATACATCCAATTAATCAATGGGTAGTTATTATCAAAAAAATGGAATAAACAAAGAGAAAAAAAATTAAATATCTGGTCAAAATAATTATAAATAACCCACAAGAAAATATATTGATGTTATAAATATAAAACATAAAAAATGAATTAAAGGTAATGGTTTTTGTTATTTATCAATATAAATAACATTAAATTATCCATAAAACAATTTTTATTAAAATTTTTCTTTTTATTTTGAAAATCCATTTGAAATACATTTTTTAAATGATTTAGAAAAATCAATTTTTCAATAGATCCTTATAAATATGAAAATGGGGATATAGAGAAATGATGTTCATCATGGTGTGTAATTGTTTTCTTGTCACAATATTTATAACATCATTAATTTTTAATTATAAAATGATTTAGTATGTTCCTTCTTCCGAAAAGACCAAGACTATTCCATTTAAATTGCTGGTAAAAGTAAAACAAGAATAATATTTAAATCAACATAAGATTCCATAGTAATTTAATTTTTAAGAAGTGAAAATTTGAGATTTTTTTTGAGAAATCAATTTTAAAATGATAATAACATGTTTTAAAACATTTTATGAAATCATGGCTTCAGATGAAAATATATTTACGAAAAAGTAATGAAATGAATTCCTTTATTTCAAAAACATTTTCTATGAAATATTATGTACAAAAGAGTAAAATAATGATAAAATTAATTTATGATGTCATGAATAAGTACATTAGAATAAAATAAAATTATTTTATTAGTAAGTGGATAAATAATTTCCTTCAACTGAAATTCTAGATTAAACATTCTCTGTTAAAATGATATTAAAAAAAATTCATTTACGATGGTCATAATAATTATGTAAAAATTAATCAATGAAATTATTTTGTTTTTAATATATAAATAAAAATAAAAAGTATAAATACAAAATATGGTAATAAAATTTAATTATACACTTAATCATTGAATTTCATTATCAATTAATTATAATATTATCCTAATGATCAAATATGGAGTAATGAAATCGCTTTTGACATGATAAATAATATATCAAATCAACTTTGATGATATTATACAAATTGAAACATAATATATCATAAATAATTTATTATTCATGATAGGAAATATAATAGTGGTAGTATGTATACTATATAAAATAAACTTGTTGAATAACATTATTATATTCCTCAATGAAATGAAATAGAGATGATATCCCTTATCTCACAATACCTTTTTGTTGAAATTGACATAGAAATCATGTATATTTGTTATAAATATATTAATAAATTATAAAATAGACATATTGGTTTTCAAAATATCATATATGATCTTTTATAGGAATTTTATTACACATTAATTAATAATATTTCATTATTTTTATTGTTTCATGTGTAAATTATCTTGTTTTATTAAAAGTGTTAAATAATGAATTTTTATATTATTTTGTATATTATGTTGTTATATAATATGAATGTTAATATTAAATAAATAAATATCATATTTTAACATTAATTTAACTTTTAAAACAAATCATGTATTATTGTTATGAAAAATGAAGCATACTATGATAACGGATATGGTAGGTTGTATGTACGCAAGAGTAATGATTCCATTTAAAAATAATAATTTTGTAATTAAGTAAAGTGATATATAATATTTTAAGAATAATAATAATATTATATATACCATATTATATAAATATATATATCATCTATCTGGTGTTGTGATGAAAATAGAGTCACATCGCTTCGTGATGGTGGCTGTCCACACATACACGAACTATGTTGTCATCATTATGTGAATGAAAAAAGAAAGAACAAAAAAATGTATAAATGTTTTCATTAAATATATATTAATATTTCAAGAAACTAATTACTATTTCAATTATATAAAATATAATAATATACTTTATCATTTTCATATTTCATGTGAAATGTTAGTGAATGACGAATCAAATCACTCCCTGAGGTCTTAGTCCACCATACCTGTGATAAATGTTATCATATCATCTGTGGAATGAAACATAATAATATTTATTTTTTATATTTACACCATAGGGAATATATATAATAAATATGATTTATATTCTTATATACATCATCATACACATATTTGAAATGTTGGAATGGAAAAACGAATGACATTAGTTTGTGAGGTAATAGTCCATCAAACACTGGAACAATAGCTTCCAAACCAATTTTTTGGAAGTGGATAAGAGTTTATATCATTACCATATTATAAAAAAATCATATAATATTGAATATGATTAAGTTATTATATCATAAATTTTAATTAATATTTATTTAGGTCTATAATGAATTAAAATAAAGACGCTTTTGGAATAACATTTCTTCTTCTGGTACCCTTAATATATATTTACTAACGACATCGTTTATTATATTTATTACATATATATGTCTTATAGGATGGGGTTACTTAATTTTTCATGGGATCTGGGAAGGTTTTTGACATTTAAAATGGATTTAAATGTGTTAATATTTGAAAATCGTGTGTTCCCTTTAATGGTTGGTTTGAGTTGGCATTCTTGCAAATACCTAATTATAAACACTATTGGGAAATCAAGATTAGAAAAAACTTCTCCAAAATTTATACATGAATGGGTGGAGATAATATTAGGTCTACACAATCATACACCACAGAATTAAACTAATGTTTTTTTAAAAATATCATTAACTTATATGTTTCTATACTTTTACCATTTCCTTTTTTCACTATGCTAATTATTTCGTCTATCCTTTGTAATTTATACATTAAGAATAAATTAAATTGTGAAATACTTAATAATTTGGAAATAGTAATTGTAAATATTATATATGATTTATAAAGTATAAATATTATGTTTTTTGGATATAAACTTTATTGAAAATGCTGCAACGTGTGAAAACGCTACTTCAACCTAAACACGCTAACAACGTTTTTACTATTTTGGGGTCAGTATGGTCATTATATAAGTAAAACTGGTCAAATAACAGTATATAGTTTATATTAATTATAATTTAAAAAAAACATGGATGATTTTATCATTTTTAGTTATTTTAAATAATATAATAAACAACAATTTATCACAAAATATCATTAATGATAAGTTTGACATTATTCATTTAAATTGAATTCAAAATCATGAATAAAATTATATAATTAAATTATATGATCCTCACACCTATTTAACTTTATATAATCATCTCAAAAATAATTTAGCATAATAATTCATTAATTTTACTCCACATTTATTAATTTTAGTATCAATTATATTATTTTTTACTATATAAATAATTAATGTATATTCATTTTTAATGTATTTTATTTAACTAATTCATATCAAAAAATTTAGTTAAATTTTTATGATATTAAATCCATATATATATATATAAATGCTATATTTATATGCAAACCAATTTTTTTTTCCTTATCGAATATCATTATACATAATAAAATGTTATATGTTTTCATTTTGCCTTTTCAAAACATTTATTTATTAAAAAGGTCACATTCAAGTACAAATGACCCAAAAAACATTAAAATAGATCCTATTGTCATATGTTTAGATACATGGAAATAAATATTGCAACTGAAAAAATATATTTTATTTTAACGCTAATATTCATAATTTACCCCGCGATAATCTCATGTTAACTTGATTCGTGTAGTTATTATTTACAGTTCTAACTATATACATTTTTAAAATATCATATTGATATTATATTAAATAATAAATTATTCTATTTCCCAATAATGAATCCCATTTTTGACATCCAACACATATAACTAGAAAATTAAATTTAAAATTAATCATGCTCACCTGACAAGAAAGACTATTTGTAAAGTGAATATTTTGAAAATATTAATGATTTTTTATATATAAATTAAATATGAAAAGTATTCCATTAAACAAAAATTTATTAATTGATAAACAATTAAACTACTGTAAATTAAAAACTATCTCAAAATATAATTTATCATAAAAATTAATTTAAACAAACGGTTGTTTTTAATTAAAATTTAGTAATTTTCACTCGATATCATGAAATGAAACATTTGTAAAAATATCAAAAAATTCACCATAATATAATTTTTATATGATGATTTTAAAAGATATTTCTTTCATATAAACTCTATAAAAGTTTCAACAATTAATTTTAAATCTTATGCACAAGGATATACGAAACGATCTTTTAAAAACATACAGTTTTACAAAAAAATGTCTTTTAATTTTAAATGAAAATTATTTTATTTCAATCCAATAGATAACTAATAAAAATTTGAAAAATAATTATAAACATTAACAATAAAAGGAAATGTTTTCTGCAAAATAGATGTTTTTTAAAAAGATACATTAGTCCCGATTTAGGAACAAAATTAAAAAATAAATATTACCCATATATGAAAAAAAAAATTAAATAATATAAATTATTTTTTATATCTCTATATAAAAATTATCATTTGTTGATTTTTAGGTATACTTCATAAAAGTTCTAATTTTTGACAAATAGTGATATATATTAATTTTTTATGGAATTATCATTTTGGGTTAAATTAATTATATTTTTAAATTATGTATTGAATATTTTGTAAATTAAAATTAGTTAAATGATAAATCAATGAATATAATTTATTTCATTACAATATTTTTCATAATTTATTTTTATAAAAAAATATTTTAATCTTTTCATCATTTTATTTTTAAATCTCTATTATCTCATCTGGTTAGCGAGATTAATTTTAAATTAAAGTCTTCTTCCTATGTTAATTGAATTTATAAAAATGAATTGTATTTTTTTAATCATAAAGTTTTTTAATGTCTAAAATTTCAAACGTAATTTTTGACAAAAATAAATAATAAAATAACTAAAAATTAGTTATCAGGGTTAATGTAAAAGTTGATATTTAAGTGATTTACTAGTATGATATGTGTTAAAATAAACTAAAAGCATTCCCAAAATCTATTTTATGGGTATATTAAGTCTTTATCTATTAATATATTGATAATTGGCTATTTTAGGGAATTTTATTAGGATAAATACATGTCTATGATTGAATCTTTTGAAATAATTATATATGTGACACTCACCACACATACAAAAGGCTTCCCTATATCCTCTCGTTTTCACACTGTTACATCATTGTTTTCAGAAAATACCTTCCAAAATAACATCCAAAATTCAATTCGCTAATCCTATATGCATTATTTGGAAATAAAGCTTAATTGTGAATAATTTTTGTTAAAAAAGAATATTCTGGAATAAGAGGTAATGTTCTTCAATAAGTGTTTTTGTATTATTTCATTCACTGCCTCATTCAACTGTTATTCATATATTAATAAATAATATACATAGTATATTAGATATATTTTTATTTTTTATAGTAATTTCATGATCTACTACCATCTCCACTACTATTAAATGTGTTTGGAAATATTCATTCAATGTACGACGGATTACCACCTCATGAACAGATTTCATACTTTTGTCAATTACAACATATAAAAATTGAGAATTATTATGAACATAACATATTAATCTATTATATATAAAAAATTTATACCTTATAATTCATTATATATTATAACCAATCTTATATTACATTATGTAGGGGATATGATAACGTTGTTTGTGTGTATGAAAGACTACAACCTCGCGATGTTGTGTGATTTGTTTTCATTAACACATTACATGGTAGGAAATAGGGGAAACTATAATGTATATATGTTATAATGGATTTATAATTAGAATATTAATTACATATTTATAATTCTAAAAGGATAATATGTCCTTCTATTTTATGCGTTTCGATACACTAAACATAGATTACGTCATTCACGAGTAAGTGGATTACTGCTTTCACAAAGAGATGTGACTCAATTTTTTCCACTAATGCAGATTTATTGTATATAAAGTATATTTAATTAAATTATTTGGTATATATTATAGTTGGGTAATTATATATTTATAAAAAACAATTTACCCACTTTCCCTTATAATCATTAAAAAATGAAAATGTAACCCATGCGTTTGTACGACTTATCGTCTACATTATTGTAATAAAATACATTTCCAAAAAAACATTCCATATTTTAAATAAATAAAAATTTTATTTATAAATATAACATGATTATTATTTGCGATATTTTTAAACAATGACCTCATTTACCATCGTCATCCTAGCAATTCATTTTTGGTACATATTCTGAAAATGGCCAACACATCTGACGTATGTTGATTTGATTATGTTATTTTATATAACCTCATAAGAAGTGATATAAAGGTAATTATAATATTGTTAATTTTTATAAATAAATAAAATACATAATATAGGATTATTATTCAGTATTTTGTAGACATACATGACAAGTCATACTAAATGTAAGGGACTTCATCTCAATTTCCTTTTTTGAAGAATATATTGATGTCATGCAAAAATAGTCATTTAAAAGGTTTAAATACAAATACTTTATAATTTCATAGATTGTATATATATATTAATAATTAATTTATAGTAATTTTATTATATTATTTCTTTTCTATTATGACTTAAATATTTGTAAAGTGGTAGTGGAATTTTTATTAAAAACAATTTAAATGTTTTCTTTCCAATATTATCATTTCCTTCTGAATTTTTTAAAAAATTATGAAAATAAAATCAGGAGTATGTCATTTATAAATTTAATATAATATCAATTTTAAAAATACAATAATTTTTTATCATTAGTAATCTTTTTACATGTTTCATATAGAATGTTGGGAAAACTGATAAAATGAATGTTTTATTCATAACGTCTACAGTGATACTGAATGTTTCTACCATACTAGTTTCTTATTGATTTATGTGTTACTTTTCATTATTAGATGTTTTCATTAATAAAAACACATAATTAGATTTGATTTGGAATTTTGGTATTTAAAATTGTTATTTATAATAAAATGGTAAATTTATACGAAATTGTTTTTTGTATGGGTTTAAAAAATATTTTCAAAGGGTTTTATGATGGAATTTTATTATTGATGAAATTGTAAATGAGATTAGTAATAAATGGAAAATACTTATTCATATTATTAGAAGGATTGATCCCCATTATAGCTCTCAGTTAAGCCCAATACACCTTATACGAGGGGCTGATCCCAATTAAATATCTTGAAAATTGGGTGAGCATTATATAGATGATACGAATGGTGATACCATTTATAGCTCACCAATGAATTGGGTACTGATTATATTGGAATTATTCTATTTTTTTATTATAATTAAAGGATTTTTATAGGGTTTTATGAATATGAATCTCTATGTCACCAAAATTGGGTTTTAATTTATTGTTATGGGTTTTAATGGAATTAATTGAGGAAAACATTTGTGTATTTTTCTTGTGTCTTTTTTTTATTTCATACACTCATAGGAAATAGACGGTAATGGTAATGGTTATGAAATTTTTCCATGTTTTCAAAAGGATAATTCTTATATTTCATTTTTTATATCTATTCTAGATATTTTTTTATACTCATCCCATGTTTTAAAATTTTATTCATAGGATTTAAGGATGGGTAAGGGATACAAAGATAGAATTTCTATGAGATTTTATAGGAAATATAAACATGATTTAATTTAAATGTTTTATATTATGTTTATAATTTATATTAAATAGACTCCTCAACTTTATATATTATATTTTTTATATATTAGTTATGGAAAACATATATAATATTCTAAAATAGAATATATCCTCAAATGTAATAGATGTAATTCTTTTTTTTAAAATCATGAATATGTAATATTATGTCCATGTACATATATTCGGTATCATAGAGAGGATTTGATTAATTTAGATGATATTTTAATGCTAATATCATTCCCTTTAATAATCATACAATATGGGTAAGTTGAAATAATATATAATTATAATATTACCCTGGTTCTTTATAAAAAATTATTTCTGTTTAGAATGGTTTAATACTGAATAAATAGGGGATCTATTGTTGGAAGGAACCGAGTCGAAAATATTCTTCTAAAACATAATCTCGAGATTATAGGAATTGGAATAGAATAATTTTTTTACTAATGGAAAATTTTACATAATTTATAAAAGATAGTATTATACATTCTAGAGAGCAAGTTGCTCTATAATGAAGTAACATGTCTATAATTGAGAATTTAATGAAAGGATATCCACCATCATTTAGTATATCATTTGGCCATGTGTCAACCATATGGTGACCTCTATTGAAGAGGAAACTGGCCACACTATTTGATACTAGATTCCTCCCACTTGTGTGGCCTAGACAATGCCACTATCCCAAGAACACTATCACTATTTGGATATTGAAAATTTTTCCCTAACCATGTGCCAACCCCGAGCCACCATCATTCAGGTAAAAAAATCATGTTTTCACCAAATACTCTTATGAATGCTATGAAACAGAGATAATACCAAAACTAAAAAATTGAATACACTAAAATAATATCATTGATGTGATAATAATCCAATATTATATTATTAATTCATCAATGTTTATAATCAAATGATTTTTTATATAAAAACGTAATGTGTCACTTTCCATTTTATGAACATTTTCTAAAATATATATTAAATATTACAAAATTAATAACAAGAATATTTTTCCCAACATTTAATTATAAATTGAGAGTAATTCCAACAATACTGTAGAATATGAATCCATTTTAATATTATCATTTAAAATCAACCATTTCTATTGATATATATAATGATTTCTAAGATTTTATTATGTCATATTCCCATTAGTCATTGATTCATAACTTCCGAGTAAAATATTTCATTTTTTTATGTTTTGGTTTATTGAATTACAAATTCTTCTATTTTATCCTCACATATAACTTTTTAATATATTTTAATTTCCATTTTTGATTAATATTATAAATATTATATTTTTCATTCTTGGACTTATTCTAATTAATAATTTCAATTTTTTTAATAATGATCTATCGCATAGTGATTTTTAATATCCATTACCCCCTACATTGAATATTTCTATTTACTATGTTTTAATTTACTTAATTATTATCTCAATAATGATAAATTTTATCACAAATTAATAATAGGGTTCGTAGAATGTGATTTATTATTCATCAAGGTGTTCAATTGTTTTCCAATGCATGCTAGAATAGACGGTGGTCTGTTGATCTGCCGCCACCTAGACTGACCATGTTTCTCCTCTCTTCACGTTGTCGTGGCATGCCGACACCATCCCATGGTTGTCGCCATCAGTCCTTGGTACTTATTTCATTGTTGGTGCACTAGCAGAACACTTCGTGGACCACCGGGTCTGCTTCGGTGCTCCGTTCATTGTGCTGCATGTTCCTACGACCTTTGTGAGGCATCACCTTTAATGTGGAAGACTCAAAATTGCCTTTCTAAAACCATAAACATATGTCAACAAATAATTCTCAAGGAGGAGGGTGTTTGGAATTTTTTTGTGTCGGCTTGCACACTCTGTATTATATGATAAATACATTCGATGCTTTTTTATGATGATCCATAAAAATTAAATCATTCCTGAAATGGAGAACCAGGAAATGTCACCCTCCAACAATAACGGACGATCCGTGGAGAAACCTGTTTGTGTACTGATCCATGTTAACTATTTAAAATGAAGAAATAGTAAAACATAATCTAATACATCCATTACCTTAATCGATGTTCAACGTCGAAGTGGTACACCCACAAAGATTCAATAATTTGGAGGTGTTCATCATTTATCGATCTCTTTCATCATATGGTGTTGAAGTTGTAACGTTCTTCCTGCATTTTTCATTTTTCATTGTAGATGAATTACACCATAGGGTATTTAGATAATTTTCTACTGATTAATTATTATTTCCCCCATTTCGTTAGCTAATTAAAAAAGGAAACATTTCATGGTGTTTCTATTATATTTCAATGTGGATTTGTTACATTTATTCATTCATAAAATAATGTAGAAAATAAAAATTCAAAAAAAATTCATTAATGAGATCTCATTAATGATCCTTATTGCCACACCGCAACAATTTCATCCACTATTCAATAGTGCAATAGAAAATGAAATAAATTTTTATTTTATTTTATTAATTTCCAAACAAATTGGAATTTAATTTTTTGTATGACCCATGTTGCTCGACATTATGATCATTCTAGTCGAATTTTGAAATTTCGAGTTCAAAAATTCCATCAGAATAACGTGCGGGAAAGGCGTGTGGTCTTGAAATAATTCAGTAATGTTTTAATAAAATTACTTGAAAATTCTAGTTCCTTACATCAACGTTGACAAAAAACTGATGGACACCCATTTTTAAATACAATTTTAATATTTATTCCTTCGGTAAATGTTTTTGGAAAATGTCATCCAATTTTTAGGATGTTGGATGATACTTTAGATTAAATTTATTCTTATCTACATGCTCATTGAAGAAATAATATTTTATATCAATATGTTTTGAATGGGAATATAGAACATGACCCTTGTGGATATTGATTGTTCTTTGATTATATGAACCCAAGAGAAAGTGTAACATCACATCAATGAGTAGATCTTTTAATTGATTTTTCATCTATAAGAGTTGAGTTTCAGCTTGAGTGGAGTAAAAATAATCATCATCAGACGTACTAAGAGTTAAAGAATATTATTTAATTGATATTTATCTAAAACAATACATTCCCATAATGTATACTCCAACATATGTGGATCTTCTATCATCACCATTTCTTTCCAAATATGCATCTTAATACTGAAAATAATCAATAATATATGAGTCATAATAACTATTCTCAATTAATTTATTCAATTGATGTACCATAAATATATTATTGCAACAATAATATGTGATTCCTTTGGATCACTCTAAAACATTTCACATAAGAAAACCACTTAAACAATGGTGTGTCTTGAGGCATTCAAATACAATTATCTTTCAACCAACTTCTGATTCTATTTCTTATTATCCTATTTTCCTTCTCCATCATTATGATGCTTTGTTCTCATTGACATAAGAGTTGGAATTTGATTTTAGTTTTTCATGAAAAACCACTTTAGATGTTCTTTAGAAAACATTTTGTGGTATAGAAAAATCAATTCTTCTTTTTGTAAGCTTCGTAATGGAAGATAGTATTTCATTTCTCCCTCCAAAAACAATTAAAACACTTTATTGATTTCTTAAAAAAATATTTCACAACATCATTCATCATTTCAATCAATGAAAATATCGTCATCATAAACAATTACTATAAGGGAATACTCCTGAATTTTTTTGATATATATATTTTTATCCACCATTCCTTTTTTGAAAGTCATTTTCTGTAAGAATGTATCTTATTTGAAATACCATGCCCTCATATATTATTTTAGTTCATAAAATAATTTCGTCAATATTCATATATAAATATAATATTTCCTAACAACAAATCAACATGGTTATTAAATAAAAACAACCTATTCAAGGTAACCATCCATGAATGAATATTTAACATTAATTTGAAAGATAATGTTTCCTTATTGTTCATCAATAGAAAGAAAGTTTTAATTATTTCCAATCTGCCCATTATAAGAAGAGGATTAATCAAAATAAATTCGTTTAATAGGGGTGTACACTTTACAAACCAATCATTCATGGTTATTATATCATTACCATATTCATTATACATTTTCTAGAAAACCCATTTTGAACCAATGATGTTTTTATTTTCATGTTTGGGTATGAGTTCTAATAAATTGTTCTTTTCAATCTGACCCAATTCTTCATTCATGAATATAACACATTTAAGATGATCAAAATATTTTTTCACATCATTGGGATCCTCTTTTAAATATAGTATGTGTGATAAGATTTTTTTAATTATATTATTTGATCCTTTTGTTGTTTTTCACCAATTATATTATGAGATTTCAATTTCTTCCTCATCCTTGGATAAGATTATTGAGTATCTTCTTCATCAATAGAAATAGATGAGTCCATTTTGTCTTCTAGTTAGGAATACAATTATTTGTGTCCTTATCGTAATTTTTTCTATTTACATGATAAAATTCCTTGTCATCTAAAGTATATTTATCTTCCTCTTTTATTTAAATTACCTTCAGATAAATTGAATCATTAATTATTTTTTACTTATTTTTTAATTATTTTTACACTCTTCCTTCTAGATAATATATAATAAGGATTCCATATTCACCATTCTGGTCAATCATTCAATAATTTCCAACTTTCTTCATTACAATACATGGACACCCAAAAATAGTAATGTTTTTTGAGTTCATTATTTTTATAGAAAATAATTCATAGATAATCATATCTAAATGTGTTATGTAGATACAATTCTTCTAAATACAAAAAAAAAGTACTCATCAATTTCCTCAGAATGTAATGAGAGCTTCCACGTTCACGTAACCTGGGTTTTCCCATTTCCTCCAAACTTATGTAACAAGATTTATGTAAATCACCAATGTAAAAAAAATTGTATGTTGGAATCTTGTAAAAACCATTCCATAATTATTATTTTTCAAAAACATACCCCATATTTCTTAATGTTATCCATTTTAACCTCATCATATAAATTTTGAAACACTTATATTTTTTTTTCAGCACATCAACATGAAATATTTTCTTGGATTCCATCTTTTCTTTTCCTGTTATGGTTGATCAAACACCATTTATTTTCAAGAATAAATTATTTCCAAATGTCAATATTAAATTTTAAAACACTTTTTCTTTTTTTAAATATGATATGTATTGTGTCATACGAGTAGAGTAAACAATATTATGTATCCAAGTTCACTCTCATTTTTTATATTTCAATGTTGTTTCAACAATAAGAGGTTTTTTTCTGCTATTTTCATTATTTACTTCCAGCATGAAATATTTTTTAAGAATTTTCTATTCCCCTATAACAAAAAAAGACATCCTTTGAAAATTTGATAAGGTTGGTAACATAAGTCACAATAATTTTCAATATGTTTGATACTATTTTAAATCCTCACATAATTATTTATAAAATTCATTATAGAAATTTGTCTAGACGTTACCTTTTTAGGGAATTGACATTTCCTCAATTTTTTATATTCATATCCTTTGGGATAATAGAAATGTTTTTGGTTAAACCGACACATATTTTCCATGTATCTAAATCTACCACAATACTAGAAACAATAATAGAAGGTGCATTTTCCACTAAAAATTTCTTATTGATTATAATTGTGAATATGTTTCATATCCACCATCTTCTCACAACATTTCTAGGCCAACAATATTTATTTTATAAATTTTATTCTTCTGTTACTTTTCTTATTTATGAGAACCATAAGTATTTAAAACTTTTTGGGGATATGATTTATTTGATACTTTTTATTTATTGACCTTGTTAGATAAATACTCATACCTATAATTCCTAATAGTCATCATTTCATAAAATAATCGATCATTCGTCTAACCAAATGAAGGTAAATATAATTAATCCATCCATGTTTTTTCATTCTGAGAAGATTTTCCAAAATTTAGGATATTGTTTTGGAATATTTTATTTATCAATTGATATTTAGAATGTTTGTTGTTGGGCATGTTTTATTTCCTACTCATTAAACATCAACATCACCTCCAGATATTGATTTTGTTTCATTTCATTATTTGGATATTTCTTGAATTCATCAATCTATTATACCTACCTAATATTCTAATTAGTAAGAAAATATTGACTTCTTGTGTAAGGTAATTTGTATTATATGTTTTATTTATTTTCAAGCCTTTTGATCTTTCTATTTTCATAAGTATTAAGTGTGTTATATAAATAATCAAGACATAATATTTCTATATCTATGTCTTGCAGAAAAAACATTTGCATTGAATTTTTCTAGTAGGATTAATATGAAATTTTCAACAACTAAATATTAATCTAGCATTTCACCGTGATTATTGATTGTACTCATTATATCATTCACCCAAGTAATTATGTCTCCAACAGATTCATGCTCACACATCTTAAAACAATTATATTTTAATATTTATATTTGTAACATTTCCTCCTTCACATATGTGTTTCCATCATATATGTTTTTTAATTTATCCCACACACCTTTGGTTGTGGAAAAAAATTTCACTCTCAAGAATCCAAATTCATAAAGTGATGTTATTATATACTTTTTTCCCTTCAATCTTTCTCAAGATACTTATTTTTAATATATGTAAGCTAATATTTATCATCAATGGGATTAAACCCAACTGTTGTGGCTCCATGAATTTAATGATTGATAGAAATAATACATTGAATAATTAGGTAGATCTAGATATGATAAGTATTTCCATCAGACACTAGAATGTCATTATTGTTCAAAAAATTGTAATTATATTTCCGCAATGAATAAGGTATGTGGAACATCCCTATGATACAACTAGTATGTGAACATTTTGGATAATTGTATCACTATAAGGTGGAGGGTTGAAATAGTGATACTTTTTATTTTCTATTTCATTTAAAATGAAAAACCATATGATGCCTGTTAAACTTTCAATTACCCATTGAAAAAAAATCCAAAAACACATTCTCACAAAAACATGTATTTCCAAGGATTACTATTTAAAATGAGTAGTTATGTCCTTGGTATGGTTTACAGAAAATATATAACATCCTGATCCAGCCTTCCACTAAACCTAGTGCCGGACCAGATAGCCACATGGTCTCAAACACATTTCCCATTACCCAAGAGGCTACCGACATGTAGTTATAGCCACGAGTGTGGTTTTGGGGAATCTATGCCATCATTGGAAGTGAATAACACATCATAGTACGAAAAAAATATAGTAGCATAAGAAGTAAACTATATATGACTGAAACAAAACAACGAATATCTAATAGACAAATATCAAAGTCTCAAACCAGGAAAATGATAATGCAACATGTTATATGTTGTATAAAATCATAAAAAATATGATACACTATAATATAATACAAATAAAATACATGTGTACAAATAGAAACAAAAATCATAAGCATTGCTAGCCAACGTCTTGGTCCCATGATCTCCTACTGCTAAAATATAATAAAATACATGTATAAATATGATTTACTTTTCCTACACCTTCAATCATTTAATCTATTTGGGCCCAATAGAATTACCCCAAAAGGGTGTGAGACTACTCCCATTAAAAAACCACCAAATATTGGGGTATAAAATTCATTGAATATATGAAATACTAGTAAATGAAAACCACAAATAAGTACTCAAGTAACTATATATTTATTTTATTTACATTATATTATAGTTCAATTAGATTTAGGAACATGTATATTGTGATTTAGTCTTATCCTACCAATCCCCTATATATATGTAAACCCAACAGATATCTCATAAGTCCATATAGGTAAAAAGTGAAGATTGAATCTGTGATTATGCTTCGGCTTTGAAGTTGCATAATAAGCCATTATATTAATTTACCATGTTATGTGAACCTTATAGTGTTTTCAATGTGTGGCCTAGGCCCATCGACCTCCCTTTACAATGTAACTATCAACATGTGACATAACCACTTTGAATTTATGTGTATCATCATTCAATCATTTAATCATTAATTTAGCTTCTAATTGAGCATCTTCTATTAATCCCTCAATGGATCAAACATTATCTCAACCATTACAAAGATGAATCTGTAATCCCGACCACAAAATCTATGGACCACTCATGACCATTAAGTAATTAACATCATTACTATTTCAAATTCCATTTAACAGAGATAATGGTTCAGCCATTGTAATAATGGTGTAATTTTTCAGATTAGCTTGACCTTGACATTTGACCATGAATATGGCTTCCCATGGCTAATTAACTCTTTTCAATAATTTATCATTTCATTTTAAATATAATATATGTTAATTAAACTATCCCATGGTATTAAATATAATAACACACGTGGGAAATTCAAATTTATAAAAACACATGAAAATTATAATATTACAAGGTTTTAATAATAACAAATCACTTGGTAATTTCACATATTAATAAATAATTATATTCAACCAAAAAAATATCCTTTACACACCTCAAAGGTGTTATTGCCAAAAGGATAACCGTAGGAAACACGCCCATGGGATTTCCCTAAATAAAACAATCAATAGTCACATTTTTTATTTTCATATAATCAAATACCTAAATATAATTAGGTATCACCAGGATTCAATTATAGAGAAAAATATTCCCAAAAAATGTTCTCATAACATATTTTCACGTATATTCAACTCGACATTTAACCGAATGCACAAGAACACCTACCTCGATGTCGTACAAATGATATATTCCAATACTTCCCTTTGAATCAGCCTAGTACATATAAGTTCAATGAAAAGAGGTAATCATTCAAAATTGAATAATATTATGAAGAAAATAAATCAACAAGAATAGATCATGAAAAAGGAATATGTTATCGAGAAGAGTCCATCGAGGCCAGCGACACATAAATATGGTTTTGGACGATGAAACAAAACAAGGAATTGTTCTCATGAATCCTTCTTCACTCAGTGTCACTTCATTCTAGAAGACGATATTTCAATGCTACAAGATATTTAATGACAAAAAATAGTAGTAAATGATATGTAAATCTATATACATGTTTTCTACCTAATTTTACAGTTGAAAAAAGTCACCGAGAAACTTTACGATTACTCAATCGACCTACCGACATTAATACAAGACATGTACTAGGAAATACATGAAATGTAGTGTCCCTTTATTCTCAACCTGTCCAATTGAAGAAAACACCATGTATCCCTATCCTACAAGGCCAGA
This sequence comes from Viscum album, assembly GCA_963277665.1. NCBI lineage: Eukaryota > Viridiplantae > Streptophyta > Magnoliopsida > Santalales > Viscaceae > Viscum > Viscum album. The sequence goes on along the minus strand of OY728147.1, from coordinate 2,132,044,818 downwards.
CCACATGACATGTCCACAAGATAACACAACATGTTCTACAAAAACATAATAGCTTCTCAGTTTTCCATGTTTTCCAAAAAAAACTGAATGATGAAAAAGAATGGTAGAAACAGTACCACATAAAAAGAATTAGGTTCCTAAAAACAGTCCCCATTGATAATTTTATAGATGAATTTCCCTCCATGTGAGGTGAAGAAATATCTATGAATAAAACTGACCATTTATCATGTATGTCATCCAACCTCTCAAAATTCTCATTATATACTCGACCGTGCATCAATGGAACCCATTTAAGTGGAACTGACTGGAATCAGAGAACATTATTACTCCAGTCACCTATACGAATTAGACTCTCCTCAATGGATGAATCAACATGATGCTCAACCTCCTCAGGATGAAAAATGTGAGAAAAAAATGAGTGATAGTGGCACTACTGAGAAATGTGGAATACATCGCGGCTGGATTGGAACCTCCGAGACTACAGTAACTAATAGGAAAATAACCCCACTTGTTCTAGAATCTCAAATTACCCAAAATATCACGATGAAAGCTTATCCTATCTCTTGATCATCTTGAGTCCCAATCTCGGTGCGACACGTAAGAAAACTCGATCCATGACATCAATCTCTAAGAGTTGTCTACGACGATCCATATAAGTTTTTTGTCAAGATTTCATAGTAGTCATATGTCTCTAAATCAACTGAACATGCATAGTAGTCTCTTGGACAAGTCTAGGTCAATGTATAGCTTCCTCTAATGCCACATTCTAATTTAGGGTTAATTAATATGTCCTTCCGTAAAAATCCATAAACTGATACTTCTAAATATTAATGAGGAAGCAATATGTATAGGTGAACACAACTAGGGATAAATTCTTCACCCATGATCCCTAAATAACCAAGACACATTCACACCACGTGTCCTCTAGAACATTTATCATACACTCTAATTTACCATTATTCTGAGGGCGGTATTTTGTGCTTAAAAGCAGCTAGGTACCACATCCCCTATAAATTTTCTGCCAGAAACGAGACATAGATTAGGTGTCCCTATCTAAAATGATAGAACAAGGGACCCAATGATGTTATACAACCTCACGAATCTACATAATTTCATGATCATCAAAATAATAGTCTCCATTATTGGAAATAAGTTACAACCATCATAAGCCTTTATACTACATCCCATGTAGAATAATTCCCTCTACGAGTCCATGATAACCCTATCTCAAAATCCATTGCAACATCATCCAATTTACACTCAGGAATGTGTAGTTGTTGTAAATGTCTTACCAAAGACTGATGTTCTTCATTCACCAGCTGACAGGTGGAAGACCTCATAATAAAATGGTGACATCTCACTTCCTTCCCAACCAATAGTACTAACGACACAAATCACGATTCATATTAGTGACTATGTGAACTACTGCCCAAGTAGAAGCATGAAACTATCTCATCATATACTTTCATATATCTCCGGAAAACCACATGCATCCATGGACTCACAAAACATCTTCCTCTCCTATCACCCATCAAAGAGTAGGGTCCTCACCTGAGAAAATATCTTATATAATTTGGCCCACAGAATCTAATAGCTTACTTATTCACACTCTATCCAGTATGGTAGAGGATACAATCAAAGATGAAAGATAAGTCTCTAACCAATAGTTGTGCACCTCTAATTGAATCATAGAGAAAAAATCCAAAAGCCTCCACTCACCACTATCCTCATACAATGACGGTATTTGAGCCATCATTCTCAGTGAATCCACTATTACATTATCGTATCCTGTTGTATAGGCCTGATCGAGGACAAATGTCTAAAGGTATCTCACCAAATGTCGTTATCACATTTTTAAATTAAACATATTGAAGATTTATTTTCTGAATTTTGTTTTCCTTGTACAACACAAATTACTCTCCTAATAAATAATGTCTCATGCTGTGAAAAGCATGAATAGCTACAGCCAACATGAGATCGTGCATTGGGTAATTTCTCTCATGTGGACCCAGTTATCGAGACCCATATGCAACTACATGATCTCAATTCATAATAATTTCTCCCAACCCAGTGTATGATGCATCACAGTACATATTGTAATTCTTGCCCAAATTTTGAAATATCTGTATCGGAGATGAATTCAAATATCCCTTTTACAATAGAAATGTTGCGTCAAAATAATATGACCATTCAATCATTTCATCTGTCTTAGTCATTATCGTAATTAGCACTGATAAGTGTTATATGTCCTTTATGAAATTTCTATACTAACCAGATTGCCACAGTAATATTCTTCCCTAAAAAACATTTTTGGGTTGTTCCATGGTAACTACTAATATCACCTCCTCTAGGTCAACTGATACTCTAGTCTCTCACAAGACGATACCCAAGAAGTGAATCAAATACATCAAGAAGAAATATTTTGCAATCATAAAATACAATTGATCCCCAATCTGTGTACTCAATACAATATCATGGTGATTAGGTTGGTCACATATATTATCAGAATACACCAAGATATCATCCAATAAAACCATCACAATGAAATCTATATCAGGATGAAACACTCAGTTCATCAACAACATTAAAACTAAATCAACATTTTTAAGACCAAATAGCATATAAAAGTACTCATAAAGACCATAAATTATAAAAAATGATATTTGAGTTATGTATGCTGACAACAGACATACCAGGTGATATATTGAATTCAATTTCATCTTTTAGAACACTCAATCTCCCCAAAGAAGATCAACCAAGTTGTCAATATGTGGTAAGGTATATGTAAATACCTGGAAATTTCAAAGAAATTTTTTTCTTAATTTTCATTGGAATTTTACAAGAACTCAGTTTCTGACGGTGCCTGATTCCGAGGCCCGGTGTGCCCGGAATCATTTTCCAAAGTTTGGCTCGTGTACGTTCCGTGAACGAACGAGCGGGAATTCATATCTTTTGAACCGGTGCTCGGAATCGAATTCTGAGGGAACTGATGGAACCGTAGCACCGGTAATTGCTTAGGAACGCCACTTCTGAAGTTGCGTTTAAACGCAAAAAGTTGTTAGAATTTTTGGAAGTTGAAACAAAAATTAAACTACAATTTTTATTTTAACTGAGTGGATTAGGCATTGGGAGAATGTTGGGTTACTACCCAACATCCCAAGGGAGGTTATGAAGGTGGTGGGGCCTACATGAACCCTACCCCTTCACCTTCCCTAACATTCCATAACTCTTAACATTCCTTAACCCCCCTCAACTCACATTTAATATTTGACAACTTACGTTTGATAACTTATGTTATTAATTAAGTGAGTTAAGTGTGGTTATTTGAATTTTAAACTCTTGAAATTCAACTGTTTGTTATGTTAATAAAATAAGAGGTATGATTTTTGTATTTTGGGGTTGGAACCATTGTTTCTTGAATTGTTTGGGGAGAAAATATAAGGAAAGCTAGAGTTCTTCATTTTCTTCGTCGAATAATGCATCGAACTCTGTCGAAGAACGCTCAGTCCTCGGAGAGAGACTACGCGTCGCCGTTTTCCGCAACGGTTCTTCTACGATGTCTTCTTCCGCGAAAGTTCTTCGACGACATCTTCTTCTGCGAAGTCTCTTCCCGCGATGAATCCTCAATCGACGAACCTCCATTCAAGCTCGCACGAGGTGGGGGTTTACGTGATTTTCCTTACGTGATTCTCTTCTGTCTTTTATCCGCGATATTTGGACCGCATTATATTAGTTAACAGGAGGAGGTCGGACCGCATAAACATGGAAGCCCCCTCCATTATTGTTTTTCTTGTTGTTGCAGATCGAATGAAATTGACGTGGTGTTGTCACATCGCGCGGGATCGAGGAGCAAGGATGCACGACATCGTCATGCCTCGCGGGATCGAGCGACAAGAATGCCCGACGTCGTCACGCCGCGCATTCAAATTTTAACCTACTGTGCATGGGTATTTGATTTCAAGGTGTTCATATAATTTATTTTGGATAAATTATACCCTCGTCAATGATTAAAATAATGGGTTTATTATTATACAATTAATAACACCTAATGCATAGGATGCGGGCCAAACAAACACGGGCCGACAACCCTCCGTAGCTTGTTAACTGATGTGCAGTTCAACGGACGATGACGAAGCCAACCTCTATGGAATTTGAATCCCTTCACAGTGAAGGTCGGGTCTTGGGAGGACCGTTGGTGAAGACGGCAGGAGAAACGGACCACCGGAGCGCGTCCGGTGGTCCGCGGAAGGTAGGGGCGGCGCGCCCTGCTGGCGCGGTGGCGCCGGCGACCAGAAGGTTGGCGGCGGCGGTTCGCCACCCGCATCAATTATCGGCGAGGGGGGGGGGGGAACGCACCCCGCTCCGCATCTTCCGTGTGGACACACACCCCGCTCCGCGGCTTCCGCGCGGCCACGCACCCCGCTCCGCGGCTTTCGCGCCGGCCGGGCCAGGCCGGGCCCAGCCGGGTCAGACCCGGGTCAAGTAGATCCGGTTCGGGCCGACCCAAGGGGGGTCGGTCCGGGCCCAGACCCCCGCTTTCAGACCCTCTTTAGTATTTTTACCATATCATGGGATAAGGACCTCTAACCGATGCACCGTCTGTTGCGTAGCGATACTTGTAACGAGACGGTCGTTTTGGTATATTACACTCAAGGTTTCGGAGAACTTTGGGTTCGGTCGGGATGGTTCGTACACGAAACCATCCGGGCCCTCGGAGCGGAAACAAATATATATATATAGCACCAGACGTCCGATTGACATGCCATCGACTTTGTTGGAATCCTCCTGATGAGACGGAACATTGGAATACTTTGACCGAGGTTTTCACACAGTTGGAGTTTGGCCGAGTTGGAATGTACCCGAAATCCAACTGGGCCCCTGGAAAGGAAAAACTGATATCTTTCAGACCTGACGTCCGTTTGACGAACCGTCAGTGGAGTTGGTGATCATGTTGAGAAACAGTCCATATGAGTATACCCTATTAGAGTTCGGGTTAAAGATTAGATACAGCAGGATTGGTTCACTCACGAAACCAGCCGGGTCCTTAGGACGAAAAGGCTAATAACTCACCTACCAGGTGTCTGATTGATGCTTCGTCTATTGCGTTGAGACCCCTATGACGAGGTGGTCGTTTGTGATACATCTTAGTGGGACTTTGTGATACTCAGAGTATCGACCTGTAGCTCATGGAGGGGACCCTCCCGGAGATGAGCGTACGGAGTACGGAGACTGTGTAGCCGGCTGAGACCTGACGACTGCTTGACCGACTCAACATGGATTGAGTCGACTTTCCTAGTGGACGGAGCACCCGATATTTTGCGACAGAACCACGCCGGAAGGAGTGCTCGGTAGTTGGCTGCAGACCAGCGGTACTCGACAGGAGGAGTACCTCTGTAGCCTATTAGGGGGAGCACCCGGTATTTGGCGACAGACCCACAGCGGACGGAGTGCCCAGTAGTTTGCCGCAGACCCGCGGTACTCTATAAGAGGAGTACCTCAGTGGTCTTAGGTTAGTGAGCAGTACCACAGAGTCGTGACAGGACCACTGTACACTACAGAGACGGGACTCTTCAGAAGATACAATTTCGATAATGAAAATCCTGGTTTGAGCTGAGTCTATGACCTTTGTGTTTCCTCATGATTGAGATGGGTTACATGATAACTTAGGTATATGTATGGGCATATACCTGGGTTGTGGTTATCTGTTGATTTCATAATCCATGTGTTTCCTCATGATTGTTATGGGTTAATTGATAACTTATGTATATGTATGGGAATATACCTAAGTAGAGGTTATCTGTTGAGATCTTCTTTGTGGTTATCCTTGTTGGTTTTAGTGAGACCTTGAAGGTCTCGGGGTCCATACTGAGTATCATTATACTCACCCCTGCACGGGCTATGCCCGCACCTCGTTGTGTTTGTTGCATACAACGGGCAGTCCTGACGGAGGCCGAGTGTTTGACGACTGGACGGTACCCGAAGGTGGACTACACGACGAGTCCATAACTGGAGTTGGACTACACGACGAGTCAGTATCCATAGGAGGAATTCATGGATAGACGACACTCGGAGGAGGTTGACGGGTGAGACCATTGTAAAGGCTATATGTACCTACCCTTCAGGTAGGATCCGTGTTGGACGATCCAGGAGCTGCACCTTCTGTACCTACCCTTCAGGTAGGATCTGAGGAGGACAACCCAGGAGATGCTTCCGTCCTTCCAGCTGTTGTCTTTTTCTGTTGTACTTTGTTCAATTGTAGTTGTACTTTCAGTTGATTTTGTATTCTGGCGCATTTACCTTTCAGCACTTTTCTTTGTACATAGTTTTTTGCTTCCGCTTGTACTCTTTGGTGTTTTGTTTAATTTTATAATGGAAATGCCTTCCCAGTTATTGGGATTTACACCTTTGGTGCTTGTCGTCATCCCCTGGCCTATGGAAGGTGGGCTTGGGTAGTCACGACATGGGCCCCGAGGATGGGTCGTGACAAATTGGTATCGGAGGAGTCGGTTCTACCACAGAACTTATAACTCTGATATTTTACTACTGTGAAGAAATAGTGTTAAGGGTACTGAGTGTGGCCATTAGTTCAGGGAGTCCAGTATTGGTGCGAGCGGCCGACGTATCCATTCACCAGGACCCTAACAACAGAATTCCGACTTTGTGCACGAAAACACTGATTGCATGTGTGTTTCCAGATGTTTTATTTAAATATCAGCTCAAACCAGGTCAGCTCACCAGTTATAATCGTTTGACTGTGTCACGTTGTTTATTTCAGGATGCTTTTTCTCGGATGACCAGCTAGAGCCCAGAGGGATGGGCGTACTAACAGCCTGTCGAGCGACGAGTCTTCGTTACAGGGCCCTCTTTTAGTTAAGAAACCAGTGGAGGAACCAACGGTACTACCATACATTGGTCCACTAATTCCACCAGCCCCAGCAGTAGGCGATGCACGACACTTGAGTGCGCTGCACGAGATCCAGCGCCAGAGGCCACCCATGATCCCAAGAGGGACAGACCTGCAGGCGGCCGAGGTTTGGCTGGAGGCTGTGGTGAGAGTCTTCTGGCTAGTTGGGACGCCTGCAGACTACATGGTGATCTTTGCTGCCAGCCGTCTTCAGGTAGCATTAGGCAGGTGGTGGAGCCACTTGTTCCAGTTTTTCGACAGGATGACCTTCTTTTGGGAAGACTTCGAGACCTTCTTCAGGGTGGAGTTTGTGCTAGTAGCTCTACACCCCGAGAGTGTTCCGGAGCTGCTGCCTTTTCCGCGTGTTATTCGATCAGTAGCCGAGTCATCTGTGGGTAGTAGACAGATGATGTAGAGGTCCAGGAGGACCAGACCAGCAGTTGGGCGATCTCGGGTTTTAGGATCGGTGGTTCGGGGCACCCGGGGTGGGGACAGAGCTAGGCATGCCAGAAACATACAGTGTTACTCATGCGGCGGAAAGGGTCACATGGCATGTAACTGTCAGACTCTTCGTACAGTTGATCTGTGGGTGTTGGAGGAGCCACCGAGACAGAAGCAGCAGCTGGTTCTTGAGCAACAGTCGAGTAGTGGACAAGGAAGTAGAGCACTGGGAGCAGGTGGATAGGAGAGGATCTAGTGGATACGTCCCTTGTACATCTAGTTCCATGTTGCTATTGTATTCGTGTATTTGTACTATGAGATGCAATAATAAAAAGACACTTATCATTGTGATGTTTGTTTTCCTTTCCTTTTGTTTTGTTGATACTGAGAGGTCCTAGTTAAAACTTTTTACTTGACCCTCACATTCGATATTTCTACTGGAGGAGACCTAGTGACCTCACACTGATGCCGATAGTGCGACTCGACCCTTGGAGGTGAGAGTGATAGATGGATATCTTGGTAGTTACGTCGAGGCCTTATGAAGTCATCCATGTAATGAATACAGCATTCATGTCAGGATTGAATGTATTAGGCAATGGGCGTGGTTCATCCAGGGGATGAGACCGGGATTCTTTTTTCGTCAAAGGAGGAATTTTTGCAGCTCTTTCAGATCGTAGGCAAAGATGGTTCAGATCAACTAGGAGCAGATGAAGACTGTACAGTGCAATAAGAAACAGGAAACTAATGCCAGTCTTAGAGACTCGAGCATGTTAAATGTTTCAAGAAGAGGACTCTTTAAGGAGAGGTGAGTCTGCGAAGCAGCAGACATGGAGGATGAGCTAGGAGAGCAACATGTGGTGGTGTACATTTTAACATGCTACAACCACCCGCCTTAGTTATCCCCGCCAGGCTCAGGGAGCTGGAGGGCGGAGGAAGAGAGTAGCTGGATACGGTCAGGGAGAGTGACCCAATGGCTCTAAAGTTTTTTCAGGGGACAGTCTGTGTCCACTACTAGCTGTTGTAGTAACAGAAGTCAATATGAATCAATCCTTGCTTTCACAAATCATGTCCCTGACCTAGAGTTTCCGGTAAGCCGTGGACTTGACCCTCACGTCTGGAGATACATTGGGAGGAGACTCGATAATCACACATACGCCGACAGTGTGGTCAGACCCTCGAGGTGAGGGTTTCGATTGAAATCTCTTGGTGGCAGCGTCGAGGCCTTACGACGTTGGTTTGAGTATGGACTGGGAAATCACAGTTCATACACAAATTTACAGTATTAGGAAAAAAGGTTGTGGTTTAACAATGACGTCGGGATGTGTTTTCCTTGGTCGGAGAAAAGTAAAACCCCAGGAAGCTCCAGATAACTCATGCACAAGAGGGTGTGACCGATCACTCATGAGTCGGTCAACCTTACCCTCGTGGGAGCAGTCGTTTTGAGTTCCAGTTCTAACAGGAATTGGAGACCTCTGGAGTTCGAGGATGACTATCACATCCTTATATGGGTCTCACCTCGACGAGGTTTACGGAGATATGGCCAAGGCAGAAAGTTATCTCCAAGGTTCAACGGACCATTCTAGGTCCTCAGCTGGGTAGGCGAGGTGGTATACCGCTTGACCCATCCACCTCAGTTGCAGCAGGAGTAGGACGATTTCCACGTATCTCAACTGAGGAGATACGTGCTCGACAGTTGGCATATCATCGACCATGGGGAGATGGACGATGGCGATGGGGTGACATTCACGGAGGTTCTAGTGGGAATCGAGGATTGACAGGAGAGGATCATACGAGGATGATTGATTCATTGGGTGCACTTTATTTGGTAGTACATGAATCTCTAGGTAAGCATTTGGGAGAAGAAGTCTCAGATGTGTTCTCAATACTGCTTTTGTGACCCTAGTTTGTGTTGAAGAATTACGGGTACGTAAAGCCCTGAGGTGGGTGTAATGTAAAGACCCGGAAATTTCAAGGAATTTGTTTTCCTAATTTTCATTGTAATTTTAAAGAACACAGTTTCTGTCGGTGCCTGATTCCATGGCCCGGTGTGCCCGGAATCATTTTCCGAAGTTTGGCTCGGGTACGTTCAGTGAACGAACAAGCGGGAATTCCTATCTTTTGAACCGGTTCTCGGAATCGAATTCTGAGGGCAACGATGGAACCGCATCACCATTAATTTCTTAGGAACACCACTTCCGAAGTTGCGTTTAAACGCGGAAAGTTGTTATAATTTTTGGAAGTTGAAATAAAAATTAAACTACAATTTTTATTTTAACTAAGTGGATTAGGCTTTGGGTGGAATTTGGGTTACTACCCAACATCCCAAGGGAGGTTATGAAGGTGGTGGGGCCCACACGAACCCTACCCCTTCACCTTCCCTAACATTCCATAACTCTTCACATTTATTAACACCCCTCAACTTACATTTAATATTAGAAAACTTATGTTTAATAACTTATATTATTAATTAAGTGAGTTAAGTGTGGTTATTTGAATTTTAAACTCTTGAAATTTAAATGTTTGTTATGTTAATAAAATAAGAGGTAAGCTTATTTTATTTTGGGGTTGGAACCTTTATTGCTTGAATGTTTTGGGGAGAAAAGCTAAGGAAAGCTAGAGTTCTTCATCTTCTTCTTAGAATAATGCATCGAACTCCGTCGAAGAACGCCGAGTCCTCGGAGACCGACTACGTGACGCCGTTTTCGGAGACGGATCTTCCGTGATGTCTTCTTACGCGAAGGATCTTCGGCGACGTCTTCTTCTGCGACGTCTCTTCCCGCGATTATTCCTCGTTCGACGAACCTCCGTTCAAGCTCGCATGAGGTAGGGGGTTTACGTGATTTTCCGTATGTGATTCTCTTTCGTCTTTTATCCGCGATAATTAGACCGCATGATATCAGTTAACGGGAGGAGGCTGGACCGCACAAACACGGCAATCCCCCTCCCTTATTTTTTTCTTGTTGTTGCGGATTGAATGAAATTGGTGTGGTGCCGTCGCACCGCGCGGGATCGAGCAGCAAGGATGCGCGACAACGTCACGCCGAGCGGGATCGAGCGGCAAGAATGTGCGATGTCATCATGCCACACATTAAAATTTTAAACTCTCATGCATGGGTATTTGATTGCAATGTGTTCGTATAATTTATTTTGGATAAATTATACCCTCGTCAATGATTAAAATCATGTGTTTATTATTTTCCAATTGATAACACCTAATGCGGAGGACGCGGGCCAAACAAACACGGCCCAATAACCCTATATAGCTTGTTAATCGATGTGTGGATCAATGGAAAACGACAAAGTAGGCCGCTATGGCGTTTGAATCCCTTCACAGTGAAGGTCGGGTCCCGGGAGGACTGTTGGCGAAGACGGTAGGAGAAACGGACAACTGGAGCGCGTCCGGTGGTCTGCGGAAGGCGGGGGCAGTGCGCCACGCCGGCGCGGCGGCTCCGGCGACCGGAAGGTTGGCGGCGGCGGTTCGCCGTCGGCTTCAATTAGCGGTGGGGGGGGGGGGAGCTGCGCACCCCACTCCACGGATTCTGCTCGGCCGCCATGGCTATGCCATCGCTGGCCGGTCAGGCTGGACCGAGCCGACCAGGCTGTGCCGCGCCGGACGGGTCAGACCTGGGTCGGGTTGACTCGGTTCGGGCCGACCCAGGGGGTCGGTCCGGGCCCAGACCCCCCACTTTCGGACCCTCATTAGTATTTTACCATATCATGGGATAAGGACCTCCGATCGACTTACCGTCAGATGCGTAGCGATCCTTGGAATGAGACGGCCGTTTTGGTATATTATACACAATGTTTCAGAGAACATTGGGTTCGTCCAGGTTGGTTCGTACACGAAACCAACCGGGCCCTCGGAGCGGAAACAGATATATCTATAGCACCAGACGTCTGATTGACGTGCCGTTTACTTTGTTGTAATCATCTTGATGAGGCGTAACATTGGCATACTTTGACCGAGGTTTTCACATAGTTGGAGTTTGGCCGAGTTGGATTATACCCTAAATCCAACCGGGCCCCCGGAACGGAAAATCTAATCTCTTTCAGACCTGACGTCCGTTTGACGAACAGTCAGTGGCGTTAGTGATCACATTGAAAAACGGTCTCTATGAGTATACACTATGAGAGTTCGGGGTAAAGTTGAGATACGGCAGGCTTTGTTTGCTCACAAAACCAATTGTTCCCCTAGGTCGAAAAGGCTAATAACTCACAGACCGGGTGTCCGATTGACGCACCATCTATTTTATTGAGACCCCTACGACGAGGTGGTCGTTTTTGATACAACTTCATGGGACTTTGTGATACTCGGAGTATCGACCTGTAGCTCGTGGAGTGGACCCTCCCGGAAATTAGCGTACGGAGTTCGGAGACCGTGTAGCCGGCTGAGACCTGATGACTACTTGACCGACTCGACATGGAGTAAGTCGACTTTCCCAGTGGAAGGAGCGCCCGTTATTTGGCGACTGACCCACACTGGACAGAGTGTCCGGTAGTTGGACGCAGACCAGCGGTACTCGACAGGAGGAGCACCTCTGTAGGCTATTAGAGGGAGCACCCGATATTTGGCGACAGACCCACATCGGACGGAGTGCCCGGTAGTTGGCCGCAGACCCGTGGTACATGACAGGAGGAGTACCTCAGTAGTGTTAGGTTAGTGAGCAGTATCACGGAGTCGTGACAGGACTACTGTACACTCCAGATACGGGAGTCTTCAATAGTTACGGTTTCGATAATGAAAATCTTGGTTTGAGGTGAGTCTATGACAATTGTGTTTCCTCGTGATTGAGATGGATTACTTGGTAACTTAGGTATATGTATGGGAATATACATGGGTAGTGGTTATCCATTGATTTCATAATGCTTGTGTTACCTCATGATTGAGATGTGTTACTTGATAACTTAGGTATATGTATGGGCATATACTTAAGTAGAGATTATCTGTTGAGATCCTCTCTGTGGTTATACTTGTTGGTTTTAGTGAGACATTGAGGGTCTCGGGGTCCCTACTGATTATCATTATACACACCCCTGCATGGGCTATGCCCGCACCTCGTAGTGTTGGTTGCATACGATGGGCAGTTCTGACGGAGGCCGAGTGTTCGAGGACTGGACGGTACCCGGAGGTGGACTACACGACGATTCCGTATCCGGAGGTGGACAACACGACGAGTCAGTATCCGGAGGTGGACTTCATGGAGAGATGACACTCGGAGGAGGTAGACAGGTGAGAGCGTTGTGGAGGCTATATGTACATACCCTTCAGGTAGGATCCGTGGTGGACGATCCAGGAGCTGGGCCATCTGTACCTACCCTTCATGTAGGATCCGAGTAGGACGACCCAGGAGCTGCTTATATCCTTCCAGCTGTTGTCTTTTTCTGTTGTTATTTGTTCAGTTGTAGTTGTACTTTCAGTTGAGTTTCTATTCTGGCCCATTTACCATTCAACACTTCTCTTTGTACTTAGTGTTTTGCTTCCACTTGTACATTGTGGTGTTTTGTTTACTTTTATAAAGGCAATGCCTTCCCAGTTATCGGGATTTACGCCTTTGGTGTTAGTCGCCAGCCCCTGGCCTATGGAAGGTGGGCTTGGGGTAGTCACGACACGGTCCCCGAGGACGGGTCGTGACAAATTGGTATCATAGGAGTCAGTTCTACCGCAGAACTTATAACTCTGATATTTTATTTCTGTGAAGAAATAGTGTTAAGGGTACTGAGCATGGCCTTTAGTTCAGGGAGTCCAGTGTTGGTGCAGGAGGCCGATGTATCCATACACCAGGACACTGACAAATGAATTCCGACATTGTTCACGAAAACACTGATTGCATGTGTGTTTCCAGAAGTTTTATTTAAATATAAGCTCAAACCAGGTCAGCTCACCAGGTATAATCGCTTGACCGTGTCATCTTGTTTCTTTCGGGATGCCTTTTCTCGGATGACCTGCTATATCCCAGAGGGATGTGCGTACTGACTGCATGTCGAGCGACGAGGCTTCGGTATAGGGCCCTCTTGCAGTTAAGAAACCAGCGGAGGCACTAGCGGTACTACCATACGTTGGGCCACCGATGCCACTAGCCCCCGCAGTAGGTGATGCATGCCACTTGAGTGCACTGCACGAGTTCCAGCGCCAGAGGCCACCCAGGTTCTGGGGAGAGACGGACCTTCAGGCAGCTGAGGTTTGGCTGGAGGCTGTTGTGAGAGTCTTCAGGCTAGTCGGGACACCTGCAGTCTTCATGGTGATATTTGCTGCCAGCCTTCTTCATGCACCAGTAGGCAGGTGGTGGAGCCACTTATTCCAGTTTTGCGACGGGATGACTTTCGTATGGGAAGACTTATAGACCATATTTAGGGTGGAGTTTGTTCTAGTAGCTCTACCCCCCGAGCGTGTTCAAGAGCAGTTGCCTTTTCCGCATTTTATTCGATCTGTAGTCGAGTCATCTGTGGGTAGTAGACAGATTATGCAGTGGTCTAGGAGGTCCAGACCAGCAGTTGGGAGATCTCAGGTTTTAGGATCGGTGGTGCGGGGCACCCGGGGCGGGGACAAAGCTAGGCATGCCAGAAATAGACAGTGTTACTCATGCGGCGGAAAGGGTCACCTGGCACGTGACTGTCCGACTCCTCGTACAGTTGATCCGTGGGTGTTGGAGGAACCAGCGAGACAGAAGCAGCGGCTAGTTCTTGAGCAACAGCTGAGTAGTGGACAAGGAAGTAGAGCTCCGAGAACAGGTGGACAGTAGAGGAACTAGTTGATACGTCCCTTTTACTTCTAGTTTCATGTTTCTGTTGTATTCGTGTCTTTGTACTATGAGATGCAATAATAAAAATACACTTAACTTTGTGATGTTTGCTTTCCTGTCCTTTTGTTTTGTTGATACTAATAGGTCCTAGTTAAAAATGTTGACCTGACCCTCACATTCGAGATTTCTACTGGAGGAGACCTAGTGACCTCACACTGATGCCGACAATGCGACTCGACCCTTGGAGGCGAGAGTGATAGTTTGATCTCTTGGTAGTTACGTCGAAGCATTACGAAGTCATCCATAGCATGAATACATCATTTATGTCAGGATTGACTGTATTAGGCAATGGGTGTGGTTCATCTAGGGGATGAGACCGAGTTTCTCTTTTCGGCAAAGGAGGAATTTTAGCAGCTCTTTCAGATCGTAGGAAAATAAGGTTCAGATCATCCAGGAGCAGATGAAGACTGCACATTGCAGTAAGAAACAGGAAACCAATGTCATTCTTAGATACTCGAGCATGTTAAATGTTCCAAGAAGAGGAATCTTTAAGGAGAGTTGAGTCTGTGAAGCAGCAGACATGGAGGCTGAGCTAGGAGAGCAGAAGGTGGGGGTGTACATTTTAACATTCTACAACCACCCGCCTTAGTTATCCCCGCCAGGCTCAGGGAGCTGGAGGGCGGTGGAAGAGAGTAGCTGCATGTGGTCTGGGAGAGTGACCTAATGGCTCTAAAAATGATTCAAGGAAACTTCTATGTCCACTACTAGCTGTTGTAGTAACAGACGTCGATATGAATCAATCCTTGCTTTCTAAAATCTTTTCCCATACCTAGAGTTTCTGGTAAGCTGTGTACTTGACCCTCACGTCTGGAGATACCTTGGGAGGAGACTCTATAATCACACTTACGCCGATAGTGTGGTCAGACCCTCGAGGTGAGAGTTTCAATTTAAATCTCATGGTGGCAGCATCGAGGCCTTACGACGTTGGTTTGAGTATGGACTAGGCAATCACAGTTCATACACAAATTTATGTTATTAGGCAAAAACGTTGTGGTTTAACTATGACGTCGGGATGGGTTTTCCTTGGTCGGTGAAATGGAAACCCTAGGAAGAATAGGATAACTCATACACAGGAGGGTGCGACCGATCACTCATGAGTCGGTCAACCTTACCCTCGTGGCAGTAGTCGTTTTGAGTTCCAGTTCTAACAGGAATTGGAGACCTCTGGAGTTCGAGGATGACGATCAAGTCCTTATACGGGTCTCACCTCGACGAGGTTTATGGAGATGTGGCCAAGGCGGTAAGTTATCTCCAAGGTCCAACAGACCTTTCTAGGTCCTCAGCTGGGTAGGCGAGGTGGTATACGACTTGACCCGTCCACCTCAGCTGCACCAGGTGCACGACGATTTCCACGTATCTCAACTGAGGAGATATGTGCTCGACACTTCGCATATCATCGACCATGGGGAGCTGGACGATGGCGATGGGGTGACTTTCACGGAGGTTCCAGTGGGAATCGAGGATTGACAAGAGTAGATCCTATGAGGACGATCGATTCCTCAACTGCACTTTCTTTGGCAGTACGGGAATCTCTAGGTAAGCACATGGGAGCGGAAGGCTCAGATGTGTGTTCAATACCGCTTTTGTGACCCTAGTTTGTGTTGAAGCATTACGAGGACGTAAAGCCCTGAGGTGGGAGTAATGTAAAGACTCAGAAATTTCAAGGAAATTTTTTTCATAATTTTCATTGGAATTTTACATGAATGCATTTTCTGACGGCGCCTGATTCCGAGGCCCAGTGTGCCCGGAATCATATTCCGATGTTTGGCTCAGTTACGTTCAGTGAACGAACGAGCGGTAATTCCTATCTTTTGAACCGGTGCTCGGAATCAAATTCTGAGGGCACCGATGGAACCGTAGTGCGGGTAATTACTTAGGAACGCCACTTCCAATGTTGGCTTTACACACAGAAAGTTGTTAGAATTTGTGGAAGTAGAAATAAAAATTAAACTACAATTTTTATTTTAACTAAGTGGATTAGGCTTTGGGTGGAAGTTGGGTTACTACCCAACTTCCCAAGTTAGGTTATGGAGGTGGTGGGGCCCACAAGAACCCTACCTCTTCTCCTTACCTAACCTTTCATAACTCTTCACATTCTTTAACCCCCCCCAACTCACATTTAATATTTGACAACTAATGTTTAATAACTTATGTTATTAATTAAGTGATTTAAGTGTGGTTATTTGAATTTTAAACTCTTAAAATTCAAATGTTTGTTATGTTAATAAAATAAGATGTAATCTTATTTTATTTTGGGGTTGGAACCTTTGTTTCTTGAATGGTTTGGGGAGAAAAGATAAGGAAAGATAGAGTTATTCATCTTCTTCATCAAAGAACGCGTCGAACTCCGTCGAAGAACGCCAAGTCCTCGGAGACCGACTACGCGACGTCGTTTTCCGCGATGGTTCTTCCGCGACGTCTTGTTACGCGAAAGTTCTTCCGCGGCGTCTTCTTCCGCGACGTCTCTTCCCGCGATGAATCCTCATTCGATGAACCTCCATTAAAGCTTGCACGAGGTAGGGGGTTTACGTGATTTTCCTTACGTGATTCTCTTCCGTCTTTTATCCGCGATATTTGGACCGCATGATATCAGTTAACGGGAGGAGGACAGACCGTACAAACACGGCCGTCCCCCTCCCTTATTGGTTTTCTTGTTTTTACAGATTGAATGAAATTGACGCAGTGTCATCGCACCGCGTGGGATCGAGCGACAAGGATTTGTGACATCGTCACACCGCGCGGGATCGAGTGGCAAGAATGCGTGAAGTCGTCATGCCGCGCATTCAAATTTTATACTCTCGTGCATGGGTATTTGATTGCAATGTGATCGTATAATTTATTTTGGATAAATTATACCCTCGTCAATGATTAAAATCATGTGTTTACTATTTTACAATTGATAACACCTAACACGGAGGACGTGGGCCGAACAAACATGGCCCGACAACCCTCCACAGCTTGTTAATCGATTACGGATCAACGAACGATGACGAAGAAGACCTATATGGAATTTGAATCCCTTCGTAGTGAAGGTCGGGTCCTAGGAGGGCCTTTGGCGAAGACGGTAGGAGAAACGGACCACCGGAGTGCGTCCGGTGGTCCGCGGAAGGCGGTGGAGGCGCGCCGCCTGATGGTTGGCGGCGGCGGTTCGCCCCCGGCTTCAATTATCGGCGAGGGGGGGGGGGGAGCCGTGCACCCCGCTCCGCGGTTTCCGCTCGGCCGCGCTGGCCGAGCAGCAGCTAGCCGGTCAGGCCGGACCGAGCCGGCCAGGCCGGGCCGCACCCCGCCGGGTCGGACCCGGGTCGGGTCAACCCGGTTCGGGCCGGCCCAGGGGGGGTCGGTCCGGGCCCAGACCCCCCGTTTTCGGACCCTATTTAGTCTTTTGCCCATATCTTGGGCTAATGACCTCCGATAGACGCACCTTCAGTTGCGTAGCGATCCTTGGAATGAGACGGTAGTTTTAGTATATTACATTCAAGGTTTTTGAGAACTTTGTGTTCCGCCGGGTTGGTTCGTTCACGAAACCAACCGAGACCTCAGAGCGGAAACTGATATATCTATAGCACCGGACATCGGATTGACGTGTCGTCGACTTTGTTGGAATCCAACTGATGAGACAGAACATTGTCATACTTATACCGAGGTTTTCACGCAGTTGGAGTTTGGCCGAGTTGGATTATACCCGAAATCCAATAAGGCCCCTCGAACGAAAAAGATGATATCTTTCAGATCGAACGTCCGTTTGAAGAACCGTCCGCGGTGCTGGTGATCACGTTGAGAAACTGTCCCTATGATTACAACCTATGAGAGATCAGGGTATAGTTGAGATACGGCCGGGTTGGTTCGCTCACGAAACCAATCGGGCCCCTAAGACGAAAAGGCAAATAAATCACAGATCGGGCGTCCGATTGATGTGCCGTCTGTTGCGTTGAGACCCATATGACAAGGTGGTCCTTTGTGATACATCTTCGTGCGACTTTTTGATAACTGGAGTATCGACCTGTAGCTCATGGAGGGGACCCTCCCAGAGATGAGCGTACAGAGTATGGAGACCGTGTAGCCGGCTGAGACCTGATGACTGCTTGACCGACTCGACTTGGAGTGAGTCGACTAGCCCAGTGGACGGAGCGCCCGATATATGGCGACTAACCCACGGCGGATGGAGCGCCCGGTAGTTGTCTGCAAACCCGCGGTACTCGATAGGAGGAGTACCTATGTAGGCTATTACGGGGAGCGCCTGGTATTTGGTGACAGACCCACAGTGGATGGAGCGCCCGGTAGTTGGCTGGAGACCTGCAGTACTCGACAGGAGGAGTACCTCAGTAGTCTTAGGTTAGTGAGCAGTATCTTGGAGTTGTGACAGGACCACAATACACTCCAGAGACGGGACTCTTCAGCAGTTACGGTTTCGATAATGAAAATCCGGGTTTGAGATGAGTCTATGACCTTTGGGTTTCCTCATGATTGAGATGGGTTACTTGATAACATTGGTATATGTATGGGCATATACCTGGGTAGTGGTTATCTGTTGATTTCATAATCCTTGTGTTTCTTCATGATTGATGTGTGTTACTTGATAACTTAGGTATATGTATGGGCATATACCTAAGTAGAGGTTATCTGTTGAGATCTTCTTTGTGGTTATCCTTGTTGTTTTTAGTGAGACCTTGAGGGTCTCGGGGTCCCTACTGAGTATCGTTATACTCACCCCTGCAGGGGCTATGCCTGCACCTCGTTGTGTTGGTTGTAGACGACGTGCAGTGCTGACGGAGGCCGAGTGTTTGAGGACTGGATGGTAGGATCCGAGGAAGACGACCCAGGAGCCACTTCCATCCTTACAGTTTTTGTCTTTTTCTGTTGTACTTTGTCAGTTGTAGTTGTACTTTCAGTTGGGTTTGTATTCTGGCCCATTTACCTTTCAGCACATCACTTTGTACTTAGTGTTTTTCTTCTGCTTGTACTATGTGGTGTTTTGTTTACTTTTATAAAGGCATTGCCTTCCAAGTTATCGGGATTTACGACATTGGTGCTAGTCGCTAGCCCTTGGCCTATGGAAGGCGGGCTTGGGGTAGTCACGACACGGGCCCCAAGGACAGGTCGTGACAGTATATCGATGTTTACCTATCAACAGGTTCAATTTCTAATAGTCCTCGCATAACCTAATGTTATCATTAACATTTTTCATTAAATGTGCTATTGAACCACAATGAGAAGTATTGGGTTAGATAAAACCCTTTGATTCCATATCTCTTAACTGCCTATTGACCCCTTGAAACTCTATTGTATCCATCCTTTAAGGAGTATTAGATACCGGTGTAGCTCGTGGAAGTAGATCGATAGTGAACTACACCTCTCTAATTGGAGGTGTGCTTGAGAAGTTGATCAAGAATATTTCCCTAAAAAAATTCACCACTATAATATAATATTATAAAATTTTTCCCTAATCATCCAGATATAAACCCACAATATAAGATGTCACCCCCCAACCCATTATGCTAGGATCCATCTCGGTTCTCCTGGACATCCTATTTTAATTTTTATAGAAAATACTCTCCCTCTATTGATGTAAAACTCATCATGTAGTGATATAAGTCAATGAAGGAATGGTAGGATACCATGTCATCCATTTCGATGATGAAATCAATCCTTTTCATATCCATGACTTAGATTTTCCCTTGAAAGAGACTCCCTCCAATATCAAAGGGGCATTCCATGCAATAACACACACATGACATTCTAATCTCTTTTATAATTTCTTCAATCATAAAATTCTGAAAGGAATAAACATAGAGAACTAGGATTTCCACTTTAATCACATATATACAACTATGTGTTGCACCAGTATTATAATGTGTAGATGATAAAACAGAGGAGACTAGAAAAGAACATATGACAGTAGAAGGATCAGCAACCTTAACTAGTTGGGTCTATTTCAATGCATATGTATGACCTATACCATGATCTAGGGAGAAAACCTATCTACCCTGAGCTGACATGCCATGCTGTCACTGAAATCCTGGGGTCTGGCCACCACGACCACACCCACATCCTTCGAATGCAAGCCACGATATATTCCTATTTATTGAATTGTGACAATATACAAACCCTTATCATGTACATGAAGTCTATACATAACATCTCTCAATATCCACTAGTGGAAACGTCTTTCTGAATGGCGGTAGATAAACCATCCTGCCGCAAACTTGACACTCAAATGGGTCCTTCATGCACTGGGGACTGGTATGTCCAACTCTTACACACTGTTAGCAACTCACATAGCTACCACAAGATACATCATGACTGCCCCTATTCCTATGATAAAAGTCCTCATTATCCTTATTACTTCAAGTCGAGAAAATACAAAATTACGGTGTGGAACCGCCCTGGATCGCACTCCAAGATTCTCTTAGGATACTCTCGGTAAACAACACATGATTCACAATAAAATGTATTGAAATAATCCTAACAATGTTTACCCATGCTCATATTTCTATTCAATTTCATTCCTCATTGTACCTAGGTTTCAATGCATCATCTCCCATTAGAACATGTCTGAATCATTACATCTCTGTAAAGCAGGTTGAATAGTACATTACTAACATAGTACCCTTTTTTAGATTTGGGATATGTAAGGATTGATCGGACCTACAGGTCTCAAGAAACAAATAGTCGTAGAAAAATGTCTAGATGTCTCCCCATTCCTTTTCCTGATAACACTCTATTTGGGTGATAACATCCCACCATCTCTTGCTAGAATCATGTGGAATATAAGTCACGAGCTTGACCTTCTTATAAGGAGGAATATCAAGATGGTAAAAGTTTTTTAGCACTGATTCGATCCATGATTTTATATCTTATGTCCATCCATCCGTTAAAAAGGTAGGCGTATGATGCAGTTGGAATATTCATGTCATATATTCCATAGAATTGGTAGTCTGTTGTGCCCACTAAAAGATATACGTGAACCTTAAAAATCATTTTCATAACTTTCTGTCTACACCAACATCTGATAATATAGATGGTGTCGCAGATGGCCTAATTGGGGGATCCGTTAGTATCCCAGGACATAAAAACACTAGTGTATAACCACCACCACTCTCCTGGAACACTTTTCGAGGTTGTTGTGGCGGCACTACTCGGTAAATTATAGCACACAAAACAGAATAACATGGTAGAGAAGGATAAACACTCATGTTTTTCAAAATAGGACTACACAATGTGTATAACTCTTTATATGGCATGTTCTCAGTGGCCTACACATGGTGTGTACCACTACCCCATAAGTACATGTAACTCACCATGTAAAAAGAATGTTCCCCTAGAGACAAAGTTTTTATTTTATTTTCCATCATTCCCAGGTACTTCTACGTGGATATAACTTCCTTGTTCTTCTAGTGTAAGACTACATGAAATGTTCACCCATGGCACAACGTGTACAACTATGTTTCATCTGACCTGTGTCTTTAGTCACACAAATGTATAAAAAGTCTAATTTTACATGGTATATACTCATTGTACACGACATGCTCTATAAAAAGGTTGACAACTCGTGTTCCATCCTCACATGGCAGGTTACATGGTCAGTCATTACAAGGAGTGTGCATAGTGAACACGAAAATATCTTCTTAATTTGTCGAACACATTCGTCCCCAAATAAGAAGAACACACAACAAATTACGATAGACTACATGTCATATATACTTGGTTTTTTAGGTCAAAAATTAAAAATATCTCAAAAAACACATGTTCTGTGTAAAACCAACCCACGAGATGCCATATTTCGATCATTGAGGGGCCATACTTCCAACCTATCAATGTTTGAAACCCAATTAGAAAATATCATAATACAATTTATAGGTAAAACTATAATCGTGATCTACTAAATTCTTGTCCAAGAGGGTCAATACTCCTCAGGAACAAATGGTTAGCATCTATTAAATCCAATTCATAGCATGTACCAACAACCCTATCACAACAACAATCATAACAATTTCATCATCTATCAAAATATCATGAGATAACTAATTAATCCATGATGGAATGGAATAATTCAAGGCATGTGATTCTAATAAGTGAATATATGAAGAATGAGATGGTATACCATCACATCATAGGGTGGAATATAAAATATAACACACAATATCATCAATAGTAATACAATAAATCTGGTGATTCCCCCAATAGAGAAATTTTTACAACTGTAAAACCTGAAAATCAAAATTCATTTGAGGTATTTTATCTTTTCCTTGTACGCGAGGTAAAAACTCTTTGGCACAATTAATTACCATATCCCTTTTTACAATACTATCCAGCTTCTGGCTCCAAATAGTAAGTCAAAGAAGAAGTAAATCCTTTGAAACAACATTATAATGTCACAACCCTACATACCACTAATCTGATTGTTGTACCTCCAAGCCACATGGACTCAACTACATTTCCCACAAACACCATAGTATGATGCCAAGAAACGAGGGCCTTGGGTGTGTTTGTGGGTAATCTATGCCCTCATTGGAAGAGTATCACACAACGTAATACAAACAAGACTATAGAGGATGCAGTAAACAATATATGACTTAAAAAAATAGCGTAATTCTTATAAATAAATATCTATTTCTCAGAAAATTAATCTGATAATGAAGCATGTTATATTTTCTATGTAATCATAAAAAATATGATACACTTAAAAAAGATAAAAATACAGTTCATTTCAATTAATAGAAATAAAATTCATAAGCATTAGAAGACCTGGTAGGGTACAATGCTCTCTGAATCCCAAGAAGAAATCAAGTACCTATATAAGGCTGATTTAACTTATCTACATATGTAATCATATAATCTAATTGGCCCCAAAATCATGACCCAAATAGGGTCTGAGACTATTCCCAGTAGGCAACGAAAAATGATTTGTGCCTATCAATTAGTGAATCTATAAAATAGTAGTAAAATATAAAAATAACAATGAAGTAATCAAGTAACTATCAATTTATTCTATTTCTGTTCTTTAGCCGTTTAATTTCTTTTAATTACCACTATATCCAGATATGTCATTTTCCTTTCAATCCCCCATATAGTGTAAACACATTAGATGTCTAAGAAGAACATATAGATATAATGTGATGATCGAATCGAAGCTTGTTCCTTGGCATGGAAGACGTGTCATATGTCATTCCATTCATTTAATTTTTTTTGAAATATACAAATGTCTCAAAGTCTAGCCTATGCCAATCGACCACTCATACCTATGTAACAATAAACTAGTGATATAAAAAATTTGTATTTAGGACAATCAGTTATTTATCATTTAATAAATTGTTCTTTTTACAATAGATCTCATTCAATGTATCCTTCAATGGATCAAATATCCACTCGGAGTTTACCAAGAATTCATTGTAATCCTGACCAAAAAAATAATGTATCTCTCATGGACCTTAAGTAATTAACCACTTTAGTCGTCCCATATAAATTTAATTGATTCAATGGTTCTCCCAATGTAAGGTAGGTGAAATTAGTCACCTTAGCCTGACCTTGTCTTTTATCCAAGACTATGGATCTCCCATGGAGTAATACCCCTTTAAAATCATTTATCACCTTATATCAAAAACAAAACATGTGAATTAAACTATCAAATGTATTTTTACATAAAAAATCAAGTTGAAATTCACCTAGGTGCAAATAGATGAAAATTATACTATTACATGGTTTTAATCATAATAACTCAGGTGGGAATTTCACATATCAATAAATCATTATAATAAACCCTAAAAAAGGAAATAATTCACATGAATTAAATTCATTCTTTCCAAATGGTTAACAGAAGACAAAACAACCATGAGGTGTCCCTAAATAAGACGGTCAACAATCACATTCTTTATTTTCATATCATCAAATATATAAACATCATTATATATCATCAGGATTCAATTAAAGTGAAAAAATACCCAAAAATGGCCCCATACCATTTTAGTACATATAACCAACTTGACATTTAAATAAAGGAAAAACCTCACATACCTTGATATCATGCATGTGATAAAATCTAACACAGACCCCTCAATCATCCTAGAATGGCATAGATCTATGAAAAGAGGTAAATAATTAAACCATGAATATCTTTCTCATGAACAGAAATCAACAAGCAGTGCTCAAGGATAATAAATATATTGCAAATAAGAATCAATCGAGACCAGTGGCACTTGAATCAAGTTTCAGATGAGGAAATAAGAGAATGAAATGTACTCACAACTCCATATTCTTCACCCGACATCTCTTCTATCCAAAAGAAGAGAAAGTGAGGCTACTGCCGTTTTAAGAATAAATTTATTAGTACATGGAATGTAAAACATTATACACAGAATGTAAATATATATAAATATATTTTATATTGTTTTATTGTTCATAAAATTCAAAAACCGACATTATGCAGCCTCAACCGACCTACATGCAGAACTATATGTTGTGTACTAGGAAATTCATGACATGAATAGTTGATTTCATCTCTAACTATCAAACAAATGAAAAAACCATGTATCAAAATCCCACATGGCCTGCCAACATAGTATTTACATACGATTACATTTATTCTTCTTGTAAAACATAAAACATTCCATGTTTTCATTATTTTATAAAAAAAACACAAAGGAAACTATTGTTGAAACTACACATTATATGACGAATCAGGTTCATTCAAAATAAAATACCATGAAATACATTAGAAAACAACCCTTATATTATAAAGAGTAGGATATTACATTTCAATAATGTAGTACATTTATGACAATCCAAAAGTATGTGTGCACCCTAATAGCTTAAATAGGGTAATACACTGTTTTTTGTAACAACCCATGTTACCTATGATCAATTTTAATTCATCATATGTATTCAATCGAAATTGAAATAATCACTTCCTTACCCTTTAGACCATTATAACATCAAGGAAATATTTATATAAAACTATTTCTGATTATACGTGATCCTATTTTCCGAGTATGAATCCTTTGAATCTGATTCACACCAATACAATTCTTCAAGTGCATTTTTAATTTCTAATACAATTACAATTAATCAGCACTAATTATTTTATTGAGTAAGATAAAAACAAATATATATATTCCTCAGTCCCAAAAATCCAATACGTAAATCTCAATGATGAATAATTCATCCTCATACAATGATATACATAATGTAATTTTCAATTCCACATTAAAACATATTCAATACATGATTAAAATATACAACTTTTTCATCCCTCTAAATCTTATATCTTCATTCTCTACTCTGAAAAAAATTACATCGTCATCCAAAACGTACAATGTAATTTTCTCCTTCTATAGGTGAAACATGATACATTTGTAAAGAATACCAAAATTATTTCTTTCTCAAATAAATTGACTCAAATTTCAATTTCCCCTAAAATCATTGGATGCATTTTAACTTCGTAAAAAATTCATGATAATTATCGATTACTATTCATGTATCATATCTATCATCAATCATTAATTTGAATCATCAATGTGATTTTTATATAAGAGTATTATTTTTTCAATCTAATTTATTCACTACAACTCTCTATATGAATTGAAACCAAATTAAATATGAAATAGAAACCATTTTTATTTTATAAATATGATTCGTATACCTAATTTCAATCAAAATCCATCATTTGAATATATATCCCCCCTTGAAATTTAAATTAGAAATATCCTTCACTATTTTTACATGAACACCTTGAGATTGAAAACATAATCTTCTCTTCTTCTCCTAATCATGTTTGAAACTAATAAAGTAATTCAAATCTATTGAAATGGTTGAATACATTATTGACCTTATTCACGCCTTCTATTATTTTGATCATCATAATAAACCATCATTAAAAACCATGTTCTTGTATCACAACTTCGTTCATCACAGTAAATAAATTTTAGAAGATCTTTATAATCCTCAGATATAGATTAGATAGTATCATAAAATTCCATTCATTCCAGATACATTAATTTATTCTCAACCTGAGTAAAATCATTTATAAACACTATTGGTCAAATACGATCATCCATGGAATGAAAATTCTGGATACAATCATTCAGAGTCTGATTTTTGTGCAACTGATTTTCATGAATGTGATATTTTATTGGGTATGATAATTTTGAATATGATAATTCTCGGTAGGATCATTGTAGGCATGTTTATGTCATCCTCCACTGGGATGCAATCATTTAAAAAAAATTATGAACCATATCTTACTTTTCAATTGGAACAATCATTTAAATTGGAATCACCTGTTCAATCGGCATTTCCATTTAAATTAGAATCACCTTCACAATTAGCACCACCATTTCAATCAGCACGAACTTTTACTCCCCATTTATTCCATGAATATTTCATCACAATTTCACCAATAAAATTTTTATTTATATGTCATTTATATCAGCAAATAATTGTCAATATTAATTCATCATATTTACCAGACTCTGATACTTCATCCAAATAGTAACTTCTTTTGCACTTAATTAAGAGTAAATATGGTCTCCATTTAATTACAAAAAGATGCATTCCCCATGAAGCTAAATCCATCTTTCAAGATAATGATTAATTCTACATTATTATTGACATAGTGAATCTGATTGTTCATAAAACAATAGAATAATTATTTTGGTTGCATCGATGATGTAATGTTTTTGAAAAAAATCTTCAATTTGACATTTTCTGAGATGCAAATTGAAGTTATTTGAAAAAAAAATTCAAAAAAATATACAACATATAAAGACAATAATCATCGTTGTTTTCTTGGATAAAAAAACAACATGACTGATGTTGATGAAAATGGATCTTCGAATAAGGAGGATTGGAGGAACGTAGATTATACATGGGGAGGACCTCTCACGCACTTCTCATTCTATTTTGGACAAAACAGATATATTAAAATTTTCCCCTTTCCAAATTTATTGAAACACACATAGGAATTTATATGGTTTGTTTTTGAATTACACATCATGTAATGATCAATCTCTCCCTCCTAGGGAAAATACACCAAACCTCATGAATATTGTTCTACCATGGAAAAAAACATGTCTTGTATGCAATACACTTCATGTATTTAAATACCAACCATGAATATGGTCTGAATCTCGATGTGGGGACCAATTATACCTCTATTCTGGAAACAAACTAGTTGTACATTAATAAAAAAATTTGGTATGAACCAAACTAAATGAAAAAATTTCTAATTGAAATGATGGGATGATTCACCCTATTATTACATCATTAATTACAATTACCTCCCAAAGGTGTATTTTAATATTCAAAATTCAGACCCTAGAAATATCAATGTGTTAAAATATGTTTTTGGATCTCTCTATTTCATTAGGTATTTCATATAAAAAATATCCTAAAAAATATCTTATTTATTATGATGATGAAGTACAGAGTCTCAATTGTTATGGAACTGAGGCTATTAAATATTTTTAAAACCTCATTGAATATTTAATGGATCGATCCATTATATTGTTATTAAAATAATTGAAGAGACTTATCATATTTTATTCCACCAATGAAGGATCACAAGATTCCATTTCTATGTAACACTGTAAAAATGAATGAAAAATATATTCAATTTTAAAGTAAGATAATATTAAATATAGAGACATAATATTATGAAATTGAAAATAACTACATACACTGATTATTTCATTTAAAAATAGAGGCACTAATTATAGAATTATATGGTCCACCTAGTATCTTACATTGGTCTACCAAAGTATATAATCAATGTTATAATGTATATTTCCCGACTATCATAATTTTACTTATAGTATAAAATTTATACATTCTATTTGAATTATTAAATTTTATTATAGGGAACTGACAAACTGATTCTCACACAATATACCCTACCCTATAAATCTAACCACTAAAAATAATGATCCTAGATGAATAGGATTTAAATGAAAATATTAATCCCTTCATATAGTATATTTAAATACATTTTTCCTACTAATATATGTGAATTAAAATAATGTGATAACAAAACATCAATATAGTTATTCAAGGAGTAATATTCTTCTATCCAACCAATCTGGTTTTACCTTATTCACTATGAATATCCAATGGCTTCTCAAAAATGAGTTTATATACTATCATCTCATCATAAGATTGGTTATATTCCTACAATTACAAGAAGTCTATTTGAGGGTTAATAAAAACTCAGATGTAGTGATTAATAAAATTAATGGTTAGTATTCCATTAATATGGAATTGTTCAATATATATCATTGTAAAATAAGGGGATTAATGAAATAATTACCTATTGATCCAATGTTTAATTCCTTTATTTACATATGGAATGACTATGAACATGCATTGGATAATGATATTATATACCCATAAAATCTTAATTAAGAACATACGATTTATCAAAAAAACATAGTAGAGGATGGTTTCTCTGGTAATCATTTTTGTCATCAATAATATCAATGATATTCACATTAATCTTATGAATGACCTGATGAAATTCTCGATAATCTATACCATTATTGAGTGGATTGTACCTATAATAGAATATATGAAATGATATATCATGTTACTAGACAATGATAAAAAGTAAAATATCAAAACATAACCAACATATTTTTATCCTCTATGGCGGTTCTAATGAATGAATGTTATTATATATATTATTTTTTGATGGATTCAACCTAATATGTAATTGAAGGATTAGAACACCTATACTAATAAAGGATGTTCATACTGGATCATGTGGAACTCATTAGTCTTAAACAATGCTCTCAAATTAGATTATGATACATGGATATTTTTTCGAATAATGGCCTGAGATTTTTAGGATTTCACTAGGAAATGACATACATGATTTATACATTCCAATATTATCAATCAAAAGCCAATGTTTGTTCAATAATACAAATACTCATGCTTTTTTTATTTATGTTGAACGGATAGGAAAACCAATTCAGTTCAACAACATTATTTATATTGTTTTATTATAATCAAAATAGGATGAGGAAATATCTATCTCATAAATATTAAAAAAAATAAATTATCATCTTCATAAGGAAATGATTTATCCCTATATTTTGGTTACCTAGAAACATATTAATGGAAAACAAAAAATATTTCAATATCTATTAGTTTAATAGGTTTTATTAAAAGTATAACAAAGAGTAGAACAAATCATCATACTGTATACACCTGAATATTGAATATATTGAGGCCTCTGAAAATAAATTATAAAATATAATAATTTAAATTTTCGAAAATGATAATAATTACATTCATGATAAATTATTTAAAGAACAGGGGATATAATACTCACAAAATGATTCTTCGATGAAAATAAAACCATATTCCATTGTCTCTATAAAATTGGTAGTTCAACCAACAAAAATTCAATTTCACTTTATCAGAATTTCTATTTTTTTAGCTATTTGACTAAGAATAATTTTTTGTTTAAAGAGATTGATAGTCTAAATGAGAAGACTAATCAAACGCTCACAAATTTGAGGTTCATGTGAATCAATTTTCATGAGACATCAGTAAGAATGTGTACTTCGAATCATTCATCTAGGCTGAGCATGATCAAAACATATGAATTCTAATTATAGCAACGAAGAATAATATAAATAGGAAAACAATGTGGTATTGAACTATAATTATTCATAATGTCACTATTAATGTCTCTTATTTTTAGATATCAATTCATGGGAAATGAATAATACCTCGATCAATAATATACCTCTCAATATATTTTATTTAATGATTTCTTGATGATCTATACATACATAACTATATGATGTCAAAAAATAATTTCTTGGTCTACGTCACCATATTAAAAAAATAACGATACATGGTTAAACATTGAATGACTTGATATTTCCAGGGAATGACATTAAATTTCAACGACATTTCATGACCATGTGATATATCACATATTTTTCTAGGGATTAGTAATATAAACAACATGACTCTATAAATATATAAGGCATGACTCTAAACATCTTTCAGTGTTCCAGATTGTATAGACTCTTATTCCCTTGCATGATATTCTTGTTATTGTATAACTATATAGAACATAATATTTTTTTCAAATGTAATTAATTTCCTTTTAGTCTAAATTTAACTCAATATATGTGATAAATATCTCTAGAAAACACATTTATTATATAATAAATAATCACAAATGTTTTATATAATTTTTTTCATTATTTACATTTCATATGAAAACCTACATCCTAGGTTTATACTAAATAAGTATTATTTATTTAGACATGGGAATCACTATCCACAATCAAATTTTTATAAAAATGATAATTATAACCTAATAATTTTACCAATCTTTCTAATCGAACACCCATTTAATTTTGGTGTGTTGACCCCTTTATCCATGATATGGTTCCCAATATTAGTTCAGCACGGAGGAAAAGACAAATCCTTTTTATCTTGATCCAAATTAGTAAAAAATATCTATTATGATATTTTGAATGAGAATTACCATATAACACACTAATATTTTAAAAATAAAAATATGTTTCATAGTGTATTTAATAGACAACTCTGAAAAAAACCATAATTATTTAAATTTGTGCTTTATAAAGTAGATGTTAAATTTGTGGGATTGGATTGGATTGAATATATAATAAAATTAATATGATGTTTTTAATTAAAATAAATTTAATGATAAATTAATATGAAATATTTACTCAATTATTAATGAAGACATTATATTCTTTAAAAAACATTAAAAATTATTTTTATTTCTTTTTATTGAAAAATTTTTCAATTTTTTTTTAATTTATAAATGATATAATTTTAAATGAAAAAAATATTTTCATTCATCAAATAAAAATTACCATAGATAATTGTTTTTATTTTAATGAAAATACAGATTTTTTAATGGTTAATGAAAATAATTGATTTTTCAAATAGTTAATTTTTTTTCACTAAATAATGTATTTTAGAAGCCCCATTATATTTTTTATTTAATATTTCTATTATATATTTAAAATATTATTTATATTATTAATATTAATTTTATATGAATTGTAAATTTGCATGATTTTGGTATATGTTTGTTTTTTCTGAAATGATAGGTTTTCTTTAAAAATATTTATGTTAATAAAATTTATATATTAATATTAATTTAAATTTCCCCAAATAAGGAAAAAATATTAGATATTTATATATTATATATCTATTTATGAATATTGATATACAAATAATTAATGTTTTCCAGTCTTATAGTTAATACTAAATTTTACATTTGTTGAAAAATGCATTTTCCTAAAAACCGGATTTCGATCATATTTTTTTGAATTAATTTTAATCTAAAATATTACATTAATTTCAATTTATATTGGTAAAATGTAATGAATATTTATAATAATAATTAATGTATTTTAATATATTCATCTTAATTTTTTATCACACTCATTTGTAGAAATAGTAATCAAAAACTATTTACCATGATTAATGTTAAAACATAGTTATGCATGTGGCATGGGCATCTTTTAAAACACATTACACACAAAAATAATATTTTATTTGATAATTATATTTTATATATTGATTCATTGACTTCAAATTATAAAATAATTATTATATTAATTTTAATTTTGAAAGATAGACGACATATGTAATAACTAGTCACCATGGTAAAATCAAAAATGGTAAAAGTGAGTATCCATAAAGGTAAATAGAAGAACATGTTTAATTTTTATATTATTTTGTTATATTTGAGGTGTGTCTTTATATTATATTTCATCCACTCCTTTATTTGTCAATTTTTTTGAATATGTCTTGATCGTTACATCCCATTATTATTTAGTTTTTGGAATTTATGAAAAATCCACATCATCTTACTTATAAAATAGATCCTCTTCTACTCCCTTATTCACACAAAAAATCCATTTTTTTAAAAAAAAATTATTTATAATCAATAACTCAATTTAGTTTTCCTATAATACATTGACTGTCTTTAATAACATTCTAAAAATGCTATTACTGAAAACATAATGAGGATATATAAAGAAGAGAAATAGTTCATTACTGAGATTTTTTTCGTTTATTATTACACCTCTTGATAATATTATTCAAGAATAATGATTCAATATATTAATTATTTCTCATTAAATTTTATTTTATTATATTAGAAGAAAAACATACATGTGTCTCATCTTCAATAAAATTGGATACAAAACCATCATTCATGTTTTTGGTGGACTACAACCTTCAAAACTGATGTAATTCAGTATTCACCATTTCCTACCATAAATATATATATTTAAGGATTTGATATATATATATATATATATATTTATTCATGAAACATTAATCATTATATTAATTTAATAAAAAAAATATTTTCTTAACATTCAATCCAATTAAAAAATTTATTATTGTTCATTACTATGTATGGATTACAACCTCCATGAATTGATGTTATAAATTTTTCATCACCGCATAAAAATAAATACTATATATAAGTAGATTTGATGGCATGGAATTTTTTAATTATATTATTATCATTCTATAATGAAACAAAAAACACATAACTACACTCTACCATTATTGATTCATAATAGAATATTTTTTCCTAAAAATTAATTTCCAATAATCTCCATGATTGTAACATTTTTTATTTTTCATCACCATATTTCTAGGATTATTTTATAACTATAATTAATATATAAAAAATAAAATTAATTAATAATTTATATTCTATAAATTATGTAATAATGAGCTATATTACCATTTTCAATATACAAAAGTTATTCTGGACATGTGAACAAAATAACATCAAAACATATTATGTGAAAAAAAATGGATTTAGTAAATTAATATATTATGGTAATGAATTAAAAAAAATGAATAATAAACATGAAATAGTTTCTATGTCATGTAAATAATTGACATTATTTTTTTATTTTGGAAGAGAAAATACTTATGTGATGATTCGAACATTATTTACAGGGTTTGATTAGTCAATTTTTATTCGTTGATTAATATTGATTCTTCTTTATTATAATATTTTAAGAATATAAGTGAATTTATTTTTTATTATTAAATTTTTTATTTCCAATATTTTCTGTTTATTTATATTTGATACAAAAAAAATTAAAAAATTATTTATTTCTTTAACAGTATGATCATGGTATTGGGATTTAATCCTAGCATTCCTTCATTTAGGGATATTTAAATTTTATTGAAATAATTTCTTTTTTATAGTGTATCTGAAACCCATTTTACATATTATATAATGGATATTTCATACATTGTGGTATTTGATGTCATAATTAATTTTAAACCATCCAATGTTGTTTGAATTTATGGGTACCATAATAGTAAATGATTTATGATAAAATCGTCATTATTTTTGAGATTTTTATCATTGAATATTCCATTAATGAAACTATTTGAAATTTGTTTCAAGAAAATCAGATGTTTTATTATATTATATTCATTAATTTTTTTATGTTTTTTTCATTTCCCCCTTTGATGAATGAATAATCATCGACAATTTTTTTGTACGCAATACTGATCGTATATCTTTTTATATATTTATATTATTTCCTAATCCCTGTCTAAATCAACTTTAAAATATTATAATGAATGTTTTTAATATTCCAATATTATTTATTAATAAATTTTTACAATTGTTTTTAACTTTTTTACAAAAATATATATACATATAATTATTGACATTTTTTAAACACTGTACTTTTCCAATGAAATTAAAAAAAATAAGTGGAATATCTTCTTTAAACATATAAGGTAGGAAATGAATTTCCCAAGTAATAAATACTCAATTATTTTAAAATTACATTAAAAATTTTCACTATTATTTTCAAATATAATTTTTTATATTGAATTTTGGATAAAATATATTAAATTGAAGAAATTACAAAGTGAAATGGATACATTCATTAAATAAATTTCCACGTAATACTATAAATAATATTCCATTAATAATTATAACCATTAATGATAATAATTATTTCCAAATTTAAAATATATTTCTATTACATATATACCTAGCTCATTCACTATTCAACTTATATTAAAAACATGACATATGATCATGTTAAAATTCCTTTTTTATTATTTATACATTTATTAGGACATGAGACAAGTTTATGAAACTTATTTAATTACATGGGTATTCATTAGGTTTATACTGTATTATTGTTTTCCTTTTATATAACACACAAACTTGTATATTTATGATTTTTCATCCAATATTTTTCTCAAATGTAATGGGTGCTATTTTTTTCTTATGGGAAAATATATACGTTATTATGGACTAAAAAAATATATTATAAGAAATTGTCAACCATGATATATTGTTTAGGATGTTATCCTTGACTCGTGTTTAGTAAATGTTATATGTTGCACCCCCATTACATTTGATTCTATTATCTTACGATACCATGTTCTTTATTTTAAGCTTCCAAGTTATTAATCACGATTCATCTATTTAATGATATAATAGTATAACATTGACTCATCAGTAATTTTTTCTGACAACAGTTATTCACTGAATTAGACATTATAGATCACAAATCTCATTTATATGTTCCCTATGTTATTATATATTGTTTTAGATTATGGAAGATATTTACTATTTAACGTAAGAGAATAAAAATAAATATTATAATTTTTTTTGTTTTATGTATGTAGTCTTCTAGAGAAACTTGGTCTCAAGACCTTTTAGTTGTAATAAATGGGTGATTATGTTATATAACATATAATAATAGGTGTAAATTTCCTTGGGTAACATTTTATGGTATCGTAGGAAGGTTTTTTTTTAATTTTAATATAAATTTATTAAAAATATATGGGGATAAGTGTAATTATTGGATAACATTCACAAATTTGTTATGTAAAAGATCATATAGTCTTCCTATAAATTCATCCATGTATGAAATATACATGTGGATGTGGTGTTGGAACATATGAATATTGTTGTAATGTCCCTAAAATGGGTTGGTGGATTATATCACAACCATCATTATGATTCATTTGAAATGATCCCCCAATACGCAATTGTTTTTCCATCTAATGGGATATTCTGTGGGTTATTCACATTTCATCTATAGACCATAATGATGAATCACATAATATAACATATGAAAACCAATTTTATTGCATTGTGATATGAGATAAAATTGAAGGTTATTTTGA
The DNA here is from genome assembly GCA_963277665.1 of Viscum album. Taxonomy (NCBI): domain Eukaryota; kingdom Viridiplantae; phylum Streptophyta; class Magnoliopsida; order Santalales; family Viscaceae; genus Viscum; species Viscum album. The sequence goes on along the minus strand of OY728147.1, from coordinate 2,132,009,487 downwards.
TGAAAATTATATGGTTTATGTTGGGAAAAAATCCCTCAAGGTAACATTGAAGAATTTTTGAGTTGATTGTGTTTGTTGACAATGCAGGTTTTCATGGATATCTGTCGAGTTCCCAAGAAGTTTTTATCAGTTCTTGTTAAAAAAGAACATTGGGAAAGACATGAATTTCACGAAGATATGATGCATGGTTTGTAAATCGCGAAGACGATAAGAATGGAGGCGGTGATGTTTCCCGATTACATCAATCTTCGCGAACGGTAGAGGCTGAAGCGCTTCGCGGTGGTGAAGGGCATTGCGAGGGAGCTTCGCGGCGAAGGCGCAAAGGAATGTTGGGCTTCACGAGGGAGCTTCGCGGCGAAGTCGCGAAGGTATGATGACGGTGATTCTTCGCGAATACGTCAAGCTCCACGAACGGAAAATTGCAATGATGCTTCGCGATTTGGATAGAATTCCAGCTGAAACTTTGGAGCTTCGTGATTTGAAATGATGTGGCGTTGAATTCGCGCAGAAAGGTCGAGGTTCGGTGGAATCGCCTATAAATAGAGTCCGACCCCCTCGAGAGAAGAGAGATAATTTTCAGAGAAGATCATTTTCTCTCGATTTGTGAAGGTAGTTCGCGGAGCGAGTGTGCTTCACGAAAGAGGAGCTTTGCGGCGGCTATTATAGCTCCGCGAAAGTTGTGTGGTCCACGTTGGCTCAGTGAGCTTCGCGAGAGAAGTTTCATTGCAACGAGTTTAGCTTCACGGGAGTTCTTCGTGAGTGAGCTTCGTGAGAGAGCTTCACGAAAAGGCAGGAGCTTCGCGAAGACTTGTTTGAGCTTCGCGAAATTGGGAGCCTCGAATTGTAGGGTGATGTGCGATGGTGTTTCCAAAAGGATTTGACCAGTGTTCAGAGGCAAAGAGGTATTAAACAGTGGATGAAAGTTGGACTTCAACAGAGCATCTATCTACAGTTAAGGATGCATTACTTCATGAAAATGAAGAGACCTACTGGTCAATAAACTGTGAGTTGATTCCTTTCACAGAACAGTGAGCTTAGGAAGAGGAAGAAGATGATCCTCTCCAATGGTAGTGAGCCAGAGAGAGAGAAATAGGGAGTGACCCTTGGGAAAGCAGTGACCTGACCCTAAACCCTGTAAAGGTAGGGAGCCTGGGCATGGAAGTGATCTAGCTCGAACATGGTAATCCACAGCTAGTGAAGTCTAGTGGAAATTGATATTGCCGACAACCTCTTTGCGTATTCTCCTTGGACGTAGCCCGTAGCGGTGAACCAAGTAAAATTGTTGTGTCCTATGCTTGCTTTACTTTCTGTTTATTTTGTGCAGCAGGAAAGAGAGAGAAGAGTGTTTTGCTTAACAACGAAACAAGATCAAAACATGCTTTAATTTTTAATTTGTCATACCCTGATTCACCCCCCTCTCAGGGTATTCATCCTAGTGGACATAACAAGTGGTATCAGAGAGAAAGGTTTAGAGTTGTTATTCTCTCAAATGGAGGTCACCAATCATAGAGGGATTCCGATCTTTGACAGATGTAATTTTCAGATATGGATGAATCGAATGTAACACTATTTCTGATCATTGGGAATGGGTGCTTTTTCAGCATCTATGCATGGTATCACAGCTGATATTACTAGTGGTGCATTATCAGAAGCTGAGCATAAAGTGTTGGATATTGATTCCAAAGTAATAAATACCTTAGGGGGATCCCTTTCCAATCCCATATATACAAAGGTTATTTCATGCAAAACATCTCATGCCATGTGGGAAAGGCTTTTGAATATTTATGAAGTGGATACAAAAGCCAGAGAGGCAAAGCTACAAGTGTTGTGGAACAAGTATGAAGATCTGAGAATGAACCCGAATGAGTCTGTTGATGCATTCTTTGACAGGGTAAATGTTGTGGTAGAAGACATGCGAGGCCTTGTTGAGATTATGGAAGACATTAAAATCGTAAAGCGCATCTTGAGAAAGCTTCCACCTCGGATCAATATGAATGTTTCTGTTTTGGAAGATAAAGATCTGAAAGAGCTGACATTGGATGACCTACACAAGACTCTTGTTGCTTATGAAATGAGAAATGATGAAAATGATACTGTGGAAGAGGGGAAATCCAAAGAGGTGGCATTTAAGGTGATGAAGAGGATCACTATTGAATATTCTCAGGAGAAAGAAGAGTCAGATGAGGTGATGTCATTCCTATCATCAAATCTTCAAAGAGGAAATGGAAAGTTTAAAGGGAAACTTCCACTAGAATGCTTCCGATGCGGAAAGGTCGGTCATCTTGCTGCAAGATTCCCCAAAAAGTTTCAAGAAGAAATTGATGAATATGAAGTTGAGATTCCCATGAAAAAATCTTTAGCCTATGTGAAAGGGAATAAGCAGTTCAAGAGAAATTTCTTTAAGAAGAAGAATCTTCTTTCACAAGAAATAGACAGTTCGGCTAAGTCTGAGGGTGAAGAAGTTGAAGAGATAGAAAACTACAAAGATCGTGGACAAAATGTGATGGTGGCTATGGCCAGTAGTGCTCTGGAAAGGAAAGAAACCGAAACTGATGAATAAGAAGAAGAAATTGAAGGGAGAGTTGACATGGAAGCTAAATTAAAAGCTTCTCTTGAAGAGATAGATGTTTGGTGAGAAAAAATAAAGAAAGACAACAAGATAGTACGTGATGCCAAACTCTACATGAAACAACAAGAAGAAGAGAAGTCAGAGATTGAGAAAGAAATTGTAAATCGTAAGTCTTCTAGGCCAGAGAGCATAGAAAAGGTTGATGAGCATAATATCATGATTGAAGATAAGAAAAGGGAGATCGATTTCTTGAGTCAAAAAGTGAAAGATCACATCAAGCATATTGAATAGATTAAAGAGGAAGTCGTCAGTCTTCGGAGAAAAGTTAAAGAACAGGAAAAACCTTTGAATCACAACACATTCTTGGGAAATAAGGTCGTTACGAAGACTAAAAAGAAGAATGAAGAGCCTAGTAGTTCAGCAGGAAAGAAGCAGCAATTGAACTCAGAAGTTAAGGATGCTTCATGGCTTAATCACAAACAAAAATATGTGGCAGTTGAAGTTAGACCACAAGCACCTGTTCCAAGATTGAAAGTGGATTTGATCACAAAGAAGAATCAGAATACTTATATATCCCAAGGGGAAACTCGTAGTGCGGAAGTAACATGAAGGAATTAACCTTATATCAGGTTTTATTGTTGTGGAATGATGGGACATTCATAGTATGTGTGTTCCATAGCCAAATGATATCGAAGGGAACAAGAACAGAGATGACAGCCAAACAGATAACAATTTTCCAGAACATATTTTGAAGGACACTATTTTTGGTGTGGAGGATTTGGACACATGGCTAGGTAATGCACTCCGACCATTCAAAAAAAATTTCCAAAGCAGAATCATAATGTTCGCAAGCAGAAGATCAGTAAACCGACAAGTGAGCGAAAAGTTCAGAACAGATTTGCATGATGAAGCTGATCCATCATACTCTGAGAAAGAAAAGATGTCTTCAATCCATGCCGCGTATGAAAGAAAAAGTATGTACCAGGAAGAATAAAATTGAAAAGGTTGTAGTTGAGAAGGCCGTAGTTGCTGAAATTGCTCTTAAAGCATCGAATCATTCTGGTGTGTGGATCCTTGATAGCGGTTGCACATCCAACATGACAGGAAACAAGGATATGGTTATAGGCATAAAATATGACAAAGAAGGAGTTTTCAAATTTGGAAATGATGAAGGCCTGATGATTTTTGGCTCAGGAAATGCCAAGTTTGGGGGCAAGGAAATGAGACATGCTGATGTCTTGGTGGTATAGGGTCTCAGTCATAATTTTCTTAGTGTCAGTCAACTATGCGACTCTGGGCACTCTATCCTATTTACCAAGAAGATGAGTTTTGTTAAAGGAAAAGATGGAGTAGTCATTCAACAGGGAAAACGAACAAAGAGGAGTCTTTACATAGTATATGGGGAAGAAGATTCATGCCTTTTATCCAGAGAAGAAGAAAATCAGCTGTGGCATAAGAGACTTGGTCATCTATGTCAACCATCTATGGAAGATATGGTAAAGTGTGATGCTGCTAGCGACCTTCCCAAACTATCACATGATCACACTCATATGTGTGATGCTTGTCAACAAGGGAAGATCATCAGGAAGTCATACAGACCAAAGGAACAAAAGGCAACTAGAGTGCTCGAATTGGTGCATGTTGTTGTATGTGGACCTATCTCACCACGAGCTATAGATGGGAAAAGGTAGTATGTTATTTTCATTGATGACTATAGAAGAATGTCCTGGGTATTCATCATTACCCATAAGACAGAGTTGTTCAGTTGCATATAGAAGTACAGGAGGGAATCAGAAAAGATGCTTGGGCAGAAAATTTTGATGTTTCGTACTGATAACGGTACGAAATTTACAAACAGTCAGGTTGAAAACTATCTCGAGAAACATGGGATAAGGCATAAAGTTTCATCAGTAAGAACTCCCCAACAGAATGGAGTAGTTGAAAGGAGAAATTAGATCATCAATAACATGGCCAGAACAATGCTTATTGATAAGGACCTACCGGAATTTTTTTGGAAGGAAGCAGTGTTGACATCGGTCTATGTTTCAAACAGGTCCCTGTTATGTCTTAAGCAAGGGAAGACTCCGTATAAAATGTGGTATTGAAAGAAGCCAACGTTGAAATACTTTCGAATCATTGGAATTAAGTGTTTCATTTTCAAAAAAGAACATCATATGAAGTTTGAGGCACGAGGAGATGAAGGGATATTCCTTGGCTATTCAGGGAAAAGCAAAGAATATAAATGCTTCAACAAGAGGCTGGGAAAATTTTTTGAGAGCAATGATGTCACTATAGTCGAAAATGAACAGACTACTCAACGACCCAGCGAACAGGTTCTAGATGAAAGTGATGATGAGGTAAGAAACACATGGGGAGTATAAGTGGCAGAGTCCGACTCAGAAGAAGATACTGATGATGAACAAGAAAGTGTCAAGTCTGTATCTGCAAGGAAGCCAAAGAGTCGTGCTGAAATTGATAGGAAAATTTTCATTGGTGATCAAACAACTCCAGGTCAGACTCGAAAAATGAAATCATTATAGAAAACATCGTTTTTATCTCAGGTGGAGCCGAAATGTTTTTCCGATGCAGCTGAAGATGAAAACTGGGTTCATGCTATGAATGAAGGGCTTGATCAAATTGAGAAGAACCAGACATTGGAGATTGTTTCGAGACCAGCAAACAAGAATGTCGTCGGGGCTAAATGGGTGTATCGCAACAAGATGAATGATGATGGCACAGTGATTCGGAACAAAGAACGACTAGTGTGCAAGGGATACTCCCAGATAGAGGGAATAGATGTTGATGAGACATTTTCATCAGTTGCAAGGCTGGAGACAATCAGATTATTTTTGGCCATAACAGTGCAAAGAAAGTTCAAAGTGTTCCAGATGGATTTCAAATCTGCATTCTTGAATGGTGTTCTATAAGAGGAGGTGTATATTGAACAGCCAGATGGTTTTCTCATTCATGGGGATTAGAACAAAGTTTGCAGGATGAAGAAGGTGTTGTATGGGCTGAAACAAGCACCAAGGGCATGAAACTCAAGTCTTAATCAGTACTTGAAGAAGCTTGGTTTCCAACGTGGAGGAGTTGATTACAATATTTATTTCAGTAATGACAGTAATCAAAGGATGATTGTGCTAGTTTATGTCGATGACATAATTTTTGGCGGATCAGATGAAACACAATGCAGACAGTTTTCCGAATTCATGAAAAATGAGTTTGAAAAGTCAATGATTGGAGAGCTAACATTTTTCCTTGGTCTACAGGTGACACAATGAAGGAATGTAACATTAATTTCTCAATTTAAATATTCCAAGGAGGTCCTGAGAAGGTTTGGAATGGAAAATTCCAAGGAGATGAAGACTCTGGTTTCCACCCGGATGAAATTATCAAAAGATGAAGATGGAAAGGCATTTAATATCATAGAATACAGAAAAATCATTGGAAGTCTATTGTACTTAACCGCAACAAGGCATGATATTGTTTTCGCCACATGCCAAGCAACGAGATATCAGAGTAATACAAAGGAAAGTCAAATGCTCACAGTGAAAAGAATACATCGGTATATTAAGGGCACGGTGGACATCGACTTGACATACAATGACAAATCTCAGACAGAGTTATTGGGATATACTGATGGAGACTGGGCCGGTTCAGCGGATGATAGGAAATCAACATCAGGTGGTGCTTTCTATCTTGGTGGATTGTGTATTTCATGGCTAAGCAAGAAGCAAGATTGCATCTCACTAAGCATTGTGGAAGCTGAGTATATTGCGGCCACTCAAGCATGCACACAGTTATTATGGATGAAACAATAGTTTGATGATATGGGAGTTGAAGTGAAGTCTCCGATCAGAATCTAGTGCGATAAATCAAGTGCTATAAATCTCATCAAAAATCCTGTCCATCACTCAAGGACAAAGCACATTGAGATTAAGTATCATTTTATCAAGGAGAAGGTTGAGCAGGAAATCGTGAAGTTGGAGTACATGCCTACAGAGCTACAGGTTGCAGAGATTCTGACAAAGGCCTTACCCAAGGAAGCTTTTGAGAGGCATCGACTGGCTCTAGGAGTTCAGTCGATTCCCCGCACTTGAAATAGTATGGATATGGGACCCCCCTCTCCCCGAGGTATGATGTGTTTTTCCCTAATGTGATGATATGTGTTCTCTACTATGTTACAGACTACGAAGGAATGACCTTTGGGTTCGTTGACAAAGGGGGAGAAAGGTGTTTGTTAAAGGGGGAGAGAATAGTGATTGTTGGAGAAGTTGCGGATATTTGATAAAAATAGTGATTGTTGGAGAAGTTGTGGATATTTGATAAAAATAGTGATTGTTGGAGATGTTTCAGAGATTTGATAAATCATAATTGATACGGGGATAAGCTGAAAGGTGGAGCAGCTAGAAAGGGGGAGCAATGAGAAAGGGGGAGATTTTTTAAACATGACGATGCTAGAAGTGATCGATCAAAGCATAGATATCACGAAACGTGAGGATCGTGATAAATGAAGAATAGTGATGTTGGAATGGTGTGAGACGGTGTCCAGCTATCACCAATTGGTATCAATGTGGTTCAACAATTGGTATCAATTTATGAATTGGTATCATGTTGGAATCGACAAATGGTGTTTGACATGAAGTGATTCATTGATGACCTTTTCATACTACTCTTGTTTCTCTCACCGAGCATTGTTCATGTGGGCTTAGAGTATGTGTTAAGTGAATCCCTGAACACTATCAGAATCGCAAGAGACGAATGGTGGTAGCGGCAAGAAGAAGCCTCAGTGAGGTATAAAAGTGCAGAAAATCATCCGGAGCAGAGTTGTGAAGAGTTGTCAACAAACCCAAAGGGGGAGATTGTTGGGAAAAAATCCCTCAAGGTAACATTGAAGTATTTTTGGGTTGATTGCGTTTGTTGACAAAGCGGGTTTTCATGGATATTTGTCGAGTTTCCAAGAAGTTTTAGAAAATCCTTGTTAAGAAAGAACATTGACAATGTAAAGGACGATTTGGAAATCGCGAAGACCATAAGAATGGAGGCGGTGATGCTTCGTGATTACATCAAGCTTCGCGAATGGAAGAGGCTGAATCGTATCGCGTTGGTGAAGGGATTTGCGAGGGATCTTTGCGGTGAAGGCGCGAAGGAATGTTGGGATTCGTGAGGGAGCTTCGTGGAAAAATCGCGAAGGTATATTGACGGTGATTCTTCGCGATTACGTAAAGCTCCAAAAATGGAAAATTGTCGTGGTGCTTCGCGATTTGGACAAAATTCTGGCTGAAACTTTGGAGCTTCGTGATTTGAAATGACATGGCGTTGAATTCGCGCCGAATGGTCGAGGTTCGGTGGAATCGCCTATAAATAGAGGTCGACCCCCTCAAGAGAAGAGAGACAATTTTCAGAGAAGATCATTTGCTCTCGATTTGCGAAGGTAGTTCACGGAGCCAGTGTGCTTCGCGAAAGAGGAGCTCCGCGGCAGCTATTGTAGCACCGCGAATGTTGTGTGGTCCGCGTTGACTCAGTGAGCTTCACTAGATTTGTTTCTTTGCAACGAGTTTAGCTTCGCGGAAGTTCTTCGTGAGTGATCTTCGCGAGAGAGTTTCACGAAAAGGAAGGAGCTTCACGAAGACTTGTTTGAGCTTCGCGAAATTGGGAGTCTCGCATTGTAGGGTGTTGTGTGATGGTGTTTCCAAAAGGAATTGCCCAGTTTTCAGAGGCAAAGAGGTATTCATTAGTGGATGAAAGTTGGACATCAAAAGAGCATCTATCTACAGTTAAGGATGCATTACTTCATGAAAATGAAGAGACCTACAGGTCTATAAACTGTGAGTTGATTCCCTTCACAGAGTAGTGAGATTAGGAAGAGGAAGAAGGTGATCCTCTCCACCGGCAGTGAGCCAGAGAGAGAGAAATAGGGAGTGACCCTTGGGAAAGCATTGAGCTGACCCTAAACCCTGTAAAGGCAGTGAGCCTGGGTATAGAAGTGATCTAGCTCGAACATTGTAATCAATAGCTAGTGAAATCTAGTGAAACTTGGTATGACCGACAACCTCCCGGCGTATGCTCCTTGGACGTAGCCCTTATCCGTGAACCAAGTAACATTGTTGTGTCTTGTGCTTTCTTTACATTCTGTTTATTTTGTGCAGAAGGAAAGAGAGAGAAAATTGTATTGCTTAATAGCGAAACAAGATCAGAATAGGCTTTAATTTTTAATTTGTCATACCCTGATTCACCCCCCCTCTCAGGGTATTCAGCCTAGTGGACCTAAAATTTTATCATATGAATAATATAATATATAAACTTTTTAATATTTTCTATCATGGTAATTTAAGTTGAATAAGGATATTTCAGGAGACATTTATGGAAAGTTGAACATTTGTTTTAGTATTATTTTAGTAAAAATTTTATGTAAGGAATAATTATATTTATTTAATGGTCATATGTTTAATTGAAATGATATCTTATGGGGTTAGTATTATCATTATTATAAAGGTAATAATAATTATTTAATATTAATTGAGTTTTTTTAAATTATTATGTATATAAAAACATATTGTCTAAAAAGTTATTCGATGGTTATTTATATTTATGAGGATGTACATAATAATTTTTTGTAATATTATTGGAATTGTATTAATATATATTAATAAATAGGACATCCAATATGTTGGATGATATCTAATCTATATGGAAGTATCGTAATGAATAAACCCATAACTTAAGGGAGAGAAGGGAGAAACACCTATTAATGTGCAATATGATATTCTGGTTAGTATGAAATTGTTTTAACAATAATGTTTTTTGTATAAATATTAATTACATTTTTAAAAAAATTATAATATTAGGAACTTTTTACTTTGAGGTGATTCGTTATAATTCAAGAGATGTTATATCGGTTTGAGGTATATATAACCATTAAGATAAGATGAAATAATTATTTACGTTGAATACAAATTTTTTTTAGAGGTGTAACATGATTAGTATCATGTAACCTTTGAGGTTAAAAATATTATTTATTATTGAGTTTATTATTGTAATATAATATAAAATATTATTTATTTAAGGAATCATTTATGTTAAACATTTTGTATTTTTGTATAATATTGAAATTTAATATATGATGTTTTATTCATTTTTGTTACTATTTTAAAATTCTTGTACTATTTTATTTTTATTAAATACATATGTATTATAATGTTATTATTTCTGATTTTTGATATTTATACAATTTTATTCTAGTACTTCAAGCATAATAATTTCATATTAAATACTCATCATTTGGTGAAAAATTAGTGATTATGGTGGAATTTTATTACATTATGAAATTATTCTTATCATGTTAGTTTATTTTCCCTATGTATATATAATAAAATTTATCTAATTCCCCACCAATAGAAAAAATATAGTAAAAAATTCCAATCACCTTCTTTATTATTGAATCAATTTTTCTAAAAAATCAAAGATTTATTGTTTTTTGGTCATTAGCTTTGCCAATATCATTCATTTCTATTTGATCAATGATATATGTCACACAACCTAATTATTTTTCAACTATTATTTAATTCAAAAAAGAATATTTTCACTTCCCACCAATGTTAATCTATTTGGAAACACAGTTATTTGATATTTTTCATGAACTATTTATTTTAATTTCTCGCTTTTCAATAAAAATATTTTTCAACCATATTTAGATGTTTGATTTCAAAAATTGGATTATAAAATATAAATACATTGATTACTGATTTTGAGTTCAAAGAAAGAGTATTGAAGTTATTTATTTGGCCAAGAATGAAAAACCCAAATATTTTTCAAAATATATCTATGTTCGAGAGTGTATTTGACATAGAACTGAGATCCCAAATGATCCATGATTATTTAAATATCACCATTATATATTATACAATACATTTATATTGAATAAATAGAATTGAATTGATTCTGATATATATATAAAGTTATGAAATTAAATTTACTGTTAAATTCCTATTATATAATAATTAATTTATTAAAAGAGTCATTTTATTTTTAAAAATAAGTTTACATAAAAAAATTATTTTGATTGATTTTTTAAAATTATTTTATTTAAGGAAATTTTAATATTTTAATATTTTAAAATTAACATAATTTTTAAAATATTCATATAAAATTTATATTGGTGTTAAATGTTTTTATTTTACTTAAATTTTTGATATTGGAATGAATAAAGAAATATATCACTTTTTCAAATAATATCAATTCATTTCATCATATAATATAAATTAAAATTATAAATATATTTTTTATTTATTATTAAATTATCACTTGAACAATTTTATTTATAATAATATAAATAATTATATATGAAATTATATTTTATCATTCTTTTGTATTTCATTGCTTAAAATGATGTTTTCTACAAACAATTTTTATGTGACTATAGTTTTTTTAATTACTTTACAAAAACCCATTTTAAAAATTAAATAAAAAAATTTTATTTTAAATATATCTATTTATATTGTTTAAATTTTTATATTTATTTTTTCAAATAAATTTGATAATAAAATATCATTTATTGTATGAAAAAACTATTTTTCTAAAATCCCTCTTTTAATTACGTTATGTGGGTTTACTATAAATTAATTTATCAAAAATATAATAATTTTATTTGATAAAATGTATTATTATTTATGATAATAGTAATTAAAATTATTTAATATTATTAACTAAATTTATTTAAAAATTTAATATAAAAAACTAAATATATTAAATTGCCGTAGTTAAGATTAAAAAACTATTTTTCACATTGCATGAGTATGTATTAATATTAATTTACAAACTAATAGGATTCTCATTAATAAATATAGTTTCATTTTTATAATATTCTTTTCCATTTTATCTAATATGTCGAAATTAATTTTTATCCTTAAAGGATAAATTACATAGGTAAAAACTAGTTACCATGATGATAACTAATACGTTAAAATTGAGTAATCATATCGGTAAATGTAATAAAATGGTTAAAAAATGTTTCAATTATAGTTTTGGAGGTTTATATAATCCATATATTGATTCCAGTAATTTATTTATGAATTTTTTAAAAAAATTTCTTTAGAGTGATATCCAATTATTGAATTTTTTTGGGTATTTACCAAAATGCCACTCAATCTCACTTATAAAATGGGAATTGTGATAATCTTTTCATTGAAATCAAACATATTTTTTCATTAGACAATACTTGATCAAATAACATACTCAAATCACCTCCCTTTTATTATAAATGTTTATATTTTTAGAAAAATATCCAATAATGTTTTTTGGATATATAATGAGTTTGTCCGAAGAATATTTTTTACTCTTATCCAGGAATTTTATTAATCATACATCCCATCCATTAAAATATTATTCAATTTTTCTTATATAATATATTCAATATAACAATATTTTGATAACATACTATTTTAATGTCATAATATACATCAATCTTTTATACAATCAAATAGGAAATGAAACCATTGTTCATGTATATAGAAAAATACGACCCTATGAATATTTTAATATTTTTTCCATTATCACCTATCACAAATATTTATGATTATCTATTATATATATATATATATATGAAAATAATGATATATTTGTCGTTTTGGAATATTATTTTTTAAATATTATTTTAATATTTCGTTAATCGATAATTATAATGCCACTCGGTAATATGCGTGGATTAACACCTCTTTGGGGAAATGTGATTCATTTATTATTACAAGATCACATTAATGATATAATTACATATGACATCAAAAAATAGGTTTCACTCAATGGTGACCCAAACTGGTGGGCCACATGGCCTCATGTATACCTTCTCCTACGCCATGGGCTGTCAACTAGTAGTGAGTTCCTAGGGTGTGTTAGTCGGTAGACTAATCACTATGGTCTTAGTGGAGTAAAATTGATACTGATATATGCAATAGATGGATAACATAGTGGAATCATAATAATGTAGAAAACTAGGAAGTGAATATAACAATAACAAACCAAATAATAATTATCAAGTCAATAGGATGAACAATATCATATAAAAAATGATGATGACATGTAATCTATACACATTGTAGAAAAATAAGTATACAAAGATGTAGGTTGCAGTACTATACATTCTATAAAAATTTAATCAAAAAGGAAAAAAACTATCAAATAATATTGAACAACATCTCGGTCATCTACTATATAGATCCATCTTTATCCATGATATATAGTCAGTTATACAATGAAAGATTATTCGGTAACCAACATCTTCATAAATATAATTTACATGGGTACAATAAGAATACCAGATAGGGTTTGAGATTAATCAAATTAGTCCACCCCCAATGGAATCTATATGATCAATTATGAGAATATAAATTGAGAAGTGGGATGGAATATATAAATGTAAATAATTTTTAAAATAATAAATTATAAATGATTTATCCTAAGTGATTAATTTCTATAAACATGAGATTATTTAATTAATTCATTTATGTTTAGTTTAAATGATATATCATTTGATGTTTTCAATATTACAATAATAAAACATAATAATAATGAATGATGGTCTATGTTGAGACCAAGCCATCTTTATCCTCATGGGTCATCAAACATACAGTAGTATCACATGTTGTATAGGAAATTAAGGGGTATAAATGTAAAATAATGGTAAACATCCAAGTCAATCAACTATAAAAAAGACTATCTAAGTCTAGAAATCTCAACCATAGTTGTCTTATGCTATCCTGACTAAGCTTTATGGGGTGAATTCGTGGCCCACATATCAAAATAAATAATGCCGGAACCATGGAGTGTATCTAAGGAATCCTGATATTTTAAGAGATAGTGACTGTATCCTAAGGAATCATGTTGGGAATCCTCCAATAGATAATGAACTTGTTCCCCTAGGGGTATCTCACTGGGAAACAAGCTCCTTTATTCGGAATGTGATCTTTTGAGTGATCTGACAGTTCCCTCGGGTATCCGTAATGGATCAGGTATGACCATTATTATAAAGATGAAAATGATCATATGCAATAGGTACCTTCTAAAAATATCATTATTTAATTTAGGATTTGTAAGACTGGTCCCATTATATAATTCAATATAATTATTCCATTTCCTTTCTTATATGGTAAAACGACTAAATATGACATGTGACCAATTACTAATTCTATTTATAAACATAAAATAGGAACATTAAATTCAATTTCGTTAAGTATTATAAGGGATTATAAGGAAATGAATCCAATTCCATTTAATTATAGAAAAATGGGCCATATCTCATACATATATATACATCCTAACTATTGTTTTTTAGGTTTATCTATTACCTTTCATCCATGTGATATGTTTTGATAGCATATGCAACCGATTCAATTAATTATAATCATTTACTAGGTTTATTTCATTACCTATGATAAATCCTAAATGTTTAATTGGTACATATAACCATTTAAATTAATATAATTCAAGGGAAAATAAAATATATATTTATACATTCAAAATATAGTTAATTATTATTTTAAAATACAATCCTTATCAAGTTCAAGTCCAGCGCACACAAATGGTGTTGCAGATAGTCCTGCATGGTTAACTGATAAAAAACAAGTAAACATCCTCTATAAGGAGGTTTACATTAAAATCCTAATCTCTAATGATGATATAAACATATATAAAAGTGTTATTATAATAAAATTATAAGTATTATAGTAAATTAATATGAATTTTAAAGGAAATTCCTAGTTAAAAAATATGGAAAAAATGATGAAAATTTATAAGTGATACGATGATTAAAGATGAGTCATAAACCACCTAACATAAATTTGTATCACTATATTCATCTAGTATGAACCGGTAGTTTGTTATATATTGAATGAATTTAAAATAAATGATCAACCCCAAAAAGATTGTGCATATGAGGTCAAACTAAAATATCATATCCAATATGAAAAAGAACAAATAAATGAGCTTATATAGTATATCACCACTATATATTAATCCATCATTGTTACAAGATATATAATTAAAGGACTGATAACAGTCAAATCAAATATCCTATGTTATGAAGTGGAATGAGATCCAAGATGATGGAGTTGGGCCTCTATATCTAGAAATAAGAAATTTTGGAAGGGTTTTTTGTTTTAAATAATTTATGAGTAAAAGATCATTTTACCCATAAAATCTTGGTTGCACTGTTCAGTCGAATGGTTAGCCAAACTGTGAAAAAACTGTGCTCACCTCACTACATCATGAGTGAACCCACACAATTTGGATGCATAGTTTGGAGAAACATTTCATGATCCATTCTATTTTGACTTACTAAAAATTATAGACCAATTTCATGAGCTTATAGCCAATGGTTCTTGGTTAGGGAAAATCATACTCCCCACTTTTCCTTTTTAAATTCTACACATGGCTAGGATAAAATGTGTTGGATGGACTACAAAATATCTAATCACCAGGTGGTACCATTTTTTATTTCACCGACCAAGGTTACTGAATCCTAACAAGCCTATAAAATTATAAAAACATACATGTATTACTTAAGAATCCAAAATAGCTCTATGATAAAATATTTTTATGAAATTAAACGAACTATACCTCATAGAAAAACTGGGTTAATATAGTCTTCCCCCCAATAATATAAATTAGCACATAGTTTTCATTATAGATGTGATGAAGCACTGTCAATGAAAAAATCCATATACATAACAATTATTTCTGCCTCATGCTCCCATGTCTCACCATGCACACTGTAATGCATCTATTTCACCCATACTAAGGGAGAATTCATTTCTCATCTATACTTTTTTCTCATTTCAATGATGTATATTAGATACTCCTAAAAAGAGTCATAAACATTTATCCCAATAACCGTAGGGGAAAATATATGAGATTAGTCTGTAAGATAGTAGGGATGTTTTAGAATGTTGAACATTACTTCCCTAACATAATAACTGTAAGAAAATATAAATATACTAGTAACCATCCCAACTGTATCCAAGCATTAAATAGGTTTTACATAATGAGGAGACAAATTACATATTCTTTGAATCTGTATACGGCTCTGTCTGAGTGATACCCATCAAAAGATATGATCCCCAGCCTCAAACTACAGAGGACATCGCCAGTGATAAGAATACAATTTCTATCATGAATAACTAGTATATATATGAATATTGATCATCAAAACCTGGTCTGATGTCTCATGTTTAAGGTGAGTACCTTTTTTCACTTTCCTTCCATCCATTAACTTGAAATGGAGAAAATAGAATGACCTACCATATAAGGACTACTACGGAGCCATATAATTGGTTTCTATACTTATATAATTTTATTATAAAAAAAGAAATATTTTATATTCTTACGAAGAAGAAAATTCGAGTACGAATTCATGAAGGATTTCATATTAAACCATTATCCTCTATTCTAAATAGACATAACTCTAATGGTGAGAATGTGTGCTCAGAAAAACTTTTGTACACATAGAAATGTATAACATATTCCATAACTATGATGTGAAATGATCATCCCAATCAGAAATGATAGTATGAGGGACTCTGTGTAGTAGTATGACTGACATATAGAATATCTTCCAATATCATCAACTTGGATGTTATCCTAGATGGGAGGGAGGTGAGTTACCATTCTCAGTTGATCCATGACTACTGAAACAGCATCTTTTACTCAAGGAAACATTAGTAGAACATCTAAAAATCCATAGTGACATATTCTAAATTCTATTCTAGGAATGGTAATGGATTTAAAAATATAGAAGGTTGCTGATGCTCCTCT
This sequence comes from Viscum album, assembly GCA_963277665.1. Taxonomy (NCBI): domain Eukaryota; kingdom Viridiplantae; phylum Streptophyta; class Magnoliopsida; order Santalales; family Viscaceae; genus Viscum; species Viscum album. Next base: position 2,131,993,115 of record OY728147.1, on the reverse strand, counting down.
ATCACACTACAACAAGTTGAAAAACAAGTGATAATACGTATTATCTAATTTTTCATCCTACGAAACCAAAACCAGTGATGCATATCACGATAAATATTGGAGATTCCAATTTTAACTACCCAATGAGTTGAATGATACTCTAACATCAGTTCCAATCCAATATCTATAACAACCAAGAAAAACCAATTTATATATAGGATTTCATATTTATCAATAGAAACACGTGATGGAGGTTCCTCATTACAAATACTCTCTGTGATAACCTATACATCAGAATCTAAAAATACCCAACTATTTACCATATCCATAAGTGAATATGTATTTAAAGATTATGTAAAAGAAAACTGACCGTAACAATCAGAATAACTCTAGATGAATCTCAAAAAATAGAACAATAAATTTCTATTAATAGCTTCCATCTCAACACATAAACAACCACATTTCCCTTATTAAAAACATAAGATATATCAATGTCTACATAATGAAGACACAAAACAAGTTTTCACATTATGAGATTCAAGGCACATAGAATAATTATATATTGGAGGATCATTTTTCTATATACTTTGAAAATAACACACACAACAGATATTTTATATTTCGGTGTGTGGAATGGACAAATGCTACTAGATAATATTTTTGTTTTGAGTAATTACTCTCGAGAGTTATCAACTTGAGATACCCGTGAACAATGACTCTATCACATGACCTCAGAACTGCACCGATTCAGATATGTAATGCATTAATGAAACTTACATTGTCTAATCCATGCTCCTGAAGAATCTGAATCTTTACCAAGGAAATCCATCGTTTCATCTTTTAAAATTAACTGTATAATTATTCAAAACAATTGAAATTAACACCGACTATTATAAGACCATTAATATGTGTATAAAAGTGTAATTATTCCTAAATGAGTTGTGTGTATTATTAAATCATCCTCAAGAATCATTGTATATCAAACATGTTCTTAGGAGAATCATATAAATCCACATCAGTCACCTTATCTGGATAAATGGATACCCTTAATTGGATTATTATATTTCTGATGATGTGATCCAACTCAATATAATAGTGGAAGATAGAAATATTATCATCTTGTTAAGGTTTTCATAGGGTATTCAAAATATCCTTAATGTATTTATCATTTATTCTCTTAGTATGAGAATAAACCAATATGTCATCCATAAAAAATAAATCAAAGAAATCTGGATTCGGGTGGAAGACTATATTAATCATGTCCATAAAAGAGTGTGTGCATTCATTTGATTGAAAAGCATAATGAGATACTCATATATGTTGTACTGACTTTGGAAAGTAAAAAAATTGAATATCTAAAGGCCAAAATCACACATGATGGTAGTTAGATCTCGGGTCAATCATTGATTATAGCCATGATCCTTATAGATGATTGAATAGATTATCAGTTTATGGAAGTGTATACGAGTTATTAACCATAATTTGCGTCAAATTCGATTTATTAAAACAAAAATGATGGGTCCCATCTGCCTTATTGGGAAAAGCTTGGGTGAACCCTAATTTGAAGAGTTAGTTCAGATAAAACTATTAGACACTAAATCCACCAACTATCTATTCACCTATATATCTATGTAGTTGTAATTATGTATATAGGAATAGATAATGGATGTTCTTCTAAAACATGAATAGTTTTAAATTCTAACTCTATCATTGGATGAAATCCATAAAATTAGTCATTAGACATTTCTATGCATAGGACCACTACCGAAAGAATGATAATCATATGTAAACCATACTCCTATTGAAAAATACTAGGAATCCGGATTTTCATTTTGTCCTAGATCATGATGATAATAGCCATCTCTACCTATCCAAACATCCCACTCATCCTTTAATAGATTAATGTCTCCCTCTAGTGATTTTAACAATAACATGGGATAATAACAGTCCACATAAGCAAGATATGGAATCATTCATCAATTTAAATAATGATTTCAAATCATAACATCTCATGTAAAAATGTCTATCATATGAATTGGTAACTTCCTATCTCTATGGGATTGTATATATATTTGGGTATTCCATCTGGCCAAACTACCAATAATGTTTCAAGGGTAATCACCCCCATAGAAGTACAAAATATCCTTCCGAATACTTTATATGGTTTATATGAAGATAAAAAAGTTTCAATAAATACTATTGAATAATGAAGATACAATATTAAAGGTTACTATAATAGTACCTCATCATTTCGATGGTCAAAAAACTCTGGTCCTCGGGTATCAGAAACTTAGCATGGAACATCTCTAATCCACAACTATGGTCTATAGATGGATTACCTAGAGTATGTCAGCTCTAATTTATCAAATAAATATAAAATTGGACATCATTTACATATCCTCATACATGTCTTGTCATGTTGGTGCTCCTCCAAATTCATTCTTGACAAATCACTGCTGATTCTACCATTGAAGGTGGGTCTAGTGTGGCTGTGGTTCCACACAAATTAGGTGGGACAAACTATAAGAATCAATGACGATATCACATATAGTATAAATCATGTCACTAAATATGGTATCTATCACACTAAGTATTCAAATTACCATTCCTTCATAAATGACAGAATATAACAGAGCTACCAAAAAAAATACTATGGCTTCCAATTCACATAGAAGAAATATCAATGATATGATTCCTACAACTAGATGAACTACTACCCTTACACATTACTGAACCACTATTCAGAGTACTATCATTTTATCTCTAGTTTCACACAATGATAAGAGACTAAATAATTATTATATAATTTCGAGGTTGTTGAAAGACACTCCCTTACAAAAACATGGAATAGCTCATCCCATCATCAAAATGTTGTTCTCGTTATAGTTCACCTCATACTAGAAGTGGTGTATAACATTGTGACTTTGAAAAATGAATTGATTAATCCATAAAAAAAATATCACTCTACACAAAGTTCATGAACTCCATGGTTTATTATGATCACCAAATATGAGGGAATATGAAATCATAGAAGAGATCTTAGATGTTTTCCCACACCATTACCTGATGACGACTATAATAAGTAATCACATTTCACATGCGCATGGTAGAATCACATATATTGAAGGTGGTAATCATTAACCTCTTATTTTATGGAATATTAGGATTACAAAAAGTATTTCTCTTTAGATCAAGATAATACTAATCATCCAGAAAACATCCATGAAACTAAAATATGGGAGGATATGCATTTGGAACACACAAGTTAGAATAGACCAGGTTGGAGAAGGTTATGGTGGACCCTGTATAAAATGCATTTGAAATATGAATCACCATTTGGGATAATCATCAGGTACCAGTTAATGAAAAATAGGTAGTTCCCCTGGCGGTACTTCTAGAATGATCTCAAGTGCCTCAAACCCCGCTACCTAGAGAGCATGATTTTCACTACTCTACTGGCACACGAATAAAGGACCTCTTATTTTCATAGATCTATAAATTCTAGAGAAACTCCTCAAAATAGATTGAAAGATAATATAAACACTATTGTAATAAAATAAGAAGAAAAAGGAATCAGTACCATCGGTATACTACCCTAACTACCCAGGTAGAAGACTAATGTAATATTAAGGGTTTAAATTTATTTATAACTGTTATAGTAGGTGAAGGGTTTATCCAATTGTTCCTCATCATTTACTTTAATCCATTTCATTCTATGAGTCAATATTGACATTCAAAATTTTAATTTGATTATACACATATACGATGGGTTTGAATAAATGGATCATTATTCCCAGTTAATAAAGGAACATACATATTATAACTAAAATAAAAACCCCTTTAATTCCATTAAACCACTCAACATTTTGTCTCTGAATATAATGGGTAATATGTGGTTTATTGACTTGGTAGATAAACCATTCCAATTCTTATGGTCCCCCGCACCTCATAAATTTAATCATGTAATCACTCAATAGAATCAAAAGACCATCACATGTAACCAAAGGTACTATACTGTCATGGGTAGAAAACATATATTTTGGATTCCACCATCAACCTATTTCATAAAAACACTATTTAGAATGATTTTTACACATTTTATAACTCATTACATTAATCGTCATAATATTATTGTGACAGGTGTATATATAATATCCATGGATAACTCTATAATCACAGTCAACACAACCAATGAAAATAAATAAAATCCCACAAATGTAATAGAATATGTATGGAATGTGAATTATAGATTCCGATAATGATTATTTAAAAAATTTTATATTATATAATAGGACATAGAAAATATCTTTAAACAATATTAAATATTTTAATGAATGTGAATTTTTCAACTATGAAAGGATATAAACTATAATAATTAAAATACATAACAACAATTTCTTATTCCTTTAAAACACGGTATTCACCTAGAAAATGGGTCAACTACTATTATTCACAACATATAAAAAAGTTTAAAAATATTACTAATCACATATATATACACCCAATCATTAATAAAATAGAAAATAAATTCCACTCGTACTACTCCGTGAAGTCTCTTCCCAGGTTCCACTAAAAGGTGGTCTAACCCATAATACCACAAGGCCTCAAGTGTGCCCCTTGTATGTGAGAGGCTACAGACGTGAAGCATATGGCATATGTGTGATAGTGGGGGGAATATTCATTCTATTCATAGTGGATTGTAATGAATGTATATTTATATATATAATATATGTATAATATTAACAAAAGCATCATAATTAATAACAAAATTGGTATCAGCAGATAAGAATAATCAACTATGTTATAATAATCATCTCAAAAGATTATAAATTTAATATAAAATACGGTAATGTAATTTCATTCCTCTATAAATAAGGAAATCAGGAATATTATTTTGTAGGATAGGTTATTATACATTCAATATAAAATAATAAAAAAGGTAAAAATGGTCAAATTATCCCAAGCACCAACTCATTATTCTTCTACATAACTCCATAATAAAGCAAGTAACAAAGTCATTTGTCCAAAGAAGGATGCTTCACAATATCGACACCTACATATATATATTATTCCTTTGTACCATATATGCCTCTGATAGGGCATGAGATAAATATCAGCATGTGACAACCAAAAAAATCTATACAATACAATCTGTGAATATAAATTGAGTTTTTGGAAGACAAATAAAAAAATGATATGTACCAACTCATACATACTTCGGCCTTAGATGTAAATATATATATACATGATATGATTAAATCAATTCATTTATATTAATTTTCTATGGTTATGTCATTTGATAGTGTAAACAACACTATAATTGATCATAATTATAATGAAAGTGAATTGAAAGTTAGAACAAGGAATCCTTGACCTCATTGCCTGAAAATCTCATTGTATGATCCCATGTAATCTATAAATAAACGGGACTGAGTTCAATCCAAGGGGAAAATATAAAAAAATTATAGTATAAATTAGTCTCACTATGTCCATAGATCTTATTTGTAGTAACAGTAGGCTAACCATGACTGGGACCAATGGATTGATTACATGGTTCTATATATGAAATGACATCAAAATGGACCCAATGACTGTATTTGAGGCTTCCAAATATCCATAAATAATATAAATTGATCCTAATCATCATATAATTCATTAAATTATACACATGTAATATTTTTTAGGTTGTTATCTCAATTTACAACTGGCTCCTTGAATTGGAATGACTTCCTCTGATTTGTCAATGAATTCCCTTTGGAATCCAAGGATTGATCGTTTCTGATCATTCCAAAAAAGATGAAATGTTCTATATGCAATAGGATCCTCTATAATATCTCATAATTTTTTTTCCTATGCAATAATATTTTCTTTTTATAATCCAATAGTTTTATTCCTTTGTCATTTATACTTGGTTAGTAGGACAAATAAGACATGAGTCTAATTACAAATTCAGTTTATAAACAATTAATGGGTATTTTAGATTCTATTTTATTAATAATGTTAAGGGTTATAATGTAAAAGAAACAAAATAAATTTAATTATAGAAAAATGTCCCATGAGATATATATAAATATACATTCATACTATAGTTTATTCGCCCTTTATGTTAATATAAATCCAATTGACAAGGTTTGATAGTGAATGAAACCAATTCAATTAATTTGTATCTTTTGTAGGGTCATTTCATTAACTTTTATTTATCACAACAGGAAATATAGAGAAATGAAAACAATTAAATTTTTATATGTCAAGTAAAATTGATACACATAAATATACCACAAAACTATGTTTAATCAATTAATTTAAAACAATTTACTTATCATGGTCAATCCAAAGAGAACCTGAATAGTTCTACAGAAATAACCACATAGGTCACTATAGAATAAACATAGAAACATCCCAATTGGGGTTGTTAGTGTTAAGGTCATATCCTACAATGATATTATGATCATATATAAAAGGGTTATAGAATAGAATTCCAATGACAATAATCATGGTATATTAATATAAAGGGAAACACCAGTCAATGTGGCATTTGAACAAAAATGAATATTTATAAATGATTATACTTTAACGGTTGATTTATAGACCACCTATCATATTATTGTATCACTTTCCTGGTCCTGTATCAATCTATTGATTGTCCTATATAAAAATAAAATATAATAAATAATCAATTACCCATGAATGGTGAATAAGATATCACAACAAAATAGAACATACAATAGGATGAAGAACAATTAATGAAGCTTATAGATAGAAATAATTACATATAATAATCCAACGTGACGATTAGATATTGATCTATATCTTGGATGATTAATCAGTCTAATAAATTAGGTAATTACAATACGGGATCTTCAATGTGAAGGATGTGAGCCCCAAATTATGGAAATAATAAATAGGATACATGGATTAGGATTCATATAATTTAATAGATAAATTATCAATTCATTCAAAAAGATTGGTTCATACTGTGTTGTAGAAGAGTTGGCCAAACCATACTCCAACTGCTAGCACCTCACTATCTCAAGATATAAACCACATAGTTTGGCTGCATGGTTTGATAATCTATACACCAATCCTTATATTTTAAAATGATAAAAATTTCAAACTAACCACATGGTTATGTGTCCATAGGAACACATTTAGGGAAAAACATGTTTAGTTATTTTTCCTCTAAAATACTACCTCATAGTAAATAGAAAACATTTGGGCTAGGCATCCTGGTTTCTATGAACATTGCATCATTGTTATTTCCTCCATCGAACGGGGTTTTGGTCATCGATCATGCGTAAAAAATCTACATAACTTCCTCAACCACTTTAGTAATCCTTAATATGTCCAAGATAAATAATTATACAAATATTTAAAGGATAAGAGTATCATAGAAAAATTGGGTTCTTGAAATACTTTTTTATGAAATAATGTGATATTTATAATATAACCATAACTATGTAAATTAATGATAACAATTACCTTCAATCCATCATGATTATTGAGAAAAATCAAATGTTATTCATGTGTATGTATGGTCTACAATTTCTAAATTTGTAACATATTTCAATTTCTGTAACCATATTACATGTCTTGATTAAAAATCTAAATTATTTATATAAACATTATTAGTTTCTTATTTTTCTTTTTTAGATGATGGAAGGTGGCATCTATTACCAAAGACAACCTCCTTAAATCCATTTTGGACATATGAACTAAATATTTTCAAAAAAATCCAACACAATATCAATTGATTAGTTAAATAAATATGAAATGGAAATAAGTAAAATGACTTTAATAATAAACATTACAACATTTCATAAGTAAGTAAAAAAATTAACATGATTTTATTATACAAGAAAATAAAGTAAGCACGTGTTGAGTCGAACATGAGGTAATGTATTTCATTACTATAATTCTATTCATTGGGTAAAATTACATATTCATTATAATTGAAATTTTTTATTATATGATTAGTTATATTTGATTTTTTTATTTATTAATTTTTTAGATGACTTTATATTTGAAAAAAATTATTGTTTCATTGATTAGTTATCACATCTAATGTATGATCATTACAATGCATTTCATCTAAAAATTCTTTGATTAAAGAATATTTTAATATTATAAGTACAATTTCATCTATACTATATATATGTTGTACATTATTTAAATTATATCTAGATTCATTTATACAACCTGGTATTTTAATGTATAATTAATTTTATATCATATATGTCAATTCGATTCATATTTTACAAAATTGGTAATGGATTTATAATAAAATATCTCTTTTTTAGATTTTTTACGTTCAAGGATCATTTGAAAGACATCATATAAAAGAAATTTATTTAAACATGAATTTTTTATTCACTAATAGTGGTGATTGTGTTTTTCATGTTTTGATTCTATTTCCTAACTAATTAACTGAATAAAAATCAATAATGTTTTTTGAAAGCAATAACGATATTGTGTCTGCTTTTAGAACTAGAATCGATATCTTAAATGATTATAGTTTCCTTAAAACATTTAAAATAATTACATTACTATTATCCATTTTATTATTAAAGGAATTTTAAACTATGTTTTACCTTTTTAATAAAATGTTTTATGTGGAATAATTAATTCAATTTTTGAAGAAGGTACTCTCAGTCTTTGTTTAAAAAATTTGTAAATGGAATGCTTACTTTTAACATATACACTATGAATAATAATTTCCACCATCAGGACCACTAAATGAGTTGAATAATTCTTATAATTTTTCAACAGTTTATATAAATGAAAATATTATCTAAAATCTTTTTTAATTTTGTATATTTTAACGAAGTTATTGCCAAGTGGAAAGGGTTTTTTCATCAAGATTTATTCACAATGATCTTGTGAAGATGTTTTAATCAATGTGATGAACCTATGATGTTTGATATTGAATCTAAATTTGGTATATATGTCTCTTAAGTATATACCTAGACCATTACACCTTCTGTTGATGGGGTAATATGTTAATTATGATAATTTATCAAATTACTTTTTAGATAATTCCCTTTTATTATTAATAAAGGAAATATTATGCAATAAATATCATTCGTTTGGTAATTCCTATATTTATAACTTTTGAATGATTTATTTTACCCACATGCTTGTTTGTGTTGTTATGGGTGTTCCACGATAGTGCTCTAATGTATTGGGTAAATATTTTATCATAGGAGACATAATGTATTGCAATAGTGATAAAACATAATATATTATGGGACATTTTATACTATGTAATATTGTCTAGATAGTTATACTTGACTCATTTATTACATGATGATATAGTTTTTTACAACATTTTCAATGTTTTTATGTTCTTCTGATACCATTTTAAATATATTATGATTCCATAGGATTACTCTTGATCCATCTATTTTATGTCATCATATTATACCATCGACAGAGAAATTTTGTTTATTTTTTAAATTAATAATCTTATTGGATTTTTACCTCAACCCTTTATATTATATATTCCCAAAGTTATCATATCTTGTCTTAGGAGCATAAATATATTTTGGATCTCACTAAAGAGAATAAAAATAATGATATCATGTTTTAGTTTTTTATGTATTATATAACAAGAATTCTAAATATGATAGTGCTAGTGGTCATTCAGTTGAAATTAAAAGATTTTTATATCAAAACTCATGTTAGAATATGCAAGAAAGGCATGGGGTCTCAATAACGTAGTCTCGCACAACCTAAATCGGTGTTAATATCGCTTTTTTAAAATCCATAATTCATTCAATCTGAGGTAGAATAATCAATAATTTTAGAAAAATACCTTAATAAAAACATTACAACTAATAAATCCAATTTGAATCTAATAAGTTATTTGTTGAGTTCTATTGTTACCATTTACATAATAATCTTATTTTCTAAAACATGTGAACATTTCAATATTATCTTACCACCATAGACAATTTTATATACTAAACATAGGTCACACTCCTCCCTATATTTTATGTAGTAGAAACATAATAATGGGGTAAGATGTGATTCTTAACAAGGGAATGTATCATCAACTTGTTATCAACTGTTAGCTCTAGTGAATATGAGAAAAAAAATCTAGAAAGAGTTTTTTATTAAAAATGATAATAAATAAATTCACAAGTCATTATGGATTTAAATTGATTCATAAAAAAATTCTTATTGTATTGTAAAATTATATATTGTAAATAAATATGTGACAAGGTGAAAAATATTAGGAGTAATATTATGTAATATGAGTGTGGAATAAACATATTCATAAAAACCATTTATCAACAAGACATACTATGAAATTAACCACATGATAGGCTTCGATTAACAAATTAATTAATATATTGGAGCTTCATATTAGCACTCATATTGTAACATCATGTTACGTTTTCAGGTACTTTTGATGTTTCTATATACCTCTATTTTTGTGTAATGACCTGGGGACCATTTATGTGATCTTTTGAGGAAAACTAAAGGGCAGTGAGTTGTGCACGATTTGCGCACGGTTTGATAGACCGTGCCACCAAAATGTTCCAACCATGAAAACTAGACAGTAGCTTTTGCAAGGGCAACGCATGGTTTGTCTAACCTTGTGTCCAAATCATATGAGAAGGGTGAACAAGGTTGTGTCTAATGCCCGACTAGAACTCTGTTTGTCTAACCGTGCGACCAAACCATGTGTCCACTTAAATGAGATCCTTAAATTGATGATCTCGCTCAGGTTTTCCTCTAAGTGCTTCGTTTTTCCTCCTATGTAGCCCTAACTAAGGATTTGTCTTCTCCTAAGGTTAGAGAGGGTTCTCCTATCGTTCTGTAGGTGATTCATATGCTCCTCTTGGTGAATCGATGTCGAATTCATGAGGTATGTGATCGTTCTTCATCATTCTTGATCAGTTTCATAGATCTACTTTGATCTACTTCTCTACTTCAATCAGTTTCTTAGATTGAATCCCATTATGGGTAGATCTAATTTTGTGGTACCATGTTTGATGAGTTTTGGTCATTGAATTTCAAGGAGAAGAGATCTAATGTGGGTTATTGAAGAAGCAACCCGGTTTTCTTGAGCATTATAGAACGTTGTGGTTATGGTCAAAACCTTTAAGGTAGGTGGTTTCGTCCCAACATGCCAAATTGTTTATCATTTTATTTGCATTATTTATTTCAATTGATGATTTAAATTCAATTTCTAAAATTTTCATTCAATTAATTGATTAAAACCCAATTCCATTGAATTGAGATTTATAAAAAGGTTTTTCCATAGATATTTGTGAAAACCCCAATTCCAGTGAATTGGGTATGTTTATTGGAATTGGAATATTTAAATTTTTTAATAGAAATTGTGGATTTGATGAAAATTATTTCAATTAAATTGTAGAATGTAATTGTGAAATGAATTGTGTAATGATAGAATTTATTTTGAATGGATTTCGATCTTATGAAAATGGATGAAAACGGATTTGATAGAAACCCATTGGTTTTATCTTGTGGAAAGAAATGTTTTGAATAGAACCTATTTTTGTTTTAAATGGAATGAAAATGGAACTTTTTGAAATGGGAGAATGAGATTGATCGTATTTTAAGTATTCTTAAAATAGTTCTCCCAACATTTAAGAGCACATGCAAGCCTTATGTAGTTAGTGAGTTATTTGGATACACTATACGCTACGACAATGTTCTAAAACATAGTTACGGATGGTGACATCTCTCAAGGGTTTGTGACGAGTCTCCTTTGGCCACTATCATAGGGACGTGTGTATACACATTTTTTTGAGTTCACATAGAGAGTGAAAAATCCTATAACTGGTTAATACTATCGTACCTTTTGGCAGATGACCATGTTTCTTTCTTGTTTATTTATATTTGAGATATAAATGAATGCCAATGATTATGAACTACTTTACATGACTGCAGAATTTATATAAACTATTTTATATAAATGTTTCACATAAACCATTGTTTTATAAATATTCCATCATTAGAAAATCTTTTTTTTGAAATATTTATTCTGATCATCTGAAAATGTCCTTCATATTTTGTTAAAATTTTCTTTTGAATCTCCAAGCATGTTTATTTGAAAATTGAAATATTTTAATTGGATATTATATATTTTGAATCTGTTATGGAATCTTTTGTGGTATCTTATTGGGCATAGGCTCACACCATACATTTGACTTCAGGTGTTTGTAGACGTTATTCATCCATGATCTAGAAAAGTGAAGGGACCTCTTTGCGGTGGATCCAGTTGTTGATATTTGGACATGGTGTGTTGTGTCCTTAGGGACCTTGGGGTTCTTTTATTATTTTTAGTACTTTGGTTTTAGTACTTTTTCCTTTTTATGCCTCTTTGATTTTTGGTACATTACTCCCAGTGGATTTTTTTTGTTATGCATACTATTTTGTTTCATTTTCTTCCGCATTATTTTGGAAAAATTGTTCACACTTGAATGTCATTTGATGCCAGGTGCAAGTTGATGACCGAGTGGGGATCGAGAATGCCCTTCGGGCTATGTCATGGCTGGATCGGTTATCGGGTTAATAGGGTACATGGGTTTGTTCGTGACAAAATTGTATAAATGGGATGTTAATCAACTTTCCTTGATGACAGTATGCATTAAGTATTCTTGTCAGGACATAGAAAGTAGTTGTGATTGAGTTCCTAGATAGCTCTCACCACAATGAACCTTAAGTCACCATGTTTTGTTAGGGAAATATGACTTGTAGATTTTTTATAGTATTTTCCCTATTTTGGTTTGGATATAATGGAATTCAAATAATTTTATCCATTATTTTAAGAATAGTTTTCCTTGTTGCTCGGTTTGGGTGTTAATATATGACTTTTTAGGTTGTGTAGCATCATGCCTCTGAGAGGACGTGGAGCTCAGATCCAAAAAGAGGTCGCTACTGAACCTCAGAAAGTGAGTCCTATTGGGGATCCATGTCTAGTTGAGGTGATAGTTCATAGTGTCCACGCTTTGGGACAAGCACCACCTCTAGTTCCGGTTTAGACTGCATCTACAGATCCTCATAGTGATATTCTCCGATGTCGTTCTCATGAATTCTTATGTCAGAAGCCACCAATTTTAAAAGTCTCCACTGATCCTAAATATGATGAGGAACAATTGAGTAATATTGAACGTTAGTTTAAGTTTTTGGAGACACTTGATGTGATCAAGGTGAAGTGTGATGCCTTCGTACTAGAGGGACCATGTCAGAGATGGTGGGACACAATTTTGATGGCTGGGAAACATGAGGGTCTAGAGTGGAATGACTTTAGGGTTCTTTTCACTAACTAGTTCTGTCTAGAATCAATGGTGTTGGCCAAGGATATGGAGTTTTTCAATATTGATAAGGCTAACAAAACCGTGAATGATTACTCATATTTATTTTCTATGCTGGTACAATTTACTCATGAAATTTTATCTATGGAGAGGAGAAGGCACGACGATTTGAGTTGGGACTTCGATCACATATCTGTTCTCAGATTTTACTACTAAAGCTGCCCACTTATTCTGATGTTATAGATAGGGAGATGATGGTTGGGATGGACTTGGATGGAAATTCAGGGTTGAAGGAGGTTCTTTTTCCTTCTAGTTGCATTGTGATATCCTTTAAAGGAAAACAGATGTGTGACTTTTCTCATGGTGGTTCTTGACAATAGAGACATTCTAGACCTTTGGTAGCACTAGGAGGGGCTTATTTGACTTTCTATCAGCGTGGTAAGCTTGGGAATTCTAAGAGGGTTTGCACTAAGGAACCCATGAACTGTAGATCATGATGATGTTTAGGGATCTTACAGAGATTATTCCACCACATATCTACTCCACATGGTGGAATAGGATCATTATCACCTCCAGGAACTACGGTGCAATCAAATGTATCATGTTCAAAAGGGTTCCTGCAACATTCATCTGGAACGATGATTCTTCACGCAGTGGAAGCGTCACCAAAGTTAGCTAATATAGGTCCTACAACTTTGGGAGGTACCATTTCTATAGCTTTGTCTTTAGTGACACCTCTTTTTGATACTGGTCAATCTCACTATTTTATTTCAACCCATCTTGTTAATATAATTAATCAACCTATGGAACCTTTATCATGTGGGATGGATATTACTTCACCCCTTAGTACAATGAGAGAGAAGGGTCTCTATAGTCCTTCTTGTGTCTTCTCTCTATCAGATGATGATCATTCATGGAATTTCATGGTTCTCGACATGAAATCTTTTGACATCATTTTTGGTATGGATTGGATCATTTCAAATATATCATGGATCGATTGTTATCATAGACGGGTCTATCGTACTACGCCAATTCATGTGGCCCTTGTTTTTCAAGGAGAATGAGACCTAATGTCAAGAAGAGCTGGACACTCTATTCCATAGTTGGGGAAAGTTATATCTGTGTTATCTTTTGATCTTGAGAGAGATTCAATGTGTGGTTATATTTCTCCAATCATTGATGAGTTTCTAGACGTGTTTCCTTCTGAGTTATCTTATTTTCCACCATTAAGAGAGGTTGACATTTCTATCGACTTAATGCCTGGTACTCTACAAGTTTCTATTCCATATTTCCGAATGGCTCTAGCTGAACTAAAATAACTGATGTCTCAGTTAGGAGTTCTTCTTGATAAAGGATTTATACACCTGAGTGTGCCACCATGGGTAGCACCACTTCTCTTCGCCAAGAAGGTTGATTTTTCTCTGCACTTATGTGTTGATTGTCGAATTCTTAATTGAGTTACGATAATGAAAAAATATCGATTACCACAAATTGATGATTTTTTGATCAATTGAATGGGGAAAGTTGTTTTTCAAAAATCTATCTTCGATCTGGTTACCATCAGTTGAGGATAAATTAATATGACATTCATAAGACCTCTTTTAGGAGTAGGTATGGCCATTATGAGTACCTTGTTATGCTCTTAGTCCTAAAAAATTCATCTGCAATTTTCATGGCATTGATGAACACGATTTTCTTTAAGTACCTAGATACTTTGGTGGTGGTCTTTGTGGATGACATTCTTGTCTACTGCACATCTGAATAGGATCATGTGTATCATCTAAGAATTGTTCTGAGTCTTCTAAGTAATCATCTAATTTATTCCAGGCTTTCAATGTGAGATTTATGGATTCGGGAAATTAAATTCATAGGACATGTCATGTTAGAAAAATGAATATCAGTTGATGCGGAAATGGTGAAGGCTGTTATGAATTGGGAACAACCACGAAATGTATTCAAGATTTAGAGCTTCTTGGGATTAGCAGGATATTAGCGTTGTATTGTTAATGTCTTCTCAACGTTAGCTTCTCCAATGATTTCTCTGACTCGAAAGGGAGTGATTTTTTCCTGAAATGATAAATTTTATTTATATTTTGTTGAGATAAAGCATATTTTGACTATTGCTCTAGTGTTAACTCTTCCTAAGGCTGGGATATGATACATGGTATTCTGTGATGCATCTGGTTCAGGTTTGGTATAGTCCTTATACAAGGTAATCATTTTGTTGCTTGTGGTTCTCGTCAGTATAAGCCTCATTAGATGATTTATCCTACCCATGACATTGAACATGTAGCTGAAATTCATAAACTTAAGTGTTAGAGACATTACCTTTATGGAGAATGGTTTACTATGTATTTAGACCACAATAGCTTGAGTTATATCTTCTCTAAAAGAATATTTGAATAACCTCCATAGGATTTGGGTAGAGTACCTACAATCCTTCAACTTTGACATTTCTTATACCCCTGGAAAAGGGAATGTAATTACAGATGAATTAAGATAGAATCTTCCAACTCAGGTTGTGAAAGAATCTTCAGAAGAGTGGAGTTTGGTGGCTCATTTTTCCAAGATGCATATTGGAATTCAATGTAAGGGGAATGAAGTTTCTTTAACTAGTTTCCAGTTGACATCTTCTCTTCTCGATTTAATTCATCAGGAACATAAACTGGATGATTAATTCCATAGCATTAGGGACTCTATTTATAGTGGGAAGACGGAAAACCAGTGGTTGTTCTCAATTGTGGGTGTTCTATGTCATATAAACTGTTACATTGTGTCGTTACTGGAAAGGAAGGATGTGATGGGGGATTTCCATAACACTTAGTGGGTTGTGCACCCAGGAACCCAGAAACTATTCTATGACATCCGACGGCAGTTCTGGTGGCCAGGTATGAGACGAGACATTGCTGAGTTTGTATCTTGTTGCTATAAATGCCAACAGGTGAATGCCGAGCACTAGAAACCTTCGGGTTTTCATCAACCACTTCTAGTCCCTACATGGAAGTGAGATGAAATTTCAATAGACATTGTGGTTGGGTTACATCAAACCCATAGCAAGAAGAATGCGATATGGGTTTTGATCGACATGCTGACCAAGTAGGCTCAATTTATACCTATTCGGGATGAAACAAAATTTGAGGAGTTATGAAATATCTATGTGAAATAAGACATTCATTTTCACGATGCTTCATTTAGTATAGTCTATGATAGGGATCCTCAGTTTTCTTATAACTTTTGGAGAGGCCTTAATGAGTAACTTGGATCTCAGGTCTGTTGGAGCACGACCTACCACCCACAGTCAGATGGAAAGATATAGAGATCTATTCACATCCTTGAGGATATGCTCCGTGCATGTGTTCTCCACTTTGGTGGGTCTTGAGATGATCATATGGGGATAGTTGAGTTTTCATATAAAAAAAGTTATCAGTATGCGATTAAAATGGATCCTTTTGAGAAATTATATGGTCTTCCTTGTAAATATCTTTTATGTTGGTTAGAGATTGGTGAATGTTCCTTGGTAGGACCAAGTTTGGTCAAGAGATGACATTTAAGATCCAGTTGATTCGTCAGAGAATGTTGACAACACAGAGTTGGTACATGTCTTATGTTGATCGATGTTGTAGTCCTTTAGAGTTCTCAGTTGGTGACTAGTTATTCTTGAATGTTTCACCCTGGTTAGGTCATCGATGAATATGGAGGAAAGGGAAGCTTGCTTCTCATTTTTTAGACCTTTTGAGGTTATTGGTCTTATAGGGAAAGTTGATTACCGTCTAGCTCTACCACCACAACTGACGTCGATACATAACGTGTTCCATGTATCACAACTGTGAATGTATATCTCTGATCCATCTCATGTTGTCAGGTGGAGTGATCATGAGAGTGATCCAGACTTATCTATGACTAAACGGCCAATCATGCTTGTTGATTCTGAGATCAAGGTACTTCATGGGAGAATGATACCTCTGGTCTGTGTACTATGGAAACATGGTTCTTATTCTCATGATACGTGGGAATGGGAGGCTCTGATGAGAGATCAGTGGCCCATCTTTTTGACGTGGTGGTTTATTCATAGGCTTTCTGGGGACATAAAGATCTTATAGTGGGGAGGCTGTAACATCATGTTATGTTTTCTGGTAAATTTGATTGTTTAAGTACCTATATTCTTGGAGTAATGACATGGGGTGTGTTTATGTGAGCTTTTGAGAAAAACATAATGTTAGTGAGTTGTGCATGGTTTGCGCAATGTTTTCCTGAGCGTGCGACCAAACAATGCCAACCTTGACACATGGACAGTAGCTTCCGCACAGGCAGCGCACAGTTTGTCTAACCGTGCGGCCAAATCATGTGAGAAGGGTGACCAAGGCTGTCGTTAATGCTCAGCCAGCACACGGTTTGTCTAACCATGCAACCAAACCATAAAACCACATAAATTAGATCCTTAAATTGTGGATATCCTTCGGTTTTTCCATTATGTTCCTTTTGTCTCCTCCTAAGCAGACCTAACTCGGGATTTGTTTTCTACTAAGGTCATAGAGGGTTCTCCCATCATTCCCGATGTGATCCGTAGGCTCGTCTAGGTGAATCGAAGCCAGATTCATGATGTATGGGATTGTCCTTCATCATTCTTCATCGGTTTCTTAGATCTACTTAGATCTACTTCTCTTCTTCTCATGGTTTTGTAAATCTATGCCAGTTATGGGTAGATCTAGGTGT
Organism: Viscum album; assembly: GCA_963277665.1. Lineage (NCBI taxonomy): Eukaryota > Viridiplantae > Streptophyta > Magnoliopsida > Santalales > Viscaceae > Viscum > Viscum album. The sequence continues at coordinate 2,131,975,137 of OY728147.1, read as the reverse complement.
ATTGTACCAAGATTGATGAATTTTGGTCATGCTATTTCTAGGAGAAAAGAACTAATGTCGGTTCTTGAAGAAGCAAACCGGTTTTCTTGAGCGTTCTCGACTGTTGTGGTTTTGGTCAAAACCATCAAGGTAGGTGGTTCCATCCTGATTGGCCAAATTGTTTATCATTGTATTTTCTTGATTTATTTCAATTGTTTATTTAAATTCAATTGTTAAAATTTTCTTTCAATTAATTGATAAAAACACGATTTCATTGAATTGATATATTTGAAATGGTTTTGGAATATAAATTGTGGTAAACCCCAATTCCATTGAATTGGGTGTGTTTATGGAAATTGGCCGATTTAAATTGTTTAATTTAAATTCTGGATTTGATGGAAATGATTTCAAATATATTGTTCTGTTTAACTGTGAACTGAATTATGTAATGAAGTAATTGATTTTGAATGGATTTCAATATTATGAAAATGACATAAAAAGGATTTGATAGAAACCCATTGGTTTATCTTGTGGAAAAGCATGTTTTGAAAAAAACATGTTTTGGTTTTAAATTGAATGAAAATGGGACTTTATGAAATGGGGGATTGGGATTTATCGTACATTAAGCATTCTTAAAATAGTTCGCCCAACATTTAAGAGCGCATGCATGCCTTATGTAGTTAGTGAGTTAATGGGATACACTTTTTTCTACGACAAAGTTCAATAACATACATACGTAGGGTCACATCCCCGACGGGTTAGTGACAAGTCTCTTTTAGCCAGTGTCATAGGGACGTGTGTGTACACATTTTTCTGAGTTCACATAGAGAGTGTAGAATCCAATAACTGGTTCATACTATCGTACCTTTTGGAAGATGACCATGTTGCATGCTTGTTTATTTATATTTGAGATATAAATGTATGCCAATGATTTTTAACTTCTTTACATGCCTTCTGAATTTATATAAACTGTTTTATATAAATGTTTTACATAAGCCATAGTTTTAGAAATATTACATCATTTGTATGGCCTTTGGTTGAAATATTTATTTTGATCATTTGAAAATGTTTAGCATGTTTTGTTCGAATATTGTTTTGAATTTCCAAACATGTTTATTTGGAGATTGAAATATTTTCATTGGATTATCTATATTTGGAATATGTTATGGAATCATTGGTGGTTTCCTATTGGGCTTAGGCTGACACCCTACTTTTTCCTTTTGGTGATTGTAGTCTTTCTTCTTCCATGATCGAGAAAAGGGAAGGGACCACTTATTTGTGGATACAGTTGTTGATCATTGGACTTGATGTGTTGTGTCCTTATGAACCTTGGGGTTGTTTTCCCGTTTTTTGAACATTCGTTATAGTACGTAGGGATTTTTATGCCTCTTTTTTTTCTAGTACATTACTCCCAATGGTGTTTATTTTTTTTATGTAGACTTTTTTGTTTCTTTTGCTTCTGCATTCTTGTGGAAAAATCATTCTCTCATGCATGTTGCGTGATGTCGGGTGCTAGTCCTCGACCCATGGGGATCGGGAACACCGTTCGAGATATGTTAGGGACATCTCAGTTATCGGGTTACCAGGGTACCCGAGCTGTTTCGTGAGACATATACAGTTCATGGGATCGATATAAACATTTTATGTACCATTGGGTTTGGTGTAGTAATCTTTTGTATGATATATCATTTGAATATCCTCTATTTGATGCTTGGTATTGCTATAAATCATTCGATTCCCCTTCGATATTAGGATATATGAACATTACCAGTTCATTTATGGGTGATAATGGACTCCATCCAACAATTTTAAAATCATGTTTATTTTACATGATAAAATACATCTTCATGTCATTAAGAATCAATGGAAAGAAAATTGGATCACATAAAGTGTCTAGATGATACCAAAATAATTGAACCCACAATGCAAATTGTTGATATTAGAAATCTAATCATCAGGAAAAAATAATTTATAAGATAATTTAATGTAACATTCATAAAAAATAACAAATATGGAAATAAATATCCTCCAAAAATAGAATTTTAATGTAGATTCATAATTGATATTTAAAAAAATAGTTTTATTTTCATTAGTTATGAACTTATAGTCAATATGAACGATATTTCATTAATATAAGGTGTGGGAACATTAGAAATAAATGTCTTTAAAAATAAAATTTGAGTAATTTTTTCATAAAATATTGATATGAAAATCATAAATGTGTGGTGAAAACATCATGAAATATTACATATTATTAAAAAGTAATCATCAATAGTGGATCCTGGAAATTGGCATAAAGGATTCCATATTGTAATATTATGATATATTGAAATGTGTTAATATGAAAAAATATCATTTATAATAATTCACTAAAAATATATAAATGTGATAAAAAATTAATTTATAGTGAATAAAAAATAAATTTATTCTGAATGAATTTTTTTTCGAATATTTTTAAATACCAAATTTGAATTCTGTTATCAAGAAATTTGGTAGTAAAATTTTCTATTGAAAAATACTACCGAATAATACTATATTAACATTAATAAAATGATATTTATATTTCAAAATAATAAATGGATATATTTTTTGGATTAATGGTCATATGCATAGTGGAAAAATCATTTTTTATAGAGATGGATTTTTTTCATTAAAATGTTGAAATTTTACAAGAATAAACATATTTTTAGAAATAATATATTAGTTGAAAAATTATTTATCCTTATAGAAATAATATGATTATATAGATTAATTTTTAAATCTTTGAGAAATTATTTTTACGTAATAATATATTACCTAAAATTTGATAAATTTAATTTATCTATATCCCATACACATATGATAATTGTTAAGGAATAAAATAATTGTGAAGATAATTAGGTTGTATAAATATAAATCCATAGAAAAAAATGAAAATACTAAATAATAAAATCATATCTAATAAATAAACCATATAATGTTTTAAATTTTCAATATGTACAATTATAACTCAATGAAAATTAATTGATCATCCTAAGACCACTATAATAGGGTATTCATCAATATTAAAAATCCTTGTAATATGGAACATGAGATTTATTTCTCAATCTCTTATATTAAATGGATGTTATCGTATTATAAATAGATGAAAAAATATATATCTCTCTCAAAATTAAATAAGTGGTGAATGTGAATCATATCATATTGAAGAGAAATTGATAAAAAAAATCCATTTCCTCATATCTTTATTCATTATTTCAATATTCCTATCCTCTGGAATATTCATAATATAATTATTAAAAAAAATTCAAGAACCATTACTTTAATTCTTTTATTTAGTATGTCATGTTTATTATCATATGAGATCAAAATATTAATTTTTTTAATTTATGTTAGTTATTAGGGGACTTTTAATTGATTTATAAGAAACGTCATTGATATATTGACCATGATTAAATGTGTCATAAATTTTCATCCTAATTTATATCATTATAGTGGTTCCTTTAATTCAATTTTTTAAATTTGACCATTATTTATTTTGTTCCATTGTTTTTCATAAAATGGATTTAAATTAAGAATGTTTCCTTGATATGTTAATATATGGAGGTTAATTTTACATTGATTTATTATTGTGGATATAAATTATAGATGGTAAAATATTAAAATTTAAGTATTTTAACAACAAAAAATATATTATAAATTTTGTAAAATTAATTTTTAATATCAACAGTCTATGTACGATGTGAAAAATAGAACACAGAGTTCCCGGAAACTATATTAAGAACATTTTCAAGATGTCGTTTTTGTTTTTGGTATTTGATGATCATTAAAAATTGGTATCCAATTCTTATATTAATATTAAAGTACATTATTAATATTTATGTTAACATACATTGGTTGTTATAGTTGTTTTAATGGATTAGATAAGGAAATAAGAAACGAGAGCTAGCTAGTCAATGTTACCTCTCTCATGTGGATGTTCTCGATTGGGTAACTATTTAAAAATCATTATCATGTTATTTGATAACTAAAAAGGATTATATTAAACGGACAGAGTTATGAGGAGATAGTTGGGAATAGTTTTTATTAATATAAAAATTATAAATTTGTTGACCAAGGATGATAAATTGATCCCCTTTTTTGTATGTTCATAATAACATTTTTCATAATTACACATAACATTAAAATATTTTCTTGTAAAAATTATATAGTAATAAGATTAAAAATATAATATAAATTAGTGAACGTTTATTTTTGAAATATAAAATATAGATACTATAATCAACCACTCATATTGTTCCATATTTTAGACATGGTTTCAGTCTTTTACCATTCATTTTTTTCTTTTACAACTCTCCTTATTACATTTATGTCTAGTTATTTTAAAAGTAATTTAGATTTATTAAATAATATAAGGTCACCGTTAAAACAAAATTAAAATTTTATTAAAGTAAATTTATGATCCAGATAACCTAATTAAATTTGACACTATTATGAAATTTATTAATAAAATAAAATATTTGATATATTGAAAACTCACTTTTTAGAAAATGTTAATTTTGATGGATCTTAATGTTATATTACATTAATTACCAATATAATGATAGATTATATATTTTTTACAGGGTTATAAATCAAATGAAATCCATTGTATAAAATGATTGATATAATTTATCTGATTCAAATTACACAACACGAAAAAATAATTATATTTAAAAAACCCATTCAACATTTTCATATTTAATCAAATGAACTATTATAATAAAAATATTATTGATAAAAATAAATATTAACAATTCAAATAATAATGATATATTAATCCCAAATATGAAATTATTATTTTTACATATTTCTATATGTGAGGGATAATGGTTTTTATAAGAGAATAAAAATTGATTATCGAGATAAATGTTTATAATGTCTTCGAACAAATAAAAATGGATTTTATAAATTTTTAATTGTAATTATAAATTATGTATTAAACTTTTCAAAGATATTTAATGTTTATAAATGGTTTATAAAAAATTTATATATTCTATTATTCTCATTTTTTCATTAAAGAGACAATATTTGAAAAAAAAATATTTTATATTATTTACGTAAAATCCATTATATTAAATAAAATAATTAAAGATATGATAATATTAAAATGAATAAATAAATTATAATTTTTAACATTTGAAAGAAAAACTATAAATTTTATGAAATTATCATTTAATATAAAATAAAATATAAAAAGAAAAATTTCTTTTATTGAATGTAATCATTTAATACATTAAGTATTCATAATCTTAATAATCATGAATTTCTAATTGATTAATGTAATTTTATTTAATATATGAGTTATTAATGTTAATTATTATCCATAATACTAATATAATATATATCATATTATTTAAATTTATTTATATTTGTTTTGAAATTATTCAAACACTGTATTAATTTATTTAATAATATATTCCAAAATTTTACAGTGATAAATTGTTTTCCATAAAAAATTTATATCCTAATTCTTTTAGTTATTATTCAATATTATATGAATAAATTAGATCAATTAGAAGATAAAGGTCAACATATAAATTATATAAACTAAGAGAATCATCATTTCTCACATTATAGTAAATTATTGAAATGTTTCATTAATTGACATAATTTTTTTAATAATATTCATTTGTTGTTTCTTATCAGAGTTTCTTGTAATAATAACTCTCCATGTTAATTTTGCAAATTAAATTTCATGAAAAATAATAAATATAGAATGGTTATCAAAATTTCCATTTAAATCTGATTATTTTATCAAATTGATATAAAAATAAATTCTTAAGATGCCTTATCTAATTAAACCTTCATATAAACTTCTAAAATTATTGTTCCAATAATGATTTATTAGATCACCCAACATATCCTAAATAATAATATATGATACACATGATCATATTTTTATTATGTTTTATATACTAACTCATAATCCAAATTTAATATATTTAAATCATCCGGACACATCATAATTACAATTTTTATTTAACCAAAGGATGTAATGGGGGACCTTATCAAGATTTCTAGTCATAGAAGAATTCATATTCTCATAACGAATGATTATGATAATACACAACAATGATTTTTTTTGTGATTACCCATAAGTTAATAAGTTACAAAATAACATCCACATGCCAGTATCAATAAAATGATATTATTTCTAGGAAAAATATATACTATAAAATATAAAGTAATTTGCGCATATTATCATATTAATAAACAAATTGATTAGAAATATCCTAATTTATTTTACTAATTTTCTATAATATAAATAATAAAATATAACTAAACTGATCTTAACAAATAGATAAACATATCTCCAATACTAAAAATGAAAAACTATACATTCATTAATGGATTTGGTGTTACAAAATACACATTAAACACATGTATTAATTGAAAGTGAGTTAAAAATATTTGTATTATACAAAATTCCGAAAAAAACAGAAAACTAATAAATCAACTCATAATCCCAACAATAGAAGGTTTAATGTCTTTCATGGCATTCTATAGAAATAAATCATTTTACGAAATATTTGTTCCTTTATCGACATTCAAACCACACTAGAATCTCATGAAGATTTATCCTAAGATACAATATGATTTTTGACCTCTTGATTTTAATTATATGGAACTCACATCACTATACGATGGTGTGAGAAATTATCCTCATCATGTAAACTACATTAATAACATAATAATATTATTAAACTTTAGAAAGAGATAAATATCATACATAAATGTACATAAAATAATATGAGTAGTTCACATGTCATGATTGAAGGACAAGTAGTCTCAGGAAACAATCATATTCCATGAAAAAAGTATGTGGAAATAGACAACAACCATGGTGGGAAAATTATTTATCATAATGAAATAAGAATGTGTCTTAAACATTATCATATAAATCATATAACACAGTAACCCACTATGACCATCATCACATAGTTATCATTATTTACCCACTAGTGTACCCCTCCTGGGTAGTGGATTACCACTGATATAAACATGGGCATTGTTATAACTCTCATCTACCATTGGTATTTTTCATACTAATTCTACAATTTTATTATGTTTGGTATAATTCTCATATGTATCTTTGTTCATGGGAAAATCCACATGTGCACGCTTTGGCTGTGGATAGATTTAATGATTGCGCATTGGCATGGGATAATCATCAAATGTAACATTTAAAACAATAATATATAATCATTATAAAAGCATTTAAAATTCATATACAACCCCCTTCAACAAATAAGTCGTATTTTTTCCACTATAAAATATTTTATTCATCTCATTGTTAAGAAAAAATGAAATATAAACCACTTTGGTAACATTATAGGATGTAATCACAAAATTTTACGTCAATATTATAAATATTTGATATAAAATGATAAATAATTTAAACATTTAATGTTTTTTTCAACATATATACAATTAGACATGAATTATAATTTCTAATGTAATAAATCTATAAAAAAAATTAATGTGAGTTTGTAAAAGAGATTATAGAAAATGATTTTTCCTTTTACGTAATAGAAGGTATCATAGTGGCATTGAAAGTAAATTATTAAAATTGTGATGTTATTACATTTGTAATAATTTAAATTTAAAATTGTCTTTATTTTTTGGATCCTTTATATGTAGATAATTATTTTATAAATTTTATTTGAAAATATCCAAAAAAAATTAAATTTTCTAAAATGAATCTTTAGTAATGGATCCTTGAATGTGGCATAAAGCACTGAAAAAAGTGAATTGATTAAATTTTGATATGATTTATTTTAAAATTATTCATCCACAAATTTTCATTCAATAATCATAAAATATTTCAAAATTTAATGATTTTTTGTAAATATACAATTAAATTTATATGGTTTGAATATATTTTGTATATTTTTCAAAACATTTATTGAAAACCTACATAATAAAAAAATGGTTGTATAATTTTCCATTAATGTATGGAAATTGAAATTTTCAAGGACACAAGGGTAGAAATTGAATTTGATGTCTAAATAATAAAGGAAACCCTTTAGTGAATAAGGATCTTGAAAATAGAGAATCAATTTTCTTGAATGGATTTGATATTTCATTCTAAAAAATGATTTACATTTATTAGAATGACTTTTGTCGATTAATATAGCTTATATGAGAATATCATTTTTCACAGTGGAAAAATTTGTAATATATTAATGAATAGTAAATATTATAATATTTTCATATATATGAGATTTAATCTAATGTAGATACATTTTATCCTAATGAAATGAAATTTATATTAATTAAATGAATTTAATATATCTTATTAAGAAACATGAAAATGTATTTATGATTAAAAAATTTAAATTTATTGACAAAATATCTAAAAATTAAATAATATTAAATAAAATTTCAAAATTATATGAATGTTTATTAATTACATCGATAATTACTCAACAAATGTTAATTGAGTTTCCTGAACCCATTACAATTTAATAATAATTAAAATTGAAAAGTAATTGAAGGTAAATAATGGGTTTTATTTTTAATTCTATTATAATTCATGAATAATTATTTTTGAAATAAATTCATCGGTAATATATATATATATATTATAAAAATTAATTATAGGTTAAAATGAATGAAATCTCAATGAAACAAAATTAATACTCGAAAACCCTTACATCATGTTTTAATTAATTAATCTTCTTTATCGAACATCTTGAATAATCAACATAATGTTTTTAAAAAAAATTAATATTCATCAACATTTATTTTTATAATTTCTATTCATTTTCATGTTTTATTTAATTATATAATATTTATTTTCTGTGGCTGTTACGTGTGATGGTTTAGTAATTATTCTGAAAACATCTCATAATATCCACCAGATTCAAATGATGATTAAAATATATTTATAATCTCTATAATTATAGTTTTATATTTAATTTAATATTCCATAATAATAAAATTTATGACCTTATATTTCATTCTCCAGAATAGCTTTAAATTACGAAAGGTTCCTCTATTTGATAATTTATGGTGGTTAAGTATATTGTAAATATTTATTTGTTCATATTGCTTACAGATGTTTCCATAATATCATTCATAAATATTAATAGTGTCATAAATAATATTATACAACAAATAAATTTAATTTTTCAGTCATTTTATGAGTATATGAAACATAAAACACAACGTTCATTGATGTGGTTGTCTTCAATTACAGATAACAACATCTTTATTTTACACTGATTTTGGAGGAAGGTAAAAATGTGATATTTCATTTGAATAATTACATTTCAGTATAATCATAATACATATATTATCCTATATTCTTGGATATATAATTTAATTGTGGTTTGAAGAAGTGAATATATATTGGAGCTAGTTTATGAACATTACAACTCCCTTTTTATGTTCTTCATTGGGAAGAATCTCCATGATCAATCACATGGTTTTTTGGGAAGTTAATGGCCACTAGGTCACGAGGATAATTTTTTTGAGAGAATTTATAATAGTTTGGTAGTTATAATCATTTGAATTGGGGTAGAAAGTTTGAGTCAGTTATTTCATAATTATATGCGATGAAAATGTTATAATCTTGACTACTCACAACTCCACAATAATTTCCTATGACAATTGTCATGACTCAACCCATTGGGGACCACATGTCCCACAGAAATTAAATTATCCACTTCCCCATGCCAACCTACCTTTTTCTAGTGACTGGAGACTAGCGCCGATTTGGAATATCATATGCATTGGAGGCCTTAAACTGTTGTACATGTATGCACACACGAACACAGACAATCAAATCTATTTAACAATAGAGAGAAAAAAAACTGATTCGACAAATTAATGAATACATTTATCCTGTATTTAATTTTGGAAATTATTAAAATATGTGAAAAAGGGAAAAGTAAAATCCACCCAAAACTAGAAAATTTTCCTATATTCATATAAGTATTGAATGTTCATAAAATGAATCCATTATTACAAACCTCGTCTTATCTATCCATCTATGTTCCACCTACTCTAGGCCCATACAGACCTCCACAACAAGGCATGTCTATTTAATTCGATACAAAATGTGTAGGTAGATCCCGTTCATGGTTGTGTATATAAATTCCTATTAGGTGCTGAAAAATCCCAAAAATAAAGGCAAAAATTGATGTTAAGTATTTCTATTGATCCAAATATGGAGGTTGAATCCAAAGAGATAGAGAATAAGAAACAACTTCTTGACCTTTCCTTGACTATAGATGATAGGCCATCTCACCTACACATGGTATGTCAATCATGATAGGTGAATTTACAATTAGTAATCTAAGAACATCATAGTTATACTCACTTATATATACAAATCTTGTGAGGTCCCAAACATACTTCTGTCCATTGGATTATTCTCAATGCTCAAATATAATGCTTGTCTAGCATATCTCACTCCACACATCATTCAATACATAATGAAAATCCACTAAGAGATATCACTCATACGTTATAAATCAACAATCCTCGATCGTACTCATTCAATATATCTCACCAATTGGGTAACACTAAACCAATGGAACATCCCCATCATCGATGATGGAATATATTTGAGATAACATGCTCATCAAGAATAATTGTGTAGATACTAACAATATAACTGAGATGATATCGACAATATGATAGGTGATCACAATCATCCCTAATGTGAGTCCCAATAACCATTCTTATATTTAAGAATAAGTGAGCACATAGAAATTGGAACATCCTTGGAATAATGGTGGACAACAATAATCCAATTGTGAAACTCCAGATATCATAACAGTAAAATAAGGGATCCCATCCAGAACCATTTGGGACACTACAAACCCTACTAATACTCACAACCACTGAACACATAACTAGATACTCATCCATGTGATCACACCAAGGACTCCTGGAGGAAACCATAGACCCTATTGATGTAATCCATATATACATTTTCACCAATATATAGGATCATAACAATGATCACTGGGGCAACCAAAAATACAACTGCTATAACCCCTAATGTTATAGGACCATACAAATATTATACCATGAAATATCATAGAACAACTTATTAGATGTTGTATGTTTACTTTCTACACAGTGGATATGAAAATATCATGAACCACACATAAGGTACAAGAATGATATTGGATCACACCATGAGCCACTCAGATGGACACCATAAACTCAATGTCAAACAATTTATAGAAAATTTACAATCCTATATTGAATTAATGATTAACCCAAAACCCTTGTTGGAATAGACCATGGGATCACACATTACTAATATTCACCTATAAATCACAAAAAAAAAGTGACCCACAAAAACCACCTCACATCGCATTTGTAAGTCCAATTACATTTTTATCTTCACATCCAATGAAAAATGATTACTTCAGTTAAATAACAAAATGGAATACATACGAATCCTAAAGATATAGATGTGATGGGGATAAAACTCAAATGTGATTGCATACAATCTACACATAGTATATATAGTTTCCATATATAATATACTAAAACCATTTCCCTTATCAGTACATGGTAAGTAAATGGAGACAAAACATCATGTTCCCCTATCATATTGTGGGTATCTATGTATAAATTACTAGTAATACTCTCACCCACAGACAACCTAGTTGGAAATGTTTCAATAAATAGAATGTTCCCTTGGTAAACGTCATGATTCTCAGGGTCCGTCCCAAACCAATGTCTTTAGTCCCACCCTTGTAACTCAAACTATGACCATATCTACTAGTTTTACACTACTAGATGACATTTTTCTTTGGCATATCATTAATATTCATGTCCTTGGATAAGTGAATTATTTTCAATACAATTTATATTCCTTTATTATATGATATATATCCCCCAAAACATCTTCTTTCCCTAGATGGGAATAAAACATGGTCTAGGTTTGTGCACTACACATCATGTGATTTGGATTTCTGAATGGGAAATCCCTCTGATACAACAAGAATCCATAATTTCCTCATGAAACTAATACATATACCACTAAGGGTTATCTTTTACTAAAAATAGATATAAAAACATTAAACTAGTCATCCTACAAAATTGTGAATCCTTAAATATTTTGGATTAAAATGAAACTTGGGACTGGCTATTCGTTGATCTGGTGATAATCAATGTAAAAAATGGGGTTCGACGGAATCTCTTTTCCTTAGTTAATCAATAGGTAGTCCAAATTCAAGGGGTGTGCCCTCTCTATAAAATGCCACACAAGTGAACCAAATGTAGAGGTGGTACACTAATGTATTTGTTTTTAAATAAACTGACATATAATTAGCACACCCACCAACACTCTCTTACAGTTGGGATCATGAATCAAAATAACATTATACAATGCCTTGGTTAAATCCCCCAATTGGTACTCAACCACAATCATATATTTTTAATTACAAAAACTTCTTGGGGGTTATTTCATGATTCCATAAAAACTACTCTTGTTTGATATAAAATATTTTATTTTTATAACATCACCACATCGAGGCTCTTCGAGACCCAATATCCAGTAACTAATCAATTCGGGGGATTGAGAATATTTTAAATATATTCCAATTTATTAAATAGAAAAATAATATCCCTTAATACCCACTTTTTATTTTCATCATGAAATGTTAAATAATATGTACAAGAAAGAAAATTGATCTCTCAATAGTTTCCCCCACACCGGTGAGTCCTCCTATGTGGTTACATGATAATGATAAACATGAAATCTAGGGAACCAGAAGACCATAAAGGGACCTATGTGTTCAAAACCCATAAAACAACATATTAATTGAAAATTTAACATCATACCAATCGCCAAGAAGAAACCTAGTAAACATCATTCAATGAATCATGCACATGTATCCTCAGTTGTGAAATGTAAAAAAACACCGATCAATAGTTCCATCAATGGTATCAGTGTCTAGAATTACACTTCTTCAGTAGCTCAATGCAGATAATAACATAACCAGATTACAATTATCTACACTTGGATAATAAACACCCTTTACATCCATTTCAAGAACCAACTCAATTCTGAGAAACTTTTCCACCCACATAAACCAACCATTACAATGGTGATCTACACGACCTCTTGAACAATAACTGAAATGGCGCTACACCTATGGTGGAGTGAAAAAAATACAACACCAATATGCACAATCGAATAATTTTATCCAATACCAAATAATATAATCTACTTGGTACAAAAATCCTTATACCACAGCACTTAGTGTATAATGTAACTAATTTTATAATAAATCCTTCTATGGTTGATGTAATCCTCCTTTAAAAAAACCCATCATGGATATGTCCAATAGATATCCAATTGTGGAATACCTCTTGAATTGAATCACATAGTTATGCCTCCCTACCTCAAAAAAATTTATAGGTGTTACCCATGTTAATTTTTTATAGGTCACGTCATCCTTATAAATCTTCCGCAAACCACTGACTCTAATCACATTAGGGTTCTGATGAAAAAATTGGGCTACCCAACAGTAAAAATAAGCTTTTACCAAGACCTATTTATGAAAACATCCAACATCACCATAGCTCATTAATCTCCATGGTAGTCAACCGATATGATAAAACAAATATTAGGGAATTCATCAGGTTAAAATATATGAAATTTCCACCTCTTAATGTTGTAGTAATCCATTCACATACTCACATAAATATCATCAACACCACTACTATAGTAGAAATCATAATATCATGGAACTACTTATCTATGGGTGGTACTATCCGTAAGATTAAATTAGGATATACCGTCCCATAGATGATTTCATTAATCTCATCCTTGGATCACTCCATTAAAATTTGAAAATCCATTCCAAAAATTGGTAACACCTCAACACCCACAATTAGAACCCAACTGAGCATGGATGGTAGGAAACTAGTCCATATTGAATAATTTCGCGTAAGGGCTCCCACTACCCCAATGAGAATGTTCTATTCATGGAAATCCATCCACCAAAGTCTGGTTTCACTACATATAAGAGTGCATGATCAACAATACCCTATTTTGGTAACATTAAATATATGGTTCAATAAAAATGCTCCACCAGTATATATTATTTCAAAATAGAGGGTAATGTCAAATAGTAGTGTCTCATGACTCTTTATTGAGAGAAACTAGGGTATCATAGACACATGTTGTACCTCAAACCACACTAAAACATACATGAAAGAAGACCCGTATTCCAATAGATTTATTTTTGTTTATCCCTTCTATTCTCCCATATAGGGACTACTCCAACACCAAAACTCACAAATCCACCATAGACACACAAGTCAAAAGAACTTCTTCTCAACCCCTCAACACTATATAATTTTTTTTGAATTTTTAGTCCCTAATGTTTTTGTATCCAATCAAAATAATGTTTCATGATGGGGTAATTTTCCATATTTCGCCTATGTTTTAAGCTACTCAATAATTCATTATCATAGGTGTCTACTAAAACCCGATGGAACTCAGTATAATCCTTAATTAAAATGTGGTAGAAAAAATCTATATCTCATTCCTATATCCAATATTAGTATTGAAAAATTTATAAATGATACATATCATACAACTAATAATGCCCAAATATTTTGGATAATATGCATATGTGTTTGAAAATTATCCTCATCATCTCCATCCAGCTAATTGACTCTGGCATAGACCGTCTGGTGGTAATGGGCGAAAAATAATGAACATTATACCACTACCTACAACTCTTTGTGATCCTCTTCCAGGTATATTATCATGGGAAACTACATGGACATGTCATTGGCTATATCATGGTATAACATTAACTATACTATCATAAGTAGAAAATCATGTCAAAAAATTTCATATGAGTTGTGCATATCCACACATGGTTAGATAATACTCTTCGATGAAAAATAACACAAAATGTATTAATGTGAGATTCATAACATCATGGGTGTGAGTCGTCAGACTCCAATATCTCTTCAATTATAATTACATAATATTCACCACTAAGACCACCATCTAATTGGGAGGTGTCCTCACAGTGAGAAAAACACATGTGAATTCCTATAGTAGGTTTTTATTAGCCTAGGGTTATCGAACACCCCAATATTTGAGAGGTATCTCCCATTGAAAATTGTAACATTCAATTATCCTTATCGTGCCCACAACCGGAATTATCAGAACTTATTTTGTCTAAATGGATGATGACTCGAATGGAAAACCGATAATATATACCTATATTTTGCTGACTCGTTCATTGAAACCTCTTCATTAGATGCATTTTCCTAACAATAAGATCAAGTTAAATGTTTTTCTACCATTTTGGAGGCATAATACATTAGAATTGATAAGAATAATGGTAAAAGAGTACATATCGGGAGAAAATAGAAGGACACAGAATGCACAATTCTATCCTATATAACATCTGAACGAAATTTTCCCTCTTTCTATTTCTTAAGTGTTATATTTCAAAAATTAGGTTATCAGAGTCCTAGTTAATGGATAAAGTGGATTCCACCCTAAAATAAGAATATCGTCCCTAAAATCCTATCTCATTATATAGTTTACTCTATCAATATAAAACCCAAACAAGGATCACATCTTGGGAACTCTTAACTATAATCATGAAGAAGGACCTCCTCTAATACAACACTATCACAGTTCGACCCACTGGTTTTGTTCGGGCCAGTTGAAGGCTATGTAACCACTACCCCTAACAAACATTCAATAGGCCATGTGCTGGTGATTATCACTACGTAGATTCATATCCCAAATGTGTGGCCTTAAATTATAGTACTTATACAAATTCAGACATAGTCACTTCTATGAAACATTGGAGTTATAAAAAAACAACTGATAAAAGAAGACATTTATGCATATATCCTAAAATCAATGTATGGAAAAATTATATAAAGGGAAAAATGAAAAAATAAAATACAACTAAAAAAAACATCTTTTTAAATTATCATAAGAGGTGGAATTTTATCTAATTCACTCACTGATACACTCCTCGATCAGTTCATCCTTCTAAAATTGGCTTCTTCCGAGACCTCCTAGGATGTCATCGAATGAATTTCCACTATATAAGTCAAGAATATTACACTAGGAGATTTTTTAGGTGTATGTATAACAATAATCGGTAGGTTCTCCAAAAATAGAAATAAATGGAAACAACTGAAAGGAAACAGTCAACTCATCCTGAAGCATGAGGAGGAATCCCAACCAATAGAGAACAAGATTCTCTATGTTTACCCCAACTGAGCTATACCTGACATGTTGTCTCACATTCAAATAGTATATCAATTAAGATATATTACACCATATTAAGGAATACTATAATATCCTATATATACTCATCCCACACTCCTTGTCTCTTGAGGACCCAACATCAGTTCTAGTAACATAATTTTACTTGAGGCACAAAGGTAACACCTATATAGGAGATCTCACTTCAAATGTCATTCAACATTGATGGTACTCAACAGATAGATTTAAATCATTGGGTATATATCACCCATCCCAATGTTAACTCATCCATGAAATATCAGAAATCATGTAACACTAATCTAATGGATCATCACCACGTTTCTTTATGGAATACATCAGATAGAACACACTCACTATGATATTCCTTATAAAACGTCACCATGGATCTCATTAGATCTCGACACATTGACACAGTATCCCACACATCCATGATTGGGGAATCTATTAACCATACATGAAAATCATAACATCTTATCTCTCAGAAATGTTATCACTAACAGTACCACTCGGTGGAAACACAATCCCTATATGAAATCATGGAAGATAATAATGCTTATATAGGGGATCACACCCAGAAATACTTGGAGACACAAAAAACCCTATTGAGACCCATAACCATAAAACACAAATCCATGTACAAGGAAAACGATCTTAACCAATGTATTTAGTGGACTCCACAATCCCTATGGATGAATCCCACTCAGCCCTTTTCTCCTAGTTATTGGATTACACATTGGACCACTAATGGACACCACAAAACCCAACTAACATAACCCACAAAGTGAGGGGATCATACTTCTATGTTACCATAATTCTTCCTGGAAAAAATGTTATATGGGGGATGCAATTATTATACATGGTGGTCATGCTAATATTTCATACCCAACCTAGAATAAAAGAATGATTGAGGATCACACCGTAATCCACTAGAATGGAAACTATGAGATATATCTAAAACAATTTGTCGAGGGGTCACAATACAAGATTAAGGAAATGATGACACAGTAAACCCTCTTTGGAATTGGCATAGGGATAACTGTAAATTGATACTAGACCATATGTTACTAATGAAACAGACCTACAATAATTACTGGGATTCTAATATCAAACACCAAAAATATGCCCACCATCGCATCCAACATAGAAAACTACTCAAAATAGGTTAGTCACAGTCCTGCATCCAAGTCCAAAATATGGTGATGTTTAATGGATAAGTATTTATGGGGTGTATATGGTTTATAACCATATAACATGGTTCCTCTATATGAATAGGTCCCTGTACATTTTCCCTCTCTATAATATACATTTAAAATGAGAATACATAGTATGTACCAATGTCACATAGTGTGTGACCTCATCCAAACATCGTTGTGTGTCCCCCCACACATATAGAATAGATGGACATGTCTCAATACATGATATTTATCATTTATTAATTGAGTATTTAATTTGGACCATCCCAATCTAATGTTCCAAGTTGTGTCTATGTAACTCAACCAATGCATGTGTCTGCAGGTCATGTATTTCCACATGACCATGTCCATTGACATAGAATTTCTCACCAGGACCCTAGCCACAGGACCAAGGTTAAGTACATGGAATTTACCCCTAGTACAAAGTGTGTAGTGCACAAAATATCTTCTTAGATAAATTAGAGGAACACACTGTCTGTGATCCTATACTACACACCATGTCATCATGATTTTCGAATATTAATTCCTAATGATCCACCCATAACATCAAATATTCACATTGATCACATGGATCTACAACAATGGCATCAATAATAGTCATAATATGGATATGAAACCATAAAAGTACACATAAAATGTGTATAGAACATAAAATGAAATAAATTAAACTACCACGTAGTGAAACTTCGATTGTTCGAGTTAATATGATACTTAGAACCTATTAAACCTATATCTGGTGATGATTAACATAAAATAAAGGGTTCAAAAGGACTTTTTATCCCCAGTTCAGCCTTCAGTCATCCATCACACAAGGGGGGTCCTTCATCCCCTATAACATGAATGTTAACTTATGTGGGTTATTATAGTATATTTATTTCTAAATAAACTAATATATCCTTAACACACCTTCCTACATTCACCCACAAAATGGGAACCTGATTACAATAATTATTTTATCTATCCTAGGGTATATACCACATTCTGAACACAACTTCGGTAATAAATTTTTTATTTCAAACTCCACATGGGTTTTATTTTATATTTTTAGAAAATCTATGTAAACACAATATAAATTATTTAATATTTATTATATGTACAAATTGAGGCTCTACAGGCCACAATATCCTATACTGAATCAGCGCCAACCATTGGAAATAATACGAGAAATATTCTGAAGACATACATAGAAAAACTAATGAAGTTAAGACTATTATTAGGAAAATATATTCATAGTTATAAATAATTTAGAATAAAATGAGGTGGGGAATGTTTATGATAAATAATCCTCCCAACTATTCAATTTACCAGTTTAAAAAATATTCTTTGACATTAGTTTTCAAATTTTATTCCTTTTGGGTTTTACATTATAAGTATTGATTTTAACTATGAAATTAATTTCTTTTCAATAATATGTGGTAACAATTATGTCTATATTCATATGTCTTAATAATAAATTTTATATCTACATAATCTAATTAGATTCTAATTAATGACAATTATAAATTTAAATTAAATTAATTAATATATTTTAATAGTGTTTTGTATAAAATGTTTTTTTCCATTTCATGTTATGTATATTATATATCTGTAATTAAAATTTAAACAAGTAATAATATAATTTCATAAAATGTAAATATCATATAAAATTCATCCTAAATAATTGAAAATCTTAATTTATTTGTCATAAATTTCTTCTCATTACTAAAAATGTCTATTGAAATTAACACTTTCACCATTATAGTTGACATTATCTGTAATATTTATAATTATAAATTTTTGATAAGAAAATTGAAATTATTATAGAATTTGAATATTTTTATCTAAAATATGAAATTCACTTTGTTATATTTAATATCTAAACCACCCTAATGAATTTATTTAATATAATTGAATAAATATAGTATTAGATTAAAATCTAATTAATACATTATAAATATTGAAAACGGATTTTATAAATTCATCATAGTACATAAAATTATATTATTTTCAATTATATTTATTTTTTTTTAATTTTGTAAAAAAGTATTTTTTTTTCATTCTTCTAGTGTTATATTTTGAAAAGTTATTGTAATAAAAAAATATGAAATCTCCACTATTCACGTGAAAAACAATTATTTTACCAAGATGTCAAAAAATAACAACATGAAAATTTTTAAATAACGAATTACAAAATAAAGATAATTTTAAAAAAAAAATTTATAAAAAAATATATTTATTGTTTTAACGAAAAGAAATAATATGATGAAAATTATTTTGACTGCAAAATTACTTTTTGGATCATTATGTTTTCATAATCATATATTAATTTCATTATTAATTAATTATATATTTTTATTTAATAGATTTTATATTTTTCTAAATTTTTCATAATAATATTCATCAAATATACGGAAATAAATATATGTTTAGAGTTCCATGTTAATTATTGTATTGAACATAATATAAATTTGGATAATATTATATTCTAAAATCATATGGTGTTATAGTTAATCTTATATGAAACAATATTGTTTGACAGATGAGTCAGTGTCACATCGAATTAAACTACATGACATATATATCAAACTTTCTGGTCCATAAACTATATAGACTGGAATAACTAGTGTGGCTTAATCATCTAACATAAGAAATGAATTAATGAATTATCTACCACCTCACATAGAACTCAATTAGTTGATATATGGTTATGTAAAACAACCCATTTTATGTATGAGAAAAATCAATATAGGATCCTCTAGAATAGGTTATACAACGAAAGTTTCGTAATTTTAATTATTAACCAAACTAATGAAATTAAATATATTAATTAATAATCATGAATCACACAACTATAACGTGATTGTGGCATTAAATAATATTTAATATCATACCAAGAATCATCCAATTTGATTTTATCCTTATAGATACATTTCTAAAAACTCATATGTTATTTCTCGGGAATTCACAAACATGTTCAAATTTATATAGACATTGTATATAGTCTATTAATAAATTACATATCAATTTCAATGGTGAAAACTCAATGTTATGTGTCTCAATACAATGTCTTATCATTACCAAATAGTGACAATTCCAATATAAAAGTCTATGTTTGTCCCATATAAAATTCGAACAATATGAGTGTGAGTACCCTACCTTTTTTAAGGTTTTACAATCTCCAAAATCATAAATGATTCAAAATGGTTTAATTCACTTGAAATTATTATCTTCAATTTCTCATTTCATAATATATTTCCATCATATGGAATAAAAAGTCTTATTAACATCAATTCTAATTAAAACATACACAATATATATTAGTATGTACTATATGAAGTCAATTTAGATCATTATATATGTTATATAGCTAGTCATATTTCCATATTTTATTCAAATTATGAATAAATTTTCATTACATTTTTATTTGTAACTGCATCTCAAATATTTTAATGTTTTTAAAATTTAACTTAGTCTTCTTGTTGAAACACCAATCTAATAATGAGCTATTTAAAATCACCTCAAAATATCATAAAATATTTGTTACAATAATTAACGTAACTACAAACGACATTATCAAAATTTTGATAAAAATTTATTATTCTAAACAATCATGAATAATATTCCAAAAAATAATATAATTCACAATTTAGTCATGAATTTGTCCTTAAAAAACCGTCATCTAATGACATATTTTCTCTAATTTTAAATTTATTCATTCTAATAAAACCTATAATGCATTACCCAAATCCCAACAATATCCCCTCAGAACCTAGAATCATTATTTAACATTAAAATGTTGTTTTAATTTATTTTTACTACTATTATATAATCCATTGATTAATATAAATAACTCCACCTATTTTTTTAGAATCATGTTCCACACACTTAACCGCCAATCTTTTCTATGAGGGATATATAAAAAACAAGTTAAAATTAATGGGTTTCTCGCAAGGTTGTATCAGTTTATAATAATTTCTCCACATCATTGGCAATGAAATTTCTATAATTCATTTTGTGAATTCGTCATTCATGTTTCATATTCTTCATGACATATATTGTGGCACTTATTTATAAATAATGAAAATAATAAAAAATTAGGGGAATATCAATATCCACCATATTTTCTATTGTCGGTACTAATAAAAAAATAAATCATTGATTTATGATGAGTTCTCGAAATTATTCATAATGAATGAATAGGGAAATCGCTTCTCTCATGTATTAAAACTGTGATTGAAAATGGAAGTACCCACATAGAACATTTATTATACCATTACCCATTAGAAATTTACGAAGAATTTTTATTTATGTTACCTTATACTTCCCATTTTATAAATAATCCATCAATTGGTCCTAAGAGACTGGTGGAATTTTATCACTCAATCTACACTATTCTTACTTGGTCTAACTTTATATATAAATCACGAGTGATTAATTTAAAATAAAAAATTACCAATACAAATATGTATTTTCATAACATCTTAGCATTTACATTTTTATATTTTTTACATACTAATATATCAAGAGATACAATTAGCCTTAAATATATTGAACAAAAATGTCACATATATCCATTTGTATGTTTTTTGTTCCATAATTGAATATAAATCCACATCCCATTAAAAATTGTAGTCAACACATCCCAGATTATTTTTTGAAAAGTAAAAACAAAAATCACTTCATTAAATTTACTGAAATCAATCCACTACTATATATTTATCCAAATATTTATCAATTATAGACATTTATACTCTCCCGTTAGTTTTTTTTAAAAATAACACAATAATTGATAAAAATTATTTAGGAATTAATCTCACTGAAAGTTTTTAATATATGATTATATGTCTAGTAGAAATTAAAATAAAACTATTGATTGTCAGAATAATTTGTTTCATCGATAAAATATGATACTTAATATAATATTCTCAATGAAAAATTAAATTCTATATATTATGTAAAAATCACATATTTCATAAAATTTAGTACATTATGGAAGATGAAATTAAAATAAAATATAAGAAAATAGTGGATTTACATCAGCTCCATAAATAAAGAAAAATTAATAAGACTAATTTATCAACCTAAAAAGTCATTTATTTCATATCTAATGTGTATTTACTCTTCATGATTATTTACCCTTGTAATTTTAATATTTGTTTATCATTTGGTAGAATGATGTTCAGTTCCTATTAATCATTCGTCATTGTTAGAATACCCTTATATACAGAATCTAGCATGGAATGTTCATTTTTGATTCATTCATTTTCCACCTTCATTTCCATTACAAACTAAACAATCAATATTTTCATGGCCATTTTTTGTACATAGTTATCACTGTTTGTTAATGACTATTATTTTCTAATAGAATCTATTTTAGCACTATAAGACACTAGTGGATTGCCTATTAATTTGAACATCAATTATTGTTCATGAATCCATTACATCAACATTATATCTATATTATAACCCTATATTCACACTTTGTAGAGGTTTTAATTTTATTTATAGTTTCCCTATTTGAATAGTCTCTCATGAAATTCATAATTTATATATTGATACATACTACTAGAAAAATCCAATAATATATTTTATTGGATGATTAGTTCAGTTATAATTTTTTATTTTTCATTTTACTTGTTATGTTCAAGGATATCTATTTATTCTCTATAGAGTGACTTAATATTACATATTATATAAATATTTTACTGTATTAGAAACACCTAATATAATTTCATTTTTTCTTCCTTAAAAGATTCGATACAATAACATTCATTATATTAAACGGAAAGGTATACATTACACTATTTCTATCATTCATACATTTATATATTTGTTTTCATTTCCTTTGATAATTTCGGTTATTTGAAATGATACATGCAATCATTTATAATAAGAGTGGCCCCCAAATTAATAGTAATAATATGAGTCCTCTAAACATTCAAATATATTTTCAGAGACATATTTTATCATTAGTATGAAATATTATTTTTAATATATTTCTACAAAATAAATATATATATTATCCCACACGTGAAACATCTATCTATATCTTCAACTAACAATCTTATTATGTATGAAAAATTTACATTTTATTTGAAACTATAATAACATCAAATATTTACTGTAACATCCCAGGTAAACAAAGAATAAAGAATTTTCATATTTATTAATATTTACGAATTAAATATTATTTTTATTTTAAAGGGGTTGCTATGTTCGATAGCGTACCCGATACGCAACAATGAGTTTCTTTGAAACTTACGTAGCACACTAGTAATAAAATAATATTATTGTAAATGTTAGTTAACAAGTAGCCGTTGTACTGGCGGGAATGGATATAAATAACTAAAATATGATTAGATATGTTTTTAAATGTTTATACATTTACCCAATAAAAGATAATGGCTTAAAATACGAAAAGAGTTCAATTTTAAGGCATATATACTCTAATTTTCACTAAAGGTTCACTTATCACCTTTTAATGGTGAACCGTCATTAAATATAGTTTTGATCACTCTTATACTTTATTTTGGACCAAATATAACTCTTCTTTAGAATCGGGACATCAAAATTTACTTTGTGTAAATTTTTGGTACCTTTCTGATAAAGTTCATTTTTTTATGAATACTGTAAAATGTTGTATTTTAATTCAAAACCTCTTTTTAATCTAAATTATTTATATGATTAGATTATTATTTTAATTGGTTTTCAAGTAAAATTTGAAAATATTTTTACCAGTTAATCCAATGGTGGTCATTGGAATCAATTTCACTTTGAAATTGGACTTAAACTGGTGTCAATCTTTTGATACTTATTGTTTCACCAAAACATGCTATTTGTCATGACAGCGGGAATTAATTATTAAATTAATTAATTTGACTTATATGTTTTGAATTTTGTAAAATGGACTTCATTTTTGAATTCGGAATATCAAATATAGCTTAGGGTGAATTTTTGGTAATTTTCTGAAAAACATCAATTTTTGATGAATAGTGTAACCACTATGTGGTAATCAAGCAAACTGATTTTTCAGTTAAATGAAAGTTTACCACTAATGTGTATTGAATTTTGAAAATCCGACATACATGGTTGTCATTAAGAAGTAAAATGTGGTCTAATGAGATTAAAATAATTTTTTGGTGAATAGTAACTTTTTTTCATTAATCGCGATTAGAGGTAATTAGTGTAATTTAATGTAAAAATGATATTATAAAAATGTGAAAACACCATGACACTTGTCCTACACCTATTGGGTGAGTCATGGCCGACCACGACAAGCCATGGGCCAACTTGGGGACCCCATGGAGCCACTTTAGTTGGAAAATCTAAAACCTACACATGTCCAAAACCAATTGGATGAGTGGATTTCGAACCCTTATCACCTTATCCACGAATTTTTTCAATGTGGGACCTTTTAAAACCGAATCACATTTTCAAATAAAGTAATATTTCTTCACGTTCCAAAAGTGCCCCTCCTCTCCTCTTATAAAAGGCCCCCACCTCTACCTCATTTCACACACTTCTCAAGCATTTGGCTCGGCCAACCCCTGCCCAAATACTCTCTAAACATCCCTCTCCTCATCATAGAGGATTCCCTTTGGGAAGAATCCTTTCAAAGGAAGCCTTTATGCTCAAATCAAAAGGGAGTTACACTTTTAAAGGTAATTCATTCTCTCTTGTTCATTTGTTTTATTTTGCTTCTCCAACCCTCTAAACTCTTTTTATTTACATCTTTTGTAAAAACACCAGTATCTTCAATATACTAGGATTTTTTTATAATATTAATTTTAGCTACACTCTCACACAACTTCATAAAATGGTTAAATAACATTAGGTTTCCGTGGATGGTGAAATTCAGCCTCCCGAAACGATGATTGTTCAATACTCATTTAACACCTTCAAGGGTGGCCATTATGATGTCACTATTTTTATATATGATATATAATATGTTTATGTTTTCTTTAAGCTTCTGTATTTTTCATTTTTGGCATACCTTTATGGTTTCCATTATGGGTAAACACGATATCTTCATTTAAGGAAGTGCGGACTACCGCCCCCTCAAAGTGATGTGATTCGTTAATGCCATATGTGGGACGTGTAAAGGATGGATTTAAAGTTATTATATATTATGTTATACTGGAATTATAATATACCTCTATATCATTATTAGTTCTTTCCGTTAAAGTATGAGATAGAAATGAAAGTAGCGTTAATGCGTAAGTACGGCTTACCGTCTCCATGAACGGTGCATTTCATTTCTTATCCCCAAATGTAATGTACTATTAAAATTACATGTATATAATGTATATATATAATTAATGATATATCTAAATGATGAATATAATTCTGAAATTAAAATATACATACCTCTCATTTAGTTTTAATTCCATTAATATGACAAAGAAATGAAAGTAGCGTTCATGCGTACGTACGGCTTACCGTCTTCATGAACGGTGCATTTCATTTCATACCTTTAAATGATTATGTAATATTATAAATACATGTATATGCTGGATATATATGATACATATTATATCCAAATCGGGAATTTCATTCCGGATATAAAGAACTTTTGACCACACGAACAACATGTAATTGTAAGAAGTAAACTTTCGACTTAAGAACCAAATATTGAGAAAAAAACATTACTAACTTAAATGGCTACATAATGTTTATAACATGGCAATAAGTGATATAAAAAGAATAATGAACTTTAAAATGGTTCATAATCAAGTATAAATTAACTCAAGTTTATTATTCAGGACGTTAAAGAACGATCGAGTCAAGTCGGACCCAAGGTAAGGGACTTCGTCTCAATCTCCTTTCATTGAGGCATATTTCGTTTTATACACAACTTTCTTTTATACGTTGTATAAATTCCTTTGACTTTTACTTTTATATAAAAGGAATCTTTTTCTACGAAGCGTTTTAGTAAACGACAAAAAGGAATGTTTTTTTAACGTACGCGGTGACAACGACCTTTTCCGCCCCCGCGAGTATTATTTGATCTTTGGCTTTCTCAACAAGCCGTAATGTTTTTAGAATAAAATAAATACCATATACTCTTTTATGTATTTTTGTTTTGAAAATGGTTTTGAAAAAGGATTCTATTATGTCAATATATTTATGATATATTGTGATTGAAATGTGTAAATGTTATCATTCCTTTATATTGGTTTTATGTTTTATGATTTTATACTGGTACTTGGACATTTTAACGGGTGGTTACGTTATAAACCATATGACGGGTGGTGCCGTGATTACCAGGACGGGTGGTTACGTTATAACCTCCAATGCATTGGGTATGGAAGTTGGCCGTATGGCTATTCCATTAAGTATGTATGGAAATTGGCCGTATGGCTATTCCATTAAGTGATATGTGTGGAAGTCAACAGTATGGTTATTCCACTTAAGTATGTTTATGTCCCAAGTTACCTTTATATATTCTATGTGTTCTTTATATGGGTTTTATGGTAATCATTTGGTTACAAAAAGGTAAGTAATGATCCTTTATTCAGTGATGATTCTTTTTACTAATTCATGAAGGTGAAGGTATTACTTTGATATAGTATACATGGTATACTTGATGTTTGAGAAACTAACAGTTTTCATTATTTTTGTATCCCTTACTGAGCTTTTTATGCTCACCCCAAGTTTTTCGAAATGTTTTTCACAGGACTTAAAGTGGAATAAGGTCAAGAATGGGATCAAGGGAATTTCATGCTATCTAAAACATGGAATCTAGACATCATTCTTTTTAAGAGTTTTTATTTTATGGAGACTTAGTAGAAGTGTCTACTTTGTAATCTTTCAAGATGCAATAGTTAAGTTCTAATTCACTAAAACTCTAAACCTGAAAAGATCCTCAATGTGAATTATTCATTTAAAGCAATATTAAGTAAGGTTTAAGGCTGCGGCCTTATAGTTGGAATCAGAGGTCGGTTTAGAAACTTTAGGAGTTAGAAAAGTGTTAAATTATAATATGATTGAAATGATATAGCATTTACGAATAACCATGTTGCTTCACCTAAGATATTTCTGTGTTCAGAATGGTTTTCCACATAGGAAACAAAGAAGCTATGTTGGGACGACTTCACGGGGAAGATAACCTTCCAAATCAGCAACCTGAGATGGTCGGAATCGGAACTGAACAGTTTGTTGCAGTGATGGCACAGTTGACTCAGGCTATAAATGGCAGTGGTATCCATGCACGGGATCAGCCATATCAACCGCAGAGGAACGTGTCAGTGGTGGAACATTTCATGAGGCAACATCCCCCATCATTCAGAGGATCATCTGACCCTGTGCAAGCTGAAGGGTGGATTAAAGCACTGGAGATGATTTTTGATGTCATGGGGTGTTCAGAACATCAAAAGGTTAGTCTTGCTATTTACCATTTTGAAGGTGAAGCTGATCAGTGGTGGTCTATGGTGAAAAATATCAGGGATATTGATGAGATTGAGGATCTTCACTGGGACGAATTCAAAGGTATTTTTCTTGAGAAATATTTTCCTAAGGTGGTTCGTCTTAGGATGGAAAAACAGTTCCTAGAATTGAGGCAGGAGGATGATTCAGTGGCTACTTATGAAGAAAAGTTCACTCGATTGGCAAGGTATGCTCCAAACTTCATACGAGATCTTGATAGTAAAATAAACCGTTTTTACTCAGGGTTAAAGCCAAAGTATCGAAGGGCATTAGCTTCTCGTGAGTTCAAAAGTTATGAAAAACTTGTTCGATGTACGGAGAAGGTGGAAATGGAGTTTTCCGATGATCATGTGTTCTATGAAAAACAACAGAATAAGAGATCTAGTTGGCAGGAAAAGAGGAAGAATTCATCAAAGAAGCAAGGAGGTAAGAAAACCAAATATCCATCCTGTGAGAAGTGTGGTAAAATGCATCCTGGAGAATGTTTATCCAAGTCTGGTAAGTGCTTTCGGTGTGGTAAGTCTGGTCATATTTCTCATAACTTTAAGGAAGATGATCAAGAAGGAAATGAAAAGCCAACGGTAAGATGTTTTAAGTGTAATGAAATGGGTCATTATGCAGACGAGTGTCCGACAAGGAGCTTGAGTGATGAGAAGCAGTTATAATACAAGCTGAAAGGGGTGGTAAAATCATTTTCAACAACTTCAACAGATGTTGGGCCATCGAATGAAGTGGTATCGGCTCCAGGGAGCTCAGTATTTTTCGAAGATTGACTTGAGTTCGGGGTACCATCAGTTGAAAGTAAAAGAAGCAGACGTTCCGAAGACTGTGTTCCATACTAGATATGGCCATTATGAATTTTTAGTTATGCCTATTTGTTAACCAATGCACCTGCTGTATTCATGGACCTTATGAATAAAATTTTCCATGAGTTCTTGGATAAGTTTGTGTTTGTGTTTTGAGGTTTGTGAAGAGGTTATGTGTGCCTTGTGATTCACAGTTGAAGAATGAGTTGTTTTTTCATCCTGGAAGTACTAAGATGTACAGAGGTCTGCGGGAGTATTACTGGTGGGATGGAATGAAAAGAGAAATTGCTGATTTTACTATGAAGTGTTTTAAATGTCAACAGGTTAAAGCAGTGCAGCAGTTACCGAAAGGGATGCTTCAGCCTTTACTAGTGCCAGAGTGGAAATGGGAAAACATATCCATGGACTTTGTTGTGGCATTATAGAGGACATCTCGAGGTAATAATGAAATCTGGGTTATTGTTGATCGCTTGACCAAATCTGATCATTTCCTTTCTATACGAGATACTTTCTCTCTTGATCAACTTTCCCGTTTGTATCTTAAAGAGATAGTCAGGTTACATGGAGTTCCTCTCTCCAGTGTATCGGATCGTGATCCCGGGTTTACTTTTATATTTTGTAAAGGCCTTCAGAAGTCTTTGGGTACAGAATTAAATTTTAGTATAGCTTTTCATCCTCAATCAGATGGGCAGTCAGAACGAACAATTCAGACATTGGAGGATATGCTACGAGCTTGTTTGATGGATTATCAGGGAAGTTGGGACCAACATCTTTCTTTGGTTGAATTTTCTTATAATAATAGCGTTCATTCCAGTATACAAAAGGAACTATTTGAGGCATTATATGGGAAGCGGTGTCGAAGTCCAGCATTTTGGAATGAAGTGGGTGAAAGGAAGATGATGGGACCAGAATTGGTAGAAGAGATGGCAGAAAAAAGTTCAGTTGATTCAGAAAACACATGAGAACAGCTCAGAGCAGGCAGAAGAGTTATGCGGATAACCGGAGGAAGGTTCTATCTTTTGAGGTAGGTGATCATGCTTTTCTCAAGGTTTCTCCTTGGAAAAGTGTGATGAGATTTGGTAAGAAAGGAAAGTTGAGTCCATGGTTGGTTGGACCATATGAAATTCTGGAAAGAGTTGGATCAGTTGCATACCGAGTGGCTTTACCTCCGAGTTTATCTCAGGTACACAATGTTTTTCATGTTTCAATGTTGAGAAAGTATATGCCAGATCCATCTCATGTTTTGAGTCCAGTGGTAGTTCAGTTGGAAGAGAACCTATCTTATGAGGAACAACCGGTCCAGATTCTTGACCCCAGGGAGCAAGTGTTACGGAATTAGGTGATTCATCAGGTAAAGGTTTTGTGTAAAAACCATGTGATTGAAGATGCAACGTGGGAATCTGAAAATGCTATGAGGGATAAATACCCCCACTTATTTTGATAAGTGAATAAAATTGTGAAGACGCAATTCCCAAAAGGGGGGAAGGATGTAACATCCCAGGTAAATAAAGAATAAAGAATTTTCATATTTATTAATATTTACGAATTAAATATTAATTTTATTTTACAGGGGTTTCTATGTTCGATATCGTACCCGATACACAACGATGAGTTTCTTTGAAACTTACGTAGCACACTAGTAATAAAATAATATTATTTTAAATGTTAGTTAACAAGTATCCGTTGTACTGGCGGGAATGGATAGAAATAACTAAAATATGATTTGATATGTTTTTAAATGTTTATACATTTACCCAATAAAAGATAAAGTCTTAAAATACGGAAAGAGTTCAATTTTAGGGCATATATACTCTAATTTTCATTAAAAGTTCACTTATCACCTTTTAATGGTGAACCGTCATTAAATATAGTTTTTATCACTCTTATACATTATTTTGGACCAAATATAACTCTTCTTTAGAATCGCGACATCAAAATTTACTTTGTGTAAATTTTTGGTACCTTTCTGATAAAGTTCATTTTTTTATGAATAATGTACAATGTTGTATTTTAATTCAAAACCAATTTTTAATCTAAATTATTTATATGATTAGATTATTATTTTAATTGGTTTTCAAGTGAAATTAGAAAATATTTTTACCAGTTAATCCAATGGTGGTCATTGGAATCAATTTCACTTTGAAATTGGACTTAAACTGGTGTCAATCTTTTGATACTTATTGTTTCACAAAAACACGCTATTTGTCATGATAGCGGAAATTAATTATTAAATTAATTAATTTGACTTATATTTTTTGAATTTTGTAAAATGGACTTCATTTTTTAATTCGTAATATCAAATATAGCTTAGGGTGAATTTTTTGTAATTTTCTGAAAAACTTCAATTTTTGATGAATAGTGAAACCACTAAGTGGTAATCAAGCAAACTGATTTTTCAGTTAAATGAAAGTTTACCACTAATGTGTATTGAATTTTGAAAATCCGACATACATGGTTGTCATTAAGAAGTAAAATGTGGTTCAATGAGATTAAAATAATTTTTTGGTGAATAGTATCTTTTTTTCAGTAATCGCGATTAGAGGTAATTAGTGTAATTTAATGTAAAAATGATATTATAAAAATGTGAAAACACCATTACACTTGTCCTACACCTATTGGGTGAGTCATGGACGACCAAGACAAGCCGTGGGCCGACTTGGGGACCCCATGGAGCCACTTTAGTTGGAAAATGACATTAATATATTTTTATTTAATGTTAAAGTGAAAATGACACTAACATAAATTGTTTTACTAAACTAATTTTTGGGTGGGGTTATACAAGTCCAAATTTTTATTATAAATAGTCATTGGAAAGATAAAAAAATTTCCTACATCATAGTATTTTTTTTATAATTGTTAGACATTATATAAATTTAATTATATATGACATAATAATGATGCAGCGATGACATCATTATTTGACGATTTAAATAAAATGGAAAGATAATGAAAAATATAAAACCTAAACATGTCCAAAACCAATTGTATGAGTGGATTTGTAAACCTTATCACCTTATCCACGAATTATTTCAATGTGGGACATTTTAAAACCGAATCACATTTTCAAATAAAGTAATATTTCTTTACTTTCCAAAAGTGCCCCTCCTCTCCTCTTATAAAAGGCCCCCACCTCTACCTCATTTCACACACTTATCAAGCCTTTGGCTCGGCCATCCCCGTCCCAATTACTCTCTAAACATCCCTCTCCTCATCCTAGAGGATTCCCTTTTGGCAGAATCCTTTCAAAGGAAGCCTTTAGGCTCAAATCAAAAGGGAGTTACACTTTTAAAGGTAATTCATTCTCTCTTGTTCATTTGTTTTATTTTGCTTCTCCAACACTCTAAAATCTTTTTATTTACTACTTTTGTAACAAAACCAGTATATTAAATATACTAGGATGTTGTTATAATATTTATTTTAGCTACACTCTCACACAACTACATCAAATGGTTAAAGAACATACGGTTTCCGTGGATGGCGAAATTCTGCCTCCCGAAACGATGATTGTTCAATACTCATTTAACACCTTCAAGGCTGGCCATTATGATGTCACTATTTTTATATATGATATATAATATGTTAATGTTTTCTTTAAGCTTCTGTATTTTTCATTTTTGGCATACCTTTATGGTTTCCATTATGGGTAAACACGATATCTTCATTTAAGGAAGTGCGGACTACCGCCCCCTCAAAGTGATGTGATTCGTTAATGCCATATGTGGGACGTGTAAAGGATGGATTTAAAGTTATTATATATTATGTTATACTGGAATTATAATATACCTCTATATCATTATTAGTTATTTCCATTAATGTATGAGATAGAAATGAAAGTAGCGTTCATGCGTAAGTACGGCTTACCGTCTCCATGAACGGTGCATTTCATTTCTTATCCCCAAATGTAATGTACTATTAAAATTACATGTATATAATGTATATATATAATTAATGATATATCTAAATGATGAATATAATTCTGAAATTAAAATATACATACCTCTCATTTAGTTTTAATTCCATTAATATGACAAAGAAATGAAAGTAGCGTTCATGCGTACGTACGGCTTACCGTCTTCATGAACGGTGCATTTCATTTCATACCTTTAAATGATTATGTAATATTATAAATACATGTATATGCTGGATATATATGATACATATTATATCCATATCGGGAATTTCATTCTGGATATAATGAACTTTTGACCACACGAACAACATGTAATTGTAAGAAGTAAACTTTCGACTTAAGAACCAAATATTGAGAAAAAAACATTACTAACTTAAATGGTTACATAATGTTTATAACATGGCAATAAGTGATATAAAAAGAATAATGAACTTTAAAAAGGTTCTTAATCAAGTATAAATTAACTCAAGTTTATTATTCAGGACGTTAAAGAACGATCGAGTCAAGTCGGACCCAAGGTAAGGGACTTCGTCTCAATCTCCTTTCATTGAGGCATATTTCGTTTTATACACATCTTTCTTTTATACAGTGTATAAAATCCTTTGACTTTTACTTTTATACAAAAGGAATCTTTTTCTACGAAGCGTTTTACTAAACGACAAAAAGGAATGTTTTTTTAACGTACGCGGTGACAACGAACTTTTCCGCCGCCGCGAGTATTATTTGATGTTTGGATTTCTCACCAAGCCGTAATGTTTTTAGAATAAAATAAATACCATATACTCTTTTATGTATTTTGTTATTGAAAATGGTTTTGAAAACGGATTCTATTATGTCAATATATTTATGGTATATTGTGATTGAAATGTGGAAATGTTATCATTCCTTTATATTGATTTTATGTTTTATGATTTTATACTGGTACTTGGACATTTTAACGGGTGGTTACGTTATAAACCATATGAAGGGTGGTGTCGTGAATACCAGGATGGGTGGTTACGTTATAACCTCCAATGCATTGGGTATGGAAGTCGGCCGTATGGCTATTCCATTAAGTATGTATGGAAATTGGCCGTATGGCTATTCCATTAAGTGATATGTGTGGAAGTCAACCGTATGGTTATTCCACTTAAGTATGTTTATGTCCCATGTTACCTTTATATATTCTATGTGTTCTTTATATGGGTTTTATGGTAATCATTTTGTTACAAAAAGGTAAGTAATGATACTTTATTCAGTGAAGATTTTTTTACTACTTCATGAAGGTGAAGGTATTACTTTGATATAGTATACATGGTTTACTTGATGTTTGAAAAACTAACAGTTTTCATTATTTTTGTATCCCTTACTGAGCTTTTTATGCTCACCCCATGTTTTTCTAAATGTTTTTCACAGGACTTAAAGTGGAATAAGGTCAAGGATGGGATCAAGGGAATTTCATGCTATCTAAAACATGGAATCTAGACATCTTTCTTTTTAAGAGTTTTTATTTTATGGATACTTAGTAGAAGTTTCTACTTTTTAATATTTTAAGATGTAATAGTTATGTTCTTATTCTCTAAAACTCTAAACCTGAAAAGATCCTCAATGTGAATTATTCATTTAATTCAATATTAAGTAAGGTTTAAGGCTGGGGCCTTATATTTACAATAAATCACTTCCATTTAAAATAATATAATATTTATATAGATATATTAAATTTATCTTTTAATGGTTTCATAATTATATTTGTATTTCATTGGGGATATAATGATTGTGTATATATACGTAAATTTACTACGGAAAACTTTTTAACTTCCGAACCATTTTACTCTATCAATCTTTTTCCAGATTTTGATATTATTCCTCACCATGAAAATAAAATAAAATTAGTGATAAGTATCATTTTAGGTAGTAAAATAGATTTTTATATTACCTAGTTAATTATTAACAATTTTATGATTCCTAGATTTTAATTCCCCCATTTATGATCTTCCATTTCATAAAATGTCACATTATGTGATGTGTGGTAGAAATTATTTTTTCATTAATTTTGTATGATCAATGAGTATAAACATAAGAAATTATTATAATTACATTAGAGTCAAGGATTTTCAAACATATTGTGTCCTTATTATCCATCACTGAGTTTAGAATAATGTAAAATTATTTCTATATATTTTTAATTTTATCAACATTTTTTTTTCGTCAAATAATATATTTTTAATCTCATTCACATTGTTTGTTATAATTTCTAGTTGTGTAGTTTTTTCACAAGAAAATACATTTCCAATCAACTTAAATAATTTAATATTATTTTAATAATATATAAAACATATTTTCTTTATCTACAATAAATAGTTTGAGTGTGTTACAACTACAATCATTTTTAGTAAATAGAAATACAATTGCATCCACATTCAACTATAATGGTTCCCTTTATTAATGAATCCCATTGATATATTAAAATATTTATGTTATAGAACTAATGTTAAATTATTTAATTTTTTGTCATTTCTAATTAAAAAACAATGATTGAGTCATTGAACTCAACATTATCACAGTCTTCTTATGAAAAATCTACTAATAATCATCAATTATTATTCAGAAATGATTAACATATTAATTAACATCATCGTTTTTTCTACACTTTTAGAATATAAATTATTTCAATGGTTTTTACACAATTATTTTACTATTTCTATAATTAATGTGTGGGAGATATATTTAAATAATAAAAATAGTAGATGAAAAAAATTATAAACATATACTCACCTAAAAATTATTTGAATATGAACATCAAAAATTCTGATTAAAAAACACATGGTTTTAAAATAGATCAAACCAGCAGAAACTAATTAATATTGAAAACATATTTTTAGTATTACATGAGAATTATAGACATAATAATGGCAGTTCAAATTAGTTGTTTCTATAGTTCTACAAAATAAAATATTTGTCATGAAAATTTTTATCCTCCATTATATTAAAATCACTATCACCTAATAAATGTAAATGGATTTTTTTATTAAAAATAATGTATTCCCCATCTAATCATTTAAATGATATAATTTGAGGAACACAATGATTTTTTATTGTTCATCACCTATGTGGGAAATCAACTACATGATGTGATAATGATTCACAAAATTATTTATATTTTGGTAAAATTGATTCAACATTTTATATGGTTGGGATATCTCTCATATTGAAACTTGTATCACTATTAAAAATATTCCCATTCAAAATATTACACATTTGAGTAATCTTATTTTATGTGGGTTACATATACTGGATCCTACTAGTTCATCAAAATATGAAACAATTTTATGTATATATTAAATATGAATATGATGTCCCTACATCAACTGAATAAAAATGATTCCTAATTTTAAAATCACTCAATTAATTTTGATATTAATAAATTATTGTTTGTAACTTGGTTGCTATTTTCAATGAAACAATTTTTTCTTACTAAAAAGTTGATCACTAGAATTTCTCAAAACACAAAAACTATGAATTCAATATTCAACTAAGAGTATATAAATATTTTTTTATTATAACCATACTAAAAATTATTATCTTATTTATTTCTCACTAAATATATAACTAATGTTTTTTAATATTTAGTTTATGGAAAATATTATATGTCATCATCATCAATTTAATACAAAAAACACTTGAATATCAAGGAAAAAAAACTGTCTCTCATCTTTTTATTATCTAAATTTATAGTTATTAATATTAATAACTAGTATTGTGATCATCATCATAATTTTTATCTAGATAAATTATTATTTTATAATTTATTTTATATATGGGACTCCATTATTTTATTTTCTATAAATGTTTTTTAAAAACACCTAATAACCCCCAAGGAACATTCTTCTTAAATTTATCATTATATTGCAGTGGCTTGGATGTTAGGAATTTATTTTTTATTCCCTTATGGATATAATGTTGGTTAGTATTCATGATTAAAATGATTCTTTTTTCCCTCCAACCAATATCTCAAGGTAATTCATAGAAATAATTTTTCTCACTTAATTTATACAATTTTCTTAGTTAAATATAGATCATGTTTATTATAAATGTATATTTTAGAATAAATTTCTTAATCTAATTAACACACATAAAATAATAATCAATCATTAATTAATTATTTATAAATTAACATCATCCCATTAATCAACATGACTTAATTCCACATTTATATGGTTTTTTTGAACAACATGAATATGATATGGCATTCATTTGATTCTATAAAAAAATTTATTAGTATATCATATTTTTAAATAATATAATAACCTATTTTATTGTTATAATTATTTCATTAATGATTATCAAATGATTCAAGAAAATTAATTTCAATATTTATTTATTCGATAATTTATATCCTCGAAAAGACATTTATTATAATAAAAATTTATTTTATATATAATCTCTCTATTATAATTATAAATATTATATTCCCCATAAAATATTCTTCAATCGTAAGTTATTATCTAATATTAATGTCAATAAATATCAGTTCCATTATAATTTGATTTAATCACAATTTTGACCAAATATTACAATTGTCAAATATTATATTTTTAAAATCATAGATATAATTGATAAGATCTCCATACATATCATAACATTAAAAAATCCTATAAAAAACTTGAATCACATTTTAATATAGAATTATGGTATCTATTCATTAAAACCATTATTCATTTACATCATATAGAAATTTAAATATATATTGTTGAATTTCATTATTTTTAACACAAATTAGTGTCATAAAAAATCTCACACTCAGTTATTATGAAACAAAGTAATGATAATTTTTATCATAATAAAACATATATAATCAAAATTAGTTTTTTTTTTATTTTTAATATTAATTATTAATATACTGATCATAATGATATTGACTTTTTTACATTGGAATGTAATTCTAAAAATTAATAATTTAAATTATATTGATATATAAGTTTTTTTTATGAATGTTCTTACATAGAGACTATATTAATTTAATATTGTGTAATTTGTTACATGATAACTAAATTTCATACATGGTAGATAAAAGTTATAAGCCTTTGGAAAACTCACAATTATTTTTTTGATAACAATTTATATTCCTAGGTATTGGATAACATTTAGTAGATATGAATGTGATTAATCATTTATAACAATTTATAAATTCTAATATTGATATAAATTGACCTGTTTTAATAAGTAATGTATTAATATAGAAATTATTTTTATTCTCACTCATTACCATATTTAGAAAAATAAATTAATACAAATAATGATATTTTTTTCTTATGGGTTTATCCCAATGCTGATACCTAGTCAAAAATGTTTTTAAATCCACACCAGAATATAATATTATTTATATTAATAAATTTGATACTAATTATATATATCATCAAATTATTTTAATATAAAATGATTTGAGAATTATACTAAATTCCACTAGGTTATAATTTTCGAAGATTCTTCTTTATACTAGGTCAAGCACGTATATAATATGTCCCCAAATTTATATTGAACTAGATCACTAATATTCTATTGATGCTAATGCATATAATTATATGATCATCATCATCGTGAATAGTTTATATATTACTTATATATTGCAGACAATCAATAAGAATTAACACTTTAAACCTCACATATGAACAATCTTCAATTGACTCTAAAATGGATTCTATTATAATGAGATATCTTAGGGAATTCCATTTCACATATTTCTAAATCAATTAATTCCTTAACACCCAAATTCTTCTTACATAGATGACATCGGTTTTACCCTCTCTTAAATTTTGGAAATTAAATAAAAATATTTTAATTGTTATAAAAATCCATAGCATTATATATCATTAATATTATATATATATATAATTATATCTATGTATATCACGTAAAAATATATTTATATTGAAACATACCAGGTAAATAATGACTTATACATTTTCATATTTATTAATATTTTTTAATTAAATATTAATTTTTCTTTACAGAGAATGCAATGTTCAATGGATTACCTGATACACAACAACGGGTTTATTTGAAATCTTACATTGCACACTAATAACATAATAATATTATTATAAATGGTAGTTAACACCTATCCATAATATTTGAATTAATGAATATAACTAACTAAAATATGATTATACATGTTTGTTAAATGTTGTTATATTTATCAAATAAATGATAGAGCCTAAAATGTGAATGAATCCAATTTTAAGGAAAAATACTATAATATTATATAAAAAGTAGATTTACCAACTTTTGATGGTAGACCATCTATTAATGTTTTTTACTTTATTTATGTTATATTTCACAAAATATAATTCTTGTT
Organism: Viscum album; assembly: GCA_963277665.1. Lineage (NCBI taxonomy): Eukaryota > Viridiplantae > Streptophyta > Magnoliopsida > Santalales > Viscaceae > Viscum > Viscum album. The sequence continues at coordinate 2,131,936,241 of OY728147.1, read as the reverse complement.
TATAATTGGGACCTCAAAATTTACATTGGATGTAATTTTGGTACTTTTCTGATAAAATTTATTTTTAATGATTAATAAAAATACTGTATTATAATTCTAAACTGCCTTATAATATATTTTATTTGTATGGTTTGATTTTCTTATAAATTGTGTTTAAAGTGTAATTGTATTATGGTTTTACCATTTATTCCAATTTTGGTCAGTGGAAGTAATTTTACATTGAAATTGGACATAAACAGGTGTGAATCTTTTGATATTTATTATTTCATAAAAACACTATTTTTGTTTTGACTATGGAATTAAATTTTAATTAATTTATTCCACTTATGTGTTTTTAATTGATAAAAAATTATTCTTTATTTGGAATCAGTATTTCTAAATTATGTAAATAGGGAACATTTATTTTTAGGCATGATGAATATTTACATTAGAAAATATTTTATTAACCATGGTGAAGGGTAAATAATGTAAATAAGTTTAAAAAATATTATTATAATAATATATAATTACCCTCAAATGTGTCATAATATTATTGGATTATACAGTTTCGACCATGGGAATCCATGGGTCTCTTTTTGAGACTTCATGGATTTACATGGGTGTGATAATGAAACATTATTTCAGTTAACACAGAGTAAAAACAAAAATGACTAAACAAATAACTTTTACTAAATAAATTATTACATTGGGTTATATAAGTTGTTTATCTGATTATAAATATTAAATTGAATGATAAAGCTTTTTCCAACATCATGGAATTTCTTTTATAATTTTGAGATATCAAATAAATAAAAATATTTTATGACACAGCGATGATGTAGTGTTTACCATATTAATGAATGATTTAAATAAATAATATTATAAATACTAAAACAATATCCAAAACTGGACCAATTCTTATTTGATGATTTTATATCGGACATTAGTCATTATATATTTGAATTTAATGATATTTGTACTTTTTTATACCGACAATAAGTTTATAATAAAATAATTTTTTCAAACATTCCTATACAGCCCCTCCCCCTTATAAAAGGACAACAATTCTAACTCATTACTCACAACTATACATCCCATTTTCTCATTCATCCTCGACATAAATATTCTCCCGATGACCCACTACTCCTCCTAGAAGCCTTACCATATGCAGAATGTACTTCATGTAATCCTTTTGGTTCAAACCAGAGGAATATAACCTATTTAAAGGTAACATCTACATTTATATTATTTTATTTTATTTTTCTTCTCCAACAACCTAAAATATTTTTATTAATTTCATTAATAACAACACCAGTGTCCTAAATATAAATGTATGTTGTTATAATAATGATTGTAACTACACATACAGACACCTCCAACTAATGAAGACAAACATATTGTTTCTGTCGATGACAAACTTCTTCCTCACGAAACGATGATTTATTAAAAATTTCCAAACTCCTGTAATTGTGTCCATTAAGATGGAAGAATATTTTTATGTGATATATGTTTTATTTATATTTTTTCTATGCATCTATTTTTTTTCATTTATAGAATACCTTTATTGTTCGCATAGTGGGTAAATACTATAATTTCATTTGAAGAAATGTGGATTATGGCCCCCTCAAAGTGATATGACTCGTTCATGACTTATGTAGGATGTATAATAGATGGAATTAATGAAAATAAATATGATATTACACTATAATTTTAATATACCTATCTAGAATTATGTTTTCATTCCACTAATATGTGAAACACCAATGAACGTTGGGTTCATTCATACGTACGTCTTTCCGTCTCCAATAATAGTGCATTTCATTTCTTGTCTCCAAATGTTTTTTACAATTAAAAATACATATATATACTAAAAATATATGATATATAATATATTTAAAACATAATTATCATTCTGGAGATAATTGAATTTCGACCGCATGAACAATTTTTTAATATAAAAAATTCATTTTTAACTCATGTTCGTAAAATCGAAAAAATGTATGATATGAAATAGAATAATTAATTAATTGTTATATAAAGTTAATAAGTTATATAAAAGGAATAATAAACATGAAAAAGTTTCTTAAGAAAGTATAAATTATATTTATTTTATTTTTCAGGATATTAATGGATGATATTTTCAAGTCAGATATTAGGTAAGGGACATCGTCTCAATCAACATTCATTAAGGCATATTTTGTTTTATACATGACATTAATTTATACAGTATATAAAAACCATTGAAGACTACTTTCATTAAATGGGTATCTTTTTTAAGAAGCGTTTTACTAAATGAAAAAATTGAATTGTTTTAACGTATGTAGTGACATTGACCACTTCTATCGTCGTGAGTATTATGTGATCTACGGATTCTTTAAGAAGTCTTAATGTTTTAAAAGGAAAATAAATTACATATAATATTCTATGTATATTGGTAATGAAAATTGTTTTTATAATGGATTTATTTTGTGTCAATATATATAAATGATATTTTTTGATTGAAACGTTGAAATGTTATTTTTCCATTATATTTGTTTTGTGTGTTATGATATTATAATGGTACATGGACCTTTATCTGGTGGGTACCTGATAATCCAAATTATGGTTGGTGTTGTGATAAACCCATATGGGTGGTTACCTTATAACCTCAAAGACATTGGGAATTGAATTCGGCCGTATTTCCATTTCAATTAGTGATATGTGTGGAATTTGACAATATGGTTATTCCATTTATGTATGTTTTTTACCCAAGTTAACATTGTATATTATATGTTCTTACTATAGGATTTATGGTAATAATTTGGTTAAAAAATTGTATGAAATGATTTTTTATTCATTTATGAGTCTTTAATACATCATAATGGTGAAAATTATTACTTAATAGAGTGTCTTAATGTTTTACTTATTGTTTCGAAAAACTAATAGTTTTCATTATTGTGTATCCCTTAATGGGATTTTTATAAAAATACCGTATTTTTGAAATATTTTTCATCGAACATAATGTGGAATAGGGTCATGCATGGGGTCATGGAAAAGTCATGCTATCTAAATCATGGAACTAGATTTCACTCTATTTTAAAAAAAAAATTTGAAAAAAATTAAAACTGAGTAAAAATTTATGCTTTGTAATTTAGGAGAAGAAATGTAATAGTTATTCCCTAACTCTCTAAAACAATAAACTTGAGAAGGTCCTTGATGTGAATTAATCATAATATTCATGATTATGTAATGTTTTAATGCAGTGTTCTTATAGTTGGTAACAAATGGTCAGTTTATACAACCGTAAAGGATGTAATATTGTTATATTAATATCCATAAATTATTTTGAAATTATTTTCAGGTTGATATAATATATAATTTAAGGATTAAAAAGTTTCTTCACATAATATATTTCTCTGTTCATAATTAGTTTTCATATTGGAAACACGATAGCTCTTCTTGGAAGGAATATATAGGGAAATGACCTTCCAAATCAGTATCCTAAGATGGTCGGAATCATAATTGAACAGTTTGTTGTTGCGATGGCTAAGTTGACACATGTGATAAATGGTGGTCTTGATTATAGATAATATTCTGGTTTATTCCAAATGTGAAGTGGAACATGATATTCATTTAATGGTTATCTTACTAACCATAAAAAAAAGACAATGTGGGAAATTCAACATGTGGGTGGTTTGTGTACCGATTTTTTTTCCATGGTAACACAATTTCAAAAAATGGTTTAAATATTGTTCCTACAAAAAAGTTTTTTATTATTGTCCATCACTCACAAATATAATCTAGATTCATATTATTCTTCATTTAGATGGTTATTAACAAAGTTTTGTTGAAAAATTATCATGGTTATCAATCTGATTGAATAAGTTAACTCGAAAATGTGTTATGTTCATCTGGACAATAGAATGTGATGATTGTTTTCATGAATTGAAAAGAAGATTGTTGAAGGATATTATTTTTTATCTACCATCCAAAAATGGCGAGTTTGTTATCTAAAATGATTCTTCCTGGAATGTACATGGATGTTTTTTTATGAAAAATGATCTCGTAATTTATTATGCTAAAATTCAGTTGAAACCCCATGATATATATTACCCTTCACATGATTTGGAATTAGATATTGCTGTTTTTGATTTAAAAATTTAGAGGCATCTTTTTTATGAAGTAAAATTTGAAATATATAATGATCACAAATATTTTATGTATATATTCACATAGAAAGAATTAAACATGAGTCATAGGAGATGGTTAGAATTATTCTAGCATTATGATTGCAAGATCCATTACAATTTGGGAAAACCAAATATGTGGTTGATGCTCTGAGTAGAAAAAGTAATGTTATATTAACCATTCTATATTTGGTACGACATCATTTTGATTTAGACTTGAAGAACTTTGGAAAAGATGTTGTTGGTTTGGATATTCCTCTATTTGGTTTCTGGTTTTATTGAATTCATCTATTTTAGACAGAATTACAAAACGTAGAAAGAAGAAAGTGAGTTTCAGAAAAAGGTAGAGTTGGCTTAGAAGGGTAGCATTCCATAATATAACATTGATAATGATTGTATTATGATATTTGTGAAGTGATTATTTGGGCATTATGATTCGGTGTTGATGAATGACATGTTATGTGAAGCTCATAGTTCGATGTATTCAGTTCATCCTAGTAGTAAAAATATGTTAAGAGATCTTTAGGAGTATTGTTGGTGTGATTGAATGATTACGGGTATTTCTGAAATTAATGAGATGTGATGGAATTATCATGAGGTTACTGTAGATCAGAAATTACTGAAAGTGTTTCTTCAATCATTATTAGTTCCATTGTGGAAATGAGAAAATATATCCATGGACTTCATTGTGGGATTAATGAATACAACTCTTGGTAACAATTTAACCTGGTTTTTGTTTATTGGTTGACTAAATATATTATTCTCCTTATTATTTTAGATACATTTTCTTTAGATCAACTTTCTTGGTTGTATATTAAAGTGATAGTCAGGTTTCATGGAGTTCCTCTCTCCACTATATCTGATTGTGATCCCATGATTACTTCTATCTTTTGGAATGTCATTCATATGTAATTTTCTAATAAATTAATGATTAATAAATATTTTCATCATGAAATCCAATGGACAATCAAGAACAAACAATTCACCATGTAGAGGATATGTTACATGGTTTTTCTCTATATTAATAGAGATATTGGGACCAAAATCTTCCTTTGGTTGAATTTTCATATAATAATTGTTCACATTTTAGTATACAAATGGCTCCATTTGAGGAATTATATGGGAATCGATGTTGAACTACCGTTTTTTTGATGATGTAGTTGAATTAAAATTAATGGAACTAGAATTGGTAGAAGATTGGGCAGAAAAAGTTCATTTGATTCAAAAAAACAAGAGAATGTGTTGTGGAATAATTGGATCAGTTGCGTACAGAGTGGCTTTACCTCCATGTTTATCCCAGGTACCCAATTTTTTTTCATGTTTCAATGTTGTGAATGTATATACCATATCAAACACATGTATTGATCTCAGAGATATTTCAGATGGAAGAGAATCTCTCTTATAAGAAAAAGCCAATTCAGATTCATGACCTAAAAGAGAAAGTGTTGTGGAATAAGGTGATTAATAAGGTAAAAGTTTTTTGAAATAACCATATTATTGAATATGGATCATGGGAATATGAAAATTATATGGGTGATAAATACCCTTACTTATTTGAAAATTTAATTAAAATTCTGAGGACACAATTTCTATAAGCGGGGACAGATGTAACATCCCGGATAAATAATGAATAATACATTTTCATATTTATTAATATTTTTGAAATAAATATTTTTTTACTTTAAATGACACTCTATGTTCAATGGCTTACCTGATATGCAATAATGATTTTTTTTAAATCATACATTGCACATTAATAATATAAAAATATTATTATCAATGGTAGTTAACTCCTAGCTGTTGTATTGGGAGAAATGAATAGAACTAAAAAAAATTTTAATATACATTTTTGTTTAATGTTTTAACATTTATCCAATAAATTTTAGTGTCATAAAAAGTGAATGAATCCAATTTTAAGCACAAATACTCTTATATTCTATAAAAGGTTGATTTATGACCATTTGATGGAGAAACTGATTCCAATATTGTTTTGGTCACTTTTGAATGTTCTATTTGACAAAATAAAATTCTTCTATAGAACCGTGACATCAAAATTTACATTGGATTAAATTTTGGTATTTTTCTGATTAAATTCATTTTTAATGAATAGTTACAAATAATGTATTTTAATTAAAAATCCATTTTTAATATAATTTATTATAAAGTATATATTATATTTTAAATAGGATTTAATGTTTATTTATATAATGTTTTTAACATTTAATCCAATGTTCATAGTTTTATGTAATTTCTTTTGTAAATTGGAAATCAACAAGTGACAATCTTTTGATGTTTATTACCTCTTAAAAACTCAATCTTGGTTTTCACAGCAGGGATTAATTTTAAATTAAATTCTGCAACGTATGCTTTTTAAATTATAAAAAATGGATTTAATATTTGTAACTAGTAGGTCCACATTTAATAAATAGTTAAATTTTATTTTTAGACATTATGAATATTTACATTCGTAAAAAATTTATATACCATTGATAAGGGAAAAATATGGTAAAAAATGGTAAAAAATATTATTAAAATATTATATAATTGCACTAACATGTGTCATTATCCTATTTTCTGATAAAGTTACAATAATGGGAATGCTTGTTTAGATTTTGGGACCCCATGGATCCACATTGTATTGAAAATGACACTTTATTTAAATTAACATAATGTATTAGAAAAAATGAACTAAATAAATATGTTTTAGTAAATCAATTTTTACATTAGGTTATATAACATATATCTTATAATATAAATATGAATTTTAAACTTTAAAAAATTTATTGCATCCTGGTAATTTTTTTATAATTCATAGAAATCAGATAAATATAATTATTTATAACACAATAATGATTCAGTGTTGACCACATTAATGAATGATTCTAATAAATAAGATTATAAATACTAACAAAATATCATAAAACTATCCTATTCTTATAGGATGATTTTATATAAAATATTATTCATCTTATATTATACATTAATTATTTATGGTACTTTTGAAATAGAAGATAACATTATAGTAAAATAATTCTTCCAACAATTTCTAAAGACCCCCTTTATAAAAGGACACCACTTATAACCCACTCTCCACACCTCTCAAGCCCCTTGATCTTCTAACATATATGTAAATAATCCCCCCCCCCTCACATCCATAATCTCCTCCTAGAATCCTTACCTTAGTCACACGAAACATTATGTAAGCCTTATGGATCAAACCCAAGGGAGATGGCTGAGTTAAAGGTAACCTCATCTAATATGTTCGATTTTTTATTTTTACACACCGAAAAAAAATTTTTTATTCCTGTATTTTATAACAAAACCATTATATTCAATATAATTTTTTTTATTATATGGATTCAAACAAAACTTACACACACCTCCATCTAATAGATACGAACATACTGTTTTTGTGGATGATGAACCACTGCCTCACGAAACAATGATTGTTCAAATATCTACAAACTCCTCTCATGGTGGATATTATGATGGAACTGTATTTATATGTGATATATATAATGTTTATATTTTTCATTACAACAATATTTTTCATTTATAGAATAACTTTATGATATCGATAGTAGATAAATACAATAATTTTAATTTTAGAAATTTCAGACTACCACCCACCTCAGAATCATATGACTACTTCATGACTTATATGGGACGTATACAGGATACAATTAATGAAATTATATATTATATTATAATTTAATTATAAAATAAATATATCTAATTATTGTTTTATTACATTTAAAAATGAAATAGAGTTGAAAGTAGTGTTCATGCGTACGCACGCCTAACCGTCTCCATGAACGGTGAATTTAATTTAGTATCTCTATTTTTTATGTAATATTATAATTTCCTTTATATACATGATATATATAATATATATTATATCTATGTCATGAAAATAATTATGAAGATAATCGAATTTCGACCATGAGAACAATTTATAATTATAAAAAATTCCTTTTTAACTCCAGTTCTGATGATCTACTAAATGTAAGATATGAACAAAAATAATAAACTAATATTTATTGAAATGTATAAGTGATTAAAAAGGAATAATAAACATGAAAAATATAATTATGAAAATATAAATTAACATTAGTTTATTATTCAAGAGATTAAAGAACAATCAAGTGAATTCGGAAAGAATGTTAGAGACATCGTCTCAATATCCTTTCATTGAATAAATTTTTTTTATAGAATAATTTAGTTTATACGGTATATAAACACCATTGATATTTTAGTTCATTCAAAGGGAAAAAATTTCTTCACTTTTTTTTACTATATGACAAAATGTATTTTTTTAATGAATGTGGTGATACGACAATTTCCGCTGCCACAAGTATGATTTTATCATTGGCTTCCTTAACAAGCAAAAATGACTATAAAAGGAAAATAAATACCGTATAAACGTTTAGGTATACTTGTATTAAAAATGTTATTAATAATTTATTTCTTTTATGACTATATATTTAAATCATATATTGTTATTTAAATGTGTAAATGCTATCATTCATTTAATTTTTATATATGTTATGATTTCAAAATTGCACCTAGAAATTTGGAGGGTGGTAATATGATAAAAATAATTCCAGGTGGTTCCCTAAAAAACCAGGTTGTCTGGATACATTATAACATCTAATGCATTGGGTATGGAAGTTAGTTGTATGGCTATTCCATTTAGTGATATGTGTTTATGTAGACCGTATGATTATTCCAGTTAAGTATGTTTATGTACCAAGTAATGTTTTTTATGATATATGTTCTTTATATTGGTTTTATTGTACATTTTTGTTTACAAAATGGTATGAGAAGATATTTTATTCAGGGAGGAGTGTTAACTACTTCATAAAGGTGAACGGTAATACTTATTATAGGGTATTCATGGTCAACTATTTGTTTTGAAGAAATTATTGTTTTTCATATTTTTGTATCCCTCATTGCGCTTTTAATGCTCATACCATGTTTTTGAAATGATTTCACTAGACATGAAGTGGAATAGATTCACAGATTGGATCATGGAAATGTAAAGCTTTCAAAAACATGGAACTAGACATGTCACTTTTTTTCAAATAGTTTTTAAGGCCGAGTACTTATAAAAATATTTTCATATGGAAATATATTTATTTATGGATGGGAAATATACACTAAAATCCGCCATTTTAATCTTTAATTCATTATGTTATAGCATAAATTATATTTATATTTTGTGAAATCCTATTAGTGACACAAGATCATAATTCCTTATAACTACCTCAAAATCTATAATAATATTAATATCCTAATCATCATCCATTAATGTCATCATGAAATGATTTTTAAAAATCCCTACAATATATTTTTTCTAAATTATTCAAAGTCATCAATGATATATCCAAGACATGAATATTTGTTGAAATTAAACATTTATAAATATATCTATAAAATTTCATCTTTCATGTCAAGGAAATTATTAAATTATTATTTAGTAGTACACATTTCATTTAATTATTTTTCTTGTAATGATTGTATTCCAATAATCTAAAATAAACATTATATAATATGAAATGATGTAAAAAACTCATTGAATGGTTTAATTTTTAATGATTTAAATATCATTATTTGAATTTTTCGTCTAATATTTATGATTCTATATCAACATGTGATATTTTATATTTTAAATTAGACACAATATCTAGAGGATTTTATTTCAAAAAAAATCATTATATTAGCTATATAATTCTTATAATAAATAGTTTTTTTTACTTTTATTTACTTTTACATTGTTCATGAAATCTTCAAGTTAATCATTTGTGAGTTCATTTACACTACTTTATAGCTTCTGGAGAAATTTTTAAATTCATACATATCATATATCATCATGTATTTAGATAAAATTTCTATATTGTTTAATTTATCATAGATTTATTTTGTACATGATTAATATTTTGTTTCATAACATCTAAAAACACTTCATTCCCTGATTGATACTTTTATTTACTAAGTATTATTTAACTCAATTTCTAGAAATATTTATCATCATTAAGTTTTTTTGTATCTAGAGTTATCTAGCATGGACTCAATGTATTCATATGATATAAATTTAATATATAATATGTCATTATTATGAATCTGATTAAATATTATATCATTCATAAATAGAAAAACATTTATTATAATATCACACTTATTCATTAGATGTAGTCATTTGTAGCGTCAATTTCTATAAATCATTCATACATGCTGATTTAATAATCTAAAATTTTTATAAATTCATTGATTAATTTATATTAAATATAAATATTATGAAAATGTTTCATAAAAAATATAAATTCATATTTTGGTAAACTATGGTTTCTCTAGGAACAAAACAAATATATAATAAAAGTCAATAAAAATTCAAGATATTAAAAAAATAATACACCATCAATATTGTTTTTTTATAATTTGAAATTATATATACATAAATATGGGTATTTCCATGATCCTCTTCCCAATCAACATCTTCCCCAACAAAGTCATCGTTATTTAATTATACATGCAAATGATATTTTATACATATTTCCACAGTTTACAAGCACTGCATTCTATGTAATGATTATCACTCCTAGAAACCATCAAATTCCATCCTATTAGTTGAATTTTCTATACTTAATATATTTATTCAATTAAAATTCATATAAATTTATTTTTTTAAAATTACATTAAATATAATGAAACTTTTAATTCATTTAATAGATCATCAGCTAAATAATCATTATATATGAAATGTGAGTCATTAATCTAATATAATATAATTCATCAAGATGTAGAAACTCATTACCATTATCTATGTAAAATTATTCATTATCTTCTATAGTAACATCCATCATTCCATAATATCTCATCACATCTAATTTTATTCACATGAACATATTATATGTAGGTAAAATATTAACATCAAAAAATCATATAGGGTAATAAAAAAGTTTCATTGACATACGAATTTAAAATAATTGATGTTGTATCATTCTTATAAAAATATAAAATTAATGAAATATTATTAATTAATATATAGATGATAACTATATACACTAAATATATGATTAAAAATACACAACCATTTACATTTTTGTTCATTCTTGTAATACATTAATCTCTACACTATGCAGTCAATCATATATAACAATTGTGATTATATGAGTTGACTTTTTTTGAATAGATTTCATTTTATTATATTAATACATATGTAAGAGTTACTATTATATGATTTCAATATAAATATTGATATTCATTCTACAATCCTCCATTACGATGAAAAACTAATTTCAAAAATAAACATGGATTGAATTATTTCAAAATAAATATGTAGAAATGTATAGACCACATATATCAATAATATAGATTGATTTAATCAATATTACAACAACCTAGTATATCAAAATAAAAATTATTCAGATTTTATCTACAATAGACATGAATATGGGACATCATAATCTAATTCTGTAATCTCATGTTCGTTGTGATCCCAAAAAAATTCCATTTATTTTTCTCGTATTAGTTAATTTTTTTTCATTTTTTTTAAATACAGGAATATATCGTTTTCATTATAATATGAAATATATATATATGTAAAACCCACATAATATATTTAAATTTGATTCATTATTAGTTAAAATTAGGATATATATCTATATCTTGATCTACTATCTATGATAAATTTTCAATTCATCACCAATTACACTACCCAATTTAATCATTTTAACATTTTGATATTCTTATACATGACTAAAAATATTGATAATTTTTTACTATGTGTATTTAAATAAATAAAATTCATCATTTAAATTTGTAAAAATTTATCCTACCAAAAGTACTCATCATTAATAAGGAAATTAAGAATTATTCTTATAAGTGACATATCAATGACCATCTTTGTTTATATAAATATCCTAGATAAGAGGTTGTCAAACCATATACATATTTTTCTTGATTATAGTTGAACTCATCCCTTGATAATTTCCAATATAATTCATAATAATTTCTATATCATACTACAGAAATAGAATAATCGTTTTTTCTAATGACATAATTTTTTAATTTTATTAATAATTGTCATAGAATTTCCCAATTCAGATTTAAGAAAATATAATTTCCCTCAATAACCATCATTATTATGTGGATTATTTTACATTCTCATAAAAATATATGTTTTTTTATACTTTTATCATTATTGTTCATTTATATTAATGATTTTTCAATTATATAGATTAAATTTTTCCAATGTTGAAATAAATACAACCTCTCCATCAATATTTTTCTATGACATAATATTTTCATAGATAAATAGTTAAAATCCTACGCCCCAAAAATCTATAAATGTGTCAGAAAATATAGAATTATTATAAAAATAAACAAGTTTTAATTTCTGATCGTTGGGATCTTGATAACATCCTTACATGAAATCTACCCAACTATACAAAATTAATATGATTTTCTTCTAGCTATATATATATAAATGGTGACCCAATAGTAAACATTTTCATTAATCTCGATATCATTACATTCATGGATAAATTAAAATTTATAGAATAAAATTAAAGACAATGAGATAGAAAATATATCATTTTAAAATATAGTAATGGCATTAATATGAAAAAATTAAATTAAATTCTCATTATAACATCCATAAAAATGAAAATGGAAAATCATTGCTATTAAAGAAAAATATAAAATAGTTTTTTGGCCAATACACATCCACATAAAAACTTTTCTATTATAACTATGTCTATATATCATGTTAAAATATATATAATTATCATATTCCACAATCATATGGGATCAAATAATTTTTTTTTACATAAATCAAATTCATCTTTGGAAATTTATTCACTTCAAAAATGTTAAACCATAAATATAAGACCATATTTATGTTTTATATTATAGTATTTCATTACAAATAATTTATCCAGATATATTATACATAGATTATGGTTATTGCTCATAAAATTCAAATATTAGCTGCTTATACATCAATAATGAATTATATCAAGGAGGAAAAAGTATCTTTTTATAATATGTTATCAATTACCTATGTGGGGGTGACATATGAAAAAATTCTTATCATACTATACCAATATGGGAGAACATGAATAAAATTATAATGTATTGATTTATATTTGTTTCTCCATCAACTCATTTATTTCCTATTATGAAATAATAGATCCAATTTAATTCAATGTTTAATAGAACATAATTACCAGGATGTCACACATTCCACTATAATGAAAATTTCATTGATTATGTTTTATTTTTTGATATCATTAAGTAATCATTGGGATTAAAAAGGTTGAAAAATATAATAATTTGTACCATATGAATAAAGTAAATTTTATAAACCTTTTAGTATCATTATTTTCCCCATCCACATAATTTTCAATGTGATTAAGTTTCAAATCCATATTATCCTACAATGTATTGTTCAATTGATAATGAAAACCACCTATGATATCTAATTTTCATCTAATAATATATATAATAAAACAAAAATATCATGCTCACAATATCCAATATATCCATTTTTAGTAGATCAATTTAAAACTCCATAGAATGAACCCATGAAATTTTGAATTTGAATTTTTCACCAAAAATCCAATTGAAAATATTACTTATAATTTCATGGATTCAATTTCAGTTAAATCTAAAATATACAAGAGTAATTGAATTTTTATAGTGGATGTAGAGCCTCCAGTTCTACCTTTGGAATCATATTTAGTAGATTATACTGAAGATAAATAATGAGACATACTATCTCACACACCCTTGAAGCATCGGGGATTCCGGATTTGTATAAAAACAAACTTGAGTTATTTAGAAGTAACCTTGTACTATATGACTATTTGAAGTAATTTTTGACCCATGTTGAATTTTTTTTCCTTTTTAAAAAGAAAAATATTATATGTTAAAAATATCACAGAGGCTGGGAAAACATTTTTTTGATTTATAATGGAATAATATAGAAGGGGAAATATATTAAAAAACATGTGATAACTTCCCCAAAATTGAACACTTATAGATATCCTTGTAGATGTCAATTATGTTTTGTATATTTATAAAATATGGAATAGAAATATTAGAAATATTTGATATTTATATATTTGTAACATAAAATTAAAATTAAAATTTAATTAGGTGTTATATAGAAAGCATATGTGGAAACATGAGATGGATAATTATATTATTTGAAATAATAATTAATAATAACTAATTTCAATAAATCATAAATGAATTCCTTGTAATATAATAAATATAAACATTTATATGTAAATAATGTTGTAATGAAAAAATTGAAATATGGTATAAGGTAATTTTGTCCTAAATTCCTTTAATTTTAAATATGGTACAACAATATAAAACATGACAATATAAGAATATTTCTATGCTCACTACTATGACTATCGTATGTGGATGTGTCCCATTGTGGATTGTGTTCACATACCACTCCCATAAACATTCTCGATTGAGTTTAATACTTTATTTCTTCAACTCAAAATTTTATTTCATATTATCTCATGGGATTAAAGTCATTACCCAAAGCATTAGATACCTATATAATTTTGAGCCCAACTATCACATAACAGAGTTTTTTTAGGGAATACTCACATGCACCATATGTAATATATCATGAGATAGAAACATTACACATTAGATTATTGGTCTATATAATTCCTTGTATGCTCATCACACTATGAAAATACTAATATATACATGTACATAAGTGAATAATATTGATTATAAATCACAATTAATTCATAATCAAGATAAAATATATGGGAAATAATTGGGGTTTATAATCATATATCAAATCATAACTATATTTATTATAAATTTATTATTCCCAACACAGTAATGAATTAAAAATTTCAGGTTTTATTAATTTTAATTAATAATCATAGTTCTGGAATATTGTGTTAAATTTAAAGAAAAGTATTACGAATGATTATGGAGAGTAAATTATAAAAAACTTCATAGGTTATTCTATTTGAATAATTATAAAAAATTATAAATAATTTATTAACTTTTTTCTACCAGTTATGCCCTAATTGAATAATGATGGAGTTTAATAAATATATTTTCTTTTAAAAAAATCTAGACATTATGAATAATATTATAATGAGGTGACCGAATTAAGGATATAAGAAAATATAATGTTATCTGATATCCATTTAACATAATATAAGGAATATTTAATGGAACAATAAAAAAATATTAACCATGAAAATTATGTTATTTTAAACACTTTTTACACATAAAGAGAATATATACATCATATATAATAAATAAATTAAAATATGATATATAAAATGAGAGAAATACAAAAATAATTTATAACCTAAATGTAATGCGGATGGTTTCAAGAGTTATGTCACTCTGTTTTAAAACACAGTTTCTATAATCTAACAACATAAAAAGTGTAACAACGCATTTTTAAAAAAATAATTGAACATAAATATTATTTTCACATGATATAACACATAATAAAATTACTAAATAAAGAGGAGGACATTGGAAGGATGGGATATTATATATAATGATAGGGAACATACATAAATGGTTATATGAAATATTCTAAATAATGATATAAATTTTAATGTGATAATTCATCAAGAAATTATAATTTAATGTATAAATTAATTTTCTATAAAGATAAAGAATATTATCATTTTAATTTTTTTCATGGAAGGAACCAATCATAGATAGATAATGTTCTTGAAAAAATAATAATTCCATGATAGTGAATTTGAGTTAAATTAACCCCTTACAATATCAAAATATTTATAAATAAAAATACACATATGCTATAATATTTTATTTATTATAAAAAAATATATTTAATGAATTTTTTGAAAAAATTTAAATCCATTTAAAACATATACACAAAGGATTTAAAACTGATGAATAATAGTTATATATCAATGAAATAAATAATAATAAAATAACACGTACAATAATTTATAGTGACCACTAATGTAGTCCAATATATAGTGTAACTAAAATATCAAATATTATTTGATGAAATTATTCATCAATATTATAATTTATACTTCAAATTATAATAATTATTTATAGGTATATTAATTATTTTTAATATATTTTCAATAAAATTGCGAGAAATCATATATTATTGACTAGAATGGTGATAGAATTAACGACATTCCATATTCTATCAACATTAATTTTTCATTGAAATAACAATATTTTAGAAATGATGCATTTTAATTATTAATAATTTTAGAATTTAATTTAATTGATGTTTTATTTACAGTTCTAGTCATTGAAATTGGCCACAAAGAAGTTTATTCACTAAAAAGTAGATACTTTTATCATTATTAATTTGAATACTAATAATAATACTATTTCAAAACCATAATGAAATAATTAATTTATTATTTTTATCAAATATTATAAGTTATAATCGTTTTATAGTCATACATGATATTATTTTATATAATTGTTCATGCATGTAGTTTTAATGGACCAAACATGAACATTCCATAATCAATGGATGGTTTTAGATTATGAATGATTATTATTTTGTTCATAATATATTTATATTATATAGTCAATGATATAATTTATAGAGTTATATTTACATTTAATTTTATTTTGTGTTATATTAATAAATAAAAATGAGTATATATGAATAAATAGATGCATTCCTTTGATTATGTAGTAGTCTTCACATTGCATGATAATTTTATTTTCAAATAATCAGAGGTAAAGAGGTGGAATATATTTTTTCTACTAATAATAATAATTATATTTTAATGAAACATATATTATTTAAATTTATATTTATAACAATAAAATATAAGAATTAGTGTAAAACAAGTAATCACTTTCTAAAAGAGGTCCTTTGTACATCACATGAATAACAATTTTGACTTTCTAACAAACAATGGGAAATATAGTAAATTGTTATTCCCCTAGAAAAAATATAGTAAAATTTCATTACATTTGAAATTATATAGGAAAAAATAAATTATATCTTGGATAGTGAAATTATAATAAATTATGATAGTATAAAAAATTTCTTAATTCGAGGATTGGGATTTCCTAGGGAAAAATTTTATAAATAAAGGAATTATGGAAATATATTTTTACTAGAACATCATAAAAAAGTAATCAGATAATAAATAATTGATATTGTTGATGATTTTTACTACAGACTGAATTATTTTATTATGCATAAAGGGGTGGTGATATTACACTTTTATAAGTGGTATGAATTATATTTTTGAATTACAACTACTTAATAATATCAGGGGAATAGATAAACATGTAATGTGGATCCAAATATAAACAATAATGGTGTGGTGGATGACATAAATTTCACTATCCCGAAATAATTAATTTTAACAAATGTTTTAAACAAGTTTTAATTTATTTTATTCTTATAATTAATAAAATTAACCATTGTTGTTTTCACAATGGTAGCAAAAAAATTTCTATGTTTTTTATTATTAACTACTAATATTAAAATGGAACATTTTAAATAATTTACATAGAATAAATCCACATTGGATGATAAAATTTTTATGTGTATGAAAAAATTATTTTAACATTATTTCTTATGACAGATAATAAAATTCAAAGATAAACTATATTTTTAAGAATACAATGTATGTGTCAAATAAAAATATAAACATATTTTATTTAAATGATAGAACATTTTGTCCTATAATATATTTACAATTTTTGTTTCATTAAATGCATTATAATACAAAATATTAAAAAAATGTTGTTAAAAAAATTAAATCATTTTCTTTTATTTAAAGATATTTGTTATGTTATTAAATAATTGTTTATAAATTCATAGTAGTACATTGATATGTATATATCTACATCAAAATAAATCATTGAAAATGAATGATATTTTAATTGATTTACGTTACGCATACTTCTTTATATATTCTTAAATGATATGTTGTTATTAAAATGATTTTTTTCAAAGGTGAACTAAAAATTTATGATGTCTAATGATATAAAATAATCACCATAGGATAATCTTTGTTTGTTAAATTCTAAAAATTATTTAATTTTTTGAAATTAAATCTAAATTAATTACATTTTTTTAGTTTTGAATCAAAATTCATCATATTAAAGAAAACAATTTATTAGAGAAATTTATTTTTAAATTTTAAGTTTTATTATTATTATTTAAAATAAATTTATTGGATAATGAATGTTAACATATTCTTTCCAAAAATTTAATATCATATGGTATGATTATAATTATTCATCCACCATCAATTTAATTCACTAACACATAATTGTTTTTTTTGAGAAATAATAATTAAATCATATTTCTTATTCATCGTCTATATATAATAATTTTAGTTTATTACAAAATTTTAAATTATTAAATTTTTATTCATCTTAAAATGATCATATAATAGGTCATAGTTAATTTTGGATTATTTTTTCATGTGGAGTAATTTATTTATTTCTTATCTTACTCATGGGAAAATTATATATTTACATCCTTGTGTTTTATACTCCCATCCTTAAACAAATTCTATCATCACTTATTTAGATTCCTTCAATAATGAAATATATGATAGCATTATTAATATATGCATGACATGTGATATAACTTTTATGAAAATCTCCATCATATTAACATGATTAAGAATAATAATATATTATTTTCATTAAAAAATCACATATATAAAAAACTATATAATTTTATTATTCTAATTTATCTTGTTAAAGGAATATGTGTTACTAGTGAAAAATATTTTATAATATAGATCAACAGGTACCTCAATTTTATTGATTCACTAGGAGGATGATAGGAACATGATATTGGATCCATAACATGATACAATGAATAATAAGGACAATATATTATCATAATTTTTATGTAAATAATCAAATATGATATCCTTATTTAAAAATTTATGAGGAACAAAAGAAAGTGATATATTATTGTCGAAATTTTATACTAATGTCTGAAATAAAATTCTAGACTTTTTTTCCAAAATACATTAGAATGAGACTTTATTTGAGTTATTTTCAATAATAATTTATATTTTGGATAATAAAAAGAATAATATAATATAATGAATACATATACTACTCGATAGCCACTATTCATTGTAGAAAAATAGAGGATTATAATGCCTTTGTATGGTAACATTATTATAATAATTTGACAAAGAATCATTTGGTTTTTTCCAAATTGAGTAAGATTTAATTCAAGAGTTCTCAAAATGTAATTCAATATTTCAAATAATTTATCATGGTTTAGAAGTATAAAAGAGTATTGGTAATTCTAGTTTATTTTTTCTTGTAATATGGATATTAGAAAAGGCATAAAAATATCTAGGTCTGTAATTTTTTAATGAGTATTATAATAATTTCTTATAGAATAAATATAATTATTATTTCTGACTTGTGATTATAGACATATAGGGTTGCCTTTATATTAACAACTTCATTATTACGGTCCATATAAACAGTAGAGCTTTAGTGAGATCTTCCTTGTTCTCTTATTCTCTGCCATTGTTGATGCACATCATCCTTTTTTTTCAGGGAATTAGGTAATTAACAATGATAATTCCCAATTTCTTCATATTGAATAAATAATGGTAAGTAAAGATTAACATTACATCCCAATAACTTGTTAATTGTTATTTGTTGTTATTTTCCAATGTCCTCCTTTTCCAAAGTTAAATATTCATCATGATTAATTATGTCATTACAATTTACGCCACTTCAACCATTTTTTAAATGTAGTAAATTTAACCATCATTCCATATTCATATACACCACATGAACATCTGTCAGATGGTATCATTATATTCTTTGCAGTGTTCAAAATCCAAATATGTTTAGGTTAATAATTTAATATTTAATATGTGGTTTATAATTGACACTATTTTAAACTCCAAATCATATCATATCTGGTCTCTCATTGGGATAATCATTTCATTATTTGTGTAATTAATTATTAATATGGACCCATTGGGATATAACCATTTAAAAAAACAAATGTTGCTAACATAACTAATGAATAATACAAAACATAATACAATTATCCTATGTTATCTTATAAAACTATCATCCTCAAAATATTTTACTCTTTTAGACCCTCTAATAATGTTTAAGATCAACCAAATTCATTATCGAATCAATACATTTTTTATGCGTTGTTTTTTCATACTCCTTGAAATAAAACCAAAATATAAAAAATAATTTATAAATAAATGTAATGACATTGTTATTAACCAATTCATATCATATATGAGATTCAAACATGGTGTATACCATGGACTCCTTTTGTTATAAATGGTTATTATTTTCGGAATACCCTATACACCCCTTTCACTGTTACTATGATGAGGTTTTTTTATGGTTGAGCCTAGATAAACATGTAGTATAATGAAAATAATGTTATTTCAAGGAATGCATTAGAATCTAAAATAAAGTTAAAATATTTTAATATTTTATAAGTTACATATATATATATATGTTAAATTTTTTTTATATTGTAATTACTATTGATATGTAATTTTAATCCAAAATAAAATGTATACTAATCATCAAAAAATAATTTCATAAACATTTAATGAAAAAAACAATTTTTAATATATAATTATATTAAATTAAAACCAAACTTAAAAAATTACATATCATAAAGATTTTAGTTGACATGGATGACTATTTAGATTATTATCATTGTGGACCAGTTACAAGGGAATTTTTTTAGAAATAAAGTTAAACATCTCTATAATATGACTCTACAAAAACCACATCTCGTCTTCTCATAAGATACATATCTTTATTACCCACAGAACATTAACATAATAATGGAGTTTGATCACATACTCAGAAAGGAGAAATAAATGTTAACTAGTCTACTTTGAGTGGATTATTAGAATATGAACACATATTACTAGGTATGAATTTATTGTTAAAAGGAACATGGAAAAATAATTGTTGTATATATATTTGAATTAAATGACATTTGATCATAAAACATTGTTTCATGACATAAATATTTTTGATAATTATATAAATACACAATTAGATAAGGTTATCCTTTGTTCATGCATACATGAATGCGTGGAAACAAAATAAAACATAACAACATATATATATATATATATGTTAACACTCACTACTATGACTATCATTGTTGAAAGTGTCGCATGGGGGATTGGGTTCAGTCCTCATTATAACATAAATTGATGAATGATTCCCAGGGTTTATTGGGAATCTTCTCTACTATATTTAATTTTATGTAATGTAATGAATTTTTTTACCCAATAAACTGGAGTACTATATATAAGTAGTCCCACCCATCATATGACATAGTGTTTTTAAGATAATCAATTATGCAACATATTTTTATCTCATGAGATGAAAACCTCAACAAATACAATGTTGGTAAATATTCTTCTAGGCATATATATCATATTATATATATCATAATATATACATGGATATTGTAACACCTAGATATGATTTTTTGAATACTTTCTTTTAAAATAATTGTAATTAGACAATAGATTATGTTGTATGAAGTTGTTAGTTTAGAATAACCTCGAGAAACTATTAATATATACTATAAATTAATGTCGTATAAAATGAATTAATAAATAATTTATGAATTAATTATAACTCAATATGAATATATTGGTATGTGTATAAAAATGATCACACAATTTTTAGCAAAAACATTGTGTTCATCAAAATTATAATTTCATTATACATGAGATAATATAATTTTTCATTTCATAATTTATAGAAAATGGATTTGATAAATAAAAATAATTTTTTTTAATTTTTCCGGATTTAATTATCTTAATAGTATTTTTTATAATTTCATGAAAACATATATTGAATAGAGAAATTACTTATTTTTATTGAAGACTATATATTCTATTAAATTTGTTATAAGCTCAAACTACTTTTTCGATTAGATGTATTTTTTAAATAGTTAAATTTATTATAATTATTCAAATTCTTTTTTTAATGGTTTATTCCCAAAATTATTATCAAAATAGTCCACGTTTTTATATAAGAATTTTCTGAAAAAAAAATTCATGGAGTTTTACCTATTTTATTTTAAATTAAATTATGAAAATTCTATATTATATATATTAAAAAATGCATTAAAAAAATTCATTTATATGTTCAAAATTTAGAAAATACGTTCCTTTTATTTTTAGCCAATATGAATAGTAACCATTGTAATTTTTGTGACAACTATAAAGAGTAAATTGACTAATTTTGGTTGAAAGTAATTTTATAAATACTATAAAATGACCCCAAGACATGATATAATTTTATCAGTTGAATATAATTATACCCATAACACATGTTGATCAATATTATGCAATTTAATTGGAATAATTGTGTGACAATGCCTTATAAATTTTATAAATCAATGAATGTCATAAAATATATCTTTCTTTTTTGAATATCCCTTATGTCTCCAAATGGGAAAAAATTTATTTTGTGAATATATATAAAAGTAAATTTTTAACTTAATAATAATATTTTCAGGATATAAATTTATTTATTACTTTTTGGGTCACTTAGTAGATATTATGTTATTTATAAAATCATATTTATTGAAAAATTAAATAATTTTTATTAATGTTGGAAATATTGTATAATTTTTAAAGTAAGGCCACAATAAATATATATTCAAATATAAATATTATTATGTAATCTATAATATTTACCTTCATTTTGGAATTTTATTTGAAATTTTTTGTAATGCTACATGTATTAGAATTAATTACACAAGGCTAATGTAGTAAATATTTAATTAATTGAAACATCAATAGAATTTAATTAAAAATATTCATATCATAATAATAAATGTGTTAATAGAATTTTTAAGATGAAAATAAACCATTATTTATATAATTAAATATTTTGTTGGAAGATAACACTCTATCTTTATTTATTTAACAATCCAAATTTAGAATACTGTCAAAATCGACAATAATGATATTTTATAACAATAATATTTTAATAAATTATTTGAAAATCATAAATAATATTTGATAATAAATATTATTTACATTATTGTCTATATTGTTATTAATTGTTCATTTATGGTCAAATTTATATCACATTGTTAAAAATTACAACCTGTTAATATTGAAAATGTTATTAACTTGGTTAAAATTTTAATAGGTTTTGTAAGGGTTAATCAAAGTGATAATGTTAAAAATAAGACCAAAAAATTTATAATATATATATTTTGATGATAAAATAACCATATAACATATTAAATATTAATCCATGATTTTTATGTGGGATTTTTATTGATATTTAGTTTATTATAAATTTATATATTTTTAAATTCCAAAAGTGCCCCACACCTCAATAATGAAAGGGAACCCCCTTCCTCACTTATTCACATATCATGTAGCATTCATAATCAACCATAAACAGATAATTTCTCTTCCGAAAATCCATTTGAACATTTTATATGTTTTTTATTTCAAAATTACAACCCTATTGTTCATAAGAAGAGATCTAATAGAAGTTCACCATGGAAGAGGTAATAGTATTTACCAAATCGTCCAAGGTTATCACGTATAATACATTCTATTCACATGTTGTTTCAATTATAAAGTAATAATAATGTTATAACATATATGATAGGATGCTATTATGATTATGGAATAACCATATTCAATATATTTTCAATCTTTTGAAAAATGGCATCACCATGCATGCTTATGTACGTCTTATCGTCTGTACAATGGGGTTTTATATATTTTTCATCACTATCATACCTAAATGGGTATAAAGATGAAAATTATATATATATTTATAATTAAAATAACATGATTCTGATTATGTATTAAAATATATACCAACAAACTCTTTACCCTTTTACAATTAAGGGAATGAAATCCTCGCTTGTGCGTATATACAACATACCATCTCCATGACGTGATCTAATTTATTATACATATTCAAATTTCAATAATTATTATATAAATTTTTATAATGAATAAATATGATATATATTACAATAATATTATTTTATAATTGATTTAAATATATCATATTCACATTAATTGGGACTTATATACAAAACATGCATAAAATGAAGTTGTTAACAACCGATATAAGACTAATAATGAAATATTATTTACAAACAGGTGATAATATAATCATATATGATATCATAAATTATAATGTTATTCAATATTAAGTTAATAGAATTATATAATTTATTATATAGGTGTATCAAATTCATATGAATGAAATCAGACCAAAGGTAAGAAAAAATTTAATAGTCTCATTATTATTTGAGAATGATTATACATATATATATGATGGATAATATTTATCTTCAAATTACATTTTTTTAAATTATTTCATATTTTTGTAATATTATTATATAATATGTAAACTCATTTTTACCCATCTTTGAATTTTTACTAAATTTTTTCAATGTAAACTTTTTTTCATTTTTTTAATCAAGTACACTGTCAGATTTCCCAAAAAAATCAAAGATGAATGTTTTTTAAGTAATACAACGTTAATGAATTTTTCAAATTTCATGATACCTTAATTCCTTGATTAATCCCTTATAATCATAAAAGGTATTATTAAATGAAATTTTTTTCATTTAAATTTGGGCATCATTTATGATATGATATAATTTTCAAATAATAAAGGATATTTTAATCAGTAATTATATTATTGTATTATATAAAAGTTCTTTTCTAAGATAAAAATCAATGATTTTACTTATGTTATAATGTGGTTGTTTTTATAATGTTACAGACTTCAAAATTCTAATGTTTGGATTATATTTAAGATGGAATTATATTTTTTGAAACAATTTCCTTTACATGGGATATGTTATGATTGAATGATGTTTTGGAAACTCTTTTCATTTATTGGGTTCTGACATGATTAAAGGTTTATTTCCATGTAGAACACATATGTTTTAGTTTCATTAGGTGATGTTTGGGACCTATATCTCTCTCCAATGAATTTTTTGATGATTTATATCTTTTGAGAAAGACATGACTAGAATGGGAAATTATTTTAGTTCAGAAATATATGGCTTGAATAGATAATAAACATGATTCAATAACCTAGGGTAGGAATAGGGAGTGAACCTATTCCATCAAAGATCTTTTTATATAATAATTTTCTTATAAGTGATCAATGAATAATATCTAAATGATTTCTTATGCTTATGAATATGCCATAATTTCATGTCTTTTGTTACGACCTCATGAAATATATTATCTATGAACATATTTGAATTATATCATGACCTGATATCATGATATTTGAAATAAAGGCTGTAATATTTAAATGATTTTCAGACATTATTATGTCTTATTATTATGAAATGATTGATATCTCCATTATTTACCCTTACTAAGCATTTGACATCACCCATTTTTATGATTTTTTTCCAATGATATAATTAAAGGTATTATGTAAGTGATTCAAAAGGGTTCTTGTTATAAAAAAAATAAAAAGGATACAATATAGATATTTAATGAACTAGTGGTTTATATTTCATTATTCCAAAGAAACTATTCATATATTGTAATTGAATGATTTTTCTATGTTATTTATTTAAAATTATTCTATTTTGATGTAATATATTTGTATTAATATTTATGGAAATTATTTATAGTAGTAGATAGAGGTTTAGGTAATCATTGTAAATAAGTATGATAAATCCATTGTAAGAATCCTAATGACAATTTTGACAATAATATTTAATCTAGGAGTTTGGGTGAAAACATAAAATAACGTACGATAATAACCAAGGTGTTTTAAATTGAAATTCTATAAAAAAAATCCATGATTATGTTTTTACAATTACATTTACTATTTATAAAACTATTATTTTTGTTTATGAAAAATGGATGGAATCTGAAGTAAAAAACATAATAATCAATGTGATGGGAAATTAAATGATTGTACTCTTGGGAATTTAAATATTATGGAAGCTAGAATGAAAAATATAATTATTATGATCATAAAAAATTATCATGCTATGAATAATTTTGTACTTCCAAATGCTAAAAGGAATGAACAACTCTATTTTGATACCTTTATGGGACTAAAATGATCTTATTTCAAGGATTATTCTGATCTCGTAGTGGGCTAAAAATAAATATGTTCAACTAAAAATATATTTTTGGTTCTCCATTATTGTAACCATGATAGAATCGCCTTTTTTTCTACCATTTGAATGGATAAGTGGATCAAATGTGGAATCTTATTAAGAATATAAGGTGATGAGATTAAATTGAATCTATTGAATTGGATAAGTTCATGAACATTCCTTTCAATAATTACATTCATCGTGTTATTCATATAAATATAGAGAGGGTGTTACATGAGGTTATGAAAATGTATAATGAATCCATTGGTACTTATGAATCAAATTTTATAATACTTTTAAGTTATTATTTTTTAATTATAATTCATCCTAGAAGGAAGGTTGACCAATCTTTTAGTTTATTAATAACAAACATCTAATGGTAATTATCAGTAAGGGACTTCAGTAGATACATTTAAATTGTTCAATTTTCTCTTAATATTGATATGTATAATGGAGTAACCAATAAATCTAATGGGTTTTACAAGATTAAAAAATGGAATTAAAGGGAATATATAAAAACCATTGGGAAATGAGGATGAAATTTTCTTTTGTGCTCACAGTGTGGAAAAAATATGGAGTAAACTATCTTATAATGTCTAGTGAATGATTAATGTGTGGGAATGAATTTCATAAATAAAATTTACTGATGGATTGATATGGAAAAACTTATACTGATGGAAAATTTGATAAGGCGACACAGAATTCCACTCCCAGACATCATTGATACAGGTGCAAGGGAAACATTTAGTATGCTAAACAATGATATATTTTATTTTTTGTCAACGATGATCAATGTATGAAACCTCTTTAGACCAATTAAAAGTAAAATCACATGTGATCATTACAATTGATGTGAAGTATGAGAATGAGGTGTTGAAAGGTACAATTAACATCTAATATAATGTAGTTAACATTTTATTTGATTCATGTACAACCCTCTTTTTTATTTATATGTAATTTTATAATCTATTGATACATGGATGAATATGAACATCCACTGCTAGTTCCAGTTGCGGATCTGATGGAATTCAAACTGATTCTCTAATCGATGATCAACAATATAGAAAAAGTTTATATTTATAATATTATATCGTATATTAATAAAAATTAAATTGAAATTAATATATTCATATTAAATGAAATTATATATAATATATATAATATATCTTTGTCAACATCTATACTAATAACTATTATATATCTAATAAGATGATGTTCTGGAGGAACATAAACATCTTAAGTGTATTGATAATTAATTTTGAACATTCTAGTGTGGACTAGAATAATACTTGTATTTTCAATGAAAATATTCACTAAAAATAGATATATAACTCAAAAAATTCATCAAAAAGATTTAAATATTTCAACTAGAAATGTTATAGTTTTATTTTATATAATATTTTTCATTTTAAATTTTTAATGAAAAATTCCTTGAACTTATTCAAATAAAATTTTGACAGTATTTCTTCTAAAAAATTTTAAAAAAACTTCTGAAACATTTATTTTTAAAATGATATATGAATTTTTATTACATAAAATGCAGTTTTTATAATTACAGAGACATGTTGCTTTTAATAAAATTATAAAAAGTATATTTTTTTATATATAATAAAATTATAAATTTAAAAATAAAACATTAACAATTTTTAATGAAATAATATTCTGATATGTTTCCAAAAAAATTTATTCTATATTTTTTCATAAAAAATTATTTTTTACAAATCTGAATAAATTGTATTTTTTTAAGATGATAATTAATATTTTAACAATTTAATTGGTCTAATAAACAAATATTTATTATAATTTTAAATTAATTGAATTTCATTAATACTATTAAAAAATAACTATTATATTTAGTAAAATAATATTTTTAAAGAAATTTTTTTGTATTTTTTAAATGGAATTAACCTTTTTTACTCAAATATTTCCTCTCAATTAAGATAATAATGATATTTAAAATATCATAAACACAATAATTTTTTGTGTATATAAAAAATTATATGACATTAAATTTAAGAATGAAAATCTACTCGTTTAATCATAAATTATTAAAAAGAACATTTTTCATATATTTATTTTTTATTCATTTTAAAAGATGTATCAATTTTTTATAAAAAAAATATATTTCAATTACAATTATAATCGGTTTTAAAATAAAACTAACTAATTAATATTTAAAAAATTTGAATGAAATGTAAAAACGCAAAAATATTAATAAAAATATTTTCATTTTAGTTAAATAAAAAAACTAACACATATTATTTAATCATTTTTTAGTAAATCATTATAATTTTGTAATATAAAAAAATGTAATTTAATTAAGATATATATATTTGGTTTTAAAACGTATCATGATATTTATTATTATTATAATATAATATATAATACTCAAAATTAGATTGGGGAGATTTTGTTGTTTGGGGAGAGGGGGAATCATTCACAATGTGTTTTAATTCAAGACCAGTATACCCCTTGATTCATTCCATTACCTGATTTCTACGTGTGGAAAAAATCCATGCGTGAACATCCAAACATTGAATAGATAATCAATTATTTCAAGGAATTGGATATGATAAAATATGATGATTGGGAGCATGGGTGATTAATTCCCCTTATAATAGAATGAACCTCTACTGACATACTCAAGCCACCCAGATAGATGGATGACATAAATTACATGGGAGATTGAAATGATTAATGACAGAAAAATAATCTGCTTGGATCGCTATGGTGGAATGTGGAGGCAATGTGGGAAAACACTCAGTGGACATCGTAGCACAAAAGGACCACGAGAAAAGGCATTATCCTAATGCCATACACCAATCCATATTTATGTATTTGTGGCTTATATAATAACAATAATAATTTCTCGTGGATGGGTTTAGAATAATTAAAATTGCAGAATTGTTAAATATGAACATTTCAATTTGAATCAATATATGAAATCATAATTTCACACATATCCAAAATTTTAAATTTTAAATTAGTTATGTAATTACACCTATATTTATATAATTGAAAATAAATTCATCGTATCAAAATTATTTTTGAATTTAGACAATACCACTTCTTTATTCAGAAAGTTGGTCAGGTTATCATTAGCATGTATCTTATTGACACAAACAGTTCCAGATTCGACAATATATCTAATAAAATGTATAATAAGGGCTATATTATTAAATTTAACATAACATACTATATCAAAGAAATATATTTGATAGATTAACTATGAATGTAAACAATAACTGTTGTATTAAACATATTAATTTCATCAGACAAGACATTAAGCCTCCCGACTTCTTAATAACCATGGTCAATGTTATTTACTCTAATTCAGTGGTTGAATGCAAAACCAGGGAATAAATGTTACATATTAAAGAAATTTGGACTCCTTAAGAATTGAAAAAAATTCTACTCCGTGATTTTCTTGTATCAACTTACTCCGTATAGGCATCATGTATATATCCATATATTAATTCTGATGTATCCACAATTTTTCTATAACATTAAGTAAAATTATAACTACAAGAAAAATATTTATGTATCCTTTCCAGGGAATTCCAATGTGGCTTCACAGGAGTGGATATAAATCTGTTTCGCATATTGCTAAGGCAATGTTATGCATTGTGAAAATATTGCTATACATTAGGCTACCGACTAAATTATAAAAGTATGATTTAAAAATAAATTGAATATCATCTGTAGTAATTGGTGCATGAGTCATAGACAGTTACAAGTGTTGTCTAAAATGATCACAAACTGGTTTAAGAGATTCAAACATGTATAATTTCAGAATCATTAAAATAGAACAATGTTGTGAAAAATATTTCTGTTTATTAGGCATCTCATTAATTATTTCATGACATAAAATATTCTCCAATAAACACAATTACTTAATTTCAAACATTCCATTTAGTTGAGATTTTATAGAGGCAATGACACACTTATTATTGAATATAATGACAAATTATTCAATATAAAACAAAAAATTAATAAGAAGTTATTAATATATTTAAAATAAAAAAGTATATTATTTTTT
This sequence comes from Viscum album, assembly GCA_963277665.1. Classification (NCBI taxonomy): domain Eukaryota; kingdom Viridiplantae; phylum Streptophyta; class Magnoliopsida; order Santalales; family Viscaceae; genus Viscum; species Viscum album. The sequence continues at coordinate 2,131,905,907 of OY728147.1, read as the reverse complement.
CATGGTGAAATATTTATCTAGAATAATGAATCAAATTTTCATAACCAATGCCTTTATCATTATTTTATACTTTATAAAGATTTTTTTAAAAATAAATGTGGTTACATTTTAATTCTAATGAGTAACCATTAGGAAAGGTCGTGTAAAGTATCTCCCTTAAATCACTATAATTGAAGCCAATTTTAATATCATGTTGTTTAATTTGAAGGACATAATTAGAAGAAAAAGCTACATGAAGCTGAATTGAAGAATACCTAATATAATAAGAAAAATATAGTAATAGTCGACTCCTTCCCAATGAATGAGTCACATATAAAGTAACAATTATTTTAAGTTAATTTTAATTCCAATTGTTTTAACATCCTTCCTCTAATAATTCCATTTATATCCAATTACTTCATCATTAATTTGTTTATTCATAATACACAATATGTGATTCTTCCTCAAGGTATGCATTTCATCATTCATGGAAAATTGAAACAGTTTTTTATGTTGTTAATAATGGATTTGATAAATTATTTAGGATCATAAACAAAATGATATGGTTAAAAATGTAGTAATAATAATCCTTATAATATTTAAAAATGTTAGTAGGTGGTCTAGGTACCATTATAAACCTACCTTGGGTAAGCTGAAATCTTTTACTATCTGAAGGAGGAGCTACTACAGATTGAGAATCATAACTAAAGGTATTATCATCCTAGTTCAAGGGATGTGTGTTTGGTGAATTATGATAGATTGTATCCTCAAACTAGGATGGTGTTTTTTTATTCAGCCTCATATTTGACTGGATCACTACTATCAGGTTTAATAGAATTAGATTTGGGAAAACATGAATCATATAACACCACATCCATTCTAATAATGAATTTTTGGATACTAGGTTTATTAACACATGGAATATAATATTTTACACCCATGATATATTCCATGAAGATATATTTTAGTGCATTATACTCATGCTTATCAATTTTATCATTGGAATAAGCAGTGAAAGTAAATTATCTTAACTAGATATAACATGGTTTCTTATTATTCCAATGTTCTTATAGGGTTTCTAATATATTAACATAAGAGGGAAACCTATTAATGAATTTAACGTCCATAGTGGAAACCTCTTCTCACGAGTATTTAAAGAGGTATAAGAATGAGTGCATGCTTTAGAAACACTCTAAAAAGTTTTTATTCATTCATTAAGAATAAAAATCTTGTTAGTGGATTTCTCCAATCGTCTAATGTCTATTAATAAGATAAGACTCACAAAATTTAATAAATTCAGTGGATTGTTACAATAATCTATTATTTAATCTCAAGATTTTAATCTTTCTCCAATCTTGATTTTTAAGTAGGATTTTTCATGTATTAGATGAATAAGTCATCAAATATATTTATCAAAATTTAATTTCAGATCTTTCTTGAGAAGTCATCCCTAATGGGGATATTGTATGACCCTCCAGAATGGTAATATGTCACAGATGGTCCAATAAAATTAAATAAATATATTGAAGGGGGAATGTATTCATAATATTGGACTTATAGAATGTGAATATCTTTGCCCTACCAATGGAACAATATTCACAAAAGGAAATGTTTCATAGTATGATATCACTCAACAACCTCTGTTTTCTGAATTCTTCTGGACCCTAATAAATTAAATGCCCCAATCATCTATTCAAAAAGTGATTATTTATAGTATTAGTGGTATAAATACTATCCAAATATCTTTAATTATTAATTCAACCCATTAATGAGAGAACCATTTATGATTGTTCTAAGGCCTTTGGAGATTTTTATTTAGTCAGATTTAGACATATAAGTGAACCCAGTTGGTCTAGAACCAGTAATTAAATTAGGTTAAAATGGAGTTTTGGAACACACTAAACATGAAATAAGGTGGTTAAAATTTATTAATATAGTTCTATTAAAACATAAACTCATTCCTCAAATTTTTACAACTTAGTATTCCCTAATAAAAAATATTCTTCTACTATATCGTTGAATACTAGGAATGGCTCTCTAAAATGATAAATGTGGAATGAGAAACCTGTTTCAAGAACCCACTCATGATTGGGATCATGGATTTCCATATTATCCACTTCATCTATGTCATAACATGGGTCAACTAGAAAGGACATGTATGTGGTATTTTTAAATTCATGATCATGTTGATAATTCCAACACTTATGAAAATTTTCCTTAGGTTTACCACTATAGAAGAAAAGAAATTTTATTTTACAATAAATAGACCTAGTTTTGGGTTTCGTTTTCTACTTGAAATTATTATTATTAAAAATATTTTTTTTACTTTAAGAATGAGGTTTACACATAGTAAACTTCTCCCTTCCTCACCAATTATTCTATGTATATAATGATATACATTAAAGAGAATGGAGTACGTAACCTATTTAATGGTTAAGGTGTCCCAACCATATATCATGGATTCTAATTACGGGTTGTAGGTCATATCTAAAGAAATTATAATGATCATTTCATGATCTTCATCATCAAAAGTTACATTTATGTTGGATATATATATCGAAACCTTACTAAAGTGATTGAGATATAATATAAATAAATTATAAAGATCATTTTTTGATCATGATCATTAATATCTACATTTATGTTGGATAGGTCTAATGTAAAGTATTAAATTCTTCTAAATGTGATTTCATTTAACTATCATGATTCATTTTAAATGTGAATATTTTGTCTTTCTTATAATTCCTTCCAACTATATAAGCTGCAATTTTTAAATTTTCAATTTTATGCCAAACAATAGAAACAATAGATTCATGGGAAACATCCCAAATAACATTATCTACTATAAACTGAAGTAGATAAATATTTTGTTTGACTAAATCATAAGGTGGAACATCTTGATATTCAGTAAATTCCTATCATGTTTCATATATATTTATAAAAATATTATTACGCACAGAAAGGGTATCAATGAGTCCTAACTGAACTATTAATTCTCTATTAATTCATGGTAGCGTCTCTATTGAATTATTGGAATTTATACATATATTATGATATGATTATCCAAGAAATTCCCTAACATGTTAATTTGGACAATTTTACGTGTATTCTAACAACAACCATCAAATATCACGTGGAAAACATGTTTATACTACTTGATCTAAAATGAAAAAGTATTATATATGTTTTAGTAGAGTTAATAATAAAAATATTATATTAAACTGTGAAATAAAAAAGATACCAAAATGTAGAAATTAGAATAGAAACCAATATTGCATGAATGAAACAAACTTGACAACAAAAGGGAACCAAAATGGATCAGATACCACATTGTTGGGGTGTATGGTGCAGTGGTTGCAAAACTAATAGAATAACCCTATGAATCAATCTAGGTATATTTCATTAATAAGTTATATATAATATGAATTGAAACATATAATATTTAATAAGATACTCTGAGGTAATAGTAAAAAGGGATTTATGTGCATCAGTCCCTCTTAGGGTATACACGAATAATAAGAAAACTACCCACATACATGTTTTATTAATGATCAAATGATTAAAATATTATCAAATAAAATCCATATATAATGTAAAAGAAATATAAGTATATATGTAATTTTAACATTTAAATGTAAATGAAAAATAAGTTGAAATGATTATAGATCCAGATTGGGTAGATATCGAGTGGTCATTAAGTGTTCAACCTCCAAGAATAGTGGAATCCCGAGTCACCTAGATTTGAGGAATCCCTCATCCTTTCGTTATTATGGATAAATCGATAATTGGTCTCACATATTTTGCTTTATAAGGTATATCATATCTTATAAGAATAAACTAAATGGTTAATATGGGGAGGGAGACAGGCCAGGACTGTAACTCCTACAAATCATAAAATTTGTGTTAATGATCTACGATTTCACCCTTAAAAAATGGGATCCAAGATAGAAAAGAGGTGAATGACTGGTTATTCGATGTTTCCATGAGATGAGATGATCAATTACCTTAAAAATATTAAGCACCTCAAAATTATATTATAGACCCGAATGTTTCAAGAATCCAAAAAACAAAATGTCAAGTGATGGACTTGGGAACCCGGGATATAAGGATGGCATGGATTACATGGGATTAATTAATGATCAACAACTAGGAAATAAATATGCATGAATCTCCATGGACTAATATAGAGGCAAAGTTGGCCATCACTTGATCATGATCAAAAACGAACCTTGCATAACATGCCCACACAAGAAGGCATCAACCTTGTGTAAACCCCAAACCAGGAATGATGTGTTTTGAGCATATAGAAAAAACCATAAATTATTATACATGTGTTTAAAAAACCTAACATGAATGAATAGTTAAATAAAAATATTATAATTTGAAAATAAATATGAAAACAAAACATCACATTAAACATAACTAGTGTGGTTCTCTGGAACTTATAATCAAGAACAATGTATCATTAACATTACACATCATCATATGCTTTTTTATTTTTCAACTCACTATGGATGGATGAAGCATACTCTTCATAATATTCAAAAGAGTATATTCCAACCTTATAAACAATGAAATTCATCATTCCAATATCAGTATTTGGTAAAAAAAATTATATTCTTCAAAATACCACCTTTGTCCTATTAATATTATACAATTTTTAGTGGTGTTGTTCCATTTTCTCAAGATCAAATATTAATAGACATAAACCGGATACCGAAAAATTAATTTGTAAATTTCAGTGTTGAGAGAGATTCTAGGTACCTTGATCTAGAACCCTTTTACAACAAGAAAACCTCTAGGATCAAACTCTTTTTACTCCTGTATCATCTAATTTACTTCGGCACTGTTCTATGTCCTAGCACACAAATAGATGCACTATTACCTTAACAACTATGATATTATTTCTCTAACTAGCAATCACGAGAAATTGGGGGTGGTTTTCAGAATCTAAGGATACTTTTCCAATTATTATATCTCATGACCACTAATTTGTTCGTAGGATTACACCATTCCCCACCAATAGTCAACAATCTAGAATGAATTCTACAAGTGTGTTGTTGCGCAAAACAAAAAATTCAACTAACAACCAATGAATTTCATATGAATTTTAATTAAAATAAATACTAGTTTTAAAATATAATTATGTAATGGCACAAACCTTGTACAATCAGATGTAATCAAACACGGTCAGTAACATATCCTGAAGCACACCTTCCCGTACACTAGAGTCTACCAACTATTATAAAGGGTCCATTATGATATGGTATTGATACTATACAAATATTATTATAGTATAACAATAATATAATAAATGAATTAATAATAAATTAATTAATAAAAAATTAATCTAAACAATGAAATAAACGGTGGAAGAGGTAAATAATCCAGAAAATAATAATAAAAAATCCAAAATTGGAACCATATTTAAATTATGAATATGTCATGGATCGATACAAAATATATTCATACAAAAAAATATTTATTACAAAAATAACAAGGACCAAATGTATATCCATTAGAACCATCATATCTAGAACATCCTCATTCTTCCATGCTCCCATGATAATATCAATATATTATCAAAGAATGATCACATTCCTATTTTTACAAACATTCATTATGTTTGTCCAGGAACCAAATGGAATCCTGAAAAACATGTGAGATATGACCAGTAGAACGCCACAAATAGTGTCTATACAAGAAAATTATTTAAATATAAATGTTTCAATGTGCATATATAAATATACAAAGTGGAATAACATGGACGAGATAATAACCATTTAGGAATAAGACGCCATATGTCTTGCTTGGCTGACCATACCTACATTAGAGCGGTCAAGTAGTGACATAATAAAAAAGATACATATGCACATGATTTGGTGGGTACAACACAATATACCAGTTAAAGTAATCATAGTAAGACCCATGGTGAATCTCGGTCATCGAAGTCATAATGATATTTGTACATTATCAAAGAGAAATAAAGTCATCTTTGGCTTCATAAGGCATATTCATCTAACATTATAGAAATCATGTTGCCTATCTATGGAGTTTGAGTGTAATCCAAGGGTTATACCAGAGTTATCCCATTAGAATAATGTATGAATAAGTCCAGGAATCACATCCATATTAAATCCTTAGATAAGCATGAATGGGGAACTAGGGAAAAATACAGAGTGCCTCATGTCCAAAGACATCATCTAAATCCAAGGAGTTTATCCAGGGAATTATAATATCCTAAAAATGTGTTGATTTAATTATAAAACAACATCGATTAATCCACATATCAATAATTCATTTTCCATGTTTAGTGTTTGGTATCACTTATAGCTATAGGTCCAATTAATCTGGGTGACCCCCTTTGAGTGATCATGGAATTGCCTTAAAATCTATTGTTATCTCATGTCAAACAACTTGTATAAATAGAAAATGGGTCATTGTATAAATTATCAATCAAATTTATTGAAATAATTGGACATTTTATAATCATCAAAATTCGTTCACTTTTTATATATAATTCAAGTCCATACATTTTCATTCAATGATGAAAAATACTATTCATGGTGTAATTCAATTAATCATTGATTCCAAATTAATAAGATAAAATATAAACATGGATTCTCAATAATAACGTGTCAATTCATAACTTTTAATTAATTGAAATACATGGTTAAGTCAAAACCAACACACCACTGAGTGTTTAATCAATTATAATATAATGGTGTTCATAGGTAAAAGAATAATAAAAAGGTGTTTTAATTTGAGTTCCTTGAACTCCATCAATAATTAAAGGGTCTATTAATACATTTATATTCAAAATTATACAACTAATTTAATTAAAACATATTTATAGTAAAATCCCATGTAATACATGCATGTATTAAAATGAAAAAAAAATAAATCAACAAGACTTGAGGGACAAATAATAGACCACCTACTTTATAGTGGTAGGGAAATAATTTTCAGTATTTTCCATTCATTTGGTTTGAACTAGAATATAATATATGAATAGAAAAATTCCATGAATATTTGGTATAAGATCTCGCACCAAAATATCGTCGAAGATGTTGAGATAAAATTAGAAAACAAAAGAAGAGGATTGAAGATCATATCATTGGTGACCTAATCAAAAACATTGTGGATCGATCAATGTTTAAGAAACTATAGTTACTTAAATGCTGAGATTAGATGTGTAGGAATATCACCCATGGTAGGGGATACTATATGTGAGATGTGAGGGAAAAGAGATGGAAATTTATATTTACATTAGGAGGGAAAAATCAGCCCCCCCCCCCCTTATGAAGTCACATGGTTCAAAAAAATGTGTTCCAACCATGATAAATTCATTTTCCAAGGAACCAACATCACACAACTATGCCATAAATTTATGAAAAACCATGATCCAATTGTTTAGGGACACTACCCATGTGGGACAATGTTTTCTAGTTAGGTGCATGGTTCGGAGAATTGTACACATAGCACAAGGTTGCCCTTTGTAATTGGTCTATAAATTCCATCATGATCATGTGGCCCCCATCGTATGGCTTTTGAAATCAACCTCACTTATATATGGTTCATACGGTTGAGAAACAATGTTACTTCTAACTTTTCCCCAACTATGGGCCTCATACCACTTCTACAAAATGAAGATTTCAAGTCTTTGAATAAGGCATGGATTCTCTTGTACATATGAATAAATATTTGGTACAATTATATGAAAAAATAATATATTATAAAAAAACTAAAAGTTTATATAACTCATAGAAAAGAAGGATTCTTACAGTATTCCACCACTAATGACACTCGTCGATGAATTTTGATTCCAATAATAATAATGGAATTTCTATGAATAAATCCCACCAATGATCATGTACTTCAGCCTCCATCTCTATGTTCTCATCCTTTAACTGGTTCTGTTGACATTAAACATGGTCTAAAAGAACTACCATGCCTTATAAAGCCTTCATTCTATGGTCAATGGTGCTTATAGCATTATAAAAAATTGATTCTTCTTTTACTAAATCAACCTCATAAAGATAAAATATATTAGATGGTTCCGATTATTTATGATGTATATGGGAATAATGGAACACATTGTGCATAGCATAGTATCTATAAGGTAGTTCTATATGACAAGCTACTAATTTTACCATCCCCAAAACCAATATGGTCCAATGAAATTAGGTGAACGCTTACGTTTCACTCAAATTGTTGTTTCCCCAATATAGTGACAAATGTTTGAATACCTAAACCTAGACCTCATACTCTATAGGTTTTATACATTGATTATCATGTTATTTATACCTATACTAGGATATAGTAATTCAATCTGTGATCAAATATTCATTATTCATTATTTTAATTCTCTTAAAAAAATTTGTTCTATGTAGTGTGGCCTCCCATACCTCTAATTAGAGCGCATGTGATCAACGCGACCTTTCATAAAATTCCCTATAAATATAAATTCAAATCATCACTTTTAAAATAATAATTTTTGGTGAACATTAAAATAAATATTTGTTTCTCCCATGAAACTAAAAAAATCAAGAACCCATTCATTGATCATGTCCTCCAAAACGTATATCATCTTCCTAAGATGCCTATCATTTTGAGGGTGGAATGCAGTAATAAAAATTAACCATGTACCAAAAGCCCTATACATCCCTTTCCATAATCGAGATGTAAAATGAGCTTCCCTATAGGATATAGTAGTCAATGGGACTCTATGAAATTATATAATCTCTTTTAGATAGTTTCTTATATACTTATCCACTATAAAGGTATCCTTGAAAGGTAATAAGTGTGATAAATTTTTGAGACTATCTAAAATAACACATACAACGTCACTAACTCATGATGATCATTGTAAACCAGTCCAAAAGTACTTGGTGGAATCAACCCATTTCAACTCAAAAATGGGAAATTTATATTAAATTCCTTTTATTCATAGGTTTTCCACATTCTCCTACTGATATTTGGAAAACTATGTAAGAATTCCATCTATATCACATTGCATACAACACCACTCGTATTGGTGATGTAAATCATGATACATATTTATAAGCCCAGGGTGTGGCTCTCCAATAGAAACATTGGAAGGTCACATCAATTTATCACAAACAGTTGTTTTCATCAAAATGCATCTATGGAATCATAAGTTATCAACCTCATTAAGGATGTAGCCTAGTGGGAGTTCCATGCCCGAAAAACATTGTATTTGGACTATGACATTGAGATTTGATTACTACATTATGTTTACTCTCTCCAGGAGTGGATATGTCACTACCAAATGTATAAGGATAGGTAACATATTATTATGTTGGATCCCTATGTTTATCCTTGAATATAATTCCATCATCTTCCACTCAGTATTGGCCTACTGGACTACATATATATGAGACCTCTATCTCATAGAATCTGCTAAAATCATTCCCTTCCCATGAATTTGGGTTAGATAAAATTTGTTGTAATACATTTATTCAATACATTTTATCTATATAATGTTCTAGATGAAATTCATTATTTTATACTTGATTATTTTGTTTCTCTGTATACACGACAAAATTCTCAGAAATAATATAATTCCTCCGACAACTCAAGTCATGAACCAAAGAAACCAACTAAATATCTCGTTTTAGGTAGTTTCTCTCATGTAGACTAAATAATAAAAACCTATTAACCATGAATCAAACTTATTTTATCATAAGTACTCTTATCCCAAATAATGATGCATTATACTAGACTATAGAGCATCAATCTAGCTCTTTATGAAGTAGGATTGACACTAATGTCAGTCTTCCATTGAACACCTCAAATGATGTCAAGTAGGATTCTGAATGTATGAAATTCACAGTATTCTTATTCAATATTCTACGAGGTGTGTATCATAGTGAAAAGTATCAAATAATTTGTCAGTAATAGCCAAAAATCCCAAAGAAACTCTTCATGTTAATGAAATTATTGAGAATCTATCAGGAAACCATAACACATGGCTTCGATGGGTCAATAAAAAAACCCTTCCCCTGAAATAATGCGACCATGAAGTGAAACTCGTTGATTTAAATGTCTCATATTATGATCTGAACATACAAATGGTTCTCTTTTTAGGTTTTTTGTATGATATCAATATTTTTTACAAGGTCGTTTCCATTGTGATAATACGCTAAGATATCATCCACAAAGACCACCAAAAATGAAACTGGATATAGATGACTATCAAAATTAATCAAATCCTTGAAAATAAATGATGCATTCATGATATTGAAAACCATAACATGATTCTCATAACTACCATACCTACTAAGAAACATCATGTGATGTATTATTTAAGGAATAACTCATACATAATGATAAACTAACTTAAAAATTATCTTGATATTTATCTAGCTCATCAAAGCTTATCAAAAAAGTTCCTATGTGTGATAGTGGATATTGATTCATAACTAGAAGTGGGTTCAACCATTGGTAATCCTTAAATGTGTGAGGGTAATGTCCACCTTATTAGCGATAAGGAAAGGTGAACACCACGTTGAAGTCATGGATTATATATAACCATTATCATATAAGTCATCAAGCTTTCTCTTGAGCTCCTATTACTCTATAATATACATAATTTAAAATATTAATGTATACTACAGATCATCCTAGAACTGGATCGATAATGGACTCCACCTATCACTAATGAGGTAGTCTTGAATCTTTGTATTGGAATAAATCTATGAATAAATCTATTTTAAAAATAAATTATCATGATTTGTAACCTTGCCTTCCATATAAGTATTATCAATCTAATCAATAATTCTTACCAACCAATGATGATCTGGTTCGAATCTAATTTCTTGAACATCCCTTTCACACTTGTGATGATAACCACAACACTATGGTTATGTATATGATACCCTATGGTGATAGTTGTCTTTAAAAATAATGTGAATCACCAAAAATATATAATATATTATACTAATGTTTATGGTAATAACATTTTACCAATAACATTAGATAAGTCAACACCCACCTCCTAGAGTGAATTCTTTAATGTAGACATATATCCTGATCCACATCCATGATCTACAACCTGACCAACCCGAGCAGGTACAATCAGCTGGAGATGTGTATCCTATGTCTGGCCTCATCGACCATATCCACCTCCATGATGTTGATAAATATAGGTAGTATAAATTTAATCCTAATGTAGAAATATTGATCCTTCCCTCAAAGTTGTATCTTGTTTAGATCGTATTCAACTACAATCAAATCAAAAGATCTGAAAAAACAAGCAAAGATATCACATTCATCCGCAAGATTATCCCCCAAACTAGTACTCTATTTTACTAAGTTATTTTGTGGCCATATCTCACACACTGATGGAATACAATATAATTATAGGTGTAGATATAGTGTCTGCACCACTCTCTCAAGAACATTCCATACAACACATCTGATTGCAGGATAAACTACAACCTTTTCTCAACCCTTAATATAAATTCCCTTACTATCATCATCTATCAAATATCTCTTAGTAATAATGTCTTGAATCATAATCCCCAAGACAATAGTTAGGGAGAAAAATTTTACCCAATAAAAAATGGCATACTTGATCCCAAAATTAGGGAATCTCTCTCTCCAAATCTCATTAAACGTGAAGGAATGTGTATAATGTGGAACATTAGTGAAGAGGGTTGAAAAATAAAAAAATGACAATGATTTTGTCTATAGGTAAAGTAAATAACTAGATCATGCATCTCTATACATATTAATAATGAAATAGTCATAAACAAAACCCTGAAAATTTCTCAATAGGATAACATAATACCAATCTACTATGTAATAATGTCCCACAAATGCACAGTAGAACCGAAAATCATGTATGTGCAGATATTGAACCTCTTATATTTAGGTTTCTATATATATTAAATAATTGAAAAAATGACCACTAGCAATGTCTCAGCAGTCAGTGAACCACCATCCCCCAAAAATGTGAGTGGATTCTTTGGGTAAAACCCTCTCGTTAACTGTACCATAAAGGGGAAATCTCTGGAGATTCATGAAAATTCTACATACAGTAATGGATAACATCTTATAACTGTGTTCTAGTCCCCATTTGTTTAAGGATTAGAGGTTATATAGGTGAAATTACATGGAGGTTCGGTCCCACTTCCTCCGGAACATGGTCGTTTCCACCTTCTTGGTGCTTGAAATGAAGACTTTAGGGTGTCATAACTCTAAAAATTACAAAAACTCACTTTATATGATAATTATAATGATTATATTGCTGATATTAGAATAAGATATTGTATAAGTAATCCAATATAATAATCACATCCATGTGCCTACTTGTATAGATAAGACTATGTGTAATATAAAACAATGATTAAACACAAGGGATACAACATATTTCCTTATACTGAGGTTGGTTTTGGGTCAAGTTCTCTATTTTACTTTAAGATTCTATAATACAGTGTTTGAATTTTATGTTATAAAATAAAAATCCCATTATGTTGCAATTAAAATTTCCATTTAATTGATAGCATTCCCATTTCAACAAAAAACACAACATTCCTTAAATATGTAATTATTTATATCCATACATATATATATATAAACACACACTAATATCTAGTTAGATGTGTCTATAAATCCCAATTCACAATGAACTACAATTTATAAATTCTAACAGGTACAATATGAAATTACAAATGGGGTTTTACTATGGTTCAACTAGATTCATTACCATTCCAAATTTATAGAGTTACATAGGCTCTGTAAACATTAATTAAAATACATATAATTACAACCAATTAATGAGTCAGTAGTTGTAACCATGGTTTCATATCTCTACATCAATAAAATTAGATAATTATAATAACATCAGCACACTATATAGGAAAAAATCATTTTGGCTGGTAAAGAAAAATTAATTAATTCAATTATTTGTCCCTACATGATATTATGGCACAAATTCTCATATATCTATTACTGAACAAAAAACATGCATAAAAATTGCAATAAATATTTAAATGTATGATTGAATAATGACTTAATTATAATTCATCATCTGAATATATTGATGAACGGAAAACTTCCTTTTTTTATACTGTTCCAATGGAAAAATAAATTATAATAATAAAAGACACAATCTATGTGTGTCTCCCATTGGTAAAATCATGACCACCACAACATACGCAATTCAGAAAATCACGTATCATCCATGAAAAATTTGGATTTCCCTTGTCATTGGGATAAGTAATCCTAGACACAGACTCATTACCAAGTTTTCACTAATCATACCCTCTTGTCTAACAACAAAAATAGTAATACCAGAGGAAAATAAACATCAAAAATAAAAATGTAACATCTTAAACCTATTCAAATCATATGTAACTGAAACTAGTATATAACATATCCTAAAGAATTCTTCCTCATATTCTAGAGAATGTTTACTAGTAGTGAAGGACTATGATGGTATAGTGGGGTGGCTAAACCAACTTGATCAGAGTTAAGAGATGTTATAATATATGAAAAAATAAAAAACGGAATTCTAATAATGATATAATGGGAATCAGAAATACATTATCCCAAAAATAATAATAAATAATCCAATTGTGTAACCATATTCAGAATTATTATAAACTCATATGGCTATACAAAATGAAAGAATTCATATATAAGGTTATATGATAAGGGAATCAAATTACCAGAAGGATATCCAGTAGGATCATGGGACAATGATCGATCCCATGCTCCCAATCTCACATGATAATTTCAATCAAGAATAGAATATCGGGAACATTCCATTTTTCTAACCCACAATGATGAATAATGTCTAGGAACCAAATAGAGTCTTGAACTTGGTGTGATATATTTATATATAGTCGTACACCGCCAATGCTTCTATACATGTTTGATCCATGACTATAATCAGTAGTATAAAAAATGATTAACATGTAGGCATTTTTCACACTGGTTTTATATAACAGTCGTGAAAAGGGTTAAAAATCGATATATCACGTTGGTTATTTTATAACCGATGTGATATATCATTTACAATCCAATTTTTATATCGGTTATAAAATAACTGATGTAAAATATACAGAGATTAGATCTTTTACGTCGGTTATTGTATAACCAACGTGAAGATCGTATCTGACGCTCTTTTTAACATTGGTTATAAAGTAACAAATATAAAAATGGAAAGATCTACACTTTATCCTGTGAGTTATAAATATATAGATATGATAAATCTAATCTAATCAATTGATAACGTCTTTTATCTAAATAACCGACGTGAGAAAGATAAATTTATCACGTATATTATTTTATAAATAGTGTGATAAAATGTTTCCAACAGTAGTAATTAAATATCCTATGTTATAAAAATTATAAAAAATAGTTTACCAAATCAGTTATTAAATAACCTATGTGATAAATCTTTTAAATGATTTATCATAACACATATTTTGTCATTCTGTTTTCTTCGACCAGGAAACCTGCGACTCGTCTCTCTTGCACGGAAGACCTAAAAACATTTAATTTAATTCGTGCCCTCCAGTCTCATTTTCCGAAAATCATTCATTATATTTACTATCATCAGATCTATCAGGTCAAATCACAACACACAATTTAGCATCACAAGACTCTTTTGTAGTTTTTATTTTCCAGGATGGCCTAAACTAATTTTTTGAGATAATATTTTTCTTTGGTCTTGTTATCATGGTATGTTTCATAGTGCTAATTCATACCATGATAAATTATTTCCTGGTAATGTAAAAATATGTAAGTGATATCCTACATGTATAGTAATTTTGTGTGTTTTTTCATGTGTGTGTGGGCATATAGGGGGTTTCCAAGGGGGTGGGGGTGTGAAAGTGGGTGGGGGTGTCCAAGGGGGTTGGGCGGGCTTTTCAGTGTGATGGGGGTGTCTAGGGGGTGTCAAAGGGGGTTGGGTGATTTCCATGGGGTGCAGGGGTTGTCCAAGGGAGTTATTGGTGTCCATAGGGGTGTAGGATAGGTCAAAATGGGTTGGGTGATGTCAAGGGGGTGCAGGGGTTTTTCAAGGGGTTGGGGTGTCAATGGGGGTTTCCATGGGGTGAGGGGCAGATGAGGTTTTCATAGGGGATATGGGTGTCGATGGGGTGTGGTTGCTGTCTGGGGAGGTGAGTGGGTTGTCCAATAGAGTAGGGGGTGTCCCAGGGGGTGGGGGGGGGGGGAAGTCTAGAAGGATGGGGATGTCATGGGAGTCGAGGTAGTATAGAGGGGCGAGGGGCTTTGTAGAGGGTTCAAGGTATGTCCAAAGGGGTGGGGGTGTCCCAGGTGTCCATGGATGTGGTGGGGGCGTGAGTATAGGGTGTGTTTGTGGGGGGGGGGGTCCAAGGGTTTGGGGTGTCGAAGGGGATGTAGGGGCTATCGAAGGGGGTTGGGGGATATCCAATGGAATGGGGGGCCTATCCAATGGTGTTGGGGGCTATCGGGGGGGGGGGGGTTCTAGAGTGTTGGGTTGTGTCAACATTTGTGTCCAAGGGGTTAGCATTTGGGGTGGTGTCTAGTAGGGGTGGGGTGTCCCAAGGGGGTGTCAGTGGGTGTCTAGAGAGGTGGGGGATTTCCAAGGGTGGGGGTATCTAGGGGTTGCGGGGATGTCCATAGGGGGGTTCGAAGGGGGTGGTGGTGTCTAGGGGGTGTCCATAGGGGTTGGGTAATGTCCAAGGGGGTAGGGTTGTTCAGGCTGTGTCAAAGAGGGTGGGGTGGTGTCTAGTGGGGTATGGGCGCAATCCTAGGGGGTTGGGATTGTCCAAGGGGGTGAGGGGGATGTCAAAGAAGGTGGGGGTGGTGTCCGAGGGGGTTGTACGAGTGGGTTGGGGTGTCCAAGGGGGTGGGGGTGGTGTCTTGGGGGTGAGGGGGTTGTCAAATGGGATAGGGGTGTCCAGGGGGTGGGGTTGTTTTCCAGGGAGGTGTGTTGGCTATCCAAGGGGGAAGGGGATTTCCAAGGGTGTAGGGGGCTGTCTGCAGGGGTGGGATATGTCTTGAGGGTCGGGGCTGTCTAGACTGGTAGGGTTGTCCAGAGGGATCGACATGCTTTTCAGAGGGTTGGGTAGTGTCCATGGTGTCCATGGAGGTAGGGGGAGTCTAGGGGTGTCTGGGGGGGGGGGGTCCTGGGGGTTGGTGGTCTCGAATGGGGTGGGGGGATGACCAGGGGGTTGGGGGCTGTTCAAGTGGGTGGGGGCCTATCTATAGTGTATGAGGGGATATCCAGGGGATGTCTAGATGGGTGGGGTGTGCAAGGGGTGTCCAATAGGTTAGGGTTGGTGGTGGTGTCTAGGAGGGGTGGGGGTGTCCAAGGGGGGAGCTGTTGAGTGGGGTGGTGGTTGTCCAAGGGGCGGGGGTGGTCCAGAGGGGTGGGGGTCTGTCCATAGTGGTGGGGGTGTCCAAGGGATGTCCAATGTGGTAGGGGCTGTCCAAGGGGGGGGGGGTGGTGTCTAGGAGGTGTCCATGGGGTGGGGGTGGTGTCCATGGCGGTGGGGGTGGTGTCCAAGGGGGTGAATGTGTTGTCTAGGGGTGGGGGTGGTGTCTAGGGGGATGGGGCTCTCTAGAGGGGGGGGGTTGTCCAAGGGTTTTTAATCATTGGGATCTGTGTAATTTTAAGTAGTGATTGTATACGTATTTTAATATTTATACATCATATTTATTTTTTTAAAAATGGTGAATTTGGTATCTAGTTGCACCAGGATGTATTCATTATGAAACATAATAAGAAAGGATCTATGCTGATTTTAAAATTTTTACATATAACAATATTGTCTTTTTAAAATCATTTTCAAGAATATTTTTTTAAAAAAGACATAGATTGGTTTTATATTTCAATGTTTTGTTACATTCAAAAATGATATTTTTCATATAAACAAATATTTTTCTTATATTAAAAAGATTTATAATTTCGATATTTGTTATATGTAATAATGAGTCGATATTCGATTATGGCACATCAAATGAGTAATGAATATGGGAATGGTGATGATGCCTTTTTGGAATTCTGTAAATGAAATGTTCCAAGAAGTGAAATTTTTTTTGTCCATGCCTCAAATGTTGAATATAAGGAAATTGAAAAGTAGAGAGATAAATGATGATATGATTTTTATGGTTTTAATCTAAGTTACAACCCTTGGTTTTGGAATGATGAAACTGGATGGAATGACTAATTTAATAATGATGATGATTCAAAATATGGAAACTCCGATTGAATTGAAGATATGATTCATGAATTTGCAGAATGATCAAATTGAGAGAGAACCAACAATTTCACGTCTATATAGTGATGTTGAAAACCCATTATATACTGGTTCTATAGATTTTAATGTTTTGTTTGTTGTGTTTATATTTATTTACCTGAAGGAAAAACATGGGTGGAGTTATATAAGTTTTACAGAGCTGTTACAATTGATGAAATACATTTTTACAATAGATAACTATCTCCCAAATTCAAATTACAAGGACTAGAAAATATTATGCATAATGGGATTAGGATACATGAAAATACATTTCTGTCTAAATGAAAGTATGATATATTAGAAGTAATATGAATTTCAGTCATAGTGTCTTACATGTGGGACATCACAGTATAAGGTGAAAGAAAAATCAGTGGCTGTTGTAGAGATTATAAAGATCCCTTACAATGTCTTTTGTTATCTTCCTATAATTCATCATTTGAAACATTTATTTTCTAATTCACAAGATGAAAAAAGGATATGATGGAATTAGATGAGTGTATATGTGATGGAAAAATACAACATCTATCTGAATTCCCACAATGGAAGAAAATTGATGATCAATATCCTACATTTGGAAATGAAATTAGAAATCTCATACTAGGGTTGTGCACAGATAGAATGAATCCATACTGAACCATTAGTAACACACATAGTTCATGGCCTATTTTATTGGTAATTTACATGCTTCATCCAAAATTTTGTATGAATAACAAATATTTCATGTTGAGTATAATGATATTTGGTCTGAATCAACTTTTCAATGATTATGATGTTTTCTTGGCACCATTGATTGATGATTTGAATCTTTTATGGGAGGATAGAATTAGGGTGTATGATTCTATTAAAATGTAATATTTTCAAAAAATGATGTTCTTATGTTAACTATAAATAAAATCCCAACAAATAGTTATTTGTTTGGATACAATGTTACAGGGCATAAAGCATGTCCAATTTTCAAACAACATAATTCATATTGTCAATTGCATCATGGGAGGAAAATAGTGTACATGGGTCATCAAAAGCTATTGCCTTTGGATCAATATTATAGAAGACTCAAAATGGAATTCAAAGGCTCACAAATATTTAGAATTTCTCCAATAATTGTATCCTTCGATCTTTATAGACAGAGGGTTATAAAACATGATGTGATATTGGGAAAGACACCGAAATCAGGCAATGATAGACATATTTGGATGAAAATGTCAATATATTTTGATCTACCATATTGGATATATCATGCAGATAAACATAGTATTGATTTCATGAATGTGGAGAAGAATATATATGATAGTTTGATTAGAACATTGATATAAATTAAAGGAAAGACAAAAGATTGGTTAAATGAAAGAATAGACTTACTATCAATGAGAATATGTTTACAGATAGCTCCCACTCATAATGGAAGACAACAATTTCATCCCTCATCTTTTCATACATTTTCCAAGAGGGATAACATTATCTTTTTTTAGTTAATTCATGATATAAAAGCGCCTCACGATTATTCTTCCAATGTTAAAAATTTGGTCTCATTGAAGGACTTTATGTTGATAGGTATGAAATCTCATGATTGTCACGTAATGATGCAAAACATTTACCAGTTTAATTTCATGGAATATTTACCATACATGTTAGAAAGAAAATAATGATGTTCTGTTATTTTTTTCAATTCAATTTGTTATAAGGTGATTGTGGCGAATGCATTGATATTTTTTGAGAAGGTTTCAATTTCTATAATTTTTCATTTGGAAATGTATTTTCCTCTATCTTTTTTTTATATAATGTTGCATTTAATGATTCATCTGGTTCAAGATATATTGCTTTGTGGACTTGTATATCTTCATTCAATGAATCCTTTTGAATGGAATAGAAAAATATTGAAGGGGTATATTAAGAATATATTTCGACCTGAAGCCTCCATT
Organism: Viscum album; assembly: GCA_963277665.1. Lineage (NCBI taxonomy): Eukaryota > Viridiplantae > Streptophyta > Magnoliopsida > Santalales > Viscaceae > Viscum > Viscum album. The sequence goes on along the minus strand of OY728147.1, from coordinate 2,131,886,748 downwards.
ATTGAATAGTATATTTCTGAGGAGGATCTAAAGTTCTGAAAAAGCTACTTGGCTACATCACAACACATATGTTTTCCTCCTTCTCTCTATGAAAGTGTTAATAATAAGGGAAAGGGAATTCCTGGCATGAAAGTCAATTCATTGTCAGCATAAAAGATGAAGAATTTAGAATTATACATCTTGAATAACATAGACGATTCTCAACTGCATATAACATTGCATACTAATGATTTGAAACAATGTCATCCAAAGAAGAATGAAAAGTTGATTTTGAATGAGAACAACAAAAAAAATTTATCATGGTTTAAAAATACCTTTCATGGAAGATTAGATGTATCAGATACATTAATAATATTCATGGGTGGTCTTTTATTAAATGTGATAACATGGTCCAATTATTACATTAATGGTTATAAAATTCATACGAAATCTCAGGATAATAGAAGTGTAGTTTAGAATAGTTGTGAATTGGTGTTTCCAGAATCAATGAATTTTTTGAGTGCTAAAGACAAAAACACAATTTCTGCATCAAGTCCATATTATGTAGTGATTGATGAAATATGGGAGGTTGATTACATTAAAATTAATTCTCGTGTTATTAACTATAAATGATTTATCAGTAATTATAGTGTCATAAATGATGAAATTGGAATGACAGTTGATAATCTAAATCAATTATATGACAACACTGCTTTTTTTATAATGGAAACACATGAAAAAAAATATATTTTTGTAGTAGATCAATCAGATACGCAATGCGATATTGTTTTACAAGGGAAAAACAATATGTTGTTGAGGATGAACTTTATGAAGATTGTAATTTATGTGATAACCCTACTTCAATGGAATGATTAATATTACATAATGCTGATAATGTTGAATACATGGTCTGTGATATATGGAACGATCATGACAAATGAATTTGGGAAAACAATCCATTTGTACATTCTTAAAATTACAGGTAACATTTTCTTATTTCTTGGTAATATTTATTATTTTTATAAAATGTAAGATATTGTATGTTTTTTCATTATTTAAAAATTTATTACAACAATTAAATATATGTTTTTGTTTGTTTTAATTTTTTTAGTTTACTTTATCATGATTACAATTACATAATTTATATATCTATTATTTTTTATAAATGTAAATTACATTAAAATGTTTACCATGGTTACAAGGTTTACTATGGTTACAATGTTTACCATGATTTCCATCTTTTCTATATTTACCATCATTACCATTGTTTAAAATGATTACCATATTAACCATGTTTATTATTATGTAACATAGAACAATTTTCTATTATCTATATACATTAGTATTGTAATATTTGAATAGGTTTATTTTTGAAGTAAATTATGTTTTTTTGATTTGAAGGACAATGACAGATCAATTAATTGATCTACCACATAATTCTGGAGATGATCATATTGGTCAAACCTCTGGGGAGGAACTTTCACATGCTTCTCATGATGTTCCCCAATCTTTTTAATGTTCACCCTTTATGAAGAGTAGTTCAATATTTGGTAAATGTGGGTGCACAAGTTTACCAAAATTATCATTTCCACATATGCAGGATCAGTGGATTCTCACTGAGTTTGATGATGATGATATTTCTATAGGTTCAAATGTAAAATATTTTATGAATTTTTTATTAATTAAGGGTAAGAGAAAAGTAATCATTTTGTATGATTACTGGAGAAGTGTGGACAATGTGATAATCTCTCAGTTGTGGTAGATGACTTTGGTATGATATATTTCTATTTTTTTCCTATTCATTAAATATTTCTAGTATATATAATATAATTAACATCTTCTTTATCATATGACATTTGATATTCTTGACACTAGAGGAGTCAGGAAGAAATGTTTATCGATGGATTCTAGGAGATGGAGGGATTTCAAATAAATCCTTATCATATAATTTCATTTTATGTCATTGGAGTCATTGTATTCCTTGTCCTATATATCCATTCATAGATTAAGAAACATGAAGAAAATTTGTTGAAATTATAAGAAATGTTTCATTTTTTGTAAGGGAAATGTTATCTTTTATATGTTTTATTATAAAAATGATATTATTAATGATTTTTAATGATTTCATATTCTTAATTTACAGCATACAAGGAAACATCATCAGGAGATCCAATCTAAAATTGTATAATTTCAATGTCTATCACCGGGTGGCTATACATTGATGGGAGAAAAAATAATGGCGTAAAATTTTCAAAAACTAAGAGTTGGATCTTCAAGCAGTGGAGAGATGGCCCCTATATCCCCTCCATATTTCCATGATAAATGGAAGAGAGCTCAGACGGGCACAATAAGGATATATCTTTCGGAAGATTCAATAATCGTAGTTGAGAGGATTGTAAGATATCTATTTTATTTATTTATGTAAACTATGTTATTAATATAATTACAATCATTACAGAAATTTTCAATTAACTAATTTAGGATTCTATTTAATAACAGAACTCATTGGGGGTATTTACAGGAGCTGTAAGGAAAGATATTTTATCTATAGCTTTGGGAAATCCCAATCATCCTTGTCTGGTACGAGGATATATAAAAGGTGTATTAGTAGGAAAAATGATGCCATGTTCATCAACATCTTACATTTATGGTGTTTATAAAAAAAATAGAATCATTAGAGGCTGATGTTCATAATATTAATGCGACGATAGAGGAAAATATTATAATGTCGGCATAGTCTATGTTTGCAGACATGAAAAGACAATTTCAGACTATAGCTCCCACTCATCCACCTCCCCCCTACAGGCACCATTATATATCATCCACCTCTATCAGTAGCTCCCACTCCCCTACCTCAAACTACATACCCCATTTTTTCTCCTACTACTCCACTGCAGCTTCCTACATATTGCATGTTTTATGATGATGATCCTCAACATTATATAGTTGCATATGGGCCGGTATATTGTATAGGATATACAGTTCATCATAAACAATTAGAGTTAGAGGATCCTAGCGTAACATACATGATATTATTGATAGATCATCTAGTGTACCATTACCCCTAGATGATGTGATGACTGTTTGAAATAGTATCGACCATTTTTTAATTTGGACATCCAGACTTCTACGACTTCTTTAAAAAGAGCTATATATGTAATTTCATTTAATTTTTTTTAAAAATTTGTTTTATCATTGGAAAAATATTGTATTTTTCTATTTATTTATAGAGGATTACATCAAAGGTAATGAAATAATGTATAGACAACAACAAAGAAAAATGGATGTGACATCAGATACATAATCTAGTATTTTTGAAATATTATCACGAGATTCAAATTTTTTTATGGAACATTATGAGTTTCCAATGGAAGATCATGTTTGTGGACGTGAAATAACTTTTGTGACTATGTAAAACTGATATCATGGGGCATGTTACTAGAGATAAGTTGAGAATCAACGCGGTGCAAATTTTTTCCATGTAAGTACTAACACATTTACCAGAGTTATATATATTAAAAATGTATACTTATCTATGTTTTTTATTAGGTATCATTATAAAATTTATGAGAAGAGTGAGCCTATATATGTATATGGATTCATGGACCCACATTTGATTTCCCCTAAATCACATGCATTGGATGGGGAATAAATAGTTATTTATATTGTTGAAATATTTGAACAAACTATAGTCGCACAATGTTGGATGATTCTTTTTTGCGATAGATATGAATAACATATCTATCAAATAGTTCATTATATTTTAACATAAAAAACCACTAACCATAAATTTTATTTTATCAGTAATCATTGTATGTTATCTTTTTTTTGAAGAAGGGAGAAAACAGCTTATTGCATATGCTCTATCAATGGCGATGCACAAGATAGTTTTATGAAAATGATCAAAATGTAATTTTAAATTTCTCAATAGTATATTAAAATGAATTTTAAAATTATCTCATTTGTATTATTTCCAAACAGGGGATGGGTCTACTTTCAAAAAAACATAAAGAAATGAAGTATGAAGATCAAATATGTTAATGTAAAGGTGAATATCCATTTATAATTTGTACTTTTTGACATATTAACTATAAATAATATATTTAATTTAAACTCATTCAAACTGAATTGTCATTAACAACAATGAATCATTAATTGCAGATATTATATGTTAGGATTTATGTATGAAATAATTACAACTGGAATAGTTGTGAACACTAACTTGGAAAGATTTCTTTTTAAACAATTCCATAATATTTCATTTCATTTATTCATTATACACATTAACTACTATACTTTTTATTTGTAGCTATTTGATGACCCTTAACATTTAGTGCTCAGGACATCAAAAACATAAAAGTGGAATGGTTAAATTATTTTTACAGGTTTGATTGAATTTTTGTTTTTTGTAGTTTAAAATGAATTATTGAATATTGTCATTGTAATTGTGTATTTGGTAGTTGTTTATTATGGATTCAGTTTTTTTAGTTGACGTTGTATGTTTTGAATGTTATATATGTGAATGATTATTATTGATCTACTTCATATCTTGGTCTACTTATGATGGTTTTTTTTTGGATTTTTTTTGTCTGGGGGGAGGGGTACCAAGGGTGAGGGGGTGTCCATTGGGGTGGGGGTATCCAGCGGTGTGGGAGGTATTTCCAATCGGGTGGTGGTGTCATGGGTGTCCATGAAAGTGGGCGGGGGGGGGGGTGGCAGTCTAGGGGGTGGGAGAATTTATATGAGGGTGGAAAGGATTTCTAGTGTACTGTGGGTTGTCTTGGGTGTGTCCAGGGGTGTGGGGGTGTCTTGTGTGTTGAGGGGGGTTTCCAGGGGTGTGGTAGGGTTGTCCAGTGGGGTGGGGTGTCTAGAGTGACCATGGGGTTGGGAGGGGGGGTATTCCAGGAGGGTGGTAGCATTTCCAGGAGGGTGGGAGGTACATCTAGGGGAATATGGGGTTGTCCAGGGGTTGTCTATAAGTGTGGGGATTCCATATGGGGTGAGTTAGGTTGTCAAGGGGTGTGGGAGTGATTTCCATGTCGTGGGATGTCGAGGAGGGTGGTGGTGTCCAGGGGGTGGGGGTAGTACAGGGGTGTGGGGGTGTTGTGGGGGGCTATCCAGGTGTGGGGGGGGGGGGTTCTGGTCAGGTTTGGGTCAGGTATTGGTTTAGGGGTGTTTTGTGTGGTGGGGGTGTCTAGGGGTGTGGTGGGGGCTGTCTAGAGGGTTGAAGGTGAGAGGATTTGTAAGAGGGTGGGAGGCATTTCCTTGAGATTGGGGGGATGTATAGGGGCTTCCAGGGTTGTGGGGGTGTCTAGTGGTTGTGGGAAGGCTGTCCAGTGTTGTGGGAAGGCTTTCCAGGGGTGTGGGAGTGGTGTCTATGGGGTTGGGTTTCCTAGAGGGTGGGGGTTCTAGGGGTGTGGGAGGGTTGTCTAGGGGTGTGGATGTGTTGTCCATGGAGTGGGGTGTTTAAGTGGGTGGGGGGTTTTATAGCGTTGTGGTGGGATGTATATGGTGTGGGCCTAGTCCAGGGGTGTGGGGATGTCTAGGGGTGTTCAGGTGGCTGTCGAGTGGGGGGGGGGGTCTGGTATGTTTTTGGTCTGGTTTTGGCCTATTTTTGGTCTACGGTGTGCAGCGGGTGGGTGTTGTCCAAGGATGTGGTGGGGGATGTCTAGAGGGGTGGGGGATATTCATGGGTGTGGGAGGGTTGTCCAGAGGTGTGGAAGTATTGTCTAGTGGGTGGGGTGTCCAGAAGGGTGGGGTCATTCTTGGGTGCGGGAGGGTTGTCCTGGGGTGTGGGAGTGTTGTCCAGGGGGTGGGGGTGTCCAGGAGGGTGGGGGGGGGGGTGGGATCAGGGGTGGGGGGGTTGTCCCGGGGGTCGGTGGGGTGGGAGGGGGGTATTCTTGGGGTCTGGGGGTGCCCAAGGGTGTGTTGGGGGAATTCTAGTGGGGGGGGGGGGTCGTCTGGTTTTGGTCGGGTTTTTGGTCGGGTTTTGGTCTCAAGATGTCCATTGGGGTGGGGGTGTCCAGGTGTGTGGTGGGGTTTGTCCAGTGGGGTGGGGGTGGAAGCCTATCTAGGATTGTGGGAGGGATATCCAAGAGTGTGGTTGGATGTCCAAGGGTGCCCAGGTGTGTGTGGGGTGTTTAGTTTGGTGAGGGAGGGGGTTCAACTTGTGTGAGCGGGTTGTCCAGCGGGCGGGGGTGTCTAGGAGGGTAGGAGTTTCAATGGGTGTGGAAGAGTTGTCTAGAGGTATGGGAGTATTGTCCAAGGGTAGGGTGTTTCCACTAGGGTGGGGGTGTCCAGTGGTGTGTGGGTGTCCATGGGTGGGGCTAGGGGTGTCCAGTGGGGTGGGGGTGGGGTTTTGGTTGAGTTTTTGTGGGATTTTGGTCTGTTTTTTGTCTGGGGGTGTTCAGTGGGGTGGGGGTGTCTATGGGTGTGGTGGAGGGTGTAATGTGTGGTGGGGGGTTGTGGTCTATTTTTTGGACTGTTTTGGTATGCTTTTGGTACATTTTTGTTCTGTTTCTTGTCTTTTTTCTGGGCATATCAGTGGTTGATCAGTGGCGGGGGGTTGTCAAGTGGGGGGGGGGGTTCTAGCATGTTTTGGTTTATGTTTTAGTCTTTTATTTGTAAGATTTTAGTCTGTTTCAAGTCTTTTGGCATGGAATAGTAGTGGTTGATCACTTTTATTGATAATTTGTTTTTTTACGTCGGTTATTTTATATTTTACATTAAAAATGCGTTGGGAATACATTTAACATCAATTATTTGAAAACAGACGTAGTAAATGCATGGGAAATGGTTTTTACGATGGTTATTTCATAAAGGACGTAATAAATTGAAATGAAAAGTTTTATATATTGGTTATTTTATAACCTATGTAGTTGATATGTTTTCATGTCTGATATTATTTAACTGACATTGGAAACCACTTGGCAGACAATTTTATCACGTCGGTTTTGAAAATAACCAACACGATAAACACTTCAGAAATGTGTTTTATGACATCGGTTATATAATAACTAATGTGAAAGAGTATATATCATGTCAGTTATTAAATAACCAATACAATAAACCATGAATCTGAAGAGTTTTCCACAACAGGTTTTTATCTAATGATGTGAAAAACACTTCGGATTTGTGTTTCTACATCTGCTTTATATTAAGCGACGTAAAAAACAATTTTTATAATGTGTCTTGTAATAATGTCGGCCAAAATCCGACATAAATAAAAAATATATACACTATAAAAAACGTTTTCTGCACTATTGAATATAGTATTGTGTAGATAAAAATATATGGAGTGGAACAAATTGTGTGAAATAATAACCAGGTTAGGCTCAGACTACTCATGGAAAACTCTCCAACTATACATACTTTATCTTGTGCTAATAATGTATGATAATGTAACCTGAAAAAGGATTGGATATAGTGTGTATAACTGAAGTAGACTAGTTTGAGAATTCATAAGTAAGAACCATGGTACAACCTAGGCATCCAATTCACAATGACATATGTTCATCATCAAGGTAGAATTAATGAATCCCTAACATTAAAAGGTCGATCAAAATCATAGTACATAAACAACAAAATTTTATTCCCATTATAGAAGCATTTTTTCTCTTCTACATTTCAGATTCAACCTCAATGGGAACCCCATGGATTGTCAAAATATGTTAGAAATAAATTACAGCATGTTATTCACCTTCATATTATCCATGATATAGAGGAAATGTACTAATTTTTTTAGTTAATCAATACTCACAAGAATCTAATCCCTCCTAATAGATGTCCATGGAAAACCAATGATGAAATCTATGGAATACTCCTCCTACAAATATATTGAATTGTGTACTGGATGAATCAAACCTAATGTTCAATGGCGTTCCTCGTTGATTCTCTAAAAAGAATTATATTTTGATACAAAATCAAAAAAATTACCACCTCATACATAACCACTAATATCAATGTCTCTTGTTTTGATACATCTTGTTAACCCCAGTGTTCACAAACCAACAGAACCAGTGTACAATAACCATAAACTCATACCTCAAGGAATATGGAAAAACCCAACTACCCTCGAATTAAAATAACTACTGTGAGACTAAGATGACTCACATAAGATCTCCCCACCATAATGGATTTTACCTAAGAATTGTATCTTTATTTTTGTCACCATCATAATCCAAACAATCTCATCAAAATAAGACCTAAATTTTAATAAAAACAAGAACACGTATCCAAAAAACATATCTAATATTACAAATTATATAATTAAAAAAACTAATTTGATACCACTCCAAAATAGTTACCATGATCGCTTGTTGTTGTTAATTTCCTTCTAAACTAATTTGAAACCATATCTCCCATTCTCATGGGTGTAAAAAATCAAATTAAAAAAATACAAAGTTACGACACTGAGAATATATGTAACATGTTTGGATACTTATGTGTAAAAATATATTTCATGCTCTTATGATCTGAATACACATTAAACCACACCCAGAGAGATAGTTTATCTGTATTTTATGTCCATTAAAAACCACTAGTAACTCAATGTTATCTACTTGGTATTTCTTTTCATGTCGGTGTAATTGGCAGGAGAAATTTGACGCCACTTGTTTCCCCTTCATCAAGACACATCTTTAACTCATTCAAGATGCATTATAGAAAACATCGTAATATATTGCTGGTCCAGGGAGAAAAAAATATTGGTTAATTCAACAATACCATATTATCTTGAAGAAATCTCTAAAAACGTTCATGTCATTCAAACTTTATATCCTTATGGGTAAAAATAGCCATCGGAGATTCGATCATTGTGAAATCTGGAAAATCCATCCATAGTAACTAGCCATTGAAAATAAAATGCACATATTGAACACCTTTACGGTATATTCATAGGACAGAACAACCAATATCTTTTTAGGATCCACTTAGAGACCCTTCTTATATATTACATGTCTCATAAATTTCACATTGTAGATCCAAAACTCACAATTAGAGAGATTACTATATAAAAAATGTATGTCCAAGGTTCAAATAATTATGTCAAAATTTATCATGTGCTCTTAAATTATCTTGGAGTGCACCGATACATCGTCTATGAATACAATAATAATCGAGTCCAAAAAACTGATGAATTTTTCAGTCCATTAAATCCAAAAACAGCACATGAGCATTAGTTAAATCAAATTACATCACCATAAACTAATAATTCTTATTCCATATACTAGAAATGGGCATAGATATATCCCATAATAGTACAATAAACGTTTTCTACCCGGGATGATAGTCATATTTGAAAACAAAAAATCGCCTCAAAGCTAGTAAAATAGTTCTTCAATCCAAATAAAATGAAATTTATTATAAATATTCACTTGGTTATGCTTATAATAGTCAATAAAAAGTTTGAGAAATCTTTATATATTCATAAAAAAGAGTCCATCCAATGGAAACTATGAAATTCTATGGAGAATATATCCTTTAGCCTATAAGTCCTCGATCTAGAACATATGATCCACTAACTAAGTCAGCAATGCTCAATAAGATGGAATGGAAATAGTCATCATACAGGGGATTGGGTCAATTATATACTCTACCAAATATCTATTGTAATAATTCAAAAAATTCATTATGAAATCCCCTTTTGTATGATTAGTACATAAAATGAATTCACATATCCAAAAAGGGTCAATTACGTCATGAAACAACTCTAAAAGCTGGCTTGACATTACCTCATCATAAGAACGATGAGGCACTACCCTTCCCAAACTATAGTCTCACTCACCTTGGAAACTATATGTGACCTCATCAAAAAATAAGAACTAAAATTGATGATGATACAATTATATCTGGGACATATCACTGGTCATCTAATACATTACCATAATATTGTAAAATTTTTCATTATCATTAACTGAAATGTCTCATACCACATTAAAGATGGCTGTTAACACCAAACTTATTAGCAACATGAATCCTTGATCGGACCTATTTCAAAATGGAATGGAAAAATATAAAATTTATGACATATAATTTGAATGTATACCCAATACATAAATTAATATTGATGATATAAAATAATTATTACAACCAATATGAAACAAATCTTGCACCATTGAAGATGAAGTAAACATCACACCTACGACTTTATCCCTCCCTAGTTTAAATTCATGTGGTACATAATCGACTATATAAAAACAGATGATATCAACTGCTCCTTGATATTTTATATCCCCATGAATATCCCCCATTGCCAGATGATAGGACCCACCAACATTGGAAGCATCTTCAGGATTTGTGAACCATTGGTTAATGTGGATCAATCCTTGTTTTCAGGGGATATCCTATAATAATAAAAATTTAGAATCACACATCATCCAAAAATACAGATATTAATGGGAGCCTCTAAACAATTTGGATAAGTGTTACTTGAGATATCAGATGGAGTTGAGGAAAAAGATGGAGTTTCCAACATCTTTTCATTATTTATGGGATCATCATACTCATATTCCCCTTCCAAAGTGGAATACAGAATTTCAATGGTGATTCTACTTGGATTATGGGTATTTAATTTTCTCGAAGATATATTGTTATTGTTTCCACATTTCCTCTTCTTGTAATGAATATATTTATGGCCATTGTTAGAATAGTGGAAAATTTACATATAAAATATTTTTCTATATGATAAAGGATATGCTATCATTCCCATTTTATAACTTTTGAGTTCTTATACATTCCAATTTCTACACTCCACCTAACAATAAAACACGGTATGACATTAAAATCCACGAAATTAACATTTTATAATAGGGAAACATCATATCACATCCTTTTCCAACACTTTTAATCATATATTATATGGGTATTTGATAGGAAGACCACTCTAGATACTTGAGAATTATTTTAATCTCTATTTTCAATTTTCTTCGAAGCCGTATAAATTTTAATATCAATCACCTATGTGATATGACCATATATTATCATTCATTTACATGATAACATTCATTTTTAATCTATTTTTGTTTATAACCAATTCAATATTGTCCCATAAATAAATATCATTAATAATTTAAGGTATTCTATACTCATTCAGAACAAATCATAGCTCTTTCCAAAAACATGGGATCTAAAAAACTTCCAAAAAATAATTTATTATTTATTAATTTTTTTTCAGTTTCACGTTTACTCTTGAATGTAACAAATAATTTTTCATAGACCAAAACTATATTATCCTTTTCTTCTTTTCCATATGTATGGTTATTGATTATTTTTCCTACTCCAAAATCCAGATATTAAATTCCATAAAAAATTCTAAATTTATTAGAGTTGTTAAATATTATGTTTCATAACTTTCCCACGATAAATTTATTCATCAATACCTCCACTTAATGTGATGACTCTTTCATCGAAGATCCCCCATTTTTATTTTTCATTGTTCTAATGTCAATCTAATAATGAGAAATATAAAATTACACTTTCAAATCCAAAACAATATATTACTAATTATCTTTATCTTTTTTAGATTCTACATATTCAAATTTATCGATCTTGGTCTCTTCCAGATCATTTTTAAACTCGAGTTAAAGATCCTCTAAATATTCATTTATTACTTTTTTCTAATTTAAAAACTATTATCTATATGAAATTTATCTCTTTAATTGAAGTGTCACTTATGAGGGATGCTTTTTTTATAATTATATATGATATGTACATATCCTTTAAAATCATTGATTTACCATGGAATCCAATCCAAAATTTTCCCTAATTAACCAAACTAAAATAAAGACAATGATTTCTTTCCTTCAAAGCAGCATTTTCATATCATGATATTTTTAGAAAAAATAGATATAATTTCATCATCCATATCATCTTCATCATCACAAACCATGGAAATGTGATGATTTTCCATGGATTTGAATTCCTTTTATTTTATTATTCGAATAATTCCATCATCCGGTTTTACTCTCATTTCAAAAGAATCCATAATTCATAACAAATAATCATGAGAAAGCATAGTCATTTTTCATTCCTCATGGTGTACAACTTTTGGAATTACATAGATGTGATCTTTCTCAAAATTTTCATCACAATTTCAATATCCTTGATTTCATTTTATAGTCAATTAATATCATCAACAAACTCATTAATGACATTAATGAATCAATTTACATTTTCATCTAGATGAGTTTTATGATAATAAAACTAATTGTGAAAAACATGATTTTCTACATAATTCCATTTGGTAATTTACTTCATATATAATTTTCAGTTTCTCCCACATAGTCATGTATGTAGTGAAACTCTTCAAAATCAGATCAATTATATAGTATTGGGATATAGAAAGATCATATTGATATTTGGTTGTTGTTTCATGAATTCCCATATCTATTTTAGTTAAAGAAAGGCATGTCATATCACTAACTTGAATCAAATTAGTTATGGCATGTTGAACATACATTACAATATATATTGAATGAGATCTAAATATATTATACTAAATATAAAATTTCTCCTCCATAAACATGTTGAACTCCCGTTACATTAATTAAATTTTCCATATTAATAGATGAAAAATTTGACACATATAACCCATTTTCTTGATTCCACTTTTAGTAAACTAGAACACCCTAAATAGGGTGGGGTGAATCAGGGTATAATATTTTTATTTAAATGAGATGCATATTTTCCCCACATTTTAAGGATCATGTTATACCTATCTGATGAAATCATTCAATTACTAAACACCGATATGTATAAATAAAAACACAACACAACAAATATACGTGGTTCACCACTAAGGGATATTCGAAGAGGAATACAGTGATTGTTCTTCAGCATTACTTATATCCACTAAGATTTACTAAGTATTATTTTTTACAGTTTTTTGAACCTTTTTACTTTTTTCCTGGAACACTTTCTTTATAATAATTTTAGGGATAATATAGTGACTTCATCAATCCACTTACATTGAATCCCACTTGCTCAATATCTCAGGTGATTCCATACTTAGTTTATCAACTACAATTTTCTTTAATGGATTGATAATTTATGTGTTTGTCACTGATTATCATTAGAATCTTCATTCACAAAAGTATTTAATTGATGCACTTGATAAAAAATTCTATAAAAACAAATGATCATCACTATTGTTCATGATGACATTAGCCTTCACAAAATCCCTTATTAATTCAAATATACTTCATCCATTTCGAGTTCAGAACTGTTCATGATGATCCCATCCTTCATGAAGCACTCAACTAATACTGAACCCCAATCCTTCATCATGTTCTCATTCTTCACAAAAATTTCTTTTTTAAAAGTCCTAAATTTCAATCAGTTATAAACCATTTTTTTCATAATCATTCATCTCGTGAAGAATTATTTATTCAGGAAGAATACGAAGACCAATAAATTAGAGTGATTCAACATTTTCCAAATTCAATTCATTATCCAAATGATGTGTGTTGATGCCTATTTATAGAAAATGTCTCTTCATTTAACATTCGAGTTCGCCATGGATATTTTTTGAATCTATATAATTTAGGTTCAAGAAGATCATTTTCTTCATGAAGTATTAGTGAAACAATTACATTCACCAGGATACATATAGTCAACGATTCTACCATATTCTCATCAAGACATAGACATTTCACGAATCCTATTTTATGTTCCATAAAACATCAGATTGTAAAATCTTTTATGAAGTGCCACATCTTTTTTATTCTAAAATTTTCATGAAACCCATGCCTTATCCATTTTTTTAAGAGTCAGTCCTAGAAAATTACCCTTTGTGATGATTTCACCTTCCTGTATATTTTTTCATACTAAAATAAGGAAATCACTAGGAAATTCCACCACATTTAGTAGTGAAACCACGTTTACTATAAGAACATTTTCCATTGTAACTCCATGATCACCCTAGTGTTGATTGATAACAACCACAAAAATACACTACATTTATAATAGTGAAAACCCGTAGTTCTTATGTTATTATCTATTTCATTATATTATGTAAATGTGGTGAAAAAAAAAATAAATTGACACATGATATTTTTACACTATTTTGAATCTAATTTATAATAATCTAGTATTCACCCATCTCGAGATCATTTTGATATGAAACCCACTATATAAAGAATAATGAAACCCTAAAATGACTTTTTCACATCTTGATCTATAAACCATTGAAAAATATTGTTCAACTAGTAGTTGAAACTCAAACAAACAACCATTTTCCCATAAAGAGTAAAAATGTGAATTTTATGCTCTTTTTTCACACAGAGTTCATTTGCAATGCCTAACTACAGTTTATTAGTCGAAACCATGAATAATAACTTTTATATATATAATAACCCTTTGAATTTTCAGAAAAAAATAATGAATATTAGTGTAGAACCATATAAAGAGATTGAATATTCAAATTTTGAGTGTCCAACAACATGTAAGCTCTAAATTAGTTAATGGTCAAAATTTTTTCTTTTTAAAAGATATAATTAACAACAAATTAATTAATCACTATTAAATATTTATAAAATACTCAACAATGTAACACTATGAAATGAAATATTTCTATTAGCTAAATTTATATAGAGATTTTTTTTCATAGCGTCGTTTATGTTTCAAATTTAATGTGTAATTTTATTTACAAATAATACCTTAGATATTTCTATAATTATTTCACATATAACGATCCATGAGTAAAAAAATGTTATCCTTAATATTTTTCAATGATATTCTATAAAAGAAAAATAAACTACATATGGTTATTTTTTGGTTCAATTAATATAACTGCAAATAATATATATTCATATCATTATAATATTATGAAATAATAATCAATATTGTCCCATCATATATTATCTAATTTGAATTTGGATATTAAAATATCTAAAAATTCATTATTGATATCAATTAATGTAATTCAAAAAAATCACATTTAATTAGTTATGAAGAGAAATTAAAATATGAATGGATGAATTCTATATAGACAAAAATTGATATTATAATAGAATAAACCATATTTATATTAATAATCCACCTGATGAAAGAGAATTTATGAAATAATATAAAAATAGGAATTCCATCAATGTTTTAGAACAATCATTAGAATCATTTATAAATTATTCACTAGCAACACAAGAAACAAACATGCATTGTTTGGGTAATATATTATACTGTTGAATATCTTAATACAATTATGTAATTATTGGAAAACCAATCCTTACATAATGTGATAATAATTTTTTCTTAGCATGTGTTTTGAAAATATTCCGGTATCATTACCTATGTAATAGAAACACACTAATACCCATACAAAACTATAATGCTACCATTTAGTTAGTCTTTTAAACCCACTAGATCCCATTCTCAAGTATGGTTTTCCCTTATATGAGAATTATAATTTAAAATTTACCCTTTTCATGTATATTGTACTATTTATTATGAAATTAAATTCATGTGTTTCCTTATTATGTATTGTATACCATTGAATTAGACATAGAGTTCCATTACATAGAACAATTTCCTTTATGAAACAGTTGAAAGTTAATATTTACCTTTATGTAACAAATAAATACAGTTATGAACCAATATATTTTCCAAATAATACAATTATAAATTCATTTAAATAATAAGGTTAACCTTAGAAAGATAATATATGTTTTACATACCATTACAAATATATTAGAATACACCAATTACCATCATGTAACAAATCAAAACATAATTATAACTTTATGAAATCCATAAAAAATATATTTACTCATAAGTAACATATACAATGATATGTTTACATATAAAATACTAATGGAAACATATGGTTACCTTTATGCGACACATGTAAAAAAATTTATACCCTTATATTACACATTAAAACAATAATTTCCATTATGTATCAATATAAAACAACATTTAAATTATATTGATGAAATTTTCATTGTAGTATCTCTTAAGGAGTCATTTAAAACATGTTATAAAATAATAAAACAAAAAAATGTAATGATTAATAATGTAATGGATAAAATGATTCAGAAAATTAATCATATAATTACTTAATTCATTGAAAAACAACAAAAGATAATAAATATTTTTTTTGTAAAAACTATAATTAAAAATAAAAAGATATTTAGTCATATTTTAAACCCAATCAAACAATATTCATTCATTTTTTACACTACACATTTCATTCTATCAACTTATGATTATGTCATTTGGGTGGGGTGGTATGTTCCTTCAATGTGTTAGTTGGCCAAGTCAGCCTACCACCTCCTACTATACTGGATTCTATGTTCTCATTATGACCTATCGAATACAATACAACTTCTAAAACCTACCCATGACCATAATATATTATTCATTATTTTATTGGATAAGTAATTATAGACATTTTACATTACTTTAAATTTAATAATATTCCAATTTCATTATTTCTTATCGTCTTTTCGTGATATTCTTAAACAATTTCTTCTATTATATTCTTCTTATATGTGTAATTTATTAAATCATATTCACATTTTCTTCCCAATTATTATTTAATTATTCTTATTATGATCTATATTTATTTTGTAAGATCTATTATATATTATTCTATTTTGATCCCACAAAATGGATGACTAGATATAGAAAATGGTTGATCATTATGTTTTTTAGTTTTGTTAATATATAGTATATTTAATGTGTATTTAAAATGTTTTCAAATTTATTCATTTATTTTTTGGTTTTTTGATCATAAAAATGGAAGTTACTATTTGACTAAAAATATTTATCCAACATATCATATATTTAAATTTTTCTAAAGATGAAAAACCCCTTATTATATTTCCAATACCTATCTTCTTTCACTATTCTTATTGCTTTTGATTATATTAATTATTTTTTTGAAGTAAATTATTCGCTAAAATAAAAATGTTCTAAATTAAATATAAATTACAAGTCATGGATCGTTGGGAAATGTGAAAAATAACTATTATAAATATATACATTCTAAAATTGATATATATAATGTAATCAATCTACTAGAAAATATCTATATCAGAAAAAATATCCACTATATCCCCTACCCAGACACATATTATACATAGATTTATCCTATATAATAATTTATTTATATTTTATCAAATATGTAGATAAGTAGATTTCAAAATCATTTGAAATGTTAAATCCCCTGATACATATATATCATCATTAATAAATTCATTTTTATATAATATGATATTTATATCATTGTGATAGATATCTTATTGACTATGGAAGAAAAATTATATAAGATAATTTGGTCCTTGGACATCTTTTCATATTAAAAAATTATTAACATGAATAAATATCATTTATAATACATGTATATGGGTATTTTTACAAATAGAAATTATATTATATAGATTTCATATAAACATATTCTAATTTAATATATATTATGATTCCATTTTGGTTATTTATTATCCATGAATAATTTTTTAGGAAATGATTTTTTTTCAAATCATGGGAGATGGATCTAAGGATATACGGTATAAATGATTACTCAAGAAATAATCATTCTTCATGAAAGGAAAAACAGTTATACTTTTTAGTGACCCTTTATTTTTTATGAAAAATAATGAAATATTATTTTACCATGTTTGTTGCATCTAAAATAATAAAAATTGTTATCCTTGATGAAAATATATTTAATAAGGATATATAAGTTTGGGGGAAATGATAGATATATAAAGATAGAATTGTGTGTGTAAATCACCCTATCAAAAAAAATCCACCTTCACACACAATGTTACAATATGATACAATTTATAAAAAATAATAATAAGGTGTTTGTTAGATCATATATAAACTTATGGTTACAAGAATCAATCATGGATCATAGATGTTCCCCCTCAAGTGACATTAATGATATTATTAAATACTATTTGAATTATTTTGTACTATTATTTGTTGAATGAAGTTATGTGAATAAACTAAAATATTATTCTACAAAATTTTTATATTTTTTCAGTGAACACTCCACACATTGTATTTTGGTGACTGCTATTTATATGACATCAAATATGATCCCATTAAAATACCATTATTCATTTTTTACCATGTGATGTCTACTTGAACTCATTTCAGTCATCCCCAATGGAAATTAATGGTTTTAGTAAAATAACCATGGTTGTCAATAGATTGAAAGAAATGTCGACAAGAGGATATTGTTTTCCAAATCCATTATAAATGCTCGTGTTTTCCTCTCATCTGTTTATTTATATTCTATAGTAATTTTTTTCCAATATACAAAAGGATGATTTAGAAAATATGGTGTGAAATTTTAAAACACATGTAACCCTATATTTTATTCATTTTTACATTTTTATGGGATTATATACATGAAACCCATCATTCCATGGAGAATAATGTATATAACACGACTATCACTATTAATTCCATGGAATGAAAAACCATCAATGGAAAATAATGACCAATCATATAATTATTTCCCATGATATGGAATCCTGATCAAGAATGTTCTATAAAAACACAACCAATGTTTTCCTTTTATTGAATCCACCCATGGCCCTAGAATGGTTGATCTAACATTTCCATAATTTTCATATTCCTGATAAAATGGTTTTCAATAATATAAAAAAATTTTCCCAATGAAATTTAATATTATAATATTAATGAAAAACTATTTATTATAAAGAGATAGAAAAATTAATTTATTAAATAATAAATATTATAATACATTAAAGAAAAATCAACTACTGTAAAAAATTTCCACACAAGGATACATCATACTCTAGGAATGTTTTTTGTGATCCAGATAAGAGAAAACATGAGGCTATTTTTATTTCATCACAAAAATTTATGTTGACACTCAGGGACATATATCAAATAATTTTATAGAACAAAATATAATATAATATATTTATATATAAGAAATTCATATGGATGACCCATTTTATGAATAAGAATACCAACCATGATCACGCCATGTTCATATCCATATCATCCCATACAACAATGTTGGAGGGTATTGGATGATACACAATCTTTTGAGAGATGGAAACACTTCATGAATAGATGTTACCAAATGTGATATTTCCTTTGAAATTTTGGCATCAAAACATGCTCCACGATCTAAAATGGATCTTCACACCATAATATCAACATTAAATTTCTTCCAAAATGATAATGACGTAGACATGATCAATGTTAATGGAATACTAAACAAAAACGTTAATATTAAATATACAATGATAATGTATGGTATAGTATTTATATCAACTATATTCTATCTCTAATTTCATCTGAATTATTTAATTATCATTAAAAATCTCATGGAAATCTATTAGTCCATGTATGAAATACATATTATGTTATGATATAAAAATAACTGATCGACTAGGTAAATTATAATGTTATTCAATATGATCCAAAATTATTTATAATTGATAAAATTCATTAAAATCAAATATATCCCATGATAACTACATCTCTCAAGATATTGAAATGTAAAGAACACAATCATGAAGTATATAAACCTGAATATGAATTACACACTCTCTTTAATAATTATTATATTAATGATATTTTATATAAAATAAAATAGAAAATTTATATATTATTTAAAAAAATTCCAAAAACAAGAAGAATATCACGGACAATAAGTTGACTAAAAAATTCACTCCCTAATATGGTGAAAAAATATATTTATTAAATATTTTATTATATATAATGTCGCATGATATGATCTATTTTTCAAAAATTATTTCTTTTTCATAGAAATTTATTCTCATCAATAACATCACAAACATAATAGTTGACGGTTTATATTCTTTAAGGATTCTTTACATTATAATCCTACTTTATTATACTTGTAAACAATTAAACAAAATTGAACCACATTAGACTCCATTTTATACATCTCATATGTTATAATCTTATTCTTGGAATTGGAAATAAGATAAAAATTTTGTTAACTCCAAGTAAGTGTATGGAATAATATTAAAAAATATGTCATCAAGGGTATAGTTATATTCAAATTAGAAAACATTATTAGGGGGATAAAATTTTAACACCCTTAGATTTTATAATATATGTAATGACCCAAATTTTCAATAATGGAAAATCCCTCTTGATCTTATTAAATGTCTCTTTATATAATTTTTTTTATAAAATGTCATCTTCATTGGTTTTATGATAATAATTGTTACCGTTACTTATATAGTTGTTGAACAGTTATCACATGATTAGTATAAATATAGGGCATTAACTCATCCAATTTTACTTAGAAAAAGGAAAATATTTCCTCATCCAGTAGAATTTCCCCATATGAAGCCCATTTATCGGAGCCCAGAAAAGTGGTGGCATCTTTGGGCTTCGCTCTTGACCATGCCCAATCCTCGCTTCACCATGTCAAGCTGAAACGAGACCATATAACGGATAAGTGGAAGTTGATAGAAATTATCACTCGAGCGTTGTTATCTGAGCCACCCCAAGATACTTTCACCATCGTACACCTTACCCTTAGGTCTTTTGCGGCTGTTTTAAGGGGTTATGTAACTAATAAATAGTAATATGTTCATGTACATTATTTGTGTATATAATAATGAATATAATTTCTAGTCATTAATGATGCAGTGTTAATAGTTTTTAATGTAAAAATGGTTTTTTTAGTTATAATTTAATTAAGAAATATATTTTATTAAATTCATGGATTTTTTAATTAAATAATATTTTAATAAAATATTATTATTAGTATTATTTGATTAAATTTTTATATATATAAACGATCATGTAATTTTATGAATGAAATTATAATATTTATTAAGGTTTGAAAGCCATTTTTGTCAAAACCCGTGAATGTTTTATAAATGTCATTTTTTATTATAAAAGTGAAAATTAACAAATTTGGAAAATTATTTAGATAAATTAAATGTTATTTTTTGAATCAGGACGTCGAAATTATCCAACGGTGAATTTTTCATAATTTTCTGAGACAGACAAATTTTTGAGTCAAAATTAAATACCGTTTAAATATATAATGTGTTTTATGACATCATAATGACCCAATAGTGAGGTAATAAAATACTATAATCATTATGATCGGACAATATATGTTTTGAAATTAAAATAATGTGATTTCAGGTTTTTCTGGCTTACTTTTCAAAGCATTAATGGACCCCTCAAAACTTATTAAACACCTTGTCTTTTTAAATTAATTTCAATGAGAGTGTGACTCACCTCCACATAATCAACCAAAATATTTTAATAAATTCGGACCGTGACCTTATATAATAATATTTTCTTCTTCCCTTTTCAAAAAACCATGGGAAAAAACCAAGGGATGGTTTGTGGTCTGGATTAATTTAATATAAGGGGTCCCAAACCTAAATAATAAAGAATTCCCTCACCTTTCCTATATAAACCCACCCATGCTCCCACTTCCTCCTAAATCAAATCCTTTGGTGTTTGTCAAACCTCTTCCCTGCTCTCTTTGGAATAATACCAAGGTTCCCCAAGCTCCCAAGAAGACTCTCACAAGACTCTCTCTAGCCATTGGAAGCACACTTCCAAGTAAGGGTTTTTTCTTCATTTCTCATTTTTGTCCAAATTTTTTTAAGTTGTTTTTCCCTTTTAATTTCAATTATGAATGTTTGGTTATGGTTTCGAACCTCCCTCATACTTTACTATTTATTTTTTAATGATGGGATACCCATTATATCTATTTAAATGCCTCCCATGAACACCTGTTACTATGCCGAAATTCCGAAAGTAACTTCTCTCTCCTATTTTACACTCAAGCAATACTATCGTATCATGAATCTGAATTCCATTAAAATTGTTGGGACATGTATCTATATGACCTCACTACTGTACATTACATGTAAATATTAAGAGGAAATCATTTTTCTCACTTCCACCATTTTTATGAATTCTTATGTCACGCTGTTACACTGCCAAAATCACACCGATTTTCTAAGACAATGTCATTGTGTATTGAATACCATGCCCATTTCTCCATCCAGGGTATTCACATTTATGCACATTTACTTATTGATTTTAAAGTTTAATGTATGAATTCCACATTCCTTTATCGTGGAATAAATGATTATGTTTCATGAATCCATGTTTTATGATCCATGTGGCACACTTATGCATGAAAGAAAATGTTTAAGAAAGGTCCACCGTTATAGAACTCCAATGCATTGGGTAAAGTATAGTATCATGAGACGTAATGTGCAATGAGTGTTGACTCATGCTAATTCATGTGCAATGAGGGTTTACTCGTGCATTATGTGCAATGAGTATTTACTCATGCTCCATATGCAATGGGCCTTGGCTCATGCTAATTCCATGTTATGTGTTGTTGCCACATTTCCATTTTATGATTATCATGATTTATCATTCCCTTATGTTAATGTTTCTCTTGTGATCTATTGATATTACTGATGTCTAACATGTATTTTACTTCTCATGTTATTCCATGTGTATTCCCTTACTGGGCATTATAGCTCACCCTTTTCTTATGAATGTCCTCAGGTTATCCCATGCAATGCTATGTATGAGGGAATGTAGTGGTCATGTAAATGAAGTTTTCAATAATGATGATGTATTTCATGTGTTAAGTTTTTATGTAATTATCCTAAGCCCTAAAGTCACTAAACCTCTCGATCTTCATTGTTGTATCAAGTGAAGTTTTATATAATAAATCATGTTTAATATGTAATAAAATACAAGGTCGTCATAATATATTTATTTTAAATTAAATTAAATTGCATTGATAAATGGGATAAAAAAATCCTTGAAAACAAATTATACATAATATAGTATATCATATTAAAATATCTATCTAATTTGAGGATGAAATGTGAATAAAAATACTTTGAAAAAATATTTTTAAATGTTTTTTATAAAAAAAAATTTTGATTAAGTTCTCAATTTTTAGTAAAGTCATTGTATTCCTTAAAAATAAAATTTCCCACATAAATGTGTTTTTTTATTTTTGTGAAAAAAATATTATATTAAATTTATTCCACTTATATTAAATTCATTTGAAAAATGATCACAATTTACTTAAAAGTCACCTTTAAATAATAAAACATTGATTTAATAATAATTTAATAAAATATTTATTTTTTTTTTAAAATATGAAATATTAATTTTTACAAAAAAATGTATCATCATATAAATAATTTTGAAAGTAACATTTTTTTATGTAAAAATGTAATCTAAGAGTTCTATACAAACTGATATCCAAGGAGATCTCTCACGAACTTCAAGATCATTTTCGGTCTCTATGTGATAACAAAAAAGGACATAAGAATCTAGAATTAAATATTGGGAATCATTTTTTTCATAAGAGAAAATAATAATCAATTTATTATTTAGATAAAATGATACAAAGTAAAATCAATGGATACAAACTAGTGTACAAATAATAAATTCTATAACTAAAATAATAACATAATAACCAAAACTAGTGTTATGAGGGACCATGAACACCACCATGTCTTAAGTCACCTACCCTCAGACACCCAATCATGACCCCACATATGAATATGAGATAATAAAAAACATATAAATGATAATAATGTTTTTAAACACTAATGAATAAATGAAGGGTGTGATCAATAGACCCCATTAGGATTCCTACAAAGAGCCTATAATGACACATCATAAGGTAATTCAAATATGTCAACAGATAAGTAAAATAAACCAAGTACAATGCCCTAAATTGTCTAATGGAAAAATAAATACATAGAAATAATTTTATAATAATGGTTTATTTAAAAGATATTTTTTAATATTTCAAAATCATTTACAAAACCAATGTCTAGAACACTCTATTTCTTCATTTGAAAACCTAACCATTTATTAAGAATATTTGAAATCCATTTAAATATATAGTGTCATACCAATATATAAAATTAATAAAATACAATTGTTATAATGTATTGTACTAGAGTAAATATAGTACAATCATGTTGCATCAATTTAATAAATATGTCAGTCAAGTACATGAATCAATCACACAAGGAAAATTTATTGATAATTAGTGACAACAAACACTTTCATAAAACAAGTATCATGTATATGGATGTCAGGTGAAAAACCTATATATGATAGTTATTCCACCATAAAATATCTAATAAATAAAAAACTATAACCATTAGCTGATATTATATATACTTTCATTGGACTCAAGTAACCTAGATCTATGGACACCCTCTTTATTAGATACACATCCATAGTTTGAACCTTTCATGTTCTCTACAGATCCACAATATGGGGTGTGTTTCTACTATAAAACATTAAATATAAATCATATCAAATATCTAACCAATTTCCCTTGACTAATCATCTGTGGTGAGTGAGATAATCTTGTCATTAGGATTACAATGGAGATCATTTTCAATACCAATCAGGCACATGCCATCCCCATTTTATTCAGGGTATCATTAACTCAAATCACATCTCACACTCACCCCTAAACTATTCTAGGTGTATAATTAATTTTAAAACACCCATAAAATGGAATAATAATAGTTAATTAGGACACATCAAGTTACCATCACAAGATATGATCATCATAAAGTGCCAATTGGGTCATCAAAAAACCAAAATTTCAAAAACAATAATTTCCCTCAAAAAAAAAACTAAAATTGAAAATAATACCCTCTTAATTTATAAATCATTTATCAAATGCAATAAAATACATTCAAAACATTAATTTAATTCAATTCATCCATCAATTATTTAATGGATGTTTAACAAAATAAAAATTCTTGAATTCATTTTAGAACATTGGTTCACACCATATTTCTTTGTGATCAAGTCAATATTCCAAATCTCTCAATAATTACCATTTAAATGTATGGGGTAAATCCTAAAAAGAAGGGGTCGTGGTCATTTAAAATTTTATTGAATTTGAATACCTATAAAAATAATTTCATTTAACAACTCATTTCATTTAAATGAATAAATTTTGTGCTGGATGTCAAAATATTGGCTTAAGCCATCATTCAAGACATTAAATTCATAAAATATCATAAAATGAAATAATAATCAACACACATATGTAATATAATATGATAATTAAATACATCTACATGATTCATTAAGAATAATATATTTGAAAAATGCTTAAAATCATATATGAACCTATATAGTATAACTACAATTCAACCACATAGAATATAATATGCTTCGCCTCTAATGGAAGTCACTGAATCAGGGAAGATGAATCTCATGGGAAGTGATTGAATATCAAAAATCCAAAATTAAACATCAGTAATACATGATTAAATGAATCAGAAGAATTATATTTATCTTATAGGGAAAAAATAAAGAAAAGAGTAGTGATAAAAAAACACGAGGAGAAAAACATAACAGTAGAAGATAAACACATTGATCGACACTACAATCCATAAAAAGGTGTTTGGGAGTGAAAAAATTAAACTAGGGGAAACCAAAATACCAATGGTTTAAAATATATTTTATTAGATGTTTTTTGGGGTTTAAATAAGGGGACATATGATATTAATTAATATTATCAGGGCCTTAAAACATAATAAATATATTTTTCATGGTGAGATACACAACCTGTACTAACAATAAACCTAAAAATTAACACCAAATAGAACATCTATAAGAAATATATACTTTGGATGTATGTTTTGACAAAACATGTTCCCACCATTTTCCTCCACCTAGAATACATGATGTTGTCTCATGGTTTGAAAAGCAATGCACCAACTGTGTTCCCTCCTATGTATCTCCAACACAAGGTCCATGGTTTCATGGGAAATACTATATTGTTTTCGCTAACCATGAGCCAACTGTGATATGGCATAAAATGATTCAAATATATCCAAATTCCTCCATTAAAATCCTAAATAAAGATTCATAGAATCGTATTTAGAAAAAGGAGACAAGATCATTTAAAGTATGGTTATATTATATTACATTCTTCACACCATTAAGAATTTATATCCCCATAAAACTTCTATTCGATTATATTTTATAATAAAATAGATGAAATAATTCATCTCTCATTTTCTGAGGTGGGGGTATGTAGTTTAGAATATTGAATCTCTCGAAGGATGTCTCCATACACATTTTATTTATCAAAACACCAATATCATAAAAAGATTTCAAAACATGGAAAGACTCAACACCAAATAAAGGTCTCCCAACCATTTGATGATTCATCAAAATGGTGTACCCTGAGAATATAATGACCCTTCAATCAAATGAATATACATCAGCCATTCACAAATGAAGTCAATTTACAGACTAACAGTTAAATCCTTAATGAAATAGAAAATTCAAGAAAATAAAAAAATTTATAAGAAACAAAACACTTGTTCTCGATCAATGATATAATGTATATAAGAAAGGAACAAAAATAATATGGATTTCTACGTTAGGTACGTACATAAGGGTAATATATTATTTTAACCCATGAGTCACAACCCTCGATGCCCTCATCAAATAACAATCCAACACCCCCGTGTGTATGGTCCATTAAAAATCACATCATCCTAGTTACTGGAGGACATTACCAATGCCTATCTATGTCAATCCGGTAATGGATCAAATATCAAAGCTAGTGCACCACGATGATTTATACTCCCCCCTGTGAGATCTTTCATCACATCATAAATTAGTTCAATACATTATGGAAAACCAAGAGTATTCCAATGAACAATAGCCAATAAAAATGGAATATAACAACATCCATATGATAAAATCTATAGAAGTAATCAAAAGTTATTTCTATGAAAAAACCCATATTTATATCAATGATTCTCAGAACAAGATTCTACTCCATCACTTGGAGCACCAAAAATAAAAAGGATCTAATGTTGTCAAAAAAGGATGATTAAAATTTTATGTTTGAACATTCATAAGTAACCACCATAGAGATACTAATAAAATGAGACAATAAACATGACCACAACCATGGTTAAAATATACCATCTAAAAGTATCCCAAAATAATCTAACATGGTGTAAAAAACAAAGTGTTTCTATAAATATAAAAACTACAAAAAGGGAAGACTAAAGCAGTTACCACTCCTACATTAGAAACCACAAGATAGATCAACATCAAACATCATCAGTAAATTAACCAATTTTGTTATAAGTTTCAATATAATGCCTATGGATATTAATATATTATCCTAATAAATCTACTAACCCATATTCAAGAGAAAATTATCCATGACCAAAAATCCCTTTCTGGTATCCCAAAATACAAAACCTATTATTTTTATACAAACATTCATATAATTTACAAAATAGTTGATCCATAGAACAAGAAATCATAATATGATGATACTATAAAAAATAGAATCTCATGTGTTGCATATTAATTACCGTATAACTATTCCCTTCCTCGACCACGAATGGGGAAGTCATCCCTTAGTTTCGTTTTTCTAGAAATGAATCATCTACAAATGTCCATTCATGCATCATTGTATAAGAGGTCATATAACCCATACTCATATATGTCAAAATAATTTTGTGATAAAATTTTCTAACAAAGATAACCTTAATAATTTCAATACTAATAAGCCCATACAGTAATAATTACACGATAACTTTATGGTATAATAATATATCGATCAATCTTCTTGACTGAATCTCAAGAACTCAAAATCCTATTCCTTCTTCATTCTATCAGGATACCTCTACTAAATGAAAACATACTTTATGAATTTCCAAGGAATTATATCATATTGATTATATGGAATTACAATATTCCAATACCCATTGATAGGTCCCTAATATATGGATATGATTGGCTTTAAATTTAGATCATTAGTATTCATAAGAGAATTGAAGATTACATAAACTTCTTCCGGACACTATACATCCTCAAGAGGACACGTTTGAACATTATATGATGGTATATTCCAATTCAAGATGTAATGGATTTGCTATAAAAATAATAATGTCTTTATATCTACCATTTTATTCATAGTCTGGGTAATGTCATAATTGTGAGAATCCCCATTTTGAAAACCCATCGAACAACACTGAGTACGAGACCATTAGGCCAAAATTTATTTATTTCATGAACACCATTCTATGATACATATAAGAACCTATTGAAAAACATAAATATTATCCCCGGTATCAAAAAACACCAAACCCAACCATAAATTTTTTTAAATGAATCTATAACCCACTCTTATCAAATCTTAATATATTTCAAAGAACATAAGTTTTTCTATAATTTTCAAATTATAAAAAATTTTAGAGAATCTGATATCTTGTTAATAATTCACCATAGTTTAAAAATCCATTAATATATCATGAAAACTTTTCTACGGATTTATATATTTCAAAACCATATTTTCAAATTTAAAAACCATTTTTATTAAATCCATTATAATCCAAAATTTATTTATAAATCAATATTTATCACATCATACACGATTGATTTATAATTTAGTTTTCTAAAACAAACATTTCAAAAGAACACACAATTTATTAATTGAAAAATAAATAAAATGTACTAATAAAACATTTTTTAAGTCTCCAGTATTTTTTTCACAAATTATCCAAAATCAATATAAAATTTAGTTTTGAAAAATTCATGGAAGAGCATGAAATAATAAACAGCAATGATTTCAATTAAAAAGAAGAACCCTCCAAAATATCTTCAAACGTGTGGGGATATTTTTTGAACAAATATAAAGGGTGAAAATATTATAATTATGTTAGAACTATGAATGGATTGGTTTCTTGGGATAGTAAACAAGACAATAATTTCAAAATACCTCTGGCATTGACTTCTAGAAGAGTAACACTAATTCACATAATTTACTAGACCTCTATGTAATAATACATCTATGGAAACCTTTTCATTACAACCCAAAATTAAAAAGTGTTTCCAAAAATAATAAATAATGTCATAAAAAATAAAATTCGTATTCATTTTCTGAAAATATATAACTCAATGGAATGAATCAAGTCCCCACATTCCCTAGTAATTTAAGTCTCATAATTAATAGGCAGTGACTATGTATCCCTTCACGATCTACCTCTTTTGTCTTGAAATATCCAAATAATCAATCCTACCATGATTCACCCTAAAAATTGAATGTTATTTATATGATATGAAGTTACATTCAAGGAAAAACCTCATTTGATAACATTTCTAATAAAATAACATAGAGAAACATTTAAACCATTGTCCAAGTCAATCCATCACTAACCAAAAGAGTGTTTTTGATCCCCACATGCTAATAATAAAATCATTGGAATCAATAATTAATCACTGTGAAAAATTTCTCCCATCAGTGAAAACTATAATAATAGTACACAATGGAAACAATGTCAGATACACAAATCAATACATACATCATAGTGTATAAAGACACACAATATAAACATAAACCTGAACGTAACAACCGAAATCAATATTCTAATGGTCTATGACAACATCGTATATCTCAATTAACAAACCCGTAGTAAACCAATTACAAAACCTCCATATCAGAAAGGACAATGAGAACATACTATAAGATAATAAATTCCAAAAACTAAAATGGTAAAATTAGGGGGTATACTATAGATCCGACTAAGATTCCACTAATGAATCATTGAAGATAATTCAACATGTAATTAAAAATTGATAAGGGAGAATTACAATAAAGTGATTACAATGATTAAAATTTTAAAAAATTAAATTCATATAAATTATTTAACAATTGATATGGGTTTAAAAAAATTGTTTTAAAATTGTCAAAATTATTTACCGAACCTAATTTGGGAACATGTTATTTTATCATTAGAAAACCAATAAATTTCCAAAAATTAATAGAACCCCATTTCCCAAACTACAGTAATATCAAATGAAAAGTAATTAAACGAAACATATATCCAATTCTATATTAGATTCAAAAAAATATTGTTAATGTGCATCACATTAAAAAATATATCAATCAAGTGAAAGATTTAATCATGAATGGAAACTCCAGTTTCAAGTAGAGATATTTAATTTTATCATGTATCATGTATCATGTACATATATAATATGGATAAATCATTGATAAAATATTTATTCCATTGTAAAAAATATTATTAAAAACCATCACAACCAATATTCACTCATACATCATGTTTCATGATTCACATGAAATCTAATTCCACACACATAAGTTTTCCTCCCTAAATAATCATATTTTGAACATTTTATGTCATATATCTATCAAATTGACAGGGTGTTAGTCCAGTAGAAATGAATAAATATTTTCCATCTCATATAACTTCTCATGATTCAATGACTATTTATGATAGGTGAGTGAGATTATCATGTTACGAGGATTAAAATAGAGATCACTATCAATATCAATCACAAGATTATGTCATAACCACTGAAATCATGGGTTCGTGCCCTAAAATCACATTTCACTCTAAAAAAAACTCCCTCATGTTTATAATTAACTTTTAATCACACATCTATGAGAATTATAATAAATATGTACCCACATCAAGTGATATTTACAATATAGGATAATCATAATGTTCTTTACGGGCCCTCATACCTCATCAATTAAAATTATAAACATTTCAATCAAATAATCATTAAATTCATAATCGTAAACAATTTTTTTCGAAATTAATTATCTAATTCCAAATGGGGAAATTAAAACATGAATAACATTTCAAATAATACATATTGTATTTTAATAATGTTTAACAACAAAAAAAGTATTGATGTCATTTTAAAACCAGTGTTAGACAATTTTCATATGTGATCATCTCACTATTCTCAAATGATCTAATAAAATCACTTTAATATAATGGGATAAGTAATACAATATGGGTTATTATTTATTTATGACATTCAAAAATTTTACACTCATTGAAAATAATTTCATTTATTAAATGATTTCATACAATCAATGAATTCCACAATGAAAATCATAATGTGGGCCAATTTCTTCACATCCCACATAAAATTTCAAAAATAAAACAAAATTATGTCAAAATAAATATATATATGAAATTTAGTAAGAAGAATAAATAAATTACCTTGAATTCTAATGAATCAATGATTTATAAAATGTAGTAAAATCATTAAGGCACCAAGATGGAAATTATAGAATCCAACCACAATGAATAAAATATATTTGACCTCTAATGGATATAATATAATCATGGATGATAAAGTTAATGAACATATATTTTAGATAATCGATCCAAAATTCCCCATGAATAATCCTTAATTCATTGAATCACAAGGCTGTAATAGCCTATTGGTAGAATGAATCAATAGAAGGGATGAATTAGCTGTCTAAGAGGAGGAGATCTAATAGAATAAAGATCACCAACTTGTTCGACACTAAAATCTGCCGATATAGGAGATTTGGAAAACCAAAAAGAATCCATGTTGATAAAAACCAAATAAAGTATTTTGTTTTATTAAGTGGTTTTTGGGGATATAAAAGTGGTTCTTGAGATTTTAGTTACATTTTTTGTGCCATTAAAAACCCATTCCCATAGATTTTTTTGTAGGAAACATGGTTAGTAAAAATAATGTGTCCAATTGGAAAACCCACATAGACCAATCGGAAGAGTATCACTATGTTCTAATATAGATTGACAAATTGTATGACAATAATATACTGCCACCTAGATTACAGAAAGAGGTTACATGGTTTGGACGTGTGGTTTGTAAAACCATGCACCCTCATCTAGATCTCTATTAAAAGGTGCGTAGTTTATTGGGAATGGAATCAGAATTTTCATTAACCACGATCAAAACATTCATAGGCTTAGAAACCATTAATAATAACTCTTTTCATCTAATGAAAACATAAAACAAGTTCCATAGAAAGGGTAATACAAAATTGAGTAAATAAATCATTAATGATTGTAATGGAATGTTACATTTTAAATGTTTTTAAAATAAAATTTCATCAATCATTTTATCATCAATGTAATTTACTTCATTAAAATTTATTTTATTTTGGATTTTTGAATTAAAATTCTCTATAGTTAATATTTTTTACTTATTGAAAACTTATTATCATCATGTTTTGTGGGTTTTATTTTAAATTAATTTTTCATTAATCTAAGAATTTAATTTCATAAAATGGATTCCATATCTAGAATTAATTTTTTTATTTTTTATTGAGGCAACTTATATTTTAGTATTAAATAATATTACAAATGATAAAAATTTCTCACCATAATTAATCATAAAACAAGTATATCAGGGGTGATGAACCAAGATATGTGACCAAGTATTAAAATAATACATGTTTAAATCATATTTTATGGAATATTTTAAATCTATTAATATCCCACCAGAGAATATGGGAATTTTTACTCAATTTTTTCGATTGAATTACTGTATTTTATTATTTTATGAAATTCCATGTGTGTCATCTCCGCTACATATAAATGGGCACCCCGCTTTCTCATCATTAAATTGAATTGATCATTCTAGATCCATAAAATCTTATAATTGTATCCTATAAACATCCTAATATACTTTCTATAGTGTTTGGTCTCTTTAAAATTACATTTCAATGGTCATTATTGAAGGGGATAAAGGAGGCAAACAAAATGAGGTGTAATCATCCCACCTAACCCATTTATATTCATCTCATCCTCTACCTATTATAAAAATTTTGATTTAAAAATAATATAACATATTCATTATCATAAATTTTTTAATTACTATTATTTTTATTCAAACCCGATTTTTTACCCTATAATTATATAAATAGTTTATGAAAGCACTAATCATTCATACGTGTAGACTACCACCTCCACGTCGTGATAATATAAAGTTTCCATAACCATCTATAATGGATAGTTTCTAGGATTATTATAATGTTTATATATTATATTTTAGAAATAAAAACAATTCACTATTTATTATATAATATCTATCTTTTATCTTTTTCATCCTTTGGATGATGATAACATCCCTAGTGTGTACATGTGGACTACCTCATCCATGAAACTGTATGATTTAATTTTAATTTTTTTAATTGGATGGTAACAGAAATATATTTCATGTATATACATTATACAAATGAAAAAATATATTTATATTAAAGGAAAAATTATTATATATCTATCTTTTTCTCATTTCTATAATGTATGAAAATAACATTCATGCTTACTTACGACCTACAATCTCTATGAACAGTGTAAATCATTATTGTATCATTTCCTTTTATGGACGATTATAGATATGGAAATAAAGAATATATATTATAATTATATAATAAATATAATTATATAAATTATTTAACCATGATTAATGTAGAAATATTAGAACAATATTACAGAAATATCAAGGAAAAAACATTTATCACTTGGAAATAATGATTTTAATTATATATTATTCATTAATGGTTGTTTATGAGATATAAGTGGATCATATTTGATATTATAAGTATATAAATGACTCTATAATATAATTATAATATATTTATATTTATTATAATTCATTTTTAATAGATTCAGCTGAAATTTGAACTGGAGTTAATAGATTTATGTTTCATTATCATTTTAATAAACATTGTTTATGATTGAATTCTCATTGAAGGAAATGATATGATTCTTTACTAATACACATATTTCATTATCTATTACTATATTTATCAATTAAATATTCATTAAATAATACCAACTTCCTATAATGGATGCTAAAAATGACTTGGAAATAGTTTTTATGTAAAAAACATGATTTCCTTTGTATTGAGGAATATATATTTTTCAATATCTAATTTTTTTATATTTATTTGAAGAATATTTTTTATTATCAAATTTATTTTAATAGCATGTTTTCTCAATTTAATAAT
Organism: Viscum album; assembly: GCA_963277665.1. Taxonomy (NCBI): domain Eukaryota; kingdom Viridiplantae; phylum Streptophyta; class Magnoliopsida; order Santalales; family Viscaceae; genus Viscum; species Viscum album. The sequence continues at coordinate 2,131,852,958 of OY728147.1, read as the reverse complement.
ATTAAAAAAATCAATTTAATCTTGTTGTAATTTCCCAATCATGGTATTGTTGAACTTTTACAAAAAAATGTTAATGGAATACATTTTTTAACAAACACTACATGAAATAAAATATTACATCTTTGAAAACTCAACTCATTAATAATTTTTAACATTTACCCAAATTTATATTCAATGAAAATAATGACATTAGTATATTGTATATTTTTAGACTATATAAATATATTTGAATATAAAAAGCATATTTTTCTCGAGAAATTATCCAATGATTTTTTAAAGACATATTTTATCTATTTTAACATTTGTTGATATTAATTGTGATTTAAAATGTATAAAATTTAATTACCTCATCCATAATATTTATTTAGAGTGATATTTTATAATAATGATAATTTTAGGATACATGGTCATTTTCTATGGGTAATTACATGATGGAATGGGGATTGTTTTATGATCTTGTGGATTATAGATGTATTAATTAAGATTATGTGATGGGTTGGAAAAAATTATACCATGATTAAATGTTGTATGAAATGATTAATGTTCTAGGATATAAAAGGGTACATTGGAGTTTACTTCTTTATGGAAAAAGGGTATATGGATAGTTATCCAAAATATTATAGAGGGTACATGAGAGGTTGTCCCATGTATTAATAATGCACATAGGAAGTTATCCTAATATTAAGAAGATATGAATGTGTTGGTGCGTATCATTTATATAATATTTCTATCATTTTGATTATGAAACACACTATGAAACTCTTATATGTGATTATCTAATTCTATAGTTATGTTCTCAAATCATAGTTTCATTGATTAATTTATGAATAATATCTTACAATCTTTCATATTTAATGCCATGACTCGTGGTTTTGTCTAGGAATTATTTGGACTTTCATTCAATGGATAAGAAAATATTATAAAAAACACATTCTCACAGTATGTGTACATGATCATTTATAAGTAACTTTTTAAACTTACAGTGATTCTGATCTCACCCATATACTGATATAATTTCCCATGGATATGAAAATTTGTTTTATGATATATTAAATATGGATGATAGTTGCGATTTAATATGCTTTAGTTGATATGGATCACTTATGTACTAGTTGTTTATGTATGTATGGTTCCCAATAGACTAAACATTTACAGTTCTTGTGTGGATTTTATTGTTATGTAATAAATATTCATATTATATGATGTAATATTTATGTGTTAAAAGAAAACAATTATATATTTTGTAAAAATGAATGTTTTAGTTATTTTTTAAAATTATAATAGGAAAAATTTTATGGGAACACTGATGATAAGACTATGTATATAAAAGTATCCAATGTTATGATAACAAATGAAGTGTGTTGTAAATTGTAAATACACCCCAATATGGATACCCGCATGTGGATACAACTTTGTTATAGAAACTCTTAGGGTTGAAAACATCGAATGCAATTGATTGATTATTAACTCAATATTCATCATTGCTCAATGAATTGTCCTAAAACTATTCACATGGTTCGAAACTCTTTGGGGGATATTCCTAGGTTAATAGGAATTTTCATTATAACCCTTCAAAAAGGATTTGAATATATTTTTACCATGAATAATTGAATATAATACTATGGTGACATAGAATCATAAGTTTTTTTCCATATTTTATATTTTTCTTTTGAATTATTTTTATTCATTATATGGTTTTCCATTAGTATTATTGTTACATACACTATATTTTTTAGTAATGGATGTATCCTAAATAATAAGTGTTAATGAAAAATGTTATGGAAATGTGTTCATTATGAGAAAATAAATTTTAATATAAATAGAGAGAATGATATTGTGATCATTCTACATTAGATATCATGATATATAAATAACAACATTCTTATTAACCACATCTAAAACTCACATTTTAATATTAGAGTTTAGTTCACTGTCAGCTCTACTGGTAGAGACCATTGAGAAAATAATAATCAATTTTTTCAAGTAAAAAATATTGAAAGAGAACCCTAGGATAATGTATCAATGGTACATCAAATGATTTTATATTGGGAACGAATTTTCATAATTCAATGAATTATGAATGATAAATTTAGAGTAATGCATATGTAACTAAATGTTTTCCTATTTTTCCATTTATAGTTCATTATATAAACTATGGGAATCCTAGGAAATAACTGAGTCATTATACTATTCTACTAAAAAACTAAATGAATAATTAGGGGCTTATATTATTATGATATCTATATGGGTATTCCTTATGAAAATATTAGTGATGATAATTTTGATTTTGATATTATTTTGGAAATAGATTTGATTTTTTTATATAAAACCCATATCAATTTCCATAAAATAGATGGTAAATTTGATATTATGATCCTAACTATTATCATTTATCCTTGTGGTGATAAATATTATGATCTTATTGAATATATATTTCATTGTATGGAGAGCTATTAATTCGGGTTTTATAGAAAATTGTTAGGGAGAAACTCTATATTAATGATATTCGAATTATATGGGACTTTATTGATGTATTTATTGATTAATTCCCTAGTAATACTCTGAATATTAATGTTATGTTTTTAGTAGAAATCATACATGGTGAAAAATATGCTCCAATATCTTCAAATATAATGACCCTGATTGAGTTAATTTAATTAAATATTAAACTCCAAGACATTCATAATAGAAGATTCATTTATCCAGTTTTTTCATCACATAGTGAACATACATATATTTTTTAGAAGAAATACATACCAATGAAGCTACTGAATTATTTCTGTTAATGTAACAGGATCACAATAAAGATTAAGTATCCCATTCCCTATAATGATTATTTATTTGATCAATTAAGAGTATATCAATATATTTGTACGATTGGTTTTTGATATGTGTAGTTTTTATTATGTGTCAAAATATATGATTTACAAAATAAAAAATTCCACTCTTCTTATAGAAAATTTGAATTTGTAGTGATGTTATCGGTATTAAAAATGAAACTAATATCATTATGGATTATATTAATAAATTATTAATATATTTAATAGATTGGGTTGTGGTAAAATTTATAAATGACATTCTTATATATTATATGAAAATGGTAGAGCACTAATATCACTTGATGATTGTACTAATGAAACTAAAGAAAAATAATTTCTATTTACCAAGTGTAAATTAAAATTAATGAAATATTAATTTATGGGCAATATAATATAATGTTATTGTATATTAGTATATATATATATCATATATGGAAGTTATTGAACAATGTAGTAGACTAGGCACAATGAATAATGTATGTATTTTTTGTGGTTTATCTATATAATGTTCACACTATGTCAAACATTTCTCATACTATCTATTCCATGAATCATGTAACTCAATAAAGGGTTAATTAACTTTGTATTGTTGATTATAAGAAAATATTTGAGTAACTAAAGGGAATTTTATTTATCAAATCAATACTAACACTACCATTTAGTAGGAAAGTGTATGTGATCAATGGAGATGAATCAAAAAATGGATTGCCTGAATCCTAATGAAAAATTATATGGTAATACTTTTCTCCTCATTATAACGAAATGTTAAGCATAAAAATTACTTGTATAAGGATTTTGAGTTAGATGATATAAATATTTCAAACATGATATGGATTCCCTAAAATAACATAGAAAAGTGTGACAAATATACTGATCGTTATATATATATATGTATGTATTCACATATAAAGTAATGAATATTAAATTGATATTATAGTCTATGTTTATTGATTAATACAATGATTTAAATCATAAAAAATAATTAAATGAGAACTGGGTGGTAGGTTCTCAGAGTAAAAGGTTCATTCATGATTTTCTAGGATGATGATCATAAAAAATCAAATACATTTATATGAAATAAATTGTTCTGGAAATCATTAAATAATTGTATGAATATTATCATTATCAAATTAGAGTTCATCCATATTTCCCATTTATGAGATTATAGGAGAAAAAGAATATGGATTGAAAAATAATATGATTATTATTGTTATAGTTTTCTACTTTTAATGTGATCGAATTATAAGTTTCATGAATTGAGTATTTGACCCATAAATACCAGACTTGAATGAGTTATAGGATGAAGAACGTCATACATAATTCTATATTCATCATAGAATTAAGAAGATGTATAGAGTAATGGAAGATTATTTTTGGATAGATAACATGAAAAGATTTTTTATCATGTTTGTATCTATATCCATGTTTTGATAAGATTTTAAGTCTATGAGACAGATGTTTTAAAGCGATTTTACAGCTATTACCAATAGAAAAACGAAATTGGAAATTATCACATTTTATTTTTTTCATCGGATTCCAAAAAAAACATAAAAATTACATAATGTATTTTGGGATGTAGTTGATTACCATACATAGGAATCACACTTCATTTCTATTAGAGAGTACTTATCACTGGATAATATTTCTAGAATATATATTAATGATGTTGTAATGTTGTATATAGTTCTACATTTTATTAACGTGATCAAGATCGTAGGATAACCTTTATAATTTGGTGAGGTAATTAATATAATATAGATTTAGAATTTTTGTTGACTACATTTTGTCATCCTTTGGCATATGGATAGTTTTAGAGAACAATTAAAAACATGAAGGGTTATTTTAGGTCTTTTTTTATAGATTTGATGATTTTTTGGTATTAACATATTCCTTTAGTTTAATGTTCATACTATAATAGAATTCACATGATAATTTAGATGGATCCTTATGAAGACAAATCTTGAAATAATTGTATACGTCTAATATTCGAGGAAGATGTTAGAAAAATAATTCTATTGTAACCTCATTTAGATGAGGATATGGAAAATAAATTTCAATCTTTTTATTATTTCATTTAATAATATCAGATTAAACATAAATTTTATTCCAATAATAATTAAAGATATATTCAATTTTAGGTTAGATATAAGGTATTAAGGTGAATTTATATATGGAATATAGAAATGATATTCAAAAGGAATATAAATCAATGTCGTTGGAATGTTGTCCCCATCAAAATTCATGATGAATTGGGGATGATAACATATCACTTGTAACTTCCCAATAACCTATCTCATATTCATGAAGTGTTTAAATGATATCTCTTGGGAATGAATATAAGTAAACCATCAAACATAATAATGTAATGAGTTATAAAATTCGATAGTAATCGTTCCAATGATGAAAAAAATTATAAATCATATATAATGGAAAAAAATTATATATAACAATAATAATATCCTAATTTAGGTTATAGGGAGAAATAAAAAATCATAGATTCGATATGGGAACCTTAAGATATGATGGAATAAATATATTCTCATTTTTATATCCATGTGATAGAATTTCATTCGAGGAAATTAATTTAATAGGTTTATAATTTAACAAAAAAAATATTTAATGATATATTTCACATTAAATACAATAAATTTATTCAATAAATTGAGATATATGAAAATATGAGTCTGGATGAACCATGATACAATATAATCATAAAACACTGCCATTAAATTTGGTATAGTGAATAAAAAATTAATATTTTCTTCAAAAACATATTTATAAATGGTTTAGATAAATCAATTAAATCTATAAATAAGTACGCAAATTTTAATAATGTCGTTATATGATTTTAAAATACATTCTTTCATCAAATAGTGTTTTAGTTGAAATTTAAAAGGAAAAAATATTAATATTATTTTTTATGATTTATTTACGGTAATATCAAAAAATTAAATTTATATTTTATTTCATCATGTCAAAATTATCATATGGTAAAATTTTGATTATTAATTGAAAATAAAAATTTCTCTACGATTGGTGAATAATAATGATTTATTTTTGGAAATCTATTATTTATTTTATATAATTTAAAAAGATAAATATTGTTTTAAAATGGATTAAAATATATCAATAGTATATTTATAATTTAGAGAATCCAAATAATGTCATTAAAAAAATTTTATATTGTAATTTTCAACACTTTTTTTTATTAATTTTAAATTATTTTCATCAAATTTAATGAATTTAATTTTATATGTTTATTAAATAGATACATTTATCATGAATAACATTATAACGAGGAATATATACTTTTTTTCAAATCATATTGTAAAAAATTTAAAACAAAATCATCATAAATATGGATAAAATGGGTTTAATAGGGGATAAACTAAAAGAAATATGTGATTCTATCAGTTAAACATATATAAATACAATTTTATAGTTTTATATCAGCCTTATATTACCCATCATTTGAATATCCAGACATTTAAATGTATTTTTCTTGATTATGAAATTATAATTATATAATGTATTAATTTTTTGAAACGTTTCAAGTGTCATAATTTTAAAAGAACAAACATCCATTATATAATATACACCACAGAGTGAAAACAATCATGGAAACGCAATACACAATTATTATCTTAACATAATTATACAGGATTTGTAGGTTTTGGTATATTTAAATGACAATTACAAGGGTCTTTGTGAATCTATCCAATGTAGGCCAACCAACGGATCGATAATTATCATTTGCAGACGTTTTAAAATTATTTCTCATTCAACCTCTTCTAATTATGTTGCATAAATAAAAAATAATAAAATAAATAACTCAATAAAATAAAATTATATTTTTATTATGGTATTTACACAATCTTAAATCAAACGGGATGTGAAATTATCGCTTGTGTGTATGTGTGCATCACCACCACCACATTCCAATACAATTCATTTTTCTTTATCATATATCATGGATGGTTATTTTGAGGTTTATAGTTAATAGATATTATATTTATTAAAAAATTAATCGTATATAATTATAATTTCATATATAACTTATTACAATCACATTGGTTAAAAGATGATATCGTTGCTGGTTTGTACGTTTGGGATACCTTATTGATGAATTGATTCAATTAATTTTTTCATTGCTATTTTTATGGATTATAATAATGATATATTTAAGGTATATAAAATAATTTTTGATATAATTATTTAAAATATATAATAAATTTTTCATATATAATTTTAGAGTAATTTCAATGCATGTATATCATGTAGTAAATGATAAATGTTTAGTATTGAATTTTTATTTAAGTAATATATATTATTATTTTATGAAAAAAATAATCAAATTTTATTATCCTTTATTATCCATGAAATAATTAGGTAAGGATTCCATTCTTCTCTCTTTGGAACATAAAATGTTCAAGATATTTTTTTAAACCAAACATTATTTTAGAATTAGTTAGAAACCACTCTTATCAATTTCATTAATAATATTATAATTTTTTCAATATTTTTTACATATTATCATTTCACTATTTTAAGTCATTTTTCATATGTTTTTTTATAATGAAAATATTGTAATTAATATTTTCTCATTCTCTGAATGATGTACTTTTGAATTTTTAACAAAAATGAGATAGGAATCATTATTTTAATATATTCGACATGAATAGAATCTAACAGCATCATGACTACAAAATTATTTTAATAATAATATACAATGTTCTATGGTTATATTCAATGAAAATTATTTCAATAAAATTGTAGATATTATTAGATTATGACTAAATGATTTCCAAAAGGAATGATGGTATTCCTCAAGAAATGTTCATTTGAAATTTTAATGTCTTTTTTCAGATATGTTAAAATCCTTTTTTATTTGTTATTATTTATTGGTCATATTATCTATTGATAAAACACCCATTCATTTTATAGATGGTTTATGATGATAATGTAATTTTTATGAATCCTATATATTTTCCATGAGTTATGTTCTGATGATATGATTAATTTTTTATGATGATGTGTCATGCATATTAATGGATTTTTAATATTTAAATGGTGGTCCTAAAATTACATATACTGAAAAATAATTGTTTAAATATTAATTTTATGTGAACTCAATGTTTACATGTCAGGATTTCTCATGCTTTATAGTGGGTATACAAGAGGTTATCCTTTTTATACAAGAGGGTACACGGGAGGTCATATCATACCCAATCATGGTAAATATGATGTTATACCAATCCTAAGGTGTGATGAATTTCATTGCTGGTATTCGTGATATAAGATTTATAATAATAATATTATTATTATTATTCTATTCCTTATTCCTCTCTTTTTTGACATGATCATATGCCAATGTTGTGTTCTCTTTTTCAATGCTATTTGATATGTTTATAATTCATTTATTATTGGTTTATATGATTTATTTTTTAAAAATTTATTTTTATATAATAATAATAATATATGTTTATCAACGTTAAAAATTATATAATATTGCAATTATGATAATTTTATAATTAAATAATCGTTTATAACTCCTTTTATTACCCTTTCTCAAGAAACTAAGATCAGCTGTTATAACATTATCCATTCCATGAGATATGAAGAATTATTTAAAACATGATGTGTCTTAAAAGGGTTCTAGTTATTATTTAAAATGTTCCAAAAAATATAAATCTATTATACATTAGTTATTTCTGTATATATGAGTACTATTTTGAAAAAACATTCATTATTCTCAACATGATCATAATGTTATGAAATTATCTTTTACAAATCAAATATAATATTTTTTATGAAATGTATGTGTTTCTATAAAAAATTATAAAAAATTCCATGTATCAATATTAAATTTCCCAGAGTCCTAATAAAAATATATGTAATCCCAAAATTAAAATATTATACAAAAAACTATGACTATGAAATCATAATATACTACATATGAGACAAGTTTTGAAACATATAAATAAAATGATGGAATAAGAATGTAAAAGAAAAAATATAAATCAAAAGGCATGTGCCCAACAAAGATATTCATCATATAGTAGTCCAAGTTTAACCGGCAATGTTTAATAATGGTATTATTTTTACCGCCCATGTTCCCTTGGGCATGGTATTTCAACTAGTGTACCATTCATGGAATTGGAATAGTCGTCCAATGTACACTTATTATTGTGTTAATACTCTCAAGTCCATTTTGCCATAAGATAATATGCTTTTCACCATTTAGATTGAGATAATCCTCTTGTATACCATTTTGATCTCATTATATACATACATTAACAATGCTTTATATGGATATATATGTCTTAACCATCTTCTATTCATATATATGACTTACCCTTGAAATCAGTCCCACTTAGATTAAGAGTCATTTAATTATTCCATGTATAGGAGATGTGATTTTTTAAAAACTATCTTAGATCAATCTATAAGCCATCAAAAATTATATGTAGTTTTGTATAAAAAATATCCCTATTATGTCATATGAAATTTTAATGCATTTTAACATAGATTAAAAATTATTTTTTCTGGTTAATGGAAATATAATATTAAAACACATAATGAAAAATTGCTTTATAAAATTAGTTTTAACTTAGGGAAATATTTTCATTAAATGTAATTAATATGAGTGTGATATAAAATTTTAAATATAAATATTTCTAATAATTTTTTTGAAAAAAAATAAAATAATTCATATTTTAAAAGAACTAATAATTTAATTCATTAAAACAATAGTCATTAAAATCCCTTTTCAAAAAAATGTTTATAAAAATGTAATATTTAATTTTTAAAACAATATTATTTATTCATTTTATTTTAATAATCATAATGAGTTTATATTATTTTAAATAAAATTTAAACACATTGAAATAAAGATTCATAAATAATAATTCTCATACCTTACGGAAAAATGTAATAGTGTTTTTCAAAATTTATTTTTACAATACTCATAAATGTAAAATATAACTATCAAATACATGAAAAATATTAAAAAAGGTGATGAAACTTTCTAAAAAAACCTAAATAAATATTTTATATTATATAATGGAGACATCAAATTTTTAATATGTTTTTTATAGGAATTGTTTATTAGATTAAAAAACATAAAAATTTTAAATGGAATCCATATTGATCTATTTAAAATATAGTTTGTTTAAAAACTATACAATAAAACAAGTTTATAAGAAATAAATTAGATATGATTATAAAAAATAATGATTTAAAAATTAGTTATCACAAAAATAGATTCCATACTTAAAATAGATCGTTGTTGGGAATGGAAATGATGGAAATGAAAAAAAAATCATTGTCATTGTGAAGGTGAATTATTGATTCAAGTGTCATAATTTTATGGGGGAAAATTTTATCATAGATGGATATTTTAATTAAGAACTATATTTTCAATAGATTGGATCATAAAATTCAATATTATATAATTTTATATGGTAATATCCAAGACATGGAATAGTGTTGTTAACGAATAAATATAATAAAAACAAGTATGTTTTTAGTAACTAAGATCTTTTGTAGTTTCTAAACAAATTTAAGTAAAATTATTTTAATATAGTGGGATTGAAAAATAATTTAAAATAACATGAATGAAATATAATTCATGATATGACATATATAATAGGAATTTTACAGACCATTATAATTAAGTTAGATTAATAGAGTGAACATCTCTAAATGAATAAAAATTTATACAAAACCCAAATACCTTAATTGCAGATATCTGTGACTGGTCTTTATCAATCTATATAAAATAGAAAATATATTATTAACATATTAATGTCACATATTAACAGAAATAATATTTTCTAAAATTTAATTTATTTATTTTGTTAATAGTACTTTTATTCATTGTACCTTCTTATTATACTCAAATATTTTTTATTAAAATTTTTCAATTTGTAATAGCATTAAAATGGCTAAGTATAATATTGTCTATAAAATTAGATTTAATTCTTATATATTCTTTATATATTAATTATTATAATTATTTTAATTATTTAAAATGTTTATATTTCAATCCGGAATTCTATTACATAAAATCATGAAATTTATTCAGTGACGATCTTGTTGTGAATATTTTTTTAAAAAAATAATGATATAATAATAACAAGTTAAATATAGATATAACCTATATATAATCATAATATATAAATTTATTAATAATTTTTAACCATTAAAACTAGTTTTATATTTTTTATATTAATCTTTGATGTAAATTCATTGGGTTGTTTAGGTATGTGATTAAACAGATCTACAGAAACATGATGTAATCTTTTGGTGAGTGTGGATATGAATGTTATTATATATATAAAATATAAATATTAAAACATCATATATTTATTATTTATATGTTCTTAATTTTTGAAATTGTATTTTCATAGAATTGGAAACAAAATATAATAATTGTACTAAAAATGAAAAACATTACATTCATAAATGTAGTTGTCCACAATCCCACCCAAGAAATATAAGAATTTTTCATTTAACAGAATGAAGGTAGGTAATGGATCTGAATATAATAATAGTAAAAATTACAATCTTATAAAATAAACACATAAAAAATATTTTATAACCATCCTTTTAATATTATTATGCTCAAATAAATAACAACACTAATAGGGGTATTAATCTGCACTGAACATAAGAAATTATTTGATATTTCTATTTATATGGGATATGGTTGTTATTGAATATTACATCATCCTAATATAATTTTACTCTAATTGTTTTAATTATTTATTAAATATATATTTTCATAAAAATATCATATATATGTGGATGAAAATATAAAATAACAAGAAAGGGAGGTAAATAATTTTAAATTTATCCCATACTCCTTAGAAATCAGAATTTGTAAAAATTGATTTATCCTTTGAAATAATTTTACATTGAGATGAAATGTATCACATAGATCTGATTATGAATTATAGATGGTTTTGGGACGTTTTTGGGTAGAACAATGTGGTTTCTTGGTGAATAGATGTTGGTTGATGAAATATCCATTCCTAAGTAGAGGGTTTGTAATTTTTAATAAATATAAAATTTAAAGACTCAATTAAATAGTCAAATATATTCAATAAGATAAAATAATGTATAAATAAAGGTATATGGTCAATAATTCTTGATATAAGTATTTTATAAATTTTTTTAAACATTTCTTTATGTGTTTTATAAATTTTATTTTGACATCCACCATTATGGATTTTACAATGCTAAATAGTTATAGTGTATGTAATTTAAATTTAATTAAAAAAAATAAAATTATACAAATTAATATATTTATATAAAATATATTAAAATATATAATTATATTTATAAAAAATTATACATTTATTAAAAATTAATTTTCATATTAGTTCATGTAATGCATAAAAACAAATATTATCGGAATACATAACTTTTAGTATAAAAATAATGATTGTGGTATAATTATAAATGATTTCCATATAATTGTAATTAATTGAAATATTATCAACTGTTGTAGAGTTTTATTTTTTAAAAAAATAGAAAAACTATTTTTTTATATTTATAATATAATTAAAATAAGATAACTAAAATAATTATTCAATATAAAAAAATTACTTATTTTGAAAAATATTAAGCATAATTTTTGTAATCTCAAAAATGAATTTTTAAATGCATTATTTCAGTTTATAAAATCATTATTATAATATATTTATAAATTTAACTAATGTATACTTTTTGATATTGTGATATATGCTACAAATTTAATTAAAACAATAATTTTTACTATTAATTTTGAAATCAATTTCATTGAAAAATTAAGAAATTTTTTCCTATGACAATATTTTAAATTCAAAAATAAAATTTATCAATACATATTAACATTCAAATATTTTATAATTAAAAAAAATATATAAATTTATTATATATAATGAAAATAATTACAGGAAAATAAAATTTCAAATTATTAACATTTCATATTCTTATATACAATCATTTAAATATGTAAAATCAATTATTATTCATATATAAAAAATTTATTATTCATATAAACAATATAAATTCTCTAATATATATGATTTATAATAATAATGGTCATAAAATTTTAATATTAGAAATAAACTACATTTATAGCATAAGGATGTCATATTATATACCTAAAATCAATTATTGAACTATTTCAATGACTTAGTATTGAAATTGATCATTATTTTTATTTATAAATATATTTTTCAATTTTTTACCTCGTTATATACCTGAACAACTAACTACTAGATTGTAAATGTTATATTTATTACTTATAATTTTATTTTATGATTGTTTATATTTTTAACATGGGGGTTTCCTAGGAATAGTGTAACCAAACATATTAATTATATTTAATTCTAATTAGTTATGTATTCCTAAGACTAATAGTTTTATCTCTAATGAAGTTGAATCCCCACAACCATATATTTTTCTAAGTAACTCATCATCTCTATTTTAATTATTATATCACTCGAATTTTGAATTTTTTTAATTGTGTGCACTATTTAACCCTCATAATATAATGACAATATAAATATTTTGAGAGGTTTTTTCTAAGATGTTTATAAATAACATGTAAAAAGAGGTGATAAAGGGTTATTTTATGATTTTAAATTTGATTTTATTATCATGTAACTTATATCTGTTTTCTGAGGAGAGAGACAATCTATTCAAAATAAAAAGTAAACATCGTACAATGGAAGGTTATTAGGATTTTATAGTGATAAAATTACTTTGGGAAAATTTATACACTTGGAAAACCATATTTATAAAACTTGAAGTTTTTATTAACAATTAATCATATTGACATCTAGATGGTTATATTATGCTATAAAAAATCATCGTAGATGAAAAAGTAATTACATGAATAATAATATATAACACTAGATCCTTAGTTTATGACCTTTTTGTATTAATCCATATCATTTTTGGGGAACACTTTAATTGTTTTGATTGCATAAAAATTTTCATTCTTTTATATACTTATATGTTTCTGATTCTAAACATCCATTTCTTCCCATAGATTATGGAATTTGTTTTCTTAATGCCAAGGAATCCTATATTCGGCATAATGATATTCATGTGGTATATCTACACAGATGATTTTTTCATTCATCATGTCAAATAAAATATTCATTTATCTCTAAAAATAGTCTATATGTGAACTATTTTATCATACATTAATTATATGATGGTTCATTTGAGGAATTATACATGTAATATTATCCCAATTTTTTTAAATGAAATTACATAAATATTGATACATTCATCATTATCACCAAAATAAATGGCATGAGGCATCATAATTTACATTATTTGAGTGTATGGATAGTCATAAATTTTCCTATTTTTAATAATAATTTTATTGCCATGTTTTTCATATTCATAATATTTTTTATCCTAGTTCTATTTGAAATGGATTTCATATTTAGATAATATATTTATTATGTATTTAATCTAATAATAAAATGGTTGAATAAGAAATTATGTATTAATAAAACCCAAATGGATTATCATGACTGATAAATAATTGACATCATAAAAATATTATAATAAAAAATTACAAGAATATCTCAAATGAAAATTTTCTTTCACTTTGAGACCATTGCATAATCTTTGAGATTTTCATATATAACTATTAGATAATAAAAGGTTTATTTTGGTTAGTTTCTCTCTTTCTTAATTATGTAATAAAAAAATTATATTATAATGGAAAAAATTGGAATTTTGTTATCCAAAAAATATTCCTCAAGAGTGTGTAGGTAGGTTGCTTTTCACTGTTCTACTCATCATGCACCGAGATAAGATCTAGATGATACTCAACCTAAACATCATAGGATAATTATCCATATGTTCATATATTCCACCAAAAAATTTAAATCATTGAATCCTAATAATAATGTTATTAATAGGGAAAACATTATACAAGAAACATCACCAAAATATTGTACCGATTTTAAATATTTTGACTTATCCATAGGGTTTTTACTAAATTTATTTTTCTAACCAAAAAAATATGTCTTACTACCCTATAAACAACATAAAAAATCCCCAAAAATATTGTTCTCTTCTATAATATTTATGAGGTAACTATATCATTAACTCAATGATTTGACAATAAAACCCGATTATTTTAATAGTATCGTTAATACCAAATGAGTTTAACCAGTCATGATTTTTCAATATATCAATATGTAAAAAATTTAAGCTCCAAAATTGTATAATAATTATAATAATGATATGTTTAGAATCATTTAAGATAAGATAATAATTCTATATATTTAATGATTCATGAAAAAAATTATATACAATTGATCCACACTATAATCCTTTCCAGATATATTATCATTTATTCTCATAATCATAACTATTGGAATAGATATAAAATCAATGGTTGATATAAAATTCTAAATTATTAAATAACTCATAAATAAGACATAAAGGGATGGTTGGAAATCCTATTAGAAAATTTAAAAGGGGGATTATATATAACAACCCAGGTAAAAAATGAATATGGATTTTTCATATTTATTAATATTTATGAAATAAATAATTATTTTACTTTAGATGGGATTATATGATCGATGGCTTACCTGACACGCTACAATGAGTTTCTATGAAATATTATGTTGCACAAAATGATGATTTTTAAAGAAAAAAATTATATTATAGTTTTAAATTGTAATTAATGCCTAACTAGTGTTCTATTGAGAATGAACCAAGATAGTTATATTATGAATAATTTTTTTTTTAAATTTTATTACAGTTTTCCAAAACACAATTACTGTCTTAAAACGATAATGCATCCAATTTTATGTATAAATACTCTAATATTTTTAAAAGGCAATTTTACCACCTTTTTATGATGATCCATTTTTAAATATATATTTTTTCACATTTTGATTTTTCATTTGAAAAACTGAACATCTTCGATTGAATCATGACATTAATAATTTATTTGGTAAATTTTCTTTCTTTTATGATAAATTGCATTTTTAATGAATACTAAAAAATACTGAATTTTATGTCAAAAATGTTGTTTCATCTATTTTATTTATATAGTAACATTATATTTTTGTTTAGTTTTAAAGTGTAATTATATTATATTTTTATAATATAATCCAATTATATTCATTTGAGGTAATTTTCACCTTTACATTGGATATAAACACATCATAATATTTTTTTTACTTCTTATAAACATGCTTTTTGGTTTTGATAATGAGAATTATTATTTAATTTTTTTTATGAATATTCTATGATGTAAATTTAGAAAAATGTATTACATGTTTGTTTTTAGAAGGTCCAAATAGTGTTAAAAGTGGTAGATTTTATTTTTAGGCTTTATGAATAGTATCTTTAGTAAATATTTTATTCACCATGATTAAAGGGTAAATCCATTAAATAATACTAAAACATAACATCATAATTATATTTAATTACCACAACACATGTCATAACTATACAAGATGATATATTTATAACCGTGGGCATCCATTGGTTGATTTTTGGACCCCATGAAGAACATTATGTGTTAAAATGTCATTTAATTGCATTGAATTCAATGTTATGGAAAATATTACAAAAACATGTATATTTTACTAAAATCATAATATGGTGTCTTAAAAGTTATATTTTGAACTATAAATAGTAATTAGAAATCCTACAACATTTTTTACATCGTGTAAAATTATTAATATTTTTTATACATAAAATATATAACTATATTAATAACTCAATGATGATGTACTGATTACCTAATTGATGATTGATTTCTATAAATGAGATTAGAAATATTAAAATAAATTTATTTTGAAACTTTTTATTCCATACACTAAATTTATGGATAATAATGACCTATTATATTTAATTTAATTAATATTTTTCTAAATAATAATGTTTTTATGGATTTTTACAAATTTATGACAGGAATAGTTTAAAAATTTCAATAATGGAGTCCTTAAAAAATAATAATTTTTTACATTATATCATAGTATTAAATTTTTAATATTCTACCAAAATATATAAATAATCTTTAAAATATCATTAATGATATACTTTAGGATTCATTGTAATTTTACCGTAATTATTAACCATATAGTATGAATATACAAAAGAAATGAGAATAGTAAAATTTTATATCTATGGATTAAAGATAAATGATTAGGATAAACATTAGACAAATACATATCTAAAACCTATTAGTTGAGAAGATTGTGACCCAATATAATCTCATATACAAAATAGATGTATTTGGGAACATTGGAATCCTAGAATCAATTTATAATAAAATAATATTTTAAAAAAATTCTTAGTTTCTCCTCGTCCCTCTTATAAAAGATCACCACATATTACCCTTACTAACACCTCTCATTACCCAGTGGATCATCAAATATATTCCTAAATAAGATAAAATATTCATTCCCAGTCATCTATAAGATTTACCTTGGGATGAAGGCAATTCCAAAAGAAATTTTAGTTTAAACTAAAAGGAGTTATTTAATTTATGTTAATGTCTTCTCTCCAACTTCTTCCATTTATTTTACTTCTCCAACTCCCTCAACACAATTTATTCGATTATTTAATAACAAATTTAGTATATTAAATATACTAGAGTGTTTTTATGATATTTTTTATTACTGCAATTTGACACAGCTCGATAGAATGGATACAAACATAGTATTTCGGTTTACGTCGAACTATTATCTAATGAAACAACGATTGGTCATTTTTTCTACACCAACTCCCATTGTTGGAATTAAGATGTAACTATATTTCTATGTGAAATATTTTTTATTTATATTTTCTCTATTTTTATTTGTTATTTATTTATATCATAACATTATAGTTTCCATAATGGTTAAATAAGATAATATATTTGAGTAATTGCAGACTACCACCCCCAAAATGTTATATGACTCATTAATTCTATACATGAATCCTATAATAGATTGTGTTAAGGAACATATTTAAAATATATAAATATTATAATATTATAGAATTATAATATACATATGAATCATTTAGTTTTCATTCCTTTAAATATAATAATGTAATTAAAGTAGTGTTCATGCGTTCGTATGGCTTACCATCTCCATGATCGTTGATTTTTCATTTATTATATCGAAATTTTTAAAAATATTATAAATAAATATATACAGGATATTTATGATATTTATGATATCTAAATAATTAATATTATTCTGGTAATAATTTACATTAAACCACATGGATATTTTGTAATTACAACAAGTTTATTTTTTTATCAAGTTCTGAACTTCAACAAAATGTTTGATATGATCTCAAAAAATTATCTATTTGTTATAGAACATTAATAAATGATATAAAATGAATAAAAACATATAAATGTTATGAATAAATTCTAAATTAACTTATGTTTATTATTCAAAATGATCAAGGAACATATGTGATGATTCATACATAAGATAATGGAATTCGTCTAAATCTACTTTCAGTGAGTCATATTTTGAATTATTGAAGAAATTCTTGTCTATGGTGTGTAAAACCATTTGAAATTAAATATTAATCAATGTTAATATTTTCTGTATGTATCATTTTACTATATGAAAAAGGGAATGATTATTTTTAATGTATGTTGTGTCAAATACCATTCTGTATCCACGAGCATTATTTGATATTTCGCTTCCTCTACTAGCCGTAGTATTTTTAAATGTAATGTAAATACCATATACCATTTTTAGGTTTTTTGGTATTAGAAATAGTTTTAATTAGGGATTGATTATTTCAATATCATGAACCTATATATTTCTATTGCAATGTTGAAATGTTATATTTCCATTATGTGTTATGATTTTGTTATGGTTCCTGAAGAATTCATTATGTATATGGGTTGTTCAGTCGTAAACCTAGGGAGGGTAAGCCTGATATAGATCTCTTATGCACATGGTTACTATAATTCCCCTACCCTAGAAACCTAGAGTCAATGAATTATTTTAATATATTGTCATGATTATATGGAATCATGTCCCGAAAGACCTATCTATTTAACACACTTGGAAAATAGATTACATACATGATTGTTAAATTACACAATATAAAATAAAACCCAACATGATTGAGCCTTTTAGAATTACATTAATAACCTATCTTAACCCATTTTATCAATCATAATACTTTTCTGGAATCCTGGGAAATTAAAACATAATAATGGGGTGATCATAGATGCTCAATAAGGGTAAGAAATACAGTGGAAGTTAACATAAAGATTAGGCATGATAATTAATTTAAAACATAGTCCTTTACAAAAAATAGACATGAACACTTTATGGATGTAATATGAGATGATTAAATATTTCCATAATAAAAATAGTCATCGGTATTCTACTAGTCATATAACCACATGAACAATCACTATTATCTTAATGATGAGAGAATATATAATTTTTGACATTTTAAAACATATTGTCAAGGCCTCGACCAAGATATATAAAAATGATTTAGGCCTCAGAGAAAACCACATAACAAATTGGGAAGGGCCTCAGAAAATTTCTCATCTAATTGTTTCATGAGACATATCGATTAATCAAAGAGCTATATCGGGCCCACATGTCACTTACAAAGTCTAATATATTCCACATATAAAAAGGATGAAATATAACATAAATATTCATAATATAAGTAGCATAAAAAATGTCAATAATTTAACAAAAAACTATGAATGGTATAGTAATAACACATCCATAGTCAAACATATTATAAAACCATTAAAACAATATATAATATTTGTATCAAAATAAATTAATTTCAAACAAGTTAAAAATCCATCAACGGATGTTGACCAAGATGAAAATGATTTGTAAAAATATTTTAGATAGATTTCCCTTACTCATGAAGTTATTGAAAAGTCACATAATTTATAATGGATGTCATTTGAAAGATAGTTTTGAATCAAATTGTGGAATTACACTTTGAATCTTTAGAATGTAATTATCATTTTAAAACAATAATTTCTATTTAAATAAATCCATGAAAACATTTCAAAAAAATAGAAATTAATCAGAAATGATTATAGAAATACATATTTAAAACATTTAAAATTATGTTTTAGTAAAATATTCCATTAAAAATGATTCCATTGAAAAAACATTAATGACACATTGACATGGATAATAAATATGTCTCAGTAGATACTCGCGGAAAAACAACCTCATATAATAAAGAGATTTTGAAATTAACCCTTATCATGTGCTTTTCCTTAGTCGATTGTATGTTAAACTCATTTATAATTGGTAAATGATTATTATTAAATTATAAAAGTACTATATAATTAAATATGATATCATCTATGAAATTGTAATGTATTATTGTTAATAATATTATAGTAGTATCATCATTTCAGGTGTTAACAACTTCGTTTTCCTTTATATGATTTGTTATGTACCATGTTTCTTTATAGATATGTTGTTTCTGATTCATATACAGAATGATATTATGTTCATAAACATTGTTTTTAATCAAAAAAATAAAATTATTCATGATTGATTATGAAAGGGGATGAATGTCACCACGTTCATGGAGACGGTAATCCGTAAGTACGTATTGGCGAAAATGTCATTATATTGATGGCTAAATCATATGTAATTGGATGTCATAACATATATAAAAATTAATTAAAATTTCATATTTATTATTTACCTTAGTTATAATTATTATTATACCATCCCAAAAAATTATGTGTTTGAATAACAAACTACACCACGATGTGGAAACGTCAATCTGTATGTACGCACGTCTGGTGACCTTTTCATTTATAGGATTGAATGAATAATGAATATGGTAGTAAAATTTTTATAAAAACATAATATTATATAGATTTTACTGAAGTTTTTATTTTATAATCGAAACAACAATGAAAGATGAAGTGGAATAAGAAAAGAACTTGAAATATGTGATGAAATATTTACCTCTTCTTCGGGTTCTTCCTTTTGATTTGATCAAAAGGTCTACTTTGGTTTCCTTTCTGACCAAAGGAAGGCCTCTAGGATGAAGGGAGGTATGATGGGAGGATATTTTGGAAGGTTTTGGCCGAGCCAAAAGGAATTGGATGTTTGAAATAAATAGAATGGGATGTTTCCTTTTATAAGAGATGTGACGCTCACTTTAGAAAAAACATGAAATATTATTTTATAATAAAATAATTAGCGGTTTCATAATGGATTCAGAATGAATTATATAGAGAATTAGGTTGGATTTTGTTAGAAAACCACTCAGCCAAAAGGTTTTACATAGGTCCAGGTAATCATATAATGCTTATCTTTTATATTTAACTCTTAGTTAAATAGTTTGTCATTTTCCGTGTCTACTTTTATTTTTATATTTTGTGGTTAATAAACTTACTATAACAATCCATGATAACCCCATGTGGTTCATTATTAATATATATAACAATATATATGTTTTTTGAATGATATATATATTTTTTAAGAATATTATATCAATTTATAATACAGTATTTATTTTAAAAACTCAATAATGTCAATTTTGACACTATTTTGTATTTGATTTTTATGAAAGCCATAAGTTCTTTATCACTAAGAATAAAAGTTATTCAACAAACAAAAACATGTAATATAAACCTATAAAATTAGTCTAATTCTTCATTAGTCTCAATTTAGATTTATTTGGATATTTATAATATTAAGTATTTTAATATTTCATTAATAAGGAAATTTTTGAATCCACATTGTGTCATAAATAAATTAAATTATTTAAAGTATAAAAATTATAAATAAAATATCATTATGTTGGAAATATATTTATATTTATAATAATTATTTTTAGTTGAATTTATAGTGCGTGTAACCCAATATTATAAAATATTTAGTTATTAGACATTGAATTTATCAATTTTAAGAATTCTTATAATAAAATAATAATAAATTTCATAATCTAATACAATTGGAACAAATAGGTTCATATTTTATTCTAGGTTTTTTTTTGTCGAATTATACTTATCCAATATAATTAGTACTTTTGTTATGGTAATTATAATATCTTTTTTACACTTAATTAGCCTATTTACATTTAACTATGGTAAATAAAAGTCAATGGTTTATAATCACTAAAATTGAATTCATCTTATTGAAGAGTATTTTCATTATTGATATTAAATTCCTTTCTGATATTTTTTAAATTAAACCCACAAAAGATATAAAAGTTTGTTTTAAAAAAATTTTAAAATTCTCATACGAGGTGGGTAAAGGAGGTCAAAATGATCAATAAAATTTAATACACCAAATTTTATTATAAAGTTACTACAATTAATTAAATTCAAATTATATAGTTATTATATATCTATTTTTTCTTTAAAGAATTATTAATAAAATAAATAAATATTTAAATAAATATTCAGTTTTAAATAACAAAAAATTGTTTTTCACTATTTATAAAAAAATTAATGTTTTCAGAAAAACAACAAAAATTATACCTATGATACTCTGGATATTCCTAATTAAAAAATGAAGTCCATTTTACCAAATTCAAAAAATTAGAGTTACATAAATTAATTTAAAAAAATTCTCACTGTGAAAACCAACAAACAGGTTTTTAAAAAGTATAATCAATCATGAGATTGACATGTGTTTATGTAAAATTTAATTGTGAAATTACCTATAACAATATCCCATAGCATTCAAGCATTTACGATGGTGATTCATTCCATAGTTATCACATATGGAAAAATCCATCTTTTCCTCTCTTATCTTTATCGATCTTTCTCTCGTCTTTCCTCATCTTCTCTTTCATCCCTTCAAAGACATATGACTCAGATAATTATTTACTTATCTTATTAACACTTGATACTATTTCATCATATTATGATAATACATATGATACTATTCCCTTTCAATATTATAAAATAGTACCATGAATGATATGATCCATCTTACTATTTGGATCATGTGTATTGTTGGGGTTATTATTCCATCTACTGGGAACCATTTCTAAATAATTTCATACACTAATTTAGATTATGAATCACAATTCATATTTCAAAACTTATAAAATAACTAACCTAAATTGAAAATATTATGAATATAATATATAATAATAATTTTTTTGAGGAATTATATACTCATAATCCCTTTATAAAAGTTTGTAATGAAAATAGAAATTATCTTAAGCATATCCCCCAGGAGTGTCGTAACCAAGAATGAAGCAAGGCCCATTGGTTTGCACATGATCTCATTCAGGTCTAGCTCAATGTGGTGTTTTATAGTTTTACCCCTTTGAACATATGTGCCAAATCTACCTATACCTAATCGAATCGAGACATGGATATATTTCTTGAAAACTCACAAAATCATCAATGTACTGAAATTCTAGGATGTTCTTCTATACTAATCTACAATGCCTATCACACTGAAATGTTCTCTAATCATAGTTTTTCTAAATCTAGTTTCCAATGTTTGTGCTAAACTTTTTATCAAACCAACTATAATGCCCCGACACCAGAATCCCATAGTTGGTGCATTATTTTAATACATTTTCATGATTACAAGGAATATAGTCCTGAATGACCCATCAGTTTAGTAGTATTGGGAAATAGATTACATAATGAACGTTACATTACACAATATAAAATAAAACCCTATATAAATTATACTTTTAGAATGCCATTAATCCCCTAAATTAAACATTCTTATCAATAATAATACACATTTTTTGAATTCCAAGAATATAAAACATACGAAATGTGTGAGCTCAGATTATCTATAAGGGTAAGGAATACAACATAAGGTAACATTAATATTAGGCCTGAAGAATAATTCAAAACACATTCCCTTACAAATAATAAACATGATCACATTATGTTAGGAAGATGATCGATGTAAATAATGTCGTAATATAATATATTAATGGGTATTATACTAGTCAAATAACAACACGAGCCATCATTATTATTTTCATAATGAGGAAATGTATAACGATAGACATTATAAAACATCATGCGATGACATCTTCTAACATACCTAAAAAATATGTTCACCTTGGCCAAAACCATATATCAAATAGGGAATGACCTCTTACAATTCCACATCTAATTGTTTCATGAGACCTAGAAATGCATCGAGGAGATATAGCGGGCCTCACTCGTCACTTAATATCTCCAATACATTCCTAATATGAAAAGGTTGCAATATAAAATCTAATTTCATATTAAAACTATCATACAAAATATCAATTCATTAACCATAAACAATGAAGTTATAAAAATAACACATCCATTTTCATACATATCACAAAACCTTTAATATAATATGGAAGATTTGTATCATAATAAATAAACATCAAACCAGTTTAAAATCCATAAAAGGATGTTGACATAGATGAAAATGATTTTTAATAATATTTAAGAGATATATCCCATTTTCATGAAACCATTTATATGTCACATAATTTATAAAGTAAGCCTTTTAAAAGATATTTTTGAATTAAAGTGTCCAATAGAACTTTGATACGTCTGAATGGAACTAACATTTAAAAACATTCATTTCCATATAAATAAATCCTTCATACCATATTGGAAGCATATAAATTAATGAGATATGTTTACAAGAATAAATCTTTAAAAATTTTAAAATGATGTTTTATTAACAAAACCTTAAAAATAATCCCATTGGAAACACTTTTATGAAACATGGACATGGATAATTAAAATTTTTATTAGATACTAATGTAAAAACAATCTTCTATAATAACGATATTATGAAATTAACCATTAAATTTTAATTTTCCTTTGTCGATGGTATGTTAACCTCTTTTATAATAGGTAAATCATTACGTTAAGTTATATGAGAACTATATACATAAATAGGATATCATTTAAGATCTTATAATATTCATATGTTAATAATATTTTAGTAGTATCATAATTTTATGAGTTAGCAGATTCGTTTTCCTTCATATGCTAGGTCATATAAGCCACGCTTGTTATGGATATTATGTATTTGATTCTTATACAGAATGATATTATTTTCAAAAAAATTATTTTTAATAATAAAATAAATATTATTCATGAATGATTACGATAGGGGATGAATCTCACCGCGTTTGTGGAGACAGTAATATATACGTACACATGAGCAACAATATCATTATATTGATGGCCATATCGTATGTAATTTGATGGTATATCATATATAATGAATAATTATCATGTTATATTTATTATTTACATTAGTTATACTCATTATTATTCCCATCCAAATAATTAATTGTTTGAATGGAAAACAACACCACGACAGGGAGACGGTAATACTTACGTACGCACATATGGAGACACTATCATTTATAGGATGAATTGAATAATGAATATGGTTGAACCATTTTTATAATAACATCTCAGTATATAAAAGATACTGGAGTTAATTTTTTAGAATGTAAATAATAAATAAAGAGGATGTTGTAGAAGAAAATAACATGGAAGAGGTGATGGAATATTTACCTCTTCTTCGTGTTCATTGTTTTGATTTGAACAAAATGGATACATAGTTTAGATTTCTGACCAAATGAAGGCCTCTAGGATAAAGGGAGTAATTCTGAGAGTATATTTGGGTAGTGGTTGGCCAATATAAAAGGATTTGGAGGTGTAATATTGTGTGATGGGGATGTGCCCTTATATTAGAGATGTAAGGGTCCCTTTAGGGAATGCTTGAAATATTATTTTATAATAAAATAATATATTGTTAATAATGGAACCAAAATGAATTAGAGAGAGGATTAGGTGGGGATGGTTCGAAAAACTCTCAACCAATGGGTTTTCGACAGATATATGTCATCACATTAACCTTATAATGTATATTTTACTCTTAGTTTAATTGTTTTTCATTTACCGTGTTTTTTTTTATTTTTATATTATGATGTTAATAAACATACTATAACATGCCAAGAGAACCCCATGTGGTTCAATATTAATTTATATTACCTTTTCTATATCCTTTGTCCTATTCATATATTTTTAGGAATATTATATCCACTAAAAATATAGTTGTTTTAAAGGTCAATTATTTCATTTTTTACACTATTTAGTATTTTTTTTGAAAGACATAATTCATTTTCACATAAAATAAAATTTATTCAAATAACCATATAATTTCATATTAAACATGAAAATTTCTGGAATTCACCAGATGCCTAAATTTACATTTATTTGGATTTTTATAATAAAAATTATGCTAATATGTCATAAATAACGTACTTTTTGCATCATCATTGTGTCATAAATAAATAAAATTATTTAATTTATAAATTTTTAAAATAAAATTTTATTATGTAGGAAATAATTTTATATTTTTAATTAATATTTATTTTCAAATTTATATTGTGTGTAACCCTATGTTAATTGTGGTTTAGTTATAAAACATTGAATTTTACTATTTTAACTATAATTGAAATAAAATAATTATAAATGTACAAATCTAATCCATGTGGACCAAAGTGGTTCATATTTTATTCCTAAGATTTTTTGTTCTAATTAATATGATAAAAACTAATTTGGACATGCGATAGTGTGATTATAATATCATTTTTACCATCAATTACCCTATTTACTTTTAACTATCGTAAATAAAAGTCATAGGTTACTAATCGCCAAAAATATAATTCATCTTATTGAACCAAAATTTACATAATGATATTAACCATGTCTCTAGGATTTTTAAAATTCTACTAACACATGTGGTAAAATTGTTTTTTGTGCAAATTTGAAAATGCTCTTACAAGGAGGGTAAAAGAGGTAAAACATCAAAAAAATTTATACATCAAATTTTATTATAAAATAACTACAATGAATTAAAATTAACTTATATAGGTATTATATAAATATTTTTACTTTAAATAAATTCATATAATATAAATTAAAATTTAAATAAAAATTCATTTTTAAATAATAACGCATTTTTTCACTATTTATCAAAACCTGAATGTTTTCAGGAAAATACAAAAAATTTACCCAAAAATAATTTTGATATTATGAATTCAAAATTTAAGTCTATTTTACCATATTCAAATCATATATATTTAATTTAATAAATTTAAAATTAAATCCCATTGTCAAAACCAAAATGCTGGTTTTTAAAAAATAAAAACTATCAAAAGATTAACATGCAATTATGTCAAATTTAAATTTGAAATTACATATAATTACCTAAATTTTATTAAATTATAAAAATATAACCTGATTACATTTTAAAACCATTAAAATTCATAATTTAACACAATAAATAATTTCGATTAAAAAAGATGTTTTCAATTAAAACATAGTATTTTTCACTATTCATCCAAATATGAAAGTTATCATAAAAGTACCAAAAGATCGTCCAAAATAAATTTTTATGTTCCACTTCTAAATAAGAATTTAATTTCATTAAATTAAATATATTAAACAATCTAATATTGGTTTAAAGAAAAAGCGAGCGCCATTAACATGCGGTAATATTGTATTTTTTGAAAAATTATTCTTTTATCTGTAAAATAAAATTCTTTTTAATTTATATCTAATAAAAATATGAAATGGTTGTTAAAATTGTATAGATTATATAATACTCAAAATGATGTTAATAATATTCATAAAGTGTTTTCGAATGTCTAGTTTTGTTAGATATGGGTCACTTGAACATGGTGTTGTGTGTAGCACAAGCTATTGAATTACCTAAATGAGATAACATACTATGAAATCTTGGGGTGTTACAGTTACGTGATGGAGGTAAACAATTGTTTTTCTCCTAAGATAATTAGGAAACGTAAAATAATGGATATTTCAAACAAGACCCCATATGTTGCTGGGAAAGCTACCTTGTATTCATGTTATGAATGCCACAAGTTAACATTATGATTTATGATTTCTATATGTTAATAATAAATCCTATGATTTTATTTGGTTTGAAATATTGATTATGTTTTATGATTGAAAAATATTATTTTATTGAGTTTTATATATTGTTGGAATAATGTTTTCATTTCTTATTTTATATCCTTTATCGAGCTTTTATGCTCATCCTGTGTATTTGAAATTTTTTTTCCATAGGTTATAAAGAAGGGTATGAGAATGGAAGTATTTTGGAAGATTAATTTTTTTAAAGGTTGGCACTGAAGCCTTAATTTATTATTTAAATCAAATTCCTCTTTAGACTTGGTAGAGGGTGACCCATTACATATCATAAAGTCCCATGGCCATGTGGCCTTAATACAAGGCTTGAAAGCCCTTTTTTGGCCCAAAGGACCCCTCTGTGAATAGTACTGCTACAGTACTCTTTGCTGCTACAGTAGATTCAATAGTATAACCACCACTACAATACCAGATATAGTCCCTTTTCCATTACATTGTCGTCACTACTACTGTTCTGATGCTTTTACAGTACTGCTACAGTTCCATGGTACAGTACCCTTGGAAATTCGCCCCTACCCGGATTTGATCCTAGGTCTTTTGGATGCCAAGTAGGAGCATGTACCTCTAGGGTACATGCTCGTTGGCTTGGAATATTTATTTCAATAAATGAACTATTGTATTATTTAAGGATATATATTGATTGTGAAAATAATGGATAGAGTAGAAGTGTCCAATTTTTAATATTTGAGATTTAATGCAATAATTGTGGCATAATTCATTAAAACCCTAAACATGAAAATAACATCAATATAGAATTCTTGATATGACTCATGATGAATTAGTGTATAATATATGGTGACTTATAATTTATATAATTTATAATAATATGAAATAGTTAGAGATGTCTAAATATTAATATTTTAGTATATGTAATTAAAAATGAAAAAAAAATATACCATTGAGAGAGAGATTAGAATTAGGAAATAATTGACATATGGAATATAGTATAACATATGGATTATATTATGACATAATATTATCGAATAATTATATTAATATAGTAATATATAAAGGCTACTCACCAAATAATTATTTATGTAGTAGGTTTTTTATTATAACCCTTGTAATATAACAAGATTATTCATAAGCCCTATGTAACCTTAGGTATAGGCATACCCCACATATTCCTTTTTTAGTAATTTTATAATCCTTCAGTGTAACCATGGGTAAAAGATAATCCAACAATATAGTATATGATTTAGTATTGACCATTAATGTACCGTTTTCCTTGGAAGAATACCCATTTTTACCCTTTTATGATATTGATATATAATTATTATAAATTTCTTGGATGGATGTAAAAAACAGACCCATAATACCCTAAAAGTTTTACCTGAACTAATTCATCGCACACCTGAATGTTGTTTCTGATCATAATATGGGGGTTACTAGTAAATGGGTATCATAAATAACTATTTGTAATGTTTTTTAACAATATAAACAAGATGACATGTTATATTTATAGAGATTAAAAAAAATAGTGAATGAATAATCAAAGATATATATTCAATAACTGAAAAAAAGTAGAAGAATTAATACTGAAAACAACTAAACAAACCTAATAAATTACATCGTATATTTCCATAAAAAAGGAGTTCAAAATACTAACTAGATACTCCATGAGAAAAGCTAGTAACATATCACAATCCCACCACCAGCTTCACATATTCGGCTGACAGAATCATTTCCGTTGTACAATGGAGCATGGCTTTTCCAAACTTCAAAAGACATAACCCGGACTACGGGCCATTAACGAGATTTGTAGGTTGTAAGATTATAATTAATTTTAAGATATCACATCTGTGTTTCAAATCAATACTATATATAAATAATCCAAATATTATCACTTAAAAGAAAAATGTTGAATTTTAAGTGATATAATAGTTTTGCAAAAAAGGTAAATATTTGATTTTTTTATCTTTTGTATAAAACTATGTAAAAATATATTTGAATCATAATTTCAGTAATTAAATATAAAAAATTAATATCAATAAAATATAGTAAAAATATAGTTTTAAACAAGCAAATTATGTAAATAGGATATATTTTTAGACTACTTGTACCACAATAAATGACTATTACACACTAATGTCTATAGAGACAGGATTATGGGGTAGAGAAACACCCCATTGGTTACCACCCCAAAAATTTAAATCAATTCCCAAGAAAAATGGGTGTAGTTATAAAAGTCAAACTCCATGAAATAAATCTCCAACAGTACAATGGTTGATTCCCCAAGATACACCTCCCACAAATTACATGAAGCATCCTATGTGTTTCATTTCAAAAATACTTTCAAAGAATTCCACATTTCACAAGAAATTTAACAACCCATTATTCAACAAACATATTACATGAAAACTCATTTCAAATGACATTTTATATTCTTTGAAAACAATGTTTTCCTTTACATATTACCATGTAAAAAAAGTCTTTTACTGAAATAGCTTTACAAAAATAAGTAAATTATCCCAATCCATTTAGTAATCAATTTATAAAATAAGAGAAATATATTTCACATAATATAGGCATGAGGTGGAACCATCTACCATATAATATAGCAATAAATTCCAACAATGGCATCCACCTATATAGAAGGAATTCATATATAATAAATGATGACTTATAATTGATTCTCAAGACATATAAACACATTCCATAAAAAACTATTTCCTACATAAAGGCTTGGTCATAACATACATCAATGAACATGCACCTACTACACTATAACCAACATAGTGTCATTCTAGAGGAGATTATTTTACAACACATCTAGAATAATTATAATATACTCTACTACATGGTTGAATGCTCCAATATATAGTGAAACTTTGCTGCTTCAACTACTGGAATTGAAGATATAGTATGTACACTTATCATGGGAAATTGATGAAACCACCAAAAGACAAAACATTCAATGGGGGGAATTTTATGGAGAGGATGCACCCAAATTTAACATCAAATTTACAAGAAATTAATAGAGGAAGAAATATTGAATTAATGGTTATTCATTAGGCATGATAAAAACCTACTAGGATAAAGGATTAATTCAGTAAGTAATTGAGAAACAACCTAAACTCCAAATAATGTGTTTATAATGAAAATTTAATAACCTTGGATAAAATTTTCAAAATTGATAGTTTTATATGTTAAAATTAGTTCTTATGGAGTAAAATAAATTTAATTTGTAAAAAATATAATTTTCATGTGGTTTTCATATTTCATAAACCATATTACATCATGTTACCAATTAAGGACATAGTCAATAATATAAAACCGATGGCATAAATGTGTCAAAAAAATATTACATACCATGGATTTTAAATAAGTAAAACATATTACATTCTATTAAACATCAAAATTTCATACCTTATAATCCAAGATATTAAAATTTATCAACCATAAGAATTTTCTTATCTATGTTGTTATCTGGAAGAAAAATGCTTTGGAAAGAGGTATGGCCACTGATCTTTCACTAATAATTCAAACTCTGAAGTCCTTTGTAAATATGATCCATGTATCCATAAAAATATTAACTTATTGATATACATCACAAATAATGTTTTCTCAAAAGAAACAATGATCTCCATTTAATACTCTCTATGTAAAATTTATCGATCTGACATGATCTCTCTCTAACGTATAACATTAGATAAATCTGGATGGTATTTCATGAGCTATGATTGGTGGAAAACATCATGGATACATTTAAACTCAGTCTATAATTAAAATTGATTATAATCATTACCATGTTTCTCAGTTAGATAAAAATAAAAAATATATTAGAGACAATTTTAAGTATTTCCCAAGAATATGAGGCCCTAATCAATGAGAAAATTCAAGAAAATCAAGCTACCATTGTAAAAAGTCAATGGATTTTCTAAAGTATATTAATATCATTTTTAAAGACTCTAATTTGTAACTATATGCTAATGTATTTCTTTATTACTCTCTAATATATGATGAACAAGACTAATTCACATAAGATAGGAGTCACCAAATCCATCCTGAAAAAGATGCAATCTACATGGGATACCATATTTATCCATGAAGAGATCGATTTTCATCAATGATGGATAAATTTTTTTATTATAATACTCCTAAAATCCCAGAAGTTTTCCCATAATCAAATACAAAATAATATTCATTAATGAAGAATGTCCACACTGATCTAAATAGAATGATTTTTCTTACTTTTTGACTATTGTGTGTACGATGTACTCCACCAAACATGAGTCCCCATCACATCATAGAGACTCTTCAAGAACCATGTGGTAAACCTGGGATACCTTTCCCAAATAATGGAAGAGGGAACAAAATGTGTTCTCACAACCTCCTTCACATATAGATTACTGATATCATTAATGTTAGTGGTGTCCTAGATAAAAATTAAATGAGTATATTTATTTAAAAGATCAATCACCACCCAATGGATTATTTATTTCAGGGAGTCTCTGATAATACATCAATAAAGCCCCAAAACACCTTATCCCATTTCCAAACTAGTAACAAATACTATTGGTTCAAAAAAAATCTTTTAGATGATCATCCATTATCTTTTGTTAGGTGTTACATTGTGTGACATACATTTCAATGTCATGTTTCATACCCATCTACCAAAATCACCATATCATGTCACAATGCATCTTCATAGTTTCTGGATGAAATAATTTTGACAAACTATAATATTAAAATAAAAATGAACTTTTCATAGATAATGGGATAATAAACCAATACCTAATGATGATAATACCATCAGAAGGTAGAGACCAAATAGAAATGTATCCCCGCTATTATGGGTTTATATAAAATTCCTAAATTTATCATCATCCTACAGAACCAGTATAATAAAAATAATGAGGGATGATCTTAACGGAAAAAATTTCTGAAATATACATGAAACATACTATTTTATATTAAAATTAATCATAATAAAAAATATAATGAGTATCCACTCTTTCTTTGATTCAATGAAAACCGTCAATGATACTTTCATTATGATAGAATCAATGATGATATTACCCTTTTGTAAGGAATATACGATGTGAAAATAAAATGCCTGATTGTATTTTCCCACAACCTCTACATAATATAAATTTCATTTTATAAAATATATATAGCATATATTCCTAAGGTTATAAAAGGATGTTAATATATCCCTAAAAATAAAATGATTCCAATAATTAAGAACATTCATAATTTTTAAAATCACTAAATCATGAGTGGGGTAATACATCTCATGTGGGTGAAGCAGAAAATATCAAAAAACTAGCACATGATCCCCATGTATAAGAATAAATCCCAAACTAACATAATTTGCATTATAGAATACAATATATCCCATATCATGTCGTTTTATGATCAAAATTTCTATCTATTCTAGTAGTAAATCTAGCTCATAGAAAGAAGTCTTTCACTTTTCATCCAATATGAATATCCCCCCATTCTTAATGGGAATAGTTAAATACAATTCTATCTTTGAAAAATCAATTAAAAAGACTGATTTTATTCATCAATACAGTGGATTATTTTAATATCAATGATGTTCCATGTATCCTCCCATGAAAAGATAACCATCAACTTATCAAGATAATTCGATATGATATATTTTGAATTTACATGTTCCAATAAATTCATATATTTGATCTATAATTTCCACTTTTAAATAATTCTATAAAGTTTTTAATTTCATATGATTTACCAAAAATAGATTCATATGATTCACATTTTCACAATCAAAACATGGATAAACCAAAATAACTTTCATGATGACTCCAAAACAGTGTTTATATACAAATGTTATAACTAGTTAATTTAATCCATACAGACTAAAATATCAATAATCATTTAAATATGCATTAAAAGATATTCATCGTAGCCAATACTAATCATGAAATTCATATTTAGTATATTGGACATCAAAACATTGTGCTAATGATTAATAAACCAGTGATTAATCACCGAAAACCAATTTTCACCAATGATCTAGTCCAAAACTTCTTCCACATGTGGTAAATGACACTTATTATTAACGGACACCCAATTAATAATCTAATATTCTTTGAAAAATCCATGTGAACCCTCTGAATTATTGGGAATGAGCATTATGGCTACCCAAGATGAATCACTACTTTGAATAAAACAATTTTATATCATATCAACCAACAAAATCTTAATAATTTTTGATATATTGGTACCATATGATATGAGGGTATCTCTATAGATTGAGAACAATGAACCCTACCATTAAAAAATCAGCCTCTTTATTAGGAGGATAACTGAATAAGTCATTTGAAAAAAGGATAGTAAAATCCATAACAACAAAAGGATGATAAAAAATAAAAATAACTCCATCAAGATCAATTGAAAGAACAATAAAAATCTCTTTGGAGTGAGGGGGGAAGGTCAGACAAGATTGTATCTCATTTCACAACTCCTTGAACCACCAAAGAGATTTTGTCAATTGTTAGGAATGAGATGCGTAGATGATAACAAAAAACATATAATAATGAGAAACAATCCAATCTATTTTAATTTTTATATAAAATAGATATATAATAACAAAAATAAAATCTCATACTACCTCCAAATCAGAAATCAATAAAGAATATGATAGGCATAAAACCCCACCAATTCTGCTACCCAAAAGATATCTCTAACACAATGAAAAAGGTCTGCTGTTTAATTGGATTAATCAATACATCAATAAAAATAGATGATATAAATGATAATGTGGAAAATATATCAATCAAATCAATCACTATAGATATATTTTTAAATATATTACCTTTCATTATTATTGGAACCATATCAACACCTATTGGATAATCTTCTACAATGTGATGGTGCTACAATGCTAAGGCATGTGGCTGGAGAATTGGGGAATTTTATTCTTCTGACTACACCACATTGTATTTTGGATTTAATGATCCTAGAAAATAATGAGGAATATACATTATATAAAAAAAATATAAATTTATATAGTAGGTAAATCCATTAAACATCTTCATAGGCAGAAAAAAATAACTTCAATTGTGACTGAACCTTCCATAATTATATGATGTTAGGTGAAGAATATTGTTTGTAACTATTGTTAAAGAAGAGTCTCACTACTATGAACCACCACTAACACTCTTGAGATTATCATGACACTTAATATTATATCCATATTAACTATTAATGTTTCCACTAGGTGGAATTAATGAAGAAAAATAAAAAATCATTCCTTCCATTTTCATATCTTCTATCATATTCATTTTTATTATCCACACATGGATATAAATCTTCAATAGAAATACTGATGAATTGATATCAAATAACATACCTATTTTTTCTTTTGGGTTGTTATATAATAATTCTGTTTAACTTCTTGAGGGTAATGAATTATATTTGAATACCGATTATCATATTCAAACATCAACAACTATCTTAGCTTCAAAGAGAGATACTCCAGAGAATATTCCATCATCATAGGCTTTGGAAATGCCAATAGAAGAAGGTAATATTAAAACCCTTCAAATATAAACCCTCCTACCTATCTTGGTATACCACGGAATTCCACCACATCATACAAGGACCCTAAAATCTAACAATCCTGAACATCACCAAGATATACTCTATTGTATATATGACATTGAAGATCTGATAAATTTTATCCATCCAATCCACTTCCTATTAGGCTTTATTCAAACACTTAATGAATATTAGTTTCTCAATTAGTCACTACCATGATAAATCTATTTATCTTCCATATCATGAATATTATTCAATAAAATATTTTTTTATAGTGGAATATGTTGGACCATAACATGAACTGCTCACATGATAACCTCTATAAAATTCAAATCCATAGGCAAATTACTAGGAGATGTATCTACTAAAACATTTTGTGGAACTGATGGAAGCAATTTCTATGGAATATTACTACACACATAAAATAAAATAAATGAAAAAAAAATTGGAATATATTAAATCAATTGAGAATAAAATATAGTAATCTATGATTAAAATCAATAACACAACATATGAGATACACACCCTAACATCTGATGGTTTATTGAGTATCCTAATGGAATGAGATGGCTAAATAATATTCCCAACCCACCTCTCAAGACCTATAAATCATATCTTAATTCTAAAAACAATTCAATAATGATAGTAATAATATTATTATAGCATTATTGTAACAAATTTACCCGAACTACCCATATAAAATAGAAATTGACCTGATCCCCCACATACCTGATGTGTGTTCCAAAAATCCATATGCCGGAATCTAGAACATGGGAATGAACAAATAACTAAGGGGAATTATTTTTTCTAAAATAGAAAACAATGACATGGAATTTGAATACATTATTGAATGAAATAGTGGAATCATAAACAGAAATATATTCATTAACTAATGAAAAATATTAGATTTGATTCTACCGAAAATATTAAAAAAAATCTAGGTTACATGTCCAAAATCAAAGGATTAAAAATAAGAACCGAATACTTCATTTGATATATAGAATGCTCCCATATATATCACTACTAGTTATCCAAACCCGATTGACAGAATACTCTTTGCCTAATTGTGTATCATTGACTATCAATTTATCTAAAGACATCACTTGGTCTACACACTACTGAAAGTGTCTAATACGTGTGAGATAAACAAGCTCATAATGATCCTAGTCAATTGTTTTATATCATGGATATGTAAAAAACAATTTCATTATCATTTAAAATGGAATGGAAAAAAAATAAACTAGTTTAGTTTCAATTCAATGATGAATATTTTCCTTATTCCACATTTCCAAAATATGCCAGGTAAGAATAATTTCAAATCCATATTTCCATAATCATTTCTGAAACATTCATAACATGCTAATATATTAAAAACAAAAAAATGGTATATAAAAAAATGAAAAAAATGTTATGATAATAGGCTAATCATACAAAAATCTAAGGTTAGTGAACACTCAATTCGTTATAACACATGACATAGGGGAATATGAACAACACAAGAGTAACCCACTACCCCCACCAAATTGTCAATTGAGTCCCTAGTAAATAGGATTAGAAAATAGAGAAACACATCACGAGTAAACCCCACCAATAGTATTCTAGATAATTACCCAATGCTATGTCTCCTACCTATGTACCCAAAAATTAACATCATATACATATCATAAATATTTTCAATTGGATTCACATTTCACAATTATTTTTATAACTCGTTATTATAAAAAAATAATTTTTAAATATATTTTCAAAACCATTTTCAATGATCCGAAAACAAAATATTCCCTTACCCAAAACCAAGGGGAAAATTCATTTATCAAACCCCATTTACCAACTCAAATAATTCATTCTAATTTATTTATATATCAATTTATAAAAGTACATAAATATATTTCATACAACATAGTTTAGAGATGAAACTAGCTACCTCAAACATGCGTCATACATTCCTGTAATAGTATCATCCAATATAGTATGTAAAAAATATATAAAAAATAGTCACTAGACATTATTTTAATGTCACCGAATCACATTTTATAACATACATATTTCAAAAGATTGGTTATATATGAAAATCTCTCAAATAAAACACACCCACCACACCCCAAACAATAACAAGTCAGCCTATGGGAAAAGATCAACACACAAATTTATAATAATTAAATAAAATATCACCACACGGTTCTTGTATCCAATACGAAGAATAATAAAACTATTATGATGATTGTAAACAATGTTTCAAAGAGTTCACAGAAAAGGGATATGTGATGAAACTGTAATAAAAATCAAATGTTGAATAAAGAAACACAGATTTATAGGAGACACTGAATTCAAACCTATAATTTACAAAGATTCATTATATGAGTAATAAAATGTATGAGATATGGTTTATGTGTGAGGGGTGATAAAAACCGACTAGACCAAAATATTTATTGTTCAAATAGGAGAATTTCATTCTATACTCTCTATAATACCTTTACAAAAAACTATTTGTCACTTATTATTAAATTTAACACAATTAATGGTTTTATGGTTTAAATGTGGTTCTTCGATCACAAAATGAATTTATGAAAAATTATATTTTACAACATGGATGGTTCTGGTTCTATAAATAGTCATACCACTATTTCTCAGTGATTTACTTACATAATATGCCAAAACAATTTATGTAAATGTTTCTCGAGTTTTTCCGAAACACAAAAAAATAGATCATAATCCCAATATTTCCTAAAAATCTAAAAATATAATTTTCATGAATTAAAATCCACAATGTTTTAACATATAAGTGATACCACACACACAAAAACTTACATACAAATATATTTGACGAGAAATCAATCATTCACACATTAATAAAAATTAACTTATTATGTTTTAGGGAGACATGCTTCCAAAAATATTGCTAAAACATTAAATAAAAAATACTGAAAAATAATATGGATTTTGGAATAAAAAAATCCAACATGGGTA
Source organism: Viscum album (assembly GCA_963277665.1). NCBI lineage: Eukaryota > Viridiplantae > Streptophyta > Magnoliopsida > Santalales > Viscaceae > Viscum > Viscum album. The sequence goes on along the minus strand of OY728147.1, from coordinate 2,131,814,711 downwards.
ACATAAGTAACATTATAGTATGTTTCCATAGATTTAAAACACAATTTAAGGTTATCATTTAAAAAAAGTGACAAATATAATATATTAACTATTTTTGAAATTCATATCGACTCATAAAAATAAATTCATTAATGTAAATTACTATCAGTTTTAATTTTTTTAATATATTATATTTTTTAACCGAAATATAAATAGATATTAAAATTTTAATAAACAAATTTCACATTAGAAAATATAAAAAAATTCTTCAAATTTGTTTCCTATAAAATTATTGTGAGCCAAGACATTTAAAAATATTTATACATAATTTTAAAAACTAAATATCTAATATGTGTATCATAATGATCATGTTACTAGTGTCTTTGTAATATTTAGTTCATAATACCTCAAAAGGATACAAAAATATTATTTTATTTATTTATTTATCAGTAATGCGATCTGAAATATTTTTGAGATATTAAAACAATATAGGACAACCTTGGTAATGCACAAATGTAATGATTGAGATTAAAATACTAGTGTGGGATTATAAATTATAAGGAAACATTACATGTTTTTCAAATGTAAATATTGAATTCATAAAATAGAAGGATCTTGAGTAATCACATGATATAATAACATTAATTACATGGTTTTATAATCCTTCAATCATATGAATTATTTTTGAAACACAATACAAGAAAAAAAGTATGTTAATGCTAACTACTAATACAATGTCACGTGGTTTAAAAAGAATAATAGAGGATCCAGTTAACTACTCAATCACATACATAACACCTCCTTAGAAAAATGAATTACCTAATGTATTAGAGTGGAATTAGGGTGATTCTATCATAACATGTTCATTAATACATGTACCATAAAAATAAATAAATTATAGAAAATAAACATATGAATTAGACACATAAGTAATTTGGGTTGAATAATATTATGAAATGTCTTAACCAAAGGAAAGTTCACAATAAAATAATTTGATAAATGGAAAAAATGAACGTATTAACCCATCAATGAAGATATAAATGAGTTAGGTATATATGTATAAAAATTTACAAAATTTAGGATCATATTGTAACATAAAAGGTTTTAATCATTATTTAAAACATCTATTGAAGATATCATTGAATATTTTAGAGTAAAACACCCTTTCCACTATCAAATAACATATTCAAAATATAAAAATTTTAAAAAAATAAATTATTTTTTTATTTCAAATATACATCGACACATGATATGTATTGTTATATGAATTTAGGATATAGGATGTCAGGAAAATATTTTCATGGAGTATAAGTATAAATATATCATTCCATTCTCATTTTTAGTAAAAAAATAAACAACTCAACATGTTCATAAAAAGATATAAATACTCATTTTAATATATTTATAAAACATGTTTGAAAATGTATTTAATAAATCATTTTAGAATAATATTATTATTATTTGAAATATTTTAGGGAATTTTAAAAATGGAAGAGGATGTTGATGATCTAAAAAAATATTAATGATCTGTATAACTAAAACATTTATAGAATATTATTTATTAAACAATGGAGGAAAGGGAAACCAAACATTTAAACCACATTTATCAACAGGGTTTTACAAAAGAAATTTATTCAATAAAACAATTTTATATGATTTTCCCCCAATTAATATTGAATATAAACAATCTAAAATTGAATAGGGATTGTTACATAATTTTATTACTGCTTTGGTAAATGTTGAATCAAATCCCCATATATGAATTTAAATTTTTTTCACTTAAATTACCATAATGTATGAAGGATTCATGAAATAAAATATAATAGCTAAATTATTTACACAAATTTAAACAAATTATTCACAGAAAATAAAAATATGGCCCAATGAAGTGAAATTGAGACAAAATCCTTCACAATGAAAGTATAACATGACTGAGAATTCATCAATGAAGTGATTATATGTAAAATATAATAATAAACACAATATAAGTTGAAATAAAATAAAATTCAATTATTGTTCATTCGATACATAATCTTATCATAAAATAGTTAGTGATGTTTAATTTCAACCCAATGAATTGAAATTGAATAATGAAATCACATACATTGAGTTTAAATCATCACATATATATCTTATTTTCCAGAGTAAAAAAAATATGATAATATCGAATTTTCTATTATTTTTTAATATTATTATTCCTATTATTTTATTTATTATCTATTTTTTTCTATTATTTATATAATAAATTAATTTAATGTTAGTTATTTTGATGTTGATGGGATAATATATCCAAAATTACTATGGTTGGATGACTATGGTAAAATAATTCGTTGTAAAATTATATAGAAAATAATAAAAAATAATAAAAAATAAATTTATAAATAAATTATACTATTTATATTAACCTTGAAATATGGTTATAAAAAATGAATCAGGTTACAATCATTCAAAAATTGATCATAGGTACAAAAGGGTAATGTTTCAATTCATTAATGATCAATATGGAATGAAGGTATTCATTATTTTATTATAACATAATGATAATTAAATCATTAATATAATATTATTTTCCCAAATACAATTCTAAATAAAATCTAAGTAATGTGGTGATCAAAAATGAATTACATTGCTTCACATAGGTGGTCATCCACACATACATACAAACGATGTTAATTTTTTAGTGAATTTAAATGTAAGAAAGTATATTATATATTACATTTCACAAAATATAAATTTTCTATACAGATTATATTTTTAATGAATAATCATAAATATCCATTAAAGGCCATGATGGAAAATGAATTACATTGAATCATGAGGTGATAGTCTTCCATACAACCGAATGATAGTTTCAATTCACAATTTGATATAATTAGACATTGTAATTAATTATATATTACATGTATTAGTTTTATATATAATATGAATTATTTTTTTAGACATGGTTCTGAGACAACTTGTAATTCTATGTCCTGGTGTGCCGAGAATAAATTTTTTACATAAATTATATATATTAAATTGCAAATAGATGTAGTTTTCCAGAAAAATTGTAATAAATCATGAATGTTGAAAAAAATCATAAATTTAAGGGAATTGTTGAGTTTATAAGGAATGTTTTACTACAGGAACAATATAATATTTATCTGTGTAGGCTGTTTTTGAATAATTAATCATGATCACAAATGAATTAAATAAATTAAATAATTTATTTATTCTGTTTATATTGATAAAATAACTATATTCACTATTAAATGTTTTGTTATATGATTTATTTATGGTTTCCCAATCAATCCCAGTAGATTCAGACAATCATCAGAGTGATTTCATTGTAAAGGACGACATATCAGGATCAGATCAAGGAGTGTTTCCCCAATAGTGTTTTTGGATACCATAAACCACATACAACACTGTTTCCAACTCTTTCGTCGGGGCATGCACGTTCGTCTACCTGGGGGTGACATGCCTGAATTTTTGTTGCATCACATTCCCGATTTCCAATGGCGAGTCACATTCAATCCTTATTTAGGGACATCTTCTCCTTAATCAAAATCGGGATGATGGGATTTAGGTTCTTCCTTCCATGGATTCTTCCTAGAAACTCATCACTTAGTCCGGGTATCCCTCATAGATTTAATACGGTGTTCATGATACTCTTCCTAGTGCCATGTGTCCATGGTTGCCTGTTAATTACACAGATTCTATCAGGAAATTCCAAAGGGTCCAGTCAGGGCAGAACCTTTAGTTGGGGGAGTAGTAACATTGAGACATCACCGGCGTGTCTGGATGATGGGAATTGGATTTTCTATCTTTTTTTCCTTATTATAGGACTTCTCGAGGGCGTGGAAGCCCAAGGCATCCCACATAAAGAACATGGAATAATATTCCATTGGCATGTATCTGAGATTTTCCCCAACTTCCATTGTTTAACACATGGTATGTTGTGAGTTTAACGTCCAACCGAGAAGGATCAGACTGATCATAACACTAGCCGGTGTGGATCAGATTGAAGAACCCCCTTGAGGGATCATTGATATTGTGGCCAGCATGTGGGCGACTTCCCGAATACTGTGGTAGGGGAAATGAGGTGTCCTGATCTCACCGATATGTGGCGGACCAGGTAAGAATTAGGATGAGTGATGGAAAATTGAATGGATTGGAGGAGGAATTAGATGGTTCCGTCTCAATGGTGATAGTGAAGATGGGAATGAGCCTCAAAGAGTCCTCTTACATATCACAGTGGGCGGGAATCAAAGTCTGCATAGTTCGGTTGGTGAGAACCGATGTAAAGGGGGGTCATAGTGACCGATGGCTGGTGGTCTTGAACCTCATGGAGGCTTCCTATGTTCTATGTCTTGACATGGATCAAATTCCATGTAGTTCGGGATGGGGTGCCAGTGAACCGACGTGATGAAAGACCTTGTTCCATTGGATGGTGGGGCTTGTACCTCAGGGATGATTCCAACGTACCATGACATGTCTTGGATTAAAGACTTTGTAGTTCATAATGGATACTGGTGAACTGATGTGAAGAAGGGCCTCAGTACAGTGGGTGTTGGTCTTGAACCTCATGGCGGCTTCCAACGTACCATGTCTTGTCATGGATCAACGAACATGTAGTTCAATAGGGTGATGGTGGATGCTTGGAACACCGACACGGAGATGGTCAGGGCTAGTGGTTGTTGGGCTTGAACCTTGTGGAGGCTTCCTACATAATATTCCTTGACATGGATAAATTTCCACGTAGTTCCGGAAGGGTTTTTACAGTGAACCGACATGAAGTTGAGCTCTGGGGTCCACTGGTGGTTGGCTTGAAGATCGTGGAGGATTTCTATGTACCATGGTTTGACATGGATCAATGTTCTCGTTGTTTGGATTTGTGTAGAATACATTTTAACATCATGTGGGACGAGGGTGAACCGACGAGAAGGAGGTAGGAACGACCAAGTGGTGGGCTTGAACCTCTTGGAGGCATACTACGTACCATGACATTACATGGATCAATATCCCCTTAGTTTAGGTATGTAGTTTAACATCATGTGGGATGGGGGTTTTGGGGATTACACTATGAGGTGTCCTAGGGTGTGTCATGGTCGGTTCTCACTCTAAGCCCATGGGATTCATGATTGATGTGAGAAAGAAGAAGTTGCAGGGACATGATGATCACGTCATGAAAGTTTCTCCCATGGGAAGCGAAGAGGGGATTACGCGTTAGGCGGCCCATGGTGCTGGGACTTACTCTAGGATGGAGGCCCAAGGGTGAAAAAGCACATACATAAAGGGATTTGAGACCGAAGAAAGGAGGTGCCTCATTCCCTATCACAGCCTCTACTGGCCCTGCCAGTTGGGATATACGGAGGTGCATGGGTTATACCTTCCGCAAGAAGAGATAGGGTCATACACCATGATGGTTTCCCTTCCCCATGAAAAAACGCCACTACGATGAGGAGGATATCACCCCATGTAGGGGGGTTATTCCATCACCTTGGAGACGAGCGGCGTAAAGAATTTATGAGCTGAGGGGACACTACGTTCGAGGCATAAGGCCAGATCACAGTTTAAAGTCATGTGGTAAGGATGAGGTGCTTGGCAGTTTAACGCCCTACATCTCTGAATAGGAGGGATTACTCCGCACCCCTAGGATATACATTAATAGTACCCTCTACTCCTTGTGGGAGGGAAGGTACTAGCAATGCCGTGGTGGAGGGGGTCATATGGAGAACCATCAATGGGACCAAGTTAGCATTGCTATGTGATGAAGCAATAGTCGTTAGCATTCCTATGCGAAATGGAATTATGCAATGGAGTGCTGCAGGCAGTATCGTTGAAGGGACATTAAAGTCACATCATGCATACCTGGAGAGTTCCACGGGAAAAGGAATTGTCAAGAAGAGGGGTCTATATGTATAGGCCTTGTGGAGCTCGGTGGCTCTACGTGGTGAAGGGAATGTGTGAAGGGGTGTGCTTTACTATATGGGGTGCCTTATCCTTAGCATATGGCGTAGGTGCTAGTGGGAGGTGCTTCGCGAAGTGGAAGGATATTCGCGGAGCACTACCTTGCGGAGCATAGGTGCCTAGAGAAGAAAATTTATGTGAAGAAGTGTTCTTCGTGAAGTACATGGACTCTGCCTTGGCATGAAGATCAAATGTATAGGAGGGGTGTTTCAAAAATCATAACTGCTCCATGAGTTCCTGGGTCCCCTAGGGGATACCGTTCTTTCGCAAAATCCCTTAGGCTTCATGGAAGGCATTCCTATCGGAAGAGGGAATCAAACGAAACAATGCAGAGGCACCTCGTGAAGAAAAAATATCTCGCATAACTCATGATTCGTAGAGAAATGTGTTCTTCACAATTCCGTTACATGGAAGGCGAAAGGTCAGACTATTCGTCCCATGGGCTTAGGGGGGCTCAGTATTTATAAGCATGGGAATCTACGAAGCAGTGCTCAAGTGATGTGAAGGGGGCATCGGCTGCATCGCGGCGGGTTGCGAATGTCAATCGGTTTCACAGAGAGATACCGACTATTTTTCTTCACGGAGGGTTCACGAATGTGAGGGACATTCGAAGGGCTTCCCACCTCTTTTCCTTTGTGGTAGGTTTGTGAACGTTCATGAAATTCATGGGGCTTCCTGCCTGTGTTTCTTTATAGTGGGTTTGTGATCGTTAGGGATATTTGTGGGGCTTCCTGCCTCTGTTGCTTCACAGTGGACACATTGCTTCGGAAGGCTCCGTGTCGGGGCTTCACAGGGTAGGCATTGTGGCCTTCTTTTATTCGTTCTTTTCACCCAATATTTTGGTGCCAACAAACACGAAATCATTTTCCATCAATGATCAATACAAATATTAAGTTGGATGTTATTAATTTTTATTTTCATCCCATTTCATCTAATTATTCAAAATCAGATCAATTCCATGATCAAAATTGAAATTTTTTTCATCGTTATAATTAAATTTATTGAATTTTTTAATAGTTTGTTGAAAATTATCCCTCTTTGTTCTAAATTTTTTTATGTCAAAAAATTGAGTCCAAATGAAAAAATGTTGAGGGTATGTCATTATATTTTATTAATTATGGGTTTCTCATGTGTTTTTCATTCAATCATCATTTGCTTTTGTTTTGGAAGATAATTCAACGCACACACGATTCACAATCATTACATGACTATTCATTAATGCAAAATATTGAAATTGTGTATACAACATGAGATGGTGGATTGAGTTTGGGAATCAAATATAATGATTGTTGTAATGAGGGGTAACATGAATTTATATCGGGGTTTTTAATATACACTTGTGGCGTATGACTAATAAGACGTTGGGGGTACATTTTTTATATGATTGGAGGGATGGTTTCTAGAAAGAAACTGATGGAAGGGCTCTGTCGACCTAGATCAGAGATCTATTAATTTTTTTATGGTGGAAATCAAGGAAAAAATGTTGTGAGATCAAGAATAAATGAGAAACCTATGAATCTATAAATTACAAAGAAACATATTGTGTATACTGGTATTACACACAATGTAGGGCTCATTCAGTGATCGTTAGGGTATTAGAAAGACGATAAGAAACACATTGAGTGTGAACCCCATCACATCGAGTGTGCCACATCATAGATTCCTTAATGTGCACTTTATAGAGTACATGGTCATATGAATAAAGTACATGACTAGTGGAACACTGTGTGCATGGACACAAACATGGCATGGGGTACACATACCGGTACACAAACACAACCACCATAAAAATACATGTCCCAATGACACAGACATGGTACATTGTGTCTCTACACACCGTATACTCTTTCTATATAATGTGTGTACTAAGACTAAATTTTTGTGTGAATATCGTCCACATCAGACTGTATTGTGATAACTCGACACACTATGTACCCCCTTTATGAATGTTTGTAATTCTTCATTTATTTAGTCTAGAATATAATAATTTGATCATGTTACTTTGTTCATATACATTGAGGGTAATGTGAGTAATTGCATACAAATCATAGGATTATGATCCCATATATTTGTTGATTCTCAAATGGAGTTGTAGATACCCTTCATATGAATGGATTTCAATCCTCTACAATCCATATTCCCTAGCTGGGGTTTATGGAAATTGTGTGACCTCCCTGAGTAGGGTGTTGAACCATCATCTATATGGATGTATTAGTATATTTGCAGGTAACTTTGTCATATAGTCCCCTATATAGAAGGTTGACCAAGATTGTTTCATGGACCCCCCCCCCCCTCGATTGTTTTGTACGTGACCTCATATCTATGTATCAGGGGGTGCTTATACAAGTGAGCTTTCATGGGAGGGGCCTAATGATATCAACCTCTTAGTTATGCATATTCAATGATTTAAACACTTGTGGTTTATAAAATCATATAAATATCATTGTTTCAAGATTAATCATGTGGTTGAGAGTTGGTTATGGTCGCATTGTGTTGCGGTATCTTTCTCGAGTATATCTGGGTGTATATTTTATACATTGATTGTTATATCATGAAGTTAGTTGAATATAAATGGGTATTATTGTTTTATATATTCATTGTTCTCTACAGATTATTATTATACACACTCATACATGTTTGTTTTCTACATGTGTCCTGTATGGTGCAGATGATTACCCATTTTATGGTGTCAAGGGAGGATAGGTAGCGGGAGCAGTGTAGTTGAAGCATGACAGACGGATCTATCTACCAAGAACTTGATTTTTATTTATTAATTTCCCTTAGAGGAGGGTGTAATTGTATTATAATATTTTTGGGGATTGTCTAATTTCACTTTCCTACTTTTAGGACATTACTATCATAAATTTTTTTGAGATCATAGATGTATTCATGTATTGTGTCATTTTTTTTATATTTCATTATTGTCTGGTCCTGGAGATGTTTGCATGTTTATAGGTACATTAAGGTAATGTCTCTAATTTTTGGTATATGCATACATGGATCCTAGTTTTTTCCAAATATACCCTACATGTATATTTACTTTTTGTAGTAGTGTAAGGGATCAAATCCACAAAAACTGAATAAGTGAAATTGAGACACTAATATTTGAGGGAATGATTGGTTATGAATAGGATTACTTTTTGGATTAGTTTTATTTTAATAACTAATGAGTTAATTTAAAAAATATTAGAGAAACAAATTACATTAATTAAAACAATTAGTGTTTATGGGTAGATCCTAGGTCATCATTAGTGAATGAAGGGATTTAATTTTTTTGCTAATAATTTAACATTCTCAAGTTAACTAGATATTCAATGAATAAGATAATTCTATATTATCAATCTATGATTTTCCCTTTATAAAATTCATTGTATTATCACCAATTCTCATAAATGATCACTTTCATGATCACAAAAAATAATATGATTTTAGTAGTTTTTTTAAATGGGTAGTCATTAATGTCGATGAAGATGAGGAAAAAATTAGTCACTGAATGGAAATATCAAACATTTAAATGAATAAAATAAATTAAATAAAAAATATATAGAACATACATTTTATACTAAATTATATCAAAAAATAGGGTTATCCTTGAATTCATTATGTTCGATTAATGTATGTGATAGGTAGGGTACTTAGGGTAGAAATGAAGAAGAATAACATTAACAAGGAGAAAAATACACCATTGTAAGAGGATATTTAGAAATACTGGTGTGAAAAATTTCACAAATTGATATAACAGTATTACTATCTTAAAGAAAAGGAATGAAGAAATAAATAATAAATATAAATTTTTTACAACAGAAAATTTTATTATGGAATGATAGTGAATGAAAAATTTACATGAGAAAAATTTACACTTCGATTAAAAAATGAAAACATGAAATTAAAATAAGAATAATAAAAAATTCATCTAATCCATTCATCACCATCTCCTTTATATGAATATTATAATCCTTGTGTCTACTCCCAGACAATAATTTCATTCTCAATTAATTATGGGATTCAATAGAAGGATGAGAAATCTATGGAAACTAGATATTTTCAACGTGAACTATGAATTTTTTTCTACATTCTTCCTCTATTGGGTCATTAGAATATGTCATTAAATATGGATGAATCTGGGATATTCTGGATTCTTCTTCCTCATTTTCATTCCCGATTATCCAATTTTATATTTTTAATTCAGTGTTTGTTATTTATTTTTGTAAAAATAATAGTGATTAAAAGACTATCTTATAGAAAGAAAACTATGTAGTCCTTATACCCAAGTGTTGAACGCTGCATATTTTCACAAATCCATATTCTTTAATAGATATATAAAGCCTATATTTTGGCATCAAAAATATGGATTCATGATACCCATGTTACAAATACCTCACTTTTGGACATTAAATTTACCTATTGGTTAATTATTTTGATGTTTTCGTTGGCTACTTGAATAAAACTAATGGTGACCCAAAACACCATGATATGATGAAAGGGACCCAAGAACTGAAACTTACTCAAATAATATAATGTAAATTTATTGTGGAATAATTATTAAGATGACAAAATTTATATATCAAAAAATCACATAGAAGAACCACACATTCCAAAAAAAATGCTCATAAACATAAACATGAATTAAAATCATAATCAAGTAATTCAAAACCAATTAGAATTAAATTATAATGCTTCACACTCTAGATTATTACATTATATGATATAATAATATTATCATAAGGGACATATTTTTTAATCAAATTCTAATCATTCACTCCCTCTATCATTGAATGATGTTGCCCCCGGTTTTGAAAGAGGTGTTACAATGATTTTAAAATTGGGACGATAGAGAGGGATATAAGAGTTGAAATGAAATAATTTAACAAAACAACATTGATTGAAGATGATGAAGAATAAATACAAAATTTATCACTTTATCTTTAGATCATTAGTAGAATCCTAGGGAATGGTTGGTTTTTGGGTTTGAATAGTTGAAGTAGTGGGTTTTATTTTGTAAAACTAAAATGATATATCTGTTAAATTTCACACATAAGAGACATTTGATCAAATTTTAAACCCCAAGGGGGTTACCTAAATAATAATCACAAAAAAAAATTAAAAAAATAATGAAAATGATGATGTTGGGTGTCCTCCTAGAATACAAATAGTTTGAAGTCATTATCAAAATGTTGAACCCCCAATTAATCCAATACCAACAATCATCATTTAAAGACCCATTTTTTTCCAAATCACATTGATTGAGATTGATTATTTGTTTATAATTTTTTTCATGTAAAATACAATGTTATAATATGATTGGGAAAATATAATGGATATCATAAATTGTTAATAAAGATACTTTTTTAGTATTTTTTAAGTCATCAAGGATCATTCCTACATTATTGGTTTCAAGATAATTAATGAATGAAAACTCTAAGGTCCAGGTATAACCTTATAATTAGATAGTTTAGTCATTTTTGATTAATTACAATATTTAGGTTATTTTGACTGTTATTTATTAATGTTTATTCTAAATTTAAATCAAAAAAGGTTCCTTCTCAATCATATTTTGAAAATTTTGTTCAATATGAAAATATGATTCATCCCCAAAATTGGCCCATAGAATGATAAAAATGGGACTATATTATATTTTTTATTTCAATCCTAATGGATAAGTGATTGATGGTCCTGATTAATTATCCATGGTTCCATATTTATAATATTCAATCTAGGTAGTCAAATTTCCAATTTTTTGAATCAAATTTTTTTTTTAGTTTAATATACCATTGAAAATCTTTGATTCTTCTTAGCTATAAAATATCCTATGGTTGTTTATTTATTAAATTTATGAGTGGATAATGAGTAATATTAGAGTCTATAATAGTTTCAATGCATTGTAGTTCTAATCTTATGGGTGAAACTTCTGAATTCCCTTTATACTTTTGATCTCACACTCAATCAATATTTTTTTTTGATTAGGATGGATTGGTTTGTTAAAATTATTTACATCACTATGATTGATGTATTTAATCATCCTTGACTGGATGAGAATTTACCTTTTAAACATTCATCATCCAACTAATTGTACATCTCATTAGGTGTTGGGTATCAATTTAAGTCATGATCAAACAAATTTACTATGCAAGTAGATTCCCACGGAAGATTTCCTATATGGATGTATCACTATTTTTTGAATGGTTAATTTTGAAGATACTCTATTGTGGTGGATCTAAATTTGTATTTGGGATTCATTGGACACATAGAAATAAAAATGTGAAAAGATAATAAATATATCAGTGTGAAAAGTTAAATGGGAGGGAAAAGAATGTGAGTGTCTATGATAACATACATGGGCCCAGATAATTTCTCCAATTTTTAGTTTCCACCAAATATATCCTACATATATATACAATTATGTTACTATATATAGGGATGAAATCCACATGGATTGAAGATGTGAACTAGAGACACTCATATTTGATGAAATGATTGCTTATGAAGTGGAATAATTTTTAGATAGATTTCATTTTAATAACTAATGAGTTGGCCTAAAAAACTATAAAAAGTATCATATTTACATGAATCAAAATAATTAAAGATGATGGGATGATTGTATGTCTTTGTTAGGGAATGAAGTGATGCAACTATTTTCTTATTAATTTTCTATTCACTAGTTCAAGTGATCATCATCCAACAAGATATGTCCACAATATCATTCAATTATTTTTTCATAACATAATTAAATTTATAATAACCAACACACATGGAAGATAAAATTAATGGTAACTACAAGGAATTTTATTGTAATAGAACTAAAAATTTTGATTGATTAATGTTGGTGAAGATGAATATGGAATATGTCATAGAAAATAATTGTGAATCCATAAAAATAATTAATGAATTTATGAACATTAAATAAATTCCAAAACAAAACCATTATAATCCCTTGGATAAATTCATAATGTTGTTGTTCATCAACTGATTTTATTCTAACAATTAATGAGGTAATAAGATTTATGAGTGTGGAATTGATGATGAAAAAAATAAAAAATGGCGAACACACAACTACTGTGTAATGAATTTCACAATTGCTTGTGTGAATTAAATAACAACAAGAATCAAAGGTATAAAAATGTTAAATAAAAAGAAAATAAAAACTATTAATAAATAGAAACCAAAAATTGTAAAAAATTTTATTAATAAATGAATGTGAATGAAAAACATACAAGTGATATTTGAATATGTGGTTACAAAAAGAATCCTGAAATTAAAACTAAATGAATAAAACATAAATATAATATCTTTAACAAATATCATTATAATGTAAAATTATATGCCTAGGGTCGAACCCATGATTATAAATTTCTTATACATTAATTAGTAGTGTTAAAAGTAGGATGATAAATCAATGTAAATTGAAATTTTACAGTGTTTACTAGAAAATTCATCCCGATTAATCCCCACTTTTAAAGATTGTATATGTCATTAAATATTTATGACTCTTGGATTTTAATATTAGATAAAAAAATTTATCATTGTTTTTAATATTATCTATATATATTTCAGTCCAATTAGATCATCCATTCAGTTGTTATGATTGAAATAGTGGGATGAATTTATTGGACTTTATATTTGTCCACAGAAATAAATTTGAACCCTAGAGCCCTAGATATCATTGAAAAAATAATTATTATTTTTGAACCCAATTGAACGAATTGATTACATTAATTAATCGTTCAATATTCACAATTTTAGCATCATTGTGCCTAAATTATGGGATCCATTATATTTCATGGTCCTATGGCCCTTTAAGATTTATCGATAAATTTATATATTAAAGGGAAAATTTAACCATATTTCCATATTCATTATCAATTAATCCTAAATAATAAAATTTTCCAAAAAATTTGATTATTAATATAAAAATATATCAAACATAAATAATCAAAATATTGAATTCAATAACAAGATGATTAATCGGGACAAAATTGACACTTTAAACATGTATTGCATAATTATGTGAAATGATTTTCAATTTATGAAATGCAATAAAATTAGTGTTTAATGATTATTAAACACATTAATATAAAAATATAATCAATTGACATTATCATATTTTTATTGCAAATAAACATTGTTCACTAACCCCTCACCACTTAGAGACATGCTATAGGTAGTCTCATCTTAGACCTCGATGGGTATGGGCATGACTGACTAGTATCACATGTTGGTTAATTCTAAATTAGAGTAGGATTTTACAAAAAATGGTTTGGGGAAATAATGTTTAGTATAAAAAGTACATAATTTAGGATAGAGATTCTAGTGATCATGTGGTGACTGATGTATCCTTACACCAGGACACTGATCACTATCCTTTCAACTCAGTACCTATAAACAATGGTTTCATGGTAATTAATTGGTAGATGAATCATTTCATAATGACTTATGAATATAATTTCCTTCTGTATTATGTTCCCCATATATAGTCTTTTGTCTATGGATTGTATTTTTTTTAATTTAGGATGCATCCATGCGTACTCCAATCCCAGATCTCACTTAAGTATCATGAGGATAATCCTTATAATGAGGAGGAATCTATAAATGGGCCTATAATAGGTTTAGAACCTTCATGTTTTCTTCCAGCTATATCACTACCTATTGAGTAACAGATAGTGCTGAAAATAACACTGAATGATGTACACATATTTAGTTCATTTAATGTGTTTCAAAGGCATTGGACTCTTTAAATTTTGGGTGAGCCATACCCCTAGGTGGAAGATTGATAGACAGAGGTTGTTACTAAAATTTTACTCCTTTTGTGGATGCATTCAAGTTCGATGTTATTAATTAAAATGAGTCTTTTTAAAGGATCTGTTGGGTTATGTTGTAGAATACTGAATCAGTTACATGATAAGACAACTCACTCCTTTCCATCATTAAATGTGGTGGATTAATCAATGAGGATTACTTATATCTATAGTTTCTCATTTCATATGTTACGTTAAGAGGTCAAGAATTTGAGCATGCCTCCTGTAGGGACATCTTGTCTTTTTTGAAATCCCTTTTCATTCCCTATTATGCCGGGGGTCCTTGGGTGAGGCATTATAGTGGAATGATTTCTTGAATAATAAGAAATGACCATTTGAGCTTGTAGTGGAAACCCATTTATTGATACCTTGACAACATGAAGATGATGAAAATCATTGTGATATAATCATGTATTATGTTTTCTAAGGAAATCACAGGACAGATGGTTGGTGGTGTGGGGATATCTGGGAGGCATTAATTAGTCGAGGGAGTGGCAGTGTTTATCCTATGATTTTTGGAGACACATTGATCAGTATTATCTAACACATCAAACAACTGTTCATGAGATGGCTGAGGGACAACAATGATATTGATAGTGGTATGATTATGGTATTATGTATTGTGTTAGACATGATAAAGTGGATGAACGGGTATTTTTTAGTGGGAGGATGTTATATTTATAACCACCACCACCCTCAGGCGGTCTATGCTAGTCTTAGGTTCTTGGTGGACTGAAAAAATTCCAGATGAAAGCAATTATGGCCTATAACACTGAGGCCCTTGGGATGATCTATGTATTTTATAGATAATTTTTATTACAAATATAGACATGTTTGAGTAATTCCTTTCATTACCCTTATTTGGTTTAAGACACAAAGATTATGGATGTGCTAATTTATTGTACGTTGTGGTTGGAGCCTCATAATGGTGGTCAATATGTGATTACACACTTTTTTTTAAATTTGATCTGATGATTGGGGGTTGCAGTATGTCATGTGATCTATTTATAGCATCAATAAGACATTTTGACATCATCTTTGGTATGGATTTACTATCCACAAATTAATTCCATATTGATTCTTTTAAGAAGAGGATGCAATGTGTCCACTGTTACAATACATGATTTTACTTTGTGGGTGAATAGAAACACATGGAAGAGTAGGCCGACCTCATGAATATATGAGGGAAGCCAATTAATATCATGTGGTATATTATGGCTATTGGACCTGAAAAGAATTCGGGCTACTAGTTTCCAACATTGGTGGAGTATGGGGACATCGTTCAAAAGGATGTACCTTGTTTAAATCCACAATATGATCTAGGAATAATCATTTACTCTCATCCAAATACAAAACTAATATCTTCAACATCATATAATATTACACCCTCAAATATTTTAGAGATGAGTGTGCAATTAGAGGACTTGTAGTGGATGTGCTTTATGAGGCCCAGTGTTCCAACCAGGGTAGCCAATTGTTGTTCACCAATAAGGCGCACAAGAGTTTGAGGTTATGTGAGGGTTATTAGTTATTGAATCTAGTAAATGTAAAGACTAATTGTCTAATTCCATGTATATATCACTTATTATAATTTTTAAGAGAATGTTGATATTTCACTATGATTTCCCTTAGTTCAGGCTATCATAATTTATGAGTATGGATAATGATATAGCATATAAGAAATTAATATTCCTATAAATTAACTATGTGTATTTTCATATTACACTATGAATGATGAAACACTCATACATTTTCATGGGCCTAATGAAATGGTTCTTACATCCCTTCTTAGATATTTTATTGGTGGTCTTTATTGATGTAATCCTAGTGTATTTTATGCCTTTGAAGACGCATATAAGGCACTTTGGGATGGTCTTGGACACACTCTGATTGCACAAAATTTATATGAAACTCCAAATGTTTTATTTTTTGATTCATGAGATCTAAATTTGGGGACATTTTCATAGTTTCTAATTGTAGTGTATCTGGAAAAGGATGAGGCCATTCATTATTGTAAGCCACCCAATAGTTTTAATAAGGAGCGTAGTTTCCTTGTTTTTAGGGTACTATAAGAAGATTTTACCTGACTTCTCCATAGTTGATTCTCCCTTGACATATTTGGCTCATAACAGGAAACATTTCTTATGTATGGAATGGTTCCAATTAGTATTTTATTAGTTGATGAAGAGGTTGATTAGTTCTCCCATCTTGTTATTTTCAGAGTAGGGTGTCGAGTTCGTAGTGTCAATCAATGAATCATGGACTGTACATGGTTATGTTATAATGAAAATTATATTGGTTATTTCATATGGTTCACATCAGCTGAGACCACATGTGTAAAACAATGTGACCCATTATCTTGAGATTGTAGAAGTAGTTGATTCACTAAAGATGTGGTGACACTACCCAATAGGGAGCGATTAATCATACACTCACAACAGTACAGTTGCAAATAATAACTTATTAAAATTAATTTTAATAGGATAAAGATATAATGTATAGTGATACATTAGGATTATAACATTTAATGTTTCAATAATCCATGAAAGGGGAATCTGGTGGTAGACACTCACAGCAGGAGTTCCTTTTTTCATTTGTTGGATAATGTGTCAATGAAATTATCCTCACTATAGATTTACATTGTGGACAAGTATAGCACGGTATATCATTAGTTTTTGGTAATTAACCGACTTATTTACCTCGTGTAAGGAAATCATAGTGGGGATATATAGACTATTAGACATTATGTACTGAGATATCCATCTGAAATGTTCATGATGTATAATTAGAATATTGTGAGAACACTATCCATTTAAAGGATGATATATGGTACCATTGATGTTAATGGAAGAATTGATTTACGATTTTCATACATCCTCATTGGTGATACACATAGTTTTTTAAATGATGTACCATTACCCTTGACATTAGTTTTGGTGGATAGACTTGACGAATGGTGTTACGGAGTTTGCCTCTTGAAGCATCGCTTATTAGAATGTGATGATTGATCACCATGTTTCAGCATGTTTATATAAACCCCTTGAAGTTCCAGAGTGAAGTGGTATGCCATATCAATGTAATTCATGACTATATTACCATATATTTGTAGGGTACATGATTCTATCTAGGCGATCGAAGATCGACTCACAATGTTTGCCCTCATTCTTACTACTCGAGAGTCAATTTTAGTAGAGATAATTGAATGCATCTACATGAAAGAGGTATTTTATTTCCATAGATTTCCCTCGACAATCATCTTCCATTGTGATGATCACTTCACATATCAGTTATAGGGATGATTATAGGTTGCCTTTGGGACTCAGCTATGGTTGGGCATGTCATTTCACCCCCAATCAAACCGAGATTCATAGCAGACCAACCTCGTGATGGAAGACATGATGTGGTCATTCATGTTGGACTATGGCCATATTTGGGAGATTAACCCAACCTTGTTGGAGTTTTAAAACAATAAAAACTATCCTTAAACCATTAGTATGACACAATTTGATGATTTTTATTGTTGATCATATAGGTCTCCACTTTTTGGTACCGATCTAATTGAGTTATCACTCATTGGCCCTAATGTTTGTAAGAGCTACTACATAGTTATTAATGATCATCTAAGAGTGGGTGAAAACTACATAAAGCATCTAAAATTATTATGTGTACTGATAAAGAATACCTATAGTGTACAAGAAGTGAGGGAATGTGTTCTTTAGAGCCTCACCTCGCTCTAGTCGAAGGATATGTGGTCTTGGTTGTATATTATCTTGGTGATTCATTGATCCCATCATGAAACATTGTAGAGTTAGAGAGGTAGTGTAACACTTATGTTGAAGACCATAGTTGGACCTAGAATATGACATCTTTCACATTCTATATCTAATAATGTATGATCACGTCCAATCACACTATCAACATTGGAGGGTTGCACATCGAGTACATATCTACCTTTCTTAATTACATAGTGGAGATCAAGGATTGAAATGAAGGGATCCATCATGTTCACTCTATACCCCTTGTACATGTCTAAAGGTAGCATGTGAAGCTTTAATAGAGATCCAATAAGTAGGATCCCAGTTATGATCCCAATACCCTCATCATTTGGATTTGTTTTTCATTTTTGGGGAAGAAATTAATAATGTTTGTTGAATTTAATACACATATATTCAATGTTATAAAATATGATATTATATAGATAATTGTTATGACCATATGCTGATATAATGTATGATTATTTCGTGTAGTGTTTATAGGAAAAAAGATATATATATATATATATATATATTATATGTTAAATAGAACATAAGAAAATTTTTACAAAAAGAAGAAGAATAAAACCTGGAATGGTCCTTATTAGAAATATGAGGTAACCTTTAAGGTCATATCTTGAGTTTAATCCTAATAGAGACATATCCATTGTCATGGTTGGATATTTGTGAAAAAATAATCACGAGAATAAATTAATTTAATTATTGAAAGAAATAAATAAATATTATTACATTGATATATTTTTGATTTTTACTTTAAATTAATGATTATAGTATTTACTTACGGTTGGACACTCACAACCTATATAATAAAGAAACTATTAGAGATATTTCTTCGTGAATGAAGACAGATCTGGATTGGTTCATGGATCATTATGCCACATGATTTTGTGGATCTAATTAAATGATTAAAATTAAAAAAATTTCTTCCAAATGAATATATCCTAACTCTAGGTAGGTTGTATGTTTTTTTATATCCACCCAATTATATATTCCAAGATGAACATGAAACAATTCCAAAATTAGAATTCATATACACATTGTTAGTATAATTATAATGATATATTTTTATAATTATTCATGGTAAATTATCCCTCTTCATTCATCTTCTTATACAACAGTGAATTGGAGATAAATGAAAAAAGGAATATTTTTATTCATCACATTTTATAGCCTATGGTTTTCTCCCAAATTTATTCATTGGATTGCCATTAACTTTTTTTTTTCTATCCAATAGTTTTAAAAATTCATGATTCCATGTCATTCAATAGACCTTCTATGGTGAAATGGATCAAAACTGCATGTATGGAATGTGATGGTAGTTTTGTTATGAAAATAAATGATGAAGGTGTTACAATTTAGGGATAACTAGACCATATCGTGGGTTATTCATATTCTAGTGTATAACATTGAAAATATGACATCGAGGGTATGATTTCGATCAGTTTCGATCACATGTTTCTAGAGATAAAGTGACCACTTCACAGAATTGACTAATATAGATTGATTATGTTTCATTGGTACATTCACTCAAAGGTACATTGTGTAATTACATATACATGACAATATTTTTAACCTTATAAGGGCTCAGTCTCATATAGAGTTGTGTGGTCCCTCTCTGAAACTACAGTGTGATCTTTTGTCATCCATGATCCCTAGGTGGGGATTATCGATTCAGAATAACCTAACATAGCATGGTGATTATCCTACAACAAGTTGGTTGAATCATAATGGGTTGTGAAATCATTGAAATATGATCCCCTATGTAGCGGGTTGATCCATATTGGGTTCGTGGTGTCTTGTAGCGGTTCTATAAATGAAAATTATCTATGTGTTAGGCTTCTCTTAGACAAATATAATTTATTAGGTGGGGTATAATGATCATGACCTCTTTATAAGGTGTCTCTAATGATATAATGGATAATGGTGTGGACTCTCCCAGAATGAGTATTACACCGAGCGGAATCTTGTGGCTGCATGTTGGTTATGACCAGTTGGTGTCATGGTGTCTTTCTGAAGTATATCTATGGGTATCTGTTATACATTTATTGTTATATATTTTATTTAACTGAATTTACATTGTCATTTATAATTATTTTTTCTATGTGTTCTATATATTATTATTATAGTCATCCATACATGCAATTTTCCCACACATTTCATGTATTTTTCAGATGATGGCCCATTTTGACATTGTTCAGGGAAGATAGAGGTGGGTGAGGGTATCTAGATCATGATTGACTGAATTATTTATCATGATCTTGAATTTTACATTCTACATTCCCTTTGAGATGTCTAAACATTTCAATGGTTTTGTTTTTTTTCTTGTATTTGGAATCTTTTCTACTTTATGTACTTCAAATTCATTCTCTATTGTGGGTTTATAGATGTATGAATGTATTGTTTCAATTATTTTACATTTCATAATTGTGTGGTATTATATATATATTCATTTGAATTGGCACATTAGGCTAATTCGTACCATATTTGGGATAAGCAATTTGGGCGCCAGTCACCAGCATCTGGCATCGTAAACGAGGGATTGGGGTAGTCATGTGTCAGAACTCAGCAGGTAAGTTCAACAAATGCATGGATGTAATTTATTACATTATCTTAATGACAAGTAATTATAGTTCAGAAACTAAATTTATTATCTTATCATGGTTGAATAATATTTTAAGTAGGTGTAAAAATTTAAAATATATTGTACTGTTAAGAACGATACAACTTCTTTAGAAAACCTCTATATATTTAATTAAAATCCTTCCATTGTTTGTATTATTATCAAAAAATGGGCTCGTCAACATGGTAATTGAATAAGTGAGGAATATTTGGTGATATTTTCTAAGGAAAGTCTCTTTTTATGTGTGAATAAAATAAGATATGAGGTTCCCATTTATACATGACATGAACAGTTAATATTTTAAATACCAAAAACGATTCAACAATGGGATGTCACTCTAAAGAGAAGTGCCTAAATATTAAAAAATTATATATTATATGGAATATAAGGTCAATAAACACATCCATATTTTATTAAAGAAAAATCTTTAAAATGATATTCTATTTACCTTTTTTGGTTTCTTACTTGTACTATTTTAGGGGTTACCTATGTACTTTATCAACTAATAATAATAACAAAATGATAATTATTTGGTATTTTGGACCAAATTATTCTATATATTATTTCATATTTATCAAATATATATCATATGCATGTTGGAAAAGGGTTTTAACTAAAGTTCATGTTACATGAAAAATATTATTTTAACTATAACCCTGATAATAATAATTTTTCTCTTTAGGGGTTAATATAATTATCATGAAAGGAGAATTGGTCTAAAAAATAACCTTATATGATTTTTATTTTTAAATTAATATAAATTAGTAAAAAGGTCATATTGTAATAAATTTTTACATTTCTAAAAGGAATTATTTATAATAAAATATTATTAATGTCATTTTGACACCATTCTTTAATTTTATTTATTAAACATCAAGAAAAATAGTGAATTATAATATATTCCATTAAAACTAGCATAATAATTAAATTTATATAACTTTTTTTGAAACATAATAAATAATTACAATTTTATTAATTTTAATATTTTTAAAACCATTTATTTTATTTTTAAATTCTTTAAATAATTACTCTATCACTATAGCATTAGTATTTAAGATAATTACTTCATTAGTAAAAATTAGAAAATTGAATCCCTGATACAAATAAATATTTTTCAGTTAAAATTAATTTCCCCAAACAAATATTTGTTATTCTAATCCTTTCCTCAAAATATTATAGTTATTATAATAAAAAAGTGACATTTTTTCCTTTTCATTATATAAATTATTATAAAGTCGCAATCATGGAAAAATAAAACAAAAGGTCAAATATTATAATTTTATTATGATTATTTATGAAATATAGTCATCCAATTAAAATTATTCAAGTGTTACGGTTACATTTCAGTCCTTTTCAAATTATTTTTACCCTTACTTAACCCATTTTACCTTTACCGTGGTAAAATATATTTTCTACGTATACTATACATAATGAAAAAAATGAAAGTATTATATTTTCCATAATTAAAGAAAATGATTCAATATATATTAATTAAATTTCCAATAATTATAAAATTGATGTGTCCTAGATTATATTAATATTAAAACTATAAAATTTTAGGAAAAATGGGTCTTTTTCATAAAAATATATTTTTAACGAAATAAATTATCTTATATGAACAATATGACTTACAATTACCTAATATATTATGTTCAATATATATATATATATAATTTAAATATAATTTAAATATTTCTTATTAATAAATATTTTACATAATTAAAATGAATAAAAATTATGAACAAAAAATAGTTTTCAAAAAATAGTTTTAAGGATAAAATTAATCATATACTAAAATCATGAACAATTAAGATTACAATAAAAATAATGAGATTATTCTTACTAAAAAGTTCATATTGCACTTAAATTACAAATATAAAATATAATGGTACATTTATGTTTTTTTAATGAAATGAAATGAATTTTTTTTACAAATCATTACTTTTTACATTTATCTAAAAATTCATACATTTAAAAAAAATCCCAATATTTCACAATCAATTAATATCATTTTCTGATTTAAAAAATTATTTAAAATTTAAAAACAAAATTATTAAATTTACAATAAATTATATTTTATATTTTCATACAAAAAAATAAAAATTTAATTTAATGAAAAGAAATTTTTGAAGAATAATATAATTTTTAAACATATAGATTTATTATTTACTAAGGATTTTTAAATAAATTTCTATTCAATTAAATAATTAAATATAAATTTTTAAAACATGTGGATACAATCAAAACCCAATAGTTTAAAGTATATGTTATAATGATCATATTTGAATAATGATATTTAATTTTTCACAGTGGATATATGTTCCGTGTCACATATGCTAGAAATAATATTTTTTCTTCATATTGTGGTGATACAAATATACATTTAATAATCATGATTTTTTACAAAAAAACAATATTTTAAAATCTTGAATTAATACAACTAATTAATTTAAATGTGAAAACTCATAATGGCTATAAATAATTTGGAATAAAATTTAGAAACATGTAGTCAAATCATCATAAAAAGAACACTCATGTGGTGAGAGAAAAAATGAAGTAATTTTTCATCATTTTTTTTAAAAATTAATATTAAAGGATATATTATGGGTAACATAAATAATTATTTTTTAGAAAGGTGTTATGAAACTTTTAAATACGTGTACATTTTAGAAATATTTTTATTAATATAGTATGAAAATATAAAAAATACGTTTTTGAAGAAATGTGCACAAGGTGATAATATATAAAATTCTGGATGGAAATTTTTTTAAATATATAAATATACCAATTTTTAAAAATGTAAATAATAATGTTTTTAAGAAAAAATTATATTGAAGAGAGGATAAGGTAAATATAAATTTCAAATGTGATAAAAGTTAATTAGGTTTCATATAATAAAGGTGATAATTTTCGGGATGGAAAAATATTGATAAGGGAGGAAAATAACTAATAAATATAACTGTATTTATTCACAAATGATACATACCATTATGTTGAATAAATTAATAATGTTTGTAGATTTTATTTAAAATTTTATTTTTCATAAATTTGTATGGAAAATAAAATAAACTACATATTTATTGTGGAAGAACCAAAAAATTGATGAAAAATATATTGTAAGATATATCTAAACTCAATGAAAGATGTCATCAGATCCCAATATTCTTAATGAAATTAATTTTTTTTAATAAAACATGTTGAAATAGATGTCATGATATTTAAATTAAAATAAAATTACTAAAATATAATTCATGATATTATATATGAAATAGAAAGCATACAAAAGAGTTAAATGAAACATAGTGCATAAAAACAATATTTTTAATGAACATAAATTCAAATGATATAAGATCAGTAACATTCTTGAATTATTATAATGAGAATTATCATCCTTTTTAAAATAATCAATATCTCAATAATTAATTTTTTTTTAAATTAACTAATCCAATTAAATTTAATAAAATCCATTAATATTCACTTTTTATAAATAAATAAGTATATTAAAATTTATTTTTGTCATCATATCTTTTTAGATTTTAATTTTCATTTTGGTATTTATTGCAATAGTGGTAATGAGACCCATAATAAAGAAATCATATTAAATAAAATAATTTCATGTCATAAATAATACATATAAAAAAAAATTACACAACCCATGGTGTGAATTGTTTAGTTTTTTATCAATAACTAAAATACATCATTTTTACAACAATTTCAGAAACGAACACATAATTACAATTAGTTTTATTATTTTAAATGAAAATACAATTTTATAATCATTTAAATAACATGGATAATTTAAGGAAAACAATTTGGTTAAATCATACACTAATTAATGTATAATCTTATCATAATTTATTTGATCACAAACCTGAAAAGGAACATGGAGAGGGTATAAGTTTTTAATTTTAAAATCATAATAGTATTGTTGATAATAATAAAACTTCATAGAGAATCATTAGATAATAAAAATATAATTATGGAAGCGTAAAATCGATAAAATGGATGAAAATACATCTCAATAATCAAAAAACATGTGAGCATTACAAAATAGTACAAATCATTCTAAAAATAATTAATTATTTAAAACATGTAATGTCATGAAATAGAAAATAATATTTAAAATGATATATAATAAGTTAATCAAAATGTAATTCTGTCACAATAATAATAATAAATTATTTATGAGGGGGCTCTTTATTATCACATATACATCAATAATCATGTTATATCAACACATGAAATGTTGAGTAGACTCATTAAACACATGACTATGTGAACTTTCTTATTATGTCCATACCAAATTATGCCTTGATATATGAACATAAATTAATTAACTAGAAGTTGTTATATTATCTAACCAATAATAATCATTGAAAATGTATTCAACATAATATTAATCATTTTCATATTTTAAATAACCCATTGAAAGATAATGGGATTCAAAAAACAATTCAAATTCATTATATAATGATAACATAATATATCATTGGATATCAAAAAAATCATTTTCAAAAATTTATAATATATATTAAAAACATACATTTAATGGTTAAAAAATCACTATATTTTAGATAATCCAAGGAGGGAAAATAGGAGTGAGAATTACAAATGTTGTTGTAATATTTTTATAAATAATTTCACAAGTTGTATAAATTATTATAATAAAAAAATCATTTAGGAGGAAAAATTTAAATTTGAATAATTGTTTATAATGAGTAAACAAACAATGGATCATTTCACAAAATGGATAATTAAATATATAAATTTTGAATATGTTAATAAATAGAAGAAATAACTTTATTAATCCTTTATGGATTTTTTATAGAGAAAACCACATAATATAAATATCAAATGTTAATAATTTAATTATAATTTCAATTAAAAATATGAAGAATTTTTTTTTATTAATAAAGAACATTTTATATAAAAAATAGACACAACGATTAAAAATATCCATTGGTAAGAATGAGGATTATTCATATCAATGTTATAGTTTTATTTATAAATTTTGAAATAATAACCGTCATTTTCAGTTTTTAGAATATATTTCCCTAGAGAAAAATATTAATTACCATAAAAAATAAAATAAATATAGGTTAATTTAATTATTTAAATATATTTTATTGTATGAATAATTATGTCCCAATGAATCAAAAATTAAATCGATGGAATCTTTATATAGAACTCATTCTTAATTCAACAAAATAAAAAATCGAAAAAAAATGTTATAATTACCAATTTCATAAATTTTTAATATATATTTCATTTTATATAATACACTTACATGTATTATTTTAAATTATATTAGATAATTATGTCTCATATTTTCAATCATGTGTTGGTTTTTTATTAATTATTTTGATCATGTTTTATAATGTTAAAGAATTTAACCATTCATTTATTGTAATATTTTTATTATTATATTATTTAATATACTATAATACATATATATATATTAATTATAAATTTCATATCTCATTCTATTAGGGTTTTATTTGGATATAGTGAAATGGTGTAATGTATTGTTTTTACAATTTTTAACATTCAATGTGGGGTTTATATAGAATGTTTTAAATTGTAATACAAACAACATACAAACAGAAAAATTTCTTTATTTATTCATTTATATATTTTTACACAATTATTTATATTTTCTTATAAATTTATGAAAATATTTGGTCACATATTTCATGAATGTGATTATATAGACATAAAAATGTAAAATATATAATTTGATGGGTGAGTAAAGATAATAAAAGATTTACATTAATATAATATAACTATATCTCAATTAAAATTTAATTCATTAATATTTTTAAATATTATTTAATGTTTTTAAAAAAAATTAAAATTTAGTTGTATAGAAAGAAAAATATTGGCTAATAATGAAGTTATTATGCACATGTGAACAATAAAAGTTCAAATTATTTATTTTGATATGGAGGAATAGTTAATGGTTATTATAAATATATATTTACCTTTATTAATATTATTAATATTGATTTAAATATTTAAAAAATAATTTTGTGGTGGTAAAATATGAAAATATTGTATAAAAAATAATTTGAATTGAGACATGTATGTCAATGAAAATAATACACTTATCAAAAAATAATTCATTATAAAGGTGTTTAGGAAATATTTTGGGAACATGCTCAATAAGGATGTAGAGTGGTCTACATTGGGAAAAATAGAATATTCTCAGAAATAATTTGAAAGGGAATGTTGTAATATTAATGTTATCGAATTGTGTCCCTTCTTTAATTAATGAATATTATTCTTTTGTTAAAAAAATTATTTTTCAATATTGGAATGAATCTATTAAGTAATTGATGGTTCCAAAAGTGAGAGATAACAGATTTTTATGGGTGGGAAAATGCCTATGAATAATCAACCATAATCCTACATGGATTATTTATATTTTTCAATTCATTTTCCATTATGTATTTAAATTTTATTATTTTCATTTCATAACCTTGATAAAATTATTTTAACTAATTAATATAGTTTTTAAAAAACATATATAAAACATCAAAAAAAATTTAAGATCTAAAACTATATTTATTCACTTTATAATCCAATTAAATTTCTATATTAAAGATAAATTACATTTAAATATATAAATTTTTTAAATATAAATATACTTTATTATAAATAATTTTATAATTATTAAATATTCTTAATATAATTTAGTGTTAGTTAAAAATAACATTTGAGTTAATATAAATATATATATTTAACATTATTTTGAAATTAAATTGAATATTTTATTTAATTTTAATTTATAATAAATATATTACATTATATTAATCACAAAAATATTTAAAAAATAATATTTTAACAATTATTAATGAAAAAAATTAATTATTGAAATATTTTATTTCTTCCTAAAAATAAAATAAAGTTTATAAAATATTTTTCATATTCATATAAATGAAATCTATTTAAAAAATTAAAACTTTTAAAGGGTAGAAATTTACAATTTTAATATTAGGGAACATAGTGTGTAAAAAAAATTTGAAGAAGTGTATGTCTATGATAAAGGTAATTTTTACCCTTATTACAAATTTTTAGTAATGTGTATATTAATACTTATTCATAATAATTAATCAATATATAATATAATATAATATTAAAAAATTATATTATTGTAATTTAGTTTCATTTTAGTATTTAGTTGTGTACAATATAAGACAATAAAATTGTATTTAGTAATGGAAATATATTTAATAAAATAATGGGACATTACATTAAGCCCCCCATAAAAAATGATTTATTCAAATAAATATTACTACATGGAAGGAAACAGGTTATGGTTCTTTTCACTCATATTATCCTCTAGTTAACATGTATCTACATTTATTTTACTATTCCATTATATAAGATTAATTATATGTGTTGTATTTTTCCTTAGAATCCTATATCTTCAATTAAAAATCTCCAAAAGTTATTCTTTATTCAAAAGGAAATGTTCAAACAATATTTATTTTGATATTTTTAAATGAAAACTATATTTTATATACATCCACAAATATTATATGTGGAACACATAGTTCACATGGTAGAGTTTTATAGTGAATGATATGTGATATGTTATAACCCCAAAATAACCATGGAGATCAATGAGACCATTGCATCCAAGGATTAACATCCCTTTTTTTGTAAAATATCACAACTCACTTCCTTATTGTTTTTTTATGGAACACATTTTCAAATATATTACACACTAATTCACGTTAATGATAATTTAATAATGTTTCTTTAAACAGCATTCAATAAAATATCACGAGGAATGGTTTGAATCTTCTCTAACATTTTTGAGGCATATCAGAATTCCATCTCTGGATTCAACCCGGCATATTGTCGTCTAAATTATATTCCCATAAATATCTTTATATAGTTTTATATAAATGATATATTGGAAAAATTTTATCAAATAACTCTATAAAGGTAAGCTATTGTTCCAAGCGTCCATTGAAATAGATTAAACAATATCTATTTTTATCATCATGATCTTGAATATTCCTCTTATGTCAATCCTATTTTTATAGATGATAAATATAGCTAAGAGTCACAACTATATCAATTCATATTACATAACATTACAAAAACATCTATTTAAAAAATATATCCAAACATGTTCATCATAGAGTTTTACATAATGAAACAATACCAAATCACATATTTAAACCATATTCAGTAGGAAAATAGATAAATATTTATATATTGATATAAAATGTTCTTGCATTGTATAAAAATCGACTACTATCCAATTGAATTATTTACTCTAGATGTGTTGGAGAGTCCAATGATAAAATCGATGGTTATATGTTTCTATTTCAACAACTATATGTGTATTATTTTAAAATTACCTTTTTCAATTATCTTTATCCCATTACATACTTCAATACAATTCATCATGATATTCTGAAATTTCCATCTTTATTATATCCCACCAGAATTTATTATTTAGACCATTATAAATCATAGTACATTTAGGACAAACTAATGGATGATCATTTTAAATTTTAAAAAATTTATATCATCAATTATATATATCAGATACATATAAAAATTATAAACATTGGAAATCCGTCATTATTAGTGTTGATCTATCGAATATTTTGTTCTCTTTTGAACGTTTTCATAATTATTTATGGATTATAGGACCATCATCTGAATGGATGATTAATTAATGAGTTGGAAAAACAATGATTTATTGACTTCAATCATGGATTCGTGATTAATCATCAATAAATTTGTGAGTACTGGGTCCTTTCAATCCCTATCATGGATAGAGTAGAATATTCATTTCATCTATTAGTATTATTGCATTTATATTCACTTATCATGTGACAATGTATTTTATATTCATGTTATTTTTTCACATAAAACCATATCTTAAGATGTGTATTTAAATCTTTATATGTGAATATATATTTAATGTTATTGTGATTAGTATATATTTCTTACCCTTATATATATATAATTCCACCCAATTTATATAAAATGATAAATCATTCAATATCCAAATTACATGTCGCGTAATTTCACTCATTAAATTATTATTAATATTAGGAATAAGAAATATTGTTATGATTAAATATAAGGATAATTCATAAGACATATTTTATAAATAAATGAATATTAGAATCATATTCCCTCTAAAAATTAATATTAGAAATGAATTGGTGACTAAACCATTTTTTGTTATCTATAACATTCTTCAAATTCCTCTTTTAATAAAAAATTAACACTATTTCGTGTTGTAATAGACAATGGTTTAAATATACATAAAAATCCTAATAAATAATTTTTAATATATTGTTAAGTCATGAAATTCTGTGGATCATGTGTATAGTGGTTTTTTTGTCACATTTTTTAATAATTCCATCATTGATTCATTTATTGAAATTTTTTCATAATGATTAAATGACCAATTAATGACAAGTAAAGCATCCGAAATTAATGCATGATAAAATGGGAATGTTGTTTCTGTATTCTAAATGTAATTATAAAAATACCTAAATTATTTCCAATATATTCATTTATCATGGAATATATTATTATAATTTCAAAAAATAAAACAAAAAAAATAATTTGGTGTGTCTCTAATGATTGTATTAATTATTACCATTAAGATAGAGGGATAAAAAATGTACAACTGAAGCCATTATAAATTTATAGTCCTGATACATCATTGGAGATATTATCATGGACATTACCACCCTATTATTCAGAAACTAATGTTGTCCAAATCGAATGACTATTTTTGTTAATTATAGAGATCCTATGAATTTAGTAAATATATAGTTGAATATATTTTGAGGATAATTATTCTTGATTATGTTTTTATATTTTTTAAGATTAAAAATATTGATACAAAATCATCAATCCTTTTTCTGAAAGAGAATTGGGGCACCACACAGTGAAGCACTAGGGGATATGAATCCCTTATCCCTGTTCTCATATAATTTAATAAAAATAAATCAGATTTAATTGGATATATTTTTAAGTAAACTTTGAGATATGAATGGATCTATGTGTGAGAATTATTGAATTATCGACCACATTATATGATGTACGACTAGTAATTAAATCATGTAATACATCATTATACTCACATAAAAATATGTTTGTAATTAATATTTAATTTAATTCAAATCAATTGAGTCATGAGACCGTCATGATTCATTATAATTACACATATTATAGTTTTTTTCAAATTGGGTTCATAATAATTTTAGCATTAATACGTGATAAAAGATTGATTTGTGAAATGAAAATATATTTTCTCATCCAAACATTAGTATATGCTACTTTTGAAGATTGATTTTATCCATTATTAATCATACAGAAATCACTACCAAATAATTTATAACATGATTAAAAAGGAATAACTTATTATATATTTTGATTAAAATATAGTTTTATATATTAGTATCAATCATCATTCCTTCATGAGCATTCACATAAAAATCAATATATACTGCTTGCGGTGGTGAAAATATATTCATATCATACATCTATGATACAAATGAATGAAAATTAACCAAATAAAATAATGCATTCATTGATATAGTGTGAATGAAAACAATTCACTCAACAAATACAGTATTGTAATCTACCTTGTTAGTGTTGAATTCCTATTCACTACATTATTAAATTTTTTATGATTTCATAGGGATATTCTCTATTATTTCACTAGGGTTATCACAATTTTTTGTGTAATGACTAAACTCCTTGTATATTAATAATTGATGTTTGGGTGGTTCATAAGAAGTGGAAATTATCTCATCTATTGTATTAATTACCATCATTACAACAAATTAGATGTTATGAACGTAATATCATTCAATACCACACATAAAAAACATTCGTAGATCCCTAAATAAAAATACACAAGTGCTTCCAACTATATTTATCAAATTTAATAAATTAAACAGTCTTCACACTATGTATCATACCATAAAATCATCAACGATAGATCAGATTTCATTTATTCTATTTAATAATGATAGTATCCATCATACAACTACACTCTATGACCATATTTAAAAATCTGTTATTATCATTCATTACTCATTATGACTAATACAATTATAATATTAGACATGAGTATAATATTGATGCGATCGATTATACACTCAATATCAGCTAAGAATATTCAATAATACCACATGAGTATATAGAAATTTTATTCATATGATATAATATTTTCATTATATTTTTTATTCAATAAAAATAATTCCATCAACACATTCATGTGAAAAATTTTATGGAAATATAATGTGAAATATAACTTCTTGAACTATTTAAAATTCATAGAGTCCACTTCTTTCTTATGCATGGAATTCTTATTTAGTTTCCATCAATGGAAACCCTCTCCTTCTAAATAATAAACGACTATAAAAAACATCCAATCTTATTATAATTAAATAACGAAGAAAATATTTTCTATTATATTGAACAAATATATTTGATGGCCAAATAAAGTAGTTTGTAAGTTTTCAACTGAATTCCTTGATATAGTTATTCCTCATCATGGGTTTATTTTGGATCTTAATAATATTTTTATTTTTTCTCACAGTTTTATATGGTTGGATGAGAATTTATATAATTTGTTTTATACAATAACTATTCGCAATAAGTTTCAATTTGAGATAATAATCAATTTTCAAATTTTTAAATAATTATTTACATTGTTTTTTTCATTTCCCACAATAACAATGTCTAAATGAGAATTGGTGATAACTATAATTAAATTAATGAATTATCATTTAATTGAAATAATAATAGTTGTATATGATAAATGTTGTTCATATGATATCCCTATAATAAAATGTTTTTTAGGATATCTAGGAATTTTTTCTTAATTACCTACATTTTTATTCAAATCATTTGAAATAGTTCAAAAAATGAATGTGAATTAATCACATAATAGACCATTGATGTTTTAAACAAGGTTTGTAGTTTTTCATTTTGACATTCACCATGTTTTGATTTAGTTAATACCCAATATGACCAGTTATTGGTAACTTACTCTATAAAAATATGTGCGAGTGCCTATATCCAAATATAATATCAAGATATGGATTTTATTTCAAATAAAGAAAGAAAATATTTACTTCAATAATATTTCATGATTTTATAAGATAATTAGGTTTATAACATGAGTTTTTACTAACATTTGATAATTTAAGATAACAAATCACTCAACAAATCAGCAAATGTATCTAATATATTCTTTAATTCATACTAGATAAACCTAAGTGTATCATAACATAAATACTACCTTAATTTCCTGATTTTAATAATACTTCACAAAATTTGTGTCACAACCCATAGACATAATGGGTTTGTTTTTTAACATTAACATCATAAAAAATCATTTTTTGTAACTCTTCAAATTGAATTAAAAATTATTTCAAAAATATAAATAGTTTATTGAAGAGCATACAAAATAAGAAACATTGAGTTTTAGAGAACAAAAAAATATCATTATTTTAAATATAATTTCTTATAACATAGAAATTTAATTTGAGAGAATTAATTGAATTAACCTGTAAGAACTCGGTTCTTAGTTTTGAGGTACGTGTTTCTTCTTTTCTCTTTTCCTTAACTGTTTATGAGATAATATGTAAAATGGGGAAAAATACTAAACATTGGGACTACACACAATGTACATCTCCACATTCAGTGTACTTTGGCCATGTGGGATGAGTGCCCAGTGTGTGTCTCCATGTCGTCGGCGAAAGCTGTAAAAACCGACTACATGCCGTGTAGTTTGTATTTACTTTTCGTGTAGTCAGTTGGTATTCAAATAGTAAGGTGGTGGCGGCAGAAACTACCTGAGCATCAGTACATGCAATGTACCCATGGATTACACGTCGTGTACTCATGTCAACTGATAAATAGTGCCACACTGGCGAGAAACCACCAGAGAAATAGTTTAACAAATGGAATATACACACAGTATACTCAATAGTACACGCTATGTAGTCTGTTTGATTCACATAAAATGGGTATTAGACACCCCTGTTCATAAGTATGACTTAGAAACGGAGGAGGAGATGGGATAGAGGGCTGATCCTTCACGGAGCTCCATATTGCACGCCTAGAATCTGTTTCCTCCTCTGACGATCTCGTTTGAATCATACAGTTAAGCCTCTCCTTCTCCTTTAGACGATATTAAAAATTCTTTCTTGAGGGAATGTTATTTACGGTTGAACAAGATTTATTTCATCTCATAACTTCCTCATTCATGGAATATTTGAGGGGCGTAGTTCAAGTATACCTATTAGAGGTGATCAAGATAGGCGGCATAGTGTGTAAATTCCAATTATAGTTCGTCTTTGTGTATCGTGGAGTAGCGGACCCATGTTGGGGTGTCATGTGGTTGAGGCCGAGGCTCTTTTAAAGACCTAGAATTGTATAGGTAATTAATTGAGATAATTAACTATTGTTTGGGACCACTGCTTGGATATAGGACCACCTCAGGGGTGTGTTCATCTATTTATCCATTTGGCTAGGATACCCAAGGGTATTCCATATTTAAATTGTGTATTACTTTTTCCTTGAGAGAAATTGCATATAAATTGAATGTTTTTTATTTGGGCTCAACCTGGTTACTTGCGCCTGAGGGAAGTGTTCAATTTAGCCTGAGGGTAGTGTTCAATTTAGCCTGAGGATAGTGTTTTATTTCTCCTATGTGCAACATCTTCTGTGCCTGAGGGCTGTAGATTCTGTGACTGAGGGTAACACTTCATACACCTGAGGGAAATATTTGATATCATGAGGGCAATCTTGAGGAAGTGGAACCTAGATCAGGGATGTTACATCTCATGTCATAGTACATTTTGGAAACAATGAGATGAACATAGAAATAGATGGTTTTGTTACGAGGTGTTCCACCTGTCAGTAGGTGAAGGCAGAGCATCAGAGGCCTGCCATACTATTACAGCAGTTACCCATCCTGAAGTGGAAATGGGATGATATCGTGATGGACTTCGTGACTAGGTTTTTGTGGTCACCTAGAGTCAATGATTCCATGTGGTTTGTTGTGGACAGACCCACGAATGTTTCTCACTTTTTGCCAATCATTGAGACCTTCGTTGTTGACGTGCTTGGAAAGTTGTATATCTGAGAGGATGCACGACTTCTTGGGGTACCTCATTCTATCATTTTAGATAGGGAAACTCGCATTATATATAGTTTCTGGAAGTGTTTTCAGATGGCACTGGGTAAACAGGTTCTTCTGAGCATTGCTTACCACCCTCAGACTAAGGGCCAGTCAGTGCGTACGATAGAGGTGATTGAGGACATTCTACCTGCATGCATCCTAGACTTTAGGGGATATTGGGAGAATCATATACCCTTAGTCGAGTTTGCCTATAATAATAGTTTTCAGAAAACTATAGATATGGAACCTTACAAGGATTTATATGGTAGGCTATGCCAATCACCCTTGTAATGGTTAGATATAGAAGATGCAGCTTTATTGGGACCACGTATCTTGCATGAGACTTTTCAGTAGGTCTACATGATTCAAAAGTTGATGGAAACCGCACAATCTCATCAAAAATCTTATACTGATCTTTGTAGATGACCCTTAGAGTTCGTGGTTGGGGATCAGGATTTCTTGTATGTTTCACTGAGGTTGGTACACATGAAGATCAGGAGACATGGTAAACATTCACCAAGGTATGTGGGGCCATTTGAGATTTTGGAGAGAGTCTGGCTGGTTGCCTATCAGTTTTAGTTACCATAGAGGTACCATGCCTTGAACGGCGTCAGGCATGTATCTCAGTTGTGTCGCTATCATTCAGACTTGTCTCACCTCTTTCAGCCATAGGTGGTTGATCTTCAGATTGGTGCGTCCTTTGTGTATCGCCTGATTCATATCACGGGTAGGAGCATAATGGTTCTCTGAGACCGGTCAGTTCCTCTCGTATGGGGGATATGGAAGCATGGCCGAGTGCTGGATGAAACTGTGGACAGAGTTGTTCTGGGATTTATAAACGCTGACTTTGGAATGGAAATTCGGGGACAAATTGCTTTAAGGGGGGGACGTTTGTAAGAACTGTTTTCATTGTTTTGAGGTACATGTTTCTTCTTTTCTCTTTTCCGTAAGTGTTTATGAGAAAATATGGAAAATGGGGAAATCTTAAATTTTGGGACTACACGCCGTGTACTTCTCGACATGGCGTGTACTTTGGCCATGTGGGATGAGTACACAGGGTGTGCAGCCCTATCGGGAGTGAAATTTGTAAAAACTGACTACACGTCATGTAGTTTGTATTTACAAAGCGTGTAGTCAATCAACAGGAAAATAGTATGGCGGTGAAGGCAGCCACCAGCTGAGCATCATTACAGGCCTTGTACATATGGATTACCCAATGTGTACTCATGTTGACTGATGAATTGTTCCACACTAGCGATAAGCCTCCAGAGGAACAATTAAAAAAATGGAAAGTACATGCCATGTACTCAATAGTACATGCCGTATAGTCTTTTTTTAGATTAAAATGGGATATAGCCTCCCCTGTTCATATGGAAGGCTTTGATCTGGAGGAGGAGTCAGGAGAGAAGGTCTAACCTTCGAGGAGATCTAGATCACATGCTGGGAATCCGTTTCTTCCTATGACGATCTCATTGTAATCGTACGACCAAGAATAACTTTCTCCTTAAGTTATTATTACCTATTCATTCCCGAGGGAATGTTATTTACATTTGAACATGATTTCTTTTACCTCAGATATTCATAGTTCTTGGATGATTCGAGGAGCGTAGATCATGTATACCGATCATTGGTTATCAATGTAGGTGGCATAGTGTTTAAATTCCAACTACTGTGCATTTTTATCTACCGTTGAGAAAAGAACCCATGTTGGGGTGTCAGGTTGAAAAGGCCTTGGCAGCTTTAAAAACCTAGAATTTTATAGGTAATTAAATGTGATAATAAACTGTTTATCGGGATCACTACTTGGATATAAGACCACCCCGGGGGTGCGTTCTTCTGTTTAGTCAATTGGCTAGGATACCCAAGGGTATGCAATGTTTATATTGTGCATTACTTTGGACTTGAGAGAAATTGTATATAAATTTCATGTTAATGCAGTGAGATCATCAAGATTTCTTGCGCATGAGGGTAGTGTTCTATTTAGCCTGAGGGGAATGTTCTATTTAGCCTGAGGGTAGTGTTTTATTTCTTCTAAGGGTAACTTCTTCTGTGCCAAAGGGTTGTAGATTCTATGCCTGAGGGTGACACTTCGTACGCCTGAGGGAAATACTTGATAGCCTGAGGGAAATCTTGAGGGCGTGGTTTTACTATATTAGCATGAGGGAAAGATTCTTATTTTCCTGAGGGCTTGGTATTGATGAGAACATAATGTTATTAAATTGAATTGTCACATGAATAAAATTATAGAAAATAAACTTGTTGTGATAGTTACTTTTGAGTGCTTACTAGTTTACTGCATTGACTTCTGGCCAATTTTGTTACATATTTTCACATAGTTGGACATGGGCATTTGGTGGGTGCCTGCTGGGATTTATTTCTCACACAGTTTTTGGGGTCATGTCTTCGGCCCCAAATAGATTACATTTCTGCAGGTATGGATAAGGGAAAGGGTCCATATACATGTAAATGATTATTTCTGAGGAGTAGAGGAGCATGGTATTTAGCTTAAGATCACGATGCATCCGAATGTTCTGTATTGTTTTGTTGTACATGTACATTCTATGTTATTGTATTGTATTGTTGTGTAAGATATTCTGGATTTTTTCTTAGAACTAGAGGCATGTTGTGTCATTGTCTATATAATTGTTGGTTGCCTTTTACTGCAGTTCTTAATATTAAATGTGTAAGGTTTATTTCTTCTTCTCCTATTGATTGTTTGTATATTTTATTCTGCTCCGTGGCACTTTGAAAAATGAGGGAATAGTTTCCCCACAATCAGACCTGGGCCTTCATTGATATTCGGCAGCCTCTGGCATTTGGGGAAATGCGCCTGAGGTCATGTGACCAACCGGGTTCGAGACACCTGTGGAGTGGAACCCGGATCCCGGACATTACATAACCATATTATGATATTTATATATATCTATGTGTGTTGGCATATTTATTTAGTTACTAAATTAATTCATTTTGTTTTTATTAATTATTGTGAAATTTTCACACTTTGTTTGTAAATCTATGTTATTCCTCATGGATTTGTTTTCTTAAAAAAGTTTTTTATCACTCCTTTTGAAAGAGTATTTGAATTAATTTCTTTAAATTATATTAATTTTCTTTTATAAAATAATATATTTATGAAATCAGTATATCAAAAATTTACATTTGTGAAATATCATTAATTTTATATTGGATTGATTGTTCCTCTTGTAGGGAAAAAATATTTAATTTTATTTAAAATTAGATTTACATTTAAATTATGTACAATTTAAAATTTAATTTTCAAATATTTTTTAATTATAAATATTTACTTTTTATTTTCAACAATCATGTTATAGTGTTTAAATGAGTTTTATAGTTGAATTTACTATAAAAACATTTTTTACTTAAAATTGGTATTTTTTGGAAAACACTTTTTTCATCACATTTTACCCACTTCAAATAAAATGAAACCCTTACTCGTACATTTTTTTATTTTTATAAAATTGATTCCATATTTTTGACTATGAGATCCCTATTAGGCATGTTTATCTATTTTATTTTTTGTCAATATTAATAATATTTTTAGATATATGTTTGGCACAGTAAAGGGTAAATCAGGTGACTATAGATAAAAATAAAATTATGAGGTCTATAAAATTACCCAAATACATGAATATATTTTCATATATGTGTATTAATGATCCATAATTATCAAATAAACGATCATATGGACATTTTTATTGATATTTGGAAATGATTTTTACAATTATATCATTTAAATAAATATAAATCCCAAAGTGCCACACTATTTATTTTAATAAATTTTTTATCATAAGAATAATCATAGGATATATTATTTAAAAATAATAATTTGATGGATAAATTTTTAAATTATTTATATTTATTTAAATTATTTATTTATGAATTTGACAACTTAAAACCTTACGTAACACGGATGATTAAATTATTAAATTAACAAAAAAGTAAAAAATTGATTTTAAAAATTAAAAATATAATATGATATTAAGGAATCTATGTCTTTTGTGATTTTTTAGATAACAATGACACATTATATAAGATTTCATAAATTGGATTCTAATTTCATTTTTTAATTGTTGTTACTAATGTCATATAAAATATATAGTTTTAAAATTTTCATTAAAGATATTTAATAATAAATATTATATTAGATAATGAATTATAAATTAAAATTTATTTATTTTTACATATTAATGATATTTTTTTAAATACATCAATCATGATCAAATTATGGTCAATTTTCCATTTTATTGTAACTATATTATCCCCTTATATGTATTGAACATTGATATCATCGTCATTGTCGAAAGGGTTTATGAAAGAATGATACAAAATCATAAGGATATAAATGTTATCAGAATATGAACGAATATTATTATATGTGACTGTTTGAAATAATAATCATATTATATTTAAATATTATATTTTTGATTCTATCTGGATATCACAATAAAGTTATTTTAATTTATTAATTTATGAAATTTTCTAGAGTGTCCCTAAATTTTCTTATAAAAGGTCATCACTTATTATATATTCTAAACACATAGAAATACATTTGGTATGGAAATATGTACCCAAATATATTTATAACATCATTTTAAACCTTATTTATGTCTTATATTTGGTATAATACAATCCAAATTGGGTGTAAATTAAAATGTAATGTATGATGTCTAAATAATATGTATAGTTATTATTCATCAATTTTTATATAAGTTTCCTTCCAGCTACATAAAATTTTCATATAAATGACTAAATAAATAAAAATATATTAAATATACTTATATATATTCATTTTAATATAATAAACTATATATATCCACATCCATCAAATGCGAAATAAATATGTAATTCATGAGTTTAACACAATGCCACATCGTGAACTGATGTAATTCTTTTTCCATCACATTATCTCAGGAATTGTTATAATTATAGATTTAAATTAAATATAATATTTTTATTGAATATTTATAATTTTTTATAGATAATAAAAATCTTATTTTATCAAAATTCCATTCACTAAAAAAGTATAATGTCATTCATACGAACATGTGGACTACCAACTCAATGAAGTGATGTGATTTGTTTCACATCACTAGATCACATTGTTTATATATATAGATATATTTAAATGATATAATATTTTATTTATGATATAATTTTCATTCTATAAAGATAAAATAACAATTCTGTTAATCCATAATGTGTGTTGGAAAAGGGAATATTACTTATGCAAAAAAATAGCACACCTTATCCATGTTTGTAATGTATGTCATTTATCATCAATTTATTTATTGATTTGGTTTTAAAATTATAGTTTTTATAAACAATTATAATTATTACATTATTAGTTATCTAATGATGATGTAATAATGTCCTATTCTACCATAATCGACTAATCACAATCATTTTAGATATAATATTTGAATATTATCAATCATTCAATATGAACATAATTCTAAAAATAATTTTATATAAATGTTAATAATTGAAAAAAAATTAATAATTTAATTTTAAAAGATTCCAATGTTATTAAATAGTAATCAAAATATATTATCTAGAACTATAATGAATTTATGTGATGATTTAGGACTGAGGTAGAGGATTTCATAACAATTTTCTATTACCGAGGCATATTATATTATATTGCACCCAATTTATTTCATATAGTGTATATACTAACATTTTTAAATTTTATATCATCCATAATAAAAAATTCAATTTATTATATGTTTTAATTTGAATTATTTCATCCTAGGTGGTTTGAATTGAATGCAACCAAGTGTTAATGGGTTTCATAAAACAATTTTTTCATTGGGTTATAAATAATGATCATTGATATTGTTATGAAATGATTATTTGTGAATAAATGTTTATATTGTTTTATAATATATTTCAATTTTTTAATTTTTTTTGTTACATATAATCAATTAATACATTAATTCTCTATTCAATGATAAGATCATTGTAAATGTTATTTGTCTAAAATTCAATTTCATTTAGAAATATGTTTAATATATATATCTATATTATTTTACGAGTTGTAAATGTTGACAATTTTACCCAAATTAACATTAATATCATTATTATCATGATATATAAATTTTCATTTCCTTTTATTCTATCATGAGTATTACGATTGAAGAGTTGCCTTAGTATAAATGGGAATATATTATAATATCATTTCATTTAGTGATTTATTATCTCAAGAGTTACATGGGTGGAATAATATGTTATTAATTTCTTTAACCACATATATTTTATTCCCATTTATTTATGATTGTATTTTACATATTTAATTTGAATTTCATTTCTCATAAAAAATGACCATGGAATGGGATTTACAATTCTATAAAGAAGCACACAAACAATCATATGCTAGATATTTGGGAGACTCATACTCGAGACCTCATTGACGCCCCATATATCTATTTTCCATTAGGATTGGTTATAGGCAAACCATTTCTTATATTTTTTATTAAGTAAAAATAAATAATGTTTTTTTAGTGATACTAGTCATGCATCATCTTTTAGATAGAAAATAATTCCCATATATATAAATTTTTTCTTAAATTTTCAAAACAATTTCATTTATATATATATATATATATATGATTTATAAATATAATATTCATGAAATTTGATATACTTTTAAAATATATTAAATGAAATTTCTTAACAATTTCCAAATGTGTCACTTTTGACTCTTTTTAAAAATGATTAAAATCAATAGTTATTTTTAATGTTTGGAAGAAGAATATATTTTCCCAAAATTTTGACCATTATTTTATTTTATGATTAATTACTTTTTTTAGGTACATTTTGAATGAAAAAAATATTCAAAATATTTTTTGGAATTTTTTAGAGGGGATTTTCATATTGAAAAGAGTATTTTTTAAACAATTGTTTTAATGATATTTTAATGGAATTTAAATTAATTATTTTAAACAACCCATAATTATAGTAACACTACTCTATGTATATGTTTTAATAGTAAAGTCATTATTTTTCATCTATATGGTTTATTATATTTACATGGAACCCATTTGTATTCCATTGGTGAAACGAGTAGTGAATGATCAACAATTTTAATTATGTCAAAATGTGAATGATTCTAATTTTTTTCATGAATGGTATATAGAAATTGTTTTCGGTGAATGGGTGAGACTGATAAAAAAATATATGATGGTATGATCCCCATTATAGCACATAAAAATTGTGTGATCTAGATATTTTTTATAAGAAGGGTGCACATATTAGTACCTTCAATGTCTGAACCAATGATCAATGACATAAAAGATAAAATGAGGGAGATACTGGAGAGTTTCTACTATAGATTTAACTGGTATTTATTTATTTATTTCATGGATTTAAATATAGCAGTTATGATGATGATACAAGATATAAACAAATTTTTATTATACATTATATTGGTCTTTATGGATTTCATTGATCAATATTGAAATCTCATGGCTAGTGATTATTGATTATAATTAGTTTTGTATTTCATAATTAAATATTCATTGTTTCATGTATGTTGATTCAACTATTTATGGGTATTAATTCTTTATTTTTAAACCCATTCATATTGATGAAGTCCACATTTCCTTATTATCATCTTATTTTCTATAAAGACATTAAATTTAAATTCATTATATTTACCCATGCTTATAATTT
Source organism: Viscum album (assembly GCA_963277665.1). Classification (NCBI taxonomy): domain Eukaryota; kingdom Viridiplantae; phylum Streptophyta; class Magnoliopsida; order Santalales; family Viscaceae; genus Viscum; species Viscum album. The sequence goes on along the minus strand of OY728147.1, from coordinate 2,131,771,718 downwards.
AAGATAACCCTTCCTATTTTATCTTTTTATAGGTTTTGTATAATGGTTTTAATAATTCTATTATTTACAAATTTACTATATTTGTACATCACAGTGGTAGATATAGTTGATCATTATAAATTAGTTGTTTATATATCCATGTTTTTATGTAAGAGTTAGTCTTAATTATATTCAATTAGAAAACTAAATAGTCCTCGGGTATGTACGTTATCCCATATTTACTTTTAATATTGTGTTTTTTATTTCAAAAATTATGGCACTTTTCTTTTTATCAAGCCAAAAATTGAATGATTATGTTTTTAGCACAAGATTTGAAATTGGATGATTGAGACTCTTAGGGTCGGTATCAGAGAAGGGTTTAGACAACATTGAAAAACAATGAAATCCAAGATATTTTATAAAATGTGCTATGGATACCTTCATGGGATTATAAAAATGAGGTCGATCAATAAATTAAAGTGTTAAACATTAAGGACTCGAGCCTAGATTCTAAGAGCCATTGCCTTATTCTATTGCAATGGAATATAATCGCGGATCATGCATCCTGGTGGAAAATGTAATTTAGTATATTTGAAAAAATGATACATTAACTTGTTCAAAATTAGGACTTGAAATTAATAACTTCATAAATGATTCATTGGGAAGATAAATAACTATAATATTATCCATGTAAGTCAATCATAATATACATAATTTTTTCCACTGAAAAATGACACATAAAAAGATGTGAGATAAAATTCTCAGTATGGGTAATCAATAAAAGAAGTTATCATAACACATTAAAATTATGCATGGTGAATAATTGATAACATATTCCTCTACAAAAAAATAATTGTTAACACATTATGGTAGGAATATGAGTTGATTCAATAATCCCATAATAAAACATACTAATGTGTATTCTACTGGTCGAATATCATTAAAAAATATTAATTAATAGCTTCATAATGAGTGAAAATCATGTTCCCAAAATTCCAAAATCTAAATTCAGGTCCTCGATGAAGACATCTAAATATGATTATGGCCTCGGCCAAAATATCTCTAAAAATTGGAAAGGTATTGGCCCTGTCCATATCTACTTGTCTCATTAGACCTACAGGTGAATAAAGGGGCTAATCCAGGACCTAGTAATTACATAATCAGTCCAATTGATTCCTATTATAAATGGGGATATACATAAATAAAATATACATTCATATAGACTGTAATATAGGATATGTAAGTAACTTTCTCCCAACATTATGCATAAACACTAACCATTCAGAGTAAAATGGAGATGATATTATGATATCACATCCAAAGTAAAACTAATCATAATAAATTCAATTATATATGTTAGATTAAATCATAATGGATAATCCCAATAATACAAACAAATCATGTGGAGTGTTCTAATAGACGATGATACACTTATAAAATTATCGAATAATTCTAGGGATAAGTACTAAATTACTTTGAAATTAAGAGTTTTTCTAGAAAAATATTTTTATAAAACCATAACTGACTCAAGATGGTGTTTTCCTAATAAAATAAAATATTATTTAAAAAATTATTTTTGTAAAAAATATATTTTATAATACTTTTGAAAAAAGGTATTAATTCGAGAAATTCCCTTGAACTAGTATTGTATTCCAGGAAGAATTTTTTGTAGATAATTTTAAAACATATAAATTCACATAACTGGAGATATGATTTATGTTGGAACACATATATATATATAAATTACACAGAAATTAGGAGGAGTACATATGAATTAATAACATTATTATTGAATTATGCAGATAATAGAGTAACCAGAATGAAAATGCAGGTTCTGGTGGAAACCGCTTACATTAAGTCTTAATGTGTTTCAATCTTGAACATAATGACATGAATATGAAATTTGACATATTAAAAACTATATTCATAATATTTTAGAAATTTAATTTTTTTATCATAATTTATTTATGTTCATTTATGAATCTATTGATAAGTTATACGATTGAATTTTTTCGTTCTTGAATGGTTGTTTCCTTGATTTTGATGATTAGTATATTATTATATGAGTATAGATGTTCATGTGTAAAGGATGTAATTATATAGATTTTGAATTATATATTATTTAGGAATATATATATTTTTTAATTTTTACATCTGGAATTTTTTACATTGCATGAGGATGAATCATTGTATGAAATGATAATCACATAGACTATTTGACTATATTTGGATTATTATGAATGATTTTTTTTTTCATATGAATTAATAATACGTACATATACTAGTTCCTGAATATTAAGTTAGTTATAATACATATATTATTGTTTGTTTTATCCATAAAAATGATTTTTTTACTCTTAATGAATGATAAATTGATGAACGAAACTTTAGCATCCTTGAAGGTAATAAATTGGAATCTCAAATAGGATGATTTGATATATAATATATTGAGAAATAGAGAGAGGGAGGGGGAGTAAGAAGATTGATAATGTTTATTTCATTAACATGTCATTATTACAGTATATTAATAATAATAATAGAATTGTATGGATCAATCGAACATATTAGGTTAGGAGTGAACAAGAAAAGAAGATAAATTGAAGTTAAACTAAATAAAAAAAAGATGATTTAAATCTTGAAATATCATCCTTGAGGACCTCTTAAAGGGTAGGATTTTTGGTATTTTGGAAATACCAATAGCACATCGGCGTGTATAGTGACTTGGGAAGGGTATTTGGGAAGATCATTTAATAGAATAAAGGGATAGAGGAATGAATAGAATAGGGGAATGACGATGGTCTTTATAGGGGAGGAGAGGGGGATTTTACATTTCTGTTAATATTTTTCCACAAGACTATGTATAATAATTTTTCTTGTCATAAAAATATTAAAGAGATCTAGTGAGTTCGAAATATGTGTGCTTTCATCATTCATGATGTAAAAAATAGTTTATTAAAATGATTATTTATATATACAGTTTTTTAACGTATTTTACTATTCATAAAAATTTAATGAATTTAAGAAAAATAAGTAAAATTCCCATTAAACTTTTTTTGACTTGTAGATTTAAAAAATGATCTCTTTTTTTTAAAAAAAATTTCACAAATATGATTAATTTAATATTTAAATAATTTTATTCTTTTTTCAGAAAATAACAATTTTAAAACAATCACTCATTTCATACCACCTTGAAAAATTAATCAAGTTTTCATTATCTTGTAACCATAAGAAAATAAAATAATAATATGATTTACTATTCATATGGATCATATTACTATTCATAAGGGTATGTTATAATTCATGGTAAAATCTAGTTTTCCATAGCATACTACAAATAACTAAATTATCGCAAATATAGATGACCATTCATCAATATTCCGAAAATTGTAGAGTTGAATTTATGTTTATCATCTAGAATATAATAATTTTATGTTTTTTATGGAAATAGTGTTTCATGAATTAGAATTTTTTTTTCAAAAACATGGTTTGTTACATTATCCCCTCATTACAGAAAAATCAACTTTAAAATTCAAATAAATTTTTCTCCCGAATAATTTTGGGTATGTCTTTTTCAGATGTTCTTTATTATCCAATATTACCTATCCAATTTTATGATTTATCCAAATTATCTTTTCTAATAAAGTTTTAAAAATCCTCAACACCTATTCTATATTGTCTAGAATCTATAACGGCTCTCCATCGTATGATAAGACATATTCCAATTCTATACCTTCAGAATTGAGGGAATCCATTGATTCTGGCATGTAATTTCATACAAATGAGACATGGAACATATTGTATACATTATACATGCTAGTCAGCATAGTGAAAACATATTCAAAAAAATCCAATTATCTCAATAATTTTAAAATGGTGTATATAAATATGGATCATTTTCCCTTTCATCCCAAAACATATAACACCCTTCTAGGAAGATAATTTTACAAAAACATGATCTCTCACTTGAAATTTAAAATACTTCCTTCAATTATCATCATATAATTTTTTTCTACGTTGATCTGAATTGACATGGCTTTGAATGTCTTTTACATTTTCTATTGTATCATATTCAATCTCTTATCCCACAAGTTCCCTTTCACCAACTTCATCCCATCATTTTGGTGTAAGAATCACTTCCCACCCAATGATTCATATAATTTAATTTGAATACATTAATAAAAACTATTATTTTCTGAAAAATCAACAATATGTATATATTTATCAAACATACCATGAAAATAAAGTTAACGTCATCTGAACATGTATTATAACGTTTTTATTGTCCTATTTGTCTTCGTGTCACTTTGAAGGTGATAAGTCATACATAATTGATGTTTGGTATCAAATGATTTATGAAAAAATTTCTAGAATTTATAAGAAAATATTTTTTCAAAATTAGACATAATTGATTGAAGTTCCTCATTAAGTCTCACAACATCATTGGTATTGAGTCGTGCTAGGAAATCCAGTTGAAATAATCCCTTATTGTAAAGAAATATCAATATTTTTTAAGTTGATCCAGAATTTCTCATATTGCATCATTAATTCTTAGATATTTGTTTAATCCAAGGAAAAAATGGTGATGTCAACCATTTCCATGTTAATATAATATAGAGGTTTCATGACTCTTTATGGATGTGGTTGTTTGTCTTTCACTAATTTACAGAATAAACATCAAGATACATAATTATCAATTTCCTACATCAATTTTCTCCACCATAAATGTTATTTCAAATCTCAAGAAATTTAACTTCTACAACAGTGTATTGATAAATTTGATCTAGTACCATCATCTAATATCTACCACATCATCTCTAGTATATAGGGAACACATATCCTCTTCCAAATTATTAGTATTATATCATCACCAATTATGTTAGGAAAATTACCATCATTAACAACATTTATTTTGTTTTGATGATTCAAATCATCAGACATAGAATCATTATTTCAATTAGTTAAAGAAGGATGGGAAACCATTTGAATTAAATTGTGGTGTTTCACCTTCATTGATAATTTACATATCTATTCTCACTATATCTATGCATAAAATATCCTTTTTAACCGTCATTTGGTTTAGAAACCCATGATCATTCCTTCTCAATGCATCAGTAACCTTGTTTTCCTTTCACTAGTGGTAGTGTATGAAGCAATCTTAATCCATATGTAGTTCAATACATCCCCTTGTCCTCATGTTTAGTTATTTCTGAGAAAATATATATTTAAGACTCTTATGTTATATATATATCCCAAATTTTTTACTATAGAGATAATATTCACATATAATCAGAGAAAATTCTACCTTTGATAACTCATGATAATGATTATGATAGTTTCCTTCATGATTTTTTAACAACCTTGATGCCAATGCAATAACAGTATCTTTCTGTATAAGGATACAACCAAGTCCTTTCTTTGATCGATCATTATAGATCACGAACCCATCACTCATTAATTGTAGAATTAGGACAAGATCATTCACTAATCCTCTATTCAATTCATAAATCCAGTCCTCACATTATTTTGTCCATTTAGTCTTAACCCATTTACTTGTAAACTTGATCATTAAATTGGTTAAATGGGCAATGTTCTTAATGATATGTTTATAATAACATTCTAAACCAATATAACTACTTATGTCAGTTATGTTCGTTTGAGTAGGAAATTATTGCACAACCATTTCCTTCCTAGGATAAATAGATATTACATCCTTTGATAAAATGTGACTAATAAATGAAGGTGATTGAATACAAATTTCACACATTGAAAACTTCCAACGCAATTCATTTCTTTTAAGATACATCAGTATAGAATCTATTTGATAGTCATGATCCTCATATATTATTGATCATACCAAGATATGAACAATAAATACCACCACAAATTCATCAATATATTTATTCATCACACTATTAATTAGATCCATAAAAACATAGGATGAATTAGTCAGTTCAAAATAAATTATTGTAACATTATAATTCCCACTCATAGTGTGAAATGATGTATTTGGAATATCCTCCATCCTCAAACACAACTAATTAAATCTAGATCGAATATCATTCTTTGAAAAATATTGTGCTCCATGATTATGATCAAATAAATAATCAATGTGAAGAAAGGAAAATTTGTTCCTTATTATTATGGATTTGATCTTTGTGTAGTTAGTACACAACCTCATATATCCATCATTATTCATAATAAAAATCTGGTCTCCCCATGGAGAAACACTTGGGAGAATATATACATTATAACACAATTAATCTATATTTATTTAGTTTCACTTATTCCATAGTGTCCATTATATAAGGGGTCTTGGATATGGGAATTGAATTTGGAATTATGTCAAAAGAAAACTCAATTTAAATCTCTATAGGATGTCCATGTTAATCCTCTAGAGACACATCAACATATTCTACAAAAATAGTTTCGTCCTATATTTGAATATTCCATTCCTCACCATTAGTTATTTAATACTCTTCATACCTAATACTTGAATATATTATTTCTTCAGGGGGTGGATCATGAAGAGAATTAGACAGTGATGTTTCTACTCTAAAGATAAGTTATTAAACATCGTACTCAAAAATCATAACCTTATTCTTATTTAAATATATTATTACATCATGGAGTGAAATATAATTAATACGAATGATTATATCAAATTCAACCATATTAATGATAATAAAATCAGTATATAATGCATGATAATATGCCATAATAGGGACTTCCAGACACAAATTTTTGCAATGATAGTTCCATATGTAGTTTTTACTGAAAACTCCATTAATAAATAAAATTTGAAATATATAGATTTATTTGAAAACTAGAGGTATATGAATGAATTTTTTGACCAAGATTATATTAAATCATTGGATATGTTTGAGGAAATGATTGAAGTACATACCATAAATTCATTACAATATTCAATATTAATAGTTGTGATCGCATAATCCTATCAGTGATCCAATGTAAATTTTTATGGCACATTTCATTGATACTGTACACAATTATAATCATACTGTGCCATATCAATACAATTATAGCATTGAATAGTTATAGTTTCTTCCCCTTTAAAACACCAACACAGTTGAATTTCTTCCCACACTTGTAGCCTGGCCCTTTTCTTTTTATGCATGCATTATATTGATTCATTCTATAATTATCATAGGATCAAAATTCAATGCCCCGTTTCATTATTTCATTTTTAGTATTTTTTTAGACACCCTCTTATTAAATCCAATTATTTTATATTCAAAAGATTAAATGAAATCTCTTTCCATCTTGATACCACATGAGTATATGTCTTCATATGATTAGAAACATGAGAATACTAGAGCCCTTCAGAGGAATGGAATTAAACCATAAAATAATTGATCAATCTTCCCCCATGGATTATGTTCTTTGTCAATGAAATTTCATTATAAACTTGTGATATTATCATCATACTTTTAAAAATTCTCATATAATTTTCCCTCATATTCAAAAACAACCTTTTTATATCTGCTCGTTGTTCATGGGGTAATTATTTATTTAAGAAGAATTATTTATAATCCATCCATTAAAATTTATTATTTTATTAATCCTATTTTGTGTTTTGAATAAAAACTCCACATATCTTTATCTCCTAATAAATTATAAACTATTATGACAACTATCTCTCTTTAGTTAATTCTGAATGGGAGAAATATCATCTATAATGAAATTATCCAATGAACTACTAAAAATTGGTTTATAGGCCGATTAATTTATGTAGGTTGTTTTCACACAATGTGTTCTATCATTGATCCACCACAATGTGGATCCTGATTCTGCATATTGGTAAGGATATTATTCATAACCTGAGTCAGGTGTCCCAATATTGTTATATGTTGATCAGCACCAGTCATAGAATTGGATAAAGTATTATTGTCTTTCATTAGAGAGAAATCATTTCATGGGACATGTGCGATCAAGAAAATTCAATTCCATTCACTAGGAGTTGTTTCTAAATAATAGCATCCACTAGTTTAGATTTTGAATCCTAGTGTTCATTTTTAATTTAAAATAAATACATAACATAAATTGAAATCCTATACATGGATAATACAAATATCATAAACATGGGTTAATTGAAGAAAACTTGCATTTAAATACATCATAAGGTATTTTAATGAAAATATGAATTATAAAAAGCATATTTTGTTGATTTGTATGACTATGTGTGAAGTAAAGACCATTTTCAGGTTCCATGATACCATAGGTCAAACCTAAAACTCCTGGTCAAACTTTTAACTCTTTGGTATATTTTGGCCAGTAACACATCCACATGTTGTATCTATACATGGATGTATTTTCAATTAAATCCACCTAATATGTTACTTAAAAAAATTATATGATGTTCTATTTGGATTACCATAAATGAATATCATATGGTTTTTTCCCTAATCTATATTTTCTAAAAATAGTTTCAATTTTTTTTAATAAACTTCCATTGATACTACTAGTAAGGACTTGACATCTGTTGGCCACAAACAGTTCCTTATTTTATTATATTGCAATATAAATTACGAATATGGATCATGAAAGACCAAGTATTTTTGTATATTTGGAATCAATATACATATATAAGTTCATCATTAAATCTTAAAATGAGAAACAACATAAATGATTCATTGGGAATATCCACCACTCTAGGATTATTCATGCATGTAAATCATAATATACCTCTTCTTATACTATGAATGAGAAATATAATAATTGATGAGATTAGATACTATGTTTGGGTAAGAAATAAAACCTAAAATGTCATTATACATAATCATTAATCATTGTGAATAATTGAGAAAACATACCTCTAAAAATAATATGTATCACAACATTATGGTATTAATATGATCTATGTAATTAATTAGATAATAAAAAATAATCATGGGTATTCTAAAAGTAAATTAGACCCATGATGTATTAATTTATAGCTTCTTAATGAGTGAAATTTATATTCCATACATTCCAAAATATACCATGATGGTGTCGACCAAAACATCTAAAAATAATTAAGGCTTTAGACAACACAATATCAACAAATGAGAAATTTCTCCACGACGTCCATATTTATTTGTCTCATGAGACCTTTTGATGCATCACAGGTTTATAATGATCCCCACCCATCACATAATATTTAAAATGCATTCCATATATGAAAAGGTGTATTAATTAACAATATATAAATTCATATTGATACTAACATTTGAAATGATAATAACTTTCCTTGAATATTATGCATTAACATAAACCATTTAGAGAAAAATTATGAATGGTATTAAGATAGAACAACGAAATTACAACAAATCATAAAACATTCAATTTATTATGGTCTAATAAATCATAAATATTAATCCAAAAAAATCAATATGAGTGCTGAAAAGGATGATGAAACTGTTATAAAATCATTGAGTAATTCATTAGACAAATACTCTTTTACATTGAAAAGATGTATTCTTTTGAAAAAATCATTGTATAAAAACATACGTTATAGAAGATGATATTTTCATAGTAAAATATTTTATTTTTGTAAAATAATGTTTTCTAAAAATATTTTTGAGTTCCCTTGAAAATCTCTATGAATTGGAGAAATTCCCTTTCAACCATGATTGTATTTCAGGAAAAATATTTGAATTATCATTTTTAAAAAATATAACACCCCATAAATGATGATATGATTGTAGTTGGAAAAAAAATATTACATTAAAAAATAAATTATTTGGAGTAAATATGATTGAATAAAAATGTTATTTTGGTAAGTATATAATAAATGAAACCTGAATAAAAATATAGAATTTGGTGGAAAAGCCTTAACTTAATTTTGAATGTCTTCCGATCATGAACATAAGTCCATGTAATATAAACTAATACATATTAATATCATAATAAATAACCAATTTTATATTTATATAGTATATCATAATTTTAATACAGTTGTTTATGTCCCCATTTAGAATTTATAAGATTGAGTTTTTGTCGTTTTGGTGTGTTCATTTCCTTAATTTTAATGATCAATATATTTGTAAATGAGTATGGATGTTCATGTGGAATGGTTATAATTTATCATAATTGAAATTATATAATATTTATGAACATACATGATGTTATATTGGTTATATATAACATTTTTTACATTGTATGATGATGAATCTTTCGACGAATTGGAAATCACATAGATTAGTTGGCGGCATTGAGATTATTATGAACTAGTTTTGTTATATGAATTAATTCTATGTACATAAACTAGATATAGAATATTAAGTAGGTTATAATACATATATTATATTTTTTTAGACCATAAAAATTTTATAATGACTACTAATGAAGTTGAAATTGACAAAAAACTTCGTTTTCCACAAAGGCTGTAAATTGGAACATCACAAATGATGATTTCATTTATAAAATAGAGAGACAATATGGGTGTCTATGTATATTTATAATGGTTAATGGATTAAATAGATATAATTCCATTATATAGATGATATTGGAGTTATGAGTATCAATTAGATAGAGGAGGTTAGGATAGAATGATACAAGAAGATAAACTTAAATGAAACAAAATGAAAAATAATGATTCCTTACCTCCCAAAAAAATCTCCCTAAGATCATCCTTATTGAGGGGTTTTTGGTTTTTTGGAAAGACTAAGAGATCTAAGATGAGTGTATTTACAAGGTAATTGTATTTGGGTAGTAAATTTAGGAGCATCAATGTTATGATGTGTGAAGAGAATATGTGAATCAGGGTGGTATTTATATTGTTGGAGAGGAGTGGTTTTACATTATTTTAATCATTATTTTAATATTTTTTCTCAATAATATGAATAACATTGGTTCATGTTATACTAATAGAAAATAAAGGATTTGAGTTCTTACAATGTTATCTAAAATCATTCATTATATTTATCCATGATTATAATTTAAGATAACCCTTCCTATTTTAGCTTTTTATAGGTTGTGTATAATGGTTTCAATTATTCTATTATCTACAATTTTACTATATGTGTACATCATAGTGGTAGATATAGATGATCATTATAAATCATTTGTTTATATATCCATGTTTTTATGTAACATTTAGCCTTAATTATATACAATTAAAATCCTAAATAGTCCTCAGCTGTGTAAGTTATCCGATATTTTCTTTTAATATTGTGTTTTTTATTTCAAAAATTATATCAATTTTTTTTATAAAGCCAAAAATTGATTCATTATGTTTTTATCAATAGATTTGAAATTGGATGATTGAGACTCTTATGGTCGGTATCAGAGAAGGGTTCAGACAACTTTGAAAAACAATACAATCCAAGATATTTTATAAAAAGAGTTATGGATACCTTCATGGGATTATAAAAATGGGGTCGATCATAAAATTAAAGTGTTAAACTTTAAGGACTCGAGCCTAGTTTCCAAGATCCATTGCATTATTCTATTATAATGGTATATAATAATGGATCATGCATCCTCATAGACAATTTAATTTAGTATATTTGAAAAAATTATACATTAACATGTTCAAAATTAGGACTTGAAATTAATAACATCATAAATGATTCATTGGGAACATAAATCACTATAAGATTATCAATGCAAGTCAATCATAATATACATCATCATTTCCAAAGAAAAATGACACATAAAAAGATGTGGGAAAAAATTCTCAGTATGGGTAATCAATAAAAAAGTTATCATAACACATTAAAATTATACATGGTGAATAATTGAAAACATATTCCTCTACAAAAAATTAATCGTTAACACATTATGGTACGAATATGAGTTGAGTCAATAATCCCATAATAAAACATACTAATGAGTATTTTAATGGTCGAATATCGTCAAAAAATATGAATAAATAGCTTCATAATGAGTGAAATTCATGTTCTTAAAATTCCAAAATATAAATTCAGGTCCTCGACGAAGACATCTAAATATGATTATGGCCTCGGCCAAAATATCTCTAAAAATTGGAAAGGTCTTGGCCATGTCCATATCTACTTGTCTCATTAGACCTACAAATGAATCATGGGGCTATTCCAGGACCTATACATTACAGAATCATTCCAATTAATTCCTCTTATGAATGGGGATATACATAAATAAAATATACATTCATATTGACTGTAATATAGGAAATGTAAGTAACTTTCTCCCAACATTATGCATAAACACTAACCATTCAGAGTAAAATGGAGATGATATTATGATATCACATCCAAAGTAAAACTAATCATAATACATTCAATTATATATGTTAGATTATATCATAATGGTTAATCCCAATAATACCTACCAATCATGTGGAGTGTTGAAATAGATGATGATACACTTATAAAATTATCGAATATTTCTAGGGATAAGTACTCAATTAATTTGAAATGAAGAGTTCTTCTAGAAAAATATTTTTATGAAACCATAAGTGACTCAAGAAGGTATTTTCATAATAAAATAAATTTTTTTAAAAAAAATTAATTTTGTTAAAAAAATATCTTAGAATACTTTTGAAAAAAGGTATTAATTCGAGAAATTCCCTTGAACTAGTATTGCATTTCAGGAAGAATTTTTTGGAGATAATTTGAAAACATATAAATTCCCATAACTGAAGATATGATTTATGTTGGAACACATATATATAAAAATAACACATTAATCATGAGGAGTACATATGAATTAATAATATTATTATAGAAGTATGCAGATAATAGAGTAACCAGAATGAAAATAAAGGTTCGGGTGGAATCCCCTTACATTATGTCTTAATGTGTTTCACTCTTGAAAATAATGACATGAATATGAAATTTGACATATTAAAAACTATATTCAGAATATTTTAGAAATTTAATTTTTTTTTTCATAATTTATTTATGATCATTTATGGATGAATTGATAAGTTATACGATTGAATATTGTCATTACTGAATGTTTGTTTCCTTGATTTTGATGATTAGTATATTAGTATATGAGTATGTATGTTCATGTGGAAAGGATGTAATTCTCTAGAATTTAAATTATATATTATTTAAGAATATCTTTATTTTTTAATTTTTATATCTGGAATTTTCTACATTGCATGAGGATGAATCGTTGTATGAAATGATAATCACATAGACTATTTGACTGTATTTGGATTATTATGAATGATTTTTTTTCATATGAATTAATAATACATACATATACTAGTTCCTGAATATTAAGTTAGTAATAATACATCTATTATTGTTTGGTTTATCCATAAAAATGGTTTTTTACTCTTAATGAATGATAAATTGATGAACGAATCTATAGAATCCTTGAATGTAATATATTGGAATCTCACATAGGATTATTTGATATATAATATATTGAGAAATAGAGAGAGGGGGGAGTAAGAAGATTGATAATGTTCATTTCATTAACATGTCATAATTACAGTATATTAATAATAATAATAGAATTATATGGATCAATTGAACATATGAGGTTAGGAGTGAACATGAAAAGAAGATAAATTGAACTTAAAATAATTGAAAATAATATGATTTACATCTTAAAATATCCTCCTTGAGGGCCTCCTAAAGTGTAGGATTTTTGGTATTTTGGAAATACCAAGATCCCCTCGACGTGTATAGTGACTCGCGAAGGGTATTTGGGAAGATCATTTAAGAGAATAAAGGGATAGAGGAATGAAAAGAATAGGGGAATGACGATGGTCTTTATAGTGGAGGAGAAGGGGATTTTACATTTTTGTTAATATTTTTCAACAAGACTATGTATAATAATTTTTCTTTTCATAAAAATATTAAAGAGATCCAGTGAGTTCGAAACATGTGTGCATACATCATCCATGATGTAACAAATAGTTTATTAAAATGAGAATTTTTATATATGGTATTTTAACATATTTTACTATTCATAAAAATTTAATGAATTTATGAAAAGTAGCTAAAATTCACAATAAATTTTTTTGGACTTGTAGATTTAAAAAAAGATCACTGTTTTTTTAAATAATTTCACAAATATGATTAATTTAATATTTTAATAATTTTATACTTTTTTCAAAAAATAACAATTTTAAAACAACCACTCATTTCATATCACCTTGAAAAATTAATCAAGTTTTCATTATCTTGTAACCATAAGAAAATAAAATAATAATATGATTTACTATTCATATGGATTATATTACTATTCATAAGGGTATGTTACAATTCATTGTAAAATCTAGTTTTCCATATCATACTACAAATAACTAAATGATCGCAAATATAGATGATCATTCTTCAAAATTCTAAACATTGTATAGTTGAAGTTATGTTTATCGTCTAGAATATAATAATTTTTTGTTTTTTATGGAAATAGTGCTTCATGAATTCTATATTTTTTGTCAAAAACATGGTTTGTTACATTATCCCCTCATTACAAAAAATCAGCTTTAAAATTCAAATAAATTTTTCTCCCAAATAAATTTGGGTATGTCTTTTTCATATGTTCATTATTATCTAATGGTACCTATCCGATTTTTTGATTTATCCAAAGTATCATTTCTAATCTAGTTTTAAAATTCCTCAACACCTATACTATATTGTCTAGAACTTATAGAGTCTCTTCATCATATGATAAGTCATATTCTAATTCTATAACTTAAGAATTGAGGGTATCCATTGAGTATGGCATGTAATTTCATACAAATGAGACATGTAACACATTTTGTACATTATACATGCTAGTCAGCATAGTCAAAATATATTCAAAAAATCCAATTATCTCAATAATTTTAAAACGGCGTATATAAAGACGGATCAGTTTCCCTTTCATCCCAAAACATATAACAACCTTCTAGGAAGATAATTTTACAAAAACATTATCTCTCGCTTGAAATTTAATATACATCCTTCAATTATCATCATATAATTTCATTCTAAGTTGATCTGAATTGACATGGCTTTGAATGTCTTTTACCTTTTCTATTGTATCATATGAAATCTCTTCTCCCACAAGCTCCCTTTCACCAACTTCATCCGATCATTTTGGTGTAATAATCACTTCCCACAAAATGATTCATATAATTTCATTTGAATACATTAATACAAACTATTATTTTCAGAAAACTCAAGAATAGGTATATATTTATCAAGCATACCATGTAAATCAAGTTAACTTCATCTGAACATGTATTATAACGTTTTTATTTTCCTATTTGACGTCCTGTCACTTTGAAGGTGATAAGTCATACATAATTGATGTTTGGTATCAAATATTTTTTTAAAAAATTTCTAGAATTTTTAAGTTATTTTTTTTCAAAATTAGACATAATTGATTGAAGTTCCTCATTAAGTCTCACACCATCATTGGTATTGAGTCGTGCTAGGCAATCCAGTTGAAATCATCCCTTATTGAAAAGAAATATAAAAATTTTGTAATTTGATCCAGAATTTCCCATATTGCATCATTAATTCTTGGAGATTTGTTTAATCCTATGAGAAAATGGTGATGTCAACCATTTCCATGTTATTATTCCATAGAGGTTTCATGACTCTTCATGGATGTTGTTGTTTGTCTTTCAATAATTTACAGAATAAACATCTAGATACATAATTATCAATTTCCTACATCAATTTTCTCCACCATAAATATTATTTCAAATCTCTAGAAATTTAACTTCTATAAGAGTGTATTGAGAAATTTGATCTAGTACCATCATCTAATATCAACCACATCATCTATAGAATAGAGGGAACACATATACTCTTCCAAATTATTAGTATTCTATAATCACCAATTAATTTAGGAAAATTACCATCATTAACAACATTGATTTTGTTTTGATGATTCAAATCATCAGACATAGAATCATTATTTCAATTAGTTAAAGAGGGATGGGAAACCATTTGAATTAAATTGTGGTGTTTCACCTTCATTGATAATTTACATATGTATTCTCACTACATCTATGCACAAAATATCCTTTTTAACCCTCATTTGGTCTAGAAATCTATGATCATTCCTTCTCAATGAATCAGTAACCTTGTTTTCCTTTCTTTAGTGGTAGTGTATGAAACAATCATAATCCATATGTAGTTTAATACATCCCCTTGACCTCATGTTTAGTTATTTCCGAGAAAATATATATTTAAGACTCTTAAGTTATATATATATATATCCCAAATTTTTCACTATAGAGATAATATTCACATATCATCAGAGAAAATTCTACATTTGATAACTCATGATAATTAGTATGATATTTTGCTTCATGATTTTTTAACAACTGTGATGCCATTACAATAAAATTATCTTTCTGTATAAGGATACATCCATGTCCTTTATTTGATCGATCACTATAGATATGAACCCATCACTCTTTGATGGTAGAATTAGGACAAGATCATTAACTTAATCCTCTATTCAATTCATCAATCCAGTCCTCACATTATTTTTTCCACTCAGTCTTAACCCATTTACATGTATACATGATCATTAAATTGGTTAAATGGGCAATGTTCTTAATGATATGTTTATAATAACATTCTAAACCAATAGAACTACTTATGTTAGTTATGTTTATTTGAGTAGGAAGTTATTGCACAACCATTTCCTTCCTAGGATAAATAGATATTCCATCCTTTGATAAAATGAGTCAAATAAATGAAGGTGATTGAATAAAAAATTCACACATTGAAAACTTCCAACATAATTTGTTTCTATTAAGATACTTCAGTATCAAATCTATTTGATAGTCATGATCCTCATATATTATTGATCATAACAAGATATCAACAATAAATACCACCACAAATTCATCAATATATTTATTCATAACACTATTCATTAGATCCATGAAAACATAGGATGAATTAGTCAGTTCAAAATAAATTAGTGTAACCTAATAATTCCCACTCATAGTTTGAAATGATGTATTTGGCATATCCTCCGTCCTCAAAAACAACTATTGAAATCTAGATCGAATATCATTCTTTGAAAAATTTTGTGCTCCATGATTATGATCAAATAAATCAACAATGTGAAGAAAGGGAAATGTGTTGCTTATTATTATAGCTTTGATCTTTGTGTAGTTAGTACACAATCTCATAGATCCATCCTTATTTTTATAAAAATAGGGTCTCCCCATGGAGAAACTCTTGGGAGAATATATACATTAAAACACAATTCATCTAGATTTATTTATTTTCACTTATTTTATAGTGTCCATTATATAAGGGTTCTTGGATATAGGAATTGAATTTGGAATTAAGTCAAAAGAAATCTCAATTTCCATCTCTAGAGGATGACCATGTAAATCCTCTGAAAAAATATCAACATATTCTACAAAAATAGTTTCTTCCTATATTGGAATATTCCATTCCTCACCATTAGTTATTTCAATCCCTTCATCCCTAATAATTGAATATATTATTTCTTCTGGGGGTGGATAATGAAGTGAATCAGACAGTGATGTTTCTACTCTAAAGATAAGTTATTACACATCGTACTCAAAAATCCTAATCTTCTTCTTATTGCAATATATTATTACATCCTGGAGTGAAATCCAATTAATACCCAAGATTATATCAAATTCAACCATATTTATGATAATAAATTGAGCAGATAATGCCTGATAATATGCCATAATATGGACTTCCATACACAAATTTTTGCAATGATACTTCCCTATGTAGTTTTTTCTGACAACACCCTTAATAAATAAAATTTGAAATATATAGATTTAATTGAAAACTAGAAATATATGAATGGATATTTTGATCCAGATTCCATTAAATAATTGGCTATGTTTGCGGAAATGATTGAAGTACATACCATCAATTCATTACAATATTCAATATTAATAGTTGTAATCGCATAAGCCTGTTTGTGATCCAATGGAAATTTTTATGGCACGTTTCATTGAAACTGTACACAATTATAATCATATTGTCCCATATCAATAAATTATAGCATTGAATAGTTATATCTTATTTCTTCCCCTGGAAACCACCAACACAGTTGAAATTATGCCCACCCTTATAGCCCAACCCTTTTCTTTTTATGCATGCACTATAGTGATTCATTCTATAATTATCATAGGATCAAAATCCAATCCCCCTTTCTTTATTTTATTTTTCGTAGTTTTTTAGACACCCACATCTTAACTTCAATTATTTTAAATTCAAATGATTAATAGAATTCTCTTTCCATCTTGATACCACTTGTGTAAATGTCTTCATATGATTAGAAACATGAGAATACTAGATCCCTTCAGAGTAATGGAATTAACCCATAAAATAATCGATCAATCTTCCCCCTTGGATTGTGATTGTTGTCAATGACATTTCATTATAAACTTGTGATATTTTATTCATACTTTTCAAAATTCTCATCCAATTTTTCCTTATATTCGAAAAATACCTTTACATATCTGCTCGTTGTTCATGGGGTATTTATTTTTTTAAGAAGAATTATTTATAATCCATCCATTCCAATTTATTATTTTATTAATCCTATTTTGTGTTTTGAATAAAAACTACACTGATCTTTATCTCCTAAAAATTTATAAATTATTATGACAACTGTCTCTCTTTAGTTAATTACCAAGGGGAGAAATATCATCTATAATGAAATTATAAAATGAACTACTAAAAATGGGTTTATAGACTGATTAATTTATGGAGGTTGTTTTGACACAATGCGTTCTATCATTGATCCACCACAATGTGGATCCTGATTCTCCATATTGGTAAGGATATTATTCATAACCTCAGTCAAGATTCCCAATATTGTTATATGTTGATCAGCACCAGTCATAGAATTGGATAAAGTATTATTGTCATTCATCAGAGGGAAATCATTACATGGGACAAGTGGGATCATGAAAATTCAATTCCATCCACTAGGAATCGTTTCTAAATACCAGCATCCACTAGTTTAGATTTTGAATCCTAATGTTCAATTTCAATTTAAAATAAATACATTCCATAAATTGAAATCATATACATGTATAATACAAAAATCATAAACATGGGTTAATTTAGGAAGAATTTATAATTAAATACATCATAAAGGATTTTAATGAAAATATGAATTATCCAAAGCATATTTCGTTGATCTGTATAACTAAGTGTGAATTAATGATGATTTTCAAGTTCCAGGATACCATAGATGAAACCTGAAACTCCTGGTCAAACTGTTAACTCTTTGGTATATTTTGGAAAGTAACGCATCCACATGTTGTGTCTAGATATGGAAGTATTTTCAATTAAATCCACATAATATGTTACTAACAAAAACTATATGATGTTTTATTTGGATTACCATAAATGACTATCATATGGGTTTTTCCCTAATCTGTATTTTCTAAAAATAGTTTCGAATTTTTTTAATAAACATCCACTGATACTAGTAGTAAGGACTTTACATCTGTTCGGAACAACGAGTTCCTTATTTTATTGTATTGCAATATAAAATAGGAATATGGATCATGAAATACCAAGTAGTATTGTATATTTGGAAACAATATACATATATAAGTTCAACATTAAATCTTAAAATGAGAAACAACATAAATGATTCATTGGGAATATCAACCACTCTAGGATTATTCATGCATGTAAATCATAATATACATTTCTTTATACTATGAATGCAGAAACATAATAATGGATGAGATTAGATACTCAGTAAGGGTAAGAATTAAAACATAAGATATCAATATACATAAACAATAATCATGGTGAATAATTGAAAAAACATACCTCTAAAAATAATATGTATCACCACATTATGCTATTAATTTAATCTATGTAAATAATTAAATAATAATACATAATCCTGGGTATTCTAAAAGGCAAATAGCCCCATGATGTATTAATTTATAGCTTCATAACCAGTGAAATTTATATTCCATACATTCCAAAATATACCATGATGGTGTCGACCAAAACATCTAAAAATAATTAAGGCCTTAGACAAAACCATATCATCAAATGAGGAATACCTCCATGACGTCCATATTTATTTTCCTCATGAGACATTATGATGTATCAGGGGTTTATAATGATCCCACCTATCACATAATATGTAAAATGAGTTCCATATATGAAAAGGAATATAAATACAGAATATATACATTCATATTGATACTAACATTTGAAATGTTAACAACATTCCCTGATTATTAAGCATTAACATAAACCATTTAGAGAAATATTATGAATAGTATTAAGATAGAACAATGAAATTACAAAAAATCATAAAACATTCAATTAATTATGGTGGAATAAATCATAAATATTAATCCAAAAAAAAATAGACTCCTGAAAAAGATGATGAAACTCATAAAAAATCATTGAGTAATTCATTAGATAAATACACTTTTACATTGAAAAGATGTCTTCTTTTGAAAAAAATCGTTGTATAAATACATAAGTTATAGATGATGATATTTTCATAATAAAATATTTTATTTTAGTAAAATATTTTTTTCTAATAATATTTTTGAGTTCCCTTGAAAATCTCTATGAATTTGGGAAATTCCATTTCAACCAGGAATTTATTTCCGGAAAAATATTTGAATTATCATTTTTTAAAAAATATAACACCCCATAAATGATGATATGATTTTAGTTGGAACACAAAAATATAACATTAATAAATAAATTATGAGGAGTAAATATGATTGAATAAAAATTTTATTTTGTTAAGTATATAATAAATGAAACCCGAATAAAAATGGAGGATTTGGTGGAAAAGCCTTAACATAATTTTGAATGTATTCCAATCTAGAACATAAGGCCATGTAATATAAACTAATACATATTAATATCATAATAAATAATTAATTATATATATATATTATATCATAATTTTAATACAGTTATTTATGTCCCAATTGAGAATTTATAAGATTGAGTTTTTGTCGTTTTTGTGTGTTCATTTCCATAATTTTAATGATAAATATATTTGTAAATGAGTATGTATGTTCATGTGGAACAGTTATAATTAATCATAATTGAAATTATATAATATGTATGAACATTAAAGATGTTATATTGGTTATATAAAACATTTTTTTACATTGTATGAGGATGAATCTTTCGAAGAATTGGAAATCACATAGATTAGTTTGCGGCATTTGTATTATTATGAACTAGTTTTATTATATGAATTAAAACTATGTACATAAACTAGTAATAGAATATTAAGTAGGTTATAATACATATATTATATTTTTTTTGACCAGAAAAATTTTTATCATGATGACTAATGTAGTTGAAATTGAAAAAAAACTTCGTTTTCCACAAAGGCTGTAAATTGGAACATCACAGACGATGATTTCATTTATAAAACAGAGAGAGAGTGTGGGTGTGTATGTATATTTATAATGGTTGTTGGATTAAATAGGTATATTTTCATTATATAGATGCTGTTGGAGTTATGAGTATCAATTTTATAGACGAGGTTAGGATAGAATGACAAAAGAAGATAAACATAAATGAAACAAAATGAAAAATAATGATTCCTTACCTCCCAAAACAACCTCCCTGAGATCATCCTTATTGAAGGGTTTTTGGTTTTTTGGAAACACTAAGAGATATAAGATGAGATTATTTACAAGGTAATGGTATTTGGTTAGTACATTTAGGAGCATCATTGTTATGAGGTGTGAAGAGAATATGTGAATTAGGGTGGTATTTATATTGTTGGAGAGGAGTGGGTTTACATTATTTTAATCATTATTTTAATATTTTTTCTCAATAATATGAATAACATTGGTTAATGTTATACTAACAGAAAATAAAGGATTTTAGTTCTAATAATGTTTTCTAAAATCATTGATTATGTCATAAATAGTGTATATAACTGATAATTTTTATATTCAATATTTTATCGTATTTCACTATTTATTAAAAATTCAAGAATTTCAGAAAAATCCCAATAATTCACCATATCCATTTTTCGACATGTAAAAGTTAAAATTGAAATCCATTTTTTGAATATAATTTTTTAAATTTTTTTTTTTAATTTTTATTAAAATGACTCTTTATTAAAAAGATATCAATTTTAAAAATATAACTCACTTTATATCACCTTGAAAAATTATTCATGATGTCATTATCTTATAGTCTTAATAAAATAAAATAATATTATTATTTATTATTACAAAGGGTAATTGTATGATTCATATTAATATTTATATGGTTATTTATATAATCACAAAACAATCAATACGGTTCTGCCATACTTAAAAAAACTTACTGATTGCAACTCAAGATGATCGTTTTTTGAAATTCAAAACATAGTAGAGGTGAGGTTTTGTTTAATGTAAAATATATAAATTCTTTAGGGAATAATTGTTTCTTGCATTAAATATTTGTTTTCAATACCATTTAGTGTTACATAGAAACCCATTTTGATTTTTTATTTGAAAAATGATTCAAGTGACTAATGATATTTTGGGAGACATTTAATTGGGTGGTGGTATATGGAACCCTTAGTTTTAACCTAAAAATTTATTTGACGAGCCATTACTATATGATATTTTGGAGGAATATATTATCTTAATGTTGATTTATGTTGATTCGAATTATTTATGTAAATGAATAGCTTATTTTGGAGGTTATATGTGTATGGAATATACATTTTTCTATATGTGACTTTTAGAGTGTCATATATTATTTGGAAATAAATGTTAATTTTATCTAGTATAAATAAGTCTTCGATTTATTAATATTTTTATGTTTCAATATTAGTAAGAAATATTTTTATTTGTGGAATAATTTTGTTAGATCTTTGGGTATAATTATTAAATTTTGAAGAATGATATATTATTTCATCATATGATGGTTTATTAATTTTATGAATTACCTTATCTTGTGTTATCTATTTATATTTATGGTAATTATCTATATATAGAATGAATAAATTTTTTTAATTTTTTGGAATTATATGATACATTATATGATTTTTAAGCGATTACATCACACAATATTCATCATTAGTACTCCTTTTTTGTAAAAAAGAGATTATGGTTGAAATTTACATAATGAATATATTATACATTTCAAGTAAGTATATTGAATAATTATTTTAGTATATATGGTAAGGTAACTCCCCAGTTATAAAACAAATTATCTTGAAAATGTTATCATATTACCTTTATTTATAATGAATGGATGGTCTCTTCACTCTTTACAGATTTATGATTTTGTATTCATTAGCATATCCAGGACTATGTTAGGTAACAATATCTAATAGTCATTGGGTGTTAATTTTCTATTTCATGTCAATATGTTCAATTACAACTAATTTATTCATCTTCTACAACATAGTTTTGTGTTATCATAGATGTCCATTTTACCCCCATTTCCCTCTTATTAAGCGGTTATTTAATCAACAATTTTTAAATGTGGGTTTATATTAGAAAAATATAAAATGTCAAACACATAATTATAGAGAACATTTTAACATTTAGAGATAATAATTTTTAAAATGGGAGAAATATTAATATGTATAGATTTAAAATAAATAAATATTAAATTTGGTATTGTACAAGATATAGAACACAACGTATAATCATGAAACCAAACAATTATTATTTATATATATGTGCTATAATATTGCCATTGAGTTCGAATAAATAATTATTGTTAATCTAATTATGAATATATATGTCCATAGTTACTAAATGAATTCAAATATATTTATTATTCTATATTAATTTATCAGTCAATTCTCTATACCATAAAATTTATACATCAATGATATGTGTTCATAAAAATGGGGTTTTATTGATTTTTGTGGGAGAATAATATAAAAGTTTCATGAAATTACGATATTTTATTTTGTGATTTTTTAAAATCATCATATCATAATAATAATAATATAATTTATTTGACATTTCATGAAATTTTTTATTTTTTAATTGATAGTAGAAAATAGTGATTTCAATTGAAATCATTATTTTATTTTTATTACATTTAAAAATAATATTATATTTCCAAATATATTTAAATTAAAATTTTTTAATTTGGTTTTATATTATTCAAAATATGGGTTTTGAAACATTTTTTTCATTTTAATTTAGAATAAAAATAATTTACTTAATAGGGAAATTTTCAAGAAAATATATGTTCATCACCTTTTATAGTTATATTTCCATTTTAAATGAATTCACTTCTGTGTTTTGAATTTGGAATATTTTTTACATATTGGGAATCAATAAAAACTAAATTTTAGAATATTTTCATTTCACAGGTAAATCTAAAAAGAAATCATTGTGTTTATTATCTCCATAGTAATGGGTAGATCAAGTAAATATTGTAAAAAATGAATTCATAAGGACTTTAAAATAACCCTAAAACATGATTTAATTTAACTAAATGAGTATATCACCTAAACAATCATAAAAAGAATATTATATGGTCTATTTTTTCAATTTAGACAAGTTTTTTACCTTTATAATATCAAAATTTATATAATGTCAAAATGACATAATCATGGTTTCAATATCTATAATATTTTAATATTTGGGATACAAAGAGGATATATTTGGTTAAATTTTGTATTTTTAAACATAAATTAACTTCATTATCATGGTAAATTATTTATAAATATTAATGACAAAATAATATCTTTAAAATCATACGTAACACTGAATCAAAATTTTCTGAATTTGTAGAAAAATATATTTAATGGTCTTATAGATGATAAATATAATATTACTTAAATGAATCGGGGGATTCTAAGATTTTTTATATAAAACTAAATTATTAGAGAGGTTTTAATACATTTTATTATAATTTATTTGATATATTGTTGTTAATAAATATATAATAAATTAATAGTTTTAAATCTTTTATTTGTATTATTTTATATTCAATAATAAATTAATAATTGAATGAAAATTAAAAAAAGTTTCATTAGAAAAATGAGAATTATTTTGTTTATTAATTCACCAATGTTTCATTTAATGTATATTTCTTTTTATAAAAAATATATTAATACCTTAATAATAATGAACATCAATATAATTATAATTTTCAAAAAAGATTGTGGTGGGTTAAAAAAAATATAGGGAAATATTTGTGATCCAAATATGTCCAATTTTTTATGTGAGTATTTACTCATAATAATATAATATTTTAGGATTATAAATTTTTATCAATTTGGAAATTTAAATTAAATATTATTAACTTAATATTTTGTGAAATTCCAAGAGTGCTCCTCTCTACTCGTATAAAATAGAACCCCATCATCACTTTAATTAAAGATTAAATGAAATTCATTTACTCTATTATATTCCAAAATAATCGATTAATATACCTTCACACATTATAGAGGTATTATTCATGATAAATTCCAACCATACGGGGCTTATGTTTTAAAGAAAATATGGTTATTAATTGAAGAGGTATTGTCATTAACTGGGATTTTCCATTATTTCATCATCTACTTCCATAAAAAATATATAAAACATGTTAAAATAATATTAAATATATATTAAATATTTTTATATTTTTTTTATTAACACCGTATCCTATAATAATATCTACTTCAACAAAATGGGAAATGAAAATTTCATTCGTGTGTAGGACAATCTATCACTTTAGGAGATCATATAATTATTGATCCACCAATGTATCTAACAATTGATTTAAAATATTGATAAAATTTAAATATATTATATTAATGAAGTATATTTCATTATTTAAAGATTATACAAAACCTATATTCTAAACATTTCATTCACCATAAAATGATAAATTTGTTCATGTGTACAGGTGGAATATAACCTTTATGATGCGATTTGAATCCTTTTTCATCACCACATCACATGGTTGATATATAAATGTATGTTCAATTAAATAAAATGGTATTTATTATATAATTATAATTTTCGAATTATTAAATAATATATACCTTATTTCAATAATGATCATTGATAAATTGTAACGTTACTCATGAAAATGTACAACCAGCAGTCTCTGAGATTGTAGCATAATTATTTTTTATATTTATATTTAATAATGGATTTTAAATGAATAATTTATTTAATAAAATTAATACAATATCATTATTATTTTATATATTATTGAATAATGACCTATTTGACCGTAGTCATCCTGCTGATATCAATTACAAATATGAGTTTGATATCATCATAACATAGAATGATTACCTAATTGATTAGTTAATTTTATATAAAATTGTATTAATTGATATAAAATTAATAATAAAAATGAAAATGTTTTCCAATAATGTAAATAGGTAACATAAGTTTCACATTTAGAAATAAAAAAGAAAGTTTGTGATGCGTCTCACTGGAGGTAAGAGATTTCATCTCAATTTTCCTCCATTGAGGCATATTATATAATTATTGATGTTATTTATTTTATATTTTTTTTTCATTAACCCAAATATTTCATGATATTTTATTTTTAAAAATAAATTATTTCCTCAAATGAGATTTTAATTTAATTTTACCAGCTGGTAAAGGGTTTCATAACTCAATTTCCATTTATTGGGTTATAACAATTCTTAATAGAAATTATTGTTCCATGATAATATGTGAATAAATATATAAATTGTATTATTATTCAGTTAAACTTTTTTATGAGGATTTTTATTGTTTTGAATATAATCTTACCTTTTATTAATACTCAATTCAATTATATCATCTTTGTAATGGGTATTCTTTTCAAATTCCCATTCATTGGGACATTCTATTATGACATGCAACTATATTTTTTAGGTGTCTATAATAATATTTAACTATGTATATCATGAATATACTTTATTTATAATATTTATTTATTCATTTGAAAATATTTTTTCAAGGGGCTTATGAGGGAAGCGTTAGAAAATTTGAAAAGTAATTATGTTATTAGATATTATCATTTAGAGATTGATTATATTCAATGTTCTATAGGTTAAATGATAAACAATTATTTTCATGAATGAAATATCATTTATTGGAATATTTTCATGAATGTGTTTTATATGATTAATTTACATTTCTTCGATTTTATATTAAAGAAACACGATCAAATTCTTTTTTATTAATGTTGATCAAGTATATTTTATTTGATCATAAATATTTATCTTTATTATCCAAATTTTAAAAAATGAGTAACAAAAATACTCTTTTAAATAGATAAATTATTTCATAAATCTATTTTACGTGATTGGTAGCTATATTCTCTTGATAGGGAATTGCTTATTTTTTTATGAATGTGTTAATTTTGACATTATTATCGAAATATTTGAAAAGAATGTATATCTTTATTATTTATAACATGGAAAAAATATCATTACATCATGACCATTATTTATATCAAATCATCTATTATTAGTTTTAAAATTTAATTGAATTGAATTAATTTCACAATAAATTGTGATTTTTTTGTCTATATAAGTGATTTTCAAAGTGAAAACTGTAATTTTGATAAAAATATTTTTATTGATATTTCATAAAATATACATTTATAAATATTAAAACCCTTTATGTCTCTTATGATATATTAGAGTTATGTTATTATGGTACCATAATTATTATTCCCATAGATGATTTATGATGTTGACAAGAAATCTGTTCCTTTTTTCTAGGTCAATCAAGTAGTGAAAGAATAATGATTATTTTTTAAATCAAGAAATAAATGATACTACATGTTTTTTTCATGAATGAAATTTGGAATTTATTGATGATAAATATTTATCTTATTACATATTTTACTATTGGTTGATCCCCATAAACTTATGAAAAATTCTTGATCCTGGTGTAACTTATATAATGGGTGCACCTAGATATAGCTCCAATGAAATGGGTAATGTCCAATATCATTATAGGTATTTTGAAAGGAGATACTAATCGGTTCCTCATATTGATTATACTAGGATCATGTTATTTTTGAAATAGTCTTACAATAGGTTATAATGTTAATAATTCAATATACCCATATGTTTTATTTATATTTTATATGGGTTTTTAATGATTCCTTCAATCAAGGTTGACATCATAAGAATAATTTTTATTTATATCAAATGAATCATGTATTTGTTTAATATTAATTCAATGTTTCATGTTTATTGATCCATGTATTTGGGAGTGTTAATTTCATTATGTTTTACTAATTCTATTGACTATTTCATCAAACACATATTCTATTCTTATTCTTGATGAT
Source organism: Viscum album (assembly GCA_963277665.1). Classification (NCBI taxonomy): domain Eukaryota; kingdom Viridiplantae; phylum Streptophyta; class Magnoliopsida; order Santalales; family Viscaceae; genus Viscum; species Viscum album. The sequence goes on along the minus strand of OY728147.1, from coordinate 2,131,743,570 downwards.
GTAATTTAATTATTTATGATTATCTTTACATTTTTTATACAATAGAGATCACACATCACATATTTATTTTTCCCTAAGTTATTATGAATTGTTTAGATAATTTCATATTGAATAAGGATAATATATGGGAATTTTTTCAGGGAATATAATATAGATATTTATCAAGAAGTTATTTTTATATACAATTCTATATAAAATAGACTTTTATAATTCTCTAAAACAATAAACCTGTAATGTCCATCCATATTTTACTGACCAAATATTTTCTTCTTCTTATAGTAAAAATGTATTATGTTTATATATATATCTATATTAATATCTAAAATTAGGCTTTCAGCACTACATTAAGGATTTTAGTTTTGGGGATCTTACATTCAATAGCACCTCCATAATCATGATCCATTATAACTATTAATAGAAATATGGAATTATATAATAATATTAAAAACCTTGAAAATAATTTTATATGAATAGTTTAAGTATAATATCTTAGTAAGGGGAAACCTCTCCATAATGTATAAGATTATAATCATCCAGGGTAACATGAGGGGTAGATAAATACCATTTTAAATGATCAAAATGCCATATATTAAAATCATAAAATATGTAATTGTGATGTAAAATTTTAAAAAAGAATATATATGATCCTTAAAATTTATAACATGGATCAAAATATTTATCAAAATAATAATAATATCAGGACATAAGAGATTCCTTCATTATAAAAAAATAATTACATGAAAAATAATATAAAAATGAAAAAAACAGTAGAATTGTGACATAAATAGATAAAAAATATCAATATTTGAAAAACCATATAAATAGGAAAATAGTAATGGGAAAAATAATTATGCCATTTCTATGTGAAAAAACAATATATCCACCCCTAGAAATATTGTAAAACTCATTACTCTAATGGGTATATGAATAAAATAAATATTGTCAAGGCTATTTGAAAAAAATCATTATATTTATTATAAAAAAATAGATATAATTAATTTTCCAATTCTCAAATGAAAAATGACATTATATAAATTTCTATCAAAAAGAAAACATAAAATCCTTAACCAGTGAATTTGAGGGAGATATAGGACCCCACCATTTTTTATCCTCTCAAATAAAAGGAATATAAAATAAATCATTTTAATTTCTTAAGGAACCCATGGAATAGGAATGGGTATCTTAGTTATTTAAAAAAATTTACATAACAAGAACATATAAAACCTTATTATATCAATATTCATTGTTATAAAATGTAATAATATAATAATAATATATTGATGGTGCTCTAAACATCACATATTTAGAGATACATGTTGGATGAATAATTGATGTGAAAATTAAAAATGATTTCATAAATCATAATTATTTTTTTAATAAAAGATAAATTTTATATTAATGTTTAAAAATTCATTGATATGTGAATGAGAATAAATTAGAATACCTTATAATAATATTTTTTACATTAGGGATCCATGAAATGATTCACAAAATAAATCTATTAAATTTAGATTTGTAATTGAAGAGAATATATGGCTTAATAATTCATTTTATTCCATTTTTAAAAGAAACACATTGTGAAATTTTTTAAAAGAATAACATTTAATTAAAATAATTATAGGAAAATAAGAGTAATATAAAAATAGAAAAAACTATATTTTATTAATTAATTAAATCACTTTAGTTCTTCAAATAGGTATATATGGATGAAAATGATCCACTGAAAAATGGGATCTATTCATATTGAATGTTATTATATCATAAAATTTTTATCATATATGTATTTCCAGATGTTGGGAACCAATTTTCTCTCATAATAAGAAGAAATACAATATAAAATATGTCAATGGAAGGATCAATGAAATATTGAAATGTTTATTCTTGTATGAATGATGATTACCAATGGAATCTAATATTAAGTGAAAAAATATCTTACCTAGAATCCATGCATAGTTGACCATAATCGCATATCATTTAAAAAAATCATATCTATCATAAATAATGATATATTTTGATAACTCATATATATTTCCGATATTATTATTACTAATATTCATTTTTAAGAAATTATATTATTTGATTATTTCTTATTTATACCAATGGGGATACAAGTTTTTTATCATCTGTTGAATATTTTATATAGTCGATATTGAAACTCATTATTTTATTTTAATTTTATCATTAATAGGTAATTTATGTTAATTTAATTCATCATTTAAATAGATTTATATTGGTCTTATCTCATTATAAGAGATTTACATTATGTGATAACGAAGTAAATGAAAATCATGTTTTGGTAAATCATTAAAAATTAAAGGTGGTGCATTTGTAATGGGATAAATAGTAAAATAATCATTCCAGAATAATACATCAAATATAATTTATGAATTAAAAGCTATTAATAGTATTATTTTTGTTTTTATATTTATACATGATAATATTTTATATCATAATTAATCTAGGTTCCTAAATCGACCATAACATGAATATATTATAATTTAATAACTATTTTTATGAAATGTTTTAATTTAACATAATATAAAAAAAATCACTATAATATTATTTATCAATTATAAAAAAAATTCAATAATATTTTCAGTGATTTGTATAATGAATTTAAATTAACATTAATAACAAAATAAAATTATTTCATTGTAGTGGATGTTCATATATATGCATGATAAACGTTAATTTATTTTCCTGTGGATGATAATGAATTAAAATTATTTTTTAAATTAATACAATAACATTTATGAATATAATTTAAACTAATGTCATTAAATTATAATTAATTTTTTGGTAATACAAGAAACAACTAGAGAATTTAAACTTGTAGGAAGATATACAGTTTCACTGAAAAACTAAATCATCTATTTGGAAATATATTGATTTTTAAAGGTATTATAAATTCATATAGACCTAAAAGAAAATATAAATTGGGATACGACTATTGTGTGTCAAATATAGAGGATTTTTAGGAATAATTTATTAGTTATATGTCTTAAATGTGGTTTTGGAAATTATTCACAATTAAAGGTGGTGAATATTTTACATTTATGAACAATCAATATTTTCAATAATGAAAAAACACTATGGAATGATCAATAGTTCAAAAATGGAGAAATAATGGAATGTGTGATAGGTTGGGTACTATTTTAAGATCCTTAAATCAATGAATTTAATTTTACCATAAATTTTTAATAACACATTTACCAATTGGTTTTAAAAATTAATAATTTTAACTTTTTAACTAGATTACTATTTTTGATATTATTAATAATTTACATTAAAAAAATAAAATTACCAAATAGTAAGAAAAATACTAAACATAAAAATATGTTGATTTTTATCCAATGAAATTTCAAAATAATATAAATTTTATTTTGTGATTAAATCATTATTCATATAAGAAATAATTTTTATGTAAAAAAGATAGGTTTTTACCGATATGTGTTTTTAATTGTATTTTCCATTTTTATGAAATAAAATTCATGTTAATATAATAATATATCTGTTTAAACTTCATATTATAATAATTAAATAAAATATATATATTTCATTGTTAATAATCATATTTTTATGACAAATAATAAAATGAGACATTTTACATAATTTTTACGCACTCATTCAAAATATTTAAGAAATTTTATCAAATAATTTTTATATAGGTTATAATGATTTTTTTTATATAACAACATTTAATTTTTGAAAATTTATTCTAAAATATTGATATATCTATGAATAAAATGGTAATTTTAGTATTATACCCATTTATCTATTTTATTAAATGTTTTAATTACTAATGAATTCAAAAAAAAATTCATATACTATATAAGAGTATATTTTATCATTTTATATTTAGAAATGATTTTTGATTTAGTTCAATGATGCATACAATACAATCTTCTCATACTGTATTTAAAAAGTAAAAGAAATAACATATATTTTGGGATGTTAAAAGTTGTATATAGTCCTTATTATAGATTCAAAATGTATCTTTATGATAATAATTATATATACTATAATTGATTCTTTATTTTTATTTTTATTTTCCTAATTTCAATCCAATATAATTTTAGTTATAATTTGTGAAACTGGATGAGTGATATGTTATTATCTCTATTTTTAAATGATTAATGTTAATATAATTATCATTAAAAAAATTATAAAAAATTAAAAGTTCATTAAAATAGTAATTTTTTAGTATTATCAATTCATTATTGTATTTAAATATCCTTAATCATTCATTATATGATTTTTTTATTTCCCATGTAGGAATTTATAGCAACCTAAACTATAACACACTATCATCTTATGGTGAGTATTGTTAGGAATGTGATTTTTTTATAACACCATTATCAGACATGTATAATGATATTATTTATATTTTATATAATTTTTGGAACATGATGTTAAAATATTTGGATAAAAAATAATGTAATCACGTTAAATAGAAATTTTTTCAGATTCAAGGAAACTTGAGTTCATACAAACACATGGTTCTGATGGAATATGAAGAATGTAGGAAATGATTAAAAAATTCAGTATCAGATTAATATTAAAAATATTATATTAATATATTTAATAATATTTTTTACCAATCCTTTTAAAAATTTTATGAATAAAAATTAATGTCACTTATGGGGGGATGTAGTTTTCATGTTAAACTAGCTACATTTTTGTACGACCAAGGAATCATAAAGGATTTCTAATGATAATTCCACCATAATAATATCATTTTAAAATAATAATATTAAAAAAATTATTATAATATAAGGGATAAAATATATATTAAATTGTGGGAAAAAATATGATAAAACTGATGGGAAATAAATATGATTTGTAACCTTACTCTATGGAATAATCTATGGAAAATGGATAAATCATTTCAAATTGTGGCCATTTTAGAATAAAATAATCAGTATTATTTTTTGACTAATGTTATGGTGGAATATGTTATATGTTTATAGATACATAAGAATGATTATTTTGGTTGAATTGTTTGGTGGCGATGGCTCCTTTTATAAGTGAAGGTTCTCACATTATTTAATATATTAAAAGTAATGTCACTATTCAAGTTTCAAATTGATATTATAATGGAAATTAAGGTATAAGGGATTGGTTTATGAATGATATTCCCATAATTATTCATTTTTACACATGTTTATAACATGTATTTAACTATTTTACAAAATGTTTGTCACATTTAACAATTCAATTCTTTTTCTTTGGATATTATTCAAAACCTACAAATTTTTATTTTAATGCCAAAAAAATAATAACGAACAAAATAAATAATTTGATCGAGAGTATACAAAAAAGAAACAAATTATATTTAATAATATTTCTATGTGAAATAAATAATAAAATAAATATTATCTTATGAAACTCAAGAATGATCGTTTATAGAAAAACATAATTTAAGAAATGAAATTAATGTTTAATACATAATAAAAAATGTAGTGGATTATAATAACATTATTTGGTTGATTATATAACAATAGTTGGTTATTATACCTTAAAATAAATATATATCCTTGTTTCTCATAAAGACAAACATAATTATAAGGGAAATAATAAAAGTATTTTATTAGTTGAAAAATGTGGCATAATTTCAAAAATATTAAACATTATTTTTATAATTTAAACATGAAATTTAATTAATGTGTTACCTCATAAATTTAACAAAATTTATGATCATGAAATATTTTTTAATGTTTTTCTTTTAAATATGCTTCATGTTAATGATATAAATTTAATAGTTATAGTAAAAAATTCATTTTTAAACGCTACACAAAAAAATATATTTCTGATAAATTCCAAAATTTTTTTAATGATAATATTTTAATAATGAATCCAAAAAAATTTTTTAAAATATTAAATTAAAAATAAAACCATTATATATCAATTTTCTTTAAAAATCATCCAAATTTCTGAAAAAGATATATTTGTACGAAAGCATTGGATTAGTTAGTCACCTAGCTTCAAGAAAATATTATCATCAATTTATATATGTATATCTCCAAAAAAAATTTCTATGAATATTACATAAAGTGTATCCTAAATTTATTCCCTTCAACTAAATAGACACGTTATAATAGTTATATTTATTACATATAATGAAATTTAAATAAAATTAGTCATGATATTATATTATTTTCTTTTTATAAGCATGTACCTTTACTAAAAACATTATATTTATATAATTATATGAGATAGATATAATTTTTTTTGGGAATTATAAATATTACTGAAATTAAGTTTCTATTCATACCATAAAGAATCATAGTCATGTGGATGGGGTATCTAGGTTATTTCTCATTTTTTTGAATCATTAATATTTAGAAATTGGGATGATTTCATCGGATTACTCATAATCAATCATGGACAATTCATCATATATAGATAATAATCATAATAGATAAAAAATAAATAAAAATATCAATATAAAGTTTTAAAATAATGTGTAAAATATTCGATTTAAAAATTGTATTCTAGTTTCTGGGTTCGATTCTCATATTTGTAAGGCATCAAGATGGAAAAATTGAAATAAATTTTTTTATCCTAGGACAACAATATTTATTTCAAAATTTTCATTCATATTGGTAGATGCAGGGTGCATAACCAATGTGGAATGGAACCCAACATACATCACCAATGGTCGTAATTTTTTTAATAAACCATCCCCATTCTATGAAAATGCCACAATCAAAAGAGAGTGACGAATAAAACAATGTCTATTTAGTATTTAGAATTATACTTATATGCTCACAATTAGGATCTAATACATATTAATATATTATTGTAACAAACCTACCCAGTTATTCTTGTTACTCAGTAACTGAGACAGTATTGACATAACATGAAGGGTGTCACCAATCCCTACCAGCTGGTGACGTGCACCATGAATCAAATAACTTATAATTGGAAATGAATTATTCAACAAGAACATAGTAGAAAAGATAAAATACAATATAAATTTCAATGTTAAAACCCCATTATGAGTAAATGTATCATAACACAAAGAGACAGAAAAGTAAAATGTATTACATCCCAAAGTACTAAATAAGAAAAAAACACCATGGTCCCTTAGGATGTAACTCACCATGTCCAAAGCTCAGCAAATGAATCAACCTTCAACAGAACCCTTAAATTTTCATGAGTCTGGAAGAAGATAGTATGAAAACACTAAATAGGATAATTATGGTGTGTTCCTAAGAAAATTATGTCACAACCAGTGATTCCAAAATAGATTCCAAATACAGATGTCCCAAAATAAAATCATACTGCTTTTCCGAATAAGCAGGTTGTGCAATTCAAATGCATATTCATTAAAAACTTGTTATACATTGTCAAAATGATGAAAAATTCTTTGAAAGCATAATATTTATAGTAAATGACTTGGAATATTTCTATATTAATGGAATATGTAAAACATTTATACAAAATATTTTATATTAACTCACCAGGCATGTAATGAATTTCGAAAAATCATTTTCATTCATTTATATCTCAAATATAAATAATCAAGAGAGATAGATGGTCATATGTGAAAATTAACGCTAGTGTGAAGTAGCTATAGGATTCTACACTATCAATGTGAACATTGAAAATTTAGTATACACGTGTCCCTTTGTCGATGGTAAAAGGAGACTCTTTACTAACCCATTAGGGATATGACCCGCTGCAATTATGTTTTAGAATATTGTTGTATGGTAATTTGAATCAAAATAACACACTAACATCATAAGGCATGCATGCACTCTTACATGATGGGAGAAATATTAAAAGACTACTTAATATTCGATCAATCCCATTCATCCATTTCAAAAATGGAAATTCCAATTCATTTAAAACAAAAATAACATTTATTAAAAAACAATTCATTTATTTAAGATAAAACAAAAGGGTTTCAATCAAATTAAATTATGCCATTTATCATGAGTTAGAAATACATACAAAACTAATTCCATTATTATAAATATTAATTCATGCAATTTTATTCACCAATTTTATCGAATATATTTCCATCATATTTATAATTTAAATACAACGATTTAGATCATCCAATTTTAATAATCCCACCCCAATTCATCAGAGTTGGGGGTTTTAAAACATTACATGCGAAAACAATTACAAATACAACAATTAAATGGATTTATGGTTTATAAATGAATTTAAAATAAATGTTATTATTTTTTTATTAAATTAGTAGTTGAAAAAAATAAATAAATATGATGGTAATGAATTTGGTAGGTCAGGACGGAACCAAAAACATCTTCCACAAACAATGACACTCGCAATAGAACACATAAACGAGGATAATGGTTCATGATATATGGAAACTCCACCAAGAATATTAATCCAACACCATGAGATAGGGATCCATTAATCCCAATATGATCCATTTAAATCCCAAGAGGATAGAACAGAGAAACCTGAGGAATGAGGGAGAACCTATACCCAGGAATCACAATGCAAGAAATACAACGATCCCATGACATTTGGTTCCATCTAGAAGTAGTTGAGTCTCTCAAAAACACACCAGAACGTCTCTATGTTGAGATCCATAAATATTAAAAAAATAATGAGATAAACAATAGAAAACATTATTGAATGTTTGGCATGGGCCGGGTCACGATGTTTACCCAGGGGTTATGATTTATAGGCCACGTCGGATAATATCGCAGGAAAACAAACCATCTTGTATAAAAAACAAAATATATAGCCCTTAAATGTAATGTAATTTAGGTAAATGGTGTGTACCAACTCACATTATGACCACCCAATACATGAATAGAAATTTTCATAAAGTACACGACGTATATATCAGCTTCATGATGTGTAACTGTTCGGTATCCCTTAGTAAACCTATTAATGTAATATAAATTTTTTTTAACAAAAAGGGGACATATAATATGTAGAAAATTAATTGATCATGTAATAAGGATGTTACATTAATTGTTTTACTTAATATGGTTGTTAATTATACATTATACTAAAATACAAAGTCACATGTCTTTGTAAAATTAATATTCAAATAAGAAAACATTATAATCAACATCCACTCATCTCCTGATACGTTTTATACATGAGTTGGGAACATCTAGATCAAGTAAAAAGTTAAAAAATTAAAATAAGTGTAACGATAGGATAAATTAGTATCAATGATCATCAAATACTCAACCCATTGCATTTTCTAAATATCCGTATCCATCTAGGAAAAGATATAATTCAATATTTTATAAATAGTATACATAGTAATGTTTTCACCAATAATTTAATGATTAAAATTATATTATTAATATCCCAAAAAAACAAATTCATTTTCAATTATTGGGTTTTTAGTATCATGTATATATAACTATAATATTTTATACGACACAACATTTACTCATTTTATCACAATGCACCCAAAATCCATACATGTGGTATCATTTTACATAATATTTCATTATCACGGATATAGATGAATCAAACCATGATCCTATTAAAATAAGTCATTATAATACTTGAAATATATCTAGTATATTCATCTAAATATAACTTTATCCCATTTTGATTCAAATCTATTTTAGGGAATTCTAACCAAGAGAAATCTATATTTTTTTATATTTTAGAAACACCTAAAATGCTTCAAATGTTCAACATATTATATGATACATCCCAATTTACCAGTACATGTACTTTTTATTATACATGTACATTATTTTATTAGGTAATAATGGATATAATAATAAAGGTTCTTTGATCTATTACTAATATTTAGATAATTTAACATATAAGAAAAAATAATATAATATTTCCAAAATAATATATTGGTTATCTTTATAATCATATCACATAATCTAATAAAAAAATATAATCCATAATTCACAAATTAATTATGTAATGATATCATTGGAATATATGATTCATAACATCCATGAAAACATATATTTAATTTGTAAGACCAAATTACTTAACAACATACTCATAATACATATACATTCTCAAAATATTTGTTTTGGGGGTATTTTATTCTCATATTTTTAGTTTTTTGTATATTAATATGATTTATATAATTAGAATGATCTCAATCCAATAATAATAATTAATAGAAAATGAAATTTAGGATATGTTAAATTTTATTTGAATATTATATTTCATTAATTATTTGTAATTGAGGCATAGTTGTAGGCCTCAATCTGCATTCATTTTAAATAAAAAAGTATATCCACATAGTTACACAATTATAAAAAATATCACATTAATGTAAATATAATTCAATTAGACCATTAATTCCATTACATGGTAGAAAAAAATTCTATAAAGTGCACAATAAATAGTGGTCACCATAGGATGTAGAACGTTAATGAACAATAAATCCTATAATGGTGAAAAATCTAATATTTTTTAGGGAAAACATGGACATTTCAATCCATTACCAGAAAAAGAATTACAACTACCCATCGATCAAAAAAAGTATAATTATATCTAGATATTTATCATTTGATCTTTTAAATATCTATAATAACAGGTCTTTTCCTACCAAAACATGGAACATAATCTCCTTAAAAGATAGTAGATTATTTATTAGGGTTATGGAATAAAATTAACGGATTTTAAAATAAAATAATAACATTATATATTACAATACATACTATGCCAATTATATATTAAATATTATGTAGATGTTGAACTAAATTTTCCATCATAATTTTATTACTTTCACCAATCACAATCATCTCAGAGAATTTAAAATCATTTTAATAATCTATTTTAAATGTAGGGGAATTATATATTATATGTGTATAAATTTCAAGTTAATGAAAAAAATAATTAATCAACATAAATAAAATAAATGAATGGTATTTTCCTATATTATATAAATATGACACTGTAAAAGAATAAATCAGTAGTGAACCTCTCTTTGTCATTGTTCATACATAATATCCCTTAGAAACATGATTTTTAATATATAATTGTAAATAATTTGGTCTAATTAATTTTTATTGATAAAAATATATTCCACCATCAACAAAGAATGTAATACTTCTACCTTATATATATAATAAATAAACTAAATGTTCTTGTACAAAAAAAATCAAAATGTACAATTCTATCCAGTGTATTAGTTAAAATAACTGTTCACGGATCAATCATCCACATTGAGGGAATGATTTTTTTCCATTTTAAATTATTTTTAGAGTTTATATAATTAGAATAATACAATAATAATAAAATCCTATTGGACCTAAAAAAATAGTAGTTAAAATAATGGATCACTAGACATTCAAAATAATACCACTTAATGATTAATACTACTTCCTCCATTTACCTGAATTGTTACTTTTACTTTATCTATAGAAATGTAATAATGACCAAAAAAGGTTTGTTTATCCATTTCCATATTATCCTTACATACATTATCAACCACCATTTAATATAAATATTGTTAATAAATAACAATCCTTGTTCAAACAGTAGGTCTCAAACCCATCATGAAAACCCAACCAGATTGATCATCATAATGAAATAACTCATGATAATGATGGAGAAACATGGAAAATAATGTTACATATTCTATATTATATTCAACAATATAATCAAGTATCATAAACTCTATATAAATTTCTCCCTCATCATCTTCTAGTAATATTAAATGTTGAATATTACTAGGAACATGGTGTAGTTGATATATTCGTGTTACATGACATAAATGATGTATTTACACCATTTTCATACCATTTCACCTAGTATATACAAGTCTATACATACTATAAAATTGTCATGGTACTGTTGAAATTGAGTGTAATGCTTATTTTTTTGGATTGATTCCTCGTTCCTGGATACCATAGGTGTTCATGGAATACATTTAGATTCTACTCACTTAACTCATTAGAAAGATCCCCCAATCAATAAAAATTACTCCAAATACCCTAACTAGTAGATTTGAAGAGATAAAATGACTAAAATGAATATATTTTCATCCTCAATTGGATTATCCTCTAGGGAAGAATATTATTCTCCCTCTCCACAATTTTTTGATATCATTCTATGAGTCATGGTTTAGAAAAGGTAAAACAAAAATCCCCATCAATACATAACTCATATCTTTATAAATTGGTTAAATCCTAAAAAATCAACCATATTTAAATATAAAATATTAATTGAAAACATAATTAATGATCACCCAAAATATATTGTGTTATAACCTAAAAATAAGAAACATATAGACAACACTGTAATATCCCACAATGTTATGATAGAATTTTATTCATTTTACATTTTCACTAGAAAATAACAATAGTTTATTTATTCCATTTTAAAAAACAATTCCTGATTCAATCTGCATGATCACCCAAACAATTGAACCAAAAGATCAAAGTCAAGTTTCCATTCCCCATAGGTGAAAATTGTTCCACATTTTTCAAAAAAAAACCAAGGGGGTAAATTTCACCATCAAAGACACATAATACACAACAATGACTCTTACTCGAATTCCAATAGGATGTATATGTAACACAAAAACATGAATATTAAAAAATAAAAAATTATATATATAGTAACAAAATTTAGTATAAAAAGTATCATAACTAAAATAACAGATAATATATATCTCTATAGAAATTGAATACAATGTGAGTTGATATATCATATAAAGACAACTCCTAAATTGATGTGGATGTTATAATTTTTGATACACTAACATACCTTAACAATGACTTTATGATCATTGAAATTCATTATATAATTTAACGACTCATGACCTTTTCTCACCCCAAAAAATAATTCAATGAAGAAGGAAGTGGAACAAAGATGGGACACTGGTAGATGCGTCTCATTTCCCCTAACACGAGACAAACCAGTAAAGGTATTATTCACAAAAGAGTTATATATAGGATTTTTGGGAAAATCAGAGTTTGATATCTCGATTAAAATATATAACATCATTCAAATTATGAACTGTTTGAATAGGGTTAAAATATATTTCCTCAACTCCAATCCCTTAATAAATACATATTTTTATTTTTCAAATTATATATTATAAATTTTTTTGAAATCCATTCGGTTATATCATGATATAAAAATAATTATAAATACTCACTAATATGAATTTTGGGAAATATAAACAATATAAATGTAAATTATTCAACATGCATCATCATTATAATGATTTGTCTAAATAATTCATCACTACACATGGGCTATGACCAATGGGTCATTTCATATGATTACTAGATTCTATGGTCCTCACTAATGGTTCATTAGGATCATATCTGAATGCCAAAAATCAAAATTGGTTTGTGAATAATATTTATAACGCACTAAAACATACCTAGAAAACTATATTAATAAATACTTACTAAAAAATATAAAAAAAATTACATAGTTCTCAATGAATTACCAAAAACCATAACAATGATATACTTTTTAATATATTATTATACCTAATTATTATAAAATATAAATCATTATGAAATAATGAAACAAATTATAAAAATGAAATGAATTAAAATAATTAATAATATATATCTTAAATCCATGGTGTAATGATCAAATAAATACCACCCATTAAATAACATTTATTCAAGTGTCATTGAAAATTCCATTTTTATATAAGTACTGATTATTAGAAAATATCTTGTGAAAAACCAGTGGTTAGAATAATACCAATGTTTAATAATCACAATAATAAAAATAACATTAAAAATGATGAATCTTTTATAATACAATATATAATAATAAATTTCAATCATAATATAATTTCATAAGACCTGACACTCGGGTAGTTATGTCGTACAAAAAGAATGATGTATTATAAATATTAAACAACCAAAAATCCATTGAGTTTATTATTCTGTAGTGGTAACATACCATGGATGAAGTGGAAAAACCATAATATTAAAAAAAAAATTAACCATATTCTAGCTTATACCAACCCCAAATTACCATTCTTATTGGTAAATGATTAAATAAAAAATTAGTGGATATTAGAAGCATTTTATGAAATTGGGATTGGTTTTATATGATTTAATATTGAAGGATATAGTTGAATTGTTTTTATGGGAAGATAGATGATATAAGTGATATAAATGGTTGAATATTGATCCTAGGTAAATAAAATGATGTTTTTAGAATTGAAATTAATTTAATATAAAACATACGTGAAAGGTAATGGTATTACAAAATTAAAAGAATAGACCACATAGGGTGGACCAGTTGGTCATTATATGGGATTGAACACTTTAGTAACCTCATTCTATGGCATTATTGGATCTAGATGTTTCTCACATACTATAATATGAATCAAAGACCTCGATCTCAAGGTAACCCTGGAATATAACTTATTTTCTATACTTTTACCCCTATCATTGAAACCAACATCATGATATAGTATGTAATAACCACATTGTCTCGTTATTATACAATTATAAATACAATAAAACATTTCGGAATAGAAAAATCATAAAACTAGTTTCCCATTGAATTATATTGTTTTAGCCTCCAATATTTTTATGTCCTTTTATTTTTTTCATTTCAAAATATCTATGAACATTACATTTTTGTTCTCATATAAAGGAATAAAATCTATAAATAATTTACATAAGAATATAGATTCTTTAAATCCCTCACACTAATCATGACATGTAGAACCATGGCATTTTATTGATTGTGTCTTCGTAATTCAATGAAAAAAAATTGAAAAAAATTTCTTATCACTTAGCGATCAGCCCTGATGTGGTGTCATTCTCAAACAAAAGAAACCAAAAATCACCTAAATTATTTTTAATTTGATCAAACCCTATTCAGTGGTGAAAAAAAAATCATCAGCCCATAATATTACATGTCTATACCATGTTTAATATAATATTGGTGAAATCTTACCCAAATTGAAAAAAATGAAAAAAAAAACATTGACAAAAATAGAGACAAAATATTGAATTAAAACATAGGTCTTGAAACCACATTAGTATGTTACCTTGATTTAGCCATTAAATAAGGAAGGAATGTTTATGTTAGTGTTCCATAAAAAATGATGACCAATGGGAAGTGTATGAAAATGTTATTTTTATGAATAATGAATATCCTTTACTTATAGGCTGCGAATGATTTATGTTTTTGTTCTACAGAATTGTGTATTGAATTATAGAGAAATTCCACCATGAAAGAATTTTATCTTCAGTTGTTAGGATTATGTTAAAAAGAATTCTCCCCTTTTAGTGTATCAATGATACTTAGTTGTTCAGGATGAGAAGGAAGAGAAGATCTATAAGAACATTTCTTGTTTTATGCAGATGATGGAATGAGTCATATGGCGGGTCACACCAAGTAAGATTTAATGTTATAGAAAATTTTAACAGCAGTACCATTGGATCATAACTATAGCGGGATGTCCAGAATCTATATGAGTTCTAGATAGATTCTATCAATAAAATTATTGATCATTTAGAGACTCCATCCGAGAAACGAGTTAACATGGTAGCCTATATTATGCAGGTCTAGTCAAAGAGTTTGTGGGATATCATACAACAGGCTGATCAAGTAAAGGGAATGCTTTAGAATATTTCTTAGGAATGGATTCTCAATAACTACAAACCAAATAACATGAGGTTGGATTAGGGTACTCTTTTTATGTGATTTACATAGGGGATGATGTCGGTAATGGAATATGTAGGTTGGTGCATGAACGAGGAATGTTATTTCCTACATTAGTGGGAGATAAGGTATCTATGGAAAGGCACTCTGAAGATGGTCTTCAACAAGTGGTCATATCCTAAGTAAATGTATTTTGGATGTAGAGGATTGATGAAGTGTTATGTTAGGACCTCGTCTCATTATGAAACCTCAAAGAGTCCTTCATATGAAAATATGAATTTTGAATGGGGAAAATTAGTTGCATGACTTTTGATTGTAGGAAGAGTCATTTCAAGAATTTCTATTAGGGATGTGGTTTCTAATATGACAAAAAAGAACTGAACTCTCTGTTTAGTGATCAAGTTTTCTACTACCATTGTGGAAGACCATGAAATGTGAAAAGTGTGTGTTCCGGACTAGCCTTTGAGATTAGATCATGTGGAAACATGGGCCCTATTTTGTGGTTCTATAGGAACCCACAACATATAGATTGTTCTTGAGGAAGGATATCAGTTGGGAGTGCAGGTTAGTGATCGATTATCCCTTATGAGACCATTATATGAAATATTATTTTTTTATTTTTTTATTTCATTTCATAATATCATTTGAAAATATTTTTCGTTCTCATTTGTGAAAATTGAATCAGTGATATAATTTTTTACTATTTTATAATGAATAATGTTTATATAATAGTTAGTAAATATTTTATATAAACTTTCCAATGTCATCAAAATATTATTTTATCATTAGTATCAATACATGATAATAATTAAATTAAATTTATTATCCATGATATAAATGTCTACTATTGTTAATGTAAGAGTTTATAAAATACTAAACAAGAACAAACAATCATCTTATGGCATGTATGGTTAATAAAGGGATTCATTTTTTCATAACACCATTATCCTAAAAGAATATTTATATTTTTAGATGTTATATAACACTTTATCTTCATTTTATGAGTTTTGTATACAAAATAAAATAATCACGTGAGTAACAAAATATGATTCTTTCAAGTAGGTAGTAGTTCTTAAAACATATGGTTTTGATTTAATATAAATAAGGTATGTAAGGTTTTGTTATTTATTTATTAAAATTATTTTATATATATCATACTAATAAATTAAATAAACTTTTACAAAAATACTAATTAAATTGTTAAGAATTAATTGATAATGGAACTTATGGGTGGTGGTGGTTTTCATGCTAATCAAGCTACATTTTATTTTGGCCAACAAAACCCAATGGATTGAAAAGGATTATTCAATCATAATAAAAAATTTATTATAATTATATTAACAATTTAATAAAAATATTGTCGATAAAATAGATATTAAATGGGTGGAATAATAACGAAAAATAAAAAATTCAATGGGATTATAAAAAATATTCACATTAATCGAAGGAATAATCCATTTAAAAATGTATAAATCCTTTGAAATTGTGTCTAATTTAGAAGAAAATGATCCCTATTATTTTAATAGTAATTATGTGGATTAAATTTATCTATTATGATGGAGAGTTATGAAAATTTTTGGTTTTTGAAATGTTGGTGGGTGGTGCCTCCTTTTATAAGTGGTGAGACTCACATTTATTAATATATTAAATGTAATGTCACTTTTCAAGTATCAAATAGATCCTATAATGGAAATTAATGAATTTGGGAAAGGTTTATGGTTGATATTCTATAAATAATTCTTTGTTATACATGTGGTTAACATGAATATAACTATTTTCCATAATGTTTTTTCACTTTTACCAATTCAATTTTTATAGTAAAATTTAGTTATATCCTAGAAATTATTATTTTATAGAAAAAAATTATGTAATTAAATAATTTTACCCAAATTATTCAAAATAAGAAACATATTCTCTTAATAAATATTTCTAGGTTCAATGAAATATAATCTGAATATCTTCACATGAAACGCATGAAAACCAGTTTATGTAAATATATAATTTAGGCGTGAAAATAATGTTTAATACATAATATAAAATTTCATTGATTATAATCACATAAAATAGGTGATTATTAACCAATGTGAAGTTATGATACATTGAAATAAATCTATATCTAAATTTGTCTTAAAAAAGACATACATATAAAGGATGCACTACAAAAATATTATATTTGAAAATTGAAGAGTAATTTCAAAAATTTTAAACATGGATTTTATAATTTATATTTTAATTTTTTTAAAATCATACCTTTCCTCATTAAATAAATTTACAATAAGGACTCAGGTATTCTTTTTTAGGTATAGTATTGATTTCATGTTTTTTTAGAATAATAAATGTTTCTAGAGATTGTAGGAGTACACTTCGTGTACTTAGGAGTACATGCTGTGTAATGAGTAGCCAAATGTAGTCATGTTCTGGATATTTAATAGTCGAGTACATGGCCTTGTGAGGAGACTTGGAGACTAGCTAATGGGGTCCCAGTAATGGTCCATACACATAGTGTATCCATAGGTAACACGCTTTGTTTTATTCTTTTAATTATTATATCGGACTGAGGTCACGTCTAATCGATATAACTACCTTTTTCAGAACCTATCTCATATATGGGTAACAGGTATCACTGATTCTTCTCCGTGAACCCAATCAACCTTTTTTCTGCTAATCAAACACCTTCGATTGCGTTTGAATCCAGTCGGTGAGTTCTTTCTTCTTTGAGACCCTCTTCTACTAATCTATATTCTATATTGAGTTATTCAAGGTTTAATGCTTTTGGTGTTTTTGTAGATCTACTACATTCTAGATAAATTCAATGGATGGTGTTCAACTATATCGATCGTACAATGTTGAGGTAGGGGTTTTGTGACTTCCATAGATGTTGATGAATTATTTTTACACAAAATTCCCAAAAACCTAGATTAATGAATTGTGTGTTTAGGAATTTAACCTCGTTAATGCATGCTAATTTTTTTGCATGAGTATTGGTGTTTGATTATGAATAGGGTTTATAAAGTTTCAATGTATTTGTTTTCCCATATATTATTGGTTTTTTCCATTAGGTCTAGAACTCCTTTTAAGATATTATATTTTCGATTCATAGAGCTGTTAAGATGGAGTTTTTATATGGCATGATGGTGACATGTATTATTGCTGTTTAGTGAAGTAGTATTTTATTTTTGTACTTTTCCTGCTAGATATTGATTATGAACAATTGAATTACACATGGCTACGGTAAGCTGGTGTAGTTAAACCATTGCGTGAATGGGGACTATGGGCTTCCCCAGATTTTATGTTATAATTTTCAAATTGGAAGACCATATGGGGGGATTTACATTGAGTGCTCCATCAGTGTTTATAAAGAACATAGTTACAATACCACATGTGGAATTGATGTTGAGTGCTGCCTCGGAGAGTCTGTAGTTTGTCGTTAAAAACACACTGGGGGATATAACTACGAGTTCGTCCTTAGAGAAGATCTGATTACATTTGACTAAAGGGGGTCGACATTGTGAGCTTTCCCAGAGGGTTATTATATTTTATTTAGTAAATTATATCTTAAACCAGAGGGGTTAGATTGTGAGAGAATTACCAGAGGGTTTCTACTGTTTTTTTAATGAAAAAATTATACACTTAAATGAAGGAATCTTGAACTATAATATTGATTAGTTTTTCATACTTCATAGTTTATTACACCATTTTTCATATTTCATTCTATATATAGTCAAAAAAATATTAGGCATAGATCTAAGGGTGGTTTCATAATGTGATTCTTCTCAAATCATATTTGGGACATGATTTTGGGAAATAACTGATAATATTATTAGAATTATAGATAATGGAAATCACCCTTCTAGTTCAGGAACCTAATTACTATGGTGCTGATGAGTAAGAGACCATGTGGAGGAATTCATTGCATATATAGTTTATTTTTTTATGTTGTACATTGTTTTAGTGTCGTATTTCCATCATTGAGACTTGTGTGGTTGCTTCTTTAGTCATACGAGACATGCATCATTTTTCTATGTGCTCAAGATGTTTATTTACATTCATTATTTCATTGATTAATTATTGAATGGTATTACTGCTTCTGTTATTGTATATTATTTTTATTCTATTATGTTACTCTACAAATGATGGAATTTATTTCCCACAATCTCACTCAGGACCCTCGCTGCTGGTTGGATACATCAAGCGTTCAGGGAAATGTTCATGAGGCTGTGTGACTAAATATTTTCAGGGAACCTTTGGCCGTACCCAGATTTGGTACTTTGTAAAGTTTTGTCATAGAAGTTAAATTTATTCTTTGACATATTGTTTCATCATACAGATAGGGATATAAATATATATATTGTTGGTAATAATATGTACCAAGGTGTAGCTGACCCATGTATAGGGAAATCCCAATATGCCCTGAATATTTCAATTTATATGGTTTTCAATTATTAGAATTGATTTGATATCACCGTTGGACAATTCATATGTTTTGTGTTGTTATCGTTAATATTATTGAGGTTCTATTTATATTTCAGTCAAATGAGATGTGGGTATGCCAGTGCATTCATCATTGAGACACTTGTAAGAGATCACAATTCATTTATTATTGTCATTCCATTTAGGATGAATTACTGATTTCATATTGTTCTAATAGATTTTGTGGTAGATATCCATGTTGTTTAGATATATGCTATGATACTATACATACTATCAAATAGGATATTGCTGATATGAAATGTTTCATTTGGATGAGTGCCAAAATATGGTGCATGTGGTATTATGGGGCCTCATGGACCAAAATATAGTGGTTAATGTAATTTATTGTACCGTTATACTATGTTATACATGAATATTTTTCCATTCATTTATTCATGGGTAGTATTGACACCCACAAGTCAGAATTTGGGAATCTAATGTTTGTTTCATTTTTAATTTTCTGGAGTTGTTTCTTAGTCTTACAATCCGGAAAACCAAGAATACACAGTGTCTAATGATAAATACATGCCTTTTATCCTTATTTTATGAAAGGAAAAAAATTTCTTAAGTACAAGACATGTATTTTATACACAAATCATGTAGTTCTTAGCTGTGTGGCTGACAGTGTGGGCAGATACACAAGGATGGGTTCGTTTGGTTTACCACATTGTGTATTGGTAGTAGAAAATTTGTTATGGTGACCATGTATCTGGCCATGTGACTAATGACACGGTTTGGTGAAATGTTTCTAGTACATGTCATGTATGAAAAAAAAAATTCATGTATAGTTGACCATGTCACTGACCATTTGACTAATGACATTGTTTGTTACAACATAATGGTTACACGGCATGTAGAGTTACCCAGAAAAGAACTATGTGTTTATCCATGTAGAGGAAACTATGAAGGGGGAAAATTATTCACGTACATGACTTGTCTGGGGAAGAACATGCCATGTGTAAAGGTGTTACATGACCAATTCCAGATAAAGAACTCCCCCATGTAATTTTATAAGGGAAAACACCGTGTAGGTGTTATATACGCCAGATATCCATGTTTTGAAAAAATTTAATGTTTTTTTCTGATGTTCCATTCTTACAGTTATATGTTTCAGTCTTTGATAATTTTGATTTATGTTGTGAATTTGTCTTGTAGATTAATTCCATAGAGACATCCTCCGGTTTTATGCCAGATATATGGCAATGATCATACACTAGACATGGTAGATCTAGGACTACTAACATATCCTCTCATCACGACTGTCATCGCACCAGCTGTCATTCCAGATATAGTTGTTGATTCATTTATCAATGAAGAAATCATGCAGTTTATGCAGACCTTCTAGGGAGAACATCACCCCAACCCCATCTATGGCAGAGCTGAAATGAGTATTTAAGAATTAGTATCCTCCCACATTCTATGTGTATAGAGGACCTCAGGGTGTAGAGTCAGAGTTAGAATCCATGTTTTCAATCATCGAGAATATAAGGAAAAATCCCTAGTGGAGAGTGAAGCTCTTTACATAGATTCTATGGGCTGTGAGATGACATGATATGACATCAATCTCATAATAGACTAATAAGTTCCCTTCAAGGGTGTTGTTGATATCTATTGACATAGGATAATTTTTGCATCACTAGAGCGTGAATTGTTTCTACATGAAGTAAAACATGATGTACATGTGAGAAGAGAAGGTCATGACCATCATGTGTTAGGAGGAGTTACATCCAAGATTGTTATTTTGTATCTAGATGACCATGGGACTTGACAGATGGGCAATGCCCCAGTGATGGATTTTTTGAGGGATGTCTTCCCAGATGATTTATCAGGATTTCCTCTGGGGCAAGAGAGGTAATTTTTTACATAACTTGTTCCATTAGTGGAACTGATGTCCATTCCTCATAATATAATGGATACATCAGAGTTATAGTATCTCAATAGGTATCTAGAGGATTTGTAGAAAAATGGTATCATCCTAACCAGTACTTCTTCTTGGGGTTCCCCTGTCCTATATAAAAAGTAGGCGTATGGTACCCTCTAAATTTTTCTAGATTACCAGAAGCTGAACTTGATAACAGTAATGAAATGATATCCCATGCCAATTTTATATGATGTATTTTATTAGGTTCGAGGAGCTTCGGTGTTCTCTCAGATTGATTTTTGTTCTGGTTATCATTAGTTTTGTGTTATACCGTCAGATATACCTCTTACAGCCTTTCAGAACAGGTATACGATTATGTAGTTATGTCGTTCGGTCTAATGAACATGGATTTTATTTTTATGGAACTGAAAAAACTAGTGTTCCATCCATACATGGATTCCATTTGGGATGTTTTCAGGTATGATATCATGGTGTAGTCTCACACTCATCAAGAACATGATACCCTTCATGAGATCTTTTTGAGTGCACTATTGGATAATTAGTTATATTCTAAGATATCTAAATTCATCTTTTGGATCGACCAAATTCACTTCTTGGGTCATGTTATCTCATAGACAATAGAATCAGTATACCCAAAGAATGAGAGAGTAGTAGTTTTCTAGAAGCATCCAAATTACATCTTTGTGGTACATAGTTTTCTAGGGCAGGCCAGTTTCTACAGATGCCTTATACCAATATTTTAACACATAACAGTGCCACTGACCGAGATTACTATGTAGGGTGTGAAGTACATGTGGATATATTATTGTAATTCATCATTTTAAGAGCAGCATGAGAGGATGACTTTAACACTGAAACTAGTTTTTCTAGTGAAAGTAATGTTCTTTATTATTTACTATGATGCTTCATGTATTGGGCTAGAAGCAATACTTATGTGTTGGGATTGAGTTATCGCATATGAGTCTCTGTAGTTGAGGGTACATGAGAGGAATTACATGATGTATGATCATTATTTGGCTGTAGTTGTTCATGATTTATGCTATTGGATAAATTATTTTTTGGGAGTTCACATTGTGGTTTTCACTAACGATAAAAGTGTGAATTCTTTCTTCAATCATTGTAATCTAAATTGGAGACAACAATGTGTGTTTGAGTACCATCAGTCGTTTGATTTCGAGCTTGCATACACACTTGGGAAAGGAAGCGTAGTGGTTGATTAGTTGAGAAGGGGGACTCAGATAATGTTATTTCAGGTTGCTAGTAGTGAGTGGAAGCTGATGGCTCTATCCTCTGAGATATATCTAGAGGTTCATGACATGTAGTTGATAATGTTCATTTATTCTGTAGATATTAACTATCCACTTCTAGATCAAGAGATAATGAAGTATCTATCATATGTTGAAGGTATAGTTCTTCAGGAGAGTGTGTCGGGAGAGGAAAAAATTCATAGATGGACCAATGTTGAGGTTGATATAATCCATTTACATCGGCGATTATGGGTGTCTGCAAACATAATAAAGGAACAAATGTGGTATATTCATTTGTTAGTTTTGGAATTTCATCATGGTTTCACCAATATGTATTGAGATCTAGACCATTAACATTTATTTATTGGTGTGAAGAGAGATTTTTTTTTAATTTTTAATGAGGTGTTACACCTGTCAGCATGTAAAGGCGGATCATCAGTGACCAACAAGGATATTACAATAGTTAACTTTTCCCGAGTGGATATGGAATGATGTTGTCATCACCCATCCCCCAGGGCCCATTTCGTGACTACCCAAGAATGCATCCCATAGGCCAGTGACTCATGACATGCATCAAAAAGGTATTTCCCTAAAACCGGGAAAGCATTGCCTTTATAAACTATAAACTCACACAACCAAGCCCAGAACAAGATACAAAGGCAACGTAAAATTGTATTGTAAAAAGAGTGTGAATAGTAACCGGCCAGAATACTAGCCTGACTAGAATGTACAAGTAAAACTAAAAATATCTCCTATGAACACATTCCAATGATCCAACCTAATGGGTATTTACAACTCTCAAACGGTCATCTTAGCGGTATGCCTCATCTACAGTCTAGCACCATGTATCCTCCAGTCTTGGTACCCTCAACCTCGATCAGAACTATTTTTAATTTGCACAAGACACGACAAATTTCGGGTGTATCCCATGCAGTGGTGAGTGTATCAACCCTCAGGGGGGAACCCGAGACCCCCAAATGTCTCTCAGAATCCATAAAGGATAAACCACATTGGATGAAAACAAGAGTCAAACCTATTGAGGTATATGCCCATATATATAACTAATTTATCATGTATACATATCTCTTTCCGGAGGAAACATGTAGAACAACACATAAACATAAAGATCAATTGTTCAACGAAGGAAAGAATACCATGAAGGTAACACTATAAATGTAAGTACCACAATGGAAATTCCATATAAATGAAAACCACAATGTTATCACCACTATGGATTGGACTCTTGTCACACTAGGTAAAACATATGTATGGAAGTATAGATGATAAGTTGTATTGCTAGATTATCTTACACCGTCGAGAATATCCACTATTGACCGACAGATGATCAAAGATGAGATACACAAGATCAATGATGAACCAAACATTTTATGGAGATGACCCAGATAAGATTGGTATATGTTGACACTTATAGGATTACTGAGCACTGACCCATAGAGGATCTGATGATGACCCACACAAGATCTGTATAAGAAGACCCACATAAGATCCCTAAGGGTTGACCCACATAGGATATGAAGATATCCCACATTGGATAGATATGTGGAGACCCACAAAAGATAAATGATATCTGACCCACATAGGATCCGAATATGACACAAACAAGATCACTATATGCTAACCCACATTGGATCATTGAACGCTTACCCACACAGGATCCGAAGACGAACCACATAGGATCTAAAATATATTCACATTTAGTCAGCCATAGGGTTACTGCACAATGCATGGTTGATTCCTGGAGGTTTTATTTCTCAATCAATCATCCAATACATTAATTTCCATGATGTCCCACGAATAAGTATACCAAATGACAGTCAAGTAAAAAGGGACCCAACACGATAGACAGCGAGTCAATCGGACGCCCGGTCATTATTTTATTAGTTTTTATGTTTTTATGGCCTGGTTGAATTCTGGTTGGATCCAACCCGGCCATACTCCAATTTATCCAAAACTCAATTAGCGTAAAACAAATGGGCCATCTCGATTAATGGATCTTAGTGTGAAAACGGAATTTGAAACGGATGCACTGATCTCATGATATGGCCAAAAAGGCGTATCATGTTCCAGATGGGCCCGGGTCCCATACGACCCGGTCCGACTGATACAAACCAATCCTTCTTGGGCCTACCCAACCCGGTCTGAGTTTGGCCCACTAGGTGTGGCCCGATGTGGAGCGGGCCACTCGGCTTGGTGGTCTGATGTGGTGGGGACTACCCTAGCCAACACCCTGTAGGGGAGGTCCCCCCTGTCCAACCAAATGGTCTACTGGAATGTTCGGGATGTGTCCTGCTCAGTGTGACGTGTGTGACCTCAATTTTGGCTAGTCCTCCTCCCAGCAATGTAGTGGCACCATTGACCTTCCATGGCCACTAGGATGTCGGATGCCCTCCGACCTCCACTTTAGCTGAGCTGCTGTAGACTCTAGCTCAGGTAGCATCGACTTGTGATGAAACATCGCCACACAACTAGATGGCATGGCGACTGCCGTCCCAAACTCTACTGTGGTCGATGGGCTGTGGCCTCCCCCAATACTAGTGGGGTGGACAGGTCCTGCCCCGGTTCTATGCGGACATCCTGTGTGCCACCTTCCATCATTCCACCCTTCTCTGGCGAGGAACATGTCATAACACAAAGAATATTATAGAGGGATCAATACAGGATTGTTTGGCCTGCAACCTCCACGTTAAACCGATAAGAGATGGTTCATGTGGATTGAATCAAAGTAAACCAAAATGAAAAAACAATATCAATCAAATAAAAAAATCAACCTTGTTTTCATATTGGAGATTGTGTGAAAAATTCGATGACTTTAATGAAGGGGATGTCGACATTTGTCTCTCCAGCAGCACTTTTTTGATCTGGTATCGTGCATCATCCTCATTCATCGTTGGGGTGGTTATTTGTTAGAGGATCTCCTCCTGAGTTCTCCCACTCTCTCCCATTTTCCATCAATCCCAAACAAATGTCTGAGGATCCAACATTAATTGAGTTATGATTATTAATTCAATAAAATTTGGCACATTATTTAAATTAATTTTTCCAAATTACTTGGATGAATTCCAAGGTTTAACTCAAATTATAGTGTAGTTTGGGTTTTCCCCGCCACCATGTATTCAAAATAGATATTTCATGAAAATTAAATCAATGTTGTAGTTTTATTTTATTTTTATTCAGTAAACACTCCCACAAATATCTAGAAAACTAAATTCTTCCCTTGATCAGCTGTTGTCGAGTTGAAGTCCACGCTATGATAACATCAGTGTTCCTAGTTAAATGGTGTCCTCATTTTTCTATCCTGATCATGGGTTATAATGTTACAAAAAACCACTATCACATTTACTGAACATAACTAAAAGAGTTCAAGAATTCATTCCAAACACACTGACACTGAAAATCAATGTCCATAAATTATTGTGGACTCGTAATATTTCAACATAAATAAAAAATCTATATGTAAAAAACTGGATCTTTACATTCTCACCACCTCAGGTCTATGCATCCCCAAAATTCACAACACAAACTAAGGAAACATGTGGTGGTACTGAGCAAGAATATGTGTCTCCTTCTACCATTCTATCTCCTGAAGGTTCTCGTTCTTCTAAAATACATTCAAAAGAGGTATCAAGAACCCATGAACGACTATATCTTATCAATCCTTTATCTCTATTGGAACATCCGAAAACGTCACTCCATTCCCTATTTCTAGGTCGCCCTAGTCGACGATGTGCGAAGGATCATGTATGTATATCCTCAGATGGGATATGTGGAAAATGTCATTCACCCAGTGCAACTGAGGGAGGAGAGCTAAGTGGGATGTCACCTCGCCATCTCTATTGAGTACCTTAATGAGATAAATGAACCTCATAGATAACTTTTCACCCTGTCCAAATCTCTGCCAACCCCGTCGAGGTGAGAGCTGTAAAAAGACATAGTCACTATCCTCGAACTCCAAAGGTCTCCATATCCTATCAACATAAGTATTCTACCAACTCTGTGATGTCTTCATCTACTACTAGATGATATGAACATTCCATATGGTAGATAATACCTTCTCTGGTCCCACGAGTGCTGACTTCCCTAGGTAAATCTTGCAAAGAGGTGATCTGCAAGGTCTCTCATACAATGCATCAAATGGTTCCACACGAATGGTGGAGCAGTAGTAGTTGTTGTATATAAACTCTAACAAAATAAAGTGATCATCTTAACTACGGCTAAAATCAAGGAATCAAGCACACAACATTTCCTAAAGGGTTTTAATGGTCTGCTTAGTCTGACCATCCATATGAGGATGGAAGGAGGTGCTTTACTAAAGTTGTGTCTCGAATGCCTCCTGCAACCCCTTCCATAGTCGGGAAGTATAATGTGAATCATGATCCGAGACAATTGTAGAAGGGACCTAAAGAGGCCACACAATATCTGAAACATAGAGGCCTACAATGACCTATACTAATCCCTGCTCTCTGATCCGTAGAAAACTAGACGACATGGTGAGTCTATCAACGATCACCCAGATATAATCATTCCCCTTTGACGTGCATGGATGTCCTGTCAGGATGTAAATAGAAATTACATCCTACATAAACTATAGTACCTATTGTGGCTAAACTAAGACTTCTAGAACCTGATTATCTACCTTCACTTGCTGACAAGTGTGGCACCGAGAGGTAAACTTTGGAACTATTTTCTTCATTCCTTTCCACCATTTCTAACGCAGAAGGTCCTAGTACAAATTTTACACTCTTGGATATACCGCTAGAGGGGACATATGGAATTCAGTCAACACGTCCTCATATAGAATCAACCATATCATAGTACATCGTTTCAATAGGATAGCATTCTCCACACCTTCAAAAAATCCATCCGGTTCATATCCTGTGGATATCTGAGCGTGTTCAGCCTCACAATCACTATACCCAAGTTGCACCTCCCTGATTCAATGATGGATTTAGGGAGTGACTGTTAGAGATAGATGATATTTAGTTCCATATTGATTGACATATGATATATACGATGTGGTTAGCTACTTTGTAGCCTCACTCAGCAACTGTATTCCATATCTCCTACTGAGTGCACATGAAACTATGTTCCCCTTAATAGAAATATAGACTATCTCGAAGAAATTCCCTAGAGAAACCCAATACAACAATTTTGTCTCATGTTCCGTTCATTGTGAGAGAAGATATACCTAAGTCTCTAGTGATTATAGAAGACTGTAAAATGTTCACCAATCATGTAATGTCACCACATATTCAAGGAAATGACCATTGATTCTAACTCTAGGTCATGGGTAGCATAGTTCTACTCAGGTTGTCTCAGCTATCGAGAACCATAAGTGACCACTACAATCTCATTCATCCTAACACATCTTATCCTGGTCCCTGATGTGTCACAGTAGAATATTTACCCAACACTTTCCTTTAGTAGCCTCAGGATGGGGGACTATTCAGAATCTGCCTCCGCTCTTAGAAACTCTATTTTCATATCTTTTACAACATGAAGGGTTTCCCCTTCTTAGTTAATGAGGATAAGGGTGCCACAACTCTAGAAAAGTCCTGCACAAACCACCAATAGTATCCGTCCATGCCCAGAAAATTATTCACCTCTTTCACTCTCCTGGATGGATCCCAAGTAAGAACAACATCAATCTTTACTGGATACACTACAACTGCATCCTCCAAGAAATAATTCCCCTAATAGTGGACCTCTCGGATCCAGAACTGGCACTTCAAGAGCTTACCATAAAGCTGTTTCTCTCAGAGTGTGTCCAGAACTATCTGATGATGACAGGCATACTCCTCCTCCGTCGCTGAGTTTATTAGGATGTCGTCGATGAAGAATACCAAAATGTGATCGAGGTATGGATGTAAGATCATGTTCATGAGTACCATGAAAATTAATGGGGGCATTGGTCTTGACAAAGGGAATTACAAAGAACATATAATGTCCATGCTAATATCTGAAGGTCGTATTTTTCACTTCCTCATCTAGTACTATGAGCTAGTGATTTCCTGATCTAATTTCAATCTTCAAAAACCACCATTCTCCATTTAGCTGATCAATGTGATCGTCAATCCTCGGGAGTGGGTACTTTTTCTTCACTATCACCCAGTTCAGGCACCGATAGTCCAAACAGAGTTTGAAACTCATAATCTCCTACTTGGAAAACAAAATCGGAGATTCCCAAGGGGAAACAGTAGTCCTAAAGAACCCCTTACTCTATTAGTCCTCAAGCTATACTCACATCGCTTGTATATCTGGGAGAGCGCTACGATATGCTGGATTAGATACCAGTGTCGTTTGGAAGTAAATGATGATGTAAAAGTCCACCTCTCTATGATGAGGTATAATCTAAACATCATCAGGGAAAACATCAGCATACTGGTCTACCACTACGGGATTGCTCATATTCTCAACATTAGCTACTCTGAAGGAAAGGCTAGAAAACTGATGTGTGATCTACTGCACTGTCCTCCGGGTAAGTCCATCCTATGCAGCAAAGGATCCATTCTCACTGTAGAATGAAAACCTAGTCCCATCTGTGCAGACACAACACACATTGTGCATAATATGGTCGATCTGATCATGGATTGTGAATAACCCATCCATAAACAAGATGAAGTTTTAATGCCCCAATCTAAGGATCAAGCCAACAACTCAACCAAAATCTCTAAGCTCTGAATGTGGTTTGTCGAAATAAAAGAGCGACTAGAACATGGGACTATAAGTACTGCAACAAGGGTGGAGTAGACACAGGTCATACCTTGTTTCAACCCCTAATACGCATGGTTGTAGTCCTTAACTTCCTTGATTTGATCTCGTCCATGTCCACCTTCTCTCTATTGTCGGGGTGGACCACCTTGAAGTGGTTTCGTTAGAACATCGAATCGCCACCCACCGCCTGCTGCATGACCTGATCCTCCACCATATTTTCCTCATGCCTGTGGACCTCCTTGATTGAATCTTCACCTTTGCACAGGCGTTCCTTTGACGGTCATCTGGTCGTCCATCTGGCGGGTTGGGTAGTCACGAGCCATTTGACCCTATCTGCCGCATGAGTGACATTGCCTGCCCTTCTCCTATACTGCTCCATCTCTAGAGCCTAATATAACCAACCCTATATATTTTGGTCATCCACCTATGGATATGGTCTTCTTGGACATATGCATCATTTAACAACTGACAGTTGTTTATGACTATACTATGTGACGTCCATTTGTGGATCTCGCATCTGACGAACTCTTTGTATGGAACATATGCACTAAGTGTGATATCTCTAATAACCCCATCTGCATTGGGATACTGATGAAAATCGTTGAAGCACTAATATCCCATTTTATCCCATGCTCAATGGTATGGGACCTAATGAATAGGTCCCACACTATGACCCTGGTGTAGCGTGAGAGGTGGGTGAACCTCACTTAATACTGATCAACAGTCATGCTACCCTACTATATGTGGAGATTCTCCGCTATACACAATGATCATAGGGTCACTAGGACAAACTCTACATTGAGAAGGATCTAGAAGCCCATGTAATCGAGTTTCACCACATCTTAAACCTAGAGCATCATGCTCCACCATCTACCCACTACTTCTAGAAGACGACGGGCTGTAAGGATCACCATGAGATCAGTAGGAATCCCTACTAGTTTAAATCTTCTAACTATGGCCACCATCCAGTCCTGAGCTTCATGGTGATCTATATCACCCCGGATCCTCTGTGGCCTCTAACACTAGAACTACTGCAACACCCTCATGCAGTGTACAACCTCAGCTGCTATGGTCAGTGACATTAGATTCAAAATAGGCACTGGGGTGGCTGGTACACCACCCCATGGTTCAACATCAATAATGGGGATCTACCCCAAAGCCTTGTATCTCGGTGGGATGTCATCACATACTCTACCTAGAACCCTTGATGACTAACTACATGGAGGAATCTCTAAAGAATAGGTGTGCCATGATCAATAATTTATACCTGGTAAGCTGACTCAATGTGATCATAATGAATACTTTTCAAAAACACACATTAATAATTGTTTTCTTTCGTTGAGTTAGAAATCCAATGCTGAGGTCCTAGTGTATGGATACGCTGGTCGTCGCACCAATATTGGATTCTCAAAACCAATAACCACACCCATAACACATTCCATTATTTTTGATTAAAATATCAAAGTCTATTTTTTTGTAGAATAGAATCTTCTGATACCAATTTTCCAGGGCTTGTGTCATGACTACCCCAAGCCCACCTTCCTTAGTCTAGGGGCTGGCAGGTAGCACTGGAAGAGAATATCCGTAAAATTGGGAATGCTTCAACATTCTAACATGTAATCTCACACAACCAATTAAACAAGATGATACAATAACAACTTAAAACTGTATAATAAAAAGAGCATGTATAGTATGTTAGGGGCTAGAATATAACACCAAGTAAATTGTATAAGTAAAACTGAAAACAAATCATGTTAACACCTACCAAGGATCCTACATGATGGTTAGGTATTTCTCTCAAATGATCGTCTATATAGTATGCCTCTTCTAAGGTCCACCCTTGTATAGCCTCCAGTCCTGATACCCTCCACCCCAATCTGCATTTAATGTCATTTGCGTAGAAAACAACAAGGTGTGGGCATAGCCCGTGTAGGGTTTACTATAACGATCGTCAGTGGGGACCCCGTGACGCCCTAAGGTCTCTCCAAATCAATAAAGGAAAAACCACAAATCATAAATACAATATTCAACCCGACATAGTTACATGCCCATACTTATACCTAAGTTATCAAATAATCCCATCACATTCATTAGGGAACACAAGGCCCAAAACATTATCCAAAAGATCAACTGTTCCAACATGGAAATTATACAATGGAGGAAGAAACAACAATGGTTTGTAACACATAGGTTACACCCAAAAGAAGTATACCACATAGGTATCACCACAACGGTAAGGGCTCTGCTCACACCAGGTATAACATAAGTACGGAAGTATAGATGATTATCTATATTTCTAGATCATTATACATAGTAGAGAAGCTCATTTATTTGTCGCACACATGATCAAATATGACCCACACATGATCATATTTGAACCACATGGGATCTGTAATTGACCCACACATGATCGCTGAGTGTTGACCTAGACAAGATCCACAGATGACCCACATAGTAGCGGTATGCACTAACCCCCACATGATCGCTGAGTGTTGACCCAAATAGGTTCTGAAGATGACCCACACTATATCGGTATGCAGTGACCCAAATATGATCAATGAGAACTGATCCACACAGGATCCGATTATTACCCACATTGGATATGTATGCACTGAACCACAAAGGATCACAGAGCGCTGACCCATAGATGATCTGAAGATGACCACATAGGATCAGTATGGCCTAACCCACATAGGATCACGGATCATTGACCCACATGGGATCTTATGATGACCCACATAGGATCTGAATATTTTTTCACATAAAACCAGCCGTATGTTTCCCGCACTAAGCATGCTTGATTCCATGATGTTCCGCTCCTCAATACATCAGTCGATACTTTCATTGCGATTAAGTCCTAAGTAGAAGTATCCCAGTGTTCCATCATGTAAAAAAGAACCCAACGTGACATACAGAATGTCAATATGTCACCCGGTCATTATGTTATTAGTGTTTCCATTCCAAGTGCCATGTGGGATTCGGTTGGATCCAAACCAGCCTTACTCCATCATTATCTTATACTCAATTGGAGTAAACCAAAAGGACTATCTCGATCCATGGATCCGGGTGTTGCAGACATATCGTCAAACAGATGCCCTGTTCTCATGATAGGGCCAGAGTGGCGTATCTTGGTCTAGATGGGCTCATTTATTGTCTGATATGTCCTTGGCCGACCCAACCCAATAATGGTCATCCCAAAACGGTCTGGGTCTAGCCCGTTGGGCCGCAGCTGGGTCCAACCCGTGAAATGGGCCACCATGCCCACTTGTCGCTGCTTGCTGGGTGTGGCCCACTATGGTGCAGCCCGCTCGGCTGGGTGGTCTATTGTGGTAGGGTCCGCCCTATCCAACACCTGGGAGGGTAAGAACTCCCACCTAGGCCACCCAAATGGTCTGATAGACCATTTGGTTCGCCCTGCTAGAATGTGTGATGTGCCAGAGGTGTCCCGCATGGCATCACGTAGACGACCAGATTCCTAGTCGGTCCTCCACCCAGCGGCACGACGACACCGATGGCCTTCAGTGATCAGTATGACTCCAGATATCCTCCAACCTCCACCAAGGATGAGAGGAAACATTACCCATTTAATGAGGCACATCTGTGCACCACCACTTCACCATATGGCTAGGTGGCATGTCGGTCATCGTCCCATACTCTTCCACGACCGAAAGGCCACGACATCCTCCACTACTTGTGGTGCAGACGTGTGCCGCCCGAGTTCCACATGGTTGGTCAGTGTGAAGACTTATTATACCTTCCTCCATGGCTGAATGGTCGTGGCCTTATGCTCTACCGGTGGTCAGGACGCACACCACCCTGGATCTAAGTGGTCTGCCAGTGTGTATGCCGCCATCCTTCCACCCTTCGTCAGCGAATAACACGTCATACCAAAAAAAATTATGGTGGGATTGGGTTGTGATAGTTTAGCATGAACCCTCTGCATTAGAGAAATAACTGATATTTCAGGATAATAGAATCAACGTGAAGTCAAAAAGAACATGTATGAAAAATAAAATTCAAAACCCCTACCATGATTTCTCATTGGAGATGGCATGAGCAAGAGGATGATGTCGATGAAGGGGACTCTGGTTTTTGTTGCTCTCGCAACATGTTTCAGAAAAGGTCCCATGCATCATCCTCCTTCTTCGTTGGATGTTGGTTCATTGTTGGAGGATCTCATTCTGAGTTCTCCCATGATATCTCAATATCCAATGATCCGAACTAAAAGGGTGATATGACATCTTTAATTGAGTTATGATTATTAATTCAATTTAATTAGGAAAATTATTTAAATTAATGTCGGCACATTAATTGGGGGAATTCCAAGAGATAAATTACATTAAAGGAGAGTTTCGGTTGTCCCCACTACCAAGTATTCAAATTTGAGGTTTCATGAAAAGAAAATAAAATTCATTGTTTTATTTTAATTTTATTTTTGTAACTCTGCCACGAAAATCTGGAAAACTAACTTCGACCCTCGAACTACTGTAGTTGAGGTGAAGGTCTCCTTAAGATAATATCAGCTTTGCGAGTTCAATGGTGTGCATAGATTTAAATTCTGATCACTGGTTCAGAAGTTAAAAAATGGTGCTCGTGCGTTTACTGAAAATACATAAAAAATGTTCAAAATTTATTTTTCGGCACACCGAGACTCAGAATAACGCACCACCAAATTTCGCGGACTATTAATATTTCTACAAAAATAAGAAAATTTACATGGAACTTTTTTTGGTCTTAACAGCTATCATGATAGATTTTGTAATAGGGTTACCAAGATCACTCCAACGGAAGGATACCATTTGGTTTTCTTTGACAAACTCAGGAATGTTGTGCACTTCATATCTATCAAAGATACCTTTAGTGTTGATGTGTTGGAAAGGTTCTACATCCAAAAGATTGTATGTTTCATGGGGTTGTGCACTCCATCATTTCAGATAGGGGAAAAAATTTACTTCCCCGATCTATCATGTACTATAGATATATTTCGGTACAGTGTTTATTGTCAGTATAGAATACCATCCACAGAAATATGTCCAGTCTGAGAATACGATTCAGGTCCTAGAGGACATGATTCAATCAGGTACCATAGATTTTGGGGGTTCATGGGACAACCACATGCCTCTCGAAGTGTTTTCCTATAATAATTGTTTTTAGGAATCTTTTCCTATAGAATCTTAAGAGGCTTTGAACAATTTTTCATGCCAATAACTCATATTTTGTAAAGAATAAAGAATGGTGGCTATAATGGGGCCTCATCATGTATATGATACCATATAGCAGGTGGAGTTGTTTTGGAAGAATATTTACATCGAACAGTAATGAAAAGAGTCTTATACTGATAGATGGAGAAGGAATTTGGAATTCGGGGTCGGAGATCAGGTTTTCTTATGCATCACACCAAGGATAGAAAAAAAGAATTTGGATGCATGGGAAGCTTTCACTGAGATACATCAGGACGTTTTAGGTTTTGTAGATTTTCAGGCCAATTTTATATCGATTGAAGTTACCTCAGTGGTATCAAGCTTTGTACAACACCCCCCACATTTCTCATATATGATGTTACATATCAAACAAGTATCATGTATTTCAACCTGAGGAGGTTGAGTTAGATATAGACACATTAGATCCAGATTATTGATCATAGTGTGAATGTTCTCCATGGCTAGTTTGTTCCTCTGGTACGAGTTTATGGTATCACATGAGAGTACAAGACGAAACATGGTAGAGGGAGACAGATATGCAATCGTAATCGCCAATGTTGTTCAAGTATTCTTCTTCAACACCTTTTTAGTATGATTTTGGTATGAATTTATTTAAGGGTAAATTATGTAATAAAACAGATCTTATATTTCAAGAATGTATATTTTTTTCAGGTGTTTTTTATATAAAGATAAGTTTATGGAGATTTTAGGAGTACATTCCTTATACATAAGAGTCTACTCCATGTACAAAGTTTTCATCAATAGTCGTTTACTCGTCATGTAATGGGCATGTATATTTCCATGTGAGGTGACCCAAATACAAACTAAATTGGGGCTCAAGAAGTGCCTTTACATGCTCGGTATCAATAGGGATCACAATGTGTATTTCTCATTTTATTGTTATATCAGACCGGGTTCATGTCTAATAGATAAAACTATATTTTTCTCAACCCATATCACCCAGGAGTTATGGATTTCAACGATTAATCTTCAATCCCCCTATCGACCATTTCAACTTCAAATCAACACTTTTTATTTCATTGGAATTATGTCGGTGAGTTACTCCTTCTAGATAAGCTTTTATTAATTTATCCTCAATATTGAGTTAGTCAAGGATGATTTATTTTCACATTTTTTAGATCCTCCATATTCTAGGATGATTTGAAGGCTGATGTTCAACTATATCGATCATACAACATTGATGTAGGTGGTTTGTTCCTTTCCATAGATGTCATTGAATTATTTCTGCACAATGTCCCCAATAACATTGTTTAAGGAATTGTGTGTTTAGGAATATAACCTTGATAATGACTACTATTTTTTCATGAGTAAGGTTTTCCCATTATAAATAGAGTGTATTTCCACTCTATAGAATTTTTATCCAATTTTGAACTATTATTGGTCATTGGGTCTAGAATTTTCTTTTAGGATACTATATTTTACATGCCTAGTACTGTTAGGATGAATTTGTTTATATTACATGTTTTTAATATGAATATTATTTGTTTTTCCAATTAGTATTTGAGTAGTACTTTAGTTTCTAGATATCTATTGTGCACAATTGAATTACACTGGGCTATGGGAACCTAGTGTAGTTATACCATAGAGGGAATGGATGTTGATGACTTCCCCATATTGTTTGTTATAATTTTCTTGTGGTGAGAAAAAAGTTGAGATTGATGGGGAGTGATCCCTCATAATGTATATATTGTACCATTATGAGACCATCAGGGGAATTGACCTTGAGTGCTTCCTCAGAGAGTATGTAGTTTGTTGTTAAAAGAATATAGGGGGAATTGAGGGTGAGTGCTTCCTTAGAGAGTCTTTGTTTGAATGTGACAAAATGGGTTAGATGGTGGGAGCTTTCCCAAAGGGTCGTTATATAGTATTGATTAAATGATAACTTGAAATCTAGGGGTATTACTTTGAGAACATTCTTTGAGGGTTTTTTTTGTTTGTTAGGATGAATAATTTATCAACATTAAAAGAATATAGAATGAACATTACGATTGGTTACTTTTGTGTACATCCATGTTAATTATATGATTTTGAATATTTCTTTCTATACATGGTAACTAATAATTAGGAACAGATATCTTGGTGGTTTCCTACTAGTATTATTCTCACACCCTGTTTAGTTAATGTTTTTGGGCCCAAACAGATTATATCGCAATAGGTATAGATAAGGGAAAGCACCCTTCTACTTTAGGTACTTTATTATTGTGGAGGTGGAGATAATGGGAAAACGTTAATGCTTGTGATGTTCCTATAGTTTATTTTCAATGATTGTACATTGGATTAGTATTGTATAGCTTGAATTGTGACTTGTTTGGATGCATTACTAGACATATGTGACATTCATCATTTATATATTTTCTCCAGTTGTTAATATACTTTCAGTCATCCGTTATTTAGATATTTTATTGTATCACTGCTTCTGATGTTGTATATTACTGCTATTTTGATGTTTTTCCTTTCAAATGAGAGCATAGATTCCACACTATAATAAAAAATACCCTCTCTACTAGTCAGAAGCCTCTGGAATTTGAAGAAATTCACATGAGCGAATGTGACCAACTAAGTATGGGGCACCTTTGGGTGGCCCCTGGAACAAAGACATTAAACATTCTGATCATGAAATTGTTTAATCTTTTTTGTTAATAAATCGTTGTTGATAATTTTAAAATATATATAATTTTACTAAAGATTGAAATTTTCAACAAAAAATAGAAATTTAATACTTAAATATCTTGATTCTTTTTCCTATAAAAATATTTTAATCTTGAATCCAAATATGTTTTTAATTTTAAATATTAAATTTCAAATATTTTAGTGTTTAAATTTTATATAATATCATTCAATATAAGGAAAAATTATTTGTATGTGAATATTGAATTTCATAATATTAAAAATTATTATTTTTATTTTTATATCAACAACTAATAATTAGTGTTGAATTTTTTCATAAAAAAATTTTATATTATTCATATCAATAATATACCCTATCTATAATTTTTTTTAACAATTACCAATAGAAGATAATTTTATAAAATATATATATTTATGGATACATTTGAATTATTAGTTTTTTACCTACAAAAAAGTATTGTATCAATGAATTTTATAAATAAATTACCATTATTTTATTCAATGAATATTTCAAAAATAGGTAACATCATTTTACTCACTACGACAAATTAAATATATTATAATAGTCATATTTATTACATATAATTTAATATTAATAAAATTTGTCAGGATATTATTTTATTTTAGATTTATATGAGATGAATTATTTCAAACACCTTAGATATATATAATTATATGATGTATATTTAAAAATATATTAATATTATATTATATATACTAAATTATGGTTGAAGTCACACCATGAAGCATTATAGTCATGTGGATGTGTTACCCATGCTCTTCAACATTTTTGGACACATTAATATTGATAATTTTTTATTATTTCATTGAATTACTGATAATCAATCACAATTAATTCATCTTATATATATACCAAGTCTAATCATTGTTAATATACATAAAAATATCATCATAAATTCAAGAAAATTGGATATATTTTTTAATATAAATATATTATTCTTGTTTTTTGGGTTTGATTCTCAATTAGTAAGGCATGCTGATAGATAATTATAAATCAAATATTTTATTCTAGGAAAAAAATATTTATTTCAAAATTGTAATTCATATTTGTAGCCTTGTAGTTCATTACCAATGCATAATGGATCCCAATATCCATCACCTCTTTCATTAATGTTAATATATCAATAATCACATTTTAAAAAAAACTTTGAACCATCAAAATAGAAAGACTACGAAACTAAGGTCTACAAACTTTTTTGAATTCTACATATATGCTCACAATTAGGATCTATAAAAACTCATGTTTAATTGTACCATCAAAGGATATTTTTATTTGAACACTAAACAATAATATCAAATCATATTCCTTTGTATGATTGTATTAAAATCAACTACGATTATCATCAAATTCCACTCATATCATGATACATTCACTACATGAGTTATGAACATACAGATCAATGAACCAGTCATCAAATTACAATAAATTGGGGGTTGGATAAATTAAAATCAGGGTTCTGAAAATTCTAAACACATTACCTTTTCCAATGATCTATAACAATCCAATAAAAGATATAATTCAATATTTTTTAAATAGTATACATAGTAATATTTTCCCCAATGAGAAAATGATTATAATTATCTGTATTATCTCTCAAAACAATTAATTCATTGTCAATTATGGGGTTTTTAATTTAACTGTTATATAAATTTTTTTATTCAATATTACAAAATATTGTCTCAATCCAACACTTTCCACCCCAACTCTATACCTATGGTGTCATTTTACATAATATTTATTTCTATAGAATCTAGAAGAATAAAAATTGGATTTAATATAAATATTACATTATAATCATCAAAATATAAATGGAATAATCATATAAATAACATTTTAATTTTAATATTAAAATCCATTTTCAAATATTCTAACTAAGTTAAATCTAGAAAAAAAATTAATTTTCCAGAAACACCAAAATGCTTATAGTATTGAAAAAATTAAAAGGTATTTCCCAATTTAACACTAAATTGGCATTTAGGATACTTGGAAATTCATTTTTTAGATACTAATTTCCCTTATAATTTTATTTCATAGACCTAAAACTCATATTAAGAAAACATATCATAGAGGAATATCACCATTAATATGTAAAAAAATATTATATAGGTGATCCTAATTATACTCTAACTTAATTTAATAAAACACAATATAATCCATAATTACCACATAAATTAAGTATACATATCAGTGGAGATATGATTCATCAATTCCATGAAAGCAAAAAGTTATTTAGTAAGACCAAATGTCATTAATAAAACCCATAATACTTATACATTATCATAAAATAGGTCTTGGTAAGATATTATTCTCTTATTGTTAGAATATTATATCTTAATTTGTTGTATATAATTAAATATATTCTCACTCCATTGATTATAATTTATTTAAAACCAAATTGAAGAAAAGTAAACTAATTTTTGAAAATCACATAACTAAACATTTTGTATTTTAAGAAATGTTGGAGACATCTATATGAAATCATTATAAAAAAAAGTGATTCTCATGATGCCACACAGATAAAAATAAACCATTAATCAAAATATCATTACAATAAAACATTATTTTTTTTACATGGGAGTAAACCATTCAATAATATGTTTGGGAAATAATGGTCACTATAGGAAGGATATCAATAGGAAACTTTTTTGCCCACATGGATATAAATATAATAGATTATTACAGAAAACATAGTGATTTCAATCCAATAACATTAAAATAAGTCACATAACACATTGATCAATAGAATCAAAATTATATAAAGATATTCAATATAAGATCTTACAAATATCATTAATAATAGGTTCAACCCAACATAAACATTGAACACACTCGCCCTGAAAGATCATACATTATATATTAGGGGGATGAAATAAAAATCACAAGAGATAACAGTAAATAAATACATTACATATTAAAATACATTCTATACAAATTATAAATTCACTATTATGTAGATGAATAACTACAAAGTCCATCACAATTTAAATATTAGGAGAAATCACACACAAATCAGGGAGTGTAAAACCATTTTCTACCCAATTCTAGATGGAGGGTAATGATATATTACATATGGATACATATTATGTTAAAAAACTGAATTATTACAAAAATATATATAATATAATGGAATTTCATGTTCATATATAAACTAAATATAATGATATAAAAGAAGAAATCTCTAGTGTACCTCTCATAGTCATTGTTCATGCATAAAATCCATTAGGAACATGAATTTTAATATATACTTGTAAAAAAAATAGGTCCAATTAATAACATAATGTTAAAAATATAGCCCACTTTGAACTAAGGATGTAATCCCTGTACCATAGATATATAAGTCAGAAAAAAAATATTCAATAATGATAACATCAAAACTTACAACTTAGTGAAGGGTATCAGAAAAATAACAATAAATGACTCAATCATTAATATTGATTGAATAAATTAAGATTATGTTTTAAATCCTATTTAGTGTTTATATAATTCCCACACTACAATTATAATAACAACATATTATCCCTTAATACAGTATTATTAAAATTAATGGACCATTTCACATTCATAATACTACCTTTTCATGATTAATATTTCTTCATCCTTTTACAGAAGTTGTTACTCTAACATTCCCTATATTAGTAGAATAATTACACGAAGTTGCCTGTTTATACATTACCATCTTAATCATGCATACATTTTAAACCACCAATTTATATGTAAATAGTTACAAAATAACAAATTTTGGGAAAACATTCTTAATGTAACATTGTATCATTTTTGGGATGGTTGTGTTTATTGACAATGTAGGTTTTCATGGGGAATTATTGAGTTCTAGAGATGTTGAAGACAATACAAGATTACAATGAAACATGATAAAGGATGAAAAGACCTGGAGGCAGTACAAAACAACATATAAATGGGGGTGTCATTTTCTACTATTTTCCAAATTTATGGGGTTCAAAATATCAAATTTGTTGAAAGTCACAAAAATTGTATTTCCATGAGGATCCATAATATTTTATAAAAGGAATTATTTTCACTAATATGGACTTATTGAAGTTGATTTTTCCATGCCTGGAAATATTTTGATAGTGAGCTCTGCAATTATGACAAGTGTGGCGAACAACAAGGGTAAAGAGCCTTATGGTGAAGCGTTTAGTAGACTATGCAAAAGAATTGATGAAATTATCTATAATTACAATGAGCTAAATGATAAGAAAATTTTCATGGGGAATCAAGATACCGAGAAAATTTCTATTTAAATTTCAGAGATTTTCTAATTGACATGAAAAGGTACTAACTTTGCATGGATGGTTCTTGAGTCAGTGCAATCGCCAATCAATAGTCCTCGGCCCCCTCAAGAGAAGTAATGAGATCAAACGAAACACCTTATGCTCTCAAATTTCGAGGGATATTTGTGGAGTAGAGAGATTCACGAATGAAAAGTGAATTTGTATAGGTCGTTGAGCGCTGCGAAAGGAAAGAGTGCTGGAAACTCCAATCAGGAATCACAGAGGATGCATTTTTCACAAAGTCTTGTATAAATATGAAAATTCACAATGGCCAATTTGAGAGCATTGATGATGTTATCTATTTTACATAGAGAACAATGTGATATAGTGAGATATGAAAGCCTATGATCTCTGTGAACCTGTGAGTATTGTGAAGAGGTCCTTGTATTGCAAAGGGTTGTTTGATCTTTGAAATAGTGGGTTCATCAAAAAGGGAGTGTTCCTAGAAAAAAGATTCAAAAGAGATTTCCCAGTGTTTAGTGGAAATATGATATTAACTGTTAGAAGATAGTGAAACATAAATATATAAACTATCTATATTTGAAGATATACTGATTAGTGATATAGAAGAGTCCTAATGGTCTATAAAATGTTAGTGCATCTTCAGAAGAAGAATTGAGCTCACATCAATTCAGAATGTTGTGATTTCTCATTAATGAATGGTTGAAAACTTGGTGGGACAGTGAGTCCCCTTCAAAAATGTAGACATCAATGTAATTATTGTGGATTTGGTATATGAGTACATTGCTAGTGTGTTTTCATTTGATGATACCCAGTGCGGGTGTACAAAGAAATAATGGTATGTCTTGTTCAAGCATTAAGATACATTCTTACTCTGCAATGAGAATGAGAGTGAGATGGGAGTGTTTTCTTACAACAAAACACGATCAAATGTGGAAATTGTTTTAATTTTTAATATCCTGATTCACCCCCACCCTATATGGTTATCTATTCCCTTAGACCTAGAAATTGGTATCATGGGAAATGAATGATATTA
This sequence comes from Viscum album, assembly GCA_963277665.1. Classification (NCBI taxonomy): domain Eukaryota; kingdom Viridiplantae; phylum Streptophyta; class Magnoliopsida; order Santalales; family Viscaceae; genus Viscum; species Viscum album. The sequence continues at coordinate 2,131,700,499 of OY728147.1, read as the reverse complement.
GTGATTCTCTCTAAAATGGAGGTCACCAATCATAATGTGATTTTGATCTTCAACAGCAATGGAAGATTTTTATGTAATTATATTTCCAATCTATGGAAATGGGAGTGGTCAAGACATCGATGCATGGTATAATAGCCGATATTAATAGTGTTTCATTATTAGAAGCTGAGCGAAGTTTATTAGATGTCAACACCAAGGGAATTAATGATTAAGGGGGAGACATATCCAATGATATATAATCCATGTTGATGTCATGAAAAATATCACATGACATTTAGGAAAAACCATTGAATATATATGTATGATATACAATTGTTAGAGAGGAAAATCTATGAATTGTGTAGAATAACTATTCTGATTTCAGAATCAACTCGAATGTGTGTATTGATGAATTTTTTGATAGGGTAAATATTATTGTGGAAGATATGAAAGGATTCAGTTCTTTAATTGAATACATAATGATGTTGAAGATTATATTAAGGATTCTTCAATCTCTGTTAAATCCAATTTTTTCATTAATGGAAGATAATGATCCTAAAGAGCTGACACTGGACAATTTGAACTATACCATGGTTGCATAAGAAATGAGGAATGATGATAACGAGGCTATGAAAAATGGAAATATAAAGAGGTTACATTAAAGTACTTGATGAAGCCCATCATAGTAGATTATAAATAATATAAATGGGAAAATGAGGTTATGTATTTTCATTCTTCAAATATACAAAGTGGAAAATGATTGTTCAATGTGAAACATCCACTAGATTGTTCTCAATGTAGAATGGTTGGACACCTTCCAAAAAGATTCACCAAGAATTTCCATGAAAGAGAAGATGATTAGGTCGAATTTTCCAAGAAGAATTCATCATCTTATTTGAACGGCAATAAATAGTTCAAGAGAAATTTATTTAAAAATAATAATATCCATTCACAAGAATGTTATAGTTCTATTGAGTGAAATGATGATTAGGGTGATGAAATAGATAACATTAATGATCATGGATAACATTCAATGGTCGTAGTTGTCAATATAACTCATAAAAAGTAAGAAACTTATATTGATGATGAATAAGATGTTTATAGAAGTGTTGAAATAGATGATGAATTAGATTAAACACTTGATGAGATAGATGTACAGAGAAAAAAATCAAAGAAAACCAAAAAGATGGTACATGATGCCAAAATCTACAAGCAAACATAGGAAGAAGATAAGTCTAATATAGTAAATGAAATTTAAAAATATATATCTTCTCGGCAAGAGGTATCATAAAATGATTATGGTAAAAAACTCAAGGATGAATAATTGAAGAGGGATATTGATTGATTGAAGAACACTATGAAAGATAATGTTGACAGTACCAATGAACATGAGGAAGAAGTCATCCGTTTTTATGAAAAGTGAAGGATCAATAAATATTCTGGACCCTGAATGGGACCTCGAGAGGTAAAATCATTCAGAATACTAAAAATATAAGATAGTAGCCTGGTATTTTAGCAGGAATGGAGAATCAATTGAGATCAGATGTGAAGTCATATTTAGGGTTCAATCATAATAATAATGTATTCTAGGTTGAACTCAGACCATAAGAACCCATCTTGAAAACAGAAAGTGATATAGTGAAAAAGATTAATTAGAAAAGTCCAAGAATCCATGGAACAACAAGTAGTATAAAAGTGTCATGAATGAATGAAACTTTTATCAGGTGTACTACTATTGAAAGATGGGATAGTGACATAATGTTTGTTCTATAGCCAGAAGATATGAAAGGGCACAAGAACAGAGGTTTCCTCCTAACAGAGATGGTTATCTATAACATATTTCAACACATGTTGTTTTTGGTTTGGAGGATTTCGTCACATGGATCGATACTCAACATAGACCATTCAGAGGAATGTTCCAAAGTATTATTAAAATGTTCGCAAGTAGCAGAGCAATGATAAATCATGTAAGATAAAAATGAAAAATATATATTCCTCTTTGGAGGATGAATTCGGACAATCATACCATAAGAAATACTATAAGTTTCAATTTCTTTTGAGTTCAATGAAAAAAATATGGACCCAAAATATTAGACTAGAGAAGGAAATGGTTTCTAAAATTGCACATAAAGCATCAGACATTTATAGTGTAAGGATCATTGATATTGTTTGCATGTATCACATGACATGAAATATGGATGTAGTTACAATAATTAAATATGATAGAAAAAGTCCAGAAGTTTGTAAATAATGATGGCCTGAGGATAAATGTTTTGGTAAAGCCATGTTTGGGGTAATGAAATAATATGTTCTACTGTCTTTGTTGTAGAAAGTCACAATCAAAAATTTTAACATGTTAGTCATTTATGTGACTCATGACATTCAATTTGATTTTCCAAGAATATATGCATATACATGGGAAGATACGATGCAGTAATACTACAGGGAAAATGAACAATGGGGAATCACGTACATGTATGTGGAGAAGTAGACATGTGTTTTTTTCTAGAGTGGAAGAAAAGGAGATGTGGAATAAGTGACGTGGTTATCTATTCGGGACATCCTTGGAAGATTTGGTAATATGTGATGAAAATAAAGACCTCCATATGCTATTGAAAGATTGAACTCACACGTGTGATGCATGACAACAAGGAATGCTCATCAGAATGACGTATAAGTAAAAGGAGGGGAATTAAATATGTGTGATCAAATTGGTTCATGCTAATGTTTGTGGGCCTATCACTCCAAGATTAATTGATGAAAAAGGGTACAATGTTCTTTTCAGTGATGAATATAGTAGAATGGCATGAATATTTGTTGTTTTCCATAAGTTTGATGTCATTATCTTCTTAATGGATAACCCAATGGAGTCCTATAATATTCTCAGACAAAAAATTATAATGTTGCATACTAATAATGATATGGAATTCACAAATTGTTAGGTGGAAGACTATGTCTAGAAACATGGGATAAGGCATCAAGTATCCTTAGAGAGAACTCCACAATAAAATGGAGTGGTTGAATGGATAAATCATATCATCAACAACATGGATAGAATTAGGATTATAGAACACATTACTACTAGAGATGTTATAGAATGAATTTGTGTTGAAGTCAGTTTACATTTATAATAGATCTCCATTTTTTTCCGATGGACGAACATAATCCATATGAGATGTGGTATATAAGGAAGAAAAAAGTGAAATACTTTTAAATAATTGTAGGTAATTTCATTATCCTCAACAGTGAGAAATAATGAAGTTTTTCTTGTGTGGGGATGAGGGGATATTCCTTTGCTAATAAAAAATTAATGAATACAAATGCTTTAACAAGAGGCTGAGAAATGTAGTTCAGGGAAATGATGTCACAATTGTGTATTTGGTTACATTCTCTATTTTAACGTTGATTGTAATCATTGAATGATAGTTCTTTTTTATGTCGGTGGCATAATATTTGGACAACAATATGGTGCTTATTGAATATAGTTTTATGAATTCAATTCAATTGAGTTCAAAATTCCATTTAATAGAGATATGAAATTTTTCCATGGTTTATAGTTGTCATAAGTAAGGATTGACACAGTCATTTCTTGATCCAATTACTCCAAAGAGGTTTTGAAATGACTTGGAATAGAAAATTCCATGGAGATGAGACTTATGATACTTCTACAATGGAATCATAGAATGAAAATTATAGAAAGGTAGTTAATATCATATAATACAGGTATAATATTTGATGTTTTCTATATCTAAGAGTGATGAGACGTGATATTTCATTTTCCACATACGAAGCAGCTTGATATCAAAAAAATCCCAAAGAAAGACACATGATTGTGTTAAAAATTATATTTCGATATATCAAAGTAATTTTATATTTTGATTTGATGTATAATGAAAAAAATCAATCAGAGATGTTGGGATATATAGTTTCAGAATGATCTGGATCAGCGGATGACATGAAATCAATGTCTCGAGGTTCATTCTATCTTGTTGGATTTTTTATTTACTGTATATTAATGAAGAAATATTGAAAATCATAGATCAACGCATAAGATGAGTGTATTGCTGCCACACAAGCATGAACATTATTATAGAGGATGATTCAACAACATGATTATATGAGAGTTAAGTGAAGTATTCAATGAGAATCCAATGAAATAACTGAAGGGCTAAAAGTCTCATAATGAATCCCATCCATCATTCAAGGACAAATAACATTGAGATGGAGTATCATTTTATCAAGGATAATTTTGATTATTGAATCATGATGTTTGATTAAACATAATGAAATGTAATAGTGGCTGACATTATGAAAAATGCCTTACCGTTGAACGACATTTAGATTTATCAAATGGCTATGGGAGTTCAGTAAACTCCTCACACATGAACTTTTTTGGATGTGGGACACCTCTCACTAGGGTATGGTGTATTTTTCATTATGTGTTGATAAATGTTCCCTATATTGTTGTAGACAACAAAAACTGACATTTGGGTTTAGTGATATAGGGGGGGAAAAGTCATTACTATAGGGGGAGAAACTATGGATAATGAAGAGTGAAAATTTAGTAGTCGAAGAAACGGTGAGAAGCTGATAGATAGAGTGGCATGATAGGGGGAATGAAACAATATTGGGGGAGTTTGAGTTTAAAATCTATCAATACATGAAGTGATCAATCAAATATCTATTATCACAATATCTATGGTTCATGATGAATGAATTTTAGTGTTATTCGTATGTTATGAAATAATTATGTTAGAAATTAGGATATTTTTTAATGAAATTTCTATAATACTCTTATTTTTTACATCGAACATTGCTCATGTGGGCATAGATTATGTGGTGATTGAATCATTGGTTTCCATATAAATCACAAGAGGTGAATGATGGTAGATGGTGAAAGGATCTTCCGTGATTTATCAAAGTATAGAGAATTCTTTTGAGATGCGTCTTCAATAATCCCAAAGGGGGAGGTTGTCATGAAAAAAACCCTCAAGGTAACTTTGCAACGTTTTTGGGTTGGTTGTCTTTGTTTACAATGAAGGTGTTCATGGATAATTGTCTTGTTGTAGAGATTTTTTTGAAAAAACTGGTTGACATAGGATTCTGAAAATGAAAGAATATTTTGAGGCAGTCCAAAAGAATAGATACAAGGTGGTGTCGTTTTCCATTGATTGGCATATTTTTTGGGACAATAATTTTGATTTTTTAATGAATATCTATAAGTATATTTCCTTGAAGATATCTTAAAAATAATTGAATGTCATGTGTTTTGCGAATATGGGAATACTAATGTGGATTTCACAGAATCTAGAAGAATGTCGATGGTGAGATCTTCAATTATGATGAGTATCATGAATAGTAGAAGTTCATATGAAGGGGGATTATTATAAAAATATGAAAAGTTCAAAATAGAACTAAAATTTAAATAGAAATGTATTTTTTAGATGACTAAATTCATGATAACCAATTTTTAAAAATTGTGAAACAACCATGCAAGGTGTTAATTCTACAAAGGGAACCCCCATGGTTTTGTTTATTTGTTTTTAAAAATGTTTGAGGAAATATTGTTGTCCACCAAAGGGATTCATTTTTTAGGGACAAAATGTTTTTCAAACCCATTACTTTAACTATGTTCCACCCCATTTTAACTTTTGTATTGTCCATGGTTATGTAAAATCATTTCAAACAATGATCCTTAATAAATGATTTATGGACACCCCAAAGCCCACTAGAAAATCCAAATACCAACCCTAATAAATTTATAGATCTAAAAATATGATCAAGTGATTAAATTAAATCATAATGTAGTTGAAATATCAATGATTATTACATTTTTGGCTAGATACACACATTATATAACTAAAACTCAAAAACATAATAAACATTAGTTCCCCATTGATAATATATATCACATTCATTCCTAAATTTCATATTTTTTCCAATACAGTTATAATTTAAATGTAAAAACATTTTAATAATCATAGTGAATCATTATTCTTCCAATCATAGAACTATATGGAACATGTACCAAAATAAATATATTATTCAAACCAAATGACATATCATGAGTATAATAAATTGAGGTTATCTATACTGCATGGTTTTTATGAAAATAATAATACAATTATGTAATTACATTTTTAACACCATGACCTGAATCATCTTATTTGAGAAAGTGTCCCTATTTTCCTCATCCAAATCTCCTTGAATGACTGAGGATATTGAATAGAAATGAGTGTCTAATCATTAATAATGGGGAGACTATATTCCAAATCAATGTGAACTATAAGAGATGGATATAAAAATATATTGATATAATGAAACATATTATATATAATCCAATAATCATATTATCTATAATAATAGAATGTGTAAACAAAAAAACTATAATAGTAATGCATGAAATAAGGAAAATGATCGACCATTGAAACCATAACATATATAATATAAAAATCAGAATAAATTATAAAGGAACATTTACACCCAACACTTAAACACAAATCCTCCCTTTATATGGAATCATATAGATCTATACCACTGAATGATCAAACCCATGAATCAATGAAACCTATAACCAAAACATATGGTGGTTAAATGGGTAACCATGTGCACTGCTCACTCTAGTATAGTGTGAGTAAACCTCCAAAGAATAGTGTGACACCCTCAGTTTTATGTACTAGAACTTTTTTTGATATTATATTATGAGTGTATTAAGATTCAATGGGAATGGTTTCAGAGAGGTTTAGCCATGTTTTGGTGGGTTTTCTAGAGGATCATGGTTTTTTCATGGTTATTAGAATCCATTAAAGAATTCCTAGAAGTTATGCAACATGTTTGGGAGTCAGTAGGTTAGAATATAGTTTTTCTAAACCATGAGAGCGCTTTGTGGATGCCATGAAATGTGAAACAGATTTTAATGAATAGCGGGAGCTTGAATTTTTAATTATTGAATCTAACCATGTGATTTTGGTCATTGATATAGTATCCCCTTATGACTAGGATATGATTTTCTAATCCACAGAGACCAAATTATTTTACTACATGGCTTGGCTAGTATCACATGTACGGATGGTACATGGTTTGAAAAAACGTGTGTTTCTTATTTAATGCCCCTAAAATTTTCTTATTAATCTCAATTACGGCCCGAAACAATTATTAGATTCTAAATATCCTATGATTACAACGTCCTCCTCCTCCATTAGCTCCCAATGTTCTTCCATTTTACCTGGAGACATCTTCTTTCAATTCAATGTACATTAGAGATTCAAAATCATTGTAAAGTCATTATTATTCCCCAATATTCTTATGTATACTATTCTGCTATCCCCTAGAAAAATATATCTACTATTTTTTTGATATATCTATGTATTATAATGGGAATTTATCAATGATATGATTGAATATATTGAAGGAAATAAGATCCAAGTCTAGATCATGAAGATCTAAATGTTGTTCATTATCATCTCAATCTATTATGATTTATGTGAGTTTTCTCTCAAGTCCACGACACAAAAAAATGTAGGATAATTTTTTTTAAACAATTATTGATGTTATTGTTTAAAATTGTTATATTTTTTAACAATTCCCTTTTAAAATCCTGTTTTGGGAATTTTGGGAAAATTGATAGCTTTTTTAAAACCATGTTGTTTATAATTTAAAAATTATAGATTCAAAATTATATAATTTTTTAAATCAAAAACGAATTCATTATGAAGTATATTGAATAAATAAAATTTTTTATGTGAGACATTTTTTAATTAATTTTTTTAAAATTGGTTAATATTAATTCATCTATTTTTACAATACCTTCATTAATATGAATGTTTTCTTAGGAAACCTTCATGTTTGGACATAGCCCTAGATTAGGGGCATGTTCCACCAGGGCCTCTTGAGATTGGTCACCCCATGACATATTGGGGAAGTAAGAAGATACCTACCATGAGCATAGAATATTCACTTTCCATTCTTGTGTATGTTAGTGTGTGTGGGTCTGTGAATACTTAAATGGGAATTACAAATAACAGAAATGGTTGAAATCCTTTTTTATAGTTTTTATTTAGATTTTTATGGGTTTGATAGAATATATATTAACTATTTTAAACTATTTTATATAAAATGATCTAACTAGTTATTCATCTTTATGAATGTGTTGGGAATTTTTTGGGGAATTCCTAATGAATTTATAGTAACCTCATACATGGGAACCTTGGTTTTATTAAAGATATCATATATCATGACACATGTAAAAGAAAATAGATCTCATTTCTGTAGTGATTATTTTTTATAACATGGGAAATGAATTTGGTGTTGGATCTTAGAGATGATGGGGTATTGATTTTCTTGAATCCTCTTTGGTGTATTTTTAATTATTTTTATTTTGGTGTCATCTGGGTGATGTATTTTTCCCATGTTGGTATTGTTATATTATTGTTACTTTATGTCATTTATATAGATTTATGATTTAGATGGATAATTCATTATATTTGGATGATACCTATGGAAATTGAAGAGGTTGTTTTATAAAAGGGATATATTCCTCTATTATTTTATTAAATTGGAATTTATTTCTAGCATTTGTTGGCTTGGGATGTCACTTATGGCTAGGGAGACCCCATCACTTCTCAATAAAAAGTGGATCTGATGTTGAAAATGGTACTAGACTTATCTAGTAAATGTATTGTCTGGGGATGGTTTAAAAGGATTGTCCGAACTAGATATTTAACTCACAAAATGATGTAGATAACGTTTTAATTCAAATAATTCAAGTTACCATGTTATTTGGGTATAAAATCATTATATAATAGTTTTTTGTGGTCATTCATATCATAATTGTCAGTTTATAAGATAAGGATTCAATAAAGTTCATCAATAGTGAGACATACCACTAAGAAATCATCATTAAATTTAAATATATCTAATTTTTTTAAAAGATTATAATTCTAATAATTTTGTTTCTAGTTAATGGGAGTAATTGTATTTTTTTGGGATATATTGAATTTATCTGGGGTGAAGTTGTTCGAATCAATTGGAAGAGGTGTAAGAAAATGTGTTTTCACACATGACAAATGTGACCCAATCATTGGTCCAAGCCATTGTTCATTCCTTTCAAAACATATAAAACAATAATCCAAACAATAACCCTTTATCGGAGGACCACATGGTTCATTTTCAAAAGAATAATACATCATTCATTCGAGGGGATTCAGTTCCTACAAAAATAGAGGTGGGGATGAATAATAAGAACAAAATATTTATATTATATTTAATGTTAGTGGTGTAAAATGATATGTTTTCAAAATACATGATCAAGGTTCTATAATATAAAGGTTGGGTTTTAACTATACAAGCTAATGTTGACCAATGAATCTAATGGGAGAATTTTGAAAAAAAATCAACAAGATATTCTATCCTCACACCTTTTAGATTTTCAGTTTAAATGATTTCATCATCATAATGATATATACCTATCATAAATATATTATTAAAATATATTTATTAATTTAGATAATATTTCAACAAAATTATCTACGAGAGTGTCCTTTATGGAACACAATTTTGTGTAGGGGATACGATTGGAAATTTGATCAAGTACAATTTTACTTTTGGATATTGAATATATAGAGATGGTAATTTGAGATACTATTGTATAATATAATATCTAGAGATATAATGTTTATGGGATAATTTTTATCCCCATTATAATAGGGTTATTCCAATTCTCATAATAATAATAATAGGATCACCTTCTTCAATCCTATAGTAATAGTGCACAAAGGCTTGGTATTGGGAATACAACATATGTCTCTCACACATCAGATGATTTGACTAGAATATATATTTAGAATAATCACAATCCATAGAACCATGATATTCTTGGTGATTATATTAACACCATGAATATTCAAAAATATATTTTAATAATATAAATAAATAGAATGGAAAAATATGTTTGATATTATAAATTGTGGTGTAGGTTATAAAAGATGATCAATATGTACCTTAAATAGTCCTAGGTAAAATTATTTTTAAATATAAACATATGAAATATTTTTATGATATGATTACACCCATCTCAATTATTACTTCTAGTTATTTTGATATTATGGGTTTTCATATTAATATTATAACCTCAATTTTAAAATTGATAAATCCGTATTTCAAATATTTGTGTCATGCAATTATGTTTAAAACATGTGAGATGACTATTGATGTGGAAGAATTGATGTGGGACTTATCTATCCTTGGGATGGAGATCAATGAAATTATTTTGAGAATGGATTAGATTTAATCATTCATAGACCATATCGAGAGTTATTCATAACAAGTGAGTTTGATATATTCATATAGTTGTAAAAATATCATAAAAAAAGATTGGTCAGTCGATGGAAGTAGAGAAGTAACATTCATAGATTTGCTTTGAAGTATCTTATATCATTTGGAATTGGTCATGTGAGCCTATAATGATGAGATTTGTAATACTGACATTCCAACTATAGTTTCAAAATTATTGTTTGTGTTTCTTAATAAATTATAGGTGTTTCCACTAGAAATAGATGTGGAGTTTATGATTGATGTAATATAGGGAACCAATACTATTTTCCTTCTGTCTTACGGGATTGTACTAAAATATTTGTGAAGATTAAAATTGCAACATGAATATTTGTAAAAGAATGGGTTCATTCATCTGATAACATTCCCATGGGAAACATGAAATATTTTTGTAATGAAGGAATATCAGACTCAATGATTTGTTTTATTTATCAAAATCATGACCCAATTATGATAAATAATTGGTATCCAATTTCACCAATTGATGACATTTTTATAAATTCTGAAGAGCCCAGTGGATCTCTAAAATTAATGTATGATAGGGATATTTCTATCTCTGATTTAGTATAGGATATATCCTAAAAACATATGTATATAAATATTAATATCTTTATGAATATAATGATATTCCAATTGGCCTAACGAATTCACAATTGGTGTTAATTCCACTAATGAATCATATTTTCCAAATCTAATTTAATTATTGGGGTGGTTTTTGTTGATGATATATTTTTTTATTCAAGAACTAATTTACATCATGAATAACACTTGAATGTGGAATTTAGTGTCTTAAGGGAGAATAAATTTAATGATAAAAATTTAATATGTGATTTCTGGATACATGAGTTATGTTTTCTTTGAAATTTAATTTCATTAAAAGAATTTTTAGTGGATCTTTAAAAGCTAGAAGCTATTGCATCAAGGGAATAAATCTGAACATGTCTTTGAGATATGATTTCTTCCATACTTAGTGGGACCCTAATGATGCTTTTCTCATGAATATAAATGTTCAGACTCACCAATTCCATATATTGATAAGGATGTGAAAAAAATTCCATTAGGATGGTAAGTACCAAAATACATTCCATGAACTGAATTTCGAACAACCATCATCTCTTATACTCATGTTTCCAGAGTATGGATAAGGCTATGTGGTTTATATTGATGCAATAATATCTGTGTTGTGATTTCTTATCATGAAGAGAGATCATGAAATAAAACATTCACATTGAATGTCCTATTTATATTATAATTTCTACATTATAAATGATTTAGAATTATATTATGTACTCCTTTCTTTCAAGACTTATCATCATTATCTTTTTTGTGACAAAATTTATACTGATTTTATATTTAAAAAGGTTGAATCATATTTTCTCACAACGAAATTTTAATATATATAAATGAATATGGATATTATATATTGAGATATTTTACTATGACGTAGTGTATACACATAGTAAAAGGAAGAATATGGGTGATGCATTAATTAGAAATACATATAATCAGTATTATAAAGAAGATTCTGATAAGTGAAATATAATAACTGAAAAAGTGGATATTCATCTTGAGTGTGTTGATTCATGTGATTTGGTAACTTATTTATGGCTTTTTGTGTTCTTGATTTATTTGAGTATATTTTAGGGGATCATATATTTGATCTATAATATTTGATTTGATTTAAAAACACAATGGTGGGGTGAACACTATGTGGTGTATGAGTTGTGGGAAATCAATGCTAGAGTATAGAGATTGTATTGTTATTCCTACAAACTATTAGAAATAACATATTTTGGCCTACCATTATTTGATATGTTCTATTCATCCAAGAATTAAAAAAAATTATACAGTTATGATGTCACAGTATTTTAGGGCATGTATGAAAAGGAAGGTGATATACTTTATTTCAAGATTTCTGACCTATCAAAACGTAATTAATGATCACCAATGACCAACTAGTATGTTTCACACTTTACTAATTCCTGTGTCTAATATAGAAAAAATATGAATCTATTTTTGGACACTGCCAGTATGAATTGGATGGAAATATTATGAAAAATGTGGGACTATGGATACAATCAGAATGTTAGCTCACTTAATCTATATTCACGAATCTAATATGATGTTGGATATATAAACAATCCAAATTTGTGAAATTTTAAATATTGGTGGTGTTATATATATAGTTTCTAATAATGACAGCTATTCAATTATCAGTTTTTAAATTCATTATAGCAATCCCTTGGATCTCAATGGATAATGATCACATCTTATCATCCTCATTCGCTGGGAAAATATAAGAAAACAATCCAAATTTAGTAATATATTATAAGGGACGATGCGATGGATTAAAGAGTATATTTTGAGGACCACAAACCATTATTAGATTAATCATACAATAATATTTATCAATTCTCAATATGCATGGATCGATTAAAAATATTATATTAATATCCATGTTGTTATCTTCTTTTTGGGTGTGGAATATTTGAGACTTCACATATTAGATGTAGCCTTGTGTCAGAAACAAAAAAGAAGATTTAGAAGATTATACTGAGAATGGGGACTAATGAATGTTATAAATTATCATCGAAAATGGTAATAATTTGATGTAGCTTATCATTTTTTTGAGAATCTCTATAAGTATTGGGCATCAACATTTTGGTAAATAATAAATGGTTTCACCATGGTATATTGTACCTTTTTAGATAAAAGAATTCGTAGGTGATTTTTATTATCATTTAATAGTACCAAAAATTTTAAATTCTATACAAAATATCTACCATGTATCTTAAATTAAAAAGTACCAACATAATCATGATCATGTGATTCGATTGGACTATGTTGATCATGAGCTATATGCTACATTGATTTTTGTGCCAGTAATGATTGTAGAGAGGGAAGACAATCTCTTTCATAGTAAACTATTATCTTTTAATATGATTTGTATTGTATCAAAGTAATATTTTAGAACATGCATGGGAGTACGAAAAGTAAATGATATAGAAATCGTTTGAGGTCATCCGAACAATATTGGATTTCTAAATTCCTAGGATATAAATCAAATGGTGGGAGAAATTTAAACTTTAATTTCTGAAGCATGAATTTTAGTATGTCATTTGAGCATATAAAATTATTTTATTAACATTTCGGGGTGAGGTTTAGTGTGTATTTGATAGGATTTAGAAAACCATATGGGGGTTCCTATTTTATTCAAAGATAGTAGAAACTATGAACCAGCTCTACGATTCCATTCCACATGTTTTGGGAGTCAGTGTTATTTCATGTGATTGGAATACATTTTGGCTAAATAGCGTGAGTACCTTGGGGAAATGGTGAAATGTTAAATGTAAGGAATAAAAAAATTGTTCATTGTTTTTATAAAAACTCTATATAATCCTGTGTGGTGTGCGAGTGAGATAGTATGATGAAACAGTTGGTGTAAAATTTTCAAATCATGTGGATACTTGGATTGTCTAGTAGTATGTGCATGATTTGATCACAGTTTATAAAACCATTAAACCAATCCAAATGATGTGATGTTAAACCCAAAAAGTTTGGGGTTTTAATCTAAAAATAGAACCAAAAATCAAGGATTTTCTAAATTTCCTAGGATCTAAAATTTAACTTCTTTCGTTGGATCATGTTGTGATTCATTTTTATTCAGATTCATTTTTTCAAATCAATTAGTATTCGAGACTACAAATACATAGTAAATATTTATTATTCCATTTTCCTCTTAGATTAACTATCCTCCTCTCGTTCATATACAAATTTCAAGTTCATTATATATATATCCATGTATTATGATGGGAATATTGGGGAGATATGATTGAATATACTAATAGAAAACATATAGAAGGCCATATATGGATGATCATAGTACAGTTTTTCATCATCACCATTCGTTGGGAGGTAGGTGACATCTCTCTCATCATCAATATTCCAGAACAAGATGGATTAGTGTTATTAATTTGTTTTTATAGTAAAAAGTTTTTAATTATTGAAGGAAACCGTTTGTTTTGATGTTTTGGGGATTCAAAAATTTTTATATCATTTGGAGAACCTTTATAGTTAATTTTTTTAAAATCAATTTCTAAATTATTTTTGTTTTTATTGAATGTAATTTGTTTGATTAAATATATTTATGAATTCAATTTTTTATATGAAATAGTTTATCTTGGAATTTTTCAAACTTTGTTGGGTTGAGTTTACTTCATTAAAAATTTCCCCAATGAAGTATCAACTTCCATTTGGGAATCATTATTGTTGGGGATGACCCTGGCTATGGGTATTGAACCATTGGGAATCCTAGAATGTGGTCACATTGTGATTACATGGTTAAATGATGAGAGACTCATCATGAGTATGGAACTATCCCTTAGAATAAATATGTTTTTGTGTGGGTGTGGGTGTGTTAATATAATAATGGGTATGCTAAATGAGGATAAATGATTCAAATTCATTCTTTATTTATTTCCATGGATGTTTTTTTATTTGATAAAAGTTGTTTTAAAAGTTTCATACTATCATATATAAAACGTGATAACCTGTTCATGTCTTAGTGACATGTGGTCTTTTTGGAATGCCTATTGAGTTTATAATCACTCCCTATTTGGGAACAATTGTGCATGTTTAGATATTAGGTATACAAACACATGTTAAAATAATTTATTTCAAACATGTAGTGATATTTATTGATACCAAAGATTAAGAATGTGAAATTAGAGCATGGAGATAGTTGGGAGTTGATTATCCAGATGCAACATTAATGGAATTAAATTTGGTTCTGTTTTTTCATTCCCATGTGACATATTTTGTTTTTTTTAGTATTATATTTTTGATACTTTGTGATATATCTCACATTTTATTATTTAAGGAATAAGTATATGGTTGAGTTTCATATTATCTTTGGAAAATCATTTTTTTTATATCTAAAGAGAAAATAAACCCTCGTTATCCTTTAGAGAACCTGAAATATATTTTAAGCCTTTGTTGTCTCATGGGTATCACCTAAGGGTAGTTAAAACCTCTCTTGTATCATGAAAATGAGTATGTGAATGATTTTAAAACCTCTCTTAGGTCATGCCACCACCTCATTAACTTAACATCACAGGTAAATAAAGAATATGAAAATTTCATATTTATTAATATTAATGAATTAAATATTAATTATACTTTAAATGGAAGTCAATATTAGATGGCATACCTAATAGAAAATATTGGGCTTTTCTGAAGTCTTCTGTTGCATAAAACGTTTATTCACACATAAATTAATAATTGTATTATATTATTATTTTAAAAGGTTGTTAACGCCCGGACATTTTATAGGCACAAATTAATAGAAGATAATATATTATGATTAATAATGTTTTTTAATGTTTTTACATTTATCCCATAAATGATAGAGTCTTAAAATGAGAATGGATCCAATTTTAGGCATAAATACTATAATATTTTTATATGGTAGTTTTCCGCATTTTGTTGGAAAAAGATTTTTAAATATAATTCTGGTCACTATAATATGGTCTATTTGACTAAATAAAATTATTAATTAGAATTGGGATATCAAAATTTACATTGGGTAAATTTTCGGTATTTTTCAGATTAAGTTAATTTATTATTGAATCATGAAAAATAATAAATTTTTATTCAAAAATGCATTTTAATGTAATTTATTTATATAGTTCTATTGTTTTATTCATTTGGATTAAATTTTAATTGGATTATATTTTTAATATTTAATAATTTTTTTGTAATTGGATGTAATTTAACATTTATGTTGGATATAATGACATGTTAATCTTTTTGTAGTTTTTTTAAATCTTTTTGTAGTTATTACTTCGTAAATACATGTTTTTTGGTATTTGGAAATAAGAATTAATTTTAAATAATTATCTGCATCTTCTATGATTTGAATTTGGAAAATTGGATTCTATATTATTGATTCATGATTTCTATGTATTGTAAATAGTTATCATTTTCTTTTAGCTACTATTAATAGTTATTTCGGTAAATATATTAGTAACTGTGTATAATGAGTAAATCATGTAAATAATGGTAAAAATAATATTATAATAATATTAAATTACGCTAACATGTTTACTAACCCTGTTTGATGAAATATTTCATACCATGGCCATATTTGGCCCATTTATTGGACCTTGTGGAGCACCGAATGTTTGAAACTGACCTTTAATAATATTTAATTTAATGTTAAGGAAAATGTAATATAATTATATATATTTTAGTAAAATAATTTTTAAATTGCGTCATTTAAGTGATAATTTCTACTATAACTATTCATTATAAATTTAAAAATATATCTTTATCATGTTATTGTATTTATACTTTTTATATATTAAGTAAATAATTTTATGTTTGACAAAATGGTGATGATGTGATTGTTTCATTAATGACGGATTCAAATTAATGATATTAACAATGTAATAATAAATTTGACTTTGTTATTTTGATGTCATAAATGAATTTAATAGATTATAGTTACATTATTTCATTGTATTAGTGATTTTGTTTTGAATCAATCATGTTTTTATGGATATTTATATAATTTAATGATTTAAATAGTTTTAAAATTTACAAAATTCTTATTTTAAAATTTAAAATATTTTATTAAATATAATAAAATTTGACACAAAAATAATATTAGGCCAAATAGTTTTCATAAGTCTCAAATTTTATTAATTACTCATTATTTCGATACTTTTCACTTTTTGGTGAATATATTGATTCTCACTGATTTCAATTATTGATAAAACAATAAGAGTAAATATAGGGTTAAATAAAAGAAGAATAAGATTAAAAAATATGAAAAACCTATCCAATTCATACTAGATGATTTTTTTATACATATATTTATATTATATTCTAATTTAATGAGGTTTTTTTTGAAATCAATAATTATTTTATAATGAAATAATACATTCAAACATTCATAAAGAGCTACACCTACCTCTTATAAAAGGCCACCACATATATCCCATTACACACACCTATCAAGCCCCATAGGTCATCCAAAATCTTCACTAAGAATAATACAATATCCCCATATTCCTCCAAGAATATTTACACTATGCATAAGGAAATTAAATAATTCCTTTTGGCTCAAATAATATAGAGTTACATTTTTTAAGAGGTAACCACTTCTCTAAAATTCCATTGAATTATTCTATATATTTACTCCATTTTCTGTTATATTTCATTGGTAGAATAACAACAAAAATTTCATAAATATACTAGGTTGTCGATAATAACTAAAACTACACTTTCACACACGTGCATCTAATTAATTTATAACACAATGTTTCTGTGGGTGGTGAACTACTACCTCACAAAACAATGTTTTTTCAATATATCCATACCACCTCACACTGTATCTATAATGATGACAATGTATTAATATGTGATATATTATATATATATATATATATATATATTATCAATTTTATGTATTTTTTATTTATATTACTCTATTATAGTTTCCATAATGATTAAATATTATAATTTCATTTGAGAAGTGCATACTATCGCCCCCTCAAAGTGAAATGACTCATTCAAACCGTACATGGAATCTATAAAGAATGTCTTTAATGAACATATGATACATTTATAAAATATTATTTTTATAATTTATTTATAATATATTTAACAATAATTTTTTTTCATTCCATTAAAAAAATAAAAAAAGAAATGAAAGTAGCCATCATGTGCATGTACAACTTACTGTCTCAATGAAAAATGCATATCATTATCATATATCAAAATGATGTGGACTAATATAATTTCCTATATAATAGTTATATATTATATATGGTAAATCTAAATCATTAATATACTTATGGTAATAATTGAATTTTGTCGACATGGATAATTTGTAATGATAACAATTCCATTTTTATAATATATTTATTATGTCAATATCTGGAACTGATATATTGTGAATGCAGTGTGTAGATGTTATATTTCCTTTATTTTTTATTATTCTGTTCTGGTCCTTTGGAATAGTTTACATATACGGGTGGTTCCATTATAAATTTGGGGTGGGTGAACTTGAGATAGCTCTTTAATGCATTGGGCAACGTGATAGAGGTAAATGTTAATATTTTTCCTTAGAGATTAGGATATACAATGTGATGGGTATTCCAAATGTAACTCTATATGTTTCTATAAAAACTACAATTCATGTATGATATAGATTCCACATTTTACATTTCTGATTTAGTATTTCAATATTTTATTAATAAATCGTAATATTTCATGAGGTATGTTAAAGTGATTTTGTTTTTTATGTATTTATGTGCTAATGTAATCATTCATTATTTTATAACCCTTAGAGGTATTTTTTGCCCATCCTATGTTTTTTAAATGTATTTCAAAAGTTATAAGTAAGGTCATGATAAAAAGAAGAATTTAAAAAGATTTATATCCAGAACATAATTCTTGTTTTATGTTAAGAGTATTTATTTTATAAAAAAATGGATATTGTGAAAAAGTGTCCACATTTTAATATTTGAGATATAATGTAATAGTTTACAAAATAATTCCCTAAGACTCAAACAAAAAATAGGGCCTCAATGTTTATTCTTGATTTCACTCAAGGTTAAGTAATTTTCTATGGCTTGGGCCATATAGTTGCTATTAGAGGTGAGTTCAGAAAACATTTGGAGTAAGGATATTTATAAATTTACATCAATAAATTAATTTATGGTAATATTGAAATGATATATCAATTACATATTACCATGCAGCTTCATCTATGATATTTATGTGTTTAGAATAGAATTCTGTAGAGGAATCATAGAAGCTATGATGGGAAAACATCCAGAGGAAAACATCCTTCAAAATCGGCAACCTGAGATGGGTGAAATTGGAAATGAACAATTTTTTTTAATGATTCCACAATTGACTCAAGAACTAAATGGGGGTGTTATATATGCATGAAATCAGGTATATAAAAAACAAAAGAACATGTCCATAGTGGATCATTTCATGAGGAAACATACCCCATAATTTAGAGGATCATATTACTCCGTTCTAGAAGAGGCATGGATTATGGAACTAGAAAATATTTTTGATGTCATGGGTTGTTGAGAAAATCAATTGGTTTTTCTTGGTATTTATCATTTTGACTATGAAACATATTAGTATAGGTTTATGGTTAAAAATATCAGGGATAGTAAGGATATTAATCCTCTTGATTGAGAAGAATTTAAAGGTATGATTCTTGAGAAATAATTTCCTATAGCAGTTCAACATTGAATGGAAAAAATTTCTAGGAATTGAAGCAGGAAGAAAAATCAGTGGCTTCTTGTGAATAAAAACTCACTCTACTAGAAATTTATGCTCTAAAATTTCAAATTTGATCTTTATATTAAAATAAATTGTTTTTAATCAGGATTAAAACCAAAGTATCAAAGGTAATTATATTCTTATGAGTTCAAAATTTATGGAAAACATGATTGGTGTGAAGACAAAGTGGTAATGAAATTTGGCGAAGATCAGGTCGTCCTTGGAAAACAACTTAATAAGATGTCTAGGTGGAACATGATAGTGATGAACTCTTCAAAAAAATTTGATGCAAAGAAATATAAGTTTATAGTTTGTGAAATTATTTGGAAAGAAGCAGACTAGGGAATATGTTTTCAGTTCTGATAAGTGCTTCATATTTAATAAAATGGGAAATAAGTCTCATAATTTAACTAAAAATTATTAAATGAATGGTATGAAAAATTTTATTTACAACACGATAAATGTTTTAAGTGAAATGAAATGGGTCATTATAAAAATTAGTGTTTAATGAAGATCACAACTAATAGAAAAAAGAGAGACTATAAAGAGAAAGGGGTCGTGAAATCCATTGTAACTATTTCAGTAGATGTTGGTCCATCAATTGAAGAAAAAATAGGTACACTATTTGATTATTCAAGATTATTCCAATGTTTTTTTGATTTAGGGTCTACAAATTTTATTCATTAATAGGAAATTATCTAGTAAATTGGGAATAGCTTCTCAAGATATGAATCCTCAACTTATGGTAAAAACACCCGAAAGAAATTTTGAGACAAAAAGAAATTGAATGAACCATCATGTCTTTATGTGTGAAAATAAGTTTCATAAAAATATTATAATTCTATATCTATTACGGTTTCATATTATTTTGGTTATGGATTTCCTTTTTGTTTAACATGATAATATTGACGTCAGAGTTAAAAATGATTTATTTCAGAAAAATTTTAAATTTGTGTACAATAATGAACCCTTACGATAGATAGCATATCAATAAAATGATAAACTAGTAGAAGATGGAAATGAATGTTACCTTTCACATATTGTTGAAAAAAATTAGTTGTTCAGATTAATGATGTGCCACTGGTAAATTAGTATCTTGATGTTTTTAATGATGAGTTTTCTCTTATAATAACTGATTTGGAAGTTGAATTTTTTATAGACATAGTTCATGATTCTAAGAAAAATTCAAAATCCTATTACTGAATGGATCAAATTAAAAATTTATAGTCAGAGAGTAAATTTCAAGAGTTATTAGATAAATGTTTCATCTGACCTAGAACATCCTCATGGGGCGCTAATGTCTTATTTGATAAATATAATGATGTTTCTATGAGACAGTGCATTAATTATAGATCCTTGAATAACGTCACTATTTTGAACAAGTATCCTTTCTCTCATATCACAGATTTTTTTTATTAGATCGATTTAGCGTTTTATTTTTTGAATATTGAATCGAGGTAGGGGCACCATCATTTTAAATTAAAGATGCTTCCATTCTTCAGACTTCCTTTCATAATGGATATGACCATTATGAATTTGTAGTTATGAATTTTATGTTAGCCAATGCACCAGTTGTTTTCATATAACGTATGAATATAATTTTCTATGAGTAAATTGATAAGTTTTTTGTTGTGTTTATTGATGATATTTTGGTTTATTATAAAAGAAAAGAAGATCATGAATTCCATTTTAAGGTTATCTTTGAAACATTAAAAGAAAATAAACTATATGGGAAATTATGTAATAGTGAGTTTTGGTTGATGTAAATTTCATTCCTCAATCACATTGTTTCTAAAGATGGAATAACTAATAATCCCAAAAATAAATGATGTTAATGAATAGAAAAGACCCACAAATGTAACCTATATTCATAATTTTATAGGATTATCATGTAATTATTATTTTTTTGATTAAATTTTTTCATCATTATCTGTCACATTAATGAGGCTAACCTGAAATGGTGTTATGTTATTTTCAACAAAGGAATGTGATAATTGTTTTAAGGAATTGAAAATAAGATTTTTTAATTCTATATTGTTGGCATTACATTCCATAGATGGTGATTTTTTTATCTACATTTATTCTTAATTGAATGTACATTGATGTGCGCTTATGCAGAATGATTAGATAATTTTTTATTCTTCACATCACTTTATACCTTAGGAGTAATGATACCCTACACATGATTTGGAATTAAATGCTGTTGATTTTTGTATATAAATATTTTGAGACATTATTTGTATGGATTAAAGTATCAAATATATACTGATCACAAAATATTTATGTACAAAATAAATCAGAATGAATTGAATAATAGAAAGAGGAGATGGCTATAATTAATCATGGATTATGATTGAACAATAAATTACCATCCAGGAAAAGAAATAAATTTGCTGACACTTTTAACGAAAAGAGTAATTCTACCTAAACCTTGTAACATTATGAAGAATATCCTTGGATTTAATATTTGATGAACATTGACATAGAATTTTTTTATGAGGAATGTTATTCTGTATTGTTTTATGTTTCAGTAAAATTTTCCCTATCAGACCGAATAAAGAAACAGAAAAAAGGACATTGAGTTGATGAAAAATGTATAATTGGTTTATAAGCGTATGTTATATCAGTTTAATATTGATATAGACTGGGTATGGATGTGTGGAATGATATTTTGTATTCCTTTTGATTCAATGTTGAAGAAATAATTATTAATTGATGGTCATAGTTCTCCATTTTTAGTGCATCCTAGAAGTACGAAAATGTACAGAGATCTCCAAGAGTTGTACCGGTGGGATGGAATGAAAATAGTTATTGGTGACTTCATTATGATTTTTTTTGATTTTTCAAGGGGTTAAATAAATGTGGATGTTACCGAAATGGATGATTAACCATTTCAAAGTTCCAGAGTTGATATTAGAAAATTATTTCATGTATTTAATTTTTTGGATTACAAAAGACATATAGATGTAAGAATGAAATCAGGGTTATTGTTCATCAACTATATAAATATTATATTTTTCATTAAATTTGATATACTCTTTCTATAAATAATATATCACGATTGTATATTAATGATATATATAGGTTACATAGTGTTCCCCTCTTCATTGTATCATATCGTGATACCATGTTCACTTATATTTTTTTGAAGGGCCTTCTAATGTCATTGGGTGATAAAATGAATTGTAGTACTGCTTTTCATTGACAATCAGATGGGAAGTCAGAATGAAAAATTCAAACAATTTTATAAATATTTATATAATTGATATGATCAAAATAAAAATTCATTATAAAAATAAAATTATTTCCTATATCATGGTATTTAAAATATAATTTTTATGCATCAAATAAATAAATATGATTATGACACTATGTTGATGCAGTGATTGCTACATTAATAAAAGTTTAAAATAAATGGTTATACAAATGTTTAACAAACGTAATTTGGTTTGTTTGATGTCATACATGAATTTAATGGATTATAGTAACAAGGAATCTATGTATTAATGTTGTTTTTTCGAATCAATCATGTCATTTTGGATATTTAATAAAGTCATGATACAAAAAGTGTAAAATTTGACATATTTCATATTTTAAAATATAAAATATTTTATTAATTATTATAAAATTAATAAAAACCTCTTATTTGGCCAAATAGTTATCATAAATATCAAATGGTATTCATGACTCTATTTATGGATATTTTTCATGTTTGGGTAACTATTTTTTTATCAATGGTTAAAATGCCTGATAAAACGATACAAATAAAAAATAGTGAAATTAAAATATATTAAGATTAAAAATATCCACAACCATTCTAATTATTATTGTATGATTTTTTATGTACTTATATTTATCTTATATCCGAATTTAATGAGTTTTGAACCTTTTGAATATGAAACTAATTTTATTATAAAATAATAATTTCAAACTTTCCTAAAGAGCCCCTCCTACTACTTATAAAAGGCCACGATCTGTAACCCACTACACATAGCTCTAAATCATCATGTCTAATCCAAGAACAACTCCATGAATCTCCCAATATCCCCCTCATCCTCTAAGTATCCTCCCCTTGGCATATAGAAATTCATGAAATCCATTTTGCTCAAATCAAAGGAGGTCGCATGTTTTAAGAGGTAGCATATTCACTTATATTTCTTTCCATTATTCTACTTGTTCAATAACTATTCTTTTATATTACATTGATTACATATAGAAATATCTTCCATATACTAGGATTTTTAGAAGGACTCAAACTACACTTGCACAAACCTCCATTTAATTGATTTATAATATATTTTTTCTATGGGTGGCATACTACTACCTCACAGAATATTGATTGTTCTATTTTTAAATACCACCACTCATGGAATCCATTATGATGGAACATTATTTATATGTGTTATATATTATATTTATATTGTATCAATGTTTCTTTATTTTTCATTTTTATCATACCTTTATGGTTTCCATAATCGGTAAATATGATAATTTAATTTTAGGAAGTGTATACTACTGGCCACTAAATGTGATAAGACTCATTCATACCATACATGGAATGTATAAAGAATTGAATTAATGAACTTATGTAACATATATAAAACATGATATTATACATTAATTATAGTATATGGAATGATCTTTTGGTTTTCATTCAACTAATTTTTTTATCAAAGTAGTTTTTATGTGTACGTACAGCTTACCATCTCCATGAACAGTGAACTTCACTTTTAAAATATCCAAATTATGTAGGATATTATATATACATATAATATATATATATATATGATATATATGATATCTAAATCATGAATATCATTTTTTAGATAATGGACTTTTGACCACATGGACTATTTTTAATTATAACATGTTCATTTTTTACTTAAGTACTGAACATCGATAAAAAGACCGATAAGATCTTGAATAATTACATGACTATTACAGAAAAATAATAATATATATAAAAAGAATAATATACTTGAAAAATGATCTGATGAAAGTGTAATTAACATAATTTTTTATTAAGGGAGGCAAATTACTAATAAGACTAGTCAATTGCAGGGTAAGGGACAATGTCTCAACCTTCTTTCTTTGAGGTGTATTTTTATTGATACGAGACATTATTTTATACAGTGTATAAACACCGTTGACATAAAATTTCATTAAAAGGTGATATTATTTCATCATAGTGTTTTTCTAAATGTCAAAGGGAATCCTTATGTTTAAGGTACATAGTGACAGTGACGTTTTTATCACCGTGAGAATTATTTGATATCTTGATTCCTCTACAAGTTGTAGATTTTTATAAAGGAAAATATATACCATATACACTTTTATGTATTTTGGTATTGAAAATGGTTTTGATAATGGATTGATTATGTCATTATCTTGAACTGATATCGTGTTATTTCATTGTAAAAATGACAGCTACCATTTATTTGTTATGCTTATGTTATGGTTATTTTTCATTCTTTACGCATACGGGTTGTTCCATGATAAATTTAGAGATTGTGAGCTTTTGATAGCTTTGAAATGATTTGGGTATTGTGACATAGGTAAATTTTAATGTTTCTTCTAAGAGATTTAGGGAACATATTGTGATATGTATTCCAAATGTAACTCCCTATATACCTGTGAATGCTACAATGTATGTATGATATAGATGTCACAAGTTATCTATATGATTTATAATTTCAATATGTTATTCATAAATCATATGATTTGATGGGGTATGTTACAGAGCTTATGTTTAGTATGTATTGATGTGCTAATGTATTCAATCAATATTTTATAACCCTTACTGATCTTTTTATTCTAATCCAACATATTTGAAATGTATTTTACTCGGTAAAAATTATTGTAAGAGAATGGAAGAATTCAATGAAGATTTATATATAGAAAAGAATAATTGTTTTCTATTAAGAATATTTATTTTATATATAAAATGGATACAGAGTATTTGTTTATACTTTGTAAAATTTGAGATTTAATGTAATAATTATGGCTTAATTGACTAAAAATAAAAACCTAAAAAGATCGTCATTGTTAATTCTTGATTTAAATATAGGTTAACTAATGTTCTACAGGTGGGGCCTTATAGTTGGTATCTGAGGTCATTTTAGACAACTTTATGAGTTTAGATACTGTTATATTAATATCCATAAATAAATTTATACTATAATTGAAATTATATAGCATTTACAAATTACCATATTTCTCCACATAAGACATTTCTATGTTCATAATGGTTTTCCTCAGAGAAAAACTTGTAGTTATGATAGGACGACATCTGAAGGAAAACAACCTTCCAAATCAGCAACCTTAGATAGTCGAAGATGGAACTGAATAGTTCATTTTACAGAAACTATAGTTGACACAAGATATAATGATTGGTTGAATTTATTCATGAGATCAGCCAGATCAACCATAATAGAAAATATCGATATTTGAGAATAACATGAGGCAGAATCCCACATCATTCAAAGGATAATCTAACCATGTTATATCTTATAGTTGAATGAAATCATTGGAAAAGATTTTTAATGTCATGGGGTGTTAATAAAATCAAAATTATAGTCTATTTTGTTTACCATTCTGGGGGTGAAGCCGATCAGTTGGGGTCGATGATTAAAAATATTAGGGATAGTGAATAGTTTAATGCTCTTGACTAGGATAAATTCAAATATTTGTTACTTGAGAAATATATTCCTATGGAGGTTTGAAATAGGATGAAAAACAAATTCTTTAAATTCTGGTAGGATGATTAATCAGTGGCTACTTATGCTGAATAATTAAATTGATTGTAAATGTATGCTCCAAATTTCATAAAATATTGTGATGGTAAAATCAATCATTTTAAATCTAGATTCAAGATAAATTATCAATGGTAATTAGCTTCTACTGAGTTCAGAAGTAATGAAAAACATGTTTTATGTGTTGAGAAGGTGGAAATGGAGTTTTCTGATGAACTTGCATTCATTGTAAAACTAAAAGAATAAGAGGTTGATGTTTCAATAAAAATGGAAAAACTGTTCAAAAAATAAATATTATAAGAATCTTAACATTACATTTTGAGGAAATTATTGGAAAAATAATTATAGGGATTTCTTTTTGAATTTTAGTCACATCTCCTGATGTTGTAAAATGCGACATAAGGCTCATAATTGCACTAAATAAAATTTGGGTAATCATAAGACAAAATCTAAATTATAGATATGAAAATGTTTTATGTGAAATTAAATGGGTCACTGTGAAAAAGCATTCCTATTGAAGAACTCAACTGAGGTAAAGCAGTAGGACTACAATCAGAATGGGGTGGTGGAATCCATTGCAACTACTTCAGCAGATGTTGGGCCATCAAATGATGGAGTATACTGTAAAGTGTTTGTTTATGCATATTATTCCAATGTTTTGATTGATTCACATTCTACACATTATTTCATTTATACAAAACAGTCAAGTAAATTTTGAATTCCAACTCAAGATATTAATCTTGAACATATGTTAATACACATGGATGAATTGTTGAGACAAAATGAAATAAAAAGAACATTTATTTCCTTATGTGATGAAAGAATCTACCAGAAAATATTATTGATCATCTACTAGTAGTGTTTGATGTTATTTTTGGTATGGATTGGCTTTCTGTTAATCCTGATACGATTGAATACAGTGATAAAGTGGTTTTTTCAGAATGAATTTCAATTTGTGTAAAAAAATGAACCCTTAATTATGAAAACTAATCAGGAAGCTGAGAAACATGTAAAATTTGGAAATTAATATTACTTTCCACATATTATTAAACATAAATGAATTGTTTAGATTAATGATGTTCTAGCTGTACATAAGTATCTGTATTTTGTTGAATGAGATTCATGGAATAATTCCAGATCAAGAAGATGAATTTTCTATTGACTTAGTGCATGATGCTATGAAAATTTCAAAACCCCCTTAGAAATTGCAGGAGTTACTATATAAAGGATTCATTTGACCTACCACATTACCATAGGGTGCTCTTGTATTGTTTATGAAAATGAATTAAAGTTTAATGAGACTTTTCATTGATTATAGAGCTTAAAATAACATCATGATTATGAACAAGTATCATTTTCCTTATATCAATGATTATTTTATCATCTCGAGAGAGAATGGTACTTTTCGATGAATAACATGAGGTCTAGGTACCATAAGATGAATGTAAAGGAAGCATACATTCTGAAAACTGCATTCCATACTAGATATAGCTTTTTTGAAATTCAAGATATTCGTTTTGGGTTACCCAATGATCCTACTGTATTCATGGATCCTATGAATAGAATATTCCATGAGTTCTTGGTTATGTTTGTGGTTTTATTTATTGATGATATTTTGGTTTATTCTAAACGTAAAAATTATCATGAAATCTATTTTAGGTTTTTCATAAAAACATTAAATGAAAATAAACTATATTAGAAATTCCACAACATTAAGTTTTGGTTGAATCAAATTTCATTCCATGGTAACAATGTTTCTAAAGATGGCATAACAGATCATCCTATACAAAAAAATATGTTAATGAATTTTCATGACCCACAAATATAACCTAGATTCAATTTATTCATGGGTTAGTAGGTTATTAGAAAATTTTTATTGAATAACTTTCAAGTTCATCTATCCCACTGGAAATGTTAACATGAGAAGGTGTTATGTGATTTTGTAAATAGAATGTGATGATTGTTTTTAGTAATTGAATAGACGATTGTTCAAGGCTCCATTATTGGGAATACCTTCCATATATGGTATTATTTATCTACAATGATGATTCATTGAATAGAAATGGTTGTTTCCTTATGCTTAATTTTCATGTAATTACTTATGCATCATGTTAGTTGAAACCTCATGATTTACATTACCCTACAAATTATTTGGAATTAGATACTATTGTTTTATTTCTATAAAAATTTAGAGGGATCATTTGAGTGTAGTAAACTATGAAATATAGACTGATCACAAATTTTTGAAGTATATATTCACTAATAAATAATTGATCATGAGATATAAGAGATGGCTAGAATTAATTAAGTGTTACCATTGAATGATCGATTTCCATCCTGGAAAAGAAAATAATGTTACTGATGCTTTGATCCAAAAAAGAAATGCCACAATCACATTGTAACCTTTGGATTATGATCCATTGATTAACGGTTTTATGTACATTGGCATATAAGTTGATGGTATATGAAATTTCTCTATATTGTTTTAGGTTTTAAAACAATAATCCCAAGAAGACTGAATAATGAATGTGCATAAAGAAAATATTGTGTTGCAGAATGAGGTAGAATTGGATCTTAATGTAATTTTACCTTAGTTAAATATTGATAGAGACTGTTTTTTGTGGATTGGAATGTGATTGTGAGTGCCTTGAGATTCACAATTGAAGAATAAGTTTTTATGTGAACCTCATAGTTTTCGGTTTCCAGTTCATCCTGGATATAAAAAAATGTACTAGGATTTTCAGGAGTATTACAGTTTGGATGGAATGAAAGGAGATATTTCATTCATTCTTGTGAAGTGTTTGATTTGTCAAGTTGTTAAATTAGAGTGGAAGTTACCGAAGGGATGCTTCTTTCTTTTCTAGTTCCAGAGTGGAAATGGGAATATGTGTCCATGGATATCATTGGGGGATTACCAAAGACTTCACGATGTAACAATGCATTCTAATTTATTTTTAATCAATTAAATAAATCTGTACATTTTATTAAAATTTGATATACTATGAATCTAGATCAAATTTAAAAACAGTATATAAATGATATAATTGGGGTATATGGAGTTCCACTTTCCATGGTACCTGATCATGATCTCAGGTTCACTTATAACTTTTCAAAGGGCTTTAAGATATCATTGGGTTCTGAAATAAGGTTTCATACAGATTTTCATCAATAAGCATATGGGTAGTCATAATGAACAATTCATACAATAGAAGATAGGCTACATTCTTACTCAATGGTTTGCAAGGGAAATTGTGACCAGAATATTTCTTTGGTTGAATTTTCATTTAATAATAATTTTCATTCCACAATAAAGATTTATCCATTTGATGCACTATATGGAATGATGTGTTGATCTACATCTTTTTTGGGATGAAGTAGGTGAAATGTTGTTGATGGGACCAAAATTGGTTTAAGAGATTGTAGAAAAAGTTCTTGTTGATTCAGAAGTACATGAGAACAACTCATAGAAGATAGAAACATTATGCAGATAACTAGAGGGAGGATAATTATTTTATGGTGGCTTATCATGACTATCTCAAAGTTTCTCCCTGTAAATGTGTGATGTGTTTTGGTAAGATGGTAAACTTGATTTTACGCTCTATTGGACCCTATGAAATCATAACGAATACTAGATCAATTTCTTACATAGTGGCTTAACCTCTATGTTTATCCATGGTACACAATGTTTTTCATTTTTCAATATTACAAAATTATATTTCTGGATTCATCTAATATTTTGATCCCAAAAGTAGTCCAGTTGAAAGAAAATCATTCTTATAAGGAACAACCAGTCAATATTCTTGATTGAAAAGAGAATGTGTTGTGGAATAATGTAATTTATCATGTAAATGATTTATATGAAATAACATTGTTGAAGAGGCAACGTGGGAATCTAAAAAGGCTATGATGGATAAATACACCCACTTTTTTGATATGTGAATAAAATTGGGAAGATGAAATTTCCAAAAGGATTGAGGATTTACCATCCCATGTAAATAAATAATATTCCATTTTCATATTTATTAATTTTGTGAATTAAATATTAATTTTAATTTAAAGGGAATTGTATGTAAGATGGTATACCCAACACACAACTATGGGTTTTTTCGAAGACTTATGTTGCACTCAAAGATGAGTTATTCTGAAAAATATAAAAATATAATTTTATTATTTTAAATGGTAGTTAATGCATATATGTTTTATTGGAAAAGAATGAACATAAAGATATAATTAATAAACATTTTAGTTAAATGTTTTTACATTTATCTAATAATGTATAGATAATTAAAATTTGAATGAATATAATTTTGAACATAAATACTATAATTTTTTTAAAAAGTTGTTTTACCACCTTTTGAAAGTTAATTCTATTTAAATATTGTTTTTGTCACTTTTTTATCTCCCATTTGTAATAATAAACCTTTTACATAGAAAAAATATTTTAAAATTTACTTAGGGTAATATTAAGGTATTTTTCTAGAAATGTTCATTTTTTATGAATAGTTGAAAATACTGTATTTTAATTTAAAAAAAATATTTATTATAATTTATTTATAATTATATATTTTTCATTTCTTTGTTTTTGAATTTTAATTGTATTATATTTGTACCATTTAATATATTATTTTTCAGTGGATGTAATTTCACTTTGAATTTGGAAATAAACATTTGTTAGTCTTTTGATAGTCATTATTTCTAAAAACATGCTTTTTCGGTTTTGGCAACGAGAAATAATTTTAAAATAATACCTAAAAAGTCTGTGTTTAGAATATAGAAAAATAGATTCCATATTTGGAATTATGAGTTTCAAATTATGTAAATAGATATCATTTATTTTTAGAGATTATGAATAGTAACATTAGTATACATTTTATTTACCATGATTAAAGGGTAAATATAGTAAATACGGGTAAACAATTATATTATAATAATATTAAATATCGGAAAAACATTTTCTAACTATATTGTATGAAATATGTCTGACCATGGGAATCTATTGGTCGATTTTAGGACCCAATGGAGAAACTTGTGTTTGAAAGTGACATTTAAATACATTAAATTTCATGTTAATAAAAATGTAAAATAAACATATATCATTTAGTAAGAAAACATTTATATGGTGTCATATAGATGATATATTTGACTATAAATAGAAATTATATATATATAACTATTTTAAACAACGTTGTTTTTTATTTTAATTTTTTTGATATTTAATAAATAAATTTAATTATAGCACAATGGTGATGCTCTAATTTCTTCACAATAACGGATTGAAATAAAAAATATAAAAAATGTTAAAATAAATTTAATTGTGTTATTTTTATGTCATTATAAAATTTTATTGATGATAGTTACATGTTATATTTATATTAATGAAGTGTTTTGAATTAATGAAAGTTGTTATTTATTTTCAAAAATTTTATAATAAATTTTTTTATTAAATCTTATAATAATACAAAAAAATATAATATTTTAACAAATAGTTATCATATGTCTCAAATTTTATTATAGAGTCATTATTTGGATATTTTTCAGTTTTGGTAACTATTTTTATTCTCAAAGTGTTAAATGTTTTATAAAATGGTAAAAGTAGAAAAAATTTTCAAATAATAAATGATGAGGAGTAAAAAATATCTAATTCCAATAAAATTATTAATTTATGATTTTATTTTGAATTTTATTCATTTTATATTTGAATTAATTTAGCTTCCGGGCCATCTAAAATCTCAAATCAATGTATAATAAAATAATACTTTAAAACATTCCTAAAGAGCCCATTCCCCCTCTTATAAATGGCCACCACCTTTAACCCATTACACACACCTCTCCAGCCCCCTAGCTCATTGAAATGTTTCTCAGTGTTGCTCCCAATTTCCCCCAATTCCTTTTAAATACATTCCCTTATGAATATAGAATTTCAAGAATGGATTTTGGTTCAAATCAAAGAGAGTTACACGTTTTAAGAGGTAGAATCTTCTCTAAAAATTCATTCCATTGTTATAATTATTCACTCTTTATTATATTATTTTTCATTGATTACATAACAAAAATTAGTATCCAAAATATACTGGGTTTATTTATATGTATTCAAAATACACTTACACAAACATCCATATAATGGAATTAGAACAGACTGTTTCTGTGGATGATGTATGACTGCCAAACGAAATGATGAGTGTTCGATTTTTCCCTACCACCTATCATAGTGGCCATTATGATTCAACATTATTTATATGTGATATATATTATATTTATATTGTCTCTATGTTTCTTTAGTTTTCATTTATATAATACCTTTACGGTTTCCATAGTGGGTAAATACGATAATTTCAATTGAGGAAGTGCGAACCGTCGCCCCCTCAATGAGATATGACTGTTTCATACATTACATCAAACATATAAAAGATGGTGTTGATGGACCTATGCTATGATTAAGAAATTTCTCATATTAATTAAATAATAATACACATATATATCTTTTGGTTTTCATTCCATTAAAAAATGAAATAGAAGAACAAAATTTAGCGTTCCTGCGTACGTACGACATACCGTCTCCCGAAATGATGCATTTCATTTTCATATATCCAAATAATATGGAATATAAAAAACACATATATACTGGATATATATTTTATTTATGATATCATAATCATGAATATCATTCTTGATAAAATTGAAATATGGAAACATGGAAAACTTGTAATTATAATATGTTAATTTGGATTCAAGTACAAAACATCGACAAAAAGACCGATATGAACATGAATAATTACATGATTGTAATGGAATGGTAATAAGTGTTATAAAAGTAATAATGAAAATGAATAACATTATAAATCAATATAAATTAACTTATGTTTTTAATTTTGGGATATAGTGAATGAATTGGACAAGGCAAACACAAGGTAAGGAAAATCATCTCAATCTCCTTTCATCGAGGGTTATAATAATTTATAAAAAACATGAATTTATATGGCGTATAAATCCCATTGAATTTTAATTTCTGTAATTGTTAATAATTTATCTATTTATAATTTTAATAAATGAAAAGGGTAATTTTTTTTACATATTTGGTCACAATTACATTTCCGTAGTCACAAGCATTATTTGATATTTGGCTTCCTCTAAAAGCCATATGTTTTTGAAAGGAAATTTATTACCATATAATTTTTTTATGTATTTAGGTATTGAAAATCGCTCTAATAATGGATTTATTATTTAAATATCTTGAACAGATATCTTTTTATTTTAATGTGCAAATGTTATATTTTTTTTGTTATGATTACATTATGGTTCATGGGAATTTTTCAAATAGACCAATGGTTCTGTGATAAACCTAGGGTGGGTGAGCCATTGAGATCCCTTCAATGCATTTGGTAATGTAACAGAGGTAAAACATACTATTTCTCTAAATTGATTTTTTTTAATTTAATATTATGGGTATTCCAAATGTAACTCCATATGTAACTGTGAATGTGACAATGTAAGTACGATATAGATGCCATATATTACATTTATGATTTAATATTTCTATATGATATTCATAAATATTATGATTTTATGAGTTATATTTAATTTATTATGATGTTTATTTATTGATGGGTTAATGTGTTCATTCATTATTTTATAACCCTTATAGATCATTTTATGCTCATCCTGAGATTTTGAAACAAATTAAAGGGTATAAGGAAGGGTATGAGAAAAGATGAATTCATGAAGATTTATATACAGAAATAAATTCTTGTTTTCTTTTATGATTTTATATTTCATGAAAAAAATTAATACTTAGTATAAGTGACTAATTTGTAATAGTTGGGATTTAATGTAATAGTTGTGTGCTTGTTCTTTAGAACTCTAATCCTGAGAAGATCCTCAAGGTGAATTCTTGATATAACTCATGGTTAAGTAGCGTCCTAAGGCTTTGGAGATAAAATTATTTCCAATATTAATGTAGATAATTAAAAAAGTATGCCATACCCATGCTGTTGTGTCTCGGGCCATTCCTACCATTATGAAAACTTCATACTACTAACTAATCCATACCTTCTTACCCGAAATGTTATACATTCATCATACACCCCAAAAAATGACAAATATAATATTCAGGGATGTTCCCCATATATATATAACACTATAATACATGAATTTTATTCCAATAAAATATAGTGTTCCATTGTTGAATTTTCCAATAGAATCATCTTATCATCATATGCAATTCCATCCCCAATGAGCAATGTCATCCATGTTCCCCCTCTATCGTGATTGATATATCTGTCAATGAAGCATTTGAACCAGAACAACAAGTCATATTTAAAAATAGATATTCTAAAATCCACATATATTTAATAAAATATAAATACAATATATATTACAAAAATTAATTCCATGTGATTTAATATCATGCACATCTAATAAACCACATTAGAATGAAAGTAAAATTCAATCGAAGAAACCATGTCATAAAAATGTACCAGTACAAAACAACTCAAAAAAAATATTATAAATGCAATAAATTAGTGATCAATCCTCACCTATTAGAATCTAGCTTCAATCCCATACACAAGGGTATTTTACGACCCTATGAATATTATTATCTTACATTGGGAATAGTTCAATTAAGACATTAAGAATATAATGTCATTACACTAATTATGTATTCATACAGTTCCTAATATGATTGTGAGTTAGGTTTCACCCACCACAATTGTAATATGTTATATCATTTTCCCATAATCCATGCATAATAACATTGGTTTGAGTACATGAGACTGCCTACAACACATAAGAATCTGTACCCATCCAAGAAAAGAAGATAATTATTTTATGATTTAATCGAAGTCCATTTTCCATACATCAATCTATATGATGTACTAATTCATGATTAATTATTAAATTTTTTTAATTATAATAAAATTACAACTAATTTAATTATTACATGAAAAATCACAAAAACAAATTGAAGACATACTTCACGAATGAGTAACTAGAAATCAGTCCCTATCTGAATCCATGACCAACATCCGAACAATGTTATAAAATGTTTCTTAGAATCATACAAAAAATTCTCTATTGTGAAATAATAATTCAAAAGTTAATTTAATATAATTAATTTTATAATATGGGAGAAAAAAACTCAACAATGCATATTAGTTGCAAAATTAATCAATGATGTTTATTTCACTCCTAACACATAGTAAAATCTCTAAGAAAACATTTCTCAAATCAATATCATGATATGAATATTTATTCAAATCTATTATACTAAAACAATATAATAAATAACCAATGGATGTAACATTTATTAATTACCAATACAGAATACATTTTCATCGTTATGGGACATTCATTAAACCTTATATTATAATACTCATTGTTATCATGTAGGTCCCTCATTATATGGTGGAATTTTCATCATTTTATCATGTATAAATCAATAAAATGATAAATAATTTTCCATAATAATAAATGAGAGAGATAATTCATTGTGAAATTACAGATCATGAACTCATTATGGAAAATACATACACATTGTAATCATCCATGTATAATAAAAAAAAGATCCACCACCAAATGAAGAGGAGGGGTCCATGATTTTATGGGAATAGAATAACTCATTTATATTCTCCAATATACAAAATATATATTCACAACCTATAGTGGAAAAATAAATTAGGGTGGAGAAGAATAAATAATAGATGAATGGATCTACAAAATTTTAGCAAGGGGGATAAACCATAGTGGGGTTCGATGTCTAAAAAGACAAAAACCATTGTTTAATGATTTCTAATGCAACACAATAGGTAGACTCTTGAGGGGAGACATATACTCCGTACCCATCCATATGAACACCATATTCTCATTGGTTATACTATGATCACAACATCAAACATATAACACATACTAGAACACCAAAGTTCATATTGACTAAAATAGATAATCCAAAACATTTAATAATGGATAGTTAACATTATTACTAACTAAATTCTTCATCCAATATCTATGTCACCCAGTTAGATTGCATTAATCAAAAAACACATTTTAAATATTTTTAAATGTTAATTATATTTCTTCAAAAACCATTACCCAAAGTCATCTATTACAGTAATAAAAAATGAATTTCTATCAAACGCTCATAACATGTAAATATTGATGTTATTATAGTTATATATTGGGACAAGACAAAAAATATTATAATATGAATTATCTATGAATTTGTTGCATCAATGTGTGGGTGGGGAATTGGTTAAAAAATATATCTGACATTGTATTCATCTTCCTCCACATATATCCTCAATAATCACGTGGATAAAGGAAAATGTATCCACACTTGAATATTTTTTATTCATTTTAGACATTCCCTTAGGTGGATCATACCATATTTGTATCATGTAATAATTTTAATATATATTCCCATATGTTACTTAATAACTAAATCTTTAGGAAAATATATTTTAATATGATTTTCCAGGTTTTGGATTTTTGATAATATTTCTGTCGTTAATCATATCTTGAGATTACAATGTATGAATAAAAAAAAATTTCAATATAATTACCAATTTCATTTGTTTTATAAATGGGAAAATCACTGCATTCCCCTAGAAAACACTTTTTTTCATATATCCTTTTGGGTCTATAAATTACATGATTAATGTAATTATAGATATGATAATACATAAAAATATAAAAATATAAAATTGAAAAAATAACTCCTAAATTATTTTTGTATCATAACTAATGACTTTTATGATTCAAACTAAAGTTTACATGGTCATTTCGTTTTATGATTAATAATATTAAAATATTTAAAACCCTCAATATTGCTTATAAAAAATATGAATTAAGAAAATAATATCGAATAATATTTAACAAGTGGTGTCAAACTATGGTTCATTATCTTTCAATAGAGGAAGATTATGTTCAATACCAACTAGCCTTTTATCTATCATTAAAGCAACATGAATTATATTCTGAACCATAATCTTTTTTGTAACAAGACATGGTTTCAATTATTTATAAACAAAAAATATATATATTTTACAAAAATTCAATGATATTATATTATAAAAATATATATAGTGGATTATCACTAATTGTTTTCCATAACTATAAAAAGACCATATAATTCATTGAAACCAACTAAGATTCCCTTGATAGTAATCCTGTGTCTGCTGTAGAAAACATTATCATTGCATAACACATTGTATACCTAGTTATATTTTACAAGATATACTAACAATTATATAATATTAAATAGACATTACATCTCATAATATGCTCATGAAGTATTATTAATCAATAGATTAGTTTTCATTTCAAACATGATACATAATAATCTTATATATAAAAAATAATTGAAATTTCTATCAAACATTCATCTAACCCATAACTCCATTTAGACCTATCATTCCTAATATACTTATTCATATCATGTTGAATTCAAAATTTATTAAGGTTTGAGATCATATAATCAGTAAGGATAAAAGTTTTAGATAGTAATAAATTATTATACATTACCATTATAAGACCATATAGGCATATGATTACAATCGAGGTACAAAAATTATAGTATATAAAAATTAGTCAACAAAATAGACATAATTTTTAAATCATATTACATGGAATAAGTATTAACAATATCTTAATACATGAGTCATGTGAGTTAATAGTCACAATAAATTAATTTATAAAATAAATTAAAAGTGTATAATGATAATTTGTAATAATTATATGCATTGATAACAAAAATTATGTATTCTCACAATGACATTATTTGAATTGTTATCTTGGCCTAACCACATGTGTATCATATTGGTATTAAAAAACAACAAGTGTACACACATGGTCCTTGGATAATTACTTAACTTCCCTCACATACTTTAACTAATCAATTAGAAATGGTCTAATCACTCGTGCACTATCTTGGGAATGGGATATTAAGTTAGGAATCAAGTTGTGATATGAGAAATCCCTTGTGAAACTTCCTTGATCAGGGAAAAATATTGTACAACCTTTTAGTTCATGAGACATATAATATTTCACATTTAATATAAGGGAAAAAAAATTCCAGGCATAGAAATTAAATAATTAAGGCAATATATAATTTTCCATGATGTTAGTTTAAACAATGATCATTCTGACGTAGATTAGTTAACTAATGGTAATAAAACAATTTTCATTAAAAAATAGAATAAAATCATAAATATTTATACATAGAAAAATATAGATTCATTGCTAATATCATAAAAATATTAAAGAATATCTACCCTCAAATATCATGAAATAAGTGAACAATACCTTTATAAATGCATTAATATATTTCTCTGATAAACACAAAGAAAACATTATTTCATCTTGGGTCATTTAATGAATAAAAAATTACATGATTAATGGGAATAGTTTTTACTTTTGTGACTCCACATAAATATGATGCTAAATCGTAATAAACAAATGTAGTCATGGCAATGGGAGAATCTGTTCAAGCCATAAATGATAGAATAAAAATATACACTAACAATTTTTGAATAAAAAATAGTCATATGAAATTTTTAATTTTATTGATAAATTTTAAATAAATAAATTAATTGATAGTATAATATTACATAATTATAAATTTTTTTAAAGCTAAAAAAATTTAAAAATAAAATTTGGAAATATGGATATGGACGAGAATGTTTGAAGAAAAAATGATAAATAAGTTCATATTTTTATAAAAACAATATTTTGATATTCTTTACTACCATAAAGAAGTAAATAATTTGAATATATATAAATTCTTATAAATAAATACAGTATTGTATAATATATAATGTTTATGAGAGAAATAACATATAATTTCATTTAATGTAAATTAAAAAATTAACAATTTCGATAAAATGTTTTGTGTTATTATATAGCCACAAAACATTCGAAACAATTTACTTCCATCCTCTTGAATGAATGTTCATTATATAGATTAATAATATAATAAGACATTCCTCAATCATTTAATCAGATGTTGTTTTAAAAATATATTTCTAGTAAAAACATCTTATGGACCTAGATATCATGTAATACCCTGGAAAAATGATTATAAAACATCAAAAAGATTATAAAATAGAAAACATTTATTTTATTATCAATAATGTGATCCAATAATTGTTTTAAATAATAGAAATATGCTTTATAACCTAGGGAATACATCAAAAATAAATTTTTGAGATAAAATCATAGTAAGGGAATAATCAGTATAATAGAGCATAATGTAAGAATTAAGTAGGATAATATAGTATCATAATATAAAAGTTTCATGAAGAATTATATATAATTATTTAATAAGTATGATATAATCATAGTATAATTTAATCCTACAAATGTGGAAACATCATACATAAAAACATCATAATCATTATCTAGGGGGAACTAACAAGACATTAAAAAATGGTAGGTAAATTCAAATAATTTATTCGATTTAATCTCTAATCTAATAAATTTTATATAAAGATCTATAATAATTACCCAATCCAAAAATTTGATATCTCAGCTCAACCATACATAAAAGTACATGCATATGAGTACAATTTTGGGGAATCAATCTCATAGATTAGGAAAAATAAATTCCCATGAAATCAAATGAGTGTCATAGTCAAAACTAAAATAATAATCCAATATTTTTTCTTAGATATTCAAAATATATTATAGATATTAAAATTTGAATCATTATGAAAGGACAGGAATATATAGTAAACTGGAAAAAATCTTAATATAGGATATATAATTGGGTATGAAATAAATATTCATAAATGGTGTTTAAAAAAACCATTAACATACATTTCAAGAAAAAAATAATATATAAATTCCCATTAAGAAAGTTGTAAATTTTAACATATAAAAATAAAATGGAAATCAATTTAAAAATTCATGAATTGGTAGAATAATCTAAATGTGTATTATAATAATGGAATACATTGTATAAATGTCTCGCTTCATCAGGATTTCATTTTGAGATGGTATTGATGTATGAATTCAAGGCTAGCATTACCCATGAAAATAAATAGAGAATATGATTCATATAGATGTAATATATAAAAATAATTCATATAAACCATTCCATGAAATGGAATTTTTTTAGACAAAAAATGGTCTTTATTAAATAAAAGATGGGTTGTTCTTTCTGTCCCCTCAACTCAGGTCCAAATTCCTTTATCATTTTAACTTAACATTTTTAATGATCAAAATAGATTTAGTAAAAACTAGATTTATAGCCTAATAAAAATACATTTTTTGTACTATTATGATTTTTTATTATTATAGAGTAATTTAATTGAGATACCATGTCTATATTCATTATCATGAGGACATTCATGTCATATATCCAAGGTCATATTAATTAAACGTATTTATGTGAGTTCTAATATTTAGAGTTCTATAACTCCTAATATGTAATGATTTTGAAGTAATTAGTTTCCAAAATTTATAAATTCTATTACTATCAAAGAAATATTCAAATATAATAATTATTTTTAGAGTATATGATTTATTTTTATATGGTTTATTCATATTGGTGGGCTT
The DNA here is from genome assembly GCA_963277665.1 of Viscum album. Classification (NCBI taxonomy): domain Eukaryota; kingdom Viridiplantae; phylum Streptophyta; class Magnoliopsida; order Santalales; family Viscaceae; genus Viscum; species Viscum album. The sequence continues at coordinate 2,131,659,580 of OY728147.1, read as the reverse complement.
TGTGAACTTGATAAATTTACATGGTTTTATTTTATAGAATGTGTATTCAATAATTCCATAATAAAGAAATAAATTTTGAATCATTTATAATATTATTAATTAAATTTAAATAATCTATGAAGGTAGTGGTGGAAAACAAAATTATCCATTCGTGGGGGTGGTTTAACATAAATAATAAGCATAATGTTTTCATTTGAGAATCCATTGAGGGGTATTTAAAATATAGATATTCATTGAATTATAATAAAATATGAGTATATATATATGATATTGATGTTACTATTACAAGGAATATTGAATTCATATGTGGTTGGTAGATGGAGAAAAAATTAAAAAGAAACATTGTTACAAATAAAACCTCTTCATTCAGGAATCACATATTAGCTACACTATAAGGCTCATTGGGATTATATTCTGATATTAGAATAAATTATACATGGGGAGGTGTGTTGGGGAAAGAAATTGGATGTTTTTATGCTATGTAAAAGGATTGGATAGTTTGCTAATATGTGTTCGTATTTATAAGTTGAGTAAATTGGTATTTATGAATGTAATTATCATTTTTTATGACATATTTTCACGAATAAAAATAGTTAATATTAGTGAACAGATTAATTAATTGATTCATCTATTATGATCTAATGGCGTTTACATTATAATTTTTTAATTAATTGTAATGTTAACATATAATGTTAAAAACAACATATTTATGTATACTAATATTTGAAAAATGTTCATTTTTGTAAACTTAAATATTCAACACATTATATTTTCAAAGTTTTGGTTCCCAAAATGACCACATTATTGTAAAATTAATTATCAAAGTATATAAAAATAAAATATATATATACACCTTCTTTGGGAAAACATATTATGAAACAAATATATTACTAACACGTAGGAAAATAAATCACCCTTTGATAATATTCTATTATCATGTCTATACCAATATTTATTTTTTTAGGAAACTATTTTAATAAATTTATATTTTAATTTTTTTAAATTTGTCAAAAAAATTAATTTTGATTACGGTCGGAATATAAATATTTTAAAAAATATAAATGTTATTTAATTTCTTCCAGATTTTATGTTTTCATATTTAAAATTTATATTTCATTTTATTATGATTGAAAAAATATATATATTAGATCCTAAATGTTATATTTATATTCCATTAGTCATTTTACAATTCTGAATGATTAGATTCAAATTATAATGGTCATATTACAATTCCATGAATTATATAATAGTCATATTGAAAAGGTTAGGAAATTATTAGGTAACTATAAAATATTAATAATAACATTTCTAGTTAAAATATATATATATTACACTATTCTAATTACTCATTATTCACAACATCTCTTAAAATGTTCTATACTTCCCTTAAAAATGTTTATCGTATTCCTAAAGCATCCCTTTATTTTAATTGTTTTTATGAAATGTGTAATCTTCCTGGAAGAATTGGTGCCTATAAATTTTACATTAGTCTATAAATTGTTAATTTTCATTTATTCTATTTTACTATACCTATCTATTATAATCAACACCATTTTAGGATGTGTAATTTACTGATGATATGCAAATTTCATGTAATGTTCATTTTTTCAAGACATAATAAATTAATAATAGTTAATCATGAAATATATTAATAATTTTTTATGGGATTTAAAATCCAACTCCCTAAAGAAAATTTACCCTAAAAATTTCATTTCATACATTAGGCTAAAAATAAATATTGTATTTTTTAACTCTTTCTACTTTATTTCCCAACTCATCACTTCGTATTTATGATTTAACAAATGTACCTTGACTAGGATCATTTTTATGTCAAAAATAACTTTTTATCTACATTATTATATCATCATAGGTTACCCATTATATGTTTTCATTCTCCAATTGACAACCACATGATTTATTATAACTCCAATATCTAGATTTTAATTATTCAGGGGGGATATATGGAACATTTCTTATATTTGGGAAATGTATAGTGATATTAAATGATTATATGCCACATATATGATGAGATCAATTATCTCATAATGGCTTATAGATCAGGGATATTGTTATTCATTCTTCCAAACACCCATGAATCATATCTATTTATATATATGAAAGAAAACATTATCACATTCCTCAAATACTAGTTATACTCAATGGTTAATAGAATTACTATTGGTAAACATTCCATTTCTATGATCTAGTAATGAATGTGATTGAACTTTTATACCATTTATTACACATGTTGGTGTCCCCATATATACGTTTCTCAATCATGATATCAATATTTTGGTTCTATAAATTTATTTTTTAAAAGGGTTTTACATGTTTCTATAAGAATGCTAAAGAGAAATAGGTTATCCAATCTGAACTCAATAAAAGGTCAATATAGATACAAACCTCCATTGAATTAAAAGGTATAATATAGTAATTTATATTTAGTTATATATATTTTTTGGTCACATTGGCCATCATTATGATGAGAAAATTCCATAAATATTTATAACTCTATGTGGAATGAATTTTTTATAATTTTCCATAATTTCAATGTCAATATCATATCTTGAAAAAATATAAATCAATTTTTTTCATACAACTTCAGCAATATTCGAATATATATCATTTAATGTTTATCAAGTTGTAATTCCTACGAATGTGGAATAATGTGACAATTATTTTTATATGAGACAACCAAATCATTTTTTCAATCAGTTTTAATTTTTAAAAGGTTTGTGAAAAAATATAAGGTGATTATCTAAAATTTCTAAACATGTACGGGTTATGGTTTCATCATCCACTTTGATTTTATTAATTATATATTACCTTATTGACATAATATGAATATTAATGTGTATTCATTGATTTAAATCATCATTTTTACCAAAATATAATGCTCTATGATATAATGATATATAATCATACTCCCTTGTTGGAGAAATAATATTGGGATAGGTGAATCATTCAATAAATTACTTTTTATCTATGGAATTTAATGTGCACAAAGATATGATAAAAATTATAAAAATCCCAAATCATTAAATTGTATTAATAAAAAATTACATTCTATATGTCTTTATCCATATTATATATTTCCACATCATCCCATTATAATTTTTCCTGTTATATTTGATGATATGGACATAATTTAAACAATAATAAATGTTATTCCTTACATTATGACATCATTTTCCATCAATTTCAGGACTAGAAAATTAGATCATTCTGAATTATAAAAATGTATAATGGTATATTATCCTTTTTATATAGATCATTTTCCACATTCTTTTATCTCACACGATTTAAAGGGATTGAGTATTCATAGTCCATGATCTTCAATAACCATATTTACTAGTACATATTTAGGTCCATCATTGTGAGTATATATATTTTCTAATTATGATCTCTATATATTTTATACATCATCCCATGTTGATATTTCTAGTATATCTTTAATTATAACTTCACTTCCTCCCATCACATATGATTAATTGGGTTAGTTTACCTCAAGGAAATTCAATAACTATGATGTAAATGATATATATTTTTCTTTTTTCATTGGTATATTATCCAAGTTATTTTATAACATGAATATTTCCCCTCATGAAAGAATATTTATTATTTCAATAGTGATAATAATATATCTTAATTCAATTAATCTCAATACGTATAATTATTAGACACAAACATCAATTCATATTGCGTGATTTTAGACAATGGTTTTTAAAATCATGAGAACATCATAAAAATATTTGATAGTACCATAATAGTTCATGGAAACTTCATTTCATACTTATTGATTCATTTCTAGGTCATTACAAAATAATGATACTTCCTCAATACAAAACTCATATTTAATATATATTTCATAACTATTATCAATTTGACATTCCTTTAGAATTGTAATCATGTTCTCCTATTGATCATCCTCCCTTATGGATTATATTATAGCATCATCTATAAATAATAATAGAAAATTGTTGAGTTAATGTAAATAAACTCAATTATTTGTGTCACTCATATATATAGTGAATTTGTGAGTTTAACGGAATAAACATGATTCACACTATCCATACCCTATTTTAAATTTATACATTAAATATCATTCCTATTTACCATTAATTTGTGATATCTCGACCGGAGGGCCATCAAATTGATATAAGGTTCCCCACAAGTAGATAAATCAATTCGGAAATAAATGAAAAAGACATATTTTTATATATCTAGATTTATTTGTGTTCATGAAAATTATTATAGAGGAATTTTCACTCATCCATATTCATGATGAATATGAAATGTGAACCCATTAGTGAATGAATATGGAGTGTACAACCATACACCATATAATCATGTAAATTTGTCATCAGGTGTTCTAAGTTAATATTTTCCATTACATAGTGAGTCATAATTATGGGTATAGGTCATGGGAAAATATAAATTGGGAAATGAATTTCTAATTTTGGTGGAAGAAAAATATACTCTCCAGAGATTAAATATTTATAGCTTCTCAAAGTGGGAATACCTCTATCAATTATCCTATATTGTTTCAAAATAAGATGAGATAAATATTTTTACTCATAATTAAATAGTATCCTTACATTAATAGATGTTTCCAAAAAATATTCATCCTATACTAGAACATATATATATTTTTATGGTGATATAATCTTTATTTATTGATTCCCCTCTACTAGAATTTTATGTCGGTGCTAAATTATTAAAAAAAATCCATTACAAGTATATCAATAAATTTATATCAATTATGATAAGATTTTATGATATATTCTATACAAAAACATTAATAGGATTGGATTTATATTCCCATTATGTAATAATAATAAAAATTTCATCTTTTAATAGATAACACAAGGTCTATGATTTCATTTAGTATTTAATGAGTTCTAATAAACATGAATACTGTGATAGAATATATTGAAATTGAAATAAGTAATATGTTTTTAATTTTTTAATGAATAACCTATGTAGTTATCACCATTTTGTTTAAATGGTAATCCTTGGTATTTATTACAAAATAAGTGCTTCCATTCTAATGTGGTCTTATATTATGTTTTCAATGATTATCATTGAAAACCATTTGCTTATATAATTTTATTTCATAATTTTTTTATTCATTTTTTTGAAATAGTAGATTAAAAAAAGGTAATACTACAACCATATTTTCTACAATATAATTAGTAGAGTTATTCATCCACCTTCAATATTGATTTACTTGATTCAATTATTTTCCACATATAAAGAATCCACCCATAAACATGATATATATTCCATGAATCTCTTTCCCGAATTTTGATATGTATTATTTTTTTCCTTCATCAATTGGAATAATGCACCATTTACCTAAAAATTATAATCCATTTTATTCCTTTTGTTTCAAATCCCTCAAGTGAACATATAATCTATAATATATATCATAAGAATAAGAGAATAATATAAAATATCCTTATAACAATAAAAATATAATATCACCAACAATTTTCATGGATTTATCATTAATCAACTAAATTAGAGGTCTGCGTTACTTTTGATGTCAAGGAAGATGTTGGAAGAGTACTTTGTGGGACATTTGAATTTTTTTCACATAATCCCTAATAGAATCCTAATTATTTTTTATTCATCCATGATACTCCAACATTATTTAATGATATATTATTCATGGAACATATTTATTTGTGAATAATTGTCCTAAATCCCTATCATTCCAATTATTTTCACACCTCTATGGTATTTTTATTCTTTATTAGGGTCCACTGATGATCATTTTTTCTATCTATGTGATTAATCCCCAATAATATTTTATTGTATTATGAGTATTTTAAAACAATTAATAACTTCTTCATATATTTAATAAATTATAAGATGATTATGTGATTTATGTTATACAAAATTTATATAAAATTTTCACATAAATGAATCAATAAAAAAAATTTCATTTTTAGAATAATGATTGTGTTCCCAAAGTCAGAAGTTATTATACATACATGTATTAGATGATCCAGTATTTCCCTAATGTTCACAGCATGTTAACCCATTGGGTTAAATATCTAATATTGAAAATATTTACATTTTATATTAAATTTTTATACACAGGATTCCACATGATTTCTAAAATTCAATAAAATAAATTTTGTGAATATTTAAACAACAAACATATATAAATAGAAATCATAAACATAAAAATTACATGTATATCTTAACATGTGAGGATTTTATTTTCTTTTTGGTTATCAATGGTTTTTTATTGTTAGGTTTTGTAACCTAACAATCTATCCAGTTCGCCCGTAATGGTTCATAAATCTTTTATGAATTTACCAAAACATATCTCATAGTACTGTAAAAGTATCAGTCTATTATGTCCTCCATAATTTACTCCATGTGTAGGTAGAAATAATATTCAATGGATAATTTCAATTTTATTTCCCCTTAGAACATTTTTTATGAAACCAAATTATCTTTTATTTTCAATATATGGATTTCATTACAGAAAAACCATTTGCTCATTATTTTACAAAAAAAAAATTGGATTTTATACTATTACTTGTTTTTTCTAAATTTTTTAATTAATTTATTCATTTTATAATCCGAATATATAAATATAAATTTCACTTATACCCATTATAACGACCCAAAATAATTTCATATATTATAAAATGATTCCTAAACTAAATATATAATTAAAAAACTACTGGATAAAAATACATATTTTATTTGGGAGGATAGTTTCAGAAAACAACAAAATGAATGTCAAATATATTCTCATTATTTTATACTCTATTATATGACCCCAAATTTCTTTTATAATCTAAGAACTACATAAGACAACATAGGTAATACGTAAACAAAAGTGGTGAGTTATAAATTGTTATAATTGAATAATAATGACAATAACGAATATAATTTGAGCCTATTGGCATATGATGATATAATAAAAGAGAAGGGTCGTGAATAATCACACAGAAGAATGAAATGAAGAAGATGGAATTAGAAGATCATGGGAACACAGGGAAGTGAAAACATCACAATACAAAAAATAGTAATCATATGTTAGGGATCATTATTGGGACATCATAAAAAGGTGGTCATTGTACCATAATGAAGTAAGTTAGTTATATAATACCATTTATTTCATATTAATAGATATAATGAATAACATCCCACCACTCCAGAATTTTTTCAGAAGGGTAAACGAAATTACAAGGCCTTATGAGACATCTCTAAGATGAAAATGGCAGACAATAAATGAAACATGCATTATTAACCTTGGGGGTATGGTTTTTTCCTTTCCAAATAAAACCACCCAAAAAACATTCATCAATAAAGACAAATAAGTGATTCCTAACCAAAATTTGAAACAATTCATAGTAATTCCATTAATATAAAAAATACAAACTATAATAATGAACCATATGTAAGATAATAAACATAAATGTACACGGTGGAAGACAATATGAAAAAACTAATGATATCCCACATAACTCAAAATCATCACTTTTCTACATGATACTACTCTATGTAATATCCAATGTATCAAGATGTATTAGTTACTAAGTGTAACACATTCTCTTCCATGGTGTCCCAAAAAATGATATGTAGAATAGAATTAACGTTCCAACGCAAGGGTGAGTAATGAAACATGATAGGATTTCTAAAAATGAATTTCTAAATAATTATACTGTGATAGAACATGTTAGGTCATATTTATAAAAAAATTATAAAAAATAATGGAAAACATTAATATAAAATCCAATCAATTTACACCAAAATAGTTTCTAAGGAAAAAAACCAAATAATACATAAAAACCATTTCAAATTTCATTTGGGAATACCCAATCCACGATTCACCACACACAAACATGAATTATTTTCAATATTTTTGTACACTCATTAGTGGATTCTCATCAAAACATTATGTTGTCACACATTATCCAATCTCTGTATGCCTCAATTAGAAACTCCCCTTATATAGGGACACACCCATTTTTACCCAAATTTTGTACACCCAATAATCATAGTCATGTAGAAATCATGTACTCAAAAAAACCGATGTAATAAAAACCACTTCAAAAAAAAATTCAAACCATTTTGAAAAAATTGTTCTTATATTAGAAATCGTTCAAAAACAAACAGTTTCAACAACATTTAATAAATCCTTCATTTTTTTTTGAAATTTCAATTAAAAAACATGGAAAATTTTAATTAGGATTATATTTTAAATTCAATATATTAAAATAAAATAAATCACTTTTCACAACCACATTCCATAATTTAAAAAATTCACGTAAAATTCAGAAAATAATAAAACTATAATTAAATAGGGTTTCTAAAACAATTTTCAAAAAAATATCCCAATAAATTTCATGGAATTTTAAAAAATTAAAACTAATTCGTCATGTTCTAATAATAGGCGTGATTAGTGAATCCATCTACCTCATAAATTACTGTATATATGAATAAGGTCAAAAAACACCCCCAAAACCAAGTTAAATATCCAAAACATATCCTTCGATCTCTTCCAATTCAAATAAAAAATACCAATATTACCATGATTTGCATAAAAAACTATATATCTATCCTCAAAAGACTATATATAAGAAAGATATTCGGGGAGAAAAGTAGATTTATGAAACACCATGATAAACGACTATAAATTATGACTTTTTATAGGAATCAGTCTTCAACGAATACAAATACACCTCCATATCTCCTAAAATTATTTGTGGAATGCATCCATATCCTTTAGAAGAATAAAATATCATTTTATGGTTGATTAAGAGAAAAAATATGCGGTTAATATTTAATCGCAACCCAGATTCAATTTTTATGATCTTGTTTTTAAATAGTGAACTATTATTCCAACTTTTAGGAAGAACAATATGCTAACACTACAAAATTCACTATCTTATGGAGTAACATGGATGAATTGCCCATAGTGTTATAAAAACCATGATCCATCCATGAAAAAGACCAGTATTCCACTTTTCACGGTTTCAACTAGGTGGTAGTATAGTTTGGATGAATTGTACGCCTAACTATGCACCTTCCCCCTAGCCTCTATTAGGCTGAATGTAGTTTTCTAGAGTAAGTTCATGGTTTTGAAAAACCATTATAAAAAAATGAGCCTATATAAATTCCAAAAAAACTATTCTAAATGGTTTACAATGACTACCATTATTCGTTGTTGATAATTATAAAAATAAAATACAAAAATGAATTGTTTTTACTGGATAATTGTGGAAATACATTCTTCCCCAATGTCCCTTAATACCCTCGTGTATCATACTCAATCATCATGGTGAGCATCCATCTATTTCAAAAGATGCACAACCATTTCCTCGCATTCCCGATTACCAATGGTGGGTGGTATCTGTCACATATTCAAGGATAATTTCTCCATGTTAAAAATTAGATAATGGTATTTTGTTTCCTCATTTTCTGGATTCCTCCTTTGAAATCATTTCCTAGTCTGGGTCATCCTCATAGTCTTAAGACGTTGTTCGTGAAACTCATCCCAATTTCTTGTCTTCATGGATTCCAGTTAATTACGTTGCTTCTGTCAGTAAAATCCAAGGGGTTTGTTCAGGGTAGAAACCTACTGTTGTCATAGTGTTCATGTTGGACATTGTTGGCATGTCTCGACATTGGAACACAGATGTGTTTGGGTTTCTTCCCATTGTGAAAGGGCTTATCATGGGAACGAAATCCTGAGGATTCTAACATCAATTGTGGGGTGTTTTATTCCAATAGCATGTCTTGGAGGTTTTTTCCAGCTTCCCATCTTAAATAATGGTTATACCATGAGTTTAACATCTATCGGAGATGAACCATACTGATCAAAACACTAATGAGAATAGATAAGATGGGTGAAACCCCATGAGGATTCACTGATGCTCGGGATAATGCATGGTTAGTTACCATATTACTACTAGGAGCATTGAGCATGTTTTTCACAATATATTACTGAGATTTGGTGTCTTATGAATTTATTAGGAAGGATATTGATTTTTGATAGTTTATGTAGATTGAAATGAATATGACATGAGGGTGACAGTGATGTTTGGTTTGAGCCTTGATGAGACTTCCTACATATACATGTGGAATGGAATAAAAGTCCAAATAGGTTAATGGGGATATGGGTAAGAATTCATGGTGTGCGAAGAGGATAGAGACCAGATGATATACTGGGGCTCATGCATGGTTATAATCTCATGTTGGTCTGATGATTGATGTTCAAACATATTACTACTGGATGGGGTTCCAAAAGATTACTACAGGTTGGGGTTTCAATGACATATTGTTGATTGGGTTTCTAATGGATTACAACTGGTTGGGGTTAAAAAGGCTTAACGTTGGTCAGTGATCCAACAGCTTACAGTCGATTGGGGCTCCAACATTTTACCCCTATTTGTGGTTCCAAAGACATACCATTGGTTGGTGTTCGAATTGCATACCATCGAGTTGGGATTGTACATCATGGATGATACTTACATACCATGCCTATGAGACAAGTATCAAATTCCACATTGTTTTTTAATGGTGGATTTTGTTTAATGATATTATAGTTGAAGGTGAACCAACATGAAGGTGTAAAAATGATCAAGTGTCGAGCATGATCCTCAGGGAGGCTTCCTACATACCATGACTCTGAGAGAAGGACCAAAGTCCATGATTCTCTGAATGGTGGATACAATTTATCATTATGGGATGAAGGTGAATAGATGTGATGGGGTTGGAATGTGTAGGGGATGGTCTTGAACCTTAGGGATGCTTCTATCTTACCCTTCCTAGGATAAAAAGATCACAGTCTGCATATTTTAAATGGTTGATAAACATTAACATCAAGAGGGAAGAAGGTGAACTGATGTGACGTTTTTGGAACAATTAGGTGTTGGTCTTTAACCTATGGAAGCTTTCCTATTCACCTTACCTAGGATATAATTATTAAACTCCACATAGGTTGGAATGGTGGATATAGTTTATCGTCTTGCAGGATAAAGGTGAACCGACGTGAAGGGGTCAGAACACGTTGTTGTTGGTATTTAACCTCCTCGATGTTTCCTACATATTTTCCTTGAAGAAAACTATAAAAGTCCATGTAGTTCAGAATGGTGGATTGGATAGGGGATTATGATCTAGGGCATCACTGGAAGGATTCCGTGGTCAGTTTTTTCTCAAATACCACATGAGCCATGCTCGGTGTGAGAAACAATAGGTATTAAGGACTTGTCGATCACAATGCTAAAGTGTTTCCTCAAGCATTGGAGTGTGAAATACTTTCCATTTGCATCCCAATGAGGAAATAGAGTCTTATGGGTGGTTATAAGTTATAATATATGATGCTTTGGACTTACTCTATTATAGAGGCCTGATGGAAACAAATCCCATAGGGAGAGGGATGTGACTATGATGGTCCATGTTCCAATATCACCTATGGTCTATGACATCGAAAAATAGAGGAGTAGGGATCATATATACCACATGAAATGATATTAGATTATAAAAATATGGTTTCCCACCCCTGCGGACATATGTCTCTCCAAAAATGAGGATAACAATCCATTAAAGGAAGATCTTTCTCATTTGGAGATGAGAGGCATAGAGAATGTCCAAGATGGAGTGCCCCAAGTCTGTTGCATGGGGTGAGGCCACAATTTAACGTCATGTGATAATGATGACTTGAATTGGCAGATTACCATCAAGCTTTCATCGTATTCTGGAGTGAATAGGTTGATAACCATCTGGTGTTCCATGTGAATAATAAAGTCATCCTGATCAGGATGCGCGAGAGATTCATCTAGGCTAGCCAAGGCATTAGCTAAACTGTTCTGGGAAACATGGACATAGGTAACGTCTAGACAAGATAATAATTGGACCATCAACTGGAGGGTACATTCCAACAGTTATATAATATATGGATTTATGATGTTATATTCACCACTGATTTTCATAAGGACCAGTTCATAGTTCACATTCATATAAAATTGTGAGACATCAATCTCGAGGGCCATCTTGAGGCCAGTAATGAGGGCCCAATACTCTACCGCATTGTGGGTATAGCTTTATGTCCCACATGATTGAATATAGTAGAACAGATTGTGTTTTTGTAATGGAGACGATACCTAGGCCCACTCTTTTGAGTCTAGGGTCATTCAGTATTCTGTTGGTAGGACTTCATGAATCACCACCAAGGAACATTTTCCATCACAGAATGACAAGGTATACAGAGAGGATTTCCAGATCAGTAAAATCAAGGTCCAGATAGTAGTCTGTGGGGGATGGATGGGTAGCATGTAATCCCACCAATTACATCACCTTAATTTCCTTATGTGGGAAAAACCTGATGTCGAACAACTAGAGGATCACTACCCACCGATCTATATAGCCAATCAATGTGGGATGGTTCGGGATGTACATCAGAAGATCCAATCATGACACTAACTTTTCTCATGGTGTTGAATGTAATATCTCAATTTTTTCACTGCGAATACTAGTGAAAGGGATCATTTCTCGATAGGGGAGTATTTGGTCTCTGTATCAAGGATTGTTCCTCTAAGATAGTATAAACTATTTTTATCAATCATAGTACTTCTAGGAGATAAGGGCTCCAAGTTATCATTCCATGGTGGTCACATAAAGGACAAGTGACTTTCCAGAAATAGGTGGCATCATGACCAGAGGCTTTAATATGTGATGCTTGATTTCCTTAAAAGAATTCTATCATTCCTTATCCTAATAATAGACAATACCATTCTTCTAGTGCCGAGAAAATGGCTTACACTTTCCAGTAATATTCCTGATGAATCTTTGTATATAGGCCATGTTTCCTAGAAATCCTCAAATTTCAAAAAGTTTTTTTAGAGGATACATCTTAATAATGGCCATAATATTCTATGGATAGATCTAGATGACTTTAGAATTTACAATGATGCCGAGAATCCTTCCTGATCTGACACTAAATTCACACTTCAATGGGTTTATCATTATGTGGCTTGAACAGAGGAAGCCGAAAACATTCTCATGAGATTTGATATTGTCCTAACACTGCTGAGAATTTAACACCCAGTCGTCCACAAAGAATTAACCCAAATTTCCGAGGATCAACAAAAATATGCAGTGCATGGAACATATATAGGTCTCACATGCACTCTTTAGACCGATGTTCATTACCTAGAAGCATAAAGTACCGTGTGGTTCCCAGATAGTTTTAGAATCATCATCACGGGGAGCCATAAAAATCATGTTACACCTGGAATTCCCATCCATAAAGTATAGGGCCAAGACCCATGTTGTAGAATCAACCAAAAATTGTATCATGTGAACGGTAAAATCATCCTTCCGACAGTGATAGATTTGATCCTGGAAGTCGATGAAGAATCTCATCTATTAGGTCATCATCTTGATGGTGAAAATTTTGGCTAACAATTTGGGGCACAAGACCTCCATGAAGAATTATTCCCTAATAATAATATCAACATCGGCCTCGACCATGGTACTATTAATAGGATGCATCTTTATTTAATGTTGTATAAACCCGTAATGATTTGTGGGAAGGGTGAGGTGATCGACGATGACCTGAGGATCTAGTATTATAATTTCATCATTACATCCAGAGAAAACATCAGGATGTTGGTTTGGGAAGTACAAATACTGCCACTGTTCTTCAAGAGGAATAATATCACTAATCAAGGTTGGTTTTAGATCTGTCTCCCTTATGAGGTTCACTTATACCAGTTCATCGACCGTGATGGAGACACCCTCTTCAAAACTGGTAGAAGGAACTTCCAAATAATAATCAACACATATGAATGAGTGATCCTTGGTAGTATTAGATTCATCTGATTCAATACATCCCGTTGGGAAGCTGGTTCCATCTTGAGCAGTAGTAGATATTGCATCGAGGGGATCATGTGCACTGGAAACCATTGTGATAAAGGATGTCGACCCGATCCATTATTGTATTTGGCCCAAGGGTACAAGCTTGGTGATATAAAAATAATAGTTGTGTATGGAATAATCCATATTATCCTAGCCAAGAATAATAACCATGTACGACATATTGTAGTATCCATTTTCTAGACATCCTGATACATTATGGGGGTATGGGGCTCTGGGATTACCTGAACATGATTTTTGTAGGAATAATAGGTGATATTTCAACATCTTTACAAATGGAAATGTTTTTCCCCATCGTTCCAAAAACAGAAAATAATTTTCCCAGATCATGTTTTGTAGCATCAAATCGATTAATTGGAATGTAGGCATCATCTAGTTTTGTCTATGGGTCAGTCGCAACAATAGCATGATCAACCTCTTTAACCTGAATCTGGTTTTCATTGCTCTTGTAGAAGTCGGCATCTAGAAAACGTTTTCACTATAGGCCATGTGAGACACATCACATTGGAGTACGCCCACATGAACATTACTGGAGTACAGAAGGCACTAGTTATACAATTAAGGGACCGCCACATGATGATGAATCCATGGCCTACCCATAAATGCATTATCGGCGGGGTCCTGAGAGACAACCATGAACTCATTGATAGAATCTAGTAGACCAAACTGGGTCTTCAGGTGGATTTTGATGACCAAAGTCTGTTCAATTCAATCATAACCGAGAATTATTATGTTATAGGGACTCAGATAATCCTCAGATAGCCCCATCTTTCATAGTGTCTGGGTCAGCATTAGGTTTATCTCGGAGCCTCTATTGACAAGACAGTGACAAACCTCCACAGTATTGAAATTATTGGTGATGTAATTTGGGTGGATGTTCCCCTCCATGGAAGATCCATTATCTTGTCCAGTTAAATAGATAATTTCATGATATTCATCATTTCTGACTACTGCATCATGGAAGGTATTTGTAGCTGCTACCACCAACTCAAATTAGAGGGGGGTACATAATGATTTTGTGAGGGCTTCTCGCATATACCATGAATGGATAGGAGAATCAATGATAGATATCCTTGTATTAATGTTAGTTATATTTTTAAATATATCACATATCCATTTCATGTTTTAACTTTTTCTAAAGGAGGTTGTTCTATGTCCGGGGGTATGACGGACCCTTCTGGCTGAACATTAGGTCGACTTGTGCTGTGAATGTCTCACTACTCACTAGTCAAAGCTCTTGGAGTGACTACTGAATGTGGAATAGATGACTAATTCCAATTTATAGGAGAGTATGGCTAATCGTGGCACAGCCAAGTAAGCTCCTCCATATCAAGTAACAGAAATGATGGATAAGGCATACCTGATGAAACCGGATGAGAATGTCGTGTGTGATGAGCTTTGTGATAGTCATGCTATCTGGTTTTCGTGGCATGCATATCCGGGCTAGAAGTACTAACCATAGCACTATAACAACCCACATAGCCAAGTCTTTTTCAATACTAGAGATGACTGGGAACATTAGGATGATCTGTCTGACACTCCTCACCATCCAAAATCATCTAGGTGTTTAATAGTGCCATCGTGTAAATTTATGAATACACTTTATTATAACTCAATGAATTATCCACTACTTGATTGATTCTAGGAGTAATTTCCATCTCCAGGGGAATGAAGTCACCATGTCTATGTGATGATGACGACATCGGTGTGGGAATTTGTTTACCATTTCATTGATGATGCCTACTCTTATTGGAAGAGGAAGGATGATATGTTGAAGTAGATGTACTAGCTGTGTCTGATGTGATATTGTAACAGCCCTAGATTTTATGAAAAATATTCTTTATTTCACTAATGTATTGTGTTGTACGCTACACCAAAAGGAGCTTGCACAACACGCATCCTTGACTTGCCTTGCATTACACGCAATCACAACCTTCCTCGATAGCGTGTGTAGTATGCAATACTGAGTTTCACGAAACAACGATATGCTATTAAAATATTATTAAAACTAGCCGTTATGAATAGTAATAACCACTTTTTAAATTTTAGAAATTTTAGCTCTCAAAATGGACTTCATTTTGGGATTCAGAGTATCGAATTTAGCCCAAGGTGAAATTTTGGTACTTTTCGGATAACTTTCATATTCTGATGAATAGTGAAAATTACTAAATTATAATTAAAAACAACTTTTTTAATCGAAATAATTAATAGTGATAAATCATTAATTTGAGTGGTTTTAAAGTATATTTATAATATATTTTTACAATTTAATACAATATTGGTCATTGGATGTAATTTCACATTTAAACCAGACATAATCAAGTGTCAATCTTTTGATAGATATTGTTTCTTAAAAACACGCTATTTGTTTTAACAGCGGGATTTAATTATAAAATTAATTAATGAAATTTCTATGTTATGAATTTTTTAAAATAGACTTCATTTTTCGAATTTGTAATATGAAATATAGCTTAGGATGAAATTTTGGCATTTTTCTGAAAACTTTCCATTTTTGATGAATAGTGAAACCACTAAGTGGTAGGTTAAAAACAGAATTTTGCATAAAACTTAATTTTACCGCTTCTGTGAATGGAATTTCGAAAATCCGATAGACACGGTTAATATCAAGGACTAAAATGTGGTTCAATGAGATGAAAATAATTTTTGGTGAATAGTAACTTTTTACTTTTTTTTACCACGGTTAATAGAAAATAGGGTAACTAAGGGTAAATATGATATTACTATTACCCTAAAACATGTCCTAATTCTATTGGATAAGTGTAATTCGACCAAAAACAACCTTATAAATATAATATGACCATTTAGGTCCACTTGGATTAGATTATGACATTTAATATTATTTTATTTAATGAATAGTTAAAATAGTTAAAATCAAAGTTTAATAACTAAAAGATTTTTAATATGGGTTTATACATAAGATAAATTCGACTATAAATATTAATTAGAAAGATAAAAAGATTTCATACATAATGATATTTTATTTATAATTTTTAGACTTTAAATAAATTAATTTATTTATGACACAACGATGATGCAGTAATTACCCTTTTAAGGAAATATTAACATAATTGATGTTATAAATGCTCAAATGAATGTAATTTGAGACTTTTTATGAATTCCACTAATTTTCTAGGTTACTATGATATATTAGTGTTGATTTAATAAACTTGGTTCGAACATATAATTCTGTTATGACTTTCACAAAAATCATATATCAAATTGTGTCAAAATTGACACAAAATAGTTTTTAAATAAAATAAAATATTATTAATTGTCATTTTATTTCTAAAAATCTAAGGTTTGGAAAAATGACTTAGATAAGGATATATATTAATAATAAACAATTTGGGGTTCGTTTGGCATGTTATAGTAAGTGTATTAACCATATAGTGGAAGAAAACAAAAAGACACAGTAAAAGTTAAATTATTTAACTTAGAGTTAAATCTAATTGATAAGGTTAAAATAATACCCTAAACTTGTCTAAATCCTATTGGATGATAGTATTTAGACCCATCCCCACATTAGCTTCGAAATAAGACCTTTTGGAACCATTATAAACCGATTTTGACTTTAATATAAAATAATATTTTGAGATATTCCTAAGGTGCCCCTCTCCTTCCTTATAAAAGGGTACCTCCTCCCTCTCCTCCTCACACCAATTTGAGAATTCAAGCTCGTCCAACCCCTGCCAAAAACTCTTCTCCACTTCTCTAGTATCATCCTAGAGGTCCTGGTCTTCTTAAAAGACCAATTTTAGTTCCCTAAAAGGAGGCCTCAATGAAGCACTTCAAAGAAGAGGTAATATCCATTACCGATCTTTTTCAATTTCTTTCTTCTTCAACTTATTCTTCTTTAGTTGTTTCATGATAAAGTAATAACATCAGTATTATTTATATACTTATATGTTATCATAAATATGAAACAACTCTAATTAACCTTCTATCCATCCTACGGGAAAAGGAAATCACCACGCGTGCGTACGTACGGAATACCGTCTCCACGCCGTGGTGTAATCAATTTTCCGCCACCACCTTAATTGTATGTGTATAAAGGTGTAATGAGTAACTATATATGATTATTATAATGTGATATTGATACTTAAATAGTATACATACACTTCAACACAATTCCACGACCATGGGAACGATATCATCGCTCGTGCATACGTACGGAATACCGTTTCCACGACGCGATGAGATTCATTCTCAATGATTAACCATTCGTGAATGATTATAAAGTATATATAATAAGTACTAATGAAATATATAACCTAATAATGATACTGAAATTATTTATATTTATATGTATGTCATCTTCTTAATTCCATTCAATTCAATAAGGAAACGAAAACAGCGTTCATGCGTACGTACGGACTACCGTCTCCATGAACGGTGTATTTATTTCCATTTACTGATTTATTATATATGTGTATTATGAATATATATATATATATATATATATAAATCATGTTTTATATTCTGGAATTAAGTAATCATGATCTAAGTAATCATATTAATAATTACAAGTTAAAAACACGAACGACAAATGAGACGAGTTTACCCAAAACGCTACTTTAACATGAATTTACAAAAGAACGGGTAATATAAAGTCATAAGTGGACCATATATGATATAATAACAATGAATATGATTCTGGAATAAGTCAATAACCTGATTTAAATCATATACAGGAGGTTCGGACACTCACAAAGCAAGTCGGACCTAAGGTAAGGGAAATATCACAATCTCATTTTTATCCGAGATTGTTTATACTTTGAAATTTACTGGGGTGTATTTTATCATCCACATCCATCTTTCATCAATATGTAATGTTATTTCCATCCACCTAAATTTTTTTTAAATCCAATGTTACCCTTCGGTGAGTTTTTAGTAATCAATATGAAAGGTATCTTTTGTCGTTTTTTTTCGTACGAGGTACTTTTTGACTTTTCCAACAAAAGTACGAAGAATGTTTTTTTAACTTATACGGCATGAATGGATTTTTAAAACATTATTTCCAAGAAGATTCCTTTAAAAGTTTTCAGGTTTATTTTTTATCAAATTCTTTTATTTTAGAATTGTATGTCATGTGAAGAAAGGAAAAGTGTTTTTGAAGTTGAAAGGATATTTTCCTCAAGAATGAAGTTCAAGTGTTTTATCAAAATTATTTTCTATCTAAGATAATAAAGGGTTCTGTTTTTATCCCTATTATTACATTGATTGGTCATGTTGTGATTGAATTATTTTTATGAATTCCTTTATCTTATATGAATTATTTTATGATGTCATGTTGTTTAAGAATTCCATTTTTATTACATGGGTTACGCTATGATGTATGGTTTATGATTATGTGGCACACATAAGAGAGGATTCATTATAAGATGGGTGGGACCTATATCTCCCTCCAATGAATTGGGTAAAGATTTTATATTTAATGAGATATATATGGCTGAAATGGTAGGTTATAACGGTTCAGTGAAACAGGACTGAAACGAGGGCTACTCGATTCAGAAAGAGACTTTGTCCACTAAGATAGTCTTGGCAATGAGTCTTGACTAACAATAAATGATTCTATATGATTATGTCTGTATGACACAAAGTTTCATGTTTTATGTTATGATTATTGGGATTACTTTTCACTTCTATGATTTATCCCATGTTATGATATTATGAGCTCTTTTGCAGGTTAAGATTTCCAAAAGCTATGTTCTTATGTATATGATGTGATTGATATTTCTTTTGTTTACCCTTACTGAGCATTTGAGCTCACCCTTTTATGTTTTCTTTTCCCCAGGATATAAAGAATGGTTTTAGGTAAAAAAAAAGGGAAGATCTTTATGGGAGATATTGAAGATCTTTCACCACGATTAGAAGATTACGTTCCGAGTTTCCAAAGAAACTAAACTATTACGATCCTTGTGTGTGTTTTTTTGTTATGTACTAAGTATTCCGCAAAAGTAATGTAATGTCCATGTACGTCAAGCTACGGGTCTCTACAGTTGGTATCAGAGGAAAGGATTAGTCAACCTTTGGAAACTAGGATGTGAGAACTTTAGTGAGATCCCTAGAGATATTTCTATGGTATGTCTAGGGATGTTCCTAAGGTTAAGTATATGTATAGGTTATTGTACTAGAACTACGTTAACAATCATAGAATTAAACCTGAGATGTTAAAGGTACTCCCCCTTTATTATGTTGTTTTCCCTAGCATGAATTTTGCCTCTCACACTATTCTTTTTGGGTTTTAGACGATGGCTGGAACCCGAAGGAACCGTGTTGATCAATGCAATGGACAATGCAATGATTTTCCTCCTGAACAAACAAATGTTATGGGAGATGGAGTGAAAAATCTTATTGCTATACTTACACAAGCTATGAATCATTCTGGACTTCCAAATGAGCATAGAAGGGAAAAATATTCTATTGAGTCCTTCATGAGGCAACGTCCACCTTCTTTCAGTGGGTCTTCTGATCCACTTGTTGCTGAACAATGGACCAGTAACACTGAAAAGATATTTTCTGTTCTTCAATGTTCTAAACATGACAAAGTCATCTTAGCAGTGTATCGTTTGGAAGGTGATGCTGATCAATGGTGGAATCTTATTAAGAATATGAGGCAAAGGGATGAAATTGAGTCCATGGAATGGGACGAGTTCAAGAACTTATTTTTCAGTAAGTACTTCCCTTGTATTCTTCGAACAAAGATGGAGAATGAGTTTCTTGAACTAAAGAAAAAGTATGATGAATCTGTTGGTATATACGAATCGAATTTTACAAGACTTGCAAGGTATGCATCTGGCATTATCATCCAACCTGAAAGTAATGTTGA
Organism: Viscum album; assembly: GCA_963277665.1. Taxonomy (NCBI): domain Eukaryota; kingdom Viridiplantae; phylum Streptophyta; class Magnoliopsida; order Santalales; family Viscaceae; genus Viscum; species Viscum album. The sequence continues at coordinate 2,131,638,822 of OY728147.1, read as the reverse complement.
TCGATTTTTCAGTGGCTTAAAACCAATACTTCGAAGGGCATTAGCTATAAGATACTTCAGTAGCTATGAAGAAATTGTGCGTTGTGCTATCAAGGTAGAAATGGAAGTTGGTGTTACATATCCATCTCATGGTTTTGACAAGAAACGAAAGATGGAGTTCAAGGAGAAATCTCAGAATAATGGTGAAAAGAAGATGAATGTTTCCTTATGCACAATGTGTGGAATGAAACATGGTGTAGATTGTCTTAAAGGCACTAGAAAATGTTTTAACTATGGAAAAGAAGGTCATCGAGCAGCTGAGTGTCGAAGTAATGTAAAAAGGGTTTCTAATGATGTGAATAAAGCAAACACTGCAGAGAACGCACCACCAACACTTCAATGCTTCATGTGCAAGGAAATGGGGCATTATGCTAATAAATGCCCTAATCCAAGGGTTAGTGATGATCAACATGAGCAACCACTGAAGGCAAAGGACAAAGGGAAGTCACATGCGATCACTATTGGAAATGTTGAATATGACAACGATGTGGTGGAATGATTAAGTGTTTATGTAATGGGATTCCAAAATAATGGTGTATCATTGAGTATTGCAATATTTATTGATGTGGTATTCAAAGTGATTGAGAAATTTTTTTGGAAATAAGATGATATGCGAGAAAATGAATTGTTTAATAGTATTCATGAGCTCATGATTGATATAAGGACTATGTGATATCATGGTTTGAGTATATAGAGTTTTGAGGATTTTGGTATGTGGAAAGTGTTAACTTTAAACTGCATTCATGTTTTCAGTAAGGTATTCAAGAGAATACATGATTAAGGACTTTTAATGTTTGGAATGTGACCAACAAAACATATCTTATTATATATGGGGATCAACGATGGTATTAAATCTCTGTTAATCGTTTTCACTATTTTATGAGAGTGGACTGCAGTATTATGGATAAGCCTAAATATTGAAATGGACTATGTTGGACATAAGTGAGTATTTTTTAAGGATAGAAGTTTGTTTTCGATATTATTGATGGGATGTTATAGTAATTTAGTTTTAGAAAAAGGACAACCTGCAGGACGGGCGACAGCCCATCGCTTCGGATAAGGCTGTGGGAATCGAACCCACAACCGAAGTGCGACTGGCCTTTATCGCCTACCACTGGCCTACAGGAAGTCCCTGTTTAGTAGAAACTAGTTTTATTATATTAAGCAGTATGATATATGAAATATAAGTCCATTTTTGGAACCATATGTGATTAATCTCACTATAGATCGACTTATGTATATAATTTTTGCTAACCTTTTGTTTGAGACAGATGGAATGTCCCGTCATTCTATCACATGATCTGCTAACACTTCACGAATAACAAATTCAACTTCATATATTTATGATATGAAGTGGAAATTGTTCAAGGCATGAACAACAGTGAGATTGTACCAAAATAAAGAAAGTATTTATTCTAATTCAAATTTTCAACTTTAGGGAAATGATCTTGAAAACCAAAAATGTCGTCCTAGTGATCTTATACCTGATGAATCAGATGGTACCTTAGATCGTCACAAATTTATGTATTTGTGATTTACTGGATTTTCCATAGCCATGTTCTCTACCACTCTCCATCAGAACATGATGGTTAGATTTCTCTTCCATATCCATATTTTCACCTATGTGGAAACCCAGTGATTATTTTATTTGGGTAATCGTTACATTTCATACTTTAGTTTTTAAAGCCAAGTTTTGGTATTCCTTTTTACGATGTGAGTTTCTATTAAAGAATCTTTCGAATAGTAAACCATTTATAACCCCGACGAATTTCGAGGGTGAAATTCATTTTAAGGGGGGTAGAATGTAACAGCCCGAGATTTTATGAAAAATATTCTTTATTTCACTAATGTCTTGCGTTGTACGCTACACAAAAAGGAGCTTGCACAACATGCATCCTTGACTTGCCTTGCATTACATGAAATCACAACCTTCCTCGATAGCGTGTGTAGTACGCAATATTGAGTTTCACGAAACAACGATATGCTATTAAAATATTTTTAAAACTAGCCGTTATGAATAGTAATAACCACTTTTTAAATTTTAGAAATTTTAGCTCTCAAAATGGACTTCATTTTTGGATTCTGAGTATCGAATTTAGCCTAAGGTGAAATTTTGGTACTTTTCGGATAACTTTCATATTCTGATGAATAGTGAAAATTTCTAAATTATAATTAAAAACAACTTTTTTAATCAAAATAATTAATAGTGATAAATCATTAATTTGAGTGGTTTTAAAGTATATTTAGAATATATTTTTACAATTTAATACAATGTTGGTCATTGTATGTAATTTCACATTTAAACCAGACATAATCAAGTGTCAATCTTTTGATAGATATTGTTTCTTAAAACACGCTATTTGGTTTAACAGCGGGATTTAATTATAAAATTAATTAATGCAATTTCTATGTTATGAATTTGGTAAAATAGACTTCATTTTTTGAATTTGGAATATGAAATATAGATTAGGATGAAATTTTGGAATTTTTCTGAAAACTTTCAATTTTTGATGAATAGTGAAACCACTTAGTGGTAGGTTAAAAACTAAATTTTGCATAAAACTTAATTTTACCGCTTCTGTGAATGGAATTTCGAAAATCCGACAGACACGGTTAATATCAAGGACTAAAATGTGGTTCAATGAGATGAAAATATTTCTTGGTGAATAGTAACTTTTTACTTTTTTTACCTCGATTAATAGTAAATAGGGTAACTAAGGGTAAATATGATATTACTATTACCCTAACACATGTCCTAATTCTATTGGATAAGTGTAATTCGACCAAAAAAAACCTTATAAATATAATATGACCATTTAGATCCACTTGGATTAGATTATGACATTTAATATTATTTTATTTAATGAATAGTTAAAATAGTTAAAATCAAAGTTTAATAACTAAAACATTTTTAATATGGGGTTATACATAAGATAAATTCGACTATAAATATTCATTAGAAATATAAAAAGATTTCCTACATAATGATATTTTATTTATAATTTTTATACTTTAAATAAATTAATTTATTTATGACACAACGATGTTGCAATAATTACCCTTTTAAGGAAATATTAACATAATTGATGTAATAAATGCTCTAATGAATGTAATTTGAGACTTTTTATGAATTCCAATAATTTTCTAGGTTACTATGATATATTAGTGTTGATTTAATAGACTTGTTTCGAACATATAATTCTGTTATGACTTCCACAAAAATCATATATCAAATAGTGTCAAAATTGACACAAAATAGTTTTTAAATCAAATATTATATTATTAATTGTTATTTTATTCCTAAAAATATAAGGTTCGGAAAAATTACTTAGATAAGGATATATATTAATAATAAACAATTTGGGGTTCTTTTGGCATGTTATAGTAAGTGTATTAACCATATAGTGTAAGAAAACAAAAAGACACGGCAAAAGTTAAATTATTTTACTTAGAGTTAAATCTAATTGATAAGGTTAAAATAATACCCTAAATTTCTCTAAATCCTATTGGATGATATGATTTTGACCCATCCCCACATTATCTTCGAAATAAGTCCCTTTGGAACCATTATAAACCGATTTTGACTTTAATATAAAATAATATTTTGAGATATTCCTAAGGTTCCCCTCTCCTCCCTTATAAAAGGGTACCTCCTCCCTCTCCTCCTCACAACAATTTGAGCATTCAAGCTCTTCCAACCCCTGCCAAAATCTCTTCTCCACATCCCTAGTATCATCCTAGAGGTCCTGGTATTCTTAAAACACCAGTTTTAGTTCTCTAAAAGGAGGCCTCAAAGAAGCACTTCAAAGAAGAGGTAATATCCATTACCGATCTTTTTCAATTTCTTTCTTCTTAAACTTATTCTTCATTAGTTGTTTCATGATAAAGTAATAACATAAGTATTTCTTATATACTGATATGTTATTATAAATATGAAACAACTCTAATTAACCTTCTATCCATCCTACGGAAAAAGGAAATCACCACGCGTGCGTACGTACGGAATACCGTCTCCACGCCGTGGTGTAATCTATTTTCCGCCACCACCTTAATTGGATGGGTATAAAGGTGTAATGAGTAACTATATATGATTATTATAAAGTTATATTGATACTGAAATAGTATACATACAATTCAACAAAATTCCACGACCATGGGAACGATATCATCGCTCGTGCGTACGTACGGAATACCGTCTCCACGACGCGATGAGATTCATTCTCAATGATTAACCATTCATGAATGATTATAAAGTATATATAATAAATACTATTGAAATATATAACCTAATAATGATACTGGAATTATTTATCTTTATATGTATGTCATCTACTTAATTCCATTCAATTCAATAAGGAAACGAAAACAGCGTTCATGCGTACGTACGGACTACCGTCTCCATGAACGGTGTATTTCGTTCCATTTACTGATTTATTATATATGTGTATTATGAATATATATATATATAAATCATGTTTTATATTGTAGAATTAAGTAATCATGATCTAAGTAATCATATGAATAATTACAAGTTAAAAACACGAACGACAAATGAGACGATTTTACCCAAAACGCTACTTTAACATGAATTTACAAAAGAACGGGTAATATAAAGTCATAAGTGGACCATATATGATATAATAACAATGAATATGATTCTGGAATAAGTCAATAACATGATTTAAATCATATACAGGAGGTTCTGACACTCACAAAGCAAGTCGGACCTAAGGTAAGTGAAATATCTCAATCTCATTTTTATCCGAGATTGTTTATACTTTGAAATTTACTGGGGTGTATTTTATCATCCACATCCATGTTTAATCAATATGTAATGTTATTTCCATCAACCTAAAATTTTTTAAATCCAATTTTACCCTTCTGTGAGTTTTTAGTAAAGAATATGAAAGGAATCTTTTGTCGTTTTTTTTCGTACGAGGTACTTTTTGACATTTCCGAAAAAAGTACGAAGAATGTTTTTTTTAACTTATACGGCATGAATGGATTTTTAAAACATTATTTCCTAGAAGATTCCTTTAAAAGTTTTCAAGTTTATTTTTTATCAAATTCTTTTAGTTTAGAATTTTATGACATGTTAAGAAAGGAAAAGTGTTTTTGGAGTTGAAAGGATATTTTCCTCAAGAATGAAGTTCAAGTGTTTTATCAAAATTATTTTCCATCTAAGATAATAAAGGGTTCTGTTTTTATCCCTATTATTAAATTGATTTGATCATGTTGTGATTGAATTATTTTTATGAATTCCTTTATCTTATATGAATTATTTTATGATGTTATGTTGTTTAAGAATACCATTTTTATTACATGGGTTACGCTATGATGTATGGTTTATGATTATGTGGCACACATAAGAAAGGATTCATTATAATATGGGTGGGACCTATATCTCCCTCCAATGCATTGGGTAAAGATTTTATATCTCATGAGATAGACATGGCTGAAATGGATGGTTATACCGGTTCAGTGAAACAGGACTGAAACGAGGGCTACTCGATTCAGAAAGGGACTTTGTCCACTAAGATAGTCTTGGCAATGAGTCCTGACTAACAAGAAATTATTCTCTATGATTATGTGTGTATGCCACAAAGTTTCATGTTTTAAGTTATGATTATTGGGATTACATTTCACTTCTATGATTTATCCCATGTTATGTTATTATGAGCTCTTTTGCAGGTTATGATTTCCAAATGCTATGTTCTTATGTATATGATGTGATTGATATTTCTTTTGTTTACCCTTACTGAGCATTTGAGCTCACACTTTTATGTTCTATTTTCCCCAGGATGTAAAGAAAGGTTTTAGGTAAAAAAAGGAAGATCTTTATGGGAGATATTGAAGATCTTTCACCACAATTAGAAGATTACGTTCCGAGTTTCCAAAGACACTAAAATATTACGATCCTTGTGTGTGTGTGTGTTTTTATGTAATAAGTATTATGCAAAAGTAATGTAATGTCCATGTACGTCAAGCTACGGGTCTCTACATATATCTCCTTTTAGATAAGGATGATTTATTCATGCATGTACAATACGATGGGAACATGTGACTACCTTACAATCCATCCTGTTGTTGTACTTATGGGAATCATAGTTAGGATCATGATACCATTCACATTCACTATCACTACTGTTGTATGGTTTCACGAATACACATGCCACTAGTTCTAGTACTGGACCCAACATATCTATTTTGTTATCAACCTATTCATGAATCCAATCAATAAACTCATAGAATTGTTTGAGGTTTTTCACTTGGATTCGATGATAGGTGCATCAATTGGGGCTATCAGTGAGATCCACATATTCCATCCTCTTTCATTCATGAAATAATATAATTACCTACTCCATGGAGCATCATAAATAACTGGGTACATGAGCATCATTGATTGAGTAGGTTAAATTTCCCTTATCAGGGAAGTGGGCTCTTGAATCCAAGACTTAATGAGGTGTTAGAGGATCCTGTCGAGGAGGTGTAACCTAGATATCTTGCCTAGGTAGTTGATGTACATTACGGGGGGGTGACTATAAATTCTTAGGTGGGACATTTTGGTACACAGGCTACACCTCAGTAGGTTTCCTCCTGCAAGGTGGTGGAGGTGGCTCAACTAGTAACAACTCCAGCTGCCTCGAGGCCTCTATTTGTCCCAATGGAGTGGGTTCATACATAGCAGCCCTTCTTGCATTAATTGCTGGCGGTAATGGACAAGCCTGCTTAGCCTACGATAAGGATTTTTCTAGAGGTTGTGCATTATCAAAGACGTATTAGAATCTCCATGCCTAATTCTGATTAATAAGAGTTGGGATCAGTTCAGTCTTAACATTCCCTAGACTCATTTTTAGTAGTTGTTCCTGATTCAGCAACATACCCAATGATTATGTGAGACCATTCCACCAGGTGACATTGTCTGCGACGCAGTCTTCAAGCTTTTTTTTACACTTGATGTTTTCAAAAATAGTCATCTTATGGGTGGTATAGATTAAGTAGTAATGAAACGGTCTACAGATATCTTCCAAGCCATCGTCTCTCTTGATTGGTAGCTAGCAATACTAGACTATCAAAGGCCCTTCCAATGTTTGTTCAAAACACTGGAGTTTGGCTGCCTCTTACTGTGATTGAGTTCCCAACATGGGTCCTCAACATCAGAATAAGTGGTCCTGATGTTGTAGAGGGTCACCCACACCATTAAAGGGGGATATTTATGGTTTTCCAAAACACGGGGGTGCCAATATATCATCGACCCACACCAGATATGAATTTCCATTTTGCGTGATTATCACATGTAGAGTTTCTAATAAATCATGATGTGTAATAAGCGTCACCATTAGATAATTTAGGCAGAGATTCATATCCTGAAAAGGGTCCCTCACCACTAGTGGGTTGGTTGGTTTTTCAACATGATCCGTAGGACCATCGGCTCATGGAGCGGTTTGGGGGATGAAATGTGGAGCATTTGGGGGAACCTAAGCTGTGTCCTGAGGATTATCATGCCGCTCGAGAGGATTTTTTGACCCAAACTGCACCCTATTTCCATAAGTTCTAGCCCTTATCTAGTCTATTTGGGCATGATGGTTAGGGTCACATAGAGGCAATTAACCTGAGAACTTTTGTACATACCCATGCTACCCCAGCCAAGGATCATCGTAGTCCGATTACTTCTCCATGGAGCATTTATCAAGGTGGTCATTGATCAACTTCATATTCTCTATGAGCTATTGAAGTGGCATGGATTTTTTTGGAATCATATTCCATCTTATGAACTGATCGAGACGATTAATATTGTTTGACAGCCCCAATGTACTTCATACCCTATTGGGATTTCAGTTGGTGACTAATGCCTAAGTGGGAACAGGAAGACCCCGTAAATTTAATTTCAGGTGAGTAACCCATCTCAATAGATTCAATATTTTTTTTACCATAGAGAGTAATATCTCATAATGGATCTCAATATTGTTCTTCACCTCTGATAGATCGACCATGTAAACCGAGGCTATACACGAGAGTCATATCCACATAATAACCTTAGAAATAGGGTTGATGATGGATTGAGATGAAATGGAGGGAAGAATATATCCCCCAACCATAGACCTCATCATCTGGAAATTCCACCATTAAATTACGAAAATTATTTTATTTCTCTGAACACGTTGTTTCTAGAGGTTCCGGTGGAGACTGGGCAACTCAGGGCGCTGGGCCACATGTAGCACATAAATTTCAACTATATGAAATTGTTGGACAATGTCCAAAATGTGTGACTGAATATGGGGATAATCCACTCAGTAATAATGGTGGAGGAATTTTGACACCCATAGGGTTTCACGAAAGCCCACAACTTCCTTCTGGGTAAGCGATTCTAAAGCATTGATGTTTTGTGGTTGCAATTGGTCAGAACAATTTAGGGAAATGATCTGCTACAAGGATGTTCCTAAAGCTCCTAGTATTAGATTCAGGATATTAACCTTGGATGACCCACTCATCATCAGGGGGAGGCTGGGGGAATGGTGGTAGCACTAATGCGGACCTCTAATATGGTTGAATGGACGATGGGGAATAAGGAGAATGAAATGAAAAGACGCTGCATCTCGGGTTATCATTTGATGAATGCAATGACTAAGCCACTACATCATGGTAATATGAGCTGACAAACATGGATTATTTAATAGGATATGCGTTCACTAATGGAAGAATGTGCTATTGTTTGTCCTTTACCTATCCCTAGAATAACTCTTCTTGATCACTGAATGAATGTAGAGAATAAACCTATTGTTGATTGAGAGGATTGCATGGACAGACACTAGAAAGGGGACAAATCATCCTCCTCCTAGATGTACATATGGTGGGATGCGGGAATTTGTTTGATGTTACTTTTCATAATGATGAGGCTAATGCTCTACATTCTTACCTCTATCCTCGACAAAGAGGATCAGGGTGAGGGTTCCATTTTCGAAATTGCATTTGGGATCAGAAACTGAGAAGAAGAAGAGCCTAATTACTATATGAATCTTCCCAGCACTCTTTTTACGGGGTCATCGACCCACAATCCATCTCCATGATGTATATTTAAGAAATTTTATGTTTTTTGATCGAGGTGTAACTTCATTCAATTTGATGTTGGGGCATAGAGGACTCTTTCCTGAGTGAGCTGGGGTGCGAGACGTTCTTGGAACGATGTCAATGGGAACATGGGGAATGATTTTTTTTTCTACTATAGGATGCTTAGAGAGAATCTCAATGAGAATTTCTTAAGTGGGTAGGATCTCAGATGGATCTCGTGGGAGCATGGGTATGGCCTCCATGTTTATTTTCTTTGGCAGTGTCAGTGCAGGGCAGGTCCTCATACTGGTCGAGCTAAACATGGTGTAGGACCTCCGTGTTGGGTGCCCATTAAGCATGGAAAACCTACACATATCTAATTTCAGGGAAGAAGATGACCTTTTTTTAGTTTCATTAAGGATGTGGTGAACACCCCAACATTTATGGTTGGTCTTATTCATATCATTTTTAACCCAGAAACTTATGACAAGAGGGATATCTCCATACCAGAAGTCATTGGTGTGAAGAGGCTTTCGTTTTGGGTTTCAGTGCAGCGAGGTTGACTTTCACACTAATTGATGGTGGAAAGTGGAGGACCTACACACCAGTCATGGGAGTTGGAAAGACCTACGATATCATTAGTGATGGTACATGGAGGACCTATGTACATTATGCCAATGTTGGGGGTTGTCAAGCGGCACACTCCACCTTTGTCGGCAACCATGATAGTAAGACCATCCAACCCGTTGGGTATTTGGTGCCTCGATTTGGGCTATGAATATGTGTACACATTCCCGACAAAATCGGGGGATGATGGAATTCATCAGTAGTGGCACAAGCCTCAGTATTCGTTGATGCTGACACCACTCGAATAGTGTCCCCCTCATCCAATGCCTGATGCTGGCATCTGGTTAACTGTGCTAGGGCAAGTGGTGCATGCACAAATTTCACCACCTCCTCAACTAATGGGGCCAGGTGGAGGTGCTGATGCGGCCTTCTAGGAGCCCTCCTTGTTAGTCACTATAGTGGGATTATAGCAGGTCTAGGCTAAACAATTCTAACCTCATTGGCATAGGTTAGGGAGTCATCATAGAATTACAGGGGAGACTCTTGAAACTATTATACATAGGATTGGGGTGTAGTGGCTCCCAGCGTGGCCCATGGGGAGCGGTGGTGATGAGTAATATAAGCCTCAATGTCTTGTTAAACTATATCCATGGTTTTTATAATCCAATTTTCCTTTTATCATCCAACAAGGTTGTTAATCACCCATCTATAAATGAATTCCAATGGGGAGATGGGGCATGGGCTCCCATCTTCCATGGATGTGGATGCTGCCATGGGATAGATGAGGTCATGTGGCATTTACTGTGTGGATGTTCCCCCTTCCCCTATGTTAGTGGGTGGGCAGTGAATGGTTTCTGTCATGACAGCTCGGGTCCTCAAAAGCATAGTGATTTAACCATTAATACTTAATGAAAAAAATAGAAATCCAGTTCCCAAATGACATTAAATCTTCCATGGATGGTATAAAAGATCCACAATGACACTATCAAATACATGGATGCCCAATGATCAACTGGCCCAATTTCTGTTGAGATTCTTGTCGATACCACTATTTTATTATGGTACCTGGTTCTAGATAACTAAATCTGGCGACACACTAGTCAACTAATGTCTCAAGATCTACTAATCTCCACATTGAAGAAAAGAATATCACGTCGAGATCATCATTTATATTTCTGACACATTCACTGGAGTTCTCAATCATCTATTTCAGAAGGAAGCAAGACTGCATAACCTCATTTCCACATTTTAGTTGTGAGGGATATCGGTCATTTTTTCTGGGAAATTAGATCCATGATCAAACTGAGATGATGGGATGTCATTTTATCCAACCATGTATTCCTCCTTCGATCTTGTTTCCTAGTCCTGATCTCCATCCTAGACATAATACATTGTTGGTGAAAATCTCTACGTCCCATGTCTTCATATTCATCGGTTAATTAACCATATTCTGTCAAGACATCCGAAGGGGTCATGTCCGGACAGTAAACATCGGTCAGGGAAGCAGTCACATTGGACATCGTTTTCATGTCTAGATGATGGATCACTGATGCGTCTTTGTTTCTTCCCTTTATATTAGGGCTTATCGAGGGAATATATGCCCGAGGAATCCTATGTAGAATATGGTTTAGTTTATACCACATGCATGTATCAGTGGTTCTCATCAGCTTCTCGTGTTTGTCAAAAGGTATGACATGATATTAATGTCTAGCAGAGATGGATCAGACTAATCAAATCACTAAAAGTAGTTGATTAGATGGGTGCTTCCCTAGGAGGGATCATTGATGTTGGGGCCGACGTGTGGTTAGTTACCCGATTACTTCATGGAGCAGTGAGAATGTGGGTGACTTGATATTACCTAGATGTGGTGGCACGTGTAAGAATCAGGATGAATATGGATTGTTTATAGTGGATGGAGAGTGAGATGAAGTAGATGTGAGGGAGACAATGATGTTGGTATTGAGCCTCGAAGAGACATCCTACATTTCCATGTGGTAGGGAATTAATGTCCATATAGTTTGATGGAGAGATAGGGTATGTAATCGAGGTGTGTGTTTTGGATAGTGACATGATAATATTTTTGGGAATACACATGGTTAGCACCCCAATTTGATCTGATGCCTGGGGGGAGACAAGAGATGTGGGTTCCATGGATGGGGACCACAATGGCTTACCATCAATTGTGGACTACAATGTATTATCATTGTTATTGGTTCCAATGACTTAAAACTAGTTGCGGATCCAAGGAATACATAGGTTTGTGGTTATAAGGGATTACCATAAATAAGGATCCAATGGATTTCCACTAGTTGGGATTCCATGATGTTTTTCTAGGATGGGGTTCTAATATCTCACCGTTGATTGGGGTTCTAACAGATTACTACTGGTTGGGTTCCCAACCCCTTACCTCTGGTTGGGATTCTAAAGCCTTATAATAGATTTGGGATTGGACATTAGGTATGGTTTTTACGTAGGAAGTCTAGGAGACAAGGGTTAAATCCCACATTGTTCCAAAATGGTGGATCCAGTTTAATGTCATGTGATATGATGTTTAACCGATGTGAAGGGGTCAGAACTAGTAGGTGTTGGGATTGACCCATAGGGAGGATTCTTACGCATAGTTACTAGGATATAATTATTAATGTACATGTAGTGGGAATGGTGGATATAGATTTATGCCAGGCGAGATAAAGGTGAACTGATATAATAGGGTCAAAACAAGTAGGTGTTGGGCTTGAACCTCATGGATGCTTCCTATATACCCTAAATTGGGGTCAGGAATTAAAGTCCTTACTATTTAAAATAGTGTATATAGTTTATCATCATGTGGGAAAAAGGTTAAACAACGTGAAGGCGTTAGAATAGGTAGGTGTTGTTCTGGAACATTTGGGAGATTTTTTACGTACCTTCACTTTGAGACAATTATCAATGTCCAAACAATTCAGAATTGTTGATATATTTTAACATCATGTGGGAAGAAGATGAACTGTAATGAAGGTGTCAGAACAAGTTGGTGTTGGCATTGAACCTAGATGATGTTTCCTTCATACATTTACTATGAGGCAAGGATCAATGTCCATGTTGTTCAGAAAGGTATATTTGAATGGGGATTTTACTCTACGGTGGACCATGAAGGATGTCATGGTCATTGATTACTCTAAGACAACCTAAGTCTTGCTCAGAGTGATAAACCAGAAGAATCAATGACATGACGATCAAATCATGAATGGCCCATCCAATGGATGTTGAGTGGGGCTCACACGTTGTTAGAATTACAAAGGGGAAATATGGGCTTATGTGTGGTTGGAAGCCTAGCAAGATAGAGATTGATAATTACTCCTGGATGGGGACTTGATGTCGACAATGACCAATGAGAGAGGGATGGGACAATGTCTATCCATTTGACTGCATATCCTTTGGTCTTTGGAACTAAATAAGAGAGTAGGATAAGATATGATACCTCCCACAATTAAGGATAGTGGATTAAAACAGGATGGATACCATTCCCCATGAACAGACGCCACTCCAGAAAAGAGGATCTCATTCCATGTGTGGAAGATAACACTCCATTGGAGATGAGAGGGTGTATATATGGTTTGAGACGGGGAACCACACTTGTTTTGCATCAGTTGAGGCCACGGTTAAACATCATATGCTGAGGATGAGGTTGTATGGAAGTTTAACATCCAGCAGCTCAGATGAGGTGGGTTTACTCCACAACACTAGGACATAGATAGCAGAAAGTCTTTAACACTTGGTGAAGGGAAGGCACCATAAATGACATGTTCGGGTGATTTTGTGGAGTGATACACTAAGGGTCCACATTATCATGACTATGTGAAGAAGTAATGGCTACAATTGTGCCTATGATAAGAAGCATATGGCTAAGCCACACAACGTAATGCACCTCACAAGTGACATTGAAATAACTTAGTACAAACATCGAGGGTCATTCAAAACAAGGGTTTGTGAAAAAATGGGTTCATTGGAAGGAAAATTTGAGGCTCTGGTGCTTCATGTAAGGTATGGTCTTCGAGAAAGTGTATGCATTATAAAGTGGGGTTGCCTGGCCTAGGCATAATACATAGGTTCATATGGAGTGTTCTTCGTGAAATGGATAGGCTTTCATTGAGTTGGACAATTCAAAGCAATGTTACCCTGCAAAACATTAATCTATGAAGAAATGTGCTTCATGAAGCACAATGGCCCTACCTTAGAATATGGTTGACATGTTCATGGTGGGTACATTTTGATGCATGAGTTTTTTATAGAGACTCATGTCCCCTTTACGGTCTCCATAAATCGTGGTGGTCGATGGGCTCTTCTAAGTGAATCCCTACTTGATGATGAGTTGTTTTCGCGATAATGGAAGTGTATTTCACAATTTTCACGTACTTAGATGAGCCAATTTTTATCAATTTTTTCAGAGCTGAAGGTTTTACGCGATTTGATAGCATGGAAGGTGAACAGTCAGAGTATATGTCTTTTGGGTTCTAGGGGAGCCCAGTATTTATAGGCGAGGGGCGGCACGAAGATGGGGTACCTTGTTGCGAAGCCACATGGTGATCTGCGATTAGCCGTAGATTACGTAATGTTAATCACAACCACAATGACTATTTTCATCCTCTCCTTGAAGCAGTTCTCATCTAGATTCTCTGGGTGGTACTCCCAGAGCATTCATACAAGTTTGATAGGTTCATGGAGGTCAATTCAGATCCCTCCATAGCCCGGATATCCCGATCAATTGCATTGTAACTATGCATCCTCCCGCATCTTTGCTCTATGGAAACAACATAGGGTGCTTCCGCATCATGTCAGCCATAGTGTTGCGGGGCTACTTGAATGGAATGGTGATAAGGGGATCCATTAATAGGATTCATGAGGAATCACCTTGGGGATGGGGTTCTCCTTTGATTCTGTTTTTTCTTCACATATTTTGTCTCCAATACCTCAGAAGATAAATAACAACTAATATAACAATTGATTATGGTCCACTACATGATGATTCCATTTCCTTATTCCAAATACTCTTCCTAAATCAGAAAATCTTACCACAAAATCCACACTAGAAAAATTCTTTTCCCATGCCTGAATTTCTATTTCCTATATACAATCCACACTGTCTTGTGAGCCCTTGAGTTGTACAGATCGTTGTTATTGTTTTCCAATTGAATAACATGGTTAGGATTATGCTTATACTATTATCATCTATGATACATTAAACACATTATGCACAACACTGAACTATGGTGGAAATCAAAACTAAAATTCCACCTCACCATCCCACTCATGTATCTAAAAATGGAATTGGTATCTAGGATATAACATTACATAACATACAAAGAAATGATTTCCAAGGCTTGGAGAGAATTTCAAGAACACAATATTGCTCACCTATAATGAAAATGGTTGTATATGATGTCCCATATATGATTTATGAAACTATGAATCATATCAATCTGTTTCATTATCCAATAAATATAATACATTTTTTCTCGGACATGGTCCATCCTTAACCTTGAATCATCCCTAGTTTCCACCAAAAATTGTGTATAAAAAATTGACACGCATACAATGCTTAATGATGATCCATTATTAAAATGTACGGATACATATCTTAATATTAGAACACAAACAATGCTTTGTTATCATCCCATGATCCTCCAAAATCCAGTACATAATTCATGAACATGTCTTACATTTTTTGTATCTTCCTTTAATATTCCCCATATATCTTAGGAAGATACACTTTACTCATAGTTAACTAGGTACCAAGGTATTTCTGTATGGATTTCCTAAAATGACATGTATACATCATATATATGTATGAGACTATAGAAACTAGTATTTTATTCCACTATACAATATCTATGTTATAATTTTTTTTATAAATCCTCTAGGGTATGAGATTTTGAAATAGGGATTAAATGGTCCAAATTTTTGTGATGATCCACTATCACCCATATGACATTGTGTTTCCGAACTTTTCTTAAGAGACCTATTACAAAATCAATTTCTATCTACTTATACATCAATATCAAAATAGGTAAAAACTGAAACATACCTGCTGGTCACTAATGTTCAAAATTAACCTACCTATAAGATAATGGTATCAATACAAACCTACCCATATTCATTTTCTAAACAACCCACCAAAACAATTCATTAATCGTCACATGCATATTTTTTATCCTATGATGAACAACACATAATTAATAGATGTATGAATGAATAGGTAATTCTTGATAATGAATAGAAAAACCACTGAATTTCTAAACCAGAAATTAGAACCCCCTCAATATTCTATCTCTCAATTGCCTGTCCATCTTTTATGTTTTCCTCATATAAACACCTTTATAATCGATCTTTCTTTCCTCTTTATCCTTCTCTACTAAATCAGAATCAATTGGTAGTATGATGAAAATTGCATCCTCAACATGGTATTCACATTTGGTGTGCATTTTTGCTAGGACTGACATCAACTATCATTGATATGAAGCATGTTTTACCAATTTAGTATATGAATTTATTATTAATGCATATACCATTGTATTTATTTTAACGTGTGTATACAGCTAGTAAATTTATATCATTTGGAGATACTATATCCATAATTTTTCCCATATTCAAATACATTAGAATGAAAATATTTTTCAAGGTCTTATTTTCCATAAACACTATAACATTCTCAGTAAAAAGGTAATGATTTGAAATCATCAATGCAGAGTATAAAACAGCTTAATCACAATAGTGTGTTTGTAAATTCATCTCATGGATATATATTTTTTTGATCCATATATAACAACATGATCTCCATGCATGATATCACATCACAATCCTGACCCTGATTCATTATAATACACCACATCCCCTTGTCGTTATTATGTTTAAATATTTATTTTTTCTCATGTAAGTTGATCTTTAAGATCGTGAAATGATGTTTGAGATTCATTATTCCATTGGAATGATTAATATCTATTTTTCAATGTTGTAATTTGTGAAATCAGTCTTAAGAAATCATCAATAAAAGATGGTAATAACAAGACAGGTCAATGAAACTTTGTATCTGAAATACATTTATTGAATGTATCCATGATATTATAGCTTCTATATTTTCTTGAACTACAAAACACCTCTTTTTGAGATTAAATGGGAATTCAATTGTACCTATTATATAAAATAATGACACATTGATAATGTGGAATAAATATGATGATCTATCAAGATTATTATCAATGTCATCAATTGTACTTCATGCTCAGCCCTTGTAGAAGAATAAACTATTATGTAATCCAGAAACACCACAATAATGAGTCCATATATCTCCAAATCATATTATTAAATAATTCCATAAGGTAAGTTGGTGTATTCAAGTTATTGATAGGCATTACCACATATTCACAAATTCCATTTCATATCCAGAATGATTTCATTGGAATATCCTCTTTTTTAACCCATAATTAGTGATATCGTGTTCTAAATTTTAACATAGAAAAACACGAGCTTACCTTAAATTGTTAAAAAAATGATCAATGTATGGAAATTGATACCGATTTATTATCATAACATGGTTATGTTTATTACAATCCACATATAGATTAATAGTTTCATATATCTCATTGAAAAACATTATAGATGTTGCCCATATAGACGTGTAAGGCTGAATGAACCCTTTTCTATCCATCCCTTCTACCTGAAAATTTATTTCCTTAATATTATTTGGTTCCATCTGGTAAGATATAAGTGAAATCTAACTAGCCCCTGGGAGGAGCCCAATCATATAATCTACTTACATTGTGTGTGTCAACTCTAAGAAATATGTAAAAAAAAAATTCCAAAACAAATCAACAAATTATTGAAAAATGCTATACAAAATTTCATCCTTTGATGTGAAAGTAAATGATGTCAACTATTATGAGATCATTGTAATTGTCGGTGCCATCTAGCATTTTTTACTTTCTATTACATTCCAGTACCCTCAAATCAGGTGATCAACTCCATCTGTAGTCGTACAACTAACCCATCAAGTAAAGCAATAGATGTGATCCTTGAATATTTATATGTAATACATATGTAGTATAATGTCATATAAATACATTTCAAACATATATATTTCACTTTTCATATTGGATACATCAATAGCTAAATAACTTGGTGTACACATAATGGGTCATCATTCTCTTTGACCAAGAGGAGTTCATAGTTTAAACATATAATGTATCATCTCAACATTTATTATAAAAAAATAATAAACAGGGGAAGAAATAAATTAATGGGTTATAAAAAATTCCAACATAAGGGTGTAATTAAAAGTAGACACACCTGTCACAATCGATTGTCGAGATTGATCATCCATAATAACTGTATTATCTTCAAATAATTTCATAGTAACAAATGTTTATTAGTTTTCACTTCGTTCTGATTTCCCCATCAAAGGAGTCATGGTATTAATCTAATCATGATGGATTTATCTATTCATATGTCCTCGTCTCATAAAATCATACAATGTATATAAGACAAGATAATTGTACAAAAAACATGACCCTAGAGTACTACAACTATATCTATGAATATTCCCAATCTGATTACAATTGTTGAATGATCTAGGTTGTTCCATACACTACCATTTCATGTAGTTTATTGAAAAACATATAAAACATCCATAATTTTTCATGGGTCTTGGAGTAATACTTACTAATCAAGATGTCTGATTCCGAGTCATCCCTATATATTGGAAATAATTTTCCTTATTCCAATTTCTCCAAGAATAATAGATCCCACTATTTCCAATATATATCAAGATGACCCTCACACCAATATCTCCTGAGATTACCATTAATTAATCCTTTATTATGTTAACCATATTTGTATAATCTATTTTACAGATCAGGTTAATCATAAATAAATACCCTTGACTTATACTTAACTATAATATTCATTCCTTCAATGATGCACTAGTTGCAACTTTGAGTGCAAGAAAGTCTAAAATCATGAATTTAGATATTAAATCTATAATATTTAGACTATCCTACTTCAAAATAAATGATCCCATAATTATTTAAATATAGAACATATGAAGATAAATTTGTTTGGTGAACAATTATTTAAAATTATCCAATGCAAGGCTTGGTCTAATATTGGCTGAGTTGTTAAATCCCAACATTTTAATTTATGGTCCTCCACACTCTAGGTCAATTAGTTAGAATATGTATAACTAAATGTTTGCAACAAAAGTTAATATAACATATGTAATATGAATTTTTAATATATATGTAATATAATGGGTATGATAGTCTTAAATTAATGAATAATCAAAGAATATTTCATCATTATTTAAAAAAGAATAACGATTTAATTTTTATTAAATATTTATATTTTAATGAATATTAATATGACACATGGTTTTTAATATGTCATTTGAGAAGGAATAGAAAATGGATATATTAAATAAGAATTAAAAAAAATTCCCAACTGGTTACATAAATTTTAATGTTTGTGAAAATGAATTTTTAAAAAGGAAATCTGATTTTGGAATCTTTCATTAATTGTTAAAATCACAACCTAAAATGGTTTCACATGATTCCTATTTATAGATTTGTTATTTTTATGGTGCTTCATGGATGGTTATTATTTCATTTTGTGTGTATTCATTTTTTTAGAGTCCTAGGATATCAACCTGAATGTTTTTTTGGGATCTAGGGTCATTTTTGATTATTTAGATTAGTGATTTATCTTTATAGGGGTTGTGATGCATCTTTCTAGGTAAGCGATATGTGTGATTCTTTATTTCCATTGGTCATATCAATAATTTTTCACTACATTTTTGGATTCACTATTATTATAGTTTTGATAATATTGATCATTTCTTGATCCATTGTATGATTTTCTATAAAGGATGGTTGTTGTATTGGTAGTCGTGTAGAGTGTCGATTTCTTGAGTTACATTTTGATTTACATTCTCCACAAATGGTTTTATTCTTTCATTAAATTTTAGTTATATGGATTTATTCTTGGGATTACATTTCAATATTTGTGTTCTCCCGTGTTGGTAGATCCAATTAAGTGCATGTGATATTCGATTTTGTGGTTGGTGGGATTGTCTCAAACATATATTAGCTGAATTGTATTGCTATTGTTTTTAAATTGTTTTAAAAAAAAATTCATGAATGAATTGGGTATGTAGAAATGGATTTTTGATAAAATAATGGTTTCCCATTATTTAGTTAAAAGAAAATATATTTTAATATATTGTTAATTTGAATTTAATAAATGATTTTCATTGCATGGTTTTGATGAAATTGTTTGAAGATGTACATCATGGGAATCCTTGGGTTCTTAGGTTGATTGTTTAAGAAATGGAATTCTCTATTGATATTTTAAGGGGTTTTAATCATGGTGTATTCCTCTATGTCACAAGGCCAATTTTCAATGGACGTTATATACCAATTGGGAGGATCAAATTCTGGGGGGTCCCTCAAAGGTCTAGATTCAATTCATATACCTGGATACTTGATTCATGTTATTTTATATGATTGATATGGGTTTATATTCTATCATAACCTATTATGATCCTTACAATGATGTTACCTTTGATTTTGGTTTATAGTTATTTTTATTTTAATACGATATGAAGTACATTCATTGATTTGACAACATTCATGTATATAAAACTGTTTAAACTATTTGTATTTGATTAATTGGAGAAGTGGAATATGGGGGAAATATTTCTCCATTATCATGATATAAATATTGATTAATATTTGTCATTCTGTATTTTATTTTATGTTTATCATGTCCATATTGTATTGTATAGATTTGATATGTAACAGCTAGGATGGATCCTACATGGCATGTTGATATCACATGATGCACACCCCTTTAATATTGAATAGTCAGTGTTTTATTCATTTTGGTGTAGGTAATAAAAGGTGATTAATTTTTATAGTATGGATTTGGTCAGTTGTGTCCATGTATTTAGTTGGGAGGCGATGGGAGATTTCACAGTCAATTATTTGGAGTAGCAATTTCAGTTTTAGATTTTCTTTTATATTGGACTAGTATATTGGAGATTATTTATGTAATTTGGTTTTGTATTACAATATTAGTTCAATTTTTATGTGAAATATAATTATTTTATTAATCCTAATTTATTTTTTCCCAAGGTATATATATATGTAATGTTTTCTGCATTTGGATTGGATAAATCATTCAATATGGTAGTTATTGATGCCCGAGTTATTGTTTTCAACCTATGGTGATCACGAATTCTCATTTGGAATATGACATATTGGTTTGGGTACCTTTATGAAGGGTTATCATGGTCAGGATCAACACTCACAATTTATTAAAATGGATACCCAACACCATAACCATATCTAGTAAAAAAATAGTGGAGTAAGAGAAAGTCAGTGAACCATTATATTTAATTTGGTTACTAAATAATAAAATATTATATTTTAATAAAAATATATACCATTAAATTAATTTAATTTACATAATGATCCTCCAAACATCCAAAAAAACATCCAATATAGTAAAAAATATTATAATAAATTCTCATAAATATGGAAAGGTATGACATTTATGATCCATAAAAATATAAAATCATAATCATCATCTAAAATAATATTTTTACATGTCACACTAAATTAATTAATCTAATGAATGCATAAATTTAGAACAACATACTTATACAACCAATTTTTACAGTAAAAAAATTTAGTAGTTTTATGCTGAAATTCCACAAGACCTCCTGCATGCCTCTATATTTACAAGAGGATTATGACTATCAGAAATGGTAACTGAATGATTAATGGATAATGTACCCTTTTTATTCATAGACAAACAATAAATCTACCAATGTAAACATAATCCGGCAAAATATCCTAATAGAATATTTCAGAAAAAATATTATGTGAACAATTTCTTATCAGGTCACAGAATATTATAAAGACATAAAACCTTTGTGGAACAACAAATATTATTAATAAAAAAATTGGAAAATAGATAAATAATATTTTAACACCCCATCATTTCATATTATGTTATTTCTTCAACGTAATTCAATAAATTTCACTACACGTAAAATTGATTTCAAGTGCACCACGACTTACCAAACTAGTCATTCAAAAGCGGTTATGAATATTATTAACTGAATTTTGAACTTTATATAATCATTATATTTTTAGAATCCATATTATGAGTTTCTTAGAGATAATGTTATAATAAATACAAATTTTCAGATAAAAGAAGTATTTTTCCAAAAAATGAAATTTTATCGTCTTAGAATGGTGAAGCCTTTTTAAATACAATATTTGAAACATTAATATATTCAATTTTATAATATATACATCTTCATTAGAATTGGGACATAATAATTAAGTTTCAATAATGTTTTGGTGTTTTTCTAATAACATTCATATTTGGATGAATAGTTAAAAATACTATATTTTAACTGAAAACTTCTTTTTTAATCAAAATAATTTATAGTGGTAAATTAAATATTTTAATGGTTTGGAATTATAAATAGATTATATTTTTATCATTTAATATAATTATGGTCGTTCTATGTAATTTTCAAATTGAAATTAGACATAATCAAATGTCAAACATTTGAGAGTTATTATTTCTTAAAAATACGCCTTTTGATTTTGACAGCGGGAATTAATTTTTAATTAATAAATGAAACTTCTATATTTTGAATTTTGTAAAATAGACTTAATTATTGAATTCGAAATATTAAAATTACCTTAGGGTTATTTTTTGTTATTAATATGAAAACATTTCATTTTTTATGAATAATTAAAAACGGTGAGTTATATTTTAAATGAAAATTTTTATTTAAATAATTATTTATATTTTTTAAATTTATATTAGGTCAAAATAGAAACATAATACTTATAAAAGTTCAATGTAATTCATTGGAGTCAGTTTATATTAATTTTAGATATTTAAAAATTTTATTGAACATTCCACCGTATTTTACCCACCTCCTAGGAGAATTTCTAAATTCACATAAAAAATAATTTTATTGATTCTGTGAGTTGAATTTAAAAAATCGAGATACATTGATAATATTAAGGAGTAAAATGTAGTTCAATAAAATAAAAATAATTTTTGGTGAATAGTAACTTTTTACTTTTATTTACTAGAGTTAAAAGTAAATAGGGTAAATAAGGTTAAAAATGATATCATTATTACCAAAACACATGTCATAATTTTGTTGGAAAAGTGGAATTCGACCAAAAACTACCATAGGAATTAAATATGACCCTTTAGGTCCACTTGTATTAGATTAAGAAATTCATTATTATTTATGTTAAAGAAGAGTTGAAAGTGTTAAATTCGATGTATATTAACTAAACCCTTTTTAATATATGGTTATACATAAAAATAAATTGGACTATTAATATTAATCAGAAATATAAAAATATTTACTATATCATGGTATTTTATTTATAATTTTTATACATTAAAAAATTAAATTTATTTATGACACAATTATGATACAGTAATTACCTTATTATTGTACGGATCAAATAAATAGTATTATAAATATTAAAATAAATATAAGATCGATTTTTTTATGACATCCACGAATTTTCAGGGTGACTATGACTTGATAGGGATGATTCCACGTATCTTTTTCTAATTAATAAAGTTGTGATGACATTCAAAAAACAAAATACCATATAGTGTCAAAATTTACATAAATTAATATTTAAAACAAATATTATTTTATAGGTTGACATAATATTCCCAAAATTGTAAGTTTCGTCCAAAGGGATTAAAAAATATTATATATGTCATTAATGAGCCACTTGAGATTCTCTTTGAATTTTAGAGTAAGTCTATTAACTATATATAGTAAGAATACAAGAAGACACGGTAAAAGTTAAACAATTTAACTAATTTTTAAATCTAAATGATAAGTTTAAAATATAAACCTAAACATGTATAAAACCTATTGGTTGAGATTATTTCTACTCATAACCACCTAAGTCTTGAAATAAATTCATTTGAGATCATTATAAACCGAATATTATTGAATAATATATTTATATTTTAATCATTTCCTAATGTGACCCTCACCCCTCTTATAAAAGGGAACCTCCCCTTCTCTCAAATTCACACCTCCAAATACATTTTTCTCAGCCGACCCCTGCCCAAATAGACTCCCAACATCCCTCAAATCAACCTTTATATCTTGTATTTATTGTAAATCCAACTTAAGGAGCCCTTTTGATCAAATCAAAAGTAAGAACCCAAAGAAGAGGTAATAATTTCACCTCCCTATTTCATGTTTCATTCTTCTTCCAATTCTTCTTTATTTGTTATATACATTATAAAATAATAAATACAGTATCTTCTATATATTGTGATGTTATTATAAAAATTTCACAACTATATTCATTGTTCTATCCATCTTATGAATGATAATGTCACCATGCGTGCGTAGGTACGGCTTACGCTCTCCACGTCGTGGTGTAATTTTTTATTCAACACTATGTTATTTTGATGGATATAATGATGAGTAATATGTATATAAATAATGAAAATAAAATGATAATTTCTATGTAAAATTAATATATCATCCAATTCTACACCTTTAATTAAATGATATTGTCGCTCGTGTGTACGTACGAATTACCGTCTCCACGACGCGATGAGATTCATTTCCACATTCACCATTCATTGGTGATTAAAAAAATATATATAAATAATATGTTTGTAATATATGAAATAATAATGCTACTAGAGATATATATATATATATATGTAATTACATATATTTTATTCACTTAGTTCCATTCAATACGTTATGAAAACAGAAACAACCTTTATCCGTACGTACAGATTACCGTCCCCATAAATGGCGTTTTCCATTTCATATATATGTCTATTATAAATATTTATATTCTAAATATATATTATATATAAATCATTTTTAATATTCTGGATGTGTTTTTATCATTATCTATGTGATATAATCAAGAGTAACAAGTTAAAAAAAGTATGATAAAGAAAGCGATTATTACCCGAAAAGATAATTTAACATGGAAATTATTATTAAATGGGAAGCCTAATTTCATAAATGATTAATTTATGATAGTATAAAGAGTAATATTGTTCTGGTATAATTTAATAACAAACTAAGGTCATCATACAGGAGGTTAAAAGTACCCTCAACTAAAGGAAAGTGCAAGGAAAAAGGTTTTCATCACACTCCTTTTTCCCATGAGATTCATGACATATTTCCACTAATACCATTTGTGTAGTGTATATAATTAACATAATTGTATTATTGGTGCAATATACATTAATTTATGTGTTTTTACATATTAATTGTATGATAATTCTTTCATGGGGTGTATGTTTCATATGTTACGAAATTGTTGAGGGTTAATTTCACAATGTAATGGCCCGGACCTCTCCGTTCCATTACATTGTGAAATGATTGTATTGGAGGTGTTCTGGGAGGTCAAGGGGACTTATCCCCAACACTTTGCCAATTTTACTGTTCTGTGAACAGTGTTTCCAGTTTTATGAACAGTAACAGATCGGTGAGACAGATCAGTGTCACAGATCGGTGAGACAGACCGGTTTCACAGATCGGTGAGACAGATCGGTTTCACAGATCGGTGAGACAGATCGGTGAGACAGATCGGTGAGACAGATCGGTGAGACAGATCGGTGAGACAGATCGGTGAGAGAGATCGGTGAGACAGATCGGTGAGACAGATCGGTGAGACAGATCGGTGAGACAGATCGGTGTGACAGATCGGTGTGACAGATCAGTTTCACAGATCAGTGTCACAGATCGGTGTGACAGATCAGTTTCATGTACAGTAACGGTGGGTGAACAGTGTTTCCAGACTCCTACTGTTTTGCCCCTTTTGACGTTTCCTTTGACGTAAAATACATTTAAAGCCTTATTTTAAGGGCTCTTAAGGCCGATTCAAATTCCATAAATCCTATATTAATTATTCCTAAGGCTTGGAATGTTTTACTTGGTCAAACCGTGTGGGTTAATGCGATCCGTTTTTAATGGAGAATTAACCGGATCTTAAACCGTCACCTCGTTAAATCTTAAAAAGGGACGAGATATCATTCTCCCTTGTTCCTTCCCTTTGTTCTTAAATAAGAGGTGCTAGAACCTTTCAATACTTTCCGTAGGAGTTTCACAATAAATCATTACTCCTAGGATTGGTTCTGCTCTGTTTTTGATGCAACCGAGCCGTGTCGATCAATCTTCGATATAAGCATCCTCCAGTGGATGCCGTTGTCACGAGGGGAGGATCGTGACTTGTTGTGTGGATAAAGAACTCGAGGAACTGTTTGAGGTAGGGGATTCATGGGTTCTCTAATTATATATGTGCAATCGTAGAATTAGCATGATTCATTCCTTTGGATCACAATGAAATTGACCTAATTAAATACTTGAACCGGATTAAAAGAATTGGTTGATCACATGCTGTTTCTTTATACCGTGATAACAGTTTGCCTCATGTTTCCCTAGATATAGTGATATCTATGTTTTCTTTGATTTATTGTTCGTTCATGATTGAAATTGATAATGAACGTAAAGCCAGAATTAATTGTTGATTAATTGGCTAAAGATAAAGAGGCATGTAAATTAATCTGGTTATTGTCGTTGTTGTAGTTGTTCTAATTTGAGGATAATCAAATTAAGGAAGTAAGCTTGGTAATTTAATTGTGATAGCTTACTGATTAGGTATCCATGATTGGAGCCTACGAATAACAAATCTGTTAATTCAATATGGATTAGAGAACAGATTATGTGGGAATTTCTAAAAGGGTTCTGAGTTACCCTCTTGTTTGTTAAAGGGCCGTGAGCCCATTTTTTGATGTTTGTTTTCGTGCTGCTTGTGCTGTGATGTGAGCCTGAATGGCTCTTGTGATATGTGGAGGCATGGAGACTTGTGGTTGTGGCAGCGGATGACACCTAGTGTGGCGAGATGCATCGGTTTATGCATATGGGTGTCGGGGAGGACAACAAGGGTGTTGGTATGAGATGAATGTGATGGTTTGATGTTGGTGGTTTGGTTTGGTTGTTTATCTGCTTTACTTTTCCCCACTGCTCAAGGTAGCTGGTCTTGCTTACCCTCTTTCCGAAGGAGGCAAAGACACGCGGGGTATGCCACGTGCTTTCCGTGTTTAGCCTCTCGATGTAGGATGGGTCTATGCTCTTTCTATAGGCGGCAAAGACTCGACGAGTAGTATATCTACTCACCGTGTTGAGCCTCCTTTGTGTTTAGAAGCATAGGATGTTTTTCTAGAATGCATGGGAATGTGGAAAAGTAATTCTGTAAGGAATGTTTGATTAAATGGTGAAAATCCATGGGGATGGAGATGCTGGAATTTAAAGGTGATGTTAATCTTAAAAATGAGCAGTTGTTTATGAAAGTGATGCCATTTCAGTTTAATGTGGAATTATTCATTCTTAATTAATGTTTAAAGAATTAATTAATGTACAGTGGAACTGATAAATGAGAATGGAGTAATCTAATGAAGCTCTTCAATTGGTTGTGTGCTTATAGGATACCTAGTCTTAGAAGTAGCAGCCTGGAGTCTGAGAGACGTTAGCTGCAGTTGTATCTAAGACTAGGTAATGCCCATAGTGTGGATGTGTGTTACTTATATATTTTGTACTTTTTGTGTTTCTATACGCTACTCCACCCTGTCGGTAAGGCAAACTGACACCCCAGGGATTCTGAGCCCTGGGGGGGTGTTTTCCCTAACATTCTGATGGGAGGTTGAATGGCTGACTACCCCCTTTGGCCCCGCTCTCTTCTCTTGGTGGATCTTAGTGCTGGTAGGCACTGTGGTTAGTTTTACCCATATATGTGTGTAGAGGGATGTAATGGCTTGTGGTTATTTCACACACATATATTCTGGATATAGTATCCTATGGACTACTATAGGTGTAACGTGTATAGGCTGTGATGGCTTGAGGATCCTTACTCGGTGTATGGGCTGTAATGGCTTGAGGTATAATACCTGACGTATGATACACGTTATGCGAGCTGTGGTGGCTCCCGGAAACTACCTGGTTACTTTTGGTTGTGAGGATTGTGTGGAGCTTAGCCCAGGTGTCTGCGGGCAAACCTTTGTGGTGCACGAGGTGCAGATTGGGGAGCTTTACCCATGTTGATATGGGCAAGCCTTTGGAGAGAGATGCACAGGACGTATGTCGTTGGGGCAAAGCAGCAAACCAGTGGGGAAGTAGTAGCGGGGTACCCTTGATATTCTTTATTATATGCTACATTCTTGTATGCGTTACTTGGTGAGAGTATCCATGGTAAGGTTGGGAACATAATATACCTGTTTAGGTGACGAGTTAGTTTCACTTGTTGTTCACTGGGCTTTAGCATGCTTTCTTTACTTTTGCACGAGAGGATTGGGGAGGATCTTACTGAGTATACTTTTATACTCACCCTTGTATATATAAACTGTTTTTCAGGTCACTTGGAGCAGGTTGGAGATCAAGCTGGTTACTACTAGCTTGTGGTTGGAGGAGGAGCTGTTCGGGCTTGTGGTCGCTGCCATTTTACTTTCTTTTGGGTACTTTTAGTTTTCCCTTTCAGTTGTAGTACTTTTTCATGACATTTCATATATTTACTTGGGTTTCTTTTACATTTCAGTTATGAGTTGGAGTTGGTTGGAGTCTATTCTATCTCTCTCTTCTGCATGTGTTCTCTTAGAGGGTAATGCCTCTCATTTGTGTGTGTATTATACCCTCGGTGCTAGTCGCCAACCCGGGGCCTACTGGAG
The DNA here is from genome assembly GCA_963277665.1 of Viscum album. Lineage (NCBI taxonomy): Eukaryota > Viridiplantae > Streptophyta > Magnoliopsida > Santalales > Viscaceae > Viscum > Viscum album. Next base: position 2,131,610,373 of record OY728147.1, on the reverse strand, counting down.
GCGGGACTCGGGGGGTCATTATCTCTCTTTTCACATTTCCGCCCCAGGAGGGGTACATTTTGTGGGGAGGGGGTCGTGACAGAGTGGTATCAGAGGTCTGGTTGAGGGATAGGATTGAGTTTGGAGTTAGGAACAGGTGAGGATGCATGGGATGGTAGGGCAACAGTGTCATTCATGTTTAGCAAGTGGGGTAAACACTGGAGACCGGCAGAGACATAGGCGTTCAGGGCCCCCTATGATCTGTTGCACGGACCTTTAAGTTTACGATGGCTACTAAACAAAGTGATACTAGTTTCAGGGTAGAGACCTAGGAAAGGATCCTGCATCATTATTCTTTGCGCCTGTGTTTGAATGGGTAGACCTTGGGATAGGTAACCTAAAAAATTAATAAAACAAAATAATTAATTGATTGATGTTGAGTCTTCCATATTCCAGGATTAGGAGATCTAACGGTTGTTATTTTACAGGTATGGCTCCAGGTCGGCGTCCCCGTCAGGTTTGCGCAGAAGGTGCCCAGCAGGCTGTTCCAGCAGATCGCCGCCGGGTAGAGGTTGACGACGATGACACTTGGAGGAAGACACTCCGAGAGTTTCAGCGCCAGAGTCTACAGAAGTACGAGGGCTCCGTTTCAGATGCAGTCACAGAAGACTGGTTGGAGGAGGTCGAGATAGGCTTCAGTTCGATTCGTGCTCGGAAGGAACACTGGGTGTCCTTGGTTGTGACGATGTTGCGTGGAGCAGCGAGACAGTGGTGGTTCTTGTTCCTCGGGGATCGTGAGGAGTCAGCGATCTCATGGGAGGAGTTTCGAGACAGGTTTAGAGTCGAGTTTCTTTCATCGACTGCGAAGGCATCCAGTCGGCATGAGCTTCTTACCCTTCTACAGGGGAGCTCCAGTGTTCGAAAGTTTGGAATCCATTTCAGGAACCTTCTACGATATGCTTCAGACCTGTTACTAGATGATGAGGCCATTGTGAGGCATTTCGAGGAGGCTTTGCGTCCAGAGATCCAGCGCCAGGTCACCCCTTTTATGCTGAAGACATATCTTGAGGTGATGGCGAGGGCAGAGGTTGTTGAGAGGACTTTGGCCAGGACCGGATCTTCCTGAGAGGGGAATCGTCATGATTCCTCACGAAGCAGAGATGTGGTCCGGGGTTCCCGGTTTTCAGGACAGAAGAGTTTCCGTTCACCTGGGGGTAGGTCCCAGCCCTTCCCATCTCGTTTCTCCAGAGGTAGCAACTCTCAGACCTATTCCAAGGGATCAGGCGCTTGTTTTTCTTGTGGTGGACGTGGTCATCAGCAGCGGGAGTGCCCAACTTTTCAGAGCAGTCATCGTGCACCAGGAGCTCCACTCCAGGTTCCTCCGTTGAGGCAGTTCCAGCCGAGGCAGCAGTAGCAGGTTGCACCAGCTTTAGATCACCAGAGGTTAGATGGAGCTGGCAGAGGACAGCCCCATGACGCTCCCCATCCTCAGAGAGCAGAGCGCGGCCGTGGTGGTGGTCGTCATCAGGGTCAGAGAGGCCGTGGAGGTGGTCGTGGTCAGCTTCATGCTCTAGCGTTGCCAGCTCCAGGCGAGCCAGACGTCGTCCGAGGTACGCTTTTCTTGTTTTCTACCTTGGTGTATGCCTTGTTTGATTCAGGAGTGACACACTCCTTTATATCCCCTACCCTTGTCCACGCTTTGGGACTTGTGGTAGAGAGGCTTCCAGTGCCCTTGGCGTTGACTACGCCAGTTGGAGGTCGAGCTAGCTTGTTTGAAGTATGTAGAGACTGTGAGCTAGTGTTGGGGCAGCACCGCTCTTGGGGAAATTTCCTATGTTTACGAATACAACCATATGATGTCATCCTCGGCATGGATTGGTTGTATTCAGTGCAGGCTATTGTGGATTGCTACATGAAGAAGGTCGTTTTCTTTGATGAAGATGGAGATGAAGTAGTGTTTGTTGGTGAGAGAGATCCTCGGATGAGTCATAGACGAGTTTCATCCTTATCATCCATGATGGCTGGGATGATGCTGAGTTCTTCAGAGGTTCAACAGCTGGCGTTTCCTATGGTCGTAGAAGAGTACCCTGATGTCTTTCTAGAAGAGGTTGTATCCTTACCCCCTCGACGGAAGATTGATTTTGGGATCGAGCTACAGCCAGGAGCGTCTCATATCTCTATGTCTCCATATAGGATGGCCCCTTATGAGTTACGAGAGCTACGTATTCAGCTCGACGGTCTGTTGCAGTGTGGTTTTGTTCGGCCAAGTCTGTCACCGTGGGGTGCACCAGTTTTGTTTGTGAAAAAGGCTGATGGAAGTTTGCGGTTGTGCGTCGATTATCGTCGCTTAAACAAAGTGACAATAAAGAACCGCTATCCACTTCCACGGATTGATGACCTATTCGATCAACTGAAGGGTGCAAGTTGGTTTTCAAATATAGACTTGCGGTCAGGATATCACCAGATGCGTGTAAAGGATGAGGATATCACGAAGACTACTTTCCGTTGTCGTCATGGGCATTATGAGTTTGTTGTAATGCCATTCGGTGTGACAAATGCTCCAGCTATTTTCATGGGGTTGATGAATGCTGTGTTCCGTGAATTCCTGGACAAGTTTGTTGTGGTTTTCATTGACGACATCCTTGTGTACTCCACATCTGAAGAAGAGCATGAAGAGCATCTACGAGCCGTTTTGGGAGTTCTTCGCCAACATCGGTTGTTTGGGAAGTTGTCCAAGTGTGAGTTCTGGGTTCGAGAAGTTCGTTTCTTGGGACATGTTGTGTCCCAACAGGGAGTAGTTGTGGATCCTTCAAAGATAGAAGCAGTGGTGTCTTGGCCAGCCCCCAAGACCGTGTCAGAGGTGCGAAGTTTCCTTGGTCTCGCAGGCTATTACAGGAGGTTTGTGGCTAATTTCTCCCGAGTTGCGACTCCTCTGACAGCTTTGACTAGGAAGGATCAAGCGTTCATATGGACTGATCAGTGTCAGACAACTTTCTAGTATCTAAAGGAGAAGTTGGTAAGTGCTCCAGTCCTTTGTCTTCCAGCAGAGGGAGTCCAGTTTGATGTTTTCTGTGATGCTTCACATCTGGGGCTAGGCTGTGTTCTCATGCAGCAGAGGTCCGTTGTTTCTTATGGGTCTCGGCAGTTGCATCCCCATGAACGCAACTATGCCACCCATGATCTTGTGTTGGCAGCCGTGGTGTTTTCTCTAATTTTGTGGAGACATTACCCTATTGGCGAGCGCTTTGTGGTTTTCACCAATCATAAGAGTTTGAAGTATTTTTTCTCCCAACGCAATTTGAACTTGCGGTAGCATCAGTGGATGGAATTCTTGCAGGAATACGACTTCGAAATATCGTATACACCTGGGAAGGGAAATGTTGTTGCTGATGCACTGAGCCGAAAGTCACGTAGTGATTTTGTGCGTGAATCTGGTGATTCCTGGAGAGGGATGGAAGAGCTAGCAGCTTTGCATCTTGATATGGGAGAAGTTGGGGGAAGAGTTTGTCTTTTCCAGATGACGGTGCAGTCATCCCTGAAGCAAAATGTGGAAGAGTCTCAGTTGGGTGATCTAGAGGTGGAAGTTTTGAGAGACAGAGTCGTTTGTGGAGAGGCCCCTGATGGTTGGTCGGAGGATGAACAACACCAGGTGTTGTATCATGGCAGGCTTTTTGTTCCCTTGGCGATGCGCGAGATGGTTCTCCGAGAGTTCCATAGCTTGCCCTTAGCTGTACATCCTGGTGTGACGAAGATGTATCGATCCTTGAGGAGTCAGTTTTGGTGGCTTGGGCTGAAGCGTTCATTTGCAGAATGTGTGTCTCGATGTTTAGTCTTCCAGAAGGTGAAGGCTGAACACCGTGTTCCTGGTGGTCTTCTCCAGCACTTAGAGATTCCTCAGTGGAAGTGGGAGGACATCTCAATGGACTTTGTTACAGGGTTACCTCGAGCTCCGGGAGGACATGATGATATATGGGCGGTAGTGGATCGTTTAACTAAATCGGCCCACTTCATAGCAATCAAGGAGTCGAGCTCAGTGGAGGTTTTGTCGAGGCAGTATCTGGAGGAGGTGGTGAGGCTTCACGGAGTTCCTAAGACGATCATTTCTGATCGAGACCCTCGTTTTACCTCTAGGGTGTGGATAGGTCTCCAGCATGCTTTTGGCTCTCAACTATGCCTTAGCACTGCTTTTCATCCTCAAACGGCTGGTCAGACAGAGCGAACCATCCAAAATCTTGAAGACATGTTAAACTCTTGTGTTCTTGATTTTGGAGGTTCATGGGTGAAACACCTACCTTTGGTAGAGTTCTCTTACAATAATAGTTTTCACTCTACCATCGGCATGTCTCCGTTTGAAGCCTTGTATGGATGTCCATGCCGTTCTCCGTTGTGCTGGACTAGGGTCGGAGAGTCAGCAATTCTCGGACCAGAACTAGTGCAGAATACGACAGAGATAGTTCAAGTGATTCGTGAGAGGATGAAGACAGCACAAGATCATCATAAATATTATGTTGATCAATGAAGGAGAACCTTACAGTTTAATGTTGGGGATAATGTGTTTCTGAAGGTCACTCCCCGTCGTGGGCAGCGAAGGTTTGGTCGCGGAAGTAAGCTTTCTCCCCGTTTTGTTGGGCCTTTCGAGGTGTTAGCTCGTGTTGGAGCTGTGGCATATTGAGTAGCACCTCCTCCTCAGATGAGTCGGATACATGATTTTTTCCATGTATCGCAGCTCCGTCGTTATCTTCATGATGAATCTCATGTTATCAATTGGGGAGAAATCGATGTTGATGATGATGCAACCTTTGAGGAGCAACCTGTGGAGATCCAAGACCACAAGGAGAAGGTGTTTCGTGGGCGTTCTATTCCTTTAGTTCGTGTCTTGTGGCGACACGGTGGCATGGAGGAGAGTACCTGGGAACGTGAGTCACAGATACGTGCTCAGTACCCAGAGTTGTTTAATGTTTAACTACTTTCATGTAATGATGTTTTCTCTATGGTTGGACCTTTCATGTTTTATTTATGTACCTTTAATGTGATGTTATGTTTGAATTGTTTTTATGGGTTGTTTGTTCTCGGATGTCGTGGTTTTGTTCCAGATTTTGAACAACTCGTGTTGGTTTTCCCCCTGAGAGGTATCTTATGGGGTGGTTGTTCGGACCCCTCTTTTCTTCTGGGTGGGTTTTTAATTCTCGAGGACGAGGATGTTTTGAGAGGTATCTAATGTAATGGCCCGGACCTCTCCGGTCCATTACTTTGTGAAATGTTGGTATTGGAGGTGTTCCGGGAGGTCAAGGGGACTTATCCCCAACACTTTTCCAATTTTCCGGTTCTGTGAACAGTGTTTCCGGTTTTATGAACAGTAACAGATCGGTGAGACAGATCAGTTTCACAGATCGGTGAGACAGATCGGTTTCAGAGATCGGTGAGACAGATCGGTTTCACAGATCGGTGAGACAGATCGGTTTCACAGATCGGTGAGACAGATCGGTTTCACAGATCGGTGAGACAGATCGGTGAGACAGATCGGTGAGACATATCGGTGAGACAGATCGGTGAGACAGATCGGTGAGACAGATCGGTGAGACAGATCGGTGAGACAGATCGGTGAGACAGATCGGTGAGACAGATCGGTGAGACAGATCGGTGAGACATATCGGTGAGACAGATCGGTGAGACAGATCGGTGAGACAGATCGGTGAGAAAGATCGGTGAGACAGATCGGTGAGACAGATCGGTGTGAGAGATCAGTTTCACAGATCGGTGTCACAGATCGGTGTGACAGATCAGTTTCATGTACAGTAACGGTGGGTGAACAGTGTTTCCAGACTCCTACAGTTTTTCCCCTTTTGACGTTTCCTTTGACGTAAAATACATTTAAAGCCTTATTTTAAGGGCTCTTAAGGCTGATTCAAATGCCATAAATCCTATATTAATTATTCCTAAGGCTGGTAATGTTTTACATGGTCAAACCGCGTGGGTTAATGTGATCCGTTTTTAATGAAGAATTAACCGAATCTTAAACCGTCACCTCGTTAAATCTTAAGAAGGGACGAGATATCATTCTCCCCTGTTGCTTCCCTTTGTTCTTAAATAAGAGGCGCTAGAACCTTTCAATCCTTTCCGTAGGAGTTTCACAATTAATCTTTACTCCTAGGATTGGTTCTGCTCTGTTTTTGATGCAACCGAGCCGTGTCGATCAATCTTCGATATAAGCATCCTCCGGTAGATGTCGTTGTCACGAGGGGAGGATCGTGACCTGTTGTGTGGATAAAGAACCCGAGGAACTGTTTGAGGTAGGGGATTCATGGATTCTCTAATTATATATGTGCAATCGTAGAATTAGCATGATTCATTCCTTTGGATCACAATGAAATTGACCTAATTAAATACTTGAACCGGATTAAAAGAATTGGTTGATCGCATGCTGTTTCTTTATACCGTGATAACAGTTTGCCTCATGTTTCCCTAGATATAGTGATATCTATGTTTTCTTTGATTTATTGTTCGTTCATGATTGAAATTGATAATGAACGTAAAGCCGGAATTAATTGTTGATTAATTGGCTAATGATAAAGAGGCATGTAAATTAATCTGGTTATTGTCGTTGTTGTAGTTGTTCTAATTTTAGGATAATCAAATTAGGGAAGTAAGCTTGGTTATTTAATTGTGATATCTTACTGATTAGGTATCCATGATTGGAGCCTACGAATAACAAATCTGTTAATTCAATATAGATTAGAGAACAAATTATGTGGGAATTTCTAAAAGGGTTCTGAGTTACCCTCTTGTTTGTTAAAGGGCCGTGAGCCCATTTTGTGATGTTTGTTTTCCTGCTGCTTGTGCTGTGATGTGAGCCTGAATGGCTGTTGTGATATGTGGAGGCATGGAGACTTGTGGTTGTGGCAGCGGATGACGCCTAGTGTGGCGAGATGCATCGGTTTATACATATGGGTGTCGGGGAGGACACCAAGGGTGTTGGTATGAGATGAATGTGGTGGTTTGATGTTGGTGGTTTGGTTTGGTTGTTTATCTGCTTTACTTTTCCCCACTTCTCAAGGCAGCTGGTCTTGCTTACCCTCTTTCCGAAGGAGGCAAAGACACGCGGGATATGCCACGTGCTTTCCGTGTTTAGCCTCTCGATGTAGGATGGGTCTATGCTCTTTCTATAGGCGGAAAAGACTCGACGGGTAGTATATCTACTCACCGTGTTGAGCCTCCTTTGTGTTTAGAAGCATAGGATGTTTTTCTAGAATGCCTGGGAATGTGGAAAAGTAATTCTGTAAGGAATGTTTGATTAAATGGTGAAAATCCATGGGGATGGAGATGCTGGAATTTAAAGGTGATGTTAATCTTAAAAATGAGAAGTTGTTTTTGAAAGTGATGCCATTTCAGTTTAATGTGGAATTATTCATTCTTAATTAATGTTTAAAGAATTAATTAATGTACAGTGGAACTGATAAATGAGAATGGAGTAATCTGATGAAGCTCTTCAATTGGTTGTGTGCTTATAGGATACCTAGTCTTAGAAGTAGCAGCCTGGAGTCTGAGAGACGTTAGCTGCAGTTGTATCTAAGAATAGGTAATGCCCATAGTGTGTATGTGAGTTACTTATATATTCTGTACTTTTTGTGTTTCTATACGCTACTCCACCCTGTCTGTAAGGCCAACTGACACCTCGGGGATTCTGAGCCCTGGGGGGTGTTTTCCCCAACATTCTGATGGGAGGTTGAATGGCTGACTACCCCCTTTGGCCCCGCTCTCTTCTCTTGGTAGATCTTAGTGCTGGTAAGCACCGTGGTTAGTTTTACCCATATATGTGTGTAGAGAGATGTAATGGCTTGTGGTTATTTCACACACATATATTCTGGAAATAGTATCCTATGGACTACTATAGGTGTAACGTGTATAGGCTGTGATGGCTTGAGGATCCTTACTCGGTGTATGGGATGTAATGGATTGAGGTATAATACCCGACGTATGATACACGTTATGCGAGCTCTGGTGTCTCCCGGAAACTACTTGGTTACATTTGGTTGTGAGGATTGTGTGGAGCATAGCCCAGGTGTTTGCGGGAAAACCTTTGTGGTGCATGAGGTGCAGATTGGGGAGCTTGACCCACGTTGATACGGGCAAGCCTTTGGAGAGAGATGCACAGGACGTATGTCGTTGGGGAAAAGCAGCAAACCAGTGGGGAAGTAGTAGCGGGGAACCCTTGATATTCTTTATTATATGCTATATTCTTGTATGCGTTACTTGGTGAGAGTAGCCATGGTGAGGTTGGGAACATAATATACCTGTTTAGGTGACGAGTTAGTTTCACTTGTTGTTCACTGGGATTTAGCATGCTTTCTTTACTTTTGCATGAGAGGCTTGGGGAGGATCCTACTGAGTATACTGTTATACTCCCCCTTGTATATATAAACTGTTTTTCAGGTCACTTGGAGCAGGTTGGAGATCAAGCTGGTTACTACTATCTTGTGGTTGGAGGAGGAGCTGTTCGGGCTTGTGGTCGCTGCCGTTTTACTTTCTTTTGGGTACTTTTAGTTTTCCCTTTCAGTTGTAGTACTTTTGCATGACATTTAATATATGTACATGGGTTTCTTTTACATTTCAGTTATGAGTTGGAGTTGGTTGGAGTCTATTCTATCTCTCTCTTCTACATGTGTTCTCTTAGAGGGTAATGCCTCCCATTTGTGTGTGTATTATACCCTCGGTGCTAGTCACCAACCCGGGGCCTACTGGAGGCGGGACTCGGGGGGTCATTATCTCCCTTTTCACATTGCCGGCCCAGGAGGGGTACACTTTGTGGGGAGGGGGTCGTGACACACAATCTCTTTATTATTAGAGGTTGTTTTTAAGTAAGTATGTACTGGGACATAATAATTATCTATGTACATGTTTCATAAAAGAGTTTTAAAAGGGATTATTTTTAATGTACTTCTTTACTAAAACATCATTTTAAATGTTTTAAATATTTATTCTTCTAAATCATTCTCAGTAATGTCCATGTTTTCAAAAATGGATTTTAAGGATATATTTATATGGAAATGAATGTTTTTAAAATATTAATTCATTTGAAATGATTCAAAGTGTTATGGGAGAAAATGATTCAAATATTTCTTCAAAAGTATTCCTTTTTAAATGGTGTGAGTTTTAAATTTTTTCATGAAAAACATATATTTCTCTCAAAGAGTATTAGAAATAAATTTCATCTATGTAAACATCATCTGATTGATTTTAAACTTATTTCAAGTTGTTTTATTATGATAGAAAACGACCATATTGTATTGAATGTTTTGTGATATGTTTGACTATGTATGTGCTATATTTATAAAATTCATGGTTTATGGTTGATGTATTTACATTTTATATGATAATTTTAATATGAATGTTTATGTCATATTTCATCCTTTTCAAATTAGAAATGTATTGGACATAGTAAGTGATGGGTGGAGCCCGCTATATCTCCTCGATGCATCGGTATGTCTCATGAGACAACAAGACGTGGAATTTCCTGAGGCCCTTTCCAAATTTGATATATGGTTTGGCCAATGCCAAGATCATTTAGATGTCTTCACCGATGCCTTGAAAAAATGTTTCAAAATGTCTGACATTATACATTCCCTCATTATAGAAAAAATATTGATGGTTTATGTGGTCATTTGACAAGTATAATACCCATGATTATGTTTTATTATGGAACTATTTACCCATCTCATATTCTTTCCACTAAAGTATTCATGATTATTATTCGTTAATACATGTGGTTTCAATTATTCTCCATGAATAATATTTATGTTATCTTCCATTGTATTGCTTACCCTTACTGAGCATTTGATCTCACCCCTTTCTATATTTTATTTTTCCCAGGATTCTATGATATTTATTATGATTGATAGGTCGGGTTAAGATAAAAGGAATAATATCGTTCTAAAAGAACTATTTACATTGTGTTTTATGTTTGAAATTTTAATCTAATGTTAATGTATGTAATATATTTTCCGATACTGCTAAACTGATCGGTCCTTCGGGACATTATTCCTTGTAATCATGCTAATGTATTAAAATAACACATCGACTCTGATTAACTAGGGTTGGGGTGTTACAGTTGGTATCAGATAAAGTTTAGTAATAACATTGGAAGTTACATTTAGATAAACTCTGATTAGAGAACATAGACCTAAGATAGACTTTGAGGATTAGTATAGAATAAATTCCTAGAATTTTAGTAATGTAGATATTTTTTGAGTTTTACATGAAAATACATCCATGTCTAGATACGATCAGGTAGAGGCATCTCTGGCACAGATGTACCTAGGGGTAAAACCCAAAAACACCGCTTTGAGCTAGACTCGAACAGGAACTGGTGCACGACCAAAGGCCTTGAGGCACTCTTGGTTACAACACCCCCAATGGATATTCTTAGGATAATTATCATTTTCATGATTAATAATTATGAAGGGTTTATGAGTATATACTTCCTCAATGAAAACATATTTATGATTATGCATTATATTCATAAACCGTTCAAAATACATTAGGTATCTTCCAAGTTTCTAATTATTTATTGCAATTCCTAAACTGACCTAGTTTATTCTATTGTATAGAAATGGAACCCAGTATAAGGAATGTGAACTGCAACAATAGGTATAATCAAAAGATTTTGAATGATCATATATTTCATGATATTAAGCCATCATTTAGTAGGGAAATTGTCTCCCATGTATTCTTAACATATGAATAAATAGTATCAGGTGTTAATAAGATATGTAAATAATTTTCTGTGTCCTGTGGCATTGAAGGGAATCATGAGATGAAAAGGATGGAAAAGGGAAATATGGATAAAGGGAGGAGGAAAAAAAAGAATTTTCCCATATGTGATAATTGTGGGAAGAAACACCCTGGAACTTTCCTGAAGGGAATGAGAGTTTGTTATAAGTGTAGAGAAAAGGGACACCATGTACGTGGATGCAAGGGTAAGAAAAATGATTCAAATGTATGATGATTCATCTTCAAAGAGTTGGGACAGTACATGAACCAATTCACAAATCAGCAGACTATTCCCCAAATAATGTTGTTAGATAATAATCACGTAATGATACAACTATAGATGAGGAGGAAGGATTAGAGTTCTTATGTTGTTATTAGACAATTATGTCATTTATGTGTTGTATCAACTATGTGCTGGTTATAATAATTATGGATTATATAAGGATTTAATTGCAATACTATTTCATTAAAGACTTGTGATTGTGTGGAACCATGAAAAGTGACTCAATAGCAGGTAATTTTTTTAGAAAATATATGGTTGAGAGAAAGATAAACTGTAATATTGTTCTGATACCGAGGTAGTGATTTTGGAATAATACATGATTGATTTGGATAAATTATATTGTATATTCTTGACTAACTTGAAACTGATTAATGATTTGTATATTTTACCATTGTTGGAGTTTACAAAATTTTTGGATATAAGAAGTTTACCCAGAATTCTATATGTAATAAGGGATCATGGATGTAATCAATAATGTTTTATGGTGATTCATGATATTGCAGTGTTTTAAAATAATACATGATAAAGTTGTTCACATGTTATTAAGTGGAAAAAATGATCTTCACTGTGTTTACCATCCTTATAAATTTTGGACTGTGAATTTGGACAGAAGTATTTTGGACAATTCTAGTATGATATTATTTTTTTATTTCTATAAAAGGACAACCCGGAGGTTGGTCAACAACCCATCGCGTCTGGCAAGGCCGTGAGACTTGATCCCACAACTGAAGGGTGAAAAAGATGTATCACCTACCACTGGCTTACATGATGTCCTGGATTGAATAATGTGGGTTTTTTAAACAAATTTTGATAGATGAATTTTAAATTCATTTTTTAAAACCCTATACAAAAAGGACAAATAGAATATTATTTTTATGATCTATTATCTTTAAGATTGAATGATAAGATTGTGGTAGAAATTAGTTAAATGATGGGACTCTACTTGTGAAGTATATATTTTTCTTATTCTCTTATTCTATGAAGAAATTAATTTTTATACATCAGTGAAGGTATCTTAAAACCAAAAATGTGTTATTCTAATACCATATGTTTTGTAAATCAGATGGTATTTTAATTCATCATAGATTGATGAATTTAAGGCCCTAAATTTTACAATTTTGTGTCATTGATGACCTCAATTAATACTTATAAATATTTACGTTTTTTCTATAATTATATGTCTTTAATTTCAACCAATGTTCTCCCAATCGAGATCATAATTTGGTTGGCATACTTTTGTTTTCCTTTTCCTCTTATTAAGACTACATTTTATTAACCTAATTTCCAATATGGGTTTTACCAAAGGTATTTTCTATTTTCAAAATTTTATTTTCAAAAAATAATTTCAAATTACGAGGACTCAATTTATTAAAGTAGGTAAGAATGTAACACTCCATGATTTCACAGTACGTTATTTCTTCAAAATAATTCAGTAACTTTCACTAAACATAACACTGATATCAAGTGCACCACGAATAATCAAACTAGCCGTTCAAAAGCAGTTATGAATAGTATTAAATGAATTTTGAACATTACATAATAATTATAATTTTAGAATCCATATTATGAGTTTCGTAGACATAATGTAATAAGAAATACATGTTTTCATACAAAAGAAGTATTTTTCAAAAAAATGAAATTTTACCGTCATTGAATGGAGAATCCTTTTTAAATACATTATTTGATTATTTTATATATTCAATTTGAAAAATACTCTTCTTATTTAGAATTGGGATATAAGAAATTAGTTTAAATAATGTTTTGTTGTTTTTCTAATAACTTTCATATTAGGGTGAATAGTGAGAAATACAATATTTTAACTGAAAAAAACTTTTTAATAAAAATTATTTATAGTGTTAAATTATACATTGTAAGGGTTTGTAAGTATATATTGACTATATGTTTACCATTTAATTCAATGATGGTCATTATAATTAATTTCACTTTTAAATTAGACATAAACCAGTGTCAAAAATTTGATAGTTATTATTTCATAAAAATACGCCTTTTGGTTTGACAGCTAAAATTAATTTTAAATTAAAATATGCAACAGAAATGTTTTTAATTTAGTAAAATAGACTTCATTATTGAATTCAGAATATCAAAATTATCTTATGGTGATGTTGTTTTATTTTTCTGAAACCTTTTAATTTTTGATGAATAGTTAAAAATAGTGAGTTATAGTTTAAAACCAAATTTTTATTTATATAATTATTTATTTTATTTTAATTTTTTTATGTAAAAATAGATATATGATAGTTATATAAGTTAAATTTAATTAATTATATTCAGTTTATTATTATTTTATATATATAAAAGTTTTATTGAATTTGTCACCGTCTTTTACCCACCTCCTAGGAGAATTTGTAAATTCACATAAAACCTAATTTTACAAATTCTGTGAGTTGAATTTAGAAAATAAAGAAGACACAGTTAATATCACGGAGTATAATTTGGTTCACTAAGATAAAAATAATTTTTTTTAATAGTTATTTTTTACTTTTATTTACCACCGTTAAAAGTAATTAGGGTAATTAAGGTTAAAAATGATATTATTATTACACAAAAATATGTACTAATTCTATTTGATAAGTGTAATTAGATCAAAAACAACCTTAGGAATAAAATATTACCCTTTAGGTACACTTGTATTAGATTAGGTCATTCACTATTATTTAATTTAAAGAAGAGTTAAAAGTGTTAAATTCAATGTTTCTTAACTAAACCATTTTTAATATAAGGTTATTCATAAGATAAATTCAACTACAAATATTCATTATAAAGATAAAAAGATTTCATACATCATTGTATTTTATTTATAATTTTTAGAAATTAAATAATTAAATTTATTTATTACAAAATGATGATACAGTAATTACCTTATTAATGATAGTATTAAATAAATGGTATTATAATTATTAAAATAAATATAATATCAATTTTTTTTATGAAATCCAAGAAATTTCTATGTGAATATTACATGTTAGGGCTGATTGAATGTATCTAGTTCGAAGTAATCATGTTGTGATGACATTTTTAGAAACAAAATATCAAATAGTGTCAAAATTGACATCAATTAATATTTAAAACAAATACTATATTATTGATTGATATAATATTTATAAAAATTTAATGCTCGGTCTAAGGTCGTAAATAATATTATATATGTCATTAATGATCCAATTGAGGTTATCATGTAAGTTTAGAGTACGTTTATTAACCATATATAGTATTAATACAAGAAGACACGGTAAAAGATAAACTATTTTACTAAGAGTTAAATCTAAATTGTAAGGTTAAAATGGTAACCTAAACATGTATAAAACCTATTAGTTGATATTATTTATACTAATAACCACCTAATTATTGAAATAAATTCAATTTGAACCATTATAAACAGAATATGATTGTATAATAAATTTATACTTTAATCTTTTTCTAAAGTGACGCTCACCGCTATTATAAAAGGGCACATCCCCTTATCTCATAATCACACCTCAAAATCCATTTTTATCAGCCACCCCCTGCAAAAATATCCTCCCAACTTCCCTCAAATATACTTATAGGAATTAGTTTGATCAGAAATCCAACTTAAGGATCCCTTTTGATCAAATCAAAATGAAGAACCCGAAGAAGAGGTAACGATTTCACCACACTCTTTCATGTTATTTTCTTCTTTCACTTCTTCTTTCTTTGTTATTTATATTATAAATTAATAAATATAGTATCTTATATATACTGTGATGTTATTATAAATATTTCACAACTATATTCATCATTTAATGAATCTTATGAATGATAATGTCACCATGCGTGTGTACGTACGTCTTACCATCTCCACGCCGTGGTGTAATTTGTTATTCAACAATATGTTATTTGGATTGATATAATGTTGATTAATATGTATATAAATAATGAAAATAAATTGACAATGTCTCTGTAAAATTAATATATCATCCAATTCCAAACCTTTATGGAAATGATATTGTCTCTCCTGCATACGTACGAATTACCGCCTCCACGACGCAATGAGATTCATTTCCACATTCACCATTCATTGATGATTAAAAAAATATATATTACTAATATGGTTAGTAAGACATTATGAAAAATTACCAATTATTTTCATCTTCATAACAGGCCACCAAAACTTGATTTATAAATCATGGTAAATTGATATCAATAATAATTACACCACACACTTCAACAAATATGTGTCTCTCATCAGATCATCTCTCATGGAGACCTACACCACTAACATGAATTAATCATTGATCACGTAATTAGTATATATGACTAACCTATAATTGAATCATCACACTAATATGACTCCATTATCCCTTTAGATGTAGTATCTGAATCTTATATATCAATTACCCAATCTAATAAATATAAAATGATAACCAATGGATCATGACTCAAAAAATTACAATCCATAGATAAATTAACATTCCATTATGATATCAAACACAAGTGATGTAATTCCAATTTTAAATTCAACTATTTAATACCGTATTACTCAAAACAATTCAGTAATATATAATTTGTAATAAAATTTTCATTCCTTGGAATATAGTTCTTATATATCTCTAATGAAAATAAATACTCTAACCAGCATCTCTACCTTATATTTTCAACATTTCAATAGAATAAATATCAAATTTTATTGTGGTGTTTGAATATGATAATCCTCTCATAGAAAATATAATATCTCTAACAATAATATGAATCAAACCAAGAATACAACTCGATGTTGTGGGTGGGGAATTATTTCCCTTAGGGTCTTAGCTGCTATGACCCATATGTGATTTCATTATCCCTAAGAATTAATATTCATCCAAATAAAATACAAGAGGATAAAAATCACACTTCATGTCCAATCTAATGATCTAGAAGAATCATAACATGATTTATTTACAACCCCATATTCACATCTATTATGGCCCCTTCAAACTAATTAGACAATACAATCATTACACTAATTTTGGTGATCTTTTTAATTGGTTCTTCAAATTGTATAATTACATAATGAATTATATATATGAATCCACAAGACATGGTAAAATATTAATCATTAAAATAGCATTTTGATGTTCCCCAAATTCTACAACAACATCCTTTTAGGGTCGAGTAAAATCCCCACGTATGATGTTAAATCAATTAAGAACCACACCTCTTGAATCATGAATATGTAATTATATAATTTCGAATATAGTGGATATAATGATTGTGTAATCAATGAAAAATTGTTTTTTCTAGAATTCATATATTATTTACTCAAATGTATCTAGATATCACCCATGAATACAATGATGTATGATTCAATTTATTGATGGAAATCATATTTAAGAAAGAAATTAACATAAATGGAGCATAATTATACATAGAAACCACGAAAATATACTCTAACAGTCTATAACTAATCCTATGTTTTTATTAAAATATACCTCCATTTGAGATTTAGATTATGTGAGTCTACATGTCGGTCTGATATGAAAAAATAGTAGGATCCTCTTACTGATCAAAAATATTATCAATATTGTGTAATGGGTACCCATTATTCAATATTAACTAATTTTGAATCCTTTTGTACACATAGAGAAACTATGTACTATATTAAAACAAGGAAAATAACACTATACATACCCAATGTGAATTTATTAATCAGATAAATCCTTTTGAATAAAAATCATATAACTACGACTTCAACTATCTTAAATCATGTTATTCCTTATACAAATGTGGTATTAATATCATATCTTCCTAGGGTATAAGAAAAATCCCAAATGATATCTATCTATCTAGAATAAGATAAAATAATTCATTTAGGAATGAATCGAAATAATAACCCCCCACTAAAAGGATGATATAAGAAATTTCTACAAATTATTAAATATTATATAATCCACCATCTTACGTTGGGATTAATCCATTCTTCCTCATGTCTGGTACCATAATCCCATCACTTAAATATCATTCACTTGTCAACACAAACCTATATCATATATTCATAGTTACTGATAAACATATCCAATATTAATAGATATGTTATTGAAATATTAACACTAATAAATTTTGAATATCACATTGAAATTAGTCATCTATAAGATTATGAAATATCCTCATTTTCTATAGATCGATACCACCATGGAAAAGTCATGAAATTTCTAGGTATGGTGTAATTACATTCCCAAGGACATATCTGGATAGGTTAAACTCTAAAGATAACATAAACATTAAATATATTCCAGAAATGACTAGATAAAGTATAAAAAATGATACATGAGTGTAAAAAATAATACAGTAGACAAAATGTAGGTAATCAAAACTGTACATCTTGCTATAGAATGTCCCCCTTTGTTGATGTATTGAACAACATAATTGTATAAATTATTCTAGAATCTAGAACACAAAAATTCATCTAAAGTGAATGTAGCACATAATTCTCAATTTTCTATAATGTTTTTATAAACTCCAGAGATTCCCTTTTAGTTCTATACCCAGGCTGTAACGCCCCGAACATAGAATCCTGGTGTCGGTGCATTTTTTTAATTACATTGTCATGATAGTAAGGATTTAAATGAGGAAGTAATGTCAAATTTTTTATTATTAGAAAACAATATATCATACATGATACCCATAATATATTGGAAATAGAAAATAGAAATATGATACAAAAATAAAATAAATAAATGCCATCATTGAATATTTATTTAAATAATTTCCTTATATAACATGGGGAAATAAAACATAATAAGGATGAGGTTCAATTATTCGTAGGGGCATGTAAAGAAAAATAAATTATTCTCTATTTGAATTTATCAACATGGAAAGGTAAATAACTGATAACTCATTCGATTCCAATTATAATATAAAGAGATATCAATATGGAAATGTATGATACCAAAAACCCAATACTTTTAATTAATGAACTAAAAATAAAACACATCCAAATATAATGGATTAATAATATATAATGATAAATGTTTGAAATGACTAATTATTGGATTCCATGCTTTTAATGTACATGGATCCTGTTCTTTCAATACCTTTCTGATGATAGTTTTGCATATCAGGAAGAAACCCATCCAAATTGGCCAACTATTTCATCCCATGAATCGACCGGTGCATGATAGGGATATCTATAACAAGTATCCACCCATTTTATACATATATAATGAATTCCAAAAATAAAATAATTGATTTAGTCAATAAAAACATCCCATAACAAATATATCTTTTGAATAATTGTATGGATTTATCAATAATCCCCTAGTTAATCAAATAATTGTCAAAGTGAACACAATATGCTAAAATGATATACGACTTAAAAAATAATAATTTACAACACAAAATAATATTGATATTTAAATAAATTTATTGTTTCAAAATAAATTTAACAATAAAAAATAACATGATAATGAAAATATAATAATTAAAAACATTCTTTAGGAGAGTAATATTAATACATTCCAAAGTGTTCCATACAACATTTAAATATTTGATTCATAATATTAAAATATGAATAACATTACATGAAAGTTTTAATATCATTACAATAAGAATATTCCTGTAATAAAATATCAAAGGGAATAATATAAACTATATAAATAAAATTAAGTGCATAATAGCAAATAATTCTCATTAGAATATACATTGAGATGAAACACCTTACATTGAACATTATTTTTATTGTTTTTATACACTATTATGCAATTTTAATTTATGGTATTAAATTGTACCATAACAATACTCATGTTTATAATATCATATAATATATTTTATAAAATATTTTCATTAATGTTTGTTCACACCTTATCATTATTTTAACTATTTATGGTGTTAATGGCCTGGTTTTCTATAGTTTTTTTGCTTGCAATTAGTTGTTACTATTAATTATATCATTGTTTCACCATATCCAAGATGTAAAATATGAATTAATTATTATATATATATAATAAATATGAATTTATAAAAATATATAATTTTTGGAGATAACAAATCAATGCAATTATTATGGAGACGGTAGGCCGTATGTAAGCTGGAATTCTATTTTAATTTGACTGTCATATTAAAATAATGAAAATTAAATAATAAATATAAATATTTTAATTTTATTAAAATATCAATGTTTTATAATTTATACATATTTATTTAAATAATTCATATTATGTTCCATTTATAGCGTGAATGAAATACATCACTTTAAGGATGTGGTACTCTAAACATCCACAAATGATGTTACAATATTTACACAATATTGAATTTATAGAGATAAGTGTAATAAAATAATTAATTAATAATATATTCGTTATAAATATCATATATATCACTCATAAATATAGTTTCCATCATAATTAAC
Source organism: Viscum album (assembly GCA_963277665.1). NCBI lineage: Eukaryota > Viridiplantae > Streptophyta > Magnoliopsida > Santalales > Viscaceae > Viscum > Viscum album. The sequence continues at coordinate 2,131,590,982 of OY728147.1, read as the reverse complement.
ACCATGATCGGTGGTATAGAAAGAATGAACATCCATCATTTAGTGAGGTGATAGTTTTCCGTTCACATAAACAATAAATTTGTTATTCAGAAGATGGTTGTGTGTATAAGTATCAGTTGAAAAATTTACATTAAAAAACAATATTAAATTGATGATATTTTAATAATGTATTCACGGAATAAGGATATTTTATGGGTAAAATAATGGAAATAAAAATAAAGAGCTTATGGAAAGAGAAACATGTTAATCAAGTACTTCTATTTGGTTTAAACCAATGGGATTACATGGATCGATATATGATGAAGGTTAAAATTCAAGGTTTATGGGAGTTATTTTGAATAGATATTTTTTATGATCATGGTCATTTCATGGAGGATTTAGAAGTGTGAGAAATAATGAGGATAGGGCTCCCTTTTATAGTTGAGGAGGAGTGACACTCTTGTAATATTTTGACAAAGATATTGCATACTATTTTTCACACTGAACATGACACCCATAATTGTCCATTTTTATCCAATTTTTATTATGTTATAACAATTTCCATATAATGGTTCCTGGAAAAAAATTATAAGTCATTTGGGACCTTAATATTATTGTTAATGCATTATTATGTTTAATTTTACAATAATCATAGAAATTAATTTTAATTACATTCCCCAGTCATTTTGGTCAATAAACTAGTTATGTTTCTATAAACTATAAATTACTATTTTTATAAATATACAATCAATTTTTCCATATTTCATTCATAGATGTGGTATAAATTAAATTAAATCGAATCATGTATACCATGCGATAATTTAGGGTTTAAAATTTATAACGCATGAATGATTTATTTGTTTTCATTATCAATGTCAATAAGAAATTGATTCCAATGACCTAAATTTTTTTTAATTGATACAAATTTTATCTAATTAAATTTTAAAACTAATTAAAAAATAATTTAACCTTAAAAATAATTTATAAGAAATGATGTTTTGAACTAAAATTCAGTATTTTCACTATTCATTAAAAACAGAAACATTAACGAAAAATTACAAAAATTCACTCAAATGTAATTATTTTGTTTTTATTTGAAATATATTCTATATTTAGACATATAATATTTATAAATGTTCAAAAAATTGGATTTAAAATAGGTTATCGATTAAAATGCGGTAAATATAGTATTTTATGCATAAAATCGTTTTATTTTATCTTAAGCCTAACAAATCTATTGGATGAATATAAAAATATATAATTCAATATAATATATATATTTAAATAACTCATTAATATCACTCAATAATTTTAATTAATTTAGTATATTAGGGTAAAAACACTTTATGGTCATAGAAATTATAATTTCTTCCTTTATATTCATGTAGTTTTCATATTAATTTCTAATTAATATGTAACCAATGAATTAACTTTATATTTTTTAAACCATAGATTTTATTATGTTAGTTAACCCTTTTCAGTACTAATAATTTAATAACCAGATTATTTATTATTATATTAATTATCATTTTAGTTATATATTGTAATTCGGTAAAACATTGTCTTACATGTAACAAAATCCATGTGAAGAAACACATTGTTTCATGTAAAATATGAAAAATAAGTATTCATTTCATTGAAATATATATCAAATAATTATTTTACATAAAATAGTAAATATGCATTAAATTATCAGGGCATTATATTTAATTATACATTCAATTATGCATGTGATAGAAGTTGTCAAATAGAATATATTTCCTAGATCTAAATACAAAAGAACATTAATCATTCAACTTATGTTATATTAGTATTATATTATTTCCAGAACCACATATCTACTTTTGAGTTATATTTTCATAATTCTTATGGAACTTATTTGCATAGTTCCAAATCAATTTACAGTTATAGCACTACATATTAGTATTTTAACACATCCACTTGCATTAATTTTTGCTAAATACACGACTTATATTAAAGTTAATTTTAATTTATTATCCATTTATTCTTTGTTTTTTGGGTTTCTAAATATTTTATGGTGAATTGGGTGAGTTTTCGTGAATTGGGCCAAACCGTGATCCCAATTCCAGATATAAAAATAATTTTTTTTTCTTTTAAAACATTTTAATTGTTTAATATTTTATACCCATTATAATTCATAAATTGTATCCCCTGACATATTAACACCACAATTTTAGTTTGGAGCCTTTAAAAATTCATAACCAAGGTTTATATTGGTTTTTCATTAAGGGATGGGGTCAGCATGAAAGCCCATTTCTTGTATTAAATTTCACATTTGATTAATTAAAAACATATTCAAATTTAATGCATTGTCAGTGATTCCAATCCTCAAACATGACCATTGGACTTAACTGTGTTCCAAACCTCTATGTCCCCTCTTTGGAGCTCTTTGTCATCGCAATTGAGTGATGAACTTATAAGGGTTTCTAAAATAGTGTAGATTTGAGGAGGTAAGTTTTTTCCATCAGAACTCTCTAAATTTTTTATATTTTCCCTCTATTATAGTTTTTAAATGTCATATTCTTCCTTCTTCGAACCTCCCTTGACGTTTTGACTTTTTAAAATTTCAAATACTAGTGAATTATGGGCGATTCTTCAAGATCCCTCGTGTAAGAGAGTCTCTTCCATTAATCATTCAAATTGCTTAGGGTTTCATTCAATTTTTTTTTGTATTCCTCAATTTTCGATGAATTACCAAATTAATAGGTGGTAAGGTTTCTAACGTAGGATTTAACCTTGGGTTTTCTTGGTCTAATTTTGCGGTTTTAGGTTTGTTCTATGTCCATCTTGGGGGGGTGGTGGTGCGACTAGATTTTCGCATGATGATTCAAGGGTTTTCATTACATTGGTAGGTGATTCCACTTTGTATAAAATAAATGTGACATAGATACTTTGTTTATTATACTTTCATGTTTAACCCATTGATTTGGTGTACAAAAAATGGTTTTAGTGGTGTTTGTAATTCAAGTGAATTCTAAGGGCCAATTTCATGTGAAATTTGTGCTTCTTTATATAAATATATTTTTTGATTAAGGGATGCCTTATAAATATTTAGTAGACCATATTGAACTGTAATAGGGATGAAAATAATATTTTAATTGTTATTATTATTTTTTTGTTCAAAAATTGGTTTAGGGTGACATTTGTTAAGAAAATTGGTTTTGACTACCAATTTGGTGTTGAATTGGGTGTTTCACCTGGGTATTCTATGTGATGCTTGTTGGGATTTTTTTTAAAAATAATTTAACGAGTTTAAAGAAATGTTTAAGGTGTGTTTGATCTTGTTTTGATTAATATGAGTATGAATATGGTATTCAAGTGGGGTTTTCGAAGTGTTTTGGGTGCTAAAAAAGAAATATTTGGAGATGTTGTTTTATTGAAACTCAAAGTGTTTTGTTTTGATTTTAAAATGGAATAAAATATTTTCAGATACTGTACTGATTTTATTTGACCATTAGCATTGTTTTATATGAAATTGGATTTATGTATCATTCTGAAATTTTTTGAGCACAAAGGGGGAGGCCCGAGTACCAAGGTGGGGGAGATGTGTACTGGTACGACTAGTAGAACAGATGGGTTATGTACCTATTTCACCTAACATCTGTATAACAAAAACTCCAACTAAACTATGTGGATAAAAGTTTGGGACCAATAGGTTATGCTTATTTTCCCTACTAGTGGCTCGTGCATGAGAACTGATTTTAATATTGTTACATTAAACCGAGGTATGAGGTACATGGTGCTCGAGACAATATAGTACCTAGGGGTGTTCCCGATTTTGTTGCTCATTGTGTTTGTGGTATTTTATCATGAATATGGGTGTTTTTGGTAGTAATTTACAGTATCTAACATTTCTATTTTAATATGTTAACATAATGAAAACATTAGCTTGAAAATTTTATTAAATTTAATGATGGATTTCATGGATTTTATCACGTATTTTCATTGTTTATTAAAACTGCATGCATTTTCACATTGTATTTCATGATCTTTGGATTCATTGGGTGGTATCCAATTTGTATTAGGCTCACACACTACTCACACCCCTAATGGTTTAAGTATACTTGGTTATTTTTGACTAAGGTAAAGGTAAGGCTAACGATGATGGCGGTTCAGAGTGTTAGACCACATCCTTGGGGAAGATTTGTGGAGATGCCTTCGGGGTAATGACCCCTTATCATGTGGATTCCATGGGGCTATTTTGTTGTTGTTTTATTGTTTCTTTGGATCTTTTGTATTTTATTTGATCTTATGTATTTAGTTTTGGATTTTTGTACAAAACATGTTGGTATGAATTTTTCAGATTCATTTTATCAAATATTTTTGGTTTTTTTATAAATAAATATTAAGGTAAATCAATCCCAAACCAAGATAAATGATACCTGGGAACTTGTGGCAGCCCATGGAGAGAGGTAACACCCTTCAGGCCTTGTCATAGGCTGGTTTTTTTTTCAGTTTTGGCAGCGACAATATTCGGTTCGTGACAAAATGTTATCAGAGGATTTTCACTTTCTTTGTGTCATGTTATTAGGGGAACGGTGGGGATAGATTGAAGTTAGGATTTTCAGGACATGGAATTATAGTTATAAGTAATGTGTCTGATCATCACACATCATGATGGGATTGAAGTCATTAGGGGATGTTGTGATTTATATGAGTCCTTTGGATTTCATGGATTGATGATGATTACAGGAAATGAAATGAGAGTTTGGTTACTGGTCTCGGTGAGCTCGAAGGGTCTGGAAAGCCTTGTATAGCTGGGGATATTTACATATAACACTCTCTGTGATGGTGAATTCATTAGTATATAGCTACCATCCAAATTAACAAGTCACCCACTGAAACTAGTTTTCTCTTGCATTGTCTTGTATTATTTAGTTTTGAAATCGTGGATCATTGGTTTTGAAATGAATTGGTTTTAAGATGTGTAATGTTTTAGTGAAATTATTACCTAATAAAAAGGGAATGGTTATATTTTTTAAAAATGAAGAACTGAATTTTTAGAATTGTATTGGAATGGAAAATATCATGTTTTCACCTCTTTAAAAATCATGAACTATGTTATTGTTGGTTTTGTAAAAGTGATCCCAATAGAGTATTCTAAAATATTGAAAGGTGTTTTAATGTGATGAGATGTTTTGAAATTATTGTGTATGAATTGACAGTGAGTTTTCATTTAAATGATTGTTCATTTCTAAAAATCTTGGCATGATGTAATTTGGCTATGATTTCGTGGTTAGTGGTTTTGAGGAAAAGGAGTTATTGGTTGACTTCTTTCCATTTGAAAACTGGAAAAAAGTTTTTTTATTTTAACCTTTGGTATTTCCATGAGCCACCACATGCATGGGGTTATATGAGATTATTTATGTTTAATGGAATGGATGGATGAGTTCTGGGATGGATATGAGGAGGGTGCCCATTATGGAACATAAACATGCATGTGTAAGGCTCATGGGGAACCATTTGTGAATACGCTAACTACTAAATCATTTAGTTTAAAAAAGATGATTTTAATTGAGAAGAATGATGTATTTATGGATAGTTTGGGATGGGTTTTATTATGTGGTATTTTATATGGTGATTTTTTTGGGATGTTTTGAGTCCATGAACACCTCATAATTGTATTGTGCTTGGGGTTAGTCTTTGGTCGGTAAGTTGTGTTGATGGGCGGGTTAGTGTTCTCTTCAGAGAAATTTTTTTGGATGATTTTACGATGTTTCTGTTCATTTGTTTGGATATGGATTTCTGTATATCATGACCAATGTACCATATTTTTTTGGTTCCTTTAGTTTAATCATTTTATAGGGTACACCACATTAAGGGTTATTGCAAAACTGATGTTCCACCCAGATTGTTTCTCCATTCGAAGTCCCTCCATTTGATCAATATAAGGAATATTTTTAACGAGAATATTAGATTGGGTCTACACCCCTAAAATTCTTGGCTTTGTGTATCCTTTTGTAGTGGGAGAGTGATCATGGAAGTTTGATAGAAACCTTAGCCTCTTATGTTTCTTGATTTGCTGAAGGTTGAGGTGGTATGGGGTTGTTAGCACAGATCATTATCTAGATGGTGTCTATGTGGTCCTCTCGATCCATCGTAGTCTCTTCAATGAAAGAGTACACAATAAACTACCAATGTGTCAAATCTAGTCATGAGAGGATATTGTGGCCACTTTCTATAATTGTGTGTGGTTTGTGGATGTTGTATATGATCCTACTCCATGCATTTTTTTTATCAGTCACAATGGTCATGTTCGGCGAAGCCTTGTGATTTCATGCACTCGATTGACATTAAAGGTGAATGTCATGCAATCCTATGAGAGTCTCTTTATATTGGGTGAATGTATCCCTTGGAAAAAAATAAAAAAATAACAATTTAGAGGAAGGTGATTATAGGTTTTATTTACATATATAGTTTCTTAATCAAAGAAACACAGTGTGTTGTGTTTTCATTTTCTATTCCCTTGTTTCAGTGAAATATAAATTTATAGTAATGTGGGTTTGGAATGTGTTATGTCATGGGAATGTTATAGGTGATTTCAGTATAGTTTATGTTGGAACTGATATAATATTTCTCATTTATGGGGGTTTTCAAAGACTAACTGCAAGGTTGAAGATGATTCAATCATTTTAGCTACAATCATTGGTCTGGAAGAGAAGCTGACTCATAGTCCGGGAAAATCCAAGGGCTGATAAAACCCTTTTACAATGACTTATCCTCAATATTAAAGATATTAAGAGTTTAATTCTCTAATTTCATCATCATTATTAAATTGTTCCCATACAGAGGAAATTGGATGAGGGCCTTGTACATATGTCATCACATAATGTCATTACCCCCCAATTGGATTATATTGAGTCACTAGAGAGTGGCTGGAAAGTAGGATAGACGTGCCGAGGTCACAATTTGTGTATGATTAGTAGTGAACATGTTCCAGGAATACATGAAAAAAAATCATCTGCACAGTTAGTGCATAATTTCCCAAACTATGCAGACTGACACTGTTCCCTTCCCAAATCATTTTAAAAAATTGGCTCTTTCTATGTCAGCCTGTACTGGTCGGTCAAGATGGTTGGTTCTTATAGTTAGGAGACCCAATATAATTCTCATGAACATTCCTTTGTAAACTGTGAATGTAATTCTACCCTTTTTACTAGAGAGTTCGTTCAGGCCTCCCCCAGTTAGTGTCTTGATTCTCTCTTGGAAAATAATATAGGTTTCCTCTTATTGTGGGGTGCCTATTTACGTCACCCTATAATACAGGTCAGATTTATCCATGGACTATGATTTGTGGTAGGTAGTCTCATTCAGAAAAATATAGATACCATCATATTCATTGATTAAACGTTGGTATAGGAGATCTCCCAATGGTTTAGTTAATGTAGGGTAAGTGTAACCTTGTTCGAAGTTATTGTTCGTTTGGGTGAATTTCTTTAGTCATGTTTGGATAGTGTTTGAGAAATTTTATTTTGGGATAAATTATGAATCTGATCGACCATTTCTGGAATTTGATGTATGTTTGGATTGATATATTAATAATTCCTTAATTGATAACTGGTGGTGTTTTGGCCCTTGAGTGTGAATCTTGGCAAAGAAGTACATCTTGTTAATCGGTTGGGTTTGTTTTTCGTATCTGGACATTCTGTAGATTTTTGGGGATGGAAATAATTAATGGTGGGGATAAATTTCACATACATTAATTATTTTAAAGTTAAATATCATTTATGTTCCACTTATGCCTTGTTTTTTGGGTTTCTCTATCTTTTATGGTGGAATGGGTGAGTTTTCATGAATTTGGAAAAATAGTGAGCCCAATTCTAAATTAAGAAATAAAATTTGTTTCTATTATAACATTTTCATTTTTTTTATATTTTGAACCAATTATAATTCCTAAATAGTCTCCCCTAACATATTAACACCACCATAGTAGTTTTTAGCATTTATGAATCCATAACCAAGGTGTATATGTGTTTTTATTTAAGGGATTTGGCCTGCACGAAAGCCCAATTCCTGTTTTAAAAATCATATATTATTAATTATTAACATTTTCAATGTTAAGGATTTTTTGGTTATATGAAGCCTCACACATGGCCACTAGACCCATCCGTGGGCTTAACCTCTCTCTCACCTCTTTGGAGCTATTCGGCATCACGATTGAATGATGAACTACTATGAGTTTCTAAAATCGGGCAGATTTGAGGAGGTATGTTCATTCCATCATAAGTATAGAAATTATTAATCTTTTTCCTCTATTATAGTTCTTAAATTACCTCCTCATAATTCTTAAATCCTCCCATAATGTTTTGACAATTTTAAATTTTATCTAACTGTGTATTAGCGACGATTATTAAAGATCCTTCAAGTAAGTGAGTCTCTTCCATTCCTCATTCAAAATTCTTAGAGTTTCATTCTATTTTCATGGGTTTTCTTCCCTTTTTAATGAAGTAAAAAATGAACAAGATTTAGTTTTTTTAACCTTGGGTTTAAACATGGGTATTCATTGTCCAATGTATCAGTTTAAGGTTTCTTCTAAGTCCCTCTTGGTGTGGTGGTGGTCCGATATGATTTTCGAATGTCGATTCAAGGGTTTTAATTAGTTGGGTAGGTGATTCCACTTTGTATGAAATAATTGTGACATAGATACTATTTTTTATTAAATTTTCATTTTTATCCCATTGATTTGGTGTTGTAAAAATTGCATTTAGTGGAGTTTGTAATGCAAGTGAATTTTTAGGGAAAATTTCATGTGAAATTTGTGCATTTTTTATATAAATAATTTATTGGATGATTAAGGGATGAATTTTAATTGTTTAGTTGACCTTATTGAAATTTAATAGGGCTTAAAATAATTTTTTAATTTTTATTATTATTTGGTTGTAGCTGTGATATTGGTTTTGGGTGACATTTGTGAAGAAATTTTTTTTTAAGTACGAAGTTGGTGTTGAATTGGGTGTTTTTCAGGAGAAACCAATGCGACGCTTATTATGATTGTTTTATAAATCATTTAATGAGTTTAAAGATATTTATAGGGTGTTTTGGATTCTGTTTTGATTAATAAGATTATGAATATGGTGTTCAAGTGGAGTTTTCAATGAGTTTTCAGTGAAAAACAATGAATGATTTGGAGAAGTTGTTTTATTTAAACTCAAATTGTTTTGTTGTGTGTTTTAAATGGTATAAAATGTGGGTAGATACTCTAGTAATTTTATGTGACCATTATTGGTTTTTTATTTGAAAATGGATATATGTGTCATTCTGAAATTGATTGAGCACAATGGAGGTAGCCCATGACCTATGTGGGGCGGATGTGTACTAGTACGGCTAGTGGACTAGATGGGTTTTGTCCCTATTTAAAATAGAATTTGGATAAAGTAAACATTAAATAAACTATTTGGATGATTATTGGGGACTAATATGTTATGGGTATGTTCCCTACAAGTGGCTCGTGCACGAGAAAAAATTTTCCTATGGTTACTTTACACCGAGGTATGAGGTATATAGGGCCCGCGACCATCTAGTGCGTAGAGGTGTTCTCGATTTTGTTGTGCATTGTGTTTGTGGTATTTGAACTTTTATTTGAGTGTTTTTGGTAGTAATTTAGAGTATCTATAATTTCTATTAAAACGTGTAAACATTCTGAAAACATTATCTTTAAAAATGTTTTCATTTGAAAGTTGAATTTCTTGGATTTTATCACTGATTTTCTTTAGGTCTTAAAACTGCTTGCTTTTTCACATTGTATTGTATGCTCTTTGAAATCATTGGGTGGTTCCTATTGGGCTTAGGCTCACACCATACTCACAACCCTTGGGTGTATGTAGAATTTTTTATGTTTTACTCTGGTAATGGTAGCGCTAATGGTGATTGCGGTTCAATGTTTTAGTCCCCATCCTTGTGGCGGTGTTGTAGAGATGACTTAGGGGTGATGACCCCTTGTCATCTAGAGTCCATGGGGCTCTTTTGTTGATGTTTTTTTGTGTCTTTGGAAATTTTTTATTTCATTTGAACATATTTATTCAGATCTGTATTTTTGTATAAACTTTGATGGTATGAATTTTTCATATTCATTTTATCAAATATTTTTGGTGTTTCATGTATACATATTCAGGTAAATCATTGATAAACCAAGATAAATGATACACATGAACTTGTTTCAGCTATTGGGGATATAGAACGCCATTCTAACCTTACCACGAGCAAGGATCGGTGCCGGTTTTGGCAGCCACTAGATTTAGTTTGTGACAATTTTACTGGTGACCTTTCTCTCTACACATAAAACATTCTCCAAATTATTTCAATCATTTTACAGTGGGATTATTTTTACAATACAAAAATGTGGGAAAATACTTATTTATATTATTTTATTAATCAGTTAGTCTTTATTACTTTATATTTTTATATTTCTTCCCTTTGAATCCATATGACATGGAGAATTCTTTCATTGTCTTGATAGAATACAAATCTATCTCTTCATTTGATAATTTTTTTCTGGAAAACCAGTGCCCATCAATGACATGGATTACGACCATCAATTAAGTTTTCAATACTAAAATTAATGATTCATTTTTAATCTATAGTATACCTGGATAACCTTCTAATGTTATCTTCATATATCGTAACTATTGCATTCCTTGGTTTTTTAATCTAAGGAACATCCTCTTCATATCAGTTTGTTGCTCACAAAATAAATATTCATTGAAGAATGTCTCTTTAATATTTAGGAATTCTATGAGTTCTATTTCTTATTCATCTATAATTTTCTAGATTAACATCGAAAATTGATCTACATCACAAATTCATACAATATATTGCATTTGTATACTTTTCCTTTTAACCACATCCCAATTCCCTAAATATATCCTATAGAGAATTAATCCATTACTCAGATTTCATGGGATCAGTTTTCCAACTAAATGATGATGGAATTTACATCATTATGTGATCCAAAAATGAGACTCTCTTTTTAGAATATGGTTCTCCATTCAGGATAGGTTATTTGTCAAATCCTAACTGAGATAGCCTTATTTATCAATCCCATTATGAGTTCTAATACAGACAACATTGACTCTCATTTTAGGAAGACCACTATATTTTCCCTGTTAATGAATACAATTATTAATTTTAAGCTCAATGTATAAAAAACGTAATATACCTGATTAACTCATAAATTATGAACTTTTTATAACTTATTATATGGTTTGTCACATAAAATAAATTTACGCATCGCAAACACAAGAATCATAAAGTTTGGTTCTATTGTGGAAATCATTACAATCAAATACATTATAATGGCATGTTAAGAAAATGTGAACCATCTCTAGTGTATACCTATAGTGTTTAAGTCCTGGTGTGTTGAAATACACTTTTTCATATACTAGGATACACAGATTCAGGCCTGGAACACCTTGCTAGATTTATTACTCTAACATAAATATGTGCCAGAACCACATCCACTTCAAATATCTAAACATTGATGTATCTCTAAGAATTCCTACATAATATGTAATTTAACTATATTCATTGATTATATACTATTCATATCCTCAATTTATATCTTAGGGTTATCTTACTTAATTTTTGTATCATAAATATAGTTTTGATTGATTTTCCTAATGTTCCTTTGATACCCACTATAGCGACGCAACCCCATATAACTCGAAGCTGGTGTCTACAAACCATTATATTGTCATGATTACAAGGAATAAAATCCTGAAGGGACGATTAGTATACTTCTATTGGAATGACATATTATGTACATAATACCAAAAATACATTGTGAAATATGGAATACATTAATGATACATAAATAAATGGTATAAAGAAAAAACATTTAATTATTTTTCAAAGGACTCCTCTTAACAACATAGGGAAGGACACATAGTAAGAGTTTGCTCAAATGAGTAGAAAGGGAATGTGATGTGGAAGAAATATTTAATTAATGAGAATAAATAAGCACGACATGGTAAATAATAGATACCACATTCCATTCAAATAACTAGGTGAATAAATATCAATATCTCAAGGACTGAAAATGAAAACACATTCCATTTATTTAATTAACTAAAAATGAAATGAAACCTTATATATATCTATGAAAATATTCATAGATAATTAATAACTAAAGATAAATGACTTAAATAACTAATTATTAGATTCCATCTTTCCTAGGTACATGGAAACAATATCTCCAAGATAATTCATAAGAAAATTTAACATATCATGGAGAAACCCTTGTAATTTTCCCAACTATTTCATCTCATGAGACTACTGATACATCATGGGGATATCTAAACCTGGCCCCACTTGTGTCGTACCTATAAAAATCATTCCTAAAATCTAATAATGTATTTAATCAATTAAAAATATTCCTTATCAAATATCATTATTTAATACAAGATACTGATTACTCAATAATTACCCAGTTAATCAAATAACTGCAAAGTGAACATTGTAGGTAAAAAATGAATAAAATTTAGAAAAAAATAATATCCATCACCCAAAAATGTCTATATTTAAATTATTTTATCATTTCAATAAAAATTTAACAGTCTCATTAAAACTGATATTTCAAATATATTCATTAAAATGTTTTTGAGAAGAGTAAATTTTAATCATTCCAAAGTGTCCCATAGCACTTTGAAACATTCGAATCAATGTATTTGTTAAAGAACAAAATTAAATGGAAAATATATTATCATAATAATAATTATATTCAAGAAATAACATATGATAACTCAGTATCTCATTAATTTCAAGATATAATATAGATTTAATTTATTCAAAATAGTAAATATATATTAAAGTCTTAGTGTATTATATTCCATTTTTCTCTTGGTGATGTGTCTGATAAATGCTATCAAATACAATTTTCATACTTTATAAATTCGTAGTGTTACATTGATCTCATAAAACATTCATATGACATAATGGTAAAGAACTAATATATATAAACAGTCTAACAAAATTAATGAATTTTACTCTAAAGATTCATCCAATAAGTTATAACACAACCCTTTCATCAATAACTGTATCGCCCTATAGAACAACCTCCCAGAGAATGAGTGGAAGAAGACCTATAATCCTCCACCATTCGAACACTCTGATGTTCCTCCAACCTATCATTATCATTAATTTTTAATATATACATGTTGTAGCAAGATAAGTCCTTGAAATAATAGAACTATATGTATGAATAAAACATTAATACTTGTACACATATATCCCCATTATAATATTAGGGGCATTATGAATCATTCTTATGTCTGTGATTGGGTTAATGACCCCAAACAAACAAATATAAATCAAATGATGGAATATATCAAATTATGTAGTATTTAACGACACAATTATTCCCAAAAATAAAAAAATACCAATAAATAAATTAAATGAGATGATTATGAAAACACATATATTTTCCCATACTAATTATCTACAAAAATATATCTTATGTCTATCTTATGTTTGTTTGGAATGAACTATTCTTTGGAATGAACTTTTAATGAAACCTAGTTGAGAACCCCATGCTTGCCTCACATCCCTATAATTCCCCACCACCTCAGTGTGGGTATGAGAAAAGAAATGATAGATAGATTGAAATTCAAATCCTTAGGTGTCTCTATAAGGTTGAAGTTTCAATTATTACTATAAATACAATCCTCTCAATCATGAGGTCAAAATTTACCCTGGAATACTTGAGGATGATAGAGCTAAAATTATTGGTCATTATAATCCATATCAATTTGTGTCTCCAAAGTGTAAGTCTATAAGACTCCATTTTGTGGATGGTTAACCTGTTGATCCATCAGATAAGGTTCTAAATCATTCTTAGGTGAATCTTTCCTTAAAGCATGTTTTAGAAATGGCGAGTACTCTCTAGATGGATCATTTTGGAATGTCTACATTTGAAATTTTCTGAAATTCCAATGAAACCTTTATAACACCAATAATAACATCATATGAGAAAAACATGTGCATCTGTAAGGAAAACTCAAGGTATTTATATAGTATTCAATATCCTATATAATATCCATATAAAAGGTATCAACCTTCCTTTTCCAACCATTGTTCAAGACATTCCATTTGTATATACACATTATCCATATTGATATATATATATATATATCACTGTGTGTGTATATATATATATATATCATAATGACATTCATTTATTTAAGTATCTTATGCAAGAACATATATATTAAAAAATAATTGATCAAATATATGTTTCAAAAATATTATAAAGCACAAAATGCAATAAAAAAAACTACTTGGAACTAATTTTTTAGTTTGACATGTTATCCCATATGCATATTCAAGAATAATGAACAATCCCAAATCCAAAATAATATAATAGAAATCCCATCACTGGTATCATGAAGGAATGTTACAGAAGATATTTTAATTTCATGGAAACTCTCCATTCCATGATCCCCAATGTGTATCTCATTTACACAGCATAACAGAATTTATAAGATTAAGTGAATAAAAACTAAATGATCTGAACTATTTAATAACTTTCTAACCTCAATCAATTTCTTTGACCCTATGTGTCAAATTACCTCAGGCACATCACAACATTTATTATAGAATACCAACTATTGGGGAGCCTCTAATTGTTATTTGGGATAATATAAATGGAAATAAGCATATCTAAACAATAAAACTAAAATCATAAAATAATATTACTCAACATCCCTAAAAAGGATAAAACATAAATGATTATATTATATATTAATTTTTTTCACATAATAGACAACCAAATAGACCAATAATTTTTATTATCAAATATTGTGAACAATATAACTTGGAATAAAAAAATCATAAATTGGAAGCTAGATGATGTAAATACTAGTATAAAATCATTCCCTTTAATCCATGATCCTAATTTTGTTACCTTTGAGAGAAATCCCACATATATATCCCACATGTTTAATCATGAACATGCACAAGGATTCCATTGTAGGTAAGTAGTATAATCAATTTAGTATACCAAATATGGGTATTTAAAAAAATCATATATATATATATTGGATTATGTAATGATTGAATCATAAATTCAAATACATGCATATGAATAATTGTTTACTTATAAATCATGGTATAACCAACATATAATGAACATCAGATC
The DNA here is from genome assembly GCA_963277665.1 of Viscum album. Taxonomy (NCBI): domain Eukaryota; kingdom Viridiplantae; phylum Streptophyta; class Magnoliopsida; order Santalales; family Viscaceae; genus Viscum; species Viscum album. The sequence continues at coordinate 2,131,575,852 of OY728147.1, read as the reverse complement.
TTCCTTTTTTCATTGAAATTCTATATGTATTCCATAAATAGTATCTAATTGACATATTCCATGAAATATGATTCCATCACACCTTTATGGACAATCAAAAATATTAATTTTAAGTATAAATCCACGAACACTTTTATATTCTGGTGTCTATTATTTCACACAAATACCTACTCACCATAAATGATATGAACACATAGAAAACCTTTAAAATTGTTCTCCACACATATACAAGGATGTTCCATAACACTACTTTATACTTTCTTGTAGACCCTCTTCAAATGCTCTAAGATGTAATTTACACATAGTAATATCATTTTTGGAGATAAAGAGCTTAAAATATTATATGAAGAAATTTACAACGTGTCATGTCATCAAAACTCCCCCTCCTAGGGCCGACTATGTTCTTCAAGGCCATATAATATCATGGAATCTTCGACAATGTTATACTAGCTAAGAGAAAATCCATAAGTATGCATGAAATAATAAGAAATAAAATATCAAGAAAATTATTCCATATACTATGAGTGGTACACAATAATGGTATAATAAATATTCTAACCCTAATGGGATATCAAACATTCCATTGTTATGAAGTATTAAAAAATAATACATAACCAAGGAAGGAACCATAATATAACACCCAAAAAGTTCTTACGGGATACCCATGCTCATCAAAATATCATATCATGAAAGGGTTTATTCTCTACAAACATAGAAAAATGTTAAACATGTTGAACACCTTCATAAATGGGCCTAATATGTTAATGAATTATCATATTTTTCATGTTGATGCCAGTATCTATATGTGAGTAAAAAATGACCCATTGATTAAAAATTCACATTAATGTTTACTAAATTAAAATCCATTACATTGTCATAGAAAATATATGATTGTAATTCATGTAAATAGTCCTGATAATGTATGAAATTCTAATCATCATTCCAAATATTACTCAGCAACAGTTTTAGATCTAGTATCGGTCTATGAGGTCCCACTAAAAATCATTATCCAAGAATGATCAATCAATAAATCATGAAATATCCATTATATCTCAATGGATATGGAATTATTTATACTTCATTAACAAAATCTATGCTCAAATATAGAAAATAAGGATAACATGACTTCAAATGGATATAACTAACCTCAAATAATACCCCATATCACTGTAGTCTATATGAACTTAATGGGATTGTAAGATGAATCATAAATCATATATGGAGTTCCTTCTAGGGTGATCTAGTCATATTATGATCATATTTTTGTAATTTTTATTCAAATTATTGTATTTTGTAGGAAATATTTAAATGAACATAATTATTCATGATTTTGGGTGACAATAGTATTCTAACGTTCATATAAATAGTGAATTCATTTTTTCATGACGACCAAAAAATATGTGGCATATGAAAAATATGGTCCCACTTCCATAACAACTGACTAGCCGATACACACCATTATCATGCCAATGAACTTATTTCATCCACCATGTTTCCTAGAAATTCCTCCAGCCTCTAAAACCAAACTCTAACAAATTGTTAACATTATAACATACTACATAGATGAAATGAAGAATAGTACATATAAAAATTTATCAACAATTTAACATGATATCATGAGGATGTTACAATTATACCCAATGATTTTAAAAATATCAATCTATAAGAATTAAATTATCCAATAAAACCGTAATGGTTAACTAATCAATGTGAAATATATAATGAGATTAGTCATATGAAAAAAATTTATTAAATGTCCTTAGTTTTGTTAATAATTAAATATTTCCTATATATATATAAATGAAAATTATAAACTCACCTATTAAAAATATCTCGAAAACAATTATCATTCATCGTATAAAAATATATTATTCATTATTCTTATAATGAGTCCATTCATATATCTTGTCCTGATTTTTATTCCTCATAATATTAATCGGATAATATTTTTATAAAATTGTGTCTAAATTATACCAATATTATATTCAATTGATTTATTTAATTAAATTATTGAAATATCTCAATTGAAAATATCCAAGTATTTTTATTGAGAAAATAATGAAATTATAGCATTTTGAATTTTCATGGTATGGATGTCAATGGAAATGAAGTATAATAATTAAAAAACATAAAATGTTTCCCAAAAATCATTAATATTTCCCATGTTAATATCATCATTTAAAAATATGACTAATAATTGATATCAACATTCTATTTATCTATAATAATAATCCTGATGAAAAAAAATATTTCTATCAAATTATATATACAAAAAATATATCTATGATTTTGTTTGTGAATGTGTAAATAATTTATTCTTATTATTAAAATTAAATTTATTTCAATTGATACATATATTAAAGTAACATTAAAATAATAATATTTAGGGACAATTTATATCTTTTTCTATTCAAATAATATATATGTATTAAAAATATAAATATTTAATATGAATATATAATAATATTGTTATAAAATTATATGTAAAATGATTCCAGGGGTCTTATATCCATCATCATGTTTTTAAATATTACTATTATTTTCAACTATATCATCACATGCCACCATCATCAACCCAACTATACCAAGATCAATATATAATTTGACATCATTAGCCAATAAAAATCTAGAAATGTATAATTTCGCCAACCAAATACAATTATAAATGTCATAAATTATCACGAACCAGCCCGAGTACCCTGCTAACCTGATAACTGAGCCAACCCTCACATATCCCAAACGATGTTCCCGATCTCCACGGGTCGGTGACTACCACCAGGCACCACACAACATGCATGTGGAAGTGAATTTTCCACAAGAATGCAGAAGCAAAAGAAACAACACAATATGCATAACAAAAAGAGGCTCCACTGAGATTAATGTACCAGAATACAAAGAGGCATAAAAATCCCAAAGTACTACAAACCAAGTACTAAAAATATGAAAACAGCCCCATGGTCCCCATGAAAACAACTCAACAATACCAAATATCATTAGCTAGATCCTCCCCCAAGAGTTACATTCCATTTGTTCGATTATGGAAGAAGAAAGTCTACAAACACTCGAAGGAAAAAGTAGGGTGTGAGCCTAGGCCTAGTAAGATGTAACCAAAGATTCCATAACAGGTTCCAAATATAGATTATCCAAAGAAAAGCTTTCAATTTTTAAATAAAAAGGTTTGGCAATTCAAAAGAATATTTTAACAAAACATTCTATTCATTTTCAAATGATGGTAAAATCTCATTATGCAAAGGATTTACAATGATGGAAAATTTCTAAAACAATGGATTACAAGGATAATTTATATAAAATAGTTTATGTAAATTTAGTTGGCATGTAATGAATTTCAAAATAATTGGAATACATTTATATCTCAAATATAAACAAACAAGCGACCAAAATGTTCATCTGCCAAAAGGTACAACAGTATTAACAAGTTATTAGATTCCGTACACTCTATGTGAACTCAGAAAAATGTGTATACACACATCTCTATGAAACTAGCCAAAGGAGACCCGTCACCCACCCATCGGGGATGTGACCACCACATATATTTTTTAAAATGTTGTCATCGTGTAGAGTGTATCCAAATAACTCACTATCTTACTAAGGCTTACATGCGCTCTTACATGATGGGACAACTATTTTTAGAATTCTTAAAATACGTTCAATACCATTCATCCATTTCAAAAGTGACAATTTAAATCCATTTAAAACCAAAATTGGTTTTATTCAAAACATGCATTTTTTCACAAGATAAAAAAATGGGTTTCTAAAAAATCAATTTAATCCATTTTCACCAGTTTGAAATCCATTCAAAACATAATCCATCATTAGACAATTTTCCCATAATTAAATTCAACAATTTAATTGAAATCATTTCTATAAAATCTACTATTTAAATTCTAGAATTTAAATTATCCAATTTCTATAAACACGACCAATTCAATGGAATTGTGGTTTTCCAAATTTCCATGACAAAACCATTTCAAATATCTTGATTCACTAGAATCGTGTTTTTTTTTCAATTCAATTGAATGAAAACATGAGAAATTGTATTTAAATAAACAATTTAAATAAATCAATAAAATAGAATGATAATCAATTTGGAATGTTGGGATGGAACCACCTACCATGATGGTTTTGTCCAAAACCACAACGTTTGAGAACGCTCAAGAAGACTGGGTGTCTACTTCAAGAAACTGAATTAGATCTCTTATTCTAGAAAGATAAAGACCAAATCTCATTATATATGGTACCACACACATAGATCTACCCATAACGGGCGTAGAGCTAAGAAACCGACAGAAGAGGATAAGTAGATCTAAGTAGGTCCAAGATACTGATCATGAATAATGAATAATGATCAAATAACTCAATAATATAGCTTTGATTAACCAATATGATCCTTTGGATAGCCTCTGGAATGATGGTAGAACCTTCTCTGACATTTAGAGAAAAAAAATCCTGAGATAGGGCTGCTGAAGAGGAAAAACAAGGCACATAGAGGAAAAACAAAGTGAGATCCATGATTTAAGGATCTAATTTAAGTGAATGCACGGTTAGATTGCACGGTTTGACAATCATTGCAGTAGTCATGTGTTAGATATAGCCTCATCCACCCTTCACCCACGGTTTGGCTGAACGGTAAGACATACCGTGCGGTGCCCATGTGAAAGCTACTGCCTCCAAGAACAACTGCACACAGTTTGGCCGCACGGTTTAGACAACCCGTGCACCGCCCATGTGAATTCCCCTTTTCCCCAAAACAACATTTAATGTTCTCCAAAATCTCCAAATTCTCTACTCCAAAACAGAGGTACATAGAAACATCAAAATTACAAGAAAATTTAATGTGATGTTTCATTCTCCCCACCATAAGATCTTTCCATCCCCATAATTCTTATGATGAAACCTCCATGTCAAAAATATGTGGCCACTACTCTCTCATTATGTGCATCCCTTTAACATGTCTCATGAGAATCAGAACCAGGCTTCCAAAGTACACACACCAGAGGTATTTTTCTCCTACGAAGTACCTTTTTCATAGAATCAACAACCCTGAATGTTCATTCAGTAACAGATAAATCTAGTTCAATATCAAGATCACTCAAACTCACAACATGAGATGGATCAGCGATATACTTTCACAGCTGCGATACATGGAACACTTTATGTGTCAATATCAGTTGTGGTGGTAGAGCTATATGGTAATAAACATTCCCTAAAAGACCAGAAACCTCTAAAGGTCACACAAAATTAGAAGCAATCTTCCCTTACCTCCCAAGTCATGGATGACCTATTCAGGTTGAATCATTCTAGAACACCTTGTCACCAACTAAGAACTCAAATGGTTTATGGTGACGATCAACATAATACTTGTACCAACTCTGTGCGGTGAACATTCTCTGACAAGTCAATTGGAGCTTAGCTATCATCTCTTGGACCAAACTCGGTCCAACCAAAGATCATTAATGGTTATCCGACCAAAATAAAGGATATTTATATGGACAACCATACATTGCCTCAAAAAGAGACATTTTGATAGAAGAATGATAACTATTTTTATTAAAATACTCAACTAGCCCCAAATGATCATCCCAGGAACCACTAATGTCATGAACACATGCACAATGAATAACTTCATGGATCTGAATAGATCTCCTTTTCTAGCCTTCTGACTTTAGATGGTAGCCCGTGCTCAAACAGACCTAAGATCACAATGCCTCCTGATGGCCTCTCCAAATGAACAAAGTAAACCAATGATACCTATCAGAAACTATAGCAGAAGGAACTCTGTACAAATGAAAAACATCTTTCACATAAATATTTACCAACTCCTCATCTTTGGTTGTATCTCGAATAGGTATAAAGTGATCCGACGTGCTCAGTCTATCGATAAAAACCCATATCGCATAATTCTTCCTCTAGGTTTGAGGTCACCCAGCCACAAAGTCCATATAAATTTCATCCCACTTCAACGCAGGGACTAGAAGTGGTTGAAGCGAACCCAAAGGTTTTTGGTGCACAGCTTTCACCTGTTGGAATGTATAGAAACGAGATACAAACTCAGAAATGTCTTGTCTCATACCTGTCCACCAGAACGGTCGCCTCATTTCATTTGACATCTTCATGTTTCTTGGGTGTACAATCCACTAAGATTTATGGAAACCCTCGTCACACCTTTCATTGTCATTAACAACACAATGTAAAGGTTTTGATAACACATTACATCCTTTTTGGAGAACAAACACGGGGTGTCGGTCTCCCCACTATAAAGAGAGTCCCTAATTCTATGGAATTCATCATCCATTAGTTGTTCCGGAAGAATTAACTCGAGGAGAGCAGAAGTCAATTAAAATCTTGATAAAGAATCTTTATTCCGCATTAGCTGAACTCTGATATGGAACTGAGTAAAAAGAGCCATCATAATCCACTCTTCTAAATATTCATTCACAGCTTGTGATGGATGTTTTCTGCTTAATGCATATGAAACTACATTTCGTTTTCCAATGGTATAGGAAATGTCAATGTCGAATGATTGCAGGTACTCCACCCAACGCCTTAGGCAGAGATTCAAATATTTTTTAGAGGAGATATAACTAAAGTTCTTGTGATCATAATAAAAAATAAATCAATATCCATAAAGGTAATGCCTCTAAAACATAAGTGCATGTATTACAGATGCAAATTCAAGTTCATTAGTAGGATATTTCTTCTCATGGGGGTTAAACTGATGATATCCATAGGCAACAACATGATTACCTTCAATAATGACATATCCCTAACCTGAACTCGATGCATCACAGAAGACCATGTAACCTATCCTAGCCTTAGGTTGAGTTAACACCGAAACAATAGTTAAGAGATTCTTTAGCCCAACAAAAGAACTCTAACATTAATATTTCCAAGAAAACTTCACTACCTTTTGCGTCAGAGAAGTCAATGTTGAATCTTTATTTGAGATGTCCTTAACAAATCTATGATAATATTCTGGTAATCCCAAGAAGCTCTGAATCTCAAAAATATTTCGTGGTTGTTACCAAGTCAAAACTTCCTTCACCTTCTCAGGATAAACTGATATTCCTTGTTATGGACAAGCTATGTCCCAATAATTTCACTTCTCAAATCCAAAAATCGCACATTTAAAGCTTGGAATAATGTCTGTGATTCCTTAGAAGACACAGAACTGTTCTCAAATGATGAAAATGATCCTCCTCAGACATAGAGTAGACAATAATGTCACCAAAAAAACTACCATGAATGTATATAGATACTCGTGAAAAAACATGTTCATCAAATCCATGAAAACTGTAGGAGCATTTGTTAGGCCGAAGGACATAACCTTGAACTCATAATGGACATACCTACATTGAAAATTGGTATAATGATTGTAATATTGTTTTATCCTTAATTGATGGTAACCAGATCGAAGATCAATTTTTGAAACCCACATTGTGCCCTTCAATTGATAAAATAAATCATCAATTCGTGGTAACATATATTTTTTATTTATTGTAACCCGATTGAGCTTTTTATAATCAACACATAAGAGAAGAGAACTATCATAATTCTTGGTGAAGAGAATATGTGATGCCCAAGGTGACACACTTAGGAATATAAAACATTTCTCAAGATGATCGTCTAATTGAAACATCAGTTCTTTTAGTTCAATTGGAGCCATTCTGTAAGAGGGAATATAAACTTGTTGAGTACCAAGCATTAAGTCAATAATGAAATCAACCACCCTTACTGGCGTCAAACCAGATATGTCAGAAGAGAACATGTCATGGAGCTTAGTGATGATTGGAGGAAGATCACCAAACATTGAATCTCTATCTAGATCAAAAGAAAACACAGATATAACTTTCCCTAACTCTAGATAAGTGGGTTCAGCTCTAGTTGATCTTCGGTACCATTCTCCTTGAAAAACAAGAGGAACACCACTGGGTGTAGTAATGTTGACCCGTCGAAGATAACAATCGATTTGGGATGTTTTGGCAATGATCCAATCCATCCCAAATATGTTGTCAAAATATTTCATTTTAAGAACCAAAAAACTCAAAGCATGATCATCCTCTGATAGAGATAAGACACAAGAAAGGCTACCGAAACCCTTCTCTCTCATTGTACCAAGGGATTAGTAATATCCATCGCATAAGTTAAATCTTCCATATGTAGATTAGGAATATTAACAATAAGGGTTGAATGAAAAGAGTGAGGTGCACCTTTATCAAAAATATTTGTCACTAAAGATGACATTATAGTAATGGTAAAACTCATAGTTGCAGGACATGTATCAGCTACCTCTGGTGAATCTTCCATTATGTGAAGAATCCTCATTCTATATGCCTATGGTTGGAACCCTTTTGTACACGAAGCATTTGTTTGCCCCATAGTTTATGGAGGTGATGATGATCCTATTCTACTGCGTCTAGTAGAGAAGTGATGGTAGAAGCTCTATAGGATCCCTAAACATCCGCACGAAAAATAGTTATTGGGTGCCTCAGTGCAAATGATATTATAATTTCATGGCTTCCCACACTGATTTCAAGTCAACGAATCCCCACCTGGTGCTACTAGAGGTATGGAATGACTCTGCTGTTGGGAACTACACTGAGAAATTTCACGCTTCCATTTACCATTAAAGGAACTAAAAATGTCACTAGGAAATAAAAGAACCTCCTTCATCCGAAACCTTCATTCCATTTCAATCTCAACCATCATCACCTTATCCATCACATCAACATAAGTGGGTATATTCAGTATGAAAACAATAAAACAGATATCTGATCGATGACCAAACTCAAATCGTTGAGCATTCATACTCTTATTAGACATAATCTCAGGAGAAATATATACCAACATAGAAAAAATATTTGAGTACTCAATCACAGTTTTGGTGGCCTGCTAAAGCTTGAAAAACTCCATAACCTTGGTCAACACCATTTATTATGGATAAAACTAGTTAGTAAAAAGAACCCTAATGTATTTCCACTCCAAACCCCCATGTTTCCTAGTTGTCACCATTGTGTACCATCATCTCCTACTTGATCCCTCCAGTGAAAAAGTGGCACACTTCACCTTGATCACATCAGATTTCTTCAAGATCCCAAAAATACATTCAATTTGACTCAACCATTCCTCAGTATGTTGAGGGTTAGTGGAGCCTTTTAAAACTGGTGGCTTCTGGCGTAGGAACTCTTGAGAATGATTTCAGAGAATATCACTAATAGGATCATAGCTAGATCCTGAACATGAACTGGAGGTGGTGCCTGTTCTAGATCATGGATAGTGCGAACAACCACATCAACAATACATGGATCCACAATAGGACTCACTGGCAATTTTTCAGTAACAACCTTTTTTGGATCTTATTCCCATGTTTTCTCTGAGGCATAATTCTAAACAGCAAAAAAACACATATATTAACTACCAAACCGAGTAACATGGAAAACTATTCTTAAAAGAAGGGATAATAAGATTTTTATTCAACTCTATCCAAATCAAAATAGGGATAATACTGGAACTAATCTACAAGTCATAATTCCATAAAGAACCCTTGTGACTTAAGGATCATTGTGGTGAGAGTTTGTCAGGCACTCAGTCACAAATACCTCTTATGTCCTGAAAAGAATACTAAAATGCACACTTTCATCAAAGCAAGATGCTAAATATGCCATGTGATACCACTTTGTCACGAAACATCCCAGGTACCCTGGTAACCCGATAACTGTGGCGGCCCTGACATAGCCTGAATGGCGTTCTTGATCCCCACCGGTCGACGACTAGAACCTTCCATCTCACAACATGCAAGTGGGAATTATTTTTCCACAAGAATGTAGAATCAAAAAGAAACAATATAGTATGCATAACAAAAAGAAACTCTACTGGGAGTAATGTACCAGAATACATAGAGGCATAAAAAGACCAATGTATTACATCCCAAGTAATAAAAATCGGATGACTTCCCCATGGTCCCTAAAGAGACAACTCACCAAGATCAAATTTCAACAGCTAGATCCACCTATAAGAGGTCAATTCCCTTTGTTCGATCCCAGAGGAACAAAGTCTACAAACACCTGACGGGAAAATTAGGGATTGAGCCTTATCCCAGTAGGATGCCACCAATGATTCAATAACAGATTCCAAATATAGATTATCCAATGAAAAGCATTCAATTTTTCAAATTAAAAGGTTTGGCAATTCAAAAGTATATTTTAACAAAACATGCAATTCATTTTCAAATGATGGAAAATTCACATTAAGAAAATGATTTACAATGATGGAATAATTATAAAATAACGGCTTAAGTAAAAAAGTTATATAAAATTGTATATATAAATTCAGCAAGAATGTGAAGATGTTCAGAAGCATTTTCACACATTAATATCTAAAATATAAACAAACAAGCGAGAATCATGGTCATCTGTAAAAAGGTACGATAGTATTATCCAGTTATAGGATTCTGCACTCTCTATATGAACTCACCAATATGTATATACACACATTCGTATGACACTGGACCATGGAGACTCATCACCGACCTGTCGGGGATGTGACCTGCCACAAGTATGTTTTAGAATGACATCATATCATAGATTGTATCCAAATAACTCGCTAACTACCAAAGGCTTACATGTGATCTTACATGATGGGAGAACTATCTAAAGGATGCATAAAATACGATCTATCCCATTAATATATTTCAAAAGATCCAATTTCATTTCATTTAAAACCAAAACATGTTTTATTCAAAACATTTCTTTTTTACAAGATAAAACCATTGGGTTTCTATCAAATCATATTAAGACATTTTCAGCAGTTTGAAATCCATTCATAACCAATTCCATCATTACAAAATTTTCCCAAACATAAATTCAAAAATTTAATTGAAATAATTTCCACCAAATCCAAAATTTAAATTCAACAATTTAAATCATCCAATTTCCATTAACACACACAACTCAATGGGATTGTGGTTTTTCAAATTTCCAAACAAATACCATTTTAAATAATTGGATTCCCTGGAATCGAGTTTTTTTCAATTTAAATGAATGAATACATACTAAATTGAATTTATGTCAGTAATTTAAATAAATAAAGAAAATAAATTAATAATCAATTTGGTATGTAGGGACGGAACCATCTACCTCGAAGGTTTTGACGATAACCACAATCATCGAGAACTCTCAAGAAAACTAGGTTGATTCTTCCAGAACCTACCTTGGATTTATTCTCCTAGGAAGATCAAGACCAAATCTCATCATATTTGGTACCACACACATAGATCAACCCATAACATGTGTAGATCTATGAAACCGATAGAATAGGTGATGTAGATCTAAGTAGATCTAAGAAACCAATCAAGAACGATGAAGAATGATCACATAACTCAAGAATCCGACTTCGATTCACCAATAGAATCCCTTGGATCACCTCTAGAACTATGGTAGAACCTTATCTAAACTTAGGAGAAGACAAATACCGAGTTAGTTCCGCTTAGGAGGAAAAACGAGGCACAAAGAGGCCAAACCGAGCAAGATCCACAATTTAAGGATCTCATTTATGTGACTGCATGGTTAGTTCTCATAGTTTGAAAACATGTGTGCTAGAAATGAAGTAGACACTACCTTGAACACCCTTCACACATGGTATGGACACATGGTTAGAAAAACCATGAACTTCCCATGTGGAAGCTATTGCCTCCAAGACAAACTGTGCACCATTTGGACGCATGGTTTTGACAACCCTTGTGCCGCCCGTGCGACTTCCCCTTTGCCCCAAAACAACATTTAAAGTTCTCTGGACTATCCCTAGTCACTACTCTAAAACATAGGTACTTATTAACATCAAAAGTACCTAGAAACGTAATGTAATGTTACAATAAATGTAACATCCCTCGAAAAGTTAGACATAAAAAGGCTAAATGTTACTACCCATGTAAAAAAGGTGAATCATTCTTTTCTGAAGCCTGTGTGATTAGAACTATACAGTTAAGCATGATTGGCCTGAAGTAGTAACCATGATGGGTGAACTTCTGGGATGTTTCCCAGAGTGTGTGTGAGTGAGAAAAAAACACACTGAAAGAACATGTGTTTGCCTGTGGGGATAGTCATTTGTCTGATAAGCGACCCAAATCAGTGATAGCTTATGGTGTGATGGGAAGGCCACCAAGTTATTACCGGAGTCCCATTGGGTAAGATGATAAGGTTCATGACCTATGGAAGAGGGTCATGACAAATGTAATCAGAGCCAGTACCCATCCGGATGTTTTTAGGCACTTCATGAGTTTGAGCCTTGGGGTCCACAACAAGGGTGTTGTGCATTATTGGGGTGTATAATGTAACACCCCAGGAAAAGTGAGACTTAAAAAGGCTAAATGTTACTACCCATGCCAAAAAGGTGCACCTTTATTTTTAAGACCCTGTATTATTAGAACACCACATTTATCCATGTTTTTATTTGAGTAGTAATTAGGATGGGTGACCTTCTGGGAAGTTTCCTAGGGTGTGTGTGAGTTAGGAAAAACACACTGAAATAACATGTGTTGGCATGTGGGGACAATCATTAGTCTGATAAGCGACCCATATCAGTAATAGCCTATGGTGTGCTGGGAAGGAAACAAAGGTATTATAGGAGTCCCATGGGGTAAGATGATAAGGTTCATGACCTGGGGAGGTGGGTCATGAAATAGATTTTTTAAATATTACATTCATTAAATCTATTTTGATAATGGTGTAACCACTACAAGATTTACTATTATTGTAATTTATTACAATATATCTTACATGATTTGGTTATATAAATAGTGTACATGGTCGAATAATTAATAGGGATCAAAGTAGTTTATAGTTCATGGATCTTTAATATTATCTACAATATCTGTGGATTTTATCAATATATATTATGAAACTAAATTTATTTACTTCATAATATTGAACAATTAATATTACAAAACCCCAAATAATTTTTATAATAATTATAAATTGAAATAAAACAATACTTTAACTACTATATGATCATGTCAACTCATAAAATAAATATTAAATATTTGAGACTTATATAAATCGATTAATTTTGTGAGGGATTCACCTCCACAAATACATAACACAAATTCCTAGTGATATTCCTAGGAATGTGTCTAAACAATGTTATTTCTTTAAATATTCCCCATTCCATTATTTTGTCATAAAACATATATATATTTACATCTTACAAAATAAAAACATATCAATGTAGATAACTTATATAAAATTATTACACATTCCAAAAAATTGATTAGTCAATTAAACTTGTGGAGGGAGTCCTCCTAGACGAGTTCTTTGTGGAATCCACAAACTGAATCCGTAGCATGGACATGTTGTCATTGTAGACTTCGTGTCTAGGTCTCAATTATATCTAGTTTTGTTCCTAGTTCTATATGTTCATTATACATATATAATGTTGATATGGTTGTAACGTTACATTGTGTATTAATTTTTGGGTTTTAGGTTCCCCCAGTTAGTATTTTGATATTAACACCTACATGGGCTTTTCCTGCTAGTTTTGTGTCTTATACAAATTAGTAGCCTTTTAAAGGAGTCTAGGATGGAATGGGACATGACTAAAATTTATGAGTTTTTTGAAGGTCGAGGTGTTCCTATGAGTACGATAAGAAGTAAAAAAATACCTACTTCATTCTAATATGTTGTACATTGTAATTTGTAGAGTATTTATTTTTTTGGGTATGTATTATTGCCCAATTTACTTGCTGAACAATAATTTTATTGTACTATATTGGTTGTGTTTAGTTGTATGAATACATTTTTTCACTTAGTGGTGTTTTCCTTTCAGAATTTATGGTCGTGAATGTGTGTGTGTGTGTGTGTGTGTGTGTGTCTGTATGTACCTAGTAAATGACTCCAATGTTAGTGATATGTAATCTCAGTGATAGTAACAATATCATGTCTTATTGGAGGCGAGCGTATGAAGTCATGGCATGGGCCCCACTGGGACAGGTCATGACATAGTGTTATTAGAGGTAGTCAGTTCTACATTAAGGCCAAGGGTCTATAAGATTTGTTTGGGGAAACAATGATAGATTTTTTGAGTTTGCCTTTCAGCATAGGAAATCTAGTGTTAGTGTGGGAGACCGATATATCTATACACCAGGACTTCGAGAACCATCTGTTCAACTCAGTACATGAATACACTAGTTTCGAGGAAATAAATGAATGGTACATGAATAATTTAAAAATGGTTGGTGTTTCCATGTCCATTGTGTCTGCTATCTAGATATACAATTGACCATGGTACATATTGTTTCTTTATTGAATGCCTCCGTAACTATTACCATATAGAATTCTCCAGCTCAGTCACAATAATGACCCCTAAGTGATGATGCTTTGACTGAGGGAACATTTCCCTAGAAAATACCTCCCTTTGGTGCCCCTGCTAAACCAACACAAGTGGAGTAGCATGTGGTACCTATAGTACTAGAAGAAGTGGTTCATAGGATGAGTACACTCAATGCATTTTAGAGACTGAGACACCTCTGGTTCTGGGGCCAGACTGACCCTGAGGAAGCTGAGGACTGGAATGAGGCAATGACTAGAGTTTTCCGTCTAGTGAGGACAACATGAGACCAAATGGTGGTCCTATGAGAGATCCTTCTATTGGTTTTAGAATGATTATGGTGGAGTGTGACCACATAGACTCATTAATATAAAACTATTTCATGTATGTAATTTGATAGAATATTAATGGATGAGTTCTCTCGGGTAACATAGAGAAAAGATCATATCTAAGAGCCCCATCAAATCTAGAAGGGTAGTTTAAAGTGGATGAATATTCATCATGGTTCAACAACCTCTCTAGGTAATCTATGGATATGGTCATGGATCAATAATTCAGAGCTTAAAACATAGAGTGAGGTCTATAGCATGATATCAAATATAGTTCCTTGATTCTATAAATTTCAAATTATGATAGAGTGCATGAACGGGCATTGGTCATTCAGATAATCTTGGCAGAGCATAGATAACTATTAGAATTCAATATTAGGCTGATAGAAGAAGAGACCGTTACAATAGCGAGGCGACATCACACAGAGGTATTAGGATTCAAGAGACGTAATATGATTACCTAGGATAATGGATCGACAATCCATGGTTCTTAGTTTAGAGCCAGTTATCCAAGGGAGTGGCAATTATACTCTTGCGACGATAGAGGACATGTCTCTAGATATTGTCCAACATGTCAAGCTACAACCAGGGAGGTGTTTGATGGTCCACCATGGAAGATGTAGAGAGTGGAGTTGGTATAACCACATGGTTGTGAATGTGGAACAGGAGAAGGGATATCTACATGTGGTGGAATAGGTTTTGATCTACATCCAACACAACCCCCAGGAGATCCGCACCAGGCTCTAGGTGTTGGGGGATTGGGGTGGGAACAACATTAAGCGGTTGATGCATATGACAATTGGACCCCATGAATAATCTGAGGTATGATATTTGTATTTTTTACCTTATATGTTGTACTTATAGATACATGTTCCAATCATTTTATCCTGACTATATGTCCTATACGAAACCTTGAATTTTATATAGAGTTTTTTACTCAACACTTACACATAGAGACACATACATGTGGAGACTATATGATCACACATATTTTAAGATAGTGTGATATTTCCCTTGGAAATGAGCATTTAAGATGGAACTTCTATGTGGAAGCGTCCAGTCATTATAGCGACATTTTTGATATGGATTTCGTATCTTCATTCAATGCCCATATTAATTTCTTTACTTAAAAGTGTTGTGTATCCTCATCCATGGGATGGTGTTTTCCTTTGATGGTGAAAAGAAAACTCTTGTAGCACAGAATGGTCGCATGGATATGGGGGTAAAAATGATAACTCTTGAGTTAGCTAGCCTTAACCACAGAGTAGGTGATGCTGTGGGATTTTAACTTCCTGTAGTAATGGAGGAGTATGAGGGAGCCTTTCAAGAAGATGTTCCAGGATTACCTACCCACCAAGAGAATGAATTATTCATTGATATACACCTAGGTATGGAACCTATATCCTCACCAACCTATTAGATATCTCCCAATGTGCTTCAATAGTTGAGGGTGTATGTGGAGGATTTGGAGTGTAATTGATTTGTATGAATGTGGCCTCATAATGGGCGGATCTGGTTTTGTTATCCATGATGGAGAATGGGAGATTGAAGATTTTTGTGGATTACATGTGCCTGAATACTGTAATAGTGAAGAACAAGTATCCACTACTGAGGAGTAACAGACTATTCGATCAACTAAGAAGGGTGAAATTGTTCCCAAAGGTTGACCATCAATTTTGTAAACACCAGTTATGAGTATGTGATGAGGATATTCCAAAAACAGAATTAAGATGTTGTTATAGTCGCAATGTGTATTTGGTGATTCTATTCGGCATGATGAACAACCATGTAATGTTCATTGGACTTTAGAAATGGATTTTATAGCCATACATAGGATAGTTTGTAGTGTTCTTAATCGATGACATCCTTTTGTACTCATCATCTTAGGATGATCACTCAAGGCATATGTAGTTGGTCATAGACGTACTCCAAGAGATCCAACTTTTTGGGAAGCACTCAATGTGCCTGTTCTGGGTCCATGATATCCTCTTTCTAGGACATTTTATCACATCAGTTGGAGTTTCAGTGGAATTGACCAAGGTCGAGGTGGTGATAGAATGAGAACCACCCCAAAGTGTAATATAGGTGTGAAACCTCTTTGGGATGGAAGGATACTAACAATGATTTATCCCTTATTTATCTTGGATATTTGAATTGATGATATCCTTGTATCAGAAAGGGGTGATGGTTGTATGTATGGGGACTTTTCAGCAAGAGTTACAGTAGGTAATGAAGAGTTTTATGAGCACGTGGATATCATTATTTCCAAAAGAGGGTATTGAATAAGTACTTTTCTTCAACACATCTGGGACTACACAAGGATAGGCCTGGATTCAGATACTGTCAGTGATTGCTTAAAGTTCACACCAACTAAGAACTCATGATTAGAACTATGTTACACATTATATTTAATTTGTAGCGGTATTCATCACATTGATGATGTGTAGAAACTACTTCATGGTAGAACTATTTATAATTTTCTCTAACCACAAGATCTTCAAGTACATATTCTCACATAATAATGTAAATATGTAAAAAATGAAATGGCTATTGATCCTCTAAGAATATGACATTGATATATTCTATAATAATGCATTGGGGGATATCATCATGAGATCATGTTCGTAGTAGCTAAGGGAGGCATCAGAATAGTAGAAATCTCTAATTTTATCAATCATGGATGGAAATGAAGTAGCATATCTCATGTAGATGTTTATCACCCATCCACTATTAAGGATATTCATGTATGTACAACTAGGGTATGTCCATTGCAATACATTATGTTATCAGTTATCCAGATGACATGGTCCTAATAGATATTCTCAAGATGGGGTGCACATATTCCTTTTTAGAGGGCTCACAGGTGTACTATTGGCACTGTGAGAGGTGGTCCTATGGGAGTTTCCTACATCCCCCATTTTTGGTAAATCATGGAGTATAAAAGAAATGTACCAAGATTATTGGTGTCAATTCTAGTTGATGTGTATGAAGATTTCATTAAATGATTTCATTTATTGGTGCATTACATACATGCAGGTGAAGGCTAAGCACCATGTTCTATCTGGGTTACCTCAACCCTAGAAGTGCCAAAATGGAAGTGGTATGGAGTATCGATGTTATTATTGATTGGATTACCCCAAAAATACAATGAAAATTATTCCATATAGGTATTCATTAACCCACTCTGCAAGTCTACCCACTTCCTGCCAATTATGGAGAAGAGTTTTGTTGAGAGTTCGGGATGCCTATATGTGTATGAGATAGTTTGGAATCATGGTGTCCCGTAGAAAATAGTCACAGATCAAGATTCACACAACAAATACCACTTTGGGAAGTGATTATAGGAATCATTTGGGACTCAACTATGCTTATCCAAAATGTTACATCCCTAGACTGATTGTTAGATGGAGAGGACCATTCATGTTCTTGAGGATATATTGAAGGCCATTATCTTGGACTATGGTTAAAGTTGGGAGGCCCACATTGTAATGGAGTAGTTTTCATACATTAAAAACTAACACTCGATAATTAGAATGGAACCATTTGAGGCTTTATATGGGAGATCATGTTGGTCACCACTCTATTAGACTGGCCTCATAGAGTCAGCACACAAGAGTCCATAGTTGGAGCGAGTTACTATAGAGAAGTTGAAGTTCATCCATGATCTAATTAAGACTTCATAGTACTGGAAATGTCTTATGATGGTAGATGAAGGAGTCCCACAGAGTTCAATGATGGCGAAAATGTCTTCATTTAGGCATCACCACGATAGGGGTGTAGAGATTTGGACAAGGCGACTAGATGTCTCTATATTTCATTTACCCATTTCAAATACTTTTCATAGTTGGTGAGGTGGCGTACCACCTATCTCTATAGCAACTATTTCACCAGGTACAATATGTCTTCTATGTCTCGCAGTTGAGGAGGTATGTCCACGATCCGTCATATATAATCGACGGTAACGAGCTGCACATCAAGGATGGAGCAACTTTTGTAGAGTACCCACTAGAGGTCGAAGAGTAGTAGGATAGGATCCTTTGTGGGAGAGAATTTCCCTTGGTGTGTGTCTAGTGGAATCACAAGAATCTTCAGGAGATCACATTGGTACGAGGGGATCATATTTTTTTCCAATACACTATTCTTTTATAGTAACCCCCTTTTGATTTGGCTTTCAGTGATGTAAAAACCTATTGTGTGGTGAATGTAATATCTCAAATTTTTTGGGTATAAATTTTAGGAATTATAATGAATTATTTTTAGACTTGGATATGAGATGATTTGTGATTCACAGGTACGGAGTCCTTGAAATAAATTTTTGAAATAAATCAAACTCTAAATAGAACATGTTAAAAGTTTTTCCAGAAAATGTTGAATAAAATTTAAACAGTTTCTCAGATCATAAATCTGAGGACACCATTGTGTTTAATGAAGTAGTTTTACCATAGGTGTGGCCTAACAGCAACCCTTATGGGTCGGCTGAAAAAGGTATTTTTAGACCTTTTAAAGGAAATAAAATATATAAATAATTTATTTTATTTTGATTTCCTATTTGGATGAGACAACCGAATTCCTCCACTATAAATATATGCTTATTAAAAATTCATAGGGATCGCTACACAGCCCTACATATTGGTGACGCTCATTGGACTGGTGGTGGAGAATCATTTGTTAGACGACATCAATGTTATTGATCGACACATGTTGGAGCTAAATAAATTTCAACAACGAGCATGATGTGACAATAATCATTTAATCAATTTAACATAGTGGTCTATTATTTTGGTTTACTTCATTCTCATTCTTATATTAAATGATAAAAATATATTAAAACATAAACATTGTGATCCTCAGATCATGAGTTCTTATTAGATTGATTTTTCCCATTTTTTATGGTGTTTTGATTCAGGAATGGATTTTATTATAATTATTGAATTTTACTTTTGATTCTACTATTAAACCTATAAGCGAGATCATATCAATGTTGTGACGAATGATGTTGGATGTGTGTTCCACCTTTGTTTATTGATTTCCTCCCTCCATGTACTTAATTATTTGTGTTCTTCTTGGGGTTATTATAAATTGATCATTTCTAACCAATTTCACAACAAAATGATCCCAAGAAAGAGATTGAACATCGAGGAAACATATAAGAGGGGCACTGATGGTGACAGATGACAAATTAGATCATGTCAAAGAAGAAAGTTCATCGAGTATTCATCGCATGAGTGTCAAAAAACAAGTTTATGATGCAGATCATGGGAATGAAAACAATGGAGAAAGATTATTTATGTTGGGGTGACCACATAAATAGATTTTTTTGTAACGATATGATTGATGGATCATTGGATCGATGATCGATGGGGAACGTAAATGAAGAACATATAGTTATATTAAATTTTGAAGAACACAACATGTTCTATAATAAACACACCTTGTGGGACTAGCATGGGGGAAACTAGATATAGAGCGCTACATGTGATGAATAGCACGACATGTCAAAAGGGAAGAGACGGTGTGCAGACCCCTCCCAATAGTCATTGGAGTTCCGGGAGATAAGAAGTACTAACTGGCCATGTGACCACTTTCATACAGTGTGTGTGTGTGTGTGAGTGTTTCCTTTCATAAACTCAGCATCTATCTCCAAAGACACACAAACATGTGTTGGTTTACACAACATTTAATGCACCACAGGTCCAGACATGGCTGATCACACAGACTACCCCTTGTATCGGTACATGGTATGGGATACAGGGGTTGAAGTTCTGTATGGGATCGTGGACAACGTACATAGGTCATCCCCAGACAGTGGGACATGATGTATCTTTATCTTAACCCTCACTTATATATTCTTCTATATGACATGGAATACAACAAATTCCAGTGTACATGGTCAATACCTAGGTTTCAAGGACCCGACGTGTGGCCCTTCTCTACATCGTTTACTTCTTGGTGTGCGACAATAACTTCTTTTCCACTCATCCTTGGAAAAGTGGCATTTTGTTTAATTCCTTTTTTTCTCATTCCACTGATGGTGTAGTATTGTTTCTATCTATAGGAATATGATGCCTTCATTATTATTTTTAAATATAGAGTCCTTATCCCTTATAGTGGCCTAGATAGAGATGAATTATATATTCTTGACCCTAGGAAGACTCAGTAATCAACAAGACTAATACTACAGGATGCTGATCCAATACTTATCAGATAAATCATGTTGAATTTTCATATATTCTATGTCCCAAGAAGTGATTATAGTCCATCTATCAAAATCCTTTCTCACTCAAGTGTGTGTTCTCCAAGGATACATGTATATATTCTCTCATTAGATATATCAATGAATCTACATATCTAATGGATTCTCCAAATGAACATTACTTCTCATAGAGATGTCATCAGAGCAGTGAAACTCATGGAGCATTTTCTCCCAGATGAGTGGTTTTGTGAATCTTTGAACCGAATCCCTATCATGGGCATGTGGTCATTGTAGACTATGTGTTTATGTCTCGAGTATATTTGTATGTGTTTCCCATTATATATGATCAATTGAAATATATGATGTAATGATTACATTACCTTTACATTTTTTTAATTTTTTTTGAGGTCCCCTGATATGTATTGTGATACTCACCCTTATACGGGCTTTACACACACGTTTTGTATCCTGTGCAGACAAGCAGCCTTTGGAGGGAGTCCAAGGTTGATTAGGACCTGGCCAAACTTTTAGGGTTTAATATAGGATGGGTTGTTCCAACGGCTATGAGTAGTTTTTTCTGAACCACCTTCTTACGTACATGTTAGACATTATAGTTTGAAAACTCATTCTTTTGGTGGACTTGTATTCTAGACCAGTTTTCATTTTGTACATTACATTTCTTGTAATATGTTTCTTATGTTTTGTTGTATGCATGAATTTTTATTGTTAATGGTATTTATGTTTCAACATATTTGGGCTTAGAGATGTGTGTTTTTGTGTTTACATGTTCCTTGGAAATGCCTCCCATGTTTCTGATATGCCTCTGCGGTGCCAGGCACCAGCACTTTCCCAAAAGGTATCAGGCATGGGGAGTTGCGATGTGGGCCCCAAGGGGATAGGTCGTGACACCAATGATTATTCTAGATGAATCATGATTATTATCTCTATAATATGAACTATTTTTCGATGGTATATGTTGTTCATTTTTGGTTGAATTCTCTTCTAATATAGATTAGAAAGATCACTTATTGTTTCATTCTCATTTCAATAACATATTTTTCCATTCTCACATTTTCACATAAAATTTAAATTTAAATATTTAGGACATGATGGTGATTATTTTCCTTAAATTTCATTTCATAACACCACTTAATTGGGTTACCATTCCACATGTTAGGAAAAATTGTGTAACCCATGAGGTGTTTTAAAAAAAATCTAGTATGTATCAATTATTTTGAAATGATAATTTTTTTTCAATATGATAAATTTTTAAATTTACTATAAATTAAATAATGAATTCATTCATTTTTCTGTAGCACTATTTGTTAGATTAAATTTAAAATTTCAGAAATAATGTAATATATTGAATGGTTATTCTATCAGTGTATCATATTTATTGATGAAGGAATTTCTTTTACCATTGAACTTAGAAGAATTAATATGGGATGTGTTTTCCCAGAATTA
This sequence comes from Viscum album, assembly GCA_963277665.1. Classification (NCBI taxonomy): domain Eukaryota; kingdom Viridiplantae; phylum Streptophyta; class Magnoliopsida; order Santalales; family Viscaceae; genus Viscum; species Viscum album. Next base: position 2,131,553,529 of record OY728147.1, on the reverse strand, counting down.
ATATAATATTTATTATGATTGAATTTTCACAATGGATGTCATGTAATATATTTTTCTATTGTAAATGCAAGAAATAATTGTAAAATAATTAATCAGTGAATATGATATATGATTTTATTAAACCAATTGGATATAAGGTGTTCTATACAATAAAATAATTTGAATATCACGTAAAATAATTTAATATATATGTAAATTAATGGGTTTTAATAGAATTTATTAATATAGAATTTTTAAATTTTAGGTATTAAGATAAAATGGATATGTAAATAAAACATAAAACAACTGTAGAATGACCTAATTTTATGTATAATGAACCAATAGTTTTCTAGGATTTAACGAGTTCCTCACAATTTAGGAAACCATGTGTAATATTATCTATATACAATCATGGATGGACCAAATTGTTGTTTCATAATACTTAGAATGTAATTATTATGTTTATTTTTTAGTTACAACCAAGTAAAATATATTAACAAATGATTATTATTGAATATACAATGAATACCAAAATGAGAAAATAAATACAATGAGTGGTGGTTTAATAAATATTACTGAATTTTTTCCACAAATGTCTCAATCTATAAATAATAAAATCGATCATGAAAAACACATTAATAAAACAATTTAATAATGAATATCCATTTACTATTCGATGAGGAAATTAAAATCCTCAATTATTATTTACTCATATAAACTAATATATATGAAATGGATCCATAAAATAAAACAAAAAATTCTATTAAAATTAAATCATAGATCATGAATGGATTGTTTTTCCCATTTATAATTTTAATGATGAGTTATAAATGGTGTAATATTATTAGGTATGTGAATGAAAATGAAAAATGTGGACTTTTTAATTTTAGTAGTTTATAAAATTAGTATACACAATGAATTTTACTTGGGATCTTATTAAATAGTCATAAAAAACATGAATATGATGTTAAAATATTTATATTATAATAGATATTTAATGAAACATAAATTATTTAATTTTATTCAGTTAAAAAAGACTAGTAATAGAATTTATATTAAAAAATATATAATCATTGAATAAATTGATTGTTATTTTGTGAGGGATGATATTATGATTGGAGACTCCCATTATTATCATTTTTTGGGAAAAATATACAAAAAATCTAGGTAAATAAAACGAAAAACACACTAATGGAAATAAATTTCATCATCCAACTAGTTAAAAATATGGAATTAATTATGGATGGGCTTATATTATTCAAATAGTAAAATATTTTACAAAATAAGATAGTACCATTTAGTATATGAATTTTAAAAATATATTATAACACTTTATAATGAAATATATTCATGTAGGGAACAACTAAATAAAAAAACTCTAATTCTTCAATATAAATAATCATGGTAATTATGAAAATAATTTAACCAATGTCTAGTTTAATTATGAATAATGATGTTCAATAACATTGCATCATTTAAATTATGTAGAATCTAATTATATCCTAACTACTGACGTGGTTTAAAAAAACTATTTGGTCAATGGTTCAATTAATATGAAATCTATAATTGAAAATATATAAATGTATTTTTTTATACAAACAATTTTGTACAAGGAATATTTTCGACTTGATTAAAATCAAAATCACTATACCTAAATATTGATTTATTAGTGAAATGTAATTGTGGAATAATGATTTCATCTTATTTTGATGAATTATCTTTGATAGATGATTGTGTGATCGTGTTTTTTATAAAAAATATCCTTTTACCTTTTGGAATTGGATTTGATTTTATAAATTCAATGAATCTATCTACATTAATTCAATATCAACTGTTAAAATAGGAAAATCAATTTAATATCCCAAATTTACAATTGAAAAAAAATTAATACCAGTATTAAGTAGAACTCTCACACCTCAATGTTAAATTTAAATATTTATTTTAATTTATTTCAACCATAATTAAATAAATAAATTAGGATCATTCTAGAAGAATTTGGATATTTTTTTCAATTTATTATTCTCGATCATGGTTTTAATAGAGTTATGAAATACTATTCAAAATTCCTAGGTTATTTTGATTTTTTTCATCCCATAGGATTGAAGATTTGTATCACCATTCCCCTGCTCATTTACACTAGTCAAGGTGGAAGTAATTCTGAGCACTGTGTGACATCCGTAATGTGCCAAAGCCTATAAATAAATGTTGAGGGCTTCATGAAAGACTATGGAATGATTTTACCTTTGAAATAAAAAAATAAACCAAATGAGACAATACCAGATATCCACTACATGATTCATGTAAACAATGTATTACAACTCAAAAGAATACCATTGTAAATAATAAACAATGCAAACAAAACCATGAATCCAAAATCAATGCACTATGCAGAAAACTATAATTCGAAACTAAAAGACTATAATATAATTCTCTCAAGATCCATACTAGTCCCCAAGATCCAATAACAAACGACCACCCATGCATCACAATGTAGAATAAATGAAATGAAATGAATTACCTTTACATGTGTCTCAATAAACAACATCTACCAAAGTACCAATTACAAAATATGTGGTGAGTAATAATGCTATGTATGATTTTCCCAGGTGACATCGCTAAATAAACTAGTAATATATAAAATTTTATCACATTCATATAAAACTATTTATATAAAACCATTTAAGTAGTCCAACAATTTCCAACCAAAAAAATTCATCACTAACAAAACATTTCACCCAAGAAAAACCAACACCCACGGAAGGAAACCAAAAAATTCATTAACAATTCGCCGTTCCATATTGGAATATGAAATTTCTTTTCACTTCACCAAATACATATAACAAAAACACACACAAATATAAACCACCCAATAAGGGTGTTACCATTGATCGTGGATCTTCACATACAACCTCATCACCTTTTTATTGTAGTACAAAATTACCACATTTCAACCGCATGATAATGGTACTCCATGACCACTAACAATCCTCATTATAACCCATTCAAAACTCTTTATTCCAATAATTACAATCCAAGATATTCAATAGCATTATTTCAAATTAAGTGACCATTTATTCTCAATTGATTTTCAACCCACCATGGAGTACCCATTTCAATAAAATTTACTTACATTAAAACACATTTAAGCCACATCCATTCAAACAAAATTGGTCAATATAACATTTTATATTGAACCACATTTTCACAAACTATTTCCTTAAATCAAACCATGAAAATTATTTCTAAATAAACATTTTTAAATACAACAATGAATCACATTGCAAAAAAATATTACATTTCCCCCAATACTCACAAACCATCCCTAAATAGGATTCGCATTTTCTACATACATCTACTTAAATAACAATTTCATGAAAAAAAATTATTTTGAAATTATTACTACTAGTTTTAGTAATAGGTGTCAAGATTGAATCCCCATACCACTATGGTTTTGGAGAAAAATTCAAATGAAACCAATGCTCACCAAATCCATTTGAAAACTGAAATAATTCCCCTTAGAGTCCCAAAAGAGATTATCCTTCAAATCGGTAAGAAACCCCTTTTTAAATATTCTTAAACGAGTGCAAGAGGTTCCATGAACATGGAGAAAAATAAATATTCTATGAGTATTAGAATGGGGATTTATGGGTTTTTTTATTAAATTATTATGAGATCAATGTTTTAAAACAGAAAATTTTAATCAAGAAAGAACCAAAATGTTTGGAAAACCAATCCAAACCTTCTGCCAGCTAATACCCCAAAGGGAACCTCACAAGTTATTCCACACAATTATAAAATTCTTGTGCCAATTGTGATAATGACCATTGTCTCAAGATTCATGATTTACCTAGGGTAGACACACAATTTGGTAAATTGTGTTCCTTAACTATGTTCCAATAAATTTCCCACAAACTAATTTTTTAATGTTTCCAGAGAATGATTCATGCTTTTCACTAACTATTCTCAGTCTTTGTACCCTTAAAATATTATCATAACCTTCCCCAAAAACATCCAAACTATCACAACCACATTTCAAAAAATGTTAATATAATTAGTTACATATATCAAAATATGGGTTCTACATTATCTACACCATTGGACATTACGTCCTAAGAATGTAGAATGAAATAACATTCATGAAAGAGCTCAGGATATTTTATGGCCATTTCATTCTCCTGTTCCTATGTCTCCCCCTGAGTCTAACAATGTGTCCACATAAATGCCACTTCGCTATTTTTTCCCATGACATACTTTGTATTTGTGATTCACAATCAATATTATATTTTTCATCAATGAAGCAAGAACCCCTAGTTCTACATGATCCCATATATTCACAGTGTCAAAATTTATCTAATACTTCTTCAACTAACATGCATGGAAAATTTTATGTACCACATTAAGCATCAGTAGAAACACTGACTGATATACCATCTCTTCAACCCACTTATGTACATCAAAAATCCCAATATACCCCATGGATAACATTCCCTATTTTACAGCATTATGATATCGTAACCTTAAATAGATTTTCATTATCACATGATCACCCCCCTCGACTGACAAGACTTGTCAATGTTAGGATGCATGCTATTTCTGAAGACGGTGATCCTTGTATATTTTATTATTGATCAACCAAATATTCATGCATGTATCCATGAAAATTATTTTCCCAGCCATTGATGTCATTCTTGATTCTGCCAATAAAAATAGAGAAAGGCCTATATTCCAATACAATTCTTCAATTGAAGCCATATTTATGGAGGCCTAATTACTGTTAAATATATGAGAACACCACTAATTGAATGTGATCATCCATAGGGAGAAAAATATCCATCAAACAAGAAAAAAAATCATACAATTTTTGTATTCTCCTCTCTACATTCTCATCCTCCAGAGGATGATATGATGTGCTCATATGAAATAGAGTCCCATGGGATTGTTGTAAAGATTTACAAAAACAAGATTTGATCTTTGGATCTCTATATTATAATATAGAAAAAAATATTCCAAGACTTTTTACAACATAATATATATATATATATATAGGATATGGCCTCCAATATATGTGATTCAAATATAGGTATGAAATGGGATGACATTGTGATCTATCCCACTATCCCCCAAATGATATCAGTCTTCCAAACCATTCTTAGAAGACCAGTGATATAATCCATAGCTATATGTTCTCATTTTCACATAGGAATAGGTAATGAATACAATATAACTACTTATAATTGATGATCTACAATATATTTCATTAAAGTCAAGCATCTTGAAATGAACTCGGACCACTTCATTTTCCAACACATAAAAACGAACTATTATTTCTACACCTTACACATTTTCAAAACTACTGGGCAAAAAATAAATCTGGAATGATGATATTCAAAAAAAATTGTTCATGACAATCCATTGGTATAGAAATATTATTATTAAAACCATAAATACAATTCCTTTCATGTTTCCACCGCTCAATGGTCTCACCACCATGGAGATTCAACCTTATAGTAACACATTTAAAATTAGACCTTAGTACCTCTTTAACCAATCCAACCAAATCAAGAGAAATCAAAATTGGAAACAAACCACTATATCACCTCATTACTCAAATTCCAACCAAATTTAAATTATGACTAACATCAATTTCCACTAAACTAAGGCTTTTTTTCAAACCTTAGCATTTGGCATTATAATTAATTCATCTTCCAAAGAATTTCATTTTTCATTTAGTTTAATGAAATTTAAAATCAAACATTTATAAATTCTCCATCCGTATCCATTTTTTGAAATTCAAATATCGATTTGAGAATATATAATTTTATCACTTATTATTCATAAACAATTTGAATTTATGACTGATGAGATAATGTATCCACATTTTTAAATAATAGACCAATGTTGCAATCTCAAAATCATGCATTGGGTTGTTTGTATCATTAAACCTAAAATATCAGGATCCATAAACAAAAACATGTTCCCATTTCCTAATATCTCACCCTAACCTTGACCTTCATGCATCACAAGACACGACATGATCTTTCCCTATTTCTAGAAAAACTGAGATTTATTTTCATGAAAGGCGATCCATAGGCACTACAAAATAATTATAACATTTCTCAGTCCATTGAAACGAAAAAATATTGCATTTAAAATTATTCATTTGTGAATCTAATCAGGAGAAGACTAGAACAATTTAATGATAATACCTCGATATACCAAGGTTGCTTCATATATCAACCACATTATTTGGTGGTTTCTAAGAGATCACACCATCTATATTTTACAGATCCATTGAATCACATATATAAAAATCAAAATTAAAAGGAAATGTACCTATTATATTCAAAAATAAATATTTGATGCATTTTCATACAACCGATGGTTTCCTAGATTTCCTAACACTATTCAAATGTTTTTATCCTGCTCATTCCTCATCGTGGAATATAGAAATATATCTCCCATAAACACTACCAAAAAACAATATAAATATCTTTGAAATATCTAATTCATCAATTTGATGAAGATCCCTAGTTCATTTGTAAGATCAATCAGCATATCTATACACTCATAATGTCCATATATTCTTCTAAAAGATATTTTTGGAATATCCTCCTTCTAATCCCGCAATGGGCAATATATGTATTGGAAATAAATTTTGGAGAACCACCGAGCTCCCCTTAATTTATTAAATAGATAACAAATGCATGGGAGTGGATAAAATTTTATTGTTATCACTTTGTTATGATTATGATAATAAACAGGTAGCCGAATATTTCTATCATACTTTTTAATGAACAACAATTCTATTATCCACAAATATAGGATTGGATGGATGAACCCTTTTTTCTAGTTCTCCGAACATCACATTCAATTCAATATATTCCCCCGGTGCCATCATATAATATGGATGCGTGATTATATTGGTCCTTGAAAGATGATATATCGTAGAATCCAATTCTCTTATCAGATGAAGCTATAATAAATCATTAGGAAAGACATCTTGAAACTGAACCACAACCTCTGAAAAAACACGATTCTCGATTTCTTCTATTCATTACAACATCAATGCCATAAAATTTTATGAATTCATCTTAATTGGGGATTCCAATTATCCCATTTCAAAAACATTTATGTCCCATATCATCAAAAATGATGCTCAATGCTATCATTATTCTTGAAACTAAACATTAATGCATAACAAATGATGCAGTCCTTAAACATCGTCAACCAATCCATAACCTGGATTACATAAAAAAATCCATATAATGCACTGAGAATAACCATATCATTCCATCCCCATAAATAGTTACACATCATACACTGTACATAAATTCTTGACATTCTGTGTGACCCTGAAATGTTTTATTTTTTAAAACAGAAGACATCATTTCCTCATTTATTCCCAAAAAATAAAGATAATGCGACGAAATGAAAGAAATATATTAACACTTATATAGAAATTCATCCCTAAGGTCAGAATTGAAAATAATAATTACTAATATATTGGATTGTCCAGGTTCGTCAACCACAAGAACATGTTCATCTTCGTAAAATTTCTTACTTTACCCAAATTTTTATTTATTACCATGCTAAATTTTTACATGATGAGGAGTCATGTTATTCCTAGAATTTCCCTATATAACACATCAATGATTATGAGGGGAAAGCTTATTCGATTATCTCAAAAAAGAATAAGACCTGTGTGACCCCTAAGATGTTCTTTGAACACTTGACCTTAGATAAATATAATAATGACATTGAATATGTACTATATGGTTGCAATTGTGACATTCTCTATGTGGTTCTAGAAACTCTAACTTCCTTTTCTTATAAATCCACATTTAAAACATTCTTATTTTCTTGGAAAAATTAAATAAATATTCACGAATATTACAATCTGATTCTGAGCCATACTCCCACCTTGTAAATAAGATTCCCTCTTCTACAATAAATTTTCATTAATGGATTAACCATTTATTGTAGGCATCACGATACTCATACATTTGTATAAGAGGATGTGACTCTTTAAACATCGATTTCTCTATTTACCACCACATTATAATCTGTTATAAATTCAACCATAATCTTCAAATGAATTTCCTTCCTCATCCCCGATTCAAAAATATGAACCTTCAAGGATTCACTAGACACATCCTATAGTAAATGTCATAAAAATTCTAGAATTTGGAATCATATACCATCAAAAAAATATTCTCTTTCTTCTAGGTGAATAAGTCTATAATTAAATAAAATTTGAATAGGTGAGGATATTTTTTATCAATTGCTCAAAATTCTTCCATGTTATTTATTGGCCATGTTTATCCTAGACTGCTAACTCCCACAAGTGATTAGAAAAATCATTCATCATATAGGTTTCATATTTGATATCCAAATATGCTTCTGTCCATTGTAAATCAATTATATTATTCTTCCTACTCAACCCCACATCCACATTTTCTAGATCCAAGTCACCCTGAAATATGGGCACATTTTTCATCTAACAATGAAACAAATGTTTTTCATGTGTCATATAATTCTTTATCTTTTCATTTTCCACAACCTGAAAAAATTTCACTACAATTTGCACTATCTTCTAGTTAACATGGGGCTCATGTGAATCCACATTATTAGTATATTTTGTTTATTGGTCCTATGAAGGCTACCCTGTTCCATTTCTATCAACACTACCAAATACCCATAAGTGTCACTCTCTAGATATTAATGAATTAAAATTTCAATTTCTATCACATTTCATTTATGAAAACTAGTTTTTCCAAAATTCAAAATTTCCCATTCTCAATAATTTTTAAAAAATCCACGATGATACGAAAATCCATAAATATAAAAAATACCACAACCATTCTCTTTTGAAAATCAGACATATGAAATCAATTTCCAATATTTTTAAATATTAAAACATCCATATCAAACATAAGACATTACCCCAAATTAGATATGCAATCCTATTTGGAATTAATTCCTATAATGCATGTCATTTTACTATCATTGGCTAAACCAATGAAAATGAGACTATAATGCCTATAAGTTTCTTTAAAATTCTTCTCTACCCAACTACATAGTTACATTATGTTCATAATAAATAGTTTAAATAACACTTTTTATAAAATATATTTAATGTTCTATAAATCATACCCCTTACTACAATCCAACTCAAAAAATAAATCGATAGAGGATGTTAACTCCATGACTGACGAGTGATGCCAATGGACTGAAAAAACTGATACCACACGAAACAACCTACCTCTTAATAATGGAATGAGTCAATTAAGAGTTTATACATAGACTTATGAATCATCCACAAGTTTCCAAATTCTATAAATAAATACAATGGGGTTCATGAATGATTATGTGATGATATTCCCATTAAAATAACAAACCTCCAAAAAAATGTCCCAATACCAAATAACCACTACATTATGAATTTCCACAACATATTATACCTAAAAATGATAACAATGTTAAATAATAACAAGATATAAGAGAACCATGAGTCAAAAAATAAATGTTCCTAGTGAAAAAATAAAATGAAAATAAGGAGACACCATCATATATCACACAAGCTCCATACCAATAACCAAGCCCCATCACCAAAAGACCAGCCAATCATTAGAATGAACCACTAAATGAATATGAATATTTTTCTTTACATGTTTCTGGATAAAAAGCATCTGCAAAAGCCCAAAAGTGAAAAATTAGGGGTGAGTAATAATACTCAATAGGCTTTCCCCAAGTGACTTCTTTATTCACACCTCAATTATAGAATATGTTAGTGTATATATGTAATTTTATTTACTAAACTATTCATTCAATACAACAATTTCATACAAGATAAATATATCACTACAGAACAGTTTACCCATATAAAGCCCAATCAAATTGAATGAAACCATACAACTCATTAACCATTTTTTCAATTCTATATTGGCATAAGAAATTTCATTTTTCATAACCCAATAAATAAACTGTAAACAAGAAGAAAACACAACGACCCAAGCCTGGTGTTACCATTGATGTTGGAACTTCATGTCCAACCCCATACCCCATTTCATTATTGTACTTTATGTCCAAATTTCAATCCATTTATGGTGGTAATTCATGAACACATAGGATCCCCATTCTAACTCATTCATAACCATTTAATCAGAACAATTACAACCATCACTTTCCCATGCCATTTTTCTTAGAAAGTGTCAAAACCAAACCAACATTTTATGCACAAAAACATTTCAACCAAGCATGCCAAGATACATTCAATAAAATCATAATTTTATAAAAAACCCTCGTTAATCCAAATGAAAAACAAAAATCAACAACAAAAATTTATTATTTAAAAAAATGTTAAAAATATATCCATAATCCAAACCAAAAAACTAATTTTAAAATAATCATTTTAAAATCCAACATCATTGAAAATTGTAAAATAAAATTTAATTTCCACTAATAACAACAATCCATCACTAATGTGGTTTCACAAAAGATTCATACATATATTTGACAACCAATTTCTAGGAAAAAATTAATTTCAAATTATTCCTTCTAGTTTTACAAATTTAATTACCATGTAAAGCCACCTACATTTAGGGTTTTCATGAAATCCCCCCCAAAGACTTCTATGCTCACCATATCTGGGTGAAAACACCACCAATACACCATGAAATCCTTTCCCAAATGATATTATCTTTCAAAGAACCATTAAAACCAATAAAAAATCATAAATAATTTATGGGAGAGGATCCCTAACCATATAGTGGGAAAATATCATTTGATGGTCTAAATGGGGGGTATAATGTGATTTTATTGGTTAAAATCATGTGAGATCAATTTTTAAAAATCCCACTTTTCTCCCACATTGTTTGGCCTTATGGGTATGAACACCATGCATGATTCTTGAACCTGCTACTACACCATAGTGTACTCAGAAGGATTTAACTGCATGGATAGAAAAAATAATAGCCAACCACATGAATGTCCACAGTTTCCAATTTCATGATTTACATAGTGTGGCTACATAGTTTGGTAAATTGTGCACCTTAACTGTGTTCCAACCCATCGCCCACTACCTCCTTTGGAATGGTTTCTTATTTAATTTTTACAGTTTTCACTAGTAATTCTCAAAATATGAACTCTTATAAAATCCCCAAAACAGTAACTGATCACATTATACATGATAAAATGCATAAATGGGATAGATACCTCAAAGTGGGGGGGGGGTGCTATAATAGGGTTTCTACAAGATGAAGTGAAACTATATAGCCATCTCTTCATAATGCACAACAATGGACTTATGTATTTTATATTTTCATGAGAATATTTTTTTATAATATTCTACGATAAATGAATGTAATAAAATTATATAGAAATAATTTTACAATTTTCACATACTTTTCCAAACATTGCAGAGAAACTATTCAACAATAATTAAAAAAATTTAAAATTACTTTTATGACACAATACATCCCTCATTATATTAATAAATCCTCAAATATCCTATGATCTCATCTAATGAGATTATTAATATTTATTATAGGGATCCCATTTATTAAAAATTAGGACTATGTGATTTATTTGTTTTTAAATAAATTGCATCTCGTATATAGCTTGTGTAACTTGCAACAACGAGTGTAAAAGTAACACATTTCTGTATTAAAATATTATTTTAATGACATTTATAATATTGACATTATGTTTTCTTGAATTAATCAAAATAAATATATTAATAAATTATGGCTTTTTTTATTTAAAGTAAAAATATGATTATATTTATTATAAAAGATATGTTTTCTTATAAATGTATTTTTTCCAATGAAATCATTTTTATCATTTATTGAGCACTTTTAATAAAATTGATTTTTCCAAACTATTTGAAAATTTATATAAAACATTATATTCAACTTTAATTATTAATATAAAAATTATCTTAGGGTGAATAATTTTGATTTTTCATTAATATTTTAATTTTTTCGATGAATAGTGAAAATTAAAATTTCTATATTGAAACAGTATTTTTCATTTCAATTATATAAAATGATAAATTATATTTTAAATTATATTTAAATGAATATTTTTAACACTAATATAATAAATAAAATTTAGTGTTTTTTAATCCATTTCATATTAAATTATGATATTAAAACCTTCTATATTTAATTGAATTTTCCCTTTGGAAACCCACTTTTTATCACATATATTAGTATAATTTTAAATTGGATTCCAGAAAATCCATGAATTTAATATACATTTTTTCAATATTTATTAAAATATTTAATTATATTATCAAATAATTTAAAAAAAATTAACCATAATAAATAGTAAATTAATACAAATTAATTACGAAAATTAAGGTGAAAACTGATTTGTAGAGCATTGATGTAAACTGATTAGGGTTTATGTAACATAAAAACATGAAAAAAGCAAGTTGGATAAACATATATACAACTAAAAACCTCTAATGATTTATAATGATTAATTTGTAGGAAATTCTTAGAATAAAAACTTATGTGTAAATGATTATTTTCATCAATTCTATGTGTGTCATCTCCCCCACTCATACATTGACACCCCCTCTCTTCTCCTCATTACATTTCCTATGAATTTTTATTCATAAGGTATCTCCGAAATTAACATCCTTAGTTATACAAAAAATCTTATATGCTATGATTTGATAAAAAATACAAATGTGGAAGAATTTTTGTGCAATCATTAAGAAGCCTTCTCAAGAATAACTAACATTATAAAATGATCAATTTTAATTGATTTCTTCTTACATATACATATAATATTATTTAATAACTCTAAAATTATAACACAGGTATATAATATGAACATAAATGTTATTAATTTAATTGAATAAGCTACTATCAATTCCTATTACATCAAATGGGAAATTAAACTATCGATCATGAAAATGACCGACTACCGCATCGTGAACAAATGAAACTTGTTTTCTTTCAACACATGCCATAGTGAGTTATAATTAATATTTTAAAGAATAAATATATTATTTATAATATATAATACTTATATAATTTTTATATCACATATACATTTTCACATCTATTTAAAATATGATAATGATAGTCGTGTGTACGGCTGACTACAACCTCACAAATAAATGTTTTTCATTTTATACTCACACATTACATAGAATGTGATATGGATAAATTTAATGAATGGTTGTGAAATATATAAAATTAAATAAATTTGGTAAAATTAATGTACCATAAAATCCATTACCCTTCAATACATTAAAGGAATAATGATGTCTCTTTTTTGTACACATGAACAATAGTTTCTATGATTAGTTGTCACTCATTTATTCCTAATAAACATTAATGAAAAATTCTAATATAGAATATAATGATTAAATAATAAATATATAACATAAATAACATTATAAACTGTATTTAATTATAACTAATTTATATGATTTTAGAAATTCATGATAGAAACAAATATTGAGTTCAAATATTTCATCACAATCTCAATTTAATAAAATCATATTGGTTAATATTAAAATATTCACTATTATGTGGTTTATATATTTTCCTTTTGTTTTTTTACATGAATAAAAATTTATTCATAATTATTTATGTTTCATTTCATGTTTTCTTCAAGGGGATAATGTTTAAAATTTCCCAATGATGTAATTTTTTTTATATATTCTCTCTTTTTTAAGATTTGTATCTTAATCATGATGTACTCACTAGTTTATGATTATTTTCATTGGAATATAAATCATTCTTTAATATTCATATTTTCTGTATCATATTTATGATTATTTCTAAAATCATATTCCATTTTTACATACTCTATTTATATTGAATTTTATTTGATTAACCGAGGAAATATTGATAAATATTTTTATAGTAATCAATATGAATATTTAATGACATGGAATATTGATTCATAACTTTAATGGATTATTTGATATATTGGAATAATTTTGGAGTTGCAGTTATGGTTTGGCCATGTTATAGATATCCCTTTTATGTATCAGCATGTCTCATGATAAAATTCAGTTTTCCATAATAGATTTGGGATTTTCACATTGTTTAATACTTTTTTGTGATTTTTTTCGAATGTGGATGTGTCATGGTTTTTGATATAACAAAATACAATAATTAATATATTTTATTCATTACTAATTCAGTTATTATTATTACCCTTGATATTTCTGTAGTTGTATTATCTCTAGATTCATTTATTTATCATCTTACTGATTAAATTGCATCTATTTTTTTATTTACCTTTCCCTATGTATTAGTTCTTATCAAATTATAATAATTTTTTATACATATATGAAATGTTTGTTTAGTTATATACCTTACCATATAGATTTTTCATTTTGATTAATTATAGATTCCATTATATTTTACACTTAATGATTATTTAATTTAACCCTTATATTGTTCCATTTAACTAGGTTATGAAGAATAATTATTTGGTTGAGTTCAAGGATTATATTATTATCCATTACATTGATTTTTAAATTATATATAAGTAAAATTTTAATTATGTAAGTATATAGTTCTCAATAAAACATAATTTTATTTTTCCTTCAGGATTTGACCCATTTTATCTATGTCTATGAAATAAAATAGGATCTAGCTCAATGTTGTGCAATATAGGGTCATTATGCTTGGTATAAAAAAGATCCGAAAAAACCATGAGAACTAAATTATATAAATATTTGTACATTTAATATAATCTTATGATTTATTTTTAGAATTATTATTGAATTCGATTCAAAATAAATGGTCAGGAATTTATTAAGTGGTTTTTACTACAAATACATCCATATATGGATACTATAACCGAAAATGGTTTAGGAATATACGTACCTAGGGGTAAAAACTCAAAAAATGATGTACTGAGGTTTAATTGTTCTTTACCTAGTGTCTGAATATGGGATTTACTACACACCGTTTTTTACACTCCCTAGGAATATTAAATGAATATTTATATTTTCATTACAAACTGTGATAAAGGTTAAGAAATTAATGATATCACCAATGTAAACATTTTAATTATTATGATATTAAAAATGTGTATATTTATTTTTTAGTATTACAACATATTTCAAATTAAAAATAATAATAAATTTATTATTTCATTAGTGTATTCCATTTTTAATGGTGTTTTAATTGAATATGGCTTCTATAATCATGTATAATATAGAGATATATCTGTTGAGTTGTCCAATACTACTTGTATTAGAACTGAACTAATATTGGTTATATTAAAAAATATTAATATTTTTATGAGAAATAACCTTTCATGATTGGAGAAGCCTTTTCCCCACCACGATTCTCTAATGATAGATAAATTCATGCGATATGAGCCCCTGCCATTTTGTAGATGTACTAAAGAAACAGTTGTATATCAATTGATTATGTCTCTTGAGAAGATATTTATGGTCCTTAGATGTGATGAAATGAAAAAGGTTATGTTATATATATTTTACCAAATAAAATTTTGATCAGTGGGGGTTATTGATCTGGTATAAAATATAGGAAGAGAATATATAAATCATGGAATTGAATACTTTTAAGGATAAATTATTGACTAATAGTTACCTCCTGATTAACATTATGAAAAGAAGATAAAATTTCTATGATTAAATAAAAAATGAGTAATAAGTTGATACATCTTAAGATTCTACCATTATAATGTTTCTAAGTTATATTTTGTATTATATACTTAACATAATGTCAAATATTGACAATTTCATTATAGTGAATTAGCCAAGTCTCTAAAGTGTTCTAGTCTCTCAAAAAAATTCTCTTTTTGGGAAAATAGTTTTACATTTCATAAAAAATAGAAATGATTTATAGATCGTATTTTTACAATGAAAAAAAATATGTATAATGAGGATAATAAAAAGGAAATTTCGTAAATTACAAGGGGATAGATAATAAATTTACATCTTGTGAGAATATTGTAATAAATAAACCAAATAATTACATGAATTTTATTAGAGTTTTTTTACTGTAGATATAAGGGTCCTCGGGGTAAGTAATTAAAATTGAGTAGTAATAACACTGAAATTAAATATATAAACTATATGAATATGTTGAACTATGGAATAGAATACCAAAGAATCATGGGAATCAACCATAGAATAGGATAATTGGAGAAGTCCTTGTTTATATGATCACTACAACTAATGTGTTAGTACTCAATAATGTACTGGTATATAATTTAATCAATGATTACAATTTAGTTAATTATTTATATGTTAATATATTTTTTTACTCTATTATATTTCCCAAATTTTCTAACAATATTTGATATATAACTTTCACATTAAGATGTTATTTTTTTGTCAAACTTATACTGTATGTCTCACTATAACAAGGATCTGTTATGGAGTCCTCATTATGAGACATAAACATTCATTATTCACTAAACATATTAACATTCCAATTATTTAAATACATATAATCCATCTAATGTATTTTATTTAAAAATATAGTTCAAAAATTTATTGTGAGGGGGATGGAAATTGCAATACATTATTTTGAAGTTGAATTTTTTTATCATTATACTAGATACTTAATAATCTACGACATTCCATGTCCCACACACAATACTTATACTCAATGATATTATTGGGGATGAAGAGATTAAAAAATATATGTATTGATATTGTAATAATAAAATTGAGTATTTGCATATTGTATTGGAATACATTAATGTATTTTAAAATGAATTACATGGACATCCACTAGAGCTTATATTTTAGTTTTCCGTTGATTGTATCTATAAAACAAGAGAAATTTAAAATACTCCCTATTGAATAAGCAATATGAAATTATTGGAGTTGAAGAATAAAGTACATGATTTGATTTAAAAAGTATTTAATAACACTAGTATTTCACCATGGGGAGCCCATGTGCTATTCTTTAATAATAATGATTGATCTAAGAGGCCTAGAATTTATTATTATCAATTAAATGATATTATTATATTAGAACAATTATCACATACAACAAATTTATGGATTATGAAATTAACTATATATAGCCTAATATTTTTCAATTGTTAACCACTAAACTAGGTATCATTGATTTTGAGGAAAGAAAGAAGAAATTAAAAATATATCTTTCAAACAGATTCATTCACATTATGGATTCTTTTAAACACAATTTGGACTTACAAATGAGAATTATGTTTTTTTGATATATTAAAAATAAAATTCTCAGAATATAATAATTATTTATCATTAGATATATTGATGATATCTTGGTGTATTTTAAAATCTATAAGGACCAAAAAATCACTTGTAGAACATTCTTGATACTCTTAAATTGAATGAGTTAATTTGAATGTTTTTTGTGTGATTTATGGCTTCAATATTTTTTATTTTTTGGACATATTTACTCCATGGATGAAATCTCATTTGAATATATGAAAATAATTTAATTAATATAATTTCCTATACTAAAAAAATCACTAAATTATGTATTTTTAGTGGATTCACAAGTCACTATATTAAATTTAATCATATTTTTTTTTCAAATTTTCTTACTTGTATAATTTTTTTTTAAAGTGTTCATTTATTTTGAATAATGGAATGTAAATTATTCTTTATTTAATTATAGGGGATATTATTCAATGCATTTACCATGAATCTATCTTCTATGAATGATAGGTTGGTGATATATATTGATGTTTCAAATAAATTACATTGGTGTGTCCTAATGAAAAATGATTATCTAATTTCAAATGAATCATGTGAATTAAATAAATATTAAAAAACTATCCAACTGATGATCTTGAGATATAAGATATAATTTTTTCTTGGAAGAGAATGAGTAATGATGTACATGGTGAAGGATTTGTGATGTTCTCAGATAAGAAAATCCTAAAAAATATTTTCTTAAGAATACGTAAATTAGACACAAAGGAGATGGATTGAGATACTCAGTGATTTTGAATTCTCAATGCAATACCACCAAGGGATGATATTAAGGAAACTAATGCATTGATTAGGGATGATAATGGAATTATGAACCAAATGAGTATTAAAGGGAATCTTATGTTACTGGATCTAGTGGAAATGGATATTATATTTATTAAAGAAGTAGATAAATGGCCCCATTTCAATTGATTGTGAAATCATATATATTAGAAAATGTATGGATTTGTAAATATGATGTTGATATCATTTTGAATAAAATTAATGATAAAAATGAAGAAAAAAAATGAGAGTTCATTTGTAAAAATGATGATATGAAAATTTTAATGTGATGGTGTATTCCATCTATTCCTTAAATAAAAAAGAGTTGTTGGATGATCCCCAGCGATCAATTTTTACTATACACCTCTGTAGCAAAACTATTTATATTTATTTGGTGGAAAATATTTTATTTATACATTCCATTCATGAATTTCATATTATGAATCATGATGTTTTTTTTTTCAATAGGTCAAGGTTTGGAGATAACATCCTAAATGAGTTATGCATCCTCTTCATATTCCAGTATGAAAATCAGAAGATATTACATAAGAATTTGTTACGTGGTTACAAAATAATCTTATGAGAAATGATATGATATGTCTAATAATTGATCACCTTTACAAATATGCAAACATAATTGCTATAAAGGAATACATACTTCATTATAATTTATCAATCATATATATTAATAATGTTTTTATACATTGCAGTGAACTTATTTCGTTCATGTTTAACAATGATCCCCTTTTTAAATAAATAATCTGTTAGTCTTTATAAGGATCATCATACATTGATTCATTTAAGAAAAAATACCATCCTTATACTAATGGATATTCTAAAATTAATATTAAATAAATTTAAGAAATGATCATGTCAATCTCACATGACATTAAGGTATATGGAGTATGTTTTTACCTTTAGTATAGTTTTCTTATAAGAATGCATTCAATTTAAGTATTCATATGTTGTTATATACAGAATTATATGGATATATATTTCATAATCCAATATATTTAGATGAATATGGTGAATGGAAACATGTAGTCCAAGAACATTTTGAATAAAATTAAATTAAGGTAACAACTATTTAGACTCATATGAAAGCATCTCAAATTATGAAAAAGAGTTATAACGATAATGGAAGGAATGATTTAGAATTATAAGAGGGTGATAATTTTTTATTGAGTGTATATCCAAGGAAGGGTGTCATAATATTCAAGAAGAAAGGGAATATTTTTCTTACGTATGTCTTTCAATTTTACAACCATGAATTTTTTTTATTTTTTTTGTATCATTTGTAAATGACACAAATCCTCTCCAAATTTCATTATATGTCCCATATATCATTATTAAGTACATACATATGAAAACAATTAATTATTCTCACATATGTTGAAATAGATTCAGAACCTGATATATCTTGCAGTGAAGATCCTAACCATATTCATGGCACTATATAGAAATAAATGATAAGATAAACGATTCAATGGTAATGGAACTTTGGAGAACTCAATGAATAGAGGAATCAACATTGTAATGATGTGATATTAAGGATAATAATTACCCTTATCTGTATACAAGGTAATATGAATAAAATTTTGATGATGGATTCTTTTGGGAGAGAATTGTAAGAACCTCGATCATCGTTTTTGTATGGATCATGATTTCGTGTGTTGTTGAAGAAAAAGAATGATTTTTATAATTTCTTAATTACATGTCATAAACTCGTGAGTACTCCCCGGGTACCCGGTTTTCGTGGGTAGCCATGTACTAGTCATGTAATTGGAAAGTATAACACCGAGTGGACAACCAAAATTGGGGGACTATTAAGGATAATACCCGATATATACATTAAATGAACATGCCATGTAACATTATTTTTATTTGAATAATAGGACCAGTAACACATCTCATCATTAATACTCCCTTCTTCTTCCCATGTATTTTACATGACAGCAATATAAGACCAATAATATTTTTATTTCCTCTCATTCCTCCATCTGGTCTCTTATTGACGCATCACCGGGTGCATTGGATTCCCACTAGTGAGAGATAACTTTACCTAAATCCTCTCATCTAAATTTATTATCTCTCTCATGTTATCCAATGTTGAACAAATTTGAACTTTTTTAGATATAGTAATTTCATGGCCAATTCATGGGATGATGTTCAAGAGTGTTCATTGTATTACTTCGATGTTGGTAGTTTGGGGCCATTTACTGTTTGTCTTTGAGTTATATATGCCAAAGTGTAGAATACCCATAATTGAGGAATTTAATATAAAGGAAATGAACCCTCCAATCATATTCTTTGGTGTGATTAATAGATTATGGATTTTAGTTGACCAATTATTTTAAATTTCATTTTTAGGGGACACCCAATGGGTTTTTTTTCTTGTTTGAAGTTTTAAGACCGTTTGGTCAAGGTTTATTATCAAGAATACCTTTTTTTCTTTTCCTTGATTGTTAGGATGGAACTATTTCTTAATTTATACTTTTTATATATCTATGATATTCATTGTAATTGCTTAATATTGTAGTGGTTTATGTTACTTTATGTGTATGTATACTATTTTTTTACAATTCTATTAAATCGTACTGTGAGACCCGGTGTAGTATGAAGATAGGGGGAATTGACGATAAGGGATTCTCCCGAATTTCTGTTTTATTTTACGATGTGAGGCCATAGGGGGGGATGGATGGTGAGTGATCCATCAGAGAAAATATAGTATACTATAATGAGACCATATGAAGAAAAAATGTTGAGTTCGTCTTAATCGTTTTTGTTGATTATCGATAAAAGACCACATATGGAATTGAATTTGACCATTTCCATTGACAGTATTTTTTGTTGTGGGACCAAAGGGGTTTGAATGTGTTATCCTTCCCAGAGGGTCATTATATCTTTACTAAGTTGAGTATATGTTAAAAAATAGGGTTTATACCTTGAGAGCATTCCAATATGGTTGCTTGTGAGTGATTGATTGATTGTTACGAGTCTTCCAAGATAAATAAGAATATTGGACATAGTTTTAACTGATTTTTAGCATGTCTTCAAAGAAAATTTTCTCTTTTATTACATATGGGTATATAGAATATTATAGATCCAAATGATTGGATATTCAATAGTTTTAAAAATTACAAAATTTAGATTAATTTAATTGGAAACTTTTGGATTGTTTTCATTTGTATACCACAATGATTATGATATTTTTTCATATTTCATTTTTTATATATTTACTGATAGTTTGGAACAAATCATTGGTGGTGGCATACTATGATTTTCTTCACACCCTGTTCATGTCATGGTTTTCAACCAAAACAGATGATGTGGTAACAAGTATTGATAATAGAATCACACTTCATAATCAGGTAATTGATTGCAGTTGAAGATAGAGAGCATGGGACTCTGTTGAGTCTTGCGATGCTATTAGAGTTCGCTATGTTATGTAATTTGTTTTCAATATTTTATTTCCATAATTGTGACTTTATTGGATATTTTCATAGTTACATATGACATGAATGATTTATATATATGTGATGTTGTTTTTTATACTATCAGTCTTCCACTATTTACTTCTGTTTTATTATATTACTTCTTTCGCTGCACTTTATTGTTTGTTTTCAATATTTTACTCTGACAATGAAGGAATAGTTTACCCAGTATCATACCAAAGGTAATCATATCAATTTGGTTCCTTGGGCATTCAGGGTAATGTACCAGGGGCCATGTGACCTACCGGGTATGTGGATCCTTTCAGCGGCACCCAGATCCGAGACGTTACAGGGTGGTATCAAAAAATTTCTATTTCTAATTTTCATAATTAATAGAACCTATAAAGAAGTATTTTATGGAATGTGTATTCAGTAATATGTTTTTCCTATGATTATCTCACATGTGTATTGGGAAAATCTATGTTAGCTTGAATATTGTAATTTTCATGTTTTTTAAAACGTTACAGTTGATTTGATTTCATTATTGGATTATTCAATTGTATTGGGTTGTTATATTTGATATTATTGTGGTTCCATTTCTATTTCAACATTATGAGATGAGGGTATTCCATATCATGCAACATATAATAACTTGATATAGATCACATGTCAATCATTCTTGTCATTCTATTTTGCGTGAATTAATGACATCATGTTGTTTTGATGGATGTTGCTCTAAAAATTCATGTTGTGGTGATATATTCCTTGATAGAATATCTACTATTCGATATGGTACTGGTAATATGTAAGGTTTCATTTTTATAGATGCCAAAGGTTTGTCTTTGAGGTGTTATTGGATATCTTGGATCAGAATTTAGTGGATACTGTGCGATCATCAGTTGAACATGATCAAGTTGTGATGTGAATAAGGATGCCAAACATTGATTCTGTGATGTATGGCTATCACAGGTAATAATTTTTTATTATGTGGATTGAAATAATGTTTTAAGAGTTATGGATGAGTTTTAGATGCCTAAAATCCAAAAACATATAAAACATTTCATTTGGTGTTATGAACGCACGCCATGTGTTCTTATGTTTTGGAAGAAATAGTTTTTCTTAAATACACACCATGTACTATATGAACACACCATGTAACCTCTAATTGTGTGGCTGAATCTGTGAGCAGAGACCCAGGGTTGGGAATCTAGGGTACAATATATTGTGTTATGAGAGTAAACATCGTGCCTAATAGGCCTTCTCTTTGGACATGTTTCTAACAACACATGTGGTTAAAACATAAGTGGTAGACACCGTGTTAATGGTTAACATGTCATTTAGTGTTACCCATGAGAGAACTGTGTTTTTTATCCATGTTGATGAGGTTTGGAAGGAAGGAAAATCCATCTTAAACTATGTCATAGAAGAAACATGACATCTGTAGGGGTCTGACATGACCGTTTCAGGCAGAGTTACATGCCCATATTGAAATCTAATTGAAAACACCATGTAGAGGGTATAAACACCATGTAGCCTTGTTTTAAGAAACATGAATGTTTTCTAACCCTATTCCATTAATGTAATTATATTTTTCAGTCATTGATAATCTTAAACCGAGGTGTGTGCTTGACCTTGTAGACTTAATTCCTCTTAGACATCATGTCTTTGTATTCCAAATACATAGAAATGATTAGACACCTGAAATGGTAGATCAGGGACTACCAGCAGGTCCTCTCAACATTACCATCTTAGTAATAGATTTTATACAAGACATAGGTGATGATGCAAAGATTCTAAAAGACATCATGAGGTTTCTGCCGACCTTGTAGGGAGCACATCATCCTGCCCTACTATAGTAGAGTTGATGTGGGATATTCAAAAACCACATCCTCCCACATTCTCTGGGTATGGAGGACCTCAGGATGTAGATTCATGGTTGGAATCAATGATATCTTTATTTGAGCGTATAAAGACACCAATTGAAATGTGGGTGAAGCTCAAAACCTACATGATTTGATGTTATTCCATGAGATTGTGTGATGTGATATCACAAGAGGGACACCAATGAGATAGGACACAGAATGAGTTCCAGTGGTCCTTCTATGAAATTTTTTACCTAGAGACCTTGTGGGATGATTCTCCCAAGAGTTTATGGATCTATAATTGGGTACCCTTTAATTCATGGTGTATTATCCTTACCTCATAGATTTGCATCAATTCACATCCATTCCAGGGGTGAAAAGTTTTTTCTGGATGAAATGTAAAAGGATAGTCTCTGAAATTACATTTGATCATAGTTGATCATATTTAGGTTCAATTCCATATCTTCTATAGTCATCTTGGCACAGATAACGGATAATAATATGAGGGAGTCTAGAGTTGTGAGCTAGGGCAGTTCGGCATATATAGGTGGTACTCCTCCGACTGATTGTAGGATGCATCATAGGGAGTTTATGCACAGAGACCCTAGTAGACATGATACTGTTTCAGTTAGCTAGGATGTATACAACTAGTGTTTAATTAGTGGTATTACAATACCTTAGTGCCCGAGTGACCCCTTGGATTGTTGATCTTCTAGAAATATGGGACATATTTATGGTTTTTTCCATTTTTTTCTCACAATAAGATTCTTATATGAGTTATTCTGTGACTCGATATTCAGGTGATGCACCACCACATTATCATCAGTCAGGGAACTGGAGTTTGTTCGGCCATTCAGGTTGAGGATGTTACCAGGGAAGTGGAAACCATTTGGAAGGATTTCATTTTTAATATTGTGTACAAGCTCATGTTAGTTAGGACAGATACTGTACTTCAGTGAAAAGAGATCCCTCTTGAGAATAGAATGTGTCATGTTTTGTGGTACCTCAATGTCATAGAACTGACATGACTCTAGGTCATTCTCAAAATAGATTTATTAGTATCATTCCTGTATAATATTGACTACTATCTCCACCAGGTGAGTTTCTCTTCACTAGAGGGAATGTGTTTTATACACAAGTGGTATTGGGATATCCAGGAAAGCAGATATGGACCTGAGTATCATGGGTTTGGAGGAGTTAAGACCCAGAATTCTAGTTTACATCTGGATGACAAGGGAAATTCACAAATGGACTTTTTTCCAATGGTAGGTCATTTTAGAGATGTCTTTTGAGATGATTTTTCACTATTACCTCCTAAGTGAGAGTTAGATTTCTCAATTGAGCTTCTGCTAGGAGAGGCACCAGTGTCCATTCCTCCTTATAGGATTTCTAAAACATAGCTAGAAGAGCTCACGAATCAACTAGGAGAGTCGTAGGTGTAGGTTTTTTTCTGACCCAATAATTCACCTTGGGGTCCGCCCCATTTTTTTATGGAATGAAGATGGTACCCTCATAATCTTCATGGAATATCAGAAGCTTAACCAGTTGATGGTCAAGAACTAATATCCCATTAATAGGATTGATGACATCTTAGACTAGTTTCAAAGACCCAAGTTGTACTATATTGTGGTCTTGAGATTTGAATCACATTAGTTTCACATTAAACCATTAGATATTCCTTTTAAATCTTTTCAGAGAAGGTATGATCAATATGAGTATGTTGTTAATCCATTCAGCCTTAGGAACCAACCTGCAGTATTCATGTAACCAATAAACATATAGTTCCATCCCTACGTAGATTATTTTGTGGTAGTCTTCATTGTGGATATCTTTGTGTACATTCACAATCAACTCGACCATTCCATCCATCTTGATTTCATAGTTAGTAAAATTGGGGAGAACACGTTGATTATAATGCTCTCAAAAAAACACTTTGGGATGGATCATATTCACTTCTTGGGTTATGTAATTTTATAGATAACAGAATCAGTATACTCGGAGAATGTGAGAGAATTACATTACATGGAGTAGTCGATGAATTTCCTTAAGATGTGGAGTTTTCATGGATGGATGGATACTAAACACTATTTACAAAAAACTGTTCATCCTTAGAAGCACCACTAATGGACCTGACATAGAAGGGTGAAATGTAGTTGTTGACAGATTCTATCAATTCAACCATTTAGTCACTGAAATGGAGTCTATCTTCAGATCTCTCACTGATTTTTTCAGATCCATTAATGAGTTACCCCATATACTCTATTGCTTCAGGTTTCAAACTATGAGTAGTGATGTTTCAAGGCAAATGATTTATTGTGTATGGGTCTCGGTAGTTGGTGCCAAAAGAGTGGAAATACCTTATTCATGATCTTGAGTATGTTTTGGTTGTATATGAGATAAGATAATGGAGAAATAATCTATTGGGAGAGAATTTTGTGGTTTCACTAACCATAGAAGTCTCAAGTATATCTTTACTCATCATGATCTAAATTTGATATAGTTATGTTGGGTTGAGTACCTTATGGATTTTGACATTTATCTTTCCTACACATATGGGAAGGGAAATGCAGTGGTTGATTTATTTAGAAGGATGACTCTGATACAGGTAGTCCAGGATGCCATCAGTTAGTAGAAGCTTATG
Organism: Viscum album; assembly: GCA_963277665.1. Classification (NCBI taxonomy): domain Eukaryota; kingdom Viridiplantae; phylum Streptophyta; class Magnoliopsida; order Santalales; family Viscaceae; genus Viscum; species Viscum album. The sequence continues at coordinate 2,131,527,630 of OY728147.1, read as the reverse complement.
GATCTGTTCTCTAAGATGAATTGGAAGATTAATGATAGATATAGGTAAATATTTCTTTCTTATGATGTGTTGACCAATACACATTTTAACATAGTTAAAATGATGAAGCTATCATTTCTTGAAGGCCTAGTCATAGGGGAGAGTGAGTCATGTGAGGACTATACTTCTGGATCGATCATAGATGAGGATGAGATATTTTGTTTTCATGCATACATAAGGGTATCAGTATATATAAACTCAGAGATGATGAAGTATTTTCAATCCTCAGTGGCTAGAGTTCTTCCTTGTGTCATAGAGATTTATAGAGAATTACACCCTCTGAATATTTGGTATGGTATGGATAAAGATGTTGATGGGTTTTTTATGAGAAGTTCCACCTGTTGGAAGATGAGGGCGGAGAATATGTTATTTGTATTGACTTTATAGCAGTTACCCATTAGCAAGTGGATATATAATGATGTAGTGATGGATTTCCTAACGTGTTTACTGAGTCCGACTTAATAGAATGATGTATGATGTGTTTTTTTTAACCTAATCATGAAGGATGTTCATTTTTTACCGATCAAGGTGACCATCAATGTTTATTAACCTAAATGTCTGTATATTTGATAGATTGCTAATTTTTTGGGGGTTCTGCACTCTATAAATTTAGATAAGGATTCTTGGATTACTTCATGAATCTAGAAGGGACTATTGAGGTCTTTGGGTACCGAGTTACTTCTGAGTATAGATTTCCATCCCTAGATTGATGTGTACTCTGAGCGCACAATTCTGGTGTTGGAGGACATGCTTCGATCATGTGTCTTATATTTCAAGGCTTCTTGTGAGAGACATACAACCCTGCTGGATTTTACCTACCATAAATATTTTAATGTGACAATTAAAATGGCACCAAATGTGGATTTGTACGATAGTGCATAAAAATCACCCTAATGTTGACTGGAGGCATGATATGAAGTTATGTTTGGACCTCATCTTGTAAAAGAGACCACTATGCAGGTGGAGTTGAATCAAAAGATAATAGATACTGCAAAGTCTCAATAAAAATCATATGTTGATCGATGGAGATGATCTATGGAGTTTTTGGTTAGAGATCATGTTTTCTTATGTGTCATATAGAGGTTGGGACATAAGATGATTTGGATATAGGGGATTTTTTACTAAGATATGTCAGGATTTTTGGGGTTATGGAGAGTGTCATGCCAGTTTACTATCAGTTTATGTTACCTCAAATGTATTAGGCTTTGCAAAACGCATTTCATGATTCCCATATACGATGTTACAATTTAGAACAATATCACGTTTTTCAACCTAAGGAGTTTGAGTTGGAGTAGGGTGCATCTTCTGAGGATCACACTATATGGATTGTGGATTAGAGAATGACGCTTCTGTGGGGAATGTATTCCAATCATGTACGAGTTCTATGGTATCCTATGAAAGTACATGATAAGAATTTTGGGAGGGTGTCTGACATATGATCACAATGGACAGAGTGGATTGTAGTCTCTTCTTTGACACTATTGGAAGGGATATTTGGGGATTAATTTTTTAAGGTGGATGTTTTTAAGAAAAATGATAATGATTTCCTTTAGGGATCATGATTTTTGGTTTTTTTGATCAAAAAAATATATTGGTAATTTTATACGTACATGTTGTGTACTCTTGAGTACAAGTAGTATACCTGGTTGCCATGGGTATCCATATATTATTTTTGTAATGACTGAGTACACGGCCATCTGAACCGCATATGGAGGGGTTCAGTTGAGGATAGTACACAGTGTGTATATTTAATGAGGATGCCATATATTTTTTGTTTTTATTTTATTAATTGGACTGGGGTCACACCTCTTCTCCAAAACTCCCTTATTTTTCCCATGTCTCACACATGAGAGTGAAAAACTGTCGAGAATAGTTGAGTAGCTCATGTTCCTATATCTAAGATATGATTGAGGAATTACCATGTTCTTTTATTCCCACAAGTGAGTTATCTCATTTCCAAGATCATCACTTCCTAATTTCTCCCCTATCTCATGTTATCCATGTTTGAACATTTTTTAAATTTTTTATGATCTATGGAAGTCTCGGCCAATTCATGGGCTGACATTCGAGGGTGTTCATCCTATGACATCGAAGTTGGGATTTGTTGACTATCATTGTTTGTATTTGTGTTATATATTCCAAAGTGTCGATTAGCCATAATTTGGGTATTTTTTGTAATGGAATTGTACATTGTTATCATCTGTCCACTTTTTATTCTTATATAAAGGTTTTTCATGGATACATTATACTAAATATCATTTTTGGGGGACAAAATGTGGGTGTGATTCCTTGTTTTAATGTTTATGGATTTTTTGTCCAGGTATCTTATGTGGTAGACGTTTTTTCCTCGCCTACCTTATTATGTTGTAAATGAATGCATAATTGAGTATTGTTAAATACCTATGATCATCATTTTATCTTCATAGCCTTTTAGTAGTTGATATTACTTTGGGCGGCTGGATATCGCTTTTGTGTGATTGTAATACATAAGGTTATGAGAACCTGTTGTAGTTAGACCATAAGGGGAATTGGAGTTGAGGGATTACCCATTGTGTTTGTTGTATTTAATGTTGCAAGACTATACGGTGGATTAATGTTTAGTACTCCCTCTTAGTGTATATAATATACTATTATATGACCAAAGGGGGAATGGAAATTGGGTGATTCGTTAATGAGTCTTTAGTTTATAATTAAAAGAACACATGGGTAATTAACTGTGAGTACTTTCACAATGAGTCATTTTTTTGTGGGACCAAAGGGGTTTGACTATGCGAGCTTTCTCATATGGTCAATATATAATTTTTAAGATGCCTATATGTTGAAATAGTGTAGTTAGACTATGAGAGCTCTCCCAGAGGGTTTCTTTTGAGATATTGAATGACTTTGACGAGTCTTCCAATCCAAATAACAAGCTTGGACATGGTATAATATGATAGTGTGATTGTGTTTTGAGACATTTGTTTTTCTTTTCTTTTTAGGTTTTGGATACAGATTAGAGGCATGATCCTAGGGTCTCATTATTCAACAATTTGAATAATTAAAAATTGTAATTGAATTTAATTAGTTGCCAAAAGATTGTTTACCTTTGAGTACATGTTTATTTCTTTATTTTTCATATTTATTTCTATATATACTCACTCATAGGTAGGGGAAATTTATATGGGGGTTTCCTAATGAGATTAATCACACACCTTATTTGGGTCATGATTTTCAACCCAAAATAGATTAAATGGTTGCATGTATAGTTAAGGAAAGGAATCCTCCTTCATCAGCTACATGATTTTTTTTGGAGCTAGAAAGCATGGGACCAAGCTGAGGCTTGCGAGGCTGTTGGAGATTACTATTTTCGATAATTAGGTTCCAATATTCTATTTAATACATTGTGACATATTTTGTTGTTTTTCTATTTACATGTGACATGAACCATTTATAAATGTGTGATGGAGTCGTTTATACTATAACTCTTTCTATATTTACATTTATTTTATGGTATTAATAATTTTGCTACTGTTTACTATATGTTTTTACTGTGATAATTTTCCAATGAGGTCATAGTTTCCCCACTATCATACGGAATGTCCTCGCTGCATATCGATAACCTCTGACAGTTGAGGAAATGCATTTGAGGCCATGTGAACAACCAATTAAAGGTAACATTAGCACGAAACCCATAACTGTGATGTTAAAATAATAATGTAACACCCTAATAATTTAAAATATATTTCCCTTTAAATAATTTAAATATCCTTGATATCTTGTGATGCATGAAACCCCATTTTAAAAAAATATATGATACTCTATTTACAATTTAATTAAACATGACCATTATTACAAAGATATTAATTCGGAAGGTAAAAATATTGAAAATTAAATTTTAAAAATTATTTTTATTTTTTAGTTATAAAAAAAATATTCATTCATTAAATATTAAATATTTTTTATGAAGAAACAATTTTTTTTATTAATGCAGTTTTATCAATTATTAAATGCTTATTATCAAATATATTTTTTAACACGATTATAAATTTTAGTTTATTCAAATAAAATAAATTTAAAAATCATCCTATTTGAATTAGAAAAAGATGAATTTTTGAGATATCCGGGAATAGTTTCATTTTAGAATAAATTTATGAAAATACACATTTTTATTCAAATCATCAATTTTAGTTAAATTATTTTAAATAATATAATATATTTTTAATTGGATTAAATGTAAAATTATTTCAATAATATTAAAATTATAAAAATTAGTATATTGTAAAAAATTTAATATTATGTAATGATATTACAACATTCTATTCTTATGATATTTCTCTTTTTGGAAACTTGGACTTTCACCGCATTTGTGTGTATAATTTAAAATATCATTATGCCAATTATATGATTTGAATTTGGAAAAATGGTGTTTTTTATAATAATAAATAATATTATATAATACTTTAAACATAATTTTTTTATCATTATGAATAAAAATGCAAAAAAAATAGATTTCCATAATTAAGGTACAAAAAATATACAAGGGGTGTAAATTGAAAAGATAATTTTTAAAATTACCAAATATATGTTAAAAATATATTTTATTTAAAATTTGACATCTTATTCTATATAAATGTTGATAATGAACCATTTTAGAGGCTTTTATAATTATTTAAAAAAATTATAAATAATTATGTTCCAAAATTATATATGTTTCCTCTACCCCACCTAAAAATTTACACACCTCTATCCACCTCTTCACAAAAAATACAATTTTTCTCTTATACATACCCAAAAAAATTTACTAACCCAATTACAACATCATTTAGCCTCAATTTTTATATAAAATCCATGTTAAGATGTATTTTTGTGAAAAACTTAAGAGGCTATCCAAAAGAAGAAAATAATGATCCTGAACAATCGTTTTAAATTATTAATTCTTCTATATACATGTTATTATATTATAGAATGTTAATATAATTAAAATATTATCTCTAATATAATTATATATTTTATGATAATACAAAAAATAATATCCAACTCCTCTACCATCAAATTTGTTATGAAATCGTCATTAGATTTTACTCTGATCCATAGCCTCACAAATTGATTGGACATTTTATCAATCAACACATATCATGGTAATATATAATGTTGGTTTTAAGGTATATATATATTATTTATGATATAATTATACATAGGTAAATATAAAAATACATATAATTTATGTCATTCTATTTCTTCTATAATACAATAATGTCACTCATGTGTATGGCAGAATACCACCATATGAAGTGATGTAATTCATTTTTCAGTTATACATTGCATAGAAGGTAATATGGAAAAATTTAATGAAAAAATGTTATATGTAAAACATGAATGAAATTATGTAAAATTAATATATCTTATTACACCATAACCTATCACCCAATAATGAAATTATATTGACACTCATGTGCATGTATAGTCACCAGCTTCATGAAGTAATGCAACACAATTTCCATTAACGACATTGAAGAAATATTATATTAGTTTATCTAGAAAATAATTATTATATTCACAACATTTTTATATAATGAATACTATTTATTTATATCTTATATAAAATAACCTAAATATTAATTATAAAATATGAAAGTGAAAACATTTCAATTAACACAAGAATCAATGAAAAAATATTATTATTTACAAAAGGGTTGTAAAATATAATTTTAGAACATTATATGATATTATAAATAATATTTTTTTTTTAAAAAAATAATAACATCCTTTATAACATTATAAATTAGGTTAAATATTATTTAACTAAATTATTGTCTGTGTTAATGGAGTTCATCTCAATTTCCATTTTATTGAGACATATTTGTTTATATGAACATATTCACTTTTATTCTCTATATATACTATTAATATTTTAAATATAACATGAATTCATATTTATTAATGATGGTTGATGATTCATTTAATTTTTATTATATAATGGGGTAAAATTTAAATGTTACCAAGGGGTAAGATTTATATTACACCTCACTTTCTGTTTTGATTTCTAAGGTCCATCTAAAAAATCACATTCTTATTAAAATTTAGTCATTATAAATTAAATTTTTATTAAATAAAAATAATATTTATTACATGAATATTATTATTTTTTAATCCATATTGGAATTATACATATTGTTCTTAATATTAATGTTAGTCAATTTACATTGTAAATATTAAAAAATATGTATCCTTTAATTGATATGAATATTTGATGATATGTCATATTGATTCATGAATTAAATAGATTATTTTAAATTTAAATACTTATTTTAAAAAATTGTAACATGTGGGGCCTGATTATATATATCCCCTCAAAGTATCTATGTGTCTTGTTTAATAAATTAACTTAAAATCAGAAGGGGTTTTATATAGAGTTTTAAAATTTACTCTTAATGGCCTTGTTAGTAGATGTATTATGATTTTTATACCATGAAATCCTTAAATTAATTGATTTATTCATTTATAATTTAGATAATATTTATATCTAGGAGTTTTTCAAAATGATATTATCTATTGATTCATTTTTTATCTTTTTATTTATAAAATTACAAGTGTTTTTACTTATTTACAATACCATGTTGATTTTTCCATATCTAATTATATTAAGAACACCTTAAGGATTTGAAAAAAATTATTGAGTGTATGAAAAAATGAATCCCTACAAAACCGCAATTTATTATAAACAATCCATCACAAATAACTTCCCCAGTAATATGTTTGGAATTTATAAAAAATGTCATCTAGAGTAGTGATCAGAATGTTATTTGGAGTCTAATAGAACACACCTGATTTTTTAGTGAATTGTAACATACCATTATGAAGTGTAACATGAATAATTATGTGACCCAAATGAATATTGAATAAAATTTATATTTTATTTTCATAATGAAATAAGATAAAAACATCTTGATTAATTGTTCAATGTGATATAAAATGATATATACATTTAAAATTTAATTTTGTTAATGAAAAATTAATTTATATAAAAATTATATCAATAATATATAAAATATTTTTTTCAAAAAATATATTTAGTTATTGAATTCTACATGTTGAAAAATGTTTAGGGTGCGTTTTTGGGATATTTATGAAACTTGTTAATTTTATACGAATAATGAAATACAATAAAATATTGTATATTCATATTATCAGTTGATCACACTATTTATGATGTCATTAATGATTAAAGAAAAAATTATTTGAACTGACAATATATTTTTAATATTTTGATTACAACACCCAATACTATTCATAGTCTTAAGAAATGATTAATATATGGATAAAAATAATGTAAAAAATCTCCTCACCTCTACTATAAATACCACCAACCTTACCTTATTCTATTCAATCCTCTACGACATTATGCCCCTAAATGATCTACCCAAATACCCTTCCCATGTCACTCCCAACTTCTAGAGTCAGTTGGTGATTCCAAATTACCCAAAATAATTTCCTTTATGGAGGTTCTCAAATATGTTATATCAATAGGTAAAGATCCTTCTTTTTCATTTAGTTTCATTTCAATTAATGTATTTTCTTATTCTATCCAATCCTACCCTATCCAATTAATCCATAAAACTCTAGAATCATATATATATTATAATTATTCCATGTCTATTAAATAACCATTAGAAATCTTCTACAATCTCACTATCTCTCTCTTTTATAAATGAGATCATCATCTCTGAGGTACCAATTTGCAACCTTCTTAGATGAAGATGTTTTATTCTTATATATCTCTTTAATTACTACTCATGAATCCATTTTTATGGTTTAACGAAAAAATAATTTCTGTATTATAACCTAAAAAATATTCATAAACCATTATATGTAAAAATTATTATTTTATATGACAAAAATAGTTCATAATAATCCCAATACAACAAAACAATTTAAGTGATTGTCAATTCGTCCTATGATTTTTCTTCATACAATTTTTAAAAAACAATATATAACCATTAAATGTTATTTATTTTAAAAAATAATATATAATTATAATTCTATATAATTCCATCCATTCCACATTATCATCCATACTCCTATAGAAATCTACCAATCATGAAACCCAAGGAAATTAACACTATGAAACAGAAAAATTATATCTTATAACTTTTCAACAAAGAAATAAATGATGTCAATAAAATTATGAAAAAATAAATACATTAATAATATATTGTTAATTATTATTTTTTATTAAATCTAATTTCATAATTCATGACCTTATGTTATAGAGCGTAACACAATTGTACTTAAGGAAAGTTTTTTCCACCTGAACCTCCATTTATATTTGGGTAACATTTAATATCTAATTACTTCAATTAAATTATTATTCATTACTATTTAATCGTAATAATTTCTATTTTATTGTTCTATATATGTGTTATAAACAAATTCATACCTTAATTAATGGGTATTTATATATTTTAATAGGATCAATCCAAAATTCATATTGACATACAATCTCAGTTAATGTGAATTAGTTAGATTCATAACTACATTTAAGGAAACCCTATAATATGTTTTTATAAACCATTGTTTATATAAAATCACATATTTTATTTCTAAAATACCATATTATATACCTTCTAGTTTTTAAAAAATATTTTTCCAAAAAAAATCTTCTTTTTAATGTATAAAATTATTTATCTCAAGAATTACCAGATTATTTTATAAGAGTATCTTCATCTGTTTAAAAATTCATGTTTAATATTGTGTATTATTGGGATTAATCATTATGATATCATATAATATATGTAGTGGAATGTTTTCTTAATAGTTTTTCTATTGATGTGATTTCGAAAAACCATTCATAATTTTACATCGAATGGTAATAGTTTATTGTTAATGTTCAGGGAATGTTATTTACATTTCATCTGTTACATTAAATATGAATGTATATATTTTTTCCATTTCTCCCCATTCATATTAGGAATAAATTTTACTTATTGTTTGATGTGTTGGGCTCTTAATATCCCTTTGAGGCATTGGTTGGTCTCATGAGTCAAACAAATATGGAATTGGTCGATGCATTACCAGTTTTTAGATATGGCATTGGCTGAGGCCATAATAATTTTTAGAATTCTTGGGTGAGGCTTAGATGGTATATTTAAGAATTTCCATCATTTTAATTTCCCCAATTATTAAGAATTAAAATCCTGGTTCATGGTTCTATTCTACTAACTAAATATCCAAGATTATGTTTTATTATGACATAATTAACTTAGTTAATATTCCTTCCATAATTTGTTGATGATTATTATTTTTAGAGGAATTTATTTTTAATTTTGAAGATGCTCATATTTTATTTCAAATGATATCTTCCATTATACTTCTTATCTTTACTGAGCATCTGAGCTCCCCCATTGTTGTTATTGATTTTTTCTAAGATAAAAATCGGTATATTATGATAGAATTGTAGGGATAATATTAAAGTGGGGGATGTTCCCAATGGAACATTGACACTTTTTTTAAATTTCATTTTATAATGTTGTACATATTTTTGTATCTTGATTCTAATGATAATAAACTACACGGTCCATTAGGATGAATATTCCTTAGTTTTCTGCCAATATAATAAAATAAGTCATCAGATATCAGCCATTGGGGTCAGGTCCGTAGTATTGGTATTTGAAGAATTTTAGTAGAAAACAAGAAATATATATTTAGAATACATAGATTTGGGAAAACCCATTAGATATTCATTGAGTTTAACTATACTAAGGAATCCTTAAATTTTTTTATGGAAATATATTTTGTGGATATTTATAGAAAATATATCCTTGTATACATACTAAAAGTGGACGTTGTTCTGGAATAGTGGTATGTATGAGTGAAGTCTCTGACAAGGAATTTTGAGAATGAATGTGGTATCATATTACATGAAGATTAGACTTAGTTCACAACTGTTTTTAAAATCCTAGAGGATATTGTTAAGATAAGTGTTATTTTTTGGAATCCATTATGATGGAATTAAATGTAAATATTTCCTCAAAGAAATCATGTTTAACATAATGGGATTATCCATGCATAGGATTTCAATTTTTGTTTTTTATTTTTTGGTAGTTGAGATAGTACATTTTGATTCATAACCTAATCGATTTTATTTCATCATTTAGAAAAGGCGCCTAGTAGATGGAATAGAAACAACATGAACACATGTTTCCAATGTATAGATTAACATCTGATTCATGATAACGAGGTTTTCTCTAGTTTTGTGACATTTGATGCACATATTATAACTATTTTGAGATATATGAGTAATATTGTGAACAATAATCAGAACTACATGGAGAATCTGGATCCATAACACAGATGAACAATTCTATATTGGATTATGCAACTACAACCTCTATTATTTAATGGGAATACAAACCCATTTGTAGTAGAGTGGTAGATAATAACATTATAGAAGTTATTTATCGGCATGGGATGTAACGAAAGATAGAATGTTTTCATTTGTTTTTATCATTATTTTGGGAGATGCAGATCAGTGGTGGACATTATTTAAAAACATAAAAAATTCATGATAAAATACGAGAAGTGGAATTGAGGGATTTGAAGGAAATATTTATAAAAAAATACATCCCTCGTGAATAATGAGTAAATATATATGGGATGTCTTTGAATCTGAAGAAAAAAAATGACGAGGATGTTGCAATGTATGATGATAACTTCAAAGTAGTATAATGGTATTCCGCCAACTACATTCTTAATCTGTGGAGAAATATTTATTTCTTATTTACTAGTGTAAAACCATTCCTTATAATGGATATAGTCTCTAAATTTCTCTAATCATATAAAAATATAATCTCCAGTGTTATCAAGAAATAAATGGAATTTTATATGTCTTATGACATGGATGGAAATAAAAATATGAATAGGGTTTCTGAAATATCTGGAAAAATATATAATGAAATAGGTATGAGGAGAAGGAATGAATTTCCACCCTATGAAAATTTAGGAAGGAAACACCCTGGTGAATTTTTAATAGAAAGTGGGGAGTGACACATGTGTGGATATAAAGTCAATCATTCTAGTGTTTTCAAGGGAAGAATATACTATAAATGGTTAATTCTAAAACTGTTAAGATAATGGACAAATTTAAATATTTTTTCCAAATCATTAATAAAACATTCTTTAGAAACGACCATGGAATCATGAAATTCCTTATGCGATCATAACAATTGATATTCATGTTATTATAGCATGATGGTAGGTACGTTAATTTTCTCTCAAACATAGCCAATGATTTATTTGATTCTTGATCATCACATTCATTCATATGTTTCTAGCTATCCATAAAATATAGATATTTCTATTTTGTTTTAGTAAGGGAGTTTTCAGTAAAAACTACTATGACAAGTACCATTGAAAAAATTTTGTGTCCGGAAGTCCCCATTATTTCCTAATAATGTTCTTTATCTACTGATTTTCTAATCATATCCATTATTGAAATTGATATAATCCTTAATATGTAATGGATTCCAAATGACTATGGGAAAATTTATGGAATTTTGAATGAGGTTCTAACTTTTTAGGAGGACAAGGAATCCCTTATAATTATATCAGAACCATCACCATCTGATTCTCATTGAGATCATCCCCTAGTAGATCTACTGAATTCTATTATTGGGGTGGAATGGAAGGTAATAACTACGTCTGAGGAAATGAATTTCCAAATAGTGGGCATACCTATTGTGTAAAAATAAGTTGTTGTATTTCCAGAGGATATCACTAGAAATCAACTATAATTGGAAATTGATTTTTCAATTTCCTTAATTACTACATTAATACCCATATCAATGACTCATTATAGAATGTGTATTGTGTAATCTGTGGAACTAATGAAAAAACTAGAAGAATTTCTTGATAAGGGATATATTCTCTATAGTTTTTCTCTTTGGGGAGCCCTTGTTCATTCCAGTAAAAAGAAATATGGATCTATGAGGTTTTGAATTGACTACAATAAGATTAATGTTATAAAAATAATGAAGAAGTATCCCCTACTTTTTATTGATGATTTATTTGATCAACATCATGGAGAACAATATTTTTCTAGGATTTATCTTCTGTCTCGATATTATTTGTTGTGTGTGTGGAATCAGGAAATTCTATAGTGATAATTTTGAACAATGTATGGCCATTACGAGTTTACAATAATGCCATTTGGAATGACTATTGGTCCCTCTAATTTCATGGATTTAATGAATAATTTTTTCAACTAATATCTAGATGACTATTTTGTTGTATTTATTTATGATATTATGGTAAAATCCAAAAGATATAAGGATCTTGAAAATCACTTTCTTTCTATTCTGAATACTCTTAGAAGAAATGAATTGTATGTGAATTTTTTAATGATCAGTTTTGGGAATAAATCATTTTTTTTCAGGGACACAATGTATCTAAGGATATAATATCGATTGATTTGATAATGTAAATTTTGAATGATGAAGTTTGGATTAATTATTATTATGTGGTATTTTTTTGACAACCCATCATAGATGTACATGGACATTACATTTATTTTGATGAATATTTACTAAATTACATAAATTGATTCCCAATGACTATATTAGTCTTATATCATTGGAAACTCAGAACATAATCTCTTATCATGGTGAATGTTTTTGAAAATTTCACATAAATATCTTCATGATTAGTTTTCCTTCCTAAAACCATCATGAATATATTGAGTGAAAGAAAAAAATAAATTGGGTGAGTTAAAATGCTCAGTAATGAAATAAATTGAAAACATAAACATAGTAATTTAAAAACATGAACATTTATTTTGAATATCGAAATCCTGAATAATAAAATAAATCATTGAAGTATGTAAGGAATAAATTAAAATAGAAAATTAACCATGATAAAATTGAATTAGAATAAAACATGAACATGTAGAAATCAAATAAGCAATAGAAAAAAATGTATCTATTATCCTAGGATCATTTTCAAGACAATCATACTGGACAATGTATGTTACTGAATCGAGTATTCTTGTCATTTCAGCCCTCTATTACATTACAATATTTGATTTCCCTTCCATCCCTTTATTATTAAACCATATTTACATGTCGTTACATTAATTCCTATATAATGAGATATATATTGTCACAAAAATCATTAGAGATAGATATAGGTCCCACCTGTCATATAATGAAAACAATACATATTTGTGCAACTAGTACATAAATCCTTCATCATAACATAAACCAAAGAATAAATTTGGTTTCTCAAACACCATTCCATCATAACAGAATCACTGTAAAACAAATGGATTTTATAAATAGAACTACCCAATAATAATTATAAACATTAATATTAATATTCATAGTTTACTTAAAAAAATTTCTTATTCTTATATGGATCATAATTTTGATAAAACATATTAATTAATTTTATAAGAAAATATCATTTTTTCTTAAATTTTTTCCCATTACCTAATACTCCGTGCAATATTAAATGAAAATAATTTCTGGGAAAATAAAATTGAAAATATATAAGGGAGTCTTCATGGAAAAAGGAGTTATGAATGTATAAAATTCCATTCATTCCAAATAAGTTTAAAAAATAATATCTTCATAGTTTATCTGATAAAGTAAAGAATGTAACTCATATAGAAAATGAAATAATTAATTCATCCAACCCATGTTGTAGAGGTAAAAAATGGGAAACAATTACATATAACATCCATAGGAGATTTTTATTCAATATACGAAAACATTTTTTACAAAACATGGACATGGATGAAAAATATACCCTTGTAAATAATTACTTATAAACAATCTCGGATAATAATGAGATTGCGAAATTATCCTATTAAACTTTTAATCAGTAGAATCATATGCCTAAAAAAATTATATATAGATTTTAATATCATAATCTTCATTATAAGAATAATAAAATAGTCATTGGATGAAAAAACACCAAAAGTGAGTCATGATAATACCTTACCATAGGTTTGTTACAATTTTTGGCCATATAAACCTCTTGTATAATTAATTAGTTGATGTAACATACATATTTAGGAATCATATTAAATTTTGTTATAACATATATGATCATATTATATTTTGAATGGTAATAATATTTCCTTAATACTCGTTATTCTTATTTAAACAACTTCATTTTCTTATGCAAGTTCCGTTGAACATATTCTGGTTCTCATTATTAGTTTGTATTCTATCATTAAAAATAATATTAACATTATAAATATAATATATATTGAATCATTAAATTTATATAATCATTATAAAAATGTAAATCATGTATAATGAATGGCATCACATAGTGGTGATGGTGTGTTGTACGTACTCACCAATGATGATATAAATAAGATAAATTTTAAATAGTATGGAATTTGATAGTAGATATATTGTTCCATAACACTTATAATTTTCAAATAATAATATATTGTTCTTATTTAAAGAATTATATGCATCCAATTCAGGTGGTGGTGAAAAATTTATCACAACGTGGTCTGTAGATGGTAAGACATACCTTTGTACACGTGGTGATTTCAATTTTCGTAAGAAGAATGGATGGAGAAATTAGGATGTTTCATAATTGTAATGATATATAATTATTTTGGTGATAATAACAATATTACATTATATTTAAACATCTAATGAAGTGGAAATAGAAGAATAAACATGTTTGGATGAATCAATAGAATAGATTACCTTTTCTCGATATGATTCCTCTAAATATCCTCTTAATGGCACTAGAGTTGAACTTTTGAGTAGGGAAGAACGTCTATAGGGTTATCAAGAAGGTGATCAAGGGATAAGGTAAGAGTATTAATGAGATCAAATGCATTATATGATTTTTAGTGGGAGGGAGGAGGTTCAATTTTATAAATGAGGTGAGGGTTACCCTTAGATATTTATAGAATATTAAATTAATATAAATTACATTTTAAATTTAAAAGAACCCACATCATAATATGTTAAAAAGATGATATGGAATGATCAATACCATCTCATCCAAAAAAATTTAAACAAGTATTGACTTAATTTTAATCCTTATCCTTTTAGTTGACCTTTAATTATTCACTTTTAATTTTAGTTGTGTTATTAACATTTTAAATATTAAAAGGTATAAATATTAATTATATGGGGTAAATTTAATGGAATTAGACACATAATAAATTTTTAGACCTTATAATAGAAACTTCTGTATTTTTTATGTTTTCTTATCATTTTTAAATAATTAAATTAAATATTCATTTAATAATGTATCAATTGTGTCCGATCATACACAATTCATATCATTGAATTTAATGAAATTTTATAATTATAGTTAACATTGAAAATTAAAATTAACAGTCATAATGAATGAAATATTAACCTGTATAATTATTTTACGGAATAATATATGTAAAATAATAATTATTTGAATATTTATAATATCATTGATTTTATATTTATCTTCATAAAAAATAATTTGTATCATTTTTGTGTCAATATTAATGGAATATATTTAATCACTAAAAATTAGAAATAAATTCAAATGATATATATACATTAATTATATTTATGTAGACTATATTTTTTTATATTTTCATCATGTTTAACACTAAAATAAAAGTTGTATACTTTTACGAGTTATGAGATTGACATGTTGTCACTTTTTTTGTTTATATACTAATTACACCACGTTCATGGAATAAAAGTACATTAAAAGAATAAATTTAGATAATTACGTGCTAAGGGTGGATATTTTTTACTGAAATATGATTTTTGTAAGTTTTAGGGTAATTTTAAAATCCTTATACTATTATGGTTTACCCGAATTTACATAATTTACCTTGCACTATGGTAAAAAAATTAACATAATTAATATTCATAATGTACAAAAAATTAAAGGGAACTATTTATATAATTTTTACCTACTATGTCCCAATATGAAATCCATTTTTCCAAATTTAACATAAAAAATTCGGAAATTAATTTTAAAATATTTATGATTGTCAATGTGAGAGAACCATTTTTTTCAAAGTAAAAGCCATCAAAATATTTACATGTATTTATAAGAATTTTCAATATAAAATTACATCTAATGAAATAAATTTGATTAAATGATAAATACATAATATAAATATACATTATAACTATTTCAATAGATAATCTATCCATAAAAATAAATTAGTTTAAAAGGCAGTTTGGAATTAAAATGTAGTATTTTTTACTATTCATTAAAATATTCATGTTCTAAGAAAAAAAAATTTCATCTAAAGTAAATTTCGATATACCACATACAAATTAGAAGTTTACTATTTAATTATACATATAATAGTGTAAAAAAATTATAATTAAAATCATGTTTCCATTAAATAGTGTTAAAAGTGTATTTTCATGAGAAATATTTCCTTTATCTGGAAAATTGTTTTTGTATTTATATCATGCATAGAAAAAACATATGCCAAATTGTAAACAATACATATAATATATTACATATATATTTCATTAATATAATCCATAATGTGTGATTTTATTATTTTATAATCTCACTTATTTTCTTTTAACTAATTTTTTATGAAATCATGTACTTTCAAATAAAAAGGGTTTAACAAAAGAACATGAAATGAAATTAAAAACAAGGTAACATTATAAGGTAAAATTATAATATTACGTTACTCAGATATACTATGTATTACATGAAATGAATTATATCAAAAAAACATGAACTTGTGTGTAAAATAAGTGAATAATAGCATTACATATTTAACAATCCATGTAGATGTTATGTATTATGATATCTTATCTTGGTGTAGCGCAAAAAAACAAGACATTAATGAAATTAAAAATAACTCTATATTATAAAAATATTTGGGTGTTATATTCTACCCCCCTTAAAAATGAATTTCACCCTAGAAATATTTAGGAGTACAAAAGGATTACTACTTGTATGTTTCATTTATAGAAACCCACATAATAAAAAGAAAAAACCAGACATATTATAGAAAACAAAATATAGAATCATAATTTTTATCCAATGTTACACAATAATTGGTTTCCACCTTAATGTTCATAGATGGTAATTGAAAACATGGATACGAAAGAAAATATCAAATCGTCGTGTTCTGATATAGAGTGATAGAGAACAAATTTAGGATAATGTTACCAATCAAAATATCATATGTCTATGATTATTTAATGGAATATCTTATATATTAGGGAAGATGGTAGTAGGATAAAATTTTTGGTTTTCATGAGCATTTACATAATATAGAAGATGATGAGAAAAAAATAAATACTTGGTTTCAGTACAATCACATCAGTGGTCATGCCATGAAACATTTACACTCATTATCTTATTCAAATAAATGATGTTGAATTTTAAATTCCTGAATTTTTTAATGATCATGTGATAAATAAAACGAATGATAGATCATTCCATAAATCATTATCAGAAAAATATTAGAATTTGTCATCAAACATTCATAATTCCATATATAGTGAGATAATAAATTATTCTAACAAACATCATATGATATTTAATTTAAACATTCCAAAAAATTGATAACCATACCATCATTTTGAATGATTAAAATCCTGAAATTTGAAATAATGTTCAAAAACCCATCATAACAATATATCCCATGTGTCATAATTTATCTCTGGTTGTTTAGATTCCAAAAATGCGATCTCCTTCATCATGTATTCTATTAATTCATAATTACAACATGAATTGTCCTAAATTATTATTGAAAATATTTATATCTATTTATTCCAAAAATTATTTGATATATTCCTTATGTGTATGAAATTCATATACTATATCCACGATAGCAATACTCTCTTATCAACAACTCTATAATTAGTTCCCGAGAAAATAGAATTATAATATTTACTTATTCAAATCCAAAATATAATTTTCAAAACATCATTACTAGAACTTATGATATATATGAGGGGTTATATTTACATTAATCAGGTTCTCTCCATATATATCATCATAACAATTAATTATTTTTTTTGACCCTAAATACTATTCAACATATCCTTTTTAATACTCAGTGAAAAACTTATACTGAAAACCCATATATATTTATTAATTCCTATAACATAGTCTTTGAATTCTGAAATATATACTCTAAATCATCTAAATATATTCTTAAATTGTTACTCGTTATCCATATTCTTCATATTTCCCAAAATATGAGTCATGTAATACTTTTTATCACCTTCATTACTCATAGATATAATGTAAAAAATAATTAAAAAACAATACATACAATTCACATGTCATTTATAATATAATTATCCTCATTCGTTTAACCAATACTCATACCATCGCCATGATCATCATTATGATATTTTCACTTACGAAATTTATCTTCATAATTCCCCAAGTATCTATTTATAATCCAATTAATGAATCACAATGTTCTATTTAGTTATCGATATTGACTAAGACTATAATCAAATGTGTGATAAATACATATAAAATATTAGAAATAAAATGTATAGTAAATAACATAAAAAATTTCAATATATAAAATTTTCAGTTTACCCTAGGTTAGTCATGGATATCGAAAAAAATCTAGGATTGTAACCTACACTTCAATTTTCCACAGGACATCCCTAGACATATCCATTGAAATATTTTTGGGGATATCCCTAAATGTTTCATGTCTTAGTTTCCAAAGGTTGAATAAACCTTCAATCTGATAAGAACTCTAATATCCCAAGCATGAAATACATGAAAATAACATATATTTTGAGGAATAATTAATACATTACAACAAAATATTCTTGAATACCATATTAGTTTACTGTTATTGGAAACATAGAACACATTCTTCAAGCTCGTTGAAATATCATCAACATATCCCATAAATATTACCACCTTTACTGATCCTACTTAAAACCATTATTTATATATAAGGGGAATGAAAAAAATAAATATTGTGGGATCAAAATCATGTTTAGGAAAAACATGGAAGACATAAAAATAATAATTTAATAATAAGAACATTTATTTTTAATATCAAAATCGTGAGTCATAACAAAAATCTTGATAGTATGTAAGGAATAAATAATAAAGGAACTGTAACCATGATAACATTGCATTTATATAAAACATGAACATATGGAAAACTTATATTAATAGTTAATCATTCCCATATTATCCAAGGATCATTTAAAATACTATCATAGTGTAAAAAATCCATTACTGAACCAAGTTTACTTTCTGTTTCATCCATGTATTAATGAACCGTATTTATTTGTCTTTCCAGCCTAATATTACTATTCTATATTTATATTCATTATAGTCATGTATATCTAATGTGATATAAATATGTACCCAATTCATTAGAGGGAGATAAAGGCCCCCTATCACATAATGAAATCCAAACATATCTATGCTGCAAAATCATAAATTCTTCATGATAACATAACCCCGAGGATAAAATGGGTTTCCTGAAACGTCAATATATCATAATATAATCCATGTTAATCAAATAGATTTCATAAATATAATTCCATCACTAATATGATGAAACATAATAATAATATGTATAATATTTTAAAAAAATATCCTATTATTAAAAGGAAAATAATTTTGAATAACAATGTATATTTATTATTGAGGAAATGATACAATATTCTTAAAAAATGGATTCTTTTAATATAACACAACCTAAATTTAAAAAGAAAATATTTTCATTTAAAGTAAAATTTAAATAATTTAAGGTAATATTCACGGAAACAAGGTGTTATGAAATCATAAAATTTTGGTCATCTCATATAATAAAAAATATCAACTCATACTGTTTCCAAAGAAAATTAAATACTATCCCATTGAGAAGACGAATGAATGCTTCCTTCAAAACCATTTAGTAAAAGTAAAAATGAAAAAAAATAACATTAATCATACTTAATATAATTTTAAACTTGTTTGTAATACATTTATACACAAAACAAGTACATTGATGATAAATATACCCATGAAAATAATTACCTATAAACAATCTCTGATAATTGTGAGATTGCAATCTTTTTCAATACCAACTATAATCAGCAGATTCATATGACCCACAAAATGAAGAAAATTATATCCCTATGAAAATATCATAAAATACCTAATAATATTCATAAAAATTTTATGTGATGAATACACAACACGTAAATTAAATTTGTGGTGTATAATGCATATACCCCACATAAAAAAAGTGAGCCAAAAATAATCCCTTACCATATGTCTGGTATACATTGTGTGTATCTCAACCTCCATTATATTGATTTTAATAATTGTATCAATTTTTTCATGAATCATAATAATTTTTATGATATCATATATTATTATATTATCATCAGTTAGGTAATGATATTTCATTATTACTCATTATTCAGGTATAAAATACTTCATTTTTATGAATGTTTTACTGAAAATATTAAAATTATCATTACTAGTTCATATTAACATCATTGAAAAATTATATTTACAAAATAAATATCATATTTATTCATTATTTACATTTATATAAAAAAATTTAATTGATATCTGGTATAATGAGTTGTATCGCATCATGGAGGCGGTAAGTCATGTGTACGCAAGACATACAATATCATTTTGATAATAGGGGAATGAATTGGTTTTCGATTTTATATATGTTGTTACAAAATACATATATTATTAAAATTATAATATATAATAATTATATTCACTATTATGTCCATCCATGTAAGGTGGTAGTAAAAAATAGATTACCCTACGAGCTAAAGGCGGTAAGTCGTACGATAGCATGAGTAGTGATTTCATTTTTCATCTGTTGGATAAAAGGTGGAATATGGTTGCATCATATTTATAACTACATTAAACTATATTTCATATAATGATGTTATTAAATTTTAATTAAACATCTAATTTGGTGTAATTAGTAGAAGAAAATAGTATTAATGATTCGGTAGAGGGGATTACCTCTTCTTCGACATAATACTTATAAATATCCTCTTTACGGAAAATGAGTTGGTCTTCTAAGAATACAAGAACCACTATAATTTTAAAAAATAATTTTATAAGGTAAAATGGTACGTTATATCTATGTTTGAATGTTCAAAATTAAGTGAAGTGTTGAGGGAGGAGGTTCTCTTTAATAATTGAGATGATGGGAACCCTTAGAAATTAATATAATATTAAATTAATATAAAATAAATTTTTAATCCCAAAGTATTATATTTGATGAATGTTTACTATAATATGATGATAGTTATAAATCATTTCATGAAATTGTTTTTATACATGTAATGACTTTATTTTAATGCTTATCATTTCTGTTTAACCATTGTTTTTCACTATTGATTTATATTGTATAACCATCAATTTAAATATTAAGTTTTTATTATTATTACATATACGGGTTTAATTTCAATTAATTGGACCCGTGATGAATTTTTAAACATTATCTTTCTCACGTTGGGATTTTAATATATTTTTGGAATTCTTAAATAATTTATTGAAATATTATTTTTATAAAATATCAATAGTGTTTATTTTTAAACTATTCATTTAATTTTATTTAAATATAATTCATATAGAGATATATCATTGTAACAACCCATTTAATTTTTTTAAAACATACCATATATACATATAAAATTCGATTATGGCATAAATTATTCCATATAATAATTATTTTAAAATTTATAATATCATAAATTTTATATTTCTCTTAAAAACAAAAATTGTATAAATATTGTGTCAGTATATATGGTAATTAATTAATAAAAAAATTAAAAAAATTCTAATTATGTAAATAATTTCATTATATTTCTATAGTCTTCTTTTTTTGTAGTGTAATTGTATTTATCAATACATTAAAATTTTTATACTTATAAGAGATTAGAGAGTTACAAGTTTTCACATTCATTTGATAAAATTATATTTAGATCACTTTAATAGACAAAAGTACATGAAACTATTATATTTGGATCCATAGGTGATAAAGGTATACTTTTATTCATCCAATTTAATTTTGGTAGGTGTTTGGATTATTTTATTATACTTTCTATATAATTCGTTATAATGATTTACCTTTAATAATGCTATATAAAAACTAAAAATGTTATTATTCAAAATATCCAAAATATTAAAAGAGATCTATTTAATTATTTTGGAACAACAGATACTTAATATTCAAAACATTTTTATAAAGTCAAATAATATGAATTCCAGCTAATAATTTAATATTAATTCCTATATCAAAATTCGAAAATAAGTTTTTTTTGAAGTAAAAGTCATCAAAAGATTCATAGGTGTTTAAAAAAAATTTATTGTGAAATTACATCTAATCAAAACAATTAGATAATATTATAAAAATATCTATATATAATATAAAAAATATTCTAAAGAAAATCTATGAAGACAAATAATTTATATTATGATACTGTTTTTTAATTAAAATGCAGTAATTTTTTATATTTATTAAAATAAGATTATTCTCAAAAAATTATACAATAAAAACCACTGTAAATTTTCATACCAATATTACAGACATAATGTTTATTTTGTCAAATAAATATAATTAATGTGTAAAAACAACATTTAAAATGGATTCTTTATCAAAAAGTGTAAAAAGTGTATATTTTTTTTGAAACATATTTTTTTATCCAAAGAAATTGAATTTCTTGTTATATCATGAATACAAATAACACATGATGAATTTTCAACATTACATTGAATATATATAATATATATTTCACTAATAAAATCCATATAATGTGATTTTATTATTTTATAAACACAAATATTCACATTTAAATAGTATTTTTTTGAAAAAAAATATATTTTTATTATAAAGGATTTATTTTCATTAGAATTTTTTTTCTGAAAATATTTAATTAAACACATGTGTAAGCATTAATTTCATAAATCAATAAATACATTTCATCTCATCCAATTTATCAATTTTTCTATATGGTAACATAATAATATTTATGTGTTCATTAATACTTGGTCTTGCATAAAATGAATTATATCAAAAAATTCATTTTTGTGTAAAAAAACACAAATATAGAATTGGTTATATCATAATATAAGAATATTGTTTCATATTGTGAAATTTTATCTTTACATATAGTACTACCCAAGACATCCATTAAATTTTAATAAAAACAATATCTTATAATAATATTGTGGTTATAATGTTGTGCATTTTGTAGTGGCAGAAGATGTTTCATAAGTTGTGAGGTGATGTGGTGACATTTTTTTATAACACATATGATTGGGCATGTATGTTTGATATTTTTTTTATAATATTTTATATTCTTGTGATTTCAATATGCATCCCACCCATGTTGATCACTATGTTTTAAAACACATATATTCAATTAGGGGAATTTTTCTCAGCATCACATTGGGAGATTGAATAGGGGATACCCAATATTCCGTATTATATCTTCAATGAGATGATAAAAAATGCATATGATGTAAGGCCAATATTCAAATGTTACACTATCGTGTTTTGATGTTATGATAAGTGACGGCCTAGGTGTGTGAGGGTGAGATGTGTAATTTTGTGATGGTCGTAGTGTTTGTGGGTGGGATGTGATGTGATGTTATATGGAAAGGTTAAGAGTACAATGAATGATGGTGTTGGTGTGTGAGAGAGAAAAACCAATGGTAACGTGGTGTGGGGTAACCTACCATTGATGTGCTTTATATTAAATATTATTATAATTCAATGATTTATTTGGTTGTCGAGCATTGGTGAGGTGAGGTTTTTTGTTAGTATAATTATTTAGGATCTATTTGTTTACACTACCATCAAATAGGATCATCATTATTATATTTTAACTTGTATATAAGATACTTTGGTTTTCCTGTTGAGTATATCTTTATGATCACAGTACGTTTAAAAAAATAATTTTCAAAATTTTAGGTGGAAATTACGCATCATACTATAAATTTCAACTTTGGACCTTTGTAGAGGTATATATTTCATTACATTATCTATTATTATGTTATGATTTCTTTTAGATACTATAATATTAATCTATTTCATTTATACATTTATTTTCGGGTAGTTTGGATTTATATTATATTATGTCATGGAGATTATTATGGACGATTCATTTTATATCCTGATTGGGTTTTCATGCAATGTTAAATACCTTCCATAATATGTGATTTATATACCTTCCATTATAGTTATATACATGGGGCATACAATAGAAATTACATGGGGTCATTATTCATTCCCTTCATTGGGGTAACATTGGGTGAGGGCCCATGACATAGTTGTATCTGATATGACGGTTGAGAGAAAAGATGGAGTTGGAGTAAGGCACTCTGAGGATTTCATGGGTTGGTAAGGAAACTATTCTAGTTAACATTGTTGTGTGACATAGACCGTGGATGTCATCTAAGAATTTATATTTTAGGTCCCCTATGAGCCAATTAAAAGAATAAGAGCCTGTTGAACGAATGTTTGATGTGACACCTCATGTTGGGTATATGACTTGAAGAGATACATTCATTATGATGAACTGTGTTCTTATTTAAATTTTGAAATAATGCGAACTTAAAATGATTAAAATAAATCAAGATATTTTATATGTGTTTCTATTAATTTTCACATTATATTTGTTATAATATGTTTTTATTCTTTTAATAATTATTCAGTCAACAAAATGGAAAGAGTAAACAGATAGTAAACTAGAATGAGATCTTTGTTTAAATCCATATTCAGGTTTTATTCTGTTGTTTCCTTTCTTCTTATTTTGTAATTTTTTATTAATTTAAATTTTCCACCTTTTTTATAAATGTATAACATTTCTTGAATTTGTGTTAATATTCGAATTTGTTAGAGAATAATGTTTATTGTATTTTTCTATGGTCAGTTTATAAATTTTGATAAACCGTATGAATATTGTAACATCAAGGTAGATTTCACACTAGTGTGATAAATTAAATAATTTTGAAATAATTATTAGATGTATTATAGTTTTCATGTGATTTAATATTTATTTTTTACATTACATTTGTAAATTTTCATGAACATGTGTTATGAACTTGTTGTAAAATGTGGTTTTAAAATTTAAATTCTGAAATTTATGAAAATGACCGTCTTGATTTTTGATAATTACATTTATTTATAAGAAACATGAATTCAATAACATGATCCTTATTCTTCGTATTATTTTATTTCTAAATTACAAATATAATCATATTATTTAATCATGTGTTAGGGTGGATATTCTAATAAAACGTACATATAAATTAAATACATTTTATAATCATGAATTTTAGTAATCTATTTAGACATAAAAAATTTTAAATGATTAAATATATTCTTTCTAAGACTTATCATAATTTTTATATAACCATTATTTAATTTATTAGTACTTTTTATTGGTATCATGACTAATGTCTAATACATTTTTGTTGTAACTATGGGAATTATTGTTTGTTAGACAAGGTAATGTGGCCTATTTAATATGTTGTATTTGAATATGTATGTAAAAACATGTTATCCTTATAAATTTTTATACGTATGTTTTCTATAGCCAAAAAATGGTTAAATAATTTTCAGGTCGAGAATTATAAAGGGTGATACATAGAAATACAACATGAGTAGTTTAAATTTTTTTAGAATGAAAGATCTATATTTATGATTTTGATAGAGTTTTGATTATGAAAATAGTATTTATATCAAATAGAATATCCAATATTGTAAAAATTTAATAATGATCTTCTAATTATGAATTTTTCTTTGTGATTTAATTTCAATTATTGAATTGATGTATTGATATGTCTTGATCAAAAAAATGGTTGTTGGAAACCTCATATGCACTCTCATAAATGTAGATTATGATAACCTTGAAGTGACTTGTTGACTTAAATCACCGTGTACAATAAATATAATCAAATATATATGGTCATTGAACAAGTATTCCAAGGAAAATTTAAAATTTCGTGACAATTCCTTTGACAAATAATAAGGTGATGTAATGTAAGACCCTAAATAATTTTGGAAGCTAGTTTTAGAATGGTATGTATGAGTATGACATAATCTACAATAGCATATGTAAGATCGAATATGTGATATAATTATCAAATACAAGTGGGGGTGAATTGTATACTTTAAAAAATCCTGAAGGAAATTTTGCGTAATCAGAACAATTCACAACACCTCTAAGATCTATTATCTTGCTTGATTCAAGAAAATTGATTCTGGGAATGAAACATAACAAAAGTTTACATCAACTATGATTCTACCTTAAAGCGTATATAATCTAACTAAATCATAGTACATGTATGAGGAAATTTAATAAAGTTGTAATTTCATCAACAATACAGATGCACAGAAGAAAACAATGTAGTAACACTACAAGTAACAAAAATAACTATTTTAACCCAAAGAGGAGGGTATCCAACAACCCTAGATAAGGGATCCCTTGATTTATACTTTAAAGAATGTATGACTTACCCAAACCTAGGTAAGAAATGAATGTTAAGATCTTTATCTATCTTTCTTTCCTCGCAAGCCCTCGATTTGTAAAGAAATAGGCACCTATGACTTCACAACCCAAAGTCTCTGATTTCAAGGAAATTGAATCTCTGCACTAGAAAAATCTGCACGAAACAAATTTTGAACATGCATTTCAAAACATTATTCAGGAATAAGGAGAGTTTATAAGATCACATCTCTCTATAAATCACTTCACCAGAACTTTTTATAAAGTCTCGAAAATTAAATCCCTTAGAACGTTCAAATGAGCTCCAATTTATAGGCACATATCCAACGTTCGACTCTCTCCTCCTACGGTCATATTATTCCTTGAATTTTGGAGGGACCTGTACATGTGTCACTCAAAAAATGGATAGTTGATAACTAAAAGCACGAAATAGTTTTTAAACTAGAATTTTTGTAATCATAAATAGAATCTGATATTTAGAAAGAGAGTTTGGAGTCTATAATACAAGGATCATCAGATTCTTTTTTGTAGCAATTCAGAACCTGATTTCTATTGAATTACAGAGTCTGAATTTAAAGAAAATTCTGATTTTTGATTCATAAGAATTTAGAAACTGAACTTACAATGTTCGGAGTCAATGTTCAAGATAATTCAGAGTATGAAATCATAGGAGTTTACAGTCTGAACTTAGAGAACTCAGAGTCAGATCTTAGAGAAGTTCATAACTATAATTCGTAATCATAATTTGGTGTCAGATCATAGAGAAGTTTGTAACTAAAATTCATAATCAGAATTCATAGCCAAAATTTACATAAGTTAGTAATCAGAATTTGGAGTCGAACTTCCAGAATGTTCGTATCCAGAAGTTAGTGTTGAACCTTCATGGGAGTTCATATCCATAATTCGGCGATGAACTTCATGAGAGTTCGTATCCAAAATTCAGAGTTGAACATCATCAGAGTTCGTAAACAGTATTCAGAGTTGAACTTCATAAGAGTTCATATCCGTAATTCGGTGTCTTAAAAAGAATACTTCATATCAAAGTATTATATGATTCTGAGGTTTTTGGTCATAATCCAATTATTACACATAGGAAAAATATTGTAATGAATAATGAAATCTAGGTAAGGGTAAATTTCCTTGGGGAAATAATTTTTACTTATAGAAGTAAAAGGGGTAAAATGATATTTGTCTTAAGATAAGGTGTTTTTTATTTTTAAAACAAGAGGAATGGTAATTTCATAAAGAAAATTTAGTGACTCAACAATCTCTCCATTACATGAAGGAATGGAAAAGTCATAAGGAAAACCGTATTGACTCAACATTTTCTCTCTTTTTGGAAAGCACAAACATCCTTATGAAAAATAATATAAGAACATGGAATAAATGTCTAGACATTGAAATTAATTCTTATATCTATTTTTTCATGGACAATGGTGAATATGAATAAGTCCCCCTTAGGCTTTGGAACTATATGAATCATATTCTATATTTACGGAATGAGAATTTTCATTTGAATGTGGAAATCATCGTATTGATCACCCCCCTTGGATAAACACCCCCTAACATAGGGATATATCTTCTTATACTTAGAAATTTTTCTTCCCCCCTTTAGAATTATTTTTCCATCTCCCCCTTTGTTATTTTCAAAAAGAGTTTGAAGGAATGGAAAAACAATATAATACCTAAAATATTACTATAGACAACAAAACAAAACAGGCATCCACAATTTCATTACGATTGAATGAATTAGTACAAGGAAAGAAAATACAAAAAATGATCAGAAATGGACTTATTTTGCATCTTTTTCCATGTTCATTAGCATCTTCACAATGGTATTCAACTTTTTCAGCTCTTTGTGATCCTTATCTACTTGTTTTATTAATTCATTGATTTTGTGTTCCTCAGCCTTCATGAACACTTCTTGAGCCTTTAACAAATCATCTTGTATAAAATTATTTTCTTGCATCTTTCTCCAAAGATCCTTCTCTGTTTTCATGCTTTGAACAATATAACTCAATTTTCCATTAAGATATTTAATATCATGTATCCAAGAAATGTTGTTCAAGAGTTAGATTTTTTTGAAATCTATTTGTCAGATTCATGATATTGGTACCTTGAGTTTCAAAAGATTCCTTGAAATCTTTTCGAAATTGGTCAAGCTCTCCAAATCTACAATGATTTTCATAGACCATCTGGTCATATTCTTCTATTATTTTTTGTGAGATTCATAGTTGATCATGAAATGTGTGTGCTTATCCTCAATCTTAACCCATTTAACGATCACCATGGATACTGAGTCTGTTTTCAAATTCATGTTGTGTTGAAGCATTTGGAATCTTGATTCAATTGCTGGAAAAATCAGAATGGTATCTACCATCTTTTTCAGAGATTGAACAACAAAATCATTCCCTCAGAATGATGACACTGAATCAGACATTTTATATAGAGATGGTTCTTCCTATAACTCTACCAACATCCTCTTAAGGGATCCTCAAACATCATTCTTCCTCACAATATGTTCGTATGGGTATCACCAACAACTTGTTTACCATTAATAATTTTCATATTAGCCTCTTCATCAAGGGATTCATGCTCACTTACAGATAATTGTACAATTTCATATTTATCAACTTTTTAATTCTCAGCTCCAGCATCGATATCCATGGGAACAATGAAGTCATGATTTTGAATCACTTCCTCTAATAATTTATTCGCATCCACCTCTTCACCATTCTCACCTACTCCAGGGGTAGAACGTTTTGAAAATCCGTCTTGAGAAGTCTGGAGTAAAAACTTTTCGGATGCACATTCATTTTTATGAAATTATTCTACTTGCATTATCACATAATAATAGCCACCACTTTTCTTAGATTCATATTATTCTTCTGAAGATTTCTTATCTTCCACAACCTACTCATGTGGTTTGTCCAGAGTCATAAACCTCTTACCCAATGTCTCAGGTAATGGTTTAACACGAAAAAAACATCGAAACATGAATTTTTTTGGATGCAACTCAGTATCCCTCAGAAGTGGTTGAAAATTTTCAGCCTTTTACATCTTCTTCTTCAGCTTCCTCTCTTTTTCATGTCTATCAATCTCCTCAGTAGACTTTTCTTTCAAGGCCTTAGTCTAGGAAGGATCCAAACCGGACTGTGGCTCCGCTGCTTTTCTATCCTTCTTATCATCCCTTCATTATGCTACAACGTCATTTGGGTATGAATTTTTCATTTTTAGCTTTTGGAGGTGCAGATTGGACTCCCCTGGACATAGGGGTTTTGTCTCTTGGTTCCACATCCTTTAACATTCTTCTCTTCCTAGCCTTCTTATATGGTTCAACATTTTCAAAATTGTCCAGAATAGCATCTTCCTCTTCCTCAGGTAGATCAAAAAATTCACCTGACTCCTTTGAGAAACCAGCATTCATTCATTTAAGGGTGTCATCATTAATTATCATAACTATGCAATTTCTTGCCTTGGAACTACATGGGATCATGAAATATTCAAGACACTGATCTATGCTCTTGGAAACTTAGGTAGCATACATAATAATCTGAGGTCTCAGATTCCCATTTTTGATATTCTCAATCGTAATGAGGAGGTGTCTCATTCGGTTGAACTTCCGTAGGTTTACTAAAAAGTCCGGGGTGTACTTATCACTTTTCATAAGGGTGTCTTTATCACCCTTCCTCGTCATGATGAGACCTTGGACCCATAACGTTAGAATATGATTGTTGGTAGATAGACGAGAAATCTTTGTTGCCTTGACATCTTTGAGCCCGATGCATTTCATAGCCTTTGTCATTACGAATCTTCCTTGATCCTCTGGAAGCTTGTGGGAGAAAAAATAGGCTTCTCCTTCATATGATTTTCCCACCTAGCTCACAGCCTTGGTGTAAGAGACATTATATGTCTTGCCATACTTTTTGAAGGAGATGATCTGGATAGACAACATCCTAAGCAGATGTCTGAGAAATAGGTACACTTTCCCATCCATTTAGCTTGATGTTAATCGAAATAATGGATTCATACTTATTGAATAAGTTTGGATGAACTAACCTCTCCCTATAAATTTTCCACTCCAAAATCAGCTTAATAGTAGACATATACTGAGAAGGGGCTTCTGTAGAAATTCAGACTGGAGCACTTCGGATGTATTCAGAACATGATTTTGAAAGGAGGGAAGAACATCAGAATGCGGGAGCACAAAAATTACTATGGGACAACCCTACAGTGTTCCATTATATAGGTGATGTAAGTGACTCTTTATCTTCCAAATCCAATATAATGGTTGGGAAACATATTGATCTGATCTAATGGATGATATAATAGCCACAAGAAATAAAATTCATTGAAAAAGTTCATTTGAGGTTAAAAAAAACATTCATATTTAAGGAAACTTCAATCCAAGAAATTTTTAATGAAAAAGAAACTACGAACATGTAAATGTGATTACGAAAACATAAGAAAGAATCATACCTTTCAGATTGTTAGGATAATTATTCGTATTGCGTAATATTCATCTTGAAGAATGTAGGATTCTAAAAAAACATGAATAAAAAAAATTCACTATGAAAATTTTTAAATACGAGAGTTCCTGTTACGAAAATTGTAGATCGGAATATTTTCATTATGAAAATTTATGGCACGAAGATTTTCATTACAAAAACCTAAGGTCCGATGATTTTCATTATGAAAACATCAGGTCCGATGATTTTCATTATGAAAATTTCAGGTTTGAATATTTTCATTGTGAAAACTTTAGGTCCCGTGATTTTCATTACAAAAACATCAATGTAAGTCTACCAAATATTCATTACGAAGATATTTGAAAAACCAACTACAATTTTTTTTTGAAAACATCATTTCAAAATGTTTTGAGAACTTAATTATGAAAATTTTGAATAACCAACTACAAAAATTTTCATTAAGAAAAATATTGAATAACCAAATACAAAAATTTTCATTATGAATATATTGAAAAACCAACTACAAAAATTTTCATTATGAAAATTTTGAAAAGAAATCAATAACAAATGTACGCCCATATGAAAAATAGTTTATTACTATTTGAAGATTGATTCAATAGTAATTTAATTAAGGAGGATAACCTTAAGATTACCATTCCTAACTTCTGTTTAATGAATTCAAATATATACTTAGGTAATTATTTTTTGAAAATGTCAGCAAGTTTATCTTATGTTCTGATAAATTGAAGAATGATATCTTCTTTTAGAAATAAAATTTATGAAATCAATGTTTTTTCAAAAGTACTATATTAACTATACCAATAATTTCTCCGTATGCATTATCTCTGAATGTTAATTTTCCTCCTTTCGTCTTGAAAATATTTTCAAAATATTTTGTGTTACCAGTCATATCACTGGAACATCCTTTATACATGTACCATATATTGTTGTTTCTACCTTCTCTATTTTCCTGAAAACAAAAAAGTTAGAGTTTCGGAAAACAAAATTTCATGGATCCAGAATTTTTAGAGAACAAAATTTTTGTTATCCAAATTTGTTTAGAAATATAATATGTATGAAACCTAAGAGATTGAACTTTATTCAAGGAGTAATTCTTCTTCCAATGACCACCACATTGACATTTAGTACAAAAATGGGCTCTAGAAGGATCAAAATGGTTGATTTTGAAAACTGTTTATTGGTGAGTATAACCTACCCAAATAGGGTTTCATTGAGGTTTAATTTGAGAATACATATTGTCAAAAATTTTATTCCCAAAGGTAATGTTTTCATAAAACTTCATAAGGGAAAATATTTCGGATTTTAGTCTAAGGACTATATTCCTATCCTCAGGAATCATTTTCTTAGATTTAGATTTTTCATCAAAAACATTTATCTTTAGAATTAGATTATTAATATCATTAGAAAGTACTTCCTTAACATAATTTAGTGTCTCATGGTCTTTAGAATGTTTTTCTAGATGCTCATCTTTATCTCTAAGACCTCTAGAATGATCTATGATCCCTTTTTTATGAATTTGTTCCCTAGTATTTTCATTGTCCAATTTCTTATAAATTTTACAATTTCATGCATCAAATAACATGGAAAATCAAGATACGTCATCATATAATGGTATTTATTCATTTTCTGAGGATTAAGTATCTTCATTAGAAGTACTATTTTAGTAATATTAATTCTTATCAATTGATATATTTGTTAAACCCTCGGTGGGGGGTACTATTCACATAATACATCTATTAGGGAATGAAGTAGTTGCAATGAATCCCATATTATTTTATGATGATGAATCATATTCATAAGATTCACTTTCTGAATATTATCCACAAATAGCACTACATGTATCATTAGATTTAACTCTTTTCTTGTTCTTCGATTGATAGAATTTATTATTGTTCCATTCTGAATTCATTTCCTTCTTTTCCTTCTATTTCAAAAAAGGAAAATTTGGTCTGATATGACCTATTCTTATACATTCATAACATGTTACATCACCATATTTATTATCTCTATCGTATTTCTTCTTGTACTTATTTTGATGGTTCGTTTGAGCTAAAATATTGTTCATTCTCCGAGCACGATTAGCTAATTCATTCTCTGACATTTCTGTGTCACTTTATTCTGACAGAATAATGATTTTCATTACCTTTGATCACTTTACACTTTATGGGGTCTTAGATTTCATATGTTTAGATGTTTTTTTAAGAGAATCCACTCCATTCCCATTATTTTTCTTAACATTTTCAGTGTCTGTCTTTATTATGGTTTCATGCTGAAGAAGAGTTCCAAACAACTCATCTACAGAAATCTGTGTGACTTTCCTGTTCTCATAAATAGTTGTCCTGATAGATTCCCATTCATTTGGCCTGATATCTATGATCTTTTCAATAAGAGCTTCATCTCCCAACCCTTTTTCTCCCATATATTTTCAGATATTCACGATAGTCATAAATATTTGTTGTACTTTGCATATAGTTTCTCTATAACGAAAATTAATGTTATGGTATTCTACTCTCAACCTAGCTCCTCTTGTCTCAATGACATTAGATGTACCAAAATTTTTAATATTATTATTCTTCCAGATACTGTTTGCAGCTTCACATGATGATATTTGACTATAGCTGATTCTAGTCATGGAACATAACACTATAGTTCTGACTCTGAAGTTAGATTTATATTCTGAATTCTCATGATTCGTAAAGGTTCTCAATTCCTTATCTGTAATCTTATAATATCTTGTCATCATTAGATATTCATCAACTCCAGTATTGATAATGAATGTCTTCATCCTATCCCTCTAGTACTCAAAACCATTTCCATTCAAAACAAGAGTTCTGGTAGGATTTCGATTATCAATAGAACCATCACGTAAACCTGTCATTCATAAAAAAATCCTTTGCACACAAACTTTTATGTATAATGAGTTTTTAAACAAGGGAAAATATCCTAAGAGAGAAACTAGATATTGTATCAGTAGGAAAAAGTGAATCCGAACTATATGAGTCCAAATATATGAATCCGAAAAAATATGATTCTGAAAAAATATGAATCCAGAAAATTCAATTCTGAGTATTCACTCTTGAATTTAATCATGAGATTAATTCAGAGGTAACCAAATTCTCGGATACAAATTGTGGGATTGGTAAAGGTTTTGAGGTTTCCATCCTCTGATACCAATTGTTAGAATGGAATGTCTGAGTATGATGTAATCTACAATACCAAATATTGGATGGAATATGTAATGAGATTCTCAAATAAAAGAGGGGGAGGGGGCCAGAATTGTATACCTTAAAAAATACCAAAGGAAATTTTCTGTAATCAACAAAATTCACAACACCTCTAAGATCTATTACCTAGATTGGTTCCAGAAAAGTGATTCCATAAATGAAACATAACAATAGTTTACATCAACTAAGATTCTACCTTAAATTTTATAGAATCTAACTAAATCATAATACAAGCGTGAGGATGTATAAGAATGTTATAGTTTCCTAAATAATACAATTCATAGTTGAAAACAAAGTAGTGACACTATAAATAACATGAATAAATCTTTTAACCAAATAGTAGGGGATCCAACAACACTGTATAAGAGGTCTCCTGATTTATACATACATGAAATTATGTCTTACCCAATCCGAGGGAATCCATCAATCCGGCGATCGGTATCTTCTTTATCTCCCTACAAGACCTCAATTTTTATGTAAATTGGCACCTCTGACGTTACAACCTAAAGTCTCTGATTTCATGGAAATCGAACCTCAGCACTAGGAAAATATGCATGAAGCAAGGATTGAACAAGCAGTTCAAAACTTTCTGCACGAAGCCTGAGAGTTTATAATAGACTCTCTCTCTAGAAATAACTTCACCATCACTTTTTCAAAAGTCTTGAAAAGTAATGTCCTGAGAACATTCAAATGATCTTCAATTTATTTGAATTACTCCAATGGTTGGCTCCCTCCTCCAACAGTCATATTCTTCCTTGAATTTCAGAGGGACCTTTACATGTGTCACTCAAACAATGGTTCTTTGATAACTGAAAGAATCACATCATTTTATAACAAAAATGAGTGTATGCATAACTAGAATATGATATTTGGAATGAGAGTTCGATGTCTACAATACAAGGATATTCATATTTTTTTTTTTAAGAATTTGGAAACTGGATTCTATAGAATTTTAGAGTCTGAATTTCATGAAAATTCAGATTCTGGAGTCTGCAGAATTCAGAATATGAACTTACAATGTTCGGAGTCACGGTTCATGAGAATTCAGATTCAGAACTCATAGGAATTTGGAGACTTAATTTAGAGAACTTGGAGTCAGATCTTTGAGATGTTCGTAACTAGAATTCATAATCAGAATTCAGAGTCAGAACATAGATAAGATATACGTTAAATTTGTAATCATAATTTCTAGTCTAACTTTACATAATTTCATAATTAGAATTCAGAGTCTAACATCAATAATTTTTGTATCCAGAATTCGGTGTTGAACTTCATGAGAGTTCGTATCCAGAATTCGATGTTGAACTTCATGATAGTTCGTATCCAGAATTCGGGGTGGAACATCAAGAGAGTTCTTAATCAGTATTCAGAGATGAACTTTATAAGAACTCATATATGGAATTTGGAGTCCTAAACAGAATACTTCATATCTATGTATTATATGATTTCACGGGTTTTGGTTACAATCAGATTTTTACACATAAAAAAATATTGATATGAACAATGAAATCTTTGTAAGGTTAAATTTCCTTGGGGATGGAAAGTTTCCTTATAGAAATAAAATAGGGGTAAAATGAGACCTGTCTTATAATAAGGTGTTTGTGATTTTCAAAATATGAGGAACGGTAAAGACATTAGGAAACCTTAATGACCCAATAATCTCACACTTAAATGAAGGAATGGAAAAGTCATAAGGAAAACCTTAATGACTCAATAGCTAGAACAATTTGTTTTTATTTTTTGTTATTTTGATTATGTTTATTCTTTTGGTAGTTGATTAAATCATCATTTATATGATGAGGGAGTAATATTCTACCTAATCGAAACACATTATACTTTGATGTGATTAAAACGGTCTGGGAATGTCAATGCCAACCAAACTGGATAAAATATTGACATGGGTGAGTGGATTCATTGATTTATATTATTAGGTATTTGTCAGTGATAATAATGGTACCATTTTATGGGAATGTGTTTATTATGAAAGAGATAAGGTGGTTATGATAATATGGAGGTTTTTGTGGACGGTAAGGTGGTGAGGTGTTGTGATTGTGTGAAATGTTTGATGAAACTTTTCATTGGTCATTGAGTTTGGGCTAATGGTTTTTTTATAATGGGGGTGATTTTTGGTGGATGAGACAAATGGTATTTTTAGTGATATGAATTTATTTTGGTGTGATTATGTTGATGGAATACATCAGGTTCAATGAAAATTATAATCACTAAAAGTAGATAATAAAAAAATTTATTTTTTGGAAATCCTGAATTTAATGATGATAGTCTATCCTAGAATCTGTAAATATTTTTATAAAGAAAGTGAAGTGATTGATTTAATTCTAACATGTTGTTTTGTTATGTTGTTACAGATTTTACGTTCATGGAACATGTTATAACCTCAATCATACTATGATAATTAAAATCTTTACCACATCAATACACATTATATCCCAACATGTTTTAAAATCGCATAGGAAAGTCAGTGCCTAAAGAAGATGTTAATAACATGGCAGGGTGAATTAGTTCCTTTGATTTGAATGCTTTCAGTAGCACTATCTATTTATATATTAGTGACTATGTTGGTTGAGAAATTTTATGTGTAATTTTCACTTTATTGTGCCCCTAATGAAAAATTATTAATATCAAACATGTATTTTTTTTAAACAAGGAGTTTTCAATAATTATTATTTTTTATTGTATTTCATATATAAAATTTAGTACATTAAAATGTTAATAATAATTTTAAATTTGAGGCATGGTTTAAAAATTAATATCAATTTTTTCTTAAATTAAATGAACTGAATTAAGAAATAAAACATTCCTTTAATGTATTTGAAAATACCGGGTAGAAATAAATTTCATAAAATAAAAAGGGATTTTATTTAAAATGAAGGATTTTTTTTAATGGAATGTACTTGTTTAAAATTTTGAATTATGAAAAAAAATGATTATAATAAGTTGATATGTATTTCTTGATGGCCATTTATATTTATTTATTCTTTTTTGAACGGTATCTCCCATGAATGATTATTTTAATGCAATTTGTATATTTAAAATTAATTTCTCTAATGGGTTTTCTCCAAATATGATTTATAACATGATTAGTATCTCATGTGTTGTTTATTTGAACCACCATCTTATTTTAATACTAGTTTTGCTTTGATTATCTAGGAACAAAATTATTTGAGATGTATCTAATGTAAAGTCTTAAAAAAGAATCGAGCCTTACATGGACATTCTAAGGCATTTTACTGATTCTAAGGATCATTTATATTTTGGAAAAATTTAAATGTGGTTTAAATTTGATTTGATATTTTAATAATATCATTATTGATTCATTGAAAAAAAAATCCAAGCATTAAAATTTATTTAATTTAACAAGATATATTTAATATAAAGGAATTAAATATAATAAAATTTAAATATGTTTTTCAAAATTTTAATTATGTGTGAAATATTAAATACAATATAACATGTTATACACATGTGTATATTTGTACATTTACATATTTAATGTTGTAATTAAAAATGTGGAAAATTATTTGTGGGCCGATATATGATATATATATATATATACACACACACACACATATGTATACATATATCCACATGTATGTTACATTCCCATATATATAATTATATTAATAATAATCATTATTATATATTTATTTAAATTAAAATTTTTTTATGGGAATATATATATATATATATATTGTAATTATTATATATATATTAATATAAATGTATATTTTTGAATCATTTTATAAAAATATTTAGGGGGCTCAAAAAAGGGTTGGGTTTTAATTGATTTTAAAAAAAATTTAATAATAATCAGTTCAAAATGTATGCTGTAATATTGATATAATTTATTAATTGAATTTAATATATGATAGAGAAATTTGTAATTAAATGTGATTCTTGATTTATTGGTGTATGTGGGGATTTTTATATTTAATGTGAGAACATTTGTCAATGAATATTTTTAAATAGAGAGAATCATTAAAAGGAAAATAAACAGTTTCTTCTCTATAATTATTATGTAATAATAGTTACATTTATTACGCATAATTTGATTATTTAATATTTAAGGGATTTCATTAAATAAAATGTTAAAACATGTTATAAAAAATTTAATAGTTTGTGTATATGGTATTGACAAAGCTCAAAACAATTGATGTTAATAAAAATATCACACATCGCATTACATGTTATATATGTATTTAAATATAAATATTTACATTATTGTTGTAAATATTTAGTGATGAAAAAATGGATGGGTGGTTATATTTTTTATGTATTTTAATATAAATAATTACTCTTAAATAAATACATATATATATATAATTATTTATATATCACATTGAATATATATATTTTATTGTATATATAATATTGATAAATTTTATATTATAGAGTGTATATATATATATATCATAATTTAAATATATAAAATTTATAATGGAAAATTTAATTTTATGATGTTGAAAAAAAAGATGAAGAAAATAACATAATGTTCAAAAATAGGGAGAAGAAATCGTCTAAGGAAAAAATAAAAAGTAGAGAAATATTTTTTATTGAAATTGTTGGAGATATGGGGTAAAAAAATTAAATAAATGAAAAAATGAATATTTAATGATACAATTTGGGTGTCAGAAATAGATGGGTGGAAATTGATTGGAGAGGGGCGATGCTTGTAATGATTAAGAAAGAGTTTTCAATTGATGAATATAATAAAAATATAAAATGAGTGTTTAGATGTTGGTAAAATGATTAAATTAAAGGAAATAATAATAATTATATTACGTTAGGGGAATTAATTGGTTGGTAAAAACATTTAATGATTTTGGGGGAACTTTATAACAAACTAAATAACATATAAATGATCGATTAGAGAGAGAATGTTCTAATTGTAGATTAAATTAATATTAATGGGAATAAAAATGATTCAAAACATGTGTCATTAATAATTTTTATAAATTAAATGAGATAAATAATATAATGATTTATAATAATAATAATAATAAGAGATTTGACCATGGGGTTGTTTTATATAATAAAATCTTGGTTTAGTTTGTTATTTTAAATAAATGATTATAATTAAAATATAAAAAATATATAATAAATTTAGTTATAAATTTTGTATTAATTGAGGGAATTGGATGATGTAATTAAATGAAATTTTAATTTTTATACTTACTAATAATATAAATAAATACCATATATATATTCAACCTCATTATTTTATATCTTTATCAATACAAATATGATCGACATGCTATAAGTTACATTTGAATAGTTGTGATGGGTAGAAGGTATAAAAGGAATTTATTTTTGAATATATTGAATTCAATTTTCATTATTTAATAAAATTTAACAATGTACAATTAATTTATTCATGATAGAGAATCATATTATTTTTCTTTTGGGTCAGTACTTGAAAACTTTTGTCAAACATATCTATCACATCTATAAATTGTATTATGGAATCCCTTGTCTCTCTTATTTGTGCATCATGTGTGGGGAGTGGGTGGTCTCTTCTTGTTTTTCATTGGAAATATAGTCTGCATTATCATAATGAATATTAGAAACAGATTAATTGAAATTGACACGAAAAGAATGAATTTTTCATGTATTTTATATGAATTCATTGTATTGTCGATAATTATCCATACAAAATATTATAGTACGTATAGATTATTATCCACATTATATCATGTTGTGTTATTATAAATTACTAAATATTATATATGAGTTATAATATTATAATCAAATAAAGTAAATTAAAAATTTCAACCACAAAAAAATAAATTTTCACATGTTTTTATTGTGTAATAATATTGTTTACAGGATTATACATGTTTGACACATCAATAAAAATGATGGTAGTTGTAAGACTTTTTTTTGTGATAATTATATAGATATATTGGAAAATCTTGATTTCTGTGACAGTTTATCATCACATTAATCAAAATTAGCTAATTAATTATATTTGGTTAATAAATCAGTTTCCACTGGTTTAAGGATTTCTTTGAGAATATCCTTAAATAAAGAAGAGGAATTGGTGGATGACCCCCTTTTCAAATATATCAATTTTATATATATATGATATTGGGTGCATGTGATGGGAATGAGTTGTGTTTTGATAAAATCGTATGTAACAGGGAAATTAAAAGTCAATGATAAATTATAATGTCTTGTTCTAGTGTGGGTAATGAATTATTGAAATGATAATGGATTTTTTTTTGTATGGTTGTTGAAATTTTAAAATTAAAGGGTTGTTTTTTTTGAAATGTTTGTTAAATTGAAATTATGGATATTAGAACAATTTGAGAATGTAATGGGTGAATTATGAAATGTGTATTGTGGGTTGTTGTGTGGTGTTGTGAATTTTGAAGGGGAAAAAGATGTTTCAGAGGATGTGACGTGATTTGGTGTCATTGTGATATTACCCACATGAGTGTGCTTATGAGATTGATAATATATATTCAATTTCATATTCTCAAGTTTTTTATATGTTCCAAGACAATGTCAAGAACAATGCACCGACATCTACATATTCACATAGGGGTGTTATTTCTTTCTTCGCGAAGGGAGGATAGATGAATGGATGCTCCCTCTTCTCTGCTCCCTCTTCTCGTAGATGAGAAGAACGCGCACAAGATATAATATCCAGAAGTCAATAGTTTTACAGTCGAGTTGTGATGTGTGATATGTGATGGATGATGTGTGTGCGAGTAGGATATGGTTCATTGTGATAAATCAAGTTTCTACTAGTTGGATATTATGATATGTTATTCTGAAGGGGTGGGAGCACTATGAAATATAGCTATCATGGTGTGGTAGTGGTGAATTAATGGGAATGTGGTGTGGGGTACCCTATCATTAATGTGATTCATATTGAATATTATTATAATTGGATGCATTATTTGGTGACTGAGGCTTGGTGATGTTAGGGTTTTTATTAGTATTCATGTTTAGGTGTTGTTTGGTTCAACTACATGATCACGGGTGAATTAGTAATCAAATTTTTTACATGTGCATGACTGACATTTGTATTCTTATTGAGTATGTATGTATGCTCACCCAAAATAAATAAAACTATTTTCAGGATTCTTGGAGGATATTGTGGATCATGATGATAATTTCTAATTTAGACCGTTGAACCTTTTTTGTTTCTTTTCCATAGCTTTTATTATATTGGGATTTATTTGGGATATTTTATTTGTATAATTTTCAAAAACCATAATGGGATTGTTTGAATTTATTTTATGTTATTTCATGGAGTTTATTGTTGGTGATTCCTTCTATTAGACAATCTAGGTTTTATATAGAGGGCACTGATACTCATAATGTGATATTTTAATTCCCTCTATGCAAGTCAATGACTCAGGGCCAAGATGAGGTGGGAAATCATGGGTTTTTATATCTCTCCCCTTAGTATAGTGTCATTGGGGGAGGATTTGTAACAATTTTTATGACCCATTCATTGAATGGTTTTCACTCATATTTCACCTTTTGTTTATTATAACCCAATAATCCTTCTATTGAATGCTCCATGATTGAATGAACCCCCACATCATGGAATTATAGTGAATTATTTCACCGTCATCATCAGTAGTCAGAGTGGTAGATCTAAAATAAAATTAAACTATAACATTACATAGAATTCCTAAGTATCCAATTCCTGTAGAATTCTTTTTTACACTAATTATTCATTTCGTATATTAATAATATTATATTTTTGTAATGTCCTAGACCACTCCAGTCCATTCCTTGGC
Organism: Viscum album; assembly: GCA_963277665.1. NCBI lineage: Eukaryota > Viridiplantae > Streptophyta > Magnoliopsida > Santalales > Viscaceae > Viscum > Viscum album. The sequence goes on along the minus strand of OY728147.1, from coordinate 2,131,485,655 downwards.
TGAAATATGATTTTTGATGTGCTTTGGGACGTCAAGGGAACTCATCCCCAATACTGTAAAAAATTTCCAGTTCTGTGAATAATGTTTCTAGTTTTATGAATAGTGTCATAAAGTCACAAAAACAGTGTTACAGTCACGGTGTCACATTCGCAGTGTCATAGAAACAGTGTCTTTGAAATAGTGTAAAAAACACGGGGTCATTGAAATGGTATAACATTCATTGTGTCACAGAAATGATGTCACAAAAACAATTTCACGGTCAGAGTGTCACCAAAATTGTGATAATGATCATGAATTGTGTTTCCATAATGATTTCATATTTCCTTTTCTAAATTTATATATTTTTTGTTTTTTCTAATTTAACTTTTTATTTTATGAAAAATTCCTTAAAAGTATTATTTTAATAGATTTAATGTCGGTTAAAATCCCATGACTCCTATATTATTTTTCCTAATGTTTGTGATGTATTTATTTGGACAAACTGTGTGGTTTAATGCAATTCACATTTAATAGAAATTCTAGTGTATCTTAAATCGATGCTCCGTAAAATATTCTAAAGTGATGAGATATCATCCTCCCTTATTTTTCCTTCTTTTTATTTTTTTCAAGTTTCACAAACCATTGCTTCCATCATGTAATATCTATGCGATCATGCTTTCCCCCATGGATTGGTTTCCCGGGAAGTTCATCTTTCTATAACTGCACCCCATGTTTTGTAGAAGACAAGCAGTGTTCATCAATATTTGATATATGGTATGACTTATTATCATGTTATTGGGTTCATAATATCATTTTTATCCCTTCCATGTTATTGTGTTTGATCTGTATGAATCTAGTGGATTTTCTTGGGTTTTGTTTGGTGTAGTCGTGTCGGGACATCCTCGGGTGGATGTAGTTGTCATGAGAGGAGTTGATTGTGATCCGTTGTGTGGATCGTTCTTGTATAAAAATATTGAGAAACATTTTTGGTAAGTGATTAATTAATTCATTCTTATTTTAAATAAAAACGTTTAGTTAGCATGATTTCTAATATTTGCTAACAGTGGAGTTGACATTTTAAATATTTGAACTGATTTGTTAATTGATATTGATCGTATGTTATTTCTTCTTGTTTTGATAGATAGTGTGATATATATTATTTCATTGTTTAGATATTTGTTCTTGATGGAAATTCCTAATGAATGTAAAGTTGTAAATTAATTGATAATTGTATGGATTATGATAATGGGGAATTTTAATGAATCCTTTTGTTGTTGATGTAATTTGATGCTAATAAAATTAATATAGTTAGAATGTTTATTTATATTTGATAAATATCAATTTAGGTTTCCAATAGTTAAACCTACAAATAATAAATCAATTAATTCAATATGGATTAAAAAACTAGTTTTTTTATGAAATAACATTTTTAATAGAGTTATAAGTTACCATATTTCTTGTTTAACAGCCAAAATCCAAATTTATATGATGTTTTGTTTCCTACTGATTGTGTAGTAATGTGACCCCAGAAGGCTGTTGTGATATGTTGGGATACAGAGACCTATTAGATTGGGAAGAAGTTGATTCCTATTGTGTCATGACGAATCATTTTATACTTGTTGGTGTCGGGGAGGACACTAGAGATGATAAAAAGGGTTGGGTAATGAATGTTTGGATGCTTAATGGTTCTTATTTGTTTTTTATCTTCCATACATTCCCCACAGCTCAGCACAGCTGGTATGCTTTCCCTCCTTCCAAATGGGGTGGAGAGGCATGGGGTATTACAGGTTATTTTTGTCTTTAGCATCCAAATGGATGCTCGGTCTACGATATTGAAATAGAAAACAATTACATGACGATTAGTTAATATACTCACCACATTGAGCCCCCTTCTATTTAGTATCATAGTATGTTTTTATAGAATGACTGGGAATATGGGAATGTAATAATGTAGTTAATAAATGAATGAATTAATGATGGTAACCCATGGGGTTGGAGCTTTCTAGGACACAATAATGAGGTTGCAATTTAAAGAATCTATGGACTTTGGGTGTGATGAAAATGAATCCTAATGTGAAAACTATTAATTGTTAATTAATGATTAAATAAACAATTAGTGTAAATTGAAAAAAATAAAAAGGTAATGATGGAATGTAATCATTCTCTTTAAATGGTTGTGTGCTTATAGGATACATAGACAAATAAGTATCAGTTGGTAGTCTGAGAAACATTAGAAAATGTTGAGTGTATGATATGTTTATGTCCATTGTGTGGTTGTGAACTATAGTATATTAAATACTCTTTTTTTCCTATAAACTACATCACCCCGACAGTTAGGGAATCTAGCACCCTGGGGATTCTGTGACCTATTTGGGGTGTTTTACCCAACATTTTATATGGATATAGAATATCATACTACCCCATTGGACTAGCTCTCTTCCCTTGGTAGTTAATTGTGTTGGTAGGAACATCAGTTAGCATTCACAACATATGGGTTTAGAGGGATGTAATGGATTGTGGTTATTCACATACATATAATCTAGATATAGTTTCATTTGGACTACTATAGTTGTAACAAGTATAGATGTGATGGATTGAGTATACTTTCTAAGTGTGTGGGTTGTAATCGACTAAGTTATAACTCCTAATGAATGATACACATTATGCGAGATGTCCTGGATCCCACAAATATCCCAGTTTCATGTAAATCAAGGACAATGTGGTTTTTATGCATTAGGTGCATGTTGTGGTGCTTCGACCTGGTGTCTTCGGGAAATTAATCTTGAAGAGAGATTCTTAGGACATGCGACGTTAGGGAAATGCGGATAACGTGTTGGGAAGTAATAGGAGGGTACCCTTGAAAATCATTATAATATTATATTTTCTACTATTCTATAGTTTGGTAGAGTATCCATAGTAACGATGGGAACCTTGTATACCTATTTAGGTGATCGTTTAGTTTCACTTATTGTTCACTGAGTTTTAGGCTGCATTCTTCACTTTTTCTCGAGAAGATCCTGGGAGGATCCTACTGTATATACTGTTGTACTCAACCTATGTATATATATGTTGTTTATTAGGTCACTTGGAGAATATTGGTGATCATGACGGATACTATTAGCATTATGTTGCATGATCTGTTTGGTCTTCATAGTCACTAATGTTTTTACTTTCATTTTTGTACTTGTAGTTTACCAAATTCCGTAGAAGTAGTTTTTCATTACATTACATATGTGTACTTTTAATTTTTTATATATTTCTGTTTGATTTGGAGTTTATTGTTTTTTGTCTTGTCTCTCTCTTTTGCATGAGTTTTCTAAGAGTGTAATGCATCCCATTTTTGTGTTTAATATACCCTCTGTGCTAATATCCAACCCATGTCCTTTAGGAGGTTAGACATGGGGGTTATTATCTCCCTTCTCACATTTCCTTCCCATGAGTGGTACAATTTGTGGGGTGGGGGTCAGGACAATGGATTTCTTTAAAGACATTCTTGTTTTTTCATAACAATGTTATCCACTTTTCCAAAATGGAACGTTGAAATTTGTTATTGTTTTTTGGAAATATTTTTATAGTTCATGGATATATCTTTTTGAAATAATTTCTCATTTTTGGGGTTTTTTAAAATCGACGTCTCAAATATAATTTGAAAACAATATCTATAATTTTTTTTCTAGGTGACTATTTTAAATTGAATAATATGAATGTTATACATTATAAAATATATTCAAGGTCATATTTTATTATAATATGTTTTTTTCTTATTTTTACACATTTAATAAATATTCAATAATTTATAATATGGTTATTTATTAAAGGATATAATTTTTTGTGACACAATAAGATTGAAAAATTGATAAAGTTTGATAGGATATACCACAGTCGACATTTACCTTAAATAAAAAAAAATATTACTTAAATATTGATGATATAACCTATACATTTAATTAGAATATTTTAAATTAAATAAAAATTTATTTAAATAAAAATAAATATTATAATTTATAAAAATATAATCATTAATTTAAGATAAGAACTATATTTTTATTAAAATCATTTTATGATTCAATAATGTGATTTCTTCTATATTGATATTTTTTATATTTTTATAGGTAATATTATATATCATCCATATAAATTTTATTAAGTTTTTAATATATATAGTATTTTTTTTTAAAATCATCATATCAAAATAATGTTTCTAGGAAACTTAATGAATTTAAAAAATAATATTTTTTTCAATTTAGAATTTAAAGTAACATTTTTTAGAAAACTATCATTTCTGTTCATGCAAAAATATGATTATTATTTGAATTGGATATCAATATTTTGAAATTATTATTTAATTTCATATAAACTCTTAATAATTATTTAATTTTTATAAAATAAATTTGTTATATGTTCATTTTATTCACAAATACGCACGTTTAAAAAAATTTCTCTTCACTCCGTTTTTTACATTTATATAAAAAATAATTTCTATAAATTATAAATATTTAATTTTATTAAATGGAATTCTTCTTTTGATTCATAATATGAATTTGTTTTTTTATGACTCTATGATGATTATATGAAAAATACATTTTCTTGGTGAATTTTAATATATAAATGTTATTAAGGAACATAATATTTTTCTTATACTGAAAACACATAAATATTATTAATAAATTATTCCAGTGATTTATTTCTGAAAGTAAATATAAAATCTAATATAAGAAAAGTAAAAAAGTATAAAATTAAAAAATAATTCATTTTAAATATGAAAATCATTTTCAGTCTCATCTCTATACATCTACAACATGAGAAAAGAAAAATTTGTTTTTGAGACATCGTATAAGAAATGAGGGCATAATATCTTCCACATAGATTACAAATGTTAATTAGTATTTATTAACCTTACACCTAGTTATAAATTTTTAAGGGTATATAACATGTGAAATATTCGAATGGATGTGAAATGCATTAGAAATATTAGAAAAGTCAAAATAACATATTAAATAAGTTTTCATTTAATTGATGTGTGTAAATGTACCTACTAAATGAATATAAATTATAATATTTAAAATAATAAAATTATTTTTAATTTTATTTTTATGATTTTTAATTGTGAAATAATTGTATAAAATGTTTGCACAACACCGATAGAATGTTTCATCATAGAGTAGAAGAAATTAACAAAATAATTTAATACACCCACAAATTATTATTTTTAAGGTTACACTGTACTAAAAAGTTTACTGTTATATACAACACATTTTTTTTATTTCATATTTTTATATTAGAATTCCATTGTATTATAGTTACTTTCAATTTCAAATTATGTTAATTGTTAATTAAATGACATTAATATTTTTATATAAAATTATAATTTTGTTAATTATTTAAAAATAATAAAAATAATCAACATGATATTTGAGACAGTATGTATTATACAATATATTCCAATGGCCATTTTTTATCCAATTTCCAACGTATAAGAAATTTTATATGTAATTAATTTTAGAAAATTCATTTCCACAATCGAAGACAAAATTGTTTTTCTAGGGGAATTACATATTCTTTAATATGAAAAATAAACCTATTAAATTTTGAATAGATGGTAATTTTATGACCATATATTCTTTATATTATAATTCATATATTTTTTAAACATTAATAAATGAGTTAGAAAAATATTATATTATAATATTTTTTAAATTTCCATAAATAAAATTATGTATATATAAAATTAACCAATATATTGATTAATGTTTTTAAATTACCAAATTTCTTAATCCAAGATAAGTTTAAATAGTTGAAAAAATAATCTAGCATCTATTTAAAAAAATGTTCCTTTATTGAATCTTTATCAATCACTAAATTTTATGAAATATGGATGACATAATAACTATCAAAATTGTTAGTATAGGATAAAATAATTAAATTAATGTCAAAAATTCACATAAACATGTAAAAATTTTTATTTATGACAGGATTTATTCTAATACACATTAAATATTTGAAATACGTCAATTATTATATATTTTATCTTTAAAATTAATTCATATTAATTTAATAATTTTTCAAATTAAAAAACATCACATTCCATCTTATCTAAAATGGAATCCCTCTCATCCTCTCCCCACCCATCAAACATTTTGAAACAATAAAAAAATTATATTAAATATAAAATTAATTTTTTTTGTTAATTTCATAACTAGTATCCATATCAACATCAATAAAATTAGAAATGAATATTTAATTCCACTGTATATTGGAATATTGCCTCATTAACTGATGAAACTCATTTTTCATAACTTCCCCTATAAGGACCAGACCATTAAACATTTACATAATTTTGAATTAAATAAATAATTCACATTGAGGATATTTTCCTGTTTAGAGTTTTAGAGAGTTATTCAAAAACTATTACATTTCAAAATTTTACAAAGTAGACACTTCTACCTAGTATCCATTAATTACAAACCATGAACTCTTGAAAAAAAATTCTTCTATAGTTCCATGAATAAGACAACATGAATTTTCCTTGATCCCATCCTTGACCCAATTCCACATTATGTCCTATGAAAAACATTTCAATAACTTGGTTTGAGCATAAAAATCTCATTAAGGGATACACAAATAATTAAAAATATTTGTTTTTTTTAAACAACAAATAAGCCATGAATTCTTTAATATAAGTAATACAATTCACCTTTATGAAGTAGTAAATACTCTTCACTGAATAAAAGATCATCACTTATGCTTTTGTAACCAAAATATTACCAAAAAACCCATATGAATAAGACATATATTATAAAGGTAACTTGGGACATAAACATACTTAAATGGAATGACCATACGGTCTACATCCACACATATCACTAAATAGAATATCCATACAGCTGACATCCATACCCAATTCATTGGAGGTTATAACGTAACCACCCATCTGGAATTCAAGGCACCACTCGTCATATGGTTTATCACGTAACCACCCATAAAATGTACAACTAACATAATAACAAATAGAATATTTCAAATATAAAAATTTCACCAATAACATTTCATTTGAAATCACAGGAAGTAATTTCACTATATTGAAATAATAAATCCCTTTTCAAAAACCATTTAAAAATGGATTTTTGAATCAAAGTGTCCCATACCACATTGAAGCCCTTTAATGGAATTATCATTTGGAAACATTAATTTATATATAAATAAATCCTAAAACCCATTTTTAAAACATTGATGACATAGATAAATAGTTACAAGAATAAATCATTAAAAAATTTAAAACTATATTTTATTTTAAGAGTTTTTAACAAAAAGGGAGACGCTTTATTACAAATAATTGAGAAATAACTTTTAATCAAAACTTTATAATATCATGAGCATAAATGGATTTATGATATAATATTTCAAAATAGAGTATATACACCATATACGAGTGAATTGGTGCATAACAACAATGAAGTCTCAATGGAAATGTAAATTGAGAAGAAATCCCTTATAAAGATGGTATTCGTAAAATAAAGACAAATCAATCACATTATTATGAGTGAAATATATAAATACACCCAATATAAGTGTATATTATGTGTAATACAATCAGTGGTCATTCACACATATTCATAGGAGGACATAAATAAAAAAGATAAGATCAACCCAAATAATGGGAATTGGGTTAAGGAGATTTCTTACCGATTTGGTGACTTAGAAAACATATTCCACATGAAAGAAGGATCATTCAATGAAGATGAAAATACTCATAAATGAAATTATATTACACAAAGAGTACAATCATGGGTAGTACATACACAACAGAAAATGAGATAGTGGCAATTATATCATGAATCTCACGGGAATAAAAACAAGTGAGATGAAGACCCCTTACCACGTTGTAATTCAATCGAGTCGTATGACCAAAAGTTATTAACAACCAAAAAAATCACATAATAACATTAATATAATGTTAATCATCATATTATATACCAATTTACGTACACAATACACCACATACAATAAATAGGTGGTGAATAATAAAAAACTCACGAAATTAAAAGTGAGATGAGAAATCGCTTACAAAAATTGGGTAGCCTAACGACGCCACATAAAAACTCTTAAAATTAATTGATGAGAGTAAAAGGGGGTATCACTTCATATGAAAGAAATTACTGTATGTCGAATATAAAAGAACACCCTCTACCATATGAAATGGATCATATAAGAAATGACATAAAAGAGAGTACTTGAAAAGAAAGAGAGAGGTCTGATCCCTTACCTCGTGTTTGATATGACATGATCATTATTTATTCTCTTGAATAATAAACTAATGATAATTTATACTTTCTTAAGAACCTCATTATTCTTTTTTATTCCTTTTATATTACTTATTACCATTTTATAAACATTGTGTAATCATTTAAGTTAATAACGTCCATTTTGTCGATATTTTGCACTGGAGTCAAATATGGACTTCTTATAATCACATGTTGTCCATGTGGACAATGGTTTATTATATCCAGAATGATATTCATTATTTGGATATCATATATATCATATATATCCAATATATACATGAATTTATATAAATAACATTTAGAGGTATGAAATGAAATGCATCGTTAATGGAGAGAGTAAGTCGTAAGTATTCCTGAACGCTACTTTCATTTATATTTCTTAATTTACTGGATATAAAACATAATGATACATAGGTATATTATAAATCCAGTATAATATAATATATAATATCATTAACTCCATCCTTTATACATCCCACATATGGCACTAACGAATCAGATAACTTCTAGGGGAAGTTAGTCCGCACTTCCTCAAATGAGATTATCGTATTTACCCACTATGGAAATCATAAAGGATTGATATAAATGGGAAGTACAGAAGCCTAATGAAATCGTAAATCATAATATATATTATATATAAATAGAGTGTCAACATAATGGACACCATGAGAGGTGGTAAGATGTAATTGAACAATCATCGTTACGTGAAGCTTTAGTTTTCCATCCATAGAAACATTATGTTCTTCATCCATTAGATGGAGGTGTGTAAGTGTATTTCTAATAAATCTCCTAAAAACATCCTAGTAAATTGAGGATACTTTTTGTGTTACAAAAAAGGAATAATAATAGTTTAGGGGTTGGAGAAGTAAAATAAAAGAAAACAATTTAAGAGAAACAGTTACCTTTAATTTGGGTAACTTCCATTAGTGTGAACAAAAAGGACTTCTTGAAGTGCCTTCTGAATAAGGAATGGTGAGAGGGATGTAGGGAGATTAATTGGGAAGATTTTTTATGAGATAAATGTCTTGAGAGGTGTGATAAATTGGTTAGAAGTGGTATACATTTATAAGGGAGAGGAGGGGATCTTTAGGAAAGTGTGAAAATGTTATTTTATAATATAATGATCTTCAGTTAATAATAATACAAAAAACATCATAGTCGAATATTAGATGATTCATGGTCGAAATAAAACCGTCCAATCATAATTGGACATGTTTTGGATAATAATTTAATCATTACAATCACATTTATTTAAATGTTTATTAATAAGGTAAATACTACATTATTATTATTTCATAAATAATTTAATTTATTTGTTTTCTAAAGTTTATTAAAAAATACCATTATTTATGAAATCTTTTAACCTTTCCAATTAATATTTATAGTCTAAATTAGAACTTTTATAACACCATATAAAAATTATTTACTAAAATATTTTTGTTAATGTCCATTTTGTCTTCAAATTATATTAATTAATCTATATTGTAATTTTCACTCCCATGTGGCTCAACGGGGTCCCCAAATCGAACCAAAGATGCCCATGGTCATTAATGACTCATAAAATAAGGTTTGGACACATGTTAAGGTAATTCGGAATTATTAAAATAATTGTTTTACCTTGAATTACCATATATACCTTTAACCACTGTAAATAAAAGTGAAAAGATACTATTCACCAGAAATTATTTTCTTCTTAATGAACAAAATTTTACTTCTTAATAACAACAATGTATGTCGCATTTTTTATATTCAATACCCAGAAGTGGTAAAATTTCATTTAAATGAAAATGTCCGTTTTTTAAACTACTACTAAGTGGTTTCACTATTCATAAAAAATTGATGTTTTTTAAAAAAATGCAAAAAATTCAGCCTAAGATATATATGATATTCTGATTTAAAAAATGATGTCTATTTATCCAAAATAAAAACCTAGAAGTGGAATTAATTAATTTTAAAATTATTTCTCGTTATCAAAAAAAATTGCGTGTTTTTAAGAAACAATAACTATCAAAATATTGATACTTGTTTATAACCAATTTTAAAGTGAAAATATTCTCAATGACCAAAACTGTATTAAATGGTAAAAATATATTTGAATAAAATTTTAAAACTAATTAAAAAGATAATCTAACCATGTAAATCAATTATATTAAAACAGAGTTTTGAATTAAAATACAATATTTTCACTATTCATTAAAAAATAAACATTATCAAAAAAAATCCAAAAATTTACCCAAAGTAAATATTGATATCCCGATTCTAAAGATGGATTTTATATGGTCATATGGAATTTATTTATGTGACCAAAACTATATTTAAATAGGGTTCTCCATTAAAAGGCGATAAATTGGCCTTTAAATGTAAATTATTCTTAATATTAGCTTCATTCAGATTTTAAGACTTTCCATTTTTATTGGATTACATAAATAAATTTAACAATAATGTATAATATTATTGTAGTTAGTTTTTTTTCATTTCCACCAATATAATGGAATGGAGTTAACTACCATTAAAAATAAATATATATTATTAGTGTGCAACGTATGATTTTCAAAGAATCTCGTTGTTGCCTATCGGGTATTGTTTCGAATATAGAAACAATTTTTAAAGTAAAAATAATATTTAATTAAACATTTATGAAATATTAAAAACTCATATTCTTTATTTGTCTGGGATGTTAAATCCTTCCCCCCTTTGAGAATTACGTCCTCGTAATTTTAAAATTTGGGCTCAGAAACATTATTGAATGTCCCATATCAGAATAAGAGTTAGTAAAACTATCACATTGAAAAAAAGAAAGAGTAGTACCATCATCACCCGAGTTAACCCAAACTAAGATTCCATGAAAACCTGGATATGGAGGATAAAATAAAGGGTAATGTTCTGATGGAGAGGGATAAGAAACATCATTAGGAGAAATTTTACCACAAGAAAATTAAAAACTTATGATTTGTGTAAACGATCTATGATTTCCCAGAAGGAAACAAAAACAAAAAATGTTTTTTTTTACATTCATTTATATAATTTTTAGGAAATAATCTTCTACATAGAATAAAATCATATGAAAATATACTTACCTTCATGTAGATTTTCATCTTCTAATAAGTTTCTACAAAATCTAATCATTTCTCTAAATGATGAGCATTCAAAAAGACTTGGTCACATTAGTTACTCTTAATGTCTCATATTGAAAACTAATTAACCTAATACCATATCATCCATGATAGGTTAATAATTTATATATATAACCCAAAATCAATTTATTCATTATTCATAAGATCATCTAACTAAAAAAACAAGGCATACTAACCAGGGACTTCACATAGATCAGTGGTAGTCAATAAATACAAGTCACACATTGTTTGAGGGTTCGATTCCTGCAACTTCGTCCGACAGGACATGTTGTCACACGGTCTGCATGTTGTCCTTTTTCAAAAACTACATTATTTTATAACATTCCCAAACTAAATGATAAATTAATCAAAAATAACCATAACATATTTCTACCACAAATGATATCTAATAACTTTCGGTTTTCATCCCAAAAATTATTAACGTGTAATTGCCTCAAATTTAAGGATCATATAAAAACAAATTGTTCTTTATAACTATATCCAAAAAAGAGAAAATAATTATTCCTTGAATAAAATTTTCATATATCAAACATCAGGGTTACATATACTATAAAAATTCATCAAATGTAATCCCATCATCAGAGGAGCCTTAATACTTTTAAGCATTTTACCATCCTAAATTCTACTATAATTCTTGAATCCCTTATATGTTGACTTCTTACACATTCACCATTATTCATGATCCATTAAACATTCCATTCAAACTTATTTCTAAATACATCTTACCTATAAACAAAATCATAAATCATATCCTATGTTTTCAATAATAGGAAAACATATGTAATGATATAATCCATAACATTCATTGGTCATTGTCAATTTCATTATCCTCAATCAGAATGGAATTTGGTATTGGTAAAAAAATATTTGTATGATACTGGTGATTACATTCCTGAAACATCTTCATAGGACATGTGTTTGCAATATGACGATGCACACCACATTTAAAACATTCAATTGATCCCTCAGAAAGGACTTCATTCCCTTTACTAGTGTCAACTAGATGCATCTTATTTTCATGGAAGGTTCTTTCTTTATGAACATCATTTCCACTTCTATAGCATATCTATAACCCATTGAAACATTATCCTAGGTGTTTATGTCCACATCTTTGACACATAGGTTTTTGAACACAATTACCATTATGATTATTACCTGAACTTCTGTAGGGATTTGTTTCTCACATATATAATGCCTTATTAATATCACTAAGGTTCAGGTCGTCAATCATGACTATAGATAGTTGGTTGAAAATAACCACAAGTTTCCTCGTTGTAGATCCCATATCATTCAGTTGCTTGTTCAGAAAATCGTCACAGTTTTCTTCACATCCACTATTACTTTGGAGCCTGCTAGATCAAGCCATTTAATAAAACCAAAAAGGTCAATGTGAGTATATCAGTAAAATCATTATATAATATCTTGTGAGGAGGGTAAAAACTAATATATACTTATTCTTGTTATCATAAACCCATTAACTTTATCTAAAAAACTACGACTCTTTCAGAAATCCTAACCATTCTGGTAATGTCACTTATGCATAAAAAATACCTTAACCTCTAATGTTATCTAAACTGACCTTTGATACCAACTATAAGGACCCATCCTTAAAACATTACATAATCATGAATTAAATGAAAAATTCTCATTGAGGATATTTTCAGGTTTACTGTTTTAGAGAGTTAGGCCATAACTACTACGTTTCAAAATATTACAAAGTAGACACTTTTACCCAATATCTATTTTTTTTACAAAACATGAAATCCTGAAAAAAATTCCTGTCAAGTTCCATCTTTAAGACAGAATGAATTTTCCTTGATCCTATCCTTGACCGTATTCCACATTATGCCCTGTGAGGAGGGACTCTTTAAGAAAGTGTGAAAATATTTTTTTATAATATAATGATATTCGGTTTCTAATGGTCCAAAAATCATTATTGTCTAATATAAGATGGTTCATGGTCGAAAGAGAATCATCCAATCATAATTGGACATGTTTTGGATATTATATCAATCATTATAATCTTATTTATTTTAATAATTTATTAATGAAGTAAATACTACATCATTATTATGTCATAAATAATATAATATATTTGTTGTCTAAAAATTAAAAAATAAATACGATGATTTAGAAAATATTATTAGATTTCAAAAATTATTTATATTAGAAAATATAACTTATATAACACTATATAATAAATAATTCTTACATGATTTTTTTTAATGTCCATTTTTCCTTTACATTAAATTAATTAATCTAAATTGTCATTTTCACTCCCAAGTGGCTCAATGGGGTCCCAAAATCGACCCAAAGATTCTCATGGTCGTTAATGACTCATACAATATGGTTTAGACAAGTGTTAATGTAATTTTGAATTATTAAATTATTCTTTTTACCTTGAATTACCCTATTTACTTTTAACCGTGGTAAATAAAAGTCAACAATTACTATTCATAAAAATTTGTTTTCATCGTAATGAACCACATTTTACATCTTCATAACAACCATGAATGTTGGATTTTTTAAATTCAATATACAGAAGTGGTAAAATATCATTTAAATGAAAAAGTTAGTTTTTTTACTACTACTAAGTGGTTTCACTATTAATCAAAAATTGAAGTTTTTCAGAATAATACCAAAAATTAATCCTAATCTATATTTGATATTATGAATTAAAAAATTATTTCTATTTTGAAAAATTCGAAAAATAGAAGTGGCATTAATTAATTTTAATATTAAATCCTGTTATCAAAACAAATAGCCAGTTTTTTATGAAACAATAACTATCAAAATATTGATAATTGTTTATGCCAAATTTTAATGTGAAATTAATTAAAATCACCAACATAGGATTAAATGGTAAAAATATATTCTAATTAAATTTTAAAACCAATTAAAAAGATAATAATAAAATAAATATAATTTATATTAAAACATAGTTTTGAATTAAAATACAATATTTTCACTATTTATTAAAAAAATAACTTTATCGGAAAAATTACATAAATTTACCCAAAGTAAATTTTGATTTCCCGATTCTAAAGAAAGAATTTATTTGGATCTATAGAATGTATTAAAGTGACCAAAACTAGATATAAAAAGGGTCTGCCATTAAAAGGTGGTAAATCAGCCTTTAAATGTAAATTATACTTAAAATTATATTCATTCATATTTTAAACCTATAACATTTTATAGGATAACATAAATACATTTAACAATCATCTATAATCATATTGTAGCTATTTTTGTTCATTCTCACCAATACAATGGCTAAGAGTTAACTACCGTTTAAAATAATAATATATTATTAGTGTGCAACATATGTTTTTCACAGAAACTCGGTGTTTCGTATCAGGTACGCTATAGAACATAGCCTCCGTTTTTAATGTAAACTTAATATTTATTTCAAAAATTAATAAATACAAAAAATTCATATTCTTTATTTGTCTGGAATGTTACAGAACCCCAAGGATGGATATAATGTTCGTATTAATAAATACATTTGATATTTCTGATAAAAATTTCATTATAAAAATAACATATATCATTTTATCTGAAATTTTAATCCATATAATAATGATAATACAATTAAATAATTTGTGCGGACTACGAAATCCATGAACTGATGTGATTTTTTTTTCATAGCCACATAACATTTATAATAAATATATCATTAATTAATGAAATGAAATTATTTTTTAAATAAAATTATTTTATTTTATTTATTAAATAATAACAATATATTTTCCATTATTTTCGTTAAAAACGGACATTTTACTCATTCATACGCACGACCTACCTCTATTTTTGTAATATAATTATATTTTCATAAACATATGTTATAGTTTCTTTTAAATAAAATAATTGATGTATAAAAATGATATGTATTTCATGATTTTTATTCTATAGATTCTAAAATTATTACCACTATGTCCATAATCAACTTGCCTATGTCATTTTAGACATCAGAATCAATGATCATCAAAACATCTAATTAGATCATAATTTATTATGTAAATAAACATGAAAAGTGAATATGTAAAATAAAATAAATAATATGTATGAAGTTATTTATTAAAAAAATAAATAATTAACATTAATTTATTTATTAGAATGATAAATAACGTAATTGTGGATTCAGAGTTGGTGTTACGGAATCATTAACATGAAATATCGTTTTAAATGTTTTACAGATTAATTTTGAAATAATTTTTCACAGTTTTAGATATTTTTAAAAATAAAATATATATTTAATAAATGTAGATATAAATTAATAATAATTAAATTTTTTTTATTATATTTATAAAAAAATTAAAAAATTATTTATATATATTTTATATGTAATTTTTTAAATTTTTTTGAAATGTTAAAAGAATGATCTATTTTAACATAGAAAGTTTAAACAGTTTCCCCTTCCACAAAAAAAATTATTTATCATTCGATTAAATTATAATATTATTTTTTTTAAAATATAACCGTGATTTTATTTTAATGGGAACTTTATTTAAAAAATGCATTTTTTAGGGAATGTATTATTTTTTATCCAAATTTTTTATATAATTTCAAATAATTATTTCGATGTTTTTAAACTGAAATGTTTCCTGAATAGTTTTTTAAATTATATGATAGTTTAGAATAATTTTTTATTTCAAAAGGATCAGATATATATTAATAGAATAGGTGGTCATGACATAGCTTATATAACTAGGTTATCCAGATTCAACTTTTTGAATTGGTGTACTTGATAAATCTTTTATGATAGGTGATCCTAGAACTAATAATATGATAGGAGAGTCTAATATAGATATAAAACTAATTAGGTAAAGTTAATTATAAATAAAATGAGATATGTATGGAGTTAGCAGATATAGTCAATCTTTTATTTCTTACTTTGATTGATTTTTTTTGGAAAAGTTTAATATGTGTTATAAATACTATTCTCTCAATATTATAAAAGGGATTACATTTTTATTATATGGGTTTTAATTCATATCACTGTAAAATTTTTTGTTTTAATGTTTTTATTTTTTATTTAATATTATAAAATAATTTTTTTATACACTTAATCATTATCATTTTTAGTGATTTTCACTAATTTAAAGTATTTCACCCTGTTATATCACTATACTGAATTTTGTTATTCACGCAAAAAATATTCAAATGGTATTTTCTTTGGATTATGATTTGGTTAAATATATATTAATATCTATGTTATATATATATATATTACCTTTATTGAAACATTCTTGTCAAAATAATGTTTTTTTGTGTGTAAAAAATGAAATAGTGTGTAAGTGTCCACTTTAAAAGAGAATGTCCCAATTATCGTAAAATATTAATATAAAATGTATTGGTAATACCAGATTGTTAATATTATAAAGAAAATTAGTATATGTAATGTCTACTATAGGGTTCTTATAATAGGTATCATAAATGGGTTTTGATAACATTAGAGACTAATGTGCTTTCATTTGAGGATGAAATAATAGTTGTGCACACGATCTTGGATTTATATGATTATAGTTGATAAAAAGTTAAAATGCATAAACACCACATTTTAATGATTTAAGATATTTTATTTTTATAATATTTTAATATTTTACTATGTTTTTTGAGTAATACTATATTACGGAAAAATAATACATTTGGTATGTATATGACTTAAACTAAATTTAATTATGGGCTTCTGTGTAGTGGAGTACAGAAAATCTGTTTTGTTTAATAGGGATTCATTGACAATTTTACATTTTCCTATAAATATTCAATATAAAGATTATCATCGAAATGATTATCTAAATCTAATTCCGGATATATTTGTGAATTTAACAAAATTATAATATAATCATATTTATTAAATGATATTTTTTGTGATATTTCATTAAATAGAGTTATATGTTTACATTATATTTAGCATGTGATATAATATGAATTACTATTTCTGAAAATGGTATTAAATTTTTGGATACATTAGAAGATATATGCGAGATAATATTAAAGGTTTTTTATTTTTATATTTTATAAGTTGATCTTTTTTTAACATTGTTGGTTATTGTTTATGCTTTATTTATTGATATTGATTTCATCATATGAATCGTTATTTAGTCATGGATTCATCATACCTTATAGTTAATATTATGGATTTGGGTAATGTATAATGATTTGAGGAATATCATGTTATACTTTTTTGGATTTTTTGATCCCTTTGAATTTGATTTTAGTTCCTCAAGAATAGAAAATTCAATTTGAATACACATCTTTGGGAGAGAAATATGAGATTGATATTGATATTAATTATATCATTTATGAAATATAGATTCTGTATTTGAATAAAATTATTTAATTGTATTTTTTATTTTCATAGTATTATATGATAATATTTTTCAAAAAACTCTATGAATGTATAATTAAGAAAATAGATTATCTAATTCTCTTTCTTTCTAATGAGTCGATGGCCATTTTCCCACATTAATGATTATGGTTTTTGTGGTAATCAACTTTCTCATAATCATTTATATTATTGTGACCAATTATCTCAATCACTCCCAATGTTTATTTGGAAATTATATTCTTCTTCCATGTCTATGATTTTACAACCTATAAATGTTCCTTTTTTATAACACGAGTATGTGTTATTCTACTTGGCATTATATTAACCATTTACTATTTTCAAGATATTTTTTTTAACTATTTTTATGATGTGGAATTATATATTGGGAACTTATAATGTCATATCATTTATTACTGAGATAAATAATTAATATATTGGCTTACATTTTTTAATGGTCGTGATGTAGCACCCCACAATTTTAAAGGAATACTATGTATGATAAAGTAAACAACACTCAACAGTAATAAAAAAACAATGAAATATTATTATATTACGATGAAATATTTGATTTATTATTTGAATTAAATTTAAAAAATAATAAAGTATATAAATTCATTTTATACTAATGTTCAATTATTTAATTCTTCTGAATTAATCTCATATATTTTAGGGAAGAATATTTAATAGTTTGATTTTTTTCATCAAAAAAGATTTTAAATTTTTATCTAATTGGATAATATTATAAATAATTTATATTAAAATTTAAAATTTTTATTAAATAAAATTATTTTTTACGTCATCATATCAATGTTATCTTAGGGTGAACTATTGAGATATTTCTAAACAGATTGATTTTTCATTGACTTTTCAAATATACTAATTATTTTTATAAAATTATTTACATTAATAATTATCATTTTTATTTAAATTTGATATCAAATTTTCATAATTATTATTAATCTAAATATTAAAACATTTATAAAATATTACTTTGAAATATAACTAAAATTTTTAAAATAATATTTTTTTCAATAAAAAATTATTTTTGTAATCAAACTACATTAATTGTGAGTAATGATTTTATATTAAATATATTTTATAGAACTTATAGTAATGAAATTTTTAAAAGTTGATCTATGTTTTAATTTATATAGTTAAATTTATTCTCATTTCAATATTTATCTTTTTTATGAAAAATTAAGATTTTTTTGAATATTATATAAAATAGTTTTTTATCAGAAAAAAATAACATATTTGAAATCACGAAAAAAATAAATAAGGAATAAAAATTTAAAAAATTTAACATGTATGATATTAAATAAAAAATTTCAATCAAATATTGATTATGTCCTAAAAACATTTTTTTAGGATATATATAAACATATTTTTTAGTGCGGACATTGTGATTTCAAAGAACTAGAGAAGCCAAATTTTTGTCCCGGTATATAATATATGAAATTAATTAGACATTTTTTAAAGTGGAAAATGAATTTTAATTTTTCTTTATTATTTTTATTTATATATATAAAGATATTGAGTTATATAATAGATTAATTATTCAGATTCATATGTAATGATTGTATAAGGCCCAAAAAGTAAAAATAACAAATCTAATAAGTATTCTTTACATATTTGTTATTAAATATATAAATTTGATTAATATAAATTTGTTATCATAAAAAAATATTTATTTTATTATGGAAATATAAATTAAATATTTGACAATTTTTCAATTTTTATAAATTATTACACAACATTTACACAGTGCTTATGCAAGTTACTGAAAAATCAAGCTTTTGAAATTTAAAACAATAAAAGTAATATTTTTTAGGTGAGATTTAATGTACCCAAAATTTTATTGATGTATATACCGTAATAGGAATTTTTAAATTTTTATATAAATATTACATTTTTTTTCTTTTTTTATTAAATGAAACATAATGTGAATAGTTCATAAAATCATTTTAATAATACAATTCTTTTATTTTAATTTTTTAAATTATTTAATAAAAACTAAAAAATATTTAAGTGGAAAAATATTAATGCGAAATGGTAAAAAATTGTAATCATTTTCTATTTATGTTCCCATTTTACCATATAATATAGATAATTACATTTTTATATTAATAAATTCATTAACACGATTGAGGATAAAATTCATTAAAAAATAGATTGAACACGAAGATATGTTTTTTATTGATATAAAAACCAATAAAATTGATTGGATATTTATATTCAAGCCATATATTCTTTTATTTAGAATACATTTCATTTGTAAACAATTTAACATGAGTTGTACAAAAATTATATTATAATATTGAATGTATATCCAAAAATTAAATTCATAATACACTAAAATATACATTAATTTATTAAATGGAAAAATCATGGACATAATCCCTTCAAACAACTGAATTATATGTGGTTTAAAATATAATACATGTTCTTTTTTAGAATCACTTTTCTTCTTACAGATTCACTCTTTTCAACTGAAAATTTAAAATCATTAATGTCTTGATAAATATCAAATAGGTTAACATGGGTTAAAAAAGATATAATTGTGCAGATGATTCCTAAAATGGAAACCCACTCTTCTACTCCCTACACACATCAGGTTACATTTTTACAGCCATATCCTACACAAATAATTTCATAAATTCCATACCCATTTTATAAAGTTATTATTTTGGAATGAGAAAATCCATTAAAGAGATTATGATGTAATAAAAAGGAGGTTATTCAAGGAAGAGGTGTATCTTTTAAATAATTTTTTAATTTTTACCACATTAAAATAATTTTGAAAATAAAATAATCACAATAATATAATACATATAATGAGATATAGATATTTTATATCCATCTCCGCTTCAAAAAAGAAAAATGACATTTTTTTCATATGTACGATGAACTTCCACCTCAAAAACTGATATAAATCATTTTCCATCATTGTATCACTCATATAGTTATAATGATTTATTTAATATATATATATACATATATATTATATTTATGAAAAAATTAACATTTTTAAAACATAATATATCTAATACATTCTAACATTTCAATCCACTAATGAATGATAACATCGTTCGTTCATACATATAGATTTCCACCCACAATATAATGTGGTTTATTATTCAGAACCACATTACATGGATAATATATATATTTTTATTATTATAATGTATATTATTTTTATTATTAAATCAATATTTTTTAATCCGAAAGTAATAGTTATCATCTATTCAACAAGTTCACTAAATAATGAAAATGATATGCTTGCGTACATATAACCATGAATATCCATTATTATTACATAGTTCATTTTCAATAACCATAATGCGTTGATTTTTTTAAATATATTTTTTTATTTATAAAAAAAATATAATATTGTGATTATTATTCTAAATATTATATAAAAATGAAATCACTGACCATTGTGAACCTAATGATGTAATATTGGACATATAAGAAGAATATCATCAGAACATAGGAAGGGCACTACATTTATTATGTAATATTAAATGAAATGGTATGAAATAAAATGAAATTAATAATAATCATTAAAAATAATCTTATATAGGTGAATAATTAAGATTATTTTATTATTGAGGATTATAATTAATGTGTGTGACGATCCAATTTAGATGTTATAGGTCAATTAAATGATAGAATTATTATAAATGATTAAATGAATTAATTTATAAATAGTGTTATTCTATTTTTATATTAATAAAATTATTTTATTGAATAATTTATTTGGATTTGGTTTAAAAATTGATTAAATTTCATTTGATTTTTTTATTTTATAAACTATAATTTTAAAATGAATCATTCTAAAATATTTAAATTGAAATAATTTGAATTTAATTACAAAACATCTAAAGGAATGTTCTATTTAAATATATTCTATGTTAATGACATTTCCAATTGAAAAAATATATATTTTAATAATTAATTACGTTATTATATTCTTTACATTCATTCAATAAAACCCTATATTCACTTTTTTATTTTTATTTTTGTTTTGTAATTTTAATTTTTTTAAAATTTTATTTTGATATCTTAATATGGTTTGTATATGCGTTCAAACATTTTTTTCATGGATTTTAAGATTGAAATGTGGAATTATTAAAAAATATATTCATCGTAGGTAAATTTTTAGATATATATTATGATGTTTGATCCTGATTAAGTTTCTTATGAATGGGTGAGATCAATATAACATCTAGAATTTGGTTATCCTATTAAAATATATAAGAATAGGGGAGATCTATACTATCTATATAATTGGAGAGCTTGATATAACACATATGATTGGGGAATGCTATATCACTAAATTCCATTTGGTAAATTTTTATTACATTAAATTAAAAATGAGGAAGTTAATCATGATGGTTTCATTAATGAATTTAGATATCCTCTAATTATTTCATACCTGAGTTTTTATGGGTTATGAATATACTGTTCCATGATTTTTAAAAGAGATTCTATTTTCATGATATAGTTATTAATTGGTTTCCTTGAGTAAAAATATTGTCTTCTTTTCAGTATGTTTAAATTAATATTATTAATTATTTCTTGAAAAAGATAATTATTTTCCGCATTTTCTTTGTTTCATCAGTCCAATAGTAGTCCCTCTAATTTTTCCATTTTTTTGTTTATCTAATCCAATTATTATATTAAAAAATAAATGGATTAATGATGATTAGAATAGATAATAAAGTAATAATTTAATATGTCGATGTAACCTATAATAAATAAATGATTTCTTTAAAAATAATATTTTTTGTTGGAAACATTAATAAATTGTTGAAATTTCTACTGTTAAATATTTTTTCATATTTATCTAAAAATATAACACTAAAATGTCATCACGAAAACAATACATTGAAT
Source organism: Viscum album (assembly GCA_963277665.1). Taxonomy (NCBI): domain Eukaryota; kingdom Viridiplantae; phylum Streptophyta; class Magnoliopsida; order Santalales; family Viscaceae; genus Viscum; species Viscum album. Next base: position 2,131,463,033 of record OY728147.1, on the reverse strand, counting down.
TATAGTCTAAATGCACAAAATTATATAATGATTATGTTCATGTCCTTATAGATTTATCTGACAATGGATTAGATATTTTTTTTATTTTAGAATTTTTTAATGTTAGAATAACTTAAGTGATATGGAAACAATCCTGATTTAATAATTATAATGTTTATTACAAATTAAAATTCATATAAAATATCATTTCACATTTTATGTGATTGTATTTTTTTTCATTCGAATCTTTTAGCATGTTTTAGGAAGAAAACTCATTTTATGACAAAATAAACATATGGGAAATTATATGAATTGATGTTCATTAACTATGGTCAATTCATTTTTAGAATATAGATAATCATTATTGCTTATTAGTGAATAATTTACTTATAGATATATTTTGAGTTAAATTTAGGGTCTACCTATAGATTATCATTCATGATATTATGGGAATTTTACTCTCGAAATTTTTGTGATTTCCCTATATTCTATCAAATAATTATCCATAACAATTAAAACATCATAAGACTTTTAAATTAAATTTTTTCTGAAAAAAATGCTATCATGACGCATCTTGCATGTGGAAATTGAGGAGGTATAAAATTAAATGTAATTTGTTTTTTTTCAGATATTGATAATACCTTCTTAATAGGGGAATTGAACATATTAGGTTTTTCCCTTACAATTTGATGAAAGATCATTGAAAATCATGTATATGGTTCAATGGTCAGTAAGAATAATTTTCAAGGTTATATACTAATAAAATATTGGAGTGATGTATTAATTGGATTCTATCATTTTCTAGAGAGTCTTTGAACGTGGATAAATTGTTTACATGCCACCATACCTAAATATAAGGGGAAATGAAATAAATTTCATGGTGATAATTTCTCAAAAATATATGTGGATATTTATTAATTTTTGGAAATGATGAGAATTCATAGAAACATGGAAGATATAGAGGATGTATACAAAATTAAAACATCCACTATCTAAGAATTTTATATAAGAAGAAAAATGTAAACATGGATGTGGAAATTATCTAATCCATCCCGTGATAGAAATATTTTAAATGAAAAGGTATTATTATCAAAATCCATCTGTGGTTAGAATGTCTCATGGACTGTTAAAATTAAATCATATTGTTTTGATTATTTCTATTCATATTATAAAAACTAAATTATTATAAATAATTTTTTTGAAAGTAAATGGCTCATTATGAAATGATTTAATTGAAAGAACATTCACTGCTATGGTAATATGTACTATCATTAGTTATATCATATCCGGTTTGAAACACTATTACGAATAAAAATAATTAACATTAAAATCATTATAATGTTATTGTATGAGTATCATAAATTTTGGGTTATGATAAATCAAATTGATATACACGATGAAAGTGACAGTCATGATAAGTATGAAAATAAAATATGAATCCAATTTATAAGATATTTATAAAGATATATAATTACAAGGATATTTTAATGACCAATAACATGCTAGGATTCATAATCTAAACAAGATAATCCTAGATTATGGGAGAATTTGAAGCTAACCGAAATCACATCCCAACCCATTTTCACCAAAAAACCATAAGAAAATCTCACCATCACACACCATTTCCTTAAGGATTTATTGATTTAATAAACAAATTTGAGTTAAGATGATAAAAATAAGTTTATTTATTAATAGTAATATTTTTCTTTGAGGATTAATTTATAATGACAATAAGCTTTTTTTAAATATATTATCTTTATTATATGAAATAGAAACTTTATTTTATGAAAAAACATAAATTCAACCACGATATACTTTTTGATTAGTTAATGAATTTTTGAAAAAAAAATGATATTTTAATTGATTAATATTTTAATGTTATTTTTTCATATAAATAATTTTATAATTTTTTATGTAAAATGTAAATTTTCATAGGTTTATAATACTATTATTTTGAAAAAAAAACTATATTTTTAAAAAACCTAGGAATTTTTATAAACATGTAAATTATAATAAATAGATAATTATTTTGATAAAATTATTATTTTTTTTGAAATCATTAGTTTAAAATTATCCAACGTGAATTTTTTAAAAAAAATTAGTGATAGACTAATTATAAGGTGAAAATGAAATAAAGGATAATTTTACAGTTTGTGAGATTAAATTAAAAAACCTCAAAAAACGGGGGACACCAAATCCCCCAACCCATTTTGATATAAAATATTCCAGACCACCTCCCCCATACATTTCTATAGGGTTCTAGGTTCGTTGGCACCCCCATAAGAGAAGACCAAAACTCAACAAAGATGACTCATCCACTATAGGTATGATGTGTGGTGGAGGTATTTTTCTTGATTCAAAGGGTTATACTATCCATGACATTCATACTTTTTCTATGAAGGAGTCTTCCTCAAATAAGATGTGATGGTGTGCCTCACTATGTTAAAACTATGTAGTCAACAAAACATTTTTCTAGAAGCTATGGAAAAAAATATAAAATGTTATAAAACTCCCAACATGGCCTTTGGAACACCCCTAGAATATTTATTATTATATCAACAAGTACAAGGATCACAGAAATAAAAAACATGGTCATCTTCCATCCTTGGTGTGAGGGTAAAAATGATACAAATTCAATAAAAATGTATGTTTTTCATGAGGACAATATTTCAATTATTTCTCTTTCATAGATTTTTCTCCCTAGGATGGTGTTTTTCTTATCTTGGGTGATACTCTTATACTCTAATTTCTTAGTCCCTAAACTCATTCTCATTATATTATTCTATGTCAGCTAGATTGTTTTTTTATTAATAATTATTCTTGATGATGAAAAATATTATTTTTTGTGTTTTTAAAATAAATTATTTACAAACATGACCCATTTCCACATAACCAAATTTATTTTATTAAGAATTGGAGTTCATATACATATTAAATAATTAAATCCACTCTATATTGTATGAAACCATGGGAAAACTATTGGATGGTTTTTGGATTCCAATAATTTATTATATGGTGTTTATGAATTATGGTAATACAATACTAATGAATTCACATATCCTTTTTCTTAAAAATCATTGAACAACTATTTCCTCTTCAATAAAAACCCCTATAGAATGAAGCTAATATACAATTTCCACTCAATATTCCATACAAGGCCCCCGATAACATTAAAATACTTATTATACTTTTATATGAACCATATAAATGTATTGTTTCCTCTCATTATTTTTATTCAACCATTTAATTTTTAGAATTAAATTTTATTTCCAATTTATCATGTTGGGATTATTTTTTAAAATCGATATTATTATCCTTATGAATTACGTGTGATGATAAACCTCATTTACTCTTATTAACCCGTATCATAAACCTTTAGTTACCCTCGTAATGGTGTTGAAATTTTTCATTCCAAAACATTTTATAGTGAATAAATTTACACATTTCCAATCAAGGGTCCTCACTGTGTTATAAAATAAACAATTTACTGAGAAATTATATTATTATATCCACACAACTTATTCTGATGGTTAAATGTGATGAGTGATGTTTTAAATTTTTTGTTCCTATGTGGAACACTTATGAATTTACATGATATAAAAATGATAGGTATTACTTATGTTATATATCAATCAAATTCATTGCATAATGTTTCTATGTCATTAGATATTATGTATGGGATTCTATATAGAACATAACCCACCACGGTACTCTTTCTTCCTAGTGATTTTGTCTTTGATGTGATCCTTGAATTAGGCATATGACTTGTTTTATTCTCTATCCATATTCAAATTTATCATTCATGTAATCATAATATATCATGATTGAATGATCATATTTATGATTTTATCCCCAATTATGTAACATTATATGCCTCTATAATCACTTATACTAGTTCAACACTTACTCGGACTTGATTAATCACTTACTAGTCTATATATCTCACCTATGTCACATATATGATTATAGGGTCTTCATTGAATTTTTATATGAGAAATTTATTTTTAAGAGAATGTTATGTTGGTTTATTTTATATCCAAATATTATTTATTCATGTTTTTATTTTATGTAAATAGTAATCCAAATACAAAAAGAATCATAGTCAAATTTAGTTATATTAGTTTCATAATTATGTAATAATTTATTAAATAAATTGTTTTAAAGAAATAGGTTTTCATAGTTTGTATTAGATAAAACTAATGTTACATATTGGAATAGGATTATAAATCAACACCAAGAGACATTGGAATAATAAACAACATTGGAAAACGTCCCTGAATTATAATAAATTATATATGAAGTGGATTTATATAAAATAAATATGTAATATCCTGATCATTAGTGAAGAAATTTCATTGTTAAATTATTTTTTAGAACATTATTTAATGGTTAAATGTGTGTTTCTTGAGTGATTTAGGAGTTTTTATTTTTCTATGGAGTGAGAATCATGAAAATTAGAGAATAATATCTCAATGATCATAACACATGGTTGGAACATGATTAATGATTATCGTGTTCCTAGCCTATGAATTATATTGCAGGGTAACCATTTCTGCCCGATGACTATCACACATTCAACACACAGTTTTTGAAATGGTTTGGGTGTCCCAATAAATATTGTAGAATTTCTACCCTTGGAAATATGGAACCACCCAAATCACAAACTGTCTGAAAACTGTGTGACCCAACTATGCTGCCCATAAATTTTTTTGTAATTCCCATTTTACCCCTAAGAAAATTTGATTCTCCCCTTATTCCCATCCCTACTCAACCTCCCATATCATGGATGATGAACCAAACCCTCCAGGAAATCGAATATGTGTTTTTATGTTGATTATTATGTGTTTGGAAAATTTTTGTATATAAATCGAATAGTTTGGTGTGTGTAACACACTTCATTGTTATATTTTATGGATTAAGGATTTTAGAATAAATAATAATAATAGAAACCCTATATCATTAACATTTCAAACTAATTTTAGTTTTTTTCCGTAAGTGGTTGTTTGAGATCAAATCAAAGGTGGAGATTATGTAATAATTCGACCACGGTACAGAATTTGTCTCTATTAAAACCTTTTTCCATATTCATGATGTGTTATATATGTATTTAGTTATTTTATTTCATGTCTAGGTTTTATTTTAATGTAATTGGTTATAGAAGTGGATTTGGAGATTATGTTTATGTGATGGAACATTCACAGACTCTATTGGGTTTTTATCCTATTTGAGACCAAACCTAGGGCTATTCATGGGGTAAGCCAAAATCATGTAATTGAGTATAGAACTAGAAAACCATGATAATTCTATGTTATGATAATGAATGGGTAGTGAATATGAAATCGTTTCATGGATATGTTTAATGGATTGATTAAAACAATTTATCAGTTTTCCTTTATTAATGATTAATGGATTTGAATGGTGTTTGATGATATGATTGGGGGTTCGATCCAATTTTTGATTTCATGATGGAAAATTATGTTTCAGTGTGAGAAAATTATTTAATGGATGTGTTGAACGGAAATTATTTAATTGGGGTTTCAAAAAAATTTCAAATGGGGTATAAAATTTGAATAAGATTCTATTTCTGGAAAAATGGTTTAAAGGTTTTATTTATTGGTTTAAAATAGAATGAAAATGCATGGGGAATGTTTTAGTTTTCAAAAGGGGTATTCCCATATTTTAATGGGTGGTTTGAAGATTATTTCAAAGGTTATATGGAGGTGTTTTTATTTCCAAGATGGAATTTATAAAGGCCATATGAAACCATGGTAAATTAATGGATGTATTTGTTAGTTAGATTTAACCCATGAAAATTATGTTATAATTACATCATAGTTTTGATATTATCTAAGTGATGAATGACATTATTAAATGAAATTAAAAAAGTGTTCTTCATAAATAATTATATATGTGATTAATATTTTTGGATTGTGTTTGGAATGTTGTAAATATCTATTAAATGGGATTAATGTGAGTGTTCCCAGTAGATTGTGATTTTTACATTAAATGTGTTAGATATTAATTCACGAGAGATGATGAATGGGTTATGTGGGTCACCATAATTAAATTATTTCTTGTGTTACACAGTTTATGGTATGTAGATTATTGAATATTATTAATGAGTTTGGGTATAATGAGTGCGAATTTTAAAAACTACTACATAATATTAATGTAAAATGTGTTAATAGTGTTTGAAATAATAATAATTTACATGTTGATTATTCTGGATAATGATTTCTATTATTATTATTTTGTATGGATATGACTGTAATGTAAAATTATTTCCCAAGGTTTATGGTACTCTGAATGGCTATATAAGAATGTGTACATGTCTTGGAGGTGTGATTAAGGACTGAGGCTCCTCCCATGGGTCGAGTTGGACTGATGCTCTAACCCCAACCATGAATGATTGGTAAAGGGTGTCAAATTGATGCTCTATTCCCCTGATTATTTTATTAAATGATACTACCTTTACTAAGCTTCCGATGTAAGCATGATTTATTGATTGTGAAATGATATTCACTAGAAAGATAGATATCTTGAATCATACCCTTATGCATGTTAATTTACTTTTTTGGTTGTATTGTAAATGATGTTATGCATATTCAATGGAACATGATATGAAAATGAATTTAGTAATGAAAATATCATATGTTATGAAATTGAAATTACAATTAACATGGATTATGTTAATGTTGAAACTATTTGGAATGTGATGAGGGGTGATTATTTAAACCCTTTATGGTTAAATGGGTGTGTCACCCTCATGTCTTGGCTTGGACTTCCAATATAACAATAGTTTGTTTTGTTCAAATGTTAATTATAGATTAAATAATGGTTAAACAAATATTGCACAATTATATAATATTTTTTACTATTACCTTGTTTAATTATGTCACATCAATCAAACATAATAATTTATTTAGCCAGGAGACATTGTTGGTGTCCTACTGAGTTATACTCACACCCTGATTACACTTCCATTAAACATGGGTACCTAAGCAGATACTGCTTGTAATGTATGTTTTACATTTATTATTATTGTTGGTTGTTTTATATATTGATGTTAATTATGTTGTGAATGTTCTTTGATAAATATGTACAACCCCTTTATGTCTTTATTTATACCAATATTAATATTCGACCACCTCTGGAATAAGGGGATGCGTGCATGAGTTCATTTGATTACCCCAGCCGGAGCACATGTTATTGTGGATTTCTTGTTTGTGATGAAACAATATTCTTATATAGGCACTCTATTTGTATTTGGAATTATTACTATTCTACCATTTGGGATTAAACGTGAAAAGTGAACATTGAGATGAACTGAGTTATCACATTGTTGATTTTAAATTTTCCTTAAAAAACACTTGGATTGTAAAGCTTAGAGGATATTATTTGTTAATTTTTCATGTTCATTATGAGCAATTGATATGGGGAAAAAATTCCCATGATACATAATTATAGGAAATATATAATTTATATAACATATTGAATACTAGAAATTTATATGTTAGGGAATATATGTTCTTAATGATTTATCCTTTAACTTTATCGGCATCCTATTTATATTAACAGTTTAAAAATTTGCTTCCCTAGTTTTCATTTTATTTTTATTCAATTACTTGAAATAGGAGGAACAGAGTCATGTTATTTTTTATGAAATATGTTTTCACTACCGAAATGTGATTCCCAACTTGTTGAGATAATTATGTTATAAATAATTAGATGGATATTGTCATTTAACTATGGTTTTTAATATAAACATGAATATTGGAGAAATCTGACACTTCCTTAAGAAATAAAATGTTTCAATTAAGACATATACAAGACAGAGGACTATAAAATCCAATGGATCTTCTGATCACATAATAATGGATGAATAGAAGAATTAAATTGAATGATCTTATCTATCCTTCAACGAATATATAATGATACATTCATTATAGAAATTTAATATATGATTACAAAAGTTTATCAAAGGTGGACATTGTTAAAAAAATTATTACACCTGATGGGTTGATCAGAGTGATGGAGTGATTTTTTTTTCAAAATGATTTTTTTGATAAATACTTTCCTTGTATAGTCCAATATAAAATGGACGAAGACTTCCATAGTGTTAATAAAAATGATGGAAAATCCATTCAGGAATACAAGGAAAACTCCATAATTGAATAATTATACACCTCCGAAATTATCATGTCTTTTAAATTTATAGACAATAAAATATTTGGTGGGATGTATCCATGTCTATGAAAGTTACTATCATTTATATACAATGATTGGATGAAGGGAAATTTATAACGTTCTTGTAATAGCCCGAGATTTTATGAAAAATATTTTTTTTTATTTCACTAATGTCTTGTGTTGTACACTACACCAAAAGGAGCTTGCACAACACACATCCTTGACTTGCCTTGCATTACACGCAATCACGACCTTCTCGATAGCTTGCGTCATACGCAATACCAAGTTTCACTAAACAACGATATGCTATTAAAAATATTATTAAAATTAGCCGTTATGAATAATAATAACCACTTTTTGAAATTTTATAAATTTTATTTTTCAAAATGGACTTCATTTTTGGATTCGGAATACCGAAATTAGCCTAGGGTGAAATTTTGGTATTTTTTTGAAAACTTTCAATTTTTGATGATTAGTGAAACCACTAAGTGGTAGGTTAAAAACTGAATTTTGCATAAAACATAATTTTACCGCTTCTGTGGATGAAATTTCAAAAATCTGACAGACACGGTTGATATCAGTAAATAAAATGTGGTACAATGAGATAAAAATAATTTTTTGGTGAATAGTAACTTTTTACTTTTTTTATCGCGGTTAATAGTAAATAGGGTAACTAAGGGTAAAAATGATATTACTATTACCGTAACACATGTCTTAATTCTATTGGATAAGTTTAATTCGACCAATAACAAACTTAGGAATAAAATATGACCATTTAGGCCCACTTGGATTAGATTAGGACATTTATTATTAATTTATTTAAAGAAGGGTTAAAATAGTTAAAATCAAAGTTTAATAAGTAAATCTTTTTTAATATGGGGTTATACATTAGAAAAATTCGACTATAAATATTAATTAGAAAGGTAAAAATATTTCCTACATAATGGTATTTTATTTTTAATTTTTAGACATTAAATAATTTAATTTATTTATGACACAATGATGATGCAGTAATTATCTTATTAATGAAATATTGACATAATTGATCTTATAAACACAAAAATAAATGTAATTTGAGACTTTTTATGAATTCCACTAATTTTTAGGTTACTATGATATATTAGTTTTGATTTAATCAACTTGGTTCGAACATATAATTCTGTTATGACTTTCAAAAAAATCATATATCAAATAGTGTCAAAATTGACACAAAATAATTTTTAAATCAAATATTATATTATTAATTGTTATTTTATTCCTAAAAATCTATGGTTCGGCCAAATAACATTTACAAGGATATATATATTAATAATAAACAATTTGGGGTTCATTTGGCATGTTATAGTAAGTGTATTAACTATATAGTGAAAGAAAACAAAAAGACACGGTAAAAGTTAAATTAATTAACTTAGAGTTAAATCTAATTGATAAGTTTAAAATAATACCCTAAAATTGTCTAAATCCTATTGGTTGATAGGATTTCGACCCATCCCCACTTTATCTTCGAAATAAGACCCTTTGGAACCATTATAAACCGATTTTGACTTTAATATAAAATAATATTTTGAGATATTCCTAAGGTGCCCCTCTCCTCCCTTATAAAAGGGCACCTCCTCCCTCTCTTCCTCACACAAATTTGAGCCTTCAAGCTCGGCCAATCCCTTTAAAAACCTCTTCTCCACTTCCCTAGTATCATCCTAGAGGTCCTGGTTCTCTTCAAAGACCATCCTTAGTTCTTTAAGTGGAGGATAAGTGAAGGCGCGTCAAAAAGAGGTAATATCCATTACCGATCTTTTTCAATTTATTTCTTCTTCAACTTCTTCTTCTTTAGTTGTTTCATGATAAAGTAATAACATAAGTATTTCTTATATAATTATATGTTATTATAAATATGAAAAAACTCTAATTAACCTTCTATCCATCCTACGGAGAAAGGAAATCACCGCGCGTGCGTACGTACGGAATACCGTCTCCACGACGCGATGAGATTCAATCTCAATGATTAACCATTCATGAATGATTATAAAGTATATATAACAAGTAATAATGAAATATATGACATAATAAAGATACTGTATTTATGTATATTTATATGTATGCCATCTACTTAATTCTATTCAATTCAATAAGGAAACAAAAACAGCGTTCATGCGTACGTACGGACTACCGTCTCCATGAACGGTGTTTTTCATTTCATTTATCTATCTATTATATATATATATATATACTGAATAATTATATAATATATAAATCATATTTTATATTCTGGAAGTAAGTAAATCATGATATAAGTAATAATAATGTCATGAACAACAAGTCAAAACGCCTACGATAAATGAAACGATTTTACCCAAAACGCTTCTTTAACATGGAATTTACAAAACAACGGGTAATATAATGTCATAAGTGAACCATATATGATATCATAACAACGAATATGATTATGTAATAAGTCAATGACATTATTTAAACCATTATACAGGAGCGTCGGACATGTACAAAGCAAATCAGACCTAAGGTATGAGAAATATCACAATCTCATTTTTATACGAGATTGTTTATTCGTAAGTATTTACTGGGGTGTATTTTATCATCCACATCCATGTTTCATCAATATGTAATATTATTTCCATCCACCTAAAATTGTTTAAATCCATTTTTAACCTTCGGTGAGTTTTTAGTAATATCTATGAAAGGAATCTTTTGTCATCCGAGATACTTTTTGACTTTTCCGACAAAAGTACGAAGAATGTTTTTTAACTTATACGGCATGAATGGATTTTTAAAACATTATTTCCAAGAAGCTTCCTTTACAAGTTTTCACGTTTATTTTTAATCAACTTCTTTTAGTTTAAAGTCGTATGACATGTTAAGAAAGGGAAAAAATGTTTTTGAAGTAGAAAGGATATTTTCCTCAAGAATGAAGTTCAAGTATTTTATCAAAATTATTTTCCATCTAAGATATTAAAAGGGTTCTGTTTTTATCCCTATTATTACATGGATTTGATTATGTTGTGATGGAAATATTTTTCTGAATTCCTTTATCTTATATGAATTGTTTTATTATGTCATGTTGTTTAAGAATCCCATTTTTATTACATGGGTTACGCTATGATGTATGATTTATGATTATGTGGCACACATAAGAAAGGATTCATTATAAGATTGGTGGGACCTATATCTCCCTCCAATGCATTGGGTAAAGATTTTATATCTCCTGAGATAGACAGGTCTGGAACGGTAGGTTATACCGGTTCAGTGAAACAAGACTAAAACGAGGGTTACTCGATTCAGAAAGGGACTTTGTCCACTATGATAGTCTTGGCAATGAGTCTTGACTAACAAGAAATTATTCTCTATGATTATGTGTCAATGCCACAAAGTTTCATGTTTTAAGTTATGATTATTGTGATTACATTTCACTGCCATGATTTACCCCATGTTATGAAATTATGATCTCTTTTGCAGGTTAAGATTTCCAAAAGTTATGTGCTTATGTATACGATGTGATTGATATTTCTTTTGTTTACCCGTACTGAGCATTTGAGATCACCCTTTTATGTTTTCTTTTCCCTAGGATATAAAGAAAGGTTTTAGGTTAAAAAAAGTAAGATCTTTCTGGGAGATTTTGAAGATCTTTCACCACGATTAGAAGATTATATTCCGAGTTTCCAAAGACACTAAACTATTACGATCCTTGTGTGTGTGTTTTTTTGTTATGTACTAAGTATTCCGCAAATGTAATGTAATGTCCATGTACGTTAAGCTTCGGGTCTTTACAGTTGGTATCAGAGGAAAGGTTTAGTCAACCTTTGGAAACTAGGATGCAAGAACTTTAGTGAGATCCCTAGAGATATTTCTAAGGTATGTCTAGGGATGTCCCTAAGGTTAAGTATACGTATAGGTTATAGTACTAGAATTACGATAATGATCATAGAATTAAACCTAAGTTGTTAGATATTGATGGTACTCCCCCTTTATTATGTTGTTTTCCCTCGCATGATTTTTGCCTCTCACACTATTCTTTTTGGGTTTTAGACGATGGCTGGAACCCGAAGGAACCGTTTTGATCAATGCAATGGACAATGCAATGATTGCCCTCCTGAACAAAAAATTTTATGGGAGATGGAGTGAAAAATCATATTTCTATACTTACACAAGCTATGAATCATTCTGGACTTCCAAATGAGCATAGAAGGGAACAATATACTATTGAGTCCTTCATGAGGCAATGTCCACCTTTTTTCAGTGGGTGTTCTGATCCACTTGTTGCTGAACAATGGATCAGTACCACTGAAAAGATATTTTCAGTTCTTCAATGATCTGAGCATGATAAAGTCATCTTAGCAGTATATCGTTTGGAAGGTGAAGCTGATCAATGGTGGAATCTTATCAAGAATACGAGGCAAAGAGATGAAATTGAGTCCATGGAATGGGACGAGTTCAAGAACTTATTTTTCAATAAGTACATCCCTCGTATTCTTCGAAAAAATATGGAGAAGGATTTTCTTGATCTAAAGAAAAAGGATGATGAATCTGTTGGTATATACGAAGCGAATTTTACAAGACTTGCAAGGTATGCATTTGGCATTATCATCCAACCTGAAAGTAAAGTTGATCGATTTTTCAGTGGCTTAAAACCAAGTCTTCGAAGGGCATTATCTATAAGAGACTTCAGTAGCTATGAAGAAATTGTGCGTTGTGCTATCAAGGTAGATATGGAAGTTGGTGTTACATATCTATCTCATGGTTTTGACAAGAAACGAAATATGGAGTTCAAGGAGAAATCTCAGAATAATGGTGAAAAGAAGATGAATGTTTCCTTATGCACAAAGTGTGGAAAGAAGCATGGTGGAGATTGTCTTAAAGGGACTACAAAATGTTTTAAGTGTGGAAAAGAAGGTCATCGAGCGGCTGAGTGTCGAAGTAATGGAAAAAGGGTTTCTAATGATGTGAATAAAGAAAACAATGCAGAGAACGCACCACCAACACTTCAATTCTTCAAGTGCAAGGAAATGGGGCATTATGCTAATAAATGCCCTAATCCAAGGGTTAGTGATGATCGACATGAGCAACCGCTTAAGGCAAAGGACAAAGGGAAGTCACATGCGATCACTATTGGCAATGTTGAATATGATAACGATGTGGTGGAATAATTAAGTGTGTATGTAATGGGATTCCAAAATATTGTTGTATCATAAAGTATTGGAATATTTATGTATTGGTCTATTGTGGTTTTCAATAATTTTATGGTACCAGTAACCATGGAAAGTGATTGAGATATTTTTGGAAAAAGAATGAGATGCGCATAATGAAGGGAAAATGAGAAAATTAAATATTTGACAGTATTCATGAGCTCATGATTGATATAAGGACTAAGTGATATCATGGTTTGAGTATATAGAATTTTGAGTATTTTGGTATGTGGAAAGTGTTAACTTTAAACTGCATTCATGTTTTCACTAAGGTATTCAAGAGAATACATGATTAAGGACTTTGAATGTTTGGAATGTGACCAACAAAACATATCTTATGATATATGAGGATATACGATGGTATTAAATCTCTGGTAATCGTTTTCACTGTGTTATGAGAGTGGACTGCAATAGTTTAGATAAGCTTAAAAATTAGAATGGATTATGTTTGACATAAGTCGGGATAAAACGTTTTTCGATATTATTAATGGGATTTTAATGTAGTTTTAGAAAAAGGACAACCTACAGGATGGGCGACAGCCCATCGCGTCGGATAAGGATGTGGGAATCAAACCCACAATCGAAGTGCGACTGGCCATTATCGCCTACCACTGGCCTACAGGAAGTCCCTATTTAGTAGAAACTAGTTTTATTATATTAAGCAGTATGATATATGAAGTATAAGTCCATTTTAGGAACCATATATGATTAATCTCACTATAGATCGACTTATGTATATAATTTTTTCTAACCTTTTGTTTAAGACAGATGGAATGACCCGTCATTCTATCACATGATCTGCTAACACTTCACGAATAACAAATTCAACTTCATTTATTTAAGAGATGAAGTTGAAATTGTTAAAGGCACGAACAACAGTGAGGTTGTACCAACATAAAGTAAGTATTTATTCTAATTCAAATTCTTTAACTTTAGGGAAACGATCTTGAAAACCAAAAATGTTGTCCTAGTGATCGTATATCTGATGAATCAGATGGTACCTTAGATCGTCACAAATTTATGGCTTTGTGATTACTGGCTTTTCCATAGCCATGTTCTCTACCACTCTCCATCAGAACATGATGGTTAGATTTCTTTTCCATATCCATATTTTCACCTATGTGGAAACCCAGTGATCAGTTTATTTGGGTAATCGTTACATTTCATACTTTAGTTTTTAAAGCCTTGTTTTGGTATTCCTTTTTACGATGTGGGTTTATATTAAAGAAACTTTCGAATAGTAACCCATTTATAACCCCGACGAATTTCGAGGGCGAAATTAATTTTAAGGGGGGTAGAATGTAACAGCCCGAGATTTTATGAAAAATATTCTTTTTTATTTCACTAATGTCTTGTGTTGTACTCTACACCAAAAGGAGCTTTCACAACACACATCCTTGACTTGCCTTGCATTACACGCAATCGCGACCTTCCTCGATAGCTTGCGTCGTACGCAATACCGAGTTTCACTAAAAAACGATATGCTATTAAAATATTATTAAAACTAGCCGTTATGAATAATAATAACCACTTTTTGAAATTTTATAAATTTTATTTTTCAAAATGGACTTCATTTTTGGAATCGGAATACCGAAATTAGCCTAGGGTGAAATTTTGGTATTTTTCCAAAAACTTTCAATTTTTGATGAATAGTGAAACCACTAAGTGGTAGGTTAAAAACTGAATTTTGCATTAAACTTAATTTTACCGCTTCTGGGAATGGAATTTCGAAAATCCGACAGACACGATTGATATCAGTAATTAAAATGTGGTTCAATGAGATAAAAACAATTTTTTGGTGAATAGTAACTTTTTACTTTTTTTACCGCGGTTAATAGTAAATATGGTAACTAAGGGTAAAAATGATATTAATATTACCCTAACACATGTCCTAATTCTATTGGATAAGTTTAATTCGACCAAAAACAATCTTAGAAATAAAATATGACCATTTAGGCCCACTTGGATTAGATTAGGACATTTATTATTAATTTATTTAAAGAAGGGTTAAAATAGTTAAAATCAAAGTTTAATAAGTAAATCATTTTTAATATGGGGTTATAAATAAGATAAATTCGACTATAAATATTCATTAGAAAGATAAAAGGATTTCCTACATAATTGTATTTTATTTGTAATTTTTAGACATTAAATAATTTAATTTATTTATGACACAATGATGATGTAGTAATTACCTTATTAATGAAATATTGACACAATTGATGTTATAAACACCAAAATAAATGTAATTTGAGACTTTTTATGAATTCCACTAATTTTCTAGGTTACTATGATATATTAGTGTTGATTTAATAAACTTTTTTCGAACATATAATTCTGTTATGAATTTCAAAAAAATCATATATCAAATAGTGTCAAAATTGACACAAAATAGTTTTTAAATCAAATATTGTATTATTAATTGTTATTTTATTCCTAAAAATCTAAGGTTCGTCCAAATAACTTAGACAAGGATATATATATTAATAATAAACTATTTTGGGTTCGTTTGGAATGTTATAGTAAGTGTAT
Organism: Viscum album; assembly: GCA_963277665.1. NCBI lineage: Eukaryota > Viridiplantae > Streptophyta > Magnoliopsida > Santalales > Viscaceae > Viscum > Viscum album. Next base: position 2,131,447,140 of record OY728147.1, on the reverse strand, counting down.
TAACCATATAATGAAAGAAAACAAAAAGACACGGTAAAAGTTAAATTAATTAACTTAGAGTTAAATCTAATTGATAAAGTTAAAATAATACCCTAAACTTGTCTAAATCCTATTGGTTGATAGGATTTCGACCCATCCCCACTTTAGCTTCAAAATAAGACCCTTTGGAACCATTATAAACCGATTTTGACTTTAATATAAAATAATATTTTGAGATATTCCTAAGGTGCCCCTCTCCTCCCTTATAAAAGGGCACCTCCTCCCTCTCTTCCTCACACAAATTTGAGCCTCCAAGATCGGCCAACCCCTGCCAAAAAATCTTATCCACTTCCCTTGTATCATCCTAGAGGTCCTGGTCTTCTTCAAAGACCATCATTAGTTCATTAAGTGGAGGATAAGTGAAGGCGCGTCAAAAAGAGGTAATATCCATTACCGATCTTTTTCAATTTCTTTCTTCTTCAACTTCTTCTTCTTTATTTGTTTCAGGATAAAGTAATAACATCAGTATTTATTATATACTGATATGTTATTATAAATATGAAACAACTCTAATTAACCTTCTATCCATCCTACGGAGAAAGGATATCACCGCGCGTGCGTACGTACGGAATACCGTCTCCACGACGCGATGAGATTCATTCTCAATGATTAACCATTCATGAATGATTATAAAGTATATATAATAATTACAAATGAAATATATGACAAAATAATGATACTTTATTTATGTATATTTATATGTATGTCATCTACTTAATTCTATTCAATTCAATAAGGAAACGAAAACAGCGTTCATGCGTACGTACGGACTACCGTCTCCATGAACGGTGTTTTTCATTTCATTTATCTATCTATTATATATATATATATATACTGAATATATATGATGTATAAATCATATTTTATATTCTGGAAGTAAGTAAATCATGATATAAGTAATAGTAATGTCAAGAACAACAAGTCAAAACACCTATGATAAATGAAACGATTTTACCCAAAACGCTTCTTTAACATGGAATTTACAAAAGAACGGGTAATATAATGTAATAAGTGAACCATATATGATATCATAACAATGAATATGATTCTGTAATAAGTCAATGACATTATTTAAACCATTATACATGATCTTCGGACATGTACAAAGCAAATCGGACCTATGGTAAGGGAAATATCACAATCTCATTTTTATCCGAGATTGTTTATTCGTAAGTATTTACTGGGGTGTATTTTATCATCCACATCCATGTTTCATCAATATGTAATATTATTTCCATCCACCTACAATTTTTTAAATCCATTTTTACCCTTCGGTGAGTTTTTAGTAATATCTTTGAAAGGAATCTTTTGTCATCCGAGGTACTTTTTGACTTTTCCGACAAAAGTACGAAGAATGTTTTTTTAAATTATACGGAATGAATGGATTTTTAAAACATTATTTCCATGAATATTCCTTTACAAGTTTTCTAGTTTATTTTTAATAAAATTCTTTTAGTTTAAAGTCGTATGACATGTTAAGAAAGGAAAAAAATGTTTTTGAAGTAGAAAAGATATTTTCCTCAAGAATGAAGTTCAAGTATTTTATCAAAATTATTTTCCATCTAAGATAATAAAAGGGTTATGTTTTTATACCTATTATTACATGGATTTGATTATGTTGTGATGGAAATATTTTTATGAATTTCCTTTATCTTATATGAATTGTTTTATGATGTCATGTTGTTTAAGAATCCCATTTTTATTACGTGGGTTACGCTATGATGTATGGTTTATGATTATGTGGCACACATAAGAAAAGATTCATTATAATATTGGTGGGACCTATATCACCCTCAAATTAATTGGGTAAAGTTTTTATATCTCATGAGATAGACAGGGCTGGAACGGTAGGTTATACCGGTTCAGTGAAACAGGACTCAAACGAGGGTTACTCGATTCAGAAAGGGACTTTGTCCACTAAGATAGTCTTGGCAATGAGTCTTGACTAACAAGAAATGATTCTATATGATTATGTGTGAATTCCACAAAGTTTCATGTTTTATGTTATGATTATTGTGATTACATTTCACTGCCATGATTTACCCCATGTTATGAAATTATGATCTCTTTTGCAGGTTAAGATTTCCAAAAGTTATGTGCTTATGTATATGATGTGATTGATATTTCTTTTGTTTACCCTTACTGAGCATTTGAGCTCACCCTTTTATGTTTTCTTTTCCCCAGGATATAAAGAAAGGTTTTAGGTAAAAAAAAGGAAGATCGTTATGGGAGATTTTGAAGATCCTTCACCATGATTAGAAGATTATATTCCGAGTTTCCAAAGACACTAAACTATTACGATCCTTGTGTGTGTGTTTTTTTGTTATGTACTAAGTATTATGCAAATGTAATGTAATGTCCATGTACGTTAAGCTTCGGGTCTTTACAGTTCTCTCATAGTGGAAATATATATTAGTTAATCTCAAGGGTCTCACAGTTTTAGAGATAGTAATAAATTATTTGATTCATATTATTTATGTGTGATTGAAACGTTTATTAGGGGATATAAATTACAATATCACATGTATCATAAGTCTAGGGATATGAATCCTAAAATTTAAAAGGAAAATTTTTAGGTGTAGTAAAAAAGATAACCAAGCTATTGATTTTACAAGGGAGAAACCTGCTAATGAAATGGATGAATAATATTATCTAGTTGAACCTCATCCTATAATAAAATATTTCAACTATATGAAAGATAGGAAATATTAGAATAATTGATATATGATAAGAATTGTTGATAACAAAAAGCTAGGTGGACTAGTGAGAAAATTACAGTTTACTACATCACAACTACCGAGTTGGATACCAAAAATAATGTTGCGGCATGTATTCCAGTTAATTATTTTAGTATAACAATTATATTATTTTTTATGTGCTTTTAATATTTTTATATCATGAATTTTTAAACAAAAAATATTGACACACCATAAAAAAACATTTTAGTAGAAGAAGTTTTTAAAACGAAAAATAAAGAAATTAATGTATCTTTAAAATTTAACTCCTCCATGAAAAAATTTAAGGGATTAATTTCATAGAAATATATTTTAATCTAATTTTTTTTGGTATTGACGCTATTGTAGTCATTTATTGGTATTCCATATACATCTACAAAAAAATTCCAATGAGAAGGAAAATCAACCTTTATATTAAAAATCACCATATGATTCTTTACATGATCAAATAGCTGGATTAATATCCTTTTGTATTACCATCTAATGAATCAATATTATATAACTATTAGATATAATATCCTAATAAAATGATTGAGATTATATGAAAATCATCCTTGAAGTCATTCCCTTTGTGAAAGAATACATTTATTTGTTTTCCAACGATTTGTGTGGTCTGCCTCCACAACATGATGGTGTGTTCTTAATAAATATTACGGCCAAATATTTTACAATATCTATGAAATCATATCAAATACCCTATGATGGAAATAGGGAGAAAAAATTTACTATAAGAAAATATTGATAAAGGGTTTATATTCCCATGTTCATCCCCTAGGGATGCACCGTTCCTCATCATCATGAAGAATAATGGCTCAATGTGCTTCATCATTGATTATCAAAAATGAAACAAGTTCACGTTAAATAAAAAGTATCATATTTCACTTATTTATTTCATATTTTATTAGCTACATAGAGCCTAATACTTCTCAAATGAGGATCATCGGCCTAGAAGTTATTATTTAATGTTTAATATGGGGTAAATTCACATGACTGATTTTAATAATTTAATTTAAAATATGAGTTAATTGAAATGAAATTTGGAATCACTAATTCTATAAAAATATTTAATGTTATAATTTATATATTTTTTAGTGATTACCTCAAGATATTTTTTATAGTATTTATACAATATTTCCTTTTATACATAAAAATTAGTGGAGGACCATGATGTCTATTTAGATGTATTACTGAAGACCTTTTTGAAATAAAAGATAACTGAAAAGTAAACTAAATGTTAGTTTTCTTTGTGTAATGTAACATTATTGAGACATATTTTCACAATCAAATGGCTATCTTTACAAACATTAAAAATAGGAAAAATTTAAAATGGACCAGCCCAAACTATATGAAGATAACCTATAGTTTATTGGATTATAAAGGTAATATAATGAAATTACTAGAGTCTTATAAATTTTTTCAAGACCACTATCTAATCATTCAAATAATAAGTTATGTTTTTCTGTAATGATGAATACATTGAATGAAATATAGAGTATGAGAATAGGGTAATGAATACACCAATGATTACTTTAACCACCACTAGTAAAATATTTGTGATCTATAGAGTTTTGCCCAAAAAATTATTGTGTTTATAACATAGAAAATGGATATCTTATTCCTCGATCTATTTTATGATCCCTGATATGAACTACCAAATAAATGATCTTGAATTGGATGCAATGATTATTATGCTAACTATATTTCGATATTATGTCTAGCGTATGATGTTTTACCGATATATGTATAATATAATCCCAAATAATATACTCACACAGAATTGGTTCAATATTTTCCCTTCAAGTTTGTTATATTTGATCAAGGATTATTTTTTGGTTATGCTTTTCAATCAAGGTTAGGTGAACAAAGATGAATATTCTCAGAGTATAAAGTATCATACATCAATTTATGTGATGTAAAATTCCATGGATCCAATATTCTATTTTAAAATGTGTACAACAACGGAATAATAAATATATTTTAATTTTAAATTACACAAATGGCTGCTCAACTATTAATTTTTATAGGATTAAAGAGTCTACGAAAGAAGAATTGATTCTATAGAAAATGTAGTGAATTTTAAAGACATAAAATTTTATACGAAAGGAGTTATAGGTTTTGGAAACAAGATATATGTCCCATGAAGAACCGAACTGATGTGTGTAATTATGTATGATGAATATAGTTTATAGTTAACTATTCTTCAATGAAAATTGATGATTTATAATGTTTCAATGTAATATATTTGTAGGGATAATGTGATGAGGTAGATTATATAATGGGTATCATGATTCTTTGGAAAACAAATACTTGAAGGATGATAAAATAATACAACTGATATGGTGAAGCCATTTACCATGCATCTGGGGATGTGGGAAAACCAACCCAAGAATTTTATTAAAGTGATTCTCAAGAACCATAATGAAAATAATTCCATTTGAGTTGTAATATATTTTCATACCAACAAAGTTCATTACATTCAAATCAATTATTATTTATATATTATCTATATAACTATGATAAATATTAGGGAACTTGTAGTACTTCATATGTTTCCCCTTTATTTTATCTTTTCATGATCTACAATTTAACATGAAGATTTATATTAGTCTTCACCAGTTATTAGACACTGAACTAAACATTAACATTGTTTATTCTCTCAGTTGGATTGTCAGTTTGGAAAAAATATTCAAACAATAGTCGATTTGTTGATATCTTATTAAATTTATTCCAATGGATGATGGGATCAACACCATCCCCATGTGGAGATATTATATAAAAACTATTATGTACATAGAATTTAATTTTAATTTTATGAGGATATGTATGGTAAGATGTGTTAGACAATAATATTATGGAAATAAATTACATGTTGTAAGGCATTTGTGACCACATATTATCCAAGAAGTTATATATAATATATAAACTATTCGGTATGATATTAATTCTGAAAAAAAAATCAGAAAATATATGCCAAAAATCATCAGTGAGACCTGGTGTTTAGGGTTGGAGCAATTTTTTCCTTCATATATCACTATGTAAGAATGTTAAGTTTTTTGGAAATAAAGGAAATATTAGTCAATGATACATAATTCACTTCAATGTCAATGAACTCATCAAAGAGGTAGGATTTCCACATGTAATCCTACATATCCTATCATAAATACAATATGTCTTATAATTATATATTTTATATAAGTAAATAATTGAAAAAAGACATGTAATAAATCTTGAGTTAGTTGCATTAGATTCAGATAATTAAAATACGGATATTACAATATTGATATTATATCATCGATTCGTAGATCTATGAAAATAAACAACTCACTTAGTCAAAGGGATATAGTGTAACCCCATGTTTGAGGAAGCCACATGGGAAATAAAAGAGTGGATGAAGCATAAGTACAGGATATTACATTCCCCCAACCATGGGGCTTTGCGTCCTCAAAGAGAAAAAACAATGGTTACTAAAAATGATGTGGGTACTAGGCACAAATTTGAGCCTCTCGCTCCCACATTCTCTTTTTAAGATTCATGTGCTTCCGTTTTTGACATAATAAACCTACCATTATCGTTTTTGACATATGTGTTGAATATCAACAAAAATTATAATGAAAAATTATTTGATCAAGTAATTGATAACTGTATTAAGTAAAATTAATGGAATAATAAACATGAAATGGGTTATTCCAAAAGTTAAAAATTTACATAAAATTATTATTATGGATGATATAGAATATATGTTATGAATCAAACTTGAGGAAATAGTAACTTCTTCTTAATACTTCATTTTAACAGTTTTAAAGAATTATATTTTTATTATTTTTAATTTATGTTCATTTTCATAAAAATATTTTATAGACATTATTATATAGATATAAATTAATTAACAAGAAAAGTTTTCATCCCCTTCAAAATTCCTAAAAATGTTATCAAATGTATTATTTTTACAATTTTTATATAGTTATTATTTTATTTATCCAAAAATTTAAACATGTAATGGTAAAATTTATCATATATGGTGTCAATGTCCAATATCACTGGAAAAATCATTATTTGTTTTTTTTTCATTACTAATTTCAGTGTTTTAATCAGTAAAAATTACATCATTATTTTTTCAATGTATTTAAGTTATCAAAATAGTTTTTTAAAAGGATTGGGTAATTGAAATCAAAAAATGTTTTTTATATTATTTTAAACATGTTTTTTCTAGTGTTTAATGCTAATTGAGTGAAAGAGTAATTTTATAGTTAAGGATGTTTTAATCAATAATTATAGAATATTATTGGTGAGAATGATAATATTTATAAAAATGTTCAATCCCGATATGTCACATAATAATAGGTGATCGTGGTGCAACATTTATGATTGGGTGAGCATAATATATATTATTTAATGGGTAAGCCCAATATCTCATATAAAACAGGCCATCCTAATACATCTCTACAATACATTAGGTATTGATCCTAGTCTTTAATGGCATGATGGAGGCTGTTAACTAGGATGGTTTCTCTTATGAATTTAACAAGTCTCCAATTATTCCATAAATGAGTTTATCATGATTTATGAATATAAATATATATTTTTACTAAAAGGATTTATATTTTTATTCAGTTATTTATAAATGTTTTATGAGAAGAAAAATTGATTTTTCATATAGGTATTCATTCTTTCAAATTGTGAAAAAAAATAATTAAAATAAAAAAATTATGGGTTATCATGTTTTTCATGAAATGTATATATTTTTTCATTTATTTATCGTTATTGTAATTTTTTTTCTCATACAATATTTTATAATGATATATCATATTAATTAATGATGGGACGAAATTTTAATAATATCAACGATCCAATTGTTTATGATACATAGAATTAAGAATGGTTGTTTAGATATAAGGAACAAATAATTTGGGGAAAATGGATCATTGTTTGATGTGTCCACATTGTAATATTTCTTACCAATTTTTAAAAATATTTACAAAATTCTATTTGGGAATTAAAATGAGTAATTTCTAGTCAATATACAGTATGTTATGTAATGTTTGTGGTTGGTTCATTATACAAAGGATATTTGGAAAAAGAATATAGAGAATTGTTATTTACACCAATCATGTAAAATGATTAGTATGTTCTCATTAATATATTAAAATCCAAGATTTTTAATATCATAGAGTGAAAAATGTTTCATGTAGAGATTTTGAGAACCCACATATGGATGGGTAGTCACAGATTTTTTTTCTTCATTTTATTATATTTCCTATGTTTTATTATCCACATAGTAATGCTATAAATGTTATGTCTATAAATGTACTTATATTCTGTTTGATAATTTTTTCTATATTATTATTTGATGAAATTATTTTTTTATGCTATACAAAAATATACCTTTTTGGGTACATTTATCTTAACAATGTGGATATTTTATTTCTAATATATTAAATTGTAGTTACTTAATGATATCTTTTTTTAATTTTTTAATATAATTATGAATAATAGTTCATTGAAAATTTTATATAATTTTAATGGTTCTTATCTCTAGAAATTTGGAATTTGGAATTCCCCTAAACTATTTCAGAGTCAAAACTGGTTCCATTATCATTAGTGGAAATAGTTATCTAATGTTAAATTTGTAATATAGACTAGTTTCTTAAGGAAATGTAGGCAGTATAGATAACCCTGTTATTTGGGGAGATAGGAAAAATAAAAAATAGGATCTTCTTAACTCATGATATATCTACGATTCAGTGTTTATAAAAAAATTTCTAGTCAAAATATCGAGCTTCTAGGTTTTTTGAGATGATTTAGTCCCAAATTCATGATTGGTGACATCTTATATAGATATTTTGTGACATTATTATCTTTTTTAAATGAAATATTTAGATTTCATGAATTTTTGTATATATATCTTATTTTTTAGTTAAAGTTGGAAGATTCATGGAGAGATAAAATTCATATGAGTACTTTGGAAAAACGTGCAAATAATATGCCAACCTATAATGATATAATCCATTTGGGATTACTAGCTTATGTGCATGATTTTCAATATAATTTAGTAGAACCATTTAATGATGTAAAATTTCAGGATTTTAGAAATATTCATTCCATGATAATTTTATAATGATTTATAAATTCATGTGACTACATTATAGAAGTTTGTAATGTTTTTTATGATTAACTCATTTTATAAGGATTGAATCTAGTGGAGTGTGTGATGATGTCTTCATGGATGATTACAAACAACAATATTTTTTTAAAATAATTTTTTTAAGATTTTTATTTTCATATAAAATGAGTTTTTTTGTGGAATATTATTATAGAGATCAATAATTTTTCTACATTTCATTTTGAGTTATGAATAATATTTTAGAAACAATATTATTTTTTATTGTAATTTGTTTTGGGGATTTTATATAATTTCAGGAAATTTTAATTGTTTTTAAACATGATGTATTAATCATTAATTGTTACATCATATTATATTTCAATTTGTTTTTTAAAAAGATCTACAAATTCCCATGATGATTTAATGAGGAATATTCCAGTATAAAATAGAATTGGAAATGCCTCACAATGAAATTACAGGACTAAATTTATTAATGTAATGGGAATTTATTTAATAATTTATTTGAGAAATGGGATTGATTTTTTTTGAAATGGTACATTATTTTCGGATTATTATTTTTGTATAAGAATATTTTTTGTTTTATTTTTTGAAAATTAGTCTCATTTTTTTTTAAATTGTGGATTTATAATGGGAAAATATAACGCCCTTTCCCTAGTTACCAAAATTTGGTGTATTATTACATAACATTGGCATGATCAGAAGGGACCAAATCCTAAAAGACTGATCAGTTTAGTGGCCTTACAAGTACTTGATAAAGTCATAAGTTTTACATTACATCATTAAATAAAAACATCAACAAACAATTGTCCCCTTTTTGGCACACATATATCCTTATCCTATCCATGTTGGATGAACATAAAATAATTCTTCAAAACCTAGAAAAAATAAATCATAGAAAGGGTTCATCATAGATGCTTAGTAAGGATAAAAATATATCAGAAACATTGATGAATAAGACTAATCATTTATGAAAATTTATGAGACTAAAACTAAGGGAATTTAAGCATAATATTCGGTATAATAATGAAAAGATAAATCCAATTAATTCCATTTACATATTCACATGGATATTATACTAGTCGAATAATCACATGAAATATCCATATCAACATTCATAATGATAGAATGCATAATTCCAAACATCATAACCACATAGTCAAGGCCTTGTTCCATGATTACAAAAAATATTTTTTTAAAGCCATGTTCAAAGACACTAGTTTGTTTCATGAGACCTATCGATGGATAGATTATCTATAGTGGGCTCTTCCAATCACATACTTTTTCCAATGCTTTCCTCATATGAAATGGTATAAAATAACATAAACGATGTTATTAAAACTAGCATATGAAATTTCAATATATTATCCATAAACCATGAATTGTGTAAAAATAACACATCCTCATTCAAACATATCCCAAATACATTTATACAATATAGATGTTTTTATCATAAATAATCATCTCCATCGAAGCATAAAATCTATCAATGGATGTGGACATAGATTAAATGAAAACATTTTTAGAGAAATATATCTTTCTATTTTGAAATCATTTAAAATTTATATAATTATAAATGAAAAAAATTATTTTTAAAATATTCATATATGATTTTATAGGAAACATTGATGATGTTATAATTATGGAATATTGATGCACCCTCCATATAAGATAAAAAAGGCATTCATACTTTAATTGTTTCGAAAAGGTCATAAAATACCTTGTTTAGAGAATGACAGAAACATTCACTTCAAAGACATTTAATGTCAAATAAGTGTATAAATTACATTGAAACAAAGTCTAGTAAATAGTAATATTTTATTTGAAATATATTTTTTGGAAAATATAGATGTGGATGAATAAGAGGGCCCAATATATATTTACGTCTTAACAACCTCATATAATTAAATAGATTTTAGAATTAACCCTTACCTTGTAGTTTTTATTTGTAGATGGTATTTTAACCACTTTGTTAAAAGATAAAACATTGTAATTAAATTATACATGATCTATATACATAAATATAATATCATATATATTTTTCCTAATATTTCTTTGTTAATAATACTTCAGTAGTATCATTATTTTAGATGTAAACTGATTGGTTTTCCTTTATATATGCATTATTTTTTAAGAAACTTATGTTATGGATAGTATGAATTAAATTCATATCCAAAATTATATTATGTTCTTAATCATTTTTTATAAAAAATATATATTAATTTTTTAATGATTATGATGGGGAATGAATCTAATCGCATTCATGGAGATGGTAATCCTCAAATACACATGAGTGACAATATCATTATATTGATGGTGAAATCGTATGTAATTGGATGATATATCATATATAAAGAATACTTAACATGTTATATTTTTTTATTTAGATCAGTTATACTCATTATTATTCCAATCCAAATAATGATGGTTTTGAATAACAAACTACACGACGACGTGGAGATGGTAAGTTGTACGTATGTACATATGGTTACATTGTCATTCATATGATGGATAGAATACTAAATATGGTTGTACCATTTTTATAAGAAAATAATATAATATATAAGATAATTGATTTATTATTTAATAATGGAAACCACAAAGAAAGAGGTAGTGAAAGGATAAAAAGAATAAGAATTTTCTAATGAAATATTTACATCTTCTTAGGGTTCTTCCTTTTGATTTGATCAAAATTTCTCTATATGATGGCTTTATGACAAAATTAATGCCTTTAGGATAAAGGTAGTATAGTTGGGAGGATATTTGGGAAGTTTGGTCATGCCAAAACGATTTTTAGTTATAAAATTAAGGGAAATGGAAGTTCCATTTTATAAGATAGGTGATGGTCACTATAGGAAAATCATAAAATATTATTTTATAATAAATTTATTTGGGTTCATAATTGCACCCAAATGAATTATTTCAAGGATAAAGATGGTATGGGTCGATAACATCACATCCAATAGGTTTTAGACAGACATAGTTCATCATATTAACCATATATTATATATTTAACTCTTATTTAAATAGTTTTACATTTACAATGTCCCATTAATATTTTTATATTATATGGTTTAAAAACATACTATAAGAAGACAATAGAACCCCAAATGGTTCATTATAAATATGTATAATGTTATCTATGTCCGTTGGCTGAACCATAAATTTTTAAAAATATTATATAAATTAATAATATTGTATTTGTTTTGAAAACTAAATTATATCAATATTGACACCATTTAGTATTTTTATTTGTGAAGTTCACAACAGCCTAATTACATCGAACACCAATTTTATAATCAACCCAAACATGTCATATTATCTTATAAAATTATTTCAATTATTAAAAACTCTCAAATTAGATATATTTATATAATTATTATGTCAATTTTTATAATCATTCATTATTAAGTTAATTAATGCATCATCAATGTGTCATAAAAAAATTAAATTATATAATGTATAAAATTTATAAATAAAATACCATTATGTAGTAAATATTTTAATATTCATAATTTTTATTTATAGTAGACTTTATTTTATGTATTACCCTATATAAAAAATGGATAAGTTATTAAACATTGAATTTAACTCTTTTAACTTCTCCTTAAATAAAATAATAATAATTGTCATAATAAAATCCAATTGGACGAAAGGGGATCATATTTTATTCCCAAGGTTTTTTTGGTCCAATTACATATATCCAATATAATAATTACATGTGTTAGATTAATTATGATATCATTTTTACCCTTAATTACCCTATTTACATTTAACTGTGGTAAATTAAATTCGAAATTTACTATTCAAAAAAATTCATCTTATTGAACACCATTATACATATTTATATCAACTATGACTCTTGGATTTTTGAAATTCAGATCAAAATAGAGTAAAATTATGTTTTATCCAAATGTATGAATGCTCCTTCAAGGTGTTTAAATGATATAAAAAAGTTAAATAAATTTTTTATATATCTATACTTATTATAAAATGACTCCAATTAATATCATTGAACATATATAGGTATTACGTTTCTATTCTGACATAAATAAATTTAAATAAAATATATAATTATATATAAAAAAAATTAACCAATAAACCAATGTATTTAACTTTTCACTAAAAAATTAATTTTTTCACAAAATTTATGAAAATTTAACCTAAGCTCATTTCGATATTTGAAATTTAAAAATGAAGTCAATTTTAAAATAAAAAATTTATAAAATTTCCAAAATTCAGTATTTCTATCCATAATTCGTAATATGATAGGTCCTAGTGTGTTGGAATCTAGATGTTGCATAAAATGCAAGATATTACATTATTCAAAGGGAAACGTATCATGGATGCTCGTAGTGTTACATTATAGCTTCCTTAAAATAATTTCATCCTCAAAATTTCTAAAATATTATTCAATAAATTATTCATGTGTTTTGCGTTATAATTTCATCGATTTCCCATGTTTCCACATCCATCTTATGATTCCTCCACTAAACCTTTAAAAGGTGAATCATCTGGTTTCTCAGAACTTGTTCTCTATTATCGCTATTTTTTGCAGGCTCTTCACAATTAGACTGAAAAGTTTCCAGTTAAATTTTTACATTTCTGAGTACATGCGGTGGGTCATGCATGTATTTTCTCAACATTCATATGTGGATCCCAACATTAAATTTGGAATGACTTAGAGGCATTTCCAAATGATATACTACAACTCTAATTCGTTCTGGAATTTCTAAAGGTTTAACGTACCTGGACTAAATTTACCCTTCATACAGAAACATATAACACCTTTTCATGGAGATAATTTCATGAAAACATGTTCTCCTTGATGAAATTCTATATCCTTCTTTTAGTAATTAACATATCTCTTTTTCCGACATTGGGATTCTTTGATGTGGGTTTGGATAACCTTCACCTTCTCCACTGATTCCTCGTCAAATTCTTCACCTATGCGTTTTCTTTCACCAACATCATATTAACATGTTGGTGTGTGACACCTCTTTCCATATAATGTTTCATATGGTACCATCTGAATACTTTAATGGAAGCTATTGTTATACGAAAATTCTACCAGAGGTAAACATTGACCCCACATACCATGAAAGACAAGTGAGAAAGATCTCAACATGTCTTCTAAGTTATGAATAGCCTATTCTGATTTTCCATCGGTTTGAGGGTGGTAGGATGTTCTCAAACAATTTTCATTATCCATTTCCATTTGAAGAAATTTTGAGAATATGGATGTAAAATAGTGATCACAATTAGAAACAACCGATAGGGTTACACCATGGAGTTTTAAAAATTCATTAATGTATAGTCGTTCCAGACGTTTGATTTTTAAATCATATCTTATATAAAGAAAATGTTTTGATATCGTAAGACGATAAACAATAACCCATATTGCATCATTCCTTCTAGGAGTCTTTTTTATCCCCATGAAAAATTCCATCATAATATTATCCAATTTCCTCTCAGGTATGGGAAAGAGATTAATGACTCTACATGGTTGTTTACTTCTATCTTTTACTTGTTGAAAAACCATACAACTAGTGACAAACTCACTAATCTCCCTCTTCATGTTATCCCATGAAAAATTTCCTTCAAATAACTATACATCTTGGTGCTCCCATGGTGTACATCGAAATTGTAGTTATGGGAATCATCCAATATTTCTATTTTTAGATCATGTATATCGGGAACACAATGTCACTTCCCAAATTTCAAAATTCCATCTTCACATATGAATTCACTCAATCACTAATCATTCAAAGATTTAATCATATTTTAAAACTTGTTATCATCATTCTAAGAACACTTTATCCTTTATATTAATTATTCTTTGGAAACCATTTGAAAAAGTATTGACATTTCTCCTTCTATGGTAATTCTCATAACCATCGTTTCAAGATCCATGAAATTTAGGATCCTTTTCAACTATCATATTGTTCAAAACTACATGATACCTTGTACTCAAAGAATCATCTGCATTATTTTTCATTTCTCAGTTGGTAGTGTATAGTAAAATCATAATACATGAGTAGTTAAATCCATATCCTTTTCCTCACGTTGAGTTATTTTTGTGTGAAAATATACATAAAACTATCATGATCATTAAAAATCACACATTTTTCTCAATAGAGATAGTGTGTCAATATTTTTAGAGTAATGATTATAGGTGCTAACTCGTGATCATGAGTGGGTTAGTTTTTTCATTAATATTTAGTTGTCATGATGCATTGGCAATAATACTATCATTGAACACAAGGAAACAACCAAGTCTTTCCTATGAAGAATCACTATAAATAACAAACCTATCATTAATCGATAGTAGAGTCATGATAGAAGCATTAAGTAATATACTCTTCAGTTCGTCACAACATTTTTCACACACTCTTGTCCAATATAATTTAACCCCTTTACGTGTGATCTTGGTTAATGGGTTCTCCATCCTGACCAAATTAGGGACAAAATTCTGATAATAATTTTCTAAAACAATAAAATTTTGTATCTCAGTTATACTCGTCGGTGATGGATATTCATGGATTTCCTTGGACATTGATGGTTCAACAGTGATCCCATCCGTACAGAACATATGTCCTAGAAAATAAATCTCATGAAGCAAGAATTCAGACATGCTAAATTTTTCATATAATTCATTACTTTTATAAGACCTTAAGATATTACATAATTGATTTTAATTATATTATTAGATTTTTCTGTATAGAAAAATATCTTTAATAAATAACACAACAATGTAATCAAGATATTCCTTGAAAACTGTATTCATTAGTTCCATGAAGAGAGATGGATAATTAGTCAATCAAAAGGCATTACTGTAAACTTGTAATGACCATACCTGGTTCAAAAATCTGTTTTTGGAATGTCTTCCCTCTTCACACACAAATGATGATATCTAGATCGAAGGTAAATCATTGAAAAATAGGGATCTCCATGAAATTAGTTGAATAAATCATCAATGAGAGGTAGTAGATACTTGTTCATAATTTTTATAACATTGTTATCCATATATTCAATGAAAAACCTTATATTTTATTCATTTTTCATAACAAAAAGAAAATCGACTCCCCGTGGAGAAACAACAGGTTGAATTAATCAATTATTACTCTATTACTCTAGTAGTTTCTTTTCTTCCACTAATTCAAGTGTATCCATTCTATAAAGGGTCTTTGATATGGGCCTTGAACGAGGAATTAAATTAAGGGAAAACACAATTACTCATTCTAGAAGATGTCAAGATAAATCCTCTGGAAGCACATCATCATATTCTTGTTATATTTGTATGTCCTCTATTCGAAAATTATTTTCATCACCCAACATTATTTCATTCTCTTCTTCCCCAATAATTGAATTTATTATGGCTATTATGAGAGAATCTGGATATGAATCAGGTGGTTATGTTTCTACTATAAGGAAAAGGTGCTCTTAATCATCATCAAAAATTGTAACCAACATTTTCTTAGAATAAATTTTTGCATCATGGTCTAAAAGTAAATCCATTCCTATGATTATATCAAATTCTATCATGGGTATGACGATGAGATCAGCTGATAATAAACATTTATTTTCCCTAATGGTAACTGAATCACAAAACATTGTAGGGATGATACTTTACATAGGTGTTATGATATAAAACATCCTAATTAAGTCAAATTTAAAATAACTATTTTTCTTAGAAAATTGAGAAGATATAAAACATTTTTATGGTCCATAATCAAATAATGAATAGGATAGATATGTGGAAAACATTAAATTACATTCCAAAACATCATTCAGAGCATGAACCATATTATTAGTTATCATATATGCTTGGCCATTCTCTCTTGGCCTTTTCTGAGGTATGATTCCTTGTTGCTTAGGATATTCATTTTCATAATGCACCTTTTCTCTAAAATTTTAGCATTCAAAATTGACAACCTATTTCATCCCCTTGCAATCACGAGCATGGTGTAGTATTTTGACACACATGTAACTGAATCTCATTTTATTCAGGAATGAACCATGATGTTTCTTCCCTTATTTACCATAGGATGGATATTCCACTTTTCCATTCTTTATCTAATTTTCATTTCAAGGGTGTTCAACAGATCTCTTTTTATCTTTTTTTTAAAGACATAAGTCATAGAGAATTCATTTTCTGTCTTAATATCCAATGATACAATACCATAATACGATGATAAGGATTATGAGGCTAATGACTGAAATGGAAAATGTTTGAACCCATACAAGATTATATCTATCATACTCATTGGGTTACGTATATATTATGATGCATGCCTTGCTATTCTTGAAAAGTTATCCTCATAATTTGCGATATTCTCATCCTCCTTTTTCTATAGAAATATAAATGTTCATTCCATATCCTCTCGATGGTCATGAAGAAAGTATATTTCTATGATAATCTATTTAAAATTCCTCCATCCCATGTTTGATACTTCTTCATATTTTTTTTCTGTCTTGGATTAATGACCATCATTGATTTGTATCTCCCATGAGGAAATAATCTGCCATGATAACTTTTTCCCTTTGGACACTCCTTAATGTATGAAATATTTTCTCAAAGGAATTTATTGATTACAAAGATAATAATTTATTTGTACTCTCATTGAATGTTAGTGGTAGTTTCCACATGAAGAGGTCTAACATTGAACCCCAGCGTTCTTGATCATGGTTCTATATATGGGTATGGTTATTATTTATAACCTGAGTGTGTTTTCCCAGTATGGTGATAATTTAATCAACACCAGTGGCCTCACCATATCCACTATAATTATCTTGAGTATGAGGTCAGTCCCTACTTGGATTATGTGTGTTGATACAGTTTATATTCTTTCAACTAGACTCCATTTCTAAACTATTTCTTACACTATATTAGTTTATGATTCTCAATACACGATTCCAAACATGTAAACAGTTATCATAAGTTGAATAGTTTATGGATATAATCCATAATCATAAAAAAAATTTCTTTGATAAAGTATATAATCATAAACCCTTCATAATTGTTTGTATAAAAAATGAAAATTATTCTAGGAATATCCCACTAGTATTGTCGTAACCAAGAGTGCAGCGAGGCCCATTATCGTGCAACAGTTCTCATTTGAGTATAGCTTAATGTGGTGTTTTATTGTTTTACCCATACGTACATCTGTTCCAAATCTTCTTCTACATGCTCATATTTAGACATGGATGTATTGAGGTGAAAATGACAAAATCATTAGAGTACTAAAATTATGGGATGTTCTTCTATACTAATCCTCAAATTCTATCTCAGGGTAATGATCTCTAAACGGAGTTATCTAAATATAGCCTCAAAGTATTGTACTAAAATTCCATTGATTCAACATTAATTCCCCCACCAATATGACAAAACTGCTTTTTATTAAAACTTAAAAATGATTTATTACATAAAACTTCATTTGATACAACAAAAAAGATCGAGAGGATTAGTGTATTTGGGTCTTAGTATCATTACATAAAAACTGTAAACATGAAATACAATATCTTTATTAAAAACTTCTTTTACAAGACAACTACATTCCTTCGTACTTATCATTGCATGGGATGACCTGATGACATGCATAAGAAAAGGGTGAGCTATAAAGCCCAGTAAGGGAGTACAAATGGAATAACATGAGGAGTACAATACATGTTATACAATAGGCATATCAATAGGGAATAAAAGAAACATGATCATAAAGGCATGATAATGCATGATAATCATAACATGAAAATGTGGCAACAGCACTTAACATGGAATTAGCATGAGCCAAGGCTCATTGAACATAAAAAAAGAGTAAACCCCCATTGCACATGAAGCACGAGTAAACCCTCATTTCACATGAATTAACATGAGTCAACACTCATTTCACATGATGTATCATGATAATATACTTTACCCAATGCATTGGAGCGCTATAAGGGTGCACCCTTCTTAAACATTTCATTTCATGCATAAGTGTGCCACATGGATTATAAAACATGGATTCATAAAACATAATCATTTATTCCACGATAATGTAATGTGGAATTAATACGTGAAACATTATAATCAATATGTAAATGTTCATAAAGGTGAATTCCCTTGATGAAGAAATGGGCATTGTATTCACTACATAATGATATTGGCTTAAAAAATCTGTGTGCTTTCGGCAGCGTAACAGTGTGACATAAAAATTCATAAAAAAAGGTTGATGTGAGAGAAAGGGGTTCCTCATCATATTTACATGTAATGGAAAGTAAGGAGGTCATATAGATACATGTACCAACAATTGAAATTGAATTTAGATTCATGATACAAAATTATTGGTTGAATGTAAAAGAAGAGAGATAAGATCCTTTCGGAATTTCGGCATAGTAACAGGTGTACATGGGAGGCATTTAATGAGAGATAAATGGGTCTCCCATCATTAAAACAATAATAGGGAATAATGGGGGAGATGAGAAACCATACCCCAACATTCATAATTTAAATTAACAGGGTGATACAACTTAAAGAAAATTGACAAAAATGACAAAGGAAGAAAAAACCCTCACTTGGAATGGTGCTTACAAAGGATAGAGAGAGGCTTGTGAGAGGCTTATTGAGAGATTGGGAAACCTTGGGAGGATTATAGAGAGAGTATGGAAGAGGTTGGAGGAACTCCAAGGGATTTTAGTGTGGATGAGGTGGGATCTTTGGTGGTATAATATTGGAAAGGTGAGGGAATTCTTTATTATTTAGGTTTGGGTCCCCTTACATTAAATTAATCCAAACCACAAACCATCCCATAATTTTTGCCCATGGATTTTGGAAAAGGGAAGAGGAAAACAATATTTTATAAGGCCCAAGTCAGAAATTATTAAAATAATGAGGTTTCTTATGTGAAGTTGAGTCACACTCCCATGGAAATTAATTTAAAAATGCAAAGTGTTGAATATGTCTTGAGGGGTCCATTAATGCTTTGAAAAGAAAGTCAAACAAACCCAAAACCACATAATATTAATGAAAAAATATATATTGGCCGACCATAAAGATTATGGTATTTTATTACAACACCATTGGGTCATTATGATGTCATAAAACACATTATATATTTAAAAGGTATTTAAATTTTAACCAAAAAATTTGACTATCTCAGAAAATTATGAAAAATTCACGGTTGGATAATTTCAACGTCCTGATTCCAAAAATGACATTTATTTTATCTAAAAAATTTCTAAATATGTTAATTTTCAATAATAACCAACATTTATCCAAAATTCATGGTTTTGCACAAAAATGGCTTTCAAACCTTAATAAAAAATTTAATTTCATTCATAAAATTATAATATCATTTATATTTAATAAAAATTAATTTAATATTATTTTATTATTTTATTAAAATATTATTTATTTCAAAAATCCCTTAATTTAATAAAATATATTTCTTAATTAAATAATAACTAAAAACACCATTTGTACTTTAAAAACTATTTACAATGTATAAAAAACGACAAGAAATTATATTCATTATTATATAAAAAAATAATGTACATGAACATAGTACTACTTATTTGTTACATAACCCGTTAAAACAGCCACATAAGACCTAAGGGTAAGGTGTGCAATGGTGACAAGCTCTTGGGGTGGCTTGGATAACATCGCTTGAGTGGTAATCTCTATCAACTTCATCTTTTCCCATAGAGGGTCTCGTTCGAGCTTGAAATGGTGAAGCTCAGCTTGGGCATTGTCAAGGGCGAAGCCCAAGGATGCCACCTCTTTTCTGAGTTCCAAAAAATGAGATTCGTATGGGGAAATTTTATTGGATGTGGTCATCGCTTCCTTTGTCTGAGTAAAATTGGGTTCGTTAAAGCCTTATATTTATACTAATCATATGATCACTGTTCAACGACTATATTAACAACGGTCAAAATTCTTAACATAAAACAAATGAAGTTGACATCTTATAAAAACATTTTTCATAAAGATAAATTTAACTGGATCAAGAGGGATTTTCCATTAATGAAACATTGGTTCGTTACAATATCCCCCCCTTAAGAAATTTCTCCCTCAAAAGTTTCTTTTTCCCACACTAAAACTAATGTGGATAACTCAGCTTCATCATATCCTCCGACTCCCAAGTCGATTATTCAAACTTGTGGTTTCTCTATAACACCTTGACGAGGGGTCATTCCTTATTTCGTAGAAATTTTCTATATGATCTAAGATCTTCACTGGTTGGTCCTCATAAGAATGATCAACTTCCAATTGTACCACCTCCGAAGAGAGTACATGTGAAGGGTCCGGTATGTACTTCCCTAAGAGGGATACATGAAAGACATCATGCACCTTGGCCATAATAGGTGGAAGTGCTACTCGATAGGCCACAACCCCAACACGATCAATAATCTCGAAGGGGCCGATGTACCTTGGACTTAACTTCCCTTTCTTTACAAACATCATGACCTTCTTCCACAGTGATATGCGTAAAAACACCATGTCTCCAACTTTAAACTCATGGTCTCATCGACGATTATCTGCATAACACTTCTGTCGACTCCGGGCTGCCTTGATATGTTGTTGAATGGATTTCACCTTCTCCACCATTTCTTCGACCATTTCTAGTCCAAGTAGCTTACGTCCATCGACCTCATCCCAACATGCCGGTGTTCTGCAACTTTTCCCATAAAGGGATTCAAAGGGTCCCATTTGGATGCTCGAGTGGAAACTTTTATTATAATAGAACTCAAACATAGGAAGATGTTAATCTCATACTCCTTTAAAGTCCATTGAGAGCGCCCTCAACATATCTTCATGTGTTTGGATAGTCCGCTCGGATTGGCCATCAGTTTGAGAACGATAGGCCGTAGTGATTTTCAGTTCAGTATTCAGAGCATGTTGAAGACTCGTCCAAAACATAGAGGTGAATCTTGGATCTTGGTCAGACACAATAGATTCTGGTACTCAATGCAACCTTACCACTCCCCTAGTATATATCGGTGCCAGTTGATCCAATGAGAAATCCTCCTGAATAGCAATTTAGTGTGCAGTATTTGTAAGACGGTCCACAACAACCCAGATTGTATTGTTGCGTTTGGGTGTCCTTGGAAGTTCGGTGACAAAGTCCATGGTGATGTTCTCCCATTTCCATTCTGGTCATCCCCTTAGACTTATGCCTCTATGCCTTCACTTGCTGACCCACAAAGAACTTTGATGTATATTCAGATATCTCCTTCTTCATATTATCCCACCAAATGGTTTCTCGGAGATCTCGATACATCATTGTGGTCCATGGGTGAGTAGAGAAATTTGAACTATGCACATCATCCAAAAGTTCCTTCTTCAGCACCGGACTTGATGGAACACATAGTCTTTTCCCAAACCTCACAATTCCTTCTTCATTAACATTAAACTCCGAGGATTTCCCCTTTTTGATAGCGTCCACTTTTTCTTGAATTCCCACATCCTCTTTTTGAGCATCCTTTAACCTTTCCAAAAGATATCGTTGAGTGATCATTTGTGAAAGGATTGATGTTGTTCCCTTCTCTATGATTCCCACGTCCATCTTCATCAAGTATATGAATATTGGATCCTTCTCAATTCTCATCATTGATAGAATCCCTAGATCCTTTCTACTTAGGGAAACTGCCACCTTTTTTTCATTCCCAGGGTGGTAATGTATTGAACAGTCATAATCCTTGATGAGCTCTATCCATATTCTATGGAGCATATTAAGATCTTTCTGTGTGAATATATATTTAAGACTCTTTTGGTTAGTATATATCTCACGTTTCTCTACATAGAGATAATTCCCCCAAATTTTCAAGGCAAAGATCACCACCACCAACTCCAGATCATGCGTTGGATAGTTTCACTCATGGATTTTCAACTGCCTTGAGGCATAGGATATCACTTTATCATTCTGCATCAGCAGACATCCTAATCCCTTATTCTAAGCATCGCTAAATAACACAAAATGCTCCCCACTTGTGGGTAAAGTGAGCATGAGTGTAGTGATAAGACTCCTTTTCAAATCATTGAATCTTTCTTCACATTCATCACTCCAAGAAAACTTTACTCCCTTTCGAGTAAGCTTGGTAAGAGGGTTGGACAATCGTGAGAAATTTCTCACAAATCTTCGATAATATCCAGGTAAACCCAAGATGTTACAGATATCCATTTCAGAAGTTGGCCTCGGCCATCTCTCAATTGCATCAGTATTGGAGGGGTCCACAGATATCCCATTGCTTGTGATGATATGGACCAATAATGAGACCTCCTTCAACCAGAACTCACACTTGTTGTACTTTGCATAGAGCTTCTCCGAGGAAAAGTCTCTAGTATAGTTCTTAAATGCTCCTCATTGTCCTCCTTTGTTTTGGAGTATATTAGAATATCATCTATAAAGACTACAACGAATTTTTCAAGGTAATCTCAACAGACTCTATTCATCAAGTCCATGAATATTGCTGGAGCATTAGTGAGTCCGAAATGCATTAATATGATTTCATAGTGCATGTATCTTGTAAGAAATGCAGTATTGGGGACATCTTCCTTCTTCACCCTTAATTGATAATATCCTGACCACAAGTCCACATTGGAGAAGTATTGTGCTCCACGCAGCTGATCAAAAAAGTCATCGATTCTTGGGAGATGATACTTGTTCTTTATCTTGATTTTTTTAAGTTCAAGATAATCGATGCAGAGCCGCATTAACCCATCCTTCTTCTTGACGAAGTGGACTAGTTCACCCCATGGTGAAGCACTTGGGCGTATAAACCCTTTATCCAGATTCTCCTATACTTGTTACTTCAGCTCTTCAATATCAACAACATCCATTCAATATAGAGTCATGGATATTGGTAATTCCCCAGGTATAAGTTCAATTGAGAACTCAACATCTCTTCTAGGTGGAAGACCAGACAGTTTCTCGGGTAACACTTCCGCAAATTCTCTCACAATATGCATTTCTTCAAGGATGGTTTATTCTTTGGACTCAATCATCTGATCCAGATATGCGTGCTCATAGGGCAGTAATATCCATTCTTGTGATGATGGAGCTAAAGGAGATTCATCTTCCTCCTCACACCTGTAAAGAATCGGGGGTCGATTCTCCAAATGGAGTGTGATTGCCTCTCCCCAAAATTTATGTTGGCTCAATATAACGAAAGAAAATCCATGCCAAGAATTGCATAAAATTACATCAAAGGGATTATGATGAGGTTCTCTGGGAAATTCAATCCACATATTATAATAGGGGAGGACTTATATTAGTGGGATGCAATGATTTCCCCATTTGCCGTACTCACTGACATCTTTACATCCATGATTTTGTGGTCGTGTTGGGATTGTTCTACTAATCTTTCGAGATATAAAAGAATGCATAGAACCGGAATCAAAAAGTAAGTTCGCTATTATTAAATTAATAACTAGCGTACCTGTCACCAATTCGTTGTCGGGGTTCACAACGGTAGAAGTGATGGAAAAATCTCTTCATTGTTGTCTTAGAGTTTGTTGGTTGTCTCCGATAACCCTTGGATTAGGGCAATGATTTTCAAAATGACCCGTTTCTATGAATTTGTAGCATTGAACAACATGTTCAGGTTCAAATAGAGTGTTCCTATCCTCTATCGTAGCTGCGGGTCCTTCTTCCTGATAGTTAACAGCTAGGTTCCCTTCTCTTCCACACCTGCTCCATTTTCTTGTTCCC
The DNA here is from genome assembly GCA_963277665.1 of Viscum album. Lineage (NCBI taxonomy): Eukaryota > Viridiplantae > Streptophyta > Magnoliopsida > Santalales > Viscaceae > Viscum > Viscum album. Next base: position 2,131,422,559 of record OY728147.1, on the reverse strand, counting down.
TTAAGGCAATTTCTAGGGTGCTTATTTCCACACTTTTGGAAAGTGGGGTGCTGGATCTTGTTAGAACCCTTGGATTAATCCATCGGACCACCATCATTGATGTCCACCTTACACTTCCTGTCCCCATGATACCCCTGTGATTCCCCGATCACTATTTTGACCTTGAGGGCACATCGGGCAATTTCCTCATAGCTGTCGAAGTCACGGATCGCTAATTCATTCTGCAAGCTAGGCTTCAGCCCACCAATGATGCGGTCAACCTTGCATTTATGGATAACAACAAAGCCTGAAGTGTATCGTTCAAGCCTTGTGATGTTTTCCTCGTACTCTCCAACAGATTCTTCATCTTTTTTCTTGAGGTAAAGGAAGTCCTTTTCCATCTTAAGCCAGAGGGTGTGCGGAAAATATTTATCGAAAAACTTCTTCTGGAATTCCTTCCATTCAAAAAACATGATCCCCTCCTATGGCTTAGTATTTTGGATCAACATACAACATTGATCAGCTTCACCCTCCATATGATAAGAAGCATGGAGAACCTTCTCTTGTTCAGAACATTAGAGGATATAGAAGATCTTTTCAATAGAGTTGATCCATTGTTCAGCGATCATGGAATCAGATGATCCACTAAAAGTACGATGCCTTTGTCTCATAAAGCTCTCGATAGAGACTTGTTCTTTCTTAGGTGTGGTTGAACTTTCTTCTTGACTTGTGTTTCTATTCAAAACTTGAGTTAGCTGAGAGATAAGCATTGAAAAGTTCGTGATTCCCGCTCCCATTGGATTTGGCATCTCTTTAGTACAGTCATCACACTGATCATCACAACGGTTATTAGCCCGAGTCCTCCTATTACTATCTATTGGCTGGAATAGAAGGAAAGTTAGGGGTAACACGTAAAGGGTAATCCAAATACAAAAGTTTATGACTCAAAAATAAACTTTTATTTCCATAACTCACGAGTCTATAGTCTTCAATCTAGGCTTTTCATGATCTAATTTCTAACATACATTCTTAGGGGCATTTTTTCCTTAATAAGGGTTCATACTATGATTGTGAATTTATAAAAACATATCCCCCGGGTGTGTCGTAACCAAGATTGCAACAAGGATCGTTGTTGTGCACCAGTTCCCATTCGAGTCTAGCACAAAGCGCTGTTTTCGGGTTTTACCCCTAGGATACATCTGTGCCAGAGCCGCCTCTACCTGCCCGTATCCAGACAAGGATGAATTTTATTGATAAACCACTAACATAGTATTTACCAAAACATAGGGATGTTTTTATTTACTTAGTCTTGTATCTAAGGTTTTACTAGGGTTTCCTAATCCAAAAAATAACTAAACCTGTCCTCTGATACCAACTATGACAACCCTGCTTTTTATTACAACTTAAACATGATTTATTACATAAAACATCACATGATACAACATAAAATATTGAGAGGTTTAGTGTCTTTTGGGACTAGGATCATTACATAAAAACATGTAATGTGAAATACAACATCTTTATTGAAAACTTCCTTTACAAGACCACTACATTCCCTTATACTTATCATTGCATGGGATAACCTGAGGACATGCATAAGAAAAGGGTAAGCTATAAAGATCAGTAAGGGAGTACACATAGAATAACATGAGGAGTAAAATAAATGATAGACAATAGTAATATGAATAGATAATAAAAGAAAGATGAACATAAAAGCATGATAAATCATGATAATCATAACATGGAATTATGGCAACAACACTTAACATGGAATTTGCATGAACCAAGGATCATTGCACATAAAGAATGAGTAAACCCTCATTGCACATGAAGCACAAGTAAACACTCGTTTCAATTGAATTAGCATGAGTCAACACTCATTGCAAATGACATATTGTGATACTATACTTTACCCAATGCATTGGAGCTCTATAAGGGCACACCCTTCTTAAACATTTCATTTCATGCATAACTGTGCCACATGGATCATAAAACATGGATTCATAAAACATAATCATTTATTAAATGATAAAGGAAAATGGAATTAATACATGAATATTTCTAATCAATAATTAAATGTGCATAAAGGTGAATACCCTTGATGGAGAAATGGGCATGGTATTCACTACACAATGACATTGGCTTAGAAAATCTGTGCAATTTTGGCAGCATAACGGCGTGAAATAAGAATTTATAAAAAAGGTTGATGAGAGGGAAAGGAGTTCCTCATAATATTTACATGTAACAGACAGTAAAGAGGTCATATATATACATATCCCAACAATTGTAATAAAATTTAGATTCATGATACAAAATTATTGCTTGAATGTGAAATAAGAGAGAGAAGTTCCTTTCAGAATTTCTGCATAGTAATGGGTGTACATGGGATGCATTTAATGAGAGATTAAATGGTTTACCATCATTAAAAAAATAATAGGGATGTATGGTGGAGGTGAGAAACCATACCACAACAATCATAATTTAAATTAAAAAGGTAATACAACTTAGATAAAATTCACAGAAATGAGAAAAGAAGAAAAAACCCTTACTTGGAAGTGTGCTTCCAAAGGCTAGAGAGAGGCTTGTGAGAGGAATCTTGGGAGCATGGAGCACCTTGGGAGGATTCTAGAGAGAGGAGGGAATAGGTTGGACGAACTATAAGGTATATTAGTGAGGAGGAAGTGGGATCATGGGTGGGTTTATATAGGAAAGGTGATGGATTTCTTTATTATTTAGGTTTGGGTCCACTTACATTAAATTAATCGAACCCACAAACCATCCCATGGTTTTTGCCAATGGTTTTTGGAAAAGGGAAGAGTAAATCTATATTTTATAAGGCCCAAGTCCTAAATTCTTAATATAATAAGTTTGCTTATGTGGAGGTGAGTCACACTCCCATGGAAATTAATTTAAAATAGAAAAGTGTTGAATATGTCTTGAGGGGTCCATTAATGCTTTGAAAAGTAAGTCAAACAAACCCAAAACCACATTATTTTAATGAATGAACATATATTGGCCGAACATATGGATTATGGTATTTTATTACATCACCATTGGGTCATTATGGTGTCATAAAACACATTATATATTTAAACGGTATTAAATTTTTACCCAAAAAATTGACTGTCTCAGAAAATTATGAAAAATTCAATGTTGGATAATTTCGACGTCCTGATTCCAGAAATGACATTTATTTTATCTAATATAATTTCTAAATATGTTAATTTTCAATAAAAACCATCATTTATCGAAAATTCACAGGTTTTGAAAGAAATTGCTTTCAAACCATAATAAAAATTTTAATTTCATTCATAAAATTATAAGATCATTTATTTTTTATAAAAATTAATTTAATAATATTATTCTTATTTTATTAAAATAATATTTAATTAAAAAATCCCTTAATTTAATAAAATATATTTCCTAATTAAATAATAACTAAAAACACCATTTGTACTTTAAAAACTATTTACAATGTATAAAAAATGACTAGAAATTATATTCAATATTATATACAAAAAATTATATACATGAACATAGTACTACATATTTGTTACATAACTCCTTAAAACAGAATAAGATGACCTAAGGGTAAGGTGTACGATGGTGACAGACTCTTGGGGTGGCTCGGATAACATCGCTCGAGTGGTAATCTCTATCAACATCCACTTTTCCCATAGATGGTCTTGTTCAAGCTTGACATGGTGAAGCTCATCTTGGGATTGGTCAAGGGAGAAGCCCAAGGATGCCACCTCTTTTCCGAGTTCCAACAAATGGGCTTCGTATAGGGAAATTCAACTGGATGAGGCCATCGCTTTATTTGTCTGAGTAAAATTGGGTTCGTTAAAGCCTTATATTTATACTAATCATGTGATCACTGTTCAACGACTATATTAACAAGTCAAAATTCATAACATAAAACCAAAGAAGTTTACATCTTATAAAAACATTTTTCATAAAGAGACATTTAACTGGATCAAGATGGATTCTTCATTAAAGAAACATTGGGTCATTACAACCCAAGTTACCTAGATTCGGTGCACTATTACATAAAATATTCATGATCACAATGGATCAAATCCTGAATGAATGATAAATTTAGCAGCCTTGGAATTACTGGAAACATTCATACATTTTGAATTACGACATGAATTATACACATCAAAAAAAATTTCCCCTTTTGAACACACTTATATTTTCAATTTGAACACTCATTTCTGAAATACTATCAAAATAATACTTGAATACTTCCAATAGGTGATAATGTATTCCAATATGTTTCTGTTAGAGTTGTAAAGAGTAAATTTGTTTCAAGGGATTTCCAATCCTTACAGGTCTGTCCTTAACAACTCACTAACTACACGGTCATTCATTTGTTGAACAATAATAAATAATGTGACCAATATTTTTAAAATTTTAAAATAATCTTAACCCAATTATCATTAAATAATCAAATTTTCATTTTAAAACCAAATTATATATGATTTAAATCACGCCTTTTTCAAGAAAAACCCGATGGGTTTTTAACAAATAAATTTTATCCTATATCATCAAATATAAATTAGAAATCAATTTCATAAATTTATTTCACAATGTCACATCCGCGATTTAATTTCAAAATTATCCACCAAATTCTACAAACATTCTATAATTAGCTAGAATTGGAGGGTTTCCCCAAATATCAGGAAAACTAAAATTAAATTACCAATTAACTAGATGTTGAATAATAAAAAAATTTCAAAATAAATTTATTCCAAGTGAAGATATTTAGCTTAAAAAAATTGGTATATAAAAAAATGGAACCACCTACCATATATCATAGGATAACATAACAAAAAATCCTTAATTTTATTCTCTAATTAAGAATATCGACAATGAAAATACGAGAATCAAACCTATATTCCAAATCTAATGAAATAGGTATTAGATCCTACAACAAAACAGTAATATAATTAACCCAAGGGCGAGGTCAATGAGAAGGAGATAGATAGATAATTGGATAATAACTCTTAATAGGGATGGATTTCATAATCATCACGACACTTTTATTCACATTATAAGGGGATTGTAGGTTCCATAATAGGTTTTTGGGAGATCTAAATACATAAGATTTTTTATTATGAAAATTTAGGCCCAAATGAAAGTCCAAATAGGGGTTCGTAGATTTGTGGAATAATGTTTGGAATAAAATATTTTAGCACACATGGTTAGTTGGGTAGGGATAAATGGTTTTTAAAACCTTTTACCCTAGCCATGCACCGTAACCAGTGGGGTTGCATGTTTCCCATTGGTGGAGGCATGGGTTTTAGATGATGATACAACCATTAAGACCATCACTTCAAAGGTTTTCTTGGTTCTCCCTACAAGGAAGAATGGTTTGAGAAAACCGTTTACTAACCTTGAATAGCCCATGTGCACATTAAAATTTCCATAATATTACCCAATGAAACACAAAAAAACCCTAACCAAAACAGGAAAAAATTCTAGGTTTTGGACTACTTGAAAATATTAATATAAATTTAATGAAGGAAATTAATGACTTTTAGTTATAATTAAAGAAGAAAAACATTGGTCTTCAATGGTTATGTAATATATAACGATAGAATAATTTTTTTTATTTGATCAAAAATATTTATTAGTATTTTTATAAAATGACAGTAATTATAAACAGATCCCATGTTTTTATAAATATATCAGATGATTTTGTTTTATTTATAGAGAATTATAAATTTATAAAAGTTATTTTTTTATTTTTAATGACTATTGGTTTTGAATGATCCATAGTAGCTCCCAGATTTCTGATCATATAAAGAATACTAGTTCAATCTCAAGAATGTATATTGTACATTTCAAAATGTAAAATTATATATTATTAATTTATTCTATATGTTCATAGAATTGAATCTAGAAAATAATGAAATTAACTCTCAATATAAAGGGTTTTATGTTATTATAGATAAATCCACACAATGTGGATGATTATAATGTTATATAATTTTAATTGGCGGGGAATGTGTTAATAATGTCAAAATATTTTTAACTATTTTCTAATGATCTCTGAATTATTTTTTCTTACAAGACTAATTTTAGAATATCTAAATGATTCATTTAGTAGGACATTATATTATAATATATCTAGAAATAAAACGAGAAGTTTATACTTTTTTAGAATGTTATTTTGTTTATAATTGACAAAGGATGTACAATGTTTAAAATATATATAAATCATGTTTTTAGTACAATTAGGGTTAGTGTACAAATCAATTGGTTATTGATGGTATTTTCTATGATTTTTTATTAGATAATTTTAGTGTGAATGGTATCATGATAACTATATTCGTGGTTTTTTTTTGATAAAATGACAAGTTTTATCTTCCTGGAATCAATCAATATTATTTGAAAAGAAAAACAAAAGATATATTGAATGTCCGAAAAAGAATCCCATAAATTTTAATTAATTGTGTCCATGATAGAATGTAATATTTAAAATAATGTACAGAATCGCACATGACCATTATTAATGATTTCATCCTGATGTTCAATTAAAATATATATTATATCCAATCATGAAATACTACTTGATATCTCTATATATGGAATAGCCATGTATACAAATTTATAGTTTCTAAAATAATTAATAAACCTTATAAAAAATAATGTGCAACTAAAAAATAATCTAACATTATTTTATAATGTGGAATAAAAAATTTGAAAAAGGTATAGTATATGAATGAAACATATTTTAAGTGGAATAGTATAGTGGATAAAAGTTCAAAAAAATTTATTTTGTATTAGAGGATGTCCAAAACACTAAAAAACGAACAAAAAATAAAATGGTGACACTAATGTCGATCACACTGTCAATGTAGAAAAAATATCTATGAAAATCAAAAATTTATATAGATTCGTTCTTATTACCAATGATGGAAGAACATAGAGTTGAATACACATAATATGTGTATGTAGTTTTTAAATAAAAATCCCATTATGATAAAAATAAATATAGAAAACACAATTAATAATGATATTCTTGACATTTAGTTTTAAAATATATCTTTAGAAAACAGATTTTATATAATAGTTAAATTTATTTAAATGAAAAATATAATCATTGGGTATTATAATGGCAACTCAAATTTTCAATGTTATCAAAAACCTAAAAATGTTAATATGTAACTGTTAAAAATATAAGAAGAACCTATAGAAATGATTATTAATGATAAATTATGTGGAACCCTAAAACTGTATCATTATTACAAAATGTTAAACAAGAGATATAATAATTCTGTAATGTATATAAAATAATTGGTTATCAAAAGATTAAATATGTATAAAAATGGTCTCTCTATGTTATCCAAATTGATTTCTGAACCTAAACAACCATGATAGACTCACTTGGTTACATCCCCTTAATAAATGACGACATTTGGTAATAAATGTATATTCTGAAGTAATGTAAGATGGAAAAGACACATCCAATTTACCATATGAATAATGAATATTTCCTTTATTCAATTCAACAATAACCAATTTTCATAATCCGACTAGAAAAATTAAGTATCATATGTTGTATATCAAATGTCAAAGTTACTTATTAAATAATATATACATTATCCACATTAAATAAAAAATATCATTGAATGGAATTTTTTGATGAAACAACGAACTATAATAAATGAAATATATATAATTTAATAATATATTTCCAAACATCCATTAACAATTCATTATGAATAAAAACAGTCTTCATGGTTTCTCAAAAACCTTATATGAACAAGAAATTATTCAATATGAATATCACATAAATCCTTATAAAAATAATTCATTAAGATGCAAAAGGAATCTAATCAAGGTAAAATTAATAATGTTTCATTAATCACATTTTGAGGACCAAAAAATATAGATGAATTATTAAAAAAACATTAGAACTAACTGTATCCAATGTGAAAGAATATTATGTAAAATCACCCACATCTTATTCATTTTAATCTCATATAAATATCCAAATATAAGGTATTTATATTCGAAAAAATTACATAAAAGAAATATTAATCATGTTATTGTATTTCAGATCGATCATTTTTCATTATAATTCCCAACATAATGAACATGGAAGATATGGTATGAACAATGTGATTGAAAAATAAATTATCTGATAGAGTTTCAATAAATAGCATGAAATTAATTATTAATATGATTGACTTATATTGAAAGATTTTAGCATCAAGTATGTTGATAGATTTTTATAATAAAATACTGTAGAGACATATATTTGTTATAATGTACAAGTATAATTAAAAAGGGATTAAAATTCAATAGTAATAAAATGATTAGATTAAAAATATTTATTTCTACCCAAGTAACGTTGTTTGGACTCATATATTGGGAATATTTCATCAAACATTGTGGTTTTATATGTAAATAGATAACTATAAATATGTTAGTTCATAGAGTTTACCATAGTTATTCATGTATTCATTAAATTACAATGATCAAAACTATTATGATAACACCATATTCAAGGGGTTGTTTTCATATATTCAATTAAATATATAATTCTCTGTGGAATACCGAACATATATGTTCTACTATAATATGTATAACCATATTGTATTGAGTATTATTTTGTATAAATTCATTCTATACATTAAAACCTCATCTCTAATAATAATCATGTTTTCATTATTTGTGATAATTATTTACAAGTCATGTTCCCTAGGGAATATCAAAATAATACATATTTTGGATCTAGTAATTCCTAAAAATAATTAAATTAATGAAATAATATAGAAAAAGATATATACGTGACTAGAGTGGATTCTATATATAAACCACTATGCCACCATCATATCTAAGTATGACGTCAATGATATTCATTAGAAAATGTAAGAGGCAATTACACACTCGTCATGGACACATGAATCAAATATTCCTAGTTATCCCTACATATAAATCACAACACAATCTATAACAAAAAACATTTCAATGTAATATTCTTTAGTGATAATCCATTATATTGATAAACCTCTTAATGATAGTAATTCTAGAATATGATCTAAATCCACCCACTGAAATATATAAGAGTTTTGTGAATGTTATTTCTGAACTTGGATATCTATAATTGAACATGAATAACCAACATAAATAATGAAATTTAATTATGAAATGACATATTCATTATATTTTCGTAAACCGAAAATAATATTTCAGATCATATCATCATATATTATGTTCAACCAAACTGATGATTTCATATTCAATAAATATCTATGAGAGAAAATATATCACCATTAGAAAATTTCAATTGTTGATGATGATGGTTAGAATTGCATTAATTATATACTCATATCAATTAATAATATTTTCAAAATCAATATAATTATAACTATTATATCATAAATAATGATTTGTCCCTATAATGAACACTTATCAAATTCCTTCATGAAAGGATCATATTATCATGGTAAAAAAAATATCTCCAAATGGATACATCTATAGTAAATCCACTTCTCACATTTCATCAAATTTTTCATTGAATTCAATGATAAAACCCATCATATCGTAATTATAAATAACACCATCTTGTGAATGGTACCAATTTCCCAAAATATCCCCATAGTTAATGCATCTTTGCATAAATTTACATTATTTATTGCATTCCTATTTTATCTGAATATTTCCATCTCTGGAGGTTGTGAATTTTACACGTGAAAAAATAATTGGATCATCCTACTTATTTTCTTATAACATCATAACAGTAAAAGGATTATCAGTTCCCTTTAAATATTTTATTTACCAATCAACTATGTTAGAATAAATCTATTTGACGAATCATATTCAATATTACATCCACTAGGTGTGTAAGAAAAATAATAATACATGTTTTTTTATAATCATTCCAATTTTTCATTATGGTAATTTAATCATTCAAATAGACTATGTGCATTATAATGTTATGCTATAAAAAATAGATAATGTCTCAAAACTCGTTAGTTATTGCATATATAAAAATTATACATTTCCAGGTCCATGTATAGTTTATAGGATAAATAATATTTTGTATTAGATATTAATCATTGAGAGAAATAATTCAAGTAAATTAATAATATTTCCAAATAATTCCAATAACATTACATGATGAAAAATAATATACTCAATATCCCCCACATGGGCGACGATGATATAAAATTTGAGATATTTCACTATGATAAAATGTCCATTTATGATGGGTTATTTGCGACAGGAATAGATCTCATCTCTAATAGTCTGTTGAAGATATTATTTGTGATAGGGACATCAACCCTTTCCAAATAATTATTCATTTGTGATGGGATTAAGTGTCTTGTCACAAAAGGATTTGTATAGTTTAGTGCGGTTGGCGTGCGAAAACGCGAGAAGGGTTTTTGAGACGGGGGATTCCTCTCCATCACAAATACAAGGTGCCAGTAAATATTATTTGAGACGAGATCCGCCCTGTCACAATATAGTCCTTGGGAAGGTCACTTTTGGTGATGGGTCCAATCACAAATACATGGCAGCGGAAAATTATATTGCTGATGAGATACTCCCTCATTCCAAATATTTTAATGGAATCCCACTATTTCTGACAGGACCCATCGTAAATACCCTTTTAACTTTCTACATTTATTAATGCAGCCAATGGTATTTGTGATGAGGCACATCAAAAGTAGTATTATTTGTGATGAGAGTCCCGTCACAAATAGTACCATCGCAAATAATCCATCTTATATATTCCCCCATTGGTTTTTTCATTCTTCCTATCAATTCCAACTTTCTATCTTTCCCTTAACTGTTATTTTAGAGTTAGAATTTCTATGAGTTAAATTTTTCGTTGAAAATGATTTGATGTCATCTACTCCTTTTAGAAATCCAGTTTATAGGTATTTATGTCTTATTTAATTAAATATTTATTTAATTTTTTATATTAATTTTATCTATTATAAATTAGTTGTAGATAAATTAGATTTGGATTGTTTTGCCTTCAGTATTTATTTTTAATATTTAATTTAAAATATTAATAATATTTATTCATAATTATTAGTAATTAGGAATTTTTAATGATAATTAGTAATCAAAATAAATTATTAGTAGTAATTGGTAATTAATAGCTGTAATATGGAGTAATTAATAATAATTAAATGCTAATTAGTAATAATTAGAGATAATTAGTAATAATTAGGAATAAATCATTATAATCTCTAAAAAGGAGTAATTAATATTGATAAATGGTAATAAATAATAATATTTATAAATAAATACTAATAATTAGTAACACTTATTAATAATTACAAAAATATAGAAACAATTAGTAATAAATATTAATAAATAGTAATAATTAGTAATAATTAGTAATAATTACTAATAATGAGTAATAATTAGTAATAATAATTATTAATTAATAATAATGTTTTAATTAGTAATATATATTATTAAATATTAATAAATAATAATAATTAGTAATAATTAGTAATAAATACTAATAATTTTTTAATATTTTTTAATAAAAGTCCAAATTAAGAATAAATAATAATAAATTTTTATAATTATTAATAATTTATAATAATTAGAAATAATTTGAAATAATTACTAATAATAAGAAATAATAAGAAATAATTATGAATATTTAGAAATATTTCAAAATAATTAGCAATAATAAAGAATAAATAGCAATAATTAGCAATAATTAGATATGGTTAGAAATAATTAGAAATAATTAATAATATTTATGAATAATTAACAATAATTAAGAGTAGTTAGGAATAAATAGCAATAGTTTTCAATAAATATTATAAATATGAATAAATAAGAGTAATTAAAAATAATTAGGAATAATAAAGAATAATTAGGAATAATTAAGAATAAATCAGAATAATTAGTAATAATTAAGAACAATTAATAATAATTAAAAATAATTATCAACAATTATAAATAAGTTGCAATAAAGGGAAATAATTTGATATAATTATTAATAATTATCATTAAATAACAATATTTAGGAATAATTGACAATAATTAAGCCTAATTATGAATAATTCGAAATAATTGGAAATAATTATCAATAATTATGAATATTTAGAAATAATTAGGAATAATTTGATATAATTGAGAAGAAATAGGAATAAATAAGAATAATTAGCAAAATTAGGAATAGTTAGTAGTAATTTGCAATAATTTGCTGTAATAATAAATAATTTTGAATAATTAAGAATAATTAGTAATAATGGGGAATAATTCGGAATAATTAATAATAATAATTATTAAATAATAATAATTAGTACTTATTAGTACTAATTAGTAGTAATTAGTGATAATTAGTAATAATTACTAATAATTAGTATTAATGAGTAAGAATTAGTAATAATTGGTAATAATTTGTAATATTTACGACTAATTACGAATAATTATAAATAGTTAAGAATAATTACAAATAATTATAAATAATTAATAATAATTACGAATAATCATGTATAATTAAAAATAATTAGTAATAATTAAGAATAATTAGGAATAATTAGTAATAAATATGGACAATTAGGGATAATTATGGACAATTAGGGATAATTATGGATAATTAGGGTTTATTATTGACAATTGTAATAAATTATTAGAAATAGGCACATTTTCATGTGGATTGGTGCACTCTATTTTCTTGAAGGAGTCAAATAATTCCACGACCTCTCATAAAAAGGTTGGGATTCAGTCCAAGATAGCTCATATGATTAGTGTCTACTATTTCTATGAGGCAGCATAGATGCAGGGGAACAATTATGGCTTTGAGAAGGGTTGATTAGTTGTTAGCAGCTCTCATTTGACTCCTGGAACTTTTTTTGTACTTTTACGATGTCGGAATCCAGTTAGAGAGGAACTTATGTTGAGGGATTGTCTTCTAGCTCAGAGTATCAACAACAGATACATGCTCATAGAGAGCTTATAGTGAGGTTGTGTAAGCTAAAAAAAGAGATGCGTCAGTAGTAGTAGTAAAAGGAAGATATGTGTTAGCATTATCATCCGAACTAGGAAGATATGTGTTGATGGTAGCAACAACATCATGAGTATATGGAGTACATGTGTCACATGACTCATAGTTTAGGGATAGATTTTATTCCAACATATGATCTACCTCCTGCACCTCCACTAGACGACAACCCCCTATTATTTTTTTTCATGATTAAAACATTTGAATATAATGTTGGTTCATATATTAACTATTTACATTTTCATTCTTTTATATTGGTGTGAATATTGCATAATTTAATTTTTTTAATATGTTAATATGTTAATATTTATTCTTTGTATTATATTTTTAATGTTTTTTACTAATAATAATAATAAATTTTTTATTATAATTATTTTTAATATTGATAAATTTAATATTTTATTATTTTATTATTATTTTAATAATATTAATAATATTTATTATTAAATATTACTAATAGTTACATTATTATATTATTAATATTATTTTATTATTAATATTAAAATAATATATCTATTAATATTATTAAAATGATTAATATCATATAATATTATATTATTTATATTGATAGTATTAAAAATATTATTATTTCCAATTATTAATTTATCATTATTTTATTGAGTATATATTTTTATTTAGATATTTTTGTTGGGAACTATTTCGATGGGTCCCCATCTCAAATAGCTTATATATATTTTTTAAATAACTAAATCTGACAGGAAAATGGGTCTGTCTCAAAAACCAGTTTTCAATGGGCTCGTCGTAAAAGGTTTATATATATATATAATATAATCGGGGAACTATTTGTGATTGGAAAATAGGCCCATCACAAATACATTTTTGGAACAGGCCCGTCACAATAAGTTAATATATATAATATATACAATCAGTGAATTATTTGCGACATCTTTTTCAGCATTGATCGATTTTTTATGGGACCCAATTGCAATAGCTCATTTGTGAATTAATCCGGCCACAAATATCCCATCTCAAATAGCTCAAATTCTATTATTGTTTAAAAAATTACATTAAATTAATTAAATTATTTCTATAATTTGTCATCTGAATTATTTTCTTCCCCATATAAGGTAAATTCCATAAACAAATATTCAAACATTGAGATATTTTGATAAAAAACATACAATGTTTTTATTAACCTAGATTGATTATGATCACAAATTAATTCATAAGAACGTATAGGAAAAACACATAATGGATGTTCTCAAAATGAATATAATTCCTTTTAAATATTACGCATAATTAAAATATTTACGTCCTTGAATGAATTCTGATATCTAGGCATTATACAATATATTATATTTCCTATAATTATTTTTAAAAAAATGTTCTAATAATTTTCAATATCATATTTAATACTTTTCTAAACTATGGGATCATTTAAATTTACCAGGAAAAACATTTACTGAGTTTGATAGTATAATTAATTCATCTAATAAAAAAATGATTAAAAATATATGTAGAAAAATTAGACAATAAGACAATTGTAATGTAAAAACATGACAATGTTAGTGGAATTATAAATATATTTATCAATTACACGCATCCTGTTGAATGTTGATACTTGGTAGCTTTCTAAATACTATATCACTCACATTAGTTTTTAAATGAGATAAAAAATCTAATGAAAATAGGATACCATTCATGATTATTACCTGATCTTTCATTTACAAATCAATTATAGGGACATCATTCCATAATCATTGTAGAATGAAACCATGATACATAGAGTGACTTGTTATGATGGCTAGTATACATTATCTCATGATTATCTATGATTATATTAAAACCTATTCTCTAAGTTGTAACTATTTAATTATTTTAAAACATAAGTCTATTCATCTTCTATAATGATCATTTGATAAACCAAATAAAAATCTATTGAAATCCATTAAAATAATCTATCAAATAATCGGGATACCAAGATACCATAATAAAATCTAATTTAGTAAACATCCATAAATAACATTTATGAAAAATCCTGATATATGAAATTAATTGAATAAAAATATATATATAAATTACTCTAACCATAAATTGTAATGTAACCCACTACACATAGATAATGTTACTATTTTTATGATTTAACTAAAATACAACTCCAAGGTGATTGAAATAAATCTGATCATTAATAATATTCAATTATTTTGTAATCAAATACAATTGAAGATATCCAAATAATATGATAAGAAATTATACAATATAAACAAATGATTACAATTTCATGAAATCCATGATTCTTGATTCCAAACTCCATCCTCTCTTCAATGGAGATGAATAATCTACAAACATAAAACATACACTCACAACCCAATATTAATGAATCATTCAACGAAATTGTTAGGATGGAATTGGATGAACCAATTTCAAATAACAACAATACCATATATTTGGAATCAAAAACATTTCATGTGATGGATAATATTATGACATTGGATTCATTAAGTACATGATCATCAATATATACACTTAAAAATTAAAGCCAACATTAACAATACATGTAATGAAGATAATATCAAATCTTGTAAATAAATTATACCTTCCATCGTGGATAACACCATACACTTTTAGTTGTAATAGACTTCAACTATGTGCACATGGTATATCAATGTTCAGTAATTACTTTTTTAAGGATGATCACTATAAATATATTGAATACTCCCCAATCTCCAACTAAAATACCAAATTAACTGATCTTTATGAAAATATATTTCAATATGGAATGAAAATATGTATTTGAGGTACACCAACAGATATCGATCCTAAGGGGATATATATATATATATGGTGTTAGTATGGTTATTGAATCTTTTTCCACAAAATCTTTTAGATTTTTCATGATTCTACTTCTATCTAGATTAGGTATGTCAAATTCCTACTATAGGAAAGGATGCACCACCCTATTAATTCATCCGAACCATATTGTGTTTTTTTTTGCAATGATATATGATATCGTAGAAGACTTTTTAATTCCTTTTAATAATGAAACCATAATGACCAATAATATATTTATTAATATTTAAAATATTATTTCATACCTATCACTTTTTAGGTAAAAGGTTCTATAGGGATTATTATGATATTTAATATTAATAATTATTTTCAAATAAAGGGATAATTTGATTGTTTACAAGATAAATGCAGAAATTATATCATTTTATAATTTTATTTTCTTACACCAAGATACAATCAAGAATTATTCCTTTTTGAAATTAAAACATATTATTAATGATTTTATTTCATGTTACAATCATGGAGTTGTTAAAATGATTACATTGTGCAATCTATCGCAAAACCATTATATATTTTTATATTTGATATTATTTATTTCTAATACAATGTCATCCATTTATTTTTATAATATTATAAACTATTATAATATATCATTATATTATTACTTATTTTAATTTTATATGTATATTGTTTATATAAGAAAGTATTTTGTTTGATAATATCCATTAAAATTTAATAATTTTTAACAATTTCCCCAGAAAACCATAATTAATACTATGTGTCGGATTTATATAAAAGTATATAGTGTATTTGATGTACATTATATTGATATGGTAAATAAATTTCATTATATGTGTGTATTATTCTACTATTATTAGACTCGAAGAACCAATTATTGACACCTCATTTATTCTATTCCATTATAATAAATAACCGATGATAAGGGGTTATTGGTGTCACTTTTGGTATATTTATGTTTCTAATTATTCTAATGTACCCAATTGTAATTTTATAATAATTCATAATGGAAACCAGACAAGTACATAATGAATTATTATGCTTATATATATATTTATATAATTTAATTGAATACAGTGCATTATAAGTTCATAAAAACACATGCTTTTATTTGGAATGGTTTTTTTAGTGGTTGCATAATATTATTTTTCATAAAACCCTTCCTAAGAAGTGGGTTTGACATGTTAACAACCTATTTATCATTATATTTAAGTATATGTACAATATTATGGAGATTATGATATATTTTTCTTTTATTGTTTTTATTATTTTGTTCACATAGAAGGTTAATGAGATTTTTATAAAGGAATTTAATAAGTTTTGTTTATTTACAATTCATAATTCCATTATAAAGTATTAAACTACTATCGTAATCCCATTCTAATTTACCAATAATTATTATGACATGAATTTATTCATTACTAATTTTTTATGTAATGTTGTTATAAATATAATATAAAAATGAATTTATATTTATATTTAATATATATATTTTCTAAATTGATCTATTTTTCATAATATTTTATTTAAATTAATAAACGTTTATAATATAACAATTAATAATTATATAACCATAATGAATGTTAATTTCCCCATGTATAATTGAATCCATGTGTGTATTCAACTAGAAAACATAAACTACTCCCTCTTTATGAATAATAGTTTCATGATTATAATTAGTTAATTGTACGGAATTTTTCTCCAATGGAAATATTTTAATATGACTACATATAATTATCTATTATTAGTATGATATCAATTAATATAATTGCAATATAATTTCTTTTTATTTATAAGAATTAGTGAATATCATTGATGTATTTTATCATCATCTTATTAATACCTATAATAGATAATAAATTTTTTAATAAGATTTATCGTATAACTAAATAAAGTAATGTGAATGTACATGATAAAGAAAGAAATATTTACATTTTGGTGAATAATGATTTAGAAACATAATTAACAAGAAATCAATATATAATTGACATTGTAATTGATGAAGAAAATAAAAAGATGTATATTTTTAAACAATGAACTGTAATGAAATAAACAACTAAAAATATACATAATAAAAATTAATGATTTTTTATTTTTTTAATGTCATTTATTTTGTTATTAATTATTTAATTTTTTTTCTAATTAGTTATAAAATATTTATATATATTATAATAATGGAATGGTCGTGGAAACAATTTCATAGTTATATGAGAAAAATATGTGACATTCAATATTTTAGTTTTTAAGGAATGATTTCGCAACTGGTACTCATCTAAATAAATTCAAATATTATATATATTTAATGTAGAGTAATAAATTATAATAAAATTCATTAATTTGACTTAAATATGATTATATAATGATAAATATATTTTTAATGTATTATCAAAAAAAATTTGAATAGGGAATAGAAATAATAGAAAAATGGGTTTGTTTTTTTGTTTCTATGTATGGTAAAATTGTTATAAATACTATGTGTGATTATTTTTAATTTTTTAAAATTACACCCATGGATAACATATTTTATTTAATATTTCATTAAAATGTATGAATTGTATTATTTTAAACATTGGATTTTATAGAATATAGGAATTTATATAACATATTAACAAAATTATCATTGATAAAATGAATTAGAAAATTCACAATTTTCATGGATATAAACTAATAAGACATTGTGAATTTGATGTTTTAAAAACATTATTTTTATTATTATATCAGAAAAACTTGTGTATAGAATTCCACATGTTAATATTTTAAAATTTTAAATTTTTAACAATTTTTATGATTTAAAAATAAAATAGTTTTATACTATGAAAACACAACAAGAGAAAGTAAATAGTTTGATCTAAGATATTTTACAATATTTTATTATAAATTTTGAGGATTATTTTTAAATTTTTGATTTAATTCCTAAAAATATATATTTTTCCTTGAATTAAATTTCCTTAATTTACATAGAACAAATCCAATATCCACTTTATAAATTTCACATATAAATCTTCCATTTACATGAAAATATATTAAAAGATATGAAATTTTCATTTAATCAATAATGAACATATTATAAGTATGAAAATAATTATATTTTGTTAATTTTAAGATAAAAATTTTAATTCCATATTAAATATTTAATGTAAAAATATATATAATGAGGTTACTGAATTTCTATTACGTGAAAAGTAGGAAATGAATTATTACTTTCATCATTATTATAAACAACAGTATTTAGGTTATATTACAAAATATTTTCATATATTAACATATAATTAAATTGATAATTTTCATTACTATGAATAATATTATACTTTAATTAGACAAGAAAAAAATCTATTTATTAATGTCATTATTGTTAATCAATGAAATAATATTATGCATCATAATTTACAACAAATTAATTTATTCCGAAGAATCAATAATAAATTATAAATTTCTATCATTGAAAACATATCCTTCATCATATAGTTTTTCAATAATAATTTGATTGTGATTTTTCCCAATAACAACTTTTTCATTATAGATTATATTCATACCATATTAAAACACACACCATAACATAAATCTATCATTGACCATTATCTCAATACATGAATCATCCCTTTAAAAGACATATTTTGTTTTGGTAATGATAATTGACTAATTAAATATAAAGAAAATAATAATATATATATGTTTAATATATATTGGTCTCTACAATTTATCCTATCATCCTCAAAATTTAAATAATATTAGTTCATTATTGAATATTTCATGGGACCATTACTAGTATTTAACAGACCTCATGGAACCCATATATCCCTAACCAATTTATCTTATACAGTATTGAGCACCTTAAAAATATAATTATTAGGTGTTATGAGGGATTGAATATTTTTTAATGAAATTTTTTCCCCTAATTTCCATGTTATTGTTATTTTATTTTAATTTGAGTTAAAATAAAATTATATATTATTTTGATAAAGGCATTATCCGGTGGTTTATTTATAACTGTGACTTATTGTAAAGTGATTCCCTAATATTTCATTAAAATTTATAAATGAATTTATTCTATAAATAAAAGTATTTAATTTTTCTCATCGAACATTAAGTATTATTAATTATAATAATTCTATCATACAAATCATCTGATGATATCACTTATATTGTCCTACATTTCAATTAAATAGTTACCTAAAATATGATATTTTATATTCATGTAAATAATTAATGATATGATATTTCATATTATTAACTTTAAAAAATGTAACATCATTATTTTTCAAATTAAAAAACAATGAATAATTTCCTAATTTTATTGAAAAAAATATTTTAATTTAGTAACATTGACCATTGAAAAATTATCATATTTTGAATGAAATATTAATTTTCATTTATAGGAAATCTATATATCAAAAAATTTCCCATAACTATAGAATATTTTAATAATTTGAATGTGTATTTGAACTATTTTCAAAATATATTAAAAACTAAATTCTATAATTATAATATAATTTTTAAATTATATCATATATTGAAATTACAATTATGAAGTTATTGTTCTAATGAGAGTACATATAATTTCTAATTATCTTATAAATATCATCATCCAATGAATCATTTATCCTATTATGTTTTATATCATTAATTAATATACACATATCATTAAATTCACAATTATTATTTCACACATTAAATTATATAGATCTATTATCCTAATCCATTTTCATAATCATATATCAATCTAGTCCAACATATTGTGGATTCAGAAACGAATAACATTAAGGGTCAAAAGAAAATGTTTCCATTTTCTATTTTTTGTTCTTAAAATTAATTTTTAATAATTTCAGTAATAAAATAATATATTAAAACATTTTCACATGATGATTTATTCTTTCCTCATTACTTTTAAAAAATACAAACATTATACATACTATTATATTTTTCCATCAATTATTTATAGGCCATTGTGTATGGGAATTAAAAGATAAAAAAATAGATTTTGATGTGAATGAAAATAATTTATATACATTTCACAAATATAACTTATCTTTATAATATTCTAATTTTATCATTATATTATTTATAAAATCATCCATATAAAAATGTATTAGATTAATTGTGTTTTCTGGAACAATTTTCATTGATTATCATTCCATTAAAAAAATGTCGAACCCCCTCTATAAATGTATTTTAATTGGAAATTTTCATATAAGAAACATAAATTTCAATTAAAAATTAACATAATATATTGATTCATTAAGGAAATTTATTATTAGAGGATAAAATAAACATTATAAAATTTATGTGTCAATATATCCCATAATGTTCCAAGGGAATCCAATATCCCAAATTCTGCAATAAAAAAAAACATTGATATTATATTTGTTCTATAACATGATGATATTTATCATTTGAAATTACACATAACATTGATATTTAATTTTTTAAAAAAAATTCATTAACCTATCATTCAATAATTTAATCATGAGTAAATGAATATAAATCATTCTATGAATAATTTTTAAATATGATATTCTAATGTAATCGAAAAACTCACATGTTGAAAATCATTGTCCTCTAAAAGACATTCAAATATCCATGATCTAGAAAATAAATATCTTTTGGATTTCATAGCATCATATTCTCTAATGATTTCATTGGACATCCTTCCATACAAAAATAATTTTACTATTACCCCATAATATTTGGTAAAATATTTCTGTAACACCTCGACCTGATGTTATAGGTTTGAGTCAAAATCCCAGGTATCCTCTTGCATTCGTCCCCATACAGAAGAGGGTTCCAAATAGTATAATTGTTTTAATTTCGGGAGTATGAAGATAATAAACTCTATATTTATTCAAGGAAAATCTATTGTAAAAAAATTACAAATAACCATAAATCAATGTTATAATCATGAGGACTAAAAAAAGGGAATACATGATTGATAAATTTGTGATCCCATTGTGGATATAATTTCAGGTTAGTTAATGAAAATAATTATTCCAAAAAATACACTATGGGGAGTTGGGTCTACTCGTTCATGATACCAACTCTATCCTATCATATGTATGTATCCAATTTAGGGCCATTTCCCATCACCAGATCTATCATGAAATATACAAGCAAGCAAAAACTAAAAAGTAGGGTGTTAGAAAAATACACATATTGAAAACACCAATGTGTTCTTACCCAATGAAAAAATGTATAACAACTATATACTAATAATTGTAATAAATAAAAAATATCCATTAACACTAAATAAAAAACTAATAGGTGGTATGTGACCATAACGCTAGAATCCCCCATCCATAAATTATTAAAATTAATCAATTAAAGATAATGGATAATATTTGTATTGACCAAAAAATTCCCAATACAGTGTTATCATGATGTCATGGATATAACACACAATGAAATCTGTCCCTTTAGGAGGACCATGTCACTACGGTATGTTGGCGGAGAATATCAAGTACTCACATTGACTATATTCTCATGTGGATGATGATACTTGGAAACTAAAGGCTAACCTGATGAAACCCTCGGCCTGAGATCGTGGATACCTCATAATTTAACTATGTTATCTAGCACCTTACCAACAATATATCTAGAATGTTCAATACCCCACTATGATTGGTTATGTTTTTATGGTCTACCTACCTCATGAACCAGTAAATACATCCAAGGTAATGGTAAAAAACAGACATTGTGCACACAAATACAACCATATGATATTATAATGATTATATAGTATCACACATAATAAATGATGATGCAAATAAAACATGGTATCAAATGAAAAAAATATTTTCACAAAATGGATATAATAGTAAACAATGGTCCATAATGAAAAGTATGTTACTACCTCATCGTTATCTAAGTCAACGATGAAGTTAGTCAAGGTATTCATCATCTGAACACATTTTTTATAACCCAAACAAAAATAAGGCCGCATATAATGGACTCCAATAAACCAATAATATCACATTAATAGTGAATGAAAAATTTATGGAGAAAAAATGCATAAGGAGTCAAGCCAACCTAACTAATCACAAGAAGAAAAGAACCAAGAGAGTAGTGGGGTACTCCATATATGATGTATAGGGAGGACATATGGAATAAATTTTGTTTCGTTGATATAATGGTGAAAATGATGAAATTGCATAATAAGATATATGTCAAACACAGTACATCAAAAATGATGCACTTACTCTATAAGAGCATCACAGTTTATGATATTATTCTAATAAAGCATAAGGGAAAGGATTGTAATAAAAAATAGGTGTATGGATGCCTCTATGGTGCAACTTTTTTCTTCCACAATATATGCATTTGGAACTAATACACTGTGAGGGGAGGTATTGTTTTCCTTCCATGTTTCCAGAATATTTTTTAATGAAAATGTGTTGATGTGGTATTTATATTGCATCATTAGTGGCTAAAACAATATATATTCATCTTGTAACACCTCTATTTAAATATATTATGGTATTTTATAATTTAATAAAATAATCACCATTATAACTCTCTAAATACCATAATTATAAAGACCTATTTTTTTACACTAGCATTTCTAGATATTGAAAACAATGTGAAAAACGTGACACCATGTGAAACTAGAAGAGTCATTTCATTTATATTGTAAATATATATATTGTGGTGTAAATATTTCATTGTATTTGATGATAATTTTAATCAAAACATTATATAGTTATTTTTAAAAACAAGTGGGAAAATATGTATTTATAATACTTTCACTCAAAAGATTTATCATCATCAAAAATCATATCTATTGTTTATATTTAATAATATATTTCCATTGAGATTGAACAAATATATTTCTCTTCAAGTATCCACTTAGATCATCACATGTTGTCACTAAAGTTGTACACTTGGTACCATATTCCCTTGAAAAACTTTCTCACTCTGATATATAATCTACGCTGAATATTCCACATACCATGAATCATGATCTATATCAACATCCTCAAAAATAAAAAAAATGCACAAATTTCGGTATATACCACTATAGATATGACACATGAAACATGTCATTTATACCTCGGTAGTGAGATGGATGAACCAAAAGTTACACAACTAACCCTATCCATTTGGTCTGATCAAATTATCCCACAAAATAAAGTTCCAAATTTCCATAATTCCTCAGATGTTTGTTCCCTAATTGAGGATTAACTCTCAATAAAATATAATAACAAAAATTGAACTCTATAAGTATCAACATACAATTATTATATGATGTATTCTTTGAAATAGTGGTGAGTATCCACTTATTAATCCACCTCACTCATTCAAAATTCCCATAAACCATAATTGCAAACACAATCGTGCCAGACCCTCTCTTCACAATAGTGATGTTAATCAAATGACCAAATGAATAGATCCACACTGAGTTCCATATGAATCAACCCCTAGTAACTATTTTTATATTAAAAATCATCCTAGTATGTGTTATCATACCATGATCCACTAAAGTATAGGATTAATGCATAAGTCAAATTCTTCAATATGTGAATATAAAACTACGATTGTAATGATATATAAAAAAATATTAGTATATTCTCAAAATAAACTTTTTCCATTGGAAAATATGTGAAACCTAACATAAAAACTAAAACCCTTAATCTCTATCCCATTAAATTATTAAGGAGACTATGTTCCATCATATGATATCCCAGATGTATATCATTCCCTTATCATTCATTGAGCATGTCTCTTTGATATGAATACGTGGGAAACATTTTTTCAACTAACTGAAACCATCGAAACTGTTTCATGAATCCTTAGTGTCATTGGTAAAACATTGCTTGTGTACATAATAAAATATCCCAATATCAATATTGGTACTAGAAGTATCTCTTGAAACACACCAGGTAATTGATGTTTGACATTCACCCTCAGATTGATATGGCATTTAGAGACAAACCATTCAATGCCTCTCTTCGTCCTTGGCTACCAAAACAATCACCTAATGATTTGTACATCATTATTACTCAAGGATAAAACTCTCACATGGGATTATGGTAATCCCTCATCAGATCCTTTCAAATGAATAAAAGGACTATTACACTATAATGTACCCTGATTACATCATCATCACTCATGGAAAACACATGTTTTTGATCACTTCTAAATAGTTATTCCCACATCAAAGTGCAATCTATGTTTGAGTCTTGTCTAGACATTACTTGTTCCATAGAAGAATATATAGATTCTATATATAACATATCATAGAACACTTTTCCTTTTAATCATCCATCTGAAAATCATAGAATAATTTCATCAACTAACAATATTCCTCAAATAGGCTATCACCACACCCCTTCTTTCTTGCATCTAACATCTAATAGCATCTATAATGACATTAACTATACTATATGAACACACTATCTTAGTTTTTTATTTATATATATAATCAAACCAACATATCATTATCATATTTTTTATCCTCTTAATAATTATATAGTGACTGGTCTTGTGGTTTGTAGAGACAAAAAATATCTCTCTAAAATGATAATGATCACAAAACATCAGAGCATTGAACACAACATCCTGCTCTACATCATGTGTGTCATAGTAATAGTCATGATGTCATTATTGACGATACCCAAAGGATACTTCATTTTCTCCCTATATCTACAATTCTCCTATCCATATTCTAGTTTCATTACAATAAAATTCATAACTAATCATGTTATCATTGACTTTTAGTAGTAGACATATAATATACTTTTGTCTAACACTGTTATAGCCTCATAAAGCTAGTCCAAAAACTAATACATATCTCTCATACTCATCTGTGTAGTCAAGAGTGCCAAAATAAAAAGTATTATTGGATAAAATCATATTAATATAAGTGTATACCCAATAATCTCATGAATTAAAAAATGATAGAGGTATGTGTATAGTAATATAATTTTACAACCAAAAATCTCCTAAAATATATTTTTCTTGCATGCTTCCCTACTTTTTTTGAGTGCACGAGGATGTATTTAATGAAAAATATAAATAACGATTCTAATATAGATTGAAGATATTTTTTATGAGGTCCATGAACAATTCATGTTTGTTTTCTTAACCCAAATGAAAACACCATGTACTCAAACATCCATACCTAATCTGAAATTCTATCATCATAATGTCCACCTATTTAACTCATAGTGGTTGTAATATTGATCTAAAATATATCTTGGATAACCACTAGGCTCCCCATATTAGATTTTAAATATCATCTATAACTATAATAGGATAAAAGTTATTCCCCATCACCTTGTTAATATTTCATTAATGAATGTAGAGTCAATGAATACAATATTCATTCATAGTGAACATAATTGGGGGAACCCATACTGAATTGCATAGTTTGATAAATCCATTACTATCTTATTGATCATACTAGAAATTTAGATCCATCAGCATGGCCAATGTAATGTGATATGAGGGAATCAAAAAGTGGAGAAAACCTTTTATGATCTCAATATGATAATAGAACATCTATGGGAAGTACATTAATGTTTTTTATAAGTAAATCCAAATATATCTCAATGAATGTTGTATAATATATAAGTGTTTTCGTTGATTCAACCAAGATATCGAAGACTTATATCTGTGTTTTTTTTATCCAGTGCTAACATATGTATGGTTCAACTCTACTTAGTCCTAGTCCCCACTCTCCAGTCATCAATGACATCTATCAAATTAGAGAGGAATACAATATACAAATTCTATAGAATTTTCTGTGATCTTGAAATATATTCATTCATTTCACGTTGAGAATCACAATGAATATTTTCAAATAAAATATTATAATCTATTATTGATTTACATAATAAGAAGCATATATAAGACAATCTGACGTCACTTGATATTATCCACATTCATTAATTATAATGTGTGACGATTAACAACTTCATTAGATACCATACATGGTATGACATCTTTTAAAACAACATGTGTATAAATAAAGTAATTGTATTCCCCAGTATCATATTATGTATTTGAAATAGTGGATTTGATCATGAACATTCCTCTAACTATTTATGGCATATCTCTAAAATAATCATGAGCTTGATCCTCTTTATTCATGTTTTCGCCCTAAGACATACAATCCCATCCCTATGGTACATTTCTAATATAGGTTTTTTATTGAGTATATTGTACTAAACTATCGTTCCTTGGTTGTGAATATATCCATCACCTATGAAATATCAAGCACAAAAATACTGGAGTTATATTATAATTCCAGACTACTAGTACTCACGCTGTGGTACAAGGAATATCCGAAAGTAGGATCTAGACATCCTACATTGTAATCATCATGGGTCACCTCTATATTGAATCAATGAGACTGAAAGCTTCTTAACATAAATTATAGAAATATGTTGTATTCCAATGTCTTTCTTATCGCTACCATCAAAAGAGGAACTCAAAATATAAATAAGAGGTCCACCCAGACGACTAGTTAAGTGGATGAAAAGGAAAGATGAACATATCTATTATAAAATTTTCTCAATGGATAGTGACTTCCACAAATCCTATTGGTATGAATCTAAAAAAGTTCATCAAGCTACCATATATTTTTTGGTCGATTTCTTATTTTGAACATAGAATCATTCTTATATTCGTTACCTTCTTGAAGTGATGAAAAATGTTGGAAGTTATTAATGTGTGATGGGTATGAATATACCATCATAGTCATCTAATGTAGATCCATTAACTCTTATAAATGATCCATAATTGGGTTGTAGGGATAAAATATAAAAAAATATCCCTTGATTGACTCCTAAGTGAGGTAGTCCTATCATCTTGGATAATCGATAACTCCCAACTAATTTTTAGTTTCTACCTACTACATGAACACTAATAACATGACCTTCTTATTTATTAGTGTCTCAATGAGAATGAATATGATCGTTATGGTTTTCACCCAATCCGCGTCTCCATCTGTAATTTTTGTATAGTTTAAGGTTGGGGGAAGCTGGAGAAAAAAATACATGACATAGGTCAACATAGATTTTTGTGGAGGTCAGTAAGTAACCACCTCCTTCCTTGTTGAAGATGTTGTAGGGGAAGGCGATAGAAAATCATACATTGTTAGTGGTACTATAAAAAATAAATGAGTAAATGTCTTCTTAAAAATAATTATCATTAGGATAACACCATTTCCTAAATCGTTTATCTGATGAGAAACGAATTTTCTTGGTGTCTACCCTCGACCAAAGGTTTATCCAACATAGAAAAGACCATTTAATCCATCCCAACATGCTATTTATAGTAATAATATATATATATACAATAAAACAATATCATGCTTAGTTAAAATTATTAAGTCTAGTAAATGTTATATCACATAGCATGGAAAGACACAAATATATCACCGGATCAAAGATATTATTCCAAAAAAATATCACATGTCATGGAATTATTATAAAATAACTACTTATATAAAATATATATTTATATAGATATGGCATGGGAACCTACATGCATACTAATGATGTATGAATGCACATAATAATATCATAGATGTCATATAAAAGTCTTCAGTATCAAACAAGAACATATAAATCAACAGAGAATGTAAACCAAAATACCCAATTTTACAGTAACTCTATGGTCCAATATACAATTTTTACTAGGTGCTGAAATAGATCCCATGTAAGAGTCCCAACAATCAAAACTATTTTCCACCTAATTGAAATAAAGACATCTAAAAAGACATTTTAATAAATCATTGTGCTCAAATGATAATTTGTATCACCACGACCAAAAGAATAATTTCTTAGTTGGAATCCTATACGACCACATGAATTCCTCCGAATATAAAAGTTGAGGTCGAATAAATGTGAGGGTCTATGTTCAACTATGGGGAGAATATAAAATTTGATTCATGTCCTTTAAAATGAATAATAGATTATAAATAAATAATAAACATAAATCATCATATTAATCATGTTAAATAATAAATACAATGTATATGTCATATAAAGTAGATAACATGATGTGGAATAATGTCCAATATTATACAACAAGATAAATAATCTAATAAATAAGTTTCATCTACTAAATTAAACTCTTTCCTACTACTATATACATCCACTATTCATTACCTATCCACTATATGTTCATTTTTCATCGTTAGATCTCTTATGAATTCAAATTGTTCAACAATATTCCCGAGTAGGGTGCGATTAATAGATTTAGTATGGTACCAATAATGATTCTTTAACAGATGTTTTAATGTATATAAATGACTTCAATTAATGATAATATTTTCAGAATTGATATAAACAAAAAAACCAAGCGATCGTGTGTTGGACATTCCACCACAAACCCCACTCTCAACTTTCTTCTAATCCATGCTAGAAAGATAATATATGATATCTGTAATGCCTATGCTTGCCCATTTATGGAATCCTCATGGTGTCAGGGTGATGATAACCAATATAATATATCTCAAAATGATACCATGTCAATAGGGATCAAAGTCTAATAGTATCATGTTTTCACGTTGACAATGATATCATGTTATGAATAGGAAATGGAAAATCAAAGCAACCTCAAGCACACACTCAATAGAACAACATTTATTTTTAATACCTCAACCTTGTGATCTTTTCCTTATCACCATCATCGTAATCAAGTTAACTATATCACTATTGGATAATATTAAAAATATTATGGATGCCTCTTGTAATAATCAAAACCATCAAGGCATTGGAAACTCACACACAGGGTGGGTATAAAAGTAAGCATATCATATCAACATGATTATAAATAGTAATAATTATTAAAATGTTTTAAAAATAAATCATGGAATAAAATTCCAATAATTATAATATTATAAGGGAATCATGTGTAAATTTGATTCATAGATTGTAAGGTACTTCATACCTCACTATTTAACAAGTCAATGAAGAGGTATGCCAATGTTTTCATCACACGAACCAACGATCATACAAAAATAAGGGAAAGTATCACACACTAATGATTCCTAGAAACCCCATCATATATCACAATGTGTTGTGGATAATGGACAAGAGAAATCAGTCCAACATATTAGACCAAACTTAAACGAGATTAAAAATACAAGCACCTACAAAACGGAGGACTACTATACTTAGGATAAATAAGAATGACATTCAATGTAAGATTTAGGACACAGTTCTAATAGAATAAATAGAAAAATTTATAATATATATATTTAACTATTTTTATATAATATATTATTTACATGTTATGCCGGATCATCCACGGTCATGCTATGCTCCCACTAGTGGGTGATAGAAATTCGTAAATTATAAATTTGTTTTTAGGCGGCCCCATTGTACAGGTTGTTGAAAAAAAAGTGAATTTGGTTGGAGATACAATGTATGGGGAGGTGTATTATATATGGCACATCCATATTTCCTAAACCCTACTAAATGAAGAAAGAGAGAGAGGATTTATTTATATTATATCATCTTCATTCTCAAATCAGAATAGAGCATTGTGATATGTAAATATTTCAATACAAAAATCATCATCCAAATATTATATTACAATAGAAATTTTAACACCCAAAAGACCATACATATAATGACCAGATCATTATTCCATTTATTCATGCAGTCATAATGGTTACAGAAAAAAGACTTTGACATGACACAATATGAGTGACACATTTTATAGAGAATACATTTTTATTATGGGGGAAATATTTTGGAGGCATGTTTAGTACTTTTACAATGTAAAAGGAATAGAAATGATGTAACATAGTTGGTATATATGGATTTATAATTTACCATTCCAAAATATGTTTTTGTAGCTCATTTTACACAAAATGCCATATATAAAAGAACTGTGATATACTATCGATATAATTATATTTAATATTATAGTTGAAATCAATATTTTCCATTTTAGGGTATGAATATGAAGAAATAACTTATAAAATAATACTTTTGAATCATTTATGAAATGAAATAATTTATTATAAACTGTCTAAAAGTAAACATAAGAACATTTGAAGATTAAAAGGGATGTTTTATAAGAGAAAATTTTCATTCACAAAATTTTTTATTTTTTTATTTACTAAAAAAATATATTGATGAATGATATTTATGAAATAAAAATATAATATACTCAGAAAATATAATTCAAAAATAATTTAATTGTTTTTAAGGGGCATTGAAAAATAATTAGTCTTTTTTATAATTATAAAATTCATATAAATTAAATAATTATATTGTTTTGTTTTCAAATGAATATTAAAATATATTATTTATATTTATATAAATAATATTTTTTAATGTATTTAATTTTACTGATTTGAATATATAAAATATTTTTAACTTTTTTAACTTTTTCTCATTGTTAAATTTAAATGTGGAAAAAAAATTATAATAATGGTATATGTTAAAAGAAGTTAATGAGGGGTTAAGCTAAAGAGATAAATCCTTAAATGACTTAAATATATTTCAAAACCTTTTGGATGATTGGATTAAAATATTTGTTCACTCAATGATTGTTTTACTTCCATATTGGATCCACATTTCCAATAAAATAAATTTACTATATTTTAATGTTTTTAATACTATTTGATTGTTAGTCCCCTGACTTATGGTAAGGATGAGACCTTGAAAATTACATAATCTAGTTATTTCATACTATAATTTGCATTTGTATAATTCTTAAGATAGATACGATATATAGTTTTATATAAATAGATAATAAATCCAACATAATAACTCAATTATAAAAAATTATTCACTTCTACTTAATATCCTATTTTCCCACCAATGTAAACCCTTTTAATATAATACATGTTTTCTTTTCATGAAAAATGTTCAATATTCTCATCAATATCACATTGATGTGTCTATTCTACCTTAAAAGATATGAATTTTTATTTAAATAAATTATTGAACACCAAATATCATCATGGGGCATAATATAATGGGAAACTATATTTTAGTTAAAATACATAATTTTGTTTCATTAAAACATAACATTCTATTCAGGAAAATGAATCATATTATAAAAAATATTAATATATTATCTTTTAAAAATCAATATATTTTCTATTAAAATAATTAAAAATTATCTAAAATATATGTAGTTAATATGAGATTTCATTTTCTATATCACACACAAATTTTATTTATCTCACTAAACTACGGAGGGAGTAACCATCATTGTTGTAATTGAAATGTTACCACAAAATTATTCCAATAGTGTCTTTTGAGAAATCTAATCTGTTTACTTTGTCCAATTACTCATTGCATTGGATATCTAAAAATGGATTATCCACTATATTTTTATCACAAAACCTCACATAATAATAAATAATTACCAAAATAATAAATACAATAATAAAACATAATTATTATATAAAAGAATCATTCTTGTGAAAAATAAATTTTCAATATTGTAATTTCATTAAATTTTTTCTACAAACCATGCACTCATAAATGGAAATTTTTTATTTGAATATAGTATAATTATGTTTCTATGTAATCATAAAATCAATAATGATTCATTAATGTGAAAATATGTTCATTTAATATATGTTAAAAACATTCCATTCCATTTTTTTGTAAAAAAATAAAACCGTAACATTATAAGATATTTTTTAAATAATTCCATTAAATAAAAATTAAAAGTATACTTTCTTGAAATAAATTTGAGATAAATTAAAAAATTTACATTTTAAAAAAAAATTTACATATAAATACAATCATAATACGAATTTTAAAATATTTAAATTAAATAGAAATGTCTAGAATAATAAATAATAAAAACATTATAAACACTGTATTTTCAGTAAACGAGTCCCTAAAAAATCATATCAACGGAGTAATTATTAATTTTATTTCACTATATATATTCACTATAAATAAATATAAATCATATATAAAAACATAATAATATGATAAAAATTAATTTAAATCATAATTTAACACATCATAATCATGAAGTAGAAGTTTATCCCAATGAACGAAAATTTGGTTAAGAGTTCGTTAATTTTTTGTAACCAGAAAAACCATATGAACTATAAAAGTAATAATTGTCCAATGAAACATTTAAAACCATTATAATAATTAGAATCATGATATTTTAATATCGAAGGTCTATATATGTACACCATAAACAATAAACAAGTAGTTAAAAAGAAATATATCTCATAGTTGTAAACAGATAAGAGAAACCCTTACATCAAACATCCCTTTAGTGGTGCATACTTCTAACTCCATTATAATTGATAAAATAATGTTATTATTTAATTAAAATAAATATTTTAAAAAATAAAATACATTATATGATACATTAATTACATTTTATGTCTCATTCTTTAATAATATTTAATTTTCTGTCATGGTTTTTTATGTGTTTATTTCAATGTTAAACGTTCATTCCATTTTAGTACTATTTTTTGTGTAAAAGTAAATATGGATTAAAATTAAATGTAAATAATTAAATGTTATAAATTAAATTCTATTATTATAAAAGGTCCCATGTATCAATTATTTTCTATCATTAGGTTGATTCATTTGATAAAATTTTTATGATAAATGAATAGATTAATTTTGTAGTTTTTTCAGAAAATCGAAAACTAGTTACAATTTAGTAAATATTATTAGTATATACTTGATCAAGAAACATTAATAGGATAAAATATAAAAATTAAATAATTATTTTACTATTATTTATCTTTTATGTCGATATATGAGGTGGTAATGAAAAAAGAAAAAAATCATTATTCAGGGAACCTATTAACCGACAAAAGATATTGAATAATTTCATTTATTTGAATATTATGAGATCAGAAATTAATTAAATATGACGTATTCCAAAAGAAATGTAATAGTATAATATATAAAATTTTTTGGAGTAACAATTAACTTCTCGATGAAGGATGGTTGAAGAAATTAGAAGAATATATGAAAATAAGAGTGGGGTTTTGAGAAAATTACTTATTGAATATGACACCTTAGAGGACCCCTTAAAGTCCTTGTATTTGGTATTTTGATGAGAAAATAAAAACATGGACATTGGGATAGATATTTGGAGAGGTTTTGGATTGATATTAGGAGCCTCATGACTTTTTAGGTGAAATGTGGTTATGAGCTGTGGTATTTATACTTGAAGAAGGGTGGGTTAAGGTGAATAGATGAGGATTAATTTAAAACTATTACGAACCCCATTGAGTTAAAATTAATAACAATGAATTTTTATGATCAATAATGTTTTTATCGCTATAGAGGGTTGATAAACACATCAAAAAACAATTAAATTTTGTAGTTTTTAGAAATTTTATGTGTTTACCTTTTATCTTTAAATTGTTAAATTATTTTACATATTCCACGATAAATTGTTATTCTTATAACGATATTTAATTTATGGATTAAAAAAATTACCTCACTTATGAATTTTGAAATTTCTATACCATATATGAAATATAATTTTAAAAAATTCAATTTATAGAATTTTTAAATTTATATTCAAAATTAACCCTCCAAACGCAACACGAAGGTTGATTTTTGAAGTGAAAATGTTCAAATTTTTAAGAATGTTTTTATATATAATTACTATATGAAATTTATAAAAATGTCCTAAGTAAAATAATATTATGTAAATTTTGACTAATTATACATTAAATCTAATTTAAAATATTATATTATTATATTGATATATTAAAAAATATTCATTTTTTATTAAAAATTCAATATATTTCACTATTAGTAAAAATAATGAAATTTCAATAAAAAAATTTCAATTGAATCAAAATTTTTTATTACACATTCCAAATTGAATATTATATTTTATAATAAAGTAAATATTATTTTAAATGGTTATTGTTAATACATGTGATTCATTAAAAGTTGTAAAACACACCTTTTTTAAAATATAAGTTTTTAAGCATAATGTTCGATTTATTATTTTCTTAAAAATATCATTCAAAATGGATGAATTTAAAAAAAGTTGATTGATATTTGAAAAATAAGTTTTATATTTATTTTTTAATAATAGTGATAAATTTAATTTAATAAGAATAATATCAATTTATGGTATTAAAATATCTTTTTTACAAAAAATTGTCCTTCACATTGAATTGTTTTTTATTTTATTTTCAAATTAATTTTTATCCAATGATTTGATTTTTTAAACATGTGTAAAAATATTTTCATAATTTATTTCATATCATTCATCCCCTCCAATCCAACAGATATGTGATAATTATAACATTAAAATAATTTTATTAATTATGATTAAACTACATATGGTTTCTATTATATGATACTAAACACAATGGTTTCTTTTAAAAGTATTGGGATATTAAATTATCTCACCTTAAAAATGTTGAATCATTAAAATTTTAACTCGATATAAAAAACTAGGGGTTTTAATTTTCAAAATACTTTTCTTCAAATCGCAAAATGGAACAAGGGTCCGAAAAATCAATTTAAAAAGAAATAATTGAATGAAAAAATGTCACCTTCGATAACACATATTGGGATTATATATAGGAAAAATGTACATTAAAGAGAAAACTAACTATAATTATATGATTTAGAGTTATAGAGAACATGTTCAATATAAATTCAACTATCACAAAACAATAAATCTATAGTGGTTTAAAAGGATATTGATTTCACAGTATGAAAAGAAAATGGATATCATTTTTGATTGAAAATAGTTTTCCTAATATAAAAGAATATTTTACTAACTATTCTAAAAAAATAAATAAATTCTTACGTGAAAGGATAAAATTAATATTTTAATCAATTTCCACAACATTCTCATTTTTTTCCAATCAATGAGTATTGAGGATTCACTTTCAAACTAGAAGAATCATAATCCACTTCGACGAATCCAAAAACCCATAATAGTACTACTGTCAATCCTTCTTGTCGTTAGGAATTATCGTAAACCACAATGGTTTTTATAATATATAATCTTCCAAAAATAATTATACATATTTTGAAATAAACCACCTTAAACTCCATTATTCAATCATAATATATAAATTTCATTATAGAGCCTTCAATAGATAACTATCATTATAATTCATTTAAATATTCTAGACTAAAATTGTAACCGAAAAAATCCAAAGAATTTGATCACATAGTTTTCCAAGATAAATTTAATATTTATCTTCAAATAATATCAATCTATTATAATATATGATACAATAATTAAATTTTAGTAATTATATAATCTTCATGATATACTAATAATTTTCATATAACATGAACCATTGTAAATCATAATCATTTCCAAATGATAAATCATACTTGGTTTCTCATATAAAATCCTTTCATATTATGTTTTTCATTTTCATATATAATTCAATAGATATTGAACATATTTCGAAATAACATTATTCACATAGTCACAAAATCATTTTCTAATTCCATTGTTATAAATACAGAAAACATATGTTACCAAAAAGAACATAAAATTTATTCATCAGATAATTTAGTAAAAATTATAAATTATATTTAAAATATAATCATATCGGTTTTTGGAAAGCGATTAACCCTTTTCACCCATCAGTTTTGGTTTCAATCCCAATGGCATTTCTGGATGCAATGAGCTGTCACTCATCCTACAGGTTTTCCATTTTCAAAAACTACGTTATTATAATAATTATAAAATTGTAGAAATGTATAACAATGAAAAATTATCATACATATATATTACACTAATATAGAAGAATGGTCATTACATAACATAACATAACCACACAAAAAACCATATAAATATAGTTTCATTTGATACAATGAAACATAAACCACTTATTCAAAAAGAATCTACATCAACTCCTGACTATTTCTTCTTAACTACAATACTTTTAAACACATAATACATTATATATTTCATTATATACAATATAAAGATAAGCTTTATCATATAAGTTCAATAGTGGTAATAATTTGAGATAACATTATAATATGTTCATAAGAACAAGAAAATAAATATTGAATGTTTTATCCTACATATCAATTGTGAAAATATGATTTCATGGAATAAATCATAGAAGTTCATTATAAATCAAATATTATATTTAAAAATATAATAAGATAATACCTAAAATTTTTATATATAATTATGAAAATAAAATCATATATATATTTTCAAAATCTCACTACCACAAACATCATTGTGCACAATGTCCCTTACATAGCTGATTTCACTACTCTTTATTACCATGTATTACTAAATTTAATTTACTTCATATTTCATTATTGTATATCTCATGATATATAAATCATTGATTTATGATTTAGAATAAGATATAGGGCCCAAACCACATATCATGAAAACCTAAATATGTGTTCCACAAGAACACGAATCATTTATAATATGTGTGCCCATTAAAAGAAATGGGTTATATAAACCTCATTGATTCAAAACATAACTAATAAAATAGAAATGGGTTTCAGAAATATCACTCCCCCATATACATAATCAATCCATATAAATTCTATAAATTTTATCCTTGAAAAATAATTTTAACAAATAAGTAATATCAAATAATTTTAACGTAAATAGAAAATAATCTTTTGGTGTCACTTGAAAATAAATCTAAGAGAATATATCATATCTTTTCAAAGAATGTTATTTTTTTATTTTGCAGCTCAATTTAAAAATTAATCATTTTATCTCAAAATAAAAATGAAATATTGTAATGGATGATTCAATGAAATAACATGTAATGATTATAGAATGATCGGTTTTGGATTTATAAATAAAATTATTCCATCAATACTTTTTTTATAAAAATCCCAATAAACATCATTAGGAAAATGAAAAAAATTCTTTTCATACCATTTGGTAAAAAATTAATAATAGGTTAAATAATTCAATATATTTCTTAATAATAGAATAATATTATGGAAACCATTTTTTTACATATGAACATGCAGTATAAATATTCCGCATTAAATACATTCATATAAATAATCTTGGATAATAATGAGATTGATAAATGAACCCATACATTATTAATAATTTCATTCATACAAATTTGAAACATAATATAAATTCCTTTTATAATTATATTAATTTAAAATAGAACTATATTATTTATTATTATATTTTATATGATATTATTATAAAATTATATCACCCATTTTTTAAAAATATTTTTTTATTACACTCATTTTGGGTATTAGCTGCTTAATTTTCTTATGTATTCATTGTCAAATGATTTCGTGAACATGAGAATAAGATATAGTTCCATAATTTAAATCATGGTATTACGGTAATATATACATAATAATTTTTCATTATATACATTTATATAATTATTCATGGATCGTGAAAAAATAAAATGAATGTTATCATATTGTGAAGACGGTGGGTTGTACGTATGCACATGCGACGGTATAATTCACATTGTGGTGGAAGGGAGATGTATTTGAGATTATGTCAATCCAGAATCAATTTAATGTTAAAATTATAAAAAAAATATATATTAACTTTCTCATTATTCATATCCAAATTATGTGGTGATAAAATATTATACACAACAGTGTAGAGACGATAAGTCTTTTGTAAAATATATTGGGATTTGGTTTTTACTGGATGATTAAAATATGTTATATGGAAGTTCCACAATCATAATAAAATATAATAATTTAATTGATAATATATTTATTGCATTGTAATATAATAATTAATAGAGAATGTAGAAAAATAAATAACATTGAATGAGTCAGTCAAGAAAAGTACCTCTTCATTGGCGAACAACGATTAGATATTCATATAGGGATGCTAAATTTGGTATTTTGAGAAGAAAAGAAATATATAATTTTGAAATGATAATTTATTAGAGTTATTTGTGTGGGATGGTCGATCATGAAGGCTCGATGTGATGTGAATATGTGAGGGAGGATGATCCCTTTTCTAATTATGGCTAGGGGAACATTTAGAATCTCCAAAAATATTAATTTATAATAAATTAAATCTCAACCCAAATAACTAGAAAGGTTATTCATTCTATTACATGATGATATAATGTTTTAATAACATCATCTAATATATTTTAGGTATGTTATTATATTATTTTGAAACATATCATTTTTATTAACCCATAATTAACCTATATTATTTTTTAGTAAGGTAACAATTTTTTCAATTTTAAATGGTTTTAATATTTACTTATGTGATTTTCATTATACCATTAATGATAAACTTAATAAAAAATATAAATTATTACAATTATTTATAAATTTATAAATATGTTTTATGATTTTTAAATAAAATAAAATGTTATCTAGATAAAATATAAAATTTGATAATATTGAAACTATTCATTATATGGACATTGAATAATATAAATATAAAAATATAACTTAAAAAAATATTATATTATATCTTTGATAATTAATGTTAAAATTAAAAAATATATGAGAACATTAATTATTTAAATTATATTTATTTTTATAATTATTTTAAATTTTATTTGATATTTTCATCAATAAAATAAATAATAAATTAGTGTTTGGTAATTATTTGTTATCCATATTACATTAGTAAAAATTAAAAATTAAACACCATGATGAATATAAATATTCTATATTTCAAAATAATGTTCAAATTTTAATATATAGTTTGGTAAACTCTATATTTAAAATGATATATCATTTAAACAATAAATGTGAAATCAATAACATTTTATTAAATAACTTATTATAAATATGATACTCTCATCTATGTGAAAATGACATAAATATATTAAGATCATGAATTTATTTTTAAAAAATTTTACATTTACATTTATATTAAATTATAATTTACCTTTTTCACTATGTGGTAACATAAGGTAAGTTTAAGAAAAAAAGAATGTAAAATTTTATCTATTTCATTCATTTAAATATTATTGAATTAATTTATATTGGAAAGTGTCTATTAAACATCCTACTATTGATCCCCATGTGTTAAGGGTGTATGCGTCTTTTTGTAAATAAACATTTTTCTTATGTTATATTCAAGTTATATTCCTTATAATTTTATTTTTTATCTAAATTATAAAATTTACCCTTTACTTTTGTTACAAAATATACCATGGTTTCTATTCATATTGGGAAAAAATAAAGGGAAATATTGACTAAATATTTACCTCATGATTCATAATTTTTCATCAATTTCTTAAAATTAAAAGCAATAAAATTTTAGTATTTTATTTAAAATAAAAATGATAAATCGTCATGAAAATTTATTTTTCATTATAATGTCCTTTTAAAAAAATTTATAATAAATTAATTTATAAAATAATTTTCAAAATCCATAATTTAATTAATTAAAAAAATAATGATGAAATTTAAATTTAAAAAGAATCCTTAAAAATATTTTTATCTTCAAATTTTTCTAATAGATTACATTGTTTTGAATAAAAATTAGTATTTTCACTATTACTTAAAAAAATTCAAAAAAAATTAAACCAAAATTACATAAATTCTAATATGAATAATTATATAATTTTTTTCATAATCATTTATTATTCCATCTTAATTAATATCATATCATTATAAAAGATAATATCCTTTTTTAATAAAATGTATTTTATTGAAGAATAAGATGATATTAATAAGAATTTTATGATCATTTTCAAAGAACATGGTAATATATTCACATTGAGTTGTAATTTTTTATTTCATTACTCTATTATTTATTCATATTTATTCCCACAAAATGAATGTGTATTTTCAATTAATATTTCCTTGTCGTTCATTTAAACTCACAATTTCATGAAACACAAGCTACCGAATAATTAATGTTATTTAAAGAGAAATATTTCAATAAAATATATAGGCAATAAATTATTACCCTCATAAAATTTATGTCACCCTAAAAATTCATTACATGGATAGAAATAGATGAAGATACCATTGCCACATCACATCCTGAGGTTCCCATGTACCAATCTCAAATTGGTGGTTCCGCCATAAAATGTTAACCAACTAAGTGCTTCAAATTCATAGAACATTCTCTGTATGACCCGTAATCTCTATCAGTTATTATTCCAAATAAATATCCTGATATTGTATTTTGATTTCTTAGTTTAATACATGAGAAGGTTTAGATATATAATTTCATAAGTGAGTTACATGGAAGACATCATGTACATGAGACTGATTCGGTGGAAGCGCCAATCTATAAGATAACATCTAAATATGTTCAATGATTTAAAAAGGATCAAAATATGTATGTTTTAGAATTTAATTCATTTCAATAATCATTACTCTATTCTACGAGTTTTATGAGAAACACCTTGTCACTGAATTAAAACACTATGTCTTTTTGTCATCTGTAATCATCATTTTTTCATCAAATTTCAGCTACTCATATGGTATTTTGAATAAATGTAACATTATCTACAATTTCCTCAAAATGATCATGTCCCAATAGTTATTATTCCACAATATAACTCTATAATTTTAGATTTCATTACTTTTTAATATATATGGATTCATAAGGAGGAATCTCAATACTAGAGTGAAAGCTATTATAGTAAAAAAAATTAATCAATGATATATATTTATCCAAATAATTGTTTAAATCTATAAGGATTGATCTAAAAATAATTCCTAGAGTTTTTATTTTCCCCTTAGAATGACCATTGATATGGGGATGATAAGAAGTTCTAAAAAGTAGCTATATATCTAGACCCTTATTATGAATTCTATGGAATACTAAGGTAAGCCTTAGACCCCACACAGATAGAACAGAAAGTGGTACTCCATGTTATCATACTACATCCGTTATATATATTGCCACTATGATCAAGAGAGAAGTATTATTTGTGAGGAAAAATGTGTGCAAAATTTAGAATGTGATCATCTATAACACCTATACAATTATATGTTTTATATTTTTTTGAATGTTTAAAGAAAAAATAATTAGTGATGTTTTCTCATCACTATTTGTGTATGTGTTTTCCTTTTAACATCCCCTAATAATTCAATATAGGAAACATTACTTTTTGAAAACCAAGCACCGAGGTGCATATTCTACAATACTCTCTTTATTCCATCCCACTAGAAATACTCTATCTATTCCCTAAACATATTTTTCATTCTAGGATGAATAGATAATGATTATCTATTACACTAATTGAGCATATCATTCTATGACTATAATATGGGATGAATACAAACATTATTCATGAGCCTTATTATTCCATCATAATCCAATTTGAACTCAAGAACATTGTTCATTTTTTATAGCTTTACATATTTCTTTTATTCTTCCTTAATTGTCAGTTGTATAAATTTCTAAGCATTCAATTTTTAAAACATAGCATTTATCATTTTCCTTTATAATTTAAAAATCCTTCTATTGAAAATCCATAATTATTTTCATTATTTTCATTCTCTTAATAGATAAGATATCATGGTCCTCTCAACAAAAGAATATTCCTCCTTGTTTGATTTCCATGATCCATAATGAATTGAGAAGTCTGAATAATTAATCAACTCTAACCAAATTATTTGGAACATATTAAGATCAATTTGAGTGAAAATATACTTGAATAATTTATGATGTGTATATATGTCACACATCATTTCTTATTGAAAATTACTCCAACTCTATAATGTAAAGAGTACCACATCTATCTCTAAATCTTGAGTGGGTAAATTATTCCAATTTATTTTCATTTTTCATGGGGCATAATCTATAACCATATCATTAAAATGATAACAAATCCCAAACCCTTATTTTTTTCATCAATATAGATCACAAAACATTATCCATTATAGGGTAATGTGGATTAATAAACCATGATATGTCTTTCATATACCGTCATTAAAAGTCATCCAATCCAAGAGAACAATAGATCTGAGTTACCAATGTTGGTCTAGGGAAGCATTTAATAACTTGTTCCTTTATTCTATCCAAAGATTTTGTATCTCATGAGAATATGTGACCCAAAAAATAAAATATTTTTTATCTCAAATTCACATTTTTTATTTTTTTTCATAAATATTATATTACCTCAATGTCATTAATACAATATTCAGGTACTCCTCTGGTTCTTCCTTACAAATCTAATATAATAGAATATCATCTTTAAAGGTAAACATAAACTGATCAATATAGTCTCTAAATACTATAGTAATTAAATCCATGATGAATGTTGGGGAATTAGTAAGAAAAAAAGGCATAAATATAAATTCACAATTTCAATACATTGTATGGATTTCTGTAATGAGTATATAATCCACAATTTCCCGTAAATGATGATATCCACATTGAAAATAAATATTGGAAACTTATTGAGGTCCTTGTAGTTTGTCAAACATTTCACCAATATGGGGTGATATTTTTTATTGATATTGGTCTTGTTATATTCTCAATCATCAATAAATATTAAAATTTATCCATATTTTTTAATTAATAAAAAGAATAGTTGTACCCCAAGATGACTCATTAGGGAAAATGAAATCTTTATCTTGACTTCAATCGAGTTTCTTCTTCGATTCATGTAACACAATTCAGTTCATTCAACAACGAGACATTGAAACAGTCATAAAACACATTATCAGTTCAATTAAAAACCAAACTGCATGATTTAATAGTGGACCTTGGAATTCATCAAAAAATACATCAATAGACAATTTTAAAATAGATCAATCATTAATGGGGTGTTTCTCCCCAACCATTTGATATATAAAACATTTATTTTTAGGAATTAATACTAATAATATGGAAGTAATTTCCACTTAATAATTCATTTTCTAGATTAATTACCACAAATTATATTTATTTTTATACTTTTAATAATAATGCTTATATTTTTCCATTAATAAAATCCCAAATTCATTAGCATTGTGTAATTATTTAATATAATTATTCATTTAAAAACATTGAAATAAAATACGATGATGAATAGACGTAATCTCTAATTCAAAAGAATTTTTATTATTAAAAATTCCTTTTGGGTAACCCTACATTAAAAATAATATGTTATTAAATACATGATGGTGATATCGCTGAATTTTTATTAAATAAAATATTACAAATTTGATAATATCATCAAAATGGACCAAATAGACAGAAATAAATTTAAATCATTAATATATGTTTTTTTAATTTCAAATTATACATTTATATTCATCGATTAAATAACTTTTCTATCATATGGACACATAAGGGATCTATATGACGATGAAACAGACAAGTTGTAACTTTCTTTTATTTTATAATTTATAAGTCATTTTCAAAGAAAAAGAGTACATTAAAAAATTAATTTAGATCCATATGTGTTATGGGTATAATTATATTAATCTTATAACATTTTTTTTGTTTTATAATCATTACATTGTCTTTAGCATTTTATCTTCATCCTAAATTATCCCATTTACCCTTTAACAAAGAATTAAAATGTACCATGGTTACTATTCATATTACCCAAAAATAAAAGGGAAGATATGAGTAT
This sequence comes from Viscum album, assembly GCA_963277665.1. Classification (NCBI taxonomy): domain Eukaryota; kingdom Viridiplantae; phylum Streptophyta; class Magnoliopsida; order Santalales; family Viscaceae; genus Viscum; species Viscum album. The sequence goes on along the minus strand of OY728147.1, from coordinate 2,131,378,388 downwards.
ATTTGGAAATTTGGATTCCAAATTGTTAATAATTTTAATTTTTTTTAAAAAAATAGATGTTTTAGAATTTAATTTCAAATAAAACTAGTAATACTCAATGACAAATTGTTTTCCAGAAACATTCCCTTTTAAAACATAAAAACTTTTCTGATAATTTCATTTATGACATCCGTTTAAAACCCATAATTTGATATATTTAAAAAAATTAATTAATTATATTTTGAAACTAATCCAAAACATAATTTGACCTTGTAATGACTTTAAAAGAAAATCAACATCTCAATAAAAATCAATATTTTCACAATTCCATAATGATAATATTTTTCTAAAAATAATAAATCATAATTATAAATATTTTTTACAAGAATCCCAATTTTAATTTTATCAATTAAAATATTAGAAAATTCGAAGAACGATTTTTCACTCATAAAAAGATGAAAAAATCAATTTTCTAAAAAAAAAATTTAGAAGAATACAATCAAATTACTATGAAATGTGTGATAATTTAATAATATCATACTGATAAATTAATATTCTATTTTTATTTTATTTTAATTTCTTATATTAGTTATTAATATTTATTACACCCATAACAATGAAAGTTTTATACTAATGGTGTCTTGCGGTTCGTTTAAAATCATGATGGCATGAAATGCAAACAATTGAAGAATTTAAATTATTTAAAGATAGATATTTAAAGAAATAATCGATCTGTTAAAAAATTTAAAAAACATCCTAAAAAATAAACTTATTATATTTTATCCCCTAAGGTTATATCACACATTTTATATTTGTATCTGAGAATGAAATTACTCATAATTAACTCATATTTTGAGATCACATAAACCAAAAATATAGAAAATGACATTAATCTTATGTCCACAATATGTAAAGTCATTATTCCGAAAATAATGTTATTAATATCATAAATCTTATTGTGACATGTACCTAAATTTTTTATCAATTTTCAATTAATGTATCTAAAAATATTATATTCTCACTTCTTTAAAAGGTATCAGCTCCTTCTATCATATGTTTCTAAATTTATTAAAACAAAACATAAAACAAAAAAATCCACTGCTGTTACAACATTCCCATAATATTTGTAAAATACCACTACATCATAAATTTCAATAATAAAATACAACAACATCCTTCATTAAGATTCTTTCTTAAACCACAAATCATGATTCATTGTGTTATTCATTAATACATCATTCTTATATTCAATGAAATTAATTATATCATTGTGATTCATCAATATCATCCCAAAAGTATTTATTTATTTGAAGATAAGAAAATGAATCATAAATTATATCATGGTGAATAGATTTATTTTGATATACCCTTTATCGTATGACTTTATAGGAATCTTATAGAAAGTAAAATGTTATGTCATTTTATAGAATTTTACTTTTATATAGATATGGTCTCATTGTGTCTTTGAAATAAAATGAAAATGATAAAATGAATCATAAAATTTTTGTAGAAAAAACGGTTTTAGATAAGTAAGATAGTACTTACATGTGATTTTAATACATTGAAAGCTTCCAAAATCATTTGATCATGAATTTTTGAGAATAATGATAATTAATTTCACTTGAAGTTATATGAAGGTTTTGAGTGTCTATTTTCCTTCCATCTCTTAAAAATATCATTAATGATTAGAAAATAACATTAAAAGATGAAACTAATTATAAAATGTTAAAATAAAAATAGTATTTTAAATATAATTTTCATTGAGACTCTATAATAATTTATCCTTCAAATCTGTTACACCTAAATATATTACCTTTCTAAATCCAATCTCAAAAATATCATTTATATCATGGAAATACAACAATTTAAAAAACCCAATGGATGTCGAAGAATTGAAATGTATAATCATATGTAAACATATAAACCCTATAATGATATAAAAAATATAAAGAAACCATAATAACATATAATTTTATCTAAACCCTCATATGATGACAAATATATAGTCTCAACCTTAATCCTTATATATCCTAATTATTTATAACATGAATTCAGGTTATTACAATTTAGAGGTGATTTTTTGTTTATAGTTTTAGACTATTAATTTAAAATTCATACATGACAAAAAAAATTAAAAAACATTGACACATATACTCAATATCCAATTTACACCAATGAATACCCATTTGAAATAAATAATGTTTTATTATCATGAAATATCTTCACAACTTTCATATGGTTCTCCTCCATGTCCTTATTCTCAGTTATATCCAGTAAATATATTTTTTAAAATCATTTGAGCACTAAATATTAGGAATAGCCAAAAGGGATGGTAAATTTTATTCCATGGATAATAAATAAAAAAAATTTCATAAATACATAATTTTTTATTCGGAAAATCGAATAATGTTTTAAAAAGATAATCATTTAACCATTTGAAAAACAATAAACTTTCAAGAAAACATATATGAAATAATCTAAAAAATATTTTGTAAAATGAGAGATAATTTTTAATATTACAAATAAAAATATTGTATAAATCTTGGATATATATGGATTAACCATCGTAGCTACATTTGGAATAATCACCGTAGTAATATTTATATATTATCTTATGAGAACCCTAATCAGTTAACTCCATCCCATTATGCAATGCATTGCATATCTATAACATTCTCACCCTATATAGTTTTATCACATAACCACCCATCATACAAAAAAAAAATTTAGTAACCATAACATATGAAATTAACATTAATATTTCATAAAAGAAATATTCTTGTGGAAAATAAATTTTCCATATTGAAATCACATTTTATCTTTTCAAGAAAACTGCATACTCATAAAATAAAAAATATCTTTTTTAAATAAAAAATAAAACTTTTAAAGTATGATTATAAAAATACGTAGTCATGAATGTGGTAATATGAGTTCAATATATATATATGGAAAAAAAATCATTTTGACTCTTGTAAAAAAAGTCGAATGAGTAACATTAATAGAGGGGTTTTTGATATTCAATGTATGGACACAACCTTAATACATTACATAATATTAAATTTAGTCTAGAAATAAATTCCTTTCCCATTAAGGATAATTTCATGTTTATATATTTAGATAATTGGGACATAATAAATTCATAAAATCACACAATATTACAGAGTGGATACCATTAAAATAGTGTTCATTTAATAAAATATATTAAACATTTCAAATAAAACATTATTTTCTTGACAAATAATCAAAAGTAAAATATTGATTCATTGATTGTATTATAAATCCTTATAACCAATGATAATAATTTAAAAACTCAGGATGAGCACAAAAAGCTCAATAAGGGATATAAAAAATGGAAGGATCAAATGAAACTATGAATACTTGTATATAATGAAATCATTTTCAATAGATACAATTGTAACCAAAATATACATAATTTTAGAATCATTATATATTTACAGGATTACAAAAATACATAAGAATATAAATAAAACCATAAATATAGCTTGCTAATTTACAAGCATAATCTTGTAACCCTCTCGCAACCATATAATGTTTAACCCTCAAAACTACTTTACAATTTGTGTGACCATGGTAGTTACACATGGATTAACCTTATGTCCATCTCCAAAATAAAAATACCCAAATAATTGTAGGAAGATAATAGTCCCAAACATCATAAAAAACAATGACCTCGAACAAACACACAATCATACAACATGAATAATTTCATAAAAGCATTTCTTTTGAATTCCATAAAACATAATATTAAAAGTGATTTTTAAAATAAATGCCCCATAATAATATCATATAATTCAAGTGATAATTAATAGAGTGGGTGGAATATTTTTAAAAACATTAAATACCCATAATTTAACATAATATTAACATAACCCATCTCACAATCAATTTTAATACCATATAAATAAAGAAGTAGAAGGTTAACCCAATGAATGGAAATCCGGTTATGAATTCCCTTACATCGTCTTCTTCTTAAATTAAATGTGTTTAAAATTCCTATGAAATGGTAAAAATAGTGTTATTAATATCATAATGTGGCAAAATAATGTTTATAACACCTTATATGATCATTTTATTGCATCATTTGACAAATTTATTAGTAATATTATTTTTATTTACATTTTGTCGGGTGCGTTCTTTACATGGTTTCCATTATTCGTTTAAGGAGGATATTTTTGTCGATTTGAAGTGAAATAGCAGAATTGGAATTTTATATTTATTACATTTATAAATAACCATATATTATATTGTTTATCATTTTGAATCATTTAATATCGATAAATCATATGTTAAAACAATAATGATGTTCGTTTATAACATTTTTGTGGTTCTTTGATAATAACGACCAGATTTCTGTTTTATAAAACCAAAACATACATACCAAATAATTTCATAACCATGAATGAGAAAAAATCATATTATAACCTGCTTCAACCATATATATGGTTTCATTACCAAACATGAAGTGCAAATGGAAATCAAATCATTCACGATGTCGGTAATTTGGCACATCGCCGAAAATGTTTTTTATTCCTTGAATGTTGGAGAAGAGAAGAAGAATGATGATGAATTTTCCTTGAACATGAGAACATCCATAATATACCATATTTATTGAGATCTCATTCCTCCTGTATAATATTAGGTGATGAAAATAAATGAGATGAAGTGAATCATGAAATAAAGGAAAAGTTGTGAAACCCCTTACAATAATTCGGCAGCCTAATGACGTCGCATAAAATTTCATAAAAATTTTTTATTAGAGAAATGGGGTATCTCATAATCCATACATAATATGGTAATTATGGATAATATGTAATTTCATGTCCCAATATAATGACAAGGGAATTAAAAATAATAACATTAAATGAAAGAAAATATGGAAAACAAAATAGAATGTTTACCTTTTAATATATTCCACTTCAGATCCTTCTTAAGACCATTAAATTTAGCATTTCGGTGAGACCACTATCTCTAGGTCATGGGGAAGTGCCTTGGAATGATTTTTATGTAGGAATGAAGGAAATAATAAAGGAATTTGAGTTGTAGATGGAATAGGTTAATGAGGGTGGTATTTATAGTTGAGGAGAAGAGGTATTCAACATTATTATAATTATTATTATAATATTTTTTCTCATGAAAATTAATAATATTAATTAATGTGTCCCCAAATAATAATAATGGAATGCGAGTTCAATCCATTTGGCCTTACATCATTAATGATTACATAAATAGTGTATTTTACTAGTAATTTTAATATATGGTATTCTTCCGTATTTCACCTTTAATTTTAAATTCTTGGATTTCAGGAAAATTACAAACATTCACAGTAACTAATTATCAACACGTAGAATTAAAGAATGAAATCAATTTTTAGAAAATAATTTTCTAAATAATATTATTATTATTTTGAAATAAAATAATAATTAATTCAAAATTTAACAATTTTTTATCTATAATTGTTATTATATAACATTGTAAAATTAACCAAGATGTAATTATTATAATGCCTTAAGAAAATAAAATAATAATAAAATCTTCTATTAATTAGGTTCATATTACTATTCATATTACTATTACTAAGGGAATGTTACTATTCACAAAAAACATGTTGGTTTCATCAGACTCCAAATTACATACTAAACACAATTGTAGATGATCGTTTTTCAAAATTCAAAACATAGAAGTATAAAAAATATTTGTAAAGGATAGTAATAAATATCCTCATAAATTTTTTTCATGAATTTAAATTTATTTTTTTAAGTATTTGTTGTGTTACATTATTACCACCTTATAGAAGTTGCTTCCTCGTAATTTGGTTTACTCATTAAACATGTGAGGGTTCCTTTCCCTAATTGAATTTATAGATTCCCATGTTGCTTCTTCAACCGTGTGGGTTCTCCAGAATGCCATTACTCAGTGGATTACCTTATTCGACAACACTTGTGCACTTGATTCCAGAATCTGAAAAGGATTATCTTTATAAGAAAGGTTCTCTTTTAGCAAAACTACTTCTATAATCAAAACCTATGTTGAATCTATCAAACAATTTCTGAACATTGAGACATGAAAAAAATGCAAACGTGATAAACAATAAGGCATAGCTACTTGGTATTAAATGTTTTTAACTTTATACATGATTTAAAAAGGATAGATTAATCACAGACATAACATTCCTTTATTATCAAATTGCATCATACTTTTCCAAGGATACATTTTAAGGATTATATGGTCACTTACATCAAGAGATAAGTCATTCCTTATATTTTTTGTTTAACTTTTCTCCCTTATCTAAAATTCCTTCATGTGTTTCTGGATCATCATCACCTTCTCAGCCACTTAAGCTACTAATTCGGGAGATATCAATATTATTTCACAGAATTCATCCCAGACAACTAGATTTTGACACTGATTCCCATAATATTTATCTAAAGTTTTCATCTGTATTCCAGAATGAAAACTATTATTATAGGAAAACATAACTAATGAATTATGTTTATCCCAAAATCCATCAAATTCCATTAAACATTCCTGATGCATATCCTGCAATATTTGAATCGTTTGTTGTGATTGCCTATCTGATTGTGGATGAAAATATATAATGAAATTTAGTTTTGTGACAAATGACCATTGAAGCCTCTTAAAAAAGTTTTAAGTGAACCTATTATCCCATACTTATATAGAGAAAATAAGAACTCCGTGTAACCTGAAAGAATGTCTGAAGTATAATTGAGAAATATGATTCCATGAAATTGTTTATTGAATAGAATGAAAATATGCAGATTTAGTCAGCTGATCAACAATAATTAAAATTTAATTGTTATCTCAAAATGTCATAATTAGTCCCATTATAATGTCTTTATATACATTATCTCATTTCCCCTATCACATTGTAAATTTCTGAAGCATCCCCTTTGATAACATCCACTCTACATTAACCTATTGACATGTCAAATATTTCATCATAACTGAACGATGTATCTCTTCCTTCAATCCCAACAAAAATACTTTCAATGGTCTTTGTATATCTTAGTACTATTAGGAATAATAGATTATGGAGAACTACAAGATTCAAACAAAAAAATCATTATTTAACTATGAATCACAATTCACACACAACCTTTTTCCATATATTAACACACAATCATAATCATGATTAAAATTTGGAAACATACCGATTTTTACCAATTCTACATTTTTCTATAACTCACAGTCTTCCGTTTGTGCTTGTATAATTTTGTCTGATAACAATGACTACACTAATAACTGAAACAAAACATATGTCATTCTTATACCAACCACTTCTAATCCAATATTTATCAAATCATTAATCCTTGGATCATGTTCCAAACTGAATCGGGATAATGAAGCCTAATGTTTTCAACACAAACCATCCACCACATTGTTTGATTTTCCTGGTTGGTAATTGATCGTGGAATCACAATCCATTATCAATTCATTCCATTATCTTAGCTTCATGTTTAATTCATTTTGAGTGAATATATACACCATATTTTTATAGGCAGTATATAGTTGAAATTTGGATCCATATATATGATGCCTCGAAATTGTCCAAGAAAAAACCATAGTATACTATTGAAAATCATGTGTGGGAAAATGTAACTCATGCGTTATTAGTTTTCTCGAAGAATAATCAATTACCTAATCATTATTCATCAAAACACAACCAATTGACTTTAATTCTCCATCACTATAGATGAAAATATTTTTATTTTGGGAAGGAAAGGGTAATATACAATCAATTACCAATTTCTTCTTCAGTTCCAATAATCAATAATCACATTATTCTATCCATATAAGTTTAACCCCTTTTTCGTGGTATCTTATTTAGTGGGATAGATAAACGTCCAATGTTTTTAACAAACTTTATTTAATATCATTCTAATATAAGAAAACTATTAATATCTATTACAATTTTTTGTCTTGGAAATTTATCAATCACTTGAGTTTTTGTAGGATCAACAATAATTCATTCATTATTTATAATTTCCATAAGAAAATAAATACATTGTAACATAAAAATCACACTTGATGAATTTTACATAGAGTTTCATTTCCTTTATGGTATGACAAAAAAAACCATGATGTTTTTCATGCTCTTATTTACTTCTAAAATATACCAGAATATCAATAATCAACATAACCACAAAAATTTCAAAGAAAACATTAATTATTTTTTTCATAAGATTCTTGAATATATCATTATTATTATTAAACCAAAACTACATAACAAAAAATTCCAAATGCCAATATATGGTACGAATTTTTTTTTCAAGAAGTTATCCCTCTTCACCTTCATCTGATGGTCTATAGATCTCAATTTAATCTTGGAAAAGTACATAGCTTATAAGACATGATCAAACAATATTTATATATATGGAATATGATACTTGTTTGAATAATGATATTATTCAAATCTATATAATCAATTCAAAGACTCATGGAACAAGATTTCCTTTTAGTGAACAAAACTTGAGCACCCCATGATGAAGTTCAAGGAAGAATGAATCCACTATAAAAAAATCCTATAATTTAATTCATATAGTTGTATCTGTGTCTTATGATATAGGGGTTTTGAAATTTTCATATCCTCTAGAACTAAGTCAACTGTGAATTTGACTTCTCAATTAGGTATGATGACAGATATCTCATAAGTAAAATCAAGAAGTTATTCATTTAACTTTAGCACATCAATAATCTAAATAGCTCCCTTATTTTCAACAATATGTGCATCATAACATTCATTTCTATCTTTTAATAGTTTCTCAACATTATGATATGTTATCAATTGTATGGGTTTGTTCTTGAATAAAAACTAAAACTCTTTATGAAAAAAAAATTATTTAACTCTACAATCATTAATATAATGATAAACAGAAAGTCAATCCATTCCCATAATAACATCAAACTCGTCTATGGGAAAAAACATGTTTTGAAGGAAATTTCTTTTCACAGTCTTCAATTGAATGATCATTTTAATTCCACATTGAAAAAATATTTCCCACTATTGTTTTAATAACAATTTATGGTCTTATTTTTTGAGGTGATATTTCAATTTTACCCTAAAATTTCTAAAAAATAAAGGAATGTTTAGACCCCGTATCGAACAAAATATCAGCAAAATCTGATTAAAAGAAAATGTACCTGATATAGATTCATTGGATGGAACTACATCTGTTAACATTGTAAAAAATCTCACTATATATTTCGTCATACATTCTAGATTAATTTATTCATTTAGATATCTCTTTGGGCATGCATTTTCATATTGAACAATATCACAAAATTTAAATCACATTACACATTTCTTTTTAGGAATTGTCTTATGATAATTTTTAATAAATTCTCTAGAATTATCTCTAAACATACAAAATTGAAATAAATATAAAATTTTTGTAATATATTCCCCATTGTGCTTCTATCCACACTTTTTCCAAACTAGATACTGGATTTTCATACCATCGGCTTTCATTGGTTGATTCTTACCCATCGCTTTACATTAGTACATATTCTTCCCATTATTTCCAAAATTAATGTGATCATCATTAAAATCAATAACTACCATCTTTGTACATCCAAAAATGTTCTCATAAATTTTTAATTCATGGGAGGCCAACAACATTTGATAACTTGGATTCAATCCTGGGTAAAATCTATTGATTTTTATATCAAGATCCAAAATAAGCTTTGGAACATACCTCCCCATTCGTGTGAAGTTCCCATCATACACATCCCTTGAATCTTCATACATTTTCATTAATTCAAATAATTTTTTCTACATCTTATGTCGCACCACTTTAAGATAATATTTTTCAATGAATAGACAATTAAATTCATCCCACTCTAAGGAATCACTATTGTCTCTATCGCTAATATTACTTACCATTGAACACCTCTAATCAACTTCAACATCAAAACGATAAATAGAAAGTCATGCCTCTTGATTATATGAACATAAAATAATATCAAATATATTTTCAAGGTACATAATCAATATTTCAGCCACTGCTGGGTCATAATATCCATTGAAATAAGGAGGGTATTGTCTTATAAAATGTTCCACTATTGTCATGTTCCGGTGTGGTACCTATTGTTGTTATGTTGCATGGATTCCATAACAATTTGTTTTCATACATTATATAATCCATTACTATCACAAACTGCTTGGTTTCAATCCCAACTATCTGAGGTTGCTGATTTGGACGAATGTAGTTATTTTTATGCCACTCCTCTTCAGCTTCCATATTTTGTCCATGGACAACCATATTGAACAAGCATATATTTTTCATAGCAACATGAAAAATTCATAAATTATATAACATTTCAAATTAACCATAGATTAAAAATACACTTTTGGTAATATATTAATAACTTCCTAACCCCTAATGTAATCTAAACCATCCTCTGATAACAACTATAAGGACAAGGACTTAGTACATTACATAATCGTGAATTTAGTCAAAAAATAACTACCTTCCATGTTAAGGATCATTTCATGTTTATAGCATTATAAAATTTGGACATAATAAATTCAAAAAATTATACATTATTATAGAGTGGATACTATTAAATAATTTTTCATTTCATAAAAAATATAAAACTTGTGAAATGAAACATGACTTCTTTGAAAAATCATAAAAAATTTATCATGATTAATTATTTGTCTTAATCATACTTATAACCTGTGAAAATAAATTAAAAACAAGGGATGGGCACAAAAATCATAGTAAGGGATATAAAATGAATGTAGAAGCACATTGGTCCTTGAATAATTATAACGCATGAAATAATTTTCAAAAGATAATTTAGTCACCCATATATATATAAATTTTGAAAAATTATATATCAACTAGACTCCCACAATACATAAGAAAATAAATAGTACCATAAAGATATAATAGGGTATTACATACATATTTTTATTACCCTCTCAACTACCTTATAATATGTAACCCTCACGACTATCTTACAATTTGTGTAATCATCGCAGTTATACGTGGACTAACCATACGACCGACCTCAAACATACATATACCCAATTAAATGGAAGGAGTTATAGGTCCCACCATTAATCATATTAAATTCCCATGAACCAGAATACAATAATTCTACATGAATAATTTCATAAAAAAATTCTTCTTAATTTCGTATAACAGAATTTTAATTGAGACATTTAAATGAAAAGCCCCTTAAAATATCATATATTTAAATTGAGACATAACAGAGTGGATATAATATGTATAAACAATTTGAATAAACATAATTCAACATAATATTAAAATATCCTATCACCCAAAAAATTTTAATACCAAATAATTAAAAAGTATAAGGTTAACCAAAAGAATGGTAATTGGGTTAAGAATTCCCTTACCTCGTCTTATTTTTTACTTAAAAATTGTTTAATGCTCTGGTATAAGGGTTAAAAGTGTGTTATTAGTATGATAATGAAACATGTTAATGATTATAACACCATATAAGGTAATTTTACAATATCATTTGAAACATTTATTAGAAATATTGTTTTATTTACATTATTTCAGGTGCGTTCTCTACATTGTTTCCAGGATTGTTTCATGATTGATATTCTCATAGATTTGAGGTGAAACTCCAGAATTAGAATGGAATTGTAGATAAATATTTCTGTAATAAAAAATTATACCATTTTTCATTTTTAATTCATAAATAGGATGATTAATAAGTTAAAACACCAATGATGTTAATTTAGATCATATTAGTTGTTCTTTGATAATAACGACCGCGTTTTTTGTTTTATAAATTATATCTAATTGTACAAACGAATTCCATAACCATGGATATTAAATAATAATGTTATTATAAACTATTTCAACCTTAAAAATTGATTCACGAAGAGACTATAAATATCTAGAGAAAACTAAAATCACATCGTCCATGATGTTAGTAATTCAACACATCACATACAATGTTTTTTTATTCCTTGAAAGTGGGAGAGGAGAAGAAGAACAATGATGAATTTTCCCTGAAAATTTAAAAACCTATATTAAAAAATATTTCTATAGATTTCAGTACTGTTTTATTATAATACATAAGGAAATAAATATAATATAATGTTATATAAAAATGAAATAAATGTTTCGAAATCCCTTAGGAATATTCATTAGCCTTACAGTGTCGTTTAATATTTCATAGATTATTTTGATGAGTGTTAAAAGGCCTCCCCTAAATATTAAATATTATTGTCTATAAGTGGAATATTAAATGACTATTGAAACATAATATGAATTAATGTAAAAATAACAACATAAAATGAATGAAAAAAAAGAAAACAAAATAGGATGTTTACCTCTAGAAATCTTTACTATAGATCCATCTTATTGGATTTGGTTTTGGCAATTTGGTGATACCAAAAGAAGTAAGACGTAGAGAAGATCCTTGTAAAAAGTATTTGGGTAAACATAGGTATGATTCAAGGCTTGAGAGTTCTGGGAGGAAGAGGGAAATAACGGTGGTATTTATAGTGGAGGAGAGTAGGTATTTAACATTATTGTAATCATTAATATAATATTTTCGCAAAAGACTATGAATAATCTTAATTCATTTGACCCCAAATAGTAATAATTCAATTTGAGTTCAAACCAAGTGGCCTTACATGACTTATATTGTTATAAATAGTGTATTTTACTGATAATTTGAATATACTGTCTTTTACTGTAATTAAATATTCATAAAATATTCATAAAAATATTAAAATCCCAAATATATACCATAACCATATTTTTACATATTTAATTCAAAAATGAAATCCAATTTTTTGAAATTAATAATTAAAATTTTATTAATTTTATTTTTAAATAAAATCATTCTTATTTTAAAAATAACAATTTTAATTCAATATATACATTTATATCACATTGATAAATTAAACAATAAGTCATTATCTAAAAGGATTATGAAAATAAAATAATAATAAAATATATTATTTATTAGGGTCATATTACTATTTGTAATAATATTTATAAGGTATGTTACAATTCATCGAAAAAAATGTTGGTTCCATCAGACTCCAAAAAACATACTGAATACAAATGTAGGTGACAATTTTTTTAAATTCAAAACATGTTAGTGGAAAAATTATGTTTAAAGGATAGTAATAAATTTACACATAAAATAGAGTTTCATGACTTTCAATTTTTTTTCCTTTGTGTATTACAACAAACCCCTTACATAACACATAAAAATGTTTACATTCTATATTTTTTTACAGTAATTGGAAAATTAAAATTTTAAAACATCCATATCCATATAATAATTTTAATAAAATCCATTTTGTACATCATATATTAAATATATATATTTCAAAGAATAAATATTTAGAAAATTTAAAATAAGTTATTTTTGGTAAAAGATTCCCAAAAAATTATCATATCAATGAAGAGAGAATTAATTAATGGTTTAAATTATTTTTAGTCATTATAAATCCACATAAAACAACTTCAAATACAACATATTATATTTCAAATACTTTAAAATGATAATATTAGATATAAACAATGAATAAGTGGATGTTTATCCCGATGAACAGAAATAGGGTTAATAATTCCCTTACAATTTTTATCTGACAAATTGTATGAAATATAAAAGGAAAAATTATCTACATTAACATTTAATAACATATTTATAATGATAATAATTATATGATATAAAAAATTTCATTATATATACACAACAGATAAGTTATAAGTGTTTATATAAGCATATATCTCAAAAAATTAAAAGTTAGATGAGAAAATCTTACATTATGATTCCCTTAAGTGGTTATTACATTAAAATTAAAAAGAATGGTTTAAATAATATTAATAAGTAATTAAAAATTATAATAATATTTATGTTAAATTATTATGTACTTTATAACATCTTGTGACATATTTATTGATAATATTTTATTATTTTCATAGATTCTTGTGTGTTCATTTCATGCTTTTGTGATCTGTTCAGCTGTGTATGATTATGTATGTTCTGCTAAAATGGGAGTAAAATTGAAGATGTGTAATGGAAATTTATTAGTTAAGTACATTATTATAAATACATCCTTATATGATTTCTATTTATAAAATGACGGGGATCCATTTCATAAAATGTTAATGATAAATGATTAGATTATTTTGGCGGTTCTTCCAGACGTCTTGACCTATTTTAGATTTTTTAAATATTATGATTATATATTAGTTCCATAATATGAAATAATATATAATATACATATTATATAATTAATTTAACATAAATTATCTTTTATGACCATCCATGAAGGCAGTAATGAAAAAAAAAACAAAATAATTTGTCACATAGGTGATTAACCGACATAGCATGGAAATTAATTTAATTACATTGAATAATTCGATATTAAATATGAAACGGTTATTAGATACATCATTAGAAACTGGATAATTAATTAAATTTATTGTTATGAATTTATCATTCCATGATAAAAGAAAGATGTGAGAAGAATGTTGGAGAAGAAAAAAATAACTATGGTGTAATGAGAAAATTTCCAGTTCAATTTCACCTCTTTGGAGGAACCACTTAACACCGCAGAATTGATCAGTTTTTGAGAATAGAAAAAATTTTATATAAGAAGAATTAGTTGGAAATATGTTTTATATATTATAGTATATCAGTGGATTTTAAAGAAAAATTTTGTGGGGAGGTGTGGTATTTATACTTGTGGTGGGGTGAGTTTTTGGGATTAATAAATGAGTATTTTATAATTAATTCCAACCACATTAAGGATGCATTAATTTAAAAAAAATTGAATATAAATAATGTTTTAAATGATGGTTAGATTTTATAATGTCATAATGGAATAAAATTAAATGTTGTATTTTTTACCTATTTTAATCCTTTACCTTTTAACATTAACATATTTTATTATTTTATTTGTACTGCAGTAAATCTATATTTTTACCATGGTAAATTATTTATGAATAAAACAATATCCTCACTAAAAAAAATTTATGTTATGTTTACAAATATTTAATCGACTTAAACAACTTCATTTATTAAAATTCTCAATATTAGATTCAAATTAATCCCTCAAATGAAACAAGAAAGAAGGGTTTTAAAGTGATTCTTTTCTAATGTTTTCTATGTTTTTGTCAAAAATTAAAATTTTAATTTGATTCATATGACTGAACTGGGATTAAATTATTAATAATTCAACTAAATATTCTTTAAAAAAAATTTAAAATATTATTTTACTATATAAATAAATAATATGAACTTGCAGTTTTCAATTAATATTCATTATTGGTTACTCTTCATCAAAAATGAATCTTCTGTGAAGAATAAAAAAATTAACATAAGATAATTGTTATATTATTATTTAATAAATGAAGTTTAATTATTAATATAAAATATTTATTATTTTAATAACATAGTTTAAAAAAGGTGTGCCTTGATAATGATGAAAAACAACCTTTAGAAAAATAAAATTGTCATAATAAAAACTGGATTTATTCAAATCTTATCACTATCAAATATATTTTATTAATTGAATAAATATTGTAAAAATAATATAAAATTACTGTTAATATCTTGTAATAATGTTGGTTACATTATTTTTTTAATAAAAATCCATTGTGGGTATAAATTTTTTTTATAATAACACAACCATTATTTTCAATTAGTTTTTATTTTAATTTCTAAATAATTATTAACCAAATACATTATTCTATAAAAATGTGTGCACTATATTTTAATATTTTAATTGATCTCATTCATTCTTTCCATTTTAATATCTATATGACAATTATCACATTAAAATAATGATATTTAGTAATTTTTTATGCTCTATGTGGCGTATCTTGTATGATATTTAATATAGTGTTTCCTTTTAAAAATCATGGGATGTTAAACTTTTAATAGTTCATATAGTATCCATTATTATACCTATAAAAATATCATAATCTCAGTAACATGGTATTCTCAAATTCTATCCCTAAATCCATATCCATCACCATTAGGTTCATCAATTTTTAAAAATATCCTTTCTCAAATCCATAATAAAATTTTCAGATGAGGACACACAATGAATAGGTACTTATTCATTAAAATTTGTTTCATGATCATTTATTTTTTTTAAAAATAATTTTTAATATATTTTTAAAAATTATTTCTTCAGTATCATAACAAAAGATATATGTTGTCATGTTAAATTGATTGTTAATTTTTATAACCTTTAATATGTTGAAAAATGATAATGTCAATAATGCATACGTGTATACTGCCACCTCTATGAAGATATGTAATTTATTATTCAATTATTATATTAATGAGTGGTATTAAAGACATATATAATTAATATATATGATATTTATATTTTATTTATATTATATGAATATATATTATTATGTATCTTTCTTTCATTCCATTTGTTGAAAAAAGAAAATGTTACATGGCTGTACGTATAGACTTCTATCTCCATGTAAATTTTTTTTCCATTTAACATTTCCATGTTATATAAATAGGTATAAAATTTTATATTATAAATTAATATGCTACTAATTAAATTATTAAATTTTTATATATATTGAAACCATGATCAAACAATACGAACATAAACCATGGAACTGAAATAAGCATTGAAAACAAATATTTTTCACATGAATGTTCATATAAATAATGGAATTGTAAATAAATGGTAAATTTTTATTTTTTATAGAATTAAACATTTATGATACTTATGAATTTAATTTTTTTTAATATATTTATAATAAATAAATATATTTTATACAAGTGGTCTAATGGAATTTTGAGGATGATAATATTCATGATAATAGAATATGTTACAAACTCATTTAATTTTCTAAATTATAATTTTAATACTATATTTAGGGAAATTATATATATTATATATTAAATACGTGTAATATCTTATACATAGGTTATTCATGTAGTTTTCAGGTAATATTACTATATACATCTCGTTATTACATAAAGTTACTTATAATTTCACCTTCTAAAAACCATGTTTATTTCATCCATGGAAGATTGAATTTCACTCCCATGTTCTAGTTTGATATTATTTCTATGTTTGTACTTTTCATTGATCCCAAAATTTATTAATTTAATATTCAATCGCATTTAAATTTATTTTCAATATTATATTTTTTAATAAGTTTTTTATATATTTATTTATTAATTAATTCAAAATTTGGTAAACAAATTATTAATTTAATGGTTCAGAATTAAATAGTGATTCTCAACATCATAACTACTGTTTTCATTGAATGTTCATTGACTATTTTTCATGGTTATGTAAATAAATAATCATTTCACATTATTCTCTAAATATTTTGTAATTAGATATACTGAAATATTAGTTTATTTTCAAAATTATTAAAGAAATCTAAAAATAATATTATAATGATGTTTTTCATCATTTTCAACATCCTTTGATAAATATTACACATCCCAGATGATATGATAAATTTTCAACATAATATCCCTTTCTATAGACGTATTTTGACACCTATTATTTTGACAATATTATATAAAACCAATTTCTTTCCCATTGGTTAGTTTTGATTTTGTCAAATCATTTTTAAATCCATATCATTTCTGTTGGTTATGAAATAAGGAAATTATAAAATATTTTATGATATTTTGAAGAGGATATATATACATTTTTTTATGTTACCCATGACCCTAAAATATTGTATAGCTTTAATTAATTGGGAAACTATTGATTTCTAATGAGAAAATATGTACTTTAATGTGGTCTAATAATTGTTATTTAAGGGACATTATTCACTACTATATTATAATGAGTGAACTTTAACTAAGGAAATGAATTAATTTGGAGTTAAACAAAACCAATATTATAGCTTGGGTTGAGATAATCTATCAAGGGATTGATTTTGAATAAATATTTTTATTCCAAAACATATATTATTGGATATTATTATCTTCTTGTGGATTGTGATTGATTATTAATAACATCGAAAGAGTTATGATTTGTATAAAAAACAATGTTATGATACATGATTTTAACCATTAACAATTTTTTTATTACATACATATGTAATGATAATTTTATAACACAATTTGTTTATCTTACTCTAAGGCTTTATTATTGGATAATATATCATATTCATAACCATATCAGGTATTAAATCTCACCATATCTTATGATTCCATTCCAATATTTATTATGAATTGTTTTATGTATATTATTTATAAGATGTGCACTATATCAGAATAATTTAAATGGTGGGTTTTAATATTGGTCAAAAAATGTTTATTTTTATATCTAGTCTCTAATTACAATAAAAATTAATGGTTCTAGGTATTTTATTTTGTTTTGAAGCATTGAATATTTATTCATAATTATTTACAATTTTCGAATATAATGTTTTGGTAGGATTAATTTGAATCAATGTTGGGTATACATATATTTTGGGATATATATTATTGAAATTTATTTATAACATACTAGGAATATATAATAATATGACATCATTATGATTTTTCGGTAAATTCTATATTATGGGGATGCATAACAACAAATTCATAATTATTTTAATGGAGAAGGGAATTTTTATAGTGAATATGCACTAATAATACTAATTCACACATGGTTAAACAATTTTTACGGATGATATTTTGTTATTTAAAATTTTTTTATAAACAATTTTGACATGCCATTATTAATAATGACCTCTGATAAGACCTACAGATATAAGATGAACATATAGTTTCATGGGTAGACAAATAGTGACATAATTTAGGTAATTGTATGAATGAATTTAATTATATTATAATTTATTTTAGTAGTATTCATTTTTTTTATAACCACACAAATAAATTTTTTGTATGAGATTTATGATGTTAATGTGATATTCATTTGTTGAGAGGTATGCTCAACTAATAATGTATCTCAATTGATCATATCCATATGAATTCATTTATATCAATAAAATCATTATGTAATTTTAATTACGAACCCCAATGATTATAATTTGAGTTACAATATAAACACTTAATGATATGATTATCACATATCATGACTAGACCACCCCTAAGATCGATGTTTTTGAGAGTATTCTTTTTTAAAATCATTTCATTATCCCAATAGTAAAATCTTGGTGTTAATTATTCCATGGACTGGGTTTCTTTACATATATCCCATATCAAGTTACCATATATAAAAATTATATGACATTATAAATTTACCTATGATAATTTGTTTCTATGAAAATTAATATGAACATGAAATAGAGATTTTTTTTGTTTTATGTGTCTTAATACTCATTATTTTGTGGTATTTATCTAAAATGATCGGGGAAAACTCAAGATTAATGATCATATTATTTTTTAATACTATACTAATATATTTATCAATGATATTCTTTGCCTTCTCTATAATAACAAATTTTCTTTTTCAATAGATCTCAACATTTGTTATATTCCTATTTAAATGACTCAAAAACGAATTTCCCTAATTATGTTATAGTAATTGAGAAGTGCCCCTATGGGAAGATTTATATGTGATTTATAATCTCATGTTCAGAATAATTGGGAGCACCTATTATTTTTATTATGATGAATGATGTGTCAATGT
Source organism: Viscum album (assembly GCA_963277665.1). Lineage (NCBI taxonomy): Eukaryota > Viridiplantae > Streptophyta > Magnoliopsida > Santalales > Viscaceae > Viscum > Viscum album. The sequence goes on along the minus strand of OY728147.1, from coordinate 2,131,358,776 downwards.
TGCCTTGAATTCAGTATTGAAAACATTATAATATCACTATCAAGAACAAGTATCATTACATAGTATTAATGAATTGTTTTATCAATAATTAGGAGCTAAATAATATTTCATGTTTGGATATCATTTTATATATAATCAATTTTTTCCTATGAATGAGTATATACCATATAGTTCCATCAATATGATGTTTGGTCATGAATTTTTTTTACATATACCATTTATCATTAATCATACTATTTTCTATACTCAATGATTTAATGAATATTTACATTTTTGGTTACCTCAAAAAGATTCTCATAAACATTATATATTTTATTCACATATATTTTAAGAGAAAGGTATGGTAAAAATATAGTTTGGGGGTTGTATTAATAACATTATTATAGGATAATATTTAAAATAAATTAAACAACTGGAATTATGGATACAAAGAATTAAATTTAAGGGACATAAAATCTCTTGACTGGATTTAGCATAAGAAAATTCATTGAAGGAAATTATCATGCAATGACCTAGTACAAAAAAATCCCAATATCTATAAATTTCTAGGCTTTTAAGGATATTGATGATGTAATATGAGAGATATGTTAGGATGATCTAATCTAATAACCTAGCCCAAATGGATTGGATCTATTTTCCATTAAATATTTTGTGTAAGAAGTTATCCAAAATCACCCTATTTAATATGATATACCACATAACATAATTTTCACCATGGTGTATGTAATATTCTATCATCTAGAAAAATGTTTCTAAAGTGTCAAGCGAAAACTACACATTCAATAACCATATTTGTCATCAGAATATAATAAAAAATATATAACATTAACTAAAAATCTTCCAAAATATATAATAATTATTTTATATGAAATATTTAATTTCATTCCACACGAATATAATTCAATAAACCCCCAATACGACTGGTCAAAAAGTATACCAAAATGAGTTAATAAAATAAATATATAATGGGACATCAAATCTCCACCTCAAGCCACATCCTTCTCATAAAACTATACTACTCAGAAACCTATCACAATATCCTTCTACATCATCAAATACATATTCATGATGTATTTTTTTCCACCAATATGACTATTCAACATGTTATTATAAACCCAAAAGGATTTAAAATTAATAATTATCATCTGTTAAAAATTATAAAGTTGTGCATGAAATTAATGATAAAAATATCTACACAAAAAAAGAAAGTACTAATCAGTTTCTAATTTATCATCTTATGAAAATAATCATGACCCCAAATCATAAATACATCTATAACACACTAATACAATTAAATAACACTTTCTTTGAAATAATATATAGTATTTAACACTATGATTACACAAAATGTGATATACTAATAAAATATTTTAATTTAATTATGACCATTATTACATAACAATTAAATTCAATCTGTAATAATAGTATTAAAAATATTATTAAATATATATAACTTTTCTAAAAAATATAAAAGTTATATAAATTTTGATGAAATAATCCCCCAATTTTTAATAGATGTTTATGCATAAAAAATTAGTTTTATTCAAAAAATGTGATTTTTGAATTTTTTAGAAAATATTATAAATATTTATTGCATCATTAATATATGTTATCAGATAAAATTAACAGATATTTTTAAATTGTTGTCTAATATTTTTTTCTGTAAAATTTAGGATATTATTTAGATAATAATAAATTTTTATTGAATATTAAAAATTTATGATTTTTTTAAAACTAAATTTTATTGTAATAAATTATGTAACACTAAAGTCCAGTTATTATTTTCAGTTTTTATTTAATTAGATTATTTATATTTTATTTATATTTAATTAAATTTATTTTTTTAATCCATATGTGTACTAGATGCCAGTATATCTGTATTATTATTCCCAAGAATGAATTTTTATGAACACTATTCTAATGTACATAATTGTAACACACCAATATTTTATGAGAAGTATTATTTTTAATTATATTGATGTCTTGTGTTATACGGTACAACAAGATTATATTTCACTATATGAAACAACATATTATCTTGTAGTATACACAAACACACTTATTGGCTTCTGTTGCACACAATAGCGACCTTCCTCAATAGAGTGTGTCGTACACAAAACCGAGTTTCAATAAACAACGATATATTGTTATAATATTATTCTGAACTAGCCATTATGAATAGTATTAACCAAATTTTGAATTTTATTACATTATAATTCATCTTACACATTTTCTAGAATGAGGATTGAGAACAAAATCAATTTTTTCAGATAAAATAAATATTTTTTAAAAAATACAGTTTTGTCACCTTTTGATGGTGCATCCATTTTAAATATAATTTATGATAAGTTTATAAGTACAATTTTTTTAATATAAACTTCTTCTTTTGAATCATGATATAAAAATTGACATTGGATAATGTTTTGATAATTTTCTGACAACGTTCTTATTTTGATGAATAGTAAAAACAATCAAAATTTTACTTAAAAACAATTTTTTTCATCAAGATAATTTATATGGTTAAATTATAATATAAAATTGTTTTAAATTCTAAATAAAATATATTTATACTATTTAATATAACATATGTCATTAACATTTATTTTAGATTGAATTCGTAGGTTAAATCAATTAAATCTTTTGCAATGTTTTAAAAAAATTGTTTTTTAGACAACAAGATAAATTTAAAAATAATTACTGCAACTTATGTGTTTTGAGTTTTTAAGAATGGATTCATATTTGGAATCAATATGTACAAATTATGTAAATTGGATTCTTATTGTTTTTGGTCATTATGAATAGTAACTACGTTAAATTTTACTTACCACCGTTAAAGGTAAATTAGGTAATTATGGTTAAATATAATGTTATAAAATTTCCTTAAAATATTTATTAATATAATTAGATGATTATAATTTGTCTTAAAATAATTTGGGTCTATATGGTATCTATTAGAAACCACTTTAATGTGATAAAGATCTTTAATTTATTTTAATTAAATGAATGTTAAATATTTATCACTCAAACATTAATAATAAAATTATTTTTAATATAAGGATATACAGAATATAAATTCGGTAATAAAGACTCATTTGAAAGCAATGATTTTTTAATTTATCATTTTAATTTAATCTTAATTTTTATGAAATATATAATTACCTTATTATCTTATACATTAATGATGCATAAATTATTTATTTAGTGAAAAAATCAATAATATTGATTTTATTAGACTAATAATACCCATAAAAGGCCCACAAACCGGACAAAAACATATTGGTCGTGTAAATATGAACCATAAACATCCAAATTTCGTATTTATGACCAATTGGAGATTTATAAAAACGATTATGACATTTATAGTTTTTTATTTTAAATGATGTCAAAGTTTTCACCTTCATAATTTTATAAATATATCATTTTAAAAGTTAACTTTTTAGAAGATAAATTCGTCTAAAATTAATATTATGAAGGATATTAGATTTATATTCATCATAGTATTTTATTTTTAATTTTCACGGAAATAATAAGTATATTAAATAATTATACGAAAATGTTGTAGTAATTATTTTATTAAGAGAAGTAATAAATAAATGGTTTTAAAAATTTTAAATTTAATATTATATGAACTAATAAACATGATCAGTGAATTTTATAGATTAATATGACATGGTAAGAACCTATTAAATATTTTATTTAGAATATATTCTCTAATTTTATTATGTTTAAATTAAAATAAATGACTAGTGTAAAAATTTACACTATTGGTGTTTTATAAAAATAACATATTATTTAAATATTTTAAAATTCAAAAAAATATTTAAAAAAATAAAAATTGGAAATTATATGGTATAAACGGTCATAAATTATCCAATTATTGGAATTTTACTTCTTATAATAATTAATTTATAACAATTTAATATTTATAATATTATTACAACAAATAAGAATAAATAAACTAAATTAAGATAAATAAAATAGATAAGGATTAATATAATTTCCCAACATGAATAAATGTTACTGTTTGATGAGATTAAAACCCTATAATACCTCATATCCAAATTATTGTCACATTGTAATTTCTGATGTGGGGTTTTATTTTATTAATAATTAATATTTTTGAGGTTTCCAAAAGTGCCCCTCTCTTCTATTATAAAAGGGATCCTCATCTGTCTCCTCTTAACAACACTTTGATCCATCATGCTTGGACAAACCCTGCCAATTTCACTTCCCCACTTCCCTAGAAACCTACTTGAGGTCTTGGTCTTCTTCCAAGTCAATCATTAGTTCCTTAAGAGGAGGATAATATGAGGCGCGTAGAAGAAGATGTAATCTCTTCTACCGATTCTTTCAGGTTTGTTTATTATTCTACTTACACTTCATTATTTGTTACATTATAAAGTAATAAAATCATTTTAAATTATATAATGATATGTTATTATAAATATGAAACAACCCTCTTTCACCTCTTATCCATTCTAAGAAAAACAAAATCACTAGGCGTGCGTACGTACGGAATACCGTCTCCATGCCGTGGTGTAATCTATTTTTTCACCACCACCTTACCTGTATGGGTAAAATGGTGTAATGAATAACTATATATGGTTATTATAACATTATAATAATTCTTATATATTATATCATCCACTCTAATTCCATTCAATAATTATGGAAACAATATCATCCCTCGTGTGTACATCGGGATTTCTGTCTCCACGACGCGAGGAGATTTATTCTCCAAGTTAACCATTCAAAAATGATTATAATGTATATTTAATAAATAATTAGGAAATATATGACATATTAATGATACTTAATTTTTTTATTTGTTATTTACCTACTTCCATTGAGTTTAATAAGGAAATGAAAACAGGGTACAAGCGTACGTACGGCCTACCGTCTCCAAGAATGGTGTATTTATTTCCAATTATCGATCAATTATATATATGTATATTATGAATATATATTATATATAAAAAATGTTTTACATTTTGGAAGTATGTAATCATGTTCTATGTAATCATATGAATAATTACAAGTCAAAACACAGTAGATAAAAACCGATTTTACCCAAAATGCTACATTAACATGGAATTGACAAATGAACGGGTAATAGAAAGTCATAAGTGAATCATATATGATAACATAAATATTAGTATGGTTATGATGCAAAATAATAATATTTTTAAACCCAATTTACTTGGTTCTCAGGCACATATAGAATAAATTGGACTGAAGTTAAGGGATAATTTTGCAATCTCAATTTTATCCATGTTTGCTTATATGTAAGTATTTACTGGGGTTATATTTTTTTATCCTTGTCCATTAATTTTTTTTTCATAAAATGTTTAATATTTTTCCATGTATGTTTAAATTCATGTTTACCCCTCTTTGAAGTTTACTCTATGTTAAGAATGTAATCATTCTTTTGGTTACCATATGTGGTACTTTATGATTTTTCCGTATGTACGCGGAGATTTTTTTTAACATATATGGCCTAAATGGATTTTTACTGTTTCATAATGCCTTATTTTCATGAAGATTACTCTAAAATATTTCATTACTATTATCAACAAAATCATTTCTTTTAAAATTGGATTTCATTTTCGTAATAGAAAATGACTTCGAAGAAAAAAAGAATATTTTACTCAAAAATTCATTTCAAGTGTTTTATCAAAACCATTTCCTATATATGATGACATTATTTCATAGGTGTATGTCTCAAGTATAATGTCTCTATGATTTACAAGGTTTTATGTTTCTTATTATGAATTGATATCTATTTTTTTATATGGATTATCTTATGTTGGGATGATGTTTACGAAACCCATTTTATTCATTGGGTTATAATGAATGATTTATGTTTATTTTGTATCACACGTAAGAATGATTTCATTATGACATGGTTGGGACCAATATCTCCATCTAATGCATTGGGTAATGATTTATATGTGATGATATAGAAATGGACGAAACAGTAAGTAAAATCTGGTTCAGTAATACAGTGTTGAAATGGTATCTAAACCTCGTTCAGTAATGTACTTTGTCCACTATGATGGTTTTGGTAGAAATGCCTTGGCAACTATGGAAATAATATCATTTACTTAATGGTTTTCCGTAGTTAAATGTTTTATTTTATCATGATTAATGTTCCTATATTATCTTCCCCATCCGTACTACCATGATTTATGTCATTACTCATGATTTTGATGTTTTATGATCATGTTTTTGTTCAAATGTTTATGGATGGTTTTTATGTTCTCAATTTTTACACTTACCGAGCATTTGAGATCACCATTTTTATGGTATCTTTACCCCATTATATACAGAAAGGTCTTAGGTAAGAAAACTAAACGGGAAGACATTTATGGAAGTTGTTGGAGATCTTTCACCATGATTAGAAGATTATGTTTCATGTTTCCAAAAACACTAAACTAATACAGTCTTTGGGCGTCTAATTGTTTCATGTATTAAGTATTCCACAAAATTAATGTAATGTCCATGTATATCAAGAATTGGGTCTCTAAAGTTGGTATTAGAGTGAATATTTAGTTAACCTTTTGAAATTAGGATGAAAATAATTTAGTGAGATCCCTATATATATTTCTATTGTATGTCTAGGGATGTCCCTAAGGATTAGTATAACTATAAGATACAGTCCTAGAATTATATTGACGATCAAGAATAAACTAAGGAGAACCTAAGGTGTCATGGACTATATAATGTGTGATAATTTATACTATTTATTATTATGTTGTATATCATTATTTTAATTGTTTCTTACAACGTAGTTTTTGGTTTTAGTCAATGGATTCAACCAGAATGAATTGGGTCAACATTGAATCAAATGGAAAAATTGGTGACTATGTCCAACAAAATTGCATAATTCCTAAAAAGAAATACATTTTGATTATGCTGAATCATTCATCACGATATAAGATTAATAAGGTGAAATCTATTGGTATTCCTAATTAATCAAATAAAGGGAAGATGCAATTTTAATCATGTTGACATGGAGAGGACCATAGAGAAAGGACGATTGAGATTTCTAAAAAAAGGAAGATGAACATTGATGAATACATCAAATGGAGGTAAAGTTTTTATCTCTGTGGGGAGAAGTGACAGAGTGTTATAGAGTTCAATTTCTTATATGTGGAAAAAATGGTCATTACCCATCTCAATTCCATGACCTATGAGGTTACTTCTAAATCAAGGAAAGACATATTCCATGAAAATAATTGAAGATGATGGATTGAAGTGTTTAGGTATTGGTATTAAAGAATACTTTTGTTGAGGTAATATTATGGAATATTGGAATTTCTATGTATTGGTCCATTTAGGTTTTCCATAAGAATATGGTTCCAGTAACCATGAAAAGTGATTGAAATTTTTTTGGAAAGCAGATGATATGTGCATAATGATGGGATAAAGAGAATATAATATGTTTGATGTTATTAATGACCTCATTACTGATATAATGACAAAGTGATATCATGGTTTGAGTATATAGGCTTCTCGGGATTTTTGTATGTGGAAAGTGTTAACTTTTGACAGCATTCATTTTTTATATAAGATTCTATAGTAACTCAAGTTTCATGAGAATACATGATTAAGGTATTCAGATGATTGGAATGTGACCAACAAGATATATATTAGGATATATTGGGGATATATGAAGGTATTCTCATGCTCGTTATATGAAATTTCTAATAATAATTTTCTATATACTATTAGATTGGACAAAAGTATTTTTGATAACCCTAAAGGTTGGAATGGATTAAGTTAGACATCACATAGTTTTGTGGAAGGATTTAACTTTTTGATATTATTTTTGAAACGTTATAATATTAATTTTTTTAAAAAGAAAAACATGTATGATGGGTGACAACCCATTGGGTCGAACAAGGACGTGGGAATCGAAGCCACAACTAAAGTGTGATAGGCATTAATCGCCTACCACTTGACTACAGTAAGTACATGGATCATATAAATTAATTTTATTTTATTAAGTGGTTTGATAGATGATGTGTAAGTTTAAATTAGAAACTATATATGATTAATCTCAGCATATAGGGACTAGTGTATATTTAATAAATTATGCTAACCTTTTTGTGATGGAGACAGATGGAATGCCCTTTCATTCTATCACGTGATCAACTAACAGTTAAAAAAGGCAAATTCAACATAATTTATTTAGAAAGGAGAAGAAGTGGAAATTGTTCATGGAATGAACCACAATGATATTACACTGAAATCAAGTATGTATTTATCCTTATGAAAAAAAATACATCATCTTTTTGTAAATGATCTTGAAAACCAAAAATGTTATCTTAGTACTCTCATATCTGATGAGTAAAATGAACTCTTATATCTTAAAAAATTTATGGCTTTGTGATTGTACCAAAAATTTTATCTTAGTACTCTCATATCTGGATTCCAAATTTAATTCAGTGGGTAAAAATTATGTTAATAGGCTATTTTTTATTTTTGGTCATTATGAATAATAACTACGGTAAATTTTACATACCACAGTTAAAGATAAATTATGTAATTACGGTTAAAAATAATATTATAAAATTACCCTAACACTTGTCTTAATATAATTTTATTATTATATTTCCTCCTAAAATATTCTTTTGTATAAATGGTATCTATTAGAAACCACTTTTATGTGATTAGGACCTTTAATTTATTTTACTTAAATGGAAGTGAAATATGTCTCACTCAAACATTAATAATTAAATTATTTTTAATATAAATATATACAAAAAATTAATTCTGTTATAAATACTAATTTGAAATATAAAATGTTATTATTTATCATGGTAATTTATTTTTAATTTTTTAGAAATATATAATTACCTTAATATCTTATAAATTAATGATGCCTAAATTATTTATTTAGTGAAAAATCAGTAATATAGTTTTTATTATACTAATAATACCCATAAAAGGCCAAACACCTTACTATAACATATTGTTCATGTACATATAAACCATAAGAATCCAAATATAGAATTTATGACCATTTGGAGCTTTATAAAAGAGATTATGACATTTATAGTTTTTTATTTCAAATGATATCAAAGTTGTCACCTTCATAATTTAGTAAATATATCATTTTAAAAGTTGTGTTTTTTAGAAGATAAATTATACTAAAAGATATGTTATAAAATATATTAGATTAATGTTCATAATAGTATTTTATTTTAAATTTTTAGTCAAAATGTGTATATTAAATAATTATAAAAATATTTTGTAGTATTTAATTTATTAATAGAAATATGAAATAAATGGTTTTAAAATATTAAAATAAATAATATATGAAATAATTAACATGATACACGAATTTTAATGATTAGTATGACTTGTTAGAAACATATTTATTATTATTTTTTGGATATATTCTCTATTTGTATTTTATTTAAATTCAAATAAATGGATTGTGTCAAAATTTAAACTATTGGTATTTTATAAAAACAACGTAATATTAAATTATTTAAAAAACACAAAAATGTTTAAAAAATTAAAAATTGAAAATTATATGGTCTAAAAGGTTATAAAGTATCCAATTATGTGATATTGACCACATATAAATATGTATTTATGACAATTTAAAATTTATAATATTATTACTACAAATAAGATTAAATAAATTAAATAAGGATAAATCAAATAGTTAAAGTTTAAATTAATTTCCCAACATGTCTAAATTTTTTTGGATGATGAGATTACAATAATATCTTACCTCATATCATAATTTCAGACACTTTTTATGTTTTTATGTGTGTTTGTATTTTATTAGTAATTAATATTTTTGAGGTTTCCAAAAGTGCTCCTCTCTTCTCTTATAAATGATCACCTCATCCCCCTCCTCTTCACAACACATTAAGTATTAATGCTCAGAATACTCATGAAAATATCACTTATACACTTCTATAGAAACAAACTAGAGGTCCTTTCCATCATCCAAGACCAACATTAGTGCCATAAGAGAAGGTTAAGAGGAGGCGCCTCGAAGAAGAGGTAATCTGTTCTAACGATACTTTCAAGTGTCTTTATTCTTCTACTTCCTTTTAATTAGTTATTTAATTATAAATTAATAACATATGTATAAATAATAATCAGATATGTTATTATAAATATGAAACAATCCTATTTCACCTTCTTTCCATCCTACAAAAAATGAAATCATTGCGCGTCCGTACGTATGGAAACCATCTCTATGCCGTGGTGTAATCTGTTTTTTCCACCACCACCATACATGGATGGGTATAATGGTGTAATGAATAAAAATATATGGTTATTATAAAATGATACTAATTTTGAGATATTATATCATCCGCCTTAATTCCAGTCAATAATTATTGGAACGATATCATTACTTGTGCGTACGTACAGATTACCACCTCCGCGACGCGATGGGATTCATTGTCCATGTTAACCATTAAAGAATTATTATAAAGTATCATTAAATATATGAAATATTAATGATACTGGATTTTTTATATGTTATGTTCTTACTTCCATTCAATTTAAAAAGGAAACGAAAATTGCATTAATGCGTATGTAGGGCCTACCATCTCCATGAACGGTGTATCTCTTTCCATTTATCGATCTATTATATATATGTATATTATCAATATAAATTATATATAAATCATGTTTTAAATTACTTAACTAAATAATTATGATCTATCTAATCATATGAATAATTACAAGTCAAAAAACGGATGATAATTGAAAATTTTTTACCCAAAACACTACATTAACGTTGAATTGACAAATGAACAGGTAATATAAATTCATAAGTGAATCATAAATGATAAAATAAATATTATTATGGTTATTTTACAAGTTAATAATATTTTAATGCCCAATATCTAGGTGTCTCAGACATATACAAAAGTAGTTGGACATAATTTAAGGGATACTTTTCCAATCTCATTTTTATCCGAGATTGCATATACGTAAGTATTTACTGGTATTATATTTTTCATCAATATCCATAAATTTGCTTTTCATAAAGTGTTTAATATTATACCATGTATTTTTAATGTCATGTTTACCCATATTTGACATTTACTTTGTGTGATGGAAGCAATCTTTCTTTTGTTTACCATACATGGTACTTTTTTACTTTTTTGTAAGTATGAAGAGAATGTTTTCTTTAACTTATACAAAATAAACGGATTTTTAATGTTTCATAACTCCTTATTTTCATAAATCTTACTCTACAATATTTCATAACTAATTTCAACAAAATTGTTTTCTTTTAAAATTGCATGGAATTTAGTGAAAAGAAAATGATTTTGAAGAAAAAAAGACATTTTCTTCTAGAATTCATTTCCTTTGTTTTATCAAAAACATTTTCCGTCTAAGATGACATTATTTCATATGTGAATGTTTAAAGTATAAAGTCACTATGATTTAAATAGTTTAACTTTTGTTATTATGTAATGATATCCATTTTATATTTGGATTATGTTATGATGAGATGATTTTTATGAAACCAATTTTATTTTTTTTGTTATGATGAATGATTTATGTTTATTTTGTGAAAAACATAATAATGATTATATTATAAGATGGGTGGGAACTATATCTCCCTCAAATGTAGTGGGTAATGATTTATATCTCATTGTAACACCCCAAGCTTCAACAGTACGCTTCTCATTGAATAATACAGTAGCATGTGTTGTATGCAACTTCGAGTTTTAACACACTCCCCAACCAATCAAACTAGCTGTTATGAATAGTAATACACACTTTTTGAAATTTTAAAAATTTTATCTTTCAAAATGGACTTCATTTTTGGATTCAAAATATTGAAATTAGAACAGGGTGAATTTTTGTTAATTTTTTGAAAACATTTGATTTTTTATAAATAGTGAAAAATCACTGAGTTATAGTTTAAAAAAGAATTTTTATTTAAATAATTACTTATTTTATTTAATTTTAATTAATTTCAAAATAGATACAATATATCTATATAAGTTCAATGTAATTCATTGGATTTAGTTTATAATATTTTTAGATATATAAAAGTGTTATTAAACTTTTCAACGTCTTTTACCCACCTCCTAAGAGAATATGGAAATTCACATAAAACATAATTTTACCGCTTCTGTGAGTGTAATTTAGAAAATACACGAGACACATTTAATATAAAGGAGTAAAATTTGGTTTAATGAGATAAAATTAATTTTTGGTGAATGATTACATTTTACATTTACTTACCACGGTTAAAAGTAAATAAGGTAATTAAGGGTAAAAATGATATCAATATTACCTAACACATGTCCTAATTCTATTGGACAAGTGTATATCGACCAGAAACAACATTAGGAATAAAATTTTATTAATTATGTCCACTTGGATTAGATTAGGATATTTATTATTATTTAATTCAAAGAAGAGTTAAAAGAGATAAAATCAAATTTTAATAATTAAATCATTTTTAATATAGGGTTTTTCATACAATAAATTTTATTATAAAAATTAATTAGAAATATAAAACTATTTCCTACATAATGGTATTTTATTTATAATTTTAATTCATTATATAATTTAATTTAATTATGACACAATGGTGATGCTGTAATTACCTAATTAACAAAATATTAAAATAAATAATATTATAAATTTTATAATATATTTAATTTGAGACATTTAATGAATTCCACTAATTCTATAGGTTAATATGACATATTAAGATTGGTTATATAAATTGTTTTTGAAGTAATAGTGATTTTATTAAATTATATAAAACAAAATACCCAATAGTGTGAAAATTAACATAAAAGAGTTTTAGAAACAAATATTATATTATTAATTGATATTATATTCCTAAAAATATAAGGTTCAGCCAAAGGACATATATAATTATATTTTAATCATGAATTTACCACTTTTTGGTCACATGGAAGTATATAGTATGTTTATTAACTATATAATATAATAATACAAAGAGGCATTGAAAATGTTAAACTATTTAACTAAGAGTTAAATATAAATGATAAGGTTAATACAGTGAAAAAACCTATATAAAATCTATTGGTTGACAGTATTTCGACCAATCCACACCTTATCATTTATATTATCTACTTTTGAGCCATTTGAAACCGAATATTAATTTATTATAAAATAATATTTCTAGCTTTTCCAAAGGTGCCCCTCACCCCTCTAATAAAAGGGCACTCCCCCTTCACTCTAATTTACACCTTCAAATCCTTTTGTCTCGGCCAACCCCTGCCCAAATATTTTCTCAACTTCCCTCACATTAACATAGATACCTTAGTTTGATCATAAATCCACCCTATTGATCCCTTTTGATCAAATCCAAAGGAAGAACCCGAAAAGAAATAATGGTTTCACCACCCTTTATCAAGTTCCATTCTTCTTCAACTTCTTCTTTCATTGTTATTTACTTTCTAAAATAATAACTCTAGTATCTTTTATATACTTTGATGTTATTATAAATATGGTATAATGATATTCAAAATTTTATCCATCCATTTAATGACATGTCACCAAACGTGTGTAGATAAGGCCTACTGTCTCCATGTCATGGTGTAATTGTTATTCAATACGTTATTATTTTAATGGGTATAATAATGATGTGTAATTCATGTAAATAAAAAGTATAACATGATAATTATTATTTAAATATGATATAAAATCCAATTATATATGATTTTAATATCAAAAGAATGATATTATTCCTCGTGCATACGTACAGACTACCGTCTCCACGAACGTGAAGAGATTTATACCCCATCATATCCATACAAGTATAATTCTAAATTTATGATTAAAAATTATTTTTAAAGAAATTATATCATTTTTTATATTAATAAGATACAACCTATCCATAAAAAATATGACTTATATAACAAAACATATAAAAAAACAAGATAGTTAACACCCGAATCGACGATAATACTAAGATATTATTAACAAAGCAACGTTAATAAATCATATATGATATTATATTAGTGTATATTATTATTTTATAATTCAATATAAATTATTTAAACATTATACATGAATATAACCTACTCTCGACCACAGAAAAATTACTATGTAAGGGGTTTCTTATCTCACTTTTAATTTCGTGAGATTTCTATTGTTCACCACATATTTATTGAATGTGGTGTGAGTACTACCCATGTTTATTTTCATTGTGTAATATAAATTAATTAATTCATATTTACATAATCATTGGATGTTCCTTCTTTCTTGGTTGTATGTTTCGTACGTTACCAAATCATTAATTGAATTTGAAATTTCAATTTCAACTCATTCAGATTTACACATACTTCATTGATTATTTTACTCCAAGATTATTTGTGGGATGACTATTCATTTTCTCATGTCATAATTTCCACTCCCCTTGCTGAGGATATAATTTTGATACACATAATCACTCGAATGATAAATTTCAAGTCATCGGTATGAACTTGATAAGAGTAATTTTTACTCAATATCATTTTGTTGAGTTAAACATCCAATTCATTGGTATTGTTTTTACAAGAATATGTGTGAATGTCCTTTGATTGTATTAAACTAAATATCTAATCATATTGAGTATATTTATATTTTTCTCACATAATTATGTCGTTGACTTATCTTTAACATAAGGACACATCGTTTATGAGAGATTGCATCTCAATTTACATTCCATTGAGACTCCTTTGTTTTTATACACCAAATAACATTTATATGGTGTATATAATGTACTATGACATAGTATATCATAAATAACTTTATAATAATGATATTACAATGTTTTTATTACCTCAATTATCTGTATTTAATTGTCTCTCTTTGGGTTAGGAACTCTAACTAAAATATCATTTTAAAATGTTTTAATGATTTATTATTATAAATCATTCTCATTAAGTCCATGTTTTAAAAATGGTTTTAAGGATTTATTTATATGGACATTAATGTTTTCAAATCAAAAGTTCATTTAAAATATTCAATGTGGTATGGGAAACATTGATTAAAAAATCTATTTTAAATGGCTTCTTGACAAATAGTGTGACTTTTAAATGTATTCATGAAAAAGGGGGATATTTCATTCAATAGTTTGATGATTATTTTAATCTATGTAAATATCCTTCAGTATTCTCGATAGATGTTAATATGATACAATACAATCTTAAATATTGTATCAAATGAGTTATGTTTTATAGTGTATGTTCTATTATTATACCCTTCGTGGTTTGTGGTTAAAGTATTCATATTTAATATGATAGTTTTAATTTGAATGTTTATGTTCTGTCTCAATCATTTCATAAGAGGAATGCTTTGGACATAGTATGTGACGGGTGGGGCCCAATATATCTCTTAGATGCATCGATAAGTCTCATGAGACAAACTAGTGTCTTGGCATAAGACCTTGACAAAATCTTATTTGTAGTCTTGGGATGAGGCCTTGAATATGTGGTTATGATAGTTTGGAATTATGAATTCCATCATTATGAAAGTGGTTGTTGATATTTCATGTTGTTATTCTACTAGTATAATATCCATGTGAATAATTAAGTCTCATTATTTCATATTATCTTTGACATATTAATCTGAATTTCAAGTCTAAAAGGCTTCTGTTTTAGTTATAACTTTCCTTAAATGTTTATACTTATTTATGAAAGTTTCCACTATATTGTTATCCTTACTGAGAATATGAGCTCACCCATTTTAATGTATTATTTTACCCAGCATGTGAAGAAGTAATTTATGCATGACCTACAAGGATAATATGAGGGGATATGGAGACAATATGTTGTTGTAGTTATTTTTACATTATGATACAATGTAGGAATTATGAATATATCTACTGTTTACAATACTACTAAACTTATTGGTTATTAGTGACTTGAACATTTGTGATCATGAAAATGTTATCTAATAACACACCGACTCTTGGTCACTGGGGTCGGGGCATTATAGTTGGTATCAGAGAATGTTTAGTACAAACCTTATAAACTAGAATTAGATAAAATCTGAATAGAGAACATAGACCTATGATAGATATCGATGATTATTATAGAAGAACATCCAAGAATTTTGGTATTGTATATATTTTTTGAGTATTCCAAAAAATACATCCTTGTCTGGATACGATCAGGTAGACATCTCTCTGGCATAGATGTAACTAGGGGTAAAACCCGAATACACCACTTTGAGATAAACTATAACAAGAACTGGTGCATGACAACGGGTCTTGTTGTACACTTGGTTATGACACTTCTGAGGGATATTCTTAGGATAATTTAAATTTTATTTACAATGAAATTTTAATTATTTTTAATATAAGATTAGAATAAATGACATTGGTTAATCTTATGGTTTTTCAAATTGAGAATATGGCGTCATGATATTCTCTATATGATTTAATGACTACTGTTACTCAAACAATTATTTCCAGTTTTATTCAATGGCTAGAGTCTAAGGAAGTCATAGAAACTTTGTAAATGATGTACAAGTTTGAAATGGTGGTGGAAATTTGAAAAAAATTGTGATGTTGATAGGCGTAAAATATATACTGTTAATTCCAAATCAGTTTTCCAAAAATATGATCAACAACATATATATTATCCAACTCCTAGAATCAACAATGAAGAGAATAGTGTTGAATGATAAGAGCTCCAGCAGTGGAGAACATGGAGAAAACAATCCTAAATTTCCATCATGGAGGAAATGTGGAAAGAAACTCCTAATAAAGTGTCTCAATGGAAGAAATAAATGCTTTACATGTGGGAATGAAGGACATAAAGAGAAGAATAGACGAGGAAAAATGACGAGTACTAGGGAAGAAAATAAAAATGGTCCAAAAAATCCATTTACAGTCATTTTCCGTAAATATAGATGAGCAGGAAATTACCCGATTGAATTCCATGTCCTATAAGATATTATCATGGTCAAAGAAGAGTCTATGTGGATAAAACTGGATGGAAAATTGTTTAAATGTGTTAGTGCTCCTTGTTGATAGGATTACTTTGGAAAAAATTTCTCTTCTATTTGTAACCATGTAGTTTTACATGTGAGAATGATATTTGAGGAAATCATATCGTTTCCCTTGTGGATATAGTTATAAATAACCCTTTGTGTTTATATAATCATTGGGTTTGAGGAAATTACATGTTATTATATATTGGGGCGAAAATGCAAGGTATGAGATAACATTTCTGGTTAAAATTGTTTTATGGTTATTTTTAGGAATTTATCTCATTTGGTAATGTTATAAAATATAGTTTATGAAAAAGTACAACACACAGACCATGTGTCAATCCTTCACGTCAGACAATGCTGTGGGAATCGAACCCATAACCATAGTGCAATTCGGATTTATCGGCTACCACTGGACTACGTGAAGTCCCTAGTTAGTGTGACTAATTATTTTTAGTTAAATTATTTTATTGATGAATAATAAGTTGATTTGGGTTCTTATGTCGTATCAAATGAATACCCTTAGTAGAGGAAAATGATTCATTGATTATGTGATAAATGTTATTTTGGAATATGTTTGCTTTGTGGGGGACAATATAACCCTAAAAAAACAAGAATACTATGGTATTTCAATTGAAGAGTAATGTTGGATTTTTATTTACATTTTTAATTTGGATATATAGTGATTTTGGTTATTTATGGGAGTGATTAACCTATAATAGGGAATATCTGATTAGGTTAATTATTTTTATGTATGTTATATTATGAGTAATTGATGTCATTTGAAGATACAATTTAACTTGGAAGACTACATAACAAAATTCATCTATGTTTTGGGTGTAAATATTAGTTTGGATTATATTGAAGGATTTTAAGGACAATTGTTTATTGAATGGAATTTATTTAACTTTGTGGTACTGTTGGTATAAATTTAGAAATTAAGATTAGTGTTTATTATTCTAAAAGAAAATTCCTTTTGGAGGAACATCAGATCATGTAATAACAATTTTGGTTTTGAATAATCTCAAAAGATAAATTAAATATATAGTTTATCTTTCGTGGATCATGTGATTCTATAGAAGTTTATTCTAGCTCTTCTAGTGTGACCAAGTCTTCTTGAATACTCATTATTTTAAAAAAATGGATTACTTGTGGAAATTTATAAAATAATGAAACTTTACATAAAAAGTAATTATATCACTTTATTTTCATAGTCAATCTAGTAAATTAATTCCTCATATTTATGTAATGTAACTTAAAAAAAATGTTGTCTGTATACTTTTCATACTGGGAAACTAATGATAGTTTTTTCCATAACAAGTTTGTGGCTTTCTTGATGTTAACATTCTCCATATCATGATTTCTATAACTCTCCATCATAACATGAATATTATTTTATCTTCCATATCTATGTTTTCCTACAAGGAATCATAGTATGGGTTATCTTGGGTGACCTTTGTACTCCTCTTTCATTATTTTAAGCTTATAGTTTTATTGAATCTTTTTCTGATGTGGGAATTTCCATTATATTTCCAAGAACAATTTTAAAAATTTCGAGGATGAAATTATTTGATGTATGGGATAATGTAACACCCTAATCTTCCACGGTACACTTCTCTTTGAATAATACAGTTCCATGTGTGGTATGCATCTTCGAGATCTAACACACACCACAACCAATTAAACTAGCCATTATGAATAGTAATACCCACTTTTTGAAATTTAATAAAGTTTATCTTTCAAAATGGATTTCATTTATCGATTTGGAATATCAAAATTATCATAGAGTGAAATTTTTGTATTTTTCTGAAAACGTTAAATTTTTGATGAATAGTGAAAATTCACTGAGTTTTAGTATAAAACTGAATTTTTATTTGAATAATTATTTATTTTTTTTTTAAAATTTAATTAAGGTAAAAATAGATACATAATACCTATATAAGTTCAATGTAATTCATTGGAGTTATTTTAGAATAATTTTAGATAAATATAAATTTTATTAAATTTGTCATCGTCTTTTACCCACCTCCTAAGAGAATTTGGAAATTGACATAAAATTTAATTTTACCACTTCTGTGAGTGGATTTTCTAAAATCCAAGATACATGGTTTATATCAAGGAGTGAAATGTGGTTCATTGAGATGAAACTAATTTTGGGTGAATTGTAACTTTCTACTTTTATTTACCACGGTTAGAAGTAAATAGGGTAATTAAGGATACAAATGATATTAATATTACCATAACACATATCATAATTCTATTGGAAAAATGTATCTTCACCAAAAATAACCTTAGGACTAAAATATTATCATTTAGTTCCACTTGTATTAGATTAGGTGATTTATTATTATTTAATTCAAAGAAGAGTTAAAAGAGATAAAATCAATGTTTAATTGCAAAATCATTTATAATATAGGGATATACATAAGATAAATTCGATTTTATATATTCAATAGAAATCTAAAAAAATTTCCTAGATAATGGTAGTTTATTTATAATTTTTAGACTTTAAATAATTTAACTTATTTATGACACAATGGTGATGCAGTAATTATGTAATTAATTAAATATTATAATAATTCATACTATAAATATCAAAATAAATGTTATTTGAGAATATTAAGGAATTACAATAATTTTATAGGTTAATATGACATATTAGGATTGGTTATATAAATTGTTTTCTAAGTAAAAATGTTGTTATGATATAATCAAAAACAAAATACAAAAAAGTGTGAAAATTGAGATAAAAGAGTTTTTTTAAAAAATATTATATTATTATTTTATATATTATTCCTAAAAATATAAGGCTCGTCCAAGAGACTTATATAATGATAATTTTATCATTAATGAAACACTTGGGGGTCTCTTGGAGGTATATAGTACGTTTATTAACTATATAATTTAAAAATAAAAAGAGACATGGTAAATGTCAAACTATTTAACTAAGAGTTAAATATAAATGATATGGTTAATATAGTTACCCAAACATGTCTAAAATCTAGACCCATCCCCACCTGAACCTTTAAATAATCTACTTTGGAGCCATTAGAAACCGAATATGAATTTATTATAAAATAATATTTATATCATTTCCAAAGGTGCCCCTCACCCCTCATATAAAAGGGTGCTCCACCTTCTCACTAATTCACTCATTTAAATCCTTTTTCATCAGCCAAAACCTACCCAAATATTCACTCAACATACCTCAATTCAACATAGAGTCCTTAGTTTGATCAGAAATCCATCCTAAGGAGCCCTTTTAATCAAATCAAAAGGAAGAATCCAAAGAAGGGGTATTGTTTTAACCACCCTCTTTCATGTTACTTTATTCATCAACTTCATCTTTATATTTATTTAAATTAAAAAATAATTAATCCAATATATTTTATATTCTTTTATTTTATTATAAATATGTTCCAACAATATTCAGTATTCTATCCATCCTTTAAATGACATGTCACCATACTGGCGTACGTACGACCTACTGTCTCCACGTCGTGGTGTAATTGTTATTCAATACATTATTATTTGAATGGGTATAATGATGATGTGTAATTAATGTAAATAATATTTATAACATGATAATTATTCTTTATATATGATATACCATTCAATTATATATGATTTTAGTATCAAAAAAATGATATTATCTCTCGTGCGTACGTATGGACTGCCGTCTCCACGAACGCGATGAGATTCATTCCCCCATCATATCCGACAACTCTAATTCTAATTTTATGAGTAAAAATAATGTTTAAGGCTTGATATAATTTTTATATTAATAAGATACAACCTATACATAACAAACACGATTAATTTAACAAATCATATAAAATAAAACGAGTAAGTTAACAACCGAAACGACGATAATAATAAGATATTATTAAAAATAAATGTTATAAGATCATATATTATATTATATTAATGTATATTATTATTTTATAATTAAATAAAAAATGTTTCACCATTATATAAGTGTCTAACCTACCCTCTACCAAGGAAAAATTAAAATATAAGTGGTTTCTTATCTCACATTTAATTTCGTGAGATTTCTATTGTTCACCACTTATTTATTTCATGTGGTGTGTGTACTACCCATGTTTGTATTTATTGTGTAATATAGATTAATTAATTTATATTTACTTCATCATTGTATGATCCTTATTTCATGGGTGTATGTGTTATATGTTACGAAATCAATAAGGGAATCTGAAATTTCAATTTCCACTCATTCCGCTTTACACATACATCATTGATTATTTTAATCCTTGATTATGTGTGTATGAACTATTAATTTTCTTATGTTATAATTTCCACTCCACTTTCTGTGGATATACTTTTGATACACATAATAAATCCATTGATAAATTTTCAAGTCATCAGTATGAACTTGATAAGAGTAATTTTTATTTAATCTCCATTTGTGGAGTTAAACATCCAATTCATTGGTGTTATTTTTTTACAAGAATATTTGTGAATTTCCTTCGATTGTTTTACAAATATTATCCAATAATACTGAGTTTATTAATATTTTCTACTCCAAATTATTTCGTTGATTTATCCTTAACCTAAGGATGAAGCATTTATGAGAGATTTCATCTCAATTTAAATTCCATTGAGACTTCATTGTTGTTATACACAAAATCACATTTATATGGTGTATATAACGTACTTTGACATAGTACATCATGAATCCCTTTATTCTCATGGTATTACAATGTTTTATTACCTCAATTATTTTTATTCAAGTGACATTGTTTTGGTTAGGAACTGTAACTAAAATATCATTTTAAAATGTTTTGAATATTTATTATTCTAAATCTTTCTCATTAATGTACATGTTTTAAAAATGGTTTTAAGAATTTATTTATATGGAAATTAATGTTTTCAAATCAATATTCCTTTTAAATGTTTGAATTTTGTATGATACACTTTGATTCAAAAGTCTATCTTAAATGGCTTCTTGGAAAATAGTGCAACTTTTAAATGTTTTGAAGAAATAGGCAGATATTTCTCTCAATAGTTTAATGATTATTTTAATCTATGTCAATATCCTTCTTTCATATCGATTGAGGTTAATCTGATACAATACAGTTTTCCATATTGTATCAAATTAGTTATTTTTTACTATGGATGTGCTATTATTATACCATACATGGTTTGTGGTTAAAGTATTGACATTTCATATGATAGTTTTAACACGAATGTTTATGTTATTTTTCAATCATTTCATACGAGGAATGCATTGGAATTATTATGTTATGTGTGGAGCCTGCTATACCTCCTCGATGAATCAGTATGTCTCATTAGACAATCTAGTGTCTTGGCACAAGGCCTTGACAAAATCTTATTTTTATTCATTGAACGAGGCCTTGGATATGTGGTTATGATAGTCTTGCATTATGAATTCCATCATTATGAAAGTGGTTATTGATATTTCATGTGGTTATTTGACAATTAGAATATCAGTGTGAATTATTAAATGACATTATTTGATATTATCTTTTCCATATTATGCAAAGTTCATGTTTCTTTGGATTTTTTTAGTTATACATTGCCTTAAATATTTATGATTATTTAAGAAATTTTACTCTGTATTTTTATCCTTACGAGCATCTGAGATCACCCATTTCAATGATTTATTTTTCCATGGATGTGAAGAAGTTATTAATGAATGGCCAACAGGGAAAGTATGAGTGGATATGAAGACAAGATATTGTTGTAGTTTTTTTTACTTTATGATGCAATGTAAGACATTTGAATATATCTACTATTTCTAAGACTACTAAACTAATCAGTAATTCGAGACACTATCTTTTGTTATAATTCCAATGTTATGTAATAATGCGCAGTCTCTTGGTAACAGTGGTCTGGGAATTAAACTCATGACATAGTCATTGTTGGAATGGCGATTAAAATCTAGTTCAGTATTACAGGGCAAGAACGACATGTAAACCCGGTTCAGTAATGGGCATTGCCCACTATTATAGTCTTGTTAGAAATCCCTTGGATACTATGGAAATCATATCATGTGGTTAATGGTATTCCACAGTTACATGTCTTATTTAGTCATGATTAATGTTCCTTGTGATCTATGCCTTACATACTGCTATGATTTATGTCATTACTCATGATCTTGATGTTTTATGTTCACGTTTTTATGTTCAAATTTTTATGGATTTTTTTAATATTCTCAATGTTTACCTTAATTGAGCTTTTGATCTCACCTTTTTTATGTTTTCTTTTCCCGAGATATAAAGAATGGTTTTATGTAATAAAACATAATGGGAATATATTTATGGGATATGTTTGAGATCTTTCACCATGATTAGTAGATTATGTTCCGAGATTCCAAAGACACTAAACTAATATGATCTTTGGGTGTATGTTTTTTTTCATGTATTACATATTCCTAAAAAGTAATGTAATGTCCATTTTTTTTCAACTTTGGGTATCTACAATACGGCTTCTCAATTTTAATTAATTTAAATTGCCCCTAATGAGTAATTACATAAAATAAATTGACGGTAAATATATCTATAAATTTTAAATTAAATTTATATAATGATGATTTATATTCATACAATTTATAAAATATCATATTTTTCCAGGAAATATATTATTTTTAGAAAGCAAATTTTTCTTCATTCTTATGGGTTTTAAATAGGATAAATCAGTCATTTTTATAAATAGAAATTCTTCAAATGTATTAATTTTTTGGAATTCTATTATTTTTTTATTTTTTTTATATTTTTTTCACAATGAATAGAAATTATTTTAAAAATTTTTACTTAGGTAGAAAACATAACGGGTTAATGTGGGCAACCTTAATGTTAAATTTGGTAAAATATCTCAAACATGTTGATTTATGATGGTGTGAACCATTCATTAATGTTATCAACACTAATATTTTTCAATATTTGATCCACATTTCTTGAGTGGGACATTCCATTACTATATAGTATTGGGTATATTCCAGAATTTCACATCCCCTCCAGTATAAATGGGAAAAGGCTCTTAAATACATTTCACACATAAATAACCCATAGTTTCATCCATTAAAAAACCAGAATCCTACATAAATTCACTAATATTTCTTAAAGACTATATTTTTATCAAAATATACAATCCATATGGACATTAGGATTAATCCCAGTGATGTCGTCCATAGAAGATGAGACTATCTAAACCAAGAATATTTTTTGTAATTATATTTACCTTTAAATTAAATATCACTAAATAAGGGTTATATATTTACATAATTATATATTATATAATATTTTTTATTATTCTAATGCAATTTACTAAATCCATATTCACTTATATCATATGAGAAATAAAATAATCGATTGGGTCTTTTGGGGACTACTGTCTTACAAACTAATGTAATTATTTTTCCATAATCACGTATCACATCAATTGATGAAGATTGATTTATAATATATACTTGTATATTTATATTTATATTCGATAAATATTAATCATTTTCGAAAGTTAATATATCAAATACATTTACACCATATCATTCGTTGAAATATTGAAAACATAGTTCGTCTGTATGGCAGCATAACTCTTTATGATGAAAATTTGTACCATTTTTATGACCATATCACATTAAAGGTATATGTATGTTAATTTAGATAAATATAACAAAATTTATTATATTTTGATCTTTGTGGAGGTTTTATACAATATTTTCTCACCGGTGAGAAACGTCAAATCGCTGTGTCAATGCGTGGCGAGACGATTACATTTTTCCCTACATTCAAACATTCCAAAGCAGGGTAACAATCATCACTTCATAAGAGATGTATTCTGTTGATAAAAATCAGATAATAGGATGCATGACCATCCTTCATTATATTTCTCCTTATAATTCTTCACATAGTCTGGGTCACCCATAAGGACTAAGAAGTTATTTGTGAAGATCCTCCCAGTGCCAATTATTTGATGATGACGGTTAATTTCAATTTTTTTTTAGGATATTCCAAAGGATCATGTCAGCTTAACATCCTTTGTTCAGGTAAGTAATCATGTTGGGTATCACTGGCATGTTTGGATTCTAGAAAGTGGGTATATCAGATTTTTCTCTTATTAGAGGGATTTTCAAGGGCACAGAAGACATATGCATCCAACATTGAATGCAGAGAATCGTTTTCTTGAGGCATGTCTCCAAGATTTTCATCATCATACCATTATTAACATGAGGTATAGAAAGAGTTTAACATCGTAAAAAGATAGATTAGACTGATCAAAACGCTTATGGGAGTGGATCAAATGGGTACATCCCTAGGAGGGAGCACCGGGAAGGTTTACCAAAAGGATGCATCCGAACGCCTCATGAGGAATGCCCCAGGAAGCTATGTACCAAAAAGGGGAATGTTTCCCACAGTTAAAGATGATATGGTCACCACAAATGTAGAATCAATTAAATAGTTCACCCCATCAAAGGGGATAACAAGCATTAATATTGGAAAAGATTGAACCACATTCTATCATCTCACATACCCTGTGTAGAAAAATAGGGATAGGCACAAAAAAGACTGTGTAGATTATGTATGATATGGGTGATGTGGATGATATGTATTAGATGGAATAGGCGTAAAGAAGACTATGTTGGGATTGAACCTCATGGAGGCTTACTATGTATCCCAGATTATTGGAATCTAAGTCTACAAAGATTGGTGGGTTTATGTGACTCCTTATAAGGTGAATCATGAGAGTTTGAAAATGGATTGAGTCCCAATGAAAATTGAACCTCGACGTTTGGTGATGATCTTATTTAGACACAAATTCTTGGGGGAGAGACCATGATGGGAATGTATGGCGAGCTTGATACTTAGATAGGAATCTTGTGTACCCTAATTGAATGGAATGGATCAAAGTCCACATAGTTCTGGAAGGAGGCATAGAATCTTGATGTACAATAAGAAATGTGACTTGGAGGCATGTTAGGAGATTACATATGGTTAGAGTCCCTTACAAAGTTGGACACTCTATGTTTCATAAGTATGGTTAAGTGAAAGGATTTTGTATGATTAGTTACTCGAGTGGATGTATCAAAAAAACTGAGGGGGTGGATCTACAAGATGTTTCCAAAAAAGGGGAGATGTTATATAAGTAGGTTACGTACTTTGGTGGGAGCACTAGAGTTTACCATTGGTTCGGATTCATCCTGAAGGAGGATTCTAGAATAACCATGAGGGATCAAAACTCACATAGATAAAATAATTTTGTTTAAGGTCTTGCAGAATGAGTGACCTAGCATGATGGAGTAAGAATGGGTGTAAAGTGGGGGTGATGATGTGTTGAACCTCGAAGATTCATCCCACATTACATGTTGAGATAATTAGGATCAATGTACACACATTTTTTTGATGCAGTTAATCATCATGAAAGATGAGGTGCATAAGGAATTCCAATGTATAGGGGCCCAAATTATGGATGGGTTTTATGCATGGTTAGCTTCCCAATGGGAATTTCATGGTTGTTTAATACTCTAACACCACATGAGCCAAACTCTATTTGAGAAACAGTAGGTTGTAGAAGACATGGCAATCCATTCCGAAAGGTCCATCCACAAGGGATGATGGTGTGCTTATGAATTTTTAGAAGCCCAATGAGATGAATATTGTGAATTATTCATAAAGGTAATACTTGGAAGGTTGTTTAGGGATTACATAGAATACAATGTGAGTATTAGATGGAAACAACGTGAATAGTGACTGAGAGATGGTCGACTGAAAGCTGGGAAGAAAAAGGTTCTCAGTATCTTCACATTTGTTGTCCTCTCAGACTCAACAATTATTAGACAACATATAGTATAATTTTATGTGTTGAGGATGTGTGTGCCTGGTAGTTTATTATCTTGTAACTCAGATGATGTGGGCCCACTCCTCACCCCTATTACTTACATAACATGTAATGACCCAAACCCGGGGATGAGAAGGCACAAAAAATCTCAGTAAATGATGTGGAGGTGGAGTCATTAATTGAGGGGTCCGTGTTAGTGTAGGTATATGATGAAGAAATAGTTTCTAGTGTACCACTGAGATAAGGCATATGTTAATTCAATAAAAAATTAAGCACCACTTGGGGATCCAAGAAATCATTAAATACAATCTTGTAGGGCTACTGAGGGGATGTAAATTCATGATTGGGATGTCTCATGCAAGAGGATATCAAACCTGATTCCATTATGTAAGGAAAAAACATGGAATCTTATATATGGGGTGCATGAAAGCATAGGGAATTTCACATAATATGAAATGGAGTTCATAATATTGGTGACCTGAGCACAATAATTAAGGATTTAGGAAAATGAGTTATTACATAATGTTATGAAATGTGTGAATTATGGGTATTTTGATTTCACCTGCATAATTGGAAAAAGGAAATGGGTGAGGTTCTAGTCGTTGTTGACCCACCTGATGGTGGACCCTTGGGGATAATGTTGTGAAATATCTTATACCATGAATCCATAGAGTTTACAAGGTCATAGATGGTGTCATCATACATTCATGAGAGTGAGGGTTCACCAAATGAAGTGTTATATAGAAGGGAGGGTGGAACCCTCTTATTGATAGGTGATAATCTCGATGATGATGCATAAGAAGGCCAGTGTGAAAGGGAATATCTGACATTATATTAGGTGGGGAATGGTCTTGCAATCTAGCTGACTCGCCATTATGAATCCTCCATTGACATGTTTTGGTAATTCTAAGTGCATGAACCCCATTTACATCGCAGTGGAAACACAAGATAATTGTGCACAGAATTCATCTATACTCACATGCTCCAAATATTGTTCGCAGATCCCTTTGGGATCTTTGGGATCATGGTTAAATTCAACTTATTAGTTTGGATTCATATAATATGAAAACTTGTGTTCTCAAGATGAATATTGAACCAATAAATCCCCCTCGGAATATTAGGTGAATAGGGTCCAGAATATTGCGTTCAATGGGAAACATCATAGAAAAAATTCATTAACGATGGTGTGCACAAAATGCCAGAAATGATACAAAAGAATCATCTTGCTCACATGGAAGACCAGGTCCATAGATAAAAATATATTGTGTTCCAAAGTACATATTCATTTTCATTCCATATGATATGAGATTGTCTTCTACTCAAATAAGTTGAAAATTTATGATTTGATGAAAAAGTACCTTTTCCACCTTGCACGATGTTATTATATCTTGCACGTTCCTGTGGGATCATGAACGTGCATGGAATAGTCATATTTTCCCCTGGCCATCTTATAATCATTCAAGAAACTATATTTTTTCTGCACCAACCCTAAATATTTCACTCCAACCACATTATGAATTTTTAGCTTCACTAAAAAGGCATTTAAGAAAAATACTACTAAAAGGGAGGTTGTTGTTGATGCTCAAAGGGTAGAGATGATCACATACCCTAACGTTATTCCAATGATAAAATTTATATCAAATAATCATATTTGTTTTTTCATGGTGAATTAGTGACAAATGGAATATGTTCTGATTGATATCCTCTCACTATTAAACTTCCACATTTTGGGGGAGGTGTTAATTCAGAGTTTTGAGACTGATATCCCATAGTATTGGGTGACATGTGAAGATGTACTTCAATGGTTTAACATCAAAATGACTTAACCAAGATTTGGAGAAGTGAGATATAGCTATTTAAAGCATCAAAATGTATACCAGGACAATGATGGGGGTTCTACCAGTTATTGGGATCAATCTCACCCATCATGAAATAACATTCAAGAGTAGTATAAATGATGAGAGAATGGTATGGAATGAATAATGGGATTGAGTTATGAGGAATACATTACAAGTTAGTGGGAATGTGAATATTGGGTATTCCAATTATGTGAAGAATTTGGGGTTGAGCTTCGACACATTTAGAGGTTCGAATCTCTGTTGAAATCATAATTTCACTTCTGCCGCCAGTGGGACTTGGTGTTGGAGCTGTTCATCTGGTTGTATTATGACACCAATACATTTTTTCTCCACCATTTGGAGGTTTTCATCATCATTTGGTACATCAAATTCATCACATGAATACCTCTATAATGGTTTTGTTCTGATTATTTCCAACCATCAAAGAATTTCAGGGGATATAAGACACCAACCCTTATTCAGATATGGAATATTTTGGGCCTAGAGAAGGAGAGCCAGAGGATCAGATACATACTGAAGGACATCTCATACATAATATAGTTCAATATGTTCCTTTAGAGGGACAAGAAAGTTAGGATTCCCAGGCAAGTGAAGCACATCCCGAATGTATCACATAAGGGAAAAGTTAGATCATATTTTGTGGTCCTCGAAGTAGGTCAATTCCAGTTATCGGGCATCATTGTGGTTGTAATATATGATCCACATGCGTGATATGATGGTTGAATTGTATTCTTTTCTGGAGTGGATGGCTGATGCTAATGGTAGTCATGATGGTGGGTGTCCGTCCATGGACACCATTTATGGCCTATATCGTTTCACCACCCCAGTGTTAGTCTATGGGAGTCTATATTAGATAGGTTGTACAACATCCTAAGGAGAATTTCAAGAGGTGGTATTCCCTTAAAATTATTTATTTCATTTTAAATTGATCATTGATGGGTTTATGCTAACTTTAGTTGGAATGATTTACCAAAACCTGGTATTCCTCCAGGTAATGGCCAATGACATTCATTACTGAACATATATGGAGTTAAACCACTTACTCTTAATGAAGAAAGGGTCAATAGGTGGATTAGATATCATGAAAAATTAATCTTACACCCATTTCAAACCCTGGTTTGTTAAATGGTTGATGGAATGAAAGGTTAGTTGGAGCAGGGAGAGTATCTACTGAGTGTCATGGATTTTGTGCTAGTGTCTTGGATCGATGAAATGTTATTCTACGAAACTTATGTGCCATCATGGTTTTCATGTAATATTGGGTGCTTTCAGTAGATGAAAAATAATGTATATAAATTAGTTTAGGAAGATTATAATCTATGTATCCTTCATAAATTGTGTCTCATGTCCACAACTACCTACTTTTGATAAATAATTACTACCCCCATGGATTTTGATTTTGGCATGTCAAAAAGATTTGCTAATCACTGGGTGGAACTATATCCATAGGTGAATCTGCAGAAGTGCATCAAAAAAATAAATTTTTCTAGTGTAGAGTATGTATGGTGAGAGAGTATGAATGGTGCTAAAAGAGAAGAATGAAAAGTTGTATGGAACGAGCTAGTGTGGCATAGGAAAAAACCTTGATTATAGTAGCTTCACAGGGTGTGGCCAATCCTATGACTTCTAGAGGGAGGTGGTCCTAATGTATCCATCATGGACTAGCTAAATAAGCATAAAAAATATAATATATCTCATGCAGCCTATAACTGAATCCATCTCTCATCCCTATGGTTTTCGTATAAAACATTTCGACCATTGATTCCAGATGAAGATCTTTGGGGAAAATGGTTGTGTAATGGTCATGATCAGTTGGACATGGGGAACATTCTGATGGTGGAAAAGGTGCAATTTCATCGCTAAAATGTATATTTTTAGCCTTTGATTCTTATGCATGCCAATGAGGGTGTTATGAAAAACATTATATATGGGTCAATGTAAATATCAGAAAAGATCATGAACCCAAATCAATTACACCCATGGATGATGAAGATGATGAAGAAGAAGAAGAATATTTGGAGGAGAAGAGTTAGGAGGAGAAGGATTTGTATAATTAATGATAAGGATATGGGTGGTGATGAACATCATGGGAGATATTCCCATCGAAGGATACCATGTGAGAGTGAAAAAATCATAGTCTGTGATGTGGAAAATTCTATAACCCATTATTGAACACATTATTAGTGATGATCATGAGGCACAAACGGAAAGGGGTGAGAAAATGACAACAGATGTAGACATACGTCTCCCTGAATCCATATTTAGAGAAAATCATGGTAGCAGTCCAACCACGAATGACGTAGCCAAAGGTGAAGTGGTCAGAGGGACTAATAGACCATATTATAATCATAGTATGTCCCCACTAACCATAAATAATCCTCACTAATCGTTGAATTAACTATCGATGAGGGGTCTCTTGTGGGGGAAGATCTTGTATTGGTTTAGGCGTTTGATTCATCTGCACTTATATCATATTAGTCATAGTCATTTTTATTACCCATATCAATTATCTAGGGATCATTATAAACAAGTTTCGTATTATCTGTACTGTAATCCCATGAATGGATCCTAAAAAACTATTGTGTTTGGGACATCTGTGAGAGATTCACTTTTGATGAACATGCTTGCGAAGAACAGATCATTCAAACTGTTCTAGCCCTAGCACCATGTCAGTGGGAGGTGGTTGTCACATTTTATTACACTACATGGAATAGCATGATGTTTTTAGAGGAGAAGTCTATAAATAAGAAATGGGTGATGATGGTCTCCCACATATCATAGAGCACAGTCCCTCAAAATGAAGGAGTAATACTCTGCAGCTGAACATCAAGACATCCTTTCTAAATATAGTGCTACAGATCCTAAAGAGATAGACGATGATGATCCGAACGTAGTCTAGGAGAGTCATATGGAATGGATCTCGTCATTGACGTGCATCAAACGATTCTTTAGTCTTTCCTAGGAAGAATAGATGAGTCTAATGGGTTTACTTCAAACCTAGATGTTCATTTTCTATTCTAAACAGGTTGATTCTTTCAAGGATTACATGGTGATATTTTACTCTCTTTTAGAGAAGATAATAAATAGATTCCAAAACATTTATATTTCATGGTGTTTGAAAAAATATAAGACCATCTGGATGTTTCATTCAGCTGAGGAAGATATTAGGCACCGAGAGAGTATGATTATGAGCGTTCAAAATTCCTAAAGTATCAGTACACAGAAATTAAACAATTGAGTCCCTAGCTGGATGAATCCCTTGAGCATGTAGTGAAGGTGATCCACGGAATGAGTGAACACATATTTGAGAAGGAATAATTATAGATAATGGATAATGAGAATCACTATACATATGTTGATGATGATAGAGGGATCATGAGGCGATTAGAAAACATGGAAGATAAAGTATTGAATGTGGAAACAATAAAACATACCATCAAAGGTTTGATACCTGGGGGCCATGTTTTTGGAAAAATTATTAAACATATTTTCTTACTTTCATTATTATATTGACCTACGTGAAATTTCATATTTCATGGTTGTTTTTTACCTAATCTAAATAATTAGAGTGATACAACTACCGATATATCCCTAAACTGATGTGGGTCACACCAAGTGTGAAAAAAGGAACAATCACCAAATAATCTAATTTTGTATTAGAGTGCAGAATATCCATCAAACACTAAGTGTATTATATCATCCACAAATAATCCATAGTATTTGAGTTGAGAGAGGGATTTGTGGCTAGAGAATAGGTTTCTCAGAGAAACCTTCTTTCCTTTCCCAATGTGATTTAGTAAATTAGTAGGATAACATCGGGGGAATTGGAATAAATATGAATGAAGGAAGATGGGATGTTTGAATCAAAATTCCCATAATTCAGAATACATTTATGGTGGCATGGAGACATATTATAATTTTCTATCGTATTAAAAAAATTATCCTCCTTACAATCATCAAAAATATGAACAATAAAATGAGGTCCGACCACTAACCAAATACGAAGACACAGGGCCTAACTGGAAATATCATCCATGATACTTGGGTACATGAGCCGAGTATGGTTGGTATGACAAAACAGAATAAGAATAGGTTTTTAGGGGTGGTCCTTCGGGTATGAATGTGGATTAGGATCAAAATAAATGGCATGGAAAGCGTGCAGATGGTGTGATGGCATGATCCAAATGACAACATCAATTAGGAAATTAGACTACTCTGACCATAGAACATTGGTGTGTGCAAATTGGTCAAAATCGCAATAAAAAACACTTTTATAAATCAGTAATTATGTTACAACCTAGGGACTATTGAGGTTTTATTTCACACTATTGAGGATGATTCAAAAATATTTTAGCGTCATACAATAATGAATATGATGCAAAATATAGTTTAATGTCATATAATTGTGAAGATTCACATATATTAATGGTAATACGTCGTTGATGCTGGTCAAAAATTTTATGTCATCCTACAAATACTATGATTCTTATTACTAAAATTTCATTATGGCACATAAGTGATACAATCGATTTGAATGAGTCAAATGAGGCTATTGTTCCGTAAAAATACAGAACAAAAAATTTGAAGGGAATATATTTAATGTGGTGGTGGAACAAAACATACATGAACAATGGACATAGTGACCCACTGTAAATCATCAAAACACATATTCATGTGATGATCCTACTTTATGGTCACATATTTATGAATAATATTGATGTTGAATGGCCAGAATGTGTATTAAATATATACCTTCCCAAGGAAAAAATCTCAAGCATCACTACATACCCCATAATAATGGGAATTAATACATACATAGTTCCTGAAGAACAGTGTGGAAAAACACAAAAAAATGTGGGAAAAATCTTGTATAATGAAGAAGATGAAGCCTCCCATATTAATTGTTGGGCGTCATGAAATTGTTCCGGGTAGTCTTACATGTTACAATCATTCATTGAGGTAATTGGAACCCCCAATTATAAATGTGCTATGAGGAGGATAAAAGAAATTCATGCCACCCCATGCATCTTAATCAGGGGACATGAGATCCAAAAAGTACATATGATGATTTTACCATTCAACAACAATACACATAGATAAGATTCTCGGATTTATCTATGTATCCTGTGATGGAAATAATCTGGCCATACATCATTTCTTCCGAGGTGGGGGGGGGTCTACCATGTTGGACTGATCCAGGCACAAAAAAGAGAAATTCGATATATCTTATTTTTTTATATTAATGTCATTTCATTTTCTAGTGACTAGCCTATGACAAAAATACAATGTGTCAATATAGGAATCAATCCTCATGTTGTATTTGACATGTGACATGAAAAATAACTAGTTCCCATGATGAATATCAATCATGTGATAACACTTCAATGTCGTTATGTTTATCATTGTGCGTATAAGATGATGGGGTACCTATTTATGGTCATATTAAAGGATCATACCATGGAATATAATGTCCTACATTAAGGAAACATCTATTAAACATAATTTAAATTGAGTGGGATCCTAGTTTATGGTCATGGAACTCAGACCACGAGGTTTCCCAACATTACTTTTGGGTATGAACATACCTAAAATCCTAACCAATTTGGATCCATGCTCTGTCTTGGAATCAATGAGTGTTGTCATGATTTCCCAATAACAAGAGACTATACAAAGAAATTATCTGTGGGAAAATCCCAACCAAACCAACATTCATACTCAATGTGCACAGTTATATAGAGGGAAAGCACCAGGAATGTCAGATATCAATTAAAACAAGAGAGGGAAATAAAATGTGAATCACAAAAACTAAAATATGGGATACAATAATAGAGTAATTAAGATACATGATAACAATTTTCCATGTTTGAGAAACATTATCCATATCATGTATCCAGACATGAGAACTGGCATGTGGGGGTCAATTAATGATCGTATTTGAATCGTGGAACCTATCATAGAATTTCAATTCAGGATGTTTCATGAAATTGGCCACGAATGGTTGAAGATCCATAAATCCAACTATCTATACAATTAGTAGGTCCTTTTAGTTGTGAAGGACGATAAAGACCCAAATAAATGGTATGTGTCATTTGTGGATGTGTCAGTGAATTTTAATGTCATGTTGTAAGGATGAATGAAAGGAGGTGTGCTCCCAATAGAAGTATGTGGGGTGGTTTATTTCAGACACATTAAGTAATAATGATTAAGGATGTCTATTTCTGTACCACATACTTCTAGGAGAAACCTAAGACACTAAAGGGGAGAATAGGTACTTGATTATGGGGTTGGACCTAGAGAAAAAAATGTCTCAGTGTCACTTCATATCCAACTATGGCGGGGATGAAGCCACATGTAATTCTTGAATATGTAATGAAATATAAACAACACCAAAATGGAATATCTTAGGGTAGAACACATGAATTTTATGAGTATTTTTTCAAAATAATGATCTGAAAGAGAGGGAGTAGTTTAACATCACATGATAAAATGCTAGTGATAATAGTTAATGGTTGTAGATATCAGACGCAGGGTAATGACTTGAAAGAGAAAATTTTTAGAGCAGTGAAATAAAAAAATGCAACTTGATTGAGAACTAGAATGATCCATACAAAATGACACATTCTTGGTGGAATGTATGATAACCTTGCTTTTTATTACAACATAAACATGATTCATTACATAAAAATTCACATGATACAACAAAGATGATCGAAAGGATTAGTGTATTTGGGACTTATGATCATTACATAAAAACATAAAACATGAAATACAACATGTTTATTGAAAAATTCCTTTACATGACCTCTACATTCCCTCGTACTTATCATTGCATGTGATAACCTGAGGACATGCATAAGAAAATGGTGAGCTATAAAGAACAGTAAGGGAGTACACATGGAATAACATGAGGAGGAAAATACATGCTAGACAATAGGAATATCAATAGTGCATAAGAGAAACATGAACATAAAGGCATTATAAAGAATGATAATAATAACATGGAAATGTGGCAACAACACTTAACATGGAATTAGCATTAGCCAAGGCTCATTGCACATAAAGCATGAGTAAATCCTCATTGTACATGAATCATGAGTAAACCCTCATTGCACTTCAATTATCATGAGTCAAAACTCATTTCACATGATGTATCATGATACTATACATTACTGAAGACATGGGAGCACAATAAAGGCGCACCCTTCTTAAACATTTCATTTCATGTATAAGTGTGCCACATGGATCATAAAATATGGATTCATAAAACATAATCATTTATTCGAAGATAAAGGAATGTTGAGTTCATACATGAAACTTTATAATCAATAAGTAAACGTGCATAAAGTTGAATACCCTTGATGGTGAAATGGGCATGGTATTCACTACAAAATGACATTGGCATAGAAAATCGGTGCGATTTCGGCAGTGTAACAGCGTGACATAAGAATTCATAAAAAAGGTTGATGATAGATAAAGGGGTTAGTCATCATATTTACATGTAATGGACAGTAAGGAGGTCATATAGATACATGTCCCAAAAATTGCAATGGAATTTAGATTCATGATATTAAATTATTTGCTTGAATGTAAAAGGAGAGAGAGAAGTTCCTTTCGGAATTTCGTCATAGTAATGGGTGTACATGGGAGGCATTAATTGAGAGAAAAAGGTGTCTCCCATCTTTCAGAAAATAAGAGGGATGTATGGGGGAGTTGAAAAACCATACCCTAGTATTCATAATTTAAATTAAATGGGAAAACATCTTAATGATAATTGAAAAAAAATGAGAAATGAAGAAGAAACCCTTACTTGGAAATGTGCTTCCAAAGGCTAGAGAGAGGCTTGTGAGAGGATTCTTGGGATCTTGGGGCACCTTGGGAGGCTTCTAGAGAGAGTAGGGAAGATTTTGGATGAACTACAAGGGATTTTTGTGAGGAGGAAGTGGGATATTTGGTGGGTTTATATAGGAAAGGTGAAAGAATTATTTATTATTTAGGTTTGGGTCCCCTTACATTAAATTAATCCAAACCACATACCATCCCATGGTTTTTTCCCATGGTTTTTGGAAAATGGAAAATGAAAAAAATATTTTATAAGTCCCAAGTCCTAACTTCTTAAAATAATAAGGTTTCTTATGTGGAGGTGAGTCACACTCCAATGGAAATTAATTTAAAAGGGAAAAGTGTTGAATATGTCTTGAGGGGTCCATTAATGCTTTGAAAAGTAAGTCAAACAAACCCAATATCACATTATTTTAATGATAAAACATATATTGGCCGAACATAAGGATTATGGTATTTTATTACATCGCCATTGGGTAATTATGATGTCATAAAACACATTATATATTTAAACGGTATTTAATTTTTACCCAAAAATTTGAGTGTCTCAGAAAATAATGAAAAATTCACCTTTGGATAATTTCGACGTCCTGATTCAATAAATGACATTTATTTTATCTAAAAAAATTCTAAATATGTTAATTTTCAATTTTAATATAAAAACCAACTTTTATCGAAAATTCACGGGTTTTGACAGAAATGGCTTTCAATCCTTAATATAAAATTTTAATTGCAATCATATAATTATAAGATCATTTATATTTAATAAAAATTTATTTAAAAATATTATTATTATTATTTAAAAAATTATTAAATTATAAAATCCCTTAATTTAATAAAATATATTTCTTAATTAAATAATAACTAAAAACACAATTTGTACATTAAAAACTATTTACAATGTATCAAAAATGACTAGAAATTATATTCATTATTATATACAAAATTAATGTACATGAACATAGTACTAATTATTTGTTACATAACCCCTTAAAATAGTCGCATAAGACCTAAGGGTAAGGTGTGCAATGGTGACAGGCTCTTGGGGTGGCTCGGATAACATCGCTCGAGTGGTAATCTATATCAACTTCCAATTTTTCCGTAGATGGTCCCGTTCGAACTTGACATGGTGAGATTTAGCTTGGGCTTTGTCAAGGGCGAAGCCCAAGGATGCCACCTCTTTTCTGATCTCTGAAAAATGGGCTTTGTATGGGGAAATTTTACTGGATGATGTCATCACTTCTTTTGTCTGAGTAAATTGGATTTGTTAAGTTCCTATATTTATAATAATCATGTGATCACTATTCAAAGGCTATATTAACAACGGCCAAGATTCTTAACATAAAACCAAAGAAGTTGACATCTTATAAAAACATTTTTCTTAAAGAGACATTTAACTGTATCAAGAAGGATTTTCCATTAATTAAACTTTGGGCCATTACAATATTTCCCCCTTAAGAAATTTATCCCTTGAAATTTTTCTTTTCCCACACAAAAACAATTGTGGGTAACTCAGCTTCATCATATGCTACGATTCCC
Source organism: Viscum album (assembly GCA_963277665.1). Taxonomy (NCBI): domain Eukaryota; kingdom Viridiplantae; phylum Streptophyta; class Magnoliopsida; order Santalales; family Viscaceae; genus Viscum; species Viscum album. Next base: position 2,131,320,767 of record OY728147.1, on the reverse strand, counting down.
AAGTTATTTCTTCAGACTTGTGGTTTCTCCATAATACATTGACGAGGGGAATTGTCTTATATCATAGAACCTTTTCCCTGTGATCTAAGATCTTCACTGGTTGGTCCTCATAAGAAAGATCGTCTTCCAATTGTACCACCTCAGAAGAGAGTACATTTGAAGGGTATGTTATGTACTTCATTAATAGGGATACATGAAAGACATCATTTACTTTGGCCATAGTAGGTGGAAGTGTTAGTCGATAGGCCACAACCCAAACACGATCAAGAACCACGAAGGGGCCAATGTACCTTGGACTTAACTTCCCTTTCTTTCCAAATCTCAATACTTTTTTCCACGGAGATATGCATAGAAACAGCATGTGTCCAACTTTAAACTCAAGGTCTCATCGACGATTAATTTCATAACTCTTTTGTCGACTTTGGGATGCCTTGATATGCCGCTGAATGGTTTTCACCTTCTCCACCATTCCGCGACCATTTCTTGTCCAAGAAGATTACGTTCACCGACCTCATCCCAACATGTTGGTGTTCTTCACCTTTTCCCATACAGGGCTTCATATGGTGCCATTTGGATGCTCGATTGGAAACTGCAATTATAAGAGAAATCAACCAAAGGAAGATGTTGATCCCATCCTCCATTAAAGTCCATTGAGAGCACTTTCAACATATCCTCAATTGTTTGGATAGTCTGCTTGGATTGGCCATTAGTTTGAGGATGATATGTCGTACTAAAGTTCAGTTCAGTATTCAGAGCATGTTGATGACTCTTCCAAAACATAGAGATGAATCTTAGATCTCGATCACACACAATAGATAGTGGTACTCCATGTAACCTTACCACTTCCTGGATATATATCTGTTCCAGTTTATCCAACGAGAAATCCTCCCGAATAAAATGAAGTGTGCAGTCTTTGTAAGATGATCCACAACAACCCAGATTTCATTGTTGCCTTTGGATGTAATTGGACGTCCGGTGACAATGTCCATGGTGATGTTATCCCATTTCCATTCTAGTATGGTAAATGGTTGCATCATCCCCTTAGACTTCTTTTTCTCTTCCTTCACTTGCGGACACACCAGGCACATTAATGTATATTCGGCGATCTCTATCTTCATATTATCCCACCAAAAGTTTTCTTGGAGATCTCGATACATCTTTTTTCTCCCTTGGTGAAAAGAGAAATTTGATCTATGTGCATCATCCAAAATTTCTTTCTTCAGCTCCGGATTTTATGGAACATGTAGTCTTTTCCCAAACTGCACAATTCCTTCTACATTAACATTAATCTCCGAGGATTTCCCATTTTTATAACTTCCTCTTTTTCTTGAATTCCCACGTCATCCTTTTGACCACCGTTTAACCTTTCCAAAAGAGATGGTTAAGCAATCATTTGTGAAATTATTGAAGTTGTTCCCTTCATTATGATTCCCATGTCCATATTCATCATGTCTAAGAAGATTGGATCCTTCTCAATTCTCATCATTGATAGAATTGCTGGGTCCTTTCTACTTATGGCATCTTCCAACTTGTTCGCTTTCCCAGGGTGGTAATGTATTGAAATGTTTTAATACTCGATGAGCTCTATTCATCTTCTCGGGTGCATATTAAGCTCTTTATGTGTGAAAATATTTTTAAGACTCTTGTGGTCAGTATATATCTCGCATTTCTCTCCATAGAGAAAATTCCGCTAGATTTTCAAGGCAAAGATCACTGCCGCCAACTCCAGATCATGCATTTGATAGTTTCACTCATGGATTTTCAACTGCCTTGAGGAATAGGATATCACTTTATCATTCTGCATCAGCACACAACCTAAGACCTTCTTTGAAACATCACTAAATACCACAAAATGTTCCCCACATGTGGGTAATGTGTGCATGGGTGAAGTGATAAGCCTCCTTTTCAACTCTTTGAAGCTTTATTCACATTTATCACTCCAAGAAAACTGTGCTCCCTTTTGAGTTATCTTGGTAAGAGGGTTGGAAAATCGTGATAAATTTCACACAAATCGTCGATAATTTCCAGCTAACCCCAAGAAGCTACGGAAAAGCGTTACCGATGTTGGACTTGGCCATCCCTCAATTGCATATGTTTTGGAGGGGTCCATAGATATTCCATTACTTGTGATGATATGGACCATGAATGAGACTTCTTTCAACAAGAACTCACAATTTTTATACTTTTCATAGAGATTCACCTTGCACAAAGTATCTAGTATAGTTTTTAAATTCTCCTCATGATCCTCCATGGTTTTGGTGTATATTAGAATATCATAAATAAAGACTACCAAAATTTTTTCAAGTTAATCTCTAAAGACTATATTCATCAGGTCCGTGATTATTTCTGGAGCATTGGTGAGTCTGAAAGGCATTACTATGAATTCATAGTGCCCGTATCTTGTATGAAAAGCAGTCTTGGGGACATCATCCTTCTTCACACTTACTTGATAATATCCTGACCCCAAGTCCACCTTGGATAAGTATTGTGCTCCACGCAGCTGATCAAACAAGTCATCGATTCTTGGGGGAGGATACTTGGTCTTTATCGTGATTTGTTAGGTTCAGGATAATCGATGCAATGCCACATTGACCCATCCTTCTTCTTGACGAATAGGACTGGTGCACCCCCTGGTCAAGCACATGGGAGTATAAACCCTTTATCCAGATTCTCCTGTAGTTGTTTCTTCAGCTCTTAAAGTTCTACAATAGCCATTCTATATGGATTCTTGCATATTGGTAGTGCCCCAGGTATAAGTTCAATTGAGAACTCAACATCTCTTCTTGGAGGAAGACCAGGCAGTTCCTCAGGAAACACTTCAGTGAATTCCCTCAAAATAGGCATTTCTTCAAGGATGGTTTTTTACTTGGTGTAAAGAACTGTAAAATTCAAGGAAAAGTTTTTCATATTTTTCTTTGGGATTTTACAAGAACGCAGTTTCTGAATGCGCCTGATTCCGAGGCCCGGTGCGCCCAGAATCAATTTCTAAAGTTTAGCTTGGGTACGTTCAGTGAACGAACGAGAAGGAATTTCTAACTTTTGAACTGGTACTCGGAATCAAATTCCGAGGGCACTGATGGAACCGCAGCGCCGTTATTTTCTTATGAACGCCTATTCCGGAGTTGTGTTTACTCGAGATAAGTTGATAAAAATTGTGGAAGTTAAAAATAAAAAATTAACAACATTTTTTATTTTACTCTAAGTGTTTAATCATTTGGAAGGACGTTGGGTAACCACCCAACCTCCCTTGGGAGGTTATGAGGGTGGTGGGTCCCACACGAACCCCACCCCTTCCTATCCTCTAACCACCTCAACTAACAATTAATATTGTTAACTTAAGTTAATAACTTATGAAATTAATGTAGTGTGTTTAATGTGAGTTTTTGAAATTCAAACACTTGAATTTCAAAATCAATGTTGAGTTAATAAATTAAGTGTGGATTAATTTATTTTGGGTTAGTTCCTTTGTTGCTTGAGAGGATTTGGGGGGAAATGAAGGCATGGAGCTTAGAGATCATATTCTTCATCTTTGACGAAGAACGTGAAGAACAAACGATTCCCAACGAAGAACGGTGGGCCCTCGGAGACTATTTACCGTGACGCCATACCCGTGACGCGCCACCCTTAATTCTTCTTCCCATGTCAAAGGAAGTGAGACGATGTTCCATCTCAGACAATCTCCGTCAACATCTTCGAATCCTCTTTCTGCAACGTCTCTTCTCACAACGGTTTCTCTGCGACGAATTTCTCCGTGACGAAAACCTTGTTCAAGCTACGCTCGAGGTAGGGGGTTTACATGTTTTCGATACATGATTCTCTTCTGTCTTTTATCCGCGTCTATTTGGACTGCATGATATCAGTTAACAGGAGGAGGCTGGAACGCACAACCACGGTCGTCCCCCTCCCTTATTTTTTTTCTTGTTGTTGCGGATTGAATGAAGCGACATTGTCACGCCGCACGGGATCGAGTGGCAAGGATTCACGACATCGTCATGCCGCGCGGGATCGAGCAGCAAGAATGCGCAACATCGTCACGCCACGCGGGATCGAGCGACAAGAATGCGCGAGGTCGTCACACCGTGCATTCAAATTTTAAACTCTCGTGTGTGGGTATTTGATTGCATGGTGTTCGTATTATTTATTTTGGATAAATTATTCATGCGTAAATGATTATAATCATGTGTTTATTATTTTCTAATTGATAACATCTAATGCGGAGGACGTGGTCCGAACAAGCACTGCCCGACAACGATCCACAGCTTGTTAATCGATGTGCGGTTCAACAGATGACGACGAAGAAGACCGCTATGGTGTTTGAATCCCTTCGCAGGGATGGTCAGGTTCTGGGAGGACCATTGGCGAAGAAGGTAGGACAAACGGACCACTGGAGCACGTCAGGTGGTCCACGGAAGGCGGAGGCGGCGCCGGCGACCAGAAGCTGCAGTGCGCCGCCGGCTTCAATCTGCGGCGAGGGGGGGCAGGGAGCCGCGCACCCCGCTCCGCGGCTTCCGCTCGGCCACACTAGCCGAGCCATGGTAGGCCAGTCGGGACGGGTCGGGCCGGGCCGGGCCCAGCTGGGACAGACCCGGTTCGGGCCGACCCAGGGGGGGCGGGCCGGGTCGGTCCGGGCCCAGACCCCCTGTTTTCAGACCCTCTTTGGTCCTATTCCCATATCTTGGGCTATGGACCTCCGATCGAATCACCGTTAGTTGTGTAGCGATCCTTGGAACGCGATGGTCGTTTCTCTATATTACACTCAATGTTTCGGTGAACTTTGGGTTTGGTCGGGTTGGATCGTACACGAAACCAACCGGGCCCTCAGAGCGAAAACGAATATATCTATAACAACGGACGTCTGATTGACGTGTTGTCGACTTTGTTGGAATCCTCTCGATGAGACGGAACATTTTCATACTTAGACCGACGTTTGTATGCAGTTGGAGTATGGCCGAGATGGATTTTACCCGAAATCCAACCGGGCCCCTAGAACGGAAAAGCTGATATCTTTCAGACCGAACGTCCGTTTGACGAACCGTCAGCGTCATTGGTGATCACGTTGAGAAACGGTCCCTATGAGTATACCATATGTGAGTTCGGGGTAAATTTGAGATATGGCCAGGTTGGTTCGCTCACGAAACCAACCGGGCCCCTAGGACGAAAAGGCTAATAACTCACAGACCGGGCGTCCGATTGATGCGCTGTCTGTTGCATTAAGACCCCTCTGATGATGCGGTCATTTTAGATTCTACATCGTGGGACTTTGACATACATGGAGTATTGAACTGTAGCTCATGGAGCGGACCCTCCCAGAGACGAGCGTGCGGAGTACGAAGACCGTGTAGCCAACTGAGACATGACGACTGCTTGACCGACTCGACTTGGAGTGAGTAGACTAGACTAGTGGACGAAGCACTACTTTGTTTGGGTGCATACCCATGGCGGACGGAGCACTACCTGTGTGACAGTGCATGCATGCGGTGCTCGTCCAGAGAGTACATATGCAGGCTATTAGGGGGTGTGCACTACTGTGTTTGGGTGGCATACCCCAGCGGGAAGCACTACTGTGTTTGGGTGGCTGACACGTGGTACTCGACAGGAAGAGTACCTCAGCAGTCTTAGGATAGTGAGCCATACCTCAGAGTCATGACAGGACCATTGTACACTCCAGAGACTAAGCTCTTCAGTTGTTACGGTTTTGATAATGAAAATCTTGGTTTGAGCTGAGTCTATGACCTTTGTGTTTCCTCATTATTGATATGGGTTACATGATAACATAGATATATTTATGGACATATACATGGGTAGTGGTTATCCGTACATTTCATTATCCTTGTATTTCCTCATGATTGAGATGGGTTACTTGATATCTTAGGTATATGTATAGGCATATACCTAAGTAGAGGTTATCTGTTTTGATCCTGATTGTGGTTATCCTTTTTGGTTTTAGTAAGACCTTGAGGGTCTCGGGGTCCCTTCTGAGTATCGGTATACTCACCCCTGCATGGGCTATGCCCGCACCTCGTTGTGTTGGTTTCAGACGACGGGCAGTGCTAACAGAGGCCGAGTGTTCGAGGACTGGACGGTACCCGGAGGTGGACTACACGATGAGTCAGTACTCGGAGGTGGACTACATGACCAGTCAGTATCTGGAGGTGGACTTCATGGCGAGACGACACTCGGAGGAGGTTGACGGGAAAGAGCGTTGTGGAGGCTATCTATACCTACCCTTCAGGTAGGACCCGTGGTGGACGATCCAGGAGATGCGCCATCTGTACCTACCCTTCAAGAATGATCCAAGTAGAACGACCCAGGAGCCTCTTCCGTTCTTCCAGCTGTTGTCTCTTTCTGTTGTACTTTGTTCAGTTGTAGTTGTACTTTCAGTTGGGTTTGTATCCTGGCCCATTTACCATTCAGCACTTCTCTTGTACATAGTGTTTTGCTTCCTTTTGTACTCTATGGTGTTTTGTTTACATTTATAAAGGCATTGCCTTCCTAGTTATCGGGATTTACACCTTTGGTGCTAGTCGCCAACCCCTGGCCTATGGAAGGTGGGCTTGGGGTAGTCACGGCACGGGCCCCGAGGATGGGCCATGACAAATTGGTATCAGAGGAGTTCGGTTCTACCGCAGAACTCAAGACTCTGATCTTTTTCTATGTGAAGAAATAGTGTTAAGAGTACCGAGTGTGGTGTTCAGTTCAGGGAGTCCAGTGTTGGTGCGACGACCGACGTATTCGTACACCAGGACCCTTACTATTGATTTCCGACATTGTACAAGAAAACACCGATTGTGTGTGTGTTTCCAAAGAATTAAAGTCAGCTAAAACCAAGTCAGCTCACCAGGTATAAACGCTGATCGTGTCGCATCTGTTCAAGATGCCTCCATGTATAAAGTCAGTTGGAGTTCTGAGAGAGTACTCGATGACGGCTCACCGAGCGACGAGGCTCTGGTGCAGGGCCCTTTTTACTATGTTGGCACCCTCGGGTGGTGTACCAGCACCACCACCACCTGTTGGGCAGCAGATGCCAATAACTATACTAGCAAACTGTATGTGTTTGAAGAGCACGTTGCATGAGTTCTAGTAGCAGCGGCCTCTGAGGTTACGAGTCGAGATAGATTCCCAGACAGCAGAGCACTGGCTGGAGATGATTGCCAGTGTTTTTCGCCTAGTTGAGACATTAGTAGAGTGGATGGTGGACATGGATACTAGTATTTTTCTATTGATTGTCCATGAGGATGGTCCTCTTAGTGATGAGGCTTCGGTACGTGGACCGATGCCTGAGATAGTGCCTTCGGGTAGTGTGTCAGCTATACATCACTACCTGTTGGTCCGCAGATACAACCAGTGGTAATGGTAGGTGTAATATGTAGGCTTACTGCCTTATACGTGTACCAACATCAAATACCCTCAAGTTCCAAGGCGATCCTGACTCACAGGCGGCAGAGTACTGGCTTGAGGAGGTAGTAGAGAGTTTTCTAGAGCTTAGACAACTTCGGCAGGATGACGTGTCGGTAGATGAGAATTCATCGAGGCGTACCGAACATTCCAGGTACTCGATGAATACGATTCTATCAGTGCTATAGAGCCCAGACCTCTGAGCATGGTGTGTTTAAGGACATTTGAGCCAACACGTTTTTCTTCTATGTGATCCTACTCACGTTAGGGTGCTAGAGATAACCTTGAGGTTGAATGTTTTTTGGCTGAACGAATATAGCCAGTGTATGTTAGAAGTGGGAAGATGCGAACTGGTGTCAGTCACAGAGACTTGGATGTGTAAAATATTTGATGAAGAGGAAATGTTAAGGACAGATGAATCTGCAGAGCAGCGGACATGGAGGCAGAGCTAGGAGTGCAGCTTATGGTGGTGTACATTTCAACATGTTACCATTACCCACCTTTGTAGTCCCTGCTATGTTTAGGGAGTTGGAGAGCATGGGAAGAGAGTAGCTGCTTGCGGTCATAGAGTGCGAACAAAAAGGGCTCTAAGGATGATTCGAAGTGCAGACTTTGTCTTCTACTAGCTGCCATAGCCAAAGACATCGAAACGAATCATCCCTTCTATCCATGAATCTAGTCCCAGACCTAGAGTTTCCAGTTAAGCCGGTGACATGACCCTCACGTCTGGAGATACCTTTGGGAGGAGACTCGATAGTCACACTTACGCCGATGGCATGATCTGACCCTTGAGGTGAGAGTTTCGGTTGGGACCTCTTGGTGGCAGCGTCGAGGCCTTACGACGTTAGTTTGAGTATGGATTTGGGAATCACTGTTCATACTCAAATTGATGGTATAAGGAAAACGTCGGAATGGGTTTTCCTTGGTCGGAAAAAAGGAAACCATGGGAATCAAAAGTTAAAATCATGCATGGGAGGGTGTAGCCGATCATTCATGGGTCAGCCAACCTTACCCTCATGGAAGCAGGAGTTTTGAGTTTCAGTTCTAATCTGAAAAGGGAGACCTCTAGAGTTTGAGGATGGAGACCATTTTCTTATACGGGTCTCACCTTGACGAGGTTTATGGACATGTAGCTGAGGCAGTGAGATATATTTTAGGTCAAATGGACATTTCTAGGTCCCCAGTAGAGTAGGCGAGGTGGTTTACCGCTTCACCCATCCACCTCAGTTGCACCGGGTGCACGACGTCTTCCACGTATCTCACCTGAGGAGATACGTGCACGTACCAAGACAAATCTTTGACCATGGGGAGCTGGTCTTTGATGATGGGGTGACATTTACGGATTTTCTAGAGGATATTTATGTTTGATGTGAGCAGGTCCTACGAGGATGGTTGATTCCTCTTGTCTGTTTTCGTAGGTAGATCGGAAACCTCCAGGTGAGCACATGAGAGCGGAAGGCTCAAATGTGTGCTCAGTACCAATTTTGTTTCCCTAGTTTGTGTTATAGCTTTACGGGGATATAAAGCCCTGAGTTGGGAGTAATGTAAAGACCCTTAAAATTCAAGGAAAATTATTTCTTAATTTTCTTTGGGATTTTACAGGAACGCAGTTTCGGACGGTGCCTGATTCCGAGGCTCGGTGTGGCCGGAATCAATTTCCGAAGTTTAGCTCGGGTACGTTCAGTGAACGAAGGAGCAAGAATTTCTATCTTTTGAACCGGTGCTCAGATTCAAATTCCGAGGGCACAGATGGAATCACAGTGCCGGTATTTTCTTGTGAACGCCTATTCTAGAGTTGTGTTTACTCGATAGATGTTGATAAAAATTGTGGAAGTTCAAAATAAAAATTTAACAACAATTTTTATTTTACTCTAAATTTTAAATCCTTTGGAAGGAATTTGGGTAACTACCCAACCTCCCATAGGAGTTTATGAGGGTGGTGGGGCCCACACGAACCCCACCCCTTCATATCCTCTAACCCCCTCAACTCACCATTATTATTTTTAACAAAAGTTAATAACTTATGACATTAATGTAGTGAGTTTAATGTGAGTTTTTGAAATTCAAACACTTGAATTTCAAAATCCATGTTGAGTTAATAAATTAAGTGTGGATTAATTTATTTTTGGTTAGTTGTTTTTTTTCTTGAGAGGACTTGGGGGAAAAAGAAGGCAAGGAGCTTAGAGATCATCTTCTTCATCTTCGACGAAGAACGCAAAGAACGAACGATTCCCAACGAAGATCGTTGAGCCCTCAGAGACGGTTTACCGCGATGCCATACCCGCGACGCACCACCCTTCACTCTTCTTCCAACGTAAAAGGAAGGGAGACAATGTTCCATCTCGGACAATCTCTGTCAACGTCTTCGAATCCTCATTCCACGACGTCTCTTCCCATGACGGTTTCTCTGTGGTGAATTTCTCCGCGACGAAAACCTCGTTCAAGCTGAGCTCGAGGTAGGGGGTTTACGTGTTTTCTCTACATGACTCACTTCTGTCTTTTATCCGAATCTATTTGGACCGCATGATATCAGTTAACGGGAGGAGGTCGGACTGCTCCAACATGGCTGTCCCCCTCCCATATTTTTTTTTTCTTGTTGTTGTGGATCGAATGAAATTGATGTGACATCGTCACGTCGTGTGGGATCGAGCTGCAAAGATTCGCAACATCGTCACGCCACGTGGGATCGAGTGGAAAGCATGCACAACATCGTCATGCCCCGTGGGATCGAGTGGAAAGAATGCGGGATGTCATCACGCCACACATTCAAATTTTAAACTCTCGTGCGTGGGTATTTGATTGCAAGGTGTTCGTATAATTTATTTTGGATAAATTATACCCTTGTCAATGATTAAAATCATGTGATTATTATTTGCCAATTGATAACACCTAACGTGGAGAATGCAGACCAAACAAAAATGGCCCGAAAACCCTCCGTAGCTTGTTAATCGATGTGCGGATCAACGAACGACAACGAAGCAGACCGTTATGGCTTTTGAATCCCTTCGCAGTGAATGTCGGGTTCGGGGAGGACCATTGGCGAAGACGGCAGGAGAAACGGACCACCGGAGCAAGTCTAGTGGTCCGCGGAAGGCGGTGGCGGTGCGCCGCCGGATGGTCGGCGGCGGCGGTTTGCCGCCGGCTTCAATCAGCGGCGAGGGGGGGGGGGGGAGTCGCGGCTGGCCGGTCGGGGCGGGTCGGTCCGTGCCCAGACCCCCCGTTTTCAGACCCTCTTTGGTCGATTGCCAATATCTTGGGCTACAGACCTCCGATCGATGCAACGTCAGTTGCATAAAAATACTTGGAACGAGATGGTCGTTTCGATATATTACACTCAAGGTTTTGGAAAACTTTGTGTTCGTCCGGGTTGGTTCGTACACGAAACCAACCGAGCCCTCAGAGAGGAAACGAATATATCTAAAGCACCAGACGTCCGATTTATGTGTCGTCGACTTTCCTGGAATCCTCTTGATGAGATGGATCATTGGCATACTTCGAAGGAGTTTTGCACGCAGTCAGATTATGGCCGAGTTGGATTATACCCGAAATACAACCGGGCCCCTAAAATGGAAAAGCTGATATCTTTCAGACCGGACGTCCATTTGACGAACCGTCAGCGGCGTTGGTGATCATGATGAGAAACGATCCCTTTGAGTATACCATATGAGAGTTCATGGTACATTTGAGATACGGCCGGGTTGGTTTGCTCACGAAACCAATCGGGCCCATAGGACGAAAAGGCTAATAACTCACAGACCGGGCGTCTGATTGATGCGTTGTTTATTGCATTGAGACCCCTATGACGAGGAGTCCCTTTGAATTACTTATTCGTGGGACATTGAGGTACTTGTAGTATCAAACTTCATCTCATGGAGAAGACCCTCCCAGACATGGGCGTGCGGAGTACGGAGACCATGTAGCCGACTGAGACCTGACCAATGCTTGACCGACTCGACTTGGAGTGAGTCGACTAGCCCAGTGGACAGAGCACTACATTGTTTGGGTACAGACCCATGGAGGATGGAGCACTACCTATGTGATAGTTTAGACCCTCAGTACTCGTCCGGAGAGTACCTCTACAGGCTATTAGGGGGTGTGCACTACTGTGTTTGGGTGGCATACCCCGGCGGGAAGCACTAGTGTGTTTGGGTGGCTGACCAGCGGCACTCGACAAGAGGAGTACCTCAGCAGTCTTAGGTTAGTGAGCAGTACCTCGGAGTCATGACAGGACCACTGTACACTCCAGAGACGGAGCTCTTCAGTAGTTACAGTTTCGATAATGAAAATCTTGGTTTGAGCTGAGTCTATGACCATTGTGTTTCCTCATTATTGAGATGGATTACTTGATAAATTAGGTAAATGTATGGGTATATACATGGGTAGTGGTTATCAGTTGATTTCATAATCCTTGTGTTTCCTCATGATTGAGATGGGTTACTTGATAACTTAGGTATATTTATGAGCATATACCTAAGTAGAGGTTATCTTTTGAGATATTCTTTGTGGTTATCCTTGTTCGTTTTAGTGAGACCATGAGGGTATCGAGGTCCCTACTGAGAATCATTATACTCACGCCTGCACGGGCTATGCCCGAACCTCGTTGTGTTGGTTGCAGATGACGGGCAGTGCTGATGAAGGCCGAGTGTTCGAGGACTGGACGGTACCCGGAGGTGGACTACACGATGAGTCAGTACCCAGAGGTGGACTACACGACCCGTCAGTATCCGGAGGTGGACTTCACGGCGAGACGACACTCGGAGGAGGTTGACGGGCGAGAGCGTTGTGGAGGATATCTGTACCTACCCTTCATGTAGGACCCGTGGTGGATGATCCAGGAGTTGCGCCATCTATACCTACCTTTCAGGTAGGATCCGATGAGGACGACCCAGGAGCCACTTCCGTTCTTCCAGCTATTGTCTTTTTCTGTTGTACTTTGTTCAGTTGTAGTTGTACTTTCTTTTGGGTTTGTATTCTGGCCCGTTTACCTTTCAGCACTTCTCTTGTACTTAGTGTTTTGCTTCCGCTTGTAATCTATGATGTTTTGTTTACTTTTATAAAGGAAATTCCTTCCCAGTTATCGAGATTTATGCCTTTGGTGCTAGTTGCCAGCCCCTGGCCTATGGAAGGCGGGCTTGGGGTAGTCACGACACGGGTCGTGACACTTGGACTCAATCATATGAACCAGATATGCGTGCTCATAAGGAAGTAATATCCATGATTGAGATGTTGGATATAAAGGAGATTCATCTTCCTCCTGACACTTGTAATGAATCGTCTGTCAATTCTCCATATAGAGTGTGATTCTCCTCTCCCGAAAATTTATGTTTGCTCAATATATGGAAAGCCAATCCCTGCCATGAATTGCATAAAATTACAACAGAGGGAGTATGATGTGGTTCACCGGGAAATTCAATCCACAGATTATAATAGGGGGGACTTATACTCATGGGATGCAATGATTTCCCCATTTTCCGTACTCACCGACATCTTTACTTCCATGATTTGTGGTGGTTCTGGGATTGTTCTACTAAACTTTTGAGATTTAAAAGAATACGTAGAACCTGAATCAAAAATTATGTTCTCTATTCATGAATGAATAACTATCTTACCTGTCACCACTTCATTGTCGGGTTTCACTTCGTTAGAAGTGATGGAAAAAGCTCTTCCTTGCTGTCCTGGAGGTTGTTGGTTGCCTCCAATAACCCTTGGATTAGGGAACTAATTTGCAAAATGACCCAGTTCTTTGCATTTGTAAAATTTAACATCGTGTTGAGGTTCGAACGGAGCATTCCTCTCCTCTTTCACAGTCGCGGGTCCTTCTTGACGACAGTTAACATCTAGGTGCCCTTCTCTTCCACACCTGAAGCATTTTCTCGTCCCCTTAAGGCAATTTCCAGGGTGCTTCTTTCCACACATCTAGCAAGTGGGGTGCTGGATCTTCTGAGAACCGTTGGATTTATCCATCGGACCACCAACATTGTCTTCCACCTTACGCTTCTTGTCCCCATGATACCCCTGTGATTCCCTGATCTCCATTTCTACCTTGAGGGCACATTAGACAATTTCATCATATCTGTCGAAGTCACGGACAGCTAATTTTTTCTGCATGCTAGGATTCAGCACACCAAAGAAGCGGTGAACCTTGCATTCAAGGGTATCGACAAATCTGGAAGCGTATCGTGAAAGCCCTATAATGTTTTCCTCATACGCTCTAACATATTATTCAGCTTTTTTCTTGAGGGAAAAGAAGTCCCTTTCCATCTTAAGCTGGAGGGTGCACAGAAAATATTTATCGAAAAAAATATTCCAGAAATCCTTCCATTCCAAAGCCCCAATCTCCTCCTCAGGCGTAGTATTTTTGATCATCATCCACCATTGATAAGCTTCACCCTACATAAGATAAGCATCCATGAGAACCTTCTCTTGTTCAAAACATTAGAGGATGGAGAATATCTTTTCAATGGAGTTGATCCATTGTTCAGTGATCATGGGATCTAATGATTCTCTAAAAGTATGAGGCCTTTGTCTCATGAAGCTCTCGATAGCAACATGTTCTTTCATAGGGGGGTTGAACATTCCTCATGAAACGTGTTTCTATTCAAAACATGAGTTAGCTGAGAGAGAAGTGGGACAAATTTCACGATTCCTGCTCCCATTGGATTTGGCATCTCATTAGTACAGTCATCACACTGATCTTCACAACGGTTGTTAGCCTGAGTCCTCCTATTACCAGACATTGGCTTGAATAAAAGGAACGTTAGGGGTAACAAATAAAGGGTAATCCAAAGACAAAAGTTGATGACTGAAAAATAATATTTTATTTACTTAACTCATGAGTCTATAGGCTTCAATCTCGGCTTTTCATGATCTAATTTCCATCATATATTCTTAGGGGAATTTTTTTTAAATCCCTTAATAAGGGTTCACACTAATCTTGTGAATTTATCTAAACATATCCCCCAGGAGTGTTGTAACCAAGAGTGTAGAAAGGCCTGTTGTCATGCACCAGTTCCCATTTGAGTCTAGCTCAAAGCGGTGTTTTCGGGTTTTTCCCCTAGGATACATCTGTGCCAGAGCCACCTCTACCTGCTCGTATCCAGACAGGGATGTATTTGTTGGATAAACCACATACATAGTATTTACCAAAACATAGGGATGTTTTTATTATACTTTGTCTTGTATCTAAGGCTTTACTAGGGTTTCCTAATCCCAAAAATAACTAAACCTAAACTCTGATACCAACTATGAAAACCCTGCTTTTTATTACAACTTAAACTTGATTCTTTACATAAATACTCACTTGATACAACAATGAAGATCGAAAGGTTGAATGTATTTGGGGCTTAGGATCATTACATAAAAAAATAAAACTTGAAATGAAAAATATTTATTGAAATCTTCCTTTACATGACCACCACATTCCCTCGTACATAGCATTGCATTGGATAACCTGAGGACATGCATAAAAAAAGGGTGTTCTATAAAGCCCAGAAAGGGAGTACACATAGAATAACATGAGGAGTAAAATACTTGTTAGACAATAGGAATATCAATAGATCATAAAATAAACATGAACGTAAAGGCATGATAAAGCATGATAATCATAACATGGAAATGTGGCAACAACACTTAACATGGAATTAGCATGAGCCAAGGCTCATTGCACATAAAGCATGAGTAAATACTCATTTCACAAGAAGCACGAGTAATTACTCGTTTCACTTGAATTAGAATGAGTATAAACTCATTTCACATGACATATCATGATACAATACATTACCCAATTCCTTAGAGTGCTATAAGGGCACACCTTTCTTAAACATTTCATTTCATGCATAAGTGTGCCACATGGATCATAAAACATGGATTCATACAACATAATCATTTATTCCGTGATAAAGGAATGGGGAGTTCATACATTAAACTTTATAATAAATAATTAAATGTGCATAAATGTGAATATCCTTGATGGATAAATGGTTATGGTATTCACTATACAATTACATTGGCTTAGAAAATCGGTGCGATTTCGGCAGCATAACAGCAAGACCTAAGAATTCATAAAAAGGATGATGAGAGAGAAAGGGGTTCCTCATAATATTTACATGTAATGGTAAGTAAGGAGGTCATATAGATACATGTCCCAACAATTTTAATGGATTTAGATTCATGATTCAAAATTATTTTCTTGAATGTAAAAGAAGGGAGAGAAGTTTCATTCGGAATTTCGGCATAGTAACAGATGTACATGGGAGGCATTTAATGAGAGAGAAAGGGGTATACCATAATTAAAACAATAAGAGTGCTATATGGGGGAGGTGTGAAACCATACCCCAACATTCATAATTTAAATTAAAAGGGATAACCAACTTAAATAAAATTGACAAAAATGAGAGAGGATGAAAAAACCCTTACTTGGAAGTGTGCTTCCAAAGGCTAGAGAGAGGCTTGTGAGAGGCTTATTGAGAGCTTGGGGAACCTTTGGAGGATTCTAGAGAGAGTAGGACAGAGTTTGGACGAACTCCAAGGGATTTTAGTGAGGTGGAAGTGGGATCTTGTTTGGAATTATATAGGAAAGGTGAGGGAATTATTTATTATTTATGTTTGGGTCCCCTGACATTAAATTAATCCAAACCACAAACCATACCATGGTTTTTGACCATGGTTTTTGGCAAAGGTAACTGGAAAACAATATTTTATATGGACCATGTCCGAGATTCTTAAAATAATAAGGTTGCTTATGTGGAGGTGAGTCACACTCCCATGGAAATTAATTTAAAAAGTCAAAGTGTTGAATATGTCTTGAAGGGTCCATTAATGCTTTGAAAAGTAAGTCAAACAAACCCAAAATACCATTATTTTAATGATAAATAATATATTGGCCGAACATAAGTATTTTGGTATTTTATTACATCACCATTGGGTCATTATGATGTCATAAAACACATTATATATTTAAACGGTATTTAATTTTTACCCAAACATTTGACTGTCTCAGAAAATTATGAAAAATTCACCATTGGATAATTTTGACGTCCTGATTATAGAAATGATATTTATTATATTTTAAATAATTTCTAATTATGTTAATTTTAACTTTTGAAATAAAAACAACCATTTATCGATAATTCACGGGTTTTGACAGAAATGGTTTTCAAACATTGATATAAAATATTAATTGCATTCATAAAATAATAAGATCATTTATATTTAATAAAACATAATTTAGTAATAATTTTATTATTTTATTTAATTTTTATTTAATTCAAAAATACATTAATTTAATAAAATATATTTCTTAATTAAATAATAACTAAAAACACCATTTTTACTTTAAAAACTATTTACAATGTATCAAAAATGACAGGAAATTATATTGATTATTATATACAAAAATAATTTACATGAACATAATACTACTTATTTGTTACATAACCCCTTAAAACAACCACATACGACCTAAGGGTAAGGTGTGCGATAGTGACAAACTCATGGTGGGGCTCAGATAACATCGCTCGAGTGGTAATCTCTATCAACTTCCACTTTTCCCGTAGACGGTTCTGTTCGATATTGACATAGTGAAGCACAGCTTGGGTTTGGTCAAGGGCGAAGCCCAAGGATGCCACCTCTTTTCCAAGCTCCAAAAAATGGGCTTCATGTGGGGAAATTCTACTGGATGAGGCCATCATTTATTTTGTCTGAGTAAATTGGATTTGTTAAGGTCCTATATTTATACTAATCATGTGATCACCATTCAACGACTATATTAACAACGACCAAAATTCTTAACATAAATCCAAAGAAGTTGACATATAATAAAAAACATTTTTTCATAAAGAGACATTTAACATGATCAAGAGGGATATTCCATTAATGAGACATTGGGTCGTTACAGAATGGTCATATATTTTAAGGTCATGATGCTTAGACCAAGAGACATGAACTCCATGCTTAATGTTATAGGGTCAAAACTCTAAAGTTTAACAATTATTCAATGAAATTGAAAATTATACCAATACCCTAAGACTTTAGAATCCATGATCTATGTGGGAAATAAGTGGGGTGATCATATTATGTAAGATGAGTGAAAATGAAAAAGTAAATGGGGGTGGGGTCCAGAATGACCCCACAACACCGATCTTCACACTAAATGCACAATGGTGCACGAAAGGATAAAACCAAGAGTGTAAAAATTCTATATGGATATGAGGTTGTGAATATGGATGTGAAAAATTATGTATGTTATTTGGGACAAAATGATGGTGGCATAATTATAGATAATAACATTGGACCATGTTCGAGTCATTGTATACATATCGAGTGGCAGAGATTGGGAAAAAACACCTGAGGGCCCATTGTTGACCATATTCGAAATGTGGAATCTGTATTGAAATGTCATTAAAGAAATTGCTGAATGTTGGCCCAAGATAGTTAGAGAACCATAATGTTTTAAATCTTAATAGTTTGGGTTCCTTAAAATTGTGACAAATGATGGAGTGAAAAATAAAAGGACACGTGAATCATGGAAATGGAATGAATGAATTTCAATGGAGAATCCTACACTCTAGGCCCTATACCATAATTAATATTATCATGATGATGAGGTATAAATGAGGTCTTGGGATGCAATTAAAGTAATATTAGTCGAAAGGATGAGTTGCGGAAAGAGTCAATTTGGGTTGATGATCCCAAGGATGGACCCAAAAAAATGTACGTGCACTATTATGTATCTCATATGGATGAGAAAAATCCATATATAGTTCGGGAATATTTATTAGTTTATCATCATGCAGTATGGAATAATGGGGGAGAGGTATCCCAATGGGGGATGTGTAAGGAGTGTAAATATTACCTGCCTTGAATGAGGACTGGTTATATTGATTACTCACTATTAGTAAACTTGGGAGAGAACTCTGTTAAAGGGGATGGAAGAGGAATTGAATTCCCTAGGGATAGAACCAATGACATAATGCATGGATGTTCCACTGAATCATTCAAAGGATGAAATCAATACAGACAACGTTTATGAGAATCCAAGGAGTTTACCATCACGAGGTAACATCAAATGGGTAGTTTAATGCCATACAAGAAAAGTGTGTGGTTTTTTTAAGGTCATACAAGAAGGACCATAAATTCTATGAATTTTATCATATTTTAGGAAGGATAGTTGAATTAAAGGTAATGAAATATGGGAGATATAATAGTTTAATTTTAAATAACTCGGACAATGTAAGGCCTAAATTTGGACAGAATGGTTGATAAACAGTGGGGTGGACCAGAAGAACAACTCCCTTGGAATTATTACATATCCCATAAGAAAAGGAATCAAGTCACAAATATTTCATGAAATTACATGATGTTGAAAGTCATGTGGTAAGGGAAATGGGTAAATGGGAAAATCTTTGATGGGGATATGTGATGATTTAGTTGTAAACCCAATAAAAATCAATATATATTGAGGTCTCATCACAAACTGTGCGATCCCAGTATAATTAGCCCAAAATACTAGATAGATGAAAGGAAATTGGTTACCAAGGGAAGGATCCAAATAGATAATGTGTGGTAATTCCTATATATATTATAAAATTGTGAATCGGGGAATACATAATTCTGGAGTGTCGTTTAGTTTAATTTCATATTGTGATGAAAATGGTATCCTAAGGAAGGAACATGTTGGAGATTTTATAAACCTAATGTGAATGATGAACAAGTCCATACCACATGAAACTCTATTAGGAGATACCTCGGGTTGTAAGAACAATGAAGGGAATAATAAGGTTAGTAGCGCCTCTTCTCCATTAACTATGGATTATGGGGTCAGTTGGGAAGAATAGCGGGTCATCTCCTAGTAAGGCCATAGATAATTTGGTTTTTTTTAGAAAACGTTTTTATGTTCTGACTAACCAGATCTTTCACATTAACATATATGTTCTTATTGTAGGCCTCAATCTATCTATTTTGTTTTGTGTGATAGTGAGAAGTATTAATGAACCAGATTTTGTACTTTTCATTCAATTGTTTCAGCTCAGCTACTAAAACATAGGTGTTGTTATCAGTGAGGATGATGTGAGGGACTCTGAATCAGAAGATGATGTGGGATCACATTAATTAAATTATATAACTAGCCTTGACATTCTCAAGCATAATTACATCTTTCCATTTGGAGAAGAAATCAGGGGCGCTCAAAATGAATCAGCACTGGAGATTTTTTTCTTGTGGTTATGGTCTAACAAAATCGTGTCCCCAAACCATGAATAGTAAGTAGTACATGGTAGAATGGATTGGAAATAATTGACTATTCATATAATTAGAATATATCTAATAAAAATAACCCCCCTTGGAAAAAATGATTCAGTCATGGGCCATGGTCTGATAGATGTAGCCCAACCATTGGATATAGTGGGAGAGTTTTGACCTTTCCTGATGAGATATGTATGAACAATCTTGGAATTCTAATATAAATTGGGAGATCTGATCTCCTTTAACTCAATAAAGGATACCTCCATCAAACCTAATTTTTTATAGGACTTCTTCAAGGTTGGGACAACTCTGGAGGATGAACTGCACTGCACACCGAAAAATTCACTAACATTTGACTCTATCTATTAGGATATGGAAATATTTTAGGTACTCAAAATATGAATTCATATAATTAGGGTTCTCTTCTATGGAGATAGAGGGACCTGGACTTTTAGATGTTCAACCACTGGTCGTAAGACTTATTACCTATGGGTTGTCAACATCATTCAAAATGAACAGCGTACTGAGCCTTTGATGTGCCACATGGATGATAAAATCAGCATGTTCATGCTCTATCATAGATTCCAAAAGGATATCAAATGAATTAGATCAATCATTATGTGACCGAGGAAAATGAATAACCTCAGGCCCAGAAGGAAACCTAGCCATTAGATGGCCAGCATGATCTAAAAAGGGAACAAGCTTCGGCTTCTTTATGACGTAGTCACTGTTGATTTGTTTAATGAATATATTAAATTCCCTCCTCACATGTAAGTTAGGAACATCAATATTGATGTATATCTCAAGATTAGTGATTTGATCCTGATACACTTCATAGTTTTTGGTGAAACCATTTTATAATAATAATGAATAGGTCCACACCTCCCATTTAGGGTTTGATAATGATGATACACATACAAAGTCTCTCGAGTATGGGATCATTGAGCCTTCTACCATTGGGGATCTTTGAGGAACCATAAATGTGAATATTCCAACTTGGTACGACCTAATTTAATGAGAGGATGGAACCTTTTGGGAATTCTATATATAGAGAATGCTATGTATGGGATAGACGGTCAGTCAGAAAAACTGCAACTGCCTTACCTTGGACACCTTTCAACAGAATGAACCTAGTGTTGAACTACATATTGATATCTTACTAATGATCTAATTTTCCTATCATCATTGGGTGGAATAAAATAATTTTCTGAAGAGACAAATTGGATACATGTTTCATCTCATGGTGCTACATGTAATGCCACATTTTCTGGACTGAAGGAACACGTGTAGGAAAGCACTTCATGATATAAGAATATCGGGTTTCATTGTCTGGTAGATTGCTGCTGAGATCGTATAAACTAATCTATGTCCATAAATTAATCTTCTGGTTGAAAAGAGAACAGAGTGATAATTCCATTTAAGTCACCTAGTTGACCAGTTGATTTCTGGAGATGGGAAGCATAAAAAACGGAGGCTGTATCAGGTACATCTTGATCACAAGAAATTGGGTATATCACTCCACATCACCTTGATAATCGACACATTTCTTCATGTTTTGGTAAAAATTCTGACAATTTTTGGAATGATTATTCATAATTATGTGTATGTAGACTAAATTACCATGGAATCTTTTGAGCTCTCAAATATTTCATAGAGGATGCATATAGGGATGGGATTGATCTTCAATAGTTTGATCTTGATGCCTCCATATCTGATGAAAATGATGAGGAACATTCCAGTGGAAAACTCAATGGCATCTTTCAAGGGGGTCATATTTAGATGGATGGAGTAGATAAAGATGAATACTTTCCTAAGACCTATGAGAGGGTCTTGATTATGGTGGGATATGACCAACAAATCTACTATATAAATTTCCACCAATTTCCCAATAATTTGTTACAATATGAGGTGAATTTTAGGCTGATAGGTGGGTTCTACATTGTTCAAAATGAAAGGAAACCCTAGCAAACAGAAGGTATATTTTGTTTCTATTAAAGCAGTTGACTCATCATCATCGGGGGAAATTAGGGTCTCCTTATATCAAGAATTCCTACACATGAAAGTGATATCCTAGAATTCAATAGTGGAATCTATTAGAATTTATTTCAACAAAATGGGAAATTAATATTTTGAACAGTGATTTTAGTGTTCCTAGAAATCAATACAAAACACTAATTAGTTCATTCATCATCAGGGTGAGAATTTTGTTGGAAAAGGGTCTAGGGTATGGAACATCCTTAACAATGTAATATTTGATGTGATTATTAACATAGTCTTTTACCATGACACCACGAGAGGGGCACATTTTTCTATGAGTCTAGTTGATTCAACGATGACATTCCGAGAGACCAGTATAGTGGAGAAATATGTGACGTTATAGTATTGATGTCTCATTATAACATAAGGAAAAACATAATGATTCTATATTAGGATCAACATAATAATTCTTTGATTATTCATGCATACTTTCATCGATTAGTGTTGGTCCCTAGGGTTCCTATGTATATAGATTCACCTAAATCAACACATTGATGGTGGTAGAGTCTCCCATTTGAAAGGAAGTAGAAGAATATTCCAAATCCACTTAATCATCTAATGTGATGGGATCATAGGGAGGAAGCAATTATTCCAAGTTGGCTAAACATTAAGGGATACTAGTTCTGTCCTTGGCCGCAATAGAATCCTCATTGGTATAATCAAGTAGTGTTGTAAGCCATGAAATAATGAATGTTGAACCAATTCCACTATGAAAACAACAAGGGGCCGACACGTGATCATACCACTGTAATACTGGTGCATTGTCCTTAGTCGGTTCAACCTATTATGGTAGATAAGGGGAGATCATCCTAGTACCTTACATGGATAAGGTGTTATAGTATAACCCGATCCCAGATCAAGTACGAGTATGCCATTATCCTCCAAAATTCCCTGTTAATTGTGAGGTGTTTCCCAATCCGTCTAGATTAAACAAATTAATATATCATGTTTGGGGTCTTCGATTCCTATTAATGAATAGAGATAATGAATGCATATCCCAAATCCATCCACACGTTGGAAGGAGTAGTATGGTCATCCTTCTAAGTTTGAACCATTTTTCCCAACTCTGTAAATAGTCGGCATCCAAATAATAGGCTTCACAATAGTAAAAGAGAGATACATCAACCTAGCGTACACACACTTGACCATTGAGTTTGAACATTTTGAATGGAAAATATGAGGAAGGAACTATTGTATGTATATGAAGCCATGGTATACCCATCAGAGAATTATAGGTGGTTTTATAAGAGAAGAACATGATATTAGTGCTGGAAATCATGCCAACAAACTGGTTCTTCAGGGGAATCATTCAACATGGAATCTACTCGGTCCTATCCTTACATTGACTTTTCAAGTCATACAGAGTCATATCTTCTTCAGATAGTCCTAGTATACAGAGTATCTGGTTTGGGATGGGATTGACCCATGATGATGTTTTGATAAGGTGGTCAAATATATCCATGCAATTTATCTCGTGTGTGATGTACCATGGGATTATGTTACCTTATAAAGGGGATCATTCAACTACTCTTGAAAATGAGATGATTTCGTGACATTCTAAATTCTGGGATTAATAATCATTGAATGCATCTCCCGCAACTGCATTTATTATGAACTGGAGGGGAGTAATAAATCCCATTAGATTGATTCATGCATATCTTCAGATAGGTGGAGTGCCTCGATAATTGAGATATATTTATATGAATTATAGAGTGAATATTCAACAAATCATACAACCATGATTGGAACATATTTTTTCCGATATAATGTTTTTATATGGTAGAAGTCATGATGGTGTCGACTTATCAAACATGATAATTATGGATGGTGATGGGGATATCATGTTTCTCACAAGATGATCAGCAAAAAATGACCATCAGATAACTATGATATGACTAAGTCATGTCCATGCCTGAGTGTGTATCATTAGTGTATGGTTGCGACGAATCATCCTGATCATGTAGCATGAATGGATATGGGAGAAAATCTAGCAAGACAGTATGTGAGGAATGTACACGATTAGCTCTATGAGGAACCATCAGTCTAGTCTCATAACCATACACATCTGGGATGGAACCATCAACCTGAGCATTTTGAAAATTCCCATAACCATATCCTTTTCGATGAAGGTGCTTAATGGGTGCATTGGGTGGAGTTATCTGATGATTCTTGACATCATAGATCATGTATGAGTCCACCATCTATATGGAATTTATCACGTAATACTCTTATTCATTTCAAGATGAATCATAATATACTGGGATAATTCTCTGGGAGATCCCCTTCTCTAATAGTATTAAGTAACCATGAGTTATAGAATGTTTTAACACTGTTTGGGGGAACTATTTTCCCTCTCACTATTTAATCCTACTCCTATGAGAGGTGGATGGTTTAGATGTGGATGTAGTAGAAATATCTAGACAATGTGTGGTGACATTAAGAGGCATAGAATGAATCAAAATATCATGGATTATATCATTAGGATGATCGAATATATTTAGATCAAACCAACCATCATACTTATGAGAACCACAATTAGATACCTACTGTCATTCATCTTCAATATCACTATCCGAGTTTGAAGAAAGATACCCCCCAACAATGGAGGAGGACCCATATTTCTATGTTGTGGTTGATGTAGTCCTAAAGATAGTCCTAGATCATGTTAAAATAAAAGAGTGTATTTACATGGAAACTGTGATATGGGAAGTAGTTGAGGAAATTTGTTAGATCAATTTCTCGGGGGTCTACTAAAATATGGATATTGCAAAATTCTCGAACCGCAGAACACCGGAAAAAGAATGTCTATCTTATCCTCATCAAATGTGTAGGTCTAATTTCTCATGTCCATTATAAGAAACCTAGGAGCATGGTCATAATGAGGGGTTGGAGACTAGCGTGGTGGTGGAATAAAATTATGAGGTCACGACAGAGGTGATCCCTTGCACAGTGGAATGTAATGATTCTAGGATGGGAGATGATGCACCTAAGGCTGGGATTAAGGTTTCCACACCTGGATGGGATATGAACATAGCTCTATGAGTAACAAATATAAATACATGGGGCACTCAAATTAAGAAATGACAGTTGCTTCGACCTTGGCGACTCTTCATTCTATTGATATGGGTGGAATCATATGTGTCTATATATCCTTCTATAAGGATTCATCTAGGCACTGAGATATATAATATAAATCATGGATTCCACCTGGGATGTTTTGAGTGATTAGCAATGGGGCCAACTGATTCATGACATTTCAATCACACATCATTAGTAGAAGTTCATGATCCAGCAGTATATTAAGATAATACATGAGTACCTTACACATATCGATGAACTTTACAACGTTATCATCTAGATGTTTATTGCTCTTTAAGATGTCAGTTATACTGGTCTTTTCAGTGGTGGTGCTGAACTGTTAAAGAAACATCCCACAAAGATCATCTCCACTAGCTATATACATGATGGGTAGATGGCTCTACAAGAAGAACATAGTATCGTATAGTGTATGTATAAACAACATTTTTATGTGTCTTCCTTCTGCATTGGAGTTCCTAGAATGGGTCCACACCTTGAAATAAATTGTACTTTATGCTTTAGTGGGTCACCTATCACATTGAAGGTGGAAACGATATGATTCTGAAATATAATGGGCACTGAAATATTATCTACCCATGCTTGATGTGGAATTTCATCATGCGAAAACATTTTTTCTCTCATTTTGAGATCCAAGATGATGGAAAGAAGACTGACCTTCTAGTGATCCTAGAAAGGATTCTGGTATTGAAGAGGATTCTTGATTACCAGTGTTTTTCTGGGCTCTTCAACATGATAGGCTGTATTTGTGGGTTATAGTGAATATTGTAGAACATCATGAGGAGCTGGTGAAGGGATGGCCTACGAAGCATCTTGAGGAATTATCATAAGAGAAACATGATGGGATAGAGGAGGAACAACCTATTGGGTCGTATCTCAGAGATTATTCTCCTACAAGTTGGGTTGGTTTGGAGATGTTTACCATCACCACATTACATAGACTTCAGCCTATACATTGTTGATATATTCATGTTATCCAAGTTCAATGGGAAGATACATTCATATGAGAATATGTAAATTCTCCTACTGGACTCATGAAGGATGGATGAGATTATACCGAGGATCACAATAATCCAAGAAATATTCCACAATGTACTCAGTAAAAATATCAGAAATGGTCCATTAATTTTCCATGACATTCACGATTAGATTGGTTTTTAGGAGTATTATTCTATATTTTGTATTGATCCCGATGGGTAAGAAGACTCAAATTTCTTTATCTTCCCTTTACCCTTTTGGGGTCATGGACTCGTTGGATTGAGTCATTGGGAAATGAATGTCCCTGAATCATTCTTTACTGGTGACTGAAACTGCGTAGTGGGTTCGAACAAATTCTCTATTTTCTTAAATCCTTGTTCATTCAATTCAAACCCAACTATGGTGAATTTATCCCTCTGTGTACCGAGCTCAGCTATATTCACCATGACTATTCCTAGTGTTATATCATCGATGTCATTGAGTAGTTCTGAATGTCACATGATAGAAAAAATTTAAGGCCAACATGCATCAATCATCCACATATCATCATGTACTAGGATGCATCTACGATGATTCATTGGATCTTATGAATTATTTTAATGTACATCTACTATATATACCAACGGATTTCAAGCAATATATGGTTCTGATCGACATGTATCACAGCTAGGTCAACCATGTGACATTGGTGGTCGGTATCCTCATAAGTCCCTTGACTCATTGTATAAACCAACTGACGGTTCCTGAGATTGAAATGAGACACCCAAATGGTTCAGTGTAAAAAAATGACTTCATCCTGGGTGAGAGATTAAGTCATATCAATGTATGGGGTCATGGTCGGCCATAACATCTCAAAAAACTAATTCTTCGTGATAAATTACCACAAACATCTCCATTCAAAAGTGGGATCATGCCCTTGATTTGAAAAATTTTCAACTAGGGTAGAATGATGAACCATTAATGGAAATTTTGTGGATAAATGTGATGTTTCATTGGATGGAATAGAAAATGATACATGAGATGACATGCCACTACATAATGGGTCATCTATTTGAGACGATATTGATCACATCATCGTATCCTGGTAGAATGGGGTGTTGAGCACTACTTAATTTGAGAAAGAGGTGAATAATGGTGGAAGATATGGATGATTATTCTCATCCATCAATGCCCAGAACAAGTCACAATGATCTCTGGTTGAGTTAGTGAATGATCCTGGTGGTGATAGAGAGATGTTCATAGAAAAAACTGTAAATGGATAAAAATATTCATACACCATCATGTTCATGTGATGGGATTTGGGGATTATGATACATCTCAATTTCTTGAAGGAATAATCTCACATGACTGTTTCCTACCAATATATTGATACATATGATTAGGGAAATGTATCCTTCATATAATCACAGTCCTATTAGGACATGAAGAGCAGATAAGATAAACAATTATCTGGCACTTCTCGAAGATCTTCCTTTACCGTCGATGGTTTTCCATTCCTCCAGAGGATTATTCATCAAGGATAGGTTAATCATCAACATGGTAAGGACCTTAGTGTGAGATGGTTCTATAGTTGTGAGTGCCTCCTCCAGTTTCGTGTTGGATAATAAGAGGACCCTTGTATCTATTGATGTTCCAGCGGGGAGGACCTCCACCAAGAATGTTATGAGAGTGGGAAGGACCTCCTCTTTGAGTGATGATGAATACATGGGGAGGAACAATATGTTGACTAGGGGAGTATGTTGGACCTCCACATGGGTGATATGGGGTGTGAGGAGAACCCTAGAAAATGTAGAACAGAACTTTTGATGGGCTTCCATGTTGGCCGCCTCCAGCATGGGAATGACCTCTATAAAGGTTCATTATGGAAGAATCAGAATTACCTCTATGTTGATCAGTAAGAAAAAAAATAGTGCATCCTCTTGGATATATTCTGGATTGTGAGGGACCTACAATATATTTGGGGAGAATATTGGGAGGTCCTCCATACTGATTAGTGATGGGGAGGGGAGGATCTTCAAATTGATATCACAAAATATGGGGAAAATATCCATACCTAGGATCAGGTGATGTAGGAGAAACATCATGTTAGTCAAATCCAGCATAGAAGGACATCAAAATTGACTGATGACGGTGGAATCCAGAGGACCTCCATGATCAGTGCAAGAGTATGGAAGACCTACACTCTTGCTGTCAGTGGTATATGGAGAACATACGTACTAAATATCATCATTGTGGGTTGTCTTGCAACAGCTTTAGTATTAACCAGAAACTAAAAAGTTAAACCAGCCATCCCATGATGAGGTTAGGGTATTAATACCAATCATGTGGTGGTGAATCTCTGATTTACAGTGGAAGAGAATATATTGATTGTGTCAGGGGAGGCATAGTCCACTGATGATGTAGAAGATGTTTCCCCCTGATGGATTTACTCATGTGTCTGTTACTATTGTTAACGTCCAATCAACAAAACCAGGTCTGAAATTCATGGGAATAATCCACATATTCACCTGCCTAAGGGATTAGATAATGATGCTGACATTTCCCAGTGGGAGCCCTCCTTAGTGGCTCTTGGTCATTGGTCTTAGGAAGGATGAATCCAAATTCTCTCAACTCATCGTCATAAAATTCAAAACTTATTTCCATGGAGAGACTCCCAAAACAGTTTTACATGGGAGTATGGAGTAGCTGCTACCTACACAGACCTTATGGGTGGCAGCGATGGTGAGGAAAAAAATCTTTCAAATCATGGTGCGCTATATACGTAGTTAGTATGAGCCCCTTCGATTCATATCATCGTATAAAAATATCAATCAAACTCTTCTATATTAATTAAAAGGGTGATATGGTGCATGGGCATCGAGTAGTTCTGGATGTGGATGAGGTCATTAAAAATGTGGATTTGTGTGGGATTTCCTCTTTGTAACAACACCAAAACAAGCATATAAAGGTAAGATGCGACATATTTCACACATTGTGGGTCGATCAAATCACAATGATTCATCTATAAGTATATATTGTAGTAAATAAATCACCAATTTCCCAATTTTTTTTATTATTATATAAATGGAAAGATAAATCCACAATGATGATTTCAAAGACTAGAATCCCCAATGATTAACTACCCAAAATTATTTTGAGTTCTACGCTAGGCCCACATTTCTCTTGGTGGGATCTGGTGTTGGATTGATGGATCTGGTGACATGATTATCTATTGATTCCACGAAGGCCACTAATCCCCATGATTGATGAATAAAGGATTCACATCAAGTTCAAAATTTCTATTTCTGAAACATTCTCATTACATGGGCCTCCTGATGTGTGTGTCTATTCACTACTGGATGGAAGCATTGTTTTCAAACATTCATGCTCTCCTAAATCATTATACATTAATCACATCTTTAGACATTTCAATTCGATTATTGGAAATAGTTGATTGGATTTCATTCCACCCGTCCATGGATTCCTCCAAAAAATTCAAATCCATGTTTGGGTCACTATTAAAGATTAAAACATTGTTTTTTAATCTCCTTTGTCTCTCATTAAATTGTGGACACCGGTAAATTATGATAGTTCTGTTATGAAATTCTAAAGGGTATGTCCATGGTACCTATCTTCGATCATCAAAGTAGTAACAGTGGGAATTCAAGATTTTTTCATACAATGGAACATCAATACATTTGAATCATCCCTTATTAGAGGTCCTCTCGAGGGTGTGGATGCTGGATGAATCCCACGTAGAATGTGAGGAATAGTAAGCTGGGGGAATTTATCTGAGGTTTTATTCAGATTAACATGTTTAACATGGGGTATCATTTAAGTTTAATATATATTTAAGACAAATCAGGAAGATAATAACATTTGAAAGAGTGGATCAGATGAGTAAATCATTTTGAGGGAACACCTATAATGTTCACTGAATTGATGGATTCGAACTCCCGGTGAAGAAAGACCCATGATGGAATGCCCCACAATGGGGACTGATTGAAATTGTGAAGGCTGATTCAGACACCACAATGTGAGGATTAGATAATTGGGGGATCCCAAAAGGGAATATCATGTTTTTCATTTGGGTTATATTGGACCTCAAGGAGATGTATATCAAACCCTTTGTATAATACATCGATCAAAACACATGTACTTTGAAAGGATGATTTGGGGAATAAACATGGTTAGTTGTACGAGGGTTACCAAGGGATGTGTTGAATGGATCAATGTGGTTTATGAATTGTAAGATGACTAAATGGTTAGAATGATACCACTAGGATGTGGTGCCTAAGTAAGAATCAACATGGATTATGGGTGATTTGGTTGATGTGTAAGAGGTGAATGTGATTGAATGGGAATAAAAATTTCTATGTTTGGATTGAACCTCTCGGATGCTTCAAACATTTCTTAGTAGTTAGGAATCTATGCACACATAGTTCAGTGGGGTGATGAGACACGAGAGGGGGAATCTCATTAGAATCATAGCATGGATTTATTCTCAAAGGAAAGGGAACCTCTGGGTCGGTGCATTATATTCAAGAGACACAAATTCTCTAATGGCAGACCCAGATGAAAATGGATAATTGTATAAAACCTCATTTATGCTTCCTTTGTACCCTATTTTGAAGGCACAGGAAAAATTCTATGTAGTTAATTATGGGGGAATAGAATCGGGGTGTACACAATGGACAACAACCTAGAGATATTCTAGGGGATTATGTATGGTTAGAGGCCTGTTGCAAGAGGTTCACTCTATGTTGACAGATAAAGATGATGTGAATGGAATATGCATGGTAATCTACCCAGATGGATAGATCAAAACACATATGGGTATGGATCCAATAGATGTTATAAAAAATGGATGATGTCTCAGCAAAATTTTTAATTCGATGAATTTTATGAAATACATAATTGGAAAAGAATGATTTCAATCAAACCATAATATAAAATTAGAATATTAATTTTTAATTTCATTGTTATCCTAGTTATACGAATTATATATATGAATAATACTAATTAAATTATGAATAAATATTGTATTATATTGTATGAAATGTGTTATTTAGTATTTTATAAATAATAAATAAAAATAAAATGTATTTTTATGTAAAAAATAGTTTTTTATTAAAAACAAGCATAATGAACTAAATTGTTTCCCAATAAAATAAATTAAATTAATCAAATCTGATGAAATATTTTAATAAATTTCCTAATAAATATATTCAATAAAAAATTTACAGTCATCTATTTTTTTGTTAGGAATAAATGAAATATCCCACTTAAAAATGAATTTTTAAAAATGAAATTGTTTCATTTTCCACACTTATAATTGAATAAGTATCTAACACATATAGAAATTTGATCCTAGAAAATGGATTCCATATTTTGAATCTGTATAATTATTATTATGTAATAGTTCCATGTTATGTTTCATTCATTATGAATATTAACAACGATAAATATTCATTACTACTGTAAATGTTAAAAGTGAGTAATGAATGGTTAAAAATGAGGTAAGGGTTAAAAGGAACTAAAAAATATATAAATATTATTTCATATGTGAATTTCAATCCGTTATCTTTTTTTAATTAATATTAGGACTATTATTTTTTATATTAAAACTAATATTACTTTATTAAATTATAATATTTGTAATAATTACAATGATACAACTCCCATTAATTATAAATGGGACCCTCCACTCGTACTTTATATAAACTAATTGAGCCCTTTAGCATGAACACTAAATCTCATAAACATTTATAATATCGTTATAAATGATATTTTAAATATTTTTATCAAATAATTTACATTTCTTAATTCTTCAAATGCATTTCCAAGGAAGATACATGAAGATGATGTATATGTTATTTCAAATATTTTTAATGTTTCTTTTTATTAAATCCCTTAAAATTTATAAATATCCATATTAAAATGATTTAATCAGTATATTTAATATAAAAATTTGTTTCTTAATTTTATATCCATATTTAGTCTCATTATTATCCATTGGAGATTGATAATGTCACTCTTGGGTATGTGTGTACTACCACATTCCTAATGTGATTTGGTTATAATAAATATACGTATATTTTCTATGGTCATAAAGATATATATAACATATATATATATATATATGATATTTATCCCTTAAATTATCCTTTATAATTTATCATTATCTATATATATTATTTAAAAAAAGAAAACTATATTTATGTGTATTTATAGAAAATTGTATATATGATGTGAAGAATATTATTTTGCATAACCATGTTTAATTAATGTTTATAAAAATGTGTATAATTCAGAATATAGTGTAGTTTTAAATGAATAATTATTTATAATTTTAAAAATATTTACTATGGTGCATATAATGAAATCATCAAACAAGAATATTATTGGAAAACAAACTTATTTTCATCTAAATGTTCATTTTAAGGATGCACTTGTCAATGAAAATGATAAATAAAAATTTTAATGAAATTATTATATGTATGATTTGTATTAATTTGATTCTAGATGAAATTTATAATAAATATATATTTATTTTAATGTATTTATGATATGTTTGATGCAATATGGTACATGAAGAAATATTTAATTAACAATCTCATATCTTTTTGGGCCTATCTATGAAATATTTTCTTTAATGGAAATTATATTGATTATATACAATAAAGCTCATATTATACTATGATCATCTATTGAATTTTCATTTAATTTGTAATATTTTTTCCTCATTTGTATAATCAATGATCCAGTAATTATTATTATGTAAAATAATCTTAAATTTACCTTTTATTGATGAACATATTATTCCATGTCGATGATGTTTAATGTTATTATAAGAATAATTATTTTATTGGAATATCTATTACTTTATTATTTTATTTTATAATAAAATATGTTTATCATTATGACAAGGATTATTAGTTAGTAAAAATATCTAAACAATGACTTAGTATTCCTATTTTAATAGAAATATTTATATAATCTTCTAGATCAAAAATTCATCTCTATAAATTTCTTAAGAATTTTGATTTTCAACAGGGAATATTTTTATATGATACCCTTTAAATTTATTTTCTATATATATTATGATAATAATCATTGAAGAATGATTTTATGAAATCTATTTCTAGCACATATGATAATTTAGATATAAAGAAATATTTATGAATTCCATTTATATTATATGGGTAATACTATGAGGGAATGATGGAATGTTTATGATATTAATTTCACTTCATTGGGTTTTGATATTATTGATTTATGATTGTCTTATGATCATTTATTATTCAAATTTAAGGTTTCAATATTCATATGAGTGTGATTAAATGAATTATCGTTCAAATTTATTTTCTAAGGACTGATATTTCAAAAGACTATATGGATTGGAATGAGAAGTGAACCAATTTCCCCAAGAGAATCTACTCATTACGACAGTCATGGGAGTAATACATGAATAAATAAATGATGGAATGATATGTGATTATAATACAATAAAATAATATCATCAATGCAAATTAACAAAAGAAATGGGTTTAAATTATTTAATGTTTTCCATTACCCTACACTAGGAATCTAAACTCGGCCTTTCATATTTTTCCTTTCTCCATCTCAGAATAAATGTTTTTATATATGGTATGTCATATAATTTTTTTATGGTAGGATACTCATTTTTGGATATATTTAAAATCATGAATGAAATTAAATGATTATTTTTGAAATTCAAAAATATACAAAACCTTTTACACTTATATGTGTTTTTATTCTGATGTGATTTATATAATATACATAATTATTTTAATTATTATTTATCTAATGTTCTGTTCAACTAGAATTTTTTTATTGGTTATTGTAATGAATTTATATCATGAACTATTAAAAAGTGGTTAAAATATATTAAAAATTGAATAATAAATATTTTAGTAGAATATAATCCGCATAATTATAGACTCAGATACCTTGTTTTGATATCTTAAGAAATGGAAACAATTTTATATGATACATAGATAAATTATGTAACCACATACATTTCGAAATAGTGTTAATTATATTGATCTTCTATATGGGGTTAAATTTATTTTCTAATGATTACGATAAACATTTCACATAATAATGATAATTGTTTAATGATATTGCATTTTTTTCTAGAAACAATTTGACTGAAAAATTAAGATACAATGAAAATTTTCATTATTTCAAGATAACATGTTTTTGAAAATAATTCGTATTACCACAACATAAATTAAAAAGAAAAGAAATCCTTATAAAAACTATGAACAATGTATCAAATAGAAAACTAAATACCATGAATGTATATTATTCCCAATATAACTCAAATTTATAAGAAGACTTTACATGAATCCAATGTGGTAGGGGTATCTATATACCATATCCAATTTTATATGTACAAAATCCAATAACATTATTGATTATAGAGATAAAATAAGGTAACATGTTCAATGTATAGATATTATTTGATTATATCCTTTGATACAGAAGCAGGTTTCTCTAGAATTTCTATCTACTTGGATAAAATTATTAGGGATTTTTCTATTAATATAATTACTCAATATAAATTTTTAAAATATATAAAATCACACATTGAAGATCATTGATTTCAATGAATCCTAAAACCACCTAAAATAAAATAGAATAGTTTGATCATGATTGATCATACCTTGAATTATTATAATAGTGAATGAAAATATCATTATAATTCAATATTCATATAAAATTCCTTTTCACAAACATTAAGATAGAATAAAAATGACCACACACACAAGAAAAAATATGTTATCATTGCTGTGATTTCCCCCTTATTTTTAGTTTCTATATAATAATTTAATTTATTATAGTTTATATATAATTAATTATATGGAATTAATCAACATGATATAGAAAATCATGTAGAACAATAGATATTGAGTAATCATAGAATTCTCTTATAAAGATTCATAACTTTACATCAATGATATTTCATCGGTTTCAGGTTGGTTATCCATTGTACTGCTCCTTGTGATCCGATTTAGCTTTTAATGTAATGTGATATGTGGATCTAAACCATGGGTGACCAATAAATTATTAGTTATTAAATTAATGAAAATAACATTAATTGAATCATCGATATAATTAAATTGAAAAAATTGGTTCCATACTAAATTAGTTTTTGAACATAATTTCTCAACTAATTAATTGAATATTCCCTATGTATATATTGGGAACCTTGGTCCATTATTGACCAAGGGTATGTTCATTTTATATGTTATCCAATGGTTGTAGTTTTATAAGTGCCATATCAATGTGACCGTGTTTTATGTTTGATCACATGTATGTGCATGTGTAGCCAATGAGACCATGTTTTATTTTTAATCAAATGTGTGAACATATATAGTATCGTGTAATCAATGTATAATGTTTTATAGCACATGTTGTGATTGTGAACCCCTTAATATATATGATTTATAATTTCTCACATGTAGAGTAATTATAACTATAGAGAATAACATAATTTATTTTATATTTTATCATTTATCTTATAAATATATATATTTTTCATTTGTTTTATATCTATATATAGAATTTGTGATTGTACGTGTTGATATATGACATATTATCATAACATGATTTATTTATAAATTTATTAGCATGTATATGATATATAATAATTGATATGTTATTTCAGTTGTGTTTTTTTTCAATTACAGGAGTTGGAATGTGATAGTAAAATCGTTTAATGTTGAAGAATGTGGAATCTCACTCCTTTGTGCGATTATTTATACATTTTTTATACATGAAAATGGAAAATATATTATAGAAATAAATTTTAATCATGTCTGGGACCATCCCATTAACGAAGGGATGTGTAAGTTATTTATGGTGCCCTCTATTATTGACATGGAGTCACAGTGCGTATGATTGGATTTCTAGGAAGCTTTATGTGTGCATGTTCTCCCAACGCATGGGTTTTTTTTTTCATATTTGTGATCAGGTGATTATATTTTGTTCTTTAATTATTATTTAATTATTATTTATTTATATTTATCTTATTATTTGTACATACAATAAATATTATTATTTTTCTATTTTACAATGTGTGTAGTACTCTAATAATTCCTTCCCACACCCTACCCAGGTAGCCATGGTCATTGGAACCAGATAAGAACTAAGGTATTGCGGGTGTAGTTTGGGTTCTGTCTCATTATTGTTCATTTATTGAGAAAGCTATCTATGAGTCTAGAGACTGGGATGTAGTAAGGTGTGGTGTTGGATATTCACATAAAATTTTGTTTATTTTCTATCAAGTAAATGATCCACCTAATTAAAAATTATCAACTTATTTATTATAGTGATTGTTGAGTCTTTTGTTTATATATTCCTTTAAATAGATATTATAATATTTATTTCTTCTTACTCTTATTGTATACTAGTGAAATATATCTATTTAATTGATATTTTTTATTTTTATGAGTGTACAAATTCCGCATGATTCCGCTTTTTGTCCTCAGTAGTTGTCTGATGATTCTATAGTATAATGTGGTGCACCTTATGCTAAATTTCATTCTAGTTAGGGCCCAATGATTTAGATCAGGGTATTAAAAAAATAAACCCTATTATTAGATGTAACATAAAAATTGTATCATATCTATAATGAATGAATATTAATTATTTTTTAAAACCAATTCCTTGAAAATCCATTGTGTAATGAAATAAATTTTTTTGAAAAATATAATTTCATCCAAATTATCATCAATAAATTCATATATATTAAAATATCATTCCATTATATAATAAAACAATTAATTTATAAGAGAAAGGATATTTCTGAATGAATTCAACGTTTCTTGAAATTCATTTTTCGTACAATAACTTTTACATAATTTTATATTTCAAATAATAAATAATAAATAATCTTATATATAACTAAAAAAATATAATATAAATTAACAACAATAATATTATTTATAAAAAATATCTATATGATTTATAGGGTTATGAATAAGATAATAGGAATCCTTGAGAAACACATGTATTTTCACAATCCCATATTTAATTTAATTTTTTAATCTAACCCTAACAAATAGTTGATTCTTACTAATTCAGTGAAAGGACGTCATTGAACCTATTTTTCAACCACAATTTCATTCATTAAAATTTTAGAGACATAATATTAAATTTCAAAACCATTAATTATAATTTTTTATACTTTATTTGATCATAAAATATTCCAATCAAAGGGAATACATACAACATTATATCAAGGTATCAATATAATCACTCTCCACACTAGTTAAGTAGATATATATTTGGTCATTTAAATTTACCCATACCATTATAATATTATATTCAATCTTCTTTTCTCAGTAGGGGACCCACTCACAATTGTTCAATATTATCAAAATTCGTTATGGAATGAACAAATAGGTCATAAACATAATTATCTCCCTATTTTGAGATTAAAAACCATAATATTTTTTTATCAGTAAATACATATTTTTATGTATATTAATCTATATATCATCACTCTTCCATTAAAAAGTTTTATCATTATGTATTCACAAGGATAAATGCAATATATTTTTATTACCTCCACATATGTTACAATGATTAACTCATCTATATAGAGATTAATTTAAAACAATGAATAGCTTTTATACTCTCAATAATATTTTTAGTACGCTAGATATGATTATTAAACAATATAAACATTATAATAAATCAAGATAAAATTAAATATCTAAATGGAAGTATTCAATAACTAAAATATCATTGAAAAAAGATATGAAATATAATTATCATCATCTTATAACTCCCCTCTCGGATAACGAGAATGTATATATTTTGATCGTTCTATATCTTGATCATTTAATACATGATACTAATATAACATAATATAAAAAAATATTTAATGATTATTTTGTATAAATTCTTCTCACATTTCACTTTGAGATAATTACATTGGAACAAAAAAGGTAATCATTTTAAACAATAATTATTGATGTCAAATTAATAAAATAACAAGGTATAATACAACTACTACTTATATCAATATAAATTTCCTATTGTTCCCAAATATTGTGTATAATTAAATAACTAAACTATAAAACTATCATTGATATGTCTACCAAATTCTCAATGACAATGATTGATAATGTATTCAACTACATATTTCATATACATTAATAGTTTTGAACATCAATCACGACAATATATCTTTTGACTATGTTTTTTCAAGATGCCAAACACTGTTTTAATGACTTCCACGTGAAATAAATTAAATAATGTCATTGTTTAATTATTTATGAGGATATTTAGATACAAATAATCATACTACCTAAAAAATAAATATGATCAAAAATATCTCAACTACCCAATTTCTTTTTATCATATAATACATAATATTTTAAATTTAATGCAATGTAACATTCTTATTTTGAAATATCATGTATATGGTAATTAGTCATTAGATAATTATCATCTCACAAATACCTATGACCCTATATCTTGTTTCGCAATGTAATTTTTTATGTTAAAAAATCCACTAAATCTCATATTTCCATTAATAATTTCCTATATGATTTTAAACAACATTTTCAAGATCCTGACTACATAATAAATTTTTTTAATATGTATATTCATTATTATAACCATTAGAATACATTATTCAAAAAATTATACTATTAAAATATATGTTTTCGTTGTTTTATATTACATAATTTGTTCTATTATGTTTGAAATTAAGATATTGTAACCACATGAGAACCCAAAAACATTATAAAAATTCACAAATTATTTTTAAATGTAATATTTAGAAACATCCTAGCATAGGTTCCATGTGATGGTGCCTTGATCCAGTTCTCAACCTGAATTAATGTGATCTTCGACATATGCAAGAGGCTTCCGACTCGTAGTGATTGTTTAATATCGATCATGGGAAGACTATAACCTCTTTATTAGAGTAAAACACCATAAAAAATAAATTAAAAAATAAAGAATAATATATAGGTCCAAACAAATACAAATGTTACATGATAACCGAAATTGAAAATAAAATACAGAACTAAAATGGGAAACATGATATAGTAATGTAATTGTCAAATTGACAAAAAATTAACATTTGTAAATAAACTAACGACTCATTAGTGGGTAATGAAGAATGTTTTGTTCCCTCATCCATGCATCCTCTATAAACAACAATCAAATCTAGGGCCATCATCCTTATTCATTCCATAAAAAATAATTTATATTTAACAAACAATCAGGAATCCCAAACAGTGTGTGAGTACAAAATAATTGGGAACCACAGAAAATATCTAAAATAGACATTGTACATTACATTGTATGAAGTTGTATAAAGAATAAAATAAAAGTAATAAAGTAATCTGTTTACATTTATTTATTTTCTCCTTATTTAAAAATAAATTTCATCGGGTTCCTATGGGAAACCAAATCACAATATTTTCTCTAACCCTTACCGGAATTTGATATATCCCTAAATGATATAACAAATTTATGTGTCCATGTTACCATTAATTATCATTTTTATAATGTCATTTATAAAATACTAGAAACTTGTAAATGAGACTAGAAGTGGAAACAAACACTATGGCCTCTAACCTCAAGGGTTTATTATGAGTAATAAAAAATAATGCATAAATTCCTCATAAGAAAAATGTTAAGTCTGTCATTGTAATTTTTCATTGACGTCTCAAACGTTTCATCGACAAACAATTATAATCTCAAAAAGTTTTACTTCGTTAAGGTGCACAGAGTATTTTAGTAAACAATATTAGAAGCTTTCTTGGTCTTCTTCCCATATGGTACACACCATTCATAAGTAATCAATATTATTATCTATCTCGATATTCTTCGCATAATTATCACATAGTTCATATGTTATTCATATTAGATGCTATCTTAGTCTTGTTCCTAATAATCATGGACAGTCATTATGTAAACAGGATTAAAAGCACTCAATTTCTTCCCTCATTATCCACATTCCCACACCCCTGTTATCCTATGGGAAACTCCATTCCCACATTATCAAAACCATTATCCATCTCATCAGTAATTCAATAAATGAAATAATAAATTAAATAATCATATCCAACATTTAAATTTCATCAACAAAAATTTTTTCATTACATATCCATTAATTAATTGATAAATTAATCAACTACATATATTATATTAATTGATTATCTAATTAAATAAACATAACCCATTTTCAGTAATTAATTGAACAATTAATTCTTCAAATTGATTTCATTAATTTATTTTTATAATTATTTAATCATAACAACCCCTCAATTAAATGCTCACTTTAGCTCCATTTTTAATTCAACATTTAATTAACCTTTAATTTCCACAATTAACGTATCTAACTTGGTCTTGTTAATTAATTCATAAATTAAATAAAAACATTCTTTATATTAATTAATTATTTAATTAATTATTCTAATCATAAACAACTCAATAACCCTAATTAATCCACCAGTTAATATATTCATATTTAATAATTCAATAAACCCAATTAATTTATCAATATATTCTTATATCTCTATAAAATCAATCATAACTATTAGTTCCTCAACTAATTATTCCACATCAATCAATTTCATAAACATAATGATCACGAATAATTAATTTTATAATTAATTATCCCTTTCCACAAACATCAATATGACTATATTTATTTTTTAAAATATTTATACAATATTTATAATTTATAACAATTTATAACTATATCAGAAACCAATTATACCAAATAAAAATATCATAATAATAATCCTCCCCATTAACTAATTCAATAGTTAATTAATCATGTATGACAATATTAATAACTAAATATTTTATTCCCATTATTAATAATAATATTATCAGATCATAAAACTAATATTTTGTTATACAATTAATTATCTCGTTAAATAATCATTACATATAATAATTTCATAATTATATAATTTTTTTGTCACCAAATAAAATAATTTTACATGAAAATACAATTGTTAAAGATATCTATAAATTCTATTGTTAATTATCATTAATCAACAATCTCAGTATCTCATAATTAATTTAACAATTACTTATTCATGATCTAAAATCAATATATCCCAATTACAATTATCTATTAATTAATCTATTCACCAAATTAATTAATTTAATAAAAAATCAATTGATAAAATTCTTAAAATAAATTCTAAAATTACATAATTATAATTGCTATCAAGACAATTGTATTTTTATTTCAGACCACCTACCAAATGAATGGTGAAAAATTCATTGCAACGAATAATTCCATTATGAAGTAGATCAATCATGAACATGGAAAAGAACACAACATTGATCCAAAATGTAAATATATGAGAATTGTAAACAAGATATCATACAATTTTGATCTAATTCAAAAAAATCCATGATCTATACTCAACACATTTTGATCTAGATATTAAAGTTGAAAAACATATTTTTTTAATCCGAGAAGTGGAGCAGAAGATAAATATATATTTAATAATAAGGAAAACCATACCTGGTAGGTGCATAGTTGATCTTTATTTGAAGACAGTGGTTCACAGAGGAGCATTAGTCTATGGAAATGGCGAACATGTCATGTTCAGTTGAAGATGCGGGTTCATGGATCGTCTATGGAAATTAAAATACGGATAAGAGGTTCACACGATGTTGGATATTGGTCGTCAAATATACATGATGTGAATTCCCATTTCATGTCATGTAATAATTCCTAATTAAAATCCATTCAAAACCATTAAAAACAATAAATGTAGATTACATGTGGGGAAGTCTAATAGTTTGTGAAATCAAATTTCATGTTGTTAAATAATACACATGTTAAAATATAATTACACATAGTGAAATATTATTTCATAAATGATGAAATGTTACATAAACTACTTACAGTGGGTGTAAATTTTCATGGATATTAATTATGCTAAGGCATAAATTAAATTCAAACCAACCCATCTTAACCAAAAATTAAAAAAGATTCTTACATGTAAAAATATGGGATCATACAATCTCGTCACATTATAACAGTAGATACCCTCTCTTTATAGACATTGAAATCATATAAATTTTTTCGAATAATTAACCAACATATAAATAAACACCCCAATACTATAGTTGGTATAGTTCCTTATAAATCATGGAAATTTAAAGAGGGGTATATATATGAGCTACATCATCTTTGAGAAGGATATTTAGGATAAGAAACATTATTATATGTTTTAAGGAATGTTCATATTATCATAAGCTAGGGGAAATGATCAATAAATGGGGTGAGATCAAATGCACATTAATGGTAAATTTGGGAGACACATAATAATAAACATGATCATAAGGGTAAGAAAATGTGGTCAACAAAATAGATGATCATACACTTGATATAAAATATCATAACAGAGGTCATGGAATAAATACTTGTACTTAAAAAGACATGAATCACAATGAAATAGATATTATAATCCATAAAATCATAAAAATGATCAAATTATGGAAATGTGGAAAATATATAGGCATATAATGATTTCCATAGTATCCAATGATTAACTTCCAAAACAATATTAGTGGAAAATTTCTATTATTAAACAATGTAACCTCTATTATAACCCTTTATTACTGAATTTAGGGACTGTCATTCTAGCCCAGTATTATTGAATGATGTAACCCCTATTCCAGCTCTGTATTACTCAATCTATAAACCATCTTTCAATCTTTTTTTTACTAATCTATGTGACCCTCATTCAAGAACAGTATTACCGACCTGTGTAACCCCTTGTATCAATATTTTAAAAAACAATGTAACGCCATGTAATCCATATATTACTTAATCGAGTAACCATTAATTTAGCCCAATATTATTAAACCGTGTAAACCCTCACTACAGATCTATATTTCTGAACTATGTAAACCATAATTCTAAACCTATCTACCTAAATAGATATAAATATTTAACCTTAAAATTTTAAGGAGATTTATGTCACACTCATCTCATAATGAAATAGAACTTACATGTTCTTCAAAACATATCATAACCCATGAAATGAAATGGTATCATAATCATGTAAACATATAAGAACATTTGTAAAGAGGTAATGGTTTTTAATATTTTACTCAAAATCATTTCCTGTAATTTAGAAACGGATTTCATATATCTATAACCGATAATGTACAAATG
Source organism: Viscum album (assembly GCA_963277665.1). NCBI lineage: Eukaryota > Viridiplantae > Streptophyta > Magnoliopsida > Santalales > Viscaceae > Viscum > Viscum album. The sequence continues at coordinate 2,131,277,836 of OY728147.1, read as the reverse complement.
GTTTTCATAATTACCATGGCATTAAAAATAACTCATTAATAGAAATGATATTAATATAACCTTTAGATAATTCTTTATAATCTATGAGTAACATCTATAGATATCATATTAGATTGAAAATAAATTTGAAACATCCTATAATATTATTTTTTATGAAATAATCATTCAATGTTTGAAAAGTGAAATTTTAATACATAAAACCATCTGAAAGTCATTTCCTTATAAAATACATTTAAAACCTAAATCATTTCAAAAAAAAGTTTCTTTGATAAAATATTATATATTATTCAAAACAATTTAAAAACCATTTATTAAAACACATGAAATAATTTAAATAATGATTAATTTTATTTAGAAAACCCTTCATTTAAAATAAATTGAAAAATTATAAATTAATATTAAAAATGTTTTTAAAATTGATTTTTTAAAATCATATAAAAGATTATTGAATTTTTTTTGAGAAATCATTTCATTTAATGTACATTGAAAACATGTAAATAAATCATCAAAACATATTGAAAATAATTTCCCATGAAAACATATAAAAACGAAGAAAAAAATTATGAAAAAAAATTTCCTTTAAAATTTCATTAGGATACATTTTATTAATGATTAACCATTTTAACAATGCAAAGGATGATTCAATGAAATGATGGCGGGTAAATATGTACAAGTAATACGAGGTCTAAAGAATATTATGATTACACTTTTAATAAGATTAAAAAGATACATATTCAGAAAGAGACAAGAATATTGCCTCAATGAAATTGGTAAAAGACAAGAAAGATAAAATTTATTTCAGATGTTAAAGGCGAATCGTATATTATTCTTGGAAACATGTTTTTAGAAAACACATATTTCTTTAAGAAGACAGTGTAATGTTAGGTATTCCTACAAAAACATTCCTAATAATATTATTTAACAAAAAGTAGAAAAGGATATAAATACATGATTATATCATTAACTAATAGAGTCTATGTCCACTCATAAATATTATTTCTAGATAGATCATAATATTTCCTCAATGGATGCATAAAAAAATATTGAAAATGAAAACAATTACCTCAATTAAGTCTTATTCAATGGTATTTTGGGATCATGATATCAATGTACGTAAGGGAAATTAAATGAATTATATAATATCATGAAAATATTGAAATTCATGAAATGTAATGTAAAATTGATGTATATTATCCCTGAAAAATAGTTTACGTGCATAACAAAATATGATTGTCAAAGAAGGCAAATTGATAGAAATCATTTTTTCTGATTTGGTATCTTCTGGAAAATAAACCCAATGAATGAAGTATCATAAAATGGGTATGAGAATAAACATAATTTTGTGTAAAATATTAATATAACACAATCACATTATTTACATATACCACACAAAATGAGAGAGTGGTGAAGATAGCAAGTATCTCACAAAAATTAAATTTGAGTTGAAATCCCCTTAACATATGTTTGGAAACTCTCCGTACTCTTACAATATTTCTATATAAAAAATAATTTTATTATAAATATTATTGATAGTAATATTATATTATACAATACCATATATGATTTTTTTATTCTGCTGTATCACCATCTTGTTAACAATCATATGTTAATGTTTTACTTCGGGTAAAATTCACATTGTTCTTCGCTTGTATCTTAATTTTGTATGGCATTGGTCCTTATACATACCTAATTATTCTATTATTTAAAAAATGATATAAATATCAGGTATATAACTTATATTTTTATTACAATGATCTATGTAATATAAGAGAAAAAAATATAATACACTATTCATGGAGATAGTATGTCTTACGTACGCAAGAATGTTGTTTCTTTTATTATTTTCATATCGAAAGAAATTAAATAAATATATATATAATTATAATTATTAAATTATAATTACTATATCATATATATTATCATTTTTTATTAATACAGTACTTAATATATTCTACGTGGTGTGTGGATAAATAACATCTCTTTGAGGGGCGGTAGTCCACACATCCTTAAAAGAGATTATTATATTAACAACAAAACAAAATTAAATATTTTATTTTTATAAAAGGAATATATTATCATGAATACATATTAAATATATAACATGACATATGTAAATAGATTTTACATCATAATGGCCACCATGATTTGTTGTAAAGTAGAAATGTACAATCATCGTTTCGAAAGGCAGTTGTTTGTCGTACCCAAATTTTTTTTTCAACATCTATATGATAGAGGTGTTTGATAAATTAAGGTCAAAAACATTACATAACGTAATCCTTGTATATAAAGTATACTTTATGGTCACACAAAAATGTAATAAATAATGTAGTGGGGGTGAACAATTGAAATAAAAAAATGGTGCTTGGGAGAAGATGTCACCTCTCTATCAGGTAACTCCTATTGGTTTGTGCTACAATAATTCATTAAAAATCATTATTACAAAAGTGATGATTCAAAATATAATAAAGGATTTTTCATAGGATAATTGGGATGTTCATATTTGAACATAAATGGTTTGAGATGTGTGAGTAACTGGTAGGGGTGGTGTCCATTTATATGGAAGGAAAATGACTAACTCGGAAAATTTGAAAAATAATTAAATGTGAACCTAATAATACCTAAAAAATCATATAAAAATAACCAAACATATTAATTGAAGGATTATGGAAAAAATATGGACATATTATGTGTTTTTATATGTTTATAGGTAAATTGGTCCCTTATTATTATGGTTTAGTCCGTAATTAATCTTAAATTGGCATTAACTACTCTGATTAATTTTATTCACTTTCACTTATCATTTGAGTCAAAAATTATCATGTTATTATTAGAATATTATTTTTTCTCTGAATAAAATGGTTTATTTTGGATTTTTTAAATTTAAATCAAACAAGAATCAAAAAAATAATTGTGATAATCTCACAGACAGGACTAAATGAAATGGTTTTAAAGAAGGGAAAATTTCAACAATTTTTTACTATTTTATATTTAGTTTCAAATTTAAATGGATTAAAATGAATTAAATTGTATCAATATATGTTTTAATTATATAATTTTTCCTTATAATATATTTATATTATCCATTTTAAATATTAATTAATTAGACAAAAATGATGTTTTTAACAAAAAGGTGTATTTTTCACAATTAATCAATAAACTATGTTTCTTAAAACATTTCAGAAACATTTAGTCTAGGAAAATTTAAATACTATTAATTCAAAAAGTAATTTTATTTTATCAAATTAAATTTATTAATGTGTCTAAATTAAATATTATTGTTAAATTAGTCTATTAAATAAAATTATATTTTTAACGTAAAAGTAATTTACCATAAATTCTCATATTTCATTACCAATATATATTTATTATATAAAAAATTATAAAGAATATTTGGAAATTGTTTATGACTATTCATATATCAATGTTTAATAGTAAGGTAATTTTTTTCTCATTAAATTTATTAATTGTTAATATATATATGTGTGTTTGTGTTTCATAGAATCTTAGTTGTATGAGAATCATACTCCAATTTGATGTTTCTTATAGAGAAAGCCAAGTTTGTTTTGAATGTAGCTCAAGAAAAGTTGGTATTATGTGTGAAGTAATGTTATTATTTTTTATATATGAATATATAACTTCTTCTAGTGTCTTGTGAAATGAAATATACTGAATAGATAAAATAATTTCAAAATAAGAATTATCAAAATATCATGGTGTTGCATTCTACACACCTTAAAATGAAATTTTCCCTACAAATTAATATTGTTTATAATATTTTTAATAAATTAATGTTTCATTACTAGAATACCGCAACATAAAATTGGATTCTAAAAAATCCCTTAAAATGGATATTTATAAGCTTAATGGTTACCCAATATAATAAATAATGGGGTTTCCACTAAGAAGAACATCAGTTGGGTGTGAATGGTGGACATGGATGAAAAATTAAAATATTACAAGGGAGTTATTGAGTTAAAGAATTAAAAACTAAATAATTATAAAAGGATATTTTAGGGCCTCAATGTAAAAAATCCATAATGATTTAGAAAGCCATTAGCTAATTAAAATTTTTTGTATTTGTAGAATACTCTTTTATCAGATTGTAAACATTGAGTAATTTATGATATATTTACATAATCAAATTTTAAATCTTGATACATGATTTAAAAATATTATTATACATCCATTACCACATGAAATGAATATCTATAAATTATCATTTATAAATATAGTACTAAAATATGATTTTAAGGAATCTTAAGACCATAATGAATAAAAAAATAACTATTTGTATCTCAACAAACAAAATTAATTAATATATAATAAAAAAATAGAAATAATTGTTAATCATAAATATTTATTTATTTAAAACAATTATTCATTGATAGGACATCACATTAGATAGTGGTAGGCGTGAAACCCGTATTCTCTTTCGGTCATGGTTTGTAGACTAGAGGCCTTGTCAAACATTATTGGCAGTCAACCAATATATATGATGTCCTTTTTTATAAACACAATGTTTAAAATATATAAATTGTAAATTATTTAAATACATATAATCACTGATTATCCTTTTAACCATGGTTTTGAATACAAACTCAATTAAAAAATAATTCATTTGTAACATAACATTATCTTTTCATGAATAGTTAACCTTATAACCGTTTTGAAATGTGATAACAAAAAACATTATAATGAGAGTAACAAATTTTCTCATCATTGATTCCCCTATATAAAAAAAATCATCCCTTGGTTTTCAAATTCCCATCCAAGGAATAAACTTATCATATATTCTCCTGAAACATTTTATAAACCTGAATTATAATAAATCATTTTGGAAAACATGAATTCTTCCTCATTCCAATTCATATTGGATTTACACAAGAAATCTGATTTTTTTTAATATTCATTAGTGGTAGAATAAATAAACTATAAAAAAATTCCCCCTTAGTTCTGTGGTGATTGTACTATCTCGTTTACTTATCCTTAAAAAATTCTCTTATCATGAAGAATATATTATGGATTACCATTCCTTAGTCAAAATATAAGCTTTTCATTAAATCGCTTCAATGTATCATAGGGAACATTCAATATAAACATGAATGTTATGAGAAAAAAAACATAAGTAGAACCATCATTTTTTATTTAATTATTTGAATATTTTGAGTAAAAATTCATAAATAACTCAATAACATCATCCTTAATCCATTAAAAATTATTCCTCTTTCCCTTCACATTTTATTCAGAGATATTGAATTATCCACAATTTAACCATTACTCACACCACACTGCTAATACTAATCAGGAACATTTCTATTAGGATGATAAGTTTTATAATGATCATTATCTCCAAAAATAAAACACATAACCATTGTTGAGGACTTAGGGAGGCCAAAATTCACAACCATATCATTAATCGAACTATTCAATTTTCCATTCTAGTCTCAATTTTGTGCCATTCATCTCCACATTCAAATCAGCTTTTAATTCATCTAAAAAATTGACGTCGGTGATTATTTTCACATTATTTATATAATGGAAACTGAGTCATATTTCTATCATGTTCTACATTACTCAAACTCTCAGTGAACACATTCTTTATAATCCATGGTGAGTCTGAGAGATGGTTAATGTAAAAAAATTTAATCATGATATGTGAAAAGTGATTAGTCATCATCACGAAGCCATTAAATTTACTGATCATCCCACTTGAATACTCATCATAAATTCTTCACTCATATTAAAAATTAATCATGTTATTTCTTGTTCCTGCCATTGACATAATCTGGGAGCATAGTGTGATCATTTCTTGTTATATTATAAAAAAATATAGTCACGAAATGAATTATGTATAAGATGTCGAAATCATGTCACCATCCATAATCTATCAAACCTTTGGTTTATATGTGTTTATTCATTGAAAACATATATTGAAATACCTCATAATGTTTTGTGAATAGTTATTTAATTCCCAATAAATATCCCTAGGGAGTGTCAAATTATGTGGGAAATAAGTCCCATTGTCATATACCTGATTACCCTGAGTCAATATCAAATTTCTTGTTAGAGTAATTACCCCTAGTTACATTTCAGTTAGAGAGACATTATGTTGTAGTATACCGAATGGGATGAATTTCATGGAGACCACTCACTCAATCCTTTACCCAAATTCATGGAATGTTCTTTAAATCTTATTTCATCCTTGTATGTATCCATAGGGACATCCCTAGATATATATGTAGAAATATAACTAGTAATACAAAAAAAATTAATCAAAAAAAATTTCAATTGTTAACTATATCTTTTCACCGATACCAATATTAGAAACGCCCTCTATACAGACATTGAAAATACAAAATTGTTTCGGAATAATTATGCATTTACAAATAGACGCCTGATGACCGAAGTTGGTATAGTTCCTTTGGGAACCTGGAAACATAAACACATGACATATGTGAGCTACATCATCTCACACTATGTTCTTCTAGAATAACACCCTTCTCAGACATATTATTCATAGTACATATCATCATGACATGGGGTAATGGAAACAGAAATATGGTGAGACTAAATTATTATGTAATGATTAATAAAGGAAACATGTAGTCATAAACATGATAATATGGGAATGAGAATGCGACCATGAAAATATACGATCATAACATGAATTTAAAATATCATAATTGAGATCATGGAATAATTTTTGGATCATCATAACACATGAGTAGTATGGAAATAGTAAACAAAAAGCATTAAAACATAACATTGGAATAAAAAATTGAATTTTTTAAAACACAGATACATATATTGATTTCCATAGTTGCTAAGGAATCATTGAAAATACCATCTTAGTGGAAAATTAATTTATAGAACTCGATATCCCAAATTATATCCTTGTTTTACTAAACCTAGTGACCCTCATTACATACCTCTATTTTTGAACTGTGTAACTCTTATTCTAGGCCTATATTACTAAACATGGTGACCCTCATTCTATCCCAATATTACCAATATGTGTAACCCACAATCAGTCCCTATATTAATGAACTGATTAACCCTTATTCTATACCCGTTTTATAAAACTGAGTAACCCTCATTACAACCATATATTTCTAAAATGGGTAAAACTTATTCTAGTCATGTATTAATAAACCAAGTAAACCCTTTTTTAATCCTTGTATTAATGAATAGAGTGAATCCATAGTTCTATCACATTCTTTCTAATGATATTTATTCTTTACCAAATGCATTAAAGGTAGATATAGGTCTCACCCATCACTTAGTGAAGTCATACTGACATGTGACCCAAAACAAATAACAACATATGAAATGAAATTTGTATCGTAATAATTTAAACATATCTTAAATTATGGACCTAGTTATAGGTTTTTTAATCATTTAATCAAAATCCCATCCTATTAAAGAGAAAACAAAATTATATAAGTATATCCCAAGAAGAATATATGGGTATGACAATGACCATGACATTAGGAATTACTCATTCATATAATTTATATGAATATGACCATTATATCATTTACTAGATGGTATGATTAAAATTATAATATTTCATCTTTTATGTTAAATAATGTTAAAATATCTTGTAAAAATGTTTCTTGAGGAAAATATAATTTTTTTAAAATATGATTTTTAATATATAAACCGATTTTAGAATAATTTTTATATAAAATAAAATAAAAAAATAAATCATTTTGGTAATCTTTTAATTTGAGGAATTATACAATGAGCTAGAAAAATTGTAAAATTAATTTTCATTTAAAAAACATGAAAACATTTAAGGAATGATGAAAAATGATTATAAATACAATTCCTGGAATATTATTTAGGAAATTATGAAAAAATATAGAAAAAATATTGAAAATTATTTTTCATTAAATATTTTAAAAACATATAATTTTTTTAAACCCCATTTCTTTTAAAGCACATTGAAAACATGCAAAAAATTTGTTGAAAAAATTTTGATATTAGTTTTCCATGAAAAATTATATACTATATCTAAAAACATTTTGAAAAATAAAATCCATAAAAATTTATTTTAAAAAAATCAACTTAAATATTATCCTTTATAAAAATGAAATGAGATCTTCAAATAAATGATAGCGTGTAAATCCATACATGTCATACTAGTTCAAAATGACATTACTTTTTCAAGGAAAAAATTATAAAAAATGCCTTATTTGGAAATAAACAAGATAATTCTATTTATGATATTGGTAAAAGAAAAAAGGGTAAAAATTTCCTTTAGATATTATAGGTTAATCATATAATATTCATTAAACTTATGTTTAGAATACAAATATTTCTTTCCAAATAAAGGGTAATGTTTGGATTTCCTAAAAATAATTTCTCAACTATATTACATAACAAAGAGTATAAATAGTTCCCAATACACATTTATATCATAAAATTTTAATGGATATATAAACTCCTTAATATTTATGAGATATGGATAATATTAGTTTATCATTGGAAGTATAAATATAAACAATGTCAAAAAGCTATGAGATTGTCTAATTAAACTCTTATGTCTCAGTATATTGGGATAATTCTCTAATTATCTAAAAACAAAAATTATTGAAAAATATTATATAATAAAAATATAATTATTCGTAATATGTAATGTAAATTTGAATTACCTGAACCCAAAGAAAGTGTTTAGGTTAATACCACAACACGAGTCTCAAAGAAGGAAAATTAAGAAAAAATATTTTTACATATTTGGTAAATTTTGAAACATAAACTCTATGAGAAAAGGATCATAAAATTTGAATTCTAATACACATAAATTTACATAAAATATACATTGAATAAAATAACAATCCATACATAGTCAAAACCAAAGGAAAGAGTAGAAAACATAGCTTGTATCTCACAGAAATTAAATATGAGATTCAATCCCCCAACTGTATCTCTTGACTCTCTCCATACACTTAAAAGATTATTTTATAATTAAAATAAGTTTATTATAAATATTTTACAGTATAATATACTTATAAATTATACCATATATGGTTCTATTATGAACTTATAATACCATGTTGTTTAAAATCCTATTAAAATGATTCAATTTGGGTAAAATTCACGTAGTTATTCATATGGTTATGAATTTTTTATATCTTTTATCCTTATACATGTATCATGATTCCAAATTGAAATACATGATATTAATATCAGGTATATATATTATATTATTATTATAATAATATATATAATAATGGATTATGAAATGGAATACACCATTCATGGAGACGGTAAGCCGTACGTACCCATGAACATTGTTTCGGTTTTTATAGTCGTATTATAAAAATGTATATAAATATATAAATATACTCTTTTGTGTGTATATATATAATTATTATACTATAAATAATATATCATATATATCATATAATTTCCATAGTCCAATCAATAATACATTCATTGTGGTGTGTGCTTGAAACACTTTTCTTTGAGTGGGAGGTATTCCACACTTCCTCAAAAGATAATATCCTATTAACACCAAATGTTATGTAAAGAGATGTGGTTTTTAAAAGTAATAAATAAGATTAAATACATATTAAATATAATATATAAAATATAATATAATATTTACCATCATAATTTCTTTCATTATTGGTGGTAAATTAGAAATGAACAATCGTTGTTTGGTGAGGTGGTAGTTCGTGGTACACATAAATTGTACGTTTGACTTCAATTAGATGGAGGTGTGTTTAATTGTCATTTAGAAAAAATTCATCTATAATACTAGTATTTGGATGATAATGGTTTTTTCAAACAATATTATTATAAACAATGAAGATGTGGTGAATAAGGGAAATAAAGGAAGGAAACATCAGAGAATTTATTAACTCTAAATCATGTACCTTTTTTGGATTATGCCCAAAGGATAGCTTGATAAGCATTGTGCCCAAATAGATTCATCAAGGAAGAAGGGAATATTTTCGGTAGGATATATTTTAGATATTTTAAGAACATTAAATGCTTTATAGGTTTGATTCATGGGTAGAAGAGGTGGCCTTTTATAAGGAAGGTAATGTACTCAATTGGAATTGTTTGAAACAAGTTTTGTGTGGAAATGTTATTTACTATAAAATGTCATAAAAACGATAAAAAATCAATAATATATGTATTATGGGATAATTATGTATATGAACTGGGTTCTAGAAATTTTTCTAAGTCATTTGAGCCCTTAATTTTAAGCTTCATTATCTAATTATGCTTATATCGGGTCTTAAATACTGTGATTAATTTTAATCATGATTAGTAATAATTTTGTTTAATAATTAACATCATTTTATTATAATTTAAATATTATAATGAATATAATAATATATATTTTATTTCAAAAATTCAAATCATATAATCACAATAATTAAGATGAATGTTAATCTCATAGACGGTGTGAAATAATTTGATTTTTAATGTAGGAAAAATATCAGATTTTTTATAAGATTTTATATTTAGTTTGATAATTAAATTGATTATAATGAATTAAATTATATTATTATATTTTTTATTTATCACATTTTTCCTTAAAAATTATTTATAATTTCATTTGTCATTAATATTTAATTAAAAAAATTCTTTTTTGAACTAAAACGATATTTTTCACTATTCATCAAAAAAATGATTATTCTTTGGAAAATACCTATAATTCACTATACGATAAATTAATAATAATGAATTAAAAAATTAATTTAATTTTATAAAATTAAATTTCATAATGATTCAAAAATTAATTTGATTATTTAAATTAGTCCATTCTATAAAATTATATTTTTAATATAAACGGACTTTTCAAAAAAAATCCATTTATCATTATCTATATTTTTTTATATAAATCAATTATAAAAAATATTAATAATTTATTTATTAATATTATTATAAATATATTAAATTTTTAGGTTATAATTTTCAGATTTTAGTTATTACAAATATATAAATATGTTATATATGAAACACAGTGTTGTGTGAATTGAATGCATAATCATTGTTTCATATAGTTCAAGAAAAGATTTTATTGCACGTAGTGCCTGAAATGATGGAATTTTATGTGAATGAAATGTTTGAAATAGTTGTTTAATACACATATATATATAATGCAATAATTATAGTGTCATGTGAAATGAAAAATATTGATAAGATAAATTATTTTGGAAAAATAGTTCTCAAAATCAAGGGGTTTTTAAAATAACAACTCATCCTCTATCTGTAATCATAGGATACTGTAAGATTCAACGTCAAATAATTTCAAGAAAAAATGAACTTTTATCCAATTCACTCCCCCTTGTTTTCTTTGAAAGTCATACCTATGTTTTTTTTAGTAAATGAACTAAATGGATAGCCTTTTCCTGGAAAACCTTCCCACTACGATCCTATACCCATACTGGGATCCACTCAAAGGGCACATCAGACCTATAATCACATTCATAATAACCCTGATGCATTTTAAATCTCGTCATTCCCATGAACATCCAAAAACCATCCATCATTAGCACATATCATTTTCTTAAAAGACTACAAAAAAGGGAATACAATCACTACCTCTAAGGATTAATCATCCTATTCCTTTATGAATTTAAATATACCTTATAAAAGTGTGTCATTGGGATTATGATTCCACCACTATAAACCAATGGTCATACTCTAAGAAAATTCTACTAAAACATCACAACCCACAATAAGTGCAATGTTAACACTGCTTGTTAAGAAACTAATCCACCATGTTCCATAGCCCACTATATTTATCGAAATATGGTCAGTCCAGGGAAATTTATACATAGTCAATCGATGGAAAACCTCACACCATATAACTAAAAATATATAAACAATCATAATTACAACTTCCATGGGGCCCTATATCAAACCAAACCACATTCTGTTAGCTAGGTGTAAATCTAGATATTTCTCAGTGTACCTATGATGATGTGATGGTTGAGACATTATCATCACTAATTATATGTACAATGAAAAATAATAAATTAATACCACCGCCAATTTTCCATTACTGATGATTCCTCTCATTATAGAAACACAGTAACCCATTGAAGGTCTTAGTCTTCCCTTCCCACCAATATCATTGCACACTAATCCAACAACAGATGATCTCTCACAAAACCAACAACCTTTCTCTCAAATAAAAGAATTATCACTATGAAAACTACCCACATAAATGTAAATTAAAAAATCAATGGATTATTATTTCACAACGTTAACTCGATTTTTAAGAGGAATTTTAATAAACCATATCAAGTGTGTTCCTATTTTTCCAGCCACACAATCAATATTACATCTCTATCACAACCCTTAACAATCATACACCTAATTCATGGTGTATAACTGTAATAAAAATATATTTTTTATGTTTATCATTTACTCACACATTCATTCCTATTAAGTGTAATTTTAAAATCATTCTCAGTTTCATTTTTGGTTCTATATTCATTTCATTTTCAAATGAAAGGAAAAATATTTCATGGTCAATAATAATCCCAAAACACAATTTTTGTGCATTCTGATAATGATTCACATTAGAAAATAATCTTTATTGCATAGAATGATTCATATAGACTGAATTATTGTACAATTTAGGGGAATGAGTCAATCTCGTCAAATCTAAAAAACATTAATCACACCACACAACAAGTGAATCACTCAAAGTGAAGTAACCCCAACTATGACAACACTTATCAATAATACAAATCCCATTGTGGGAACTTCTCTTTACCCCCATACATGGAGTATATACCCCCATGCACAAGATCTTTACCAAGAACCAACTAATTCTATTATTCTGTCAACCAATCCCAAACTGTAAGACCAAAAATGAATAAATGAAACTACAAGGATACTACTATTTATTGTCTTCAACTAGGTTCCACGTGATGGTTCACCAAGCAGGTTAACTACATGACCTAAGGCGCACTTCCCCATTGGGTAGAGGTTGATGACTATCAGTGAGGGTCTAATATCAATCCATGTGATACTACATCATATTTTACCATTGTAAAAAACAAATGGAAAAAAATAAACTATTGCGTATGTGTATATAATCCCAAGAATTTCCAATCTTATAAGATAACAAAAAATATATTAAACTAAAATTAGAAACATTCTATTCCAATGTAAATTTCAAAGGGTCAAAAATGAAATTGAATTAATGACACTAATGGCACCCTTGTGGGTATTGAACCACATCCGGTTCCCTCATTTATGATCTTCCCCCAAACATCCTTCTAATTTAAGGTCATTTACCTTAATCATCCCTTCAATAATAATGTTTATTCAGCTATCAATCAACAATATCAAGTAGGGTGTCAGTACATCACCTTAGTCCACCACCAATGGTGTCTTAAACAAATCAGTTCAAAAAAAGGTAATGCTATTGTATAAATAATAATATATAAGAAATAATGTATACAATTTACATTAATTCATTTACTCTTTATATATTCATCTATTTTTTGAGGTACACATGGACACAAACATCACATTACCTACTTCGTCAGGTGCTGTATTTTGGTATAACCCCAAGGGATATCCCAGTTATTAATGTCCATATTACCATTAATTAGCATATTCTGTATTCCATTTATCACATACATAAAATATGATGATTAATCTGGCATGGGTAACGTACAGTATGGGCTCTTGCCTCAAGGGTCTAAAGTAAGTAATAAAAAATAAGGATAAATGATTTTTTAGAAAAATGAGAAAGACCTCACATTCATTTCCCATTGAAGGCTCACATGGCCGACTAAAAATATTGAATTTAAAAAATTATTCTTCCCTTAAGGCTCACATGATTCAATAGTAAAAAATATTAGTACCTCTCTCAGTCTTCTTACATTAATTATCATAAAGTCTTTATGTAATAATTATTAGAATATCACATGGTCTTCTTATGATAAGTACCACATTTTCAATATTTATACAATATTACAAGCTCTATCGGTCTTTTTTCCATAAGGCTTACATAGTTTATATGTGATCAATATTTGAACATCTCTCAGTATTATCCATTTAATCACTTTCTCATACAATATATAATGGGTTTATTTTCCCATGTGCTTCACAATGGGGTGCATCAGTCATCTTCATCAAGAAGAAGGATTGATCAATGCACCTTTGCATAGATTATCTTAATCTCAGAAAAATCCTGATAATGAACAAGTATCCCCTTCAAAAAATTTATGACTAGTTCATTCTGCAATGTGGAGCACAATACTTCTCCATGGTGTATTTGTGGTCCCGATTTTCCCATGTAATGTTGAAAAAGGAGGATATCCCCAAGACTGTTTTCATACAATGTAGGGGCACAATGAATTCATAGTAATTCCTTTTGGACTCAGTAATTCTCCTTCAATATTTTTGGACAGTTGAATAGAATCTTTATGTATTTCAATGAAAAATTCATTTTAGTCCTTATAGATGACATTATAATTTAATCCAAAACCATGGAGGAGTATAAAAAGTAACTATGAATTGTACTAGATATCATGATAAAGGAGAATCTCTATGAAATGTATAGAAAGTGTCTGTTCTGGTTACATGAAGTCTCAATATTAATTCATATCATTACAAACAATGGGATATATGTGTATCCCATCAAAACAACTAAAAATTATTGATGGACGAGGCCAACATCAGTGATATATATTTGTAGCTACTTGGGGTTAGCTGGATATTATTGTCGATTTTTGTGAAATTTCCAACGATTGTTATAATCTATTTCCAGGATACCTTAAAAAAGAGTCATGTTTCTGTGTACTGATCAATATGAAGAGAGATTCATGGAGTTGAAAAGGAGTCTTATCACCGCACCCATTCTCACACAAAACACTAGTGGAGAACCTTTTGTCATATTTAGTGACGTCATAAAGAAGTCCATGGGATATGTGTTGATGAAAAATAACAATATCATTTTCTATGCTTCAATGAAATTGAACTTTCATGATAAAAACAATCCAACACATGATATGGAGTTGGATGAAGTAATATTAACATTGAAAATTCTGTTACATTACCTCATTGGGGAGAATTGTGTAAAATAAAATTATCACAAAATCATCATGTATATATATTCAAATTGAAAGAGTTGAACATGAGACAATAGAGATGGTTAGATATTATCAATGAATATGATTGGTCAATTCATTACCACCCAAGGAAGAGAAAAAGGTGGTGAATTATCAATGTTGAAATGAACCAAAAATTATACCATTGATGAGAATTAAAAATGATGTAATTATCTTAGATTTGAGGAAGGAGGACATGGGAATCACAAAGAAGGGAACATCATAAATCATTTCACAAATGATTAATCAAAATGATTTTTTTGGAAGGATAATGGATTCTAAAAAAGATGATTTGGGAATTCATAAAAAGATGAAACTATCAATTATTATAAATACTATGAGTTCAGGGACAATGAATAAGGAATATTTATATTTCAGACAAGAATATATGTTCCATCAAATCTAGCCTTTACAAAAACTTTTGGAGGATGGAAGTTGTTCAAATTTCAGCATTCACATTGGAAACACAAAGATGTATCAAGATCAATGTGAGAGTTATTGGTGGGATAACAGAAATAATGTGATCACTAAGTACATATCAACATGCATGGTATGTCATAATGTGAAGGCTAAGAGGAAGAAGTATAATGGAATGATGAAATTATTTATTATACGAACATGGACGTGGAAGAAAATTCCATCAGTCATTATAACCAGAATTCTAATAACATCCAAAGGAAACAATTCTATATAGGTTATTGTGGATTGTCATTCAATGACTGCACACATCATTGTATTTTTGGATGATTTTTCATTAGATCAACTGGCATAGATATACCATTGAGACGTGGGAATGTTTCATGGAGTACCACTACTGATTATATCACATCAAGATCCAAGATTCACCTCTAAGTTTTGGAAGAGTCTTCAACATTATCTATATACTAAGTTGAAATTAAGTGCCGATTACCATTCTAAAAAGGATGGCCAATATGAGATGACTATCCAATCACATGAGGAAATGTTGAGAGCGTGCTAAATGAACTTAAAAGGAGGATGGTTTAAACATATTTTTCTTGTTTATTTCTCATACAATAACATTTTCGAATAAAACATAAAAATGGATCCTTATGAATCCTGATATGGGAAGTTGAACTAAACACCGACATGTTGGGATGAAGTTGTGCTGTGAAAAATCCAAGGTCCAGAAATGGCTGAATAAATGACTAAGAATGTTAAGACCATCCAACATCACATTAAAGATTCTCAAAGTCAACAATATAGATTTACCAATAATCATCGATGAGAGATAGGGTTTGATGCTGGATACATGGTATCCCCCCTCATATGACCATTGAAGAATGTTAGTAGAATTGGGAAAAAGGGAAAGAATAGTACATGGTACACCCCCCCCCTTTTGAGGGCCTTCATCGCATTGGAGAAGTGGAATATCGAATGGCACTCCCACTGAACCTAACTCAAGTACATGATGTATTCCATGTATCACTCTTGAGGAGTTACATACCTAACCCATCACATGTACTCAATTGAGAGGTGGTATCATTGGAGAATGACCTCTCATATGAAGAGAATATGGGGAAGATATTAGATCATAGGAAAAATGTTCTATGAAATAAGATTATTACCCTCATCAAGGTGTTGTGTCCAAACCACAAGTTTGAAGAGGAAATGTGGGAATCAGAGGATGAGATGAAGTATAGTTACCTGCTTAGGTTTTAGTGTGGGGAATTCTAATTTTTAGGGAAACATTTCTTAAATGGGGACGTTTGTATAGACCAAGTGTTTAATTAATGAAAATTACTCTTGATGTAATTAATTTCTTAGTATGTAAAATGTTTATATAAAATATGCACTTATTTTGTTTTATTTTTTTAATTTCCAACTAAAATTTCGAATTGTTACCATTGCTAATATAGTGGTTGAATAGTTATTAGAAGATTAGTGTAAATATTAGGTTTTAACAAATCCAATTTACTTAGAAAATGGAAGTGATGACCTCATCTAGAAGAATTTCTGCATTCACAGACAATTTTTTGGAGCTCAGAATTTAGGTGGCGTCACTGGTATTCACTCTTGAACAAGAACCATCTGAGATTAAACATATTAAGATTGAATGTAACTGCCTACGAGGGAAGTGGATGTAAATAGAGATTACCACACAAACTATGTTATCATAGCCTCCCCTAGAGAATGTCACCATCACAGACGATATCCTTAGGTCTTATGTGTGCATTATAAGAGGTTTTGTAATACTACCGTAGAACATTGATTAGGTGAATTATTTTTCTATTGAATAATTAAAACACATTAATTATATTATTATTACATTTTAAATATTTTTAAAATGAAAAATAATATTTTTTAGTTAATATTCAATTTCGAATTATATTTTGATGAATTATTAGATTTTTGAATTAAATAATATATTTATAAAATATTAGTACTGAATTTTGTTTTATTAAATATAAATGATTGTATAAAATTTATGAATAAAATTGTAATTTTTAGTAAGGTTTGAAAGTTGTTTTTGTTAAAACCCATGAATTTTTTATAAATGAATGTTTTTATTTTATAAGTATAAATATATTTATTTAGAAAAAATTTATGATAAAATGAATATTATTTTTTTGTCTCCAGACATTTAAATTATCCAAC
The DNA here is from genome assembly GCA_963277665.1 of Viscum album. Lineage (NCBI taxonomy): Eukaryota > Viridiplantae > Streptophyta > Magnoliopsida > Santalales > Viscaceae > Viscum > Viscum album. The sequence continues at coordinate 2,131,260,122 of OY728147.1, read as the reverse complement.
GGTAAATTTTTCATAATTTTCGGATAAAATCTAATATTTTGGTAAAATTAAATATCATATATATATGTAAAGTGTTTTATGACGTCATAATGTCCCAATAATGATGAAATAATATAATATAAATGGTATGTGTAATGAACCGAATCCAGAGCCACACAACTGGTGCCCCGTACCCGGTTCACCACATGACCTCAAGTGCATCTCCCCAAACGCTAGAGGTTGCCGACTAGCAGTGAGGGCCTTAGTGAGTCAGTTGGGAAACTATTCCCTCATTTGGTAAAGTATGCACCAGGAGAATAATCATAAACAATAGCAGAAGAAATAAATATCATGAAACAACTGAAATGAAATTAAAAGCAATGTCTTGTATAACAATAATGATGTAGTATGGTACATGTATCTATGGAAAGAAGTAAAGAAAACAACTTCCTGAAATAAAACTAAATCTAAAATAGTAAATGTTAATAGAAACTCCACCAGCATTGCGGACCAAAGCCTTGTCCCATGCTCTCCAGCTCCAACAAGCAATCATGTACCTGAGGTAGAAGGTCCACAATCCCTACCTATACATGCAACAGTAAAATCTGTTTGGCCCGAAAACCAGGACCGAAATATGGTGTGAGACTAATCCCAGTAGGAGACCACCACATGATTTGTGAGCTACTGTCAGTGAGTGATATCGCAAAAGTAAAGGTAAATAATGAAGTAAAAAATTCTACCAATTATCATTCACATTCATTTAATTACACAACCAGGGAAAACCAGCAATGTTTTCTATTCCATGGTAAGCAAGTAACACAGCTGGTATCTAAAAAGAGGACCTAAACACAAGCAGTAAAAAACCCAAGCTTGTTCCTTAGCTTGGTGGACTCGTCACCACTATCCATCAAAATTCACACAGACTCTCTGGGTGGCTTAAACTAGCAGAGTCTTATAGTCCAGTAAACAACAAGGCACAAACAGTCTGGGAAGCTCTCACATCACTTACCCTATGGTCTTGCAATGATAGATAAGACTCTCTGAAGAAGCACTTACGTCTAATTCATCATGTGGTCTCTATGTGTGGGAAAAATAAGAAAACTCTTGGGAAGAACAATGTTCTATTCCCGTAGGTCCTGCTTACGAAACTAAAACCAAAAGACACTCTAGGGAAGCACGTAATCGTCTATTCCCTCTTCGATCTCCCGCACCAGGTTATCATAGCCCTGAGCAGTCCAGTCGTGCGTAATCGACTGTTATCATCCCTAAGTAAGTTAAACACCTACTTGGATAAAATATACTATACTTTAAAAGCATTCAAACATAAGGAAACACATGCAATCAGTGATAACAAGCAACTAACAATTGTAGTAGGGTTGCCTCATGGAAATGGTTCCAAATGGAGATAAATAGAAAAACGGGAAAGGTAAACCCCCACGGGGTGATCCTCAAACATGAAACAATGAAAACATTTACAGAAATTCATCATAATCTAAAAATCAATCTAGTGCAGTTAGAAAATAAGATCAAAATCCTGAACCTGGGATACCCGATACATGGGTATCAGACACTTTTTTGCAACCAAAACTCAAATAACATCAACATAGGGAAACAAACCACCTACATAGATCCTCGGAGATCGATATACTACAACCATGGCATGTGAATCAGACTAGAACGGAGAAGATCTGCAAAAAATTCTAAAACGTTCAACCTCATATAACATACATGAGAGGAAGAATCGGTAAACGAGTCTATAGAAGAACCAATAACGCACAACTGTGATTCATCTACAACTGACAGTGTTTGATTCAAACAACTGGTGAATGATCGGTGGCTCGGAGAAGAAACTGCCTCCTCAGACGTTTTGGATGGAATTAGGTGGAGAATAATATGTTTTTCATCATTAGGCGCGACCCCAGGTCGATTAATGAAATAAAACAAAGTACACATCGTGTACTCTTAAAGTACACAACGTGTAGTGGGTTTTTCCATACTCCACCAAAATCGGCCTCCATGTCACCCCTACACACTGGGTCTATAGCTCGGTCTCGGCCAACACACTACATCGAGTGGATGAGGAGTACACAGAATTTACTCATAAAGTACACGACGTGTACTCTAAAAATATCGAGATTCTTTATTTTTCTTTAAAAAGTCGGTTAAAGAGATCCGTACCTGAAACCGAAGCTCCGGGATCTTACAAACACCCCCCCATAAGGAAATTTGTCCACAAATTTCCCTAGCAAGGTGTAAAAGAATAACCCCGAACAACTCTATCCATTGTGATCGCATATCAGCCTCCCTCTCTCAAGTCTTGTCCTGTATATGGTCATGCTGCCACAATACCCATAACAGAGGAACAGACCGGCCATGAAGTACTTTAGCACTACGATCAACAATCTTGATAGGATGCTCCTTGAAATATGCATCCTGCTCCAACTTAACCTCATCGGGTTGAAAAACATGAGACGGGTCTAAGAAATACCGTCGAAGCTGGGAAACATGAAAGATGTCGTGCATAGCCTGGTATCTCTGAGGTAACTGCAACATGTAAGCAACCAGCCCGAATCTCTCTAGAACCTCAAACGTCCTGACGTATCTCAGTGAAAGCTTACATTGTCTCTGAATTCTTTTGTGTCCCAACCTCGGTGAGACACACAGGAAAACCTGATTCCCAACCTCGAACTCTAGAGGTCATCTCCGCTGATCCGCATAAGACTTCTGTCGAGACTATGTTGTTTCCATCCTCTTTAGAATCAACTCTATCTGTTCTGATGACACCTAAAGAAGACGTGGTCCCAGCAAAGCTGCATCTCCTGCCTCTAGCCAGCATAATGGTGACCAGCATGGCCTACTATACAAATCCTCGTAAAGTTCCATCTGAATAGTCGCCTGAAAGCTGTTGTTGTAGGCGAACATCACCAGAGGAATATGTTTCTCCAAAGATCCACCAAAGTCTATAATGAAAGCTCAGAGCATATCCTCAGGCACCTAGATTGTACGCTCGGACTGGCCATCTGTCTGGTGATGGTATGCTATACTCAAAAGTACATGTGTACCCAACGCCCTCTGTTACCCCTGCCAGAAGTGAGAAGTAAAATGTGCAACCATGTCTGAAACAATGGAGTGTTGAAATCCATGCAGACGTATAATCTCTCGAATGCACAACTGTCCCAACTCATCATCCCTAGAGGTCTCCTTGATTGGAATGAAGTGTGAAACCTTCGTTAGTCTGTCCACCACAACCCAAACCACATCATTTCCTCAAGGAAATCTTGGTAAACCTATCCCGATGTTCATCGTGACATCATTCCATTTCCACTCAAGAATGGGTAACTGCTGCAAAATACCTATAACGACCCAAGGTTTCCTTAATGGAAAATCCCTCTTGATCCAGTTAAATGTCTCTTTATGAAAAATGTTTTTATAGGATGTCAACTTCTTTGGTTTTATGTTAATAATTTTGAACATTGTTAATATAGTCATTGAACAGTGATCACATGATTAGTATAAATATAGGACATTAACAAATCCAATTTACTCAGACAAAAGAAGTGATGGAATCATCCTGTAGAATTTCCCCATACGAAGCCCATTTTTCATAGCTCGGAAATGAGGTGGAATCCATGGGATTCACCTTTGACAAAGCCCAAGATTAAATTCACCATGTAAAGCTTGAACGAGACAGTCTACGGGAAAAGTGGAAGTTGATAGAGATTACCACACGAGCGATGTTATCCGAGCCACCCCAATAGTCTGTTTCCGTCGCACACCTTACCCTTAGGTCTTATGCGGCTATTTTAAGGGGTTATGTAACAAATATGTAGTACTATGTTCATGTACATTATTTTTTTATATAATAATGAATTTAATTTCTAGTCATTTTTGATACATTGTATATAGTTTTTAAAGTACAAATAGTGTTTTTAGTTATTATTTAATTAAGAAATCTATTTTATTAAATTAAAGGATTTTTTAATTAAATTATATTTTAAAAAATAATAATATTATTATTAATTTAATTTTTATTAAATATAAATGATCTTATAATTTTATGAATGCAATTAAAATTTTATATTAAGGTTTGAAAGCCATTTCCGTCAAAACCCGTGAATTTTCGATAAATGTTGGTTTTTATATTAAAAGTGAAAATTAACATATTTAGAATTTTTTTAGATAAAATAAATTTAAATTATGGAATCGGGATATCAAAATTATCCAACGGTGAATTTTTCAAAATTTTCTGAGTCAGTCAAATTTTTGGTTAAAAATTAAATACCGTTTAAATATATAATGTGATTTATGACATCATAATAACCCAATAGTGATGTAATAAAATACCATAATCCATATGTTAGGACAATATATGTTTTAAAAGTAAATTAATGTGATTTTGGGTTTGTTTGACTTACATTTCAAATCATTAATGGACCCCTCAAGACATATTCAACACTTTGCCTTTTTAAATTAATTTCCATGGGAGTGTGACTCACATCCACATAATCAACCTTAATATTTTAAGATGTTCAGACATACGCCATATAAAATATTATTTTCCACTTCCCTTTTCCAAAAACCATGGGCAGAAACCATTGGATAGTTTGTGTTTTGAATTAATTTAATGTAAGGGGACCCAAACCTAAATAATAAAGAATTCCCTCACCTTTCATACATAAACCCACCCATGCTCCCACATTCTCCTCACTAAAATCCCTTGGAGTTCGTCCTAACTCTTCCCTACTCTCTCTATAATCCTCCCAATATTCCTCATTCTCCCAATAAGCCTCTCACAATCCTCTCTCTTTCCTTTGGAAGCACACTTCCATGTAAGGGTTTTTTCAGCCTTTCTCATTTTTGTCCAATTTTCATTAAGTTGTTTTCCCTTTTAATTTAAATTATGAATTTTGGGGAATGGTTTTACACCTCCCACATACTTACCTCATTATTTTTTAATGATTGGAGACCCTTTTTCTCTAATTAATTGCCTCCCATTTACACCCGTTACTATGTCGAAATTCTGAAAGGAACATCTCTCTCTTCTTTTACATTCAAGCAAATAATTTTGTATCATGAATATATATTACATTAAAATTGTTGGGAAATGTATCAATATGACCTCATTACTGTACATTACATGTAAATATGATGAGTAACACCTTTCTCTATCATCAACATTTTTTATGAATTCTTATGTCACGCTGTTACGTTGCCGAAATCACACAGATTTTCTAAGCCAATGTCATTGTGTAGTGAATACCATTCCCATTTCTCCATCAAGGGTATTCAACATTATGCACGTTTACTTATTGATTATAATGTTTCATGTATGAATTCCACATTATTTTATTGTGGAATAAATGATTATGTTTTATGAATCCATGTTTTATGATCCATGTGGCACACTTATGCATGAGATGAAATGTTTAAGAAGGGTGTGCCCTTATAGAGATCCAATGCATTGGGTAATGTATAGTATCATGATACGTCATGTGAAATCAGTGTTGACTCATGCTAATTCATGTGAAACGAGGTTTTACTCGTGGTTCATGTGAAATGAGGATTTACTCATGCTTTATGTGCAATGAGCCTTGGCTCATGCTAATTCCATGTTTAGTGTTGTTGCCACATTTCCATGTTATGATTAGCATGCATTATCATGCCTTTATGTTCATGTTTCTTTTATTCTATATTGATATTCCTATTGTCTAACATGTATTGTACTCCTCATGTTATTCCATGTGTACTCCCTTACTGGGATTTATAGCTCACCCTTTTATTATGCATGTCCTCAAGTTATCCCATGCATGCTATGTACGAGGGAATGTAGTGGTCATGTAAAGGAAGTTTTCAATAAATATGTTTCATTTATTGTTTTGAGTTTTTATTTAAAGATCCTAATCCCCATAGACACTAAACATTTAGATCTTTTTTGTTGTATTAAGTGAATTTTTATGTAATGAATCATGTTTAAGTTGTAATAAAAAGCAGGGCTGTCATTGTTGGTATCAGAGGATAGGTTTAGTTATTTTTGGGATTAGGAAAGACTAGTAAGGCCATAGATACAAGACTAAGTATAATAAAAACATACCTAAGTTTTGGTAAATACTAATTAAGTGGATTATCAAACATATACATCCATGTCTGGATACGGTCAGGTAGAGGCGGCTCTGGCACAAATGTATCCTAGGGGTAAAACATGAAAACACCGCATTGAGCTAGACTCGAACGAGAAATGGTGCATAACAACGGGCCTTGATGCACTCTTGTTTACGACACTCCCAGGGGATATGTTATGATAAATTCACAATCTTAGTATGAACCCTTATTGAGGAAAAAATTCCCCTAAGAATATATGATAGAAAGTAGATCATGAAAATCCTAGATTGAATCCTATAGACTCATGAGTTAAGGAAATAAAAGATTATTTTTGAGACATAAACATTTGTCTTTGGATTACCTTTTATTTGTTACCCCTAATATTACTTTTATTCTAGAAAATGGCCGGTAATAGGAGGACTCGGGCTAACAACCGTTGTGAAGATCAGTGTGATGACTGTACTAATGAGATGCCAAATCCAAATGGAGCAGGAATCGCGAACCTTGTCACGCTTATCTCTCATGTAACTCTTGTTTTGAATAGAAACATGGGTCAAGAGGAACGTTCAACCCCCCTATGAAAGAACATGTTGATATCGAGAGCATCATGAGACAAAGGAATCCTACTTTTAGTGGATCATCTGATCCCATGATTGCTGAACAATGGATCAACTCCTTTGAAAAGATCTTCTCCATCCTCCAATGTTCTGAAAAAAGAAGGATCTCCTGTCTGCTTATCGTATGGAGGGTGAAGCTGATCAATGGTGGACGTTGTTCAAAAATACTAAGCCCAAGGAGTATATCGATGCTTTGGAATGAAAGGATTCAGGAAGCTTTTTTCGATGACTATTTTCAAAGGACCCTCCCGATTAAGATGGAAAGGGACTTCCTTTCAGTCAAGAAAAAAGATGAAGAATCTATTTGAGCGTATGAGGAAAACATTACAAGGTTTGCATGATACGCTTCTGGCTTTGTCGTTACCCCCGAATGCAAGGTTGACCGCTTCTTTGGGGGGCTGATTCCTAGCTTGCGGAATGCATTAGTGATCCGTGACTTCGACAGCTATGATGAAATTGTCCGATGTGCCCTCAAGGTCGAAATGGAGATCGGGAATCACAGGGGTATCATGGGGATAAGAAGCGTAAGGTGGGATTCAATGCTGGTGGTCCGATGGATAAATCCAACGGTGCTAAGAAGATCCATCACCCCACTTTCCAATATTGCAGAAAGAAGCACCCTGTAAATTGCCTTGTCCGGTTGAGAAAATGCTTCAGGTGTGGAAGAGAAGGGAACCTAGCTGTTAACTATCGGCAAGAAGACATGCGGCTGTGATAGAGGAGAGGAACACTCCGTTCAAACCTCAATGCATTGTTCAATGATACAAATTCATTGAACTGGGTCATTTTGCAAATCATTTCCTTAATCCAAGGGTTATCGAAGGAAACCAAAAACTTCCATGACAACATGGAAGAGCTTTTAACATCACTTCTGCCGAAGTGAATCCCATCAATGAAGTGGTGAAATGTATGCTAGTTATTCATTCATGAATAGCGAACGTACATTTTGATTCAGGTTCTATATATGTTTTTTATATAGAAAGATTATTAGAACAATCCCAGCACCACCACAAATCATGTAAGTAATGATGTCAGTGAGTATGGAAAATAGAGCAATCGTTGCATCCCATGAGTATAAGTCCTCCCCTGTTATAATCTACGGATTGAATTTTCAGGCGAAACTCGTCATACTCCCTCTGGTAGAATTTGGTGTAATTCTTGGCATGGAATGGCTTTCCTTATATAGAGCCAACATAAATTGTCGGGAGTGGGGAATCACACTCCATATAGAGAATCGACCCCCGATTCAATACCAGTGTTAGGAGGAAGATGAATCTCCTTTTGCACCATCATCTCAAGCATGGATATTACTGCCTTATGAGCACACATATCTGGATCAGATGATTATGTCCAAGGAAGAAACCATTCTTGATAAAATGCCTATTGTGAGGGAATTAGCTGATGTGTTTCCCGAGGAACTGCCTGGTCTTCCTCCAAGAAGAGATGTTGAGTTCTCAATTGAACATATACTTGGGCCGCTACCAATATCCAAGACTCCATATTAAATGGCTATTGTAGAGATTGAAGAGCTGAAGAAACAACGACATGAGAATCTGGATAAAGGTTTTATACGCCCAAGTGCTTCACCATGGGGTGAACCAGTCCTCTTCGTCAAGAAGAAGGATGTGTCAATGTGGCTTTGCATCGATTGTCATGGACATAACAAAATCACGATAAAGAACAAGTATCCTCTCCCAAGAATCGAGGACATGTTTAATCTGCTACGTGGAGCACAATATTTCTCCAAGGTGGACTTGAGGTCGAGATATTGTCAAGTAAGGGTGAAGAAGGAAGATGTCCCCAAGATTGCTTTTCGTACAACATACGGGCACTATGAATTCATAGTAATGCCTTTCGGACTCACCAATTCTCTAGAAATATTCATGGACTTGATGAATATAGTCATTAGAGATTACCTTGAAATATTTTTGGTAGTCTTTATAGATGATATTATAATATACACCAAAACCAAGGAGGATCATGAGGAGCATTTATAAATTATACTAGAGAATTTGCGCAAGGAGAAGATCTATGAAAAGTACATAAAGTGTGAGTTATGGTTGAATGAGGTCTCATTATTGGGCCATATGATCACAAGCAATGGAATATCTGTGGACCTCTCCACAACAAATGCAATTGAGGGATGGACGAGGCCAACATCGGTAACGGATATCCGTAGCTTCTTGGGGTTACCTGGATATTATCAACGATTTGTGAGAAATTTCACACGATTGTCCTACCCTCTTACCAAGATAACTCAAAAGGGTGTAAAGTTTTCTTAGAGTGATGAATGTGAATAAAGCTTCAAGGATTTGAAAAGGATGCGTATCATTGCACCCGTGCTTACTTTACCCACAAGTGGGGAACTTTTTGTGGTATTCAGTGATGCTTCAAAGAAGGGATTAGGTTCTGTGATGATGCAGAATGATAAAGTTATATCCTATGACACAAGGAAGTTGAAAATCCATGATAGAAACTATCCAACGCATGATCTGGAGTTGGCGGCGGTGATCTTTTCCTTGAAAAACTGGCGGCATTATCTCTATGGAGAGAAATGTGAGATATATACTGACCACAAGAGTCTTAAATAAATATTCACACAAAAATAGCATAATATTCCCCAGAGAAGATGGATAGATCTCATCAAGGATTATGGCTGTCCAATACATTACCACCCTGGGAAAATGAACAAGGTGGCAGATTCCCTAGTAGAAAGGGACCAACAATTCTATCAATGATGAGAATTGAGAAGGATCCAATCTTCTTAGAGTTGATGAAGATGGACCTGGGAATCATAAAGAAGGGAACATAATCAATCCTTTCACAAATGATTTCTCAACCATCTCTTTTGGAAAGGTTAAATGATGATCAAAAGGATGATGTGGGAATTCAAGAAAAAGTGGAAGCTATCAAAAAGGGAAAATCATTGGAGTTTAATGTTAATGAAGAAGGAATTGCATGGTTTGGGAAAATACAATGTGTTCCATCATGTCTGGAGTTGAAGAACGACCTTTCTGATGATGCAATAAGTTCAAATTTCTCTATTCACCCATGGAGCACAAAGATGTATTGAGATCTCCGAGAAACATTTTGGGGGGATAATATGAAGAAGGATATTGCTGAATATACATCAATGTGCATGGTGTGTGAGAAAGTGAAGGTAGATATGAAGAAGTCTAAGGGGATGATTCAACCATTGCCCATAATAGAATGGAAATGGGAGAAAATCACCATGGACATTGTCACCAGACTTCCAAAGACATTCAAAGGCATCAATGCAATCTGGGTTGTTTTGGATCGTCTTACAAAGACTTCACACTTCATTTCCATTCAGGATGATTTCTCATTGGATCAACTCGAACGAATATTTATCCAGGAAGTGGTAAGCCTGCAAGGAGTAACACTGTATATTGTGTCTGACCAAGATCCAATATTCACCTATATGTTTTGGAAGAGTTTTCAACATGCTCTAAATACTAAACTGAACTTATGTATAGCCTATTATCCTCAAACAAATGGCCAATCTGAGCAGACTGTCAAAACACATGAGGATTTGTTGAGAGCGTGCTCAATGGACATTAAAGGAGGATGAGATCAACATCTTCCTCTGGTTGAGTTCTCTTATAATAACAGTTTCCACTCGACCATCCCAATAGAACCATATGATGCCCTGTATGGGAAAAGGTGCAGAACACCGACATATTGGGATGAGGTCGGTGAACGTATGCTTCTTGGACCAGAAATGGTCGAGGAAATGGTGGAGAAGGTGAAAACCATTCAACAGCATATCAAGGCAGCCCAAATTCGACAGAAGAGTTATGAAGATAATCATCGATGATACCCTGAGTTTAAAGTTGGAGACATGGTGTTTCTACGCATATCTCTCTGGAAAAAGGTAATGAGGTTTGGAAAGAAAGGGATGTTAAGTCCAAGGTACATCAGCCCATTCGAGGTTCTTGATCATGTTGGGGTTGTGGCCTATCGACTAGTACATCCACCTACAACAGCCAAAGTACATGATGTATTTCATGTATCCTTCTTAAGGAAGTACATACCGGACCCTTCACATGTACTCTTTTCTAAGGTGGTATAATTGGAAAATGATCTTTCTTATGAGGAGAAACCAGTGAAGATCATAGGTCATAGAGAAAAAGTTCTACGAAATAAGACAATGCCCCTCGTCATGGTATTGTGGAGAAACAACATGTTTGAAGAATAGACCTGGGAATTGGAGGATATGATGAAGCTGAGTTACCCACATATGTTTTAGTGTGAGAAAAGGAAAATTTCGAGGGCGAAATTTCTTAAGGGGGGAATATTGTAATGACACAATGTTTCATTAATGGAAAATCCCTCTTGATCCAGTTAAATGCCTCTTTATGAAAAATATTTTTATAGGATGTGAAATTCTTTGGTTTTATGATAAGAATTTTGACCGTTGTTAATATAGTAGTTGAAAAGTGATCACATGATTATTATAAATACAGGACCTTAACAAATCCAATTTACTCAGACAAAAGAAGTGATGGCCTCATCCAGTAGAATTACCTCATATGATGCCCATTTTTCAGAGCTCAGAAAATATTTGGCATCCTTGGGCTTCACCATGTCAAGCTCGAATGAGACGGTCTATGGGAAAATTGGAAGTTGATAGAGATTACCACTCGAGCGATGTTATCTGAGCCACCCAAAGAGTCTGTCACCATCACACACCTTACCATTAGGTCTTATGCGGCTTTTAAGGGGTTATGTAACAAATAAGTAGTACTATGTTCATGTACATTTTTTTGTATATAATAATTAATATAATATCTAGTCATTTTGGATACATTGTAAATAGTTTTTAAAGTAAAAATGGTGCTTTTATTTATTATTTAATTTAGAAATATATTTTATTTAATTAATGGATTTTTGGATTAAATAATATTTTAATAAAATAATATTATTATTATTAAATCAATTTATCTTAAATATAAATGATCTTATAATTTTATTAATGCAATTAAAATATTATATTATGCTTTGAAAACCATTTATGTCAAAACCCGTGAATTTTCGATAAATGTTGGGTTTTATTTTAAAAGTGAAAATTAACATATATAGAAATTTTTTTAGATAAAATAAATTTCATTTCTAGAATCAGGATGTCGAAATTATCCAATGGTGAATTTTTCATATTTTTCTGAGACATTCAAATTTATGGGAGAAAATTAAATACTGTTTAAATATATAATGTGTTTTATGTCATCATAATGACCCAATGGTGATGTAATAAAATACCATAAACCTTTTGTTCGGACAATATATGTTTTAACATTAAAATAATGGGATTTTGGAATTTTTTGACATACTTTTCAAAGCATTAATGGACCCCTCAAGATATATTCAACACTTTTCCTTTTTAAATTAATTTCCATGGGAGTGTGACTCACCTATACATAAGAAACCATAATATTTCAAGATGTTCGGAGTTGGACCTTATAAAATATATTTTTCCTCTTCCCTTTGCCATAAAAAATGGGCAAAAACAATCGGATGGTTTGTGGTTTGGATTAATTTAATGAAAGGGGACCCAAACCTAAATAATAAAGAATTCCCTCACCTTTCCTATATAAACCAACCCATGCTCCCACTTCCTCCACACTAAAATCCATTGGAGTTCGTCCATCCTCTGCCGTACTCTCTATAGAATCCTCCCTAGGTTCCCCAAGCTCCCAAGAAGCCTCTCACAAGCCTCTCTCATTCCTTTGGATGCACACTTCCAAGTAATGGTTTTTTCTTCCTTTCTCATTTTTGTCCAATTTTCATTAAGTTGTTTTCCCCTTTTAATTTCAATTATTAATGTTGGGGTATGGTTTCGCACCTCTCTAGTACATCCCTATTTATTTTTGAATTATGGGAGACCCTTTCCCTCTCATTAAATGTCTCACATGTACCCCAGTTACTATGCCGAAATTCCGAAAGGAACTTCTCTCTCTACTTTTACATTCAAGAAAATAATTTTGTATCATGAATCTAAATTCCATTACAATTTTTGGGACATGTATCTATATGACCTCCTTACATTCCATTACATTTAATTTTAATGAGGAATCCCTTTCTCTCTCATCATCCTTTTTTATGAATTCTAATGTCACGCCATTACCCTGCCGAAATCACACCGATTTTCTAAGCCAATGTCGTTGTGTAGTGAATACCATGTCCATTTCTCTATCAAGGGTATTCACCTTTATACATATTTACTTATTGATTATAAAGTTTCATGTATTAATTTCACATTCCTTTATCATGTAATAAATGATTATGTTTTATGAATCCATGTTTTATGATCAATGTCGCACACTTATGCATGAAATGAAATGATTAAGAAGGGTGCACCCTTATAGCGCTCCAATGCATTGGTTAATGTATAGTATCATGATAGATCATGTGCAATGATTGTTGACTAATTCTAATTCAAGTTCAGTGAGGGTTTACTCATTCTTCATGTCCAATGAGGATTTACTCATGCTTTATGTGCAATGAGCCTTGGCTCATGCTAATTCCATGTTCAGTGTTGTTTCCACATTTCCATTTTATGATTATCATGATTTATCATGCCTTTATGTTCCTATTTCTTTTATTCTCTATTGATATTTCTATTTTCTAACATGTATTGTACTCCTCATGTTATTCCATGTGTACTCCCATGTTGGGCTTTATAGCTCACCCTTTTCTTATGCATGTCTTCAGGTTATCTCATGCAATGATAAGTACGAGGGAATGTAGTGGTCATGTAAAGGATGTTTTCAATAAATTTTTTGCATTGCATGTATTATGTTTTTATGTAATGATCTTATTCCCCAAAGACACTAAACCAATCGATCTTCTTTGTTGTATCAAGTGAATTTTTATGTAATGAATCGTGTTTATTTTGTAATAAAAAGAATGGTTGTCATCAGACCTACTGGTCGCTAATGCTCTTCCTTCACCTGCTGACAGGTGGAACACCGCATAACAAAATCAGCCACATCTTTCTTCATACCAGACCACCAATACTGACGGTGCAAGTCTCGGAACATTTTGGTGACACCAGGATGAACTTCCCAAGTTGAAGCATGAAACTCCCAAATTAGCTCCTCACGTATGTCCATTGAAACCCATACGCGACCATGAAAACATAGAACCTCGTCATCACCCACTCTCCACCCTAGAGTAGGGTCTCCATCTGACACACCCTCCCATAGGACTAGGCCATCAGGGTCTAATAGCTGCCTCTTTTTAACTCGATCAAAAAGGGTAGAGGTAACAACAACAGAAGAAAGGACCGTCTGACCTTGTCTATCATGCACCTCCAAATGCATATCAGAGAATAGAGCCATGAACATTCACTCACTGCTGGCCTCCGGAACTGCCTACAACTGAGTCCTCCTACTCAGTGCGTCTGCCACAGTATTTCCATTCCCAGGCAAATAAGAAAGATCATAGACGAAAGATTGTAGGTACTCGACCCACATCCGCTGTCTCAGATTCAAGTCACGCTGCGTGAATATGTATATGAGGCTCTTGTGGTCAGTATATACCATGAAATTCTCTCCCATGAGATAGTGCCTCCAATAACGCAAAGGATGAACAACAATAGTAAAATCCAGGTCGTGCATAGGATAGTTCTTCTCATGTGACCTCAACTACCGAGATCCGTATGAAACAACACGATCTTCCTACATAGAAACTGCTCCATGACCGATGCCAGATGCATCACATAAAAATGTATAACTCTTTCTCAGCTCTGGAAGAACAAGAATCGGTACTGATGTCAATCTCCCCTTCACGTCCTAGAAGTCTGAGTCGCAAGCTTCTGACCAAACATACTTCACACCCTTCTTAGTCAAGCCCATCAACAGAGCTGCTAAGTGTGAGATGTCCTGTATAAACCACATATAGTAACCAGCCAGTCCCAAGAAAATACATACCTCAAAGACATTCTTCGGCTGCTCCCAGGTAACTACTACTCTCACCTTATCTGGGACTTCTGATACTCCTTTCTCTGAGATTAAATGACCCAAGAAGTGAATCAAATCCATCCAAATGTTGCACTTTGAGAGTTTAACATAAACCCAATGCTCCCTCAGTGTACTCAAAATGACCTCAAGGTGGATTGCATGGGGGTGTAGAGTGTGAGAGTACACCAACATATCATCCACGAAGACCACAACGAAGGAATCCAGGTGAGGATGGAACACTCCGTTCATCAGTGCCATGAAAACTTTTGGGATTTTCGGAAGGCCAAACGACATAACCGTACACTCGTACAGGCCATACCTGCTCCTAAAGGCTGTGAGAGTTATATCTGAAGGCCTAACGCACACCTGGTGATAACCGGGCCTCAAATCATTCTTGGAGAACACTCGAGCTCCTCGATGCCGATAGTAGAGATCATCAATCCTCGGCAAGGGAAATCGGTTCTTGACCTTCAACTGGTTCAAATTCCGATAATCCATGAAAATCCATAAGGTAAAATACACGTTCTTCCCAAACAACATAGGTGAACCCCAAGGGGAATTACTAGGTCCTATGAAACCCTTATCTTCCAACCCCTCCAACTGATTCTTGAGCTCTTGCAACTCAAGCGTATCCATCCTATAAAGAAGTATGGATACCAGTGCAGCTCCTGGAACAAGCTCAACCGAGAAGTCTACCTCACGCTCTAGAGGAAAACCTGAAAAGTATTCTAGAAAGACATCTGGAAAGCGGTCAAACACTGGAGGAAAATTCATCTGAGAGGTCCCCTGATCATCCAGATATAAACTAGAAATCTTGGCCATAAAACTGCCTAACCCATGATGCTCTGGTCTAGCTCTGCTTTCCTGGACATCCCATTCAACCATGTGAAGAAAAGACCCACCCTCTGGTGATGTAAAACTCAACCTTCTGTGATAACAGTTGAAAAAGGCCTGAAAAATAACTACCCAGTCCATTCTGAGAATGACATCTTTACCTTTCATCTCAAGGACATGAATATCCCACCTGAAGAGTCACCCACCAACCTCAAGTGGGCACACCTTGCACTGACGCACATTAGAAGTTCTATGTCCCTAAGTAGGTTCTAGTGCCATGGTATCCTCAGAAGTATGGAAAGTGAGTCTAAGGATCTGCACAGTGTGCACATAAATAAAGCTATGTGAAGCTCCAGTATTGAAAAGTATAGAAGATAAAACTGAGGCTACTTGGATCGTACCTCGAACTGTGGAAGGTCATGGATCCTACTCCTAATGAATCTGCTCTACTGCAAACGTCTAGCCAGTACTGCAGCCCTGTGCAATAGCATGATATCCCTGAGCCGATCCCCCTTGAGCATGACCACTGTGTTTGTGGCCTCTACACTGGCTTGAAGGACATGAAGAACTCCACCCCCTAGTCTGTTGCGGAACTGGTAATCCATATCCTTCATGAGGAGTAGAAACATATCCACATTCACTAGCCGTTGGAAGAAGAACCCAAGAAAAACTCTGCAGGTGACCCATCTTGCCGCAATCTCGGCACTCCAATGGATCCCTCAGGAACTGAGGCTTCTTATACCCTCTCTTTCTGCACTGATATCACACCACCTGGTTGCCAGAAGGATGATCTCGTCTACTAGAAGATATACCTCACTTCCTCGAGTCACCTCGAGTAGACTCTCGGTGGCGCTTCCTGCTGTCAGTATGAAATGACATAGCCTTGGATGTTGAACCGCCCTGGTCAACAGCCCCAGTCCCCCTTAGATTTCTTTTGGTGATCAGCGCCTGGTTGACTATCAGAGTAATAGAAGTAAACTGTAAAACGTTCACTTGTGATATGATATCTGGGTTGAGGACTTCCTCAATATTCCTCGCCAAAACAGCTCATCATTTCCCCAAACAAGAGTGAAACGCTGTAACTTAGTGAAGCGGGGGGAATACTCCATAACTGAAAGAGTACCCTGCTGTAGGTTCATGAAATCCCTAGCCCAATCGGCCCTCAGCATCGCTGGATAGAAGTAGTCGTAGAACGTATGATGGAATTCATCCCAAATCATAGTCTGTTTGCGCCTTGCCTACGAGACCAAATCCCACCATCTCTTGGCAGAATCTCATAGCATGTTAGTCGCGAGATTCAACCTTCTGTCTGGGGGTGTTTCCAGATGCATGAAGATGGTAATGCATGGTTTCTAGCCATGACTCTGCAACCTGCGGTGCCCCATCCCCTATGATAGTGGGAGGATGTTGCTGCTGGAAGACTCTAGTCAGCTCTGCCATAGACGGGGTAAGATGCTGAGCTCCCTGTAAGGTCTTCATAAACCTCATGAAACCCTCTATGAACTGAGCGTCGACAATAGTGTCTGAAATCACTGCGGGTGCCATGTCCGGAATGATCGGCGAAACTACAGGTAGTCCCTGGTCTGCCGTATCAGGTGTACGGTTACTGCCTGGTTCCTGGCGTGCAACAGGAGGATGTCTTGGTGCCATAAACCTGAAAAATTATGAGCACACTCCAGATTTAGGATAAAAAATAATAGAAAACACAAGAGTTCAAAATAGTAACAGGAGAGAGAAACACATAAATTAGAAAAACTAAACTACACGGCGTGTATTTAAACTACACAACATGTTTGTTAAATCCATTTACATGGTGATCCATTATGCCACCATTGGTCGTGTAACACTCCAGACTACACGACGTGTTGTCCCGAAACGCAACATGTACCTAGACTCCAATCCCGTGCCCGAGTCTCTTTGCACGACTAACCTACACTAGCCTCCTATTTCTAGACTACACGGCCTGTGCACTAAGGACACAGCCTGTACAAGATGGGCTTCGGCGGCCCGTGTAGTAGGTCACACGGCCGGGCACACGGCTAAACCCTTACACGGTGTGTTCCGAACAAACACTTCATGTATCGAAGAAGATAACACTGACATGTGTTGTTCGGGACACGGTAGGGTACCTATAAGAAACTACAAGTCATGTTCTTATAACACACAGTGTGTACTAGACATGCATGATGACCCATGTAGTAGGTTACATGGCCGGCTACATGGCTGACTCCTACACGGCATGTTTCGAACAAACCCGACGTGTATAAGGATGGGTAACACCGACCCGTGTTGTTCGTGACACGGTCAGGTACCAAGAAGAAACCTACACGGCGTGTTCTTATAACACACGTCGTGTACCAAACAAGTTTCCCCGACCCGTGTTGTTAGTGACATGAACGGGTACACGGTTGACTAATACACGACGTGTACTTATGGTACACGGCGTGTCCTAGAATATTTTCCGACACCCCGTGTTTTTTTACACAGATAAAAACATGGTTTAAAAACTACACGGTGTGTATGAATAAAGTAAACACCGTGTATTATGGGTTTCTCCGGGTAGTAGTTCTGAAACTGCTCCGAACGCCAAAAACCCTGAAAAACTAGCTATGTGCCAAATTCATATCCGTGGGGGCCCATACTCCTCGCGAATCCAAACATGGAATCATAACAATGCCTACAACAAGTAAACCGCATAACAAACAATGATTTTCCAAATTCCGATCCTCGAGGGCCCATAACACATCCAAGAAAAGAGCTTGGCACCCACGGTAAACAGGCTGTAAAAGAAGTAATACTCTATCAGCGCAATAATTATTTCTATCACAGCAAACACCACAACGACATGCATAATCTATAACGACATCTATCACAACATCATGCAATTCTAATTCACCCTATATGGCATGGTAAAAAGTATGACAAGTGATTTCCTACCCAGTGTATATATGATTCATGAGACGACACACCATCATCTCGTCGTGTTGCAACCATATAAAACCATAATCATATAAACTA
This sequence comes from Viscum album, assembly GCA_963277665.1. NCBI lineage: Eukaryota > Viridiplantae > Streptophyta > Magnoliopsida > Santalales > Viscaceae > Viscum > Viscum album. Next base: position 2,131,241,593 of record OY728147.1, on the reverse strand, counting down.
TAACAACACAAAACATGTGCATCACCCAGAGGTGAAATATAATAAACTGTAACACTTGCAGAAAACTGAAAATTGCAATTACGATGTAATATAGCTTTTCCCTATACACGGGTTAATTACTCCCGGTCACAGTTAAGTACTAACTAACTATTTATTCCTATCCCTGGCTATTGTCGCAAAACAGTAATCAATAGTAAAGAAAGAAAACTCCTCTGATAACACTTTGTAACGACCCGAATCCAGAGCCACACATGTGGCGCCCTATACCTGGTTCGCCACATGACCTCAAACGCATCTCCCCAAACGCTAGAGGCTGGCGACTAGCATCGAGGGCCATGGTGAGTTAGTGGGGAAGCTATGCCCTCATTTGGTAAAGTATGCAGCGTAAGAATAAGAATAAACAATAGCGGAAGCAATAAATAGCATGCTACAACTAAACTGAAACTAAAAGAAATGTCTGATATAATAATAATGATGCAGTATGGTACATGTATCTATGGAAAGCAATAAACAAAACAATGTGCTGAAATACAACTAAAACCAAAATACTAAATGTAAACAGAAACTCCAGCAGCATCGTGGACCAAATCCTGGTCCCATGCTCTCCAGCTCCAACCACCAATCATGTACCTGAGGAATAAGGGCCACAATCCCTACCAATACCTGCAACCATATAATCTATTTGGGCCGAAAAGAAGGACCCAAACAGGGTGTAAGACTAATCCCAGTAGGCCACCACCACATTATTTGTGCCCTACCGTCCGTGAGTGATATAGAAAATGTAAAGGTAAATAATGTAGTAAAAAATTCTACCAATTATCATTCACATTCATTTATTTACACAACCAGGGAAAACTAGAAATGTTTTCTATTCCATGATAAGCAAGTAACATTGCAGGTATCTAAAAAGACTACTTAAACACAATCATTACAAAACCCAAGCCCGTTCCTTGGATTGGTGGACTCTTCACAAACTACCATAAACATTCACACCAACTCTCTGGGTGGATTAAAATAGAAAAACCCTATAGTCCAGTAAACAACAAGGCACAAACACTCTTGGAAGCTCTCACGTCAATTCCCTTATGGTCTTGCAACGATAGCTATAGAATCTATCAGGAAGCCCTTATGTCTAATTCCTCATGTGGTCTTGTTGCGTGGGTAATCTAAGAACACACATGGGAAGCACAAAGTCCTATTCCCGTAGTTCCTACATACGAATCTAAAACCAATAGAACCTCTAGGGATGATCTTAGTCATATATTCCATTTTTGATCTCCCACACCAGGTTCTCACAGCCCTGAGCAGTCCAGTTGTGCGTAATCGACTGTTAGCAGCACTAAGTAAGTTAAAAATCTACTTGGATAAAATCTACCATACTTCAAAAGAATTCCAACAGCAGGAAACACATACAATCAGTGATATCAAGAAACTAACAATTGCATTAGGGTTGCCTCAAAACAACGGTGCCAAACGGAGATAAACAGCCAAACAGGAAAGGTAACCACCCACGGGGTGATCCTCAAACATGAAACCAAGCATAAATTAGCAGCAATTCATCATAATATAACATGCAATCCTTGGAATTTAGACAATAAGATCAAAATCCTAATCCCAGGATACTCGATACATGGGTATCCAGAACTTTTTGCAACCAAAACTCAAAGAACATTAATGTAGGGAAACAAACCACCTACCTCGATCCTCGGATATCGATATACTAGAACCTCAACCAGTGAATCATCCTAGAACAGAGTAGATCTGCAAAAAAAGTCTAAAACATTCAACCTCAGATAACTTACACGAGAGGAGGAATCAAGAAACGAGGATAAAGAAGAACCAAGAACTCACCGCTGTGATTATTCTACAATCGACAGAGATTGATTTAGACAACCGGTGACAGATCGGTGGCTCAGAGAAGAAACGACGTCCTCAGATGTTTTGGATGGAATTAGGCGGAGAAGAAGAAGCATTTAGTCATTAGGCACAACCCCATATCGATTAATGAAATAAAAAAAGTACACGACATGTAATCTTAAAGTACACGGTGTTTAGTGGGTTTTTCCATACTCCACCAAAATCATCCTCCACGTCACTCCTACAAACCATGTGTATGGCCCGGTCTCGGCCAATAGACGACATCGAGTGGCCGAGGAGTACATGGTGTGTACTCATAAAGTACACGGCGTGTACTCTAAAAATTTCCAGATTCATTATTTTTCCTTAAAAAGTCCGTAAAAGAGATTTGTACCTGAAACTGAAGCTCCAAGTTCTTGCAGTATGTTCATCCAATATATTTTTTTCCTTTGAAATAATGTTATTTTAAATTTTTATTATTAATTTTATGGTGCCACAGTGGACCCTCCATGACTTATAAATCATTTTATGTTTTTAAATTGATTTCCTTCAGAGTTTGACTCACCTCCACATAAGCAAGAATTGTATTTTATGAGGTTAGGACAATGGCCTTATATTAGATTGTTTTCCACCCTCATATTGAAAACAACTTGGGAAAAATCCATGTGTCGTTTTGTTTTTATGATTTTTTTAATGTGTTGTGTCCAAAACTTAATTAATAAAGAATTACCTATTTTTCCTATATAAACTCACCCAATCTCTAACTTAATCATCACATGAAAACATTAGAGATCTAGAAATATCTACCCATAATTCTCTAGAATCCTTAAATAAAGCCCCAATATCCCATGAACCCTCAGGAAATCAAATCCCAGTCTTTTGGGATCACACATCCATGTAGTGGATTTTTTCTTTCATATTTTGTCCAAATTTATTTATGTTATTATACCCGTTTATTTTCAAATAAAAATTTTGTTGTATTTTTTGTCACATCCCCCATACATAAATCTTTATTATTTATTGTTGAGTGAAATCATCTCTTTCATTTATTCCTCTTATGTACACCCATTACCATACCAAAATTTCGTAAGAAATATCTCTCTCCTCATTTACATTCATTAAATCCACTAATATTATGAATTTAAATTCCATTACATATGTTTTGATATTAAATTACATGACCCCATTACATTCTATTTCATGTATAAATGATGAGATCCCATTTCTCTCTCATCAACCCATTTTACGATTTCTATTTGACGTTATTATACTCCTGAAGTTACACCAAAATTTACCATGCAAAAATCATCATGTATGTGAATACCATACTGATTTATCATTCAAGGTTATTAAAATTTATAAATATGTACCTGTTTATTTAGGAATTCCATTTATGTATTTGACATACCATATTCGTGTAATAAATTATGATATTTAAAGAATCCTTGACGTATGATCCATGTGGCTCCCATATGAATGAAATGAAATGTTTATTAAAGGTGTGCCCTGATAGTGGTTCAATGCATTGGGTAATGATTAATATCTTGATACATTTAGTGAAATGAGGGATTACTCATTCTATTTCTTGTATATTGAGGTGTTTTTAATTCTTCATGTGCAATGAGCATTTGATCATGCTAATATCATGTTAAATGGTTTTTCTACATTTATATGTTATGATAATCATGTTATATCATGTAAATATGTTCATGTTTATCTAATGCTACATTGATATCCCTAATTACTAACATGTATTATATATTTCATTTTATTCCTTTTCTACTCCCTTTTTGGTATTTATCACTCACCCTTTATTATACATGTCCTCAGGTTATCCCATGCAATGCTATATATGAAGGAATTTTGGGGTCACGTAAAATTAGTTTTCCATAATGATATTTTGTTTTATATTCAATGTTTTTATGTAATTTCCCTATTTTTCCAATACACTAGATCTCTCGATCCTCAGAGTTGTCTTATTTTCATGTTTATCTGATAAATCATGTTTAACTGTATTATTAATACTAGGGTTCCTATATTATCGGATTAGGCCATAAGGATGTTTCAACATTCCTTCATTAAAATTAAAGAATTAATAAAATCATATCCAGCTTATTCATTCGGTTAGTTCACAAGTAAATCATTCACTGAATGTATCATCAATTCTTTTTTCTCAAGGGATATTCATTCTAGTACCGTTTGATCCATTCCATTATTTTCGTAATCTTATCCCATTATCAATCCACATATACAGATTAATATTATCAAAATGCTCCTCAATTTATTAGTATAAATAAAAATACATCCTTTGATAGAGTAAATACATATAAATGGAAATAGAATATAAAATATGATCATCGAACAAAATCGCCATAATTAGTATCAACATAAAATTACATATGGTCAAAATCAAACATGGTTAATATGATATATAAGAAAACCAATTTTATCAAAAATAATATATGGTTCTAATGAATGTCACATTCAAAAAAATATGATCAAAATTTGTAATGGTGAAACATGCTATGATAAAATAATAAAATTATCAAGGAAATAAGAGTAAACACGGAACCCATATGGTAAAAAACATTGTACCATAAGATCATAGCCAACAGTGTAAAAGATCACCCCGAAGGTAGTAAACCAATAATATATATTATTGATGACCCTATGATCCATTTATAATATCATGGGAGTGTTCATGAATGGGGATACATAAATAGTAGCTAAAAATTAGTATCCAAAGTACATACATAGGCTGAATTCATCAAGAGGATTACCACTATGATGCTGAGGAATTTAAAAGATCCAAAAAATATTATACAATTATAATTAATAAAACCCCTATAAGATTACATGAAATATCATGTCCATTAGTAGAATATCCAAATTCAAATATCTTTCTTTGACGGGAGGGAGAACTCATCTTAATTGTGAATATATCTATTGAACACTCCAATAAACACCATGAACTAGAATCATGAATATAGATGCATGAAATGGGATCTTAGATCAATGAAATTGAAAAATGTATCTAATAATATTGGGAAGATATATAGGATAATCCTAAACAAATATCACTAAATAGTCTTTTTTACTAATTATATCTTAAATTAACAATCATCAAATGGATAGAAGATTCAATACGATTAATTAAACAAAAATGATGGAACATGGAATTAATAACTCCCAACAATTTATCAAACATTGTTTTAGGACATTAATAGATCATTTATGGAGGTCTATGGGATAATGTAAATGTTTTAGCTATTATAAAGAAAAATTATCATTACCATGCCCTACACCATCTCCTGGAATTGGCCGCAATGTCATTGAATACATAACCTAACACATATTCCCCTATAAAAATTTACTTAAGACCAAAATGTTCATAACTAACCAAACCAACAATAATGTATATTTTGTGGTTACCCAATAATAAAACAACATATTGCACTGTCATTCACCTCATCTTGTCCTTGATGGTTTCCCTATTGTTTATTTTGAGAATGATGAAGCAGGTGAAAAATTTCCCACACAAGGGAATGTTATTGGTAGATTGGTATATATTAATCACCAAAATATAAATTAATATTCCCATAGTTCCAAGAGAATCTACCAATTAGTATTGATTTTTAATTGATGAAACAATATGTTAATATCATTACTAATGTTATGTTAATCTAGGATCCACAATGTGTACCCCTAGAACAATTGATTAAGTTCCAACTAAAAATCAATTAATTTTATTAAATACAAATGTTCATTCTTTTGTATTTAATGATATGAAACATTAATAAATCATTTATATATTAACGAATATAATGAATATTAAATCATTAAAACACATTCCAAATAGTTCTCATTATCCAAATCAACCCAATGGTTATTTGAGCTATCATTCCTTACATTAGAAGTTTTTGATGCACCAATAAATGAAACAACCATAAGAAAACAAGGTCACCTACCATGAAATGTAAAGGTTTTCACTTACTGTTTTCATATAATCACTTCTATCATTGAACTTTGATTAACCACATCTGAATCAGTTTTTCTAACTCAGAGGTATCATGTATCCTACTATGTCCCATAACTACTAATTTATAATCCACATGAAAATATATTTGAAAACATGGTATATAATACAACACCTCATAATATTTCATATGAATCCATTCCATCAAACCATAATTTTATGGGAACTCAAAAAATCCTTCTTGATCATCCATGCTCTTGTCGGATCTAAAATTTATGTTAGAATCATATCTAGTTAAATCTAAATTATCTATATTAGAATTCTCTAAATGGAGAAGGTATGTTCTAATAAATCTAATAAGAGTCTTAATGGTCCTATACAATCCCTGCAAAATTGGGACATAAAATATACATCTCTATTGGATACAAATTTCAAGGAAACTCTATTTAAACATAAAATCTCACTGACATAAAATATTACAATATCATCTATTGATTAATTCTCATAGTTTAGAAATAAATGAGATAATTTCATTACTTGATCCTAAATCACCCAAGAAACATCGAATTTTTTTACATTCATAGGTATCCACACCCCAAATTCAATCATTATAGTGGCTAAACAATTGTTACATAACTATTACATCATTATTAAGATAAATAATTTTATATTAAAACAAAAACATGATCAAAAGGGTTAGTGTCTTGGGAATTTTTGGGTCATACCTAACATGAAGATGATACAAAATAAACATTTATTTAAATTTATTTACGTTCTAAAATATGGCATCCCTGATTTTAAATATAATCGCATGAGGATATAAATTGGAGAAAGGGGTGAGCTAAAATCCATGTATGAAGATGAAAAAGGGAGATGATTCAATATTACATGATGGAGCATAATCATCATTATCATATCATAATAAAAAGATCATCATCAACATTATTGGAGAAATAGTTGATAAATTATGGAATGTGGAAATGTAAAATATTGAAACATCATGTTATTATGTACAAATACCAATCATAGATGTGAACAAATATATCATTATGTTCAGATATTATATATTTCCATAATCATAGCAAAATATTTGTAAATAGTTATTGAAAAATTTTCATGCACAATATGCATTTTATTGTGAGATAAGAAAAATTACCCAATTAATTATAGTTATTTATAATTCTGGGCCAACTGGTAACATAAAAATATTTACATAATCATTCATGAATCATAGAACATATTAAAATAATTTTCATGAATTATTCCACGGAATGGATTTTAATTCATAACTATTTATTCAATTTTCATTCTTAGAATAATCATGGAATTACAAAATTAAAAAGGAAAGACTATATTTGGAAGAAGAATCATCATTCATGTGTGATGAAGAAACTACTCCAGAGGAGTCAATGATATTTTTTAAATGATGAGTTATTTTATAATATCAATGTACTTATCATAAAATCATGAAATAAAAATTTATATCCACAAAAAGAAAAATGAATACGAATGAAATTATATTTAAGGATCATCGAAGGAGTATTCATAGATTAGACATTACTATCTTATACTATACAATATTAATTTTTTCTCTTTTGTTCGGTTCATTTGGATGTGGTTGAAGTTTAGTTCCCGAATTAAATTTTGCTTTCATGTACATTTTCAGGCGTGTGAAGAGGTGGTACATGGTTGTAAAATGGTAAGGGGAAGCCATCCACCCTAACCTAATTTTGTTTTAGAAAATTTTGATATTAAATAGTTGAATCCACAAGGTTGTTTTATAGATAATATAATCGTGTTTCTTAACAGTGTGGAATTATCATCATGGAGGTGTGGGATTTATAGTTCACATATTATTTTTCAAAACATGTGGGAAAACCATGCGACATGTCTAGGTCATAAAAAATGTGAAATTAAAATCTTAACCCACCATTTTTTGATGCCAATTCGGGTTTTCATTCCCTTCTTCCTCCTTGGTTCACCAGGAAAAATTCCCGGATCCATCACCCTTTCTCTCCTTCCACCATTTAATCACTAAAAGATTCCATGTAGATTTTTTATTCAAATTCATTATTTATTTTTTAATCTCATCATTCTCTTCTATTATTATTTGTATTTTTTGTTGGGATTTCACTTTATGATGAATCAAAATGTATAAAGTTGGTGGGTCAATTTATTTATTTGATTGTAGGTTCTGTAGATTGTTTCATGTGGGTGTATTATTCCTATTACTAATGATTCATATATTATACATGTCATTGAGATAAATTATTCATCAATTTCATTCCATTAAATTCTATATATTATTTTTCTTTAAAATAATGCTGTGAAAATATTATAGTCATGCTTGTGATGTGATGTTATATATTTCATTGGTAATATTATGATGGAACATGTTCAGAAATGGGATTCAATGTGTTTATTTGAATATGATTATTTTTAAAATCATTAATGGTGTTTTAGGAAAGGTATATTATTTAATAAAAATTAAATTCATAATGTGTTCTGTAATTTGAAATTTTATTTATTTTGGATTCTTTGATGAAAAAACATACCAGGAATAATTTTTGGTTTGGATACATATTCATGAAAAAATGATTTGTTGTATACTTTTTTAAAAGGTTCTCCTAGTTTTCAAATTCCTAATACTGATCATGTCATTCTGGGACATGCATGCATGGTTTAAGGAAATTGGTTGTTCAATAAAAAAATTTCTGCCAAATTTCATGGACATTTGAATAATGTCATTGGATATTGGAACATCAATGGGTGCACAGAGTGCACCCATGTAAGAGAATTCAAATTATGATGGTATTTAAAAATGAAATTATCATTGATCATGTTGTTTTCAAAATGATTCTACATTCATACATCATTCCTTCAAAAAAACATTTCCTTGAATTCTAATTTTTTATTTGTTGTTTCTAGAACCATTAAAATGTGACATCAACTGTGTTATTTGAAACATGTCATGTTTCGAATTTTTAGGTATGTATTGATGAATAAATTTAACAAAGTCATGTTATTAATTTTCATATATATATTTGTACCATGTGATGTTTGCAACTATGGTTTGCTTGGAAATTTGAAATATATTTTAATTATAAAGGACCTTTTCGAAACCTATGTATTATATATATATATATTTTTGTTTTAAAATGTTGTTGGAATTAGAAACAGTTTTGGAAATGTGTTTCTCAGTCGGAACATGATATACTTATGGAGTTTTGTTTAAAAACTTGTGTGATTTGAATATTCATTATATACATTTTGTTTCATTTGAAAAGTTAACTTTAATGTGATCTGATAAGAAGGGCTTATTGGCACATAATGTTGTAATTATAAATTATTTATTTAACTAAAATATGCTAAAGAACATATTGGAACATGGGAAATAAATTGATATTCTTCCGGTTTTGTGTTGTTTTGGCATATGAATGTGGATAAATGAATCATTGGAATGAGATCCCCTCATGTGGTTCATACATGAGAGTGTTCTGAAAACTATTAGAACATGGGATGTGTTCTCGTATAGTAGATCATTCCTGAGAAAACAATTGTTTATGATTTTGGACCATGTTTCATTGTGAATTATTTTATTTAAATTCTTTTCCATTATCTAAAGGGTTGAGTGATGGTTTCTTGTCGACCTTCTTTAGACTGGTTGTATCCCCAAGATTTGATGAGAGTTAATGTAACACCCAATGTATTTACAAATAAATTTAATATTGAATTCCAGAATCTTCGATTCTCTATAGAAAAACTTTTTTTTAACTATGCCAATAAACATAATTTTTTTTCACTTCTATGTTTTTAATTTTGAAAAACTAACATACATTATTGGGTTCAATGTGATTTTTGGATTTATATAGAACAAAAATATTTTTTGGTGATTAATAACCCAACCAATATGAATAGTAATTTATTCTTATAAATACTAATACCCCGTATTGAATATTAATTTTACCCTTATAAAACGTAATATAGAAATTAGAAATAGTAACCTCACCCAAGAATGTGTAAATAATATTTTGGAAATTTAATAATCAAGTGCAAATTTTTATAAAATATTAATTAAGATTATTTTTTTGAAATTGATAAATATTTAATTACTATTCTAAATTAACTAATTAAATCAATTTCATAATAAGGGTTCCTAAATAAATATTTTGTTTCATGTGTATTTAGGAAAAAATTATTAGAGTATAGTTAATTTTTGAAATAATTATTAAAACAATTTTAAAGATAAAATATGTATTTTTTCATATAAATAATTATTTTATTTAAAAATAAAATTTCCATATTTATAAAATAATTTTTATAAAATTTATTATATGTTATTGATTCTACACATCGAAAAAAATTTATGGTTATTTTATTGGATTTATCTAAAATAATATAATTTTATGTGAAAAATAAAATACGATAATTTACTATAAGTGCTATATATATGATTTATCTACTCACAAGTGATTTAAAGAAGATTTAAGACCAGTTGGGTCGAAATCACATTTACATTTTACTATTTTATGTCACAAGAATCAATAAAATTTCATGTCTTGTGAAAAATAATAAAATAATGACTTAGTAATAAGAAATTAATCTACTCCTCCATTATACCCCCTCACTATATATTCTACTAACTATTATAAGGCCTCATTCCAGGTCTAAATTATAATCCCAAATTCAACCCAGTATCATACTCAATGTCTAACGTCCCTTGGTATCATAAATAGACCAAATTATCAACTATACGTAGTATCTCATGGAAGATAAATTCAAGAGGTAAATTCCACTTTTCAGTTATCATACTTTCTTTTCACGTTCCATTTTTTTTATTTTCAATCCTAACATCTCCAAATAAAATTTTAGTGAAAAATATTATTGCTTACATGTTCTTTAATGTTTTTATGATTATGTTGTATGTAATTGTACTTATATTTTTTCTATATTTTATGATAGGAGTGAAAAAAGGCATCCAAGATGTGATAATTATACAATTTCAAGGATGATGGACTATAAAGTACAATTACCATCTTCAATTCTAGTCATAAAACCATTCTTATGGTTGAAACAGAATATAATAGATGTATTATATCTCATATAGTGTTATGGAAACTATTTGTCGACATGGTATTGATTTATAAATAAAACTGAGTTTGTGGTTTTCAAAAACCGCCAATAAACCCAAGACTCATCATTAAATAATTTATACAACGATTCATATTCACTCTCTGTTAACAAATGAAATTTACAACCTTGTGACCTTATAAATTTTTAATTATAACATATAACATCAATTCTGGACAAGAATCCTAATCTTATATGCTTCTCCATCCATGTATATAAATATACCGATCATGAAACAAAATGGAACTGAACAATGATATTGAACCTCTTAACCCAACATAAAAGCCATGAATGGAAACAATAAAGTTATAATAAATAATTTTATTTTATTTTATTCCTATAATTATTAAATAATAAACCATATTCTTATTATTTAGGTCATTAATATCAATAGGAGAACACCTTCAGACTCAATTTAAATGTTTTCTACGAAACCTACATTTTTCGTTCCGGATAATATTTATCTCTCTTAACACAAATTAATTTATTATTATTTATTATGTAATCATAATTAATTATTTGTTAATATTATATATATCTGTACCAACCTAATTCTTTCACGTTTTTTATGGGGAGTTACAAGTTTTAAAAGGAACGTTCAGAAATCATTCTGGATAAACAATTCTGTTACAATGGAATTTTTCAAATTCATACCTATTTTAATGGGAACTCTATAATGTGTTATTTAAAACATTATCATTATAAAATAACTCACATTATTATGAAAATACTATCTTTCTTTACTTTTGGTGTTATACAATGATTGTTCCAAAAGAACACTTCTTTTCAATTTGAAACGATATTTATATGAAGAATAACATGATGATTTTATAAGAGTAATAATCATTTTCAAAACTCCGATTGAATATTAATAATTTATGATATCTTATACCATATTTAATTTAATGTTTTATGATAAATTTAATAGTGGATTTTATATCTTAAAACCATTCAACAATTTAATATGAATGGTTAATGTTTACGCTTAATATTCACGGAATGTTATTTACATTTATTTATTAGTTTCAATACCATTGTATATGTTTCTTAAGTATATAACCAATCATATGATTAATGAATTGGACATAGTAAGTTTCTGTGGGCCCACTATATCCCCTTACTGCATCGGTACTTATCATGAGACAATCTACAGTCTTGGCCCATGGCCTTAACAAAATGATTATTTATGTTCTTAGAATGAGTCCTTGATTGTATGGTTATGATGTCCGACATATGAATTTACCACATTATAAAGATATTAATTAAAAGTTCATGTGGTTATTATTCTAATAGAATACCCAAAATTATGTTTTATTATATAATTATTATAATGATCCAGCATTAAACAATACTAAATCTTGAGTTAAATCAATAATTCACATTAAGGATCTTTTTTGGTTTAGTGTTTTATATAATGAGGCCATAACAATAACATATCAAATTGAATATTACATGTAGATAATACTACTCAGTTCCCATTTTTTTATAAAATAAAAACAATTAATTAGAATAGTGTTTACTTCAATATTTTAGACAACATGAATTTTACTTGATCCCATCCATGACTCATATTCATTTTAATGTCCTTTGGAAAACATTTCGAAAACATCGGGCAGGCATAAAAAACTATAAATGTTATAAAATAAATTATAACAACATTATCCCATAAATAAATACCAAATTATGAAACCATAAATATCAATTATAACCTACCTTATGAAATAATATGATTTATGAATAACACACATAAATCATAAATCATAAAGATATCTTGTTGAATACAAAACATACATATGTTGTATCTATCACATCTACATATAGAGTTTCATTGGAATACCCATCACATTATATTCCCTAAATCTCATAGAAGAAACATTAACGTTTATCTTTGTCTTGTTATCCAATTCATTGAAGAGCTATCTCAGTCTCACCCACCATAGGTTTAACATGGAACCACCTATACACATAAACAATGTCCAATAACCATAACATATTCAAAACACATAAATCTAGGATAAAGGAAATTGAAAATTTCCACACTGTAATAACAATATATCATTTCATGGTATTGACATAATCAATGCTTGATCATACCATATTCAAAACCATTTAAAACATTAAATAAAGAGATTTTTGAATCAAAGTGTCCCATACCACATTGAGAAATTAAATGAATTATCATTTGAAAAATTTAATAACCATATAAATAATTCCTAAAAAAAAATTTCAATACATGGACATTAATGAGAAATATTTAGAAGAATAAATCTATAAAACATTTAAAAGGATAGTTTAGTTAAAGAGTTTTTATCAAAATGAGAGATGCTTGAATACAAATAATTGTGGAATAACATTTAATCAGAAATTTATTGTAACATTAGAATAAAGGGATTCATGATATAATATTCCAAAAGGCATTATATAAACCATATGAGAGTGAATTGGTGAATTACAACAATGATGTCTCCATGGAATGTAAATTGAGATGAAATCCCATATAAAAATGGAATCCTTATATTAAGGATAAATCAATTACATAATAATTTTTTTCAAATAAAAATACACTCGGTATGATTGGATATTAATCATAAAAAATTCATAGGTCATTCAAACATATTCATAGCGTGACATAATCAAGAAGTATAAGTTTATCCCAATGAATTGTAATTGGGTTAAGAAGTTCTTTTACAAAATTTCTACAACCAAATGACATCACATTAAAATTTAGAAAATTATTTGATGAGATAAAAAGGGTATCTCATCTTATGGACATACAATTTATAAAAATACTGACATAGAAGAATATATCCCAACATAAGTAGATGTAAATTAAAAGTCAAAACAAAAAAGAAGTCTTATAAAAGATGATGGTGAATGGTTCTCTTACCTCGTGTCTGTCATGATAGATTTGGTCCATGTTTTTCTTGAATAATAAAAATATGTTAATTTATACTTTCATAATAACATTTTTAATGTTTATTATTCCTTTTATATCACTAATTACATAGCTAATACAATTAGTTAATTATTTGAGTTCATATTGGACATTGTGTCAATGTTCGGAACGTGAGTCAAATATGAACGTGTTATAATTAAATATTGTCTATGTTGAAAAAATTAAATTATCACCAAAATAATATTAATGATTTAGATATCATATATTTTATATATATACATATATATTTATTTATAATAGTACATAACATTTGGAGATAAGAAATGTAATGCACCGTTCATGGAGACGGTAAGCCGTATGTATGAATGAACGCTACTTTCATTTCTATATCATATATAATGGAATTAATATGTAATGATACATTGGTATATTATAATTCTAGTGTAATATCATATACTATTTAATTATATATATCTTTTAAACATTCCATATATGGAATTAAGAAGTCATATCACATTGATGGGGCGGTAGTCCACACTTCTTCAAATTAAATTAACAAATTTACCCACTATGGAAACCATAATTTATTCAATAAAAGGAAAATAAATAATAATGTAAATGATAAAAATATAATATATTTCACATATTAATTTACTTCCATAATAATGGACACCATTAGATGCAGTTGTAGATAATTGAACAGTCATAGTTTTATCAGGCAGTAGTTCACCATCCACAAAAACAATATGTTCTTTAACAATTAGATAGTGGTGTGTGTAAGTGTAGTTAGAATACTTCTCATTAAAAACCAATTATATTGAGGATACTTTTGAAGTTATAAAATAAAGGAATAAAAATAGAGTATGGGGTTGAAGAAGTAAAATAAAATAGAAGAACTTAAGAAAAGATGTTACCTTTAAATTGGGTATCCCTCTTTGGATTGAACAAAAGGAATTAATTGAATTGTCTTATGCCTAGGAGAAGGATTCTAAGAGGTTGATAAATATGTAAAGTGATTAATTGGTCATAGTTTGGTTGATTCGAGGGGCATGAGAAGTGTGTGGAATGATATAGAAGTGAGGGATTTTATAACGGGGAGGAGGGGATCTTTAGGAATTTTTAAAAATATTATTTTATTAAATAATGATTTTCGTTTTCTAAAGGCCCAAAACAAAGTAATGTACAAGATAAGATGAATCATGTCCGCAATAAACTCATCCAATATTAATTTTACTGTTTTTTCAAATTTTTTTAATCATTATAATCACATTTATTTTAATCAATCATTATTAAGGTAAACAGAACATCATTATTGTGTCATAAATAATTTTATATAATTGATGTATGAAAATTTCAAATAAATATCATGATTCAGGAAATATTTTTATCTTTCAAATTAATATTTATATTAAAAGAGATAACTTTTATAACCCCATGTCAGAATTTATTTCTAAAAGATATATGATTAATTCATTTTTGTCTTTAATTTCAATTAAACAATATAAAGTGTCATTATCAATCTTAAGTGTCTCCATCAAGTACCAAAATAGAAATAATGGATTCCCATGGTCAGACATATATAAAACAATAGGATTAATACATATATTATTGTAATTTTATATTATTATTATAATATGTGTTTACAAAAAATTACTAGATTCACCCTTTATCAATTGTAAATAAAATAATTACATAGGTAAATATTTAAAATGACTAAAAATAAAAGTTAACTATCTACATAATATGGGCCTCCTGATTCCAAATATTGATTAATTTTTTTAAAATTCAATACACATAAGTTTCAAAAAATAATTTCAAAATAATTTCAATTGATAAAACAAAAAAAGTGTTTTTAAGAAATGATAACTATCAAAAGATTGACACGTATTTATATACTATTTCCAAGTGAAATTTCTTCCAATTACAAACATATGATTATATATTAATAATTTATTATAATTACACTATGAAAACATTTATAAATATAATATTACAATATAAAAAAGTATGATTAAAAGACTGTTTTGAATTAAAATAAATTATTTTTTACAATTTGTTGAAAAAATGTACATTATCAGAAAACTTCAAAAATATTATCCAAAGTAAATTTTGATATCCCGATTTTAAAAAAGAATATTATTTCATAAAATAGAACATATAAAAGTGAAAAAAAAATATTTTATAAGAGGGTTCTACCTCAAAAGGGTGTAAATCACCCTTTAAATAAATATATGAATATTTTTGCCTAAAATTTAATTTCTACTTATTTTAAGCCACTAAAAATTATTTGATAAATGTAAAATCTTTTAACAACCTTGTATATTTATGTTATAGTTAGTCATTTCCATTCCCACAAATACAATAGAATGGTGTTAACTACTATTTTAAATAATAATATATTATTATTTTTTATTATGACTCAACATTGTGTGCAACATAAGATTTCAAAAAAAAACATTATTCTGTATCATGTACTCTATCGAACATAGTATCCCCATTAATGTAAAATAAATATTTAATTCAAAAATTTTAAAAAATATGAAAATGTCATAATCTGTAATTACCTTGGATGTTACATCTTTTCAAATTTTGCTAATTTTGTAATCGCTTTTTAAAAATTGGTCTTCGAAAGAAAATTAAATGTCCCATGTCATAGAAAGAGTCAATAAAAATATAAAAAGGACATCAGAGATATCCCATACTAGGATTCCATGTATGAAAACATAGATTTAGAAGAGAAAAAATCCATCATGTATTGAGTGAGAGTGGAAGAAAACATTATTAGGATAGAGTTTTCAATCTGAAAATAAAAAACATGGGATGGGTTAAACGATCATGGATTCCCCAATAGAAGAAGTTAACATACAATGTTTTTTTATATTACTTTTCATAATGTTGTGGAATATATCATTAATATATTGAATAATAATATAAGGGAAAATACATACTTTTCATGTAGACATTAATCCTTAATAGTATTTCCACCACAATCTCATCTTTTCTCCATATGATGAGTATTCAAGATGATTTGTTCACATTGGACGCTCTATAATCAACATTTAGAGAATCACATAAACCATAAAATATGAACAATATTTTTCCCAGGTCCTTATAAAATACTCAAAACCAAAATGGATAGTTCAAGATAAGATAATACAAAAAAAGTATAATATTTTATTAAAAGAAAAACTAATCTTACTCTCCATAATTTGTTAAAAAAATACCTAATGTTAGACAAAGACCACTCTATAAAAAATTGGGAATAAAATTCATCAATGTAATCAAAACTCTGATTGAAACAGAAATCTCAGAAGTATTTAATCACATCGTCTACCAAGATAAATCTTAAAATTTTTCTCTAAATAACATTAGATAGTCTTATTTTCTCAAACTGAAAAGTAATTAACCAAATCATATATTCTTCATGATAGGTTAATGATTTCCATAATTAAACTGAATAGTTATATTTCCACAATAAAAACACATATTATTCAAAAATAAAATTTCACCTATTAGTCCAATAATGAGATCCCATGGTATTCTATTTCCTAGATGTATATAATGTTTCCCAAATGGAAAACATATTCTAAAATAACCACTATCAGATAATCACAAAATCATTTTCTTATATTAAGGATATCCATTTGAAAAAACATTAGTTCCCAAAATAAAATTATTCATGATCCATAAAATCATTTATCAATAAATAATATGTCATTCTATCCAGGGACATCACGTAGGGCAGTGGTAGGCGATGCACCCTTGTCGCCTATTGGTTGTGGGTTCGATTCTTGTGGCCTTCCAAGATGCAACGAGTCATCACCCATCATAACAGTTGTTCTTTTTATAAAACAAAAAAATATCCCTAACATATTTTATCCTCAATGGTTTTATTATACCTATTATATTCATCCTAATACATTAACACCTCAACATCTTATATATTTTTAATTTTTTGACCTCTATATGATAAAATAAAACTATTGCGAATAGAAAGAACAGTATACCTTGATCATGGTGTCTATATGGAACCATCATCAACTTGTTAATGTATGATGATGGTTCATGAATTATAAAAATTATTTATAGATCTTAAAAATGATTTTATTCCTTCATCAAAATACACCTTGTACAATATGCGTCATATGGGTGTTCGTAGAAAAACACTTTCCAAAAATAATCATGTATGACATTTAATTTCAAAACATCTGATAAACATGTTTTTTTAAAACATTTGGACCAATTTTGAAATGATTATTTCAATAAATTGTCATTTTAAAATAATATAAGTATGTAAAAAGGGAAAATATTTTAAAAGCAATCAAAAATAATTTTCACAATGGTCTCTATCATCTACACCTTATTTAAAATTATTATTGACATCAAAATCCTATGATATGGTAATACATTAAAAAATCGCTTAATAGTATTTACCTTTCTTGAAAATATGTGAATATTGGGAAAATATAATTTGATTTAATACAACCCATGATCCACAATAAAATCGAGGTATAGTAGAGGTGTTTAATAACTCAAAAAACATCTTGTAAGTGAGTTGTATTCCAGATAATGTTTCACAATCATTTGAACATGAAATTGAAATAATTATACAAATCATGCCATCTGGAAGAGATAGAAATGAATTTTGAGATCCTCATCCATCCATATGTAACTGACAACCCATACTATGAAAAAATTAAATAACGAGGATTTAAATGAAATAATAGTCAAAGGGACTAACCATTTGATTAAATAATAATCCTAATCCCAAACGTTTTCTAAACCAAAATTTCATGAAAAATATAAGGAATCGACATTAAACATTACATAATATTGAGTTTAATAATGAATTCAAATTAAAGATCTTATCAGGTTAGGTGTTTTAGATTACTAGGACATAATAATTACCTATAAACTTGAATATTACATGTCGACACTACAACACATTACCGATTTTTTCAGAAAATTAAAAACAATAAAAAGTAATCTGTGTAGTTCTATGCTTTAGACAGCATGACATTTTATTATCCCATCCATAACACTTATTCAACATTAATTCAGGTGGAAAACATTTAAAAAACCATCGGATAAGAATAAGTATCTCAGTATAGGTTATAAAATAATGAATGAAAACATAATCACATCTATAAATACAAAACAATGAAACCAAAATTTTCAATCATAACCTACCTTCTGAAATCATCATATTAATGAATAACACAGAGAAATAATAAATAATAAAGTTAAATTGTGGCATAAAAAACATACATATCTTGTAGCTATCACAACAACATAGAGAGTTATGTTGGAATACCCATCACAATATATTACCTAAATCTCTTTGGAGAAATAATAATGTTTACTCAATCACGTTACCCAATTCTTTAGATATCTATCTCAGGCTCACCCATCATTGGTTTATCACGGTACCACCCGTATACATAAACAATGAAAAATAACCACAATATATTCATAACAAAAAAATTATGGATCACGGAAAGAAAAAATTTCCCCATTGCAATAACAATACATCATTTCAATATATTTACATAATCAATGTTTTATCAAACCATTTTCAAAACCATTTAAAATATTTAATAAAGAGATTTCTGTATCAAAGTGTCCAATACCACTTTGAATATTTTAAAAGAATTATCATTTCAAAACATTAATGTCCATATAAATAAATCATTAATTTTTTTTGAATACATGGACATTAATGTGAAATATTTAGAAGAATAAATCATTAATACATTTAAAACACAATTTTAGTTAAA
This sequence comes from Viscum album, assembly GCA_963277665.1. NCBI lineage: Eukaryota > Viridiplantae > Streptophyta > Magnoliopsida > Santalales > Viscaceae > Viscum > Viscum album. The sequence goes on along the minus strand of OY728147.1, from coordinate 2,131,221,957 downwards.
GAGTTTGTAACAAAATGAGAGACACATAAAAACAAATAATTAAGGGATAATATTTAATCATAAATATATAATATAATTATCATAAAGTTATTCAATGTATAATATTCCAAAGGACAGTTTATACACGAAATAAGAGTTAATTTGTTCATAACAACAATATATTTTCAATGGAATATTAATTGAGACGAAATCACTTATAAAAACGCTATCTTTAGATTAAGGATAAATCAATTGAAAAATAATGTCTGTAAAATATAAATACAATAAATATGATTCTATATTCAGTATAAAACAATTAGAGTCTATTCATAGATAATTATAGCAATACATATTCTGGAACTAGATGTTTAACCCAATAAATTGAAATTGGGTTAAGAAGTTCTCTTACAGAAATTCGACAGGCTAACAGCATCACATTAAAATTCAGAAAAGTGAATTTATGAGTAAAAAAAGGGTATCTCATAACATGGACATAAAATTTATAGAAATAATAATATTCAAGAATATATCCCAATATAAGAAGATGTAATTTAAAAGACATAACAAAAAGATGTCTTTTAAAAAGAGGGTGAAATGTTCCATTACTAATTTCGTAACATACGAAATATACACCACATGAATGAAGGATCCTAAAATGAAGATTAAAATAAAAATAAATTTATTTATAATACACAAATAATAAAATCATGGGAAGATCATACACCACACAAAAGTCAATAGAGGAAAATATAGCATGAATCTCACCGGAAAAATGTGTGATGAAAACCCCTTACCACACTGTAATTAATCGATTCTTATGAACATAAGTTAATAAACACAAAATGAATCAAAAAATACCCTGATTATAAATAGAATCATTATAATAATTATCCAATGTAAGTGCACAATACGCATCATTTAATAAATAAGTGGCGAACAATTGAAATATCATGGAAATAAAAGTGAGATAAATACGCCTTACCTCATGTTATTCTTGACTCATTTGTTCCGTTTTATTATTAATAGAAAACATAATCTAATTTCTACTTGAATATGAAAATTTTTAAAATTTATTATTCATTTTTTATAACATATAACCTTTATATAACAATGAGTTAATTATATGATTTCATGTTGGGCATTTTGTCTATGTTCGAAACATGAGTCAAAAATGAACATGTTATAATTACAAATTGTCCATGTGGTAAAAATACCATTATCTACAAAATAATATTAAAGATTAATATATCTTATATATCATGTATAACAATTATATATGTATTTATAATAGTACATAACACTTAGATATAAAAAATGAAATGTACCGTTTATGGAGACGGTAAGTCGTACGTACGCATGAATGCTACTTCAATTTCTATTTCATATTTTATTGAATGAAAATGTAATGATAAATATTTATATAATAATTAATGTATAATTTAATAAATAATTTAATTAAATTAAACCTTTATATGTTCTAGGAATTTCGTGAACAAGTTATATCAATTTGAGGGGGTGGTAGTCCGTACTTTCTCAAATGAAATTATCATATTTACCCAGTATATAAACCATAAAGGTATAATATAATTGGAAAATACTGAATAATATAAAAAATATAAATATAATTCCTATAACATATTAATAGAGTGCCATCATAATATCCTCCATGAATGGCGGTAAGTGATAATTGAACTATCATCGTTTCGTGAGGCAACAGTACGCTGTCCACAAATTCAGTATGTTCTTTAAGCATTAGATTATTGTTTGTGTAATATTAGTTCGAATACATCTCATAACAAAAACATAGTATATATATTATACTGGTTTTATTATACAAAAATTATTAAAAAGTTTTTATTGGGATGGAGAAGTAAAATAATACAAAATAACTTAAGAGAAGACGTTACATATATATAAGGTATCTCACATTTGTTTGAACCAAAATGTTTAACTGAATTGCCTTCTGTATAAGGAAATGATTCCAGGATGTGGTGGGGGATGTATAGAGCTCAATTGAGAAGATTTTGGATGATCCATGGGGATTGAGAAATGTGAGTAATATGTTAGAAGTGATGGTTTTTTATAAGGGGTAGGAGGGCCTCTTTAGGAATGTTTAAAAATATTATTTTATATAATGCTTTTCGATTTATAAAGGTCCAAAACTAATCATGGTTGAAGACAAGATGTCTCCTACTCGAAATAAAATCTTCCAAAAAAATGAAATGGTTTTGGATTTTTTTTTAATAATTATAATCATATTTATTTTAATCATTCATTAAGGAGGTAAACCCTACATCGTTATTGTGTTATAAATAAGTTTCGTTATTGAATATCTAAAAAATATTAAATAAATATAATGATGTAGAAAATAATTTTATATTTTAAATGAATATTCATATCTGAAGAGATAAATTATATAACCACATGTACAAATTAATTTACTAAAATATATATGTTTAAGTAACATTTGTCTTTACATTAAATTAATTATTATGAAGTGTCATTATAACTTTTATGTCGCTCTATGGGGTCCCAAAAACAAAAATGGTATGACCACATTCAGAAACATGTCAACTAATTATATTAGAACCAATATTTGTGTAATTTAATATTATTATAATATTATTAGTTTACCCTTTATTTACAAGATTTACCCTCTAACCCTGGTATATAGTATATTTTCTAAGGTAAATATTTAAAATATCTAAAAATAGAAGTTATTTATTTATAGAATTTGATCCTATTGATTCAAAATATGATGTCCATTTTTCCACTTCAAAGCACAGAAGATGCATAAATTAATTTAAAATTAATTCCCGTTTTCAAAACAAAAAAGTGTGTTTTTAAGAAATAATATCAATAAAAATATTGACATTTTTTAATATCCAATTTCAAAGGGAAGTTACTTATAATGACCAAAATAGGAATAAATTATAAAAATATACTCTATTTAAATTTTTAAACGATTTAGAAAGATAATATAACCATATAAATAATTTAGATTTAAAAAAAATTTTGAATTAAAATACATTATTTTTCACTATTCTTAAAAAAGTAAAATTATAAGAAAAATACCAAAATTAAATTAAAAGATCATTCTGATGTCTTGATTCAAAATAAGAATATTATTTGGTCAAATTGAACTTATAATAGTGTCCAAAGCTAGATTTCAAGAGGTTTCCCAATCAAATGGCGATAAATTGAAAATTTAATGAATATTAGTATCTTTAAGCTTAAAATCAAATTCAATCTTGTTTTAACTTCTAAAATTTATTAAATAAATGTAAAAATAATTAAAAATATGTGTATTCATATTTTAGATAGTTTGGTCCATTCTCGCAAATACTACGACTATGCATTAACTATCATTTAAAATAATATTATATTATTATTATTCATTATGACTTAACATTGTGTGAAACATAAGATCTCAAAGAAAAATTTTGTTTTGTATTGGGTTTGACATCATTCATAGCATCCCCTTTAATGAAAAATTATTATTTAATTCACAAATTTTAATAAATATGAATTTGTGATATTCGTTATTTATCATGGATGTTTTTATTTTTTATTCATCTATTCTTCCTTGCATATTATGTCCATGTATATTATTTTTAAAATAATGTGTTTTTAGTTATTCACCATGCCTACGGTCTGTATTTATGATATAAACCAATATAGTTCATACCATTACAGTGGATCTGATCTCACCCATATATTATGTTTTATTTTTATCGAGACACAAATATGTTTAAATGAATGACCTACAGGGATAAACATAGAGTTGTGGATGATCCCAATAAATCTTATATGTTGTATTTAATTTTATTTTTTAATGCTGAACCTATGTATGTATATGTTCTTAGAAAACTACTAAACTACTCGGTTCATTGGGATTTAATGCTTTATAATCATACCAATGTAATAATTTGAGGCACCAAATATGGGAAATAGGGGTCGACGTATTACCGTTGGTATTGTAGGAGGTTTAATAGAATAATTAGAAATCTAGATTTATAATATAATGATTGGGAAACATAACACTAGTATTTTCATTTAGGATAATCATTCAAGAATGACCATAAATTTGGTTAAGTAATATATTATTTGGATATTTCTAGAAAATACATTCCTTCCAAGATATTATAAATGGTGTTGTTTTGGAATGTTTTATCATTGGTTTAGTAATCCCTAAAAGGAATTTTGTGATTTACATGGGGTATCTTTGTACATGGAAACAAGTTTTAATTAACACATGGTCTGACACTATCGAGAGATATGAATAGGAAAATTCACATTTTTTTCTTTAAAATTATGAAGTATTTATACTTCAAATTTATCCAAGGCATATGGTTCACGAATTTATGATGTATATAATTTGATATATTTTATACCATTTTATGAGTCATTGAGAGTTCATAATTAATGAGATAATATAGAATATGTATAACGACCCATACTTTACATACATTGTTATTATTTCAGAATTTAATCACACTTATTACAACATAAAACAAAACCAGGAAAGGACCGCATATGTATAGAGTCTTTAGAAACTGGGAAACATATACAACTGGTTCATAAAACATATACTTTGCCTCCCATTTATTTCATCATATCTAGAGTCCCTTTTGGAATATACTACTTAATAACCTTCTTCCTGACCCGGGGAAATAAAACATACAAAAGGGTGAGCTCAAATGCTAAGTAAGGGTAAACAAAAGAAATATCAACCACATCATATACACAAGAACATAACTTTTGGAAATCTTAACCTGCAAAAGAGATCATAATTTCATAACATGGGATAAATCATACTAGAGAAATGTAATACCAATAATCATAACATAAACCATGAAACTTTGTTTCATACACACATAATCATAGAGAATCATTTCTTATTAGTCAAGACTCATTTCCAAGACTATCTTAGTGGACAAAGTCAATTTCTAAGCCGAGTTCACTCCTCGTTTCAGTGTTGTTTCACTGAACCGGTTTAACCTGCCATTCTAGCCATGTCTATCTCATGAGATATAAAATCTTTACCCAATTAATTGGAGGGAGATATAGGTCCCACCCATCTCATAATGAAATAATTCTTACTTTATCCACAAAATAAACTTAAAACATTCATCATAACCCAATGAATAAAATGGGTTTCGTAAACATCATCCCATAATAAGATAATCCATATAAAAGAAATGGATATCATTTCATAATAAGAAAAGTGATTCCCTATAAATAATAGGGTCATTATACTTGAAACTTACACATATGAAATAATGTCATCTTAGATGGAAAATGGTTTTGATAAAACAATTGAAATGAATTCTTGAGAAAATATCATTTCTACTACAAAAACATTTTTCCATTCATAACATGTCATAAAATTTAAAACTAATAGAAGTTGATTAAAAATAAACATGAAAAATTGTAAAGGACGCTTCTTGGAAATAATGTTTTAAAAATCCATTCATTCCGTATAAGTTAAAAATACATTCTTCCCGTACATTTGTCGGAAAAGTCAAAAAGTAAATCATACGAAAAATGACAAATGATTCCTTTCATATCTTTTAATACAAACTCACCGAAGGGTAAAATTGGATTTAAACAACTGTAGGTTGATTGAAACAATATTACATATTAAGGAAACATGGATGTGGATGATAAAATACACCCCAGTAAATACCAAAGTATAAAAAATCTTGGATAAAATGAGATTGTGATATTTTCCCTTACCTTAGGTCTGATTTGTTTCGTAAGTGTCCGAATGTCATGAATAATGATTTAAATAATGTTATTGACTTATTCAAGAATCGCACTTATTTTTATGATATCAGATATGGTCATATTTTTAGCTTCTTATTAGTAATATTTCTTTATTATTTGTTATTCGGGTGTTTATTACTTTTTGTTCTTATGTGTGTTTTGTCGAATAAATTATTATTTTTCTTATTAGATTATAGATACCTCATTTACAGAATGGTATTAGTGTAATATATATCATATTCATTCATTCAATTCATTTATATAATCGTTATGCAATGAAGATAATGTAGAACGAGTCCCATCACATCAAGGAGCTGGTATTCCGTACGTACGCACGAGTGATGATATCTTTCCCATGATCGTGGAATTTTATTGGAGTGTATGTATACTATTTCAGAATAAATACCACTTTACAATAATAATATATAGTTATTTATTTGCACCATCCATGTAAGGTGGTGATGAAAAATAGATTACACCACGGCGGGGAGACGGTTTTTCGTACGTACGCACGCACGATGATTTCGTTTTCTTTAGGATGGATAGATGGTGAAATAGGGTTGTTTCATACATATAATAACATATCAGTATATGGGTGATACTAATGTTATTAATTAAAAATGAAACAACTAAATATGAAGAAGTGGAAGAAGAAATTAAGTTGAAAGAATTGGTAATGGACATTACATCTTCTTTGAAGAACCTCTTTGAGAACTCCACTTAGGTCACTAAAATTGGCCTTTGAAGAAGACAAGGACCTATAAGATGTTTCTAGGGAAGTGGGTAATTGATATGGTCAGTGATTGGCCGAGCATGAAGGCTCAAATCGGTGTGAGGAGGAGAGGGAGGAGGTGCCTTTTTATAAGGGAGGAGAGGGGCACCTTTAGAAATATAAGAAATATTAGTTTATATTAAATCCAAACCCCACATAAAAACATTAAAAATGACTCATATACAAATATTAGATGAGATATGGTTTTAATATCATCAAAAAATAAAATTTATACATGTTAGGAATTTATTTTAAACATTATCTACTTGATTTATCCTTATTTATCAATTTAATTTTATTTGTGGTAATAATATTCTATATTTTAAATTATTATAAATAATTACATATGTGTTGTGAATTTTCCATAATTTTACACTTTATGACATTTTCGACCATAAAAATGTTAAATTATAATTTTTAAATATTTTTGTGATTTTTAAACAATTTTATAATATGTTATTTTTATAAAATAACAATAGTGTCAATTTTGACACTATTCTTATATTTGAATTAAAATAATATATATACAAAAGATATGTTCAAACTAAATGCTTTAATAGATTCATAAACTATCATATGAATCTAGAAAATTATTGGAGAAAATTAAATAGTACATATAATATTTATTTTAATATTCTTAAAACCATTTATTTGATATTTTAATTAATAAAATAATTTCAACATCACTATTGTGTCATAATTAATGATAATGATTTAATCCCTAAAAATTCTAAATAAATACCTATGATGTAGATAATTGTATTATCTTATGGTATACTATTCATGTTCAATGCTTAATTATGTTTATCACTAAATTAAAATTAATATACTTATATGATTTAAGAATGTTACATGTTGTCACATTCTTCAGTTTTAATAATAATTAAATTATTTTCATGGAATAAAGTCTATTAAATGAATCTAATCCAACCCTTAGGTGATATTGGTCGACCTTTAGTCATCCAATAAGATTTTGGTAGGTGTTAAGGAAATTTTATAATCTTATTTTTCCCCTTAATTACCCAATTTACCTTTAACTATGGTAAATAAAATTTACCGTAGTTACTATTCATAATGGCAAAAAATAAGAAGTATCCTATTACCATAATTTGGACCCACTGATTCCAAATATGGAATCCATTTTTCAAAATTCATAACATATATGTTTCAGTAATTAATTTAAAATAAATCTCGTTTTTACGAAAACTGGTTTTAGATGTAAAAACATTGCCAATGATTGAAATGTTTTAACCTATGAATTCAATGTGAAATTAATGTTATTCACATACATTTTATTAAATTTTAAAAATATATTCTATTAATACTTTAAAAACATTGAATATTTTAATTTAATAATATAAATTATCTCAATGGAAAACATTGTTTTTAATTAAAAATTAGCGTATTTATACTATTAATCAAAATATGAAACTTATTACAAAAATATCAAAAATATAACCAAAGTAAATTTTTATATCCTGATTCAAAAGAAGAATTTTATTTTGTCAAATTGTACTTATAAATGTGTCAAAAACTAGATTTAATGTGGGTGTTCCATCAAAAGGTGGAAAAATGCTTTTTTTTAAATACTTATTTTACCGGAAAAATTTATTTTGTTCTCTTAACATGTTCTAGAAAATGTGTAAGATGAATAATGAAATTTCAAAATGTAGTTAATACTATAATGACTAGTTCATAATAATATATCGTTGTTTGCTGAAACCCAGTATTACGTACAACACACGCTATTGAGGGAAGTCGTGATTGCATGTAATGCAATCCAAGTCCGTATTGTGTGATGTGAAAGATTCACTTGGTGTTTCATATAACATAAGACATTAAAAAAAATATTTCTCATAAAATCTCAGGGTGATACATTCTACCCCCCTTAAAATGAATTTCGCCCTCAAAATTCGTCACTTTGTAACAAAAAGATGAGGATTCCTCTCCCTCATCATTTCCTCAAGCTCCCATGTAGCTTATTCTAATTGGTGGTTCATCCATAAATCTTTCACCAATCGAGTGGTCTTGTTTCATATGAATTTTTTGCTATGATCCAAAATCTCTATCGGATGTTCTTCATATGAAAGATCTTGCTCCAGCGGTAAAACTTCTGAGCTGAGTACATGTGAAGGATCAGGTATGTACTTTCTCAGGAGAGATACATGGAACACATCGTGAACTTGAGATATATTCGGTGGAAGTGCCAATCAGTAAGCTACATTTCCAACACGATCTAGTATTTCGAATGGACCGATATATCTAGGGCTCATCTTCCCCTTCTTTCCAAATCTCATGACCCTATTCCAGAGAGATATTCGTAAGAACACATTATCACCCACTTCAATCTCTAGGTCTTTTCTTCGGTTGTCGGCATAACTTTTCTGTCGACTCTGAGCTGCTCTTATGTGTTGTTGAATAGATCAGACCTTTTTACCCTCTCATCAACAAGATCAGGTCCTAACAGCTTTATTTCCCCAACTTCATCCCAGCAAGTTGGAGTCCTGCATTTCTTTCCCTAGAGAGAATCACAATGAGCCATCTGAATACTGGAGTGAAAGATATTATTATATGAAAATTCCACCAAAGGTAGGTGATGATCCCAACCACCTTTGAAATCCATAAAGAAATCTCTCAACATATCTTCTAGAGTTTGAATTTTTATCTCATACTGACTGTCTGTTTGAGGATGATAAGCAGTTATGAAACTCAACTCTGTATCCAGAGTATGATGAAGACTTCGCTAGAACTTCGAGGTAAATCTTGGATCCCGATCAGATATAATAGAATGTGGTACTCTATGCAATATTACCACTTCCTTTACATATATCCTGGCAAGATGATCCCGATAGAAATCATCTCTAATAGCAATGAAGTGTGCAGACTTTGTAAAATGATCAACTATGACCCAGATAGAATTATTCCCTTTGGATGTTTTAGGAAGGCCTGTGACAAAGTCCATAGTGATGTTTTCCAATTTCCATTTGGGTATGGATAATGGTTGTAACATCCCCTTAGACTTCTGTCTCTTAGGTTTAACTTACTGACAAACCAAGCATCTAGAGGCATATTCAGCAACATCTCTTTTCATGCCATCCCACCAGAAGTACTTGTTCAGGTCCCTATACATCTTTGTGCTTCAATGATGAATAGAGAATGAAGAACTATGAACCTCATCCAACATCTCCTTCTTTAATTTGGGGATGGGAGGAACACAAACCCTATTCTTGAACTTTATTATCCCATAACAATCAAGGTTGAATTCCGGAATATTTCTCACCATATTTTGTATCTCTACATATTCTTTTATGCCTCTATAATCTTCACATTTATAGATGGTTAAACATTCATTTGAGAAAGATACAATTTCCCCCCTTCCATTATAATTCTAATATCCATCCTTTTTAAATCCATAAATATTCGATCTTTTTTTATCCTCATCATGAATAAGCTTGCATGGTCTTGTCGACTTAATGCATCTGCTACCTTGTTTGCTTTCCCAGGGTGTCAATGAACTGAGCAGTAGTAATCCTTAATCAACTCCAACCATCTTCTTTGGTTCATATTCAGCTCCTTTTGTGTGAAAATATACATTAAACTTATATGATCATTATACATATCACACCTTTCTCCATAAATATAATACCTCCAAATCTTTAATTCAATGATTACTGCAGCTAACTCCAAACCATGAGTTGGGTAATTTTGCTCATGGATTTTCAACTGTCATGAGGCATAAGCTATCACCATATACTTTTTCATACGAACACACCCCAATACCTTCTTGGATGCATCACTGTAGATCACAAACCTTTGTCTACTACAAGTTAGTGTGAGCACAGGTGCACTGGATAACATTATTTTCAACTCCTTGAAATTCTCTTCACATTCCTCCATCCAAACAAACATAACTCCTTTCTGAGTCAACTTGGTCAGTGAATTAGATAATCGTGAAAAATCTTTCACAAAATGTCAATAATATCTAGACCTACCATGATAACTTCGGATCTCATTTATTGTTGTTGGTCTCGAACAACTTTTGATAACCTCTCTTTTTGCGGGATCCACAGATATCCCCACATTTGAGATTATGTGACCCAAAAAATTCAACTTTTTGATGACAAAATTCACACTTGGTAAATTTGGCATAATTCTTCTCCTTTCTCAGGGTCTTCAATATAATTTTCAAGTGATCTTCATGTTCTTCCTTGCTATTTGAATGGACAAGAATATCACTTATAAAGACTACAAAAAACTGATCAAGATAGTATTTAAAGACTCTATTCATCAGATCCATGAAGATAGCAGGGGCATTAGTAAGACCAAACGTCATCACTATAAATTCATAGTGTCCATACCTCATACAGAATGCTGTCATTGGTATATCCTTCCTTTTGACCCTTAACTGATGATACCCTGAACGATGATCAAGCTTGGAAAATTATTGAGCTCTGCATCTTTGGTCAAGTAAGTCATCAATGCATGGGAGAGGATATTTGTTCTTGATAGTGATCTTGTTAAGTTCTCGATAATCAATGCAGAGTCTCATTGATCCATCTTTCGTCTTAGAAAATAGAACAGGTGATCCCCAAGGTCACGAACTAGGGCGTATGAATCCTTTATCAAGATTCTCTTTGAGTTTCTTCTTTAATTCATTCAACTCAATTGGAGACATTATATAAGGTGTCTTTGAAGTAGGAAAAGCACCCGGTACGAGTTCTATTGAAAACTCAGCTTCACGATTTGCTGGAGGACCCGTCAATTCTTCTAGAACGACATTGTCAAACACATGTACAATGGGAATATTCTTAATCGTGAGTTTTTATCTAGCCATTTGAGATAAATAACCCTCATTTAGTGGAATCAAGACCCATAAGATGGAAGAAATTTCCACTAGAAGGTTATGATCATTCTTTCATCAATAGACGATCATAGATTGATCTGGAATATGAAATGTGACTTCCCTTATTTGGAAATTGATATGAGATCCATATATAGAAAGCCAATCCATTCCAGGAATCACATCAAATTACACTATAGGAAGGATCACAAGATTTGCAGGAAGCACTTTCCCACAAACTTCAATCGGAGAAGATTTGTAAAATCTTGATGTGACTGTTGTGCCATTAGGAGTTGTCACAGATGACTCAACATCTAATTGTTGAGGTAATAAGGTAATACCCTTAGAAAAATCTTCAGAAATAAAAGAGTGGGCATATCCAGAATCAAATAAAACATTTTCTACTTTAGAGTGGATGGTAAGTGTACCTTTCACCACATCATTATTGTACTCCACGTCACTGATAGAAATTGCATGTGCCTTTCCATTATCATTATCCTTAAGAGTTTGTTGACGTCGACCATCATCATCAACCCTTGGATTTTGGCATTGATTGGCATAATGCCTCATCTCCTTTCACTTGAATCATTGAAGTGCAGTAGGTTCATTCTGTGTATCCCTTACTTTGTTTGCATCATTAGACATCTTCTTCCCATCATTGTGGCATTCAAATGACAAATGACCATCCTTTCCACATTTCAATCATTTACTTTTCCCTTTAAGACAACTCCCTCAATGTTTCTTTCCACAGTTTGAGAATAAGGGAAAGCTCATCTTCTTTTCAGTGTGCTCTTTAGATTTTCCACTGAATTCCATTTTCCTCTTCTAATCAAACCCATATGACTGATGGGTTACTCCAATCTTCATCTCAACTTTGAGAGAACATCGAACGATTTCTTCGTAGCTATTGAAGTCCCTTATGGATAAGTCCCTTCAACGACATCGTTTTAAGCCACTAAAGAATCGTTAGATCTTACTCTCAGGTTGGATAATAATAACTGAAGCGTACCTTGCAAGTCTTGTAAAATTTGCTTATAGGTACCAACATATTCATCATCCTTTTTCTTTAGTTAAAGAAACTCTTTCTCCTCCTTTGTTAGGAGAATACGAGGGATGTACTTATTGAAAAATAAGTTCATTAACTCCTCCCATTCAATGGACTCAATTTCATCCCTTTTCCTCGTATACATAAAAATATTACACCATTGATCATCATCTCCTTCCAAACGATACCCTGCTAGGATGACTTTATAATGTTCAGAACATTGATGAACTGAAAATATCTTTTAAGTAGTATTAATCCATTGTTCAGCAACTAATGGATCAGTAGAACCACTGAATGAAGAAGAACGCTGCCTTATGAAGGATTCAATAGAATGTTTCTCCTTCCTTTGCTTGTTTGGAAGTCCTGCATGATTCATAGCTTGAGAATGTTGTGTGAGCATGGTTATAAGATTTTTCATTCTAGCTCCTATAAAGTATGGTTGCTCAGGGGGACAATCATTGCATTGCTCGTCGCATTTCGCATTAACACGGTTCCTTCGGGTTCCAGCCATTGGATAAAACCATGAAGAATAATGTGAGAAACACTAATTATAGTAGGAAAACAACATAATCATGAATAATAATTCACACATATGGTCTTATCATAGGTTATTCATGACCATTTCTAAAACACTAAGAAAGTGTTCTATGCTGAGACTTATCCTTAGGGTTCTTACTAAGGCTTTCACATCCTAGTTTCCAAAGGTTGACTATACCTTTCCTCTGATACCAACTATAACGACCCATACATTACATACATTGTTATTACTTCAGAATTTAAACACACTTATTACAACATATAACAAAAACAGGAAAGGACCGTATAGGTATACAGTATTTAGAAGCTGGGAATCATAAACAACTGCTTCATAAAGCCTCTACTTTTACTCCCATTTATTTCATCATATCTAGAGTCCCTTTTGGAATATACAACATAATAACCTTCTTCCTGACCTGGTCTAATAAAACATACAAAAGCGTGAGCTCAAATTCTCAGTAAGGGTAGACAAGAAAAATATCAATCACCTCATATACAGAAGAACATAACTGTTGGAAATATTAACCTGCAAAAAGGATCATAATTAAATAACATGGGATAAATCATAGTATAGAAATGTAATCCCAATAATCATAACATAAAACATGAAACTTTGTGGCATACACACATAATCAAAGAGAATCATTTCTTATTAGTAAATACTCATTACCGAGACTATCTTAGTGGACAAAGTAGATTTATGAACTAAGTTCAATCCTTGTTTCAGTCCTGTTTCACTGAACCAGATTAACCTTCCGTTCCATCCATGTCTATCTCATGAGATATAAAATATTTACCCAATGCATTGGAGGTAGATATAGGTCCTTCCCATATCATAATGAAATCATTCTTACTTGTGCCACAAAATAATCTTAAAACATTCATCATAACCCAATGAATAAAATGGGTTTCATAAACATCATCCCATAATCACATAATCCATATAAAAGAAATGGATATCATTTCATAATAAGAAAAGTGATACCATGTAAATAATAGGGTAATTATACTTGAAACTTACACATATGAAATAATGTCATTTTAGATGGAAAATGGTTTTGATAAAACACTTGAAATGAATTCTTGAAGAAAATATCATTTCTACTACAAAAAGATTTTTCCTTTCTTAACATGTCATTCAATTTTAAACTAAAAGAAGTTGATTAAAAATATACTTGAAAACTTGTAAAGGAATTTTCTTGGAAATAATTATTTAAAATACCATTCATTCCATATAATTTAAAAACATTCTTCTCGTACTTTTGTCGGAAAAGTCTAAAAGTACCTCATACGAAAAACGACAAAAGATTCCTTTCATATCTTTTACTAAAAACTCACAGAAGGATAAAATTGGATTTAATAAAATGTAGGTGGATGGAATCAATATTACATATTGAGTAAACATGGATTTGGATGATAAAATAACCCCCAGTAAATACCAAAGTATAAATATTCTCGAATAAAAATAGATTATGATATTTTCCCTTACCATTGGTCCGATTTGCTTTGTAAGTGTCCGAACCTCCTGAATAATTATCTAAATAATGTTATTGACTTATTCCAGAATCATAATTATTTTTATGATATCATATATGGTCATATTCTTAGCTTCTTATTAGTAATATTTCATTACTATTTGTTATTCGTGTGATTATTACTTTTTGTTCTTATGCGTGTTTTGTCGAATAAATTATTATTTTTCTTTTTAGGTTATAGATACCTCATTTCCAGAATTGTATTAGTGTACTATATATCATATTCATTAATTTAATTCATTTATATAATCATTATGCAATGAAGATCATGTAGAACGAGTCACATCACATCGTGGAGACGATATTCCGAACGTACGCACCAGCGATGATATCGTTCCCATGATCGTGGAATTGTATTGGAGTGTATGTATACTATTTCAGAATCAATACCAATTTCAAATAATCATATATAGTTATTTATGATCACCATACATGTATGGTGGTGATGGAAAATAGATTACACCATGGCGTGGAGACGATATTCCGTACATTTTCCGTAGGATGGATAGATGGTGAAATAGGGTTGTTTCATACTTATAATAACATATCGATATATATTTGATACTGATGTTATTAATTCATAATTAAACAACTAAAGAAGAATAATTTGAAGAAGAAATAATGTTGAAATAATTGGTAACAGACATCACCTCTTCTTTGAAGCACCTCTTTGTGACCTCCTCTTAGGGCACTACAATTGGTCTTTGAAGAAGACCAGGACCACTAAGATGTTTCTAGAGAAGTGGAAAAGTGAAATGGGTAGGGATTGGCCGAACTGGAAGGCTCAAATTAGTGTTAGGAGGAGAGGGAGGAGGTGTACATTTATAAGGTAGGAGAGGGGCACCATTGAAAATATAAGAAATATTAGTTTATATTAAATCCCAACCCCACTTAAAACATCCAAAATGACTCATATCCAAATATTAGTTGAGATAGGGTTGTAATATCATCAAACAGTAAAATTTAGCCATGTTTTTAATTTATTTATAAAATTATCAACTTGATTTATCCTTATTTATCAATTTAATTTTATTTGTGGTAATAATATTCTAAATTTTAAATTATTATAAATAATTATATATGTGTTGTGAATTTTCCATAATTTGACACTCCATGACAATTTAGACCATATAAATTTTAATTTATAATTTTTAAATATTTTTGTGATTTTTAAACAATTTTGTAATATGTTATTTTTATAAAATAACAATAGTGTCAATTTTGACACTATTTATTTATTTGAATTTAAATAAAATATATACAGAAGATATGTTCAAACTAAAAGATTTAATAGATTCATAAAATGTCATATGTATCTATAAAATTAGTGGACCACATTAAATAGTTCATATATTAATTATTTTATTATTTTTAAAACCATTTATTTGATATTTTAATTAATAAAATAATTTCAACATCACTATTGTGTCATAATTAATTATTATTATTTAATCCCTAAAAATTATAAATAAATTCCTATGATGTAGATAATTGTATTAGATTTCTATAGACTATTCATGTTCGATGATACATTAATATTATCACTAAATTAAAATTATTATACAGATAGGATTTAAGAAAGTGACATGTTGTCACATTCTTTGGTTTTAATAATAATTAAATTATATTCATTGAAAAAAGTACATTAAATGAATGTAATGAGACCCTAAGTAGATATGGGTCAACCTTTAGTCTTCCAATATAATTTTGTTAGGTGTTAGGGTAATTTTATAATCTTATATTTAACCTTAATTACCCGATTTAACTTTAACTATGGTAAATAAAATTTACCGTAGTTACTATTCATACTGCCCAAAAATAAAATGTAGCCTATGAAAATAATTTGGACCCACTGATTCCAAATATGGAATCCATTTTTCAAAATTCAAAACATATAAGTTTCAGTACTTATTTTAAAATAAATCTCGTTGTTACGAAAACAGGTTTTAGAATTTAAAACATTGCCAATGATTGAAATGTTTTTACCTATGAATTCAATGTGAAATTAATGCTAATGACATGAATTATATTAAATGTTTAAAATATATTCTATTTATACTTTAAAACCATTCAATTTTATAATTTAACAATATAAATTATCTCAATGGAAAAATTTGTTTTTAATTTAAAATTAGCTTATTTTTACTATTCATCCAAATATGAAAGTTATCAAAAAAATATCTAAAATTTATCCAAAGTAATTTTTTATATCCTGGCTCAAAATAGGAATTTTATTTTGTCAAATTGGACAAATAAACATGTCAAAAACTAGATTTAATGTGGGTGCACCATCAAAATGAAGAAAAACTGCATTTTAATGAAAAATACTGATTTTACACGAAAACATTATTTGGTCTCTTACCATGTTATAGAAAATTTGTAAGATGAATAATAAAATTTCAAAATGTAGGTAATACTACAACAGCTAGTTCATTATAATATATCTTTTTTTAGTGAAACCCGGTATTTTGTATTACACACGCTATCGAGGAAGGTCGCGATTGCGTGTAATGCAATCCAAGTCCGTATTGGGTACTATGAATGAATCCTTTGGTGTTGTATAAAACATAAGAAATTAAAAAAAAATCTCAAAAAATCTCAGGGTGTTACAATATGTAATTGATTTGAAATGGCACCTAGAAAATGTGACTAAAACATCACCCTTGCACATGAAACGAATAGTAAGATTCATCATATAACTAATGGTCTAACACCATCATTTCATTATAATATAGTCTTTTAAGTATCCAAATCATATGAATAAATATCATCATGCGTTAAAAATGTATGTAAAGTCTTAGATAATTCCTATGCCCTTAATGAGAAAAAATGTATATTTTGGAAGAGAAAACCATAGATAAAGGGAAGAAGGGAAAGAAGTGATTTTGCATAGGTGATAACTATGGAAAGAATAATCATGGTTAATGCATAAAGGGAACGGGAATTAACTATAATTTTGGAGGAAAATTAAAACAATTTCATGATTTCAAGTGTATGAAAATTTTTTCCAATGTACAATGCTTCAATTGTATGAAGATTGAACATTATGTGAATCAATGACCAAAGCATCAATATAATATACCAAAAATGATGATACTATATAATGATCAAGTTATGATTCTTCCAGAAATGAAGTATAAAAATTAATAGTACTAGTCAAGAATCATGGCATTTGAAATTTTATTTTAACCAGTGTATTGGTATTAAGAATTTTGTAATATATGATATTTTTATTGAAATATGTTATCATTAAGCATTTGAAACCATAATGTGAATGGTACCATGAAAATTTTTTCACAGTGAAGTTTATGTTTTTGGAAAATACATGATTGAGGAAAGGAAACCACTTGAAATATTTATAATGATAATGATAATTAGGTTGAAATGATTCGTTTAGATAATTACAAACTATACCAAAATTGATTTTTGACTTGTTGAAAAGGGTTTTATGCTATAATTGATTGTTTTTTCAACATTTTTGGATATAAGTAATATATCCAATAGCATTTGAAATGATGAATGCATGATTCCAATAAGGTTTAATGTAAATTTTATTTGTCACCATATATTAAAAGGTCACTTGATGAGGATATTCCCAGGTCAGGAATGTGAAAATTTAGGGATTATTTGTGGTGATTAAAGGAATATAATGTAGTATATTCATTGGGAAGGATATATCATGGAGTTCTAAAAAATGACTATATCTAAGATCCTCGAGTAAATGGATTGTTAATTGATGGATATGAGAATGAATCTATTATATTGGATCATGATCATTTTGAAAGTTATAAATATTGTGAAATGGTTTATGATGATCATTTTATGAGGTTTTAGTTATTAATTTCACTACAAGATTATTCATGTCTTATGAAATGAGTTAATGTTTTTTCAATACACTAATAATGGATAAAATTATTTTTATAAAAAAGAAAAGTATATTTACACTCTTATTGAGTGGAATAATTAATGAACTTTGGGAAAAGAGTCAAAATTAAAAAACAATTCCATATTATGATATATTTGTTCATTATATTAATGAAATTTTTCAAAATGGTAGTTTATGTGTTTTTGGTAATTATTTTTCATCTGAAAATGTTCTCTATCAGTTTTCATTCATTCATGATGGATTGATTATTCTTCCATGATCATGTTATCAAATTATAATGTGTAGTTTTGTAGTAACTTACACATTTTTCATTCAATCTTATTAAGAGGATATTTTAACCATATTTCTGGTGTGGGGTTACCATAAGGGAATTTCTATGTTTCAACCATTATCATTTTAAATTCAATTTCATAATTTCCAGGAAGAAATTTTTGTAAAGAGGGGATAATGTAACACCAAAAGTATTTCAAAATAAATAAAATATTGAATGAAAGAAATTGGGTGTCTCTAAAAAACAACACTCTATTATAACCAATTTAATAAACATAATTTCTCTGATCTAGGTTTTGAATATTGAAAATATTGAATACAAAATTTTGTGCAGGGTTATTTTTAGAGAGTGATAAAACAAACATAATTTCTGTGGAATAGTTACCCTAACCATAAAAATAATAACCTACTATTCAAAATAGTAATATACCCTAATGACTATTAATGTTAGCCTTATGAAACTTAATGTTTCCCTTATGAATAGTAAAATTACTATTGAATGTATGATGAAAATTTAGGCACCCTATAAAGGTCGTATGATATTTTATGAATTATAAATTTTGTATTCATATTTTGGATATTGCTAAATATTTAATTAATATTTTAAATTATAAAATTAATTAATTTTCATAAAAAAGGTTCACAAATAAATATTTTTTATCCTATAAATTATGAAATATTTTATGAGACCATATTTAATATATGAAAGAATTATAAAAGTATTTTTAAGTACAAAATCTGTATTTTTTTGAAGTAGATAATGATTTTATTTAAATAAAAAATTTAACATATTTAGAAAATTAATTTAATAAAATTTAAGTCATTTTTTTATTCAACATGTTGAAAAATATATATGGTGAATTTTTTGGAAATTTTTAAAACACTTTAATTTTTTGGTGAATAGAAAAATACGATAGTTTATGATAAATAGTAAATACATGATTTATTGAGTTGTTGGTTATGTAAGGATAATGTAGGACCACTCGTTTCAAAATTACATGTACGTAGAACTATTTGTGGTCATAAAAATCCATACTACTACCGGTATTTTACAATATAATAAATAATGATTAAAATAACAAAATATTACTACTCTCCTCCACTATAAACCCCACTCACACCAAATTCTCCTCATTCCTATAAAGCCTTGTTCTTTATCTAAATTCAACTCAAATATCCTCCCATGATCCTTCCTAATGTATAGAATCCATTTTTATCATTAAAATAAAAAATCCTCTACTGCAAAGAGGCTTTGAATGACGTTTATTTTTAGAAGTAAATTACTCTTTTAAATTATATTACTTTCTGTTCAATATCATTTGTTTTATTTTATATCTTCTCACATCATCCTCCAATTGATTTGAAAACTCTAGTACCATCTATGTACTGTAATCTGATCATTATTTTAGAATAAATTATTATCATATAACCTTTATCATTCTATATTTCTAGTAGTAAAAAAACACCATCTGAAATGTGCGAATTTAAAACATTTATGGATAATGATTTTTAAATTTCTATTTACACCTAAAATTCATGTCATCAAACATTAACAGGGTTTTACTGTACAAAAATATATATATTATATCACATTTATGGTCATGGAATTATTATGTAGAAACAATTTTTATTTATAGTGGAAAATGATTTCGTTGTATTCCAAAACTGAAAACTAACCTAAACAGTTATAATTAAAAAAATTAAACAATGATTCATCTCACTGTTGGGTCGGAAAAATGGGGAAAAGATGGAAAGAGGGGGGTGAATTGCCTTTTAAAAAAAATGATTAACAAATTAAAATCAAAGTTAAAGTGCAGCGGAAAATAAAGAGGCAAGACACACGAAATTGATAACGGAGTTCGGCCAAAACCCGGCCTACGTCTCCACTCCCAACTCAACCGTTGAGAGATTCCTACCGCTTGCTTTTCAATGGTTTTAGCAAGAAACCCACTAGGATTTGAGGTAGCACTAGGACCTATTACAGCTTGCTTTTATTGGTTTAGCAAGAACCCACTTGCTTTTGATGGTTGAGCAAGAACCCACTAGCCATTTTAACGGGTGAAGGCTAGCTCACCGTGACACAAGCCTTTTAAAAGGAAAGGCTTGAAGAAACCTCTTCACACCTTAATGGTGATGTGAAACCCAAAAGAAAGGGGGATGAAGAAAGAGTTTGGGGTTTGTAGGCACAAACCCAATTTTAAAGCTCAAAATAAATAAACAAGAAAAACTGTAGTTGAGGAAGACTTGGGCGCCAATTGGATAGATGGAGTTGATGTAGCGTGATCTCCCAAGCTTCTTGAGGTTCTCCTTGGATTGGGAATTGGATTGGAGCAGTTGTGGTTCCCTTGGAGCAATCCGCCGGAGGTTTGCCAAATGAGGAGAATTGTGTTCGTTGGCTTCACAATGCTTAATTATGGTCCGGCAATTGTTCCGGGGCTTCAAGGTCCTTTATTTATAGAGGGGGAACCCTCATATGGCCGTTGGAGGCCTTTGGAGACGTTGGAAAGGCTTTCGGAGCCGTTGGGAGGCAAGTGGAGCAGTCTGGTCAAAGCCCCAACGGCTAGTTTGACTGGGCTACCGGCTGGCCGATGCAGGGCCACCGGCTGGCCGGTGCCTTGGCAGAGGAGGAGAATTCTGGTCCAGGCTCCACCGGCTGACCGGTGGAGGAGCCACCGGCTGGCCGGTGGCAAGACAGTAGCAACCACTATTGACTGGATGCCACCGGCTAGCCGGTGGTCAAGCCACCGGCTGACCGGTGGAACCTGGCAGTGGGAAATGCCTCTGCCAGGTCCACCGGCTGGCCGGTGCCATCACACCGGTTGGCCGGTGGACTGAAATTCAGTCCACTTGATGTTCTTTCTTGGGCCAATCCCTTGGCAATCTTTTTCCTATAAAACAGAAACACTTAAAACAATGTTAAACACATATGAAAGTGATTGTGATCATGAAAATCAAAGAGTGTGGGGTACAACAATCTCCCCCTATTTTGATGATCACAATCACTTATCTAAGAAATGTAAAAACTTAAATGAAAGGAATGCATTAAATGATAAATTGAAAATAAATACTAAGCATGAGAGAAAAGATTCTCCCACAATCAATCAAGAAATTTCTCCCCCATTGTGATTATCAAAATAGAATGGGGCATAAAACTTGATTGAGGGAATTGCGTTGAAAAATCAATTGAGATTTTTGAAATTTAAATGAAAATTTGAATAACAGTTTGAATTGAAAGTTTTGAATCAAAAATTCGAATTGAATATTTTGAAATGAAAATTTTGATACCAAGAATTGAAATTGAAAGTTGGAATCGAAAATTTTGAAATAAAAAATTTGAAATGAGAATTTTGAATGAAAAAAATTTATAATTCACAAAAAGGCTTAAAAGAACCTAACTCCCCCTAAATAAAACAACAAATCACCGGGGAGAGGAAATAAATTTTGGCCCGGAGAGACTCGCAAGAAGGGATTTTTCAATCCAAACTTGTCTCATGGCGGGTCTTCTCCTATAGAATTCGTCCGAAAAGAAAATAGACTTTGGTTGGCCGTACCGGGCGTTTTTACAATTACATTCATAAATAAGGTGCCCGGGTTTTTTACAATAGTTGCAAAATTTAAAACTAGAGCTCCCCCTTACAAAAACAGTGGGTGCATGGGAGGAGGAAGCTATATTGGTGTATCCTAGCCCCTGGGTGGTTCGGGAAACGCGTTGGGAACCAAGTAAATTGTTCAAATTTTGTTCCCCTTGGGTGAACTTCGCTAGAGTTTCTCTAAGGTCCTTGATGGTTGATTCCAAAGAATCAACATTGGGAAAATTTTGGATTTTTAGGGAGAGTTCCTCCTTCTCATTAAGAAGTTGTTCTTTTTTGGAGGAGAGTTTTTTGAAATTCTTTTTCAAAGCAACAAATTTTGATGAAAGCTCATGAAAACCATTTTCTAATTGATCTCTAACATGTTGGAGTTCTTCATATGACAAATGATTGAAAGAATTTGAAGAACTAGAAGACGAGGAAGAAGAGTCGGAAGATGATACCTCATGATTTGCCATTAGGCATTTTTTACCTTGGTCGCTCGAGGAGAAGGAGGAGAATGAAGAGGTGGAGCTATCACTCCATGTTGCCTTTGAAGCCTTCTTCTTTTTCTTCTTGGCCCTTTTCTTGTGAGGTGGGAAAACAGGCTTGATCTTTTCATCGGGTTTTTCTTTTGATCGGATTTTTTCTTTGGAGCCTCGCTAGTACCTTCATAGGTTAGTTCTAAAAATTTCCAAAGATCGTAAGAAGTAGAGCAAGTAGAAATGCAATTAAAAACATTACGGTCAAGACCACAATGAAGAGCGTTCATGGCTTTGCCATCAAGCTCAAAATAAGCAATGTCATTGGGCGTCCATTTAGACTCATCGGGGGAAGTGAGGGTAAAACCATGCATAACAATTCTAAAAATAGGATAGCCAATACTTTTAAGAAATGTGGTCATGCGGGTTTTCCAAAAACTATAATCGGTTCCATCAAAGAATGGAGCACGATCCAAAGAAAAGCCTTCGGGGGCGTAAGAGGTTGAAGCGGTAGAAGCCATCAAAAAGGATCTTTAATTTGAAACCGGTTAGGGAATTATTCAAAAACCTCCCTCGGATACCAATTGTTGGGTCGGAAAAACGGGGAAAAGATGGCAAGAGGGGGGTGAATTGCCTTTTAAAAAAAATGATTAACAAATTAAAATCAAAGTTAAAGTGCAGCGGAAAATAAAGAGGCAAGACACACGAAATTGATAACGGAGTTCGGCCAAAACCCGGCCTACGTCTCCACTCCCAACTCAACCGTTGAGAGATTCCTACCGCTTGCTTTTCAATGGTTTTAGCAAGAAACCCACTAGGCTTTGAGGTAGCACTAGGACCTATTACAGCTTGCTTTTATTGGTTTAGCAAGAACCCACTTGCTTTTGATGGTTGAGCAAGAACCCACTAGACTTTTTAACGGGTGAAGGCTAGCTCACCGTGACACAAGCCTTTTAAAAGGAAAGGCTTGAAGAAACCTCTTCACACCTTAATGGTGATGTGAAACCCAAAAGAAAGGGGGATGAAGAAAGAGTTTGGGGTTTGTAGGCACAAACCCAATTTTAAAGCTCAAAATAAATAAACAAGAAAAACCGTAGTTGAGGAAGACTTGGGCGCCAATTGGATAGATGGAGTTGATGTAGCGTGCTCTCCCAAGCTTCTTGAGGTGCTCCTTGGATTGGGAATTGGATTGGAGCAGTTGTGGTTCCCTTGGAGCAATCCGCTGGAGGTTTGCCAAATGAGGAGAATTGTGTTCGTTGGCTTCACAATGCTTAATTATGGTCCGGAAATTGTTCCGGGGCTTCAAGGTCCTTTATTTATAGAGGGGGAACCCTCATATGGCCGTTGGAGGCCTTTGGAGCCGTTGGAAAGGCTTTCGGAGCCGTTGGGAGGCAAGTGGAGCAGTCTGGTCAAAGCCCCAACGGCTAGTTTGACTGGGCTACCGGCTGGCCGGTGCAGGGCCACCGGCTGGCCGGTGCCTTGGCAGAGGAGGAGAATTCTGGTCCAGGCCTCACCGGCTGACCGGTGGAGGAGCCACCGGCTGGCCGGTGGCAAGACAGTAGCAACCACTATTGACTGGATGCCACCGGCTGGCCGGTGGTCAAGCCACCGGCTGACCGGTGGAACCTGGCAGTGGGAAATGCCTCTTCCAGGTCCACCGGCAGGCCGGTGCCATCACACCGGTTGGCCGGTGGACTGAAATTCAGTCCACTTGATGTTCTTTCTTGGGCCAATCCCTTGGCAATCTTTTTCCTATAAAACAGAAACACTTAAAACAATGTTAAACACATATGAAAGTGATTGTGATCATGAAAATCAAAGAGTGTGGGGTACAACACTCACGTGAAATAACCAAATTAATGTTACAAACATTAAAGATTATATTTGTTAATTAGTAACATATATCATCAATTCAGGACACAAATTATCCTTTTATATGATTCTATATTCATGTATATAAGTACATCAATCAAGAAACAAACAAACCTGAAAAATGATACTGAACCTCCTAACACATCAAAAATTCCTTGAATTAACATAATGTGTTTATAATAAATCAATTAAATGAAGAGGATGTTATTTAATTGATAATTAATGAATTTGTTTTTATAATTTGGGTCATTAAATGAAGAGGATGTTCTGGAATTAATTGGCTCAATCCTTTTCCAAACAGTCCAATCAAAAGCTATTAATAAAAAAATGTGGTCTAGATTATTCCTTTTATAAATTTCTGAAATAATAATTTCTACATGGTAGAGAAGGAATCCAAAACAAGGTGTGATATAAAATGATAGTATTCCACCATCAGTGGTGTCTAGAATAAGCATATCATGTTACATAAAATGACCAGTTTTTCTTTGATAAATAATAGAAATACATATTAAATAAATAAATAAAACCAAACATTATTACATTAAAAAACTCATAATAAATCTACCTACTTTGGTATAAGGTGGTGAGTCTTAACAAAGGGATCATGTCAATGTAAAATAAGTGATATAAATTGTAATAATTTAGAATGTCCCTAAACCTATGATTTGGCTGGCAGGATAAATCACAAAATCTACATTCAATGATTCTTTTCTTATTTAAAAACATTCACACACATTCAAATTCAAATAAATGTCATTATAAAATACTGGTATTAATCCTAAAAACGCATATGGTGATTTTTAAGTAATACCGTGGATCAATCAGGGGCTTGGTAAAAGTCTAATGATAAGGTATTTTTTCCATTTTGACAAAATAGTGAAATTGTAATTTTAAATCTAAAGATGTTTCAAGGAAAGAATAAAAAAATGTCCAAGTTCATACCTAGTATAAAATGTATGGTCATGAGTATTTCTTATTATGTGGAACAACCATCATGAAATCTATCCCAACCTAGTTCATTCCATAAGGATCCAATGTAACTCAAATGGAGGTAAAAACGAATAACATTCTGTGAGCCTATCCCAATATTAGCTATTGTCTCCTCGGTGTGTTTACAGTGAATAAATAAATTCTAACAATAAGTCCCATTGATCTAGTCATATGGTTCAGTAAGTCATAACCCATTGTATCCCCCTTTTAATTTTATGGTGATATAAATTTTTTAGAAAATTGATATTGTTTAACAAATCAATAATTTATAATATGATTTAATAATTTATCCTAGGAATTTAAAAGGTATACATCTTATGGAATAATGAACATGACCTAACTCATGGATCATCATCTTATTAATTTATATTTATGATTTTAATTCATTAATTATTATGAATTACAACTTTAGGGATATTTTAGATTCATAAGGAAAGGGAATAATATTCATTAAGGGTCGAGTACACCCATCGGGGTGGTGTACCTCATCGAAATAAATTCAAGGTGTTTATTTTCCACAATCTGGGCCAAATTTTTTAGGTAAGGATATCTTTTTAAATTAATTGTCAATTTTGAGAAATAAAAATACTATATCATCTTTAATCATGAAAAAAAATTATTCAAGTAAACGAAATGAGGTGGAAAACTAATAACCTACCTAATCAATGTAGAGCTTCCCTCATCCTGTGTCAACCGTTGATTCAAAAGTCAACCAAATATATCATTGAAATATATAAATTTCTAAAAAAGGAAAATTTTTATTCACCAAGGTAGATTGATAATGTTTAATGGAAACATGAAAGATAAAGTAGAGGACTGAAGAGCATACTCAGTGATTTATGTTGGATATGATGATGATTGAATCAATTTACCGATATATGAGTTAGCTTTATCAATAGAAATTAACATAAGGATTTCTAATTGTAGGAATTAAATACATTAAACCATATATAAAAGAGTTAGGAATAATGGTTTAACTAAAATACTATGGTTTTTTTGGTAAAATAAACTAAATAAATAAGGGAACATAGTTTAGAAGCATATAGTTGGCCAAATCATGCACTAACCATGCTCCAATGCACTGACCAAAAGGACCCTCACATGAGGTAGTCACATTTTTTTATAACCATGTAGAGCCCATGAAAAATGAATCTTCTACGAAATGATGGTGGACCACATTGGATTTCACTTGGGGTCACACAGTTTCAGACAAAACATGTGGCCGCCATCATTCCACCATCAGAAGCCTCATGGTTTAATGAATCCATGAGGGCTTGGTTGTATAGTTTCTACTAACCATTCATTATAGTTTTTCTCTTTAATGTATGGTTTTTAGGCTCCAAATGAGGTTACAGAACCCTTGATACCTCCTTGACAAACATAGGACGCATTATAGGGGAGGAACATAAGTTCTCAAACAAAAAAGTACTGATCCATACATTTGAAATGAAACTCGGAAGTTACAATGAAAGTAAGTTAACATAATGATTGTATTTTTAACATATTAACCAATTAATTCATATGTTTTTTAAGATATTATTTATGTAGTGAATATAAAATATAATAATAAGATGTATAAAATATAAATGGTGATCGGCACATACTTAATCATTGGTTTAACATCTCTATAATGACACTAAAAATCCAATGATGATTGTAGTTGGATTACTCTAGGATATCACTAAGGATTCACATGTGTTTTAAGGGATGGATTTTCATAGAGGAAAGGATATATGAAATGAGTGATGAGTGTTTTTCAATGGTCATGGACAGTGGTTATTTATTATTTTGGAGAATAATATTTTAAGAATAATATTTTTAATATAATAATATAAAAATGGTAAAAAAAATTACTAGTGATTTTTTTACAATATAAATCACATATATATATATATTATATAATGGGTTTAAGAATAAAGAACCCCCTTATAATTTTAATTCATTAGTATATTTAGAAGGGATGTCAACAAAAAATTGTTTCTTTACAGAATTACATTTCACTTTTTGTTTTGGAATGTTATTATGAGGTTTAGAATTTTCGTTTTTTTAGTTTATCATTAATTAAAATATATATATCATGGTAAAAAATTATAAAAATAACTAGGGACCTATTACAAAATTTATGTTATAACATAAGATACACCAATTATGTGAATAACTAAATTTTTTATATTGACATGGAAATTGTTATATTTTAGAAAATTACTAAAAATTAGACGTAGAAAATTTAATATTTATAATTTAAAAAATTATATTCATTTTATCAAAACATATTACAAACATAGTAAATTTTAGATTTCAATATTAAAATTATAATTTGTATAGAAAACTAAAAAAATCATTTTATTTGTATTGTGTTTATATTTTCATTGAGTTTTTTAATCATGATACTTAATTTTTTGGTTTTATAAAATTCATATTTAACTAAATTAATCATGATAAAATATTATTAATAGATAAATATCTTATTTAAAGGTAAAATTAAAATTCCAATCGTTAGGTTACTATTCACAAAGGCTAGGTTACTATTCCAATGGTCACATTACCTTCTATAAATATATATACATTTATTCATTCATTATTCAAATCAATTAAAATCAAGGTTAAATATTTAAATTTTCAATAATGATTCCCAGTTTAGAAATATTTTTTTCTTCTATAGAGTGTTGGTAGAGGGGAAGATGATTTTAATATATTGGGTTCATCTATATTTTCATATTTTCGCTCTTCTTTTTTATATTTTTCCCCAGTCAACTAGTTATATTACTTTTTAATGTAATAAAATTTATTATAAAAATAAAGTCCTTGTTCATATATCTATATTATGAATGATTATAATGTTTTATAATATAATAAAACAATCATTTATTCAGGGAACGTAATTTCTAATAACCTCCAAATTGTTACATTCATCCCCCATTTAAAAATTTCATCAAAGAAAGTTTAAATAATATTCTTGGATGAAAATAGATAAGGGTAATTCTGTTTTGTTGTATCCTATTTTTCCCATGATTCAGGTTTATACTTAAGGTTACATCAAAATTCATTAACAAGGTGAGTTATCTTATACAGTAAGACATTGTATTTATGGTCCAATATCATCACTGATTATTCATAATATGAGATGTCATTTTAAAATTATACCAATTTTGGATTCAGTACATGTGTGGGATAAAATATGTACTACCTTATGATTGATACATGGAACAAATCATGAACTTAGAAATAAAAACATTACCAGCACATTAAATTCCATGACCCTTTGAAGTTTTCCTAGGTAGAACATTATCTGACTATGAGAAACTTATTTATACTCTTTTTCGCTTGAACATTCCCAATCACTCATATTCAAAAGATCATGTCTATATAGTTTCCATTCACCATATTCATCCCAAAATTATTGATATGTAAATCATATCCCATGCAGAGCCTTATATGGGGTCATTAGAATACTAATCTGTAAGTTTATTTTATGAGAACTCAACCAATAGGAGATTTTGATTCCATTAACATATGAATTATATTTTGATGGATCTTATCATGTCATAGAGAATCTAAATTATATTTTAATATTATATACATATTTGGGGGTGACAGTCCATGATGATAATAAAATAAATACTAAATGTATGATGAAGGATTTTCATGAATTTATATGTGAATCTTGGTTCATGATCAAGGACGATCAAAATTGAAGCCCAATTCATCCTTTCCACAACCCTCCTGTATATCTTGTAAACATTCCCAATCTATTCATCTTAATGAATATTAATGAATTGGGAATTATTTTTGAGTTATTCAACCACAAACTGTAAAATATTTATTCCATTGGATTCCTCCAGGAGACTAGTGACAGAGTCTATAGTGACGTTGTCTTATTTCTATTGGGGTATAGTAAATGGTTTCGTCATCCATTTGAACTTGTTTCACTATTCTTTAACATTTTAAAATTTCATTATCCTAGAGATATTCCCTATAATATCCATTATCTTATTTT
Source organism: Viscum album (assembly GCA_963277665.1). NCBI lineage: Eukaryota > Viridiplantae > Streptophyta > Magnoliopsida > Santalales > Viscaceae > Viscum > Viscum album. The sequence goes on along the minus strand of OY728147.1, from coordinate 2,131,192,414 downwards.
CCCACATAAGTTTTCTCAATTATCATAGTATATCATAGTACATCCTTGACGTATGTAGAAAGATGAGCTGTGTGAATTGTCCAATATATCCATCACTATATCAGGTTATGTACCAAAAAAATCATCAATGCATTTTGAATCACAAAATCATCAATGATATGGAACTAATGTAGTTTCCCATTATTATTTTTTCCTTATTTAGTAGTTGTGGATCATCCATTTTTGTTTTTTAGATATTATCATGGATATACATTTGTGAAATAATAACAGAAAGGTATGATGTTTACATTATTATTTCTATTTCCAAATCACTCCATTTCATGTACAAGAGTATAGGGTTTTTCAAACACCACATCATGGAATGATTTTCAGGTTCTTTTCTTCAAAGTGTATCATATACCATTTTTACCTTTCTTTAATAGATGTGAATAGAGTAATCATAGTCATTGATTATATCTAACTGTATTTTTTTTTGTTTAATGTTGACCTCTATCTACATGTATATATACATCGGACTCAAATGATCATTTTACACATCATATTTTGAAAAATAGAGGTACTTCCACAAAATCATTAGTGGGAAGTTCATAACTGATAAATCGAGATCATGCTTTGTGTAGTACAACTAATGAATATTTAAATATCATGAAGTATAGGTTTTGTTGTTATCAATATTCAACAGTACACAGCCCAAGAATTTCATCAATGAATAATTTTAAATTGCAAAAATTCTTTCACTTGTTGGTATTGTTAGTACATGTTAGATGAATTATATCTTATCATGTTCTATTGACATTTCCATACATTCATCCATCCATACATACATTACCCCATTATATGATATCATATTTAGTGGGTTATACGATAAATAAAAATTACTCAAAAAAGATTAGTAGTGCCAAAATTATCCATGAAAAATATATATTTATACGATAGTAGAAGGTCTAGGCCATTCCCCTATTGGATTTGACTTTAAAGAGTCCACAAAAAATCCATAAATTATGATCATGTTCCCAAATACTGAAATTAAATACATCCCAATTTCAATCATCCTATACATAGATTACATTTTATCCTTTTTTAATGTATCTATAAATATCCTTAGATATTCTTCAGGTTTCTCCAGTATCTTGAAGTAAATGAGAATATCATCATTAAATACCATCAATAATTTATCTATATATTAAATAAATACATTATTTATCATATCCATGAATATTTTAGGGGTATTAATAAATATGAATGGAATAAATATGAACACATATTCCTCATACCATATATGGAAACCAGTATATTAATACATTACTTATGCACAATGAGTTGATGATATTCCACATGAAGTACTACCATTGAGATATTGTCATATCATTATTTTTTATCAAAAAACTCATCAATTATTTAATAGATATACATATTATTTGTGTTTATCTTGTTGAGTTACCATTAATCGATACACATTTGCATTGATCCATCTGTATTCATTACAAATATAACTATATCATCCCAAGGTGATTCATTTTGGAATATGCATCCTTTATCTAAATTCACTTTCTTCTAATTCATTAAATATTCTTGTTTGAATGGGGAAATCATATAAGGGAATATAAATATATTAGTGGAAGCTAGTATAAGTTCATTTGAGAACTCTATCTCATGATTTAGGGGATGTTTAAGTAACACATTGGGAAATAAATTAGTGTTTTTCCAAACAATGGCATATTTAATCTTGTAGATACCTCCATTTTAATAAAAAAATTTGTACATGTATGTGTCTTCAAAATGTTACCACACACACAACATTGATGGATTTTCCAAAAGAGATTCATGATATTCCATGATTTTTTAGAGGAGAATTTAATAGATTAGTATTTCAAAATAGATTCACGTTTCCAACATTTTGAAGGGTTATCTATATAATTTTATCCAATGCATTCCAAAAATGTTTTATAATTCGATAAAGATTTGTATTACGAGATTATATAGAATAATAATAGCACATAAGCTGACATGAGAAGATTCTATCACATGGTTCATAGTTATTTCACCGCAAAGTTTTTAAAAAAATTTATCTACTTAATGGTATCATGAACATGATTCAAATGTTCTTGAAAACATTTGAGTATAATGGAATTATTATAATTAGAATAAAATAAACAATTTCCATTCTTATGTGAATAGTAGTTCTATGTTATATGACATCATTATTAGGGTCATATTCAGCAGTACTAATGGAATAATAATTCTGTTTCACATTTTACATTGGTTTTCATTGATTCTTATTACCAATAAAGATCCACAGGTTAGTACACTAGCAAGCATAGGTATTTTTATCCCTACAATCAAAACATTAAACCATGGGAGAGACATAAGTTGGAGATTTCCATTACTCAAACTAGTTGGTTATAATTTTCATTTCACTTCAACATTGATGATCCTGGTGGCCTTCTCTACCATATATGAACTATTTCCCTATCCAATTTTGAAAATTATTATGATTCTACTTCAAAAATTATTTACATCTTGGTAGTAGTATACTATGTCCCCCTTTTTGATTTGACCCCCTTCTTCAAACACCATTCTTCTCTTCTTATCTACATAACTATATGACCAGTATAAGAACTCTATCTCTATATTTGAAGCACATCCAACAACATATTAATAGAACCCAAAGTCTTGGATAACTATATATTTTAGATTTTGTTTTTTAGCAACTAATGAATCCCTCAAGTATTCAATCATTGTTGATTACAAAACTAGATGTGAATCGTTTTGGACTTGTGATGTTTTCCTCATAATATCTGAAAAATTAATGTGTGTTATTATATATCTCTATGATTTAAAAATAAATATTAGTTTTAAATTATTTAAGGAAAAATTTAGAAATAATTATGTTTTTAATGTCTTCCCACCGCATCACTACAATTTCATCCTTAAAATTTCTATTATTTATCAAACCCCAAAATTGATCTGCCTCTCTATATAAAAAATAGATGGCTAGAGTCTACATATCCTTCATAGAAAAATGGTTTATAAGGGATATCTTCTTCATTTAGTTATTCCATTTTTTCAAAACAAGTAGATTAGATATTCCACTCAATGTCAGTTTTCATTGTTGAATAAAGGAATGAACGAAAAATTGATTCTTCACAGTGAAGGGTAGACATTCCATTTATTTGAGGTTATCATTTATAAAAAGGGATACCTAGGTGTGAATTTTCCTGATTTTTTTCATAAAACCTCCCATGTAATTGCGTATTTAAATTTTTTAAATCATTTCATTTTCACTTACACTTGTTGTTGGACTGATTTCTCTAGGTTCCCACCATTTTCCAAAAGATAAAAGGTTTCTACATAAGTCAACAAAATCATGTATAAATTATTATTTTATATTTTTATCACTAATGGTATATATTATGTGATTCTATTGATACGAAAATTTCAAATTAAAAATTCATATAAATGTACATATACTATGACAAATCCTATGGGTTTACACTAGCATTCCTTAATCAGAATTATTAAATTAACTAAACCATGATATAATACAAACTATAAAGACCCTACTTTTACTTATATATATATTACATTTTTTTAGGATAAACAACATAATAGAGACAATCATCCAGGATCCAAAATATTAGTGTATTTTGAAAATTAGGGTCATTCATAACATAAACTCAATAATGCATAAGAATTTATTTAAATCATGTATCTTTATGTTCCCAAAATCTCACGTTCTCATTTGTACATTTAATAACTATAGGATATCCATAATATAACTACATTAGCTATCATCCCATTAAAATGATTAATAACGTACATTATTCCAAATAAATTGGGTGAGAATAATAATCATCATATAATAATCATAGGATAATCATCAACATCACGACGGGAAATGATTTAAATGTGTGGAATGTGGAATTTTTTTAAAATGAAATATCATTTCATACAATCAAAATATCACATGTATTTGAGAACAAAGATAGAACCATGTTTACCCATAACAAATGAGAATAATGATAAAACAATCTTTTTGAAAAAATTTTGCATTATGTTCATGCATAATACCCATTAACAATGATATAAATAACATAACCCAATTCATTATGGGAATATATAATTACATTCTCACACTTCAAATCATTACATTTACATAATCATGCAATCCACATAGAATGTATTACGATCATAGTGATAGATAAACCCATGAAAGAAATTGGATTTAGAAGGATTAAATTAGTAATGATTTATTTAATAAACTATTGGCTCCCTTATTAAAAAATGGAAAAAAGTTATTTATAAGAATCAAAATTCTTGAGTGAATAAATTAATCTCAATTGAATTCAATAATGTGTTATTTAAAATAAGGGTTATTTTATAAAATCATTATATTTTAAATAAAATCATGTAAGAAAGATGTATATCTCAAAAAATTAATGTTTATAATAATTAAATTAAATTAATAGACAAATAATGATGATTATTACAAATTAATTTCATTAATGATAGACATCCCAACAAAAAGGTGTTGAGTTCAGGAATCCCCTAACCATTACTCCTACATAATTTTGAAATGTTTGATTATCATTTTATATTTTACAATCAAAATAGATGTAAATATGATACATAAAAGGAAAAACATGAACTGATTATCTCATCTCAATGGTCATGATTTTTTGGAAAACCAGTTAATGGGTATGTTGAAACCCCTACCATGATTGGTGAAAGGAAATATTTGAATAGATAAGAAATATGAAAAAAATATGTACATGATATTTATCAACACATTTTTTCATAGGTAACGGTGATAACATGTTCTATTTCTATGGGATAAAAGGTCATCCATCTCATTTTTTTTGAGCTTATGAAATATATTTCATGTTATTTAGATATAAATATTTGAAAATTTGAAAATAAGTATAATATTTTGGATAAATTAGAAAAAATATGTATCTCAAAATTATATATCAATGAAATGAAAATATTGTGGATTAGTGGGACATGCCATGAGTATGTCTCTAGAAGAAAGAGACTTCAATGTTAATATAGGAACTCTATCCATAATAACATTGGAATCAATAAATGATGATTTGACATTCATTTTTAATGGGTGATATTTTGTATGTGATAATACTAGGAATTTTTTAGGGCGTCGTATCTAGAAAAATTAAGGCAATGAAAAATAAAACCATAAAGATAACCCCTACACTGAAATTTTATAAGGAAAATTAATATATTATAAGACAATAAGAAAATTCGAAAAATAGTTCTACAACACCAGGAGAATCAAACAGATCACAAAAAGGGTGTATCAATCACCTCCACTATTAAAATCACAAAAGGAATATATTATAAAGAATTTAAATGACCATGTATTCATAGAGGAATGACATATTACTAGTGTTTTGATTATTTCACAATGAAAGGTTCATTAAAAATATCATATCAATGAAACAACAAAGAAGGAAAATTTTCCATATGGTTTTAAACAAAAAATTGTGAAAAAATATAGGACTTTGTAATATAAATATCAGAAGAAGAATGAACATGTGGGTAACGAATAATTTTTCAGAAGTATGGAATATTTTATGTTGGATCGGTTGTATAAAAAATAACAAAAATTGTAAATTTCTTTTCAATAAAGTATTATAGTGTCTATAAATCCGGATCAACCACAATACTTTTAGTAGAGAATCTAGTGTTTCCCATATCCGTATGTTTATATATTCTATTAAATTATGTTCTAAAGTATCATTTTCATAGGGAGATACAATATTAGGTAAATTTGAATAAAAACATTCAGGTTGATGATGTAATGTGTCTTAGAATGTCAACTAATTCAAATTAATTACTAGAGATGAAGACTAAATAAAGAATATTTCATTGAAAGGACTTTATGATTTATCTATGATTGAGAAGTATGGATGTAATTTAGTTCCATTGAATGGGAATATGTTATTAAAAAAATATATTTTTACTTACACTATTCTCCAACATTGTTTCATTAGTTGTTTTTTATGGCCCATTTGAAGGTGTCACATGTGAATAAATGATGCTAGAGAAGATGAATGCTTGTTGGCCAAAAAAGTGTGCTTATAATATGAAAATTTTCCAATCATAGAGGGATAATTCAATAGACAAATCAGAAGAATGATCACAAGGGTATAGAAAAAATGAATGTTTATATTGTCAAACATCAAGAATACCTATGGAGTATAATTACAAACATTTATCAATTTCATGATTATCTATGTTTCTCTGACAATATTTCTTCAAATGAGTATTTTATAGATCATAAAAATATATAAGATAATGTTAAATGTTTTTTCTAGAAATTGGTCTACCCATTCTAAAGAATAATTCCACGTTTAAAATTAGTACAAAAATATTGTCATTAAGGATATATACCATTTCAATATTATAGGTTTCCTAGATGATTCTTTCGAGAATAAGAGATAAGAATGTAATTTGGAAAAAATATGTCTTTCACAAAGTGATGAATGGAGATGGAATAGTGATAGGAAACAAAGTCTGATTATGGTATAAATGGTTTTCCAAAATAGAGGTTATTGATGTTGATTAAATAATTTCTCATGGTCCAAGGCTAGAGAGAATAAGTTTATTCTCAGCCATAACAGTGCAAATATAGTTCAATGTTTTCTACATGGATGTTTGTTAATTAATTATGTATGGTGCTTTAGAAAAAGAAGTTTATATTAAAAATTTACAATGGTTTATCACTTGTGAAGATGAATAAAAAATGGTTATGTCAAATAATGATCAATATGGGATGAAACCCCCTAAAAAGAATGTTATTAAAGGCTAGATACGTTTTTTTGAGAACCTATGGATTTAGATTTGCGGAATTGACTAACATATCGTTGTCAATAATGACAATAATCAATTAATGATGTTGATTGAATATGTCAATGACAATGTATTTGGTGGAACAAATGAAACTAAGTGTTGGTAGTTTGAATATTTCATTAAATGGGTGTTTTAAATTCCAAGGATTGGAAAACAAATATGTTTTATTTGTTTATAAGTGGGATTGGTTAAGAAATTAAAAATAATGTCCCAATTAAAATATTCCATATTGGGTTTGAAATGATTTATAATTTATAAATCCATTGATATGATGACTATGGTGGCTTCCCAGATGAATATTCCATAGGATGATGAAGGTAATGTTGTTAATGTTATATAGTACATTAAAATAATTGGAATCAATTATTCATTTTAATGACCATAACAAATATTTTTTTTGAAACAATAAAATTAGCATAGTATCAATTTAGTACCTAGTAAATACACTTTCTTAATGTGAAAATATTTTATCCTAATATCATGGTAATATAGGATTATTATTTGTTAAAGAATGAAAAATCCTAGTAAGACCTATTAGGATTTACATAAACAGATTTATTCAGATCAGATGATGATATAAAATCAATAGTAGGTACTATATTGAATCATGGTGAATTATTTATTTCATAGAAATAAGGAAATCAATATTTAATTTTCTTAATAACATGAAATGAATTATATATTGAAACCACTCAAACATTCCCATATTTATTTTGTATGAAGCAAAAAACATGTTGATATGGGAGTTGAAGAGGATTCATTGATTTGAATTATTATGATAATTCATGATCAATAAGTAAATTAAAAAATCCAATACATCAATAAAGTAAAAAGTAAATAGAAATCATGTTTCATTTTTTAATTTACAAGGTGGATCTAGGTCTAGTGATGATTGAATAAGTGCATCCAGAACTAAATGTTTATGATATTATGATAATGGACATACCAACAGAATCATTTTAATGTCTTGGACTAGATCTTGGAGTTTAGTTGAATATACACACCTAAAAATTATCTGATATGAGACCCATATCCCTGATGTATGATGTGATTTTCTTGATATGATGATCGTTTTTCATTACCCTGTTACAGAACAGAAGAAATTAAATCCTGGGTTTATTGATAAATGGTGAGATATTATGGCAATAAAGAGGGAGAAAATGTATTCATAAATGCATGGGAAAATTTGATAGGGGTAGAAATGATGGAAGATTTGTAAGGGGATATTTAAATCTGGCGTTGCTAAAGTTGATCAATCAAATGTTTTATATGATGATATATTGGGTTTGTGCCGAATATAGCTGAGTGGTTTGGTGACGAACTATCTCATTAATGAACATATTATTATACTATTATTTCTAACACAAAGAATGAATCATGTGGGATTATAGATTATTTTAATTAAATACCCAATCTATACCAGAATCACCAGAAGGGATTTTTACATAGAAGAGGGGTGAAAATTATTGTTTGTATTAAAATCTGAAGAGTTTTCAGTAAAACCAACTTGGTAGTTATTTTATATGAAATAATCCCTCATGATAGTGATGTTGGGTTGATAGTGTCTGTTGAAATGGTTGGAGGATGTGTATGAAGGATAGTTTTCAATGTTTCATAGAAGAGTAATCATGAATGTATAATCTAATGCAAAGAACTAATGGAGATCCTAATACTTGAAAAAGTCAAAATATTAATCTTCGCCTTGCATAAAACATAAATGTTTATCATGATCATACAAAATGAATGAATTTTTAACCTGATATCATGAAATGTGAAAATGTTGAACTGTATCTCAATAAAAGAAAAAATTATTAACATGTCTCATGAAAATTTAAAATGATGGACCTAATTATTTGGAATGAGAGAATTCAGAACTCATCTCATGAAGCTCATGGTTTTCCTTAGATATTTTTTTTTGAACCCACCCAATTCTCATGATTTTAATTTGATCTTGTAATTGGATATCAAACAATAATAATTATTTTATTTGTATATTGTGTTTGGATCTCACGAATAGGAATAATATAGACCAGTTACTCATGGAATGTTCTAATGTTGACTAAAGACTCATGAAAAGAATGAATGATGTGTTTTACTAGGGTGCATTCAAGGGATTCCTGCCAAGATTTTACAAGATATGTAATTCGATTTTGGTGGAGTTTTGTTTGTGACTTGTTGAGTTGAGTTGGTGTATTTATGCCTATAAATACCCCATAACCCATCAATAAATATTAAAAAAATATTCATAAAATATTGAACTAATGAAACATTTGTGAATGAGTTCCGTGTAGAGAACATATAAATGAGTTTTATTGATAGGTATCACAAAGTAGCTAATGATACTGACTTTATATATGTTTTGTTAATGATCTTAAAAAGGTAACATGCAAAGCATTCCCACAACACGATTTCACATTATGGTACTCTCAAAAAATGGGAGCATGGTTTGGTCTAGGTGACCCATGTTTTGAGAAAAGAGGGTCCATGCAAGGAGAATCTACAAAGTAAACTCGCATCCCGATCTCATGAATGGAATAAAATCACTCATGCAACATGAACTTGTGCTCCACATTTAAGAGGACTCACACCATGTTCTCACACCAGGATCTCACACTATTGTCTTGTTCTAAGTTCTGACACAAGGATCTCATGCAAGGAGTTACAAACCATGATCTCATGTAGGGGTATGTGGTGGGATCATGCACCTAAGGATATTCACCATGGTCTCATAAAGTGGTATCAAACATGGGGATTTCACATGGAGATACACACCAACATTTTGTAATGAATAATATCATATGAATATTTTATTTTTATTAGAGAAGAAGAAGATAGATGATCTGAACCACATGAAAATACATGATGGACATGCTTATTCAATAATACATTGGATGAAGTGAAAGTAATTCCAATCATCATTTGAATAAATTTCTAATGTGAAGTTAAAAACTATGTCTAAAAAAATTAGATGTTAGTTCCAATAGTACGGATGCTGGATGTGTTTCTTAAAGTTGTTTTCAGAAACGTTATAGGGAAACCTAGAGAGATAATAAATAGAGAATCTACATAGAATTTATGATACATTAATTATTGATAATCAAGGTACCTACATGTCTATAATATATTTTGGAATCCCTTCCAAGACTAGTGATAATAGGAAGAGGAAGAAGGTGACCATTTCTAATAGTAGTGAGCTAGATAAAGAGATGTTATGTGTAACAATTTTGAAAGTAGTGAGCTGGCCCTTTTCATTTTAAAGGAAGTTATCCTAGGCATAGAAGTGTTCTAGCCCTAACCATGTATTGGTAGTTAGCCAGAAGATATTTTTTGATCAGCACATTGTAATTATATTCTCCATACATGTATCACAGTGAGGTGAACCATGTAAATAATAAATATTTCCCTATATTTTATTTCCTTCTATTTTTCCATGAAACATAATTTGATAATGATGGAAATTATTAGATCTCCAAAAATACTCAAGAAAAAATAATTCAACCCTTTTTATATTGAAATTAATATCTTGTGGGGAATGGATAATTAAAGATAAGAATAATCATTTCATAATTCACTATTATATATGTATCTAATCTACTTTTGGACCTAACAAATTCTATACCCATAAAATCAATAACCATGTGAATTATATCATAACAAAACCTACTCAAATATATAATTTTTTATAGCTACTCAAGTTCCATGGAGGGACCATCATGGTGTATATATAAATCATTATGAAAAAATGTCATAAAAACTAATACATATTTTATGTTCATGTTAATGTGATAATGATAATTAAATCCCATATAACCAAATTAAAAATATATAAAAAACATTTCATTATGAACTCAAGACTGTTCCATAAAGTAAGACCTACATTCGTCAACCATTTCTAGATATTCATAATTTGTGTGACATGTCTCAAAATCTCATGATGGTTACATAGTTTATAAAAAATATACTAAAAAATAAATAATAAATTAGTCCCCTATTGAATAAAAAAATGAAAATTTCTTAGGTATACCCTTTTGGAATCCATGGTCAAAAATCAATTGGGAATCCTTGAGGACTCCACAAAACAATCCCCACTAACCAGGGCATCCATAATCATTGAAAATATTTTATTTCCTCTATCTCAACAAAATTATATCATATAGAAGGGATCCAAATGTATAATTCACTAATATGGATCCGAGGACCACCATGTTTATTGAAAATAAAGTATCAAGGATTGAAAAAAATCTAGTTTCATAATCCATGTCATTATATCTCATATAATCAATTAATAATCGGGGAGATAATCCATTAGAATTCACAGGGACTCGCAATGGGAATCCAATACATCAATATATTTCTATTAATAAATAGATGTCATATAAATCAATTTAGTATATATAATGAATCCTTCCTAGGGATGAATAAATGGGTATTCCATGGTATCACACAGAATTCATTATCATTTGAAATACATGGATCCAATATGACATTTATTAATTTCATCTAATTGAGTACCCTATTGGAATCCATGATCAATCAAGAAATTCCTCACATTACGTATGTATTTCTAAATCCATGGGATAAAACCCAATACATTCCACACATAATAATAATTTACAAATGATAAAATTAATTACTCAAGCATGACATACTATTTATATCATTTTCATCAAGAAAAGTAATTATTAGTAAAAATTAAAATATTATACCTCATATTTCATCACATAATATTCCAAATATTTTACACATGGATTGACAAATTTGGATACCATTAATAGTATATATGGGAAATAGACATCTAGGTTTCTTACTAAAAATATATTTAACTGAAACCACCATTTATCATATCATTTCAATTCATACGTTAAGAAATATAGTTTATTTTTCCATCGTTTAACCAAATTTATAACATACTAATAAATACTATCATTACAAAAAAAATTATAATTTTCACCAAAATCATTTTCAATCATAGTACTCGATTTCACATTATCAGTTCACGTTTCCATATAATCACTTATGGGGTATAATTCATTAAATAATTCAACATTAAAGACACAATATATTATGTTTTATATAACAACCAATAATCAAATTAATAATTTTTGTGGAATAATATTTCAAAACTATTGATCTCAAATGTCACCTCTCACTTACCCATTAGGATATAATTTTTTTTTCTAACCCAAATCCATTTAATAGTTAATAAATAACAATGGGTCATACTTAATGAGGTACATATCTTATACAATTTATGACATAAACAAAATATATTTCAACTAATAAAAATTAAATTTAAAAAACATAATTTTACAGAATTAAATCTATGAAATAACTTGTATCACATTGTGATATAAACACCCAAAAAATTCAAGGAATAATGGTTTTGTTTTATATACCACCTACCACACACCTATACATTCCCATTTATACACAATTGGATACATGTTCATCGAAAATCATATGAAATCTCAAAACAAGAAATATTTCAGAAAGAAAGTTCATATTATAAAAACACATATGAACATTACATGAAAATAATATAAAATAATAATTTCTAGAAGATGTGTAGTAGACTAACAAACAGATTTTCAATGTAAGGGGAGACATTCTATTAAGACGTTAGATGAAAGTTATCCACCCAACAGAATAGTATAAAGAGGGACACCAAGCCTTGAGGTGACCATACTGATAAATGGGCAATGAATAGTATAAAAACATAAAATTTTTTTTGGGAGAATATTATATTTTCCTATTTTCAAATAGGTGCATAATTAAACGACATTTCTTTAAAATGTTGAACTATTAAAGTGGATTATTCTATTTGGATCATCTAATTATTATTCTTTAAGAAATATGGTTTACAAAATAACTTGACAAACATGTAAAATGTCCAGATAATATATTTCATCTAGGTTCTTGATTATCTGGAGCACCACTCATGGTTTAATTAAAATACTAATCTATACAACCATTTCACGTTGTTGGGGTAGAAGGTGATTTATAATTGATTGTTAATAGTGCACCATCAACAACCCTTCCTAAAAAATATAACATTCAACCACAAAGATCATATTTAATATTTGTACACTTGAGATGCCTGTAATTCCTCAAATTAGAAAAACCAATAAAATAATCTATATTTATGGTTAATGATCCCAATATATGTATTTATATTTTCCCACACACCAAATGTGTTGTAAAATTTTTCAATTAAATTATAACATTCTATATGTATAGGTTTTTTAAACTCCAAACCATATAACCATACATCACAGATATATCATGGATTCTATAAAAAAGTTCAATCGACCTATTCAGACATAAATTTGATTCAAAATGGCTATGTTTATTTCGAAAAAAAAATATCCTTTCAAAACACATCATTCATCGGAAGAAACATGGAAATCCAAAAAATAAGGATAGGATTGCACTACAATCCTACAATAATGTGGACTTATGGCCATAATATAACATGAGATAAAAATGTTAAATTTCATAGATTATTATAATTCTATTGTCTCTTGAAATCATATAGAAAAGTTCAAATAGTATATTTTGAACCATGAAACCTCTTACTATCAAGGTTTTACCATGGAGTCTTATTATATTTAGTCCACCATCCATCCTATCATGGTTCTTGAAAGACTAAATTTCTACACATACATGATAGCTGATAAATGTTTTTACAAACACTAACTACACATTTAATAATCCAAAACTGAAATCCTATCACCATACATTAATGAATTGACCACACTATAGCTTCCCCATATTCTTTTAATATCAACATAAAGACACCTTTTATATTAATATAAATGTGGGAGAAGTTTTTTAGTAATCACTTCATCTAATTCCATGAAAAAAGTATAGTGGGTCCATCGTCACCCATCCAACAAAAGTATAGCTCAGTTTATACCACTAAAGAATCCTTGATACACAATGTCTAGAAACCATTACAATTAGTAGAATCATATGGTCTTCAATACACACTGGAATCCATTATCACCTATGACACCATGTTCAATACACTATCCTTTCACACCATTCATCGTGGTATCACCTAATAACCAATGTCCCAACACAAAAATAATGAGTGGATCACACACTTTATTTTGATCCTGATAGATTTATAACACTCTAACATAGTTCACAAAAATATTATAGTATGGAATTACAATTAGAATATATTTTTAATTGAAGCATCTATGAACCGACATATGGTCCTACCAATACCATCTAATGAATTATCTCAATCATCACTAAGACATATTGTATGATGGTAATAGTCCCCAAAAAAATTGACCCTCTTAATGATAGGATTTTTATTTTCATTGTTCCATTCTATAGAAAAAATATATCATGGTCCAGAACTCATATTTTTCCCACATAGTTATTATACACGATCATCCCTCTAAAACAACTGTGCCAAACTATGAAATGATCTATATCTTATTATGACTTATGAAACACCCTCCTTAGTCGCTAATGAGACTCTTCTAATGAAAGTTCTACTTCCTCCATGTATAATGGGTGGATAAAACACATATTTATTCCCATATGTACTCTTATATAAAACCACAACAATACCTAAATTTTCCACATGCACGTTATTACTCATTAGACACCATCCATATCTTGTCATAAACACTTTAGGGCCGATCTCTTAGATCCCACAATCTATGATATAATCATCCATAAAACACTACCCCTAATAGCCAAGGGTATTTCCCTTTTCCATTTAATCCCAGTGAATTTTTTTCTACCACAACTCTGCATGGTCATCCTCCCTCATCTCACACATATTCTCTCACTGACTTAAAAATGTTTACAGAATACTATTACAAGTGACCTATTCTTTAGACCCTAAAATAAAAATACAATCACTCTAACACACCTTCCAATCAGCTAACCAAAATCAATGTACTATGATACATGCCATAATCAATCACGAATCACATACCTAAACCAAAGACTATGCTCCCACACTAGTCATCCATTCATAAATGGGAGTGCACTTTTTGTGGATTATAAAATCATGATGGTTTGTTTTTCCATGAACCATCATAGGCTATTCCACTAATATAAAACATTCACATACTTCAATAATATAACCTCTATATCCCTATGCTTTTATATACATATCATCAAATCGATAACACCATATATTCAACTAGTACTACATTATACCTTTCACAATGATATTAATCAGTGGATCCACTAGAAATTTATGGTCTTTATAGTCCAATATATCTCTTTGACTAAACATCGTACCCAGATCGACCTCATATACTAAAATCCATTCCCAAATCATCATCCAGGGATCCTTCTATATAATAATTATCCCTCCTAAGTGTTCTGGCCTCTTTATGATCCAGTTGTTGAAATCCCTATGGTGACCATTTAATGAAACCCAACTCATCCTGACAATATTTTGGAAGATAAAATCCTAAAATAAGAAATATAACATTTAAAATAACCACTATAATATAATTTATATTTCCACTAAAAAATTTCATTATTAATTCCCTCATAGAGAAATAATGACAACCCATATTTTTTCACTGCTTAACATATGAACACTCATCACCCAAGGTTCCATTTTAATAACCTAAATTATTTACATATTCTACTACTATATAATCAAATATAAATATATAGTTGGTTCAAAAATACGAATAATAATTTCCATTGAAAATGAGGAAAAATAATTTAATTTTCTATTCAGTTTCTCGGGCATTATAACAATATCCCATGGTAACACTAAATATGCACAAACAACCTAACATTTGTATTAAACCATGTGCCACACAAAAAAAATCATATCAGTTGATTGGGTTATATTCACTTAATAATTACCCTTATCAATCACAATTCACAAACTCGGTATGTATATGATGATCTCAATAGTCAATAGGTTCTCTCATCTCCCCCATAAACCATGTATCCAAAAACATCATGTCATGATACAGTAGCCTATTTCTCACATGTTCATTCAATATATAAAATTAATAACACCAAACACATGGTTCAAAGAATTTATTCCCTTAATTTATCCCTTCCCACATGAAATAGTATCATTCCAAAAACACAAGGTCTTTAATACGCCCATTTCCCATTATATTTAATCTTTTTGCATGTTTACATGATTAAATATTTATCATTTTAAAATGTACTAATTTTTTTCCATTAAATAGATTTTAATTATAGATATATAGAATAAGACTGATAATTAGTTAAATATTTTAATTTTATTTATTATTGAAATTATTTTCCTATATCTCACAGTTCCAAGGATCATATATTAACAGAAAACCATAAATTCATCATTCTCAGCTCGATTCACATCCTTTGATTCCTAAATAATTTTATACTCCCCATAACTCAAATGATGATTAAATATTGGTTAATTTATATGATATAAAGGATACCACCTTATATAATTCATATATGATAATTATTTAATTCATACCATAATTCATTCAATGAAATTTTAACATGGTTCAATATATTATCTAAGGAATTTTTTATTTTTGATGAAAAAATAGTTGTATAAGGACAATACTATATATCATGTTGTTGAATATTTAAATTCTTTTTTGTTGTTACCAGTAAATGGTAAACCATATGAAGAGATGAATCATATAGGTATAATATTTAGAATGTAAAAAAATTCAAATATAAATAAAAACTGTTAGAAATCAATATATAAAGCTCATCCCCTTTCATGATTCATGTAATCTAAATAACTATGTAACATAAATGATCAATGAATATAAAAACAAAATATTTTGGTTATGTTTTAGTTTTATAAATTAAATAAAATAGAAAAATTCATAACCATATATCTCACTCAAAGTGAAAATAAAAATCATCTTTAAAAAATAAATTCATTGAACAACAGGTCACATCATAAGAAAAATGGGTTCCCCCATTTGTAGGCTTATTGTTCATGGTATGATCTCATTTTATTGTATCTATTTTTTCATATTCTATTATCAACCATGAAAAAATAGTAATATAAAAGATAAAACCCTTGGGTACCAGTTTTCATCATTCATCATTAGGGTCCATTGTATAGGTTCTCGAGGTAGGTTCCCCAAATGTCCTCAAGCACAAATCCCAATATGCTTGATGTTTCTAACTATAATTATGGGTAAAAGGTGGTATGGTGGGGACACCAGAACAATATATCATATTTAACATAGTATCATCTACAATTTAAATATATTAAAATATATAATAAAAATTCATATTCAATATAAATAATTTTCTAAAAAAATAACACCATATAAAAATATATAAACTATGTAATGCCAAACAAGAAAAAATTGATCTCCCATAGACATATCACAATCATGGGTTGATTTAAATAAATAAAGATAGTACTAAAATAATACATTAAAATGTATTGATACATGATATGTCCTATCATACACACACCATTGAAACCAAAGAAATCCACTAGAAACATTATCCCTTGTTACTATTTCAAACAGAAATGTGACACCAGATATTATATTTTAGATTATGTAAGTTAAATGGTGGATTGGGTAGTGTTTTAGTATAAATAATAAAACCAAAAAAAATTGAGAATAATAAAATTAATCTTCGATATATTATGTACAAGCTAATGTGTTGTAGGTAATTAAATTCTACATAAGAAATAAATAAATAAATAAATAAATTATATTCTATGACAATTTGATATAGGGTGAATGTAAAGGATATGAACTCTATAAAATCATATTAAAATATATTTATAAAAAGAGTTAGAGGAATTATAATATTAGTTTGGTTCCATGGAATATAATAACGGAAACTGTAACAATAAAACATTATGTTATAACTAGTATATAATGTGGAAAAATTTGTTCTATTGTATACTTCTGAAGATACCATAGTAATGTAGATAAAAGTTACTACATGGGGGATCTAGTTGGAATTACCATCATTCTATGCAATCTAAAATCCAATGATAAATTTCATGGAATCATTCGTTGTACAATTCATGAGAGTCCATTGGGTCAAAATGTGTAATTCTATAATTTGAATCAAAAGAACTATCTTACCTTGAAATAAATATTATCACGTAATGATATTATTTTTATTACACAACCCATACTATTATATCCCATACAATTAATCTTAATATGTGTGTAACATCACCATATATTCATAAGGGTACACTAGACAAATCCACAAGATTAATTGTTGGAATTATATATATAATATACTAGAAGATTTCATGTGGAAAAACCACATGAAATTGACAATGATAAATATGTGGGTACTCTATTGGAGATCATATTATTCAACATACTTAGAAATACATGGATTTAATGATGCAACCTCAGGTACATTATAATTGAGTCCCATAGTGTAATTAATTCTCACCCAAGTAATTCCAGCCATTTCAAATCACAAAATTAATCCATGGGATGAAACATGAGGTATTCTACTCATAATAACCATTAAAAATTTAAAAAAAACTAATTCAATAATATCATTTTCTAGTATTAAATTTTAAATTCATAAATGTGTAATGGACCGGACCCCTCTGGTCCATTCCTTTATTGAAATCGATGTGGTCAACACGACGCGCGTTATAATGATAATTTTAATACTGATGATAACGTAAAAATATGTTAATAATAATGATGATGACATAAATTGTGAGATTAATTAAACTAAAAAGAATAATCATGATAAAATGATTTAATTGGTGTTATTATTATTAATGATGTGAAGTTGGAAGGTGTGTGATCCATTAGACGTTGATAAATAAAACATGCAGTTTTTATATTAATTGAGTAATTGTTGAAATTAAATTTGAATAATAATTATGGATGTTTTGTTATTAATATTATTCATAATATTAATAATAATGAGAAATTGATGAAATTAGTCTTGTTATTTATTGCAAATAAATTAAATGAAGATGCAAGTGGAATCATGGTGGTGCGTTCATAAAATTAAAGGTGAGTTCGTTATTTTGGGTTTATGAAATTGAATGGTTTTAATTTAATAAAAGTGGTTTCAATTTAATCAGTGTGAAATAAAAATAAATAGAATTAAAATAATTAAATTGATGGATGTTACACGACATTGACGTGGCATGATCGGATTCAGATATCCAACAGGGTGGTTTAACGTGGTCAATGCGACGAGCGTTAATCTTTTTGTTATTAAAAATAATAACGTCGGTGAGTTAATAAAATAAGTTGATGAAATTGTTATTGAAGAACAATAAATAACAATGATGGCGTAAAACTATATGTGAGAGGTTAATAAAATTAAATGTATTAAAATGGGGTTGAATATGTATGTTATATTAATTTTGTTTTGTCATTTAATTCAATTAAATGAAATGGTTTTGAGTCGCATGGAATGGTTGTGCATAGGTTCTCCCAAAATTGAATTATGAAATTAATAACATTGATCGTATAATAAATATAATAATACAATTAAAATGAAAATGGTTTTATTTAATAAATTATAATAAATTTATGGGGAGGCGCATGAGATGGGGAGGGGAGGCGTGAATGCCCCCTTTCCCTTGTATAAATCATTTTTTTATATAATTTAATTTAATATATCATATATTTTATATAATGTTGATTTAATATATTAAAATAGTAATACAATAATAAAATAAGGGAGTGTGCATGGTATAAGGGGAGAGATTCACGCCACAAGCCCTTTTGATCAAAATATTAAATTATTATAATAATAATAAAATATTAATATTATTATTTTGGGTGAGAAAAACTTAAAAAGTCTATAACTTCTTCATATGGTGTCGGAATGACGAACCGTCAGCGGCAGTGTAATCCTGTAATCAACACAATCATTTTAAGACCAGTGATGGATACCTTTTTATGAGTTATGTCTCGGGTCAACGAAACACACAGATTAATAAAATTGTCGTTATTATTAAAACGCGTGGAAACCACGTGACGTGTCGTGTGTTGACCAGTCAAAACGCGTAATGAGTGTACGGTCACACCGTGTATTCATCAATACACGCTGCATACTGTTTTACCTATTAGTTGCCTATATAAGAAAGGGTCACAGATTATTTCCAGACCAATCTCTTCTTCTTCGCACGACGACACTCTTGGATGATCAAGAAGTCTTCCTCCTCTAACTTCTTTGTCCGAGATCCGAATTACGATCCGTCAGCGGCCACAGGATCGTAGCGATGAGACGAAGCTTCTAAGCCCGGACTTGTCACCTTTCCTTCCGGCCTTCCTTCTCCAGCTTCCATCCTAGGAGGCGTTTGTCGGGTTTGGCGAAGGCGGAGGACACCGAAGGACGTCGTCGGAAGCGACGTGATCGGGACCTTTTGAGGTAGGGGTTTACCTTCGTCTCTCTTTTTGGTGCAACATGCGGGGTGGGATATTTTTATTTTGTTCCATGGGATGCAGTTGAACTTTAAATAAAGATAATAACCGGATAAAGAAGGGTTTGGGGTTTTGTGCTGTTTCTATTGCCTTCCAGTTTCATTATCTTCTGATTGTGATGTTGGATTGAAAGGCCTTTGCCTACTGAAAATCATGGTCGTTGGTGGCCTTTTCATTAGCAATTGATATCATAATTGTTTGTGGTTGGTTTTGTTAAAACATGGAAAATGGATAAGCACGTAAAGACTGGATGATTAAATGAGAATGAAATCCTTGTGTGATCACCCCGGTTGAACAATGTTGGAATAATGAACATGTTTGTGGTTTGGTTGTTTTGTGGAAAATGCCTTTATTTATGAAAAGTGTTTTGATTATGAAATGTGTTTTGAAGTAAAAGGTGTATTCAAATGCGGAAATGTTTTGTGTTTGGAAGGGGTTTTATGTGTGGAACTTTGAAATAAATGAATGATGGAATGTTGTATGGTTGTGATAATCTTTTGCAAATGAAATGGCATGTGGTTGCTTGCGTTTTACCTAACCTTGGTTGTGGATGGCAGGGATATGTTTGTGAAAGGTTTTGTCTGGATGATAGTTGCCCAGTAGTAATAATTTGTTAAACCATCGCATGAAACATGAAAACCTAAATGGGGTTGGGGGATGATTGTTTGGTTGTTGATGCATGCTTCATGGTAGCAGTGCCGAGGAACATGCTCAGTTTCTCTTTTTAAGAAGCCATAGGTTGGGCTGTGTGTTTGGTATATGTATATATATAATTGTATCTTTCTGTTTTGTCGCACCACACCCATGTCAAGAACCTAGTGTCGAACACTCCCATTTTATGGGAGAGGGTGTTCCCCCATAGTTACTAGCTCCTTCCTGCTCCTTCTTCTATAGGCTATGATGGCCTGAGGTGACCTTACACCCAAGACTCTTCGGGTATGTCTCGGAGGCTGTGATGGCTTGAGGCGACCTTTAGCCCAAGACTCTTCGGGCAGACTTACCGTTCCCAAGAACCTTCGGGATGAGGCCCAGGTGTCTGCGGGCGGGTTAGTGGTTGTGGCCAAGGTGTGTGCGGGCAAGATGCGTGGTTGTGAGGCCCAGGTGTGTGCGGGAAATATGCGTGGTTTGGCCCAGGTGTGTGCGGGCGGGAAGAGTGTGGTAGCGTCAGGACGTTTGCCGTTAGGAAGAGCAACATCTAATTAAGTGGGAAAAGGTGCGGGGTACCCAATACTTTTGTTTTTATATATATACTAAACTTGTTTGTGTTTCTTGGTGAGTGTGACCAGTGAGGCTGGGTGGATAGTTTTTCCTTGTTAGTTTCTGGTTCTTCTATTTTCTCACGGGACCTTAGGGTGTCTCTCCACTTGTGCACGAGAGCTTTAGGTTTTCCTACTGAGTATACTTGTATGCTCACCCTACGTTTACTTTCAGGTTTCCAGGAGGACTACCAGGGCCGCGCGGGACCCTACTAGTCGGGCAGTTGGAGTTGTTGCAGTTGTTGTTCTCTTGTGTTCTTTGGCATTGTACTTTTGAGCTTCCTTGTAATTGTATCTTGTTATAAAAAATTGTTTAAACATGCATGTGGGCTTTGTTTGGGTTTATTTATATACACTTGTTCTTTTCCCTTTTTGTTGGTTGACTTGTCCTATTTCCCGATCCAAAATAATAAAAAGGGTAATGCCTCCCATATTTATGAAAACTCATACCCTTGGTGCTAGTAGCCAACCCGAGGCCTACTGGAGGCGGGACTCGGGGGTCATTATCTTCCTTTCACCATTGCCAGATCAGGAGGGGAATCTTTGGTGGGAGGGGGTCGTGACAGAATGGTATCAGAGCTGATGGTTGAGAGATAGGATGGAGTCTGGAGTTAGGCACAATAAGGATTGCAAGGGATGGTAGGGAAACATTGTTCGTTAATCTTGGTCTGTGACATAGGCCAGGGAAAACCGGCTAGGAAACGGGATTTTAGGCCCCACCGTGATCCTATGCAAGGACTCTGAGCCTACCGAAAGACCAAGTGACACTATATTGATTACAGGTTAGAGACCCTAGGGAAGGTACATGCATCATCATGTTTGTGTTTTACTTGATTTGGGTGATCCGGGAAAGAAAATGAAATAAAATGATAATTAAAACGTTGAGTTTTTCCTTACTAATTGGGCTTAGGCGATCCTTGTTTACCGTACAGCTATGGCACCTGGACGGCGTTCCCAAGTGGCTCAGGCGGCCGAGGCCCAGTGGGTTGAGGCAATCGATCAACTGAGGATCGATCGAGAGGAGGAAGACATCCAGTGGCAGAAGACCCTCCGTTCTTTCCAGCGTCAGACTCTCAAGAAGTACGAGGGAAGTACTTCGTACCTGGAGATGGAGGGGTGGCTTGAAGAGCTAGGGATCGCTTTTACCTTGATCCGTGCTCCGAAGGAGTATTGGGTCCCCCTAGCAGTCAGTCAGCTGAGAGGCGCGGCACGCCAATGGTGGATGCTCTACCTCGGGGAGAGGAAGGAGGTAGAGATTCCATGGGCTGACTTCGAAATGGAGTTCCGAGAGGAATTCCTTTCTTCTTTGATCAAGGCGGAAATGAGTCCGGAGTTACTCTCCCTTCAGCAGGGGAGTATGACTGTTCGAGAGTTGAGGATTAAGTTCAATAATCTCCTGCGCTTTGCTCCGGAACTCTTTCTGGATGAAGAGTCTCGGGAGAGACGTTTGGAAGAGGCGCTTCGTCCTTCGGTCCAGTATGTTGTGACCCCCTTCACCCTTCCGACATACTTAGCCGTACAGAAGAAGGAAGAAGTTGTAGAAAGGATGCACTCGCAGGGAGGTGCACCACGTGAGGGGATCCATCCTAGTTCGTCAAAGGGGAAGGCAGTCAGCAGCAGGTCTCCTGCGACGGGACCTTCCAGTTTCAGGCCAGTATGGAGCAGGCCCCAGCAGTTCCAGTTCAGATCTTCAGGTCCTCGTCCCTTTTTCACGAGCCCAGGACCAAAGTTTTTTTCTTGTGGAGGTTTCGGGCACGTTCAGAGTCGGTGCCCGACCCATGCTCAATACGGTGGAGATGGACAGGTTCAACGCCCTCCTCAGCAGCACCAGTCACCGACAAGACCCTTCCAGCAGCAACAGGCTCCAGTCCCTTTGAGGGGAGATGGAGCAGGTGGTGGCCAGCCACAAGGAGTTCCTCAAGGATCCCAATCGGGACGTGGTCGAGGAGGCGGACGTCAACAGAGAGGCAGAGGAGCTCAACGAGGATAATTGCATGCATTAGAGGCAGCATCTCTAGAAGGACCATGGATCGATAGAGATGTGTTTGGGTTTTCTTGAATGATCTCCTTTATGTTTTGTTAGGAGCATTGCACTCCATTTTTGGAACTCTTTTGCTCATTCTCTGGGTCTGGACCTTGTTTTTGTGAGTTTTTAATGCTATGTTGTTTCCCTCTTTTCTTTAAATGTACGTGAAGAGACCTATCATGTGGGGAGGGGAAGACCTAATCCCTAATCGAGACGCATTAATGTGGATGCGATTTAACCCGTGCAGGAGAGTCAGTGCCGCCTAAAGCGGATAATATCTCAAAATGGGAGAAGGAATTCCTCAAGCCATGTGTCCGGGCAGTGTGTGGGTTGTACGTTTTTGGGTGCAGTGTATGTTGAAAAAAAACCTAATATATGGAAGTGGGAAGGCCCAGTCCTTAATTGAGACGCATTAATGCAGATGCGATTAAAACCGTGCAGGCGAGTAAGTTCCCCCTAAATCGGATAATATCTCGACATAGGAGAGGGAATTCCTAACTCACATAATTAGGGTTGTCGGTTGTTTCTTGTTATGACAAGAGCCCTAAGTGGTATCTTGCAGAGTGGTTGTTTGGATCCATTCTTTTTCCTGGTTGGTTTTTAATTCTCGAGGATGAGAATGTTTTAAGAGGTATCTGATGTAATGGACCGGGCCCCTCCGGTCCATTCCTTTTTTGAAATCGATGTAGTCAACATGACGTGCGTTATAATGATAATTTTAATACTGATGATAACGTAAAAATATGTTAATAATAATGATGATGACATAAATTGTGTGATTAATTAAACTAAAAAGAATAATCATGATAAAATTATTTAATTGGTGTTATTATTATTAATGATGTGAAGTGGGAAGGTGTGTGATCCATTAGACGTTGATAAATGAAACATGCAGTTTTTTTATTAATTGAGTAATTGTTGAAATTAAATTTGAATAATAATTATGGCCGGTGTGTTATTAATATTATTCATAATATTAAAAATAATGATAAATTGATGAAATGAGTCATGGTATTTATTGAAAAAAAATTAAATGAAGATGCAAGTGGAAGCATGGTGGTGCGTTCATAAAACTAAAGGTGAGTTTGTTATTTTGGGTTTATGAAATTGAATGGTTTTAATTTAATAAAAGTGGTTTCAATTTAATCAGTGAGAAATAAAAATAAATAGAATTAAAATAATTAAATTGATGGATGTTACACGACATTGACGTGGCATGGTCGGATTCAGATATCCAACAGGGTGGTTTAACGTGGTCAATGCGACGAGCGTCAATCTTTTTGTTATTAAAAACAATAACGTCGGTGATTTAATAAAATAAGTTGATGAAATTGTTATTGAAGAAAAATAAATAACAATGATGGCTTAAAACTATATGTGAGAGGTTAATAAAATTAAATGTATTAAAATGGGTTTGAATATGTGTGTTATATTAATTTTGTTTTGTCATTTAATTCAATTAAATGAAATGGTTTTGAGTCGCATGGAATGGTTGTGCATAGGTTCTCCCAAAATTGAATTATGAAATTAATAACATTGATCGTATAATAAATATAATAATACAATTAAAAGTAAAATGGTTTTATTTAATAAATTATAATAAATTTATGGGGAGGCGCATGAGATGGGGAGGGGAGGCGTGAATGCCCCCTTTCCCTTGTATAAATAATTTTTTTATATAATTTCATTTAATATATCATATATTTTATATAATGTTGATTTAATATATTAAAATAGTAATACAATAATAAAATAAGGGAGTGCACATGGTGTAAGGGGAGAGATTCACTCCACAAGCCCTTTTGATCAAAATATTAAATTATTATAATAATAATAAAATAATAATATTATTATTTTGGGTGAGAAAAACTTAAAAAGTCTATAACATCTTCATATGGTGTCGGAATGACGAACCGTCAGTGGCAGTGTAATACCGTAATCAAGACGGTCATTTTAAGACCAGTGATGGATACCTTTTTATGAGTTATGTCTCGGGTCAAGAAAACACACATATTAATAAAATTGACGTTATTATTAAAACGGGTGGAAACCGTGTGACGTGTCGTGTGTTGACCATTCAAAACGCGTAACGGGTGTACGGTCACACCGTGTATTCATCAATACACGCTGCATACTATTTTACCTATTCTTTGCCTATATAAGAAAGGGTCGCGGATTATTTCCAGACCAATCGCTTCTTCTTCGCACGACGACACTCTTGGATGATCAAGAAGTCTTCCTCCTCTAACTTCTTTGTCCGAGCTCCGAATTACGATCCGTCAGCGGCTAAAGGATCGTAGCGATGAGACGAAGCTTCTAATCCCGGACTTGTCACCTTTCCTTCCGGTCTTCTTTCTCCAGCTTCCATCCTAGGAGGTTTTTGTCGGGTTTGGAAAAGGCAGAGAACATCGAATGACGTCGTCGGAAGCGGAGTGATCGGGACCTATTGAGGTAGGGGTTTACCTTCGTCTCTCTTTTTGGTGCAACATGCGGGGTGGGATATTTTTCTTTTGTTCCATGGGATGCAGTTGAACTTTAAATAAAGATAATAACCGGATAAATAAGGGTTTGGGGTTTTTTGCTGTTTCTATTGCCTTCCAGTTTCTTTATCTTCTGATTGTGATTTTGGATTGAAAGGCCTTTGCCTACTGAAAATCAAGGTCATTGGTGGCCTTTGCATGCACAATTGATATCTGAATTGATTGTGGTTGGTTTTGTTAAAACATGGAATATGGATAAGCACGTAAAGACTGGATGATTAAATGAGAATGAAAACCTTGTGTGATCACCCCGGTTGAACAAAGTTGGAATAATGAACATGTTGGTGGTTTGGTTGTTTTGTGGAAAATGCCTTTATTTATGAAAAGTGTTTTGATTATTAAATGTGTTTTGAAGTAAAAGGTGTTTTCAAATGTGGAAATTTTTTGTGTGTGGAAAGGGTTTTATGTGTGGAACTTTGAAATAAATGAATGATGGAATGTTGTATGGTTGTGATAATCATTTGCAAATGAAATGGCATGTGGTTGGTTGCGTTTTACCTATCCTTGGTTGTGGATGGCAGGGATATGTTTGTGAAAGGTTTTGTCTGGATGATAGTTGCCCAGTAGTAATAATTTGTTAAACCATCACATGAAACATGAAAACCTAAATGGGGTTGGGGGATGATTGTTTGGTTGTTGATGCATGCATCGTGGTAGCAGTGCCGAGGCACATGCTCAGTTTCTCTTTTTAAGAAGCCATAGGTTGGGTTGGGTGTTTGGTATATGTATATATATAATTGTATCTTTGTTTTTTGTCGCACCACACCCATGTCAAGCACCTAGTGCCGAACACTCCCATTTTATGGGAGAGGGTGTTCCCCCTTAGTTACTAGCTCCTTCCTGCTCCTTCTTCCATAGGCTATGATGGCTTGAGGTGACCATACACCCAAGACTCTTCAGGTAGGTCTCGGAGGCTGTGATGGCTTGAGGAGACCTTTAGCCCAAGACTCTTCGGGCAGGCTTACCGTTCCCAAGAACCTTTGGGATAAGGCACAGGTGTCTGCGGACGGGTTAGTGGTTGTGGCCCAGGTGTGTGCGGGCGAGATGCGTGGTTGTGAGGAACAGGTGTGTGCGGGCGAGATGCGTGGTTTGGCCCAGGTGTGTGCGGGCGGGAAGAGTGTGGTAGCATCCTGACGTTTGCCGTTAGGAAGAGAAGCATCTAATTAAGTGGGAAATGGTGCGGGGTACCCAATACTTTTGTTCTATATATATACTAAACTTGTTTCTGTTACTTGGTGAGTGTGACCAGTGAGGCTCGGTGGATAGTTTTTCCATGTTAGTTTCTGGTTCTTATGTTTTCTCACGGAACCTTAGGGTGTCTCCCCACTTGTTCACGAGAGCTTTATGTTTCCCTACGGAGTATACTTTTATGCTCACCCTACGTTTACTTTCAGGTTTCCAGGAGGACTACCAGGGCCGTGTGGGACCCTACTAGTCGGGCAGTTGGAGTTGTTGCAGTTGTTGTTCTCTTGTTTTCTTTGGCATTGTACTTTTGAGCTTCCTTGTACTTGTACCTTGTTATAAAAAATTGTTTAAACATGCATGTGGGCTTGGTTTGGGTTTATTTATATACACTTGTTCTTTTCCCTTTTTTGGTGGTTGACTTGTCCTATTTCCAGATCCAAAATAATAAAAAGGGTAATGCCTCCCATATTTATGAAAACTCATACCCATGGTGTTAGTCGCCAACGCGGGGCCTACTGGAGGCGGGACTCAGGGGTCATTATCTTCCTTTCACCATTTCCAGATCAGGAGGGGCATCTATGGTGGGAGGGGGTCATGACAAAATGTATTTACAGAGAAAATTTCACTATACTATTTTACTTTTCATCACATAAAACGCCAAATAATTTACCAATGTCATGATTAAATAATTAATAATTAAAAAAATAATGGGAAACACATTATAAATTATATATTAACAGTATATTTATCCAAATAAATCATTCAAAATAGCATGTAATATTGGATAGTAATAACCATGTTTAAAATATTTGGTACACATTTTAAAACAATAGTTTATCACTAACAAATAGTTTTTTCAATCAAATAAGAACATATAAATTTCAAAAAAAGTAATTTAAATATTATAAGAACATTTCAGAAAATGATTTTTAATCTTTATAGACTCATATATGGGGTCATATATTGGTTATAATTCAATATAGAAAACTAGAGAGATCATATTTTAACATCAAATCATTACCATATTACTTATGGTAATCAAATTTCATTTCTAAGACATTTATTCCAAACTTAATATCTCAATTAAACATTTTTATTAAACACAAATTTGTAAATAAAAACCTATTCATTGAAATAATATATGTAATAGTGGCTACAAAAAATTCAATGGTTCGTGGAAAAAATTAAATTTCATTCATCTAAGAAAAACTCAAATTGAAAAAAATCATGTTACTAAATTTGATTCATAATCAATTAAAATTAATGTAATCATACATATACCTATACATCATAAACACTACATGATTCATATTATGGGATCATCTATCCGACATTAATATTGGTACCCTTACAAAATCGATAGATAATTTGACTTGTATATGATAAAATTAAAAAAAAGAATCTGATAAATATTAATATAAACCAAACATTACAAAAATAATATCATATAATACAAACAACTTATATGGTTTAATATGAGAGTTTAATTAACCATGGTATCAAATATCATGGTGAAATAACTTGATTCAGATATCAGATGTAGGGGATCGACCCATGATACGTGGGGAGGGAGGGAGTGGTCATATAGGGGGCAGGGGAGTAAGAGAGAAAGAGTTAAATAAAAAAATTAGGTTTATAAAACAAAAAATTTTCATATTTTTAATGATAATAATATTTTTACTACATGGTTTAACGAACATTAAACCTACCACATGGACATCACGGTCCGAGATACACTATTTTTCATTAGATGGACACATGATTTAACAATAATTATACTAACTAGGTGAATGGAATCTATAATTAATTATATTATATTTAATGTTTTATTTGATACACTCAAACATTTTAACCATTATTTTTAATTACTCAACCATTACTTATATTTGGGGTTCTTGTTGAAATCAAAAAAATCCACTAATTGTGCTCCCTATGATAACCATCCACAAACTCAAACAACAATCCCCGATGATCTCAAAATATACAAGATAAAATATGCTACCTATCAACCATGAAAATAAATCCATAAAATCTCCATTTATATGTTTAAATTCTAAATTTCGTGATCTAAAACAAGTTTTTTGTATTGGGAATTCCACCAAAAAAGATTTTAAATTCCCCCTTGGAGTGTATTTCCTTCCGTAAAAAATGTACATTACACTAATTCAAAATAAAAAAAATAAAAAATTACATCATATATCTCCCTAAATAATATAACAAGTCAATATATTTATATTAAATGAATTAGTTTGTATACAATCTCATACTAGTAATTACCATTAAGTGGAATATAGAATGTACTAATAAAACAACCCATTCCATTATAACTACATCAATGCCTTCTTCATTTTCAATGAATAATTTTTAATCCCTACATAACATTATAGAAAATAATTGAAGTATATATTTATTTCATAGTAATAATTAATGTTGAAACCTAATAAGACTATTCATTCATTTAAAAAATATAATATATTAGGACATATCCTTCATCATGCACACTCAAATGTAATAGGGTTGTTAAAAAATATTATCTCTTATATTTATTGTATAATTTTACAAAATAGATATGATATAATTATTCTTTTCTGCATTAATATCCAATATGAACACAATATATTTGATTATCCATGTTCAATCATTTATCAAATTTTAAAACAAAATTATAACCCCCAAATATCTATTTTTTATTCAATGATTTTTTATTGTTCATCCATTACAGTTGTTCTTAATATTTCACTACTTTATATGAAGGTTCAACATTTCATGAAATTACAATATTCCAGCAAAAAAAATTAGGAATTTTTATCGATTAATATAGTATTCCACCATATGTACTACTTCCATAATTGATTTTTTAATGGGTATTTTGTTTTCAAAACATCACTTGAATGTTTTTTTTGAATCAAGTCACCAATTTTTTATGACACCCTTAAACAATTTTCAATAAAAGAAAAATGAAATATTTCAATATAAATAGATAAATCCATATACATAATATTGATTCTTCATAATTACTATTTCTGAATTTCAATAACTATTTACTATAATTATTGATGTTATTAATGGATAGATTTCATCCATTCCCTTTAGTTGATTTTAACATCATCCAATTCTCATAGATCTTTATGTAATTCATCTTTAATTTTTTATTCATTCTTTAAAATATGTAAAAACTATTATTTTTTATTTGATTATCTATTATCTATATGTAATGAGTATGATTTACAAGAACATACGAGTCACTACATCTTTAAAGGAGAGACCAAATCATTACACCATTGTTTGAGAATTCGAACATATCTAATGAATCTAAAATAATTTATCAAGTAAACAACATATCACATGTAATTTCAGTTTGCTTATATTATTGTATAGTTATTTTTTTATTTCAATTTAATAAAGTATTTACTGAACCTTATAAATATTGTTGTTATGAAAAATAAAAGACACATAAAACAAATAGTATACCACCAACGTTTTATATTAATGGATACATAGAGGACCCCACCACATGGGTAGAACCAAATTCAAAAGGGTGTTCACATAATGGAATGAGCTTTACTGATTCATATTCTTATAAATATGATAAATTCAAACCATAATAGTATAGAAATATAAATTCATATCCTCATTAATGTACCATAATATTTTAAGATGACCACTAGGAATTAGGGATACCTTCTTTTTCCAATTGCGTACCTCCCTGGATATAATAGTTAAGACATGTTGGTTGATCCTAGTTCAACGATTGAGAGACATTGTTTGGGAATATGAATTAATGTCCTTGGATATATGTTAGTTAGAATTAATGGAGTCTGGGTAAAAATGTATCAAATAGGATTATGAGGGATTTCCATTATTGGAAGGGTTTGGAGGTGGGTATAACCTTCTAAATTTATAAGGAGGATGAAAGATGTCTACATGATAATTACATGCCATTTTAAGATATTAATCATTGGGTAAACTCTTCATGTAACATTTCCTAAAAAAATAGGACATGAAATTTTTATAGGTAATCTATGAAATACATGTCCTGTAATTTTTGGGCTAATTAAATATTCAATAGGACAATTGGATTTATGGTGCATCAGTATAAAAAATACATGGCGTGTAAGGTGTTATAAAATTTGTAAATTCTTAACTAAGAATTTCCATGAAACCTGGTGAAATCAATATAAATTGATCTCAACATTATATTACAATCAGAAATTATAATACAATTGATTTGAACACATTTTTCTGAATCATAACATTGTTATATTGTTTTTGTTGGTATGGATATGAGAAAATATCATAGGATTTCTTAACTGGTGTCGATGATGGTTTTGTGTTACCATGGTTATATGTTTTTTCATAGTAGGGTTGTGAGATATGATCAGATACAATATGAAATGGTGTCAAAGTAGGTTTTTCTATAATAAATTTAATTTTGTAAATAATTAATAAACCTATTTATTTCTTTCTTTAATGGACATATTATGAAACTAGTTATGGATAGACATAATTGTGTCAATCGACTGGGTTTTTATCTGACCCTATTTGTTCCACCATTAGTTCCCATGCTGATTACATGGATGTAAGGTTTGATAAGAGCATGAGACCTATTCCGTCATATTTCCTTGATAGAAGGGCTATTGTATCGAGATGTAAATGATAAGGGGATTTCGACAGGGGACATTGAGTTTTAAAAATCCATCTAGAATTATATTTTGTTTCATTAAACATGAAATTTAGTACATACATGTATGAAATTACTTTTATTTAATTATTTATTTGATTTTTTTAGTTGTATGTTAATATTTTATTTATTATTCTTTTTATGTCATGATTATTTCTACTACTCTGATGTTTATATAATACTATACTATTCATATATGATGTAACTCTTTAACTAGGTGTAATATTCTCCAGACTATAATTATCACACCCATACACTAGTTGGTTGTTTCTAGCATATGGTGATTCATTTTTGATATCTTGTAACTAACCTAATTCAAATACATGGTAGTGTTCTACATCATTGGATGTTACATTGTGGTATTATAGAACACCAGGTTTCATTTCAATATCATTACTAGGTTGAAAGAAAGCAAGGACATGTCATGATTTTGTAATGACAATTTGCATCACAATATCTAGCCCAAGTACTAGAAAAATTAAATTGTCCATGTGTTGATTGTTGTTTATATGGGTTTCTTATAGTATATTATATTATGTTACCCTGAGGGATTCACATGTTGTTTTCAGGTTATTATTTCATGATGTTATTGGTTCTCAAGATTTATAATCATTGCCTGGATTATGAGAAAGGCCTCAAGTAGCGGCTAATATATTTCACAATGGAAAACTATGCATTCTTATTCTAATATAATATATTACCTCTATGAAATTTTCACCAAGTTTAAAGTGGTCCTATCATTTAGGGATGTGGGAATACATATTTGGGTCTTGTTTTATTGTAGTTCTATTAGCGTTGAATGATGCGCCACGAATGGACTCAGTGTTCAAACATTACAATATAGTATCACATTATTGAAATACTTGGTCTTTTATTGATTTTTTTAGAGGAATGGTTTTTTATATTATTTGAAGGGTGGAATGATAGGTATTGTAGTCTTAAAATGAATCAGATAATCCTTATTATAATGATAGTTGGGGTTCCACATGACTTTCTGAACGAGGCATTGGATTTGGTACCCATTATTAGGAATAAAAGAACCTGGTAGAGGTTATACATAATGAGATTTACTAAGAAACCCTTTGATGTGTGGTTTATAAAATTAATTTTATCGAAACCACTCTAGCTAGTGTGGATGCAATAACATAAACTAATATAGTTATGATTTTTGTATAACCATCCCATGCATATGTATTGTTAAAAATTAGAGGACCAAAAAACTACACACATTATCTATATGTATATTTTTTTGGATTTTATATGGAAGTATTAGACAATTTCTATCCCTTAAATCATTGTTTGGAGTATGGTCAAAGAATATCAATCATTTCAAGGTGTATTATCTAGATATTGGTGGTTACTATTTACATTGGGAACTATTCATGGAAGAAATGAAGGGATTTTATTATATTTATATTTATGGATTTTTTATTTATAAAAAATATTAATATTAAATTTTACCAACTGAT
Source organism: Viscum album (assembly GCA_963277665.1). Lineage (NCBI taxonomy): Eukaryota > Viridiplantae > Streptophyta > Magnoliopsida > Santalales > Viscaceae > Viscum > Viscum album. The sequence goes on along the minus strand of OY728147.1, from coordinate 2,131,158,984 downwards.
AGTTACCGTTATAACCCAAGAAATGTGAAGATACATCCTCTTGGGTAGCTCACACAGACTAAACCATTTGTTCCCATATAAAAAATGTCTCCCTAAGGATTAAATCATGGTTTATCCCCCCTATAGTCTTTTAAAGGTAATCTATTGACACATTGAGGAAGCACTCAATGCCAATTCCCCATATTTTTTTCCTAATGGTAACTATAGACACTCTGAGGGGGAACATAACATCGATCCCACCTATGATCTCGTAGGGTGATAAATATAATAAACACACTAGGGAAGCCCTAAAAGTCAATTCCCCTTATGAAATCACTACACCCGGTTCCCACGGTCATGTGTAATGAAATTGTTGACAAAAAATGTTTAGCAGTCAATAAAATCCTCAAGAACTACTTGGATAACAACTAAAAATCATTCCACATCATTTGATAAAATCACAGCATCCTAAAAATAATAGGCATGAAATGAAAGCATCCTAAAAGGAAAAGCTAGACCAAAATGTCAATAACAAATCAAACATGGGAAAGCACCTCAATAGCATGGGAAAATAACCATATTTTAAAAAAATTTCCCTAACTCAACTAAACAAGCATAGTATCCATTAAAATTGTTAAAATCCATTAACATGAAATACCATAATATAGGGTATCTGGCACATTTCCACATTAAATTAATAGAATCACTATAGAAAGGTCCAAACCATCTACCTTGGTGTTTTATAATTAATATACTCTGAAGTTGTCACTTTAATCTGCCTAATATTTGGAAGATCTACCAAAACCGCGAGAATTCTCACCAACTAGTATCTCAAGAAAAAGGATAAATTAAGGAATGAGGGGTATTAGTAGAAATAAATCACAATGTAGATTCTAAATCAATCGAAAATGATTGATTCTGGGAGAAGACGGTGGGAAGGGGGGCTTGGAGATAAATTGTTGTCTTTGGTAGCTCCTGGATGAGGCAAACCAATAAGGAGGCACTTCTACCAATTAGACACAACCTTGGTTCTATTTAACATCTAAAATGAAAAATTACTTTTAGCTTCATTTAAATGTAAATTTCCTATAAATTAATTTATTGACCACAACATTTTGCGGTCTCCATGCCACCCCACATGGCCATGTACGTGGATGTTAAACAGCCAATACATGATCACTCGCGACAAATGGGTTCATGACATGTACTCCAAAGTAAATAACATGTACTCCCTAAATTTATATATTATCATCTTTTTATCAAAACATAAGAAAGTATAATCCAATAACTAATAGGAAATGTCTGGATTCTTACATACTTCATCCTTAATGAAATTCATGCTCGAATTTTCCAAGCAAGGAAACAAAGTATAGGAATCCATGAACAGCTCTGACCACTACGACCGTACATTGAAATCTCTCTCTGAAGACTTTTTCATATACTCTTATGTGATGCCATTACACTCATACCAGAGGAACAGACCGACCATTCAGAACCGTGTTAATGTTATCTACAATCATGATATGATTCTCATCAAATAAGGCATCCACCTCTAGCTCATCCTCCGCGGCTTGAAAATCATGAGATGGGTGTGAAAAGTAACCTCATATCTAAGAAACATGGATGATGTCAGGCATATCCCAATACCATGGATTTAAAATCAACTGATTGGAAATTGGCCATAGTCTCTCTAAAACCACAAATGATCCATCATATCATGGTGAATGTTTTCCCTACCTCCTAATCCTACTCTGTCCCAACGTCGGTGTAAGATGCATGAAAATCTAGTCTCTGACCTAAAACTCCTTAGGTGGTCACCATCGTTCAACACAAGACTAATTTTGTGATTTTTTCATATCTATATTCTTCTGAATCAACACTATATTCATCTTATTCTACAGGACAACATGATGTCCCGACATTGATTCATCTCCATCCTCCACCCCACATAAGGTTGATCGGCATATACTATCATAAAATGACGTATAAGGTTTCATCTGACTAGTTTCATGAAAAATAATATTGTACGAAATATCCACAATAGGTATGTGCTTCTCCCATAAAACTCCAAAATCTAGGATGCATGCTCGAAACATGTCCTCCATCACCTAAATCGTACGCTTTGACTAGCCATCTATTTGGGGATGGTAAGTTGAATGTAGAAGTACAAGTGTAATCAACACCCTCTATAGTCCCTTCTATATCCAAGAAGTAAAATGGCAATCTCAGTCTGAAACGATGGAGTTTAGAACCCCATATATGTGAACAATCTCCCAAATGTATAGCCATCCCACCTTATCCGCACTTAATATCTCTTTTAATGGAAAGATATTTGGAACCATTATGAGTCTATAAATGAAACACAAAATGCATCATTCCCTCTAAGAGACCATAGAAAACCTATCACAATATCCATCATGACATCATTACACTTACACTCGTGAATGAGATACTACTGCAAAGGTCATGATGGTCTCTGATAATCTACATACACCTAATGACAGGTGGAAAACCTCATTAAAACCTCAGCAACATATCTATTCATACATGGCAACCAATACTGACAGTACAGATCTTGATACATCATGGTGACACTAGGATGAACTTTCCATACTGAGGAATGAAAGTACCACATCATCTCAACGCATAGGTCTTCTGACACCGATATCCATCCATGAAATTACAAGATATCAAACTATACTACGATTAATAAATGAATATGTTCCTCCCCTAAAACACTCTCCTGTAAGACTAGAACATCATAATATGATAGTTTCCTCATTCGCACATGATAATGTATTATATATATAACAACTACAGAATAATGAAATGTATGCCACTGTCTACCATGAACCACCAAATTAATCTCAAAGAACAGAGCCATTAGATTCCACTAATTGTTGGACCCATAATCTTCCAGTATTTGAGCCATCCTTCTCAACACATCAACCACTACATTTCCATTCCTAGGTGTATAGGCAATCTCAATGTCAATGAAATGATGTTATTCAACCCATCATCATTATCCCAGATTCAGATCACACTGAGTGACAATATATTTGAGATATTTGTGTTTGGTGAAAACTAAAAAATTATCTCCCAATAAATAATGTATCCAATATCATAATTAATGATCTACTTCATCCAACTCAAGATCGTGTTCCATGTAATTCCGCTCATGTGTCATCAAATGATGAGACCCAAACACAATGACTCCATCTTCTACATAAGCACTGCTCTTAACCTGATACGTAATACATCACATTAAACAATATATAACCTACCTCAATATGGATAAACTAGTATCGGCAATGAATTGAACCTCTATTTCATCTCCTACTAGTCTTACATAGAAGTATATGTATCTACTACAAATCCATCCTTTAGAAAACGTGACCCAAGTAGTGAATCTGGTCTATGCAAGTGTCATTTTGAGAGAGTAAAATATAACTGATTCTCTCTCAATTTACTCAAAACGATCTGAAAATTTGTGGCATGGTTATGTTGAGTGAGATAATACAATATGTTATAATCCATGAAGGACACCTCGAAAGAATTCATGTGTGGATGATATACTTGATTCATCAGTTACATGAAATCTACAAGCTTGTTGGTGAGACCAAACTAGATAACAATATACTCTTATAGGCCATACTTGTTTCAGTAGGCCTTAATAGTTATATCTAGCTGTATAACATGAAACTAATGATAACAGGACTTCAAGTCAATTGTTGAGAACCCCAGGGATCCTCGAAGATGAACCAAGTGATCATCAATCCTTTGTAATGGATATCGATTATTGATCATCAACTAGTTTAGTTTCTAATAATCCACTATAATGTTTGAGGGTATAATCATCTTTCTTCACAAAAAGGACAGGTGAATCCCATGGATAAGTACTGGGTTAGATTAATCACTATTCCTAGAAAAACTCTAACTTCTTCTTGGGATCCTGTAACTCTGGTGTAGCCATTCTGTTATGAGGAATGGACACATTTTCCACTCTTGGCCCTAGATCAATAAAAAATTCATCCTCTCAATCTGGATGGAAACCTGCAAAGTCCTCGGGAAATATATCCCTAAAATGATAACCCATTGGAGGAAAAATCAACTTTAAAGTCCCCTTTCCATCCTGCTATGGACTAGCGATATGGGATGTGACTCCTATAAACCCATGATGCTCATGTCCTTCTCTGATCTTCTGATCCTTCCATTAGGCCTTATGAAAAAAGGATCCTACATTTGGTGATGTAAAACTCACCCTACAGTGATAGAAATCTACAGAATATTGTAAAGGAATAAACCAAACCATTATGACAATTACATCATAGATTTTCATCTCAAGGACGTAGAGGTCCAATAATAGGGGAGACCCACCATCATCAAGATGGAACTCCTTACACTGAAGAACATCATCTGTTATTGTTCACAATGGAGTTTTTGGAATCAATATATCAGTAGAAGTAACAATAATTATAATATTTCTTAACACAATAGAAACAAATAAGAAATTATGGGAAGCCACTATATCGAAAAGTAAATAATAAAAAACATAGGCAACATGGATCATACCTCAAACATTAGAGGTTCCATGATCTTTTTCTTGCTAGGCCTACTCCACTACAAATGTATGGCATTCACCATGACCTTGTGATCCTACATGACCATATTGAGCTACTCCACCAAGTTTTCACTAAATTTCTGCCAACTAGCTACCATGGGTGTGACCTCCACCTCACCCTGAATAGCAGAAAAATAACATTTCTCTGAGATATTCGAAAATGGTGATGTTATCCCTGAATAAAGAGTCATAGAAGATCCCATGTCAGCAGATTCTAGTTAGAAAAACTTGAAGAAGCACTGAAGATGACCCATATTGCTGAAATATCATCACTCAACTGGGTCTCTTGGGAATTGTGGCCTCGTATGTATGCCCTTCCCACATTGGTAACACACCACATTTCTATCTGAAGGCATGTCTCGGCTACATAGATATCCACTTGTAGACTCCCTATGACGCATCCAGCTATCAGCTAATGAAGCACTAACTATGTATGCTGAACTGCCCTGGCCCACCACTACAAAATCCCTCAGGATGGGCTTTGTGATCAACGCCTAGTTTATGATACATGTTATTGAAGTAATCCTGACGATGTTCACATAATATAGGATGTCATGCTTGAGACCATCCTAAAACATCCTCGAAAGGAATAACTCCTAAACCTCTAGAATGGATGTGAAGTGATACTGTTCTATGAAGTGAGAGGAATACACCACGACGGAAAGAGTACCATGCTCGAGATTTATAAACACTCAGGCTCGATTGGAACTCAAAGTCTCTAGGTATAAGTAATAAAAGAATATAGACTTGAACCTACCCAAATACATATCCTTCCTATTTCCTACCTACATGATCACATCCCACTATCTCTTGGAGTAATCCTGAAACATATAAGTAGAAATAATCACCCTTCTCTATGGAGGAATCTCCAGATGTTCAAAAATAGATAGAACGGATTATAACCATTACACAGCAGCCTGAGGTCCTCAATCCCATGAGAAGGTTAGAGGATGCTACAGCTGAATGTCTCGGGTCAACAATTCCATAGACACATCAAAATGTGGTGATCTCTATGATGCCGAAATTAACCTCATGAATCCTTATTTGAATGTTTCATTGACACCAGTATCTATAATGATGGATAGTGCCAAGACAGGAATGACATGAAGTTCTGTTGGTAATCACTGTTCTACCATGACTTGGGTCTGATAATTGCCTTGAATATGGTTTACATCGAGAAGGCTTCCCATTGGCATGACTCTATATGGTCAAGTCCACAACATAGTTCATTATTATTAAGCCATAAAATTTATAAGTTCAAGAAAAGTGTAGGATAAAGAAAACATTCATGTTTTTCAAAACTGGGATACATGGTGTGTATGACCCCTACAAAGTGTGTTCTTTTAAGACTTCACATGGGTGTGTACACCTACCAAACCTGGTTGCGTGACACACCATACGCACAGCGTGTTCTCCTTGGATAGGGCATGTACCTGAATCATTTTCCCCAGCCCAAGTTCTAAAACACAACTAACCTGCACAGTTTTCCTAGAAAAAGACAACAATGAGTGTTTGTGTTAGACAAGACATGTACTGAAGGGTTTCTCCGACCTGGGTTGTTAGTAACATGACTGGATATATGTATAACTCTACACAGTGTTTACAATATGGACATGATGTGTACTACCTGAGTATCATCCACCTGTGTTGTTTGTCAGACAGATATACACATGGTCTATAAAACACATCGTGTACGTCTGGTATAGGGCGTGTTCCACGATGGATTTCTCAACCACATGTCCCTTCCCACATTGATAATGATGTAGTAAGATACTACATGGTGTGTACATATACTACACGATATATATTTTAAAAAAATGTTCCTTCTTGAATAGAAATATACATGGAGTCTATACAACATTACACACCATGTATTAAGAGTTTTATCAAACAGTAAACCTCATAAAATATAACATAACCCATAATAACACTGAAAAAAAAATTATTGTGCTTGATCCTGATCTGTGAGGGCCCATACTTCCCACGAATCAATGTTTGGAATCATATACATGTCATATACATGGATAAAAGTGAAATGATCCACCAAATTCCAATCCATTTTGGTCTATAACACCTAAATAACATAAATAATGAATATATTTAAATGAAACCATGCACAATCCAATACCATGTCATATATAAGATATTCTAGGTAGGAATCTATCAAAAAATAATGCATATCTAGCACACCATCTATCTCAATAACACTCGATCACTAATTCACCCTAAATGGCATGGAAATAATGAATGACATGTGATATCTGTCATGTTCCATTATACTAGATGAAGTTCAATATCCTCATATCATAGGGATGAAAACAAAATAGAACCTCAATATTATCCAAAATAATAGTAGAAAACATGTGAATCGCCAAACAATGAAATCATATCAACTATAACAAATGAAGAACTATAAATTTTTCAGTATAAGAAGTAAATGACCATTCCCTATAAATAGATTAGCAAATCCTGCGAGAAATTTATCAATAACTACATATTCCTTCCAATCCCTTTCTAAAAGACCCAAACAGTAAGTCAATAATGATGCATGTCACAAGTATCTATGAACATTGAAAACAATTAACAATGTAGGACTACATTACTAAACTCATGTACAAAGGAAAACATGTAAAAACCACCTCAGCATCCCATGCCTCTTCTTTGTACCATGCTCTCCCGCTCCGCAATAGTAAGGTACATGAATTATAAGTGACCATTCCCTTATCTAAAACTGCAACAATATTATCTATTTGGGTCAAAAACATGATCAAAATAGGATTTCAGTGGAATTATAATAGGAAATCACCAAAATATATGTTCCTAACAGCTATTGAATATATATGGAAGGAAATAAAAAAAAGAAGCAAAAAATAATGATGTACTCAATTGTAAATAGTCATACAGTATCAATTGGATTCATTTTCATTTGTTAATATCCACCCATGCTGAAAAAATAAAACCTTCGGATAGTACTCCATACCTATACCCTATGTTTTATCAATATAATCTCAAGTAACCCTATAGATAAGTTCTCACAGCCTAATTCCACTTATTCATCTTATACATTGATATAATGACCTCTTAGGTATCACACATGGTCTAAACCATATGGTATCATGAAAACAATGACTCTCTAGGGAAGATCTCACTATCAATTCCCTCTATTGTATTTTAATGAAAAAATATAGACACTTCTTGGAAGCACTCAACGTCAATTAAAAATGATGTCTCTTAATAGTAACTATAGACACATTAAGGGATCACTCTACATCAATCCCTAGTATGGACTCATAGTGTGATAAATATAAAATACACTCTGGGGAATCCCTCAAAATCAATTCCCCTTATGGTATCACCACACCAGGAACCCACCATCTTATGTAAAGAAATCCTGCACAAAAGATGTTCAGTAACCAAAGTAAACATCAAAAACTACTTGTATAAATAGCTACAATGCATACCATAACATTAGATAAAATCACCCAATCCTAATAGTACAAGGCATGTAAACCCTGTCTCTAATAGGAAAAGCTAGACCAAACTATCAATAATGAATCAATCATGGGAAAACACCTCCATAGCTTGCAAAAATAACTTTATATACAATGAAAATTCTTAACTCAAGAAAACAATCATAACATGCATCAACAAGGTTAAGATTCCCAAACACAAAATACCCCAATCTAGGCTTTTGAACACTATTGATAATAAAATCCAATGAATATCTACATAAAGGCACAAAGAAACTATGTATGTGTTGTATGATCGATATACATCAGTATTGGATATTGAATTGACCAAGAACATGGTAGATCTTCAAAAATGTTGAAATGACGATGGGTCAGGTGCTCAATGATAAATCATCATCTTTGGTTCTCTTGGATGAGACGAACTGAGAAGAATGTGCATCTTCCAATTAAAAGTGACCCCGGTCTGATTTACCAAATATAATGATAATTTACAATGTGTTTCTTTTAAAGTTTTACGATGTGTAATTTTTTTCCATGCCGCACATTAGGTGGTCTCTAGGACACTCCACATAGCCATGTACTTGGCTATAACACAGCCAGTACATGGTCACCCTCAAAAACTGCGTACACAATGTGTAATCATAAATACCTGGTGAGTATTCGTATGTATATTTCATGAACTCCAGAAACTTCCATATTTTCATCTTTTTCTTAACAACACCATAAATGAAAAACCCATACCTGGAAGGAAAATTATGGGGTTGTGCGTGATACAACACTAGGATTGTCTATAGTTAGTGATTATTTTCTTTTCTCATGGAATGGTATGTGTTCTTATGGGCTTTCTCGAGGTGTTTATTGGAGATTTTCAAGCTTCTATATTAGAGGTATATCATAGTATGACAAATATGTATCATTATCTCCATATAAAAATTTGGTGGTTAAGAATGAATAAGCTGATAATGAGATTCATGGAAATATTTATCAGTTGTTCCCAGTTGAAATATGATCATCAGAGTTTTGTTGGGATTTTGATGCCTCTATATTTTTTGAGTGGAAATGTGAGTATTTCATTGTGGATTTTGTGACACGAATGCCCTATAAATCCAGAAAGAATGATGTTTTATGGTTGATTTTAGATTGTCTAAAGACGTTTACACACTTCTTTCTTATTATGGGGATCTTTACAATTGATGAACATTGAATTATTATGTGTGGGATGTGGATTGGATATGTGGTATTTTGGGGAGAATAATTTTATATAAAAATCCTCATATAACATTAAGATTCAATATGTTTATCCCAAAGTCTATGGGATCATATGTTCCATTGAGACTAGCCTATCTACCTCAAATTGATGTTCAATATGAGAAAATTATCCATGTCATCAAAGATAAGTGGCGAGCCTATGTTTTGTGTTTTGATAGTTATTTGGACAATCATATAGAACTCATTATTTTTTAATTTAATAACAGCATCTATGATTCTATCTAGATGGATAATTTTGAGTAATTTTTATGAGGGAAGCGTTGTTCTCTAATTTGTAGTGTAGTGATAGGTGTGTCAAGGGTTGTTTTTCATTTTATATTACAGGAAAAGTCTATGAGGGTATAGTTGATTAGTCAATGGATTGTGATACTGATGATAAGGAAGAAGTCGTATGGTAACAATCTGTGATGGCCTCTAGTGTTTTATGTTTCAATTTTTTTTATTCAAGTGTAAAATTGGTTGGGGGTATATTGTATAATGAAAAATGGAAGGATAAAACAATGGTTTATCGATCTGTTTGAGAGTGTCGATAGGGTTGTTCCAAAGGCATAATGAATAGACCTTCCACATTTATGTAGTCCTATGAATGGAATATTTCACATTTTAAAACATTAGATATACTTTTCAGACGATTCCCATTTGATAGACAAGGAATACATCAATTATAGTACTATCACAATCTTTTAGGAGAATCCTATACATATTTTGGGCTATGGAAAGAATCATCTCTTAGTTAGGAAAATAAATTTGGTTTCAATTTTAGTGGAATGATGGATGTGTTTAAGAGACGATTTGGGAGAGGGAGTCTGATTTTTGAGAAATGTCAATAGGCATGTTCATAGAGACGCAATGATGATGGTTGGAGCATCTCAGCGATGAGCTGTTATTTTTTGTCGAGGATGTAAGATCCTATATTTTTCTAGACCGTTCCATCCACTAGTTTTTCATTTTAACATTATTCCAAATGAATTATATAGAGAAGAATATCATTTATTAAGTAAAATTATGTAATGTATGGGAATATATGATATTTTATTTAATGTAGCATGGGTATAAATGTGTTAAAAGGTTTTAATAGGGTTCTCCATTCATATAAATATTTATATGTGTTTTGATTCATATGTATATAAAGGGGGTGAAATTTGATTATGGGATAATTACACACCATGTAAAGAAATTACATGAATTGAAAAGTCATCCAGACATATTCAATGAAACAAATATAGGATTTTATGATGTTACACATCGTGTAAGAAATACAGATTGTGTAATGTATTGTATAAGTAAATATTTAACTATGATGAAATGATTTTTAGTCTATCCCTCAAAAAATAAATAGTTGTCATGTAATAGAGTTATACACCGTGTAATTTCCAGAATTGTAGTCTTAAATTACGCCATAAAACTCTTTTTTTTTACTTCACATTAAGCTTCCTCCTATCAACCATAGAGTATCTTCTATGAAATTTTGGAGAACCTCACTTGATTCAAGATATGTCAATAGAAAATATTATCCCTTGTAAATGTGGTTTTTATCAAATTCTTGTTTACTCCATTTGTTCTTTTTTGGTTGGATTGTAATCTTGTGAATGGGGTTATTTTTTGGTTTTATCTATATCAATTATTATTTAGGATATAAATTGTGATCATTTTCACCTTTATTATTGTTGGTGAGTACTTCTGAAATAAATGGTTGTTATTCAGATAAAGGTAGTGGATCTAAACATTATCCTAATGGACTATTTTGTAGCAAAGCATGTTCAAAATAACAAGTTCACCCACATAATAGGAACCTAATTTAATAATAGGTCAAAAATAATTATTATAGGGATTTATTTGGATACAATTGGAAATTTAGGTAGATTATGTATATTGTTATTCGGAGAAAACTCTAGATTATAAATTAACTAATTGGCCGCTTAATTTGGGAATACCATGATGATAGATATTGCTTACGTCTGGATATAGATTAACCTTGGATTGGCCTACATATTAAAATGGATGTATTTTTTCAATTTTATGAAAAAAATTAAAATTAAAATATTAATTGTATGTTATTCGGAAATTATAATGATTAACCATTGAGCCTTAAGATGTGATATTGTTATATACTTATTTTGATGATATTTGTTTTGATTTCAATGATGTAATGATTATATGTGATGTTATCCTAGTTTTATTATCATAAAAACTGTATTGGGTGTTGAACCTATTTATATTATAAAATAATTATATATTATTCTATTCTGCGAGACATGCATAAATTATTATTAAAGGGTCCATGATTTAAAACACATGAATAAATTATTATATACCATGTTTGTCCCAAACATGTGATGAAATCCTTATATAATGGGAATGTGACCCAAACATGATGAAATTATTATAAACTGGGATCCCCCATTATTTAGATATTGAAATAAATATACAATTGGATTCACTAGTGCAGAAAACCTTTTTAACATCACCATTATTGACGTCGGTTATATATAACCGACTTGAAAATCGTTGATACGTGGGTTTTTAAGTCGGTTATTTTATAACCAATGTAAAAAATACTGATTGTAAAATTGTTACGTCGGTTTTTTTAATAACCTACGTCAAAAGTCCGGCGCGTTCATTTTTTACGTCGGTTATAAAATAACCGACGTAAAAATTCAAAGAGCCTCATTTTTTATGTCAGTTATTCGATATCATGATTAAAAAATGAGGTATCTACTAATTTTTTACGTCGGTTATATAATAACTGGCGTAAAGAAGGAGACATTTGACGCTTTTTTGACGTCGGTTATCAAATAACCGACCAAAAAAACCAAACCTGCTGAATTTTTCACATCGATTATATTATAACCAATATAAAAACCCAACAGCTGACAGTTTTAATGTCGGTTATAAAAAAACCGATGTAAAAACTGTGGTTTCTGATTTGTTTTTTACATTAGTTATTATTTAACCAAAGAAAAAAAACCAATATGTGGATTTTTTACATCGGTTATAAAATACAACACATAAAAACTACATTATTTGATACATTTATAACATCGGTTATTATAATAACAAACATTATAATTCTAATAAAAACAGTTTATAAAGTCGGTTATTAAATAACCGACATTATAAAACATTTAAAAAATTAACAGGCCCAGTGGATTGTCATTTATGATTTTTCGATCGACGGACCGGTGACTCGTCTCTCTCGCGCAGGAAATCCTAATCGACTCTTCGATCTCATTTCGTTAAATTCATTTTCCATCATATTTTATCATCTTTACTCTCTTCAGATCTATCATCTCCACTCGCAACACTCATGTAAGCCTACGACGACTTTATTTCATAATTTTTTATTTCGAATAGTCTATATTTACGATTTGCAATTTTTTTGTTTAAACTAGTTATGATTTTTCAATTTCGAACCCTCTTACCAATTTTCCCATCATCATATTATTTATTATAACCATATTTATTAGATCGACTCACAATATTCACATAAGCCTCACCTTCATCTATTTCATATCTTTTTTTTGCGGATGCCCGTCATTGATGGTAATTTTTTTTTCATTGACAACTAATGATCCAATTCACCTATATTACTGAAATTTATATGAAAATAATGTTGATACACCCATTCCATCTACCAGTGTGATTTATATGATAATTATATATAGTTTTTCATGGTGGAATAATTTTTTGGATACCTAGTTGTTTCTATGTTGGGTATCACTATTTGTAGTTTCATAATCTATTCATGTCACTTATTTTCGTGGACTATTATACGTCTCCATATGATATTAATACACAATTCAGTGCACAATAAAAAAATTTAGACTAGTATGAGATATAGTTTATGGTTCTTATTTTGAATAATGGCATGATACCAAAACAAGTATATTGAGGATAAAATCACTAGATATGTCAAAACTAGTAGCTTGAGGTTAAACTCCAATGGTTCTGGGGGCTGTCAAGATGGTTGGTGGATGTCCAGGGGTTGGGGGATTTCATAGGGTTGGGGGCTGTCCATGGTGTCCATGGAGGTGGGGGGGGGGTACATTGGTGTGTGGGGCTGGGGGGGGGGGTCAAAGGGGGTGGGGGACTGTCCATAGGGTTTGGGGGGTCGTCCAGGGGGTGGGGGACTCTCCAGAGTGTTGGGGGTTTCTAGGGGGTGTCCAAGGGGGTGGGGGTGGATGCTGTGGCTAGGCGGGTTGTGGGTGTTGTCTAGAGGGGTGGGGGTTGTCCAGGGGGTGGGGGCTATCCATAGGGGTGGTGGAGTGTCCAAGGGGGTAGTGGTGTCTAGGGGGTGTCCAAGGGGGTGGGGTGTTCAGAGGGTTCAAGGGGCTATCCAGAGGGTTGGGGGTACCCATGGTGTCCATGGAGGTTGGGAGGGGGGCAGTCCAGGGGTGTGTGTGTTTGGGGGGGGGTCCAAAGTGGCGGGGGTGTCCTAGGGGGTGGGGGTGTCCAAGGGGTCGGGGGCCTGTCCAGAGGGTTTGGGGGGTTTTCTGGGGGGGTTAGTGTTGTCAAGAGGGTTAGGGGGTGTCTAATGGGTGTTCAAGGGGGTAGGGTGTGGGGGTGTTGTTCAGGAGGGGTGGGGGTTCTGTCTAGAGGGGTGGGGGTTGTCCAGGGGGTGGGGGGGTCCAGAGGGTTGGGGGCTATCCAAAGGGTAGGGTGTTGTCCAGGGGGGTGCCCATGGGGTAGGGGGTGGGGGTGGTGTTCAGGAGGGGTGGGGTGCTTTCTAGAGGGGTGGGGTACTTTTTAGAGGGTTGGGGGCTGTCTAGGTGGTGGGGGTCTCTCCAGAGGTGTGGAGGGCTATCCAAGGGTGTGGTGGTGTCTAGGGGGTGTCCACTAGGGTGGGGGTGGTGTTCAGAGGATTCAAGTGGTTGTCTAGAGGGTTGAGGGGTGTCCAGGGAGTCCATGGACTTGGGGGGGGGGGGGGCAGTCCTGGGGTGTGTGTGGGTGGGTGGGGGGTCCAAGGGGGTGGTGGTGTCTAACGGGGTGGGGGTGTTGTCCAAGGGGGTGGGGGCCGGTCCAGAGGGTTGGGGGTTGTTTGGGGGGGGGTGTTATCCAGTGGTTTGGTTGGTGTCCAGGGGGATGTCCAATGGGGTAAGAGGTGGGTGGTGGTGTCCAGGAGGGGTGGGGTTGTCCAGGAGAGGTGGGGGATGTCCAAGGGTGATGTGGTGTCCATGGGGTGTCCAAGGGGGTGGGGGTGGTTTCCAGGGGTGCGGGGCTATCGAAGGGGGTGGTGGTGTCCTGGGGGTGTCCAAGGGGGTGGGGGATACATTTTAGTTGGGATTGACTACTGAATCATGGTTTGTGAGATTATGACATAATGATTGTATTGTTTCATGGATATTAGTGTTACAGTATTATTATATTTGGTTATATATATTTTGACTAGTCATCCACTATGAGAAAATTATGGGTTATGGGGGAGACCATGTCAGGGTTTTCAAATATGCGTAGCAATCCCGATCCCATTGTTCCATGATGATTGGCTTTACATTGTGATTTTCTCCATTTGAGTATTATTTTATATTTGATTTGATTCTCAATTTTAATCCATTTTCTCCAATTTTTTATCAACCATTGGAGGCCCCAAGGTTTTATTTGATTAAATGGAATTTAAAACTTTTATATCTAAAAATATTTTATTTTTAAAATCATATTCAAGCATATTTTTTAAAATATGAATATATTTGTTTAAAGTTTCAAAATTGGTTTACATTAATTTTTTTTTCATATATACATATATTTTTCTTATCTTAAAAAGACGTATATTTTTTATATTTTTTATAGGTAATAATGAGTTGAAATTGGATTATGAAACATCGAATGAGAAATGAATATGATGAAGGTGCTGATTCTTTTTGAAATTTAATAAACGAAATGTTCCAAGTATTGACATTTTTTTGACCACGCCTGAAATGTTGGAATATGAAGATGTTTAAAAGTAGAGAGATAAAAGATCATCTGACCTGTCACGGATTTAATCCAGTTTACAGCCCTTGGATTTGGCATAGTGAAACAGGACATAATGTCACTAATGATGATGATTCTCAAGATGGTAAATATGATGGAATTGAAGAAATGATTCGCAATATTGCAGCATAAAAAATTGAGATAGTACCGACAGTTCTGTGTCTATATATTGATGCTGATAAACCATTATATCTTGGTTTTACATATTTTACAGTTTTGTTGGCGGTGTTAAGACTGATTAACTTGAAGGAAAAACAAGGATGGAGTGACATAAGTTTTACAGAGCTGCTACAATTGATGAAGGAAATTCTTCCAAAAGATAACAATCATCTATATTCACATTACAATGCCAAGAAAATATTATGCCCAATGGGATTGGGATACAAGAAAATACAAGCATGTTCAAATGACTGTATTATATATAGGAAATAAATTAATTTCTGGCAGTGTGTCCTAAATGTGGGGCATCATGTTATAAGGTTAAAGAAAAATCACAGGCTGATGTAGAGAATACAAATATATCTTCAAATTTATTTTGGTATCTTCCTATAATTCAATATTTCAAACGTTTATTTTCTAATTCAAATGATTCAAAAAGGTTACGATGGCATGCAAATGAGCAGTTATTTGATCGAAAAGTCCATCATCCAACTGATTTTCCGCAATGGTTGAAAATTTATGATCAATAATCTACATTTGGAAAAGTAATTAGAAATATCAGACTACGGTTGTGCATAGATGGAATGAATCCATACCAAACCCTCAATAGCACACATAGTTCATGGCATGTTTTATAGGTAATTTACAACCTCTCTCCTAAATATTGTATGAAGCTCAAATATGCCATGTTGAGTATACTGATATATGGTTCGAAGAAACCAGACAATGATATTTATGTTTACTTGTCACCGTTGATTGATTATTTGAAACTTTTATGGGCTGATGGTATTAGTGTGTATGATTCATATAAAATGGAATATTTTTAACTACATGCGGTGCTTTTGTTCACTATAAATGACTTCCCAGAATATGGAAATTTGTTTGGATATAGTGTTAAATGGCATAAAGCATGTCCAATTTTTGAACAACAGACATCATATTATCAATTTCATCATGGGAGGAAAATATTGTACATGGGTCATCAAAATTTTTTTTTCCAATGGATCTACCATATCGAAAAATAAAAAAGGCATTCAATGGTTCACAAGAATTTGATATTGCTCTAAAACATTTATCCCCTAATCTGTATTTTGAGAGGGTGAAAAACCTTGATGTGACATTGGTATAGACACATAAATCTGGTAATGATAGACATATTTGGAAGAAAAGGTCAATATTTTTTGAGCTACTATATTGGAGATATCATGAAGTTATACATAATAATGATGTCATGCACGTGGAGAAGAATATCTGTGATTTTTTTATTGGAACATTGTTAGATATTAAAGGAAAGACAATAGATGGGTTGAATACAAGATTATAATTACTATCAATGGGAATACGTTTAGAGTTAGCTATCACTCATAATGGAAGATGAACATTTCTTCCCCTGGCCTGTCATACATTATCGAAGAGGGAGAAAATTAGCTTTTGTCAGTGTCTTCATGATATAAAGTGTCTCAAGGTTATTCTTCAAATTTTAAAAAATTTGTCACCTTAAAGGACTTGATATCGATTGGTTTAAAATCACATGATTTCCATGTAATGATGCAACAAATTCTACAAGTTGCATTATGTGGAATATTTCCCATTCGTGTTAGAAAGACTATAATAACGTTGTGTAATTTTTTCAACTTAATTTGTAATAAGGAGATTGATTTGAATGCTTTGAAAATTGTGGAAAAGGATGAAATTTTAATACTTTTTCAATTGAAAATGTATTTTTCCACCAAATTTTTTTTATATAATGGTGCATTAAATGGTTTATCTAGTTCGAGAAATAAAGCATTGCTGACCTGTATATCTTCGTTGGAAGTATCATTTTGAAAGTTATATGAAAATATTGAAGGGGTATGTTAAGAATCCATAATGACTTGAAGCATCCAGTGTTGAAAAGTACATTTATTAGGAGGTTGTAGTATTTTGTATGAGCTACATGGCTACAAAGCAACACATAGGTTTTCCTCCATCACTCCATGAACGATTTAATAATGAGGGAAAGGGGATTCATGGATTGAACGTCAAATCATTGTCAGATGAAAAGATGAAGAAGTTAGAATCATACATCTTGAATAACATAGCTGATGCTCAACCATATATCACATTTCATATTTGTGAGTTGAAAAAATGACATCCAAAGGAGAAAGAAATGCGGATTTTGATTGAACACAACAGAATTATTTTTTCAAGGTTTAAAAAGACCTTTCTTGGTAGGTTAGATGTATCAGAGACAATAAAATGGATAGTTGGTGGTCCATGTTTTACTATGATAACATGGTCCAGTTATGACATTAAAGGCTAAACATTTCATAAGAATGCACAAGAAAAAAGAAGTGCAGTTCAGAATATTGGTGTATTGGTGTTTGCAGACGAAATGATTTTTTTGAGTGTTAAGGGAAAAAACCCAATTCTTACATAAAGTTCATTTTATGGATTGATTTATGACATATGGGTGGTTGATTACTTTAAAATTAAAGATCATTTTTTCAAATGTAAATGGTTTGTCGGTAACAACAGTGTCAGACACACTGAATTTGGAATGACAGTTGTTAATCTGAATATATTGGAAGACATAAATAATTCTTTTATAGTGGCAACACATGCCAAAAACAATTCTATATAGTAGATCAATCAGATATGCAGTGCGCTGTTGTTTTACATTTGAAAAAACAATATTTTGGTGAGGATGAACTTGATGAAGATTCAAATTTATATGAGATCCCTACTTCCAAGGAATGATTAACAGAACATAATGATGAGCATGTTGGAGAAATTGTTTGTTCCATAAGGAACGATCACAGAGAAGGAATTTAGTATAAAATTAATTTTTACATTCCTAAAGTTATAGGTCACATATTTTAATTCTATGGAAACTTAGTAGAAGTGTATACATTGTAATATTTTGAGAAGTAGTAGTTATGTTCTAATTCTATAAAACTCTAAACCTGAAAAGATCCTCAAGGTAAATTATACATTTAATTCAATATTAAGAAATGTTTAAGTCCGGGGCCTTATTGTTGGTATCAGAGGTCAGTTTAGACAAGATTAGGAGTTACAAAATTGTTAAATTATAAATTAATTTATGGTATGACTAAAATGATATAGAATTTAAAGATTACCATGTTGCATCGCCTAAGATATTTCTGTGTTCAGAATGGTTTTCCATAGAGGAAACAAAGAAGATATGTTGGGAAGACATCAGGAGGTAGACAACCTTACAAATCAGCAACCTGAGATGGTCAGAATCGGAACTAAACAGTTTGTTGCAGTGATGGCACAATTGACTCAGGCTATAAAAGGTGGTGGTATCCATGCACGATATCAGCCAGATCAACCGTAGAGGAACATGTCAGTGGTGGAACATTTCACGAGGCAACATCCCCCATCATTCAGAGGATCATCTGACCCCATGCAAGCTGAAGGGTGGATTAATGCACTGGAGTAGATTTTTGATGTCATGGGGTGTTCAGAACATCAAAATGTTAGTCTTGCTATTTACCGTTTTGAATGTGAAGCTGATCTCTGGTGGTCGATGGTGAAAAATATCATGTATAGTGATGAGATTGAGGATCTTCACTGGGATGAATTCAAAGGTATGTTTCTTGAGAAATATTTTCCTAAGGTGGTTCGTCTTAGGATGGAAAAACAGTTCCTAGAATCGAGGTAGGAGGATGATTCAGTGGCTGCTTTTGAAGCAAAGTTCACTCGATTGGCAAGGTATGCTCCAAACATCATAGGAGATATTGATAGTAAAATAAACCATTTTTACTCAGGGTTAAAGCGAAATTATCAAAGGGATTTAGATTCTCATCAGTTCAAAAGTTATGAAAAACTTGTTCGATGTGGGGAGAAGGTGGAAATGGAGTTTTCCGATGATCAGGTGTTCTATGAAAAACAACAGAATAAGAGGTCCAGTTGGCAGGAAAAGGGGAAGAATTCAGCAAAGAATCAAGGAGGTAAATAACCAAATATCCATCCTGTGATAAGTGTGGTAAAATGCATCTTGGAGAATGTTTATCCATGTCTGGTATGTTCTTTCGGTGTGGTATGTCTGGTTATATTGCTTGTAACTGTTAGGAAGATGGTCAACCAGGAAATGAAAAGCCAGCGGTAAGATGTTTTAAGTGTAGTGAAATGGTTCATTATGCAAATGAGTGTCTAACGAAGAACTCGACTAGGGGAAATCAGCAAGAATACAAGCAGAAAGGGGTGGTGAAATCCTTTGCAACAACTTCAGTAGATGTTGGGACATCGAATGAAGTGGTATCAGGTACACTGTTTGTTTGTTAAGATTATTCCAATGTGTTGTTCGATTCAGGGTCTACACACTCTTTCATTTCTGAGAAGTTTTATAGTAAATAGGAAATTCCATCTCAAGATATGAATCTTGAACTTATGGTAAAAACACCCGGAGGGAACATTGAGACAAAAAGGAATTATAAGAACCTTCCTATCCTTGTGTGTGGAAAAAATCTACCACAAAACCTTATTTTTTTTGCCTCTAGTATAGTTTGATGATATTTTGGGCATGGATTGGCTTTCTGTTTATCATGCTATGATTGAATGCAGAGCTAAAATGGTTCTTTTCAGAATGATTTTCAGTTTGTTTACAAGAATGAACCCTTGATTTTGATAACATATCAGGATGTTGAGAAACTAATAAAAGATGTAAATGAATGTTACCTTGAACATATTGATGAAAATAAAGGCACTGTTCAGTTTAATGATGTGTTAGTGGTAAATGGGTATCTTGATGTTTTTTCTGATGAGTTTCCTGGTATTATTCATGATCTGGAAGTTGAATTTACTGTTTACTTAGTTCCTGATTCTAATCCAATTTTAAAACCCCCTTATCGAATGGCTCAAGTTGAACTTTTAGAGTTAAAGTATAAATTGCAGGAGTTATTAGATAAAGGATTCATTCGACCTAGCACATCACCATGGGGTGCTCCTGTCTTGATTGTTAAAAAGAAAGATGGCTCAATGAGACTTTTGTATTGATTATAGAGCCTTGAATAATATTACTGTTTAGAACAAGTATCTTTGCCTCATATCGATGATTTGTTTGATCAGCTCTAGGGAGCACAGTATTTTTCGAAGATTGACTTGAGGTCGGGGTACCATCAGTTGAATGTAAAAGAAGTAGACATTCCGAAGATTGCGTTCCATACTAGATATGGCCATTATGAATTTGTAGTTATGCCTTTGGGGTTAACCAATGCACCTGCTGTATTCATGGACCTTATGAATAGAATTTTTCATGAGTTCTTGGATGAGTTTTTGGTTGTTCTCATTAATGATATTTGGGTTTTTTCTAAAAGTAAAGAGGAGCATGAAAGTCATTTAAGGGTTATCTTGCAAACCTTAAAAGAAAAGAAACTATATGGAGAATTCAGCAAGTGTGAGTTTTGGTTACAACAAATTTCTTTCCTAGGTCACATTGTTTCAAAAGATGGCATAACTATTGATCCTGCTAAAACAAAAGTTGTTGAAGAATGGCCAAGACCCAAAAATGTAACCGAGATCTGTAGTTTTCATGGTTTGGAAGGTTACTACCGAAGGTTTGTTGAAAATTTTTCACGGTTATCTAGTCCAATGACTAAGCTAACTCGTATGGGTTTTAAGTTCATCTGGACAAAATAATGTGATAATTCTTTTCCGGAGTTGAAAAGAATATTGGTGAATGCTCCAGTTTTGGCACTTCCTTCCAGGAATGGTGAGTTTTTTATATATAATGATGCCTCGTTGAAGGGAATTGGATGTGTCCTTATGCATAATGATCAGATAATTTCTTATGCTTCACATCAGTTGAAAATTCATGAGGTAAATTACCCTACACATGATTTGGAATTAGCTGATGTTGTTTTTGCTTTAAAAATTTAGAGGCATCATTTGTATGGAGTACAATGTGAAATATATACTGATCACAAATGAATAAAGTATATATTCACTAAAAAAGAATTGAACATGAGACAGAGGAGATGGCTGGAATTAATCAAGGATTATGATTGTACAATTCACTACCATCCGGGAAAAGAAAATAATGTGGTTTATGCTTTGAGTCGAATAATTAATGCTTCATTAACCATGCTATGTTTGGAACGACATCCTTTGGTTTTTGATTTGATATACTTTGGAATAGAAGTTTTTGGTGTAGGAAGTTCTTTTGTTTTGTTTCAGGTATCAGTGAGATCATCCCTATCAGACAGAATTAAGCAAGCACAGAGGGAAGACAGTGAGTTGCATAAAATGCTAGAGCTGGTTCAGAAGGATAAGTTGCCTGAATTCAACATTGATAATGATTGTTTTTTTTAGGTTTGGGATGAGATTATGTGTGCCTTGTGATTAACAGTTGAAGAATGAGTTGTTATGTTAGGGTCATAGTTCCCCGTATTCAGTTCATCCTGGAAGTACTAAGATGTACAGAGATCTGCGGGAGTATTACTGGTGGGATGGAATGAAAAGGGATATTGTTAATTTTACTGTGAAGTGTTTGACTTGTTAGCAGGTTAAAGCAGAGCAGCAGTTACCGAAAGGGATGCCTCATACTTTACCAGTGCCAGAGTGAAAATGGGAAAACATATCCATGGACTTTTTTGTGGGATTACCAAGGACATCTCGAGGTAATAATGCAATCTGGGTTATTGTTGATCGCTTGACTAAATCTTCTCATTTACTTGCTATACAAGATACTTTTTCACATGATCAACTTTCTCATTTGTATTTTAAAGAGATAGTCAGGTTACATGGAGTTCCTCTCTCCATTTTGTCTGATCGTGATCCCAGGTTTACTTCTAACTTTTTGAAAGGCCTTCAAAAGTATCCGGGTACTGAATTAAATTTTAGTACAGCTTTTCATCCTCAATCGGATGGGCAGTCAGAACGAACAATTTAGACCTTAGAGGATATGTTACGAGCTTGTTCGATGGATTATCAGGGAATTTGGGACCAACATATTTCTTTGGTTTATTTTTCTTATAATAACAGTTTTCATTCTAGTATACAGATGGAACCATTTGAGGAATTATATGGGAAGCAGTGTCGAACTCCATCATTTTGGGATCAAGTAGGTTAAAGGAAGCTGATGGGACTAGAATTGGTAGAAGAGATGGCAGAAAAGGTTCAGTTGATTCAGAAACACATGAGAACAGCACAGAGCAGGCAGAACAGTTATGCGGATAACCGGAGGAAGGATCTATCTTTCGAGGTAGGTGATCATGTTTTTCTCAAGGTTTTTCCATGGAAAAGTGTGATGCGATTTGGTAAGAAAGGAATGCCGAGTCCAAGGATCATTGGACCATATGAAATTCTAGAGAGATTTGGATCAATTGCATACAAAGTGGCATTACCTCCGATTTTATCTCAGGTACACAATGTTTTTCATGTTTCGATGCTGAGAAAGTGTATGCCAGATCCATCTCATGTTTTGAGTCCAGAGGTAGTTCAGCTGGAAGAGAACCTATCTTATGAGGAACAACCGGTCCAGATTCTTGACCACAGGGAGAAGGTGTTATGGAATAAGGTGATTAATCAGGTAACAGTTTTGTGGAAAAACCACATGATTGAAGAGGCTACATGAGAATCTAAAAATGCAATGAGGGATAAAACCCCCCCCCCCACTTATTCGATAAGTAAATAAATTGCGGGGATACAATTTTCTAAAGGGGGGAAATATGTAACATCCCATGTAAGTAATGAATAATATAATATATTTTTATCTATGTCTATTAATGAGTTAGATAGTGTTTTAGAGACTTAAAATGAAAATAAATCCAATCTTAAGCATGAAATAAACTAATATTTTTAAAAGATTATTTTACTGACTTTTATGGAAAACCATTTTGAAATCTATATTTTGACAATTTTATAAGAAATGTTTGTCAAAATAAACTTATTCTTTATGATTGTGACATCAAAATTTACTTTGTGTGAATTTTTGGTATTTTTCCAATAAAGTTCATTTTTTTAATGAATAGTGAAAAATGTTGTATTTTAATTCAAAACCTCTTTTTAATCTAATTTATTTATATGATTATATTATCTTTTGAATTGGTTTTAAAGTGAAATTAGAATATATTTTTACCATTTAATCCAATGGTGGTCATTGGAATCAATTTCACTTTGAAATTGGACTTAAACAAGTGTTAATCTTTTGATACTTATTGTTTCATAGAAACACGCTATTTGTCATGACAGCGGGAATTAATTATTAAATTATTTAATGTGGCATATATGATATGATTTTTTTAAAAGAGACATCATTTTTTAATTCGGAATATCAAATATAGCTTAGGGGGAAGTTTTGGTATTTTTCTGAAAAACTTCAATTTTTGATGAATAGTGAAACCAATACGTTGTAGTTAAAGAAACTGATTTTTTGTTTAAATGAAACTTTGTCACTTATGTGATTTGATTTTCAAACATCTGAAATGCATGGTTTTCATTAAGAAGTAAAATTTAGTTTGATAAGATTAAAATAATTTTTTGGTGAATAGTGACTTTTAAGTTCTTAATTGCGATTAGAGGTAATTAGTGTTGTTTAAGGTAAAAATAATGTTTTAATAAAATGAGATGAGCGTGACACATGTCCTACCCTCATTGGATGTGTCATGGCCGACCAAGACAATCAATGGGCCAACTTGGGGACCCCATGGAGCCACATTGGTTGTGAAATGACTTAAATAACTTTTTATTAAATGTTAAAGTAAAAATGACACAAACATGAGATGTTTTACTAAATCAATTTTTATATGGGGATATAAAAGTCATATTTTTTTACTATAAATATACATTAGAAAGATAAAAAGTGTTCATACATCATTATATTTGTTTATAATTTTTTGACATTAAATATATTAAATTATTTATGACATCATGATGATGCAGCGATTACCTCTTTAATAAAAGATTTAAAGAAAATGAAAAGATAATGTAAAATATATGACCTACACATGTCAAAAACCTATTGGATGGGTATATTTAGAAACCTTATCAACTTATCCTCGAAATATTTTAATGTGGGACCACTTAAATCCGAATCTCATTTTGAAATAAAGTAACTTTTCTTTACTTTCCAAAAGTGCCCCTCCTCTCCTCTTATAAAAGGCCCCCACCTCTACCTCATTACCCACAATTCCAAAGCATTTGGCTCGGCCAACCCCTGCCCATTTTGTCTCTCCACATCAATCTATTACTCCTTGAAGCCTCACATTTGGGTATAAGTCTTCCCAAGGAAGCCTTTGAGCTCAAATCTGAGAGAGTTACCCGATTTTGAGGTAATGTGTTCACTTGTGTTCTTTTGTTTTATTTTGCTTCTCCAACCCCCTAAACTATTTTTATTAATTTATTTTGTAACAACTTCAGTATCTTAAATATACTAGGATGTTTTTATAATAATATGTCTATCTACACTTACACACATCTACATCTAATGGATAAACAACATATTGTTTCTGTGGTTGGTGAATTTCTACCTCACGAAACGATGATTGTTCAATCTTCTTTTAAACACCATTAATGGTAGACATTAAGACGTCACTCTATTTATATATGATATATATTATTTTTATGTTTCCCTTATGCTTCTGTATTTTTCATTTGGGGTATACCTTTATGGATTCCATTGTTGGTAAACACGATAATTACATTTTAGTTAGTGTGGACTACCTCCCCCTCAAAGTGATTTGATTCGTTAATGCCATATGTGGGATGTATAATGGATGGATTTAAAGTTATTCAATATGATGTTATACTGGAATTATAATATACCTCTATATAATTATTATTTCTTCCCATTAAATTATGAGATAGAAATGAAAGTAGCGTTAATGCGTACGTACGACATTCTGTCTCCATGAACGGTGCATTTCATTTCATATCCCCAAATGTAATGTACTATTATAAGTACATATATATAATGGATATATATGATGAATGATACATCTAAATGATGAATATAATTCTGGAATTAAAATATACATACCTTTCATTTAGTTTTAATTTCATTAATATGACATAGACAAGAAAGTAGCGTTCATGCGTACGTATGAGTTACCGTCTCCATGAACGGTGCATTTCATTTCTTACCTCTAAATTATTATGTGATATTATAAATACATGTATATACTATATATATATGATATATATGATTTCCAAATCAGGAATTTCGTTCTGGATATAAAGTACCTTTGACCACACGAAAAACATGTAATTGTAAGATGACCAATTTCGACTTAAGAACCACATATCGACAAAACAAACATTATTAACTTAAATGGTTACATAATGTTTATAACATGGAAATAAGTGATATAAAAGGAATAATGAACTTGAAAAAGGTTCTTAAGGAAATAGAAATTAACTCAAGTTTATTATTCAGGTCGTTAAAGAACGATCGAGACAAGTCGGACCCAAGGTAAGGGAATTCGTCTCAATCTCCTTTCATTGAGGAAAATTTAGTTTTATACACAATGTTGTTTTATACGGTGTATAAACCCCTTTGACTTTTACTTTCATACAAAAGTAATATCTTTCTACAAATCGTTTTACAAAATGACAAAAAGGAATGTTTCTTTTAACGTACGCGGTGACAACGACCTTTTCCGCCGCTGCGAGTATTATTTGGTCTTTGGCTTGCTAAAAAAGTTGTGATGTTTTTAAAATGAAATAAATACCATATAATCTTTTATGAATTTTGGTATTGAAAATGTTTTTTTATAATGGAATTGTTATGTCAATATATTTAAGTTATATATTGTGATCAATGTGTGGAAATGTTTTCTTTCCATTATATTTGTTTTATGTCTTATGATTTTATAATGGTACTTGGACATTTGACGGGTGGTTACGTGATGAACAATATGACGGGTGGTGCCGGGAATACCAGGATGAATGGTTACATTAAAACCTCCAATGCATTGGGTATGTAAGTCGACTGTATGGATATTCCATTAAGTATTAATGGAAGTTGGCCGTATGGCTATTCTATTAAGTGATATGTGTGGAAGTAGACCGTATGGTTATTCCACATAAGTATGTTTACTTCCCATGTTACCTTTATATGTTATGTGATATTTTTATGGGTTTTATGGTAATCATATGGTTACAAAAGGGTAATTAATGATCTTTTAATCAGTGAGGAGTTTTTACTACTTCATAAAGGTGAATAGTATTACTTTGATAAAGTATAAATGGTTTACTTGTTGTTTTTATAAATTAACATTTTTCATTATTTGTGTATCCCTTACTGAGCTCTTTATGCTCACCCCAAGTTTTTTTGAAATGTTTTTCATAGGACCTAATGTGGAATAAGATCAAGGATGGGATCAAGGGAAAGTCATGATATATAAAACATGGAACTAGACATGTTTATTTTAAGAGTTTTTTTATTCTATGGAAACATAGTAGAAGTGTCTACTTTGTAGTCTTTTGAGGTGTAGTAGTTATGTTCTAATTCTCTAAAACTGTAAACCTGAAAAGATACTCTTTGTGAATTATTCATTTAATTCAATATTAAGAGATGTTTAAGGCTGGAGCCTTATATCAAATATCCTCCCAACTACCATAAATTAAACCTAGAGGCCTTAATTTCTTCATAAACCAAACCTAGGGAACCCATCTGATCAAATCAATTGAATGAACCCAAGGAAGAGGTAATTATTTCATTACCTCTTTCATGTTCTTTTCTTCATCCACTTCCTCTGGCTTTTTTGTTTCCATACTTAAAAAATAAATGTAGAATTTTTTACATACTAAGAAGTTATTATAAAAATGGTATAACCATATTCATTATGCTATCCAGACTATTAATGAAAAATTCACCATTCATGAGTTCGTATGACATACAGTCTCCACGTCGTGGTGTAGTGTGTAATTCAACACATCATTATTAGGATGGGTATAATAATGTTTATAATTTATGTAAATATTAAATATAACATGATAATGATTTTTTATACAAGATATACCATCCAATTACATTCAATTTTACTACTAATTGAATGATATTGTCGCAAGTATGTATGTATGGCTTACCTTCTCCACGACGCGATGAGATTTAGTTCCCCATCATAACCTTTAAAGAATAATTTTCATCTAATAATTAAGAATAATTTTTACAAATTTAATATCATTATATATATGAATCAAATAGATCATATCCATAACTAACATGATTTATGTAAAAATTCATATAAAGGATAACAATTCAGTTAAAACTAGATCCAATGATACTACTGAAATATTGTTAACAAAGAAATATTTGAAGATCATATATGATCTCATATTTATCTATGTGGATTATTGTATAATATAATAACAATGATTTAACTATTATAAAAGAGTTTAACCAACCCAAAAATAAGGAAAAGTTCATGTAAATGGTTAATTTTTCAATCTATTTACTATCTTATATTGTTTATACATAATAATCTACTGGGACCTCTTTATCATCCACATCTGTTCTTGATAAAAATATATTTCAATTTCCATTTACTATTTACTCGACTCTGGGTTAATGTAATTTTTACCTTTTCTTAATTTCTACAAAATGGTTTTAAAGGAAACATTCCATAGTTTTATAAACAAGGTGTTTTATGACCCTTTATTGATAAAGTAATGACTGAATATTGCATTAACTTATACAGTGGGTGTGGTCATTTTACACCATTATAACACCTTTGAAGATTCCATTACATGATTATAAGAATATTTCATAAATAAACATTTTATTTTATAATTAGTTGAATTTAAAATGATTACAAAGATAAATTTCACCCAAATAGTTGTTGGATTGATTTCATATGTGTGATCATCTATTATTAGATTTTACCTTTGTTTGATGTGGATTTATTATGATACAATATTCCATATTGAATTTATGTTTTTTTGATATGTTTGTCTGTGGATGTTCTATTTTTATACAATTCATGTTTTATGGTTAAGTTATTGACATTTCCTATGCAAGTATTAATATGAATGTTGACATAATGTTTCAAACATTATCCTATGAGAATGCATTGGACAAAGTAAGTGATGGGTGTGGCCGACAATATCCCTCGATGAATTGTTATGTCTCAATAGTCAAAATAGTGTCTTCAAACAAGGCCTTGTCAAAATCTTATTTGTAGTCTTGGCACATGGCGTTGACTATGTAGTTATGATGTTCAACATTATGTATTCAATAATTATG
Source organism: Viscum album (assembly GCA_963277665.1). Classification (NCBI taxonomy): domain Eukaryota; kingdom Viridiplantae; phylum Streptophyta; class Magnoliopsida; order Santalales; family Viscaceae; genus Viscum; species Viscum album. Next base: position 2,131,130,327 of record OY728147.1, on the reverse strand, counting down.
AAATTAGATATTGATATTATATGTGACCATTTGATTATTATATTATCCATGTGTATATTTGTAAATGGAATTATTTGAATTATCAATGCCATATTATATTGTAGCTTAGTTTTAAAATACTTTTGTTTTAGTATTATATATTTCCTAAAATATGTATGCTTATTTTTTAAATATTTTTCTATATTGTTATTCTCTCTGAGATTTTGAGGTCCCTCATTTATTATTTTATTTTTTTTATCAGGATGTGAAAAAATATATTATCATTGACCTGTAAGAATAGACTAAGGGATAAAAGTGTGTTTAAAGGGGAAACAGTGAGCTTGTTTTTTTATTTCATGATCTAATGTAAAACATATGTATGTATCTAGTACATTCAAGACAACTAAACTAATCATCTATTCAAGAAATTATCTCTTAGGATCATGCCAATGTTAGGTTATTATGCACTAACTTTGTGTAACATGGGTCGGGGTGTTAGAGTTTTTATAAAGAGAATTTTTATATAACCCACGGAATCTGAATTTATAAAAACACTGATTAGAGAAAATTACCCTAATATAAACATTGATGATTATAAAAGATGAACTCCATAGAAATTTTTTAATTTAAATATTTTGTGTGTCCTCCATGATAAACATCTTTGTCAGGATACAAGTAGGTAAAGGTGGCTCTAGAATTTATTTATCTAGTTGTAAACCCCTTAAACAGTCCCTTGACCTAGACTCGATCGATAACCGGTGCCTGACAATGGGCCTGGCTACACTATTGGTTACTAAACACCTAGGGTATATGCTTAGAGTAATTAAAATTATAATTGAAACCATAAATAATGATTTATGATTAAATAATTTCTCAAATAAAACAATTTTTATGATTATGTATTATATGCATAAACAGTTTAATTTATTCTAGGAATATTACAATTTGGGAATTGTGCATTGTGATTCATATAAAAACATAGTGTATTATATTGATTAGAAATGACACATAGTTGAATAGATATAAACTATATCAACTCAAGTGATAAATGTAAGGATTTACCTCCTACTCAATATAATTATAGTAGAGATGATGATGCAACTGGTGATGAATGACTTATAACCATACTGGGAAAACTCATTGTAGTTATGAATAATAACTTTACCCTTATGGAGCACCCTTATCCATAACATGGTGGATAAATGATAGACCTATTCATGAGGTAATAACCACCAAAATTAATTTTGACTGTAAATACATTTTTTAATGAGCAATGGATAAATTCCATAAAAAATTCATTCTTTCTAGAGTATCAAAGGGGGAAAAGAGGTCGTGGTAGTTTATCGCCTCACAAGAAGATGCATATAAATGATGTTCATTAATTAAAAACACAAATCAGGATGAAGAAGTATAAAATATGGAATATGATGACTGTAAATAGAATTTCATAGAAAAATAGTGTCCTCTTGAACATTGAGCAGATATGGAAGGGAAATTTCTAAGTCAGATTGATTGATTCATTGATAAGATAAAACAATTTATCCATTGAAATTAATCTCACAATCCTTCTCATGATGCAAAGATATGGTATCATGTGCTAAAAAGAATGAAAATAATTTCTCAACGTCTTACGTCTTTAATGAAAATAAAGAGAAGAATTGATCTGCTAAACTATCTAGAAATGGGTATATGGGAAAGAAGGGAAAAGAAGATTTTCCCTTCTATAGTAAATGTGGGATGAAATACCGTGGTACATGCCTGAAGGGAATATGATTTTGTAACATGTTTGCTAAAAAAGTGCACCAAGAATCTTATTAAAAGGGGAATAAAGTGTTAATCAATTATGAATTATACAATTGAATAAAATGGGGCATTATGTAAAAAATGTCTTATGGGCCAAGGAAACATATCTCATGGCGGCCAAGGGTCAAAGGCCAATCATACACAATCACTACTAATAAGGATAAAGATATGAATGAAGTGTTGGCAGTTATATTAATCATTTACTCAAATTTATCCAATTCCTTAATTGATTCTGGATCATCGCATTCTTTCATATCTTCTCAACATTCCATGAAAATTATTTATTTCAAATTTGATTTAACAATGGATTTGTCATTCAAAACTCATAAGGTAAGTATTAATGCAACAATGATTTTTCAATCAGTTACCATTATGGAAAATAAATGTCTATTATCTTTAGATCTTATTAACATACCAATGATTGAATTTAATATAATTCTTTGTATGAATTTTCTTTGCAACCATAAGGGAGAAAATTATTTTATGAATAATGAGGTTAAAATTATTGATGATGATAAGGAATAACTTTTCTTTAGAGAATGAAAATCACCATCTCGTTCTTATATATATCCACCCAATGTAGATCTAATAAATTCAATTATTGGGGGGTAGGGGAGTGAAATAACTATGGTTGAGGAATGGACTGTTCAAATATAGTATTTACCTATTTTTAAAAAATATGTTTATGTTTTTCCATGATTTACCCGTACATCCGACAAAATGAGAAATTGATTTGTCCTTTAACATAATTCATGTTTTGAGGCCCATATCAAATACCCCTTATAGAATGAACACTATTGAATTAGTGGAACCGATTAAACAACTAGAGGAATTTAGTAATAAAGGATTTATTCTCCCGGGTGTTTCCCTATGGAGGGACCCTATTCTTTTTATTATGAAGAAAGATTGATCTATGAGGCTGTGCATTAACTTTTAGGATATCAATGATAAAACAATAAAGAATAAGTATCATCTACCTCAAATTTATGGTTTATTCGATCAACTTCCTAGAGTTTAATATTTTTCAATGGTTGAAATTTGATCTATATAACATTAGTTGTGCATGAATAAGGAAGAAATTCTGATGACAATAATTCATACCAGGTATGTGCATTATGAGTTCACAGTAATGCCTTGTGGGAAGTCTAATGCACCATTTGTTTTCATGAATCTAATGAATAAAGTTTTCATGGTATATATAGATAACATTGTAGTGGTATTTAATGATTATATATTGGTGTACTCCAAAATCTACGAAGATCATGAAAATAAATTGGGAACTATTCTAAAGTCTCTTATATAAAAGAATTAAATGGGATGTTTTTCAATTGTGAACGTTGTCTAAAACCTATTGTATGATATATTTTAAACCAATAACAACTTTATCCTAAAAATATATCATTTTTTGTCATTTATAAACCCAAAATTTCTTTAAAATAAAATAATATTTCTATCTATTCATAAGGTGCCACTCACCTCTCTTATAAAAGGGAACATCCCCTTCTCTTAAATTCACATATCCAAAGCCATTTAGACGATACAACCCCTGATCAAATATCCTCCCAACTACCATAAATTAAACCTAGATGCCTTAATTTCTTCATAAAACAAACCTATGGAACCCTTTTGATCAAATCAAAAGAATGAACCCAAAGAAGAGGTAATTATTTCATTACCTATTTCAAGTTCTTTTCTTCCTCCACTTCCTCTGGATTTTTTGTTTCCATACTAAAAGAATAAATGTAGAATGTTTTACATAATAAGAAGTTATTATAAAAATGGTAGAACCATATTCATTATTCTATCCAGCCTATTTATGAAAAATTCACCATACATGAGTTTGTATGACATATAGTCTCTACGTCGTGGTGTAGTGTGTAATTCAACACATCATTATTAGGATGGGTATAATAATGTTTATAATTTATGTAAATATTAAATATAACATGATAATGATTTTTTATGCATGATATACCATCCAATTACATTCAATTTTACTACTAATTGAATGATATTGTCGCAATTATTTACGTATGGCTTGCCCTCTCCACGACGCGTTGAGATTTAGTTCCCCATCGTAACCTTTAAAGAATAATTTTCATCTGATAATTAAGAATAATTTTTAAAAATTTAATTTCATTATATATATGAATCAAGTAGATCATATCCATAACTAACACGATTTATGTAAAAATTCATATAAATGATAACAATTCAGTTAACACTCGAACCAATGATACTACTGAAATATTTTTAACAAATAAATATTTGAGGATCATATATGATCTCATATTTATCTATGTGGATTATTGTATAATTTAATAATAGTTATTTTACTGTTATATAAGAGTTTAACCAACAAAAAAATATGGAAATTTTCATGTTAAGGGTTAATTTTTTAATCTATTTATTATCTAAGATTGTTTATAAATGAGAATCTACTGGGACCCCTTTATCATCCACATCCATTCTTCAGAAAAATCTATTTCAATTTTAATTTACTATTTACTCGACTCTGGGTTAATGTAATTTTTAGATTTTCTTAATTTATATAAAATGGTTTTAAAGGAAACATTCCATAGTTTTCTAAACATGGTGCTTTATGACCTTTTTTATTTAGTAATGAATGAATGTTGCTTTAACATATACAGTGGGTACGGTCATTTTACACCATTATAACACCTTTTAAGATTCCATTACATGATTATAAGAATATTTCATAAATAAACATTTTATTTTATAATTAGTTGAATTTAAAATGAATACAAAGTTAAATTTAACCCAAATAGTTGTTTGATTGATTTCATATATGTGATCATCTATTATTAGATTTTACCTTTGTTTGATGTGGATTTATTATGATAAAATATTCCATATTGAATTTATGTTTTTGTGATATGTTTGTCTGTGGATGTTCTATTTTTATACAATTCATGTTTTATGGTTAAGTTATTGACATTTCCTATTCAAGTATTAATATTAATGTTGATATAATGATTCAAACATTATCCTATGACAATACATTGGAAAAAGTAAGTGATGGGAGGTGCCCACAATAGCCCTCGATGAATTGTTATGTCTCATTAGACAAAATAGTGTCTTCAAACAAGGCCTTGTCAAAATCTTATTTGTAGTCTTGGCACATGGTGTTGACTATGTATTTATGATGTTCAGCATTGTGTGTTCAATAATTATGAAATTAGATATTGATATTATATGTGATCATTCAATTAGTATAATATCCATTTGAATATTTATAAATGTAATTATTTGAATTATCAATGCCATATTATGTTGCAGTTTAGTTTTAAAAGTATTCTGTTTTAGTATTATACATTTCCTAAAATATGTATGCTTATTTTTTATAGATTTTTTTTATATTTTTATTCTCACTAAGATTTTGAGGTCCCCCATTTATTATGATTTATTTTTCTCAGGATGTGAAAAAATATATTATCATTGACCTGTAGCAATAGGCTAAGGGATAAAAGTGTGTTCAAAGGGGAAATAACGAACTTGTTTTTTTATTTCATGGTCTAATTTAAACATATGAATGTATCTAGTAATTTCAAGGCTAGTAAAATAATAATCCATTCAAGATATTATCTCTTAGGATCATTCCAGTGATAGGTAATAATGCACTAACTTTGTGTAACATGGGTCGGGGTGTTAGAGTCTGTATAAAGAGAATTTTTATATAACCCATGGAATCTAAATTTATAAAAACATTGATTGGAGAAAATTACCCTAATATAAACATTGAGGATTATAAAAGAATAACTCCGTAGAAATTTGTTAATTTAAATATTTTGTGTTTCCTCTAAGATAAACATATCTTTCAGGATATGAGTAGGTAAAGGTGGCTCTAGAATAGATATATCTAGTTGTAAAACACTTAAACAGACCCTTGATCTAGAATCGATTGAAAACTGGTGCCTGACAATGGGTCTGGCTACACTATTGGTTACTAAACTCCTAGGGGATATTCTTAGAGTAATTAAAATTATTATCGAAACCATTAATAAGGATTTATGGGTAAATAATTTCTCATATAAAACAATTTTTTATGATTATGTATTATATGCATAAAAAGTATAATTTATTTTAGGCATATTACAATTTGGGAATTGTGCATTGTGATTCATATACAAACATAGTATATTACAATGATTAGAAATGGAAACTAGTTGAATAGATAGAAACTATATCAACGTAAGTGATAAATGTAAGGATTTAACTCCTACTCAATATAATTATAGTAGAGCTGGTGATGCAACTGGTGATGAACGACTTATATCCATACTAGGAAAACTCATTGGAGTTGTGAATAATAACCTTACCTGTATGGAGCACCTTTATCCATAACATGTAGGGTCAATTATATACATATTCATGAGGTAATAACCACCAATATTAAATTGGACTATAAATACATTTTTTAATGAGCAGTGGATAAATTCCATAAAAAATATATTTCATGCTTTCTAGAGTATCAAACGGGGAAAATAGGTTGTGGTAGTTTATCGCCTCACATGAGATACAGATCAATGATGGTCATTAATTCCATACACAAATAAGGATGAATAATTATGAAATATGGAATATAGTGACTGTAATGAGAATTTCTTAGAAAAATATTGTCCTAGTGAACATCGAGCAGATATGGAAGGGAAATTTCTAAGTCAGATTGATTGATTCATTGATAAGATATAACCATTTACCCATTGAGAATTAATCTCACAATCCTTCTCATAATGCAACGATATAGTGTCCTGTGCTAAAAAGAAATAAAATAATTTCTCAAAGTATACCGTCATTAATGAAAATAAAGAGAAGAAGTGATCTGCTAAACTAATTAGAAATGAGTATAAGGGAAATAATGGAAAAGAAGATTTTCCCTTCTCTAGTAAATGTGGGAAGAAATACCATGGTACATGCCGGAAGAGAATATGATTTTGTAACAAGTGTGGTGAAAAAGTGCACCAACCATCTTATTAAATGGGGAATAAAGAGTTAATCAATGATGAATTATACAATTGAATAAATTGGGGCATTATGTAAAGAATGTCCTATGGTCCAAGGAAACATATGTCATGACAGCCAAGGGACAAAGGACAATCCTACACAATCAATAAAAAAAGGATAAAGCTCTAAATGAAGTGGTGTAAGTTACATTAATCCTTTACTCAAATTTATCCAATTCATTAATTGATTCGTGATTATCGCATTCTTTCATATCTTCTCAATTTTCCATGAAAATTAGATATTTAAAATTTGATTTAACAATGGATTTGTCATTAAAAACTCATAAGGTATGTATCAATGAAACAATGATTTTTCAATCAGTTACCATTATGGAATATAAATTTCCATTATCTTTATATCTTATTAACATACCCATGATTGAATTTAATATAATTCTTTGTATGGATTTTCTTTGCAACCACAAGGAAAAAAATTATTTTATGAATAACGAGGTTAAAATTATTGATGATGATAAGGAATACCTTATCCTTAGTGATTGAAAATCACAATCTCATTATTATATAGATCCACCCAAAGTAGATCTAATAAATTCAATTATTGGGGGTATGGGAGTGAAATAACTATGATTGAGGAATGGACTGTTCAAATATAGGATTTACCTATTGTTAAAAAATATGTTTATGTTTTTCCAAGATTTACTCGTACATCCTCCAGAATGAGAAATTGAGTTTTCCATTGACATAATTCTTATTTTAAGGCCCATATCGAATACCCCTTATAGAAATGAAAACTATTGAATTAGTGGAACTGAATAAACAACTAGAGGAATTGAGTAATAAAGGATTTATTCTACCAGGTGTTTCTCCATAGAGAGACCCTATTCATTTTATTATGAAGAAGGATTGATCTATGCAGTTGTACATTGACTTCAAGGATATCAATGATAAAACAGTAAAGAATAAGTATCTTCTACCTCACACTGACGGTTCATTCGATCAACTTCCTGGAGTTTAATGTTTTACAATTGTTGAACTTTGATCTATATATCATTATTTGTGCATGAATATAAGGAAGACATTCTAAAGACAAAAATTCATACCAGGTATGTGCATTATGAGTTCACAGTATTTCCTTGTGGGAAGACTAATGCACCATTTGTTTTCATGCATCTAATGAATAGAGCTTTCATGGTATATCTTGATAACATTGTATTGGTATTTAATGATTATATATTAGTTTACTCCAAAATCAACGAAGATCTTGAAAATAAATTGGGAACTATTCTAATGTCTCTTTTATAAAAGAATTAAATGGGATGTTTTGCCAGTGTGAATTATTGCTTCAGAAATATTTTTATCTTTGCCATATTGTCTCCATGTTTGGAAACACTATTGATTCTTCTATGATAAGAACAACACCAGAATGGCCAGCACTGATCATTATAATTGAGGTATGTAGTTTTATTAGTTTAACAGGTTGTTATCTATGTTTCATCAAGAATTTTTCCCGACTGGAATCCAATTAACCAAGCTCGAACATAAAGGGGTTAAATTGGTTTGGAAAATGAGTTTGAATACTGTTTTGATAAGTGAAAAGAATATTAGTCAATGATCATATCGTCACTCTACCATTAGGGAATTATGGGTTTGTTAAATATAATGATTCTTCAAAGAAAAGACATGGCAGTGTCCTCTTGAAAAATAACAAAGTTATTTTCTATCCATCACGTTATTTAAAAACTCATGAACAAAAATTTTATATTCATGATCATGATTTGGAAGATGTAATTATTTCTTCGATGATTTGTAGACACTATCTCAATGGTGAAAATTTGAGATATATACCGATCATAAGAGATTGAATAATATTCTCTCATAGAATGAACTCAACCCGAGGTAAATATGATTGCTTAAACTACTCAAATATTATGATTGATATATACACTACCACATTTGGTAGGAAAATAAGAAGGATGCTGCTGGTAGAAGAAAGGATCATGGTGTTTTAAACAAGATTATATTTGAATGGGACCCTATGTACATGGAATCTTGAAAAAAAGGATATAAGAAATATCATAATCATATATGAAGAGTTTAAAAAATAAATTAAATAATTGAATAATGGGATACTGATCAAAATCATATATGAATATGTAATTTTGAAATTTGGGAACAGAATTTATCTTCATGATATATCTAATCTAAAAAGGTAATTGTTTGATGATGCTCAACATTCCAATTTCTCAATACACCCTAGTATCAATAATTTGTTTATATATTTTAAGGTACATTGTTTGAAGGAAAACATGAAATGGGTGATTTTTGAATGTGTGCCAAGAAGTACGGATTGTCAATAGGTAAAGGATGGAAGACCACTTCCTTGAGGATTCATGAAACATTTTACCATAACAGAGTGGAAATGTGAAGATATTTTGATGGTGTTTTTCATAGGGATACCAATGTATCCTAGATAGAACGATTCAATATGGGTCATTGTTGACCACCTTACCAAGTAATAACATTTTCATGATATTAAATAAGAATTAACACTTTAATGTTTTGAAATAATGTATATTAATAATGTTGTAAGAATTTATGGGGCACCCCTATCAATTTTTTCTGATCATGATCCCCATATTACATAATGATACTGTAAATGTCTTCAGGAAGCCAGGGATAATGAACTTTTATTGAGAACTTTCAACCACTGTCAAACTTATTTTCAGTTAGAATGGACCATTCAAACCATATATATTTCATTTTTAGATCATTCTCGCATGACTTTAATAGTATGTAGGATCAGAATTTACCTCTGGTAGAATTTTCATATAACAATAGATTCCATTGAAGTATTCAGATGGAATCATATAAAGAGTTATATGGAAAGAGATTCCACACACCCTGTATTTGGGATGATGATGGTGAAAAAAAATCATCGAACCAAAATCTGTTGAGGAAACAATAGAAAAGGTAAAGATTATCCAAACCCGCATCAGAGCAGCACAATTTAAGAATAAGAGATATGTTGATAACCGAATAAAGGACATGTAATTTCAATGAGAATATCATGTTTTCTCGAAGGTATCTTCGTGGAAGAGTGTTATATTTTTAGTAAGATGGGTAATTTATATCCTAGGTACATCCGGGCATTTGATATTCAAGAATGAACTGGATTTTTAGCTTACTGTTTGGCAATGACACCATTTCTCTTCAACGATCATGATATGTTCCGCTTGTCACTGTCAAAAAAAATACATGCTTGACACAATGCATGTAATCACCAATGAAGAAATAGAACTGGAACTGATCAGTCTTATTGTGATTATCAAACCAGGATTTTTGATACTAGATAACTAGTGTAGGAAACTAGATAACTCGTTTGGTAAAAGTTATATGGTGAATCCATAACCATTTGAGAATAATTTTTATTTGATAATTAAAAATAATTTTTAAGATCTTAATATCATTCTTTATATGAATCAAATACATCATAAACATAACAACCATGACTTATGTTACAAAGTATATAAAGGAAAACGAATCAGTTAACACTGAAGACAATGATAATAATGAAACAATATTAACAGTGCAATATTATAGGACCATACGTGATATAATATTTATGTATGTAGATTGTCGTATAATTTAATAACAAATATTTAACCATTATACATGAGTTTAACCTTCCCACAACTAAGTAAAATTTAGGTTAAATGGTTAATTTTACAATCATTTGGTTATCCGATGACGTTTATACATGAGTATGTTCTTTGAACTCTTTAACATCCACATCTGTGTTTTTTAAAAATGTATTTCAAAAAAAAAATTCTATTTATATACTATTGTTTATAGTCATTTACACCATTCTTTTTAAAGGATTATTTCATTCCATTTCCAAACAAGGGGATTTATGGCCTTTTAGAAAAATTAAGGAATGAATGTTTTTTAACTTATTCGGCAGTTTCAGCCATATTGTTCAGTTATAACACCTTTGATGATTCCCTAACAAGATTATACAAATATTTTCAAATTTAAAGTTTTCTTTACTATTAAGGGACTTTTAATTTAATACCACGATATATTTGAATAAAATAGTTTTGATTGATTTCATCTATTTTAATATCCTTTGTTAGATTTTTCGTTTGTTTTAATTTGATTTATTATGATACAATCTTCCATATTGTATTGAATGTTTTATAATATGTTTGATTTTAGATGTTCTATTTGTATACCATTAATGTTTTATGCTTAATTTAGTGACATTTACAATGCTAGTTTTAAGTTGAATTTATTTATTATGTTTCGTCCATTTCACATGAGGAATGGATTTGACATAGTAAGTGACAAGAAATTCCCACTGTATCCCCACGATGCATCAGTAGTATTCATGAGGAAAACTAGTTTCTTAGAACAATGCCTTGAAAAAATATTAATTTTAGTCTCTTAATGAGTAATTGACTTTTTAATTATGATATCTAGCATTACGCATTCCATCATTTTGATATTATCTAATGATATTACATGTGATCATTAGACTAGTATTTTCCAGGTGATTATATAATTGAAATTATTTTATTTATACGTTCTATATTATGCTATTGTTTATGTTTAAAAGGCTTTTGGTTTAGTAGTATACATTTCGTTAAATATTTATTCTTATTTATGATGGTTAATGTTGTATTGTTACCCTTACTAAGAATCTGAGTTCATTCATTTCTTGTGTTTTATTTTTCCATGGATGCGAATAATTATATTATGATTGATCTTCAATAATAGGCTAAGGAATATAACTATGTTCAAAGTGGACAAAATGTTGTCATTTTTTATTTCATTATGTAATTTGAAACTTATGTTTTTATCTATTAATTCCATGGCTATAAAACTTATCGGTCATTTGAGACTTGATATATTGTGATCATGTCAATGTTATGTGTTGGATATTTTCACTCCAAACATGTCCGTCATTACAGTTATCCCATGTTCATGATTACTGAAATACACTGAGCCTTTTGAGAAGGATTGTTTTGTAATTTATTATTCAAAAATGTTAATGTCATATATTATATATTAAATGAGATTATGTAAAAAAAATAGCAGTTGTTATAGATATCACTGGTGGTGGCATAATGACCGTTATCTCACACCATATTTTGGCCTACATTGGTTACCTAATAAAATATCACATATGCTTCTACGGAAGGGGACAAGAAAATAATTTTCAATTACATATTGATTAATCATAGGATAAGTTGAAAACATGATTGATCATTACATTTGTACTATCTAGTGATTGTTCTTATGGAATTTTTTTTATTTTGATTCATATATAGTTCTACATCCCAATTTCCATAAATTTCATGCAATTTTTATATAGAAACGGAATATATCATTTTGTATCTAATATTCCCATTTGGATAACATTCTTATTACGTATTTCATATCAATTTTAAAATGATATTAAGTTATTTTATATTCATAATTTATTGATTTTTGTGCTCACACCATTTTCTATGGTATGATTATGTGTGTATTGTCTCCCCTATATACCACTTTAGAACATAGATGCTAGTCTGCAACTTCAATGGTATATGGAAGGGAACATGTGACCCGGGACCCACGAGCATAGGGATCAATTTTGAGGCTCCTGTTTTAGGTTGTTATAAAAATTACATTAGAGGTGTGATGATGTGAGGGGTTTGAGTGCCATTTTATATATACCGTGTCTATTAGTAGTTGTAAATACACAAAAGTATTCTCTATTTGGGGATGATTTTTTCATAAGTTCCTCCAAAATTGGTAATTAATGGTGTGGATGGATGGTATGGTCAACAAAACCCTCCAACATATAATAAAATAAATATTCATACTTTTTCCATAATGTCAAATGTTCCTTAATTTTACTTTTTTGGGGTTCTTAATATAGTATATTGTTTTATATCCTAGTTAATTTAACAATTAAGATAATATTAATGTGATAATGATTAGTAAATTTATAACCTATGATTCCAAATATGAAATACAATTTATCAAATGGATTAAGTGTGTGCGTTGATGAATAGATATAACATATGGACATACATCATGAAAAAACATAGGTTTAACCATAAAAACACTAACCATGTTTTTCAAATGACAGGTCAATATATTTAGTATTCCAGAAAAATTGTTATATCACTATGAATTTGTTTATATTTATTAAAATTTTAAAATAAATTGGTAAAATCTTGTTCTTATTATTGTTTTTATATTTCATTTAGTATTCATTTTTATAAAATAACATTGAGTATAATCGGGCCATTATTCATTTATATTCAATTTAAAAATAAAAACACAATTTGGAATTCCATTATTTATTATAAAACCTACGTAATGTGACGTATTCATATAAAAAATTAATGTAACTATGTAATTAATTTAATTTACTTATGTTTTAATATTTTTACTATAATTTATTTTATTTATTTGTTAGTTTTTTAATTTAATTAAATATAAATTATTATAATGTAACATTAATGTTATTCGGGTCATGATTCATTTATATTCAATTTAAAAATTAAAAATAAAAAGTGGAATTGCAATATTTTATTATAAAACCTATGTAATGAGACATATTCATGTAAAAAAATTAATGTATCATAATAATTAATTCAATTTACTAAGGTGTAAAATATTTTTCAAATTAAATCTCTTTAAATGATTTACATTTTATATGTTTCTTTTACCTATAACAACATAGTATTTTGGGTCAATGTCCACCATTTATCTTCATCTTTATTTATCCAGTACACATCAAGTACAACATTTTCCTTTTCACCACATCCCAATGCTCTTCATATATTCTCTAGAGACATAATCTATCTCTCATCTATCAATTGGATAAGTATTCACACGAAAAGACGTGGGGCAATTTATCACATAAAAATTCGAATATAGAATAATATCATCAAGGAATTTGTTATTCAATTCATGAAATGTTATTTTTCATATCGTAGTTAATATTTTCTAACGTAACCATAACTTTCTCAATTCCAATTCCAATTATTCTATCTTCCATAGTTTGGAAATTATTATATTGTCCATGTTCAATGATACCCTTCTATATTATTTTTTCATTTCTAAATAAGGAAATATAATAGTGCAACTCCATCATTATGAATTATGAATCATAACTTATAATTAAATATATTTTGTAACAAATTGAGTAAATAAAAAATTAATGCATTTCTAATAACATAATAATATACATTGGTTTATATTGGGATTTGAGAATTTTTCAATCCTCCATAATGGTTTATAAATAAAATGTCAGTTATCCTATGAATATCACAAAATATTATAAAAAATTTCCTGATTTTAGGCTTTTTTCATGTAATAGTTAATTCCCAATTCAAGTACGAGGTTATTTAATGGAGTTATTACTTCTAGGTACGTCTCAGATGAATCCACATAATCCTACAGTTTCAATATAGGGATATATTTCTAGGAAAACCACCAAATCATTATCATAAAACAACTATATAATGTTATTTTATAATTATCCTTCATTTCGATCATATGAAAATGATCCCTAATATATGTTTTCCAATATCTATTATTTATGGTTTCTACAAACCGTTATATAATTCAAAATTTAATGACCCCAATCCATGTATCAAATATATGGTTCCGTAAATTAATACATTAACAATGAAAAAAGTAATCTCATGCCAATGAACAAAAATGTTTAGATGTTTTAGATAACTACATTCATACATGTTACACTATTTACATTCAATAAATATAATATAACAAAAAAAAATAGATCCCTATTATTGAATTTAATACAAATAACTTATCTTTATATCTTGATGAATGGAAAAAATAAGGGTGAGATAAAATTTCCCACATGGGATTCATAAAATGAAATTTATTCAAAATAAATAATAATAATCAAAATGAGAAGGTAAATTACCAAAAATATCCAATTTAATAACTGGATAAGGGATAATCAATATAGAAAGGATAATAACCGAGAATTCATTCCATTTAATATATACAATAATCTTGTAATGAATTTATAGATTATATAATATTTAAAAAATCTAGAATAATAAAAAAATAACTCTTACTCAATAAAATTCATAATTATTGGATGAGAACATCATAGGAATAATGATTCTTCCACCATCAAGGCCTTTCACAATAAGTATCAAATCTATTCATAGAAACAATTTAATTTTGAATACTGATTTTGTGTCATGGAACCTACAAATTCATCAATGGGACATATGATACAGGTACCCGCCCATCAATTTATATCCAAATAATTCATTATATTATCACTAAATTATTTAACACATGAATCAAAATATATTATCATCAAATATCCATATTTAGTTAAGTATGTAGATATATCAATACTTAAATAGTTAATCAAACAACATGAAATGTAATCACTCTATGTAATAATACGAAACTATTTAGGAAATTATAATATACATAAAAAAGAATATTTAAATTTAAAATAATATTAAATTACTATGAAATATGATGACAATAAAGTAATATATTCAAGAGTGTAGAGACGCTAAGCTTGGCGTACATGGACATTACATTACTTTTTCGGAATACTTAATACATAACAAAAACAGACACACAAGGATCATAATAGTTTAGTGTCTTTCGAAACATGGAACGTAATCTTCTAATCGTGGTGAAAAATCTTCAACATCTCCCATAATGATCTTCCACTTTTTGTTTCCTGGCCTAAAACCTTTCTTTTGATTCTGGGGGAAAATAAAACATAAAAAGGGTGAGCTCAAATGCTCAGTAAGGGTATGCATGGATAAAATAAAACATACCATATACATTGGAACTAAAAAAACATGAACATAATGTTTAAACATTATAATCTTGAGCAACGACATAAAACATGGAAGTACATAAGTCATAGATCATAATGGAACATAAACCATGATAAAATATCATTGGAATAAAACATGTAATTTTGGAATCCATTAAGAACATGTTATGATTTCTATAGTAGCCAAGGCATTGCTTCCAAGACCATCTTAGTGGACAAAGTCGCATTCCGAATCGAGTTCACTCCTCGTTTCTGTCCTATACCACTGAACATGATTAACTTACCATTCCATCCATGTCTATCTCATGAGATATAAAATCTTTACCCAATGCATTGGAGGGAGATATAGGTCCCACCCATCTCATAATGAAATCATTCTTACTTGTGCCACAAAAAAACATACATCATTCATAATAACCCAATAAACAAAATGGGTTTCATAAACATCATTCCATCATCACATAATCCATATAAAAGAAATGGATATCATTTCATAATAAGAAAAGTTAAACCATTTAAATCATAGAGATGTGATACTTGAAACATACACATATGAAATAATGTCATCTTAGATGAAAAATTGTTTTGATAAAATACTTGAAAAGAATTCTTGGGGAAAATATTTTTTCTTCTTCAAAATCAATTTCTTTTCACAAAATGTAATGCAATTTTAAAAGAAAGAGATTTTGTTGAAAATAGTAATGAAATATTTTTGAGGAATCTCAATGAAAATAAGGCTGTATAAAACCATAAAAATCAGTTCGTGCCGTATAAGTTAATAAAACATTCTTCTCGTACTTTTGCTGGAAAAGTCAAAAAAAGTACCTCGTAATGTAAACAAAAGAAAGATTCCTTACATACCATATAGTAAAAGAAAAAAATTGGTAAAATTTACTTTAAACATTCATGAAAACATTTTTATAAAATTTGGACATGGATGATAAATATAACCCCAATATATACTTACGAATAAGCACTCTCGGATAAAAATGATATTTGCAAAATTATCCCTTACCTCATGTCTGATATTCTTCGTATGTATCCGAACCTCCTGTATAATGATTTAAATAATGTCATTGACTTATTACTGAATAATATTCATTGTTATGATATCATATATGGTTAACTTATGACTTTATATTACCTGTTCTTTTGTAAATTCTATGTTAAAGAGTGTTTTGGGTAAAATCGTTTCATTTTTCATCCATGTTTTGACTTGTAATTATTCATATGATTACATAGATCACGATTACATAATTCCAGAATATAAAGCATTATTTATATATAATATATATTCAGAATATACATATATATAATAGATAGATAAATGGAAAGAAATACACTGTTCATGGAGACGGTAGGCTGTACGTACGCATGAATGATGTTTTTGTTTCCTTATTGAGTTGAATGGAATTAAGTAGACGACATAAATATATACATAAGTCCAGTAGCTTTATAATGTCATATATTTCATTATTATTGCTTATATATATTTTACAATCATTCTTAAATGGTTAACATGGAAAATGAATCTCATCCCATCGTGGAGATAGTAGTCCGTACGTACGCACGAGCGATGATATCGTTTCCATAATTAATGAATTGAATTGGAGTGGATGATACAATATATCATAATCAGTATGATGTTATAATAACTATGTATTGTTATTCTTTACACCATTATACCCATCCATGTAAGGTGTTGTTGTAAAAACAGATTACACCACGGCGTGGAGACGGTATTGCGTATGTACGCATGTGCGGTGATTTTGTTTTCCGTAGGATGAATAGAAGGTGAAATGGGGTTGTTTCATATTTATAATAAAAAATCTGTATATTAGTGATACTGATGTTATTACTTTATAATGAAACAACTAATGAAGAAGATGTTGTAGAAGAAAGAAGCTTGAATGAATCCGGAGAAGAAATTACCTCTTCTTCGATACACCTCTTTGAAAACTCCTCTTAGGGAACTATGATTGGTCTTTAATGTAGACCAGAACCTCTAGGATGTTTCTAGGAAAGTGTAGAAGATATGTTGGCAGGGTTTTTTCAAGATTGAAGGCTCAATTTGGTGTGATGAGGAGAGGGAGGAGGTGCCCTTTTATAAGGGATGAGAGGGGCACCTTTGGAATTCTAAAACATATTAATTTATAATAAATCAAACCCCACATAAAAACCTCCAAAAACGACTCATATTCGACGATTAGATAATATAGGGTTGTAATCTCATCAACCAATCAAATTTAGACATGTTTGGATCTTATTTTAAAGCTTATCATTTTGATTTATCATTATTTAATCTATTTAAGTTTATTTGTGGTAACAAAATTCTAAATTTAAAATTATAACAAATAATTACTTATTTGTTAGGAATTTTCCATAATCGTTTACTTTATATCATTATAGACCATATAAATTTAATTTTAATTTTTTTTAAATATGTTTGTGATTTTTAATCAATTTTATAATATGTTATTTTTATAAAATAACAATAGTGTCAATTTTGACACTATTAATTTATTTGAATTTAAATAAAATATATACAGAAGATATTTTAGAACTAAAGGATTTAATAGATTCATAAAAGGTCATATGCATCTATAAAATTATTGTATTACATTAAATAGTTCATATAATATTTATTTTATTATTTGTAAAACCATTTATTTGGTTTATCTCTTAATAAAATAATTACTACAACATTTTTGTATAATCATTTAATATACTGATTTGTTGCATAAAAATTAAAAATAAAATCGTATGATGAAGATAAATCTATTAACTTTCCCAATAATACTTTTACTCGAATTTATCATCTTAAAATCACAATATTTAAATTGTTATATTTATTAAATTATGAAGGTGACAACTTTGGCATCATTTATAATAAAATAATATAAGTGTCATAATCACTTTTATAAGGATCCAAATGGTTATATATTATGTCATTGGATGATAAATTTGTATATATACACTACCAAAAAGTTTTGGTCAGTTTTGTGGGTCTTTTATGGGTATTCGTATTTCAATAATAACTATATTACTTATTTTCCACTTAATAAATAATTTCTGTATCATTAATGTATCACAATTAATGGCAATTATTTAATCCCTAAAAATTCTAAATAAATTATCATGATTTAGATAATTTGATTAGTTTTCTAGAGACTATTCATGTTCGATGTTTTATGATATTAATCACTAAATTAATATTATTATACTTATAAGATTTAAGAGAGTGACATGTTGTCACTTTCTTTGGTTTTAATAATAATTAAATTATTTTCATGGTCAAAAATCCATAAAATCAATATAATCCGACCCTTAGTTGATATGGGTTTACTCTTAGCCATCCAATATAATTTTGGAATGTGTTAGGGTAATTTTATAATATCATATTTACCCTTAATTACCCAATTTATCTTTAACAATGGTAAATAAAATTTACCGCAGTTACTATTCATAATTCCCAAAAATAAAAAGTAGCCTATTAACATAATTTGGACACACTGATTCCAAATATGGAATCCATTTTTTCAAATTCAATACACAGAAGTTGCAGAAATTAAATTAAAATTAATCCTGTTGTCGAATGAAAATGGGTTTTTGTTTAAAACATTGCAAAAAATTGAATTGATTTAACCTACGAATTCGATGTAAAATCAATGCTAATAACATACATTATATTAAATGTTAAAAATATATTCTATTTATAATTTAAAGCCATTAATATATTATAATTTAACCATATAAATTATTACGATGAAAATGTTTTTTTTCATTAAAATATAGCGTGTTTTTACTATTCATCAAAATATGAAAGTTACCAGAATAATACAAAAAATTTATCAAAAGTAAATTTTTATTTCTTGATTCCAAAGAAGAATGTTATTTTGTCAAATTTATCTTATAAACATGTCAATAACTATATTTAAAGTGGGTGCGCCATCAAACGGCGGCAAAACTGCATTTTTTTTAAAATACTTATTTTACCCGAAAAAATTATTTTGTTCATATACCATGTTCTAGAAAATGTTTAAGATGAATAATAATGTTATAAAATTCAAAATTTAGTTAATAAAATTCATAACGGCTAGTTTATAAGAATATTATAATAATATATCATTGTTTAGTAAAACCCAGTATTGCTTACAACACACGCTATAGAGGAAGGTCGTGATTGCGTGTAATGCAATTCAAGTAAGGGTTGCGTGTTTTGAAACAATCCCTCGTTATTTCATATAACAGAATCCAACCTTATTTCATTTATACATTAAATATATATATATATATACTCAATGTTTCGTAGAATAAATATTATCAAAATTGTGTTTAACATGATCCAAGAATAGTGTTGCGTATACTGCAAGCTAATACGGTGTTGCGTATAGCGCAAGGCAATCCTTGTGTAGAAAACAACACAAGACATTAGTGAAATTAAAATAATATTTTTCATAAAATCTCAGGGTGTTACATTCTACCCCCCTTAAAATGAATTTCGCCCTTGAAATTTTTCGGTGTTATAAATGGTTTACTACTCGAAAGATTGTTTAATAGAAACCCACATCGTAAAAAGGAATACCAAAACATGGATTTAAAAACTACAGTATGAAATGTAATGGATACCCAAATTAACTCATCACTGGGTTTCCACGTAGAAGAACATAGGTGAAAATATGGATATGGAAGAAAAGTCTATCCATCAAGTTCTGATGGAGAGTGGTAGAGAACATGGATATGAAAAAGCCAACAATCACAAAGTTATTGATTTGTGATGATCTAAGGTGCTATATGATTCATCGGATATAAGGGAACTAGGACAACATTTTTGGTCTTCTGGATCATTTCTATAAAGTTGATTAAATAAAATAAATACTTGCATGATTTTGGTACAATCTCACTATTGTTCGTGAATTGAACAATTTCCACATCATCCCTTAATGAAATGAAGTTGAATTTGTTATTCGTGATGTGTTAGCAGATCATGTGATAGAATTATGGATCATTCCATCTCTTTCAAACAAAATGTTAGCAAAAGTTATATGTCCATCTTATGGTTAGATTAATCGAATATGGTTCCAAAAATGAACTTATACTTCATATATCATACCGCTTAATAAAATAAAACTAGTTTCTACTAACCAGGGACTTCCTGTAGGCCAGTGGTAGGCGATATAGGCCAGTTGCACTTCGGTTGTGGGTTCGATTCCCACATCCTTGTCCGATGTGATGGGTTGTCGTCCGTCCTGCAGGTTGTCCTTTTTCTAAAACTACATTACTATATCATCCCATCAATAATATCGAAAAAAGGTTCTATCCTTAAACAATACTAACTTATGTCTAACATAATCCATTCCAATATTTAGGCTTATCCATATTATTGCAGTCCATTGTCATATTATAGTGAAAATGATTACCAGAGATTTCATATAAGAATCATGTTAATACCATCGTTGATCCCCATATATCATAAGATATGTATTTTTTGTCACATTACAAATGTTCGACGGCCTTAATCATGTATTCTCTTGAAAAAATGAATACCCATTGAACCTTAGTGAAAACATGAATGCAATTAAAAGTTAACACTTTCCACACACCAAAATCCTCAAAATTCTATATACTCAAACCATGATATCACTTAGTCCTTATATCAATCATGAGCTCATGAATACAATAAAACATATCATTATCTTCTTACTCCTTCGTTATGAGCATATCATCTACTTTACAAAAATATCTGAATAAAATTCCATGGTTACTGGTACCATTCGACATATACTTTCAAATACTTTTAGGGAAAACAATAGTGTAACAATCCTTATATGATTATTTATTCCATAGTACCATTAACTATACAACATAACTCTCGATAACCATACAATCATTCCACTACCTTCTAAAAAACCGAATGATCTTCAACAATTCTTTCAGCTCATATATCATTTGTAGTCTCCTCATCATCATCCACATAAATAATACCCATATTACCATGTTGATTCTCTTCATGAGATTTTCCATTAGGGAATTGGTCTGCATAATGCCCGTACATTCCACATTTAAAACATCTAATCATTGTTGATGTCGTAGAAATACCATTATCCTTGTTCATGGTGTTAACTGAAACTTTTCCTTTTCACTTACTGGATTTGTGTCCTTATTTTTCACACCCAAAGAATCTTCTAGTTCCTTTGAAACAATCTCCCTGATGCCTCTTCCCACATGATTTACATGAGGTAAATTGAACTTTCTTTCCTCTATGATCATCCTGAAACTCCATATTTCTCTTACTTCTAAGTCGGGAAACTTACCACAGTTGAGATTATTGATAATATTATGAGATTGCTGATTAGGAATAATAATGAAGTTTGGAATTCTAGATCTCTTTTCATTTGGTTTCTCATGAAGAAAATAATTCCACTATCCGTCATATCCTCTATTATCATGAATCATCACGTTTCCAGCCATTTTCTAAAACCCAAAAAGAATAGTGTGAGAGGAAAAAATCATTCTAGGGAAAACAACATAGTAAAGGGGGAGAACCCTCAATATCTAACATCTTAGGTTAAATTATATGATCATTACCATAGTTCTAGGACTATATCCTATACGTATTCTTATCCTTAGGCACATCCCTAGACATACCTTAGAAATATCTCTAGGGATCTCACTAACGTTTTTTGCATCCTAGTTTCCAAATGTTGACTAAACCTTTCCTCTGATACCAACTGTAGAGACCTTAATCTTGACGTACAATGGAATTACATTACTGTTTCAGAATACTTAATACATAACAAAAACAGACACACAAGGACCGTAATAGTTTAGTTTCTATGAAAACTTGGAACTTAATCTTCTAATCATGGTGAAAGATCTTCAACATCTCCCATAAAGATCATCAACTTTTTGTTTCCTGACCTAAAACCTTTCTTTTGATCCTAGGGGAAAATAAAACATAAAACGTGTGATCTCAAATGCTCAGTAAGGGTAAGCATGTATAAAATAAAACATACCATATACATTGGAACTAAAAAAACATGAACATAATGTTTAAACATTAAAATCTGGAGCAACGACATAAAACATGGAAGTACATAAGGCATAGATCATAATGGAACATAAACCATGATAAAATAGCATGGGAATTAAACATGTAATTGTGGCATCCATTAAGAACATGTAATGATTTCCATAGTAGCCAAGGCATTGCTTCCAAGACCATCTTAGTGGACAAAGTCTCATTCTGAATCGAGTTCACTCCTCGTTTCAGTCCTGTAACACTGAACCTGATTAACATACTGTTCCATCCATGTATATCTCATGAGATATAAAATCTTTACCAATTCATTGGAGGGAGATATAGGTCCCACCCATCTCATAATGAAATCATTCTTACTTGTTCCACAAAAAAATCATACATCATTCATAATAAGCCAATAAACAAAATGGGTTTCATAAAATCATTCCATTATCAAATAATCCATATAAAAGAAATGGATATAATTTCATAATAATAAAATTGAAACCATTTAAATCTTAGACACATGATACTTGAAACATACACATATGAAATAATGTCATCTTAGATGAAAAATGGTTTTGATAAAATAGTTGAAAAGAATTCTTGAGGAAAATATCCTTTCTTCTTCAAAATCATTTTATTTTTACAAAAAGTCATTAAATTTTAAAAGAAAGAGATTTTTTTTTAAAATAGTAATGAAATATTTTTGAGGAAGCTTCATGAAAATAAGGCTTTATAAAACCGTAAAAATCAGTTCGTGTCGTATAAGTTAAAAAAAACATTCTTCTCGTACTTTTGCCGGAAAAGATAAAAAAAGTACCTCGTAACGTAAACAAAACAATGATTACATACATACCATGTAGTAAAAGTCAAAATGGGTAAAAATTACTTTAAAAATTCATGAATTTTTTTTTATAAAATTTGGACATGGATGATAAATATAACCCCAGTAAATACTTACGAATAAGCAATCTCGGATAAAAATGAGATTTGAAAAATTATCCCTTACCTTATGACTGATATGCTTTGTATGTATCCGAACCTCCTGTATAATGATTTAAATAATGTAATTGACTTATTAAAGAATCATATTTATTGTTATGATATCATAAATGGCTCACTTATTACTTTATATTACCCGTTCTTTTGTAAATTCCATGTTAAAGAGTGTTTTGGGTAAAATCGTTTCATTTGTCGTCCGTGTTTTGACTTGTAATTATTCATATGATTACGTAGATCACGATTACATAATTCCATAATATAAAACATGATTTATATATAATATATATTCAGAATATACATATATATAATAGATCGATAAATGGAATGAAATACACTGTTCATGGAGACGGTAGGTCGTACGTACGCATGAACGATGTTTTCGTTTCCTTATTGAGTTGAATGGAATTATGTTGATGACATACATATATACAAAAATCCAGAAGCTTTATAATGTCATATATTTCATTATTATTTCTTATATATACTTTATAATCATTCTTAAATGGTTAACATGGAGAATGAATCTTATCGCGTCGTGGAGACGGCAGTCCGTACGTACGCAAGAGCGATGATATCATTTCCATAATTATTGAATTGAATTGGAGTGGATGATACAATATATCATAATCAGTATGATGTTATAATAACAATGTATAGTTATTCTTTACACCATTATACCCATCCATGTAAGGTGTTGGTGGAAAAACAGATTACACCACAGCGTGGAGACGGTATTCCATATGTACGCACGCGCGGTGATTTTTTTTTCCGTAGGATGGATAGAAGGTGAAATGGGGTTGTTTAATATTTAAAATAACAAATAAGTATATTAGTGATACTGATGTTAATACTTTATAATCAAACAACTAAATAATAATATGTTGAAGAAGAAATAAGCTTGAAAGAATCGGGAGAGGAAATTACCTCTTCTTTGATACGCCTCTTTGAAACCTCCTCTTAGGGCACTACGATTGGTCTTTAAAGTAGACCAGAACCTCTAGGATGTTTCTAGGGAAGTGTAGAAGATAATTTTCCAGGGGTTTTCCGAGCATGAAGGCTCAAATTAGTGTGAGGAGGAGAGGGATGAGGTTCCCTTTTATAAGGGAGGAGATGGGCACCTTTGGAATTCTGAAAAAAATATTAATTTATAATAAATCTAACCCAACTTAAAATCCTCCAAAAACGACTCATATTCTAAAAATAGATTATATAAGGTTGTGATCTCATCAACCAATCAAATTTAGACATGTTTGGATCTTATTTTAAACCTTATAATTTTGATTTATCATTATTTAATCTATTTAACTTTATTTGTGGTAATAAAATTATAAATTTAAAATTATAAAAAATAATTACTTATTTGTTGTTAATTTTCCATACATTTTTACTTTATAACATTATAGACCATATAAATTTAAATTTATAATTTTTAAATATTTTTTTGATTTTTAAACAATTTTATAAAATGTTATTTTTATAAAATAACAATAGTGTCAATTTTTACACTATTCATTTATTTGAATTTAAATAAAATATATACAAAAGATATGTTCGAAATTAAAGCATTAATAGATTCATAAAAGGTAATATGTATATATAAAATTAGTGGATCACATTAAATAGTTCATATAATATTTATTTTATTATTTGTAAAACCATTTATTTGGTTTATCTCTTAATAAAATAATTACTACAACATTTTTGTATAATTATTTAATAAACTGATTTGTTGCATAAAAATTAAAAATAACATCTTATGATGAATATAAATCAATTACCTTTCACAATAATACTCTTACTCGAATTTATCATCTTAAAATCACCATATTTAAATTGTTATATTTATTAAATTATGAAGGTGACAATTGTGGCATCATTTAAAATAAAATAATATAAGTGTCATAATTAGTTTTATAAGGATCCAAACGGTTATATATTAGTTCTTTTGATGATAAATGTGTATATATACACTACCAATATGTTTTGGTCAGGTTTTTGGTCCTTTTAATGGGTATTATTATTTCAATAAAAACTATATTACTTTTTTTCCACTTAATAAATAATTTCTGTATCATTAATGTATCACAATTAATGACAATTATATAATCCCTAAAAATTCTAAATAAATTTTCATGATGTAGATAATTTTATTAGATTTCTGTAGACTATTCATTTTCAATGTTTTATTATATTTATCACTAAATTAAAATTATTATACTTATAATATTTAAGAGAGAGGCATGTTGTGACATTCTTTGGTTTTAATAATAATTAAATTATTTTCATTGTCAAAAGTTCATAAAATGAATATAATCCGACCCTTAGTTGATATGGGTTTACTTTTAGCCATAAAATAGAATTTTGGCATGTGTTAGGGTAAATTTATAATATTATATTTACCCTTATTTACCCGATTTATCTTTAACTATGGAAAATAAAATTTACCGTAGTTATGATTCATAATTCTCAAAAATAAAAAGTAGCCTATTAACATAATTTGGACCCACTGATTCCAAATATGGAATCCATTTTTTTCAAATTCAATACACAGAAGTTGCAGAAATTAAATTAAAATTAATCACGTTGTCGAATTAAAATGGGTTTTGGTTTAAAACATTGCAAAAGATTGAATTGATTTAACCTACGAATTCAATGTAAAATCATTGATAATAACATACATTATATTAAATGGTAAAAATATATTTTATTTATACTTTAAAACCATTAAATATTATAATTTAACCATATAAATTATTACAATGAAAAACGTTGTTTTTCATTAAAATATAGCGTGTTTTTACTATTCATCAAAATATGAAAGTTACCAGAATAATACAAAACATTTATCCAAAGTAAATTTTTATTTCTTGATTCCATATAAGAATTTTATATTGTCAAATTTAACTTATAAACGTGTCAAAAACTAGATTTAATGTGGGTGCGCCATCAAAAGGCCACAAAACAACATTTTTTTAAAAATACTTATTTTACCCGAAAAATTTATTTTGTTCTTATACCATGTTCTAGAAAATGTGTAAGATGAATAATAAAGTTATAAAATTCAAAATTTAGTTAATATTATCCATAACGGCTAGTTCATAATAATATTATAATAATATATCATTGTTTAGTAATACCTGGTATTGCGTACAACACACGCTATCGAGGAAGGTCGTGATTGCGTGTAATGCAAGCCAAGTCTGGGTTGCGTGTTGTGAAAGAATCCTTCGTTGTTTCGTATAACAGAATCCAACCATATTTCACTTGTACATTGAATATATATATATATATATATTCTCAATGTTGCGTAGAATAACTATTATCAAAATTGTGTGTAACACGATCCAAGAATAGTGTTGCGTATACTGCAAGGTAATACGGTGTTGCGTATAGCACAAGGTAATCTTGGTGTAGCATACAACACAAGACATTAATGAAATTAAAATAATATTTTCATAAAATATCGGGGTGTTACAAAGGGAACGTTAACAATGACATAAGAAAGTGAGAGTGTCGAATAACTTTTACCAATATGTAATTTTCATGAAAAAACCCCATCAATTAAATAAGTTATATTTAAATAGTATTTATGAAAAATAATTATCTATTAATGATATTAAATATAAATGTTATAGTATATACACTACGTACATGTGAATTGGTTCAAAATAGAAAATAATTATCAATGCAATGTATATTAAGATGAAATCCAATACCCCATGCTTCCATTTTGTTATGTTATATATAAACACATTTATATTGGTTTTAAAAATAATATACAATTATAAAATAATAATTTTTTATTTATAATGTTATATATTATTCTTTTAAAAAATATTATTATCGATTCATTAAAAATCATTCAATATTTTCATTTTATTTATTATTAATTATATTTTTTTCTCATGCTTGTTTTGTCATTAATTATTTGGTCCATTAACATATTACATAACTTGATCATCTCAAAAATAATAATGATGAAATTATTATCAAATTTTTTCATTAGTTTTACATTTAATACCAATCATGAAATATGGTTATTAAAAATTATGTACATTACGAATATGGAGTTGGTAGGTCATGTGTATGCGTGAGAAATATTTCTATTTTTTAATGAATAATGTCTAAATAATGTAAGTAATATATAATAAATCTATAATCTCTATAAAATAAAATATACCACATTATATAGTTTATATATATATAGATCATCCATGTGTTTTGGTTTTGAAAAGAGGGTCATATTACATTGGTAAGGCAGTATTCCACACGTTTTCGAACGATTTTATCATCTTTACCAATGTGAAAATGAAAAAAAATGATATATTTTTTCATTATAGAATAATAATTTTAACTTTAATATCATATTTATTTCAAAAATATCAGATATAATTATAATCATTATCATTATCAACTTTCATATGAAGCTTTATTTAATAAAGAATCACACATCTTCGCGAGGGGGTAGTCTATTGTACATGTGAGAGACATTATTGTATCACATTTAGAATGGAAGTTAAAAATATAATTATATGATACGGTTATTGAAAAACATAAATATTTTATAAATATCATATATATAATTTGTATCTACCATCATACCTAACATTGAATGATTGAAATTACGGAATGAATGATATCAATTCGTGTGGCGGTAGACTTTCGTACAAAAAATAAAATTTTTCCTGACACATATAATGGATGAGGGAATAGTAATAGGTCATTATATTGTTATAAATAAACCAATAATATGGAATATCTAGTTTATAATATCTGCAAGTTTCAATAAAATTTGAATGAGGTGGATAATGAATTAAAATATGACCCTCATTGAAGAACATTTCACCTTCATGATGGCACAAATTCCACTAGAGGTTGTATTTCTAAAAAAAATTATCAATGATGAACAAATGTATTTTTTTGGTTATTATTGCTTGGGATGGATCATCAAAATGGATTGAGTGGTCTAATGAATTAATGGGATGCTATTTTTGTTTATTATTTAGGAGATGTTGTATTCTTGTAAATGCCCAAATGTAATCAATAATAGGAGGTAAATAAATTGTAAATGGGAGAAAAATATTATAATTTAAAGCATGGAGTGATGATATAGTATAATAATTCATCTAAAACTCAATATAACACACATTTTAAAAAATTTGATCCTAAAATAAAGTATATTTTTTATTTTTAATATTTTGGGTATTCACTAGGAAAAAATGTTTTCTAAGAAAATTAATTTAACCATTAATACTAAATTAAAGTGTAAAATATTATAAAATTTATATCCAATTAATATAAATATTAAATTCAATTTATCAAATTAAAATCATATGTGCACTGAAGATTATTTTTAAAACAACCGCATTGAAAGTGTAATAAACTCTTATTTATCCTTAAAATAACTAACAATGTTTTTAATAATTAGGGTTAAAATTATATATTATAAATATGAATTTTTTCCATGAATGAGCTATATGATATCTTTATTACAATTTTAAAAACACATGCTTAAAAAGAATATTTTTTTATTTTTAAATCATTTAATGAAATATATTTTGTTATAAAATTACATTAAATTCCATTTTGACATTATTAATTTAATTAGAATTTATTAAATATATATAAAATGATGGAATGTGAATATATTCTTCTCCGTCCTATGTAACAATTAATATTCATTTAGAAAAATAAGGTAATAGAATAATTCGGTAAATTTATATACTTTTACCAATAATATTAGCCTATAGCTAGTGGTTAATTTATTACATTGGAACATGGTACACCTGATCGCATCCAAATAGACCGATTTGATTAGTAGTATTAGTAAAGTAATTAATAATATAAATAAAAATAAATTTTGAAAAAATACTATAATATGTTCTCAAATTCAACAATTATTCTACCTTTGTGTAACCCTTAATATCACTCATAACATATTTCAAGGAATACCGGGGAAAAATAAAACATAAAAATGGGGTGATCTCATATTTTCAGCAATGATTTACAAACAATTAAATCAATTAGAAATAAATAAATCCAATTAGAAAAGCTGAATAAATAAAAAAAATGCAATTAAAACATAATTTTTGTATAATATAGTTGGAATAAAATCTTATCAATTAATTCCAGGTAAATAATCTCATGAGAAAATATATAACCATGTATATTCTTCTAGTCTGATTATCAAATGAATTATTAGTGACAAATATGATAAATAAATAATGAATTATAGAAGACCTAACAAACCTTAAATCAATACATCACCCTTGACACCATACATAATTGTGTTATGATTTCTTCAAAAAACAAAAATTATTTTCACATTGGACCAAAATAAGAAATTAGGGGATATATTGGACACCAACCAACACTTAATAAGTATAACTAATTCCTATTATGAGAAGAACGAATCATAAAAATTTATATGTTCTTAAAACTAGCAAACAAAATATTAAAATCATAACAATAATTTATGATTACTATCAAAATATCACATCCATATAAAAAATGAATCATATACCATTAAATGACCTATTTTAAATGATATTTTATGTGATCAACCTCAATGAAAAATACCATTCAAAAATGAATTTTTACATAGATGAAACAAATTTACATTATTTATTTGAAATTTTTTGTATGAAAATAATCATTATACCATAAGAAATGGTCTGATACCACATTGAAACATTTCAATAATAATACGCATGAAGTCATAAAATTAATAAAAAATATAATATCATCAGAATATAGACAAATATGACGTAACATGTCTATGGGTGTTATATACATCAGAAAAAAAAATAAGTTGTTAAAATTACATATATCTCATAAATGTAAACTTGACATGAGAAACCCCTTAAAATTATTTTCCCTTTAACTCAACAACATTTAACCTAATGTATAACAGTTTTAAGAATGTAATTAAATCATAAAATGAACCCAATAATACTTTTAATGTAATTTATTAAATTACTAAAATATCTCATTGCCGATTTGTTAACAATCTTCCACATTTTTCATTATTTTCGGTATTAATTGCCTCATATTTTGAGTATTATTTGGTTTTTTATTTGTTTTTCAGAATAATTATAACATGGTTTTTCATGTAAATAATTTAATATTTTTTAATATCATTTATATTCATTATATATATATTTATAATAATCTATAAAATATGGAGTGAGGAAATTATAAGAACTATTTTTCGATATGGCAGGTGATACGTACGCATGAATGCTACAACAATTTATTTCATGTACTAAATTAATGAATAGTAAATATATATATATATGTGTGTGTATTTTTTTATTTATAGTATTATATTTATTTTATAAAGGTAACATATTTTTATTAATATCATCTTTAACACATTCAATTTTTTTGTGAAAAATTTGCATTACATTGAGGAGGTTGTTTTCCATACGTCCGCCAAAGATGTTATTTTATTCCTTGAATATAGAAGAAAATAATTGAATTGTTATATATTAATTCTATAAGAATTATAATAACATAATTTCTTAAATATCACATGAAAATATTTTCCCAATCACAATTCCCAATATTGAGATGTGGTAAATGAAAAAAATAAATGACATCGTTTTTGGATGTGGTAGTGTTCTGTAAACATGAATGATGATTGAAAATACAATACGATGTATTTCTATGTGAGTGTAGGTTGAGAACATAATATATTATATTATTATAATATTTAGCATACCAATATATTATATTAACATGAAATAAAAGTAATTTATTTTGCTTAATTAAGAAATAATACGAAAATGTTTGTTGATGATCTTTATCTCTTCTTTGGGTATCTGATTTTTATTTTAACAAATTTTTTTTTTTGGTATTTTTTCAGCCAAATGTAAGGCATCTAGTATGAATGATTGGAATATGGGAGGATAAATTTCATGTTTTTTGGTCAAGCTATAAAGAACAGTGTGGTGTGACGAATAGAGGGAGTGGGATTCCTTTTATAATTGATGTGGGGGATACTTTGGAAAACTAGAAAAATATTAAATTAATATAAATTAAATTTGAATGAAAAATAGATAAAAAGTGTTTTATTTAGAAGATATTAATATTATTGGTCTAATTAATCTCATTAAGTAATTTATAAACAATTTTACATCACATTCATACCATTATCTGTTGGCATTAATCCTCAGTTATACCCTTTGAATCTTAATGTGAGAAATTGGGTTTTCACTCTTGATGGGTTAATATAGTTTCTATAAAATGGAAGAAACCATAAATGAGACATCGATGAATTTTAAAACCATATACCAATAATTTTGATGATGATAATATTTTTATAGAATTTATATCACTTTAAAAAAGTATTATTTTATTTAATATCATTAATGTCAATGTTGACACTATTTATTTATTCAATTTTTAAAAAATCTCATTAAAGAAGATGAATTAAAAAATACATTAATAAAACATGAATATATCTTGGTAATCTTTAAAATGCATGTATGAAATGAATTATATAAAATTATAATAATTTTATTATTTTAATTTGCACTTTTATGATATTTATATTAATTAAGTAATTATTATATCATCATTATATAATCTATTATGGTAATAAATTATTTCAGAAAATTAAAAATAAATTTATATGATGAAGATAATAATTTATTATTTCCAATTACTATAAAAAACTAAAATTTCATTTCAATAAACACTTTTATAAAATGTAATTCTTATCAAAATAATGAGTATGACATATTATACTTTCCATCGAATAATATACTATAAATTAAATAAAATCATCCATGTGGATCCAAGAAGAAATAAAATTTAATTAGGGATTATTTAAGATCAAATAAATTCATATAACAATAATAGTAAAAGTTTTATATTCATTTAAAAATAATTAAAATATTAGATTTACCCATAATTACCCTATTAACCCTTAATTATGGTTATTTAAAAAATCAAAAGTAATAATAATATTATTCAAAAAATAATATGGAAATACATAAAAAATGGAACATATGATTACAAATATGGAATATATTTTATAAATAATAACTTCAAATTAATCATATTGACAGAATGTGAAAACATTTTTTTAAACTGAAAATATTCAAAATATTGAAACATTTTTACATGAATAAATAATTTGTTGTTGATTATAATTACCTAAATTAAAATTATATGAAAAATAATTGATCTAATTATATATTAAATTTGGTTAAAAATATGATTTAATAGTATAAGTTATTTAGATGTTAAATCCATTTTCGATTAAAATTAAATATTTCATCGCCATTAATAAAAACATTAATCCTATCACAAAATCAATGAAAAATCTATAAAATTAAAATTTTATATGACACAATCAAAAAAAATATTTATTTTTGAAGTAGAAATACTAGAAGTGTAAAAAAACTATATTTAAAACTAGTGTTCCAAAAAAGGTGTTAGAATAGGCTTTTTATACAAATACATCATTTTTGTGTTAAATTGTATCTGTTATTATAAAATTTATTTAAAAATAATTATATGGATGATTAAAATTGTATTTATAAAATTATATTTAATTAATATAATACAAAATATTTAAACAATATTTTTATTGGTATAAAATTCACTTATTCATAGTTTGATAGTTTTTCTAAAACACTTCCTTTATTTTAAATTGGTTTTTTTAATTATTAATAATTACTTAAAAACTAATAAATTCATTATTGTTTTTAAAATATTGTTAATAATATTAATAAACACCAAATTTAATGTCTTATCAATTATTTCTTTTTAAAAATTAATATTAATAGTAAGTAATGGTTCAATTAAGCTTAGTGTTACGTGTAATGTAAGCGAGTGAAGAGATTAAAACTAATAATATACATACCATAACATATATGGGTATTACATTCGACCCACCTTTAATAAATATTATCCCCAAAATTAGAAATTAAACATAAAAAATTAGAGGATGATAGTTAAAAATATCATTTTTTGAACCCCACATATGAAATAGTGTTATAAAAAAATCATCACCGTGATAGGGAAAGGGAAATGTGATGGTCATTAAGAAATAGGGATTCCAAATAAGAAATCAATATTTGAATGGGAAAACTTGAAAATTGAAGAGAAATATAACGATGAATTTATGATGGTGAGTGATATAAAATGTCGACATTATAATTTTAGCAATTATAAAATCCAATATATGTGATGTGTTTAAGAGGTTATTAATTTCACAGTAATAAAATTAATCAAATAGTGTTTTTGAATAAAATTCATTTCATTGAGTTGAGGGATTGTTTTACAATAAATTTAAGTGAGAACATAATTTATTTACAAATCATAATCATAATCTCATATTTTTTCCATTGATTTATTTTCTCTTCATTTTGGTCACCTGAGGATGTACATCCATGATAAATTATTTCCCAAAAAGAACTTTTGATCAATCAAAAGATCCATGAGTCAATCCTTTATATTTTAAATGTTTAGAAAAACCAAAATCATTACCACATGTTATATAATATGATAACGCATAATTTAACCTAAAATAATAATACCAAATGTTTGATCATAATCCATTACAAAATTAGTTATCATAAGAATCATCAAAATTATATCTTTTTAATATCAACAACCAATAATTGAAAATTAATTTCACTAAATTTCCAAAATCATATAACATAAGATTTCTTCCAAACAAATGTTGAAATTTTAATGACATACCATATATATGAATACCCTTAAAACCTTAATAAACATAATAAAAATATAAAGAACATGCTATTAAAGGTAATATTTTAATTATATAGATTTATTACGAGTCTATGAAAATTGACGGCACATGATTCCTTGTCCTGGTGTAACCATAATGAATTTATGATCTTTTTTTAAGTTACATTGAATAATCGCATGAGTGGAGTTTTCTAAAATTTGAACATGTTCTCAGATTAAAAATATGAGAGAATCATAGAATCTATAGCATCATGATTATCATATGGAAGGCTTCACTTCAACTGTAGTAGGTTAGGAGAAAAAGATAGATTTTGGAGTTTTATGAGAATAATTTAATAAAATTGTTATTTTATTTTAATTTTTTCCTCAAATGGATAGGAGGTTGTGGTGGGACCAACTACAAACAATGCCATTAATTTGCGTGACTCTACCATCATTATAATAGCACTGTCAGAATTTGGGATGATTATTCATTAAAAGAAACTCATAAATTCCCTACGACATTACTCACCCTAACCCTCTTATTTTTATATGGTGATCTGAGAAGAGTACTCGTACGGATTCACTAATCCATGAAGCTCTTATAAAATACCACGACACCCTCCACTTGGAGGAAGAGACTAGTTCTAGTGAGAGGTGACGAGAACCACCAAATCCTGAACTGGAAAACACTGACTCTTCATCAAACTAAGACGTTATCCAATGATCATGGGATAAGATTTAATTCATTTCTAATTTCAACAGTTGTTCAATAATTATACTACCCTCATGCTGTTGAACTAACCCAAAGGGTGCAGGCCAAACATAAAAGGCCCAGACCCTCTATTGTTTTTAATAATTTTCTTTTTATTCATGATCAATTTATTTGGGTAGGAAGAAACCCGAAACAATGGGTTTATCAAAAAATAGGGTTTTCTTGGTAGTC
This sequence comes from Viscum album, assembly GCA_963277665.1. Lineage (NCBI taxonomy): Eukaryota > Viridiplantae > Streptophyta > Magnoliopsida > Santalales > Viscaceae > Viscum > Viscum album. Next base: position 2,131,095,042 of record OY728147.1, on the reverse strand, counting down.
CGTTGGCACCTTCTGATAGAAATAGGAGCCATTGAAGCTCACCAAATCACCCATGGAAGACCACTGGAAACTGATCTCGCCAGAGGAGGTGATGGCAGTGATTGACACTGGCCAAATATGGAGGAGTTGGAGACATGATGTTAGGGACCACTGGCGATGAAGTCTGTGGCTGTAGTCGTGGTGGCGAAAGAGGACAACTGGTTCGGGCCGACCTCAGATGGTGGAGCGGCACCCAACGACACGCCCCTAGAGAGAGGGCCTCGACATAAAAATGTCATGGATAGTGGCAGCTAGCACTAGCTGGCCATGATAATATTAGAGAGGTACACTTTTGCACACTACTGAAGATGGTCATGGCTTGAAGGAAAGGCGGAGGTTTGGGACCCATTCCTTGCAGGTCTCATGGGAGACTTGGTGTTGACCAGTGGCGATGCTGCTCCGATTGTCAAAATGGGGAAAAAACCCCCTCCCACCCCCCCAGTGCCATCTAGGGTGGGACACACTTCATCTGGCCATGCCTCCTGTGTTATGGGCCACATGATCCAAGTGAGTCGTACCTTGGTGGGTCGGGTCGCACGGGCCCACCGGGCCACACCCTTATGTGGGTCGTGCAGCGCCGACCCGGCAGGCCGCACCACCCATATAGGCGGGGTCGGTCTAGAATCTAGCTGGCCAAGCCTGCAATGGCCCATCCCTACAGGTCCTTCGCAGTCCAGGTCAGGCCGGATTGCTTCCATCCCACACCTAGTCGGGTCGACCCGAACCAGGATCAATCATACCCGAACACTTATAGGCCCAGTTTTGCTAAAAGAGCCATAACTTGTGAACCGAGCGTATGTTTTATGAACTGTTTGAAATGGTATAATTATTTGAGTGAGGCAGTACATTTGGAATATTTAACATGAGTTTTTATAATATTTTACTATATCTATGAGGGATCGAACTTGAATCCAAATGGTCCTTTGGTATTAAAAATATTATAACTTAAAGATCTGGTGTCTGATTGATGCGCCATTAGTCACATTGGAATCCTTACAACATAGAAGTCATTTTGGATACTTCTATATGTATATTCATGGTGTTTTATTTTTATCTTATGGATTGAGGAGCGGATCTCCTGGAATTATGCGTACATAGTGCGGGAATTAGTGGATGGATATAAAATGAAGAATGAACATTGATCCTTTGTGGGTCATCATCTATCATTACTATGTGGGTCATATAAAATCTATCCTATGTGGGTCCATGCCAAGAAACACTATGTGGTTCAGAATCTATTGATCTTTTGTGGGTTAGCAGTTGAGCATATCGAAAGAATATGATGATCTAGTTTTTTGACTAATCATCAGTACTTATGTACTTAATTTATATACCTGGTGTGAGTTGAGTCTTTACCTTAACGGTGTTACCTTTTTGGTACCTTTACCATTGTGTTTTTACCTTTGTACGGTTTCATTTGGGTTGCATTTACCTATGGATTGTTAACTTCTTCATTCCCCAATTATGGTATTCTTCTATCATGGAATAGTTGTGAAAATTGCTTAAACGTTGGAGCCATATATTTCCTCATGTAGGAGATATGTATTTTTGATAAATTAGGTATATGTATGGGAATGTACATTAGTATATTTCATGACTACTACATTGTGCATTGTGATTGAGTACTTCCTTTTTTGATTTTCCTTTTGGAACTCTGGGAGAAATTAGGAGATCTTTTCATTCCTACTGAGTATTGTTATACTCACTCCTATATAGGCTATACATGCACCTTATTGTGTCTTGTGTACATGATGGAAAATGTTGATCGAGGTTGAGGTAGCCATGATAGGACGGTGCTTACAGGTGGACCATTTTATGTGACGTGAAGTTGTTACTACTGATTGTGAGTTGTACCTACCCTTCAAGATGGATCCTTGGTGGACATTACAGAAGTTTATGTATCTTTCAGTTCTACTTGTAATTTCCAGTTGGGCTTGTATTCTGTACCTTTTACATTCAGTAAAATTTTTTCAACACCTGTTTTCTTCATGGTTGATTCTTTTTTGGTTCATTAATTTTTTGTTTATACAGGTTTAAAATAAATTCTTCCCCTCTATATGGATATACCTTTCTGGTTTTAGTATCATTCAATTGGCCTATGTAAGGCGGGATTAGGGTAGTCACGGAATGGTCCCTGGGGTACGGGTCATGTCAAATTGTTATTAGAGGGGTCGGTTTTACCGAAGAACTAAGGCTCTGATATTTTCTATGTGTAAATATTGTTAAGTGTTAAGAGTGTGGATTTTAATTTTGGGAATCCAGTGTTGGTGGCACTGCAGACATATAAATACACCATGACCATGAATTTGGATTTCTGACATAGTGCACAAAATCACAGATTGGGTGTGTTTTGAAAAGATTATCTTATGATTACATTGCGTCAGCTCACCAGGTAAAACATATTGACAGTGGCACACCAATTTTATTTTGGGATCCCACCACATAAATAACCATCTAGGATTTCTAAGAGATTACACGATGATGTCCCACTGAGTGATGATGCCTTGACGTAGTTCCCTCATTCATTGTTAGCACCTTCGGGTGGTGTACCAACAACACCACCACCCATTGGCCAAATGTTTCCACTAGCCCCAACCGTAAGTGGTTCACGGAGGCAAATCATGTTTCATGAGTTTCAGTGGTATAGGCCTCTAAGTTTCCATGGTGAGATAAATCCTCAGGTGGCTGATAAATTGATTGAATTTGTGACCAGAGTTATTCGATTAATTGGGACACCGGCTGATATGATGGTGATCATAGCTACATGTCTCTTCCAAGATGCAATTGGGAGATGGTGGATTTTGACACTCTCTTTAGACAATGAGGATACCCTCACCTAGGAGCACATCGAAAGCCTTTTTAGGGAAGTGTTCGTCTTAGTGACCCTATGCTCAGTACATATACACGATCTATTGTACTAATTGTATGGATGCATGAAAGTGGCCCAATACTTGACGAGGTTCAATGATCTTTCCCATACTCATCATACCTGGGACGAGTCAATTTATTTAGGACCTATACCATCATGAATGGTCTCTTATGTGAGATCAGAGCATCAATATTATCTATCATCATTTCTATGCAGGTTGGGGTGAAAGAGCGAGCACTATTAATGGAAAATATCCTAGATGAGAAGGCACTGACATCAAGATCCACCACCAGATGTCAGGTAGCAGAATCATCCTCAGTAGAAATCAGAAGAATGACACAGGGGAATAAGAAAAAAATACATTCGTGTGTATTACTTGATGATACAACATCTTTTTTATAGTTCCCACGGGAGGGAGGAGGGAAGATGAGGAGCAGGCAGTGCTACTCGTGCACCGGGCATGGTTACATGGCTCATGACTGCCCAACCCATTTTAAAAACGACCATCATACTATCTAGCCACCTCCATTTTATAGATATAGGTTTGAGTGAGGATTTCTGTAGATTAGTGGATGTGGAAGAGGATATTGTCGTGAAGCAGGCGATGAGTAGCGAATTGTGGTTCTACTGCCACCACCTCTAGGTGGTCCACCCTATATATCATCTTTTTATCCAAAATTCACTTAATTATATCCTTGAAAATTTTAATTCAACATTAGATGATCCTAGGAGTATTCTCTTTCTCTATGTACCCCTTTAGGTGTGAGTGGAAGATCTGATTGATGAATTGTCTCTATGATGATAAGCTATTTTTCACCGTTTAGAATTTTTTCTTCTCCCATGTATCATTATTGATGTATAAGGATGAGTATTTATCTATTTTATTGGTTTATATCGTTTTTATAATGGTTTTACTCAATTTTATATTGATTATAGGGTTTGGTCATCATCTTCCATGATGATGTGCTGATAGATTTTCTACATCAATTTGGTATTTTCTAGTTTGGATAATCTCTGTCAATGACCTTTAGATAGGTGGTATAATAACCAATTACCATAGATTGATATTATTTGTGTTTATTTTTATATTAAATTTAAATTTTCTTATTGTGAATGAGCATCTTGAATTGAAATAATTATTCCGTTAATTAAATATTGTTATTATATAACTTATGGAATAACATGATTAGGAAATTTTAGTGAACCTAAGAAATAGATCAATTAAATCGATTATGGGATTGATTGGTAGTTGAAAATAATGGGTTTTCATTCAAAAAAATGATGTTTTAATGGATATAATGATTAATTTTTCTAAATGGATATATGTGGAAATGTTCATGTGATTCCATGTAATTAAACCAATGATTCATGTTGGTTTCATAATTTGATGTGTTGCATCGTGATGTGAATAATTTATAGAAAGTTAATAATTATATAATCATGATAATTGTTATATATGCCATATTTTTTATATATGATACATTTTTCATATATATGCAAATAAATATGGGACAATGACTGAAGCTCTAAACACCCATATGAGATATCTAGTGTGGGATTTTGATGGATGCTCAATATACCCATATGAACATTGTTCTCTGGGAAAGGGAAATATGGTCAAAAACCTGTTGAGTGGTAGAAATGATATTCGAGGCCATTGATGATGGAATTGTATAGGGTTTAGCAAAATCAATGGTATGAATGTAGAATGAATTGATTAATGAAAATTCAGGATGTATAAAAATGTTATAACTCTTGGGGATATTTTAGACAATGGAACAGGTTACTGCGGGTACTTATGGTCTGGGATTAATTGGGAACATGAGTAATTATGTGGTTAATTAGTGATTATTTTAATTTGGTAATTATTATCTTTTTTTTTCATTTTTTCATTTTTGAAAAAACTCATAAAATATTATAGATTTTATATTGTTTTAGACATAATTGGTTTTGGACTACATATTTGTAATTAAACCCTACATGTTCTTCTAGATTGGTATCTAAATATTCATCATGTTTGATGAAAATTCTATAAGGAAGAGGCCTATAATATATAATTTAATTGGAAGGGATCATGGATGAGGGATATAAACATGGTGTTGGGTCCCTATCATGAGTTTCAATGAATTATTATCGGTTTTTTATTTGACACATGATACATAGATGACATGTTGTACCTATTTCATTGGTATTGATATTTTATTCCTTCTTTGGTATATAGTTTGAAACATTCCTCTTTTTTTATGGAATTATTCTTATTATTTTTTATGAAAAAATTTCTATTGGTTATTTATCTCCTCTACTGTTTTTCTGATATAGATGATAAAGTCTTCGGATGATATATATATTAGACCCTTGATACTAGTTAGTAGCCTATGTAATATGTGGAGGTACATCTGAGGTCCTTTGGCCCACCATATTGGGGAAGAAATATGAAATATCTAGATAGGGATGTTACATCAATGGTTTTTTAATCAATTTATATCTATAATGTTTTAGTTTACTTTTTATGAAGAATATCACATTACCATGTGTTTGAATTGAAGGAACATTTTAGGTCCATGATTTTTTGGCCATACTAAGTTATGTGAGGACATTGTACTCCGGAAATTGTTTTCCATTGGTATCAAGATAGCTCTCATGTTTTAATTGAATGATCACGTTAAGATATGTCCTCAGATTCCATGATTGTGTAGGGGAATCTTGGATGGAATTTTTGTATTGGGATGAGATGAGTATTGGGGATTAAAGTGGTACCTCTTCCATTTATTCTATTTATATTATTATTATTATTTTTTATTAATTATCTTCCAAGTATGATATTAGCCTTGTATTGTTTTATGTCAATATTTAATTTTTATCACATTTTTATATTATATTATATTTGAAATCATAATATTATTGTTATTGTTTATATATATTACTTTTTGATTTGTTTTATATTCTATCATTATAATACAGGGGATATAATATACTTAATACTTCTCCATAAACCCCCTCTTCAAGTATTTATACTATAGCGTATGAGGCGATGTGCCTTATCTTAACTAGCAGTCTACTATAGAAATCATTTATCACATTACAATATGTAGGGTTATAAATAAAATATAACATAATTATAGTATGGTAAACAAAAATAATTTTGAAAAATTTTCCTTGGTATAAATATAAAAAAAACTAATATGTACACACACATGGAATTAACCGTATATAATTATCAAATAAATAATGTCACATCATTTATTTTCTTATTATTGAGGTTACGATGGAATGTTTTTTATCTTGGATATAAATACTTATAAAAATTTATTATTAAAATATCTTATAAAAATGATACCACTGATGCATCCCCAACATCTCTGTGGAGAATCAAAAATATTTGGATATTCACTAATATCATAACGTTTCATCCCTTCCAATCATGTTACCAAGCAACATTACATAATATAATTATTTGTTTTTAAATTAGGGTCATCAACCTGACCCATGTATTATTTAATTAAATTAGTTGTAATAAAATATTATTATGGATTATTATCACATAATACCCCAGACATGATTTTAAAACATTATTTAAGAAATATTGAATTATGAATATATTTGTTCATCATACTAATTTCCAATAGGATATATTATTTTTAAAATAACATAAAAATCCTAATAAGGATCTAGAATAGTTAAAAAAATAAAAATAAAATCTTATAGAATTATTTAATTTATATATAATTATGTATTTAGTTTGAACAATAAATACTCATAGATTATTATATCTAATATGTAACGCCCCGACCCCAGCTACCCAGAGTCAGTGCATTACTTCGTAACATTGGCATGACCACAAAAGATCAAGTCTCGAAAGACCGATTAGTTTAGTAGCCTTGGAAACACTAGATACATTCGCGAACGTTACATTACATCATAAAGTGAAAAACAACAATAACAAAGTCTCCATAGTCCACACTCATATCCTCTTCTCACAATCCCTGCAGGTCATTCATAAAATACTTCTTCACATCCTGGAAAATATTAAAACATTGAAAGGGGTGAGCTCAGATGCTCAGTAAGGATAACAATATTGCAGAAGCTTTCATAAATAAACATAAAAATTTAAGGCAATGTATAAATAAAACAAAAGAATTTTAAACATGAACATCAACATAATATGGAAAATGTAAAATGAGATAATTCCATTCACCTCTTCACATGGATATTCTACTGGTCGAATAATCACATGAAATATCAATAACCACTTCCATAATGAGGAAATGTATATTGCAAGACATTCTGAAACATTTTGTCAAGGCCTTGGCCAAGACGTCTAAAATGATTAAGGCCTTGGCCAAAACCATAAATCAAATTTGGAAAGGGCCTCGGCCAATTCCACGTCTAGTTGTCTCATTAGACCTACCGATGCATCGAGGAGCTATAGCGGGCTCCACCTGTCACTTATAAAGTCCAATACATTCCTCATATGAATAGGTTTAAACATATCATAAACCATAACATAATCGTATCATATAAAACATGCATAAAGGAAACATAACATTTCCACATTTCAATCACAAGATATCAACACAACACATTGATATAATAAAAACGCTTTCAAAATGTAACAGCCCAAGATTTTATAAAAAAATTCTTTTTATTTTTATTAAAGTCTTGTGTTGTACGCTACACCAAAAGGAGCTTGCACAACACACATCCTTGTCTTGCCTTGCATTACACGCAATCGCGACCTTCCTCGATAGCGTGTGTAATACGCAATACCGAGTTTCACTAAACAACGATGTCCTATTAAAATATTATTAAAACTTGCCGTTATGAATAGTAATAACCACTTTTTAAAATTTTGTAAATCTTATTTTTCAAAATGAACTTCATTCTTGGATTCGGAGTATCGAATTTAGCCTAAGGTGAAATTTTGGTACTTTTCGGATAACTTTCATATTCTGATGAATAGTGAAAAATTACTAAATTATAATTAAAAACAACTTTTTTAATCAAAATAATTAATAGTGATAAATTATTAATTTTAGTGGTTTTAAAGTATATTTAGAATATATTTTTACAATTTAATACAATGTTGGTCATTGGTTGTAATTTCACATTTAAACAAGACATAATCATGTGTCAATCTTTTGATATATATTGTTTCCTAAAAACACGCTATTTATTTTAACAGCGGTATTTAATTATAAAATTAATTAATGCAACTTCTATGTTATGAATTTGTTAAAATAGATTTCATTTTTGAATTCGGAATATGAAATATAGCTTAGGATGAAATTTTTGCATTGTTCTGAAAAACATCAATTTTTGATGAATAGTGAAACTACTAAGTGGTAGGTTAAAAACTGAATTTTGTATAAAACTTAATTTTACCGCTTCTGTGAATGGAATTTCGAAAATCCAAGAGACACGGTTAATATCAAGGACTAAAATGTGGTTCAATGAGATGAAAATAATTTTTTGGTGAATAGTAACTTTTTACTTTTTTTTACCGCGGTTAATAGTAAATAGGGTAACTAAGGGTAAATATGATATTACTATTACCCTAAAACATGTCCTAATTCTATTGTACAAGTGTAATTCGACCAAAAACAAACTTAGGAATAAAATATGACCATTTAGGCCCACTTGGATAAGATTAGGACATTTATTATTAATTTATTTAAAGAAAGGTTAAAATAGTTAAAATCAAAGTTTAATAAGTAAATCATTTTTCATATGGGGTTAAACATAAGTTAAATTCGATTTTAAATATTCATTAGAAAGCTAAAAAGATTTCCTACATGATGGTATTTTATTTGTAATTTTTAGACATAAAATAATTTAATTTATTTATGACACAACGATGATGCAGTAATTATCTTATTAATGAAATATTGACATAATTGATGTTATAAACACCAAAATAAATGTAATTTGAGATTTTTTATGAATTCCAATAATTTTATAGGTTACTATGATATATTAGTGTTGATTTAATCAACTTGGTTCGAACATATAGTTCTGTTATGACTTTCACAAAAATCATATATCAAATAGTGTCAAAATTGACACAAAATAATTTTGAAATAAAATATTATATTATTAATTGTTATTGTATTCCTAAAAATCTAAGGTTCGGCCAAATGACTTAGATAAGGATATATATATTAATAATAAACAATTTGGGGTTCGTTTTGCATGTTATAGTAAGTGCATTAACCATATAGTGAAAGAAAACAAAAAGACATGGTAAAAGTTAAATTATTTAACTTAGAGTTAAATCTAATTGATAAGGTTAAAATAATATCCTAAACTTGTCTAAATTCTATTGGTTGATAGGATTTCGACCCATCCCCACTTTAGCTTCGAAATAAGACCCTTTGGAACCATTATAAACTGATTTTGACTTTAATATAAAATAATATTTTGAGATATTCCTAAGGTGCCCCTCTCCTCCCCTATAAAAGGACACCTCCTCCCCCTCCTCCTCACACCAATTTGAGCACTCAAGCTCGGCCAAACCCTGCCAATTTCTCCTATCCACTTCCCTAGCAACATCCTAGAGGTTCTGGTCTTCCTCAAAGACCAATTCTAGTGCCCTAAGAGGAGGTCTCAAAGAGGCACTTCAAAGAAGAGGTAATTACCGTTACCAATTCTTTCATCTTTATTTCTTCTTCCACTTCTTCTTCTTAGGTTGTTTCATTATGAAGTAATAACATCAGTATCACTCATATACTGATATGTTATTATAAGTATGAAACAACCCTATTTCACCATCTATCCATCCTACGGAAAAAAAAATCGCCGCGCGTGCGTACGTACGGAATACCGTTTCCACGCCGTGGTGTAATCTATTTTCCACCACCACCTTACATGGATGGGTATAATGGTGTAAAGAATAACTATACATAGTTATTAAAACATAATATTGATTCTGATATATTGTATAATCCACTCCAATTCAATTCAATATTTATAGAAATGATATCATCGCTCGTGCGTACGTACGGACTACCGTCTCCACGACGCGATGAGATTCATTCTCCATGTTAACCATTTAAGAATGATTATAATGTATATATAAGAAATAATAATGAAATATATGACATTATAAAGCTACTGGATTTATGTATATATATACATATGTATGTCATCTACTAACTTCCATTTCAAGACAATAAGGAAAGAAAAACAGCGTTCATGCGTACGTACGGACTACCGTCTCCATGAACGGTGTTTTTCATTTTATTTATCTATCTATTATATATATATATATATATACTGAATATATATGATATATAAATCATATTTTATATTCTGGAAGTAATTAAATCATGATATAAGTAATAACGATGTCAAGAACAACAAGTCAAAACACCTACGATAAATGAAACGATTTTACCCAAAACGCTTCTTTAACATGGAATTTACAAAAGAACGGGTAATATAATGTCATAAGTGAACCATATATGATATCATAACAATGAATATGATTCTGTAATAAGTCAATGACATTATTTAAATCATTATACAGGAGGTTCGGACACATACGAAGCAAATTGGACCTAAGGTAAGGGAAATATCACAATCTCATTTTTATCCGAGATTGTTTATTCGTAAGTATTTACTGAGGTGTATTTTAGCATACACATCCATGTTTCATCAATATGTAATATTATTTTCATCCACCTAAAATTGTTTTAATCCATTTTTACCCTTCGGTGAGTTTTTAGTAATATGTATGAAAGGAATCTTTTGTCGTTTTTTCGTACGAGGTACATTTTGACTTTTCCGACAAAAGTACGAAGAATGTTTTTTAACTTATACAGCATGAATGGATTTTTAAAACATTATTTCCAAGAAGCTTCCTTTACAAGTTTTCAAGATTATTTTTAATCAATTTCTTTTATTTTAAAGTCATATGACATGTTATGAAAGGAAAAAAATGTTTTTAAAGTAGAAAGGATATTTTCCTCAAGAATGGAGTTCAAGTATTTTATCAAAATTATTTTCCATCTAAGATAATAAAAGGGTTCTGTTTTTACCCCTATTATTACATGGATTTGATTATGTTGTGATGGAAACATTTTTATGAATTCTTTTATCTTATATGAATTGTTTTATGATGTCATGTTGTTTAAGAATCCCATTTTTATTACATGGGTTATGCGATGATGTATGATTTATGATTATGTGGCACACATAAGAAAGGATTCATTATAAGATGGGTGGGACCTATATCTCCCTCCAATGCATTGGGTAAAGATTTTATATCTCATGAGATAGACAGGGCTGGAACGGTAGGTTATACTGGTTCAGTGAAATAGGACTGAAACGAGGGTTACTCGATTCAGAAAGGGACTTTGTCCACTAAGATAGTCTTGGCAATGAGTCATGACTAACAAGAAATGATTTTCCATGATTATGTGTGCATGCCACAAAGTTTCAAGTTTCATGTTATGATTATGGGGATCTCATTTTCACTTCTATGATTTTTTAAGATTTTATGATCTCTTTTGCAGGTTATGATTTTCAAAAAGATATGATATGATTTTTATTTCCTTTATTGCCTTTGCTGAGCATTTGAGCTCACCCTTTTATGTTTTCTTTTCCCCAGGATATAAAGAAAGGTTTTAGGTAAAAAAAACGGATGACCTTTATGGGAGATATTGAAAAACCTTCACCACGATTAGAAGATTACGTTCCGAGTTTCCAAAGACACTAAACTATTACGATCCTTTAGTGTGTGTTTTTGTTATGTACTAAGTATTCCGCAAATGTAATGTAATGTCCATGTACGTCAAGCTTTGGGTCTCTACAGTTGGTATCAGAGGAAAGGTTTAGTCAACCTTTGGAAACTAGGATGCGAAAACGTTAGTGAGATCCCTAGAGATATTTCTACGGTATGTCTAGGGATGTACCTAAGGTTAAGTAGACGTATAAGTTATAGTACTAGAACTACGCTAACGATCATAGAATTAAACCTAAGATGTTAGATATTGAAGGTACTTCCCCTTTATTATGTTGTTTTCCCTAGCATGATTTTTGCCTCTCACACTATTCTTTTGGGGTTTTAGACGATGGCTGGAACCCGAAGGAACCGTGTTGATCAATGCAATGGACAATGCAATGATTGTCCCCCTGAGCAACCAAACGATATGGGAGCTGGAATGCAAAATCTTGTAGCCATGCTCACACAACTTTCTCAAGCTATGAATCATGTAGGACTTCCAAACGAGCAAAGGAAGGAGCAACATTCTGTTGAATCCTTCATGAGGCAGCGTCCGCCTTCTTTCAGTGGGTCTACTGATCCATTAGTTGCTGACAATGGATTAGTACTACTGAAAAGATATTTTCAGTTCTTCAATGTTCTGAACATGTTAAAGTCATCTTAGCAGTATATCGTTTGGAAGGTGAAGCTGATCAATGGTGGAATCTTATTAAGAATACGAGGCAAAGAGATGAAATTGATTCCATGGAATGGGATGAGTTCAAGAACTTGTTTTTCAGTAAGTACTTCCCTCGTATTCTTCGAACGAAGATGGAGAAGGAGTTTCTTGAACTAAAGCAAAAGGATGATGAATCTGTTGGTATATACGAAGCGAATTTTACAAGACTTGCAAGGTATGCATCTGGCATTATCATCCATCCTGAAAGTAAAGTTGATCGATTTTTCAGTGGCTTAAAACCAAGTCTTCGAAGGGCATTAGCTATAAGAGACTTCAGTAGATATGAAGAAATTGTGCATTGTGCTATCAAGGTAGAAATGGAAGTTGGTGTTACATATCCATCTCATGGTTTTGACAAGAAACGAAAGATCGAGTTCAGGGAGAAATCTCAGAATAATGGTGAAAATAAGATGAATGTTTCCTTATGCACAAAGTGTGGAAAGAAGCATGGTGGAGATTGTCTTAAAGGGACTAGAAAATGTTTTAAGTGTGGAAAAGAAGGTCATCGAGCAGCTGAGTGTCAAAGTAATGGAAAAAGGGATTCTAATGAAGTGAATAAAGCAAACACTACAGAGAACACACAACCAACACTTCAATGCTTCAAGTGCAAGGAGATGGGACATTATGCCAATAAATGCTCTAATCCAAGGGTTAGTGATGATCGACATGAGCAACCGCTTAAGGCAAAGGACAAAGGGAAGTCACATGTGATCACTATTGGCAATGTTGAATATGACAACGATGTGGTGGAATGATTAAGTTTTTATGTAATGGGATTCCAAAATAATGTTGTATCATGGAATATTGGAATATTTATGTATTGGTCTAATGTGGTATTCAAAGTGATTGAGATATTATGCGCATAATGAAGGGAAAACGAGAAAATGAAATGTTTAACAGTATTCATGAGCTCATGATTGATATAAGGACTAAGTGATATCATGGTTTGAGTATATAGAATTTTGAGGATTTTGGTATGTGGAAAGTATTAACTTTTAACTGCATTCAAGTTTTCACTAAGGTTCAATGGGTATTCAAGAGAGTACAAGATTAAGGCCTTTGAATGTTTGGAATGTGTCTAACAAGATATATCTTATGATATATGGGGATCAACGATGGTATTAAATCTCTGGTAATCGTTTTCACTATGTTATGAGAATGGACTGCAGTATTATGGATAGGACTAAAGATTGGAATGGATTATGTTGGGCATAAGTTAGTATTGTTTAAGGATAGAAATTTTTTTCGATATTATTTATGGGATGTTATAGTAATATAGTTTTAGAAAAAGGACAACCTGCAGGACGGGCGACAGCCCATCGCTTCGGACAAGGCTGTGGTAATTGAACCCACAACCGAAGTGCGACTGGCCTTTATCGCCTACCACTGGCCTACAGGAAGTCCCTGTTTAGTAGAAACTAGTTTTATTATATTAAGAAGTATGGTATATGAAGTATAAGTCCATTTTAAGAACTATATATGATTATTCTCACTATAGATCGACTTATGTATATAATTTTTGCTAACCTTTTGTTTGAGACAGATGGAATGACCCGTCATTCTATCACATGATCTGCTAACACTTCACAAATAACAAATTCAACTTCATTTAAGAGATGAAGTGGAAATTGTTCTAGGCACGAACAATAGTGAGATTGTACCAAAATAAAGAAAGTATTTATTCGAATTCAAATTTTCAACTTTAGGGGAAATGATCTTGAAAACCAAAAATGTTGTCCTAGTGATCTTATACCTGATGAATCAGATGGTACCTTATATCATCACAAATCTATGGATTTGTGATTACTGGCTTTTCTATAGCCATGTTCTCTACCACTCTCCATCAGAACATGATGGTTAGATTTCTCTTCCATATCCATATTTTCACCTATGTGGAAACCCAATGATTAGTTTATTTTGGTAACCGTTACGTTTCATACTTTTGTTTTTAAAGATTGGTTTTGATATTCCTTTTTACGATGTGGGTTTCTATTAAAGAAACTTTCAAATAGTAAACCATTTATAACCCCGACGAATTTCGAGGGCGAAATTCATTTTAAGGGGGGTAGAATGTAACAACCCAAGATTTTATAAAAAAATTCTTTTTAATTTTATTAAAGTCTTGTGTTGTACGCTACACCAAAAGGAGCTTGCACAACACGCATCCTTGTCTTGCCTTGCATTACACGCAATCACGACCTTCCTCGATAGCGTGTGTAATACGCAATACCGAGTTTCACTAAACTACGATGTGCTATTAAAATATTATTAAAACTAGCCGTTATGAATAGTAATAACCACTTTTTAAAATTTTGTAAATCTTATTTTTTAAAATGAACTTCATTCTTGGATTCGGAGTATCGAATTTAGCCTAAGGTGAAATTTTGGTACTTTTCGGATAACTTTCATATTCTGATGAATAGTGAAAAATTACTAAATTATAATTAAAAACAAATTTTTTAATCGAAATAATTAATTGTGATAAATTATTAATTTGAGTGGTTTTAAAGTATATTTAGAATATATTTTTACAATTTAATACAATGTTGGTCATTGGTTGTAATTTCACATTTAAACAAGACATAATCAAGTGTCAATCTTTTGATATATATTGTTTCCTAAAAACACGCTATTTATTTTAACAGCGGTATTTAATTATAAAATTAATTAATGCAACTTCTATGTTATGAATTTGGTAAAATAGATTTCATTTTTGAATTCGGAATATGAAATATAGCTTAGGATGAAATTTTTGCATTGTTCTGAAAAACATCAATTTTTGATGAATAGTGAAACTACTAAGTGGTAGGTTAAAAACTGAATTTTGTATAAAACTTAATTTTACCGCTTCTGTGAATGGAATTTCGAAAATCCGAGAGACACGGTTAATATCAAGGACTAAAATGTGGTTCAATGAGATAAAAATAATTTTTTGGTGAATAGTAACTTTTTACTTTTTTTTACCGCGGTTAATAGTAAATAGGGTAACTAAGGGTAAATATGATATTACTATTACCCTAACATATGTCCTAATTCTATTGGACAAGTGTAATTCGACCAAAAACAAACTTAGGAATAAAATATGACCATTTAGGCCCACTTGGATTAGATTAGGACATTTATTATTAATTTATTTAAAGAAAGGTTAAAATAGTTAAAATCAAAGTTTAATAAGTAAAACATTTTTCATATGGGGATAAATATAAGTTAAATTCGATTGTAAATATTCATTAGAAAGCTAAAAAGATTTCCTACATGATGGTATTTTATTTGTAATTTTTAGACATAAAATAATTTAATTTATTTATGACACAACGATGATGCAGTAATTATCTTATTAATGAAATATTGACATAATTGATGTTATAAACACCAAAATAAATGTAATTTCAGATTTTTTATGAATTCCAATAATTTTCTAGGTTACTATGATATATTAGTGTTGATTTAATCAACTTGGTTCGAACATATAATTCTGTTATGACTTTCACAAAAATCATATATCAAATAGTGTCAAAATTGACACAAAATACTTTTTAAATCAAATATTATATTATTAATTGTTATTGTATTCCTAAAAATCTAAGGTTCGGCCAAATGACTTAGATAAGGATATATATATTAATAATAAACAATTTGGGGTTCGTTTTGCATGTTATAGTAAGTGTATTAACCATATAGTGAAACAAAACAAAAAGACATGGTAAAAGTTAAATTATTTAACTTAGAGTTAAATCTAATTGATAAAGTTAAAATAATATCCTAAACTTGTCTAAATTCTATTGGTTGATAGGATTTCGACCCATCCCCACTTTAGCTTCGAAATATGACCCTTTGGAACCATTATAAACTGATTTTTACTTTAATATAAAATAATATTTTGAGATATTCCTAAGGTGCCCCTCTCCTCCCCTATAAAAGGACACCTCCTCCCCCTCCTCCTCACACCAATTTGAGCACTAAAGCTCGGCCAAACCCTGCCAATTTCTCCTCTCCACTTCCCTAGCAACATCCTAGAGGTTCTGGTCTTCCTCAAAGACCAATTCTAGTGCCCTAAGAGGAGGTCTCAAAGAGGCACTTCAAAGAAGAGGTAATTACCGTTACCAATTCATTCATCTTTATTTCTTCTTCCACTTCTTCTTCTTAGGTTGTTTCATTATGAAGTAATAACATCAGTATCACTCATATACTGATATGTTATTATAAGTATGAAACAACCCTATTTCACCATCTATCCATCCTACGGAAAAAGAAATCACCGCGCGTGCGTACGTACGGAATACCGTCTCCACGCCGTGGTGTAATCTATTTTCCACCACCACCTTACATGGATGGGTATAATGGTGTAAAGAATAACTATACATAGTTATTAAAACATCATATTGATTCTGATATATTGTATAATCCACTCCAATTCAATTCAATATTTATAGAAATGATATCATCGCTCGTGCGTACGTACGGACTACCGTCTCCACGACGCGATGAGATTCATTCTCCATGTTAACCATTTAAGAATGATTATAATGTATATATAAGAAATAATAATGAAATATATGACATTATAAAGCTACTGGATTTATGTATATATATACATATGTATGTCATCTACTTACTTCCATTTCAAGACAATAAGGAAAGAAAAACAGCGTTCATGCGTACGTACGGACTACCGTCTCCATGAACGGTGTTTTTCATTTTATTTATCTATCTATTATATATATATATATACTGAATATATATGATATATAAATCATATTTTATATTCTGGAAGTAATTAAATCATGATATAAGTAATAATGATGTGAATAACAACAAGTCAAAACACCTACGATAAATGAAACGATTTTACCCAAAACGCTTCTTTAACATGGAATTTACAAAAGAACGGGTAATATAATGTCATAAGTGAACCATATATGATATCATAACAATGAATATGATTCTGTAATAAGTCAATGACATTATTTAAATCATTATACAGGAGGTTCAGACACATACGAAGCAAATTGGACCTAAGGTAAGGGAAATATCACAATCTCATTTTTATCCGAGATTGTTTATTCGTAAGTATTTACTGGGGTGTATTTTATCATACACATCCAGGTTTCATCAATATGTAATATTATTTTCATCCACCTAAAATTGTTTTAATCCATTTTTACCCTTCGGTGAGTTTTTAGTAATATGTATGAAAGGAATCTTTTGTCGTTTTTTCGTACGAGGTACATTTTGACTTTTCCGACAAAAGTACGAAGAATGTTTTTTTAACTTATACGGCATGAATGGATTTTTAAAACATTATTTCCAAGAAGCTTCCTTTACAAGTTTTCAAATTTATTTTTAATCAATTTCTTTTATTTTAAAGTCATATGACATGTTATGAAAGGAAAAAAATGTTTTTAAAGTAGAAAGGATATTTTCCTCAAGAATGGAGTTCAAGTATTTTATCAAAATTATTTTCCATCTAAGATAATAAAAGGGTTCTGTTTTTACCCCTATTATTACATGGATTTGATTATGTTGTGATGGAAACATTTTTATGAATTCTTTTATCTTATATGAATTGTTTTATGATGTCATGTTGTTTAAGAATCCCATTTTTATTACATGGGTTATGCGATGATGTATGATTTATGATTATGTGGCACACATAAGAAAGGATTCAGTATAAGATGGGTGGGACCTATATCTCCCTCCAATGCATTGGGTAAAGATTTTATATCTCATGAGATAGACAGGGCTGGAACGGTAGGTTATACTGGTTCAGTGAAACAGGACTGAAACGAGGGTTACTCGATTCATAAAGGGACTTTGTCCACTAAGATAGTCTTGGCAATGAGTCATGACTAACAAGAAATGATTTTCCATGATTATGTGTGCATGCCACAGAGTTTCAAGTTTCATGTTATGATTATGGGGATATCATTTTCACTTCTATGATTTATTAAGATTTTATGATCTCTTTTGCAGGTTATGATTTTCAAAAAGATATGATATGATTTTTATTTCCTTTATTGCCTTTGCTGAGCATTTGAGCTCACCCTTTTATGTTTTCTTTTCCCCAGGATATAAAGAAAGGTTTTAGGTAAAAAAACGGATGACCTTTATGGGAGATATTGAAGAACATTCACCACGATTAGAAGATTACGTTCCGAGTTTCCAAAGACACTAAACTATTATGATCCTTTAGTGTGTGTTTTTGTTATGTACTAAGTATTCCGCAAATGTAATGTAATTTCCATGTACGTCAAGCTTTGGGTCTCTACACAAAACCATTTTCAATACCAAAATAAAAGAAAGTTAAAACTTTGTATTTATTTTTCATTAAAAATAATTTATGGCTTGTAGAGGAAGCCGAAACTCAAATAATGGTCACGGCGGCGGAGAAGTCGTTGTCGCCGCATATGTACGTATAGAAAAACATTCCCTTTTGTCATTTAGTAAAATGCTTCGTATAAAAAGATTCCTTTTGAATAAACGTAAAAGTCAACGGGGTTTATACACCGTATAAAAGAATGTTGTGTATAAAACCAAATATGCCTCAATGAAAGGAGATTGAGACGTAGTTCTTAAAAGATAATTTTTAAAATAAAATAGATATATTATGTGTATTCACTATATTTACACATAAATAAAGTATAAATACAAGATAGGACATAATAGTATCATGACATAATTTGAAAGTAGGAGATTAACCCAAAGAATGGAAATTGGGTTAAGAAGTTCCCTTACCTCGTGTCTGACTTGACTCAACCATTCTTTAACCTCTTGAATAATAAAATAGAGTTAATATATACCTTATTAAGAACCATTTTTAATTTCATTATCCTTTTTATATCACTTATTAAAATGTTATGAACATTATGTAATTATTTAAGTTAATAACGGTCGTTTTGTCGATCTTTGGTACTTGAGTCAACAATAAACTTCTTATAATTACAAGTTGTTTATGTGGTAGAATATCCATTATCTACAGAATTATATTCATGATTTAGATGTCATATATATCGTATATATCCAGTATATACATTCATTTATAATATTACATAACATTTAGAGGTAAGAAATGAAATGCACCGTTCATGGAGACGGTAAGCCGTACATACACATGAACGCTACTTTCATTTCAATTTCATATTTAATGGAACAAAATAATAATGATATAAATTTATAATATAATTCCAGTATAATATAGTGTATAATACCATTTACTCCATCCTTTATACATCCCACATATAGCATTAACGATTCAAATCACATTGAGGGGGGCAGTAGTCCGCACTTCCTAAAATGAAATTATCGCGTTTTACCCATAATAGAAATCATAAAGTATGCAATAAATGAGAAATACAGAAGAATAAGTAAAACATAAACATATTATATATCATATATAAAAATAGTTACATCTTAATGGCCACCTTTGAAGGTGTTATATGATTGTTGAACAATCATCGTTTCGTGAGGCAGAAATTCGCCATCCACAGAAACCGTATGTTCTTTAACCATTAGATGTAGGTGTGTGTAAATGTAGCTCGAATCCTTCTTATAACAGAATACTAGTATATTGAGGATATTGGTGTTGTTATAAAAGAAATTAATAAAAATAGTTTAGGGGGTTGGAGAAGAAAAATAAAACAAAACAACATTAGAGAAGACATTACCTCAAAATCGGGTAACTCTTTCTAATTTGAGCCAAAGGCTTCCTTGGGAAGAGTTCTTCCCAAAGTGAGGCTTCTAGGAGTAAGAGGGGGAAGCTGGGAGAGTATTTGGGTAGAGGTTGGCCGATCCAAAAGGCTTGAAAGTGTGAATAAGGTGGTAGAGGTGGGGTCCTTTTATAAGAGGAGAGGAGGGGATCTTTTGGAAAGATGGAAATGTTACATTATTATACAATGACTTTAGGATTATAAAGGTGACACACTTATATAATTCGTGGATAAGGTGATAAGGGTTCTAAATATACTCATCAAATAGGTTTTTGAGAATTGTACGCTTTGGATTTTACATTATCGTTCCATTTTATTTAAATCGTTAAATAATGAGGTCATCGTTGCATCATCATGATGTCATATATAATTATTTTATTAATGTATAAAAATTATAAAAAAACATCTATGATGTAGGAAATCTTTTTATATTTCTAATTAATATTTATAATCAAAATTTGGACTTGTGTAACCCCACTTAAAACAGTTTTAGTAAAACAACTCATGTTTGTGTCAATTTAATTTTAACATTAAATAAATATATATTAATGTCATTTTCCAACCAAAGTGGCTCCATGGGGTCCCCATGTTGACCCATGGGTTTTATTGGTCGGCCATGACTCATCCAATAGAAGTAGGACAAGTTTCATGCTCATCTCATATTATTAAAACATTATTTTAACCTTAAACTACACTAATTACCTCTAATGGCGATTAAGAACTTAAAAGTTACTATTCACCAAAAAATTATTTTAATCTCATTGAACCACATTTTACTTCTTAATGACAACCATGTATGTCAGATTTTTGAAAATCAAATCACAGAAGTGGTAATATTTCATTTTAACGAAAAATCAGTTTTTAACAACCACTTAGTGGTTTCACTATTCATCAAAAATTGAAGTTTTTCAGAATAAGGCCAAAATTTAACCCTAATCTATAATTAATTCCCGCTGTTACAACAAATAGCATGTGTTTAAGAAACAATTTATATCAATAGATTGGCAATTGTTTATGTCCAATTTCAATGTTAAATTAATTCTAATGACCACCTTTGTATAAAATGGTAAAAATATATTCTAATTATACTTTAAAACCACTAAATAGTATAATTTATCACTATAAATTTTTTTGATTAAAAAAGTTGTTTTTAAGTAATTTTCACTATTCATAAAAAATTGGAAGTTCTCAGAAAATTACAAAAAAAATCAACTTTGGATAATTTCGATATTACGAATAAAAAAATGAAGTCCATTTTGAAATATAAAATTCCTATAATTTTAAAAAGTGGTTATTACTATTCATAATGGGTACTTTGATTAGTCGCGGTGTTTTAGAACTCGAAGTTGCGTACAATGCAAGCTATTGCATTATTGAATGATAAGCGTATCGTGGAAGCTCGGGGTGTTACAATCTCCCCTCCTTCAATAAATTACATCCTCACAATTTTAAATTTTTCTTTGAAAATAAAAGGTTGAAAAGAGAAAATACCATTGAGGAAAACCCACATCGGAAATAAGGTTAATAAATATATAACATTAAAAGAAAGAAAGATAAGTAAAAAGGTCACCCGATATAGCCCATTCTAGGATTCTATGAAAATATGGATATGGAGGAGAAACAAACCATCAAGGTCTGATGGAGAGTTATAGAAAACAGGATTAGGAGAATGTTTAACTATAAGAAAATCACAAACTTGTGATTGGTTAAACGGTCATTGAATCCCCAGTTGGAAAAGTTAACCGATAACATTTTTTATTTAAGTTACCTTTTATAATGTTGAGGAATTTATTTAGGAGATTTACTAAGAATGTAAGGGAATATACATACTTGTTATGTATACTTTAATTCGTTAATAAATTTTTACCAAAAACCCATCTTTTACTACAAATGGTAACAGAACTCAAAAATATTCTATTTATCCTAATTGTATAAGGTTCCAAATGTTAACACATACCATTTAGATTAATAAATTATTTTGTAATAACCAGGGACTTCCTGTAGGCTAGTGGTCGTAAATAAAGGCCTGCCACACTATGATTGTGGGTTCGATTCCTGTAGTTTTGTCCGACGTGACGGGTTATGCCCCACCATACAGGTTGTCCTTTTCCGAAAACTATAGTATCATAATATTCCAAAAATAATCTTCATAAATTTTTTAACCTTAAACAATACTATCCAAAGATCATCTTAATCCACTCCAACCTTTATAGTTATCCAAAATAACTCTGTCCAGACATTCTCTAAAAGGTATCTTAATTCCAAAATCAATTTATTAGATTCCCTAAACAAAGTAAAGTTTATCTTATTGTAACATATTAAAAATATAATTACCTTCATCATATTAAAACCTTAATGAAATCAACAAGTACTGCAGTACAATCCATATATATATATATCATATTATTCTAATAACCAGAATATAATCCATGAGTCCAAAAGCACCAATACAGTAGTTATTCTGATTCAACTATAGTAACAGCATAAGATTTTCCTTGATCCCTTGGCCTTTTCTAAGGTAAGTTTCTATGACGCTTAGGAAATTAATTTGCATAATGACCCATTTCTCTACAATTGTAGAATTCATCATTGATAGCCTCTTTCTTTCCCTTGCAATCACGTGCCTGGTGACCTTTTTCCCCACATTTATAACAAACTCCCATTCCTTTTAGGCAAGTACCAGGGTGATTCTTCCCACAATTATCACATAATGGAAAATCCTTCTTTCCCTTTTTCCCTTTATCTGTCTCTTGTTCCACCGTTCTCTTCTTCTCTTGCTTTACTTTGTTGTCATAAGATTTAGAGAATTCCTTTTCTGTCTTGATAGCACATGAGACAATATCTTCATATGTTGAGAAATATTGTGATACTAAAGCTCTATGGAGAAATGGTTTTAACCCATCAAAGAAACGATCAATCTTACCTCTTGGGTTACGTATATAATCTGCAGCATACCTTGCTAACCTTGTAAAGTTGGCCTCATACTTTGCGACATTATCATCCTCCTTTTGTCTCAGACTCAGAAATTTCCTTTCCATATCTTCTCTATGGTCACAAGGAAAGTATTTTTCTAATAAAATGTCTTTGAACTCCCTCCATTCCATTTTTTGATAAATCACCATCTTCCTTTTTGTTTTGAATCAATGACCACCATTGATCGGCATCTCCAGTGAGGCGGTAAACTGCCATGACAACCTTCTCCCTTTCGCTACTCCCCAAGGAATGGAATATTTTCTCTAAGGAGTTTATCCATTTCTCAGCTACTAACGGATTTTGTCCCCCCATTAAATGTTGGTGGTTGTCGCCTCATGAAGCGGTCTAACATTGAACCTCCACGTTGTGGATCAGGGTGATCCATACGAGTACGGTTATTATTCATAACATGAGTGAGTTGTCCCAGTATGGTAATAAGTTGATCAGCACCAGTTGTATCTCTAGATCCACAATAATTATCTTGAGCTGGAGGGAAATCCCTACACGGAGTGCGTGCATTGATAAAGTTTCCATTCCTTCCGATAGGCTCCATTTCTAAACAATGGCATAAACTAGATTAGTTTATGAAATAAAATACATAATTCCATATTTGTAAAACACTTTACATAAATTGAACTATTTATGGATATAATCCATAATCATAAAAAGAAATGTTTCCTTTGAGGAAGTATATACTCATAACCCTTCATAGTGGTTTGTAATGAAAATGAGAATTATCCTAAGCATATCCCCCGGGAGTGCCGTAACCAAGAGTGAAGCAAGGAACATTGTCGTGCACCAGTTACCGTTCGAGTCTAGCTCAAAGCGTTGTTTTCAGGTTTTACCCCTAGGTACTTCTATGCCAGAGCCACCTCTACCTGCTCGTATCCAGACAGGGATTTATTGCTCGGAAAACTCACAAAATCTCTACAATAACAAAATTCTAGGAAGTTCTTCTATACTAATCCTCAAAGTTCATCTTAGGTCTACGTGGTCTAATCAGAATTTGTCTAAATCTAGCTTCCAAGGTTAGTACTAAACTGCCTATGATACCAACTGTAACGCCCCGACCCCAGCTACCCAGAGTCGTTTCATTACTTCGTAACATTGGCATGATCACAAAAGATCAAGTATTGAAAGACCGATTAGTTTAGTAGCCTTGGAAACACTAGATACATTTGCAAACGTTACATTACATCATAAAGTGAAAAACTAAAATAACAAAGTCTCCATAGTCCACACTCATATCCTCTTCACACAATCCCTGTATGTCATTCATAAAATACTTCTTCACATCCTGGAAAATATTAAAACATTGAAAGGGGTGAGCTCAGATGCTCAGTAAGGATAACAATATTGCAGAAGCTTTCATAAATAAACAAAAAAATTTAAGGGAATGTATAACTAAAACAAAATCCTTTTAAACATGAACATCAACATAATATGGCAAAAGTAAAATGAGATAATGCCATTCACTTCTTCACATGGATATTCTACTGGTCGAATAATCACATGAAATATCAATAACCACTTTCATAATGAGGAAATGTATAATGCCAGACATACTGAAACATTTTGTCAAGGCCTTGGCCAAGACGTCTAAAATGATTAAGGCCTCGGCCAAAACCATAAATCAAATTGGGAAAGGGCCTCGGCCAATTCCACATCTAGTTGTCTCATGAGACCTACCGATACATCGAGGAGCTATAGCGGGCTCCACCCGTCACTTATTAAGTCCAATACATTCCTCATATGAATAGGTTTAAACATATCATAAACCATAACATAATCATATCACATAAAACATTTATAAAGGAAACATAACATTTCCACATTTCAATCACAAGATATCAATACAACACATTGATATAATAAAAACTCTTTCAAAACCATTTTCAATACCAAAATAAAAGAAAGTTAAAACTTTGTATTTATTTTTCATTAAAAAAATGTGATGGCTTGTAGAGGAAGCCGAAACTCAAAAAATGGTCACGGAGGCGGAGAAGTCGTTGTCGCCGCATGTGTACAGAAAGAAAAACATCCCCTTTTGTCGTTTAGTAAAACGCTTCGTATAAAAAATATTCCTTTTTAATAAACGTAAAATTCAAAGGGGTTTATACACCGTATAAAAGAAAGTTGTGTATAAAACCAAATATGCCTCAATGAAAGGAGATTGAGACGAAGTCCTTAAAAGATAATTTTTTAAATAAAATAGATCTATTATGTGTATTCACTATATTTACACATAAATAAAGTATAAATACAAGATAGGACATAATAGTATCATGACATAATTTGAAAGTAGGAGATTAACCCAAAGAATGGAAATTGTGTTAAGAAGTTCCCTTACCTTGTGTCTGACTTGACTCAACCGTTATTTAACCTCCTGAATAATAAACCAGAGTTAATATATACCTTATTAAGAACCATTTTTAATTTCATTATCCTTTTTATATCACGTATTACAATGTTATGAACATTATGTAATTATTTAAGTTAATAACGGTCGTTTTGTCGATCTTTGGTACTTGAGTCAACAATAAACTTCTTATAATTACATGTTGTTTATGTGGTAGAATATCCATTATCTCCAGAATTATATTCATGATTTATATGTCATATATATATATTATATATCCATTATATACATTCATTTATCATATTAAGTAACATTTAGAGGTAAGAAATGAAATTCAACGTTCATGGAGACGGTAAGCTGTACGTACGCATGAACGCTACTTTCATTCGAATTTCATATTTAATGGAACGAAATAATAACGATATAAATGTATAATATAATTCCAGTATAATATATTGTATAATACCATTTACTCCATCCTTTATACATCCCACGTATGGCATTAACGATTCAAATCACTTTGAGGGGGCGGTAGTCCGCACTTCCTAAAATGAAATTATCACGTTTTACCCATAATGGAAATCATAAAGTATGCCATAAATGAGAAATACATAAGAATAAGTAAAAAATAAAAATATTATATATCATATATAAAAATAGTGACATCTTAACGGCCACCTTTGAATGTGTTATATGAGTGTTGAACAATCATCGTTTCGTGAGGCAGAAATTTTCCATCCACAGAAACCGTATGTTCTTTAACCATTAGATGTAGGTGTCTGTAAGTGTAGCTAGAATACATCTTATAAAAACATCCTAGTATATTGAGTATACTGGTGTTGATACAAAATAAATTAATAAAAAGAGTTTAGGGGGTTGGAGAAGAAAAATAAAACAAAACAGCATTGAGAAGACATTACCTCAAAATCGGGTAACTCTTTTTGATTTGAGCCAAAGGCTTCCTTGGTAAGAGTTCTGCCCAAAGTGAGGCTTCTAGGAGTAAAATGGGGAAGTTTTGGGAGTATTTGGGCAGAGTTTGGGCGTTCCAAAAGGCTTTATAGTGTGAATAAGGTGGTAGAGGTGGGGGCTTTTATAAGAGGAGAGGAGGGGCTCTTTTGGAAAGATTGAAATGTTACATTATTATACAATGATTTTCGGATTATAAAGGTCCCACACTTATATAATTCGTGGATAAGGTAATAAGGGTTAGAAATATACTCATCCAACAGGTTTTTGACAAGTGTACACTTTGGAATTTACATTATCTTTCCATTTTATTTAAATCGTTAAATAATGAGGTCATCGCTGCATCATCATGATGTCATAAATAATTTAATTTATTTAATGTCTAACAATTATAAAAAAACTACTATGATGTAGTATATCTTTTTAGATTTCTAATGAATATTTATAATAAAAATGTGGACTTGTGTAACCCCACTTAAAAACTGTTTTAGTAAAACAACTCATGTTTGTTTCAATTTAATTTTAACATTAAATAAATATAGATTAATGTCATTTTCCAACCAAAGTGGCTCCATGGGGTCCCCAAGTTGACCCATGGGTTGTCTTGGTCTTCCATGACTCATCCAATAGAAGTAGGACAAGTGTCAAGCTCATCTCATATTATTAAAACATTATTTTTACCTTAAACTACACTAATTACCTCTAATCGCGATTAAGAACTTAAAAGTTACTATTCACCAAAAAAATTATTTTAATCTCATTGAACCACATTTTACTTCTTAATGACAACCATGTATGTCATATTTTTGAAAATAAACTCACAGAAGTGGTAATATTTCATTTTAACGAAAAATCAGTTTTTAACAACCACTTAGTGGTTTCACTATTCATCAAAAATTGAAGTTTTTCAGAATAAGGCCAAAATTTCACCCTAATCTATAATTGATATTCCGAATTCAAAAATGATGTCTATTTTAAAAAATTCCAAACATATAAGTTGCACTAATTAATTTTATAATTAATTCCCACTGTTACAACAAATAGCGTGTTTTTAAGAAACAATTTATATAAAAAGATTGGCAATTGTTTATGTCCAATTTCAATGTTAAATTAATTCTAATGACCACCTTTGGATTAAATGGTAAAAATATATTCTAATTATACTTTAAAACAACTAAATAGTATAATTTATCACTATAATTTTTTTTGATTAAAAAAGTTTTTTTTAAGTAATTTTCACTATTCATAAAAAATTGGATGTTCACAGAAAATTACAAAAAAAATCAACTTTGGATAATTTCGATATTATGAATACAAAAATGAAGTCCATTTTGAAATATAAAATTTCTATAATTTTAAAAAGTGGTTATTACTATTCATAACGGCTACTTTGATTAGTCGCAGTGTTTTAGAACTCGAAGTTGCGTACAATGCAAGCTATTGCATTATTGAATGAGATGTGTATCGTGGAAGCTCGGGGTGTTACATAATATTACATTATTCATCTATTATCATTAACTTATTCTATTATATTTTGAATTATTTCATTCTTTATAAAAATATTATTCATTGTTCATGGATACCAGAAATACATTTTATTAAAATTTAGTCTATATTTTATTATCCCAAATATAATGGTCATATTATTTTTATTAATATGACTTAATAAGATACTCTAATTGATCATATACAGAAAAAAAAATTACTTTTGTATGATGGTTTTATCTTGAAACATTGTAATACATATTTGACAATGGGGCCCTATATCGAGAATATTTTTGGTCATTAAATTACATAACACTATTCATATATAGATTATTGACCATCATTGAACTAAATATTATATTAAAAAATAGTTTTAAATTATTTTTATTGTAGTTTCTTACTCTGACCATGTGATGATGTGAGCGCATTGATATATTCGATTTTATGTTATGTTAAAATTGATTTCCAAGATTAATAAATTTAATTGAATGTGATATTTGGGCTATTAATAATGACAAATTTATCTATAGTTAAATGTTATAATATTTATATGGCCCCACACATATACAGTTGATACTCATTATTTTTAATTATGATTTTACTTTTTTCATTAATGATCATTTCAGGTTTAGAGTTTTAGAGAAGTTATTCATAACTATTATTTATCAAGTCAAATTTACATGAAGTGTATACATCAAAACTGATATCAATTTCATCTATACAAATAATATTGTTAAAAATAAACATGTCTTATTTTCTTGTAGAAATTATTCATGATTTATCTCTTTCTCTTACCCTTCCTTACACACTCTAAAACTAATTTAAAATACTACAATGTGAACACAAATATAATTAATATATTATTAATAAGGATTGATAACAGTAATACATTAATAATTTAAACTCATGTTTCATTCAAATAATCATATTTTACACACATAAAATAATAAATCATTAACATACCTCATTGAACCATAAAATTATCAAAAAAAATTGGCAATCTCAAATCATAATGAAAAATTGTGGAATCCATATCATACATACCTTGTATCTCTCACATCTATGTAGGGAGTGACCATAATATTTAAATTTGGAATACCTATCATAGTATATACCATAATTCTCTGATGGAAACATCAACTATTTAACTCCATATCATTACCCAATACATTGGAGAGCTATCAACGGATCACTCGCACTATATTTATCTGTAGAGACTCATAATTTTCCATGTAATTTTTTTAAATAAGTTGGAATTTTACGAGTCCATGAAAATTGACAGCATATGATTTTGAGGACCAGGGTTCCCAAAACAAATTTCTGAACATTATTACAGGTATGTTCAGTAAATGATTGAGTGGGATATTTTAACATTTAAACTAGTGCTTAGAACGAAAAATTGAGGGCACTATTAAACAAGTAGTGAAAATATTCTCTTAAGAAGACTTTCACCTCAACGACAGTTGGTCGATAGATAAAGTTAATTTTTATTTGTTTTTCATGAAAATAATAATATAACATAAAGTGTGTGATATTTTTTTAAACTCCCTTGTGGATGTTTCACAATCGAGTACCACATGAATTAACCTCCCATTAGAGGTTATGGTGGAGGTGACCACCTGAGCCTGACCTCCCATGAGAGGTTATGGTGGTGGAGACCACACGAGGCCTAAACCTCTTGAACATCACTCTTAATGTGGAGGAAGCCATTCGACCCCCTCTTTAATGCGGAATAGCCTCTTGAGCTTTATCCACATTAATTTTTCCAGTGCCATACATTAATATTTCCATCATGTGTGTGTGTGTGTGCCAACATAATAACTTCTTATTTTAAATTATATTGGAACATATTTCTTTTGGTGGGCAAAGGAGAAGGAGTGGACTCTTTGAAGAATCATGGATAATCCCATTATTCAACAAAGAATGCACTCACCGAAGAAGAATGTATTCGACTATGAATAGACATCGAATGAGACCGGGATCAATGGTGTGTGGTGGGTACGACGAATGTCGATATCTCCGACTTCCTCCAACGTGGGACATATTCATCTAATAAAATCTTCGTATAGACTTCCTTCTCACACAAAAGTTAATGAAGAATACATTGTAGAAGGTTATTATTAAATTTTTGAATTCTATCATTTAATTTCCTCATTCTTGGAAGGCATGGAGAACATGGATCAACCAAAAACGTGTTGATCCATGATTCAAATTAAATTGAAAAGTATGTTGTTCATGACTCTTAATTTTTTTGAGCCTATTACAACTGTTCTAATGTAGAGGGTTCGGGCCAAACAAATATGGCATGACCCATCCACCTTTGTCCTTTATTGTTTTCTACACGATAGAATAATGTGTCTTACACTATGATGATGAATGAAGAGAGAGTCAAGATAAACGGGAGAAGGCACCCCCCCCCCCCCCCGCCGTAAAAGGCCAAGCTGCCACCCAAGCCAATGCAACTATTTACAGCCGAGTCACCGCCGCCGCCCATAGCCTCACCCCCCGAGTCACCACAGCCTCCCACGACCTCACCCCCAGACCCACTGACCTAGGTGGCACCGTCGTCCCTCGTCGTTCCACCCCACGTAGCCTCACCACCCCATTGTAGCCTTCCGTGATCCTGCCACACCCGCAATGGCCTCATTGTGAAACCCCCTCAGATGATCCCCCCTGCATCACCCCTTAGCCAAGCCACCCACGCAGCACCCCCGGCCTGAGCCGCCCTCGCGGCACCCTTCGCCTAAGCCACCCTTGATGCACCCTCTGGAAAAGACTTCATTGTGACACCCTCTTTGGTGGAGCCACCCACACGGCACCCCCCCCCCCTCAGGCCACCATGGCCCCTCACATCCCGCCAGACTGTCCAGTTGGTCGGGCCACCCAGCGCGGGCCAGGTCGGTCCAACTTGGTCGGACGTGACCTAGACCCACTACGACCCAATTACACTCATTTGGCCATAACATTGGAACCATATGTCAATTCGACGAACCGTCAGTGGTTATGGAAACCTCAGAGCGAGACAGTAACATTGAGTATACCCCACTAGATTATTCAACTATGAATGGGTATGGTCAGGTTGGAACGATCGCAAATCCAACTGGGCTCCCGGGACTAAAATACTTTAAACTCACACATTGTGCATCCATTTGACACGTCATCTATTGTGTTTAAACCCCTATGACATGGATACTAATTGAGATACATTTTGGAGGGACATAGTGTATATTGTCTAATCGAACAGTGAATTTGGTAACAAACTCTCTCAAAGACCAGTAAGACTAGTGCAGAAATCTGGTAGTTGGTTGTGATGAGAAGATTTCTCATAGAGATCCTATGTGGGTCAACTCCTAGAGATCTTTTGTGGGTCAGCTCCTAACAATCATGTGGATGTCTTCTCCTTATGGCCTTGTGTGGGTCAACCCCATAATATTCTGTGTGGGTTAGCTCTTAGAGAGCCTATGTGGGTCAGCTCCTAGCGATCAAGTGTGGGTCACCTCCTAGAAATCGTTTGTGGGTCATCTCCTAGAGATCCTGTGTCGGCCATCACCTAGCGATCGTGTATGGGTTAGCTTCCAGTAATCTTGTACGGTACATCTCCTTGTAATCGTGTGTGGGTCAGATACAAGTGATCCTGTGTGGGTCAGCTCTTAGCGGTCCTATGTCGGTCAGATCCTAGTGATCGTATGTGGGTTAGCTCCTAGCGATCATTTGTGGGTAATCTCCTAGCAGTTATTTGAAGGTCAGATCTAGAGCCTCTTACATGAGTATGTTGATTTAGTAGTTATAAATAATCATAGCTACTACCATACCAATGTTATACCTGGTGTGATCTGAGTCAGTACCTCTGTGATTCCTCATGATTGAGATGGATTACATTATATCTTAGGTATATGTTTGGGATTATATCTAAGTATGGTTATCTGTTGTATTCATAAATTGTGGTATATACATGGTGGATTTGTGAGACCATGAGGATCTTGGGGTCCCTACTGAGTATTGTTATACCCACCCATGCATGAGCTATGCCCTCACCATGTTGTGTTGGATGTAGATGATGGATAGTGCTAACTGAGGACTAGGATACCGAGACTGGACGTGGCTCAAAGGAGGACCATATGACATGTCGGTTCGCAGAGGAGACGAGTGGATGTGGAGTGCCTAGGAGGCAATTTATAACTACTTTATATGAAGGAATTGGGGTGGATGATCCCTGAGCTGCCTTTCACTTATCATCCATCTTATACTTTTTAGTTTATTGTCCTTACTAGTTGGGCTTCTATTCTGGCACCTTTTACATACTATCTTCACTCAATTTACTATTAAGTTTACTTGTATTCATACCTTTTTTTGTGATTTTTTGTGTGTGATTACAAGTTATAAAGGCAATGCCTTCCCAATTTTAGGGATTATTCCTTTCAGTGCTAGTCGAAATCTCCTAGCCTATGGATGGCAGGATTGGGTTAGTCACGTCACGGGCCCCAAGGAACGGGTCATGACAAATTTTTATTAGAGGCATCAGATATACCGCAGAACATAGGACTCTAATCATTCTTTTTAAGGGAAATATTCTTAACTATAGTTTGTTTGCTTACCATTTAATAGAATATAGTGTTGGTGTAGCGGCAGATGTATCTATACACCAGGACCTTGAATTCTGATTTTGATCTTAGTGCACAAAAACGGTGATTGTATGTGTGTTTTGACGAGTTTAATTGTGATCTATTGAGTCATCTAATTAGATATAATATATTAATTGTGGTACACCTGTTTCTTTTTAGGATGCCTCCATGCAGGTATCCTACTATGATTCTAAGAGTTGTACGCACAGATAACACAACGACTGTCAAGGCCTCGGTGGAGGGCCCTTTTCTAGAAGAGGTCCCAATGGAGGCACCGACGGTACCATACCTCGTTGGGTCACCGAATCCACCACACCCAGTAGCAGATGATGCATGCCGATAGTGCGTGTTGCATGAGTTCAAGCGCCAGAGGCCACCCAGATTTCTGGTAGAGACAGACCCATAGCTAGCTGTAGATTGGTTGGAGGCTATAGTGAGAGTCTTCCAACTCGCAGGAAAAACAACTGATCTAATGGTGATTCTTGCTGCCAGCCTTCTATAGTCAGCATCGAGAAGATGGTGGAACATGATTCTCCATGTTCACGATGAGGTGAACCTTCTATGAGAATACATTGAGAGATTGTTTGGGTTAGATTTTCTCCCAACCACTCTTCACGATGTCCACATTCTTTATCTTCTTCATCTACTATAGGGTTGCATGACTGTAGGACAATAATCAGCGAGGTTCACTGTCCTCTAAAGATATGTCACGACCCATCCCCCACGGCTCGTTCAGTGACTACCCCAAACTTTCCTTACATAGTTCAGGGGCTCACAACTAGCACCAAAGGTGTAAATATTAAAATTAGGAAGCCATTTCCTTTATAACTGTAAACAAACACAATAGAGCACACAACTGGATACGAAACACTAAGTAAAAATGTATAACAAGAGTGTGCATAAATGTAATGTGGACGATAATAAAACCCCATCTTCAATGTACATGTACAAATGAAAGGACAAAACAACTAATGGTGAAAAGCAGCTCCTAGATTGTCCACCATCGATCATACCTGAAGGGTAGGTACAGATAGCCTCCTCAGTACCCCATGTCTGTCAGTCTCCTCTGGGTACTAACATGTTGTGAGTTCCAGCTCTAGGTACCATCCAATCCTTATATACTCATCCTCTTTCAGTGTTGTATGTCATCTACATACAACACAACGAGGTGCGGGAATAGCCCGTACATGGGTGAGTATAACGATACTCAGTAGAGACCCCGAGACCCTCAAGGTCTCTCAAAATCCAAAAAATATAATACACAAAGTATGAAATCAAGAGATAAACCCACATAGGTATATTCCCATACATATACCTATGTTATCAAATAATCCATCTCAATCATGAAGAAAACACAATGTTACTGACTCAACTCACACAAGTACACAACATATATAGAGAGATAATGATGATCAGATGTTTCCAATGAATCATCAATTCTGTCCAACCCACAAAATATCAAAGAGCAATAATCATAACTATCGAACCCACACCAGATCAAGGAACAGTAAACAGAGATATCAAACCAACACATGATCCCAGAACATTCGTCAGTGCTGTCGAGCCCACACAGGATCCAAGAACAATAGTATGAGGTGTAGAACCCACAAAGGATCTAAGAACAGTCCTTTG
This sequence comes from Viscum album, assembly GCA_963277665.1. Taxonomy (NCBI): domain Eukaryota; kingdom Viridiplantae; phylum Streptophyta; class Magnoliopsida; order Santalales; family Viscaceae; genus Viscum; species Viscum album. The sequence continues at coordinate 2,131,060,951 of OY728147.1, read as the reverse complement.
TGGTGTCGAACCCATAAAGGATCCAGGAACAATGTTAAATGATGTTGAAACTTCACAAGATCTAGGAACAGTCGTCAATGCTATCGAACCCACATGGGGTCCAAGAACAGTCGTCAGTGCACAACCATCCGCAGGGATCCCTACAAATCATTCTTGATTTTGGGAGGGTCTTATAATCAAACAATGTGTTGATACATCAACTGACACGAATTCACAAGTTTATGTATCCAATATATCCATATTTCCATAATAAACTCAACATGATATACAGTGAATCAATCAGTCGCCCGGTCTGAGAGGTATTGACATTTCTGTTTCAATGGCCCAGTTAGATTTTTTTTTTGATCCAACACATATTTACCCCAACTATGTCCAATAAAAGAATTTGGTATCCCAAAAGAACCATATTCTTCGAAGATTTTTGTCACTGCAGACAGTTCTTCAATCGGATTCACGTAGCTCTTGTTACAGGAAAAATAGTGGAAACTGGTCAAACGAGTCCAAGTCCGATCCAGCCCAGTCGGACTAAACCGGCCCAACCCTACATTACCCAGTTTCATACATGTGTACGACCCAGTCCCTGGGTCTATACTGGTCCGTGGGTCCGACCCAGCCCGCGTTGGTAGCCCGACCAGTGCTAGGTCCGACCTGCACTAGGTCCGTACCGCTCTGAATCCTGCCCGCGCGGCTAGTGGTCCGACACGGCCGACGATCCATGCGGATGGAGGCCCTCATGGATGGGCATACACCCGAAATCACTGCACCATCAAGGCTCTTCGTTCATAGGGTACACCTTTTTCGACACAGGTTACTCATCAGGCCCTCGGTTTCCGTCGTGGTCAGGCTTATGTCGGCCGCTGTTGCAGCGCCGTAGGCCATCAGCTGCGGGTTACTCTTCTTGCGGCGCGGTTGCGCCGCATCCGTCTCTACGGTGATTATGGTCATTTCTTCCATCAGTGAACATTCTGTGGGTCACCAGACATGTTTTAGTAGCCCTATTCTCATTCCATTAGTTTCTGTGCACTCCTCGGGACTTCGCCTTTGATCTGCAACCATTGTTCATTGATCCTTGATGAATTCACGAAAAGGCGGACGTCGATTCATTGTAGACAAATTCATCCAATGTCGAGGAGGTTCCAAGGTAGGATTCAAAACTCGGGATCAAGGTTGATGTTATTCATCGGTTGGAGCGTTCTTCATTGGTGGAACACGTTCTTCGTTGGGAGCCTTCTCCCAAGTTATACCCTCTCCCAAAAGGCAAATGAAATCCAACCTAATAGATTATCCTTACCTATTATTTAATCATTAGGACATAATTAAATGAGATTCAGATTAGTTAATTTAGAGGATTTGTTACCATAATGTGGGGAGCTCAACCAGTTTACCTCCACATAATGGGGATTTCAAGAGGTTGAAAACTTGGGTTGTCCCCACCAAAATAAATATTAACAGGAGGTTAGGTTCGGGTGGGCCCTCACCACTATAAACTCTCATGGGAGGTTAAGGTGTTGTGGACCCCACCTCCAAATTCCACATGGAGGTTATAAAAATAAAATAAAATAATTCATGAAATTATTTTATTTTATTATTTCCACATAAAACCGAAAAAACTATCTTTTATTCCCGACCATCTATCGTCATGGTGAAAGTCTTCTTAAGAACATATCGGCACTACGAGTTCAACAGTTCCCTCATATTACAATTACGATCAATAGATCAAATGTTATAAAATCATGCTCGTACATTTACTAAACGTACCCGAACAAATCATCAGAAATTTATTCTTGGAACATCGGGCCTCAAAATCACGTGTCGTCAGTTCTCACAATCTTGTAAAACTTCTAGGTAATTATGAAAAAAAATTCACATAAATTATGAGTCTTTATATTCTCCCCACCTCATGGATTTACGTCCCTATAAACTACAACTCGAACTATGGGAACAATTGTGGGTACTGAGAACCTATATAAGCCTCTCACTCCCATGTTCTCTCTTAGAGGTTACCGTGCATCCAACAAACACGCACCAGAGGTATCAACCATCCACAAAGGACTTGCTTCTATAGATACTATTTCTCCACTGGAAACTCTATAAATGTTCCCCATCGTCCACGTCTAGCTCTCCATGGTCAATGGTTTGAGAAGGATCCTGCATGTATCTTCACATCTGGGATACATGGAAGACATCGTGCGCCCAATGCAACTGAGGAGGAAGATCCATGCGGTATACCATCTCTCCAACTCTACTAAGGAACTGAAAATGTCCGATTAAACACGGAGATAACAGTCTTCCTTGGCAAGTATTTGTAAAGATCATCGGGGTGAGACCTGTAGAAAGACATGGTCGGCATCGTCGAACTATAGAGGTCACCATCTCCATTCTACATACGACTTGTATCTTCTATGTGTTGTCTTCATCTTCTCCTGGATGATATACACCTTCTCAGTGGTGGCTCGTACCATCTCTGGTTCCACTAGTGCTGACTCTCCATGGTCTATCCATCACAGTAGTGATATGAAATGTCGACCATACAAGGCCTGAGAAGGTGCCATCCCGATAGTGGCGTGATAGTTTTTGTTTAATGAAAAATCCATTAAGGGTAAGCGATCCTCCCAGTTGTGACTGATGTTGAAGAAATAACCACGGAGCATGACCTCGAGGGTATGAATGGTCCACTACTTCTGGCCATCCGTCTGAGTATGGAAGGCAGTGCTCAGACGATGTTGTGTCCTGAAAGCCTCCTGCAACCACTTCTATAGTCGGGAAGTAAATCATGTGTCACGATCAGACACAATAGAGGTAGGTACTCCATGTAGCCGCACAATATCTTGCACGTAGAGGAATCCCAGCTCTCTACTGAACCCAACTCTCTGGTCAAACGAGTCCAAGTCCGATCCAGCCCAGTCGGACAAAACCGGCCCAACCCTACATTACCCAGTTTCCTACATGTGTACGACCCAGTCCCTGGGTCTATACTGGTCCGTGGGTCCGACCCAGCCCGCGTTGGTAGCCCGACCAGTGCTAGGTCCGACCTGCACTAGGTCCGTACCGCTCTGAATCCTGCCCGCGCGGCTAGTGGTCCGACACGGCCGATGATCCATGCGGATGGAGGCCCTCATGGCTGGGCATACACCCGAAATCACTGCACCATCAAGGCTCTTCGTTCATAGGGTACACCTTTTTCGACACAGGTTACTCATCAGGCCCTCGGTTTCCTTCGTGGTCAGGCTTATGTCGGCCGCTGTTGCAGTGCCGTAGGCCATCAGCTACGGGTTACTCTTCTTGCGGCGCGGTTGCGCCACATCCGTCTCTACGGTGATTATGGTCATTTCTTCCATCAATGAACATTCTGTGGGTCACCAGACATGTTTTAGTAGCCCTATTCTCATTCCATTAGTTTTTGTGCACTCCTCGGGACTTCGCCTTTGATCTGCAACCATTGTTCATTGATCCTTGATGAATTCACGAAAAGGCGGACGTCGATTCATTGTAGACAAATTCATCCAATGTCGAGGAGGTTCCAAGGTAGGATTCAAAACTCGGGATCAAGGTCGATGTTATTCATCGGTTGGAGCGTTCTTCATTGGTGGAACACGTTCTTCGTTGGGAGCCTTCTCCCAAGTTATACCCTCTCCCAAAAGGCAAATGAAATCCAACCTAATAGATTATCCTTACCTATTATTTAATCATTGGGACATAATTAATTGAGATTCAGATTAGTTAATTTAGAGGATTTGTTACCATAATGTGGGGAGATCAACCAGTTTACCTCCACATAATGGGGATTTCAAGTGGTTGAAAACTTGGGTTGTCCCCACCAAAATAAATATGAACAGGAGGTTAGGTTCGGGTGGGCCCTCACCACTATAAACTCTCATGGGAGGTTAAGGTGTTGTGGACCCCACCTCCAAATTCCACATGGACGTTATAAAAATAAAATAAAATAATTCATGAAATAATTTTATTTTATTATTTCCACATAAAACCGAAAAAACTATCTTTTATTCCCGACCATCTATCGTCATGGTGAAAGTCTTCTTAAGAACATATCGGCACTACGAGTTCAACAGTTCCCTCATATTACAATTACGATCAATAGATCAAATGTTATAAAATCATGCTCGTACATTTACTAAACGTACCCGAACAAATCATCAGAAATTTATTCTTGGAACATCGGGCCTCAAAATCACGTGTCGTCAGTTCTCACAATCTTGTAAAACTTCTAGGTAATTATGAAAAAAAAATTCACATAAATTATGAGTCTTTATATTCTCCCCACCTCATGGATTTACGTCCCTATAAACTACAACTCGAACTATGGGAACAATTGTGGGTACTGAGAACCTATCTAAGCCTCTCACTCCCATGTTCTCTCTTAGAGGTTACCGTGCATCCAACAAACACGCACCAGAGGTATCAACCATCCACAAAGGACTCGCTTCTATAGATACTATTTCTCCACTAGAAACTCTATAAATGTTCCCCATCGTCCACGTCTAGCTCTCCATGGTCAATGGTTTGAGAAGGATCTTGCATGTATCTTCACATCTGGGATACATGGAAGACGCCGTGCGCCCAATGCAACTGAGGAGGAAGATCCATGCGGTATACCATCTCTCCAACTCTACTAAGGAACTGAAAATGTCCGATTAAACACGGAGATAACAGTCTTCCTTGGAAAGTATCTGTAAAGATCATCGGGGTGAGACCTGTAGAAAGACATGGTCGGAATCGTCGAACTATAGAGGTCACCATCTCCATTCTACATACGACTTGTATCTTCTATGTGTTGTCTTCATCTTCTCCTGGATGATATGCACCTTCTCAGTGGTGGCTCGTACCATCTCTGGTTCCACTAGTGCTGACTCTCCATGGTCTATCCAGCACAGTAGTGATATGAAATGTCGACCATACAAGGCCTGAGAAGGTGCCATCCCGATAGTGGCGTGATAGTTTTTGTTTAATGAAAAATCCATTAAGGGTAAGCGATCCTCCCAGTTGTGACCGATGTTGAAGAAATAACCACGGAGCATGACCTCGAGGGTATGAATGGTCCACTACTTCTGGCCATCCGTCTGAGTATGGAAGGCAGTGCTCAGACGATGTTGTGTCCTAAAAGCCTCCTGCAACCACTTCTATAGTCGGGAAGTAAATCATGTGTCACGATCAGACACAATAGAGGTAGGTACTCCATGTAGCCGCACAATATCTTGCACGTAGAGGAATCCCAGCTCTCTACTAAACCCAACTCTCTGATCGATAGGAAGTGGGCCGACTTGGTGAGTTGTTCAACGGTCACTCAAATCTAATCCTGACACCTTGATAAACATGGATGTTGTGTCACGAAATCCCTCGATATCCCATCCTAGTTCCACTATGGAACCTGTAAAGGCCGAACCAAACCCGCTAGTACCTGATGCTCTGAATTCAATTGCTGAAAAGTGAGGAATTGAGAGACAAACTATGAATCTACCTTCTTCATCCAAAGCCACTAGTTCTGTCTTCGAAGGTCCTAGTATATCTTCACCACTCCTTGATGTACCTATAGTGGGTAAGTGTGTAAATCCCTAAACACTTCCTCCTGAAGTAACACATGCACCATAGTATGTACTCTGAAGAGGATTACATGCTCCCCACTTTCAGAAAATACATACTGTGCCTACCCTATGGATATCTGAGCACGTCGTGTCTCGTAGTCGGCGTCCCCACACTGCACCTCCCTGACTCACTAATGAAGTGGAGGAGTGACTGTAAGAGTCTGAAAGAAGGTTGCTCCATCTCTATCCAATATTGATATCGGCAATGAAACCAGCTACACTATCACCTCTCCTAAAAACTGTATACTAGATCAACTTATGAGTGCATCTTCAAAAAAGTCCCCCTTCTTATGTGTATAGACTATCTAAAATTCATAGTCATGGAGGAACTCAAGCCAACGTCGATGTCTTACATTCAGGTCTTTCTGATAGAAGATGTACCTGAGACTCGTGTGATCAACGTTCATGGTAAAATGTTCACCAATCATATATTACTACCATATAGTCAAGGCGAAGACCATTGTTTCTAACTCCAAGTCATGGGTGTCGTATTTTGGGTCATGCTATCTCAACTGACGAGAACCATAAGTGATCATTGCTCACTCCTGCATCAGGACACATCAGAGTCCATTCCGTGATGCTTCTTAGTAAACTATGAAACATAAGCCCCCCTCTTGAAGCCTCATGATGGGGTAACTATTCAGAATCTTCCTCAACTCTTGAAAGCTCTATTGGCTTCTCTATGACCACACGATGGGTTGACCCTTCTTCATCAAGGATGATAGTGGTGCTGCAAATTAGGAAATGTCTGGTACGAACAGCCGATAGTATCCATCAAATACCAGGAATCTTTATACCTCCGTCACAATCATGGGTGGCTCCCATGAATGTACCACCTCAATCTTCACTGGATATACTACAAATAATACCTTTTAGATGACATGTCCCAAAAAATGAACCACTCAGATCTAGAACTGGAATTTCGAGAGCTTACAAAAAATATGGTGCTCTTGGAGTGTATCCAGTAATACCTACAAATGTTTGGCATGATCCTCCTTAGTAGTAGAGTAGATTAGAATGCTGTTTATGAAGGCTGTGACAAAGCGATCGAGGTAAGGCTGGAAAATCATGTTAATGAGTTACATGAACACTGCTAGAGAATTCGTTACGCCGAATGGAATAACCAAGATTTGTAATGGTCTTACGACATCTGAAGGTAGTCTTCTTCACATCCTCATCTCGAACTCTATGATTGTGATAGGCTGATCTATGGGCACTCTTTGAGAACAATCGTGCTCCCTTCATCTTATCAAAGAGGATGTCATTCCTTCGGAGTGGTTACTTGTTCTTCATGGTCACCTGGTTCAGGCGACGGTAGATGACCCAATGTCTTAAGCTTCCATCTTCCTTCTTGGAGAACAGATTCAGGGCTACCGCAGGAGAAACACTTGTCCAGATGAATCGCTTCTCCTGCAAGTCCTCCTGCTATACCCACAGCTCGCGACGCTCCGCATGATCCATTTGATTCACTAGTGTAGATAATCGTGTCGTTATGGGGTACATGTTAATGTAAATGTCCACATCTCTATGCGGAGGAAGTCCTAGGAAATCATCAGGTAAACCATTTGGGTATTGGTCCACCACTATAGGATAGCTCAGACTCACCACATCAACTGCTCCGAGGGTAATGTAGGCCAACTAATGAGTGATCACCTAAACCCTCATATGAGTAAGTTCGTCCTGAACTGCAAAGGCTCCCATATCATGGGTGAAGGTGAACCAGGTCGCATTCGTGCGGACACACCACACATTGCACCAAATACAATCGATCTGAGTATAGACTGTAGATAAACAGTCCATACCCAAGACGATGTCGTAAGGCCTCGACACTACTATGAGGAGAATCCAACCGAATATCTCACCTCCTAGAATAATCTCACACTGCTAACACCAGTGCATGATTGTCGAGTCTACTCTCGTAGGGGTCTCTAGCTGTAAGGATCGATCCAACAGATCCTTCAAAATCACCGAGTTCCAAACAAGGGTAGTGGAAATGAAAGAGTTACTTACACATGTGTCTATAAGAACTATACACGTGGTGGAGTAGACATATATCATTCCTTGAATCATCTCCATTGCATCGTGATCATAACCCTCAACATTCTGGACCTAAATTATCTCCTATCAAATAGCTCCATGCGGTCGGGGTGTACCTCCTGTTGGTGGTGGTAACCCCTCGTAATGTTGTCCACCAACTATTGCACGACCAGCTCCTCTACCACGTCTGTCTGTGCCCTGCGGATCGACTCGATCGAATCTCTGCCTCTTCCTGGGAGGTCCCTCAACTGTCTGTTGATCATCTCAAATGCGGGTCGGATAGTCACGAGCCATGTCACCCTACCATCCGCATGTAAAACAATGGATGTTTCTGAAATTACTGTATATGTCTCATGTGTCTCACACATCAAAAACCTTGTCCTATGGTCGTCCAATGGACGGTCTGGCCCACATGGACCTCTGTGTCATCTGTCTTTTGCCTGCTGTAGAAGATTCTTCTACGTGACGCCCGGTTGTCGGTCTCGCTGCTGGTGACTGCTCAGCAAGGAAATCTCCACTAAGAGGGCACTCTCCTATACTCCCACCTGTGTGGGGATACCGAGGGAGATCATTGAAGCCTCTATCTATCGCCTGAGCTCCTTCTCGAAGTTATGGGCCATGAATAATGGGTCATTCCCCATATATGTGTAGTAGCGTGGGAGGTCGGTGAACCTAGTGGAGTATATACCTACGGTCTTTCCATCCTGCAGTAGAAGCAATAGCTCTTATATCTGCAATACTCGTTTGGTGGATGGGACAAACTTTTCCCAAAACAGGCTCTCAAATTCTTCCCAGAGTAGTGTCACCTTAGCATGCACATGGAGAATCATGCACCACCATCTTCCTACTGATCCCTAAAAGAAAATTGCACAAAGGATCACTCTATGGTTTTATGGTGTCCCTACAAGTCTAATGACACTCATCACAGACTCCAGCCAATACTCAGATGCCTATGGGTATGTTGTGCCCCAATACCTGGGAGGCCTCTAGTGCTGGAACTCATGCGACACACTCAAGCGGTGTGGACTCTATACTACTAGGGTTAGTGGCAAAGATTTCCAAATGGGTAGTTGTATATCTAGTGCCTCCACTATGATAGGGCCATACACTGAGGCCTCGCCTCTCGATGGGATGACATCATGTATAAATCCTAGATCCCTGGCTGGCTGTCTATGTGGAGGCATCCTATAAAGAAACAGGCAGGCCATGGTCAAAAATTTATTCCTGGTGAGCTGACTAAATGATATCAGAATGAAAATTATTCAAAACACACATTCAATTAGTGGTTATCGTAAATTTGAGTCGGAAATTAGAAGTCAGGGTCCTTGTGTATGGATTCGTCGGCCATCACACCAACAATGGAATCACTGAACCGAAAACCACACTCAGTACCCTTAAAATTATTTCTTCAAAGAAAAAATCAGAGTCATATGTTCTAAAATAGAATCAACTTCTCTGATACCAATTTATCAAGACCCGTCCCCCAGGTCACATGTCGTGAATACCCCAAGCCTACCTTCCATAGTCCAAGAGCTGGCATCTACCACCAATGGTTTAAATCTCCAAACTGGGAAGGCATTTCCTTTATAACTGTAAACACACACAAAAGAGCACATAGCTGGATAGAAAACACTAATTAAATCTATATTACAAGAGAAAGAAGAAAATAAAAGTGTCCAGTAATACAAGTCCAAATGTAATGTTCATGTAAAACTAAATGGAAAAAACAGGTGAAAGGTGAAAAGCATCCCATGGACCATCCACCACATATCCTACCTTAAGGGTTGGTACATATAGCCTTCTTAGCACTCCACATCCATCAGAATGCTCCAGGTACCGACTCGTCGTGTGGTCCACCTCCGGCTACTGTCCAGTCCTCATACACTCAGCCTCAGTCAGTGCTCTCCATCGTTTTCATCCAACACAACGAGGTGCGGGCATAGCCAATGAAGGGGTGAGTATAACGATACTAAGTAGGGACCCAAAGACCCTCATGGTGTCTCAAAATCCAACAAGGATAACCCACAAAATACGAAATCTAAAGATAACACCAATTATATATATGCCCATAAATATACTTAATTTATCATGTAATCTATCTCAGTCATGAGGAAAACACAATGTTACTGACTCAAATTAGATAGGTTTAAAACTTATATAGAGAGATAGAGATGATCATTTTTAGACACTAAATCATCTAGTCTTTCGATCCCACACAGGATCCAGGAAAAGAAATCAGAATTGTCAAACCCACATAGGATCCAGGAATGGAAAACCGAGCTGTCCATCCCACACATGATCCAGGAAAAATTGTTAGTGCTGTTGAACCCACATAGGATCAAGGAACAGTTTTCGGAGCATCCGAGCCCACACAGGATCGATGAACAGTCCTCAGTGCTGTTGAACCAAAATAGGATCCAATAATAGTATTCAATGTTTTGGAACCCACACGGGATCCAATAATAGTCGACAATCCTGTCGAACCCACACAGGATCCCGGAATAGTCATCAGTGCACAGTCAACAACAGGGTTCCTCACAAAGAAAGCTTGATTCTGAGAGGTTCTTCTCCTCAAACCATGTGTCTATACATCTACTAACATGAATTACCATGTTTATGTATCCAAAATATCCGTCTTTCCATAAGAAACTCAATGCATCAAATGAAGTGTCAATCAAATGCTCGGTATGAGAGTTTTTGGAATTTTTTTTAAGGGCCCAATAGGATTTACATTCAATCCAACCCAGATGTACCCCAACTATTGCCAATCCTAGAGTGAGGTATACCAAAAGAGATGTATTTTTCAATAAATTATGTCGCCTTAGATAGTTCATCAATCAGATGCCCATACCTCATGTTACAGACAAAAGAATTGAAACAGGTCAAACAGGTTTGAGTGCGGTCCAGCCAAGTCGGACCGACCCGGCCCGATCCAGCATGACCCGAGTCCTAACTGGAGTCTAATTGGTCTGCGGGTCTGACCCAGCCCAAGGGGGCGGCCCGAACCATGCTGGGTCCGACCCACGTGGCCGATGGCCCGCGTGACCGGCGGCCCTCTTGTCTGGCGGGTCATGGGGTCTTCCCTAGTCGCATCCAGGGGAGGTTGTGCCCCCTGGTGATCACAAACTGCATAACCATTTGTGTGGAAGACAAACCGGTTTCATGTGGCACTGGTCTACGTCACGTGGGATCCTACGATGTGTCCCGCTCCTCACGGCTGGCCGAGTAGCCAGCCAACTCCCGCGTGGTGCCTATGCACCGTGCGTCCCCCGACGACACGACGACATGGTTCTCTGATCTTCTTCATGGTCGGCCTTGCGCCAGACGTTGTTGCACTACCGCGGATAGGGTTTGTTCCCCCTTGTGCTCCACTGCGTGGCCCCGTTGTGCCACGCCTTCTCTGTTGACCAGACAGCTCTAGCTTCCGGTTTCCTTCGTGGTCGTTACTACACCGACCGCCACTACAATACTGCAGCCTATCGGCCATGGGTTATTCCTCCAGTAGAACGGTTGAGATACCTCCATCCATGCTGTGAAAATAGTCATTCCATCCGTCGACGAACATGCTGCGGGTCACCAAACGAGTATTGGTGGCTCGACTGTCTTTCTGGAATTTATCGCGCACTCCACGGGATGTCTACATTGAGCCAAAACCAATGATGATGAGTAAAACTCACCCTGGACTCATGCTTCATTTAGCATAAAATTCCACAATGAAGGCATAGGGGTCGGGCAATGTTTGTTCAGCCTGCGCCCTATGCTTTAGGGTGATATCAATCGACTTCGAATTATAAATTGTGACGGAAAAATAAGAACATGCAACAATTGGAAATACATGTACACCTACCTTGGTTAATTGATTGTTGAAAATGTCACAGAAAGGTGTACAGATATTCTTTGTAGAAAAACAAATAGTACGTCGATAAGGATATGAGGTAGGAGGTCAAAGTCGGGATCATGTTCTAAACTCTTCATAAGTTGGAGCATTATTCGTCGGTGGAATACGTTCTTCACTGGGAGCGTTCTCCCATGTTCTCCCCTTTCTAAAGAGACACATTTCAACCAAAATAATAGATTACCCTTACCTATTATTTAATCATGGTCCCATAATTCAAAAATATTAAAATTAATTAATTTAGAGGATTCTTCACGATAATGTAGGGAGCTCAAGAGGATTCACCCCACTTAATGGGGAGTTCACGAGGTATTAACCTCAGGATGGGCCCACCAATATAAATATGAAAAGGAGGTTAGGTTTGGGTGGGCCCCATCACCATAACCTCTCATGGGAGGTTAAGGTGTGGTTGTCCCCACATCCAATATCCACATGGTGGTTATAACAATTAAAATAAAAAAATACAGGCACTTATTTTATTTTATTATTCCCACATTAATCCCAAAAGATTGTCTTTTATTCCCAACCTTCTGTCATTGAGGTGAAAATGTTCTTAAACAAATATCGGTGTTGTGAGTACAACGTTGCCCCTAGATAACAATTCCGAAAACCGGTTCAAATGTTATAAATACCAGCTCGTACGTTTACTGAATTTACCCAAAAAAACATCAGAAAATGATTCCGGTTACAACGAGCCTCAGAATCATGTTTCGTCAATTCTCCCAAACTCGTAAAATTACCATGTATTTAATTAAAAAAATTACATGGATGTTTTAGGCCATTAAACGAAAATCCACTAATATAGTGCAAGAACATTTCTTCAGGGCCCAATCCTTCGTGTCGGGACTCAGGCGAGAGATCATTTCTTCGATTATCTCACTCAGCATTCTGACGTTGGTAGGGGTGTTTTAGAGAGGCCTGTTAATGAATATTTTCCTTTCTATGCAGTCACTAATAGTGATACCTGCTACTGGACGTCACGTATTGAAGTCTTCTATATCTAGCAGTAGAAAAATGTCATAGAGGTCCACGAGGATAAGACCTACAGGTGGACAACGTCATGACTCAGGATCAGTTGTGTGGGGAACCCTAGGCAGAGACAGCCATACTAGAAGTGGGTTGTGCAACACATGTGGTCGGTAGGGTTACAGGGCTTGTAACAGTCCCCCTTGTCAAACATATGATCACCAGATAGTCGAAGGAAAACCCAGGATGTGACATAGGTTCGACCAAGGAGGTCTATAGGTAGCAGGCATATGTTTCATAGGATCGGGTCATGCAGCTGGTGTTGGGATAAATTTATATATGTAACCTACACCACTAGTAGGATGTCCACCCCAAACACAGGTATTAGGTGGAATACATAGGTGCTAGACATTATTTTATTCCAAATTCCCCCATTCGGTGACCATAGATTCGGACTGAGTCGTTGGCTCGATCATTATGGAAAGATACTCTTATAGGAGGTAATTCGACGATTACGCACTGGTGTGGGCAATGGGAACTTACTCTTGGAGGCGAGAGCTTTGGATGGGATATCCAAGTAGGAGCTTCATGGCCTTATGACGTCATCTTTGGTATGGACATGTTATCTATAGTCCATTCTCATATTGACTGTATTACGAGCACAATGCGGTGTGTACTCACAGATGTGACAAGGATTACAATCACCGAAAAGAAGGTTTCCTTTGAAGCACAGTACATAATTACCCGGAGGAGGGTGCATCCGATTAGTCATCAGTTGGATGGCCTTACCCTTGGAGTGGTTGATGTGGGGAGTTCTATTTATCTTACAGTGATGGACCAGTACTTGGATATCTTCGCTGATTATGTTCCCTAGTCAACATCCTCATATAAAGGTGGAATTTTACATCAACCTATACCCCAGGATGACACCAATAACTACACCAGTATAATAGATGGCTCTCGCGGAGCATGGTGAGGTGAGAATATATCTAGAGGACTTATAGGAGAAGGGATTCATTCAGCCCGTTGTTTCACTATGGGAGCCCCGATTTTGTTGCCAAGATATTCGATTGGATTTTCAGACTTTTGTGTCGACTAGCGGCACATGAACCAGGTGATCGTGAAAAACAAGTACCCACTTCCATGGATTGAAGACCTCTTGATCAGCAGAAGGTGGCATGGTGGTTCTCAAAGAGAGATCTCTGATCAGGAAATCATGAGTTTAGAATATGAGACGATGATGTCCAGAATATGGCTTTTAGATGTCGGTACAGCCACTACGAGCTTATTGTTATTACATTTAGCATAAACAATGCTCAATAAGTGTTCAAGAGAGTCATGAACAAGATCATTAAAACATTAAATGATTGCTTTGTAGTATTCTTCCTCGAAAACATTATGATCTACTTGGTTACTAAGGAGGATCATTCCTACCATCTGTAGGTAGTACTAGACACACTCAGAGAGAACCAGCTTTATTGTAAGCTCTCGATGTGCCAGATCTGGATTAGAGAGGTTCACATTCTAGGAAATTTCATATCAGAGGCTGTAGTTGGAGTGGATCCAGCAAATATTGAGGCGATACATTCTTGGGAGACACCCATAAATGAGATTGAGATTCAATGTTTCATGGGTTTGGCTGGATACTACAAGAGGTTTGTGTCAGACTTCTCCAAACGTTTTACACCACTATCAGAACTGATGAAGAATGGGAAACCCTTCATTTGGTTGGATAAAAGCTAGAAGAGTTTTCAAGAGCTGAGGTAGAGGATGACTAGTGCCCCAGTCATGAGACTTCTAGAGGAGGTAGTATGATATGTAGTCTACTGCTAGGCATCAGGGACCAGACTCGAATGTGTCTTGATGGAGGAGAGAGCAGCGATGACATTATGATCTTGATAGCTGAGACAAAATGAGAATAAATACGCTACCCATGACCTGGAGTTAGTATTAGTGGTTTTCGGCCTGAAGATGTGGCAACATTATATGTTTGATGAACGTTTTACAGTCTACTCTGATCACAATATTCTCAATATATATCTTTTCTCATAAGGAACTGAACCTAATAAAGTGACGTTAGATTGAGTTCCTCGAGGACTAAGACATCAATATAGTCTATACTCCTGGGAAGGGGGACAATGTTGCAGATGCACGTAGTTGGAGGCCTGGTATACAACTTCTAGGTGAGGAGACAGAGCAGTTGGCCACTTTGTAGATATCCATTGTGGATCCAGATGGATAAGCTTTTCTTCAGTTTCTTATAGTCACATCACCACATCTATCTCGAGTTAGGGAGGAGAAGCATGGGGACACTGAGTACGAGACACGACGTGCTCTAGTATCCACATGATAGGCACCTGATCATGATTCTGATGGTGGGGAGTATGTCATCATTTCTAGAGGACATACCATAGTACCTGTGTCACCTTCGGAAGAATTGTTGAGAGTTTTTAACACATCGCCTCTAGCGGTACAACCAGGAGTGGTGAAGATGTACCAAGATCTCTGACAATACCACTGGTTGTTGGGAATGAAGAAATCAATAGAATAGATTGTTTCTCAATACCTCACTTGTCAGCAAGTGAAGGCAGAGAATCAGATACCAGCAGGCATGGTCAAGCCTTTAGAGGTCTCAGAGTGGAAGTGGATTTGGATATCCATGGACATCGTGATAGGACATCGATGTATATCCTGGGGTCCTGACTCAATTTTGTTGATTGTTGACTGACTCAACAAGTCATCTCACATCCTATCAATTAGAGAGGAGGGAGTAGTTGAGATCATAGACACCTCTATGTGTAGGAGATTGTGAGTCCACATGGGGTACCATCGATGATTGTATCTAATAATGATACATGTTTTATTTCCCTACTATGGAATGGGTTGCAGGAGGCTTTTGGGACACAACTTCATTTTAGAACCGCCTTCCATCCTCAGATAGATGGTCAGACTGTGTAGACCATTCAGACCCTCAATGATATGTTGCATTCTTGTGCCCTAGACATCGTTCACAACTGGGAGGATCAATTTCCTTTGTTGTAGTTTGCGTACAAAAAAAATATCACTGCACCATTGGGATGACACCTTTCAAGGCATTTCATAGGCGACATACATATCACCTTTGTGCTACACTGACCCAGGGGAGTCGGGACTAGTAGGACCAGAGAAGGTATGTTCTACCACAGAGAAAAATGGATATCATCCAGGAGTAGATGAAAATTGTATAGATCAGGACAAAGTCTTATGCCGATAGGATATGAAGACATTTGGAGTTCAAGGATGGAGACCATGTATTTTTATGATTCTCACCTTGGTGTGGTTTGAGGAAATTTGGATGAGGCGACAAGTTATCTACGACATTCATCAGATATTTTTCAGTACCTGGAAGGGTTTTCAGGGTGGATAACACCTTAGCTCTTCCAGTTTAGTTGGACTTAGTGAATGAAATCATTCACATATCCCAAATTAGGAGATACATGCATGACCCTTCCTAATTCATCGACCATGGAGAGTCTGACGTCGAGGATCATACATCTTTTACTAAGGTTCCGGTTGAAATTGAGGATCAATAGGAGAAAGTCCTTCGTGACAGTCAATACCTCTAGTGCATATTCACTGGCAGTATGAGATCCTTTAAGAGAGCACATGGGAGTGGGAGGCTCATATATGGGCTCAGTACCCCAAACATGTTTACCTAGTTATGATCTATAGATAATGGTGATGTAAATCCCTATGGTTGGGAGAATTTAACGGTTCAGAATTTTCCATGTAAATTTCCTAAATAAATGGAAATTTACGAGTCCATTAAAATTTACGGAGAGTAATTTCTAGGCCCGGACTACCCGAAATGTATTTCTGAACTTTATTTTTTGTACATTCAGTAAATGTGCAAGCGAGTTTTTCTAACCTTTAAACTAAATCTCGGAATTGAAATCTATGGGCAATGTCGAACTTTCAGCCCCGTTATTCACTTAAGAAGAATTTCATCTCGACGAGAGTTGGTCTAGGGTGAATGTCATTTTTTAAGTTTATCATGAAAAGAATAAAAAAATTAATGTGTCTAACAGTTTATTTTATTTTGTTTTGAAACTCCAAAGTGAATTTTTCACATGTGTGGACCACCTAAATTAACCAACCAATAGTGGTTATGATGTTGGGGACCACCAGAGCCAAACCTCCCATGAGAGGTTATGGTGGCGGGGACCACCCGAGGCTTCAACCTCTTGATTTTCCCTCTTAATGATTGAGAAACCTCTAAACTCTATATTTAATTGGGAGGATCCACTTGTGGGTCCTTCACATTAATTGTGCCAATGCCATAATTAATTTTTCCATCATGTGTGTTTATGGGCCAACATAATTTATTATTATGTTAAATTATATTGGCACCACTTTCTTTCGGTGGGAAAAGGGGAAAGAGTGAACTCTTTGGAGAGTTGTGGAGAATCCCATCATCCATTGAAAAACAATCCCGCCAAGGAAGAATGCCTTTGGCATTGAAGAACCAATGAATGATCTCATGATCGGAAGCGTGTGGTTGGAGGAAAAAACGGAGATATCTTCGACTTCCTCCAACGTGGGGCGTCTTCTTCTACGACGAATCTACGTCTGTACATTCTTCTCGAGCCGACGTCAAGGAACAATCCATGGTATGGGTTCTTCTTATATTCTTGAATTATCTAGATTATTTTCTTCATTTATAGAAATCATGGCGAACATGGATCAACCAAAATGATTTTATCCCTGAGTCATATTAAATCAAAGAGTTTGTCATTCTTGACCCATTATTTTGTAGATCCTCTTGTTAATGCTCTGATGCGGAGGGTGTGGGCCAAACCGACATGGCCCGTCCCCTTCGCCATACATCCTTATTGATTTCATCATGAGGGAAGAAAATGGCTTACACAACGACAATGAAGAAAGAGAGAGCCAGCTAAATTGGCTGCTGGTGAAGGCACGACGCCACGCTGTCTTCGGACGATCTTCCTCTCGTTCCTCCACCACCACAGCCACCCCAGACCTCCCCCCCAGGAAGTCGTCACCGCCCGAGGCCACGCCGCCACCGTCCGTTGTCGATCCTCCCCCCACGACCTCTCCTCTTGAGCCGCTTCTGCCATATGTGACCACTCCGCACCGCCCGCGGCCTCTCTATGCTGCCCGACTGAACTGCCCTCACAAAACCCCTCGTATGAGTTGCCCATACAGCACCCCCTGTCCGAGCCGGACTCAGGAAACACATCAACCAAGCCGCCCTTGCGGCACCCCCTGGAAAAGCCGCCCTCACGGCACCCTCAATCGTACCGCCCTCCCGAATCCCCCGGGCCAAGCCGGCCTAAAAACACCCTCCCCGGTCAATCTTCCCTTAAAACACCCTCTAAAGTTGAGCCATGTTGCGGCTGATTCACAATCACGACACCCCATGCGGCCCTCAGTGGCCTGTTGCGGCCTACTAGACCATCCAAAGGGCCGATCCAGATCCATCAGTTTGGATCAGGTTGACCTAGAGTCGGTCGGGCTAGGCCGAGTCAGGCAGGGTCGTTCCAATTGTGTAGGATCGGACCCGTACCCTCTACAACCTATTTAATCTATTTTCGAAATATCATTGCCAGTGGACGTCCGTTTGACGAACCGTCAAAGGGGATGGAAATTCTAGAGCAAGACAGTCCCTTTGAGTATACCCTACTAGACTGTAGGATTATAAAGGGGTAAATTCAGGATGGATTGAGTACAAATCCAACCGGGATCCCAGTACTAAAAGGCTAGTAACTCATAGACTGGGTATCCAATTGATGCATCGTTTGTAGTGTCGATACCCCTATGACATAGAGAACCATTGAGATACTTCTCATGAGAAATCAAGGAAGTTGGAAAATCGACTAGTGACTTGGGTAACATATTCTTCCAGAGACGAGCATGCCTAGTTTGGAAACCAAGTAGATGGCTATGATGAGTAGAGTTCCGCTAGTGATCCTGTGCGGGTCATCTCATAGAAATATTGTGCGGGTTATCTACTAGAGATACTATGTGGGTCAGATCCTAAGTATCCTATGTGGGTTATCTCATAGCAATCCAGTGAGGGTCTGCTCCGAGCGATCCGGTGTGGTTCAGCTTCTAGTGATCCTTTGTGCGTCTGCCTCTAGCGATCCTATTTGGGTAAAATCCTAGTGATCATTTGTGGGTCCTCTCCTAGAAATATTGTGTGGGTCATCTCCAAGAAACATTTTGTTTTTCATCTCCTATAGATGCAGTGTGGGTCAGCTCTAAACAATTTTGTGTGGGTCAGCTCTAGCAATCCTGTGTGGATCAGCTCCTAGCAATTCTGTGGAGGTCAGTAGTAGATCCTCTTAATGAAGTAATATGAATTAGTAATTATAACTAATAATATCTACTACCATACATAAGTTATATCTGGTGTGAGCTGAGTCAGGAGCTATATGATTTCATAGGATTGAGATGGATTTTTAATAACATAGGTATATGTATTGGAATATACCATTGTAGGGTTATTTGTTTTTTACATACATTGTGTCTTATTAATGGTGGATTTGTGAGACCTTGAGGGTATCAGGGTCCCTATTGAGTATTTTTATACTCACCACTGCATGGGATATTCCCGCACCTAGTTTTCATTTTATTTTTATTCAATTACTTGAAATAGGAGGAACTGAGTCATGTTATTTTTTTATGAAAGATGTTTTCACTACCTAAATGTGATTCCCAACTTGTTGAGATAATTATGTTATAAATAATTAGATATATATTGTCATTTAACTATGGTTTTTAATATAAACATGAATATTGGAGAAATCTGACACTTCCTTAAGAAATAAAATGTTTCAATTAAGTCATATACAAGACAGAGGACTATAAAATCCAATGGATGTTCTGATCACATAATAATGGATGAATAGAAAAATTAAATTGAATGATCTTATCTATCCTTCAACGAATATATAATGCTACATTCATTATAGAAATTTAATATATGATTACAAAAGTTTATCAAAGGTGGACATTGTTAAAAAAATTATTACACCTGATGGGTTGATCAGAGTGATGGAGTGAATTTTTATTTCAAAATGATTTTTTTGATAAATACTTTCCTTGTATAGTCCAATATAAAATGGACGAGGACTTCCATAGTGTTAATAAAAATGATGGAAAATCCATTCAGGAATCCAAGGAAAACTCCATAATTGAATAATTATACACCTCCGAAATTATCATGTCTTTTAAATTTATAGACGATAAAATATTTGGTGGGATGTATCCATGTCTATGAAAGTGACTATCATTTATATACAATGATTGGATGAAGGGAAATTTATAACGTTCTTGTAACAGCCCGAGATTTTAAGAAAAATATTATTTTTTATTTCACTAATGTCTTGTGTTGTACACTACACCAAAAGGAGCTTGCACAACACACATCCTTGACTTGCCTTGCATTACACGCAATTGCGACCTTCCTCGATAGCTTGCGTCGTACGCAATACCGAGTTTCACTAAACAACGATATGCTATTAAAATATTATTAAAACTAGCTGTTATGAATAATAATAACCACTTTTTGAAATTTTATAAATTTTATTTTTCAAAATGGACTTCATTTTTGGATTCGGAATACCGAAATTAGCCTAGGGTGAAATTTTGGTATTTTTCTGAAAACTTTCAATTTTTGATGAATAGTGAAACCACTAAGTGGTAGGTTAAAAACTGAATTTTGCATAAAAATTAATTTTACCGCTTCTGTGAATGGAATTTAGAAAATCCGACAGACACGGTTGATATCAGTAAGAAAAATGTGGTTCAATGAGATAAAAATAATTTTTTGGTGAATAGTAACTTTTTACTTTTTTTACCGCGGTTAATAGTAAATAGGGTAACTAAGGGTAAAAATGATATTACTATTACCCTAACACATGTTCTAATTCTATTTTATAAGTTTAATTCGACCAAAAACAAACTTAGGAATAAAATATGACCATTTTGGCCCACTTGAATTAGATTAGGACATTTATTATTAATTTATTTAAAGAAGGGTTAAAATAGTTAAAATCAAAGTTTAATAAGTAAATAATTTTTAATATGGGGTTATACATAAGATAAATTCGACTATAAATATTAATTATAAATCTAAAAAGATTTCCTACATAATGGTATTTTATTTGTAATTTTTAGACATTGGATAATTTAATTTATTTATGACACAATGATGATGCAGTAATTATCTTATTAATGAAATATTCACATAATTGATGTTATAAACACCAAAATAAATGTAATTTGAGCCTTTTTATGAATTCCACTAATTTTCTAGGTTACTATGATATATTAGTGTTGATTTAATCAACTTGTTTCGAACATATAATTATGTTATGACTTTCAAAAAAATCATATATCAAATATTGTCAAAATTGACACAAAATAGTTTTTAAATCAAATATTATATCATTAATTGTTATTTTATTCCTAAAAATATAAGGATCGGCCAAATAACATATAAAAGGATATATATATTAATAATAAACAATTTGGGGTTCGTTTGGCATGTTATAGTAAGTGTATTAACCATATAATGAAAGAAAACAAAAAGACACGGTAAAATTTAAATTAATTAACTTAGAGTTAAATCTAATTGATAATGTTAAAATAATACCCTAAACTTGTCTAAATCCTATTGTTTGATAGGATTTCGACCCATCCCCACTTTATCTTCGAAATAATACCCTTTGTAACCATTATAAACCGATTTTGACTTTAATATAAAATAATATTTTGAGATATTCCTAAGGTGCCCCTCACCTCCGTTATAAAAGGGCACCTCTCCCTCTCTTCCTCACACAAATTTGAGCCTTCATGCTCGGCCAACCCCTGCCAAAACCTCTTCTCGACTTCCCGAGTATCATCCTAGAGGTCCTGGTCTTCTTCAAAGACCATCCTTAGTTCTTTAAGTGGAGGATAAGTGAAGGCGCGTCAAAAAGAGGTAATATCCATTACCGATCTTTTTCAATTTCTTTCTTCTTCAACTTCTTCTTCTTTAGTTGTTTCATGATAATTTAATAACATCAGTATTTCTTATATACTTATATGTTATTATAAATATGAAACAACTCTAATTAACCTTCTATCCATCCTACGGAGAAAGGAAATCACCGCGCGTGCGTACGTACGGAATACCGTCTCCACGACGCGATGAGATTCATTCTCAATGATTAACCATTCATGAATGATTATAAAGTATATATAATAAGTACTAATGAAATATATGACATAATAATGATACTGTATTTATGTATATTTATATGTATGTCATCTACTTAATTCTATTCAATTCAATAAGGAAATGAAAACAGTGTTCATGCGTACGTACGGACTACCGTCTCCATGAACGGTGTTTTTCATTTCATTTATCTATCTATTATAGATATATATATATACTGAATATATATGATATATAAATCATATTTTATATTCTGGAAGTAAGTAAATCTTGATATAAGTAATAATAATGTCAAGAACAACAATTCAAAACACCTACGATAAATGAAACGATTTTACCCAAAACGCTTCTTTAACATGGAATTTACAAAAGAACGGGTAATATAATGTCATAAGTGAACCATATATGACATCATAACAATGAATATGATTCTGTAATAAGTCAATGACATTATTTAAACCATTATACAGGAGCTTCGGACATGTACAAAGCAAATCGGACCTAAGGTAAGGGAAATATCACAATCTCATTTTTATCCGAGATTGTTTATTCGTAAGTATTTACTGGGGTGTATTTTATCATCCACATCCATGTTTCATCAATATGTAATATTATTTCCATCCACCTAAAATTGTTTAAATCCATTTTTACCCTTCGGTGAGTTTTTAGTAATATCTATGAAAGGAATCTTTTGTCATCCGAGATACTTTTTGTCTTTTCCGACAAAAGTACGAAGAATGTTTTTTTTAACTTTTACGGCATGAATGGATTTTTAAAACATTATTTCCAAGAAGCTTCCTTTAAAAGTTTTCAATTTTATTTTTAATCAACTTCTTTTAGTTTAAAGTCGTATGACATGTTAAGAAAGGAAAAACATGTTTTTGAAGTAGAAAGGATATTTTCCTCAAGAATGAAGTTCAAGTATTTTATCAAAATTATTTTCCATATAAGATAATAAAAGGGTTCTATTTTTATCCCTATTATTACATGGATTTTATTATGTTGTGATGGAAATATTTTTATGAATTCCTTTATCTTATATGAATTGTTTTATGATGTCATGTTGTTTAAGAATACCATTTTTATTACGTGGGTTACGCTATGATGTATGGTTTATGATTATGTGGCACACATAAGAAAGGATTCATTATAAGATGGGTGGGACCTATATCTCCCTCCAATTCATTGGGTAAATATATTATATCTCATTAGATATACAGGGCTGGAATTGTAGGTTATACCGGTTCAGTAAAACAGGACTGAAACGAGGGTTACTCGATTCAGAAAGGGACTTTGTCCACTAAGATAGTCTTGGAAATGAGTCTTGACTAACAAGAAATGATTCTCTATGATTATGTGTGAATGCCACAATGTTTCATGTTTTAAGTTATGATTATTGTGATTACATTTCACTGCCATGATTTACCCCATGTTATGAAATTATGATCTCTTTTGCAGGTAAAGATTTCCAAAAGTTATGTGCTTATGTATATAATGTGATTGATATTTCTTTTGTTTACCCTTACTGAGCATTTGAGCTCACCCTTTTATGTTTTCTTTTCCCCAGGATATAAAGAAAGTTTTTAGGTAAAAAAAGGAAGATCTTTATGGGATATTTTGAAGATCTTTCACCACGATTAGAAGATTATATTCCGAGTTTCCAAAGACACTAAACTATTACGATCCTTGTGTGTGTATTTTTTTTTATGTACTAAGTATTCCGCAAATGTAATGTAATGTCCATGTACGTTAAGCTTCGGGTCTTTACAGAGGAAGCCTTGGAAACTCTTAAAATATTAATATTATATAAAGTAGTTTTTTATCAAATTAACATAGACTAGAGATATGTCAAAGTTAAAATTATAATATTTCTAAATCACCTCAAAAATTTATTTTTATAAATGTATTGATTTTATTTTAAACCATATCGTTAATATTTAACCTTAATTATTTTATTTTTATTTTAATTGAGGAAACAACATTTTATATAAGATAAGGATATAATGATTTCATATATGGGGAAAATTTCCATTAATTTGATAATTAATGAAATTTTAGACCATATATTATTATATTTGTGATTTTAAATTATTTTATGATATTTAAATAAATTGATAAATTTTTATTGTTATAATATATCAATTAGTTAAATTTTGACAAAATTATTTTCCATGAATTTAAATAAAATAAATACCAAGTGATATTTTAGAAAAAAAACATTGAATAGATTTATTGAATCTTATTTTAACCTAAATTATTTTTATGGAAAATATTATATCATGTAGTATTTATTTTAATATTTATATAATCGTTTATTTTATTCTTTAATAATGAAATTATTATTGCATTGTCACTGTGTCATAATTAAATTTAATTATATATTTCACTAAAATTGAAAATAAATTTCCATGATTTAGTAAATCATAAATTCATTCTATTTTCTATTTATATATGATGATATCACATATATAACACCATATTAAAATTGTTTTACTTGTAAGATACATTTTTTTATATTATTTACATTACATTAAATTAAATATCATAATTGTCCTAAAAACACAGTTGTGGCATCCAAATTCCAATGTATAGTCTCAAATATTGTCTGGGTTCGCCATAATTGATTCAATAAAGTCAGGATATTTGTATGGGTATATTTTTTTATTATAATATTATTTTATCCATTATTAACTTTATATACCCTTTAATAGTCGTAAATAAAATAATAAAATAACTATTTATAAAAAAAATATCCCATTTGACCTCATTTTTTATACTGAGTACAAAAATTTATGTCCATTTTTTAAAAAATGAATAATAAAGGTAAAAAAAATTATTTTTTGATTAATATCTTTGAATGATTGAGGAAACGAGTGTTTAAAAACAAAAAACCATCAAATAAGGGACATTTATTTATATCCAAATTAAATGTATAATTACTAAAAGGACCATTTTTTGATTAAATGATAAAAAATTAATAAATTTAAACAATACGACTAATTATTAATATAAACTATCTATATAAATAAATTTTATGCTAAAGTTGTCAATAATTTCAATGTTATATTATTCACTAGTCAGAAAAACATATGAGTTTTATTTGAAATATAACTAAATTTCATCCAAATTAAATTTTGATTGCTGAATTCAAATGATGAAATTTATTTTCTAAAATATAACATATAAAAGTGATAAAAACTAGATTTAAAAATGGTGTTCCACAAAATTTTTGTATAAAAACCCTTTAAAAAAAATAATGGTATTTTATGCATAAAATTGGATTTGTTCTCAATTTCAGCCATTAAAATATTTTGGATGGATGTAATAACAATTAAAAATCATGTTTAAACATAATATAGTTAGTTTGTTATATTATATCCAATAAAATGGTCAGGCCATAACTACCATTAAAATTAATAATAATAACAATAATATCAGTTTTTTGTATAACTCACTGTTCTATGAGACCAAAAATTTCGAAGAAACCCAATATTTAGTGTCTGGTATGCTATCTTACAAAGCATATTATTTTATGTTAAATTAATACCTTATTTATAAATATTAATAAAAATGAAGATTTCTTATTCATTAATTACCTGGATGTTGCATCCTTCATACCTTATGGAAATAGAATCCTCGAAATATTAAATTTTGTTTCAGTAACTAAGGATTCACTTTTCAAAATTACATTATTTATATACCTCATCATAAAAGTAGTCATTAATATTAATATATTAAATAAAATAATGTGAAGTATAAATTTCACCTAGGATTACACATAGTAGGTTTCCATATAGGAAAGCATGGAAATGGATTAAAAACTATCCACTATGTTTGAATGGAGGGTCATAAAAAACATGATCTAAACTATGTTGACAATTAAAAATGCACAAACTAATTGTGGGTTAAATGCTATTATATTTCATTTAATTTGATTTAAATAAGAATAGTTTTTGTTTTAAGTTCTTTTTAAAAAAGTTGTGATGTTTATTTACTACTTAGACTAATATTACATGAAAATACACATTCATGGGAAGTGCAGTTCCATCATTTAATTATATTCCACCGCAAATACATATTTTTTTACCAAATAATGAGTATTTAAGAAAAAAAATCACGCTTGAAAAACTAGAATCATTTTACAACGAATCACATAATCCAAAAAATGTTAACTATCTACTCATCACTTTGGGAAACAATAACAAAACAAATAAACGGAAAAAATTAATATAACCACACACATATATTAATCATTACAAGAATAATGAGTATTTTAAATCTCCAAATTTTAAAAGTAATAACCAATGTCCATTATATACCACTTAACAGTAAAACTATACATAAAATTACTTAAAATAAAACAAACTAATATTTAATCCAAAAATTATAATGTATTTGATAACATTGTCTTCCAGAGAATATATTTACATTTATGACCAAATAATATAAAACACTATTAATGTATCATATGAAAAATTAATATTCATAATCATATAAAATAAATTATTGTATAATAATTTCAATAAAAATATAATCCCACATATTTCAACCATTAAAATCGCAGTTTCTTTTATTATATAGTCAAAAATTTACTCCTAA
Organism: Viscum album; assembly: GCA_963277665.1. Classification (NCBI taxonomy): domain Eukaryota; kingdom Viridiplantae; phylum Streptophyta; class Magnoliopsida; order Santalales; family Viscaceae; genus Viscum; species Viscum album. Next base: position 2,131,034,631 of record OY728147.1, on the reverse strand, counting down.
ATTAAAATACAATAATATTATATATTTTATAATCATATAATGTTCCCAGAAATATAGAATATATTCTAAAATAATATTTATTGATTAATAACATAATCATTTTCCAATCCCATGGTTACCTAATCTATAAAATTTATGCATATAAAATGAACCTATTATTAATCCCTAAAACCATTTAACTACATTGAGAAGGTCATAATAACCAGGGAAATCACACAATCAAATTGTTGGCGATAAATCCATGACAAACTTCTATTGTGGGTTCATTTCTCAAATCCATTGTTCAACGTGATGGGTTGTGACATGGTCTTCATTTTGTCATTTTTGAAAAACAATATTATTCATTTAACAATTGTATTAAAAATTCACAACATGTATTAAACTGATTTTTTCCCAAATACCTTTCATTTTACATATAAAAATTAATTTTCCATAATTTCATACAAAAAATTAAAGTCTTGATCAATACCGTTAAACATCATAAAATTTTCAAACAATATGGCTAAAAATTAATTTCTAAGACAATAAACATCTAATCAACCATAAAAATACAATCTCTTGTTGATATCCATAATTCATAATAAAACATTCTATTCATTAAATATGTTTAAACCTCTCTCTAATACAAAAATTAAGGCCCCATCCATAAACATTACATGATCATCTATTTTTATAATGAATTTAAAATCATTTAAATTGACGATATTTTCATGTTTATCCTTTTATAGAATAAGTCCATAACTATTTCATAACAACAAAAATTTATTCAACTTGGATATAACTAATATAGTATCAATTTCATTATGAATATAAAACTTTGTAAAAATAAACTTGTTATTATTTGTGATAAAATTAATCTTGGTTTATTTCATCCCCTTTGCCATACTTATACCATGTAATATCTTTTTCAATACATACGATGAGATCAAAAATATCATTAAGGTATATAAAATATGGAATCAAATAATTAATCCATGAATATTCAAAAATAATTATTTTTTTCATAAAAAATCATATATTTCACCCATAAAACATAAAATCATTAATAAACGTCATGCAACCATAATATTATTGAAAAAAATATTAAAAATCCAAAATCACAATGGTAACATGTAGAATCCATATGATAATTACACTTTAGTGTTTAAAAAATATAGGGAGTGACCATGATGGTCACATTTGTAATACCCATCACAATATATTTTTTAAATTTCCTTCGAGAAAACAAATTGTTTAACTCTGTATCATAATTGAATTCATTGGGGGGATATCATGGGCTCACACACCGTAATTTTATCACATACACACCTATATACATTATAAATCCCCAAGAACCAAAACATAATAATAAAAATTAAATCAACAAAAGAGTAAAAAATAGAATTTTCATTTAGAATCCACAAAATATCATTTCATGATATCGACATAATAATCCCCTTATAAAACCGAATTTTAATAACAAAACACCAGAAAACATAATTTTTTATTAATCATTCATTGAAAATATTATTTCTTTTTGAGGAATCCAAATATAAAATAATTGTTAGGGAAGATAAAACATTTTTTGTCGCCGCATACATACAAATCATTCATTTTTTAATTTAGTAACATTATTTTTTTAAAAATATTCATTTTTTAATCCATTAAATTAAATTACAACTCAAAAAGGGTTTTTATACATCATATAAAATAAGAAAGTATATAATATCAAAATATTCCTCAATCAATGGTGATTGTGATGAGGTATCTAACATTGAGTCCGACTCATCAAATACCACGGTTACATTCCTGAATAAAAAAATTATGTTAATATATAATTTATTTAGAATCAATTTTCATTTTTTATTCCATATTATTCAATTCTTATCATGTCATAAAAATTATATTATAATTTAAATTCATATTCAACGTTTTGTCGTAATTCGGTAATTGAGTTGAAATTGAACTTATTCATTATGAAAATTATTGATGTCTTTATATTTTAAAATTATCTAGAATAGTATTCCAAAAATAATTATAACATTAATTTATTAATCATAATTTTCGAATCAAACCATTAATTGTGTTTATGAAAAATGAATATTGTTATAATCATGGATATGGCGGGCCAAACGTACATATGGCTAATGTTTTCAATATTCCATAACAAATATCGAAATAAGGTAATAATTATTTTATCATTCCGGAATGATAAAAATTTTATTAACATCATAATAATAATTTATCTATACTTATATATATTACATAATTATTTTTTTGAATAAAAATAATTTCTATCTCTTCGTGCAGGTGATTGTTCACATATACATAAGAACAACGATAACGATTTTATGTACATTGAAGGTAAAAACATAATTAGAAAATAATTCTTATAAAATTATAAGTATGCCATTAATATCATATATAATAATCCATTTCATCATTATAACTAGTCTTCATAGATATTAATGAAAAACAACCTATATTGGTTAACACGATGGTAGTTCTCTCTACACATGAATCAAATGATCATTAAAAAATTTATGAAATCAGAGAAGAATTAAGTTGATGATATTAAAATAATAAAGTCTAATTATATATATAATACTTTATATATTATTTTGACTTATAATTAAAATTTTAATGGATTTGGATAAGGAAATAAAATAGAAACACATAAAAAATTATACCTCTTCTTCAATGGAACACTTTTAAATAACGGCATGACAACTCTAATATTGGTGGTCTGACCAAACAAAGGAATCAATAATATGGGGAATGATTATTTGATGTTTTTTGGGTTGATATTGGTTAAACCAAATGGTTATGAATGTAGAGACCCGAAGCATAATGTACAAGGATATTACATTACTTTTGCGGAATACTTATTACATAAAAAAACACACACACAAGGACCGTAATAGTTTAGTGTCTTTGGAAACTCGGAACGTAATCTTCTAATCATGGTTAAAGATCTTCAACATCTCCCATAAAGATCTTCCCTTTTTTTCTTACCTAAAACCTTTCTTTATATCCTGGGGAAAAGAAAACATAAAAGGGTGAGGTCAAATGCTCAGTAAGGGTAAACAAAAGAAAAATCAATCACATCATATTCATAAGAACATAACATTTTGGAAATCTTAACCTGCAAAAGAGATCATAATATCATAACATGGGATAAATCATAGTAGTGAAATGAAATCCCAATAATCATAACATAAAACATGAAACTTTGTGGCATACACACATAATCATAGAGAATCATATATTATTAGTCAAGACTCATTTCCACGACTATCATAGTGGAAAAAGTCCATTTTTGAACCGAGTCACCCTCATTTCAGTCTTGTTTCACTGAACCGGTATAACCTACCGTTCTAGCCATGTCTATCTCATGAGATATAAAATCTTTACCAAATTCATTGGAGTGATATATAGGTACCACCCATCTCATAATGATACCATTCTTATGTCTGCCACAAAATCATAAATCATACATCAAAGCATAACCCATGTAGTAAAAATGGGAATCTTAAACATCGTGACATCATAAAACAATTCATATAAGATAAAGGAATTAATAAAAATAAATCCATCACAACATAATCAAATCAATGTAATAATAGGGATAGAAACAGAACCCTTTATTGTCTTATATGGAAAATAATTTTGATAAAACACTTGAATTCCATTCTTGAAGAAAATATCATTTCTGCTTCAAAAACACTTTTCCTTTCTTAAAATGTCGTACAATTATAAACTAAAAGAAGTTGATTATAAATAAACTTGAAAACTTGTAAAGTAATCTTTTTGAAATAATGGTTTAAAAATCCATTCATTCCATATAAGTTAAAAAAACATTTTCGTACTTTTGTCGGAAAAGTCAAAAAGTACCTCGTACGAAAAACAACAAAAGATTCCTTTCATATCTTTTACTAAAAACTCATCGAAGTGTAAAATTGGATATAAAACATTTTATAAGGATATAAATATTACATATTTAGGAAACATGGATGTGGATGATAAAATACACCCCAGTAAATACAAAAGTATAAACAATCTCAGATAAAAATGAGATTGTGATATTTTCCCTTACCTTATGTCTGATATGCTTTGTATGTATCCGAACCTCATGTATAATGATTTAAATAATGTCATTAACTTATTACAGAATCATATTCATTGTTATTATATCATATATGGTTCACTTATGACTTTATATTACCCGTTCTTTTGTAAATTCCATGTTAAAGAAGCATTTTGGGTAAAATTGTTTCATTTATCGTAGGTGTTTGGACCTGTTGTTCTTGACATTATTATTACTTATATCGTTATTTAATTACTTCCAGAATATAAAACATGATTTATATATCATATATATTCAGTATATATATATAATAGATAGATAAATGAAATGAAACACCCCGTTCATGGAGACGGTAGTCCGTACGTATGCATGAACACTGTTTTCATTTCCTTATTGTCTTAAATGGAAGTAAGTAGATGAAATACATATATATATACATAAATCCAGTAGATTTAATATGTCATATATTTCATTATTATTCATTATATATATTTTATAATCATTCATGAATGGTTAATGTGGAGAATGAATCCCATCGCGTCGTGGAGACGGTAGTCCGTACGTACGCATGAGCGATGATATCGTTCCCATGGTCGTGGAATTGTGTTGAAGTGTATGTATACTATTTCAGTATCAATATCACTTTATAATAATCATGTATAGTAACTCATTAAACCATTATACCCATCAAATTAAGGTGGTGGCGGAAAATAGATTACACAACGGCGTGGAGACGGTATTCCGTACGTACGCAGGCGCGGTGATTTCCATTTCCGTAGTATGGATAGAAGGTTAATTAGAGTTTTTTCTTATTTATAATGAAATATAAGTATATAAGAAATACTGATGTTATTACTTTATCATGAAACAACTAAAGAAGAAGAATATGAAGAAGAAAGAAATTGAAAAAGATCGGTAATGGATATTACCTATTTTTGACGTACCTTCACTTAACCTCCATTTAAGAACTAACGATGGTGTTTGAAGAAGACCAGGACCTCTAGTATGATACTAGGGAAGTTGAGAAGAGATTTTGGCATGGTTTGGACACGCTTGAATTCTCAAATTGGTGTGAGGAGGAGAGTGAGGAGGTGCCCTTTTATAAGGGTGGAGAGGGGCACCTTAGGAAAATCTCAAAATATTATTTTATATTAAGGTCAAATTCGGTTTATAATTCTTCCAAAGGGTCTTATTTCGAAGATAAAGTGGGAATGGGTCGAAATACCCTCAAAAAATAGGATGTAGACATGTTTAGGTTATTATTTTAACCTTATCAATTAGATTTAACTCTAAGTTAAATAATTTAACTTTTACCGTGTCTTTTTGTTTTCTTACACTATATGGTTAATAAACTTACTATATCAAGACAAACGAACCCCAAGTTGTTTATCATCAATATATATAACCTTATCTAAGTCATTTGGCTGAAACTTATATTTTTAGGAATAAAATAACAATTAATAATATAATATTTGTTTTAAAAACTAATATTTGTCAATTTTGACACTATTTGGTACATGATTTTTATGAAATTCATAACCTAATGATAAGTTCGAAACAAGTTACTTATATCAACAATAACATGTTATATTAACCTAGAAAATTAGTTTAAGTCATAAAAATTCTCAAATTACATTTATTTACGCATTTATAACTTCAATTATGTCAATATTTCATTAATAAGGCATTTACTGCATCATCTTTGTGTCATAATAAATGATAATTATTTAATCCCTAAAAATTCTAAATAAATTTCTATGATGTAGATAATTGTATTATACTTCTGGAGACTATTTATTTCCGAAGTTTCATAATGTTTATCACTAAATTAAAATTATTGGACTTATAATATTTAAGAAAGTGACATGTTGTCACATTCTTTGGTTTTAATAATAATTAAATTATTTTCATGGAAAAAAGTCCATAAAATGAATCTAATCCGACCCTTAGGTTATATGGGTCTACTTTTAGCCATCTAATAGAATTTTTCCATGTTTTATGGTAATGTTATAATCTTATATTTACCCTTAATTACCCGATTTACCTTTAACTATAGTAAATAAAAATTACCGTAGTTACTATTCACAATGCACAAAAATAAAAAGTAGCTTATTAACATAATTTGGACCCACTGATTACAAATATGGAATCCATTTTTCCAAATTAAATACACAAAAGATGCATAAATTAAATTAAAATTAATCTCGTTGTTGAAAGAAAACAGGTTTTTCATTAAAACATTGCAAAAGATTGATTTGATTTAACCAATGAAATCAAGGTAAAATCAATGCTAATGACATAAATTATATTAAATGGTGAAAATTTATTCTATTTATTCTTTAAAACCATTAAATATTATAATTTAACCACATAATATATTAGGATGAAAAATGTTGTTTTTAATTAAAATATAGGGTGTTTTTACTATTCATTAAAATATGAAAGTTATCCGAAAAATATAAAAACCTTATCTAATGTAAATTTTTATATCCTGATTCAAAAGAAGAATTTTATTTTGTCAAATTTAACATATAAACATGTCAAAAACTAGATTTAAAGTGGGTGCGCCATCAAAAGGCGGCAAAACTGCATTTTTTGAAAAATACTTATTTTACACGAAAAAATTATTTTGTTCTTACACCATGTTCTAGAAATGTGTAATTTGAATAATAATGTTATAAAATTCAAAATTTAGTTAACACTATTCATAACGGCTATTTCATAACAATATTATAATAATATATCGTTGTTTAGTAAAACCTGGTATTGCGTACAAGACACTCTATCGAGAAAGGTCTCGATTGCGTGTAATGTCAGCCAAGTCAGGGTTGCGTGTAGTGCACAACTCCATTGTTGTTGCGTATAACAGAATCCAACCATATTTTATTTATACATTTAATATATATATATATATACACTCAATGTTTCGTAGAATAACTTCTATCAAACGAACTTGAAATTGTGTGTAACATAAGACAAGAAAAGTGTGGCGTATACTGCAAGATAATACAGTGTTGTGTATAGAGAAAGATAATCGTGGTGTGTCGTAAAATAGAAGATATGAATGAAATTAAAAAGAATGTATATTATAAAATCTCGGGTTGTTACATTCTACCCCCCTTAATATGAATTTCGCCCTCGAAATTCATTTGGGTTATAAATCGTTTATTATTCATAAAAACCCACATCGTAAAAAGAAATACCAAAACTGAACTTTAAATACTAAAGTATGAAATATAATGGTTACCCAAATGAACTCATCACTGGGTTTCCATATAGGAGAAAATATGGACATGGAAGAGAAATCTAATCGTCATGTTCTGATGGAGAGTGGTAGAGAACATGGCTATAAAAAATCCAACAATCACAAAGATATTGATTTGTGGTGATCTAAGGTATCATCTAATTCATCGGATATAAGGGCAGTAGGACAACATTTTTGGTTTTTTTCAAGATCATTTCCCTAAAGTTGATGAAATTGGAATTAGAAGAAATACTTTTGTGATTTTGGTATAGTCTCACCGTTTCTCATTCATTGGACAATTTCCACCTCATCTCTTAAAGAAATGAAGTTGAATTTGTAATTCGTGATGTATTAGCAGATCATGTGATAGAATGATGGGTCATTCCATCTGTCTCAAACAAAAGGATAGAAAAGTTATCGAAAAAATACATAAGTCCATCTATAGTGAGATTAATCTTATATACTTCCTAAAATGGACTTATACTTCTTAATATAATAATACTAGTTTCTACTAAAGAGGGACTTCCTGTAGGCCAGTGGTAGGCGAAAAAGGCCAGTCGCACTTCGGTTGTGGGTTCGATTCCCACAGCCTTGTCCGACGCGATGGGTCATCGTCCGTCCTGTAGGTTTTCCTTTTTCTAAAACTACATTACTATAAAATCCCATCAGTAATATCGAAAAATGTTCTATCCATAAAAAATACTTTTCATATGTCCAACATAATCCATTCCAATATTTAGGCTTATTTAAAATACTTCGGTACAAGCTCATAGTTTAATGAAAATGATTACATGAAATGTCATCAACCAAGCAAGTGAATACCATCATTTATCCCCCATATATATATATATATTGTTGGTCATATTCCAATCATGTGAATACCTTAATCATGTATTCTCTTGAAAAAATGAATACCCATTGAACCATATTGAAAACATGAATGCAGTTAAAAGTTAAAACTTTTCGCATACCAAAATCCTCAAAATTCTATATACTCAAACCATGATATCACTTAGTCCTTATATCAATCATGAGCTCATGAATACTGTTAAACATTTTGTTTTATCGTTTTACCTTCATTATGAGCATATCATATTATAAAAAAAACATCTCAATCACATTGAATACCACATTAGACTAATACATAAATATTCCAATACTCCATGATAGAACATTATTTTGGAATCCCTTTACATAAACACATAATCATTCCACCACATCGTTTTCATATTCAACATCTCCAATACTGATCACATGTGACTTCCCTTTGTCCTTTTCCTTAACAGGTTGCTCATGTCGATCATCACTATCCCTTGGATTAGGTCATTTATTAGCATAATGCCCCATTTCCTTGCACTTGAATCATTGAAGTGTCGATGGTGCGTTCTCTGCAGTGTTTTATTTATTCACATCATTAGAAACCCTTTTTCCATTACTTTGACACTCAGATGCTCGATGACCTTCTTTTCCACACTTAAAACATTTTCTAGTCCCTTTAGGACAATCTCCACCATGCTTCTTTCCACACTTTGTGCATAAGGAAACATTTATCTTCTTTTCACCATTATTCGGAGATTTCTCCTTGAACTACATCTTTCTATTCTTGTCAAAACCATGAGATGGATATGTAACACCAACTTCCATTTCTACCTTAATAGCACAACGCAAAATTTCTTCATAGCTAATGAAGTTTCTTATAGCTAATGCCCTTCGAAGACTTGGTTTTAAGCCACTGAAAAATCGATCAACTTTACTTTTAGGTTGGATGATAATGCTATATGCATACCATGCAAGTCTTTTAAAATTCGCTTCGTATATACCAGCAGATTCATCATCCTTCTGCATCAGCTCAAGAAACTCATTTTCCATCTTTGTTCGAAGAATACGAGGGAAGTACTTTCTAAAAAACATGTTCTTGAACTCGTCCCATTCCATGGACTCAATTTCATCTCATGGCCTCGTATTCTTGATAAGATTCCACCATTGATCAGCTTCACCTTCCCAACGATATACTGCTAAGATGACTTTATCATGTTCATAACATTGAAGTACTGAAAATATCTTTTCAGTGGTACTGATCCATTGTTTAGAAACAAGTGGTTCGGAAGACCCACTGAAAGAAGGTGGAAATTGCCTCATGAAGGACTCAATAGAATATTGTTCCCTTCTCTGCTCATTTGGATGTCCAGAATGATTCATAGCTTGTGTAAGTATAGCAATAAGATTTTGCACTCCATCTCTCAAAATACTTGTTTTTTCAGGAGAACAATCATTGCATTGTCCATTACAGTGATCAACACGGTTCCTTCGGGTTCCAGCCATCGTCTAAAACCCCAAAAGAATAGTGTGAGAGGAAAAAATAATGCTATGGAAAACAACATAGTAAAGGGGGAGTACCCTTAAAATCTAACATCTTACGTTAAATTATAAGATCGTTACCGTAGTTCTAGGACTATATCCTATATGTATACTTATCCTTAGTGGCAACCCTAGACATACCTTAGTAATATCTCTAGGGATCTCACTAACGTTTTCGTATCCTAGTTTCCAAAGGTTGACTAAACCTCCCTCTGATACAAACTGTAGAGACCCGAAGGTTAACGTACAAGGACATTACATTACTTTTGCGGAATACTTATTACATAACAAAAACACACATAGAAGGACCGTAATAGTTTAGTGTCTTTGGAAACTCGTAATGTAATCTACTAATCACGGTGAAAGATCTTCAACATCTCCCATAAAGATCGTCCCTTTTTTTCTTACCTAAAACCTTTCTTTATATCCTGGGGAAAATAAAACATAAAAGGGTGAGCTCATTTGCTCAGTAAGGGTAAACAAAAGAAAAATCAATCACATCATATTCATTAGAACATAACATTTTGGAAATCTTATCCTGCAAAAGAGATAATAATATCATAACATGGGATAAATCATAGTAGTGAAATGAAATCCCAATAATCATAACATAAAACATGAAAATTTGTGGAATACACACATAATCATATATAATCTTATCTTATTAGTCAAGACTCATTGCCATGACTATCTTCGTGGACAAAGTACATTTTTGAACCGAGTCACCCTCGTTTCAGTCCTGTTTCACTGAACCGGTATAACCTACTGTTCCAGCCATGTCTATCTCATGAGATATAAAATCTTTTCCCAATTAATTGGAGGGAGATATAGGTCCCACCCATCTCATAATGATACCATTCTTATGAGTTCCACAAAATCATAAATCATACATCATTGCATAACCCATGTTGTAAAAATGTGAATCTTAAACTTCGTGACATCATAAAACAATTCATATAAGATAATTGAATTCATAAAAATAATTCCATCACAATATAATCAAATCAATGTAATAATAGGGATAGAAACTAAACCTTTGATTATCTTAGATGGAAAATTATTTTGATAAAACACTTGAATTCCATTCTTGAGGAAAATATCCTTTCTGCTTCAAAAACACTTTTCCATTCTTAACATGTCATACAATTATAAACTAAAAGAATTTGATTAAAAATAAACTTGAAAACTTGTAATTTAATCTTCTTGGAAATAATGTTTTAAAAATCCATTCATGCCGTATAAGTTAATAAAACATTCTTCGTACTTTTGTCAGAAAAGTCAAAAAGTACCTCGTATGAAAAACGTCAAAAGATTCCTTTCATATATTTTACTAAAAACTCATCAAATGGTAAAATTGGATATAAAATATTGTATAAGGATATAAATATTACATATTGAGGAAACATAGATGTGGATGATAAAATACACCCCAGTAAATACCAAAGTATAAACAATCTCGGATAAAAATGAGATTGTGATATTTTCCCTTACCTTATGTCTGATATGCTTTGTATGTATCCGAAACTCATGTATAATGATTTAAATAATGACATTAACTTATTAGAGAATCATATTAATTGTTATGATATCATATATGGTTTACTTATGACTTTATATTACCCGTTCTTTTGTAAATTCCATGTTAAAGAAACGTTTTGGATAAAATCACTTCATTTATCGTAGGTGTTTGGACCTGTTGTTCTTGACATTATTATTACTTATATCATTATTTACTTACATCCAGAGTATAAAAAATGATTTATATATCATATATATTCAGTATATATATAAATCATAGATAGATAAATGAAATGAAATACACCATTCATGGAGACGGTAGTCTGTACGTACGCATGAACGCTGTTTTTCTTTCCTTATTGTCTTGAATGGAAGTAAGTAGATGACATAAATATATATATATACATAAATCCAGTAGATTAAACATGACATATATTTCATTATTATACATTATATATATATTATAATCATTCATGAATGGTTAATGTGGAGAATGAATCTCATCACGTCGTGGAGACGGTAGTCCGTACGTACGCACGAGCGATGATATCGTTCCCATGGTCGTGGATTTGTGTTGATGTGTATGTATACTATTTAAGTATCAATATAACTATATAATATTAATATATAGTTACTCATTACTCCATTATACCAATCCAATTAAGTTGGTGAGGGAAAATAGATTACACCACGGCATGAAGACGGTATTCCGCACATACGCACGCGCGATGATTTCCTTTTTCCGTAGGATGGATGGAAGGTTAATTAGAGTTGTTTAGTATTTATAATAACATATCAGTATATAAGAAAAACTTATGTTATTACTTTATCATGAAACAACTAAAGAAGAAGAAGTTGAAGAAGAAAGAAATTGAAAAAGATCGGTAATGGATATTACCTATTTTTGACGCCCCTTCACTTAACCTCCACTTAAACAACTAAGGATGGTCATTGAAGAAGACCAGGACCTCTAGGATGATACTAGGGAAGTGGAGAAGAGATTTTTTCAGGGTTTTTCCGAGGTTGAATGATCAAATTTGTGTGAGGAGGAGAGGGAGGATGTTCCCTTTTATAAGGGATGAGAGGAGCACCTTAGGAAAATCTCAAAATATTATATTATATTAAGGGAAAATTCGGTTTATAATGGTTCCAAAGGGTCTTATTTCGAAGCTAATGTGGGTATGGGTCGAAATCCTCTCATACAATAGTATTTAGACATGTTTAGGTTATTATTTTAACCTTATGAATTAGATTTAACTCTAAGTTAAATAATTTAACTTTTACCGTGTCTTTTTGTTTTCTTACACTATATGGTTAATAAACTTACTATATCAAGCCAAACAAACCCCAGGTTTTTTATTATCAATATATATAACCATATATAAGTCATTTGGCCTAACCTTAGATTATTAGGATTAAAATAACAATTAATAATATAATATTTGTTTTAAAAACTAAATTATGTCAATTTTGACACAATTTGGTACATGATTTTTATGAAATTCATAACAGAATGATAAGTTCTAAAAAAGTTACTTATATCATAACTAAAATGTCATATTAACATTGAAAAATAGTTTAAGTCATAAAAAGTCTCAAATAACATTTATTTGGGCATTTATAACATCAATTATGTGAATATATCATTAATAAGACAATTACTGCATCATCTTTGTGTCGTAATAAATGATAATTATTTAATCTCTAAAAATTCTAAATAAATTCCTATGATGTAGATAATTGTATTAGCTTTCTGGATACTATTCATGTTCTAAGTTTCATGAAGTTTATCACTAAATTAAAATTATTATACTTATAAGATTTTAGAAAGTGACATGTTGTCACATTCTTTGGTTTTAATAATAATTAAATTATTTTCATGGACAAAAGTCCATAAAATAAATCTAATCCGACCCTTAGGTTATATGGGTCTACTTTTATCTATCCATTAGGATTTTTTCAAGTGTTAGGGTAATTTTATAATCTTATATTTACCCTTAATTACCCGATTTACCTTTAAATTTAGTAAATAAAATTTACCGTAGTTACTATTCACAATGCCCAAAAATAGAAAGTTGCTTATTAACACAATTTGGACCCACTTATTCCAAATATGGAATCCATTTTTCCAATTCAATACAGAAAAGATGCAGAAATTAAATTAAAATTAATCCCGTTGTCGAAAGAAACCGAGTTTTTCTTTAAAACATTGCAAAAGATTGAATTGATTTAACCTATGAATTCAAGGTAAAATCAATGATATTGACATAAATTATATTAAATGGTAGAAATATATTCTATTTATAATTTAAAACCACTCAATATTATTATTTAACGACATAATATATTACGATGAAAAAAGTTGTTTTTAATTAAAATATAGCGTGTTTTTACTATTCATTAAAATATGAAAGTTATCAGAAAAATATCAAAACATTATCTAATGTAAATTTTTATATCCTGATTCAAAAGAATAATTTTATTTTGAAAAATTGAACATATAAACATGTCAAAAACTAGATTTAATGTGGGTGCGCCATCAAAAGGCGGCAAAACTGCATTTTTTGAAAAATACTTATTTTACTTGAAAAATTTATTTTGTTCTTATACCATGTTCTAGAAATGTGTAAGATGAATAATATTGTTATAAAATTCAAAATTTAGTTAACAATATTCATAACGACTAGTTCATAATAATAATATTATAATATATCGTTGTTTAGTAAAACCCGATATTGCGTACAAGACACGCTATCGAGGAAGGTCGCAATTGCGTGTAATGCAAGCCAAGTCAGGGTTGTGTGTAGTGCACAACTCCTTTGTTTTTGCGTATAACAGAATCCAACCATATTTTATTTATACATTTAATATATATATATATATATATACACTCAATGTTACATAGAATAACTTATATCAAACGAACATGGAATTTTGTGTAACAAGAGCCAAGAAAAGTGTTGCGTATACTGCAAGCTAATACAGTGTTGCGTATAGCGCAAGATAATCTTGGTGTGTCGTACAATAGAAGATATGAATGAAATTAAAAAGAATGTATATTATAAAATCTTGGTTAGTTACAATGAATGTGTTATAATTAGAGAAGTGTGGGTCCCTATTTATATTTTATGGGAGGGGTGCCCTTTGAAACTCTAAGAGGATTAAATTATTAGAAATTAATTTCTTCAAACAAATGAATTAAATAGTAGCTATGTTGAATATATAATGAGGGTATTTAGAAATACTATCATCAAATAATTTTTCTGGTATTTATTTTATTTTAATCGTTATCGTTTTGGTTTACCATTAATTAATATTGTTTTAATTTTATTTCTGTATAAAATATATTAAATTTTATTAGTCTATATATTTTAATTAATTTGTGTTAATTTCCCATTATGGTATATTTATTGATCTTTTTTAACTTATCATATAAAATTTATGATTTTATAATATTTTCAGTGAATTTAAATAATTTATTAATTTATTAAAATAATAAAATATCAATTATTTCAATTTTCATAGTATTAATATCATTGAATTTAAATAAAATCCAAAAAGAGTGACAACATCACAAAATAATATATAATATAATTATAACATGCAATATTAACACAATAATTAGTTGGATCAATAAATTATATTAGATTATATAAATATTAAATATATAAAATCATTTAATTGAATCATTAATTAATAAATTTATTATTGCATCATCACTGTGTTATAATTAAAATTATTTATTTATTTTATAAATATTTTAAATAAATTACCATTATATAGGAATTTTTTTTATCTTCATAAGGATTATTATAGTCCAAGATATCACTTATAAAAAACAATATTAACTTTTTTTTAGTAATAACATAAAAGTTAATGATATTTTTCAATTAATATTAACTAAATTTCATAAATGTCTTAATCAAAACCATATGGCATACAAAGGGTAATAGTTAGGCCCATGGATTATATCATCTACCCTTAACTTGTCCAATAGGGTAAAAATAATTTTTAGGGTAGTATTCTTATAATATAATATTATTTTAAACCCTTTTTCCTCATTTAACTTTTAACATGGGTAAATAAACAATGTGGACGATGGTAAATAAAATAGTAATGTTGATTTTCATCCAAAATTATTTTGATCTTATAGGATGAAATTTTTAATACTAAGTAAAAACATGTATTTAATTTTGGAATATGGAATTCAAAAAAGTGACCAAAATAAATTTCAATTTAATTCCATTGATAGATTGAGATAAATTGTTTTTAAAATGTAAAAACCATCAAAATTTTGACATTTCTTTATATCCAAATTTAATGTATAATTAAATAAAATGGAGAAAATTACATAAAAAAATAAAAATTTAATATAATTAATCTTTAAAAAATGAAAATTATAAGAAATCTATATAAATAATTTAGATTAACAATTAATTTTGAATTGAAATATAGTTTTTTTACTATTCATTAAATTATGATCTATTTTTAAAAAATACCAAAATATCATCCAAATTTAATTTTTATGTATCAATTCTTAATAAGATGTTTATTTTTCCAAAAATAATAGATAAAATTGAAATAACTAGATTTAATATGGGTTACACATCAAAAGGTGGAAAACACTTTGGAAAATATCAGAGTGTTTTACGCATAAAATTTGATTCATTCTCAATTTAATCCTCTAATTTTTTTTTGGAAGTTCAAACGTTTAATAAACATGTGTAAACATAATATAGTTAGTTTTATTCATTCCTTCCAATACAACATCATCTCTTCATATACTTTTTAATGTCTTAATAATAATAATGTATTATTTTTCTTTATTACTCAGTCTTCTGTACAATGTAATATTACAAAGAATCCAATTGTTTCGTGTTGGGTGTGATATCATATAATGTTTCCCCTTCAATATAAAAATATTATCTTATTAATAATATTAATATATATAAAAAATTATTATTCTATAATAACTTGGGATGTTACAGTATTTGATTTGATATTAATTCAATTATGATGTTCTTGTATATTTTTAATATGAAAAATTGATATATCCAAATGAGTATTATTTTGAAAATAAAATCTCTAGAAAATATAAATATTATTAAATTACAAAGATGATATAATAGAACCGAAGGAAAAAACTGATTCTTTTTCCAATTTAAAATGTTTATAACTTGTAACCATTGAACTAAACAAAACCCATACACTCATTGCTCACAACCCATTCAACCATTATATTGTATATCAAACATATTGTAGATAACCAACTTCAATATCAATTATGAAATCTTAAATAGTGTCAGATCTATCATAAAAAATTGTGGGAAAATAGTGGGTCCTATGTGTCAAGATGGAGATTATGATATTAAATTATAATAGTGTCAAGAAGTATAACCTATGTTTCAAATCATCATTTGAGGGCAGAATTTCTAAGGTGGCTTCAAGATAAAATATATTTTAATCAGATGTATTTTTTGGATCTATGGATTATTGATTAATGTTATGGTGGATTTTATTTTTTCTCATAAGGGTTGTTATAAATTTTTTAAAATAAAAAATATAATTTTGATAAATATAAATTCCCAACATTTATTTTTCTATAGATACGACTCTAGGGGATGTCTATAATGAAAAGATACACTTTATCCCTCCAATGTTTTATGGACCTATAGTTGGGTTTATTCAAAATATAGTCCCATTCCTCGAACTATATTCAATGATGTAACATGGGAGTTTGGTAAATTGTATTTAAATAACCCATGGTTGATAAGGAAAATCCTAAAAGCATGCATTTCCCATGGTGTTTTGATTGGCTTGTCAATAAATTGGATAAATGTGGGTATACTCTTACCTGAATAATATCAAATAGAGTATGTGTGACTATAATATATTTAACAATTTCAATATAAATTGTGTTTTAGATATTTATAGGGATTTCACCCCTTTATAATATAACACATGGTGATCTCATAGAATCGAATTATCCCATTACACTACCTTTATTGTTTTCATTAAATATTACCCTAATAGTTATAATAAAAAAACTATAAATAAAATAGAATCATTTTACCATGTAGATCTATGTTAATGTTTACTCATTATAATTGAGGATAGTTCAAATTAATATTTATATTTTATCATTCCATGAAAATTATTGTAACATCCCAAGTAAATTAAGAATATGATATTTTTATACTTATTAATATTTTTGAATTAAATATTAATTTACTTTAAAAGTGTTGCTATGTTTGATAGCGTACCCGATACGCAATAATGGGTTTCATTGGAATCTTAAGTTGCACACTAATAATATATTATTATTATTTTATATTTTAGATAACTACTAGCCGTTGTATTTTTGGGAATGAATGAAACTAAATAAAACATTATTATATATGATTGTTAAATGTATTTACATTTATCTATTAAAATTTTAAAGGTTTAAAATATGAATGAATCTAATTTTAAGAATAATTTACAGTAAAAGGAAGATTTATCACCTTTTAATGGAGAAACATTTTTAAATATAGTTTCGGTCACATTAATACATTCTATATTTCCAAATAAAATACTTCCTTAGAATGGGGAAATCAATATTTACTTTGTGTAATTTTTTGGAATCTCACCGATGAAGTGCATTTTTTAATGAATAATGAAAATATGGTATTTTAATTCAAAATTATGTTTTAATATAATTTATTTATACGGTTCGATTATCAATTTTATTGGTTTTAAAGTGTAATTAGAATATATTTTTACCATTTAATCCAAATTTTTGTAATTGTAATTAATTTCACTTTGAAATTGCATATAAACAGGTATCAATCTTTTGATAGTTATTGTTTCTTAAAAACACTTTATTTGTTTTGATAACGGGAATTAATTTTAAAATTAATTAATGAAACTTCTATGTTTTTAATATTTAATATTAGACATCATTTTTTAATTCTTAATATCAAATATATCTTTGGGTAAATGTTTTTTAATTTTCTGAAAAACATCAATTTTTGATGAATATTGACACCACGTAGTGGTAGTTAATAAAAATTTACGTATTCATTTAAATGTAATTTTACCACTAATGAGAATTAAATTTTAAAAATCCAACATACATGGTTGTTATCAAGAAGTAATATTTTGTTCATGAAGAGGATATTTTTTTGGTGAATAGTTACTACTGACTTTTATTTACCACAGTTAAAGGTAAATAATGTAATTCAAGAGAAAAATAATGTTATAATAATTTAAAATTTCCTTAACAGTTGTCAAAAACTTATTGGATCAGTCCTTAACGACCATGGTCATCTTTGGGTTGATTTCTTGACCCCTTTGATCAAATTGGGAGTGATAATGACAATTTAGATTAATTAATTTAATGTAAAGGACAAAATGACATAAAAAAAATCTTTTAGTAATTTATTTTTATATGGAGTTATATAAGTCCTATTTTAGACTATAAATATTTGTTGGAAAGATAAAAATATTTACTATATCATGGTATTTGTTTTATAATTTTTAGACATCATATAAATTAAATTATTTATGACACAATAATGATGCAGTATTTACCTCATTACTAAATGATTTAAGTAAATAAGATTAAAATGACTAAAATATTATCGAAAACATGTCCAATTATTATTGTATGATTTTATTTCGACCTTGATTCATCTTTTAATCATCTTTAATAATTTTTTGACCATTAGAAACCGAATATAATTATATAATAAAATAATAGTTTCACACTTTCCAAAAGAGCCCCTCCTCCCCCTTATAAAAGGAGACCACTTCTAACCTATTTCTCACACCTCTAAAGCCTTATGGCTCATCCATCCTCTGCCCAATTACGCTCCCTACATCCCTCTCCTCCTCTTAAATGCCATACCATATACAGAAGGCTCATCATGATGTCCTTTGGTTCAATCCAAAGGGCCCTACACAAATTAAATGTAACAATTTCTCTTAAATTGTTTTATTTTATTTCACTTCTCCAACCCCTAAAATATTTTTACTTCTTTCCTTTTGTAACAACAACAGTATCCTCAATATACTAGTATGTTGTTATAATTTTTATTCCAACTACACTTACACACACCACCATCTAATGGATGAAGAACATAATGTTTCTGTGGATGGAAAACTAACGCCTCACGAAACGATGATTGTTTGATTTTATCCTACCACCTCTCATGGTGGCCATTATGATGGAACCGTATTTATATATGATATATATTATGTCTATGTTTTCTTTATGATTATGTATTTTCCATTTATATCATGCCTTTATTGTTTCCATAGTGGGTAAATATGATAATCTCATTTGAGGAAGTTTGGACTACCGCCCCCTTAAAGTGATGTGACTCGTTAAGTCCTTATGTGGGATTTATAGAGGATAGTGTTAAAGATAATATATATGATATTATACTGGAAATATAATATACCTAGGTATCATTATGTTTTATTTCCCTTAAAATAATAAATAAATATGAATATATCGTTCATGTGTATGTACGGCTTACCGTCTCTATGAATGGTGCATTTCATTTCATACCTAAAAATGTTATGTACTATTATAAAAACATGTATATAATGGATATATATGATATATATGATATCCAAATCATGAATATCAGTCTGGATATAATGAACCTTTGACCACATAGACAACTTGTAAAAATAAGGTGTTTATTTTTGACTCCAGTGCCAAATATCGACGAAATAAACGTTATTAACATAAATGATTGCATATTGTTTATAACATGTAAATAAGTGATATAAAAGGAATTATAAACTTGAAAAAGACTCTTTAGAATGTATAAAATAACATTAGATTATTATTCAGGATATTAAATAATGATCGAGTCAAGTCGGACATGAGGTAAGGGACTTCTTCTCAATCTCCTTTCATTGAGGAATATTTTGTTTTAATACATGACTTTTTTTAAGCTGTATAAAAACCATTGAATAATCAAAGGGAATATTTTTTGATGATGTCTTTTACTAAACATGAAAAATAATTTCCCTTTTAACATACACGGTGATAATGACCTTTTCCACCGTCGTGAGTATTATTTGATCTTTGGCTTCATCAACAAGCCGTAATGTTTTTAAAAGAAAATAAATACCTTATAATCTTTTATGTATTTTTTTGAAAATTATTTTGAAAATAGATGTTTTATTTCAATATATTTATGTGATATATTTTGATTAAAATGTGTAAATGATTCCCTTCCTTTATATTTTTTGAATGTAATATGAATTTACAATGGTACTTGGACATTTGACGGGTGGTTAAGTGATAATCCAAATTACGGGTGGTTCCGTGAATACCAGGATTGGTGGTTACATTATAACCTACAATGCATTAGGTATGGAAGTCAGATGTATGGCTATTTAATTTAGTGGTATGTGTGGAAGTCGACCGTTTTGTTATTCCATTTAAGTATGTTTATTTCCCAATTTCCCTTTATATGTTATGTGTTCATAATATGTGTTTTATGGTAATATTTTGGTTACAAAAGGGTATGTAATGATCCTTTATTCAGTGAAGAGTATTTAGTACTTCATAAATTTGAAAATTATTACTTATATTAAAGTATTCATGGTTTACATGTTGATTTGAAAAACTAATATTTTTACTTCTTTGTGTATCCCTTACTGATGTTTTTATGCTCATACCATGTTTTTGAAATGTTTTTCAGAGGACATAATATGGAATAGGGTAAAGGATGTGATCTAGGTGAAGTCATGCGATCTTAAACATGGAATTAGACATGACTCGTGTTTTTCAATAGTTCATGTTTTTAAAAAAAATTGAAACTGTGTAGAAGTGTCTACTTTGTCATATTCTTAAATGTAATAGTTATGGCCAAACTCTCAAAAACTCTAAACCTGAAAAGTTACTGAATGTGAATTATTCATTTGATTCAAGATTATGTCTGGTTTTATGGATGGGTCCTTATAGTTGGTATCAAAGGTCATTTTAGAATACTTTTGGTGTTAGGTTATTGTTAAATTAATATCCATAATGTAATTTATGTTAATATTGCAATCATATAGAATTTCCATATTACCATGTTGCTTCACCTAAGATTTTTCTATGTTCGGAATGGTTTTCTGTAGAGGAAACATGGTGGCTATGTTCGGATGACAACAGGATGAATATAACATTCCAAATCAGCAACATGGGATGGTCTGAATTGGAACTGAACAGTTTTTTGTAGTGATGGCACAATTGAATCAGGTTATAAATGGTGGTTGTATTCATGCACGAGATCAAATAGATGAACAGCAGAGGAACAAGTCTGTAGTGGAGCATTTCATGAGGCAACATCCCCCACCATTCAAAAGATCATCTAACCTGGTTCTAGCTAAAGGGTGGAGTAATGCACTAGAAATGATTTTCAATGTCATGGGTTGTTTAGAACATCAAATGGTTAGTCTTGTTTTTTACCGTTTAGAATTTGAAGCTGATCAGTGGTGGTCGATGGTGAAAAAAATCAGGCATAGTGAGGAGATTGATGGTCTTGATTGGAATTAATTCAATGGTATGTTCCTTGAGAAATGTTTTCCTAAGGTGGTTTGTCTTAGGATGGAAAAACAATTCCTAGAATTGAGGCAGCATGATGACTTAATGGCTGCTTATGAAGAATAATTCACTCGACTGGCAAGGTATAAACCAAATTTCAACCGAGATATAGATAGTAAGAAAAATCGATTTTACTCAGGACTGAAGCCGCGATATAGAAGAGTGTTTTCCTCTTGCGAGTTCAAAAATTATGAGAATCTTGTTTGATGAGCGGAGAAGGTGGAAATGGAGTTTTTTGATGATAATGTGTTCTTTGACAAACAATAGAATAATAGGTCTAGTTGGTATGCAAAGGGAACGAATTCATCAAATAAGCCTCTAGGTAAGAAATCTAAATATCCATCTTGTGAGAAGTGTCGTAAAACGCATCCCAGAGAATTTTTAACAATGTCAGGAAAGTGCTTCTAGTGTGGTATGTCTGGTCATATTGCTCAAAACTATAAGTAATATAATCAAGCAGGGAATGAAAAGCCATTGGTAAGATGTTTCATGTGTAATGAAATGGGTCATTATATAGATGAGTGTCTAGAAAAGAACTCAACTAAGTGAAAGCATCCAGAATACAAGGAAAAAGGGGTGGAGAAATCATTTTCAACTACATCAGCAGATATTGGGACATCAAATGTAGTAGTATCAGGTACACTATTTATTTGTTCAAATTATTCCAATGTGTTGTTTGATTCAAGTTCTACACACTATTTCATTTCTTGAGAAGTTTTCTAGTAAATTGGGCATTCGATCTCAAGATATGAATACAGAACATAGGGTAAAAACACCTGGAATAAATGTTGAGACAAAAAGAAAACATAAGAACATTCATATCCTTGTGTGTTGAAAGAATCTAACTGCAAACCTTATTGTTTTACCTCCAATAGAGTTTGATGATATTTTGGGCATGTATTGACTTTCTTTTTATTAGAGTAAGATTAACTGTAGAGAAAAAGTGGTTTCATTTTAGAAAGATTTACAGTTTGTGTACAAGAATAAACCCTTAATTTTGATAACATATCAGGAAGTTGAGAAACTAGTAAAAGAAGGAATTGAATTTTATCTTGCTCATATTGTTGAAAATAAATAAAGTGTTCAGATTACTGATGTGCCAGTGGTAAAAGAGTAACTTGATGTTTATCCTGATGAGTTGTTCGATATTATACCAGATCAGGATGTTGAATTTACCATTGACTTAGTTCCTAATTCTAATCCAATTTCAATATCCCCTTATCAAATGGCTCAAATTGAATTTTTAGAGTTAAAGAATCAATTGCAGGAGTTATTAGATAAAGGTTTCATTCGACCTAGAACGTCACCATGGTGTGCTACTGTCTTGTTTGTTAAAAATAATGATAGTTAAATGAGACTTTGCATTGATTATAGAGAATTTTATAACATCACTGTTAAGAATAAGTATCCATTTCCTCATATCGATGATTTGTTTGATCAGATCTAGGGAGATCAGTATTTTACGATGATTGACTTGAGGTTGGGTACCATCTATTGAATGTAATGGAAGTATACATTCCGAATAACACGTTTCATACTAGACATGGCCATTATGAATTTTTAGTTTTGACTTTTGGTTTAACCAATGAACCTTTTATATTCATGGATCTTATGAATAAAATTTTCTGTGAGTTCTTGGATAAGTTTGTGGTTGTTTTCATTCATGATATTTTGGTTTATTCTAAATGTAAGAATGAACATGAAAGTCATCTAAGGGTTGTCATGAAAATCTAAAAAAAGAAACTATTTGGGAAATTCAGCAAGTGTGAGTTTTGGTTACAACAAATTTATTTCCTTGGTAACATTTTTTCAAAAAAAAGTCATAACTATTGATCTTGCTAAAACAAATTTTGGTGAAGAATTTCCAAGAACAACAATATAACCGAGAATCGTAGTCTTCTCGGTTTGGCTGGTAATTACCAGATGTTTGTTGAAAATTTTTCACGGTTATCTTGCCCAATGACAATGTTAACTCGAAAAGGTTTTAAGATCATCTGGACAAAAGAATGTGATGATTGTTTTTAGGATTTGAAAAAAAGATTGGTCAATGCTCTAGTTTCACCACTACCTTATAGAAATGGTGAGTTTTTTATCTAAAGTGATGCGTCATGGAAAGGACAGGGTTGTTTCCTAATGTAGAATGATCAGGTAATTTCTTATTCTTCACGTTAGTTGAAACATAATGAGTTAAATTACCCTACACATGATTTGGAATTAGCTGTTGTTGTTTTTTCTTTAAAAATTTGGAGGCATCATTTGTATGGAGTGAAGTGTAAAATATATAATAATCACAACAGTTTAAAGCATATATTCACTCAAAAAATTTGAACATGAGACATAGGAGATAGTTGTATTAATCAAGGATTATGATTGCATGATGCATTATCATCCGGGAAAATAAAATAATGTGGATGATGATTTGAGTCAAAAAAGTAATGCTTCATTAACCATGCTATGTTTGGAATAAGATCCTTTGGTTTTTGATTTGATGAACTTTGGCATATAAGTTGTTGTTTCAAGAAATTTTTTTTTTTGTTTCAGGTTTCAGTGAAATCATCTCTATCAAAAAAAATTAAGCATGCACAGAAGGAAGACAGTGAGTTGCCGAAAAAGGTTGTGTTAGTTCAGAAGGGTATGTTTCCTGATATTGACGTTGATAATGATTGTGTTTTGAGACTTGGGAAGAGATTATGTGTACCTTGTGATTCACAGTTGGAGAATGAGTTGTTATGTCATGCTCATAGTTCCCTGTTTTCAGTTCATCCGGGTAGTACTAAGATGTACAGAGACCATCGGGAGTGTTACTGGTGTGATGGAATGAAAAGAGATATTTATGATTTTACTGTGAAGTGTTTGACTTGTCAGCAGCTTAAAGCAGAGCCGCAGTTACCGAAAGGAATGATTCATCCTTTACTGGTTCTAGAGTGGAAATGGGAAAATATATCCATGGACATTGTTGTGGGATTACCAAAGACATGTCAAGGAAAAAATGCAATCTAGGTTATAGTTGATCAATTGACTAAATCTGGTCATTTCCTTCCTATTCGAGATACATTGTCTCTATATCAAAATTCTCCGTTGTACATTAAAGAGATTATCAGGATAAATGGGGTTCCCCTCTGCATTGTATCTGATCGTGGTCCCAGGTTTACTTATAACTTTTAGAATGGCCTTCGGAAGTCATTGGGTACTGAATTAAATTTATGTACAACTTTTCATCCACAATCATATGGAATGTTAGAACAAAATATTTAGACATTGAATGATATATTTCGTTCTTGTTCGATAGATTATCAGGGATGTTGGGACCAACATCATTCTTTGGTTGAATTTTCTTATAACAACAGCTATATTTCCAGTATACAGATGTCTCAATTTGAGGCATAATATGGAAAGTGTTGTCGAACTCCACCTTTTTGGGATAAAGTAGGTGAAAGGAAGATGATGGGACCAGAATTGGTAGAAGAGATGGTAGAAAAGTTCAGTTGATTCAGATTAACATGAGGACAGCTCAGAGCAGATAGAAATGTTATAACGATAACCGAAGGACGGATCTTCCCATTGAGGTAGGTGATCATGTCTTTCTCAATGATTATCCATGGAAAAGTTTGATGTGCTTTGGTATGAAGGAAAATTTGAGACTGAGGTTCATTGAACATTATGAACAACTGGAGAATGTGGGATTAGTTGCGTATAGAGCGGCTTTACATCCATGTTTATTCCAGGTACATAATTTTTTTCATGTTTCATTGTTGAGAAAGTATATTTCAGATCCAACTCATGTTTTGATACTAGATGTAGTTCAGTTCTAAGAGAATATCTCTTATAAAGAACAACCAGTTCATATTCTTGACCGTAGAGAGAAGGTGTTGAGGAATAAGGTAATTTACCCAGTAATGGTTTTGTGGAAAAATCATATGGTGGAAGAAACCACGTGGGAATATGAAAATGCTCTGAGGGATAAATACCCCTACTTTTTTTGATAAGTGAATAAAAATTTTGAGGACGCAATTTCCAAAAGGGGGGAAGGATGTAACTTCCCAAGTAAATGAAGAATAATATATTTTTATACTTATTAATATTTTTTAAGTAAATATTAATTTTACTTTAAAAGGGTTTCTATGTTCCATAGCGTACCCGATACGCAATAACAAGTTTCTTTGGAATCTTACATTGCATACTAATAATATAATATTACTTTTTTAAAATTTAGTTAACTCTTAGCCGTTTTATTGGGGGGAATTAATGAAACTAACTACAATATGATTATATATGATTGTTAAATGTTTTTAAATTTATCTAATAAAAATTTAAAGGCTTAAAGTATGAATTAATCAAATTTTAATCATAATTTACATTAAAAGGCCGATTTATCGCCTTTTAATGGAAAAACCTTTTTAAATCTAGTTTTGGTCACATTAATAGATTCTATATGAACAAATAAAATCCATCTTTATAATTGGGACATCAAATTTTACTTTGTGTAAATTTTTGGAATTCTTCCGATAAAGATCATTTTTTAATGAATAGTGAAAATATTGTATTTTAATTCAAAATTATGTTTTAATCTAATTTATTTATATAGTTATATTATTTTTCTAATTTGTTTTATAGTTTAATTATAATATATTTTTACCATTTAATCTAATTTTGTTTATTGTAATTAATTTCACTTTGAAATTTTACATAAACAAGTATCAATCTTTTGATAGTTATTGTTTCTTAAAAACACGCTATTTGTTTTGATAATGGGAATTAATTTTAAAATTAAGTAATGAAAATTATATGTTTTGAATTTGGAAAAATAGACATATTTTTTGAATTCATAATATCAAATATATCTTAGGCTTAATTTTTGTTATTTTACTGAAAAACTTCAATTTTTGATGAATAGTGACACCACTAACTTGTAGTTAAAAAAACTGACGTTTTCATATAATTGAAAATTTTCAACTTTTTTGAACTGAATATAAATAATTAGACATACATGGTTGTTATAATTAATTAAAATATGTTTCATTATGATGAAAATTATTTTTGATGAAGAGTAACTTTTGACATTTATTTACAGCGGTTAAAGGTAAATAAAGTAATTCTAGATAAAAAGAATATTATAATAATTCAAAATTACCTTAAAACATGTCCAAAACTTATTGGAAGAGTCATTAACGACCATGGGAATATTTGGGTCTATTTTTGGACCCCATTGATACACTTGGGAGTGAAAATGAAAATTTAGATTAATTAATTTAAAGTAAAGGCCAAAATGAAATAAACAAAAATCCTATAGTAATTAATTTTCATATGGTGTTATATGAGTCCTGTTTTAGACTATAAATACTATTCGGAAAGGTATAAATATTTCCTATATCATGGATTTTTTTTTAATTTTTATACATCATATAAATTATATTATTTATGACACAATAATGATGCAGTATTTACCTCATTAATAAATGATTTAAATAAATAATATTATAATGACTAAAATATTATCCAAACATGTCCAATTATTATTTTATGGTTTTATTTTGATCATGAGTCATATTATCTTCATCTTTAATAATTTTTCGACCATTATATACCAAATATAATTATATAATAAAATAATAGTTTTACAATTTCTTAAAGAGCTCCTCCTCTCCCTTATAAAAGGAGACCACTTCTATCAAATTCCACACACCTCTAAATCCATTTGGATCATAAAAACGTGGACAAATTAATCTCCCTACATCCCTCTACTCCTCTTAAAAGCCTTAACCTAGGCAGAATGAACTTCAAGAAGTCCTTTGGTTCAAATCAAAGAGAGTTACCAAAAATAAAGGTAACAGTTTCTCTTAAATTGTTTTCTTTTATTTTACTTCTCCAACCCCTAAAATCTTTTTATTTCTTTTTTTTGGTAACAACACCTATATTATAAATATACTACGATGTTTTTATGAGAATTATTCTAACTACACTTACACACACCTCCATATAATTGATGAAAAACATAATGTTTCTATGGATGGAAAAATAACGCCTCACGAAACGATGATTGTAAAATTTTATCCCACCGCCTCTCATAGTGGCCCTTATGATGGAACTGTATTTATATATGATATATATTCTTTTTATGTTTTCTTTATGCTTATATATTTAACATTTATATCTTTCCTATATGGATTCCATAGTGGGTAAATAGGATAATTTAATTTGAGGAAGTGCGGACTACCGCCCCCTTAAAGTGATGTGACTTATTAATGCCTTATGTGGGATGTATAGAGAATAGTGTTAACAATATTATATATGATATTATACTTGAATTATAATATACCTATGTATCATTATGTATTATTTCCATTAAAATAAGAAATAGAAATTAAAGTAGTGTTCATACGTACGTACAACTTACCGTCTACATGAACGGTGCATTTCATTTCATACCTATAAATGTTATGTACTATTATAAAAACATGTATATAATATATATATATGATATATATGACATAAAAATCATGAATATCATTCTGGATATAATAAACCTTTAACCAGATAGACAACTTGGAAATATAAGGTGTTCATTTTTTACTCAAGTTCCAAATATCGAAAAAATTAACATTTTTAACTTAAATGATTGCATAATGTTTATAACATGGAAATAAGTTATATAAATGGAATAATAAACTTGAAAAAGGTTATTAAGAAAGTATTAATTAACTATAGTTTGTTATTCAGGATATTAATGAACGATCGAGTCATGTCGGACACGTGGTAAGGGACTTCGTCTCAATCTCCTTTCATTGAGGCATATTTTGTTTTAATACACAACTTTCTTTTATACAATATATAAAAACCCTTGACTTTTGAAAGGAAATATTTTTCCACCATGTGTCTAACTAAACGAAAAAAATAATTTTCCTTTTAATTTACGCGGTGACAATGACCTTTTCCGCCATCGTGAGTATTATTTGATATTTTTCTTCCTCAACAAGATGTAATGTTTTTTAAAATAAAATAAATACCATATACTCTTTTACATATTTTTGGTATTGAAAATGGTTTTGAAAATGGATTTTATATGTCAATATATTTATTTGATATATTGTGATTGAAATGTGGAAATGTTTCCTTTACTTTATTTTGTATGTGATATAAATTTATATTGGTACTTGGAAATTTGACGGGTGGTTACGTGATGTACAAATGACGAGTGGTGTCATGAATACCAGTATGGGAGGTTACATTTACTTCCAATGCATTGGGTATGGAAATCGGTCATATGGCTATTCCATTTAATTAAATATGTGGAAGTCGACCGTATGGTTATTCAATTTAAGTATGTTTATGTCCCAAGTTACCTTTATATGTTATGTGTTCTTTATATGGGTTTTATGATAATATTTTGTAACAAAAGGGTAAGTAATAATCCTCTATTCAGTGAAGAGTATTTAATACTTCATAAAGGTGAAAATTAATACTTATGCTAAAGTATTCATGTTTTACTTGTTTTTTTGAAAAAATAACAGTTTTACTTCTCTGTGTATCCTTTACTAATATTTTTATGATCATCCCATGTTTTTGAAATGTTTTTCAAAGGACATAATGTGGAATAGTGTAAAGGATGGGACCAAGTAGTATTCATAATATAGTAAACATGGTACTAGACATGACACGTTTTTTCAAGTTTTCATGTTTTGTAAAAACATATGGAAACTGTTTAGAAGTGTCTACTTTGTATTATTTTGAAATGTAATAGTTATGGCCTAACTATCTAAAACTATAAACCTGAAAAGATCATCAATGTGAATTATTGATTTAATTCAAGATTATGTATGGTTTTAATGGAGAGTCCTTATAAATATAGAATGAAAATGTTTCTCTGACTTGTTATTTCAAGTGATCATGGGGTTTTGATACCATTTATTGGTCAACTAAAAAATTTACTATGTATAGATGCAGCCTTACAATTAGTTCATCAAAAATTTATTTTAGTTTGTGGTTTTGGGGATACCCTCGTAAATTTGACAAATGAAATGGTGCATATTCTACACATGAATAATTATGTAACAATTTTACCTATGTGATGGGGAAAATTTCTATATCCATATATTCAATATCAAAATAATCTTATATGATATCATTGATAGTGGTTGGACCATTTATAATGTGAGAGTCTTTCATGAGAAATGTGATCAACATAGTCTTGACTAGGTACCTAAAAATTAAATTAGTGAATTTATAATGGATTTATAAAGGATGGTAGTTATTTCATTAATGTCCTTTTATCATCAGTGAAATGTTATTTTTTCCTAAAACATCGAATCATAACATGTTTAACAAAAAAACATGAGATATTATAATAAAATTTATTTCCAAAAATCATTAATCATATAATTTTGTAAAATTACATTTTTTAGAATTTTTTTATATGAAATTTCTTAATTTAATTAAATTCTTATTGGTATTTTATAAATATAAATACACATACTTATAAGGCCAATCATTCCAAAAAAATTACAATGTGGGTCAAAAAAAATAATGTGATATGATTGACATTTGGTGTCTGTTGGAAACACCACATTGTGATTTTTAATTGGGATAAAGTATCTTGGAATCCGATAAATAATATATCAATATAAGAAGGTGTCCCATAATCATTTTCTAGAAAACCATTACATAAAAATATTTATCTAGTATATTATATTTACAAATATACTACTTCTACCATTTTATTTTAAATTTCTATTTTTCAGAGAATTCATATAGTTATGAACAATGATTTTATTTAAAGAATAGTATTATTTATAATTTATAATATAAAACATATGGATATATGCAATTTAAATGTATGATCAATATTTCTGGAAGTTAAATTTTTTTCTTATGTTTTTGTGGTTCTATCACATAAATATACCCTATAATATATATATATATATTAATTTTTGGGAACCTACATAACTACCTACCTGAGTAGTGCCTCAGTATGTTGCGTTAATATGTTCTATTAAATGTGTGTCATAATATATTATTAGTTTTATGATTTGAATTTGTTCTATTATTATTACTAGATCTAGAAAAGTGTAATTTTATTCAAGGGCCTTGTGTTTGAAATTTAGACTACGAAAACCAATGCTAGTTGTTACTAGTGTATGAATCCTATAATTATGTGTAAAATAATTTTCCAAAAATATAATAACAACATATCATAAAAATGTTAAATATATTATTTTTTGCGCATCGTGAAGTGTTATATTATGGACCATCATCTCCCAGGTAATTACCTATACAATATATACATTATCAGTTTTGAATAATTATATATAATATAAGATTAAGAAATGTATAAAACCATATAATAATAAATGGTAATGTTATGGTGATAACATTATAGTGATATATCCATCAACCATGTATTGTTTGAGTAATGATGATGTTATTTTTTTACATAAACATATTGTATATGAACATGAAGATAACAAAGATTTAAATATAAGGATTTTTTTTATATGAATACTAACTAGCCTATTATTCATTAGAGATTATTTGAAACAATTATTATTAATGGTAGTTCCAATTCAATATTATAAATTTAATTTCCATATGAAATATTTCAATATGTTTTATAATTATTGTAATCTATATTTTTTTGTGATCTTATGTAAATGGTTGTTGATCTCTTCGATGATGTAGTTACATTAGTTATCCTAATATATTTTAAACACACAATGGAAATTCTTATTATAGTGGTGATTTATATTCTTGTCTAGTAATACATTGGTTGAAATTTACATTATAGATGCACAATGAATCAACCTTTCAATGATAATAAAAGAGATCATATTTTAAAATGTGTAATAGTAATGAAAAATAATGATAATTTCTTTTCTGGGTTTTTAAAAAGAATATTAAAAATTATGTCTATGTTTGTTTCTATTATAATGAATATTGATCACATTATGTACAATGTTTATGTTCTGTTGAGGTGGTTATATGGGAATAAAATATTAAAATTAGTTTTCAGAGATATATATCATAATTTGTGGCTAATTTATAGGTCTCTACCAATATTGGGGTCTATTAGATATTTTTGGTGATTAATAGAAAAATAAAATAGATACAAAAAAATTGTTATTATAGACGAAAATTATCATATGGTAGAAAAATTATTAATTGCCTATTGTCAAATGAGTTTTTACAATGTCTCTACATTATTTTTTTCTGATGTTGGTATTTTAGAAATTATTATTGATGTATATTTTTTATTATTAGACGATTCCTATAGATTTTATCTATTGGATTTAAAAATAATAAAATGGAATAATCTATTTTTATTATATTCAATATATTTTACAGAATTACGAGAATAATATTTTTGGTCCTCAGTGATGTGTCATGATTACTCATCTTATTTTATGAATATATTTTTTCCATGAATCCAATTTTTCTGATATATTATTAATAATAATCATGTTTGATTTTTACCATGGTAGATAGAGAAAAAAGATTCTAATTTATTAATGTATTCAAACAGTAATGTATAGGTGAACATTTGAGTCTTGATATCCAACTATTTTAATATTATGGAATGATAGTACAGTAATAAAATATATTCAATTGATATATTTATTTTGAATGGTTATTGGTCTCCATTATTTTTTATATGATGTTGATATTTTTATTTGGTTAAATTTTCCAAATATATCTGACACATGATACCTTATATCAAAAAATTATTTATTCAACCTAAAAGTAAATATATATCAAAAATGAATTTTTAATACTCCTCAATTTTAATGTATCTCTTTAGACAAGAATATAATAGTTTCTCATAATTATAACCATTTAATAAATTGTTTTTATATAATATATTATGTCCTTTCATGGTAAATAAATCATGATCAAATGTGCACATATAATGATATTTTATGTATTTTTTTACCATTTCACCTTATTGTTTTGTGGATATTTTACGTGTATGGATATTTGAAATTAATTAATATCAAGATAAGGGATATTAATTAATAAATATTTAATGGATATTTTATATTGTGGTGTTGATTGATCATTATTTCCATTACATATTTATATGGTAATTACATATGAATTGGTTTAAATTTTCAATATTAATAATTTTTATGTAATTATAGAACATTTAGTTATTTTTTGATATATTTTTTATATAGTTCATATAAAAATTGTGATGATAATTATAGAAATGTTATATATTTTTACATAATATATTATCATAAATGTTTAGCATGTTTTTCATAGATTTTTATATAATATTATGGATAAATAATTAATATTTTGAATAATTCACTTATATAGATACCATTTGTATCTACTAATGTTCTCAATCGAGAAGGAATGCATATAAAAAATATTTTCATATAAAGGATAAATGTGAATAAATATTTTTTTCATATTTTGTTATTATATCATGAGACATGTATTATAAAAAATTATTTCAGGGAAAAATATTAATGTTTTTTATAGATTTTGTGGTTTTAGTTGTGTTTTATATATTCTATTAGAGGTGGTTGTATTTTCAAATTTTTAATGGATTTCAATGGTTACTATTTTTTCCATAAAATGGATATCATGATATATTAAAAGTATATGACATGATTTTGTAGAAATAGATTCAATGTGATAATGATGATGATCCAGCTTCACGATTTAGTATAAAAATATATTTGTAATATAAATAGATTATGTTGAATAACAATTTGTAATGTGTTTTTATGATATTAAAGATGAATCTGAAATATTAACTGATATTGGGAAGGGTGTAATTTGTGAAAATAATATTATTAAATATGAATATAATTTGTCTCAAAAAACAAATATTCTCAAAATAAAATTGTGATATATTTATTATAGTCATTTATATAAATTGAAATATATGATAGGGATTCTGTAATTTCATATTATAATTATAATCCTTCATTTTAATAATGATATAATATTATGTGTTTTGGTTAGTTTTTGTATCAGTTTATTGATGGGTTTCAAAATTTTGTTAGTATTATGGTTGATATTGGAGCCATAAAATTGGTTTCTATGTCATTTTGTAGGTTTGTATTTTAAATTATATTTCAAACTACTATACCCAATATATATAACAGTTTTTAAATCATGGAATGTTATATGATTAATTTATAACCCAAAAATATATAATAGATGTGTTATGGATTATTGATTACATCCATTACTCAAAGTATTTTCAAGATACTGCATTGTCTTCTATGGCCTATGAGTGAGATATGTACATTATAATATATTGAAGTTATGATATCAATTAAAAAGTCAGGTAAGTAGACACAAGTCATATATGTTAATATTGATGATTCCTTGTGATTATTTTCCATTATAATATTTATTTTTAAAAAGTAGATTTTGTTTAGTTTTAAATCATAAAAATATTGATTTTGTTTCTCTAACTAAACCACCGAAAAATTTAAAATTATTTTATATGGTCATTATATTATTTATATAACAATAAAAATTATTATTTGATGTTTTATATCATTATACCTAATTAATGGAATTCATCAATCTCTAAATTAAATAATATTGAATGAATTAATATCCATTATCACACCCGTTAATTATCAATCCTCCATTGTTAAACTATATAATGTAATTTCTGTAATAGAATTAGTAATATCTCACACCATCATGAATATGAAATTTTCTATATTGTTTATCGATCTCATATATTATATTTTTTAGGATTTTTTGTTATAAACAACTCTTGTAAAATTAAATATTACTTTTTTGGTAAACACACATCTCATAAATAAAATAAACCATTCTCCACCCATATCGTATATGATATTTTTATATTCCTTGTAAAAATTGGGAATCAATACACACTATATCTATTATTTCTGGGAGATAAATATTAGTCATTTTTTGAAGAATGTACAATGTTTATAATGATTCATCGTCCTTTGAGATAGGATGTGTTCTATCCCATAATAAATTTTAAATCTCAGATGGATATCCATAATGTTTCGTATAATTTCATGAAGGTGTTATGTGAGTTTAAAATGTAATACCAATGTGTCATTAATTTCCTTTTACTATTAGTAATTATATTGAAATAGAATTTAGATATATCAGTACTTTTGATTTGAAATTGTTATGTAATTCCTAAAACTAATTTGAGTAGAAATTCTTCATCCCAAATATTATAGGATTAATATTCAAATTTTCATAATTATTTTTAAGATATTTATTTCTGTATAATGTGTTTATTTGAGATTGATATTTTTATTTTTTTTCCTCACATATCATAATAGAATGAGGCCCATGTATATGTATCCTATTTAAAAAGTAGGATTAATGATAAATATGTGTATATTTATATATTATAATAAATATTTGGATGAATGGGTATATATTTAAGAAGAAAAAAACATATTGTGTCACAATATACACTATTTGGTTGAAACTATAATATATCACTCTATGGTTTTTTATATGATACCATATATTGACCAACTATAGAGATGGTTTTTGTTTAAGGTTTGGTATATGTGATGCATTCCTTAGAGACATATCACATCCTGTGATTTAGCTTCTATCAGGGTATTGATACCCTACGTTGTATAAATTTCATTCTTGTATTATTTTATAGGCTTAAAAGTGGTAATGTTATTGGAGATAATTGGGTTAAATTATATGTTTGGAAGGGAATATTAGATTATTTTACTTATATAATATTAAAATTTGTTATTTATAATGATATAGTAGTTCAGGAACTTACAAATTATCAAAGGATATATATACTTTGGGTAAATATAATTTTCTTTTTAATAGTATTACGAAAGTGTGGTAGGAAATAGAACAATTGAGAAGCCTCTTACATGTGTGAATGAATCATCCATAGATTATTTTTGAAAAAAGGGATTCATATATTTGTTAATCACAGGAATATTTTTATGAATTTGAGGATATAATTAATTCAACAAGACCCATTGGAGTATTATTATGATTTTTTAATTAGATTTATAATATATTACGACTATTGATCATGGTTGGTGGGTGATAACTTTCTAGATGATTTTGAATATCTGTAACATAATGAGAATGAGAGAGTTATTGTTATAATTTTTTTTGGGAAATGTTTTGGTGTGTGATTAAATATGAATAATATTTTTTATAGTGACATTATGAATAGGAATCTTAATATGGTCTTCTTATATCCATGGACATATTATTTTGATGATGAGAAAAAGGTTATGTAAGAAAATTTATTATTTTTGAATTAGAATTTTTAATCTATGAATGGTTTCAACATTTACTACGGATTGGTGTTCCATCAATTGATTAACTCAGACTGAACATTGATAGTGGTTTTTAGGGGTTTGATAATTCATGATCATTAAGATATAATCATGTGTGGATTTTGGACACATATTAGTAGTTTCTTGATGATTATTTCAAGGGAAGACATATTATTATAATAATTCCACTTTATATTAGAGTTTTTTCACTCATTATATATATTATTATATGAATATATTTGATTAAATTCATGGAATGTACCAAAAATAAACACATAAAAACATTATTTTATTCAAATTTTTTAATAATTTTTTTTTAAATTATAGTATAAAAATATGTTAATATAATGGATTAGATTATTAAGATATTAGTGACATGAAAATAATTATATAAACTATTTATTTAACATCATTCACAAACATATCATTAAAATAATCTTATTTCATATACTGTAGCATATAATTTATTAATGTTGTTGGAAAAAAGAAAGGGTGATTTCCTATCTCAATAATGTAAAATATATAAATGATTAAGAAATTTTATGTGATAATATTACCATATAATATTTTTATGCAATACATATATAAATTTTTATGACTATGTTTTCATATCATATAATCATATTTGGTGAAAAACGTCATAGATCACTATTTGAGATCATATGATAAAAAAAATCATAGATGGAAAAAAACACATACATTTTTATTGACACATATCATTAGAGACTAGAAAAATCATTTGTTATGAAATAATAACAATTGTAACATTATAAAAGTTAACCATGTCAATATGAAATGTTGTTAAAATATTTGAACATAAATCACCTCTCTAGAAATTATAGTCAATAATTATAGATGACATTCACATCCACAATGAATTTGGGAATCGCAATTAGTAATAATCATATTATATAAATAAATCATTATATCTCTTGGAATATTGATTATAAAATTAATTGAAGATATAAATTGGGGCTCCAACATCATGTAATTATATTCTGTTTTTATATATTCTAGATGAACACAGAAGAACTAATCAATTATTATTTTCAATTCTAACCCTTTAAAATATATATGTTTCATTATATATTAATCAACAAATAATCAATTGACATCAATATAATTATTGGGAAAATTATAATAATACCATATTCTAAATTAATATTAACTCAAGTTAATACATGTTGACATATATAAACTATATTATTATAAAAATATTTAAAAAAATCAATCCGAAAAAGATGTAAAATATTATCCCATTATTGACATTTTCAACAAATTATTTTCCAAATATTATTAGAATTAAAAATTCATTGAATAAAAAATATTTTAATGCAACTAGGATAAATAATAATTACCATGATGGTATTAAAATGTTGTCCAGTGGTATGTAAAAAAAATTAAACCATTTATATGGAGTCCAAAAATAATTCAATAATAAAAACATTTATAAAATAATACTAAAATGATTTTGAAAATATAATGATATGATAAAATTATATTATTTTACAATTTATGAGTATATCATAATATATTTCATCTAGAATAATGAATATGTATATGTATAAAAAATAATTGTGTATGTGACTTCAAAACATCTATTATAGTGATATGAAAATAAAAACCTCTATGGGATGTTAATATAAAAACACCATCTAGGATATATATATATATATATAGAATGAAGAAAAAATCATAAAAAATTATTATTTATAATATATCACTTGGTTTAAATATTATCATTATATAAATTAATGTAGTTTTAAAATTTCAATAAGGTAAATAAATAAATAAATTTTACATGAGTACTCATTACCTCAGTTATTGAATTTCTCGTTGTCTACATAAAGCCTCCTCCATAATAAAATATAATTTATTAAATACAAAATTAAGAAATTTTATGTTTAATATTTCATATATAATTGTACATTTATTATTATATAGCAATTATTTATTATATATTTTACCTTCATGTGACTGATGGGTTTATTCAGTCATTTCATCCAAACCTTCATTGTTGTGATGGCCAATGTTACAGGGGTGTGAGAATAGTAATAACATCCACATTATTTTTGAAATATATTTTCATTATATTTAAAATATATAAATATTTATATATCTTAATAGATTGGTAAAAAAATATAATTTTTTGCATGTGTATTATAACACCATGTAATTATAATGTAAGAACATTATTCTTTATCGTTTGCAAGACATGCATCAAAAAGTACATAAGAGGATATAATACCCTCATACATTATAATATATTTATTAATTTAATTAATTTTTATAATTTTCAATTTACACCACACCATGTTTTCTTGTGTTACACTACAGATTGTCCTTCTTCTATGTCCTTCATTACAAACAAGATCGAGTTTTACAGAAAAACAATATATTAAAAAAATATTATTATTTAATAAAAAAATTTTATCTACCCAAAATTAATAGAATTAAAAAATTATGAAAATATACGTTTTTATAAATATAATATAAATATATTGGTTACCAACTATTGGGAAAGATGAATAAGAAATAATTTGATATAAAAAGAAATGTTATTAACTATATTCTTCAAAAAGAGTTTGGTATTAATAAAATAGTTATTTTCAATTAATGATTTATTTTAATTAATTATATATGTGATATATTCAAAAAAATTATTTTATATTCATAAATTATGTTTTATATGCTTATGATAAGGACAAAAGTGAATTTTGAAACCTAAAATTACATAATATTTCAAAATGAACTTCATAGTTTAATGATAAAAACAAAAATTAGGTCAATGTGAATTTTTTATGTATTTCAAAAAACACAACATTTTTAATGAATAGTTAAAAATATTGTTTTTTAGTTCCATACTGGTATTTCATATGATTTATTTATAAAATCAAATTATGTTTTATTAATGTTTTAATGTCTAAAAAGAGAATATTTCAATAAATTAATCAAATTTTTATTATTTAAATCAATTTAACATTGAGGTTTATGATAAACACATTGCATATTTTTGGTCATTTTTAACATTAAATACCAATGTTCTCACCCCCCTTTTCAAATGAATTTAAAATTAATTTCTTGCACTTTTTTATTATGATGAAGGAAAAATGGAATCCATATTTATAATAATAATAATTTATAATGAATAATATGTTAGAAATTTTTTTTACAAACAATATTTTAGAAGGTAATTAAATCCAATTACAATTATTAAGGAAATATAAAGCTTAGTAAATGACTCAAAATTTTACTTAAGGGAAAAAATGATCAAGACCCATGTCGAAAACCAATTTTTGGAATATATATTGTCCAAAACCATATATTAATTAGTTTTTTTGGTTATTTATGTCTTTTTTATACAATATGTCGTGTACAGCTAAGTTGATTCAAAAAAATAGAGTGTGTCCTTTTTCCTTCCAAATAAAGTGCTTCCACCACTCCACGTTGATCAATCATCTAAAACCACATTTGTCTAGCCATGATCTGACCAAATATATTTATAAATCCCTCATATATTAATTGATGCCTTAATTTGTCATGTAAGCCTTCAAAATAATCATTTTGGTACGAACTAAAAGTTGATACCTGATTATGAGGTAACATCTTCTCTAATGTACTTTAGTTTCATATCCATTACCCCCCATAAAATATATTTATTTCATAATAATAATAGAAAATGTATCTTAAATATATTAGGGTGTTTATAGATAATGGTTTTAACGTACACATATAACCACCTCCACCTAATTGGTAAAAATCATATTATTTTTTGTGTACACTCAACCACTACATCATGAAATGATGATTGTTAAATTTAACATTAAATCATATCATGGTGGAAATTATTATTGAGACTATATTTACCTATGAAATAAAAGATATTAATTTTTTTTATTTTTTAATAATTTATTGAAATATAATTTTAATATTATACATTTTAGATTAATGTGATATCATCAATTGAGGAAGTCTGGACTACTACCCACTCGAAGTGATGAGAATCATTCACACCATTAATTGAATGTATACAGGTTCATTTAAAAAAACTAGGTATCATATATAAAATAGATAATATACTAGAATTATAATATAAAAATTTATTTTTAAAATTTTTAAATCTCTTAATGAAATAATGAAATAAATGTAGCATTCTTGTGTACATACAGACTACCATCTCAATGAAAAGTTCATTTTATTTAAAATATCGAAATATTATAGAATAATATAAATTCATATATACTGACTATATATGAAAATTATTTCATGATTTAAAGTATGGTTATGATGATTCCATGATTTAATTAATGATAAAAATCATATAACATGTTAATACTTACTTGAGAAAACTAGACAATAAACACTAGATATAGTGAAATTAATATTAGATTACTATCAAAATTGTCAAAAAATATTATGAGAACGTAATATTTGAAACTATATAAATGAGTATGGTTTTAGGATAAGATAATAACATATTTTTGACCCCTATTTATTAGGATACAGAACACTCAACAAAAGAAATTCTACGTAAGGGAAATTCATCTCAATTTAAAGTTCATGGAGACTTATGTATTAATATTAAATATCTCACTTTTTGTATAATATTAATTTTTCTTATTATATCATGAATCCACATATTCAAATTATATTTTATGTTTCATTTAATTTAATAACATTCTGGTGATTATGATTTAAATTTTCCTAGGTGGTATGGGTCACATAGGATTGATTAATGAATATTTCTCTGAAGATTGATCTTAATGATTATCCATTAAATTTCATTTACTTTTTTGATGGTTACAATTACTATGAAACAATATCATTATTTAAATCATTTTTCATATAAATATACATATTTTTAAATAATGGATATTTTTATTTCCTAAACTATATACCATTTTAAATAGGTTTAAACTATTAAAATTATTTGAAATTGATTATTTGTTATTTTTTTCAATACACGTATTTGATAAAAATATTTTCTATTTATAATTTTTTTTATTCAAAATGATGAATGGTTTGGACATGTAATGGTGGTTAGATCTAGAACAGTATATGGCTTCATGATTCATTGATATGTTCTCATGAGACGATTATGTTAACCGAATTAAATATGTTTCTACCTGTTGTTTTAAACTATTCCTCGGATATATCATTATTATATAGGTCATCATGTTACTATGACATGATGTCTAATAATTAATCATTTACTCCATAAATATTTCAGTTTTTAATATGATTTGATATTTTTCAGCTATTTCTCTAGAGATTCATTTCATTTGTGATCATTTATTAAATGGAATATTTATGAGTGTCAATTGTTTCCATATAGAATTATCATAATCTAATTATTTTAATTACATGATAAATGATCTATCTTTAATTACATGTGAATTAAT
Organism: Viscum album; assembly: GCA_963277665.1. Lineage (NCBI taxonomy): Eukaryota > Viridiplantae > Streptophyta > Magnoliopsida > Santalales > Viscaceae > Viscum > Viscum album. Next base: position 2,130,993,176 of record OY728147.1, on the reverse strand, counting down.
TCTTATTGATTAATTATTTCAACTTTATTATTTATGTTTAACAATAATTTGAGCTCACCCTTGTTATGTTTCCTTCCAACAGTTTTGAAGAAGATTACTTCAAATAAGATTTCGAGGGTGTTGTTTATTTCTGTTTATTATATATGATGTTATATTTTTTCTAATATATTATTGGAATAATATATGTAAAATTAAATTCCAATAATTCATAGGTGCTTGGTCCTATGGGATTTAATTCCATTTAATCAAGCCAATGTAATAATATAATGCCCCATCTTTGAGCTTATGGGGTCCAAGAATATTTGTTGGTTAAAAAGCATGATTATCACCAAACTCTGAAACATGATTTAGAAAAAATATTTTATAGAGCACAAAACCATGATATAAATCATGGATAAGTACATAATGGCATCCTATAATTTTGGAAAGGTGGTGATTTGTTGGTATTCATAGAAAAACATCCCAATTAGGATACTAAAAGTAGATTTTATTCTGAAAAAATGTACATAAGATTAATAAATCAGACAAGTTGTTCTATGACTGACAGAGTATATCCTAGTAGATTAAAAATGTTGTTACCACACACCTAGTTTGACACAATATGTGATATGATTAGGATATTTCACATTTTATTTACTTACCATTATGAAGGATTGGAAAATGATTATGACACCAAAGTAACCAAATTTCCTGATTCTAGGTTCATGATGAAATATGTTTTTATATAAGATATATAATATTTAGAGTTATATAATGTTCAATAATTATGTGATCATATAGTGTATGATATTTTTAAAAATAGTTCATATAAGGAAGAATGTTAGAATTACTCATGGAAATGTAGATATTTCCTTGCTAAGGAAACAAATAAAATAGGTATGGGATCATTGAATGTTATGGATAATTTAGGACAACATAGTTATTTTAATAATAATTATAGTGCATGAATAGAGTGACCTATTACATAGAGATAATTTCATTTTCTGGATCACATTATATAATATAATCCCTCATCATTTAGGGGGACTACCAATACATCTATCTCTTAGAATTGGATTAATTATTTGGAGAAGATAATTATAGACTTGAAATGTATAAAAAATGAAAATGTTGAACGTTTGGTTTATTATTTGCATGGTTTTTCTAACTATAGGTGGCCCCTGAACCAAATACATCCGAGGAAGAATAAATTAAATAAATGGAATTGAAAACATTCACGGAGTCATTATTTTATAAATACATACTTAACGATCAACAATTTTAGATGAAGAGAATTCTTCTTTCATTAAAGCATATTGAATAAGAAGAAGTTGATGATTATAAAGATACAATTGCATTGTTATGAAGGTATAACACATATTATATATGCACCATGGAGTTCATTATTAACCACTTCATTGAAGGACTTTAGTGATGTCTTCAAAGGGTGCTGATGTATCAAAACATTACATCGTTGGATGAGATAAGGTTATGTTTTATCAAGATAAAGAATGAATTCTCTAATACGAGGATCTTAATTTGAAAAAATAATAGGTTTTATGAACACCATGAAAAGGAGAATATGTCAGCTAAGGTAATGGTATAAGATTATTTTTTAACAGGTGATAAAAATGAAAATAATCACCATGGTAAATGCATGAATGATTTGGGGTTTGATATATGTGTAAAAAATATGTAACCAGGAAAAGTAGTAAAATACAATGAATGAAAAAACTAATATTATAAGATAGATCATCAAGGATATGTGGTACTATACAAATTAATTCCCCATACATAAATGGAAGATTCATCCGAAGAAGATCAGGGATCACCGTCAAGCATATTATTTTGAAACGAATGAAGTGGAATGATTAATCTACTTTTTTATTTAGACCTAATAAATATGATGTAAAATTATTTTTAATGATGTTATCATTATATGATTTTTGATTTATATAATGAATGTTCTAAAATAAATTTTAAATAATTATTTGAGACCATATGTTGAATTTTACTATGAAAAATTATTAAGTAGCAAGTTAAAACTTTCCAAAAACACATTATTTTGTTAAACACAACAAATAATATATTCATATTTGATATAATGATGAATAAATTGTTGATTTGGGTATCTTATGACTAACTTAATCACATTTAAACAAGTGTTCTATGATATCGGTAATATAATTTATATATATTTTAGAAAAATGAAATATATCAAGTAACTTGAGTCTTACTTATGGAATATGGAATATGCATGTTTCCACTGAGGTTATATGGTGATTTGAGTTATTTCAATATTTAACTACGATACATGGTGAAGTAACTCACATGTTTGGAATGCTAGAATTCAGAGATACATCATGTTGAGTAACTATTACGGATTCATTGATTTTTTGTAATTCAGTGACTCTCCTTCAGAAGGGATAAGATCACAATATATCTGAAAACAAAAATTTTAGAAATCATTTTATGATGATCATTGGATGAGATTTTAGAGGACAATGTTTTAATTTTCCATATCAAGAATCACATGAAAATGGATGTTTGAGAAATATTTCAAAGAATAATCAAGGGAAAATATTATGTTTATAGAAATCTATAATAATTAATATTATAACATAGTGAAATAATTCTATAACTATAAAAAAATTAATTTTCAAATGAAAAATGTTGTACTATTATCATTATATCGAAAGATATAAATGGACTTTATTCACATATAAGGTGTTAGGTTTTGTGGTCAGAAACATTCATCTGAAAATTTTCTCTTCAAATCACGATCACAACTCAATTTCTTGACATTTTCTCCATTTAAATGTTTTTATTTGCCACTTATGTCCTCCAATTAATGAATTTAGTTATGTGACCATTGTAATTTCCATTACCTCATATTAATAATATATTATATTAACAATTTTTATTATATGGGTTTCTCCAAAAAAAATATTTTTCAATCCATCTATCATTAGGATAAAGTATAAATAGTGGGGATGTATTTTAATTAAGGTGGGGAGAATGTAACACCATGAAATACTAATTTAAGATCATTATATTTTGTAGTGTTTTTGCTTTGTGACACCAAGTGTGTAAGATGGTATAATACTATGGTACAATAAAATAATTTACTTTTTTAAATATATTTTATATTTTTAATTAACACAACCTCGAGTTACAATATATTACACTCAAGATAGACCTTGTTCAATTGCATGCATTACCGACTTGACAAGGTTTTATTAAAAACAAACATATTTTGAAAATATTATTATTAGTATTATATGATATAAAATTCATATTAATAATAGTATTAAAAACATATCAAAATATATGTTTTTTAAAAATATAAAATGAAATCATTATTTACTAAATAATGAGAAATGAAATTAAGATACAATTGTATAAAAAATTAAATAATACAATTTATATGATTCGAAAGAATATTCATCTTAATAAACATAGTTAATTACAATTAATTAATTTTTATAATAAAAAATTTATTTCATATATTTAGTAAAATATTTTTTAGATTCATCTATTATTTTTAATATGCATAAAATAGAACTAACCATATTTTACACAAAAAAGAATATACATTTATTGATTCAATTTCACCTATTTATTGGGGAACTCATTTTCCATATGTATATTTTTTATATTATTTTATTTAATATGTAGATGTAAAATTCTTCTTTTAAATTGTAGCTTAATATTTTTGTTATAGTGAATTTTTGATATTTTTCAGAAACAGATATATTTTTAATGAATAGTTAAAAAAAATTGCCTATTAGTTCAATAAATCATTGTCATCTGATTTACATGTAATGTTGAATTATTTTTTACTTTCCTTGTAATGTTTAGCTAGATAATAGTTTTCTGAATTTATACATATTAGGTTATTATTATATTGTTCACATAGAAATTTACTATAAACCATAGAAATTTTTTGGACATTTTTATTTTAAAGACACATAATATTGTCTTGCTTATGTGATGGAATTTAAATTAATTTATCCCACATATGTGATTGGGATTTAAAAAATATATATTATCTATTTGGAATCAAAATAATATATATCTTATAATAAGGTCAACTTATTTTTGGAAAAAGTTATTAGTGATTCTAATTAAACATATTTAAAATTATTATTGTAAAATCATGCTTAATAATGGAAAAAAACCATTATAATATGGGAAAAAATGACCTATACACTTTTACACATCCCATTGGATGGCCATATCGAGGTCATAAACCATTAATTATATTGTTTTATATGTTTTTAATGAATTTTTTTGTATTTTTGTGTTCACTTTTACATAACCCGTTGTGGTTACAATAATAGCTTTTATTTTATTTTCAATATTTCGAGTTCATGGAATGTTTTTCTAGAATGATGAAATTCCAACAGTGTAATGGGTCGGACCTCTCCGGCCCATCACTTTGTCGAAAAGAAGGTCATGAACTGTTTTGGAGGGTAAAAAAGTATTTTCCCACCCTTATCAAAATTTTGTGACTACACACCGTGTAGTGTTAGTACACGTCATGTACCACCTTGCTAAGTACACCCCATGATGAAGTCGCATCCATGCCGCTTGAAATAAATAAGTACACACTGTGTAGCCCATCCAACACGACGTGTAGTTTCTCCCCACGAACGTGTTACCCTAAAATTGTGTGGTGACCAGTCAACGGTTATGCCCCTTGTTGAAGTCATTTCCTGGTGGTGTGAAATAAATAAGTACATGTTGTGTAGCCCATCCTATATGTCATCTAGTTTCTCCCCGTGTACACGTTAACCCCAAACAGTTTGTTGACCATTCAACGGTTGGGTGTTGCGTTGAATGCCGTGTTGGAAGCCATGTGGTGACCGTGTGGAATGGCCGAGTACATGCCGTGTACTAGGAAGTACATGACATGTACTTTAGTTTTTATCCACTATAAAAGGAGGGGGCCTCTCCTCCTTTTCAGACCATTTCTCTCCTCCCCATTCCTTCAAGCAGAGCCCTCCCAATAGACTCGAAAGATCCTTTCTTCCATAACGCTTTTGCCCAAGCTCCGATTTACGATCCGTCAGCTGCCATGAGTTCGCAACGACGAGGCGGATCTTCTGAGCATCGATATGTTGTTTTCCCTTTGACCTTTCCTTCCCAGCATCCACCCATGGAGGTTTTTCCCGTCTTCTAAAGTTGTTGTGAGGGATCATTTTGATCCGATACTGTTGAGGTAAGGATTTTACCTTTGTCTCTCTAATTTGTGCATCATGCAGGATGGGTGTCCTCTTTCTTTCTTGAGACATAGTTGAAACAGTTTAATGAAGATAATAACTTTCTTAAATAATGGGGATGGGGAAATTGTTATGTTTATCCTTGTTTATTATATTGTTATGTTGTGAATTGAATAGACTTATGCCTATTGAAAATCACAGTCATTGCGGGACTTTGCTTGCGTAATTAAATGTCTACCTAACTTTTTAGATCGTTTTGTGAATGTATACTTTGTGGAAATTTGTTAACCACGTAATGTTGGTTGATTTAATGAATATCTGGAACCCTTGTGTGATCACCCTGGTTGAAAAAAATGGAATAATGAACATATGGCTGTTGGTTTGGTTACGTGTTGTGCGAAATGGGGGGATCCTGAGTTTTACGAATAGGATGGGTAGTGGGGCTGCTATAAATGATATTAATGGGGAAATGATGTGGTACGAGCCTTGTTTTGTGATACGGCTGTGGAGACGTGGTTATAGATGCAATCATGGCTATAGTAATGGGTTGTGATATTAAAAGAATGTCGAATGTTGATAAATGAACTATGGGGAATGATAAAGAATTAAATACGAGAATAATAAATGAGCATTTATTGATGATAAAAAAATTGGTTTTGTGTTTCTTGTGTTATATCTAACTTGTTTTGTGGATGTAAGGGTTTTTTTCTACGAAACGCTTTATCAGGTTTGATAATTTCATATTATATAAGCAACTAATAAACTCAATATTGTTGAAAAATGAAAACCAAAATGGGGTTGGGAGTATTTTTTGTACGCGTGCTCCGTAGTAGCAGTGTCGAGGCACGTGCAAAGATTCTCTTCTTAGAAGCCATAGGGTGGGTTGTGTGTTTGGAATACATATATGTATCTGTATCTTTGTGTTTTGTCTCACCCCGCCCATGTTGAGAACCTAGTGCCAAACACTCCCATTTCATGGGAGTGGGTGTTTTCTCCTTAGTTACTAGCTCCTTCCTACTTCTTCTTCTATAGGTTGTGATGTCTTGAGGCGACCATACACCTTAGACTCTTCGGGTAGGTTTTATTTGGTGATATTTTAGCCCAAGACGCTTCGTGATCGTTTACTGTTCCCAAGAACATTCGGGATGAGACCCATGTGGGTTCGGGAGGAGTTGTGATATGTGGTTTGTGAGGCCCAGGTTTGTGCGGGATGGATATGTGGTTTGAGAGGCCAATGTGTTTGTTGGAAAGAATAGTGTGGTAGAGTCAGGACGTTCACCATTAGGAAGATCAGCTAGCTAGTGGGGGGAAATGGTATGGGGTACCAAAAACTCTTGTTCTTATATACTACTACCTATTGTTTTTGTTTTTGGTGAGTGTGGCTGGTGAGGTTGGGTGGATAGAATTTCTTTCTATGTATTGTTATCTTATCTTGTTCTCATGGGAAATTAGGATGTCTCCCCACCTGTCCATGAGTGCTTTAGGATTCCCTACTTAGTATACTTGTATGCTTACCGTACATTTACCTTCAGGTTTAGAGGAGGACTACCAGGGCCGTGCACGACCCTATTAGTCGAGACAGTTAGAGTTGTTTCTATTTGATGTACTCTTATTTCTTTTGGTATTATAGTTTGAGTTTTCCTGTACTTGTACATTGTTTCATAATTGTTTATACATGATTGTGGGATTTTATGGGTATATTTTATTAACTTGTTCCTTTTTTTTTGTCTTTGACTCATCCTATATGACGATCTTAAATAATAAAAAGGGTAATTCCTCCCATATTTTTGAAAACTCATACCCTTGGTGCTAGTCGCCACTCCTGGGCCTACTGGAGGTGGGACAAGGTGGTCATTATCTCCCATTCACCATTACCAGCTCAGGATGGGCATCATTGGTGGGAGGGGGTCATGACAGAATGGTATCATAGGTGATGGTTGATCGATAGGATGGAGTCTGGAATTAGGTACAGTGAGGATTGCATGGGATGGTAGGGCAATAATGATATGTGATCTTGGTGTGTGACATAGGCCAGAGAATACCAACTTGGACATGGGATTTTAGGGCCCCCCATGATCCGATTCAAGGACTCTGATCCTCCCAAACAACCAAGAGAGACTACATTGATTACAGGGTAGAGACCCTAGGGAAGGTACATGAATGATAGTGTTTGTGTTTTACTTGATTTGGGTGTTCTAGGAAAGAAATTGAAATTAGGTGATAAAATGAATCCTTGAGAAATATTCCTTGCTACTTGGGCTTAGGCGATCATTGTTTAATGTACATATATTGCACCTGGACGTCGTCCATCGGTGACTCAAACAGTCAAGGCCTAGCTGATTCGAGAGGTCGATCATTTGAGGATCGACCGAGAGGAGAAAGATGATCAGTGGCAGAAGACTCTCCATTCATTGCTGCGACAAACCCTTAATAAGTACGAGGGTAGTAATTCAGATATGGATATGGAGGGGTGGGGTTAGGATCTAGGGATCACTATTACATTGATCCGTGCTCCGAGGTTGTACTAGGTTCCCCTAGCAGTCAGTTAGCTGAGAGGTGCGGTGCATCAGTGGTGTACGCTCTACCTCAGGGTGATGTCAGAAGCGGAGGTTCCATGGGATGACTTTGAGAAGGAGTTCCGAGAGGAATTCTTATCTTCCATGATCAAGTACGAAATGCATCATGAGTTACTCTCCCTCCAGCATAAGAGTAGGACATTATGAGAATTCGGGATCAAGTTCAAGGTTCTCCTATGCTTTGATCTGTATCTCTCTCCAGATGAAGAGTCTCGGGCGAGACGTTTGGAGGAGGCTCTTCGTCCTTATCTCAAGTATATTTCCACCCCTTAATCCATCTGACGTACTTGGATGTATAGAATAAGGTAGAGGTTGTAGAGAATATGCACTCGTATGGAGGTGCACCTAGAGAAGGGATCCAACCGGGTTGGTCGAAGGGGAAGGCATTCAGCAGCAGGTCTCCTGTGACAAGACCATCCAGATTCAAGCCAGTAGGGAGCAGCCCCAGCAGTTCCAGTTTAGATTTTTGGGTCCTCGTCCCTTTTTCATGTTCCTAGGACCGAAGTGTTTCTTTTTCTGAGTTTTAGGGAATGTTTAAAGTCGGTGCCTAAACCGAGTTCAGTACGGTGGTGGTTGGTAGGTTCAGTGCCCGCCTCATCAGTACTAGTTGCCAGAGAGACCCTTTCTAGTAGTAGCAGTAACCTGCTACTCTGAGGATAGACTTTGTAGGAGGGGGCCGACCTCAGGGTTCTCCTCAGGGACCTCGACCAAGGCGTGGTTGGGGGGGGGGGGGTTCGACATTAGAGAGGCAGAGGAGTTGGGTGTGGACAGTTGCACGCAGCAGAGTTGGTGGCTCCAGCAGTACCAGAGGTGGTGCGAGGTACTATTTGTTTGTTCAGTTATCTCATTTATGCATTGTTCTATTTGGGAGCTTTTCACTCCTTTATTGCACCCAGTGAATCCAATGCTTTGGGTATACATTTAGAGAGTCTTTTCTTACCCCTGGTGCAGATTACAGCAGTTGGAGGTCAACCAGTGTATCTTGTGTTTGTCGGGGATGTGGGATGACGTTAAGACCGCATCAATCTAGTGGGGATATTATTTTTCTACAGATGCAGCCATACGATGTCATCCTAGGTATCGACTGGTTGTTTTATGTTAGTGTCATTACCGACTACTTCTGAAGAAGAGTCGTTTTCACTGACATGGATGGGAAACATGTAGCTTTTGTTGGAGAGAGGAGCTATCAGGTGGGAAGCTGGAATGTGAAGCCTCCCCTTTCATTGTTAGGCGGGTTATCAGTTGTTTCAGCTGATACAGAGATGATGGATGTTCCAGAGGTTGTTGGCGAGTTACTTGATGTTTTTCCCAAGGGGGTTTTGACTCTAACCCCCCCTCCCCCCCACGACATGGTATTAAATTCGGGATAGAATTATAGCCTTGTGCCCATCCGATTTTGATGATCCCTTATCAGATCACACCTTCGGAGTTGCGGGAGTTGCAGATTCTAATTGATGATATAAGGTATAAGGGGTTTGTTTGACCTAGCCTGTCGCCATGGGGTGCTCCAGTTTCTTTCGTGAAGAAGGTAGATGGTGTTCTCAGGCTATGCATTGACTACCGAATGTTGAATCAGGTAACGGTCAAGAACGGTTACCCCCTTCAAGGGATAGATGATCTCTTCAACTACATGAGGGGAGTTGGTTGGTTTTCTAAGATTGATCTATGATTTGTATATCATCAGCTGAGGGTAAAGAATAGTGACATCTCGAAGACAGCTTTCAGATACTGGTATGGCCACTTCGAGTTTGTAGTGATTTCATTTGGAGTTACAAATGCACCAACTGTGTTCATGGGACATATGAACTTTGTCATCCGGGAGTTTCTGGACCGGTTTTTCATTGTGTTTATCGATGAAATCCAGATCTACTCAACATCAGAGGAGGATCACATTGAGCATCTCAAGGTATTCTTCGATGTCCTTTGACACCAACAGCTTTATGGGAAATTGTCAAAGTGTACATTCTTGATGCAAGAAGTACACCTCCTTGGGCACATGGTGTCTCTCCATGGAGTGTCAGTGGACCCATCGAAGGTTGATGAAGATGTTTCATGTGTGGAACCCATGATCATGGCAGATGTTTGTAGTTTTCTGGGGTTGGCAGGTTATTATCGGAGGTTCATTTCATACTTCTCTCATGTTGATGCTCAATTGAAAGCTTTGACTAGGAAGGACCAGGTCTTCCTATGGAGCGAGCAGTGCCAGAAATCTTTTGACTAACCGAAGGAGTAGTTGGTCAGTGCTGCAGTAATTATATTTCCATAGGAAGGGTTGTTGTATGAGGTGTTTTATGATGCTTCTGGCCTTGTTTTGGGGTGCATACTTGTGTAGAAGATGGTTTTGATCTGTTATGGGTCTAGGCAATTGCGCCCTCATGAGCGTAACTATTACACCCATGACCTAGAGATTGCAGCAGTAGTGTTCGCACTTAATTTGTGGTGACATTACCTCTTGTTGGAGCACTTCATTGTATTCTTAGATCTCAAGAGCATACGTTATATCTTCTCCCAGCATGACCAGATCTTAAGGAAGTAGAGATGGGTTGAGTTTCTCCAAGACTATGACATCGATATCTCTTACACTGAAGGTAATGGAAATTTTCTGGCTGATGCCCTTAGCAGGAATCCTCATAAGTTAGTGGTTTAGAAATCCGCTGATGCTTGGAAAGCGATGGGAGAGTTGGCTGCCTTGTACTTGGATGCATGGGTAGAGGATGTTAGAGGCTGTTTTTTTCAGATGACGGTGCAGTCCTCCTTGTTGCAGCAGGTGTAAGAGTCTGAGTGGGGATACTCTGAGGTGGAATTATTGTCGGATCGTATCGATAAGGGAAACGCTCCAGAAGGATGGTGAGAGGATATCTGCCATCAGATGCTTTTTCATGGAAGGTTTGTTGTTCCAGAGGAGATGTGTGAGGGAGTTCTTTGTGAGTTTCATAGATCAGCCTTGGCGGTACATTCTGGAGTTTTAAAAATGTACCAAGGCCTTAGGGAACAGTTTTGGTTTCCCGGGGAGAAACGGGCAGGGGCAAAGTTTGTGGCTATGTGCCTTGTGTGTCAGTATGTAATTGCTGATCACTGGGTTCCCAGTGGTTTTTTGGATCCTTTTGATGTCCCCGAGTGGAAATGGGATGACATCTCAATGGAAATCATCACAGGTCTACCCAGTGCTCAGGGTGGTTATGACTCTCTCTGGGTAGATGTGGATCAACAGACGAAATGTTCTCTCTTCTTAGCAATTAAGGAGTCGGGCCCGATGATTACCTTAGCACAGAGGTACATAGACGAGGGGGTGAATTTTCATGGACTTCCGAAGACTATCATCTCAGCTTGGGATACTCGGTTTACCTCACGAGTCTAGAGAGGGTTACATAATGCTTTTGGAACACAGTTATGCCTTAGCACTGCTTTCCACACCCAGACTGATGGGCAGACATAGCGAACTATCCAGACTTTGGAGGAAATTCTACGAGCATGCATTCAAGATTTCGGAGTATCATGGGTGTGACACTTGTCTTAAGTAGAGTTTTCCTACAACAACATCTTCCAATCTACAGTTTTCATGGTGTCGTTTGAGTCATTGTATGGATGACCATGTCGTTCACCCATTTGTTGGGTAGTGGTTGGTGATACAGGTGTTCTGGGGCCAGATGTAGCACAAAGCAACACAGAGAAAGTCCTACTTGTGCGTGAGAGGAAGAATGCGGCTCAAGACAGAAGTCTTATGCTGATCATCAGTGGAGTCCCTTGGAGTTCGAGGTGGGAGATCATGTGTTCTTGAAGTTTTCCCCTTGACGTGGGATGTGGAGGTTTTTTAAGGGGTGTATGTACTCCCCTAGGTTCATCAGACCTTTCATGGTGCTGAGGTGAGTTGGCGAGGTTGAATATCAGTTGGCCCTTCCACCATAGTTATAGAAGGTTCATGACGTCTTCCAAGTCTCCCAGCATCATCGGTAATTACACTACAACTCTCACGTTATCTACTGGGGAGAGTTAGATATAGGAGATGATGCGAACTTCGAGGAATGACCAGTTAGAATCTAGGATCATAAAGAGAAGGTTCTCTATGGATGAACCATCGCCTTGGTTCGTGTGTTATGGAGGCATGGTGGCCTTGAGAAGAGAACTTGGGAGCGAGAGTCTCTGATGCATGCTTAGTACCCAGATTTGTTTTGACTTGTGTTTTTCTTTGTTCTTCTGAGCTTTTTTTTGATGTTACAGTATGTACCTTTGATATATTGAATACATGGATTTTCCGTTGTGAGACTTTTTATTTCCTTAATCAATAGAAGTGTGTAACATGTCTAGATGTTTCGGGAGAGGAAATAACCTGATTATTATTCGAGACACATTAATATAGATATGATTGAACCCGTTCGGGAGAGTCAGTGCAGCATAAAGCAGATAATATCTCGACCTGGGAGAAGGAGTTCCCCAAGCCATGTGTTCGGGCAGTGTGCCAGTTGTACAGTGTTGGGGGTGGTGTGCGTGGAAAAAATCCTAATATATGGATGTGGGAATACCCAATTCTTAATCGAGGTCTATTAATGCAGATGCGATTAAACCCATGTAGGAAAGTCTGTGCTACCTAAAGCGGGGAATATCTTGACATAGCAGAAAGAATACATAACACAAATGATTAGGGTTGTTGGTGGGGTTCCTATTACAACAATAACACTAATTGGTATCTTGTTGGCTTCCTCTAGGTTGGTTTTTGAATTCGTGGTGATGAGAATGTTTTAAAAGGTATTTGGTGTAGTGGCCCGGACCTCTCTGGCCCATCCCTTTGTCGAAAATAATGTCATGAAGTGTTCTAGAGGGTAGAATGAACTTTTCCCACACTTTTCATAATTTTGTAACTACACTCCATGTACTGTGAGTACACACCGTGTACCACCTTTCCAAGTACACCCTGTGTTGAAGTCGCGTCCTTGTCACGTGAAATAAATAAGTACACGCCGTGTATCCCATTCTATATGCCATGTAGTTTCTCCCTGCGTACACAATACCCTCAAATTGTGTATTTACCAGTCAATGACCATGCCCCATGTTTAAGTCGTGTCCTTGCCACATGAAATAAATATGTACATGCCGTGTAGACCATCCTACACGCCGTGTAATTTCTCCCCACATACACGTTTCTCTCAAACCGTGTGTTGACCAGTCAATGGTCATGTGCTGTGTTGAATGTCGTGTTGGAAGTCGTGTGGTGACCGTGTGGAATGTCCGAGTACACGCCGTGAAATAAGATGTACATTCCATGTACTTTAGTTTTTCACTCTATAAAAGGAGGGGGCCTCTCCTCCTTTTCAGACCATTCCTCTCCTCCCCATTCCTTCATGGAGAGCCCCCCAGAGAGACTCCAAAGCTTCTTTCTTCCATAACTTCTTCGTCTGAGCTCTGATTTACGATCCGTCAGCGGCCACCAGATTGTAATGACGATGTGGGAATTCTGAGCATGTATATGTTATTTTTCCTTCGGCCTTTCCTTCATGGCTTCCACACATGGAGATTTTTGCCGGGTTATGAAAAAAGCGACGGACACCGACATACATCTTCTATAGCAGATCTGAGGAAGAATTGTGATCTGAACCTGTTGAAGTAGGTATTTTACCTTCGTCTCTCTAATTTGTGCATCATGCGGGATGGGTGTCCTCTTGCTTTCATGAGATTTAGTTGAACCAATTTAATGAAGATAATAACTATCTTATAGAATGAGGATAGGGAATCTGTTATTTTTATCCTTTTTTATTCTATTGTTATGTTATGAATTGAATAGGCTTATGTCTATTTAAAATCATGGTTGTTGGGGGACTTTTTTTGCGCAATTATATTTATCCCTATATATCTAGATAGATTTGTGAATGGAAACATTGTGGAAGTTGGTTGATCACATAAATATTGCTGATTAAATGAATATCTAGAACCCTTGTGTGATCACCCCAGTTGAACAAAATTGAATAATAAACATGTGGGTGATGGTTTGGTTATGTTGTGTGTGAGAGGGGGTGGGCTGAATCTTGGGTTTTACGAATAGGATGGGAAGTGGGGATGTGGTAAATGATATTAAAGGGGAAATGATGTGGCACAAGCCTTATTTTGTGATACGGTTGTGGTGATGTGGTTATAGAAGCAGTAGGGCTGAGTAATGGGTGATGATATTAAATGAACGTTGAATGTTGATAAATGAACTGTGGGGCACAAAAATGAATTAAATGTGGGAACAATCCATGGGGATTTATTGATGATTAAATGGTTGGTATTGTGTTGCTTGTGTTCTATCTTACCTGATTGGTGGTGGGATGGGTTTTTTACTGCGAAATGCTTGATTTGGATTGATAATTGGCTAGTAGTTAAGGAACTAATAAACTCAATACTATTAAAACATGAAAACATAAATTTGGTTGGTATTGTTTTTTGTATGCATGCTCTGTAGTAGCAGTGCCGAGGCATGTGATCAATTTATCTGATTATAAGCCATATGTTGGGTTGTGTGTTTGTTATACATATCTATATCTGTATCTTTCTGTTTTTTCACACCCCACCCATGATGAGAACCTAGTTCTAAACACTCCCATTTCATGGGAGAGGGTGTTTTCCCCGTGGATACTATCTTTTTCAGGATTTTTCTTTTATAGGCTGTGATGGCTTGAGCTGACCTTACACATAAGACTCTTCGTGTAGGTTTTGTTTGGTGAGATTTTAGCCCAAGACTCTTCGAGCATGTTTATTGTTCCCAAGAACCTTCGGGATGAGGCCCAGGTGTGTTCAGGTGGGGATGTGATATGTGGTTTGTGAATCCCATGTGTGGTTGGGTGGGATATGTGGTTTTTGAGGCCAAGGTGTGTGTGGGCGGGATATGTGGTTTGTGAGGCCTTGGTGTCTGTGGGAAGGAAGAGTGTGGTAGCGTCAGGACGTTCGCTGTTAGGAAGAGCAGCATGCTAGTGGGGGGAAATGGTGCGGGGTACCCAAAACTCTTGTTCACGTATACGACTACCTTTTGTTTTTGTTATTGGTGACTGTGGCTAGTGAGGTTGGGTGGATAGAATTACTTGCTAGGTTTTGTTTTATTCTGTTGTTCTCAGGAGACATTGGGATGTGTCCCCACCTATACATGAGATCATTAGGTTTACCGGCTGAGAATACTTGTATTTTCACCCTACATTTACTTTCAGGTTTCTAGGAGGACTACCAGGGCTGTGCGGGACCCTACTATTTAGGACAGTTGGAGTTGTTGCAGTTTGATGTACTCTTGTTTCTTTTGGTATTGTACTTTTAGTTTTCTTATACCTGTACTTTGATTCAGAATTGTTTAACATGCATGTGGGATTGGTTTGGGTTTATTTTCATTTACATGTTCTTTTTTCTTTTGGTGTTTGACTCATCCTATTTCCCGATCTTAAATAATAAAAAGGGTCATTCCTCCCATATTTGTGAAAATCCTTACCCTTAGTGCTAGTCGCTAATTAGGGGACTACTGGTGGCTGGACATAGGGGTCATTATCTCCCTTCCAACATTGCTATCTCAAGAGGGGAATCATTGGTGGGAGGGGGTCATGACAAACACTATTCCCAATTTCCTTTTCCATATTTTCTGTTTGGTAAACATTGTTTCTAGCTTCCTACAGTTTCACCCCATTGATGTTTCCTTTTATGTAAATGCATTTAAACTGAAATTTTAAGGACCTTATGGCTGATTAAAATTCCATAACTCCTATATTAATTTTCTATAGCCTCACGATGCTTTTACATGGTCATACAACATGGTTTAATGTTATCTCGTTTGAATGGAATTCAATCATATCTTAAACCAATGCTCCGTAAAATCTTCTAAAGAGATGAGATATCATCCTCCCTAGTTCTTCCCCTCTGTTCTATTGTGTGAGACGCTGGAACTGTTTATTTATTCTAATAAGAGTAGTGTGATCCAAAATTCCTCCGTGGATTATTTCCCCTCCTTTTTTGGTGCAACCTAGTAGTGTTGATCAATCTTTGATATAATCTATGATCTATCATCAATCATTTTGGTTCATATCCTTATGTTTTTCACTACTCTTTAATGAGATGATATCTCGATGTTCATAATGGACTATTCCTTGGTGTTGACCAGTGTGGTGGTGTCTCTACGTTATTGGGTGGATACAGTTGTCATGAGGGAGGTGATCATGACCCGTTGTGTTGCTCATTACTGAATAAAGAATGTCACAAACAATTTGAGGTAGGGGATTCATTGATTTTATATTATTTTACATGAAAATAAAGATTTATCATGTCTTAGACCACTGTATAACAATGGAATTGACATAATAAATATTTTAAATGGATAAATAAATTGATATTGGTCATATTTTATTTTCTCTTGTTTTTCTAGATAGTGTTATATCTATTCTTTAAATTTTTAGCTTTTGATTCTTGATTGAAATTAGAAATGAACGTAATCTCAGATTTGAGTTATAATGATATTGGATAATGGTAAAGATGCTTGAAAATGAATCTAATTGTGGTAGTTCTAATTTTATGCTAATCAAATTGATATAGAAAGCATATTTAATTATTTGTGATAGCTTATTGTTTAGGTTTCCGAATATTGGATCCTATGAATAAATAATCTGTTAATTCACGATAGATTAATGAACTGGTTGTTTGATAAAATATAATAACTAGTACGGTTATGAGTTGTGATCTTGCTTGATTAAAGGCTAAGAGACCAGTTGATATGAAGTTTTTTCATTCTTCCTATGTTCTGATGTGAGCCAAGATGGCTATTGTGATATGTTGGGGCAGGATGTCCTATTGGTTGTGTTAGAATTTGACTCTTAGAGTGGCAAGATGCATCAGTTTATGCATGTGGATATCAGAGAGGATACAATAGATGATGAAATGGGTTGGGTGTGAATATTTGGATGCTTTCTGATTCTTATGGGTTGATTATCATCTTATCATTCCCCAATGCTCAATGCATGTGTTTTACTTACACTGCTTCCAAAAGTGTGGAAGACATGTGGAGTATGCCACATTATTTCCATGTTTAGCATCCTGAGGGAGGATGGATCTACGCCCTTTCTATAGGTGGAAAATACCCAACGGTTCGTTCACCTACTCACTGTGTTGATCCCTTTGTGATCAGTAACATAGAAGTTTTCCTAGAATTCATTTGAATATGGGAATGTAATGCTATTAAGAAATTATTGAATAAAATATGTTAACCCATGGGGTTGGTGCTTTCTGGGATGCAATGCTGAGGATGCAATTTTAAAGGAACAACAGACATTGGGTGCGATGCTAGTGAAATATAATGTGAAAATTGTTAATGGTCAATTAATATTTAAGGAATTAATTAAAAGTGTAACTCATAAAAAAGGGAATGAATTAATGTAATAATTCTATTTAAGAGGTCATGTTCTTAATGGATTCCTCGACATTGAAGTCGTAGCCGGGAATCAGAGAGACGTTAGAACCAGTTAAGTCTATGACTAGGTTATTCTCACTATGGGGTTGTGATCTATAGTATATTTTGTACTTTTTATGATTCTATACGCTTATCCACCCCATCATTTATGGTAATTGACACCCTGTAGATTTTGATATGTGGTGTTTTTCTCCAACATTCTGACAGGAGGATGGATGGCTGTCAAACCCCTTTGGTCGCAAACTTTTCTTTGGATAGTTACTTGTCCGGATATACATAATAGTTATTTTTTCCCATATATGTGTGTAGAGGGATGTATTGTCTTGTGGTTATTCACACACGTATATTCTCAATATACTATTCTATGGACAATTATATGTGTAACATGTATAGGTTCTGATGGATTAAGGATCCTTACTTGGTGTGTGGGATGTAATTGTATGAGGTACAATTCCCGACGTATGACACTTGTTATGTGGGATGTGGTGGCTATAGGAAACTAACTAGTAAATTTTCTTTTGTGGACATGGTTGTTTTGTTTCATGAGGATCACGTTGTATTGTTTCGCCCATCTGTTTGTGATCAAGACTTTTTGGAGAGAGATAGATTAGGATGTGTGAAATTGGGGAAAATTGGAAAATTAATGAGGAATTAGTATTAGGTTGCTGATGAATTTATTTATTATATTATATACTCTTCTATGCGATAGTTGGTGAGGGTAGCCAAGGTGATACTAGGAACTGAGTATACCTGTTTTGGTGACGAGTTATATTCACATGTTTATTACTATGCTTTAGTATCATTTCGTTACATTTTCACGAGAGGAACTGGGGAGTATCCTACTAAGTATACTATTATACAATCCCTCTGTCTATATAGAAGGTTTTTCAGGTCAATGGGTGCAAGTTGGAGATCTGGTTGGTTAATACTGGCATGGGGTTGTAGGAGCTATTTGAACATCATGTTCATTTCTATTTTTACATTCATTTGGCTACATTCTATTTTCCACTTTATGTTGTAGTATTTTTTCATTACATTACATATGTGTACATGTGATTTCATTTATATTGTTGTCTTGGTTGGAGTTTGTTGGTGTATGTCTTATATATCTATTTCGCATGTGTTATCTTAGAGGGTAAGGTCTCCCTTTTATTTGTTTAATATTCCCTCGGTGATTGCTTCATACACAGGGCCTACTGGAGGTAGGACTCGAGGGGGTCATTATATCTCTTCTCACATTTCCGACCTAGGAGAGATACTACATGTTGGGAGGGGGTCATGACAGAGTGGTATCAATGGTCTGGATGAGGGATATGATGGAGTTTAGTGTTAGTAACATGTTAGGATAAATGGGTTGATAGGGAAATAGTATGTTTAATTTTTAGAAAGACATGTGAACACTAGAGACAGGCTGAGCCATAGGAATATAGTGACCTCTATAATCTGATGCATGGACCTTTAAGATTACAATTTCTACTAAATCGGGTGATACTAGTTGCAGGTTAGAGACCTAGGAATGGTTAATGCATCATTCTTATTTGGGCATGTGTTATAATGGAAAAAAATGGGATAGGTTAACCAAATATGAATCAAATGAAAAAAATAATTCCGTAATGTTGATTCTTCCATATTCCAGGTTTAGGAGTTCTAAATTTTTTGTTATTTTCTGTTATGGCTCTAGGTCAATGTCCTTATTATAATTTCATATAATATGATCATCCAGATATGCTAGAAGAACACTATCGAGTAGAGGTTGATGAAGATAACAATGGGAGTAGGACACTCTGAGAGTTTCCTCAATATAGTATGCAGCAGTACAAGGGATCCATTTTAGATGCTATCACGGAAGCCTGGTTAGAGGAGGTATAGATTGTATTTAGTATTAATCATGATCAGAAAGATCACTAGGTGTCCTTGGTTGTGATGATGCTGCGTAGATCAGGGAGAATGTGGTGGTTCTTGTTCCTCGAGGATTATAAGCAGTCAGATATCTCATGGGAGGAGTTCCGAAACAATTGTAGTGTCATGTTTCTTTCTTCGACCATGAAGCCATTCAGTCACTAGGATCATAATCTCCTTAGAAATGGGAGCTCTATTGTGTGAGAATTTAGACTCTTTTTTAGGAACATTTGATGATATGCTTCAGAACTATTGCCAGACGAGGATGCCACATGGTGGCATTTCGAGGAGGCTTTGAATACAGAGATCTAGGGCTAGGTCACCAAATTTATTCTCAAAACATATCATGTGGTATTGGTGAGGGATTTGGCTATTGAATGTACATTGACCATAACTAGATCATCATGAGTGGGGAGTTATCATGATTTATCATGATGTAGAGTTTTGGTTTGGGGTTCTTGGTTTTAAGGGTAGAAGAGTTTTCATTCGGCCGAGGGTATGTCCAAGCCCTCCATATCTTGTTTTTCTAGGGGAAACGACTCTCATGCCTTTTCCAATTGATAATTGACTTTTTTGTGTGTGTTAGTAATGATAATTAGTAGAGAGAGTTCCCGGACTATCACAGTAGTCATAGTGCACCTATTGATTAGTTCTAGGTTATTCCATTGAGGCACTTCCAACCAAGGCAGTAGCAGCAGGTTGGACCAGCATTGGATCAGTAGAGGGTAGATGGGGAAACAAGAGTACATACCTTTAACACTCCACATCCTGCAATATTATAGCACATCCATGTTGTTAAACTTCATCAAGGTTAGACAGGTCATGGAGGTTGTCGTGGCCAGCGTCATGCCTTATAGTATCCTACTCAAGGAAATCCAAATGTCGTTTGAGGTACCATTTTCTAGTTTTCTACCATGGAGTATGCCTTGTATGATTCAGTAGATACACACTCTTTCATAGCAACTACCCTTTTACATGTATTCCTACATGAGGTAGAGAGGCTTCCCATGCCCTTGGTATTGACTACACCAGTTGGAGGTCAAGAGGAATTCTTTGATGTATATAGAGACTGTGAGTTATTTCTTGGGCAGCACCGCTCTTAGGGACATTTCCATTGTTTTCAGATACAAACATATGATTTTATCCAATGTATGGATTTTTTGTATTTGATGCAGGCTATCTTGTATTTATTTAGGTTCCAATTTGTTTCCTTCAATGCAGATATTGAGCCAGTTGTGTTTGTTGGAGAGGAGTCCCTCAGATGGTTAAGAGGTGTGTTCTATCCTTATGGTCAATGATGACTAATCTGATGCTAAGATCATAAAAGGTTAAGTAGTTCATGTTTCCTAGGGTCATAAAAGATTACCTCATTTTTTCAGTAGAGTTCATATCATTACCCCCTCGAGAAGAGATCATGTTTTGGATTGAGCTACTATCAAGATCATTTCATATCTTAATGTCTCCATATAGGATGTCCCCTTATGAGTTATGAGTGCTACGTATAAATCATGATGGTTTGAAATAAGTATCTTTTTTTGCCGAGTGTGTCACCGTAGGGTGCACTTGTTTTTCTCATGAATAAGGGTGACATCAGTTTGTTGGATAGTATTGATTATCTTCATGTAAACAGTGTGACATTGAAGAATTACTATCCTCTTCCTCGGATTGATGACTTAGTCAATAAACAAAAGTGTTGAAGGTGGTTCTATAGTACTGACTGGTTGTTACGATATCACCAGATGCGTTTGAAGGATGATGATGTCCTAAAGACTTCTTTATGATTTAGTCATGGGTATTACTAGTTCGTTGTAATGTCTTCCAGTGTGTAAAATTGTCCAGGTGTGTAAATGGGATTGATGTACGGAGTGTTCTATGAGTTCCTAGGAAATTTCATGGTGGGTTTAATCGAAGTAAACCCTGGGTACTGTAGGACTAAGGAAGAGCATGCAGAGCATCTATCATCCGTTTTCGGTGTTCTTCGTCAACATCAGATATTTGGTATTTTTTTGAAGAGTGATTTTTGGGATGGACAAGCCCGTTTCATGGGGAATGATGTGCCCAAACAAAGAGTTGCTACATATACATCTATAATAGAAGAATTTTTATCATGGGAATCCCCCAAGACATTGGAATAGTTGTGGATATTCATGGGTCTTTCAGGATAATACATGAGGTTCGTAGTTGATTTATCTTGGGTTGTGACTCCTCTGACCACATAGACCAGTATGGATCATGTGTTCATTTAATATTATTAGTGTAAAGAAGTATTCATGTATCTAAAGGATATGTTTTTATGTTCTCCAGTTCCTTGTCTTCCATGAGAGGGAGTTTAGTATGATGTTTTTTGTGATTATTTGCATCTGGGGTAAGGTTGTGTTCTAATGCAGTATAGATTCGTTGTTTCTTTTGGGTCATTGTAGATACGCCCCCATGATCATAACTATTCCACCCATGATCTGGAGTTTACAACTATGGTGTTTGCTCTGGTGTTGGAGAGATATTACCTCATTGGCTTGCACTTTTTGGTTTTCGATGATCATATGAGTCTGAGTTAGGTTTTCTCCTAGTGTGACGTAAACTTGCGACAACGTCAGTTGATGGAGTTCTTACAGGAATGCGACGTTGAAATTTCATATACCCCTACAATCAGAAATTATGTAGCTGATATGATGAGTAAGAAGTCATGTAGTGATGTTGTGCGTGAATATAGTGATTCCTAGAGAATTATCAAAGAACATCCAGCTTTACATCTCGATATGGGATAGGTTGGGGGAAGATGTTGTCTTCATCAGATGATGGTGCAGTCATCTCTGGTGAAGTATGTGGAACATTCCCATTTAGTGGATCATGAGGTGGAGGATTCGGTGGATGGAGTTGATTGGTGTGAGGCCCCTGATGGTAGGTCTGAGGATGAACAACACCGAGTGTTGTATCACTGAAGTATAACTGTTTCGTGGACAATGTGCGAGACGCTTATCTGTGAGTTCCATAGATTTCCTTTAGCGTTGAATTCGGGTGTGGAAAAGATGTACTAGGCCTTGATGAGTCATATTTTGTGTTTTTGTTTGAAACATGATATTGTGGAACTTGTATCTCGATGTTTGGTCTAACAGATGGTCTAGGATGAGCACTGTGTCTCTGGTTGTTTTATCTATCCATTAGATATTCATCAATAGATATGGGAGGACATCTCACTGAGCTTCGATACTGTTTTACCTAGTGATCAAGGAGGACTGGACTATATTTTGGTGGAAGTCAATCGTTCAACAAAACTGTCCCACATCATAGAGATCATGGAGTCAAGATCAGTGGATATTTGTCAAGGAAGTTTCCAAAGGAGGTGGTGAGACTTTTTGGAGTCCCAAGGATGATAATTTTGGTTCCAGATCCTTATTTTACCATAATGATATGGAGTGGACTCCAACAGTCTTTTGATTCTCTGCTATTCTTTAACACTTCTTTTCATCCACAAACGAATGGTTAGACATAGTGAATCATCCAGACTCTTGATGACATGTTGTGATCTAATTTACAGGATATTGGTTGATTGTGGAGGACACACATACCCTTGGTGGAGTTAGCTTACAACCATAGTTTTCAATCCACCATTAGTATGGAAATATATAAATCATTTTATGGCTGAACATTCCATTCTACGTTTTGATGTAGGGGGTTGATAGAGCCAACAATTCATGGACTAGATCTACTACATAATATAATAGTGATGGTTCACATGATTCAGGATAGGATAAAGATAGTGTAGGATCGTCAGAAATTGTATGTAGAAAATAGGAGGAGACCCTTAGATTTTGATGTTGGGATCACATATATCTAAAAGTGAATCCCCATTATGGGCAAATAATGTTCGTTCGTGGGAGTAAGCTTTCTCCCTAGTTTGTTAGTCCTTTCAAGGTTTTGGCTTGTGTTGTAGCTTTGGCATATCGAGTATCACATTCCCCACAGATGTTTTGGATACACTGTGTTTTTCATGTGTCAAAACATTGTTGTTATATTCAATATGACTCTCACGTCATCTATTTGGGAGAGATCAATGTTGATAATGATGCAGACTTCAAGGATTGTCCTATGGAGATCTTTGACTGCAATTAGAAGATGTTTCATGGGATTTATATCTCCATGGATCGTGTATTGTTGAGACATAGTGTTGTGGAGGAGAGTACATGGGAACGTGAGTCGCATATTCATGCTCAATACCCCAAGTTGATTGATGTTTAACTCTTTTAATATTTAAAATGATCTCATTGTGGTTGTAGAACATTCATTTTTTTGATATGGATTTCTTTGGTTTATTCTTGTGGATTGCTCTATTTTTGGAGGTATCTCGATGGGTCATTTTTTGGACACCATTTGGTTTACCTTTAAGTGGTATTTGAATTTTGATGGATGATAATATTTTAAGAGGTATCTAATGTAATGGAACAGCCTGAATAGTCCACTTCTCTACAGAAATCTAGTGTTTGATATGTTCTTCTAGTCAAGGTGACTTATCCCAGTCAAATCCAAATTAAAAATTCAGTGAATATAGTTCCCCCAGTGAAACTAGTGTGAAGAGTTCCTCCGGTGAGACTGGTGTGAACACTTCTAATGGTGGGATTATTTGAATATATCCCACTATAGCATTCTAAATTGTTTCAATTGTATTCTTATGTGAACACTTCAAATGGTAGGCTTATTTGACCAGTTCGAATGGTATCCTTGTGATTAGTTCCAAAGGTAGGCTTATGCTAATAGTTCCAACAATAGCCTTGTGAACAGTTCCAACAGCAGGATTATATGGACACTTACGATGGTATGAGTCTGTAAACAATTTCTTTGGTATCCTTATGAACAGTTCCAAGGGTAGGATTATGTGAAAATATCCAATGCTAGCCCTGTAAACAGTTCCAACAACAGGTTTATGTTAACAGTTCCAATGATAGGTTTTTTAACAGCTCCAATGGTAGGCTTAGGTGAACACTTCCAACAGTAGCCTTGTGAATAGTTCCAATGGGTGGCTTATGTGAACACTTTCAATGGTAGCCTTTTCCAAAAAAAATTCATGACCAGTGTTTACATAATGGAGATATTCCATGGGTAGCCTCTATTTCCTTTTCCATATTTTGTGTTCATGAATAATGTTTCCAGAATGGTGATGTTCCAATGACAGCCTCTATTTCCTTTTGAAAATTTTGAGTTCGTGAATACTTCTTCCATAATGGTGGGGTTCCAATGGTATCCTTTAATTCGATTGAAAATTTGGAGTTCATGAACATTGTTTCCAGAACGGTGAGGTTCCAATGGTATCCTATATTTCCTTTTCCAAATGTTGAGTTCATTAATAGTTTTTCCAAAACACTGAGGTTCCAATGGTATCCTCTATTTCCCTTTCCAAATTTTTAATTCATGAATTATATTTCTAGAATTCAGAGGTTACAACAGTGGGCTCTATTTCCTTTTCAGAATTTCAGGATTGATGAACATTGTCTCCAGTATCCTATATTGTCTACCCTTTGACATTTCCTTTTATGTAAAAAACATTTTAGGCTGACTTTTATGAACTCTAAGGCCAATTCCAAATCCATTTCTCTTATATTAATACTCCTAAGGCTCAGGATGATTTTACATTGTCAAACTACGTGGTTTATTGCCATCATCTTTTAATGGAAAACCATAGTATCTTAAAATTATACTCCATTAAATCTTTTAATGGGATGATATATCTTCCACCTTAGTTCTTGCTCCTTGATCAATGGTGTGATTCACTCGATCCTTTCATTCCTTCCCATAGTATTTGTGCGATCATACTTTCTTCCATAGATTGGTTCCCCTCTTTTTTTGTAACCAATAAGTATCTATCAATCTTTAATATAAGGTATGGTCCATCATCATTCCTTTTGTTTCATCTCATTTTGTTTCTCCTTTATATTTTCATTAATTGTATATCCATGTTACTAATGGATATTTCATGGGTGTTGACCTATATGGTGGTGTATCTACATACTTGGGTTGATACATTTGTCATAGTGGAGAAGATCGAAACCTGTTGTGTTGATCATTCTGATATAAATAATGTCATGAATTGTTTTAGGAATGTTATTTTTTGAATATATATTCATTTATTTTAAAATATAGAGTTATCATATTTTTGACCACTATATCATAATGGAATTTACATAATAAATAATTTAACTGGATAAATAAATTTATATCAGTCATATTTAATTTCCACATAATTTGTCAGATAGTGTGATATCTAGGCTTTCTTTGTTTATCTTTTTGTTCATGATTGAAATTCGTAAGGAATGTCATCCCGGAATTAATATATAATTATTTTGGTTAAAGATAAAGAGGCATGAAAATGAATATAATTGTTATTGTTATAATTTTATACTAATAAAATTGATATAGTAAGCAGGTTTAATTATTTTTGATATCTTACTATTTTGGTTTACATTCATTGGAACCTACAAATAATTAAACTGTTAATTAATGATGGATTATGTAACTGGATGTTTGATAACAGATAATTCCTTATAGGGTTTGGCATTACCCTCATGATTGATTATGGGCCAACATCCCAGTTGATTTGATTATTTTTTTATACTTCTTGAGTTGTGATTTGATCATGGAAGGCTATTGTGATACAGGGGGGTAGGAATGCCTATTTTTTGTTGTAGATGTTGACACCTAGAGTGGCGAGATGCATCAGTATTTTCATGTGGGTATTAGGGAGGACACCATAGTTGATGGAATGGGTTGGATGTGAATGTTTGGATGCTTTTGTTTCTTGGTTTTTGTTTATGTTATTTTCATTCCAAACATCTCAAGGAAAGCGGTGTGCTTACACTCTTTCCAAATGTACCGATGAGGCATGAGGTATTCCATGTGCTTTCCGTGTTTAGCTTCTAGAGGGAGGATGAGTCTATACTCTTGAAATATGTGGAATATATTCGACGTGTAGTTCAACTACTCACCATGTTGAGCCCCTTGGATTTAGAATCAAAGAATGTTTTTCTAGAATTCTTTGGAATATTGGAAAGTAATTATCTTCATATATAATTGAATAAATGATGTTAATCCAAGGGGATGGGTCATGTAGGGACGCAATGCTGAGGTTTCTATTTTAATGGGATAATGGACACTGGGTTTGATGATAATAAAATATAATGTGGAAATTATTAATGGTTAATTAATTATTAATCTATTAATTAATGTAAAATGTATCTGATAAAATAGGGAATGAAGAAATGTAATAATTCTTTTTATGTGGTTGTGTGCTTATAAGATACCTAGTCATAGAAGTGGATGTCAGGAATCTAAGGTACATTAGCTGATGTTGAGTCTAAGGCTTGGTTATGACCATAGTATGGTTGTGAGATATAATATAATATTTACATTTTCTGTTTCTATACTCTACAACCCCCTGTCAGTTAGGGCAACTGATACCCTGGTGATTCTGAGCCTTTGGGGGAGGGGGTGTCGTGTTTTCCTCAGCATTATGGTGTGAGGATGGATGGCTGATTTTCCCCTTTGGCCCCACTCTCTTATCAAGGTAGTATCTTGTGATGTTAGGCACAATAGTTATTTTTCCCCATATATGTCTAAAGAGGGTAGTAATTTTTGGTGTTCATTCATAGAAAAATAATCCAGAAATAGATTTTTATGGACTTCTATAAGTGTAATGTGAGTAAGATGTGATGTCTTGAGGATATTTACTCGATGTCTGGGCTCTAATGGAATGAGGTATAATTCCTGATATATATGATACACGTTATGTGAGCTATGGTGGCTCCTAAAAATTATCCAGATAACATGATTAAGTAGACATGGTGGTTTTGTTGCACAAGGTGCATGTTTTGGGCCTTCACCCAGGAGTATGTGGGAAATCAATTTTGGAGAGATATGGCTTAGGACGTTTGTCATTGGGAAAACGTAGCTATCCCATGGGCAAGTAGTAGTAGGGTATCCTTGATTTTAATTAATATACTAAATAATCTTTTATGAAATACATGGTGAGAGTAGCCATGGTGAGGCTGTGAACTTAGTATAACTTTTTAGGTGATGAGTTGGTTTCACGAAATGTCTATTGTGCTTTAGAATTCTATATTTACATTTTCACTAGATACTCAAGCAAGGATCCTAATCAGTATACTATTATTTTTACCCTATGTATATATAACCTGTTTTTAGGGAACATGGAGGAATATAGAGATCGGGATGGTTACTACTACCATTGGGTTGAAGGATCCCTTCGGGCGTTGTGGTCACTTCTGTTTTTACATTCTTTTGGGTACATATAATTTTCTCCATTCAGTTGTAGTAGTTTTTCATGATTTTATTTATGTGTACATGGGATTTATTTTATATTTCAATCTGAGTTAGAGTTGGTTGTTTTCTATAGTATCTCTCTCTTTCCCATGTGTTCTCATAGTGGGAAATGCCTCCAATTTGTGTGTTTGTTATACCCTATATTCAATTCACCAACCTGGGGCCTACTAGAGGCATGACTTGGGGTGTCATTATCCCCATTCTCGTATTGCAAGCCCGGATGGTGTACACCTTGGGGGAGGGGGTCATGAAAATAAGTGTCATATTTCGATTCATACTATTATTCATAATGGTATGTTATAAATCACCTAAAAATCATGTTGTTTCTATCAGACTAAAAATATCTTTCTGATCACAACACAAGATGACCATTTTTTAAAATTCATTACATGGTAGAGAAAATGTTATGATTAATAGCTAATTATAAAAAAGTGTTGTTTTGTTGGGACTCAATGTTTCATGAATTCAATATTTATTTTCAAAACCAATGGGTGTTACATTGTTTCAACTTTACACAACTTTTTTCCTCAAAATTCACATAATCAATCCTCATAGAAATATTTGGGTAGGTATTTATTATAAGATCCTCATGTTCCCATGTTACCTCTTATATTTTATGATATCTCCAATGTATCATTATCTTTAGTGTTATATGATTCCACAAAAACTATTCTTTAATATCTATAATCTAAAAAGGCTTGTCAGAATATGATAAGTTTGGTTCCAATACTATTCCTTTAGAAGTTAGGGAATGAATTTGGTCTGGCATGTACTTTCTCTGCAATGATATATGGATCACATTTCGAACATTACACGGGCTAGGTGGAATTGTCATATGATAGTAAACAACTACATTTTTTTCTTGATTTTCCAAAGGGGAAATGTACCTATTGAACAATTTCCCTTTCTTCCAAAATATTATAACACCCTTCCGTAGAGATAATTTTATGAAAATATGATCTACCACATGAAATTACAAATCGTTTGTTCTATTGACAGAATATATTTTTTTTCTTTTTTGAGATACATTGATGTGGCCTTGGTCTATACATATTCTATTGTAAACACCTGAAGATATGTGCCCACAAGCTTCCATTAACCAACTTCATCCCAACATGTTGGTTTATGGAATCTCTTCCAATACAATGATGATATAGGTCCATTTTAATAAATGATTGGAATCTATTATTGTGGAAAAACTAAAAAATATAAATATTGATCTACATACCTTTAAAATCAAGTGATTGTGATCTTAAAATACATTCTATGGTTTTCCCCATCCACTCTGATTGATTTTCTGATTGAGGATGATAAGTTGTAGTCAATCAAATTTTGGTATGAAAATCATTCGGATGAATTTTCTAGAATTTCATTGTACATTGTTGGTCGTTCTCAAACAAAATTTATAGAGGATCCCCATGATGTTTAAAAAAATTATTGATATAGGGTCGTGCTAGGAACTCCACTGGAAAATTATCCCTTATAATGAGGAAATGTACAGACTTTGAATGTCGATTTAAAATTACCCATATAGCATCATACTAATTTAGAGTTTGTGGTAATCCAGTTAAAAATTCATTTGTGATGTCTTCCAATTTCATTGTAGGAATAAGTAGAGGTGGGATGAATCCTTTAGGATGTTGTTGTTTGACCTTCATTTGTTGATAATATAAATATCATGATACATAATCAACATTTTCTCATTTCATGTTGTCCCACACTATTTTTTTTAAATTTTTATACATTTTAGTACTACCATGATGTACAGAGACATTTTAACAATTCAAATCTTCCATAAACACCCATTTTATCTCAGGTAGAGTTGGAACTCATAATCTCTTGAAAATTCTCATAAATCCATCTTCACACTTGAAGTCGTTCATCATCACAACTTTCGTATCATAATTTTCTTTTGAGGATTCTCAACATCAGACTGTGATGCATTAAGTCATTCCAATAATGACGGTTAGGAAACCACATGAAAAATTATTTAATTTTCATCATCTTTTATATTTCATATATCCATACCCATTTGATCTATATAAAAATGATACTTGTATACCCTTATTTTATTATGAACTCCATGATCCTTCATGCTCAATGCATCAGCTACCCTGTTGGACTTTCCATGGAGTTAGTGTTTCTAAAAATCATAACCCTTGAGTATTTAGAGTCATCTACTATTACTAATACTGAGTGAATTTTATGAGAATATATATTATAGACTCATATGATTTGTATATATGTCTCATTTTTTCAATAGATATAATTTCCCCAAGTATTCATAGAAATGATTACCACTTATAACTGTAGATAATGAGTATAATATATTTTTTAATTAATTTTTAACTACCATAATGTATATGGAATAACACTATCATTCTGTATAAGGACACAAGAATTCCATTTAATTGATGCATCACTATAGATAACAAATCTATAATTCACTGATGGTAGATATAGATAAGAACATTCACTAATATCCTTCTCAATTCCCCGAAACAGTCCTCACATTCTTATTACCAAATCAACATAACCCCTTCACATGTAATCATGGTCATTTGGAAGGCTAAACGAGTGATGTGCCGAACCAAGCACTGATAAGAAGATGTTAATCATATAAAACTATGTACCTCATTTATGTTCATTAGAGTAGGCCATTCTTTAACAATCATTTTCTTCATAGGATTAAAATATATTCTGTCCTTAGAGACAATGTGGCCAAGTACGGTACTCGATTAAAGCCAAAATTCACACTTCCAAAAAGTTTGATATTATACATTTGTTCTAAATGTATTCAGAATTCCATAAAATTGATTTCATGATCGTCAAATATTTGGGAGTATACAAAGATATAATTAATAAATACTGTAATGACCAGAAATTTTGAATAAATCTTGTTTCCTAATTTTTTGTGTTATTTTATTTTATACTCAACAAAATTGTATCATTTTATAACACGGGTATAATTAAAATGAGACTATTGGGTTTCAGCTATTATATGACCATTGGTCAATATGATCGTTGGAAACTAAATGTTGCGATTATTGACTCTAAATACAAGTGGTATTGATTAATTAATATTGAAAGAAGATTCTATGGCCTCATCCAATAGTCTCGGACCAATCGAATCCCATCTAACAGAACATGGGAAGGATGTAGCACAACTGGGAATTGCTCTAGAGAAAAACCATGCTGAACTTTATCGTGTTAAGCTAGAATGGAATCTCCTTCGTGAGAAGTACAAACTGATAGAAATTACTACTTGTGCAATGTTAGCTGAGCTGCCCTCGGATTCTATCACCTTATCACACCTTACACATAGGTCCTATGCTGGGGTTATAAGGGACTATGTAAGGATACCGTAATTGCTTTGTGTAATCCTTTGAGATAAATAAAATTGTGTTTTCGTCCAATGGGGAAGTTTTGTAAATTTTTCAATTGTCCGAATAAATGTAGGATGTAAATTATTGATGAATTTGGAAAAAAATTTATTTCAAAATATTTTTATAATAATTAAAATATTAATGATGTGTAATTATTTTCAAAAAATGGTCTTATGCAAATGTGTTCAGTAAGAAATTTAGAGTCTAATAAGATAAACATAATTTTTTTTGAATAGAAATTTATGAATAGTGATTTTAAGCTTAGGATTAGTAATGCGACCAAATGGATTAGTAATCTCACTTAATGTATTTATTAGTATAATATAGGCACCTTGATTAAGTAATGAGATACAATAAAATAGAAAAATAACTATTTCAGAAAGTATTATTCAAGTATTAGTTTTTTCAGGCGAATAGTGTTTTTTAATTAAAAATTAAATTAAAAATATTTAGAAAATTATTTATAAAAAATGATTTATAATTTTGAATTCAGAACATCGATATAATTTTAAGGTAATTTTTGGGGATTTTTCTAAAAAAAATGAATTTTCGGTGAATAGTGTTTTTATTTAAAAATTAAATTAAAAACACATAGAAAAATAATTTTATAAAATGGGGTTTATTTTTGAATTTCGAGCATTCATATTATGATAAGGTAATTTTTTTGGAGTTTTCAGAAAAAGTTGAATTTTCAGTGAATAGTAAAAATACAGTTTTCGGGTTTCAGTATATTTAATGACATTATAACTTCATCATGATGATGTCATGAGATATTTTAAGGGATGGTCCAATTATGAATAGTAATATAAGGCATGAGGTGTCCCAATTGGCCAATACCATGAGGAAATACCACTTTTTTTCAAATACCACCAATGAGGAGTCCCTTGGCCATTAATGCCTTGTCCCCTCAATTTCACTATAAATACCAAGCCATTATCTCATCATTTCCAACCCAAAATCCTCATCAACTATGTTATGGTCTCCTTACTACCCATGTATTCTTACCAAGGTTCCCTCAAGCCTCCCAAGGTCACCAACATCATGATTTTGAAATTACTCTTCAAGGTAAGGGATCCTACCTCTATCGTTCTTTCCAAGTACTCTTTTTTATGTCATATCTTTTATTCTCCATGTTATTATATTGGATGATGTTCTTTTATATTCATCCTATTGCCTTTTATAAATTTTATATGATTAGAGATCTCCTATTTCTTTCATCAATTCATTTTATGAATATTTAAGTGGTGTCGTTAGGCTGCCGAATTTTTTTAAGGGATTCTTTCACCCTTCTCATTTTCAAGTTCTATTTTCATGTCAAGTCTTTCAAGTTCATTTTTATTATTTTGGGTTTTTATCTCTATATCAATCATATTTTATTATGTTCATATTATGAGAGACCCTATTTGATCTAATCAGTTCATTTTTTGAATTTTTATGTGACGTCGTTAGGCTGCTGAATTTTCATAAGAGAAATCTTATTTTTGTCTTCCTTCCTTGTTTTTTCATTTCATATTGTATTTCATTAAAATTTAATTACGATGTTTCTATATCATTTATATTGTGTCCCTATACTGTTTTATGGATCATTTATTAGTGGGTGATCCATGTACCCTCTCTTTTCAGTGTTTTCTAAAACCCTGTAACATAACCATCATGCTGCAGAATTTTCGCCTCAAAATGCATCTCCCTTTTTTTCATATTCTTTTATTTTATGAAGTGAATACTGAATGATTTTTCTTATATAGGGGTATTCACATATATATCAAAATGTTCTATTTTAATTTTTGGATTTACATACACGAAACCCGCTTTCCTTTTCTGTGGGTTTAAAATGACATAAAGATCATGTCTTAAAAGCAGTTTTTAAAACGTTATTATTATGAAATGAAACCCATTTATTTTATTCTATATGGGTTATTTATGAAATGTTTTATAATTATATATGTGTATATATTGATGATAAAAGAAAATTTGAGGTTAATCCCTAATAGTGCTCTAATGCATTGGATAATGATGTAACCAATAGATATTATAATTTTAACGATACCTTGGTGAATAACCTTGGTAATCTCAAATGACACCTTGTGGATGGACCTTGGAGATATGTTCATGATTTTCTATGTTAAATGTTGTAGCCAGATCTTCAGGTTTTGGAACATGTTATTTTTATTATGATATGCCTCATGATCTCTTTCTCATGCCTTAATGTTATTTTTCATGACTTTTGATGTATCTTATGTTCACATGTAAAATGTTTCCCTTGTTTCCCTTACATGGCCTTATTCTCACCCTTTCCATTGATGTATGATCCTAGATTATGAGATGATGTAATGAAATTCGGATAAACATATGAAGAATCCTTTCAAGAATTTGAGAAGAATTTTTAATGTTGTCATGTTTTAAGTTCCTGGTTTGAAAGTCACTAAACCTTAACGATCCTCAGTTTTGTATAATGTAATAAAAGAATATGTGATAAAAAGGAAGAATTATATAGTTGGTATCAAAGGATGATTTAGATATTTTTTGAATTTAGGATATAAAAACATTAGGAATAACCATATTGAAAAGATTAAATATAGGAAATCATCCTGGTACATTGGTGAGTATTGAGTAAGTTGGTTACAAACAAATAAATCCCTGTCTGGATACAAACAAGTAGAGGTGGCTCTAGAAAAGTTGTTCCTAGGAGTGAAAACTCTGACAAGGTGTATCGGGCCTGTCCCGGGGTAACCTAGTGCACGAGGACCGTCCTGGAAGCACTCTTGGTTGACACTCCCGGGGAATATTCTTTGGTAAATTCAAAATCTTTGTATGAACCATTATTAAAGGTTCAAAGATAAATTGAAATGAAGATTCACATAAGTATATATGATCATGGATAACCTACCTTGGATCCTAGGGGTTCACAAGTTAGGGTATACTTTTCATCCACAAGTTTATCCTTCCATGCTTTAAGATTCACTTTCAT
Organism: Viscum album; assembly: GCA_963277665.1. Taxonomy (NCBI): domain Eukaryota; kingdom Viridiplantae; phylum Streptophyta; class Magnoliopsida; order Santalales; family Viscaceae; genus Viscum; species Viscum album. The sequence goes on along the minus strand of OY728147.1, from coordinate 2,130,959,409 downwards.
GATTATTGGCTAAGTATTTAATCCCCTAATTATACTTTCTTTTCCTAGTTAATGGTTGTAAATGGAATAACATGTCACAACAACCAATGTGATACAAAATGTGAAGATTTACCTATTAATATGATAGAGATGACGAGAGAACAAGTTGAACATATTGTGATTATGACAAACCATCTATGAAAACCCACAATTAATAATTGTTTCCAAGTTGAATTCCCTAATTCATCAAGGAAGAAGAAGATCAATTATCAATGATGATCATATGATAAATTTGATAAGGGAACGAAGACCCAATTTACTTTGTGCAAAAAGTGTGGAAAGGGGAACCAAGGAAAATGTCACAAATGAACTGGAGATGTTTTAAGTGTGGGGTGATAGGGCATAAAGTAACCAATTGCTTTAAAAAATGGAAAATTTGATGAATAGAGATAAGGTTAGATCTAATGTACCCTATACTTTTCAATGTCATAAATTTGGAAAAGTTGGACATTATCCTAGGAAATGATCTCTTGGAAGAGTTGAGAAGCATGATGAGCATAAAAAACATCAAGGACAGGGGAACAATGCATGTCCTATGCTGATATGGATCATGATGACTAAAGTACATGTAACTTCTTCGCGATAATTGTCTTTGTCAAGATGTATATTATTTCGTTCCCTATGAGCATATCTTTATGGTTTTCTAAGAACATCATGTGACTACCTAATATGGTTTTATATCATTAATGAAAACAACTATTGATATGTAACACATGTTGATTTTGTGAATATGTTCTTCTAAAAAAATTGATATATGATTAGGGGATTAAAGGATGATTATTATTATGGAAGAAGTTCACTATTTTGGGAACCCTATATGATATTGGTAAATAGATTACTGCGATAATTAAATTTTGGAGAAAACGATGACTTATATTTTGAAAATCACTGAATTTAAGGTGAAATTATAGTAATTTAGGTTACTTATGGAAATTATTAACCTATCTTGGGGAAAATATGTTCAGGATAATTAAATTTTTTTATAAGATGTTTGGAGTTGTTGATGTTGTTTGGAGATGAATTATAAAGTTTATCTTAGAATTCTATGTTATCAAATCCTTCTTTTATTTGGGTTTCAATCTTATTTTGGATTTTATTTAAGAATTTTAAGGACAATTATTTATGGAATGGTCTATGATGAACTTTGCGATGTACCATGGAATTTTGAAGATTTAAAAGTAGTTTACCTTCCTATTTGGTAATTTTTTTTGAAGAGTTGTTTTATCTAACCCTTTCTGTTTTTGGGACAATGATTAATGATAGAAGAAATAGATAGTTAATCTTTTGTGGATTATGTGATTCCCTAGAAGAATATTCTTGTGCTTTTGATGAGACCAAGTGTTTATGAATGATCATCGTTTGGAGAAAAGAGTAGTATTGGTAGAAACTTATTAAACTATGAAACTCTACTTGAAGGTATGTATATTTCCTTGTGTTCTTATTCTATGAAGTAAATGAATTCATAATAATTATGAAAAGGAATGCAAAACAAAAATTTTGTTGGTTTACGTTTCTTACTGGGTAACCAAATACCATTTACACACATCATAAGTTTGTGATTTTCTTGTAGTTTATTTTCACCTAATCATATTTTCTATCACTCTCCATAAGAACATGACCCTTTGCTTTCTCTCCCATATCCATGTTTCCCTACATGGAATCCTAGTATGGGATAACTCGGGTGTCCTTTGCACTTCACTTTATTTCTTTTAAAGTAATAGTTTTACTGACTCATTTTCCGATGTGGGACTTTCAATGAAATTTCCAAGCCCAATTTCAAAAATTGTGAGGATGCAATTTCTTCAGGGGGGAAGAATGTAACAACCCTAAATTTTGAATAAATATTTTTTCCTAATTTTGTGGGTTATTTTATTTTATTCTAAACAAAACTGTTTCATTTGATAACATGAGTATAATTAAAATGAGACTTTTGGGTTTCAACTATTATATAAACATTGGTCAATATGACCGTACGAAACTAAATGTTGCGATTATTGTCTCTAAATAAATGTGATATTGGTTATTTAATATAGAAAAAATATTTGATGTCCCCATCCAGCAGTCTCGTCCCAATCGAAACCCATCTAACAGAACTTAGGAAGGAGGTAGCATCACTGGGCTTTTCTCTGGACCAAACACAAGCCGAACTTCATCGTGTGAAGCAAGAACGGAATCGCCATCGTGAGAAGTTCAAACTGATAGAAATTACTACTTTTTCAATGTTGGTCGAGCCGCCCTCAGATTATCTCACCTTAGCACACATTACACTTAGTTCCAATTCTGGGGAAATAAGAGGCTATATAAAGAGTCCATAACGGCTTTGTGTAATTCTTTGAGATAAATAAAATTGTGTTTTCTTATTATTGTGATGTTTTTAAATTTTTCATATGTCCGGGTAAATATAGTATGTATATTATTGATGAATTTGAAAAAAAGGAAATATTCAATGATTTTTTAAATCCTTAAATAATTAATGATTTGTAATGATTTTCAAAAAAATTTCTTCTGCAAATGTGTTCAGTTAAAAATTTAGAGTATAATAAGATCAACTTAATTTTTGATGAATATTAATTAATGAATAGTGATTTTATGCTTTGGTATAGTAATGTGACCAAATGGATTAGTAATCTCACTTAAAGAATATATTAATATAGAATAAGCACCTTGATTATGTAATGTGATTCAATAAAATAGGTAAATAACTATTTCAAAAATTATTAGTCATGTATTAGTTCTTGGGGTGAATAATGTATTTTAATTAAAAATTATATTAAAAATAAAAGATTTTTTTTTATAAAATAGATTTTTTTTAAATTAGAACATCGATTTTATGTTAAGGTAATTTTTGGGGATTTTTCTGGAAAAAATGAATTTTCAGTGAATAGTATTTTTATTTTAAAATTAAATTAAAAATATTTAGGTAATTTTTTTTATAATATAGAGTTTATTTTTGAATTCAAAGCTTGGATATTATGTTAAGGTAAATTTTTGGGAGTATTTTGAAATAGTTGAATTTTTAGTGAATAGTAAAAATACAGTTTTTGGGATTCGGTATGTTCAGTGATATCATAACTGCATCCTGATGATGTCATGATATATTTTAAGGAATGTTTGACTTATGAATAGTACGATAAGGTTGAGGTCTCCCACGTGGCCAATACCATGAGGAAGTACCACTTGTTTTTCCCATACCACCAATGAGATGTTCTTTGGTCATTAATGCCTTGTCCCCTCACGTTCCCTATAAATACCCAGACATTCTCTCATAGTTTCTATTAAAAAATCATCCTCAATGAATTTCTGGTCTCCATACCACCCAAGGAGTCCTCCCAAGGTGCCCTCAAGCCTCCCAAGGTCCCACACTTCACGATTTCGAAGTTACTCTTCAAGGTAAGGGATCCTACCTCTCTCTTGCATTCCCCGCACTCTCTTTTATGTCATATATTTTATGCTCCACGTACTTATGTTTGAGGATGTTCTTTTACATTCATCCTACTGTCCATTTCATGTTCATATGATGAGATACCCCCTCTTTCTCTCATCAATTCATTTTACTAATGTTTAAGTGGCGTCGTTAGGCTGCTGAATTATTTTAATGGATTCTTTCAGCCTTCTCAATTTAATGTTATATTTTCATTTCATGTCTTTCAAGTTATTTTTTTTATTATTTTGGGTTTTGATCTGTATATAAAAGATATTGTTTTTTTATGTTCATATGATGAGAGACACTATTTGATCACATCAATCTATTTTTTGAATTTTTAAGTGACGTCATTATAATGTCGTATTGTTATAAGTGAAATATTATTGTTGTCTTCCTTCCATGTTTTTCATTTCATATGGTATATATTTTAAATTTCATTACCATTTTTTATATCCATTATATTCTGTACCTCTACTCATTTATGATTGGGTGACTGATGTCCCCTCCCTTTTCAGTGTTTTTTAATACCCTGTATCATATCCATTATGAAGCAGAATTTTCAAATCCAAATGCCTCTCTCTTTTACTCAAATTATTTTATTTTATTATGTGAATACTCAATGATCATTATTCTACTGGGTTATTCACATATATATCAAAATGTTATATTTTAATTCTGGGATTTACATACACGAAACCCTCTTTCATTTTCCGTGGGTTTAACATGACAGAAAGATCATGCCTTAAAAGGAGTTTTTAAAACATTATGATTATGAAATGAAACCCATATATTTTATGCTATATAGGTTATTTATGAAATGTATTATGATGATTTATTTGACTCACATGATGATAAAGAAAAATTTAAGGGTGTATCCTGATAGAGCTCCAATGCATTGGGTAATAATGTCACAACTAGAGATTACAATTATAATGATACCTTGGTGAATAGCGTATGTAATTTCAAATGACACCTGGGGGATGGACCTTGGTGATATGTTCATGATTGTCTATGTTAAATGTTGTATCCAGATCTTCATGTTGTGAAACATGTAATTTTTATTATGATATGCCTCATGATCTCATTCTCATGCCTTAAAGTTATTTTTCATGACCTTTGATGTATTTTAAGTTTACATGAAAAATTATTCCCCTGTTTCCCTTACTAGGCCTTCTGCTCACCCATTCCTTTGATGTATACTCCCAGGTTATGAGAGGCTATAATGAACATACGATGAAAAAAATGAAGAACCCTTTAATGTATTTAAGAAGAATGGTTTATGTTGTCAAGTTTGATGTTCTTGGTTTCCAAGACACTAAACCTTAATGATCCTCCGTTTTGTATTATGTAATGAAATTTAATGTGATAAAACGGAAAGATGCTAAAAATACAACCAAAAATTCAACATGACTTTACATGAATGAATATTAATTAGATAAACGATATAAGTGGGTGAAATAGTTAGACCAAAAGGCATTACTGTAAACTCGTAATGCCCATACCTAGATTGAAATATTGTCTTTGGAATATCCTCCTTCCACCTACGAAACTGGTGACAACCAGATCGAAGATCATTCTTTAAAAATATGGCCTCCATGATTTTTCTGAAATAAATCATCAATGTGCAGTAGGGAATACTTTTTCATTATTTTTATTGAATTTATCTCCATATTTTCATTGTACAAACTTATATATCATTATTCCTTATTATAGAAAAATATGGTCTTCTCATAGAGAAACACTCTGGTGAATAAACCTTTTATCACTCAATTCCTCTAGTTTTTTCTTCATTACCACTAATTCCATAGTGGAAATTGTATAATGGGACTTCGATACAGGCCTTGAATCAAGAATTAGGTCAATAGAAATCTCTAATTCCTGCTCTAAAGAAGGTCCAGAAAAATCCTCTGAAAACACATCATAATATTCATGAAAAATAGTTTCTTCCATTATTTGATGAATCATTTTCTCACAACTTGTCATTGTATTACTTTCCACCACAATAATTAAACTCAATAGTGCTACTGGGGGAGGATCTAGATGAGAATCATGTGGTTATGTTTCTGTTCAAAATATAATATATTCCACAACGATGTCACAAATTATATCCCTATTCTTATAATAATAAATTTATGCATCATGGTTTGAAAGCCAATACATAATGATGATTATATCAATTTGAATAAAGGGTTTGATAATTAAATCAGTAGATAAAGCATGTTAATTTTCCATAATGGGGACATCCTAATAGAAATTTCATGCAATGATACTTCGCTTAGAAATTTTGACTGACAACTTCATTACAGAATCTTGTTGTAATAATCTAATTTTCATTGAAAACTATACTGATATTACGAAATGTGATAATCTATAATCAAATAAAACATTGGATATATTTGAGTAAATTATTGAAGTACATCCCAACACATCATTATGAACTTCAGTATCACTAGTAGTGATCTCATAATATTGTCCATGAACCCTAATATTTTTTTGAGGCGTGTTCCCTAAACAATTAGGGAAATCATTAACATACTTTCCCATATCCGTTAAATTATAACATTGATAATTAAAATATTATTTATTCCCCTCTAAAGAACTATCTTTATGGGATATCTATCAACACTTGAAGAACACCCTTCTTCCTTTTATGTAGGCACCCGGGTGATTCCTTCCAAATTTATGAACGTGTTGAAAGTCAACTCTTCCCTTTGTCTCAATTTCCATATTTACTTTTCAAGAGTTTTCATCAACCATCTTCTTATCTTTATTTCCATTAATTTCATAAGACATAGAAAATTTATTTTCTAAATTGATAACAATTGAGTCTATATCATTTAATGATGTAAAAGTCTGGGATACTAGATATCGTTAGATTAATGGTTTTAAACCATCAATTAATTGAAAAATATTGATCCTTTCATTATATATGTAGTTCATGGAATGTATTTCTAACCATGTGGTGTTTTCTTCATAGTTTGAAACATTTCCATTTTTTTGCCTTAGATTTAGAAACTACCTTTAAATATATGTAATTTGTTCATGAGGGATGTATATTTCATAGAAGATTTCCTTAAAACCCCTCCATTACATTTCTTTTATTTCTTATTCCACTATAGTTTTTTGAATTAATGACTACCAATGATCCACATCAGTAAATTAAAGATAAACTTATGTAACAACTTTCACTCATTCATTATGTCCCAAAGAAAAAATATCTTATCTAATGAACATATCCACATCTCTGCTAAAATTGTGTTTGTAGTCCATGTATATGATGGAGGTTGTTGTCACAAAAAGAGGTCTAGCATAACACCTCCACATCATGGATTCAAATGTTCTGTATTGGTAAGGTTATTAATTATAAGATGGTTTATCTGTCCTAGTATAAATTTATGGTTTCCATCATCAGTTGTAGTACTAGTTAAAAAATCATTATCATGCATCGGAGGAAAATCCCTACATGGGACACGTGCGTTCATGAAGTTTCCATTTCTTCTACTTGGTGAGATTTTTAAATTACAGAATTCCCATGAATAGGTTATGAATCACAATATACTATCTTATCATAGAAAACATAATTAACATATATTGAAATCTTATGTATGGATAATAGAATAATTTAAACATGGTTTCTTTGAGGAAAAAATTACATATAAATCCTTCATAATGGATTATAATGGAACTATGAATTATCCTATGTGCATATCTTACGACTGGCCAAACAGGTGAGCTGTAAGGCATGTTGATGTGTACATGGAAACCATTTTTTATTCTTGAAACTCCATGTCAGAGATTTCTCACCTAGGTAAATCTGTGCCAGAACCATATCAAGATGTTGTATCCAGATTGGGATTAATTTCGTAGAAATATCATTATAATCTATTACATAGAGAAATTCAAAGAGGTTTTAGTATGTATATCCAAAAATAATATCTTATTGGTTTGTTCACTAATAAACTTTTTTAAAATCTAGTTACTAATTATTTTACTAATAAACCTATGATACCCAATGTAAGTACTTAACCATAGTTTCCCAGAGCTAGGGAATTATTTTATTACATTAGAATATAAATAAGAAATATACACCATGAAAGGAAAAGTATTTTTGAATATATGGAAACAAAATACATAAATATGTTCAACATTACACCATGAAATGAAAAAAAAATACATAAAAGATTCATTGGGAAAATCAACCACTTTATGATTATCCATAAAAGTGAATCATAGTATCATTGTTCTAGTGCTGGAAAAAATAAATCCTAAAAAGGTGAAATATCATATGCTCAGTAAGTTTATGAAATATAAAGGAAGATATCATATCACACAAACATTATGCATAGTGAATAATTAAAAACATATGAATCTACAAATAATAAACAGAATCACATAATTATAGGAATATGAGCTGAGTAAATAATTCCTTAATAAAATATAACAATGGGTATTATATTTTTAAAACATTCTCATGACCTATGAATTTATAGCTTAAATATTAGGGAAATGCATATGCTGGATGTTATGAAATAGACCATCATGTCTGCTGCCAAGACATCTAAAAACTCATAAGGCTTTGGCGAAAACCATATCTAAAAATGGGAATGCCCTCAGCTAAGTCCATATCAATTTTTCTCATTAAACCTACTAATGCGTCAAGTGGATATAGAGGCCCCCATAGCATAATAATTGTAATGAAATCATCATATTTTCAGAGATTAACAAAAATAACATATACATTCATATAGAAACTATCAAATGTAAATAACCATCCCTTATCATTAAGCATAAACAACAACCATTCAGAGTAAAAAAGATGAATGGTTTTAAGATATCACTTACCAAATCGAAATAATCAACAACCATTCAATTAAATTTTGTAGATGATATCATTAATATTAATCAGAATTATATATAATAATAATCCAGATTCTTTAAACAAATGAAGATATTGTCACTAAAACATAGGGTAATTCTTGTAATAAAAACACTTTTACATGGAAAAGAATAGTTCATTGGAAGAAATATATGTATAAAACCAAATGTGAATTATGTTAGTATTTTCATAATAAAATAATATGGTTTAGAAGCATAATTTTTCATAAAAACAGATAATATAATTCCCTTTAAAATATTTAATAATCAGAGAAATTCTCCTGAACCAGGATTCCATTTCAATAATTTTTTTTGAAAGATCCTATTAAAACATATAAATCCTCATAAATGAATGTATGATTTTGGTTGGAACACATATATAGAAAATTAAAAAAAATATTAATTTAATTACATATTAATGAATCATAATTTAATTGGGGATATTATATTTTAAATGTTTCCCGAATGAAAATTGTGGTTTGGGTAGAAAACCCTTATCTTAAGTTCAAATGTGTTCGACTCTTGAACTTATGATCCAAGAATATGACATTATAAATATTAATAAATTAATTAATAACATAATATAGATGTATTTATTTTATCATAATTTTATTTTCATCATTTATGTCTGTATGGATAAGTTATAATATTGAATTCCATCGTTTCAGAGTGTTTGTTTGCTTGGTTTTCCTGATCAGTATATTTGAATATTAGAATGTATATTCCGGTAGAAATTTTGTATTTTTAAATATTTGAAATTATATGTTATTTATTAACCTCCATAAGTTTTAATGGTAATATATAACATTATTTATCATGGTATGAAAATGAATAATTTGATGAAATGGTAATCACATTGATTATATTACAATATTTTGATTATTAAGAAATTGTTATATATTGTGAATTAATACTATGTACATATAATAGATCTGAAATATTATGTAGGTTATGATAAATATATTATAGTCTAGTTCAACCATAAAAATCATTTCATGACAGGTAATTATTTATAATTTGATAAATCATACTTCGTTATCCACGAAGATTGAAAATTGGAACTTCACGAACAATGATTTCTTTTTTAAAAGAGAGAGTGTGTGATATTAAGAATATTTATAATGGTTATTACATTGACATGGTAAACTACAAGTATATAGATGATAATATAGTTATAAGGATCAATTGGAATGATTGGTATATGATATAATAATAAATGGTTATAAATTGAAATGAGACTAAATAAAGAAGGATGATGTTTTACATATTGAAATAACCTCCTCGAGAACCTCTTTAAGGGAAGGAGTTTTGGTGTTTTGGAATTACCAAAGAGATCCTATATATAGGATCTTACTAGGGATGGTTTTTATGTAATAACAATGTGGATTACCAAGGCTTATAAGAGTAATGATAATAGGGAAATGAGGGTTGTATTTGTATTGGAAGAGAGGAAGTGTTTTACATTATTTTAATCCTTATTTTAATATTTATTTACAAGACTATAAATAGTCTTGGTTCATGCAAAAAAATTGTAATGAGGGGGTATTAGTTCTAACCTATTGTGATTATATCATTAATTATTTCATAAAGAGTGTATTTAAATTATAATTTTTATTTATGGTATTTTAAAGTATTTAATTATTCATCCAAATTTCTAGAATTTCAGAAAAATAAAAAACATTCAACATAACGCATTATTAATTTATAGAAATAAAAAATGATCTCAAATTTTTGTAAATACATTTTTAAAATGATTAAATTATTTTTTTAAATTTAATTATACATAATGAAAATTATAAAAATTTTAAATCTATAACTCATTTTATATCACCTTGAAAAATCATCAAGATGACATTATCTTATAGATTGAAGAATATAAAATTATAATATGATTAACTATTCATTATATTAATATTAGTATTCATATGGATATGTTACAATTCACAAACAAGTTTAGTTGGTTCTACTAGACACCAAATAACATATTTACTGCAACTGTAGATGATAATTTTATGAAATTCGAAACATAGCAGACGTGAAGATATTTCTAAAGGCTAGTTTATAACATTGAGTAGTTTTGAATGCACTTCGTGTTCCATGCGTTCAATATTTATTTAAAAAACCATGGTGTGTTATACATGATATTGTTGACATTAATCAACCGTATGAAAAATTAACCATCTTCATATTTGGCTGACTTTTACATTATCTTCACATATATAAAAAATATATTTTAATGAAATTACCTTGATAATGACATTTTAAAAATCATCTATTTGAATAATGTTTATTAATATAACCATTCCACAAATGATGGTGTAAATTATATTATAATGACTATACAAATGATTTTATACATTAGAAATACATCATAGTTCATTAATAGGATTGATAATGATATACCTATATATTAATTCAATAAAATGATATAATAATTATACATACTTGGGGTTTGTTTTTATGAGAATTTATTTATTTATTCATTTTTTTAGTATGATGTTACTTGTGGAATATTTAATGAAAAATTTACTTTCCATTACAACTAAAATATGATTTCATTTGAAATATTATATGATGGGGGAGGATATAAATTACACATCTCCAAGATGAATTTGTATTCTTATCACGACCCGTCCTTGGGGCCCGTGCCGTGACTACCCCAAGCCCGCCTTCCATAGGCTAGGGGATGTCGACTAGGACCAAGGTGCAAATCCCAGTAAAAAGGGAAGGCATTGCCTTTGTAAAGTAAACAAACACAACAGAGTAAACAAGCAGTAGAAGTAAATAATAAGTAAAATCTGGTACAAGAGTTAAGTGCGGAAAAGTAGGTGGGCCAGTATACAAGCCGAAACGGAAAGTAAAGTACAACTCAAAAGGGAAAACAACAACTGAAATGTAAAGCCACAACGACGAGTTATCCACTGGAAATCCCACCTGAATGGTGGGTATAGAAAGCCTCCACTGCTCCTCGGGTCCAGCCGACTGCTCCGAGTACATCCCGCCCAGTGGTCAGCCTCCAGGTACCGTCCTGCTCAGCAAGCCTCCACCACGATCAGCGTTTTCCGTCGTCTACAACCAACACAACGTAGTGCGGGCATAGCCCGTGCAGGGGTGAGTATAAGCCACTCAGTAGAGACCCCGAGACCCCCGAAGGTCTCCCAGAATCCACAAAGGATATTCCACAAAGGAAAGATAAAATCACAAAGTAACATCTGACATTACTTAGGTATATGCCCAAACATATACCTAAGTCATCAATTCTCATTCGGCTCCAACATCCGAGCCCAAGTACAACCCAATCCACACAGGAATGCAAAATGTATATCCACACAGGATATTAAAACACAATCCACACATGAAAGTAAAACAGGATTCAGCTCACACAGTTATACTACTTCGAATGATGATATAGATGATCACGTATCCATCTAAGTCGTCGGACCCACAAAGGATCGATAGGTACTAACCCCCGCAATAACCCACATAGGATTGGACCCACACAGGATCTGTAGGCGCTGGCTCACACAGAACCGCTGAGCGCTGAACCACAGAAGATCGGTAGCACGGATCCACACAAGATAGCTGAGTTATGTAGTCGTCGTCGTCGAATCCAGTGAGGATCTCTGCACAGTCATAGTCGCAGTCATAGAAGCAGTCCCAGCCAGCACTAGGGTTCCCGCACACAGCAAGCTCGTTCGGGAGGGTCCGCTCCACGAGCTGAGAGGCTGATACATCAACTAACACATTTTATAGAATTTATGTATTCAAAAGCTCCGTATCGTCAACAGGAACTCAACGTCGCAGACGGCACGTCGATCAGACGCCCGGTTTGAGAGTTATTGGCTTTTTCGTCCCAGGGGCACGATTGGTTTTTAAGGAAAATCCAACCCGACCCTACTCCACCTGCGTCCAAACCTTGGGCGGAGTAAGCCAAAAGATCAGTCTCACTAAGAGGAATCCAAAAAAGTTGATGTCACATCATTCGGACGTCCGTGGCTCATGATATCAGCGTTTCCACTCCGAGGGCGCGGTTGGTTTCGTGTACGAACCAACCCGGCTGAACTAAAAGTAATATCAAACCTTGAGTGTGATATACCAAAACTACCATCTCGATTCAAGGATCACATCTCAACTGAAGGTGAATCTATCGGAGTTCCGTAGCTCATGTTATGGGCAAGAGACCGAAGACGGTCCGAAAACGGGGGTTTTGGGCCCGGACCGACCCAGCCCGAGACCCCCCCGGTCGGCCCGAACCGGGTAGTCCCGGCCGGCGGCCGGGCCGTTTCGGCAAGGGGGGCGCCTGCCCCCTGGTGAACCCCCCCCCCCCTAATTAAGGGGGCCATTTTTGTATGTCGGCTCGGGGAATTAATTCCACTAGATCACCTTTCTAGGGTAGGCCGACACCGGCTGGCCGGTTCTGCCGACAATGACCGGCGACGGCTGGTCCATTCCTCCATCGCCGACACCGGCGGCCCGGAACCGGCCGCCGGTCACCCTGCTCCGCCGCGGCCTGGAACCGGCCACGACTTGATTCGTCTGACGCTGTGCGATGGCACCGCGCCACCTCCACCGCGGCCTCGCTCTGGCTGTGGCGTCTTCAGTTTTCTTCAACGCGGCGCGACAGCGTTGCGTCCTTGATCAACATCATGGCGTTGCGCGATGGCGTCACGTATTACTTTCCGTGCGATTCCCACGTGGTGCGATGGCACCACACCATTCCATTCCATCCACAAGGATTCAAAGAATGATAAAGGAGGAGGAATGACCGTGTTTGTGTGGTCCGGAAACCTCTTGTTAATCGTTATCATTTAGTCGTTTATCCACGAAGAACGACAAACAAGAATTCATGAACGGAAAATAATTAATTAAAATAAACCCCTACCTGGATAAAAGAGAAGACGAACGTCGGCGTCGCGAAGCGAGGATTCGAAGACGTTGACGGAGATTTCATCGCGGAAAACCATTGTGAAAAGAGTCGTCGTGGAAGAAAAACGTCGAGGAAGAAGACATCACGTCGCGGGTCGATGTCGCGAAAGACGGTCTCCGAGGGCTCGGCGCTCCACGTTGGAGATCGTTCGTTCTTCGTGTTCTTCATCAAAGAAGAAGATGTTCTTCCTAAATTATCTCAACGACAAAACTCTATCAAAAAAATAAAATAATCTCCTTTATTATTTTATTAACACAATAAGCCTTTTGAAATTCAAGGGGTTGAATTTCAATAACTTACATTAAACTCACAACATTAAATCCATAAGATTGATAAACTTAAGTTAACAAAATTTAATGGGAGTTGAGGGTTGTTAGAGGATATGAAGGGGTGGGGTTCGTATGGGCCCCACCACTCTCATAACCTCCAAAAGGAGGTTGGGTGGTTACCCAACTTCCATCCAAAGGATTAAACACTTAGAGTAAAAAAAATGTTGAATCAGTTTAAAATAAACTTCCAAAATTTTTATCATCAACTCTCGTGAAAACGCAACTCCGGAACCGGTGTTCCTATGCAATTATCAGCGCTACAATTCCATTGGTTCCCTCGGAATTCGATTCCAAGCACCGGTTCAAAAGTTATAAATTCATGCTCGTTCGTTCAATAAACGTACCAGAGCTAAACATCGGTTAGAATTCTGGGCACACCGGGCCTCAGAATCAGGTGCCGTCTGAAACTGCATTCTAGTAAAATCCCCAAGAAAATTAAGAAAAAATTTTCATTGATTTTTATGGGTCTTTACATTACTCCCACCTCTGGGCTTTACATCCCCGAAAACATACATCGATAACTAGGGAAACAAATGTGGGTACTGAGAACGCATATGAGCCTCCAGCTCCCAAGTGCTCTCCTGGTGGTTTCCGTGCTGCCATCTGATGCGCACTAGAAGAATTGACCAACCACGTAGGACCCACTCATGTCGATCCTCGATCTCCACTGGGACCTCCGCAAAAGTCGCCCCATCAACAACGTCAAGCTCCCCATGGTCAATGATTTGTGTCGGGTGGTGCACGTATCTCCTCAGCTGAGATATGTGCAAGACGTCATGCACCCGGTGTAACTGAGGTTGTAGATCCAGACGATAAGCCACCTCTCCAATCCTGCTGAGGACCTGGAAGGGTCCGATGAAGCATGGAGACAACTTGCCGCCTTAGACAAGTCTCCGTAAACCACGTCGAGGTAAGAAACACAAGAAGACGTGGTTGCCATCCTCGAACTCTAGTGGCCTCTGCCTCCTGTCAGCATAAGATTTATGTCGGCTCTGAGCTGTCCTCATCCGCACCTGAATGACCTGGACCTTCTCTGTCGTGGCTTGAACCATCTCTGATCCCACAAGTGCTGACTCCCTAGGGTCTGTCCAGCACAAAGAAGATCTACAAGGTCGTCCGTACAATGCCTCGTATGGTGCCATCTCGATGGTGGAGTGGTAGCTGTTGTTGTACGCGAACTCCACCAAGGGTATGTGGTCCTCCCAGTTGCGACCAAAGTCGAGGACACATGCGCAGAGCATATCCTCGAGAGTCGGAATGGTCCTCTCCATCTGACTATCCGTCTGAGGGTGAAAGGCTGTGCTCAGACGTAGCTACTTCTCGAACACCTCCTTCAACCCCTTCCAAAGCCGGGAAGTAAAGAGAGCATCTCGATCAGAGATGATAAATTATGGAACACTGTGAAGACGTACAATCTCCTGAATGTAAATTCGTCCCAATATCTCCACTAAGCCCTGCTCTCTGATGGGTAATAAGTGATCCAACTTGGTGACTCGGTCGAAAATAACCCAAATGGAGTCGTGACCTCAGGAAGTGCGTGGAAGTCCAGTCACGAAGTCCATAGTTATCCCATCCCACTTCCACATAGGGACCTCAAAGGGTTGTACCAAGCCTGCTGATACCTGATGCTCTACCTTCACCTACTAGAAGGTGAGGCATCGAGAAAAGAACTATGCCACAACCTTCTTCATGCCCAGCGACCAGTGCTGTCGTCTGAGATCCCAGTACATCTTCGCCACTCTAGGATGTACCGCCAAAGTAGAAGTGTGAAACTCTCTCATCACCTCTTCCCGTAAAGAAACTGATACCATGGTACGTCCTCTGAAAAGGACGTCATGCTCTGCTCTAATGTAGAAACCATCCGGTGCTTGTCCTGATGATATCTGTGCACGCTGCGTCTCACAGTCAGCGTCCCCACGATGTGCCTCTCTGACCTGCTGCAGTAGTGGAGGAGTGACTGTGAGAGACTGGAGGAAGGTTTCTCCATCTCTATCCATGAAGGATATCTACAAAGAGGCTAGCTACTCTGTCACCTCCTAATGTAGCTGAATGCTCGTCCTCCTACTGAGAGCATCGTCTACCACGTTCCCCATCCCAGGAGTATAGACTATCTCAAAGTCATAGTCCTGGAGGAACTTGAGCCATCACCACTGTCTCATATTCAGATCCTACTGAGAGAAGATGTATCTGATACTCTGATGGCCAGAAAAGACTGTAAAGCACTCTCCCATCAGATAGTGTCTCCAAGTCTTCTGGGCGAAGACCACTACTGCTAACTACAGTTCATGGATAGCGTAGTTCTGCTCATGCGGCCTCAACTAATGTGATCCATAGGCGATCACTGCCTGCTCCTGCATCAGGACACATCCGAGTCCGGTCTCTGATGCATCGCAGTAGACTACATACCATACTCCCTCCTTTGTCAACATCATGATAGGTGCGCTTGTCAATCTCGGTCTCAGCTCCTGGAAGCTCTGCTGACATCTGTATGACCACAAGAAGGGTTTACCCTTCTTTGTCAAAGCTTATAATGGTGTCGCAACTCTGGAGAATTCTGGCGTGAATCTCCTATAGTATCCAGCTAGTCCCAAGAAACTCCGCTCCTCCGTCACGCTCTTGGGTGGCTCCCATGCTATCACTGCCTCGATCTTCGCAGGATCTACTGCAACTCCCGCCTCAGAGATGATGTGTCCCCATGAAGTGAACCTCACTTATCTAGAACTTCAACTTCGAGAGCTTTCCATAAAGCTATTTCTCTCGGAGTGTGTCTAGTATAACCCGTATGTGGTTGGCGTTCTCCTCCTCAGTCATCGAGTAAATCAAAATTTCTTTGATGAAGACCATGAAAAATCGATCGAGGTATGGATGAAAGATCTTGTTCATGAGGGCCATGACCACTGCTGGAGCATTGGTTACGCCGAATGGCATATCCAAGAACTCATAGTGGTCATACTGACATCTAAAGGTCGTCTTCTGGACGTCCTCGTCTCAAAATCTGAGCTGATGATAGCCTGACCTGAGGTCTATCTTCGAAAACAACCATGCTCCCTTGAGCTGATCAAAGAGGTCATCAATCCTCGGTAGCGGATACTTGTTCTTCACTGTCACCTGGTTCAGGTGAAGATAGTCCATACAAAGTTGCAAGTTCCCTTCCACCTTCTTGGAGAACAATATCAGGGAAGCCCAAGGTGAAACACGGGGTCAGATTAACCCCTTTCCCTGCAAGTCCTCCAACTGTACCCGCAGCTCTCGAAGCTCGGAGGGGGGCATCCGATATGCTGGAGTCGATATCGGTGTTGTCCCGGGGTACTGGTCAATATAAAAGTCTACCTCTCTACGAGGAGGTAGACCTGGAATGTCGTCGGGAAAGACGTCTGCATACTGATCCACCACTGTAGGAAAACCAGGACTCCGCACATCAACCGGTCCTAGGATGAGGCTAGCCAACTGATGAGAGATGGGTTGTCCTCTCCTCCGCGGAAGTCCATCCTGTGTTGTAAAGTCTCCCTTCTCTCCGGTGAAGGTGAACCTACTCTCTTCGTTGCGTACACATCACACCTTGCTCCTAATACAGTCAATCTGTGCATGGACCGTAGACAACCAATCCATGCCCAAGATGACGTCGTAAGGCCTCGACGCTGCTACAATGAGATCCCAGCCGAAGCTCTCGCCTCCTAGAGTAAGGTCACGCTGCCGGCACAAGTGAGTAATCATCGAGTCTGCTCTCGTAGGAGTCTCTAGCCGTAAGGATCAAGCCAATGGCTCTGTCAGAATCACTGAGCTCCAAACAAGGGCAGCATCTATGAAAGAATGACTTGCTCCTCTGTCTATAAGAACTGTAGCAAGGGTGGAATAGACACAGATAGTACCTCGAATCATCTGGGGTGCGTCGTGGTCATAGGCCTATGTTGCCTGAAGCTATGCCTGTCTCTGCCCGCCAATTCCCTGTGGTCGGGGTGGACCTCCTGGTGGTGGTGGTGGTAGAGCCTCAAAGCGTCGCCCACCACCTACTGCTCGGACAGCTCCTCTGCCTCGTCCTCCTGCTCCATTTGAAACTCCACGGTCGACCCTCTGCCTATGCCTCAGTGGTCCCTCAACCATATACTGCTCCTCGGAACGGTGGGTCGGGCAATCACGAGCCATGTGGCCCTACCCGCCGCATGAGTAGCACTGCCTGCCTCTCGAAAGACTGGCTCCGTGCTGTGTGCCCCACACTGCTGAACCAGTGTCCTAAGGTCGTCTGCCTGAGGGTCTGGTATGCCTGGACCCATCTGTCATTCGTTGAATGCATGCTGCAGAAGACTCTGCTACGTGACGCCCTACGGAGGGTCTCGGTGCTGGTGTAGACTCAGTAAGAAAACTATCGATCAAAAGGGACCACTCCAGTACTCATGTCTGAGTCGGAATGCTAAGGGAGATCAACAATTCCCTAATATCATGTCTTAATACCTGCTCAAAAGTCTGGGCCTGGAAGAATTGGTCACGTACCATGTTTTTCGAGTAGCGCGAGAGATCAGTAAATCTCGCCGAGTACTGAGCGACCGTCATGCTTCCCTGCCTCAGCTGAAGAATTTCCTGGATGCGCACCGCACGGAGGGTGGCTGGGACAAACTCCAAGCAAAAGAGGCCCTAAAAGTCCGTCCAGAGAAGAGATGCATCATCGTGCACCTGTAGAATCAAGCTTTACCATCTTCCTGTGGATGCGTGTAGTAGGCTCGCTGCGAGGATCACCATGAGGTCTGCTGGTGTCCTTAATAACCTAAAAACTCTCACCACTGCCTCCAGCCAGTCCTCAGCTGCCTGGGGGTCCGTATCCCTGCGGAACCTGGGCGGTCACTGGCACTGGAACTCATGCAGTGCACTGAGGCGACGTTCATTGTCAGTGGATGGTGCTGGATGAATCGATGTCTTGGTGGGTAGAGCTACCGCCGGTGCCACTACTGACAAAGGGCCCTGTACTGAGGCCTCGTCACTCGGTGGCCTGTCGTCACGCTTGACTCTCGGAACCCTAGCTAGCTGCCGACGTGGGGCCATCCTGAAAAAGAAACAGGTGCGCCAAGGTCAGAACAGTATACCTGGTGATATGATACAAAGTAATCACAACAAAACTTGAAACAAACATGCAATCAATGTTTTCATGCATTAAGTCGGAAATCAGAAGTCAGGGTCCTGGTGTACGGATACGTCGGCCTCCGTACCAAAACTAGACTCCCTAGACTGATAACTACACTCGATACACTAAACATTATTGCTTCACATAGAAAAAAAATCAGAGTGCCAAGTTCTACGGTTGAACCTAACTCCTTTGATACCAATTTGTCACGACCCGTCCTCGGGGCCTGTGCCATGACTACCCCAAGCCCGCTTTCCATTGGCCAGGGGCTGGCGACTAGCACCAAGACGTAAATCCCGGTAAAATGGGAAGGCATTGCCTTTGTAAAGTAAACAAACACCATAGAGTAAACGAGCAGTAGGAGTAAATACTATGTATAAGCTGGTACAAGAGTGATGTGTGGAAAAGTAAGTGGGCCATTATACAAACACAAACTAAAAGTAAAGTAAAACTCGAAAGGGAAAACAGCAACTGAAAGGTAAATCCACAACGACGAGCTGTCCAATGGAAATACCACCTGAAGGGTGGGTACAGAAAGCCTCCACTGCTCCTCAGGTCCAGCCGACCCCTCCGAGTACGTCCCGCCCAGTGGTCCACCTCCAGGTACCGTCCTGCTCCGCAAGCCTCCACCACGATCAGCGTTGTCCATCCTCTGGAAACAACACAATGCAGTGCGGGCATAGCCCGTGCAGGGGTGAGTATAAGCTACTTAGTAGGGACCCCGAGTCCCCCGAAGGTCTTCCAGAATCCACAAAGGATAATCCACAAAGGAAAGATACAATAAAGAAGTAACATCCGACACTGCTTAAGTATATTCCCATACATACACCTAAGTCATCAATTCTCGTTCAGTTCCATCATCCGAGCCCAAGTACAACCCAATCCACACAGGAAAGAAAAACGTAAATCCACACAGGATAGCACAACACAATCCACACAAGAAAGTAAAACATGATTCATCTCACATAGGTATACTTCTAAGAAAGACGATAGAGATGATCACTGATCCATCTAAGTCATCGGACCCACAAAAGATTGATAGTTACTAACTCCCGCAATGACCCACACAGGATCAGACCCACACAGGATCTGTAGGCGCTTGCACACACAGAACCGCTGAGCGCTGACCCACACAGGATCGGACCCACACAGGATTGGTAGCACTGATCCACACAGGATCACTGAGTGTTGTAGTCGTTGTCGTCGAATCCACTGAGGATCTATGCACAGTCGTCATCGCAGTCACAGTAGCAGTCGCAGCTAGCAATAGGGTTCCCGCACACAGCAAGATCATTCGAGAGGGTCCACTCCACGAGCCGAGAGGCTGATACATCAACTGACACATAGTCTAGAGTTGATGTATCCAGAAGTTCTGTATCATCCACAGGAACTCAACGTCGTAGACGGCGCATCGATCAGACGCCCGTTCTGAGAGTTATTGGCTTTTTCTTCCTAGGGGCCCTGTTGGTATTTAAGGCAAAACCAACCTGACCGTACTCCACCTACACTTAAACATCGGGCGGAGTGTACCAAAAGATCCGTCTCACTAAGAGGAATCCAACAAAGTTGATGGCATGTCAATCGGATGTCCGTAGCTCTGGATATGAGCGTTTCCGCTCCGAGGGCCCGGTTGGTTTCGTGTACGAACCAACCCGGACGAACTAAATATAATCTGAAACCTTGAGTGCGATATATTGAAACGACCATATCAATTCAAGGATCTCATCGCAACTGACGGTGCGTTGATCGGAGGTCCGTAGACCATGTTATGGGAAATAGACCGAAGACAGTCCGAAAATGGAGGTGTTGGGCCCGAACCGACCTGGACCAAGACCCCCCTGTTGGCCCGAACCGGGTCGACCCACCCCGGGTCCGGGTCGGCCCGGCCTGGCTCGGCCCGGCCCGGCACGACCACTGGACAGGGGGGGCGCCGCCCCCTAGTCAAACCCCCCCCCCCCAATTAAAGGGGGTTGTTTTTGTAGGCCGGCCGGGGGGATTAATTCCCCCGGCTCCCCTTTGTCCGGCCGGCCCGCACCGGACAGCCGGTTCTGCCGACAAGCACCGGCGATGGCCGGTCCTTTCCTCCATCACTGACACCACTGACCCAGAACCGGCTGCCGGTCACCCTACTCCGCCGCGGCCCAGAACCGGCCGCAGCTTGATTCGTCCGGAGCGGTGCGATGGCACTTCGCCACCTCCGTCGTGGCCCCACTTCGGCCGCAGCGTCTTCAGTTTTCTTCGATGCGGCGCGACGGCGTCGCGTCCTTGATCAACTTCATGGCATGACGCGACGACGTCAAGTATTACTTGTTGTGGAATTCCCGTGTGGTGCGATGGCACCACACCATTCCGTTCCATCCACAAGGAATCAGACAAGGATAAAGGAGGAGGGTCAGCCGTGATTGTGCGGTCCGGCCCCCTCTCGTTAATCGTTATCATTTAGACATTTATCCACGAAGAACGACAAACTAGAATTCATTAACAGAAAATAATTAATTAAAATAATCCCCTAACTTGATAAAAGAGAAGGCGAACGTTGGCGTCATGAAGGGAGGATTCGAAGACGATGACAGAGATTACATCGCAGAAATGCGTCGCGAAAAGAGACGTCGTGGATGAAAAACGTCGAGGAAGAAGACGTCGAGTCGCAGGTCAGTGTCGTGGAAGACGGTCTCCGAGGGCTTGGCGCCCCACGTCGGAGATCGTTCATTCTTCGTGTTCTTCGTCAAAGAGGAACACGTTCTTCCCAAAATCTCTCAATGACAAAACTATATCAACAAAATAAAATAAGATCCTTTATTATTTTAGTAACACAACAAGCCATTTGAAATTCAAGGGTTTGAATTTCAAAAACATACATTAAACTCACAACATTAAATCCATTAGTTTGATAAACTTATGTCAACAAAATTTAATGGGAGTTGAGGGGGGTTAGAGGTTATGAAGGGGTGGGGTTTGTGTGGGCCCCACCACCCTCACAACCTCCCAAGGGAGGTTGGGTGGTTACCCAACATCCATCCAAAGGATTAAACATTTAGAGTAAAAAAATAAAAATTGTAGTATAATTATAAAATAAACATCCACAATTTTTATCATCAACTCTCATGCAAATGCAACTTCAGAACAGGTGTTCCTAAGCAATTACCGGCGCTACGGTTCCATCGGTGCCCTCAGAATTTGATTCCGAGCACCGGTTCAAAAGTTAGAAATTCACGCTCGTTCATTCACTAAATGTACCCGATCTAAACTTCGGTTAGAAATTCCGGGCACACCGGGCCTTGGAATCAGGTGCCGTCTGAAATTGCGTTCTTGTAAAATCCCAAAATAAATTAAGAAAAAAATTTCCTTGAATTTTACGGGTCTTTACAATTCTCATGAGAAAATAAAATTTAGGTAATTTTTATTTTCTATCGAAAATTATTTATTATATATTTTCATGAATAAATGATTATATTTTTATGTTCTATAGAATTATGAATTCCATGAGAATGTATTATATTATTTTGATCCATTTGTATATAATAGTTTGTTTATATTATTAAACGACCTGTTTTATGGACATTTATCAATTAATGGTATATTTTAATTTTTTATTATTCATTACACAGTAATTATGTATCACGTAATTGAATACATATTTTTGGAATAGTTCCCCTCACTATGTGATTGAGATCATCCATTTAATATGTTTCCCAAAATAACAAGGAAATAATATTGCATTGATATGCATTACGTTTTTTTGTGTTTGATGAACATATATTAGTAAAATGAATGAAAAATAGAGTTATGATGTATATGTATCAAGATACAATATATAATGAAAATTATATCTTATGGATTGGTTGTGATTCAGTTGACCTGTAAAATTTTTTTTATTTTCGAAAACTAATTTGATTTATGGGTCTGGGGTGCCTAAAATAAATTAAGAATAAAATGTTTAATGGTTATATATTAATCTATAATTCCACCAATCTATATCATTCTTTGAGAGGAAATATTAACTTAATTAATAACATTTTATATTCAGAAAATAAAACAATAACATTTTATTTTACAGTCAATGTAGTGTTAATGAAACTATCATAAGATTTGCCCTATTTATTTTTCAACAAATTATATATAAAAATAATATTTTAGAATAATCATAAAAGAAAGAATTGGGTATGTTCATCAATTCCATAAACACTATGATATATCCTATTGAACATGAAATATATCCCTTATGTGTCAAGGTATTCAAATAAATTTCCATATCTAAAAAACATAAATTGGTCTTTATTATTTTTGTATTAAAATAGAAAACTATATAATATATTATATCCCATTATTATACTAATGTATTATCTATAAGAAAACTATATTTTTAATGAAAGATAACATATAATGTCATAAAATATTTATGATACATGATATATATTATTACATTATTTTATTGAATATTAAAAATCATTAATTAATGTACTAGTTATATACATTATTAATATTTCATATAAAAAAATTTAATTAAATTTTATGTAAAAATATATGTCAAACTGTGAAATATTTTTCTATGTTGATAACTATAATAAATATGAAGTTGATATGGGATAATATTAAATAATAATAACAAAAAATAATAAAATTGTAGGGACAAAGATAATCCCCATAAAATTATACGTAATAAATTATGTGGTCATGTTATATAACATAACTAAATTTATTGAATAATAATTTGATATATTTATTATAATAATAAAATAATATTTTATTGTGAAATAAAAAATAAATCATATATATTTTTTATCTAATATTTTTTGACATTACATCTCCATCATATTTTAATAACATAATTAAATAATCAATGGATAATTTATAATCACCTAATTATACCCCCATTATTATCGAATTCAAACCCCTATGATAATTTGATGAATTATATTGTTATTTTATGATTGGATTAATATTAATGAGAGATTATGTTTCTAGTATAGAAACGTTATTGGTATATTACATTACATACTTTGATATTTTCATAAAATTATTAAACTAGCACAATATGTAATACAATGAATATATTCCCAATATCAATATAAATGAAGACGATAGGTATATATAATTCTTTTTAAAATCATCTAATCTATATTATTTTAATATATTTATATTGAAACACAATCTAGATATCAATATCCTAGATCTCTGATGAGAAATATAATTTTTCTTTTCATTTTTTAGTCACATATCAGTATAATCCACTATATAAAAATATTCAACCCGTCCAAATATAATAAACATATAATGAATCATCTTAATTTAATATATATGTTCATCAATAGAGCCCATTGACTTATACCTAGATGGTTTTGGTGAACACCCATAGACTTTTTGGTAAATTTTTTTCAAAATAAAACAAATTTCTTCAAATGTTTCTGATGCATGGAACGATATATTTTAATCACCAATGATATAATATTGAAATAATATTTTAAAAAGTGAAATTAAAAACATCACTATATGATTAGAAGGTATGAATATTACTAAATTAATTATGAGAATTGTGTTTTTAATATATATATAAATATAGTTAATACTTCATTTATTAATTGTTTAGAATTTATTATAATTTTTTTTAATTGTAATATTTTATTCAGAAATATTTATTTTACAAATGAAATGGATTTTTATATTAATTTATTAATTTATCATTTATTATAATTTAATTTTAATTAAATATATACATATATATATATAATATATTATATCAAAATGTTTTTAAAAATTTCATTCTTTTTTCAGAGAAGTTTATGAATAAATAGGTTTTTTTCATATAATATAATTTTCAAAATAATTTGTTCTATATTTTTTTTGAAACATATGTAATTTTTGTTCTATAATTATATAAAATTAATCTTAAAAAAATGACACAATATTTTTATTATGTTGATTCAAATTTGGAAAATATTCCCTTTAATTTGTTTCCATTATGAACAAAATTAATGAAAAATTTGATGTTCACTTAGTAAGGGATATATATTTAATATGGGGTTAAAAAATTAGGTTAATGCTTTAAAATGTATCTATCACATTCCATTAACCTTTTTATTTATTAGAGTTCCCTAATTTATATCCATGTGTTGATAATATGGAAACATAATTCAATATTTATGTTATTATGACATTTATATTAATATAAGAATCTAATAAATATAAAATGACTATCTCTTTCCATTAGTGTTTGTAAATAAATTTTATATGGGAAAAAAAGAGAACATGTTAAGAAACAAATGTATATTTTTAATAAAATATAATTTATTTATAATATTTTTTAATGCATTTATAATTTTATATAATTGAATAATTATATTATATGATACATGATGAATAATGATTATTTATTAAAATTATATATATACATAAAAAATAATTTAAAAAAATTATAGAAATAAATTTCATATAATTGTATGTGTTTGAAATATTTCTATTATTAATTGAAATATTATAATTTTTTAAATTTTCGGACAAAAAATTTCATTTATATAGTCATCTCATTAATATAAAATAATTTAAAGCTATAAAAATGTTATTAAAGTTATTGAATGATTTTTTTAAATTATTTATAAATTATAAAAAAAATTAAATGGGATTTGGTAGACCGTATGTGGTGTAAAATTTCATCTATTTTCTATTTATAAGGATATTTTCCCCTAATATTAAAATCCAAGACCCTTTAATACAAAAAATGTCACTATTTGAGTTAAGAATGAAATTAGGTAACCAAGGTGTGAATCAAAAAGGTAAGTATTATGATGAATCCAAAAACACTATTAATATCACTATTTGATGTTATTTTGAACTCAACATGTTTTCATCAAATATATATCAATTTAGAAATATTTTTAGTGAAAAAAAATTGATAATTGTCACAACCCACCTTCACCAAGATGAGAGAAGGGACAACAGATAGCCAAACCATTCTTTCTTCATGTTGAAGGAGAGGTAATGTCCCCCGAGACCCATCTTCAATAGGTCCCAGAGTGGAGACTATCACCAAGGGTATGGAATCACACACAAGATGGAAGGAATTACCCTTTTCTATAATAGGATTGGGAAATAAGATAGTAAATCCCAAAAATACCAAAAGTGAAAGTACAGGTAAAGAAAAAAAAACATTCTCATATGCACGTTCCAAATGTAAATGATTCAAATGAAAAAGAAAAACCCAAAAAAAGGTACCAAAAAAACAGAAAACAAAGAAAATCCTTTGTCCCAATGTCTGAACTAGTATGGCCCTGCACGATCATTGAAGTCCTCCTTGAAACCAGAAAGTAGTTTTATATACATAGGGTGAGCATACAAGTACACCCAGTACAAAAAACCAAGGTCTCTGGTGCACATGTGGGGAGGTATTCAAATGCCTCGTGGGAAAAAAGATAACCAAAGCACCTAGAAATGATGACTATCTACCCGACCCTATCTAATTCACACTCCCTATATAACACAAGTCATGTAATATATAGTAATAGCACATAGATGTTTGGGTACCTCATGCCACTTCCCATCTGGTTATTTAAGAAATCCTACGCATCGAACCTCTCCCGCCATTCTCACTAGAGTCCCACTGTCACACCCCGCCCACACACACCTGGTCCACAACCACACATACCGCTTGCAAATACCAAGCCTACATCTACTACGCGTAACCACTCCCGCAAACACCTGGGCCAAAATAACTACTGCCACACCCAATGTCACCTGGGCCTGATCCTGATGACTCATAGGAAACAACCTGCCTACACACATGAGGGCCAACCACCAAAAATACCATGCCCAATGAATCTTGAGTAATAATGGACCTCAGGCCATCACTGCCTACCATAAGAGTCTTGGGCTATTCGGGAAAGGGAGCAGAAATGGAGCTAAAAACCAGCCACTCATAAGAGTGTTTTGAAAAGCACACCCCCCCATGAAATGGGTGTTTTCGACACTATGTTCTCAACATGGGTGGGGTGCGAATAAAAAACATAAGAAATACAATAATATGTATATGTAACATGCACTCATCCCAACATAAGTTTTCCAACTCCATCCTATGTACAAAGGCCATTGTTACTATTTATTAATAAAAGAAAGGCACATCACTCATGGCCATGTCACAACTCATTTTCAAAACCACCTCCACATTTAACTATTTCCTCCTTTCATGTTCAGTTGATCCCATTTAGGTGAATTCTGCACTACTGGGAAACTAACAGGAATAACCACAATCCATAGAAACTGGAACACCAATACATCAATTTAAGCATTGACACCAAGTTCTCTTGTGTAGTAAAAAAACAAATGGATCAGTGAGATCCCTCAAAGTACTGGAACCAAACCATGCCACGAGATACTTCTCCACGCAGCATCAGATTCACAACCATCTACCGTTCCACAACATGGGATCCCATCCCCATCGACATCAGAACATAAGCATCAACCAGAATAACATACCCACTATCGAAACAGAGTAGGTAAACATCCATGTTCAAGCACATCATTCATTAGGTTATTCTTTCTGTTGGTTAATCTTGGTTACCACACAAGGATTGATGTTCACTATGCATCCATTTAACCAACCGAGTTTAGGATATTAAACAATTTCCATGTTACAGTCATTTAATCATCAGAGAAGACAAGGGTTCATTAGTTCACAAGGAAATACCACAAACGACTATGATTCTCCATTAGCATAATCCCATACAGTTCACATCATATAGAAATTATAAAGGAGTACATCAGAATTTTCAAACTCACCCCTTCATTCTTTAATGGTCTCTTTATTATCATTGATAAGGTTTGGATTCATCCATTCCAATATAAACTATAGCGTACCCACCCCGCATGATATGTATTACAGAGAGACAAAGGGAAATCCCTACCAGGTTGGTCAAATATAGAAGTTCTTCTTCTCGTGCTAAGAACTGGGGATACAAGACTTGCTGTTGAGGAGCGTCGGGGACTCCAAGGGTGAGAAGAAAGGATTTGGCATAGGGTCACCACTTGCCTATAGAAGGGGAACTCCAAACTCACCATGATGAAAATGAGACCAACAAATAGAATGAAGGAGAAATAATTATCATGCGATATCAGGAAGAGATCATGTTGTTACAGGATATAGAAATTTGAACGGCTTTAGAGTCGGATCATGGTTCCCCACGCGGTTGTCCAGTTACATACGATGTAATTAACTGTCATTTAACAATTCTCCTCTGATGGGTGGTTATAAATCCTATGTTATAAACATTTTTCATTAACCATAAAAAATGTGTAACAGCGGCAGAACTGAATGGTATGGGGAAACAGGTGACACTACGAACAAAACAAATGTTTCGGTAAGTTAAGGGTTTCCCGAATCATTGGGGATTTTAGATATTATTTTTCGGAATTATGTGGATTTTAATGGGGGAATAAAATCATATTTATGTTAAATGATATGTTTTTGGTGCATAAAATGTTGGAAAATGGAAAAGGTACGAAGACCACTCAGTGATGACACGGTGCCACAGTCACGGTGTCACAGTTACGGTGCCACCGTCACCCAGTCACCCGTACGGTGCCACCGTCACGGTGCCACCATGAATGGTGTGCGGCCACCACAGTCCCATCGTAACCAATTACTCCATTATTGGTGAAAATGTTTCGATGGAGCCATGTTTTGGAAAAGTAATGGGACATGAGGGTCTGGTCCATTACATCAGATACCTCTCAAACTATTCTCACCCTAGAGAATAAAAACTAGACTCGAAGATATAAGGGGTTCCGAACAACAACCTTTAAAGACACCTATCAATATTGAACCTCATATACATGTAATAACACCTCTTCCCCAGTTAACCAGACAACATTCGAAGGTGAAACTATCCAGTCATACGGGTTAGTGAGTATCATCCTCCATGTCAAGATATTATCCACTTTGGGTGGCACAGACTCACCCGCATGGGTTTAATCACATCCACCTTAATGAATCATTATTAGGGATTGTTTCCCCCCTCACAATAGTCGGGACTCTTCACACACATCGATAGAACAAGGAAAGCCACACGTTCAATAGTTAACAATGTAAAGTGTTCCATCACAAAAAAGTACAAAAAATAGAACAAAACACAAAACAACTCTGTGTACATGGTGCACATATACGTTTATCATTCACATGTACTTTCCTCGAGCTATCCATGCCACCACAATCACATGAAACAAAGGAATGGTCCGTCCCCAGGGCACCTTCTCCACATGATCCTCGACCCTCACTAGTATTTCATAAAATGTCACATCTTCCTCGATATCCATCATTCCCCAGTCAAGGCCATGTGAAAAGTCGTGTAGATACCATCATAGTTGTGACAAATGGATGACATCATGCATTCTTAGTAGCGGTGGTGGTAGCGCTAGATAATAAGCCACTTCTCCCACCCGTCACAATACTTCAAACGGTCTGAAAAATCTAGGAGAAAGCTTACTCACCCTACTGAAACTATGTTTCCCATGCTAAGGGGAGACCTTCTTGAATATGTAGTCCCCGACCTCAAACTCCAAGGGTATCCTCCTATTATTGGTGTAGGATTTCTATCGGTCCCATGCTGCCTTCATCCTCTCATGTATGAGCTGAACATTCTTCGTCATGCTCTGCACCACTTCTGGGCCAAGAACACATACTTTTCCAACCTCTGTCCTGCATATCTGTGAGTGACATGGCCTTTCGTACAATGATTTGAACATTGCCATGAAAATGGTAGAGTTATAGCTATTATTGTAAGTCAACTCTACCAGAGGAATGTATCGCACCCACGATCCCCCAAAATCTAATACACATGCTCATAGAATATCCTACTCTGTTTGGAGTGTGCTCTGTGTATGTCCATATGATTAGGGGTGGAAAGACGTTCTGAGATGTAGCTGAGTGACAAAAGCATGTTGAAATCCATTTCAGACTCATGAGGTAAACCATGCATCCCTATATGAGACTATGGACCTCAAAACTCCATGAAACCACACCACTTCATCCCTATAACTATGTGCTAATGTATCCACTACACCTGTCTCCTTGATCGCCATAATGTTAGCTAATTTTATCAATCGATCCACCACTACCCATATAGAATTGCAGCCTCCATGCACATTGGGTATCCCTATAATGAAATCCATCAAGATTTCATCCCACATCCACTCGGGGATGCCTAAAGGCAGCAACAAACCGCCTGGAACACGGTGTTCATCATTCACTTGCTGACACACAAGGCACCTAGCAACGATCTCTGCCACCGCCCGCTTTACCCCGGACCACCAAAATTGACTCCTCAGAACATGGTAAATCTTGTAAACTCTCGGGTTCACTTATAGGGGTGAGTTGTGGAACTCACCAAGAACCCTCTCATTCATCCCCTCTCGAACAAAAAAATTCTCTTGGAAAAGCATCTGATTCTGACCATCCTCCGTCCACCCTTACAGAGCATCACCTTGGTTAACCCGGTCATGCATTACTTCTCTATCTATGTACCCCCACTGAGACTCCTCCACCTATCATAGGAGAGAGGATTTAACTGTCATCTGAAATATAAATCTTCAACCACCATCCACCTTTACATATAGGTGGAGAGCAACCAACTCCTCCATCGCCTTCACGACATCTGCCGATTCTAAAAATGTATCCTTCTGCAACTTCGAGCTCAACGAATCAGCCACCAAAATCCTTTTTCCATAGGTGTAGGAAATATTGAAGTCGTAGTCCTGAAGGAACTCCATCCACCATCTCTGTCGTAAGTTCAGGTCCCATTGGGTGAAGAAATACGTCATGATTCTATGATCCATGAAGACCACGATGCGCTCCCCGATGAGGTAATTCCGCAACAACTTTAGTGAGAACATGGCCACTGGATGATCCAGATCATGGTTGGAATAATTAATCTCATGGTGATATAACTATCTAGATCCATAAGATATCACCCATTGTCATTGCATCAGAACACACCCAAGGCCTTGTCATGAAGCCTCGCACAACACCTCATACGTCGCCCCTTTTTCCAGAAACCTTAGCAATGGGGAACTTACCAACTTCTCCTTCAGATTGATGAAGGCTGCCTCACACTGCCCATTCAATATGAAACCCTAGTCCTTCTTGGTCAATACAGTCAAGGGTTCTGTAACTTGGGAGAAGTTAGGGACATACCTCCGAAAGTAGCCTGCTAGTCCAAGGGAACTACAATCTGATACCACGTCGATGGGAACTGCCCAAGAAATAACTACCTTAACCATCGATGGGTCCACCGCTATTCCCTGCTCGAACAACACGTGCCCAAGTAAGTGCACTTCTATCTTCATGAACATGTACTTGGACAATTTATCATAGATTTGGTGATGTCATAGGACCTCTAAAATTATTCTTAGGTGTTCATTGGGATCCTCCTATGATCTTGAGTGGATCAGGATGTCGTCAATAAACATGACTACGAACCAATCCGTGTATTCCAAGAAGATGATGTTCATGAACCCCATGAACACAACAAGAGTGTTCATAACACTGATCATCATGACCACAAACTCATTGTTCCCATATCTAATTATGATGGAAGTCTTCGAGATGTCACAATCCTTCACCATCTTCTAGTGATATCCCGACAGCATGTGAATCATGGAGAACCACCCTGCACCTCTAAAATTGTCAAAATCGTCATCTATCCTCGGAATAGGGTAACAGTTCTTTACTATTACCTGATTTAGTCTCTAGTTGTCTATGCACAACTTGATACCACCATCTTCCTTCATTGTGAGTAAGAATGGAGCACCCAATGGTGACGCACATGGTCGACCAAAAACCTTCTTCATTAGACTTTCAATCTTAATCCGCATCTCCTACAACTCAGATGGTTCCATCTAGTAGGGAGCCATTGAAATCGGATGGGCAGCAGGTTGCTAGTCTATCTCGAACTCAACATCATGCCGAGGGGGTAGAGTCTCAATCTCCTCTGAGGAGACATACATAAACCCACTGATGATCCATGGGACTTCCACCATTTCTGCATCGACTGACTCCAATGATATAATAGATAACAAGGAATGTAGGGGCTCCTCTCGCCAGCTACTTCTCTGGAAACCCTGGTCGTCGATGAAAGTTACACATAGGCTGACCAAATCTAAAAACATGACCCTTCGTCAGAAGTAGTAAATGATTTCACATATAGAGAACATCTACTTAATGCCTAGGATGACATTGTAAGGTTATATCTACAGTAGTAGATGATCCCTGATTGATTAATGTGGCACTATCATCAGTCTACACCCTCGGCTAACATAAAACATGTTGGTCTGACCTCCAACTTGTGTGCTCAGCAACAGGGGAATTGGAAGTCTATCAACTTATAAACTCAAAGAATAGGCTAGAATGGGTGCAACAAAGGAGTGAAAATCTCCTGTATCAAAAAAGGCATAGTCAATAGTACTAAACAAGATGATCATACCTCGAATGACTTATGGCCCTGGTGGAACAGCTGCCTCTGCAGCTTTCAAATATCCACGCCCAGCTCCCCTGCCTCTTGGATATCGGCCGCCTCCCCAACCACGCCCTGGTCGAGGTACCTGAGGGCCACCCTAGGGTCGGCCTCCACCATCCACATTTGGTCTCAGAGGGGCGGGATTTTGCTACCCCTGCTGCTTCTACTGAAAGGGCCTAGTTGGAAACTACTACTATTGAGGTGGGTGCTGAACCTTCCCACCCTTTCATTATTGTAATCTGTCAGTCACTGATTCTGAAGATGCCCATGGCTTCCACAGATGATGCATCTTGGGCATGGGACTAAAAAGAAAGTGCAATGGCTGGTAGATCTGAACTTGAACTACTGAGGCATGTTTCCTGCTGGTCAAAACCTAGAGGGCCCTGACGCTGGAGGCCTACTACTGACGACTTTCCCCTTCAACGAGCCCAATTGGATTCCCTCTCGCGATACACCTCCCCTGGTGTGAATCCTCTCCACCACTTCATCCTTTTTCTGGACTTCCAAGTACATCGGTAGGGTGAAGGGAGTAACAACATACTTGAGAGAATGTTGAAGTTCCTCCTACAATCGTCTCTCCCAAGACTCCACATCTGGAAAGAGGTTGGGAGAAAAGAGAAGTAGATACTTGAACATGATCCCCAATTATATTACTGACATACTCCCCTACTAGAGGGAGAGTAGTTCCTACCTCTTCTCGGCCTTCATCATGGAAGAGAGGAATTCTTCCCGGAACTCATTCTCAAAATCAGTCCATGTCACCTCAGCCTTCCACTTCTCCCCAAGATAAAGCATCCCCGACTGACGCACTGCTCCATGAATCTGGATTACAGCCAGAGGAACCTAGTACTCCATTGGAGCCCGGATCAAGATGAAAGCTATCACTATCTCCTCTGTCCATCTCAATGCCTCCACATTAGATCTATTTCCCTAATAATTCTCGAGGGTTTGTCACTGGAAGGCATGAAATATCTTCTTCCACTGATCGTCCTCCTCCTTTCGATCATCCCTCTATCGATCAACCAAGTCAACATCCAGGTCCTCGATCTCCCACTATACTTTTGGTCATCTCCGAGGTGTTATAGCTGCAAGGTAATCAAAGAATACCTAAGCCTGAGTAGTGTAGAATATTGTTCTTAAATTTTCATAGACTTCTTGTTTGATTTTAAATCCCCAACAATACCCATGAAACACAAGAACACAAGTCATTATGATGCATGTAACATCCCTAGGATATCTACCCAGAAATCAGTGTAGCCTCATGTGGTCGTTTGGTAGGCCCAGAGTCCTTGAATCAGATCATAGGGGGTCCTAAAATCCCGTGTCCTAGCCGGTATTCCGTGGCCTATTTCACGAACCATGATCACCCAACACTATTTCCATAAAATCCTAGGCAATCTACACTGTTCCTAACTACAGACTCTATTCTATCTCTCATCCTCACACATTTAATACCATTCTTTCACGACCCACCTTTTCCATGATAAGTGAAGGGAAATCATATTTCCAAACCCTTCCTTCTTGAAGTTGATGGAGAGATAATGATCCACTAAGATCCCCCTTCAATAAGTCCCAGAGTGGATTCTAGCAGAAATTGTATAGAATCACACACAAGATGGAAGGAATTACCCTTTATTTGTAATAGTATTGGGTTATAAGAGAGTAAATCCCAACAACACCAAAATTGAAAGTACAGGTAAAGCCAAAACAAAACATTCTCATATTCATGTTCCAAAAGTAAATGATACAAAAAAAAAATGATAACCCCAAAAAGAACTACCAAAAGAATAAAAAATAGCCAAAACAACTATCCCAATGTCTGAACTAGTATGACCTTGAATGATCCTTGAAATCCTCCTGGAATCCTGAATGTAGTTTTCTATACT
Source organism: Viscum album (assembly GCA_963277665.1). NCBI lineage: Eukaryota > Viridiplantae > Streptophyta > Magnoliopsida > Santalales > Viscaceae > Viscum > Viscum album. The sequence continues at coordinate 2,130,925,317 of OY728147.1, read as the reverse complement.
TAGGGTGAGAATACAAGTACACTCATAAGGTAAATCAAAAGACTCTCATGCACACGTGGGGAGGCATTCTAATTCCCCATAGGAAAAAAGATAACCAAATTACCTATAAATGAAGACTATCCACCCAAGCCTCACCAAGGCACACTCCCAAAATAATGAATGTAAATTAATATATAGTAATAGCACATCAATGATTGGGTACCCCGCGCCACTTCCCCAGTGGTTATTGAAGACATCCTACGCATCAAACCCCTCCCGAAATTCTCACCGCAGTCCCACAACCACTTCCCACCCGCACACACCTGGGCCACTACCACACATCCCTCCCGCAAAATCAAGGGCCACAACCACTATGTGTAACCTCTCCCACACACACATGGGCTTGAATAACTACTGTCATGCCCGAAGTCACCTGGGCCTCATCCTGAACACTCTTGGGAATCAACATGCCCGCACACAACTAGAACAACAACCATAACTACCATGCCCAAAGAATCATGGGATATAATAGACCTCAGGCCCTCACAGCCTACCCGAAGATTATTGGGATATTCGGGAATGGTAGAAGAAAAGAAGATAATAACAATCAACTTGTAGGAGTGCTGGAAAAAACACCCTCCCCCATGAAAGGGGGGTGTTCGACACTAAGTTCTCAACTTGGGTGGGGCGTGAATAAGAAAAATTATAACTAAAATTTTATGTATAGGTAAAATGGACTTATACGAACCTAAGGTTTCCAATGAAAACCTAAGAACATACATCCTTGTTACTATTCATTCATAAAAGAAAGGAACAACAGTCACAGTCAATTCACAACTCAATTTAAAAACCATCTCCCCATTTATCCCATTCTTGCTTTCATGTTCCGGAGATCCCATTTAGTTGAATTATTCACTACTTGGAATCTTACAGGCATAACCAAAAGCCATTGAAAGTGTAACACCGAAACATCAATTTTTACAGGCACAAAAAAATGGGATCATTGATATCCCCCAATGTAATTTAACCAATCCAAGCCTCTAGATAAAACCCCACAAAACATCAGAATCACAACCAACAATCGTGCCACAATAGTGGATCACATCCCTATCCCCATCACCCCATAAGAATCAAGGAGAACAACACACCCACTACCAAAAAAGAGTAGGGAAACTTCCAGGTTCAAGCACATCATTAATTAGGTTCTTCTTTCTGGGGGTTAACCTGGGTGACCACACAATGATTGATGTTCACTTAGAATTCGTTTAACCAAAAATGTTTAGGTGATTAACAAATTTCCATATTATAGTCATTTAATCATCACAGAAGACAAGGCTTCATTAATACGCAAGGAAAGACCACCAAAGGCCACGATTTTCAATGAGAATAATCCCATATAGTTCACAACATATAGAAATTATAAAAGAGTACAAAATAAGTGACAAACATTCCCCTTCATCCTTTAACAGTCTATTAATTATCTTGGTTATGGTTTGGTTTCATCGATTCCCACAAAAACATTAGTGTACCCACCAGTATGATACACAATTAGGAGAGACGAAATAAAATACCTACCTGGTTGGTCAAGGATCAATGTTCTTCTCCCCGCGCCAAGAACTGGGTATGCGTGACTTGTATGGTAGGAAAGTCATGGATTCGTAGGGTGAGAATAAAGGATCTGGTACACGGGAACCACTTGCCTCAAGAAGGGGAACTCGAAAGGCACTAGGAAGAAAAGGAGACCATCCAAGAGAAAGAAGGAGAAGGAATTCCAGTGCGATATCCAGAAGAGAAACCATTTTCATGGGATATTGAAATTTGAACAGCGAAAATGTTTGATCGTGGTTCCCCACGCGGTTGGGCAATTACGCACGATGGAATTAACTTTCATTTAATAATTCTCCTTGGAGGGGTGGTCATAACGTTTATGCGTTAAATAGTTTTTTTGACCATATGGAAACACATAACATGGGAGGAACTGGAAGGTACGAGGAACGGTGTGGAACTAAGGCAAAACCACACATTTTTGTAAGTTAAGGGTTTCTCAACTCTTGGTGGATATTAGATGTTATTTATGGGAATTAAGTGGCTTTAAAAGGGTGAATTAAATCATATTTACATTAAAAGATATGTTACAGGAGTTGAAAAAGTTGGAAACTGGAAAAAGGGACAAAGGCCGCTTGGTGAGTACATTGTGCCACTGTCACGGTGTCACCCTTTCAGTGCCACTGTCACGGTGCCACCCTGACGGTGCCACCCTCACGGTACCACCCTCACGGCGCCACCGTGACGAGTGTGCGGATGTTACTGTGCCACCGTAAATGGTTCCCCTGTGATTGGTGCCACCATTTCAGTGATGTATTTTGGAAAATTAATGGACCATAAGGGTCTGGACCATTACAATAATATTTTATTCTTTTTCATAATTCCCATATTTCCCCATCCCTCACATATAAATGAGAATGAAAAATCATCTATTCCACACACATTTGGATCTTTTTAACATTGAAAATACCTTCTATTACACCGTTATATAATCCTTCATCAAATCCTAGATATTATTTTTTAAAAAAAATACCATAACATCAAGGATTCATGTGTAATCCAAAATAGGGTTCTCAATTAGTTGGTATAACTATTTAACAATATATTTCCATTATATGTTTTTTTAATCATATTAAAAAAAATAGTATCAATTTAAAAAGTAATTTGTTAACTACCTTAAATATATATGTTTTTATTTATGATTTTGAAAAAAACATTATCCTCCTTCTTCCTATTTTATTGATATAGAAATCATTGATTATGTATTTGTACGACTTACCACCTCTAGGTATTAGTGTAACTCATGAATCATCACTACATTAATTTGATGGTTATATTTATGTATTAATAAAATATTGAAACTGTATTTATTGAATTATTATAATTCAATAAATTTTTTATTATTATTTACCTATATTTTATTCCTTCTATAGAAAATAAGGAAAAAATTTGTTACATACTTACAACAGAGAATCACCATGATAGTCTATTTTATATTATTGTTTCTAACTAGTATATATTTTAGTAAAAATATATATAATATTAATAAATTTTTTTAAATTAGGTAATGATTGAACCATCATCAATATATAAAGACCATGACTAATGAACTACAAATTTCATAAAAAACAAATCACTTGTAATATAAAATATTGATTTTAGTAATGAATTGGTAATTAATGTCTGATGATATGTTATTAAAAAATAATATGTTTCATTGTATATATGTTATTTATTATGTAATAAAGGTATAATAAATAAATATTTATTATAAAATAATTTCAACAACATATGATGAATAAAGAAAAGAATAATATGGTATTTATATTATAATCTTTTTGTTTATTAATATTGGTTATGATTATATTAAATGGATGAAATAATATTAACTACCTCGAGTAAAATTAATCAATATTTTATCCAAATGATATTTATGGAAATTACAGGTATTACATTTTTCACTATTTATATAGTATTGTGATTCGTAAAATAATTTATGATAAACCATCAATATATCTATGTTATATTGAAAATAAATTTCTACTCATCTTTATTTTTTATAAACATTTTCATCAAATTATTTTTATTTCATCCTATTATCATTAAATTTATCTTTTTTCAATCATTCTCAATTAAAAAAAAGTTTGAAAATAGATTTGTTTTTATTTTATGAATGTGGTACTTTATGAATTTTTCCAAACTATCCATGGATTTTTTATCTTTAATGCTAGACAACATGAATAGAATTTCCCACAATCAAGATGAGTAATGCAAGGATTATCAAATTACATGATTAAAAAATTATTTTCATCTAAAAAATTCATTAATATATTTGAATGTTTTTTATTTTAAATAATCAATTTCAAATTGAAAATGCTATTTAAATCATGAAATTCTGAATGTGATCATTTAAATTAATATTTCATTTAAGAGGGATTCCATTGATTATAAATAATACTTAATATATATATGGTCTAATGATACAATACATAATCATTAAGTATATATTTAATGATTATGATGATAATGTTTATGGAATTGTAAAATTTCATAGTGTATTTATAATGATTAATTGATGAAATATTTATAAAACTTGTTTCCATTCCACTGGTTATGTAATGATTAAATGATTATGAAATATTTTTCTCTTTCATAGGGTATGATTTCATATATGTATTATGATATTATGGATGAAATATATATGATTTATATTAGGTGATTTGTTGTCGAAGAATTATATATTCCTCTAATGCATTATGTAATGATGTAGGTCTCATAATATGTCCTATATAAAAATGGGGATTAATCCATGTATAGTGTTAGACATTATCAATAGTGACAATTATGGGAGTGGATCATGAATAATATGATTTATTAAAGAGTGAATCCTATCTACTATAATAGTCATTGAAGTGAGAAATGAATACTATTGAAATTATTTTTTATTCTTATGTGTATCCTTCAAAATAATGTATAATTACAAAAAAATGATCTAATGGATATTGTTATATAATTAATTAATTATTATTGACTTATTAATATACAAGAAATATTCCTTAATTTAATATTTTGATATATGATTCGGAAGGTATGGTTTTAAAAAGTTATGATCATACTCTCATAAACATATGACCATTTTATAGATACTTAATTAATGATATATTTTTTTCCCTTACTGATATTAGCTTTTTGAGGATTCACTTACCTTGGAAATGAAATTAAATTATGCATAGTATAAATAATATGGGAGAATGTTTTGAAATTTTTTTTGGGAGAGGATGTAAATATTATTTTAACATGTTATTTATATATTCATGTTCCCAAATGAACATCTCATATACTATTATATATTAGATCATATTGTTATGATCATAATATTCATCTAAATCTATGTAAAAAATATGTTTTAAAATTATGGGTCACATTATATTGTTTCTACATTTTTCCAATAATAAATAGAGGAATAAAACATTGATCTCACAATCACATAGAATTGATATCTACTTGATGAGAAATAAATAATATTATCGATTTTATCAAAAATTTAATCATTAATGGGATGTCATGTTACAAGAAATACATGTCAATTCAATATCCTATAGAATTATACTAAATAAAATATAATAACATTACATTTCATAATATTCTCACTTAATCAGTGTAACATCTTTAATATATAATTATATATCAACATACACAATATGTATTGAAATTAAAAAATTTATATACATTAAAAACCACTATCATATATATTCTAATACATAATGTAATATATTGATAAAATTTTTATTCATTAATATAACATCAGTTGAATTTATAGAAAAACTGAAACACCATTTTTATCCCTTAAGAATAAATAAAATACAAATCAATAATATGGAAATCGTTACATTTTTCAATACAATTAATTGTGAGTTTTATGGAAAAATTAATAAACTATTATCCAAATTTCGATGGTTAACTATTTCATAAATGTGTTGTATAATTTTACTATTAAAATATATTATGTTTTATCATATATATATTATTAATTTGTTATCATTTATCGAAAGAAATTTTAATATAAATTCTATATATCACATAATCTTATTTTTCTATCATATAATGTCAAATAGACACATATATTGTCATTTAATCACTTTAACCCTTTGATCAATGATCCACAAAATTGATATCATTATCACCATTCAAAATAAAATATATTTTTTAGTATTTTAAAATTAAATAAATGTTAGATCCAATTAAAAAAAATAAATTTTTCCCCCTTAAAAAACAATATCATTTGAATATATCATATTATAATTATTATTTTTAATCACATAGTCCATATTAAGTCTCAGGGCCTTTTAATATCCATAATAATTAGACCTATTTATCATCAATATTTTAATTGTTGTTACATTTGACGTAATAATTCCATTATTAATATTCCATGATTAATACAATATATGCTTATATATGTTAATATATATATATTTATTTCATGAAAAATGAATTTATATCATTGATGTTCATCTATAAGTGGTTTTTTATTTCAAAACCAGATATTTCACTACAATTATTTATATTTCAGAAAAAATTATTTTTTACCAAATATTAATTATTTTCTGTTCAATATTATTTAAATTGATGAATAATGAAATGAAATCATTCACCATGAAGTCACTATAAAAATCCCTAAAAAAATTTTCATTAGTTGGATTTTTAAATCCATACAACACTGAAAAAAAGAATTGCCAACATTTGTTTATACATTTTTTTGATCCATGTTTATAAGGAAAAAAATTATTTTAAATACATATAACCTATAAATATAATGAAAATATATGTGGTAATTCCACTATTTTATAGAACATATATGGTTTTTAGAAATTCCATATATTGAATTTTTTAATTTAGATGAATAATTATTAGTATATTCTGTGGTTGTTATATTTATGTAACAATAACTACTCATTAATTTAAATGTTCCCATCATGATATAATTCCTCTTATTATTCACATTATTTATTTATACTGTAAAAATTGGTTTTCTTTTTATCAGGATATTTAATTACATGGATTTTATCAAAATTAATGACATTTGTATCATTAATATTATAATAGTGGATTCCTAATAATTAATCATATACAATAAATATTGTTTTTAGTAATCCCATTAGACAAAAATTATATAGTTATGTACACTAAAAAAATAAAACATAGACATATAAATCACTATTAGAGGATATGATTTTTTCTAACATATGCTTTTTTAAAATGAATTTTTCGTATTAAAACATTGGTTTTCTAGAAAATAGATTATAAGGGGTGATTTCTATGCAATGATTCACATTTGGATTACAGTATCCAATGTAATTCTAATGGGTTCTATTCATGAAAACATAATCACCCAAGGATTCTAAATCTGTGCTAACTCAGGGACATAAATTCTAATAGAAGGAGCTCATTGGTATATTTTACCAATGACACCAAAGAACTAAAATTTGTTTATATGATATATGTTCATGCTCCTGAACCACATTTTTTGTGAATTGTTTCCAACTCTGAGAATCTCTTATAGGTTTATGATATGATCATGATTCCCTCATTAATACCATGTATTACATGATTCATCCTTGAAATAAAAATCAATTATTTGCATGTATAAAATATAAAGTCATATGTAAGTATCAGAGGTTCGTCATCAAAGGAGATATCTATAAGTATCTGAGGTTCTCCATAAATCATTTCTTATTATGTACTGATTAGAGTTATTTTGGGAATTATTTTGATAAAGATGGTTTGAATCTACATTGATAAGTTCTCTAGAATGTAAATTCATATTAGGAAACATGAGTTTCTTTTTTATTATGATTAGAACAATTGATTGGATTCCTATGAATTCATGTGAATAAAATCAAAACATGATTGTTTTGTTACACTTTTTGTGTCACATCATTCCATTTCTGTACATATGATTTAGACCAAACCATGGAGTTTATCATCATGTAGCATTGAAAAATATGAAAAATGGTCCCCATAAATGATAATAGTGGGGATTATATTGAAGCTGACCAGGGATCCTAGAAATGATATGGGACATAAGGGTGAATAATACTCCAATTGTAGTGTGGCATATAGAGAGTAAATCATGATTTATTATCTTTGGATTTGACCTTATAAATAATTCCTACATTTCCCATTTGGACCATATGGAAATCCCACCTTTTTTAGTATTGAGGCCATATAATTATATGGGGTCTCTAAAAAAATATTCCATAGGGGTGTATGTCCCTTATGAAAAGAATAATTTGTATACTTTTCTTACGAAATATTCTGTGGTGATTTAATGTTTTCGTGTGGGAATAATCCTGTGGATGATTCCATGGTAAATGACTATGGGGAGATAATTGTGAGATTATACCAAGTTGGAGGCCCATTAGTTTTGATGGGGATTATACATGGAATAATTTCCATATGATTGGTTTTCTGAGGATTATATAATCACTAACACCCTATTCACCAAATTGAATAATGAATAATGCATGAAATAAGATGATTTAGTGGATATGGGGAACCAAAAAATATTTTTTCACTCTTGGTGGATGAGATAAATCTTCAATGGCAGAGAGGGAGAATGAACTATCTGATTCGGATTCCTTGATTCTATATTATCATGGGTCCATATGGAGAGAGGGAGGGTATCAAAATAAACGTATCTTATTTTTTGGTGTCTTGGATAGTCACGTCTGATAAACTAACCATATTTTACCAATGGGTATGGAAAAAGTAGATGGAACTAAGCATATGATGTTCAAAAATAAAGGGATTGGACTCACTCTTGGTGGGATTCCATAAAATATTTTATGGTATTAGGATAACGATCCCTTTAAAAGGGAATATCTTTTATGATACTCATCCTATGGGCTTGGAATAGGTGGATCTTGGTCTTTGATAAACTAGGGAGAGATATAGTCTTAAATATATAACTGAAGACTAGTACTTCCAGAACCCATCCACAAGTGTCGAGGCCATTTATATTAGGGAAATCCATAATCACATGTTCCCTAAATACACTATCGATCATTCATGACATGTTTGGTAATCCTATGACAAAAGGAAATCAAATCCAAATTTGAGACAATATATTGTTCCTCAATACAAGGTTCTGAATGTCCGATAGATTCAAAGGAGGTGTCATTTTAATCCCACATAGATGTAGAAAACCAAAGGAAGAGGTTCCCTACCATTGGTGTCATAAACTATGGACTAATGGGTGGATCGTGTAGGTCTATTCATATAGAGAAAAGGTGTGTAATGCATGTTTTGGGAGGATCATGTGGTTCTTCGTGTATGGGGTGGTCCTGAATGAGATAAATATTTCATGGGGAATGTGACTCCAAGAAAACCACATGGGGTACTAGCATTATCCTATGAATGAATAGATTCATCATGTGTCCCTAGATGAGGCTTGAATATGTACCTGTTTATTGAATGATCCCTGCATATGTGGGTGTTAACTCGGGAAAATAGGTTCCTCATATATTTTTAAAGTATTTTAAACACAATTGTGAATTTGATCCATCAATTCCCATTAATTCCATCTATTCTTAGTTTTAATTGGGATAAATGATTTGCTTTGAAGAATTGAGGGAATGTGTTATGTGATAAAAACATTAATGATACATACAATTTTATATAATTGAAAATGAGGTGCCCCATTATCCTATTTATAGGAAAATAGGGATTCTTTATCGAAGATGCTTATCTTTGTAATTCTAAGAAAGTGTTGTCTGGTGGATGTATCATAGATAGGGTTGTCATGTTCTCAATGTCAGACCATGTTGGTGCCTAGTCTTGGTTCCCATGTGAGGGAATTTTCATCCTACATGTGTGGTTGCGCCATTGGGATACATGGTTAGATCCTGCACCAGCATCACGGAACACCATGTTGAGATGTGTAAGACCACATGGGGCATCCCACTACTCCACACAATAAGAGATATACTATAATGAACCTTTAATTTCATATATTGAAATTTTATTAATTTTCAAAATACATAATACATTGAACAAATAGAATCTCAAGAATGTATAAGTCTAGTATCATTGGGAACATGGAAACATAAATAGTAGTATATAAGTGATATAAAATATCTACCACTAGTTTCATAATTACTATAACCCTTATTTCAAACATAATATGAATTATATATCTTTATAAAAATGATATAGAAATAGAAAAATTGATTATATTAGATGCATTTTAATTCTAAGTAATCTAGATATGAAATTATAAACAAGAGAATAAGCTTATGAGAACATGATTATAAAATTAGAAGATAATCCCTATATATCAATGATCAAATATTTTTATCAAGACGTAATTATTGGTAGTTCATGAGACATTAATAAAAATGAACTCAAAAGAATAATCCATGAAATAATGACATTTGAATAATTCTTTTAATTGTGAAAAACTGATGAACATGTTATATCATTGTCAATAATTCATGGATCATTTACAAAACATTTTAAGATACTTCATGGGGACTCCTCTTATTAGAAGCGACACAAAATATTCCCTATTCACATTACATTCATCATAATGTATCTATTTTACCTATCTTCCAACAATGGACCGAGTTTCCACATCTTCACATCTACAAGGCTACTACACCTATTATGTTTGATACACCACAACCCACAAAATCAATACATTCATTGAGTGGGATCTAGTTTCCCAATTATCAAATGGTTGATCAAATTCCTCCAATTGATTCCCATCATTTTTTCATAAGATAGAAATCATTATCCAATGAATTGGAGGGATATATAAGTCCCAAGAATCTCAAAATTTAGTCTTACATACATGTTCGATGAGATTATACACAATAAAATCATAACCCATTATATGAAATGAAAACATAAAAATTTATATATATAATAACCTATGGAAATGAGGAAAGTTTCATATTCATTTCAGAAAACCAGAACCTATGTAATGAATAATGTTTCATATGAATACAACCCAATAAGGAAAAAATGTTTTAAAAAATTATAAATAGTGAAAGGGAAATAGGTTTCATTAACATCATTATATAAAAATATTATCCATTTAGATAATGAATATGAATGTTACCATTTGATCATTTCCCCTGATATTCTTGAGTATCAACAAAGGATTTCACCTTAGATATAATATAATTTGAATTTATTATTAATAAAATTTTTATTAAAATAATCATTCTTCTTTGAAAATTAATTTTTAAACCATTTAACATTTTTGAAAATATTTTCATTAAAATAATATATAATACATTTATAGTAATATATAATCATATCTTGGAAAAAATATCTTTAAAAAAAATAATGAATGATTGACGAAATTTTGAAAACCATTTTCTATGAAAACATAGAAAAATAATAAGAGAAAAGATTTGGGAAAAAATTATCGGTATCTCATAAAATAATCTAAAAAACATATTGAATTCAATTTCCCTTGAAAACATATAAAAGATGATAAAAAATATTAAAAACATTTTATTTGAAAATAATTCAATATAATATAATGAATTATATGAAAACTATAAATCGTTATTAAAATAGCACATCACTGAATAATATCACAAAAAATTAATTTTAGGAATTTTCCATTTCAATTTTAGAAAACATAGTTTTAGTAATTCATATAACGTGTCATAATGAATAAAAATGAAGAGAAATGTACACTAAAATTTTTGTAATTTTAGAAACATAATCCCTATAAAATAGGTTTAATAACATGTATATGTTAATACAAAAATATATATGTATTATATTGTTATAATATATTTATCTGTATTATATACACCTCATAAAATATACAAGTGGTGGATATGTCATAAATTTCACTACAATAAAGGTGATACCAGAAATCCCCTTAAATTATAAATTGAATATATTATTAATCATGAAAATCATTTGTAAAATAGGTATGAATATTAATAATATTTTAGATTAAAATATTCTTATTTCTAATAAGATATTTTTAATTAAATCACACGTTTATTACCACTTTAATATTAAGGTTATGTTTCATGTAATTTCCGGTTTGTTTTTCTCATGTGACCCAAATAGTTATATTTTTCCTTCAAAATTATATAATAATTTATATAATGTAATACATTATATAAATTTCATATACATTTATTATATATGTATTTATATTTATCTATTTAATATAGAAATTAGAACTTGAATACACTGTTCAAGAAGATGGTAGGTTGTGCATATTCTTGAACGATGTTTTCGTTTACTGATAATATTGAAAAAAAGTAATTAAATGACATATATATATATGTGTGTGTGTATGTGTTTGCATGTATTAAATATATTATAATTATTATTATATATATATAATATATTTGTTTCTAATCCAATCTTTATTATATTCCATGTTGACCGTGAATGAATCTTATCGCATTGAGGACGTGGTTGTGAAAACTACCCCAAATGAAAATATTATATTTTCACAAAATATAAAAAATGATGGTATGTGTTATATAATAATTTTAGAAGAAACAATACATCATATACATCATAGATATCATAAAAACATATATTTTCATCATAACTCCAAGCATGAGAGGTGGTAAATAAAAAATGAAAAACGTCATTCCCATAGGTTGTAGTTCACCATACAGAAGAATGTTAATTTCGTTACCAAATATATGGATGATTTGGTATGTGTGGGTAAAACATGTATCATAACAAAATATATGTAAATTTATGATTATTATTTTATAATAACATCATTTAATTGTAATAATATTTTGATGGGGAATGATTATTAATTAATGGATCTAGAGGAAAAATGATACCTTTTCTTTGGGAGACTCCTTTTGCTCTACATATAAGTTCTTACATGGTTTAATTTATTTCAAAATGGAGGATTCAGGAATGAATGGATGCATTATTTCATTCTATTTTCAAATATTAGGGTCGAGAAAAAATGTAATGATGGGTGTTTCTAAGTTGGAGGGGTGAGTTCCTTTTTATTATGGAGGGGTAGTGTCATGTTTATAAATTTCAAAAATGGGAATTCCAAAAAAAAATCCTAAGTAGTGTGCATCCAATAATAGAACTACTAATATAAAAGTGATAATTTAGTCCAAATTTTACCATCCAATTGATTTTGGAAATGTTTATATGTATTTATTGGTTATAAGATTATGGTTTAGTCCTTTCATAATGTTATTTTTCTCTTTATCAATATCATTACTTTTAATAACTTTCAATCATATTATTTTTCCTAAAATATATTGAAATTATTAAATATTACAAAATTATATGATTACACAGTGGATTACATTTTATAAATTTCCCATAACAAAATTATTTTAAATTAATTTAATATAATCTTGCATGTGGGCCATAACTACATGTTATTTCAGTGAAACTATTTAAACGAATGACGTGATTTCAATTTCAATTTAAAAGTTAAATTGTCACTAAATACCGAAATTATATTATTTTATGTATAGTTTATCTAATTAATTATTATAATAATATTAAATTGTAATTTAAATATATAAATAAATTAGAAAAAAAATCATTTTTGAATTACAATTCACTATTTCCCACAATTCGTCAAAAAATGATGTTTTCATAAAAATTCTAAAAAATCACATTAATTTTTATTTCACATTAGTAATTAAAAAATTACATTTATTTTATCAAATTAAACAACTAAATGTGTGAAAATATAAATTTAGTATAATTCATTGGAAGAATTATGAAACAATTCATTTGAAAGGAAAATAAATTCAATCCTATAAATGCTTTTCCAAAAAATAAATGTATTATTATCTATGTGTTTTATTAATAAAAGACATTATAATATTTATAAATTAGTGCCACTATTAACATTAATATTTATAATTTCTTTGTTACAACTATTTCATTTAAATAATTTCAATTTTAAAATAATTCCCCATATAAACTAAATGTTGTGTGTTACACAATCCATGTCAGGGTTGCATATGTCAAAATATTACTTGGGGGGAGTATCATGAATGTTTGATTAGTGTAGCATGAAATGAAAAATATCAAGAAAATTAATTTATAGATAATAATGTTCACCCAAATTCTAGTGATACATTCAACAACGTTGAAATTAATTTTCCCCCAAAATTCAACATTCTGATTCAATCAAATGAGGATATATCTACAACATAATATCATAAATTTAAAACATATATTCATATAAATACTGATTAATCCTCCTAAAATTGACCATTACAGAGGAATTTATTTTAAAATATCTCAATACATATTTTTCATATCTAAATATTCCTTATACTCATCCTTTATCATAAATTAATATTGGGGGATAAAATCATATGATAAAGATAGGATTTTCCAATTCCTTTATAGTTAATGAACCATACTTTGAATGTCATGAAATATTAGGTCTCTTGTGATCCTCATCATCAATAAGGTAGCATGATGTTGTCGAATAAAAGTAGCTTCCACCTTGTTCTCTTTCCCGGTTTGGTAATGTGTAGAGATTTAGGAATATATTATCGATTCTAACCATCTTTTATTCCATATGTTCAACTACTTCTTTGTGAATATATAATATAAAAATAAATGACAGGTATAAATATCAAACCTTCATCCAAAAACATAATATATCAATTTTTTAAATTAATAATTTATAATAGATAACACTAAATAATGTTTTGGGAAATTATTATAATGTATCCTCAACTATTATGCTGCAAATAAGACAACCATGTTATTCTCCATAATAATGAATCCCAATCCATTCATGGTTGAATAATTATATATAAAACCACCTCCACTATTGGTTAATTTATTAAATTGTTTTATGAAGAAACTTCTCTCTAGTTCCTTGAAATTTTCCTCAAAATAATATATCAATAGGAACTTGGAACCCTTTGATGTTAACATGGTTATAGTATTTAGTATTCAAGGGTATATCCCCATAAACTGTCGATAATATCTTGTTAGAACATGAAAAATATGTGTATAATTTGACATGAATGGTCTTGGAAAAAATTAAATATACTTATTCATTGATGGTTATACTATTATACAGTCTATTATGATTATTTTACCCACAAATGAATCATTTTTCAACCAAAATTTTCAATTTTTATTCTTTATAGAAAACCTTCCCCCCATTATCTTCTTCAGTATAATTGTGAAGTGGTATTCATTGTCATACTTTCAGATTGAATAGATAAAAGTATCATCTAAGAAGACTACCAAAATAAGAATATGATACTCTATAATAATGGTATTCATAAAATAAATGATAATAATATTAGAATTCGTAATACTAAAAGAATCACTATATATTCATAGTTTCCATATGTTTTATGAAATTTACACGTGGCTATATCTTCTTTATTGAAACTCATGTGACAATGTCCAAAATAATGGTCAATATTTGAAATGCATTGATCTCCACACAGTTGATCAAAAAAGTAAGTAATATGAGGGGAATGATACATTTTATTGATCATAGCCGTATTCAACATCATATTATCAAAGATGAGTTTCATTAAATTGTTTTTTTCTCAAAAAGGATAGTTGAACCCCAATGTGAAACACTTGTCTGAATTAATCTCTTATGATGGTTTTCATGGATATTATTAAAAAATTCAACAAATCAAATGGTTCCAATGTATATGGATGGTTTTAGGTTTGTGTGGAACTAGGAATGAGTTCTATTAAAATTTAAAAACCACATTTCAGTGGATTTCTATAAGTCCATTCAGGAATAACATACCAAATATTCTACAAAAACTTCATTTGATTGATATTGATTTTTTCCACAATCCTTTGAGATAAAAAACCATTCTAAAAGTGAATAAAGACATGTTCACTATATATAATCTCAATCTGATGTTCATTCCTTTAATCACATTGATCGAAGATCATAGTTCTATTGTAAATATTAGTCACAACTTCCATTCCAAAACTATTTATGAGTTTTTTATGTAGTGTAATCAAATCCATGTCTAATATCGCATCAAATTTAAATTAATAAAAAGGAACTGATTTTTAGGAAGCACAATCCCAAAAACAACAACCATAGAGGAATGATATAATTTAGATAAATTAATTTAACAATTAGGGGTTTTTAATTTGAATATGTCATATAATCATTTAGTAAGGTTCATTATACCATTATAATATTATTTAGATATTAAATAGTGGGTATATCTATACTCAAAAAACACGTTATTGGTTCTAGATTTGATGGTATGTGACAATTTAAATATCTCATTATTACAACCTATGTTATAAATTGGTGTCATAATATATTTACCGCTAAACATTTGGTTATGAAGCTAATAATTCCAATCATCATAAATAAACAACAGGTTTGGTCACTAGTTAGAATAATATTTATCCTTCTTACACATGAAGCATAAAGGTTTTCAAGGATCATTTTATGGAGATATTATTCTATTCACATCATTTTTCATCTTATTCCTGTCATTGTGTTAATAAATTTCTCTATGGGCTTCCCTTCTTCACATAAAAAAATTACTGTGCCCTATATGAATGTTTCCTCACTAGTATTCTTAACAATTTTAGCATAAAGGTGGGATCATCTTACACTCTTCATGGTTTTTATATTTTACATTGAAATCCCGCATAATTTTGTTATTAAAGCATGAGATAGAAATTTAACTTTATCCCCTATTTCATCATTTATTTCAAAATGCAATATATCTTCATATCTAATAATGTATTCTATGGCCAACTCATATATGATACTGTCCTTTATGAAATAGATTAACCTATCAAAGGTTGAATGATAATTCTAGAAGCGTATATTAGAAATAATCTAAAATTCTCTTCGTAGGTACTGATTGATTCATCATGACTTTTTCATAAACTCATAGAAATCCTTTTCTATATTCATACTAAGTATAAGAGGATATTACTCATTAGAGAATATGATCTTTAACTCATCCCTATCCACAAATTCCATTTCATATTGCCTCATCCATTCATATATTACAGTACACTAATGGAATGCTTCACATTATAACTAAAGAACATACATAATGGAATTCTCAAGATCTGAACACTATAGAAAGTATAATATATTTTCAATGGTATTGATCTAATACTTAGCAACCCATGGATCTAATGACCCACTGCATGAATTTGGTTGTTTCCCCAAGAAGGACTCAATAGAAAATTATTCTAAACATTTTTAAATTATATTAACATCATGATTTATAAAATGATAAATCTATGTGATAATAACAATGGGGGGTATTCATTCCATATCTCCTAGAATTATAATTCCCAAAATAATAATTGATTCATTTTTCATCACATTTTTCATCAAGTCATTTTCTTTGGGTTTCTTCATCGTCTAAAAACCTATAATCATATTGTAAGAATACATTTTCATATTTATGAACCAAAAAAATTAAAATCCAATTACATGATATATAAAATATTAAACCAACATTAATATATGATACCATGAGTATATCGTAGGTCATTTGTATCCAACTTATTTTTAAATAATTATTGATAGATCATGAAGGGTTTGGAAATTAAAAATGATTATTTATCAGGATGTTTATACTAGGTGTGTTGTATGAGTCTTTATCATGTACCATGTTATGCTCAATTCAGGCATGACACGCCATTCTGGAGTCTTCACTCATAGCTACATCTTTTCCAAAATAATGTCCACTTTTAGTTTTAAAACCAAAATGTATTTCTATGAATCCATTCTCTCTATCATTTAACAGCATGATATGCCATTATAACATTCTATAAATTATCATTATAATTATCATTATACATGTACATAGATTTCATATTATGGTTTTCTCAACAAATTTTCAAAAGGATAAAAAAAACGCTTTCGTTGATATCAACTACTGAGACCCACTCTTTTCACACATTATCATTTCATCACTCTTGTGTATTATATAATAATTTACAAATAAAATACCATATTTTGTATATTCCATTTGACATTGGAATCATGGAATCATGAAAAATGTAACAAATGTCATCTATTTTATTTCCCACTAGGATAATATTAAGTAATACCTTTATTAGACACATCATACAAAATACATATCTTCATAACCTGGTAGAGGAACAATAAAAAGAGGCAATCTTTGATGCTCACTATGGGAAAATAAGGATGATATTTAACCATAAAAATTAACATAACTATATGATAATGTGCTCAAAAAATTATATGATCATACCATGTATATTAATGATCATAACCCCAAAACAAGGAATAATGATCACCAATTCAAAAGACATTAATCATAAGATTATCGAGATAATATTCCATGAATGAATAACCTATAAATATGTAAAATATGTGTGAAAAACATTTACATGTAATATCATTTACTATAATTCAATTTTAAATTAAAAAACATATCATGGAACATCATGAGGACTACACCTACTCGGTGAGACATCCCACCATCCCTAGTATCAATCATTTCCTTCCATGGGAGTAGGTTTCCACATATTTTTTTTGTAGATGGTGTTTCCATATATTTCATATAAGTATTGGTTTTCCCATATTGACATAAGGGAAAATGGTTCCCCATATTCCCATCATTATGGGGACAACACATACTAGGCGGGACACACCATCCCCAATCAGAGTCCTTTTCCTTGTAAGTGATGAGGTTTCCACATATTCCCATAGTTTAACAAGAGAGTAGACTTTTTTTTAATAATTATATCATGAGATAAGAATGTTTTCATAATGAATTTTATGTAATTATATTTCCCAAATATCTCATAATGAAATCATACATATTTGTTATACATGATTATTAACTATCATATCATAAACCATTAAATGAAATATGTTTCAAAAAACATGTAATGAATATTTAATGTATGGAAAACATATAAGTTTTATAATAACATTTTAAAATCATAACACATGAAATAAAGTGAGATTCACAACAATACAAACCATGAATGAGAAATGGGTTCCATAATGATATTACCCATGAAGGAGAAAATGGTTTACGAAACATCATTTCATAAAAACATAAAAAATTCTGTGGATGAATATGAATGCAACCTTTTGATCATTTCCACATAAAGGCATAAGTAACACAACGAAATTTTAAATTAGATGTATTATAATTTAAAAAAACATTTAAAATCATTTCATAGGGAAAATATTTTTTCTTCTTTGGAAAATAATTATAGAACATAAAGCCTTTCAAAAACCCATTTTCATTAAAATAAACATTAAATATTTTCCATGATGCGTTGATATTTTTTGGAAATAACATTTTTATAAAGATAGTAATAATTTTTTTAAAACATTTAAAAAACCATTTCCCAAGAAAACTTATAAATAAATCATATAAAATATTAGAAAATTTGTTAGCTTGGAAAATAAAAAAAATAGAATAAAATTTATTTGAAAATCATTTATTTTTTAGTACAATAAATTTTTTAAAAATATTATTGGAAAACCATAAAAAATTTATAGAGTACACATTACATGAAAATGATCTTACTATATAATCCTTAAAATATGTTTTTTTGGATACACGATAATTTTTAAATTCATGTTATTTGTCTAAAAGAATGAAAATTTAGAAAAAAACTACATTATCGATTTTGTAACATTTGGAACATAAAAACCATGTAGATTGATCATAAGATTGATATATGTATTCCCATATATTTAATGATAAAAATATTTTCATATATTTATGGGTAGTATATACACCAAAAAAATAAATTATTTGTGAAATACACATAAAAAGTGAGGATCTATATCATCTTTTTTCTTTTATAGACTCACATCATAATCATAGAAATATCCTATACTATAAATATATATTTTTATTATATATATTTTAATCAATTTTATAGTGGAAAATAACAAAATATATGGTTTTTTATCACCATCATATTAATATTTCCAATTTAAGGTTACATTTTGATTGAAATGTACTATTTTCATGCATGTGAATATTTTTTTTGGAGACAGTATGTCGTACGTACGCATTAATGTAGTTTGTGATTAAAATTAACATAGAAATAAATAATGTAAATTATATGTATGTATATATGTTTATACAATATTCTAATAGAAATATTGTTTCATATATATAATATACATTTACTGAACCCATCCATTGTACATTACCTGTTGATTGAGAATTAATCACATTGTTCTGAGGAGGCAGTATTACACATTTCTCGAAAGGAAATTATCTCATTTAAAAAAAATTAAAAAAAGATGGTATGTGTTGTTCAAAAATTCAAGTAGAAATAAAACATCATATATATCAAATATATCATATCAAAATTCAGTGTACATCATAATTCCTTATAGTGATAGGTGGTAAAGAAAAAATGCATAATATAATTTCATGAGGTGTTAGTCTCCGATACACTATACCAGTCAGTCCCTTAATAATTTGATATAATTATGTGTAATTCTTGGTCGAAATATTATAAAATAATAATATTAGTATATTTAGGATCTTTATTTTATTATATAATAAGGTAACAACTATTATTTAATTGATTGAGAAGAATATTAAATAAAGGAGATTGAGGATGGATGTTACATATTCTTTTGTAAACACCATTTTCGTTTGCACAAAAGGGTTTCCATTGATGTATTTTTGGATCAATGAAAGGATTCAAGGAGGAATTGAGAGTTTTTTGAGGAGCTATATTTGATTATACTTTTCATTATAATGTGGTGTGATAGGTTAGTGGAAGTGGGATAAATGAATTCCTTTTTTGTAGTGGAGTAAGATTGACATTCATCTAAATTTTTGAAAAGAAATTTCTACCCACATTTACCATATAAAATTTGGCCCCAAAGATAGACACAATTAGAAAAAAGGGATGATATAGCCTAAATATGAACATCCAATGTCTTTTTGAAATGTTTCTATGAATTTTTGGGTTCTAAGTCTAATTTTAATTATTATTTAATGTTTTTTCTCATATTCACCATATTTAATTTTAATCATCATTAACTAATATTTTTTATTAAAAAATATGTTACAATTTTCATAAATTATAAATTATTAATATTAAATATATTTATTATAATTTACAAATTCCATTAATATATTTGAATGAAATTAATTGACATTTATCCCAATGTCGGGTCATTATTCTTGGGTTTTTAGGAAAAACCATTAAATGTTTGTAGTAATTTCACATCAAATTTAAAATGAAATGTTATATAATGACATTATTTGTATTATATAATGTAAATTGGATATCATTATAAATTATAATAAAAACTAAATTTAATTTAATAATATAAATAAATTAGGTGAAAAATTAGTTTTGAATTTAAATTTAGTATTTTTCACTATTTATCAAAAATAATGTTTTTTCATATATATTCAAAAAACTCACCCTAATATAATTTTTCTATTATGTGTTAAAAAATAAGGTTTAATTTTTAAAATTAAATATATCAATGTATCTATAATTAATTTTTTTCATCATCTATAGATGGCATAAAATTTTATTTCATAGATTCTTAGAGTTGTGTGTATGAAAAGTCATGTCATTGTTGTGTATAGAGAATGGTTATATTACTCAAGAATATAAGGAATTTTTTAATTCACGTGTCATGAAAAAACATGACATTAACAAAAATAAATTTAATCCAAAAAGATATCACATAATCTTATGGTATTACATGCACCCACAGATCACCTGATCTAGATTTGTGTTGGGCTTTAGTAAGGGTTGATTAGGTATGTCCCTTCACAACCATCACTGATAACCACGAAAAATGAGGATTATAACCTTGAAATTATTTATCATAGTAAATAAAGGAATTCATACATTGTAATCCAAACCACTTCTTCATTTATAATAGAGCGACATCTCTACAAAAAATAAAAAATATGTTGTCCATGTATGGTACATATATTGGATTCTAGAGAAATGTACATGGAAAACATTTCAAGGTATAAAAAGCCTTACTTTAGAGTTATAATTAACTATAATCAAAATAATATGGTTATAATGTTATTTTATGGATTTTTTATGTATCCCAAGGTCACAACCCGCCTTCACCAAAAGGAGGGAAGTGTCAGCTGATTGCTAGGACCTTCCTTCTTTAAGTTGAAGGAGAGATAATGACCCCCGAAACCCGCCTTCAATAGGTCCCGGAGTGGCGACTAGCTCCAAGGGTATAGAAAAACTCTCGCAAATGGAAGGCATTACCATTTTTATTTTATAGGATCAAGAGATAAGGGGAAAAAACCCATCAACACCAAGGTAGAGAGAAAAGTAAAGAAAATAATAAACCATTCCCACATGCATGTTTCAGAAGTAAAAGACACAAGGTGCAAAAAGGTGACTACAAGGTAAGTACCAAAAAGGAAAACAACAACTACAACTGCTCCAAAAGACTGAGATAGTAAGGTCCAGTGTAATCCCCGAAGTCCTCCTGGAAACCTGAAAGCAGTTTTATATACGTTGGGTGAGCATACAAGTACACACAGTAGGTAAAACCAAAGACTCTCGTGCACAAGTTGGGGAACGTACTAATGTCCCGTGAGAAAAGAGTAATCTCAACATCTATCAAGGTAAACTATCCACCCCAGGACTCACCAAGGGACAATCCCCAAATAACTCAAGTCAAGTAATTTATATAATAAGAGCACATCGATGTTTGTGTACCATGCGCCACTTTCCCACTGGTTATTGAGACATCCTATGCATCGGACCAATCCCACCATTCTCACCGCAGTCCCACTGCCACACCCGCCCGCACACACCTGGGCCACAACCACACGCAGTCCCACTGCCGAAACCCTCCCGCACACACCTGGGCCACAACTGTCACACGTAACCATGCATGCAAACACCTAGTCCGGATCAACCAACACCCCGCCCGAAGACACCTGGGTCTCATACCGAAGACACATGGGAAACCAACTACCACACACACTTGGCCTACCACCACACTACCCATCCTGAAGGTTCTTGGGATAATAATGCACTTCAGGCCATTACAGCCTGCCCGATGATACATGGGATATCTGGAAAAGTGAGAAGAAAAGGAGCTAATAACCAGCCGCTAGGAATAGTGTTGGGAACAACACCCTCCCCCATGAAATGGGGGTGTTCAGCACTAGGTTCTCAACTTGGGTGGGGCGCGAATAAGAAACAGAAAACTACCAGTATAGATATAGGTACAAAGAACTCACCCAAATCTAGGTTTTTCTTCGGGCAGCCTATAGATCACAACAACACTCAATTCTGAGTCACAACTCACGCTAACAACCCATCATCCCATTTTTGTTTCATGTTCAATAAAAAAATTTGAGTTAACCACTAGTGGGCATCTAGCATGCATAGGAATATGTCCAGAAAAGTAAACAGTCAAACATCAACCAAAACGTCCACACCTGGTTCTCAAAAACAAAGGATTCCACGCCAATTTGTGATATGAATAAGTAACCACCCAGATTTAAAACTCAAAAACACTGAAAGTATAAAAGAACAGGGGATCCCATCCCCTCCCACATCTCCAGAAATCGGCCTAAGGGAAAACAACCAACTACCACCACCAACACAAGCAGGGCCTTGCATGTATTTTCAGATTTAAACAACATAACACACTCCATGATTCAAATTCCGTGTGTTTTAACTGGGGGTTATCACAAAAGGAAAGATCATGGTGCCTCAATTTATTTGGCCGGATATACGTGATTAACCAATTCACTTTTCACAGCAGGAGTTTACAACCACAACAAGCTATTTAAAACATTAGCAGGGGTTCATTAGTGCACAAACAACGACCACCAACGGCCTCGATTTTCAAGAGGCATAAGCCATCACAACTCAACAAGATGGTCATAAGAGAAACAACATCAAAACATAAGACAACATCAACGATCACATCCCCCCCATACATTCTTTATGGAATTCGTTCGTTATCTCTATTTAGGTCTTGTTTATCCAATTCTACAGAAACAAAAGCATTCCCACCCCACATGATACACAAAGAGAGAGGCGAAGGAGAAATTCCCAACTTGTTGATAGATGATCGAAGTTTAGGCCGGGGGCACGGAACTTTACGGAAAACGATGCGGCCAGTCCGACACACCAGAAGCTGTTTGTGAAAGTCACGATGGAGGAATGGAGAAACCACAGCTATCCCTAAGTTTATAGGAGCCGGGGAGGGTTGAGGTGAAATCTCGAATCCGCGTAAGGCGCGGGGGTCGTGGGTTGATCACGCGTCTCCACTCGTCACAAAAAAGGTTGGGTGGTTTAAGCCGACTCATGAATTGATGAAGCATTTAATTAAAACTCTTATGGTCTTTACGGGTCTTAAAACACAGTTAAACGAGTTAGAATAGGGTTTAAAACCCTATTTTCGCAAAGGAGCGTTACTGGAAACAACTTGACAAGGCCGGGTGACGACGATCGGTCTCACCGATCGGTCTCATAGATCGGTCTCGCCGATCGGTCTCCCTGATCGGTCTCGCCGATCTGTCGCGCCGATCGGTCTCCCCGATCGGTCTCACCGATATTCCACTCCTTTAGGACCCGGATTATGGAAAAGGGAAGGACAAAGAGTGTCTGGGTCATCACATCAGATACCTCTCAAACTATTCTCATCCTTGAGAATTTAGATAACCCAGAAGGGAAGGGCAGGTCCGAACAACCATCCCAAAAGATACCTCTCAACAGCGAACCTCATCACTAAATAAGAACATCTTTTTGTCACGATCCAAGGAACATACCATGCCAAACTGCCCGGGTACATGGGTTGGGGAGTCTCCTCCCCCATGTCAAGATATTATCCGCTTTCGGCGGCACTGACTCGCCCGCACGGTTTTAATCACAACCACCATAATGAGTCTTGATTAGGGATCGTGTTCTCTCCTTCCCTATAGCCGGGGGTTTTCACACACAAGAAGAGGAAAGAAACCAGTACATTTCTAAGCCAAAGGACAAAACGTTCTACCACAACAGGTACAACAAGGAACAAGAGTCGAAACAACTCTGGGTACTGGGTACGCATCTGTGCTTCCCTTTCCCATGTACTCTCCTCAAGCCCACCATGTCTCCAGAACACACAAACCAAGGGAATGGTTCTCCCACGAAGCACATTCTCCTTGCGATCCTCGATCATCACTGGTCTCTCCACAAAGGTCATGTCGCCCTCGATGTACAGCTCTCCCCAATCAAGGACGTGTGAATCATCGTGCAGATACCGACGGAGCTGGGACACATGAAAGACATCATGTATCCTTAGTAGCGGTGGTGGAAACGCTAGCTGTTAAGCCACTTTTCTGACCCGCCGCAACACTTGTAAGGGTCCGATAAACCTAGGGGAAAGCTTACTCCCCTTGCCGAACCTCCGCTTCCCATGCCGATGGGAGACCTTCAAGAACACGTGGTCCCCAACCTCGAACTCCAAGGGCCTCCTCCTGGTATCAGCATACGACTTCTGTCGGTCCTGGGATGCCTTCATCCTTTCCCATATGAGTTGAACCTTTTCTGTCGTGTTCTGCACCACCTCCAAACCAAGGATGCCTGCCTCTCCTACTTCGGTCCAACACACAGGCGAACGGAATGGCCTCCCATACAAAGCCTCAAACGGGGCCATGCCGATGGTAGAGTGGTAGCTATTATTGTAGGAAAGCTCTACCATGGGAAAGTATTGCGCCAATGACCCTCCTGTGTCTAGAACACATGCTCGCAACATATCCTCCAAGGTCTGGATGGTGCGCTCTGTTTGCCCATCTGTCTGGGGATGGAAAGCAGTGCTAAGGCGTAATTGGGTGCCAAACGCATGCTGCAATCCTTTCCAGACCCGCAAGGTAAACCGTGCATCCCTATCCGAGACTATAGACCTCGGAACTCCATGCAACCGCACCACCTCATCCACGTAATTTCGTGCCAAAGAATCCACAACACTCGACTCCCTGATCGCCAGAAAGTGAGCCTATTTCATCAACCTGTCAACTACCACCCAAATGGCGTCGTACCCTCCTTGGTCCTTGGGTAGTCCCATGACGAAATCCATCGATATGTCATCACACTTCTACTCGGGGACACCTAGGGGCTGTAGTAGGCCGCCTGGAACTCAGTGTTCAGCCTTCATTTGCTGACACACTAAGCACTTGGCCACAAACTCCGCCACTGCTCTCTTAACTACGGGCCACCAAACCTGCCTCTTCAAACCCTGGTACATCTTGGAAGCTCCAGGGTGTACCGCTAGGGGTGATTTGTGGAACTCACTGAGGACCCTGCCGCGCATTGCCTCTGGGACAAACCACCTCCCCTGGAAAAGCATCTGGTTCTGACCATCCTCGGTCCATCCTTCCGGAGCATTGCCCTAGTCAACTTGGTCAGCATTACTACGCACTCTAGGTCTCCCCACTAAGACTCTTCCACCTGCTGAAACAGGGATGACTGCATTGTCATCTGATATAGGAAGCCTCTGTCGCTATCCATCTTCGCATCCAGGTGTAAGGCAACCAACTCTTCCTTTGCCTTCCAGACGTCTGCCGACTCTTGGACCGCATCCTTCTGCGTCCTCCTGGTCAAAGCATCGGCCACCATATTTCACTTTCCCTCAGTATAAGAGATCTCGAGGTTGTAATCCTGGAAGAACACCACCCATCTCCGCTATCGCAAGTTTATGTCCCGCTGGGAGAAGAAATACCTCATGCTTTTTTGAACTGTAAAGACCACAAAGTGTTCCCCGATGATGTAGTGTCGCCATAACTTTAGCACAAAAATGACCGCTGCAAGCTCTAGGTTGTGGGTGGCGTAATTACGCTCATGGGAACGCAGCTGCCTAGACCCTTAAGTGATCACCCCTCATTGCTGCATCAACACGCATCCCAAGACCTGTCCCCAAGCATCACAGAATACCTCATAGGCCTCCCCTTCTTCTGGTAATCTCAGCACTGGGGCACTGACCAACTTCCCCTTCAGATAGCTGAAGGCTGACTGGCACTTCTCACCCCATACGAATGCCTGGTCCTTCTTGGTCAGAGCCGTCAAAGGGGCTTCTACTCGGGAGAAGTTGGGTACGAACCTCCGGTAGTAACCTGCCAACCCGAGGAAACTTCAGACTTCTGCCACATTCTTGGCTGCAGCCCAAGAAACAACGGCTTTAACCTTTGATGGGTCAATCGCTATCCCCTGCTCCGACACTACGTGCCCGACGAAGTGCAATTCTTGTGTCCAGAACTTGCATTTTGACAACTTCCCATATAGCTGGTGCCGTCGGAGGACCTCCAAAACTATCCTCAGGTGCTCTGCATGGTCCTCCTCTGATCTAGAGTAGACTAGGATGTCGTCGATGAACACAACCACGAACCGATCCAGGTACTCACAAAAGATGGAGTTCATAAGTCCCATGAACATAGCAGGGGCATTCGTAACACCGAAGGGCATGACTACGAACTTGAAGTGTCCATACCTGCACCTGAATGCGGTCTTCGGGATGTCGCTCTCTTTCACCCTCAGCTGGTGTTACCCAGACCACAGGTCGATCTTTGAGAACCATCCTTCCCCTTTCAGCTGGTCAAAAAGATCATCTATCCTTGGGCGAGGGTAGCAATTCTTGATCGTCACCTGATTCAACCACCTGTAGCCTATGCACAACCTAAGACCTCTATTTTCCTTCTTTGCAAACAAGACCGGAGCACCCCACGGTGACGCACTCGGATGAACATAACCCTTCTTCATCAGATCGTCAATCTGTATCCGCAATTCCCGTAGTTCCGAAGGTGCCATCTGTTAAGGAGCCATCGATATTGGACGAGTGCCGGGCTGCAGGTCTATCCCGAACTCGATATCATGTCGAGGGGGTAGAGTCGTCACCTCTTCAGGAAAGATGTCCATAAACTCACGGATGATCTCTGGCACTTCCACCATTTCTGTATCTATTGATTCTACTATCATCTCGGTCAACAAGGAGAGGAGAGGTTCCACTCTCCTGTTTCCCTTCGGACTGCTCCGCTCACTGGTGAAGGTAACACGCCGGTTGTCCAAGTCTAAGAACACCACCCTCCTTCGAAAACAGTCGATGACAGTGCACACAGAAAATAGCCAATCGATGCCTAGGATGACATCGTATTACTGAATTTGTAGCAGAAGAATATCCTGAACCGACTGATGTGGCCCTATCATCAATCTACATCCCCGACAAACGAACAACAAGTCGGTCTAACCTTCAACTGGTGTGCTCAACACCAGGGGAACTGTAATTCTCTCAGCATCTAGACCCAAGTTATGTGCTAGACTAGGTACAAAGAAGGAGTGCGAAGCTCCGGTATCAAACAAATCATAATAAAAAGTGCTAAACAGGCTGATCATACCTCGAACAACCTATGGACCTGCTGGGACTACTGCCTCTGCAGTGTGCAACTATCCACGCCCAGCTCCCCTGTCGCTCGGCTATCGGCCACCCACCCCCCCCCCCCCCCGACCACGCCCTGGTAGAGGTCCTTGTGAAGCGCCCTGAGGTCGGCCTCCGCTTATGTCTACCCTCGGAGGAGTGGGAGCTCGCTGTCCCTGCTGCTGCTGCTGGAAAGGTCTGGCAGGAAGCTGCTGCTGGGGCGGGTGCTGGGGCTAACTTCCGCTGCTGTACTGCAACCAGTCTGGGCACTGACTCCGGAGATGCCCCGGGCTCCCACAGAAGAAGCACCATGTTCTCGGGCCCGTAGGAAAAGGGCGAGGGCCGGGGATCGAAACTGAAACTACTGCGGTCTACTCCATGGAGGTCGGAACCTAGAGGGTCCTGACGCTGGAGGCCTGGTGCTGATGGTTTTCCCCTTTGATGGTCCTAGCTGGGTCCCCTCTCATGACACTCCCCCTAGATCATGCATCTGCTCCACCACTTCGGCCTTCTTCTGGACCTCCAAGTCCGTCGGCAGGGTAAAGGGGTAACAGAATACTGGAGGGAGGGTCGGAGTGCCTCCTCCAAACGTCTTGCCCGAGACTCCTCGTCGGGAAAGAGGTATGGAGAAAAACGTAGGAGGTCCTTGAACTCGATCCCTAGCTCCCTCACAGACATACTCCCCTGCTGGAGGGAGAGTAGCTCCTGCCTCTTTTCAGCTTTCATCGTCGAGGAGAGGAACTCCGCCCGGAACTGCTTCTCGAAATCCACCCAAGCCACCTCAGATTCTCTCCTCTCCCATAGGTAAAGCTTCCACCACTGACGTGTCGCTCCCCACATCTGGCTAACGGCTAGGGGAACCCAGTACTCGGTCGGGGCCCGAATCAGGCTCAATGATATAACTAGCTCCTTTATCTATCCATCCGTCTTCATATCGGAGGTGCTGCCCTCATAAATCTCGAGGGCCTGTCGCTGGAAGGCTCGAAGAGTCTTCTGCCACTGGTCGTCCTTTTCCTCTCGATCTGCTCTCTGCCGATTGGCCAAAGAGGACTCAGGGGCCTCTATCTCCTGTACCACACGTGGTCACCTTCCAGGTGCCATAGATGCAAGGTAGACAAGGAATTCCTAAGCCCATGTAGTGAAGAATATTGTTCTTAAAACTTCTTAAGATTTAAATTTATTCTTAATTCCCAAGAAATCCCAGAAACACAAGAACACAAGTCACTATGATGCATGTACCTTTCCTAGGGTCTCTAACCTGCAATCAGTGTGGCCTCACTTGGTCGTTCTGTAGGTCCAGAGTCCTTGCATCGGATCATGGGGGGCCCTAAAATCCCGTGTCCTAGCCGGTCTTCCCTGGCCTAATTCACGCTCCAAGGTCACCCAACACCGTTGCCTCACCATCCCATTAAATCCTCACTGTGCCTAACTCCAGAATCCGTCCTATCTCTCAACCAACCTCTAATACCATTCTGTCATGACCCGACTTCACCATAAGGAGGGATGGGTCAGCTGATTGCCAGGCCCTTCGTTCATTAATTTGAAGGAGAGATAATAACCCCTAAAACCCACCGTCAATAGGTCCCGGAGTGTATACTAGCACAAAGGGTATAGAAAAACTCTCTCAAATGGAAGGCATTACCCTTTTTATTTTATAGGATCGAGAGATAAGGGGAAGAAAACCCAGCAACACCAAGGTAGTGAGAAAAGTAAAGCAAAAAATAAACCATTCCCACATGATTGTTTCAAAAGTAAAAACCACAAGGTGAAAAATGGTGACTACAAGGTAAGTACCAAAAAGGAAAACAACAACTGAAACTGCTCCAAAAGTCCGAGCTAGTAAGGTCTAGCGTAATCCCCAAAGTCCTCCTGGAAACCTGAAAGCATTTTTATATACGTAGGGTGAGCATACAAGTACACTCAGTAGGGAAAACCAAAGACTCTCGTGCACAAGTGGGGGAACGTACTAAAGTCCCGTGAGAAAAGAGTAAACTCAACAACTATCAAGGTAAACTATCCACCCCAGGTCTCACCAAGGCACACTCCCTAAATAACGCAAGTCAAGTAATTTATATAATAATAGAACATCGATGTTTGGGTACCCCACACCACATTCCCACTGGTTATTGAGACATCATATGCATCGGAAAAATCCCTCCATTCTCACCGCAGTCCCACTACCACACCCGCCCGCACACACCTGGGCCACAACCACACGTAGTCCCACTGTCGAAACCCGCCCGCACACACCTGGGCCACAACTGTCACATGTAACCATGCCTGCAAACACCTAGGCCAGAACAACCACCACCACAAATGAAGACACCTAGGTGTCATCCCAAAGACACTTGGGAAACCAACTGCCGCACACACCTGGCCAACGACCACAATACCTAACCTGAAGGTTCATTGGCTAATAATGGACTTCGGGCCATCACAGCCTGCCCGAAGATACTTGGGCTATCCGGAAAAGTGAGAAGAAAAGGAGATAATAACCAGACACTAAGAATAGTGTTGGGAAAAACACCCTCCCACATGAAATGGGGGTGTTCTGTACTAGGTTCTCAACTTGGGTGGGGCACGAATAAGAAACACCAAACTACAAGTATAGATATAGGTAACAAGCACTCACCCAACGCTAGGATTTTCTTCGGGCAGCCTAAAGATCACAACAATAGTCAACTCCGAGTCACGACTCACGCTAACAACCCATCATCCCATTCTTGTTTCATGTTCAGTAACAAAATTTGAGTTAAGCACTATTGGGCATCTATCAGGCATAGGCATAAGTCTAGAAAAGTAAACAGTCAAACATCAACCAAAACGTCCACACCTGGTTCTCAACAACAAGGGATTCTACTCCAATTTGTGATATAAACATGTAACCACCCGGATTTAAAACTAACAACCACCGAAAGTATAAAATAATAGCGGATCCCATCCCCTCCCACATCTCCAGAAATCAGACGAAGGGAAAACAACCAACTAACACCACCAACACAAGCAGGGCCTTGCATGTATTTTCAGATTTAAACGACTTAACACACTCCATGATTCAAATTCCGTGTGTTTTAACCGGGGGTTTTCACAAAAGGTAAGATCCCGGTGCCTCAATTTATTTGGCCGGATATACCTGATTAACCAATTCAATTTTCACAGTAGATGTTTACAACCACAATAATCTATTTAAAACATTAGCAGGGTTTCATTAGTGCACAAACAACGACCACCAATGACCTCGATTTTCAGGAGGCATAAGCCATCACAACTCAACATGATGGTCATAAGAGAAACAACATCGAAACAGAAGACAACATCAACGATCACAACCCCCCTTACATTCTTTAGAGAATTAATTCATTATCTCTATTTAGGTCTGGTTTATCCAATTCTACGGAAACAAATGCACACCCACCCCGCATGATACACAAAGAGAGAGGCAAAGGAGAAATTCCCTACTTTTTGATAGATGATCGACGTTTAGGCCAGGGGCACGGAACTTTACGAATAACGATGCAGACGATACGACGCACCAGAAGCTCTTTGTGAAAGTCACGATGGAGGAAAGGAAAAACCACGACTATCCCTTAGTTTATAGGAGTCGGGGACGGTTGAGGTGAAAACGCGAATCCGCGTAAGGCGTCGGGGTCGTGGGTTGATCACGCAGCTCCACTCATCACAAAAAGGGTCGGGTGGTTTAAGACGACTCATGAATTGATGAAGCATTTAATTAAAACTCTTATGGGCATTACGGGTCTTAAAACATGGTTAAACGAGTCAGAATTGGGTTTAAAACCCTATTTGCACAAAGGAGCATTACTGGAAACAACATGACAAGGCCGGGTGACGCCGATCGGTCTCGCCGATCGGTCGCGCCGATCGGTCTCGCCGATCAGTCTCTCCGATCCATCTCACCGAGACACCACTCTTTTAGGACCCGGATTTTGGCAAAGGGAAGGACCAAGAGAGTCTGGGTCATCACACCCAACATCATTGGGTTTGATTTGGAGATATCTGGACTACATGAAGATGCTCTAAATTTTTTATAAGACATGAGGTCTAGTGAGAGTATTTTGATTATTTCAAGGGTTTTGTGGATGAACCTAGAAGTTATTTTTCTTTTATGTTACCAACATATTATTTCTTATTTATATTATAAAAAATACTTTTTGGGGATGACATATATTTTTTCCCCAATTCTTTATGAGATTTTAGTATAAATAATTTTCTCCCCTTTCCACTACATGATTTTCCCTAAACCACCAAGAGTGAATTTATAGTGAGAGGAGAATAGATATTTTTACAAAATTCCAAATGTGTGTTTTCTACGTGATAATTACTATGTATCATATTTTTTTGGTTTATAGTCCTGTGAAGAATAATACTATTACAAGTGTTGTATATCACACAGATTCGACTACGGTATTTGGGATGATGGTCCAAATGAGGCTTGTTAGAAATGAATGATTAGATATTATTTAGATACCTAAAACGGAATTATGAATAATGATTTTTTTGGTTTCTAAATCTAAAACATGTTCTTGAGTATAAGTGGTTTATCATATGCATGTATTTACAACTGCTTGATGAGCCCATTTAGTGGAACAGTTTTTGAAAAAGAAATTGGGGTTTGTTACTACACGGTTAATTCTCTAATTATTAATCTAATAGGTCCTAATAGTATTTTTTAATA
Source organism: Viscum album (assembly GCA_963277665.1). Taxonomy (NCBI): domain Eukaryota; kingdom Viridiplantae; phylum Streptophyta; class Magnoliopsida; order Santalales; family Viscaceae; genus Viscum; species Viscum album. Next base: position 2,130,892,708 of record OY728147.1, on the reverse strand, counting down.
CATAGGAAAACTGTATTATCATGTTTTACAACATAGTCATGATAATTAGTAAGATGTAATTCTGATATTCTAATGCAGATGGAGGAAAAAAAGATTATAGATGTTTAGATTTCCCGAGACATCGATAAGTAGTTTTTCCAAGGCACGATGTGACAAAATGAATATAGATTCTTTAATGGAATTGGAAGAAAATGTGAAACATAACCTATAGAAATTTTTTTTATGTGAAGGATGGTTAATTTTTTTAGATGAACATTGTTATAGGAAGGGACCTTTCTAAAACAGGTTGAAGCAATGTGTAGTTAAATGTCATACAAAATAGTCATCATGCAACCATTATAATGTTATAAAAAAGTATATTATGCTATTAAGTTTAATTCCATGAAGTAATTAAATTATGGGGTATAAATTTTATGTTCATTATTTTTGACTGAATGATTAATTATTCAATTATTTTATGGATTTTTTTTGGAGAATGTTCCATCACCTTTATGTATGAGGAAGATAATGTTTTAATCAATAATATTGGGATGTATAAGAATAATTATTTGTATCAGTAAAAGGTATTTCTGTTATATAGGATATCCCTATTGATGAAGAATATAATACTATTTGAAAATAATGTTTTCTGGGTTAATTATTTCAAATCCATCTAAGGCTTGTTACTAAATAGACTAATAGCATAATCATCTTGGTAACATGAATATATGTGGGAAAATTATACAAATACTATTTGAGAGTGTTACATTATAGACTGGAAATAGTGTTATAATGGATTTTAAACATCTACATCTCATGTAATAGGTTAGATGGTTGATATTGATATTTCCTGATACACAAAGTTTTGTTTTTGTAAGGAATGTACCTAAATATGGAAGGATCATTACTAGAAATAGTTACCCTAGAATTGGGAATAAAATTCAACATTGGTTTGAACCAAAAACAAGAATTATATATCCTATAGTTTCATTTCATAATTCTAATACCTTATCATTATTGAAATGATATTTGTTATGTGGAATAATAGACCATGGTCTTTCAGACAGACTCTAGACACGGGGGAGGTAATTTTAATACAAGGTCATGGAAGATCTAATATAGTGTGAAATGATATTGTCCATATAATATAGGTGTTAATATGAATGGATATCAATTATTTATTCCAACAAAATATCATCAAATATTAGGAGGAAAATGTTTCTTCACCCGTGGGAGATGTTACTGCGGGTGGAAAAACATGTTATTTTAGAGTCATTCGTAAAATACAAATAGAGAATGTTACAATATAGTAAAATAGTGGATTCCATTGCGTAAAAACCCCATTTTTTGTGATTGTTTCGATGGATATGTGGGGTGTGTTAATGCATACTCTGGAAATGTATTTCTCATATATCATACATTCTATCAGCCGAATGCATATTTGTATTGTGATGAACAAAATGTTTCAATGATTATGATTATGATATATAGATAGGATATATAAAATTGAAATATTTTGACTGATATCATCCATTAAGAATATAGTACCTACCAATGATCTAATTCAAATGTCTAAGGGGCATATCTCTATTTTTTTGGTGGAAACACTAATGAGAGGACCAGATGGAAGTGTTTTTTCATTGATCATTGATTTTATGTTAGAGAGTGGGTATTTTTGTTTACCATATTTTTGAGTTACACATGAGGTCAGGGATTATCTATTTATATCTATATAATTGTAATTAATCCACAAATAGTTATTTAGGTACCATAAAGTATATCATTATGTAGACAAGACATCAACCAAGAATTTTAACATCATGTTATATGGATGAAGGTGGGTCTTCATGAAAAAAATCAATTTTTTGGTCAAAATAGGGTATAAGAGACAACAATCACTACGATTCAAATTAGAGATAACATCATTCCATACAATGATCTAAAATTGAATCCCTAGAGTGATTGAATTTATGTGGGGATAAATGTATATTTTGGAATATGAGAAAATGATTGGGTTGGGACACAATATTGAACCCAAATATATATATATGACTCATACATAGGAGAGAGTGGGAATTTACCGTAATGTGTTGTAGATGGGTCAGGTATTGATGATCCAAAAGGAAAATAGTATCTCATTGTAATGAGAATCAATCCATATATAATTATTGAATAAATCACATTGTTTATTCTCATGTGATGAGGACATCTGGGGTTCATTCTTATTTCTGGTAGTTGGGACCATGATAACACCAATTTTCAATTTATATGTATTACTCATATAGGGAAATATTTGTAAAAAACACCTAAGCCCACATGAGCTATATTTTTTTTAGAAAATGGACTGGAAAATGTTTCTTCCACTACACATAATGCTATTCCAGTGAATTATTTTCAATGGAATTAATATTTTTTGGTTGATAGGCCCAGAGGTCAGATCTGAGCATCACTATGCATCTTATTAGGAATGAGAATAAAGTCATACATAGGTCTTGAAATATTCCGTATGTATTTATGATTCATATATAGGAAAATGGGTTATTTTATTCATAGTTACAAATTGAATAAATATTGGCTATCATAGTGTCACTACATATCTCATTAGAATGAGAATCAATCAACAAATAATTATTTATAGGTTACATATGTAAGTCTGAATCCTAAATTTGGAGTGAGTTTTTTATTTATTATGGATAGACTAGGGAATGAGGGTATGAGCATTACTTTGTATCTCGTTTAAATAAAAAAAAGCCACACATAGTTCTTGAAAAATTTTCATTAATATTTATCATGAAACAAGGACACTTTTAATGTAGTTTAATGTCTTCCAAGAAGGACATGGGTAATTAGACATGGAATGAAATTTTGTGGAAAAAAAGTTATATTACCCATGAATTGATACATTTCTTGATGAAGAAAGAATCTATCCGCATATAGTTCTTTAATATAGATTCGCACATCAATAATATTTTGAAGTGTAGATGGGTGGAATTTATATTTCCAAAGATTATGGTTGGAACCAATACAAGATTTCTAGGAGCCATATGTATATCATTGGAATAAGATTAAATCCTTCCAGTGTTGATGGAATTTTTTTGCTGGTATTATTTGAACATAGGATAAGGGGTATTCTTTTCATAGTTGGATATAGGATGAGTGTTCTGGGCATCACTATATATATAAATGGGATAAAAATCAGGACACAAATATTTCTTGGATTAGGGTGTAATGTCGTACCAACTACAAATATTTTAAACCACTCAATCATGGATTAAAATTTCACATTGTTTTATGTAATTTAACAAGGATGTGACCATGAATAATAATGACATATGGTCAGTATGGTATTCTAGGATGTTGTGATTCATACAGTTTGGACTATTTATGGTTTAATGAAATTTAACATCATCTAGATAGTATAATATATTATCTATATTAGAGTCCCATGACATGGACTATATAAGGGGGTGTGTTGTTTAATTCTATAAAACTAGGTTGATATTCCTTGCCTTTTAAGGTCATACAATAAAGAACAACGAAAAAATTCAAAATTTTACTATTTTTAAATGTCTCTTATGGTTAAATAAAATATTTTGTTATAAATATTATGTTTCGTGGGATTGTAATGATATATCCATCCATTGAGATTAAGGATTAATCACATTTATAGTGGACCCTTTGTGTGCATTTGTGACCCACCCACATTGAATCAATATTTAGAGTCATATTTGTTAGTCCCATTTGATTTATTAATAGAAATTCTCATTCTCTGTTAATTAATTAAAAGTAGTATTCCTTTTTGTTAAAGGCTCATAATATTCGACTAACATAAAATTCAATGTAATTCAATGTGTGGTATATTTATTGAAATTGACACTCCAATACAACTATCCATTTTTTTGATCTCTCATCCTTTTATAGTTTTATATAGATGGGAATATGGAGAGATTATAAATGAGCCTCACTATGAATGACTATGACGTTTCCCTATTGTAGTGTGTACATTGTCTCCAGTGTGGTTTTACGGGGCATGGTCATTTACCCCCGTGTAGAATAGAAGATATTGTAAAAGTAATATTTTTTATATTTACACACCATCTTATAAATAATGATTGTTGTTGTCTAGTTGTAGGATAATATGTGTCAGTTAATCATTACATGGTAGTATGATGAATGATAGGATTTCATATTATACATTTGATATAGAATCTCCACCTTAGTAGAAGATAAATTTGTTCCATATTTCATATATATTTTACAGGGGAAACAAAATCTTATCAACATGAGAGATTTAACAAAATATAACATTATTTTACAATGATTTTTTAGGGGTGTTTAATCATACAATTAAAAGACTAATAAAATTACAGTTAAAATTTATTTGAACATCATGGTCATAGAAAGTGGTTACAACCACACAACATCCTTTACCCATATGAAAAAATTCCAGGTATATTTTGATGTATTTTTCAACTCCCTTAGTTCTTTGTTGATGTTTTTAGGCACATTTAAGGAATTAAATTGCATGGTACATTGTTTTAAATCATGTATCATAGTGGGCCTGTAGTACCTATGAATTAATATTTTATTGTAATTCTTGTATCTTGACTCATGGGAACCATAGGATTTCGAGTGTACTTATTTAATAATTGGTTGAATCAATTGTCCATCAATACGTTTGAGAGGGACTCCTTCAAATCAAAATTTATAGGGTACCTTTTGGTAATTTCATCCATCATAGAGATTAATATGGGTTAATCTTCATTATATTTCCTCTTTCATAAAATTATCCTATGAGAGTAATCTGCATTGATTGAAGCCCATGATTAGAATCATATGTCTAGTGGTAGGAAATTTTATATTTGGGAGAGGATTTATATTATTAATCTATTTTTTCCTAACCTGAATAATATCTTAATCCATTCGGTGATGCAAATTTTTTTTCTTGGATTGGATCTTCTAAATTTTAGGTCTATATTTTCAATGATTCTGACTAATAATTATTATATCATTGTATGTGAGTCAATGTTGGCTCTAAGGGGAGATATGTATCCATCCCGGATATAAATTCATGAGGGTGAATTAGCTATTTTATTAAAATACCATAATACTTGTTGATAGGATTAATAACCAACTCCCAATTGAATTTCACTTCCAAATGGCCCCCTTGTATTTGTAGTGCTAGTTCCATGCCTATAATGATGGTCTGATATCCAACATCATTGTTAGACAAACATTAATATTATTGAATGTGTTTTGGTATAACATAAATTTTCTTGGTAAATGTTCATGATCCCAAACAAATTTTTTTTGAGCTTATGGTTTTCCATTCTTCTCCATTTTTATCTCATGTATGCCCCGTCAAAAATAAGTTTCCCAATTTTTAGTGCCCCCCTTAATATAGATTACATACTCATTCAGAAATTTAGTATTCAATAATGTTTTTTTAAATGAGTGTTATTCATTGAAATATTCAATGGACAATACATTCATAACATTTTGGAAAACACATTTTATATAAAACATCTATAAAATAACCCCCCATTAAGAAAGACAACCAATCATTATAAGAAAGATTATGATGTATTTTAGTGGGTAATTGTGAGACAAAAAATGGAACTCATAGTTCTATATATAGTGACTAGGTATCTAAACAATACAGATTAAATTTAGGAATATCATATCAATATCTAAATAATGAGTCTTTTCATCATGCATGGTTCGAATGAGATTATAAATATTGTTTTCATTCCCATCAAAATTATTTTGTAAAGTGAATAAACCCATTAATCACTCCACTACTATCAAATATATATTGAGTACCATTCCCTTAATCTGTGACTTTTATTTAGGTCGGATAAATTGTTTTTTTATAAGGTTTTAAAGGCTACATAGAAATCACCAGTCCACTGATATTATACCCCCTCTTAATTAGTTGGGTGAATGGAAAACACATTCCAGTAAGAATTAATATGAAGTTCTAGATGTAGGAAATGATTCCTTGATGTACTATCAAAACATTATGGCTTCAAGGATAGGAAATAATATGGATAAATATTTCTTCTCATTATAAACATTGATAGTGTGATAGAATTCAATGTAGTTGAGAAACATTCTCAATAATAATACATGATATATGTAAGGGAATCCAATCCATGGACTATTGATAGACAATCATTTTTTGGTTGGAAATTTTAGACAAAAAATCCCTCCCTAGACGATATATGTGGGATTTATGTAGGGGAATCCAATCCATTACTAATATGGCATCAAATTCAATGAAAGGACGAGTGAAATGATTTTTAGGAAACACAGTCCCAAATAAAACAACATGATAGGAATGATAGATATGAGATGAAATCATCTTACAATTAGGGGTTTTTACTTTTAATTCAACATCTAATCATTTCGTAGGGATCATATTAACCTAAAAATATTCATTATACACGAAAGAGTTGGTAGATATATACTCAAATTATACATTATTTATTCTATATTGGATTGTAGTTGCAAATTTCAATATATCATTATTACACCCAATTGAGAAATAGAGGTCACAAGTGATTTACCACTGAACCTTGGGATTAGAGGTTGATAATTACAATCATCATAAATAATCATTAGATTTGGGCACTAGTTAACATAATAAAAATTCATTTAATTATTTATGCACTAAAGTGTACGAGGATCATTATTTGTAGATATTTCTCTATTATCATAATTGTCCATCTTATTCCCTTAATTGTGTTAATAAATTTATGTATGGACATCCCCTACTCACAAAAACAATTCTTATGACCCATAATAAATTTTCCTCCATGGGTTTATTCGAAATTTTATCACAATGGTAGGATCGTATTCCTCTCTTCATGGATATTAGGTTTTACTTTGAAATCCATATTAATTTTATTGGTAAAATATGAGATTGATATAATTATCCATCCTCAATTTAGACTTGATTACACAGTCCACAATATATTCATATCTAATAAATTATTTTATAGACCACTCTCTTATGAGACATTACTTTATGAAACTGATGAACAGATCAACATTACATTCAGGTTAGACTATAATTTTAGAGTCATACCTTAGAAGTCCAGTAAAACTATCCTCATAGGTACTGATTGATTCATCATGATTTTTCATAAATACATGGAGCTCCATTTAAAAATTCATATGATGTACAGGAGGATATTTCTTATAGATAAATATTCTATTGAACTCATCCATATCCATGGATTAAATTTCATATTGCCTCATCATTTTTGTGATTATAGAACACTAATTGTATGCTTTACATTCTATAAAATAATCATACAAAATGGATTTCAAAAGATCTGATCATTGTAGAAGGGATAATAACTTTTCAATGGTACTGATCCAGTATTCAGCAACACATGGATTAGATGACCCACTGAATGTAGTTGGTTGTTTCCTTGTGAAGGACTCAATAGAGAATTCTTCCAATTATTTTTAAATTAGATGATCATCATGATGAATATCATAAAAAATCAATGTGAAAATAAAAATGAGTGTTTTCATTCGAACTCCCATATAATTAAGATTCCCAAAACAAAACATTATTCATATTTTGTCACATTCAACATTAATGTAGATATTTTGGGTTCCATTCATTATCTGAAACTAATAATCATTGGGTATTAATATATTTTCAATGTAATAAACCAATAGTTATTTTAAATATAATAAAAATATATAAAAATTAAGAAACCATCCTTAATATATGACGCCCTGAGTTAATCGTAGGTTATTCATTGAGAAATTATTTTTAAATAATTAAAGAGGTTTCATATTAGGTTTTTATATTTACAATTAATATTTATTAGGATTTTCATATTAGGTTTGTAGTATGAATTTTATCTTGTAACTTCATATGCTCGATTCAATAACAACTCACCATTCCAGAGTTGATACATAGTTGTATATCTTTTCAAAAAATAATGTGCACTTTGATTATTAAAAAAAATTTATATCTAGATGAAAAAACATTGTCTATCCTTTATGAAGTTGATATGACATTATACTATACAATTACTTATCCTCAGACTTATCCTTATACATGTACATATATTAATAACTATAGTTTTCTCTACATAGTTTCTAAAGTATATATAAACTCTTTATTAGATACCAACAATAATGACACACTCTTTTCACACATTAATATTCCATAATATGTGTGTAATATATAATAAATTACAAAAATTTAAAATATTGTATATTCTTAGTGACTATAGAAACACGAAATCCAAAATATGATACAAATGTTCTCCATATTATCTCCCACTAGGTTATTTCTGAGTAACAACCTTATTAGACAAATCGTAAAAATTATATATCTTCATAACCTGGGGAGACAAACTTAAAAACGAGGGAGCTTAGATGCACACTATGGGATAATAATGGAGTGATATAACCATAACAAATAACATAACTATGTGTGAATGTGGTCACAACATTACCTTATCATACCATTTATATTAATGAGCATAAGCCCAAAATATTGAATAAACATTGGGAGTTCACATGAAATGAATCATAAAATAATCAAGATCATATTCCATGAAAAAAAAACTTATAAATATGTAAAATAAATGTGAAAAACAAAATTACTTGTAATACAAATCTCTAGAAGTAAATGTTCACTTACAAAACATATTGGGGGATTTCATGGGGACTACACCTAGAGTGAGGGACACAAAAACATCCCCAATCACAGTCTATTTCTTTTATTAGAGTAGGATTCCACATATTCATAGAGTAGGACGGGTGTCCTGGTCTTTTTAAAATTGTTCAGTTTTCTCTATCATGCCATAGGGTATAGGGTTTCCCCATATTCTATGAATGAGAAATGGGTTTTATAAAAATATTTCCCATGAATAATAAAAGGGATTCTTAAACATCCTTCCATAAATACATAACACGTTTAGTTAATGAATATGAATGTAATGTTTTGACCATTTCCACATAATGGAATGAGTAACACCCTGTAATTTTTCCATAGATGGAAAATAAATTGATAAAATATTTAAAAACATTTTAGTGGAAAATTGTTCATTCTTCATTGAAATATTATTTTTACAACCTAAATCAATTCAAAAAACATTTTGTTAAAAATAATAATTCAAAATATTTTGGGTTGTATTGATATTATTTGGAAAATTGTTTTATATAATTTAATAAATTACCAATTTTTAAAAACAATTAGCCAAAAAAACTATAAATGAAGCAGGAAATTTTTCTGAATGTCAAATTCCTCAAAAAAAAATAAAATTCGATTGAAATTTGTTGACAATTATTTATTTTAAATTACATTAGAAATTTAAAAAATATTCATCAAAAACCATAAAACATTAATAAAATACACATTACATGAAAATGATCATAATAAATAATCTTTTAAAAAAATTATTTTTTTGGAATCATGGTTTTTTTAATTCATCCATGTGTTTAAAGGAAATAAAATTGAGAAAAAATAACATTAACGATTTTTAACATTTGAAACATAATCACCACGATAGAGTGATCATAAAATGGATATATGGATACCAATATATTTAATGATAAAAATAATGGAATATATTCAAGGGTGTTATACAGACCACCAAAATGAAATGAGTTGTGAATAATGTATAATTATTACATAAATAAATGTGAGGCTATATATCCCCTTGCCTTTTGAATAAACTAATATTGTACTCATAGAAAAATACTAAATTATAAATATATATATTAATTATAAATTTTGTAAACAACTATATAGTTAAATATAACAAAATATAATGTTTCTATCACCCTCTTATGAATATTTCCAATTTAAGGGTACATTTTGGTAATTATGTACTTTTTTGACATGAGAATAAATTTGTTATATTTTTGGACCAACTTATTATATATTTAATTAGAAATATTAAAAAATTACAAAAATATAATGTTTTTCATTATATATTTAATTATAAACGTCCATGATATATATATACAAATGTGAAAATATTGTTTCTGGAGATAGTAGGTCGTATGTACACATTAATGTTGTGTCCATTTAACAGTCCTATAGACATAAGTTATTTAAATGAAATATTTGTATATAGGTATATATAGATATCAAATAAATCCAATAGAATTAGTATTTAATATATATATATATATTATAAATTTACTGAACCCAATTTTATTTCATTACATGTAGAGTCTGAATGAATCACCTCTTTTTGAGAACGCAATAGTCCACATTTCCTCAAAAGAAATGATCACATTTACAAAAATGAAAAAAATGATGGTATGTGTTATAAAAAAATTCATATATAATAAAAGCATCATATATATCATATATATTTTATAAAAACTCAATTCTCATCTTAATTCATTAAGATGAGAGGTGGTTACGTAAAAATGAACAACATCATTTCATGATGTGGTAGTTTTTCGTACACAAGAACGCTATGTTACTTACCAATTAGATAAAAGTCTGTGTAAGTGTAGGTCCAACCATTAAAAAGAAATAATATTATTATATTTATGATAAATATGTTATTATATTCCAATTGAATCACGATAAATGAGGTGGTTGAGAATAAAATAAATGAAAGGATCTTGAGGATGGAGGTTACATCATCTTTTGGAAACTCTTTTTTTATTGTACAAAAGCGATTCCATAATGGATTTTGGACCAAAGTAAGGATTCAAAAACTATGTGAGGGTTTTTTAGGAGATATATTTGATGATATTTTTCATGACAAATTTTCATGGCAATTTCGTATAATATGGATGGGTGTGTTTCTTTTTATTGTGGAGGAGGAGTGACATTCTACTAAATTTTTAAAATGGAAATTCTACCCACATTAATCCTTTAAAAATTTGATCCATAAATGGACCTGATTAAATAAAATGTATGAGGAGGTCTATATAAGAAAAAAATGTATTTTTGAATTGTTTCTATGAATATTTGTGTTCAAAGAAAAAACATTTATTCCTTTGTTATTATATTTATTCTCTTATTCGATGTAATAAATATTAATCTATTTTAATAATATATTATCAAGAAAATTTAATGAAATTTTTAGAAATTAGAAATTATTTATATTAAAATTATAGAATCTAGTTTCCAAATTCCATTATTATATGTGAATGAAATTAATTGATATTTTTCCCAAAGGCGGGTCATCATAATGTAGTTTTTAGCAAAAAGTTTTAAATGTTTGTAGTGATTTCACTTACAATTTAAATATAAAAATGGATATAATGACCTAAATTGAATTATATAACATAAATATTATCTCATTAAAAATTATAATAATAATGAAATATAATTTCACTCTATAAATAAATTAGGTGAAAAATTAGTTTTAAATTTATATTCATTAGTTGTCCATATTTATCGAAAATGATGTTTTTTAGAAATATTCATAAAATTCCCTCGAAAATATTTTTTCCCAAATGAATTCAAAATTAAAATTAAAATTAACAAATTAAATATATTAATGTGTCTAAAATTATTTTTTTTCATTCAAAAAAATTCATAAAATTTTGTTTCATAGAAACTCAAAGTTGTGTGTATTGCAAGCAAAGTTGTTGTTGCACATAGAGAATTATTAAATAGGTTTTAAATATGATTAATCATTGAATTAAGGTTACAAGAAACACTTGACATCATCAAAAATAAATTTTACCCAAAAAAGTAGAACAAAATCTCAACTTTTTACATGCAAGCCCACATCACCAGATCGAGATTAGTGTTGAGATGTTGTAATAGCCCACTGTGTATGTACCATCACAACCATCACAGACCACCATGTCAAATAATTAGTCAAAACATGAAATTCTTTATCATTTTAAAAAAAATTGGTTTGTTAAATGTAATTACAATCTTATTCTTCATTCAAAATGGAGTCACATTTCTACTCATATTCAATATTTTTTTCCATATATGGTTCATATCTTTGATTATAGTGAAATTTTTTTGGAAAACATTTCATGGTATCATAAAAATTATTCCATTAGAGTTATGTTTACATAGAATTAAAATAATTTTGTTATAATGTAATAGTATGTAATTTTTGTTGTATCCCAACATCATTTGGTTGGATTTGGAGTAATAACAACTATTGGATGATACTCTATTTTATTCATAATCCATGGGGTCTAGTATGAATATTTGGACTATTTATAGGATTCTGTGGAAGACCCTAAAATATTTCTTTTATTTTATGTTTTCATCGTATATTTTATCTATTCCACATATAAAAAATACATAGTGGAGAAGACATTTATTTTTCTTCTCCATCCATTTATGAGATTTCCATGTAAGTACTTTTGTGCCTTTTTTATTTCTCGAATTTCCCTAGACCATATACAGTGAAGGTATAGTTATATGAGACCCAAAAAAATTTTGGTGTTCCATTTCTGGTTTATCATCATGTTTATTACTCTATATTTTCATGTGGTCAGTTTGTAGTCTGGTTTGGAATACTAATATTACTAGTGTTTTTTGACAAACAACTTCATAAAGGACATTTCAGATGATGGTGCTAATGAGGATTGATAGAAATTAATGATTAGATATTTTTTAGAAAAAAAAATTAATTATGAGAAATGATTTTTTGGTTTCTAAATCGAAAACACGACCTATAATATATGTGGTATCTCTTACGAATATAATTACATTTGGGAGATGAACACATTTTGTGGAACAATTTATAAAAAAACAACTAGGGTTTGTTACTACATTGTCAATTTTTTAATTAACTATCTTATAGGTACTTATACTCTTTATAATACTTATGATATCCCATCATGGGTGTTTTACAACATATCCATGATGAATAGTTTTGAGGAATTCTTACAAAATATTTCTGATGGGGGAAGGAATTCTATAGATATTTAGATTTCCCATGACCACATTATGTTGTTTTCGCAAGGGAAGATGCAAGGGAATGAATATATATTCTATATTGTAATTGGACATAAATGGGAAACATCACCTATATAAGTTTTTCATATTTTAAGGATGGTATATTTTTTAGATGAATGATGTCAGTGGAAGGATCCATTCTTACATAGGTTGAAGCATTATGTAGTTTAATTCCATGCCACAAAGACATCATCCAATAAAAATATTGTTATTAAAATAGTAAATTATTAAATTAATATTAAATCTATTCAATAAGTAAATTACGGGGAATATAATTTACGTTTATTATTTTTGAACGAATGTATATCAATTCTAACACTTCATGGATTTTTTTTGGAGAATGCAATATCAACATCAATTATGAGGTTGATAATGTTGTGACCTATAATATTGGGATTTTTATGAACTTATATTTGTATTGTGAAAAGGACTTTTAGTGAATTAGGAGGCCCCTCTTGATGTCAAACTTACTACTAGTTGAAAATAATGTTTGGGGGGTTATTTTTTACAAAGTCATATCAGAAGTGTTACTATATATAAAATTAACACAATCATCTAGGAAATATGCTCGTATGTGGGAAAATTATACAAATCCAATTGGCGAGTGTTACATCATAGATAAGAAACAGTGTTATCATAAATTTTAAACTTTTATTTCTCATGATATAGGGGATATTTTTGATATTTTTATTTCCCTAAACAAAAAAATTATCTTCTGGAAGGGATATAGATAAATATGGTAGGATCATGTCTAGAAATAATTACCATATAGTTGGGGAAAATATTTCTGACATTTTTTTTACAAAAAACAAGAAATATACTTCATAGAGTTTCATTTCATAAGACTAGGACAATATCATTATGGAAATGAAATATGATATGTGGAATACAGGATTATGGACATTTTGGAAAAGTTCTGACATGTGGGAGGAAATTATAAACCATGGTCTTGTGGGTTCTCTTATAGGGTGAAATGAAATTTTAAAAATACGGTAGGTATTATCGTGGAATGATTCACATTATAGATTCCAAAATAATGTTATCAAATCTTATGTTGAAAAAATATTCTTCACCTGAGGGAGAGGTTAAAAATGGTAAAAAAACATGTTTGTTGGCATAATTTATGATCAACCAATTGTTGAATGATACTATATAGTAAAATACTGGAATTCATTGTCTGAAAAACCCTTTTTTGGGTCACTATATCTGTGGACATGTAGGGTTTGTTACTACATATTTTAGAAAAAGAGTCTTCAGGAATCATTCATTCTATTAGCCGATGTTATATATGTATTATGATGTTAATAAGTGTCTAATATAAAAATAATTATGTGTATATAGGATATATAAAAAATAAAGTATTTTTTGGAATAATCTCATTAATTTAGAATATATTACCATCCATTGAACAAACTAATTTGTAATAGTGGGGAATATCTATTTCTTTGGTGGACAACATAATGAGAGTACCAAGAGTAATAGTTTATAGATTGATAATTTTTTTATAAAATAGAGAGTGGTTATTATAATTTACCCTTTGGCTATGAGTAGAACACGAGGTCGTGGTTTTACCATTATTCTCATGATAATGTTAATTAATACAGACAATGTTATTTGGGTACCATGTTGTCTAATGCCATTTGGCCAAGACATCAGCTGTGCCGTTTAACATCATGTTATATGGATGAAGGTGTTTCTTTATGAAAAAATCAGTTTTGTGGCCGAAATAGGGTATATGATCAATGATTCACTACATATATTAGTGTAGAAAACATAATGCAACACATAGTTCTAAAATTTATTCCTCATACTAGTTGAATTGAAATATAAAGAAATGGATTTTTAGTAATATGGGAACAAGCATGGCGTGGGACGCCATACTAAATTAACATATGTAGATATGACTCGTACATATAAGGGTGGGGTAATTAATCATATTCTATTGTAGATGGGTCCATTATTGATGATCTTGAAGTCACTATGTATCTCACAATAATTAGAATCAATCCACATGTAGTAGTTGAGGAAATCATTTTGTTTATTCTTATATGATGATGACATCTGGTGTTTATTATAATGTCTTATAGTTGGGACCATGATGACCCCAACGATAAATTTATATGCCTTAACCATGTAGGAAAATATTTAAAAAATACACCTAAGCCCACATGAGCAGTGATATTTTTAGGAAAAGGGATTGGAATATATTTTTTACACTACCCATATGATTATTCTAGAGAATTAATTGCAAAGGAAATTATTTTATGTGGTGTATAGGGCCACAAGTACTATTTGGGCATCACTATACATCTCATTAAGAATGATAATTAACCCATAAATAGTTCATGAATTATTCCATACGAATTTATGAATTCTATGTAAGAAAGGGGAGTTTTGTTTCTTAGTTACTGTTAAATTTGAGATTGGTTATCTAAGAGTCCCTGCATATCCCATCAGAATGAGAATCAATCAGCACATAGTTCTTTATAGGTACATGTTTCTGTCTACCTCCTAAATTTAGAGACGGTATTTTTTTATTTTTTGTGGTTAGACCAGACATTGTAGGTCCATGCATCACTATGTATATCATTCGAATGAGAATCATGCCACACATGATAATTTTTAATATTGCATAGTTTTTCATCAAGAAACTTGGAAATTTCACAAGCGTTTTATGGTCATGCATTATGGATATGTGTAACCACATGAGGAATGGAATATTGTTGTTGGACAATGGGATAATGCCCAAAAATCAGACCATTTCTTTATGAAGAATGAATCTAGCCACATGTAGTTCTTTAGTATAGTTCCATAAATAAATCATATTTTTATGTGTTGAATGTTGGAATATATATTTCAAAAAATGATGGAGGGTCCCAATACAAGATGTGTAAGCCTCACTTTGTATATCATTATAATAAGGATCAATCCATCAAGAGTTCTAGGATTGTTTTTTTCAGAATGTTTTTTATATAGGTAATGGGGGGTGTTTTCCGAGATTGACATAGGATTAGAGTCACATGAATCATTATATATATAATTGGGATGAAAATCAGGACACATAAATTTCTTGAGTAGTGATTTAATGGGGTACCAACACTAAATATTTTGATCCCCTCAAACAATAATAAAATTTCACATTGTTTTATGTCATGTAATAAGGATGTTAACCATGCAACATAATGACATATGGTTAGGATGAGATTTTATAATGTTTAGAGTCTTATAGTTTGGACATGATATGGTGTTATGAAACATATAATCTTGTATCTTGGATGATATGATATATATTTTTGAGTAATTTAACATGGAATGTATAAGTGGAAATATAGTTTAATTCCATGCAACTGGGATGATATTACATTCCTTTTACGCTCATACGAAAAAGAACAATGACACTCTAACAATTTTCTATTGTTAAATGTATCTTGTTGTAAAATAAAAAATTTCTATATAAATATTACATTTCATAGGTTCATAATGATATCTCCATCATGGGATATTATTGATTGACCATGGTTATAGTGGACGTTTTGAGTTCAGTTAAGACCCTACCACATATAAACAATATTTAGGGTAAATTTTATTTGTCTAAATGGATTCGTATATTGAAATACAATTTCCCCATAGTGGAATAAAAAGTGGTATTACTTCTTGCTAACAATTCATAATATATGATTTTAATTGAATTCCATCTGATTTAAGGTGTGATATATTTTCTGAATGTGACACTCCAATACATATATCCATTTCTACTATTTCTCATCGCGGGATTACTGGACACAAATGGGAATATAGGGAGGTGATAATTGAGACTCTCTACGAATGACTATGTCTTTTCCCAATAGTTGTGAGTACATTGTTTCCTATGTGGTTGTACAGGTTGTAGTCAATTGTGCCAATATAGAATACATGACAATGTAAAAATAAGGCATTTTATATACAAAGACCATCTTTTGGAGTATGTTCGATAGTGTCTAGTTGAAGGCCCATATCTATCTGTTAGTCACTACATAGTTGTAGGATGAATGGATTGATTTGATATTATAATCGTGATGTAGATTCTCCACCTTAGGAGAAGAAATATTTGTGCCGTATTCCATCAGTATTTTATGGGGGACACCAAATTTAGTAAACGTGTTATATTAAAAAAAATATTACATTATTTTTCAGTTACATATTTCATGGGTATTTTCTATTCCCATTTAATGAATAATCTAGTAAAAGTTATGATGTATTTGAAATGCTTGGGCATAGCTAGAGGGTAGATCCCCACATCATCCATTACCCATATGAAAAAGTCCAGGTGTATTTTAAATATATTTTTCTACATTGGAGTTCATGGATGTTGTATTCCTAAAATTTTAATGAATTATATTTCATGGTGAATTATTTTAAATCATGTATCATTGTTGGCCAGTATTACCTAAGCATTAATATTTGATTGGAATGCCTATGTCCTGAAATGTGGGCACTATGGTCTCCCATGTGTACATATTTAATAATAGTGTAAATATCTTCTCCATCAATACAATTGAGAAGGACCTCATCAAAGGAAAATTTATAGGGTACTTTTCAGAGATTTGGGCCAACATAGAGAGTAATATGTGTTAATCACCATTAGATTTTCATGTTCACTACTCTATCTGGTGGGAGTAATCTGCTATGATGTTAGTCCATGATTAAAATATTGTGTCCATTGGTTATAAAATATTTATCTAGGATAGGATTGACATTATTAATAATTTTTTTCTTGACCTGAATAATTGGTTAATCCATTCGGTGATAGGAAATTCATATTAATATTTAATCTTGGATTGGATCTTTCAAATTTTTGGCTCCATTTTTTCAGTGCATTTTGCTAATAATTATTAGATCTATATATGTGAATAATTGTTATATTAAAAGGGATATATGTCATCAACCATGATAAAAATTCAAGAAGGTGAATTAACACTATTATTTAAATACCATAATACATGATGATATGTTTAATCACCAACTCAAAATTTAGTGTTAGTTCCAGATGTTCCCCATGTATTTGGATTTCTAGTTCCACGCATTCAATGATGGTATTATATTCATCATCATTGTAAATAAATCCTTAAAATTATATGGCGGGGTACAATAAAACATCATTTTCCTAGGAAATTATCATGATCCTAAAATTGAAATTTTGGTGCTAATTATCTTCCATTCTTCACCATTTTATGATCCGGGATACCATGTAAAAAATAAATTTCCCACCTATTATTCCATCATGAATATACAATATATACTCATTCAGAAACATATTATTCAAAAATGTTTTCTAAATGACTGTTATTCATTGAAATATTACATGGCCTAGCCTATCATAATTTTTTTACTAAAACATATTATATAAAACTAATATATAATTACCACCCACTAATCCAAACATCCTATAAATATATGAGGAATTATGATGTATTTGAGTGGGTTATTACAAGATACCAAATGGACCCTTTGGTTCTATATATAGTCCCTCAATATCTGAAATATATAGATTAATTTTAGAATTATTAACTCGATATATGAATAATAAGTCTTAGTATCGAGCATGGTTTGAATGAGATTATAAATATTTTTTCATTCCCAAAAACATTAATTGTTACATGGAAGACGCCCATTGATTACTCCACTACAGTGACATGTAGAATGGGTTATTTTCAATTTATATGTTTCATTAATATTTGTGGGATAAATTGTTAATTTATTACGATTTCAAATGAATCTTATGAATCATTAGTCCACTAAAACGATACCCACTCTTCATTGATTGGTGAATGAAAAAAAAATCATGTAATAATAAATAATAAGTTCTCTATTTATGATGTTATTCCTTGATGTACTATCCAAAGATTATGGTTTTTAGGATATGAAATTATAAGGATAAATATTTCATCTCATAGTAAACATTGAAGGTGTGATGAAACTAAATGTAGTTGATAATCATTCCAAAGGATACCACGAATATGAATCTTAATTTTTGTATCATTAGGATATGTTGTCATACATCATGTTAATTATAATTCAATGTTTTACTGGTCAAATTGGGTTGGGGATCTTCGTTTTTATCAAGACATAATTCATTTAGTTCTTTAATAGTGGATGAGACACCTTCTCTAGATGATGGTGGGGCGACCCTAATGTCTCTATATTCTACCACTCCCCAATACATTAACTCTTCCACCACATCATAGGAACTAGGTGATGAGGAATTATTATTATAGTGAGTGGATGAGTTGAAATTTTGATATTATGAAGAAAAATGGAATATTTTTATATAAAATGATGGAACAAGGGTTTTGGAACTCTTCATGGGAGACTGCAAACTATGATTTTGAAACATCATTTCCTCCAATAGAAATGAAATCATCCTGATGTCCAGCTCATGGAACAAGTATTTACTCATTATTGGAATATGAAAATGATAAAATTTCATCTAGAAATTCATTACATCATATAAATTTTTCATTTCCTACAACATTGTATTGTATAAGTTTTTATGGTTGTGCTCATGGAAGTCACTGAATGTGTGCTCAAATTCTGACCCACCTATTTGATTTGGTTTATATAGAGTAAGGAATACACACTAATCTATTATAATAGGTTAGTAAGAATCATTTACATATAATTTGGGGTATAGATCCATGTTACATTATACTCCATGGACTACTTCCCTTCCATCTGATTAAATCATGCGTCATTGTACTATGAATCATATGATGTTAATGGGGATTCATCAAAAAAAATGTCCCAATTTTTCCGTTGATATAACATTTATGGAATTAGGGATACGAAAAAGGTATATTCAAATGTATATGTAGCCATGATCATCACATAGTAATTTTAATGGTTGTATCCTCCCTTAAAAATAGGATTTCAGTGTCAGGCACGATGTCCCTAAAATATATACTTAGTTTCATTGCATAATAATTATCTTCCATGTTCTTGTAAATTCCCAATGAAATTAATGTAGTGGGAGATAAGTTATATTAATTTAATCCTAGTGGAAAAAGTGTTCAGATTGAAATGAGGGTGACTAATAATCCATTGTTAATAATGGTTATTCGAATATCAATTCCATTTATCCTTCAGAATTTATAATAGTGTCTAAAAAATATATATGTTACTGCCCTAATCATACAATTTGAAAGAGAATATTTATTTTCATTCCAAATTTTCATTCTCTTCAATATATAATTCAGTATTAGAAAAATTGACATCATATTCTCGAGAGATTTATATGGACATTATGAGTTCTTACAAGAGGTCTTTTGATAGAAACTTGGAATCTAGGATAAATAAATGGCTATATCCGTGAGTAGTAACTTAAAAAAACAATAATTATGATACAAAAATATATTACTCATAGCAATGGGGATGCACTATTATTGGATTCATAAGATCTAATGTATTTTCTGTTGATGGACCAAAAATTGAAACATGAGTTGATGGTGCTTCTTCTGCATGTTTATTAGATCAACTAGGTCTGTATGCATGCTAAGGTAGATTAAGAAATGATGTATTCTCAAACATCTCATCACCGATTATCTTATTAGACGAGACCCTATAATTCTTTTAGGACATTCATTTCCCTTTTTGAAGTCTCTGGAGATCTCTCCGATATGTTTTTTCCACATAGACAGTTCGATAAGAGATTTTCATAGAGTAGTGATTCATGGAACGACTGTATCATCCACTATTTACTCGACCATGATGGTCCCTTACACTATTTCCACAATAATGTTTAATGAATTTAGATTTATAATCACATTAATCATCTATTAATTGATCTATTATGTTAATAAAATTAATGTAACAAAAGACCAAATCCTCATATGATGAAACATATTTACGGTGGTTTGACCTTTTTCATATTATTTTGTACGATGTTCTCCATTCTTCAAAGACAATCGGATTGTAGGAAGTTAATTTCAAAAAATAAATAATCATCCTTTAATAATATGTAATTTATTCATTTTCAACATTTTCATCAGAAATGTATGTTGTTTTGGTTTGGCCTTTAGGGGATTATGACAGAGAAGATTACATAAATGTAATAATGGATGTGGATTAGGGAACGGTTTGTTTTATCAACTATTCATGTAGGATATCATGATTCTAGTTTATCATCTTTCTCTTATCAGTATACTTATATGTACTACTTCTTCAAACCTCGTACCATTCATTCTCTTCTTCCAGTTTGGTGTCTGAAACATACGACACATGGTTAGGTTGATTTTCAATATTCTTTTTCCAAAGGTCCACATTTTATTTAATGATGCCTTCGAAAAATACAATGTATTCTCTTCAGCATTAGTTTATTCAATTGTAAATACTTGGAGAGATCAGTGTTTCCATAAATGTTTTGTTTCGTAGGAATTAGTAACTTTATGATGTTTCATTCCAATGCTGAGATTATGTATCTCGGGATGCGGTCACTTTGAAAATAAAAAACCTTACTTTTAATGTCCTCAATAATTTCAAACTTCATACCTATTTTTCCATTCTGATGATTTTGGGAATTCATATCGATGATGAGGGTAAAATTTTGAATTATATGGTGATGTATTTTTAAAAGGGGTGAGTATATGGGCCTCATTAATTATAATATTAATACATATGATATCTATTTTCTCATTCCCTAAGCTGATGAAATTATTTTGGAATTCACCTTGGTATGTGAGATGGAGAATTACACTCATTTAGAAACCACGATGTGGTCATGGAACCCTCCTGTCTATTTAATTGGGATGAGTGCTATGAAAAACTCATCATGAAGATTTTCTATATTGATTGGAAAAAGTATTAATAAGGAAGATGTGTGATAAGGAATATTTAAATCCATTCCACAGGGAAATGAAATCCAACATCCTATCATTCTCATAATATTTTATATTTTAATTTTATAGGAGTATTGTTTTATATAATATCATGCTGAGTTGTACGAGAAAATTTTTATTCAGATATTCATGCCATGTAATTAATATCGATAACATGATAGTATTCTATAAAAATGGTTCCTGCTACGATGTCATAAAGAACATGATTTTTTCTACCAAATGATCATTAGGCAACCCCATTATCAGATGATAAAAAAAGATAAAATGCATAAAATGCTATCGTGGGTCTCCAACACTACAAAAAATATGGACTATATGATTCCAAATTGTCAAAGGTGGATAATTCATATCAACTCATTCATGGTTGGTCTTATTATATTTTCTTATAAGTGTGTACTATTATTCATATGATTCCAATACATCCATTCGAATATCAATGGTATTAAAAATCTCTTGAATAATGTTTGACTGAGAATGTTCGTAATCTGGGGAAGCATCCGATAGGGAAACCTATGGTGACACCTTTGGTATATATTTTGGGTAACATATATGTGTCAGATGTTAAGGATCCAAATTGATCAATTCTGGTTATACACTAAATAGCGGGATATCCTAATCATCTTCTATAGGATCCATGTAAATTTGTTGATGGTATCCCATGAAAAGTGGATGTTTATTTTCTTTTGTAAAACATAATTGTTGATGTAATTTAATTTTTAGGTCATGATTTGGATCTTATAGAAGAACATTTATTGGAACATGGACGCCTCAATGTATTTAGTCACTGAGTGTCATCAATTCCATCAAATTTTCCCACAGGCTGGCTAATTTTTGACTAAGTGAATAAAGATCATCCAATAAATGAGTTATGTTAGGAAAAATATTACCATTAACAATTTCATTATTTGATTCCTTTTATAGTGATAATGGTAGATTGATTGCTGGAATTATTTTGTTAAAGAAGATTATCTTGTTCTATGGTTGTACACCACCATTAATAGTCTTACTTTCTTCCATTTTTTTAACCAAAACATCCTCCACTTGATCTACTATTGAAATGTTCTTCTATTCTTTTGGGATTTCTTGGGTACTGTTAGTAACATTCACTGATGAAAAATACATTGTAATAATTCTATGAGATATATGGTGAGACATCATTTTTCAACACTATCTAGGTAATGAACCCAATCTAGAACTCAGTTCCCATATGCAATAGGATTGATTGCCTCTTAGAGGCCGATGTGGATGTTGTCATCTTTTCCACAGTTGTGGGAGATGGGGCTAGAGTGAAGGATTCCATTGGGATAGAGCATTGCCAAATTGCAGATGAGGAGTCACCTATAAAGAGTAAAAGGGTTTCGGAAAGAGGAAGTAGAATAAGGATTACTTCTCATTACCTCCACCTCCAGATCCCTGATATTTGAAGATGATGAATGAGAAAAAGAAGTAAATGGAGCCGTTTTATTTTCAATGTCTAGTGGAACAGGGTGACCAGGACATGGATCTCCTTTTAAGCTCTGATAAAGAATAGATGGAGAAAAACATGATGCTCACTACATCAGAGGAGGAGGCAACCATGGTGATGGAGAGGTTTCCCGAGGTGTCTCATAATGAGGAACAATATACATTGATTGATATACATGACTCCATATGGGTTAGTGGTTTTAAAGAGGGATAATCAGCATTGAAGAGTACATTTAAACATGGGATCAACTTGCTTCTACGTTAGAGAAAAGGATTTTTGTGGTGGCTGATTTACAAGTTCCATCCCTATCCAAGAAACATTTCGGGGAGAGAGATTTAGGTAATATTAAGTTCCTCTTTAATGATCCTAGTTGATGGTGGATTTGGCCAGGTATTTTGAGAGGGTTGGTTTTGGTGCAGCCCTTGGGTCCTGGTTGCATGTCTTTGTTTAGATCATTGGTGTTTTTTTCAGCTTTCTACTTGGACCTACACTAGAGGTGGACCCGAGCACGATGTCTTCATCAATGCATGCCTTTTGGAGTTGGATTCTGAGAGGGTATGGCTAGGCCATCTATACCTTTATTGTGCACCTCTGCAAGAGACTGATTTCTGAAGGGCCATGTATTGTTGATGGCTTGTCTGCAGGATAATTTGTTGGGGAGGGTTAGGTCTGATGGTTTTCCTTGGTTTTTTCTTTTATCATATTTTGTTCAATTATTTTTTCAGACTGTTTTTGTGGTTTCTCACATTCTTCCTCAAAAGTGCTTGATAATAAAAAAGTAATTTTCATTTAGTTCTCTCCTTTTCCAATTCAAGTGATCTATTTGGGAGAGTGTAAATTAATTTGTATGACAAGAATGTAATGTTATGTGTGTTATTAATGAGGATACTAGATCAAATGATGGGTTGAACTAGGATGATCTATCCAATGGAATTTCTTATAATTGATATGTGACACTGTTCCCCTGAGTAAGGGGACACATAGGTGAAATGAAACTTTTCCTTATGGCTGTGATTATTCATTTTCCAATTTCCTTACTCTTCATGATTCATTTTTGGACCTTGAATGTGGTATTAAGAAGACCCAATACTTCTATTATGGGGTTTCATGTAAACTTATGTGGATTCTAATACCACAACATACCTTTTGGAAGTAGAGATTTTTTATCAATCATGGTCAGGATGCATCATTTTGAATGAACCTAAATCACCCACTTCCAAACATTATTCCTTTATATCAAATAATTTAACAATCTAATTGTTGAATTGTCATATCTGGGAGTCATGGATGATATTTTCATATTTGGGAAGAGATGTTATTTCAACATCTTTCTTCTTCAATCCCAATATCACTGAGAATATTTCCTGTCCATTTTTTGGTAAGCATATTTTATGTTATGAATAGATTATATTTGGTGGAGTTTTACTAAAGATATTATGTTGCACGATACCACAATATATATTTTTTTATATTTGTAGTGTTATGAAATGTAATTATATGTGATTACCCTATCCACATATATGAATAACATATGGTGTGTCATCGATCAGTTGTAAAAATCATGTCAACATGAAAATGAATGTTTATTAAAGCGATCCATTTTATTTTACGAACATTAGAATTCATTAATTTAGGAGTGATTTCATTTCTATTTTTCTTTTCATCACATACATTACCTTTATAGGATAATAACACTCATAATAGGTAAAAAAATTCATTTTCATGTGATGAATACTTTTCAACATATTTAGGTATATATCGTTCACAAAATATTGAGAAAATACCAATCGAACGATGTTTTTATGGGTTGATAAAGACCATTACATGATTGATACGACACCATATGCCAATAATTTCCTCATATTTTCAATTTAATCTTCATATTTTGTCAAATTCTCTTCATACTGGTTTAACCAAAGTATATTTGTTCATACCACAATATCATATGCAGCGGTGTTGGTGGAGAATTCATCAAATATCTTGAAATACATGAGATCCTTGTGTTTCTTTTATAGTGATAATATTTATGAAATTTCTTTAAATTATGAAAGTATTTAAAATTTCAATGAATAAAAATTAGACATGATTTTCCATGTTTTCCCTTGTTCCCATGGTGGTATTTATAATCACTACATTTCATTGGGGAGTGTCTTCAAGCGATGTGCTACACTACTCTGAATAAATCATACTATGGGAATTCTGTAGTAGGGTGAACAACCATGGTGCTTTATAGTAATTGGTATAAACACATTCTATTGATCATGTATCTATGAATATGGATGTAATGGATCTAATTTTGATATGGTATATTGATATTGATCAAATTATAAACATTAAAGAATAATTAATAATGTTGTGTCATATAATGACCTTCATAATTACCACAACTTCAAAAATAATTTGGTAACCGAACAATAGGATCCTCAGAATCCATAGATATTTGTATGATGACTACAATGACACTATTATGGAGTAGATTAGGATCATCGATTACCCCTTCCAATTCTAGTTTCCTCTAGTGAGTCATATTTTTGAATCTATTCTTTTAATAAATTTGTCCAAATTCTGGGGGATTTGGTTTTCAAATACAGAAGCACATTTGTTTTTATATGGTGTTGTATTAGGAATATTGTGACATGTAGCTGGTAAATTAATAGGGGTTTCTGCCTACCTTTTTGTGGATATTGGAATGGTTTGATTACATCCTATTAGAATGTGTGTGTGTTTCTAATCTAATTTTTATATTTTCCAGGGGAATTTTCTCCATGATCTTCCATGACAGGAGTATGGGTAGGTGTCTATTTTGGAATGACATGCTGATTACCCACCATATTTGTGGGGACATGGCTATGTGTTTGTCCATCTATCACTATTTTATTCTCTATTATGTTGTCATGTCGTATGTGTAAGATGTGGAAAAGGCTTTTCATCTTCCCGTTCACTACCTTCTTTATATGAATGGTAACTTCAATTAAATGAACATTGATATATTCCCATTCTATATATGGAGCATGGGTATTTACATTCCCAAATCCACTATTTACTACTAGTTGATTCTAACAGTACTCCAGTTTGGGGATAGAGGTTTTATTTATCTTAATGTCCACGATCGATACATTGTAGATGATCTCCTTATATGATACCTAATGAAACTTCATGTAGGCATGATGAATGCAGATATGTGTGTGTACATTCTTGAC
Source organism: Viscum album (assembly GCA_963277665.1). Classification (NCBI taxonomy): domain Eukaryota; kingdom Viridiplantae; phylum Streptophyta; class Magnoliopsida; order Santalales; family Viscaceae; genus Viscum; species Viscum album. Next base: position 2,130,866,260 of record OY728147.1, on the reverse strand, counting down.
GTTTTCCACCAAACATGGCTATCATAATTTTTTATCCATATTATGAAAGGATGTTGACATGCTTGATAAATTTGTGAAGGGGTTTTTGATTTCACTAGGAAAACCAATAAATTTGACTTTTGGGATTTATGGGTTCTGGTAGTTGTTTTTTGTAATCATTTTGTGTTATTCTTTAGGCACTTCTAATAATGTATTCTTGGTAGATAGATCAAGGAGTGGGTGTGTATTCTCTCACTTGATGTTTTCCCAGAAATTTAATTTTTGTGATTATCTATAAGGGTATAATGGTTGGCCTATCTCTTTATTATATGATTACACACCATGAATGGTATTGTTTCATGCTTTAGACTAGATGAATTGGGAATGACTATTGATGGTGGAATCCTCATCATATTGAGTGTTCACTTCTGAACGATATTGGTGTGGACGAATTCTGGTTGGTGCCTTTGGGAAGGACCCCTATGACATCTCGATAATGGATTCTAGGTCCAATTGATCCACCTACCTATTATAGAGGAGTAAATGATCCAAAATTATCGGGATAAACTACTAAAATGGTTAAATAAGCTTATAGTTTCCACCAAAATCCGGTCTACTGGCCATCACTGACCATATAATCGTTGGAATCAATGATATGAAGTACATATTGGGAGGCCTCCATGGTTGAGATTGTACCATTCTTGTGAAACTCATGGAATAGTGCATGTGATACCCACCATTGGAGATTCTAGGATGGTGATGATTTCATTCGATCTGATTATGTCTTGAAATGAACAATATATAGGTAATACATTAGTTAGAGCGTTTGTGATTAACTTTGTATTTATGGGAGATCCTATTAGATGTTCCTTGATAATGAGGGAAAAAATCTTCAAATTCCAGTTAAGGATGTTACTCATTTAATTGAACACATTGCTTATTTCCTTTTGAGTAGTTTCTTAATTTGAGAGTAAAGGGGGACTAAAAATTAGGTTACACAATCATCATGGTTATGGATTCATATCAGGTTCAAAATTTTTGTTTAAGATGAAATCATCATGTCCTCATTCAATGAATTCTTGGGGTTGAATTTTCTGTAATCATTCATGTTGGATTGAAAATTTTTAAATGGATTCCTACTAATTTTATTCGTTGAACCTGAAATAAAAATTGGTTATCTATCCATGATAACAAACTGACCATCCATCCAAATTAAGGCACACGTTTGGTGATTTGAAAATTTATAATTTATAACACAAATTTGATGAATGTATTAGAGGTCAACATCATCTAAAACATTTGATGGGAATATTTTCCTACATCATGGCTCTATTGTTTATTTAAGATATATTTTCAAATCCTTAATTAGTCATATTGATGACTTTAGTTACCCTTGAATTAAAAATTAATTATTATTATGTGTGGAATTTAGAATCATATGTATGTATCCAAGATTCGTCACTAGGGGATATATTTTTTGTAATATAAGGTACTCCAACATTGGTATCCCCATTAATATAAATTATATATTCATTGGTTGTTATTACAATGATTTTAGTTTTTATTAAAATATTGTGGGTTTCTGGAGAGTATTGTCATAAGTGGAAAACTTGTGTTATTTTGAAGTTGTGAAAAAACCTATGGTTTGGATTTATATGTGTATTTTCAAAAGGAATCATATCCCAAACATATAATTTCCACATAAAGATGAATATCATATCATTTAAGGTTATTTGATGATGAAAAACCCATGCATCATTACATCATCTGGAAAGGATGTCTAGGAAAAATGTTTCAGGTCAATGATTGGAGTGGGGAATATGGAGGATTGGGATGATGAACCTAGAAGGGAAATATGATACCTGGTTGGATAAAACCGTACTGGGAATGAAAAGTAGAGGGAGTTAAGGTTTATTTATGTTGTTGGATTTTGACCATAGGTTGGCTTCCGACATATCATATATGGACTGGAATCAAGGCATGCATAGTTCAGTTGTGAGGACTCACTGCTTTAAGGTCCATCTAAATATTTTTATCAGAGGGGAGTATGAGTATATGAGTGTAATGGATTGGGGTGTATGTCTATTGAAATTTATATGGTGATTTTATAATTGGATGGGGATTACTCATGGGGAGTATTCCATTTTGAATGAGTGTTGTGACATAATATTACGATTATATCAAATAGAAGACCACTATGTATCGTTGGGAATTACAAATTGAAATATTTCCATAGAATGGGAATCATAAAAATAATATAATCATTTCTAACCATTAATCCCATGTGAGTCATTCTGAGTGTGAGAAAATAGATGAAGTGGTAGATTTGGTGAACCACAATATATTCTTTTTCTACTAATGGATGAGATCAATACCCAATAAGAGTGGGAAATAAAGTATGATCTAATTCCCATTCAGTCACTTTATTATTCCCTAAGCCCAACAAGAGAGAGAGAGAGAGTGAGGGTGATTTGTTATAAATTCAGCCATTTTTTTAATGATTCTATGATAGTCATGAATGAATAATTTTTTCAAAATGAACTATCAGTCTCGTAATGGAGATATCATTTAATTAGGGGATGTACTTCATGAATGAATAGGAGTCTACACCCAGGGGATGGCCTAACATATTTCCAGGAGGGGGATATTATTACCTATTAAAGGGAAACGAATGTGTGATCCTCATACTCCCCACATGAAACTAGAGGCTCTAGTTCATATATAAAACTGTTTAATCACATGTTCCATACCCTATATAATAATATTAGGTGTCACCTAACACCACCACCTAGTTTTAGTCTTAATGAGAGAGGGAATCTATACTCACATTCACCCCGAGGACCCTATCAATAAGGTATTACAAGTGTGGGATACCTCTAACCAGTGAAATGTATATCCCAACATGAGACATGTTGGTTTGTCTATATACACACTTTTCTATGAATGTGGGATTTGGTGTGTGTCTCAATTTTTTCCTCCTCATATGAGAAATACAAAAGAAGCGCACTCCAATCATTAGTGGATTGTAAAAGGGGATTAAGGGGGGAACTAATAGGTAATGTATTAAAGGGAAAATGTGCATCATTCAGATCGTGGATGAAACTAGATGTTCTTTTAACAATGGGTATCACCTTAACAATATAGAAATTCATTGGATAATGTATCAACTATTAAACAATACATGGGAGAGGATTTACCATCAACAACATGGGTATTCTCTGGTGGTCCGATATAAGGCATGCATAGGTTATTGGATAGGGATACGAACCAGAATTGGTTTTTGGTCACAATGGGAAATTATGGTCCTCTTACATGTGACTTGTAATGCAATCCATTGAGAGACATTAATCCCACATCCCCCTAAAATCATTTTGTCACTTTTTTTAGATAGATTATTGTGTGGATTTAGTGGATTTGGAATGGGACTGTGTGACCTGATAATTTGGGCCTCCCATGAAATTATAGTTATTAAAATTTGGGCCCCATGATCCAATTTATAAGAATAAATTGGGACTTGGTTGAAGGACTTTTTTCATGTAGGTCCACAGTATAGGTTCCCGGTGTAGGTCCCCCATGTTGGGATGGACACACATTCAATTACATGCAAGTTTGGTGCTCATGATCAGTGAATATGTGAGAAAGATAGTTCTATATAATAGGATAGGTATGGGATGGTGCCTCACTCGGCACTAGCTGCGCCTTCTGGTCTATGTTTCAAAGGATTATTTCATCCTTTGGAAATTCCTGGTTGGTGTCTGTAGGACCATATGGGTGTCCCCCTTTCTCCACACCCTAGGGGTTTTTCCTCTGCACCGCTAATTTGGATCTCTTCTTGGAATCTATCTTAGACTATTGGGTTGGTCACTTCACAACCATCACTGACCCCAATTAAAATTTGATTGTCATGCAGCGAACATTTTGATCTTGTTCAAAGGCAATTTCAGTTGAATCTAATAAAAATCCAATCATCTTCATCTTCAGATATAAGGATGCATCTCCACATAGACATAATAGTTTGTGTCTTAGTTAGGTTTTCATCTTGAGTTCCATAATAGTGTGTGTGGAACATATTTCATGGTATCAAAAAACATTCACCATCTGAATAATTTCACATTATATTTAGTCTTTAAAAATAATTTAAATATCTTTGAATAAATAGTATTGTGTTCATTTCACATAACAATATGTTACAAACTTTTAAATTTGTATAATTAAATAATTAAAATAATCCATCATTATGGTTACGCTTTATGAATTTATTATATTTACAAATACTGATCCAATTAATTAAACCAGTACTGTTAATATTAATGTTGAATTTATTTTACATGAGTAGTATAAGTATAATTTTCTATATCTTCTATTCATAATCAATTCATCCTAATTTATATGATATATGTTATTTCAATCATGGATATTGGAAAATATTAAATAAAATCATAAACACGGTTCATTTTTCATGAATAATAATAAAAAAAACTTTTAATATATTTTAAAAGATCATTATTACTCTTTACCAGACCTATATTTTTCCCACATAATCTACATATTTGATATTCATCTACATGAACTGTGTAAAATTATTATTAAATACAACAATCATATATCTATATCTCCATTCATTTATTAACTCATAAATTTTGGATTGTATACATAACCATGATTTTTTTCATAACATATAACCATTACCTATTAGTAAAGAACGATTATTTTAATTTCTATTTCATTGATGTGAGTGAAGAGAATATGAAGTTTATTTAAAAAAACATATCACTATTAAATAACAATTATTCAGTAATGTTAACTAATTTAGGAGAAATAGATAATATTCAACCTTACTGTACTTTTGGATCAAAAACATAAGATATCATAATACAAGTATCATGTAATATATCATTGAAATTGGGACATAAAACTTTACAAATAAACATGGATGAAATCACACAACTTATTCATTGAGGAAGCAAAGATTCATATTTTATCATGTCTTGAATTTTATGATATTATTACATATTACATTAAAATATTTTTTTATAATAATGAAAATTAATGTAGAAGTTCTTCATTAATTATTAGGTAGGCCGCTCTATACCTACCTCATTATAGGTTTGATCCAATAACTGATATTAATTTAATATAATAAAAATTTTTCGATTGTAAAAATTAAACCATTTAATATATCCATTAAATGAAATTTTCAATTTGTGGAACCTAAAAAGAACATTGATGTAATATAAAAAGAAATTACAATGTAACAGTTTGGGTCATTTTAAAAAAATAATCACATTATTTAAAATAGGATTCTGTAGAAGGATTCCGATATTTTTTATTTCTAACAATTTTTTTATTCCATTTAAATTTTCCTCATATAAATATTCTATTAAACTATTATATTAATTGAATTTATTTGGTCCCATGTAATCTCTATATGTGTTTATATTGTAAGAGTATTATTTTTAAAATAATATTATATTAACGAATGTAATATTTTACACATATATTTATTTTTATTAAATAAAAAAATATTTTCTAGTTATTAATAAATTATCTAAATGAAATATCATTTTATATAAAAATTTATCTCAAATTTATGTAATACATAATATATTCATGTAATGGAAAACAAATATAGAAAATAAAAATCCACACTAGAGAGCATATGGTGTGATAGTTTAATTATTATTCTATTATATAGAGCCTTAGAATACATTAAAACAGGATTTATGAACTCTGGATTCACTCTCTATAACAAAAATAAATTATAAAGAATAAAATTAAAAATTAAAATTAAAAACATATTTTAATAAAAACATTTAATACAATTTTTTATAAAATGATAACATTAAATAAATATCACCATGATGAATGAAACAAATGAAATTTATATTTGATTTATCATAAATAATATAAATTTGTTTCATATCACACAATATTATTTAGGAAAACTTAATACATCCTTAAAAATAATTTCTATATTAACATTGTAATGGGTTTGGTTTGTTATACTTCTCAAAATTCTATCTATCATATTCTCACTACAAGCCACCCTCCCATAGTGCATTTATTATTTTTCTTCTTCCATCACAATCATTATTAGTCATTATATGACATCTACCCTATCATAATGTTCCACACTTTTCGCTACGTTTTACCTTCCACAACATTCTACAAACTATTCTGGCTTCGAAATATTCGTGATTTATTCATCTTTGTTGCATATACACATTCTATCTGTTGAAATTATATGTTCTGTGACATCTCTATGTAAGAAAAAACTTCACACATGGGGTTACAGATATTATAGGTTGTTATGGTATCCCATGTGTCATATTTCAAATATAAGGATCTCATGGCCACTGATATTGGTTTATATTATCATGAGTCACCTCTAACTTTACAGAGGCAATTTTTAACCAACTATAGAACATGTTTTAATATAAAAAAATTAAATCTATCAAAATGATTCATTTTGAGTATAAAAGTATGATTATTAATAAGAACATTCAATATTTAGGCCATCTAATGTACATTCCAACCTAAATCATTTAAAAAAACTCAACTTTTCTTCCCTATTATGGAAATTATCTAATGATATATTTTTATATCATCATGGAAAAAATTAAAATTCATTTGAGACACACATAGATCATCATGTAATATCTATTTACATCATTTAAAAAAGATACATTAGTGGATCTATTCCAAACTATTTAACTAAACATTATCCATCCATTTTATCCTAGATATGTTTTTTCATCAATACCTATGAATTTATAGATAAAAACTATAAAACATATTTCAATTTAGTTAATGGAATTATGAATATCCCAAAATGGATCACATAGTCACATTGGTTTCCTATGTAAACCATTTTTATAAATAGGTACCTTCAATCCCAATTTATTTTGGATACATTTGAACCATACACATGATGTTCATCCTGAAATGGTTTACCAATACAAGGACTATACCATGAACACTCAATATACCTAACTAGGTTATTATATAGATTTAGGATTCCAATTCTATCATGTAATTCAATTAAAATTATAATCATTCATCAAATAAAATATTTCCCTTCAGTTTGTTCTCTATATCTAATGTGAACTATAATATATAAATAATAGGACATTTGCATAAAAAATGGATCTCGCAAATATGGATACCTATGTGACTCGTATTTTCTTCTCATTCATATAATCAATTAATTTTTTATTTTATACATTTATATAAATCAACAAATATATCACAAATACCCTATTGGTAGCCAATTTTACGATAAATATATAGTAAACATTCTACAAATTAATTCCCTTGCATCCCACACATTAATGAATATTAAATTTAATTCTATAATTCAGAATCATATGTATTATACAGTGAAACTGATTTCATTATAGGATTCAAATTTTTGATAATTAATTTTTAAATATAAAAAAATTAAATTGAACTTAATCTTTTTATAATAAACTCATTAACACAATAGTTTTATATTAATTATATTAATGAACATATTAGTTTGATTTAGTTATATCGCCACAAAAAGGAAATTATTAAAAATATTATTTATTAAAAAAAGGCGACCTTACAGTATTTATGCTACATAATGTTGTTGAATATAATACAAAATTTCTTCTATTATATGTGTTTTCATTCCCATCAATGGATTTTAGAGAACAACATATAATGGGATAAATCATAGTAATATAATAATATATAGATCCATGGATAGTGTAACATTTAGTAGTACTCCATCTATAAAAAATTAATTGGCAATTAATAAACCAAAATTGTTTGATAAATAATCAATTATATGAGATCACATGAGAACATGATATTAATTTAGCACATTGACATAATAATATATAGAGTTTTTACAAGTAAGGATATCCAAAACATGTATTGAATAAATTTTAGATACATTTAATAACATACCAATTCTATGTGAGTGTATCACTAATCATATAAATTATATTACTAGTTCTCCCAAATATCCAAATTTTAAAAACATACACGAATTTATTATAAACCAATAAATATAGCACATATGTGAAACAAACATGATATGGAAGATATTTATATATGATGTATTATCATACGATATTTTACATTGATGGGAATATTTACAATGTTATCTAACATATAATAATTATAAAAAACATAATTTTAGGATTTGGATTTTTGTGGCCATATACTTATATATATATAATTACATGATTTTAATCATTATTATACATCAGGGTACATGAATAGGACCGTAAATTCTAGTGTCATGGAATAGGAGTTACATAAAAGTGAAAACATAGAACAAAATAAAATATTTATTTAATTATTCTTCATCAATGTCTCCTAAATTATAATGTTATAATAAATCATCTTAGTCTATCCTAGGGATAACATGAACAATGGAACAAGCTAAACTCCTAGTAAAGGAATAATAATTGGATTAAATATTTTTCTCATGGGTTAGAAAACATGACATAATGAAATAAAAAGTAATGTAACTGATGAGATCAAAAAATATAAACAATGATTCATAAAAACATAGAATCATTGAAATTGTTAACAAATCTTAAAACATGACTTTTGTATGAGTCAAGGCTAACCTCCAATATTCCTTCCCATAATAGCACATTCTAAGGCTACCACCATGAAAATCACACAAAATGTCTCAAAATACATTACTTTACCCAATGCATTGGAGAACTATCTGGGTGCACCCATATTAAAATTTTCGATAATATGTGTCCCACAATTATAGCCATTCATAATCAATCATACATCAATGCATCGGAACCCGTGGAAAGAATTTGGTATCACATTCTTGACATAAATCACAATGAATGGGGGTATAATAAAAGTATCCAGCAAAGAAAGTAATTAAAACATATATAGAAATTATTAATGTAAAATATGAATACATTATTGTAAGTGATTTATAACATATGTAACAACATATAATAAGAGTATTTAGAAAATTCATATCAATAAATCAATTTAGTTCAGTTTTTAGGAAAATACTAAAGAGAATTTAAAATAAAAAATGTATCAAAATTTTATATAAAACCTGAATTGAATCAATAGGGTTTTATAGTAAGAATCACTTATTCTATAATGAAAATTGTGGAATAAAATATATGATTGATAGTACTTGAAATTGGGAAAAAAATTTGAATGTCCCTTAAACGAAGTTTGCTTACTTGGAGCTTTCGAGGCGAGATTCACAAAAAAATGTATATCCCCAAAAGAGAATTAGAGATGGATCGTGAAACATGATTTTGGAGATTATAAACAACATGTAGATGATGTACATAGAAATGAAAGACAAATTCTATAGAGACCCGTACATGACATTAATTAACATTACATTACTTTTTCGGAATACTTAATACATAACAAAAATAGACACACAAGAACTGTAATAGTTTAGTGTCTTTGGAAACTCGGAATATAATCTTCTAATCATGGTGAAAGATCTTAAACATCTCCCATTAAGATCTTCACAATTTATAAACCTAAAACCTTTCATTAAATCATGGGGAAAAGAAAACATTTAAATAGTGAGATCAAATGCTCAGTAAGGGTATGCGTGGAGAAAATAGAACAAATAATATACATATGAACTTATAAAAATAATTTAAATAATGTTTAAACATCAAAATCTTAAGCAATGATATAAAAAATGGTAGTATGTACGGAATAGATCATAAAGAAACATTAATCGTGATAAAATAACCTGGAAATAAAACATGTATTATGGAAACCATTATGAAAATATTTTGATTTCCATATTTCCAAAGCATTTCTGCCAAGACCATCTTAGTGGACAAAGTCCCTTTCTGAATCAATTTCACTACTCATTCCAGTCCTGTACCGCTAAACTAGATTAACTTTCCATTCCAGCCATGTCTATCTCATGAGATATAAATCACTATCCAAGGCATTGGGGGGAGATAGAGGTCCCACTTATCTGATAATGAAATAATTCTTATGTGTGCCACAACATTTACATGAATCATTCATCATAACCTAAATAATAAAATGGGTTTCATAAACATCATCCCATCATAATAAATCATTATAAAACAAATGGATATCATTTCATCATAATAAAAGTGAAACAATGTAAATCATATAGAAATTATACTTGAAACATAATCATACTAAATAATATCCTCTTATATGGAAAATAGTTTTGACAAAACAATTAGAATGAATTATTGGTGAAAATATCTTGTCTTCTTCAAAATCATTTTCTTTTCACAAAATGTCATGATTTTTAAAAGAAAAGTATTTTGTTGGAAATAATCATGAAATATTGTAGGGGAAGCTTCATGAAAAATTAAGATTTATAAAAATGTAAAAATCAGTTCATGCCGTATAAGTTAAAAAAACATTCTCCTCGTACATTTGACGGAATAGTCCAAAAGTACCATGTATATTAAATAAACGAAACATTCCTTCAATAAAACAATGTAAAAGTTATAGAGGGGAAAAATTACATTTAAAATACATTTAATAATATTAAACACATTTTGAGAAACATTTTTATGGACATGGATGAAAAATATAACCATAGTAAATACTTACATATATGCAATCTTGGATAAACATGTGATTTGATAAATTATTTGTTACCTTATGTCTGATATTCTTTATACTTATCTGAAAATCTTGTATAATGATTTAAATAAGGTCATTTAATTATTACATAATCATATTCATTGTTATGATATCATATATGGTACACTTATACCTTTATATTACTTGTTCTTTTGTAAATTCAATGTTATTGCAGCGTTTTGGGTAAAATCGTTTCATTTATCATACGTGTTTCGATTTGATTTTCTTGATATTATTAATCATATCATGATTTTAGTAATTTCAAAATCTAAAACATGATTTATATATAATATATATTCAGTATATAAATATATATGATTGATTGATAAATGAAATGAAATACACCGTTCATGGAGAGGGTAGGCTGAACATATGCATGAACGCTGTTTTCATTTCCTTATTGAATGAAATTAAGTAAATGAAACATATATGTACATAAATACAGTATCATTATTATATAATATAATTAATGATTATTTATTATATATATACATTATAATCATACTTGAATGGTTAATCATGGAAAATGAATCTCATCGCCTTCGTGGAGACGGTAGTCCGTACGTACGCACGAGCAATGATATCATTCCCATAATTATTGAATAGAATTGGAATGAATTATATAATATATCATAATCATTATGATGTTACAATAACCATATATAGTTATTATTTACACCATTATACCCATCCATGTAAGGTGGGGGTGGAAACACTAATTACACAACAGCGTGGAGACGATATTCTGTACGTACGCACCCGTGGTGATTTCATTTTCCGTAGGATGGATAGATGGTGAAATGGTGTTGTTTTATATATATAATATTATATCTGTATATTAGTGGTACTTATTTTATTACTAAGAAATGAAAAAATTAAATAAGTGGATGTTGAAGAAGAATGAAACTTGGAAGAATCATTATAAGAGATTTCCTCTTCTTCGACACACCTCCTTTAAGATTCATCTAAAGGGACTAGGGTTCATATTTTGATAAATCAAAAACTACAGAAAATATTCTCAGAATGTGTATAAGAGAAATGTTTAAGGGTTTTCCGACCTTGAACGCTCAATGTGTGGTGAAGAGGAGAGGGAGGTGGTGTCATGTTTTAAGGGAGTAGAGGGGAACCATTGGAATCCCCAAAAACAATTAATTTCTAATAATTAAATAACCACTTAAAAACAACCATGAATGACTCAATTCGAATATGAGACGATATAAGGTTGTAATATCATCATACAATAATATTTATACTTGTGGGTAATTTATTTTAAACCTTATAAATTTTATTTATCCTTATTTTATTTATTTAATCTTATTTGTGGTAATAATATTCTAGATTTTAAATTAATATAAATAACTACTTATCTGTTGTGAATTATACATAATTGGGTAATTTATGACATGTTAGACCATATAAATATAAAATTATAATTTTTAAAAATATATGTGATTTTTAACAAATTTAATAATAGGTTATTTTTATAAAATAACAATAGTGTTCATTTTGACACTATTAATTTATTTGAATTCAAATAAAATTTAAAAAGAATATATATTTGGAAAAATTGTTTAATAGATTCCTAACATGTCATATTCATGTATAAAATTTATGGAGAACATTAATTAGTTCATATAATGTTTATTTTAATATTTATTAAACCATTTATTTGATATTTATCTAAATAAAACAATTACTACAACATTATTGTATAATCATTTAATATACATATTAGTTTCATAAAAATAAAACAAAAATCCAATTATGAAGATAAATATAATACATATAATAAGAATATTTTTACTTGAATTTATCATCTTAAAATCACAACATTTAAATTGTTATATTTATTAAATTATGATGGTGACATCTTTGACTCCATTTAAAATAAACTAATATAAATGTCATAATCTGATTTATTCGCATCCAAATTGTCCAAATATAGCCCCATGTATTCTTAGGGTATATATATTTGCCAATTATGTTTTGGTCAAGTTTCTGGTTCTTTTGATAGGTATTATTATTTTAATAAAAACTATATTATTGATTGTTCACTAAATAAATAATTTCTACCTCATTAATGTATAAGCTATTAAGGTAATTAAAATTTTCTTAAAAATTACAAATCATTTACCATGGTAAAGAAAAAAATATTATCTTTAAAATGACTATTTATAGTAGAAATTATATTCTTTATAATCTTATATTAAAAATAATCTAATTATTATTGTTTGAGGGAGACATATTTCACTTTCTTTAAAATAAAATTAATTAAAGGTATTAATCACATCCATGTTGGTTCCAATGGATTCTATTTCGAACCTAATATGCCTTAGTAGTAAATATAATCATCTAATTATATTAAGACATGTGTTTGGGTAGTTTTATAATATTATATTTACCCTTAATTACCCGATTTACATATAATTATGGTAAATAATATTTATCATAGATACTATTCATAGTGAACAAAAATAAAACGTATCCTATTAACATAATTTGGACTTACTAATTTAAAATTTGGAATCCATTTTTCCAAATTCAAATCACATATGTCACAAAATTAATTTAAAATTAATCCCATTGTCAGGAAAACAAGTTTCAAAAGTTAAAACATTACAAATGATTGAAATTATTTTACCTATGAATTTAATGTAAAATCAATGCTAATGACATAGGTTATATGAAATGTGAAAATATATTATATTTATACATTAAAACAAATTACTATTATAATTTATCCATACAAATTATTACATTGAAAATTGATGTGTTTAATTAAAATATATAGTGTTTTTACTATTCATTAAAATATTAATGTTATTAGAATAATATGAAAAATTTATCCAATGTAAATATTAATTTTTTTATTCCAAAGAAGAATCATATTTTTTTAGATTGTACTTATAAACATGTCAAAAACTAGATTTAATGTGGTTGTGCCATCAAAAGACGGTAAAACTGAATGTTTTTAAAATACTTATTTTACCCGAAAAATTTATTTTGTTCTCATAAAATATTTTAGAAAACGTGTAAGATGAATAATAATGTCATAAAATTAAAAATTTAGTTAATAATATTCATAAAGGATAGTTTATATTAATATTATAACAAAATATCATTGTTTAGCGAAACCCAATATTGTGTAGTACACATGCTATCGAGGAAGGTTGCAATTGCATGTAATCCACGCCAAGTTAGGGATGCATGTAGTGATTGATACTTTTGGTCTAGCATACAACATAAGACATAAATAAAATTAAAAAGAATAATTCTCATAAAATCTCAGTTTGTTATATTCTACCCCCCTAAAAATGAATTTCTCCTTCGAAATCCCTCAGGGTTAAAATGGTTTACTACTTGAAAGTTTCTTTCACGGAAACTCACATCGTAAAAAGGAATAATAAAATATAATTTTAAAAAGTAGAGTATGAATCATATCGTTTCCCCAGATTATCTCATCACTGGGTTTCCTCATTGGAGAACATAGAATAATATATTGATATGGAAGAGAAACCTAACCATCATATTCTGATGGAGGGTGGAAGTGAACATGGCTATGAAAAAGCCAACAATCACAATGCCAAAAAAAATTTTATGATCTAAGGTACAATATGAATCATCGGATGTAAGGGAACTATGACAACATTTTTTGTTTTCATTTTCATTTCCCTAAATTTGAATAATATTAATTAGAATAAATACTTACTTTATTTTAGTATAATATCATTGTTGTTCGTCCCTTGAACAATTTCCACTTCATCTATTAAAAAAATGAAGTTGAATTTGTCATTCGTGAAGTGTTAGCAGATCATTTGATAGAATAATCGGTCATTCCATATGTCTCAAACAAAAGGATAGAAAAAGTTATCAAATATACATAAGTCCATATATGGTGAGGTTAATCGTATATGATTCTAAAAATGGACTTATACTTCATCTATCATACATCTTATTAAAATAAAACTAGTCTCTACTAACCAGGGACTTCATGTAGGCCAGTGGTAGGCGATAAAGTCCTATCACACTTTAGTTGTGGGTTCGATTCCCACAACCTTGTCCGACGCAACGATTTATTACCCATCCTATCGGGTGTCCTTTTTATAAAACAACAATATTATAACATTACATAAATTATATCGAAAAAATGTTCAATCCTTAAACAATACTATCATATGTATAACTTAATTCATTCCAATATTTAGGCTTATCCAAAATACTTTGGTCCAATCTCATAGTATAATGAAAATGATTAAGGGAAAGGTAACATAATAAGCAAGTGAATACCATAATTTATCCCCCTTATATCATATTATATATCTTGTTGATCACATTCCAAACATGTGAAGACCATAATAATGTATTCTCTTGAAACATAAATTATCATAAAACCATAGTAAAAACATGAATGTTGTCAAAAGGTAACTCTTTCAACATACCAAAATATTAAACATTCTATGTACTCAAACCATGATATCACTTTCTCTTTATATCCATCATGTGCTCATTAATACTATTAAACATTTCATTATGTCCTTATCCCTTCTTTATGTGCAAATTAGGTTCTTTCCAAAAAAACTTGAATATCCTTCCATGGTTTATGGTACCAATCAACATATACTATCAAAAACATAAGGAAAATAAATTGTGTAACAATCCTTAGATGTCTCGTTATTCCATAGTACAATGAGTTTACTTATACAACATTATTTATGACAAGAATGTAATCATTCCACTACCTTCATAAACCATTGACCGATCTAGAAAATTTATTTCATCTCACATATCATTTGTAGTATCTTCATCATCATCAACATAAATACTACTAATAAGACCATGTTGATTCTATACATGAGACTTTCCCTTAGGGAATTTGTTTGTGTAATTCTCATACATTCCACATTTAAAACTTTTAGTTGTTGTTGATGTCTTAAAAATAACATTATCCTTGTCTATGGTGTTAACTGAACCTTTCCCTTTACAATTATTGGCTTTGTGTCCTTATTTTCCACACCCAAACCATATTCCAGTTGCATTGAAACATTATCCCTAATTCTTCTTCCCACATGATTTACATGTGGTAAATTGAAGTTTCTTTCCTCTATGATCATCATGAAACACCATCTTTCTCTTATTAGCTCAGTCGAGGACACATTCCAAAGATGAGATTATTTGTCATATTATGAGATTGGAGATTAGGAATAATAACGATATGTGGACATCCAGATCCAATTTCATTTGGATTCTCGTGAAAAATATCATTCCATTGTCCATCATATCCTCTATTATCGTGAATCATCCAGTTTCCAGCCATTTTCTAAAACCCCAAAAAATCATTTGAGAGGAAAAAATCATAATCAAGGGAGAGTAACATCAATATCTAAAATCTAAGGATTAATTCTAATATCGTTACCGTAATTCAAGGACTATAACCTATACTTATAATTAACCATAGAGGCATCCCTAGACATAACTTAGAAATATCTCTTGAGATTTCACTATAGTTTTCGCATCCTAGTTTCCAATGGTTCAATAAAAATTTCCTCTGATACCAACTATATAGACTCGTACATGAAATACATGGACATTACATTACTTTTTCGGAATACTCAATACATAACAAAAACAGACACACACGTACCGTAATAGTTTTGTGTCTTTGGAAACTCGGAATAAAATATTATAATCATGGTGAAAGATCTTCAACATCTCCCATAAATATCTTCCCCTTTTTTTCATACCTATAAAATTTCTTTATATCATGGGGAAATGGAAACATATAATGGGTGAGCTTAAATTCTCATTAAGGGTAAGCATAGTGAAAACAGAACAAATCATATACATTTGAACTTATAAAAACATGAACATAATGTCTAAACATCAAAATCTTGAGAAAATACATAAAACATGGAAGTATGTAAGGCATAGATCATAAAGAAACATTAATCAAGATAAAATAGCATGGAAATAAAACATTAATTTTTTGAAACCATTAAGTACATATTATGATTTCTTTATTAGACAAGGAAATACTTCCATGACAATCTTAGTGGACAAAGTCCCTTTCTGACTCGAGTTCACTCCTCGTACATGTCCTGTACCATTGAACCTGATTAACTTGTCATTCCTGCCATGTCTATCTCATGAGATATAAATCATTACCCATTTCATTGTATGGAGATATATTTCCCACCCATCTCTTTATGAAATCATTCTTAAGTGTTCCATAACATAAACATAAATCATTCATCATAACCCCAAGAATAAAATGTGTTTCATAAACATCATCCCATCATAACATAATCCATATAAAAAATGGATATCAATTCATCATAAGAAAAAGGAAACCATGTAAATCATTGAGCCATTATACTCGAAATATAATCATACTAAATAATGTCATCTTAGATGGAATATAGTTTTGACAAAACACTTGAAATGTATTATTTATGAAAGTATCTTGTCTTCTTCAAAATCATTTACTTTTCACAAAATGGAATGAAATTTTAAAAGAAAAGTATTTTGTTGAAAATACTCATGAAATATTGTATATTATGTTTCATGAAAAAATAGGAGTTACGAAAATATAAAAATCTGTTCCTGTCGTATAATCTAAAAAACATTCTCATCGTACTTTTAAAGAAAATGTAAAAAAGTACCACTTATGGTAAACTAAAGAAAGATTCCTTCCATAACACAGAGTAAAAGTAATAGAGGGTTAAACCTGACTTTAAAAATACATGTAATAATATTAAACACTTTATGAGAAACATTTTTATCGATATGGATGAAAAATATAACCTGAGTAAATACTTACGTATAAGAATTATCAGATAAACATGAGATTTGAAAAATTATCCCTTAACTTATGTTTGATATGCTTCATATATATCTGAACCTCCTGTATAATGATTTAAATAATTTCATTGAATTATTACAGAATCATATTCATTGTTATGATATCATATATTGTACACTTATTACATTGTTTTACACTTTCTTTTGTAAATTCCATGTTAAAGGAGTGTTTTGGGTAAAATCATTTCTTTTATCATACGTGTTTCGATTTGTTGTTATTGATATTGTTATTCATATCATGATTTACATAATTAAAGAATTTAAAACGTGATTTATATAAAATATATATTTAGTATATAAATACATATTATAGATCGATAAATGGAATGAAAAAAAACCGTTCATGGAGATGGTAGGTCATACCTATGAATGAACATTGTTTTCATTTAATTATTGAATGGATTTAAGTAAATGAAACATATATGCACATAAATATAGTATCATTATTATGTAATATATTTCATGATTATTTAATATATATATACTTTATAATCATATATCATTGGTTAATCATGGAAAATGAATATCATCACGTTCGTGGAGAAGGTAGTCCGTACGTACGCCCGAGCGATGATATCATTCCCATAATTATTGAATAGAATTGGAGTGAATGATATAATATTTCCCACATAGTTTGATGTTCCAATAACAATATATAGTTATTCTTTTCACCATTCTACCCATCCAAGTAAGGTGGTGGTGGAAAAACTAATTACACCACGGTGTGGAGACGGTATTCCGTACGTACGCACGCGCGGTGATTTCATTTTCTGTACGATGGTTAGAAGTTGAAATGGGGTTGTTTCATATTTATAATATTATATCAAAATATTAGTGATACTTATTGTATTACTTTACAATGAAACAACTAAAGAAGAAGAAGTTGAACATGAAAGAAACATGAAAGAATCGGTAGAAGAGATTACCTCTTCCTCGACACACCTCATTTAATCTTCTTCTAAAGGGAGTAGAGTTGGTCTTTTGAGAATACCAAAACCTCCAGAATATTTTCTAGAGATGTTTTTAAGATAAATGGTCTGGGTTTGTTTGAGATTAAAGGCTCAATGTGTAGTTAAGATGAGAGGGAGGAGGTTCCCTTTTATAAGGGAGGAGAGGGGAACCTTTGGAATCCTTAAATAATATTAATTTATAATAAATCATATCCCACATAAAACCCACTTTAAATGACTCAATACAAATATTTGATTAAATAAGGTTTTAATCTAATCATACAATTAAATTTATACATGTTGGGAATTTATTTTAAACTGTATCGATTTGATTTATCCTTATTTAATTTATTTAATCTTATTTGTTGTAATAATATTCTAGAATTTAAATTGTTATAAATAATTACGTAGGTGATGTGAATTATCCATAATTGGGTACTTTATGAAATTTTAGACTATAAAAATTCCAATTTATTATCTAAAATTTTTTATGTGATTTTTAATCAATTTAATAATATGTTATTTTTATAAAATAACAATAATGTTCATTCTGACAATATCAATTTAATTGAATTTAAATTATATTCACACAGAAGATATATTCAAAACAAAATTTTAAATATATTCCTAACATGTCATATTCATCTATAAAATTTGTGGAGAACATTAATTAGTTCATATAATGTTTATTTTAATATTTATAATACCATTTATTTGATATTTCTCTTAATAAAACAATTACTACATCATTTTTGTATAATAATTAAATATACATATTATTTTCATAAAAAAAAATTCTATGTTGAAGAAAAATATAATACCTTTAAATATTATATTTTTACTCGAAATTATCATCTTAAAATCACATCTTGTAAATTGTTATATTTATTAAATTATGAAGGTGACATCTTGGAATATGTATACTAGACCAATACGTTCTGGTCAAGATTCTGGTCTTTTTTATAGGAATTATTATTTTAACAAAATCTATATTATTGATTTTTCACTAAACATATAATTTCTACCTCAATAATTTATAACCTATTAAGGTAATTAAATATTTCTTAAAAATTACATATAAATTACCATGATAAAAAAAATTTATCATTAAAATGTTTTTTTATAATCTAAATTATATTTTGTATAACCATATCTTAAAAGTAATCTAATTTTTAAAGTTTGAGTGAGACGTATTTCACGTTCTTTAAAATAAAATAAAATTAAGGTCTTAATCACATCCAAGTGGGATCGAATGGATTTTATTTATACCCAAATATTCCTTAAGACGAAATCTAATCATTAAATTATATTAATACAGGTGTTATATTAATTTTATAATATTATATTTACCCTTAATTACACGATTTACCTCTAACTATGGTAAATAAAATTTACCGTAGTTACTATTCATAGTGACCAAAAATAAAAAGTAGCCTATTAACATAATTTGGACCTATTGATTCCAAATATGGAATCCATTTTTCCAAATTCATATAAAATAATTTTCAGTAATTAATTTTAAATTAATCTTGTTGTCAAGAAATCGAGTATTAAAAGTATAAACATTACAAAAGATTGAAATTATTTTACCAATGAATTCAATGTAAAATCAATGATAATGACATAAATTATATTAAATGGTAAAAATATATTCTATTTATACTTTTAAATAATTTAATATTATAATTTAACCATATATATTATTACAATGAATACAGTTTTTTTAATTAAAATATTTCATGTTTTTACTATTTATTAAAACATGAAAGTTATCAGAATAATATGAAAATTTTATCCCAAGTAAATATTTATATGATGATTCCAAAAAAGAATTGTATTTTGTGAAATTGAACTTATATCGATTTCAAAAACTAGATTTAATGTGGGTGCACCATCAAAAGGCGAAAAAACTGGATTTTTTTTAAATATACTTATTTTACACAAAAAATATATTTTTTTCTCATACCATGTTCTATAAATCATGTAATTTGAATAATAATGTTAAGAAATTAAAAATTTAGTCAATAATATTCATAACGGCTTGTTCATATTAATATTATAAAAATATATCATTGTTTAGTGAAACCTAGTATTGCGTACTATACACACTATCGAGGAAGGTTGTGATTGCATGTAATGCAGGCCAAGTTAGGGATCCATGTATTGCATGATCCTTTTGGTGTAGTGTACAACACAAGACATTAAATAATTTAAAAGTAATATTTCTCATAAAATCATGGTTTGTTACCAATTCATTTGGGTAAAATTAATGATAGAGCAACCCAAAGAAATATAGCCGGTTTGGGTAGAATTCAATACAGATTATCGACATGGTATCTATTGTAATTAAGAGGGATTCATAACAAAAAATTGGGGTTATCTACAATTATATATCATTTGGGTGGTTTTTTAGAGGTAATAAATCAATCCACATCATTAGGTATTACACATAAAATGGGGTAGCATAGAGGAAAATCTTTTAAAAAAGTGAAATGAAGAGGATCCCTTACCATAAATATGTTGGTGATATCCACTTTTTATTAATGACAGGAATAAAGAAGTTTTATTTATTAATTTATAATTACATATACTATTATATACATAATGTATTTATTATAACAATTTTATGTTAATATATGTCATCTTAAAGGGATAAGATGTTCAATTTCATTGTTCATGACTATTTGTTTTCTTGGTTTTCAATATTTGTTTACTTATATTCCTATTTGGATAAACACGTATGATGGAATTGGTTGTCCATAATTGAATTTTTTTATTGTAGAATATCCAAGAGATTAAAGGGTTATAAAAATTTATTTGGCTATTGGTACTGAAGATGAATTATTATATAAAACATTACGTACAATAGTTTTTTTAATCAGTCGATTTTGATTACAATGATCACATTTTTCATTATAAATTAACACAATTTGTACAAATTTATTACATAATATTATATAATCATATATTGCTTATATTATAATCTGGTTCAACCATAAAAATTAGATTCATGAACTGAATTAATGATGATAATAGAAATTGAAAAACTATTTTCCTTGAATGTGCTAATTTAACACATTCCACACAATGTTTTAATTTCATTCAAATAAAAGGTGGGGAATGTAGAGATGATAATGTAATATCAAATTACCCTAAAAATAATATAGTACATTTATGGTACTAGATTACTCATACCATTTTTATGAGTAGAGGTTAGGAATGAAAAGAGAAGAAAAGAATTTAAAAATCAATGAAAAGAAAGGAGGAATTTTACCTCTTGAATCAACATTCCTTGAGAGCTTCGTAAGGGGAGAGGTTTTGGTCTTCTAGGGGAGAAACTGCAAGGAGACATGATTAGGGATATTGGAGAGATATTTGGGCAGAAAATAAGGATGGAATAATGATTTATTTTATTCAAGAGAAGAGTTAGTTAGGGGGTCTATTGGAAGAGAGGAGGGTTTTCATAATTTTTTTAATATTATTTTTTTTAATTTAAATAAAGACTAGAAATAGTGATGATTACATGACAAATAATAGTACATTTATCATTTAAATTATAACCAAGCCCGGTGAAATCATAAAATATACATGGAATAGTCTATTTTGATTATACTGTACAAATACAATTAATTAATTAATTTTACTATTCATTATAAATTGATGTATTTCAAAATGAAACCAATAAAAAATAAACCTAGAATTTTTTTAACATGTATATTCCAATATTTAATTCCATTTTTCAATAATAATGTTCTAAATAAGATTACGTTTTTATATAATTAATATCATATTATATTCTGAAAATTCTATTAAATCATTTTTTATCTAATCCAAAATATAGGAACACAATAAAATAACATAAAATGTATTTATATACAATCATAGATACGAATACAATTAATTATGTTATGTCGCTATTCATAAAGATAGCATTACTATTCATAATGATATGTTATTATTCATGAAAAATTATGTTGTTCATATTAGACTCCAAATAACTTACTGATGAAAACCTTCTATGTCGGATTTTCAAAATTCAAATCACAGAATTAAAAAACTGATGTTTAGATGTCAAAGAGAATATAATAGTTCATTAGGTTATGATTTCATGTTATTATGAATTTTTTATAAGAAATTAATTTCCATTGAAAAACATAAGGTGGTTATATTCATCCCCCCTTATAAAATTTCTCCCTTGAAATTTTGTTTTACATTCTATGAAATAAACATGGGCATGTACTTTTCATTAACTACTTCTTCCAGTTCCCATGTTGCATCAAAATAATTTTGTATTTTCCATAATACCATAACCAGGTGACTAGTCTTGTTATGTAGAGAATTATCTCTATGATACAATATCGTCCCTAGAAACTCCTCAAAAGAAAGATCATTCTCCAAATGTAACACCTATGAAGAGATGAAATTTAAATTTTCAGGTATGTAATTTCATAAGAATGATACATGAAAGGCATAATTAACATTGGTCATGGTAGGAGGATGTTCTAGTCAATATTCTATAGATCTGACACAATCAAGGATCTCTAAGGTGTCAATGTACCGAGGACATGTTTTCATTTTCATTCACAAAATAATTACCTTCTTCTATAGAGTTGTGTGAATAAATACCATGCCATCAATTCTAAAATTGAGGTCTCATCAATGATTGTCTTCCTAACTCTTCTGTCCACATTGGGATTCCTTGAAATTCATCTAAAGAGGTTTTACCTTATCCACCATTTCATCAACCATTTCAGGTAGTTGTATCTTTCAATAACAAACATCATTTAAACATGTTAGTTTTCTATACCTTTTCCCCATAAAAAGTTTAATATGGTGTCATTTAGATGCTTGAGTGAAAACTGTTGTTGTATGAGAATTCAACCGGTGGAAGATGTTTTTTCCATCATCCTTTTAATTCAATAGAACATGATATGAATATATCTTCTATTTTCTAAATAGTATGCTCAGATTGGACATCAGTTTGAGGATGATAGGTCTTAGTGATGTTCAGTCCAATACTCAGAGCGTGTCAGTGGCTTTTCCAAAACATCGAGGTGAATCTCATACCTCGAATGGAAATAATACATTGATGAACATCATGAAGACTTACCACAAATTTTATGTATGTCCATCCATGTTTAAAAAATGATAATCCCTCTATAATTGCGATAATGTGTGGTGTCATCATAAGACAATCTTCCATAACACATATAACATTGTTTCTTCTAGATGTACTTAAATATCCATTGAAAATGTAAATGGTATTGTTTTTACACATACATAATGGAATGGGTAGTGGTTTGATCACACCCTTTTACTTTTTTCTCTCATCCTTCACTTGTTGACATAACATTAACTTAGATGTATATTCATAAATCTCATATTTCATATTTTCCCACCAAACCATTTCTTGTATATCTCGATACATATTTTTATCCCCTGGGTGGATTGGGAAGGATGAGCTATGTGCATCATTCATAAGCTCCTTTATCTCTGTATTTCATTGTAGGCTTAATCGTGACCCATATATAACAACTCATTATTCATCAATCATGAATCCTAATGATTGTTTTTGGATAGCTTAAACCCTTTTTATAATTTCAACAAATTTTCATTGATCATCCTTTATTTTATCAACGTGGTATGTTTGAGAAATCATTTGATAATGGATTTATGATATTCCTCCCATATGTACATCCATGTCCATCCTCGGCATGTCTATGAAGATCTTATCCTTTTCAATTATCATCATTGATAAAGATCGAATATATTTTTTACTTATAGAATTCACCAGCTTATTTGACTTATTGGTATGGTAGTGGATTGAGAATTCATAATCCTTTTTTAGATCTATCGATATTCACTAGTGAAAATTTCATTTTGTTTGAATATATATATTTGACACTTTCGGTTTGTATATAACTCACACTTCTCCCCATAGAGATAATGCTGCCAGATTTTCAATGAAAATATCATAGCCGCCAACTCTAGATCTTGTGTGGGATATTATTGCTCTTGGATTTTCATCTTCCATGAGGCGTAGGCTATAAAATTATCAATTTACTTAAAAAAATTTCCTATGAACTTCTATGAAGCATGACTATACACCACTAAGAGTTTTCCACTTATTGGGATTGTGATTACTAGGGTAGTGATAAGCCACTTTTTCATCTTCTATAAATAGTCATCACCATCTTCAATATAGACAAACATTACTTCCTTTAATGTCATCATTCTCATTTGGTTCTATGGGATTTTCTTGGGCAATATTAATTACATTCACTGATGAAAATTGAATTTTAATAATTTTACCAGTTCCATTATGATCATCATTTTTCAAAACTATTTATGTGGCATTGTCCTCTCCTTTTCCAATTCAAATGATCTGTTTGGGATAGTGTAATCCAATGTGTACCACTAGAATGTAATGTTATCTGTGTTATTAATGAGGTTACCAGATCAATTTATGGGATGAACTAGGGGGATCCATCCTGTGGGATTTCTTCTAATCAATGAGTGACAATTTATCCCTGAGGAAGGGGATAATGAGGTGAAAAGACCATTTTCTAAGGGCTGCGATTATTCTTTTTCCAATTTTCTTACTCTTCATGCATCGTTTTTTGATCTTGAAGGATGTATTAAAAAGATCCAATACCTCTTTTATGGGTATTAATGTAAACTTATGTGGATTCTACTACCACAACATACCTTTTGGAATTAGAGATTTTTGATCAAACATAGTCTTGATGCATCGTATGGAATAAACCTAAATCAACCACTTTTATACAATATTCCTTTATTTCAAGAAATTTAACAATCTAATGGTTGAATTCTCTTATCTGGGAGTCAGGGATGATATTTTCATATTTCGGAAGAGATATTATTTCAATAACCTACTTCTTCAGTCCCAATATCAGAGAGAATCTTTCATGTCCTATTTGTGGTAAGCATGTTTTATGTTATCAATGGTTGATATTTGAAGGATTTTTACTCTAGATATTATGTGTCATGATAACATAATAGATATTATTTTTTATAATTGGAGTGTGATGAAATTTAATGTTATGTGATTACCCTATACACATATAACAATAATAGATGGGGAATCTTCGATTAGTTGTAAAAATCATTTCAACAGGATGAGGAATGTGAATTGATGGGATCTGTTCTACTTCGCTAACATTATATTTCATTAAGCCAGGTGAGATTTCATTAATATTTTTCATTTCATCACATACATTACCTTTATAGTACTCTAATACTCATAATAGGTAAATACAATCATTTTCATGTGATGAATACTTTTCAACATATTTACGTAGATATCGTTCACACAATATTCAGAAAATACCATTCGAATGATGTTTTGATTGGTTGATAACGAACATAACATGATTGACATGACACCGTATGCCAATTATTTCTTCATATTTACAATTTTATCTTTATATTTTTTCAAATTCTCTTTATCTGAGTCTAACCGAGGTATATTTGTTCTTACCACAATATTAGATGTTGTGGTATTGGTGGATATATCATAAAATATATTGGAATAAAGTAGATCTATGTGTTTCTTTTATAGTGATCATATTCATAGAATTTCGTTCAATTAAGAATGTATTTCACATTTCAATGAAAAATAATTAGACAAAAATTTCCCTGTTTTCCCCTATTACCCATGGTTGGAGGGATTTGTAATCATTAGATTTCCAAATGGGAGATTCTTCAAGCGATGTACAACACTACTGTGAATAGAACATTCCATGGGAATTATATATTAGATTGAACAACAATGGCGTGTTATTTTAATTGTTAGAAACACTTTCTATTGTTCATCTCTCCATGAATAGTTATTTAATGGCACTAATTTTTATATGGGATCTCGATATTGATCAAATTATAAACATTAATGATCCATTCATAATTTTTTGTCATATAATTAACATAATAATTATTACAGCCTCTCAAATAAATTGGTAACCAGATAGTAGGTTCTTGATAATCCATATAGAAATGAATGAGTACATCAATTTCTACATTATTGAGTAGAGAAGGATCATCATTTACCTCTTTCATTTCCAATTTCTTCTAGAGAGACTTATTTTTGAATCCTTTCTGTGAATAACTATGTCCAAATTCTGGGGGATTCAGTTTTCAGATATAGAAGCTCATTTGTTTCTCTCTCATGCTATTTTTGGAATTTGGTGACTTGCAGCTGTTAAATTGATAGGGGTTTGTGACTAATTTTGGTGGATATTGTAATGGGTTGATTAAATCCTATTAAAATGTGTGTATGTTCCAAATCCAATTTTCTTATTATAAAGGGTAATATTCTGTATGCACCTCTATGACAGGAGTATGGGTAGGTGTCTATTTCGGAATGACAGGCTGATGACCCACCCTATTTATGGGGACCGAGCTATGTGTTTGTCCCTCTATCACTATTTTTTTCTATGTTATACTGTCATGTCATATGTGTAGGATGTAGACATGGATTTTCGTCTTCATATTCACTATATTCCTGATATGAATGGTCACTTTAATGACATAAACATTGATATATTCACATTCCATATATGGACCTGGGGTATATACATTCCCAAATCCACAATTTCCTACAAGAAGATTCTAATGGTACTCCAGTTTGGTGACAATGTTTTTATTAATTTCAATGTCCATCATTGATACACTGTAGATGATCTTCATATATGATACCAGATGAAACGTCTTGTAGGCACGATGTATACAGAGATGTGTGTTCACCTTCTTAATGTTTTCCACCAAACATGGCTATTAGAATTTTTGATCCCAATTATGCAACGATGTTTAAATGCTTGATAAATGTGGTATGGGGTTTGTGATTTTACAAGGAATACCAAAAAAAATTGACCAGTGGGATTTATGGGTGCTGGTAGATTCATGATTGTACTCATTTTTTGTCATCGTATATAGTAGGTTGACTTCTTTTATTACATCCATATGAGTCCTATGGAAGGTTTGTTAGGAAGGTGAATGTGTATATTTCTTTAGGTGGTGTCGCACCTAATTTCAACAATGGTACTCCTTAGGTGATTTTACTAATGTCTTCTTGGTAGATACATCAAGGAGTGTGTGTGTATTCTCTCACTAGAAGTTTTCAATGAAATTTAAATTTTTTGATTATCTAAAAGGGTATAATGATTGGCATATCTCCTTATTCTATGATTCTACACCATGAATGGAATTCCTTCATTCATCAGACTAGATGAATTAGGCATGACAATCTATGGTGGAATCCTCATCATGTTGAGGGTTCACATCAGAACAACATTAGTGTGGACGAATTCAGGTTGGAGCCTTTGCGAAGGACCCCTATGAAATCTCGATTAGGCTATCTAGGCCCTATTGATCAACCTACCTATGCTAGTGGAGGGACTCACCCTAAATTGTGGGGATAAACTCCTAAAATGGTTAAATAATCTTGTAGTTTACACCTACTTCTGTTCCATTGTATATCACTAATCGGATAATCTTTGGGCTCTGTGATATACAGGACATGTTGGGAGGCCTCCATGGTTGAGATTGTACCATTCATGTGAAACTCATGGATTAGATCATTCGATACCCACCATTGCAGATTCTAGGTTGGTGATGATTTCATTTGATCTGATGATGTCTTGACATGAACAATGTATACGGAATACATTAGTTGGGGTATTTGTGATTTAATTTGGATTTATGGGAGATCCTATTGGATGGTCCTTGATAATGATGGAAAACCGAAACATAAAATACCAATTAAATAACCTACCCATTTAACTGAACACATTTCTGATTTCATTTTGGAAAATTTATTATTTTGAGAGGAAAAGGGGACTACAAATTAGGTTAAACAGTCATCACGGTTATGGATTAGTATCATGTTGAAAGGTTTTTTTAGATGAAATCATCATGTTCCTCAATGAATGAATTAAGGGGGTTGATTTTTTTTCAATCATTCATGTTGGGATGAGTGTTTCCAAATGGATTCCAAATAATTTTATTCATCAAACCTGAAACAAAAAATGGTTATCTATCCATGCTAACAAAGGGACCAACCATCCAAATTATGTTACTCTTTACGTGATTTGAAATTTGATAATTAATAACTCAAATTGGTTGAAATTATTGGTGGTAGATATCATCTAAAAAATTTTAGGGGAATATTTTCCTACTTCATGATTCTATTATAGATTTACGATATGTTTTCAAATCCTTATTTAGTCCCATGGATGACATCAGTCACCCTTGAATTAAAATTTAATTATTAGTATATGTAGAATTTAGAATCATATGTATGTATCAAAGGTTCATCACTAGTGAAGATATATGTTGTAATCTAAGGTTCCTTAACATTGGTATCATCTTAAATATAAATGTGAAATTCTTTGGTTGTTATTACAATGATTTTAGTTTTCATCATAACAACTTGGTGCTCTGGAGTGTATTGTTATCCATGGGAAACTTATGTTATTTTTATGTTGTGATAAATTCTATAGGTGGGATTTCAATGTATATTAGTTAAATTAATTGTATCCCAAACAAATCATTTCCACATAACGAGGCATATCATATCATTTAAGGTTATTTGATGATGAATAACCCATGCAGCATTACATCATGCGACAAGGATGTTTAGGGAAAAAAATTCGGTCAATTTTTGATGTGAGGCATATGTAGGATATAGATGATGAACATAGAAGGGATATTTGATACTTCATTGTATAATACTCTACTAGGAGAGAAATGTAGAGGGAGTTATGGTTTATTAGGGTTGTTAGATTTTTACCATTAGGATGATATGTACATATCGTATTTAGACGGGAATCAAGGCATGCATAGTTCAGTTGTGAGGACTCACTACTATAAGGTCCCTCGAAATATTTTTATCATAGGGGATTATGAGTCTTTTAGAGTAATGGATTGGGGTGTATGTCTATATAGTTTTTTTGGTGATTCGAGAATTGTTTGGGGATTAATCATGAAGAGTATACCATGTTGAATGAGTGTTGTGACATAATATTGTTCTTATATCAAATAGAAGACCACTAAGTATGGCTGGTGATTATATTTGAATGATTTCCCTATAATGGGAATCATAAAAATTCTATAATCATTATTAACCATTAATCCCATGTGAGAAATTCTATGTGTGAGAAAATAGATGAGGCTGTAGATATGGGTAACCACAATATATTATTTTCTACTATTTGATGAGATCAAAACCCAATGGGAGTAGAAAATAATGTAGGAACTAATACCCATTCATTCCCATCATTATTCCATATGCCCAATGAGAGAGTGGGGGAGGGGGATTTGATATACATTTTTCCAATTTTTAAATGAATCTATGATAGTCATGTATGATGAATTTTTTATTTAAGAACTATCGGTATGGGAATGGAGAAATAATTTAAGTTGTAGATGTACTTCATGAATGAATTTGGGATTAAATCATGGGGGATGGCCTAAAATATTTCCAGGTGGGGGATATTATTTCCTATTGAAGTGAAATGAATGTTTGGACCTCACACTCACAATTTGAGACTAGAGGCTCTAGATCATATAGAAAACCTTATAATCACATTTTTCTAACCTTATATGATATTATTCGGAGTTCCCTATCACCACCACCATGTTTTAGGTCCTAATGCCAGAGGTAATCTATACTGACATGCACCCCGAGGAACCAACCAATATGGCAGGACATGTGTTGGATACCTCTGGCCAATGGAATGTATATCCAAATAGGAGACATGTTGGTTTTCCTATTTACATGGTTTTGCATGAATGATGGATTTGGTGTAGTGTAAATTTTTTCAACCTCATATGAGAAATATAAATGAAGAGGACTCCAATCACTTGTGGATTTTAAAAAGGGATTAAGGGAGGCACCAATAGGTAATGTCTTAATGAAGAAATGTTCTTCAATCAGCTCATGGGAGAAACTAGAGGATGTTTTCACATTCGGTATCACCTTAACGATATGGAAATGCCTTGTAGAATGTTTCAACAAATAAACCATACATGGGGGAGGATTTACCATCAGTAACCTTGGTATTCTCAGGTGATCTGATGTAAGGCATGTATAGGTTCTTGTATAGGTATACGAACCAACATTGGTTTTTTTTAACTATGAGAAATTATGGACTTCTTATAGGTGTCTTATAATTAAATCCCTTCAGATAAATTAGTCCCACATCCACCTAAATTCAGTTTTTTTACTTTTGGTTGATATATTATTGTGGGGTTTAGTGGATTGGGAGAAGGGACTACATGAACCGATAATTCGGGCCTCTCATGTCATTATAGTTACTAAAATTATGATCCCCACTGTCCAACTTACAAGCACAAATAGGGCCTTGGTTGAAGTATTTTTGTTCATGTAGGTCCACGATGTAGGTTCGCATTGTATGTAACCCATGTTGGGGTGGCCACACATTCAATTCTAGGCAGGGTTGGTGCTCATGATCAGTGAATATGCGGGAATGTCAGTTCTAGTAAATAGGCTAGGTATTGGATGGTTCCTTGCATATGGCTTGTTGAACCTTATAGGCTACATTATTAAGGAATATTTCAGCCTTTGGGAATTCCTGGTTGGTGTGTGAAGGACCACATGGGTGAAACCCTTTCTCCATGCCCTAGGGGTTATTCATCTGCACCCCTAATCTGGATCTCTAGCGAGAATATATATTAGACCATGGGGCTGGTCACTTCACAACAATCATTAAACCATATTAAAATCTGATTTTCATGCAGTCAACATTTTGATTTAGTTCAATGACATTTTTAGTTGAAACTAATGAAAATACATTCAACTTCATCTTCATATATAAAGATGCAACTCCACGTAGACTTAATTGTTTCAGTCAAAGTGAAGTTCACATATTGAATTCCATAATTGTGTGTGTGGAACATATTTCATGTTGTCAACAATCAATCGCCATCAGAATAATTTCACATTATATGTAGTCATTGAAAATAATTTAAAACTGTTCAAATAAATGGTATTGTGTTCATTTCACCAAACATTTATCATACATTATTTTAAATTTTTATAATTAAATAATTAATATAATACATCATTATGGTTACTTTTTATGAATTATTTATATATACAAATACTGATGCAATTAATTAAACCAGTAGTGTTAATATTAATGTTTCATTTATTTTACATGAGTATTATAAGTGTATTTTTCTATAACTTTTAATCATAATCTATTCATAAAAATTATGATGATATACGTGATTTCAATCATGTATATAGGAAATATCATAAGTCAAATCGTGGACACAGTTCCTTTTTCATGAATAATATAAAAATACCATTTAAATAATTTTTTTAAAGATCATTATCACTCTTTAACAGACCTATATTTTGTCCACTTAATCTAAATATGTGACATGTGGATATATGAACTATGTAAAAATATTTTTAACTACAACAAACATTTATCTATATCTTCATTCATTTATTAACTCATAAATATGTGTTTTTATATATAAGAATATTTTTTTATATAATTTATAACCATTTCCAATAACTGGAGAATGATG
The DNA here is from genome assembly GCA_963277665.1 of Viscum album. Taxonomy (NCBI): domain Eukaryota; kingdom Viridiplantae; phylum Streptophyta; class Magnoliopsida; order Santalales; family Viscaceae; genus Viscum; species Viscum album. The sequence continues at coordinate 2,130,834,272 of OY728147.1, read as the reverse complement.
ATATTTATTTATATTATATTCATGTCTATGAGAAGAATATGATGTTTATTTAAAAAACAAATCACTATTAATTATAAATTATTCAAAAATGTTAAATAATTTAGGATAAATTTAAAATATTCAGCCTTACTGTACTTTTTGGCCAACTATATAACGTAACACAATACAAGTATCATGTAATATATCATTGAAATTCTGACGTAAATAATTACAAAAAAACATGGATGACATCACACAACTTATTCATTGAGGAAGAAAAGATCAATATTTTAGTGTGTCTTTTATTGTATGAGATTATTAAATAAAACAATAAAATAAATTATTATAATAATGAAAATTAATGTATAAGTGCTTCATTAATAGTTAGGTAGGCCTTTTTTTACATAGCTCATTATAGGTATCATCCAATAAAAAATATTAATTTAATATAACAAATTTTTTTTCATTATAAATTTAAAGCATTTAATATATCCATTAAATTAAATTTTCAAATTGGGGAACCAATAATGAACTTTTATGTAATATAAAATGAAATTACAAGGTAAAAGTTTGGGTCACATTTAAAAAACTAAAAACATGTTTGAATATTGGATTCCGTAGAAGGTTTTCGATATTTTTTTTACATTTAAAATTTTTTTTTATTCCGTTTCTATTTTCCTTATATAAATATTATATTATACAATTATATTAAATGAATTTTTGGTCCCATGTAATCTCTATAAGTTTATTTCTTGAATGAGAATTATTTGTAAAATAATATTATATTAATGAATGTAATGTTTTACACATATACTAATTTATATTAAATTATAAAAAATATTTATTAGTTATTAATAAATTATCTAAATGAAATATCATTACATATCAAAATTCATCTCAAATTTATATAATACAGAATTTATTCATGTAACAGAAAAAAATATTGAAAATAAAAATCCACACTAGAGAGCATATGGTGTGATATGTTAATTATTTATCTAGTATATAGAGCCTTAGAATACATTAAAATAGGATTTATGAACAATGATTTCACTCTCTATACAAAAATACATGATAAAGTATAAAAATAAAAAATATTACTAAAAACATAATTTAATAAAAACATGGAATATCATTTTTTATAAAATGTTAACATTGAATAAATATAATCATTGATGAATTAAAAAATGAAATTTATTTTTGATAATTCATAAATATTATAAATTTGTTTCATATCACATGAATTTATTTAGGAAAAATGATTACATCATTAAAAGGAATTTCAATATTACCATTGCAATGGTTTTGGTTTGTTACCATTTTCAAAATTCTTCTATCATATTCCCACTACAAGACACCCCCTTGTGCATTTCTTATTTTTCATCTTCCATCACAATCTATATTAGTCATTAAAAACCATATAACCTCTCATAAATTTCCACACTATTGGCTATGTTTTACCTTCCACAACATTCTAGAAAAATTATTAACTTTGAAACATCAGTTATTTATACATATTTTTCGCATATAAATGTTCTATATTTTGACATTACATGTTGTGTGACCTCTATCTGTAAGCACAAATTCACGCAAGAGGTTTTAGTTATTATAGGTTGTTATGGAATTCCTTGTGTCATATTCCAAATATAAGGATCTCATGGCCACTAATTTGGTTTATATTAGCAAGAGGCTCCACTACATTTACAGAGGAAATTTTGAACCCACTATATAACATGATTGAAAATAAAAAAAATTAAATCTATAAAAATGTTTCATTTTGAGTATAAAACTATGATTATTAATGGAATCATTCAATATTTAGGTCATCTGTTGTACATTCCATCCTAAATCATTTCAAAAAAAACTCATATCGTCCACCCTATTATGGATATTCTCTAATGATATATTTTTATATCATCATGGAAAAAATTAATATTTAGTTGAGACACACATAGATCTTCATGTAATCGTTATTTATGTTATTAAAAAAAGTTAAATTAGTGGATCTATTCCCAATTGATTAACTAAACATTATCTATCCATTTGATCCTAGATATGTATTTTAATCAACACCTATCTATTTATAGATAAAAACTATAGAACAAATTTCAATCTAGTTAGTGGAATTGTTAAAATGCAAAAATGGATCACATAGTCACCTTGGTTGCCTATGTAAACAATTTATCTAAATTGGTACTGTCAATCCCAATTTATTTTGGATACTTTTGAATCCAACACATGTTTCTCATCATGAAATGTTTTACCAATATGGGGACTATACCATGAACACTCAATATACTTTTGTAGGCCATTATACATATTTAGGATTCTGATTCTCTCATGAAATCTATTTAAAATTATAATCAATCATCCAATCAAATATTTCCCTTCAGTTTGTTCTATATATCTAATGTGAACTATAATGTATAAAAAATAGGACATTCGCAGAAAAATGGTTCCCAAAAATATGGATACCAATGTAACTATTATTTTCTTCTCATACAAATAATCATAAAATTTTGTATTGATTACATTAATATAATTAAACCAATATACAATAAATAATCCATTGGTATCCAATTTTTGGATCGATATATATTAAACTATGTAAGAATTAATTCTATTCCATCCAAAATTTAAATGAATATTAAATTTAATTCTTTAATTCAGTATCATGTTTATTATGCAATGAAACTGATTTCATTATAGGATTCATTTTTTAGATAATTAATTTTTAAATTTAAAAAATTTACATTGAACTCATTATATTGATAATTAACTCATTAACATAATAGTTTTATATTAATTTCATTAATTCACACATTAATTTGATGTAGTTATATCACCACAAAAATGGAAATTATTAAAAAAAATTATTAAAAATTGGTTCCCATACAGCATTTATGCCACATAATGGGGCTGAATATAGAACGGAATTTCCTCAACTATATGTGTTATCATTCCCATCAATAGATTTTATTGAACACCCTATAAAGGGATAAATAATAACAATATAATAATATATAGATCCATGGATAGTGTTACATTTATTAGTACCAATATATAAAAAATTAATTTGACAAATAACAATCCAACATTGGATGATAAATAATCAATTATATGGGATTACATGAGAACATGACATTAATTTATCACATTGAAAAATAGATATATATTGTTTTTAAAAGGAAGGATTTCCCAAACATGTATTGAATCAATTTTGGATACATATAATAATATTAAAATTATATGTGAGTGTATCACTAATCATATATTTTTTAAAACTAGTTGTCCCAAATATACAAATTTTAAAAACAAACATGATTTTACTAAAAACAATTAAATATTACATAAATGGGAAACAGACAAAATTTGAAGATAATTATAAATGATGTATTTTCATATGATATTTTACATTGATGGGAATATTTAATATGTTATCTAAAATATTATAATTATAAAAAAACATAATTTTAGAATTTGTATTTTTGTGACCCTAGCCTTTTATATATATCATTAAATGATATTGTACATTATTATATATCATAGTAAATGACAAGGATCGTAGATTCTAGTGTCTTGGATGACTAGGTACATAAAACTAAAATCATGGAACTAAATAAAATATTTATTTTTTTATTCACCATCAATGTCTCCTAAATTATATTGTTCTCATAAATATTCTTAGGCTAACCTTGGGATAAAATGAACAATGGAACAAACTAAAATCCTAGTAAAGGAATAAGAATAAGAATAAATCCTTTACTCATGGGATAAAAAACATGACATAATGAAATAAAAATGAATGTAACTCACGAGATCATAAAATATATACATAGATACATAAAAACACAGAATAATTGAAATGTGAGATAATCTTAAAACCTGAATTGTGTACGAGTCATGGCTAACCACCATGATTTTTTCCCATATTAGCACATGCTAAGGAAAACGCCAAGACAATCACAAAAAATATATGATGAGACATAATGTTATCCAATGCATTGGAGAACTATCTGGGTGCACCCATCTTAAAATTTTCAATACTATGCTTCCCAATTTAATCACCATTCATAATAAATCATACATAAATTCATGGGAACCCTTTGAGAGAATTTGGTATCACATTAATGACATAAATCATAATGAATGGGGGTAAAATAAAAGTGTCCAAGAAAGAAAGTAATTAAAATATACATAGAAATTATTAAGGTAAAATATGAATACATTACTATAAGTGATTTAAAACAGATGTATCAACATATAAGAAGATTATTTAGGAAAATCATAGGAAGAAATCAGTTTAGTTCAGTTTTTAAGAAAACAATAAAGAGCATTTAAAATTGAAAATGGAATAATATTTTATATAAAACCTGAATTGAATCAATAGTGTTCTATTGTAAGAAACACTTATTCTATAATGAAAATTGTGGAATAAAATATATGATTGAGAGTACTTGAAATTGGGTTTTTTTTGAAGTTCCGTGAAACGGAGTTTTTTTATTGGCAACTATGAAGGCGATATTCACAAAAAAATGAATATCCCTAAAAGTGAATTAGTGATGGATCATGAATCATGAATTTGGATCATATAAATATCATGTATATGTTGTACATAGAAATGAAAGAAAAATTCATTTTGGGAAAGAATGATAGAGCAACCCAAAGAAATAATGGCGGTCTGGGTAGAATTTAATACACATTATCGGTATGGTATCTAGTGTAATAAAGAGGAATTCATAAAAAATAGGGGATATCATTAATTATAAATAATTATGGAGGACAATGAGAAGTAAAAAATCATACCCCATAATTAGGTATTACACATAAAATGGCATAGCATAGAGGAAAATCTTTTAAAAAAGTGAAATAAAGAGGATCCCTTACCTTAAATATGATGGTGTTATCCACTTGTTATTAATTACATGAATAAAAAAATTAGAATTATTAATTTTTAATTAAATATAAAATTATATATATAATGTAATTATTATTACCATTTTATGTTAATTTTTTGCATTTTTAATGGGTTTTGATTTTCAATTTCATTGTTCAGGACTGTTTGTTTTCTTGGTTTTCAAGATTGGTTTACTTATATTCGTGTTTGGATAAACACATATGATGAAATTGGTTGTCCATAATTGAATTTTTTTTGATAATATTTATTATTCAAGGTATTATGTGGTTATAAAAATTCATTTGGTTATTGGTACTAAAGATGAATTAATATGTAAAACATTAGTAACAACAGTTTTTGTTAATCTATCAATTTTTATTACTAATTTCATGTTTTTATTTATAAATTAACTCCATTTTTACGAAATTATAACATAAACTTATCTATGATATATTAATTATATTATAATGTGGTTCGAAAATAAAAAAAATGGATTCATGATTTGAATTAATTATGATAACAGAAATTGATAAACGGTTTTCTTTAAATGTTCTTAATTAACAAATATCAAATAGAGTTTTTATTTCATTCATATATAAGATGGGGAAAGGAGAGATTATAATGTAATATCACATTAACGTAAATATTTTATAGTACATGTACAATACTTCATTTCTCCTTTCATTTGTATGAGTAGATGTTAAGAAATAAAATAGAACAATAGGATTTAAAAATCAATGAAATGAAAAGAGGAATTTTACCTCTTGAATCAAAATTCCTTGAGAGGTTCTTATGAGGAAAGTTTTTGGTCTTTTAGGGGATCAAAGAATAGGAGAAGTGGTTAGGGATATTGGGGAGATATATGGGGAGAATATAGGGATGGAACACAGATTTATAGGATTCAAGAGAAGAGTTAGTTAGAGGGTTTTATGTTTGAGGAGGAGAGGGTTTTCATAATTTTTTAATCATTTCTTTATAAATTTCAATCAAGAATAGAAATAGTGATGATTTCACGACCATGAATAGATCATAGATCAGTTTAATAAGAACCAAGCAAGGTTAAATTAGAAAATATACATGTAATAGTCTATTTAGATTATAATGTATATATACAGTTAATTAACTAATTTTATTATTCACGATATATTCAAATATTTTTTAATGAAAGCAAAAAAATTCACCCTAACCATATATTAACATGTTGAATACAATAATGATATCAACATCACAAAAAAATGTTCTAAATATGATTATTTTATTTTATAATTAAGATCACAATTTATTCTGAAAATACTTTTTAAAAATTACTTCCCAAATCCAAAATATAGGTACAAAATACAATAACATAAAAAATATTTATATACAATAATATATAATAATAATATTAATTAGGTTATATCACTATTAATAAGGATAAAATTACTATTCATAATGGTATGTTATTATTCATGAAAAATTATGTTGGTCATATTAGACACCAAATAACTTACTGATCTTAGTGATGTATGTCGTATTTTGAAAATTCAAAGAACAGAAGTGAAAAACTTATGTTTAGACATCAATGTTAATATAATAGTTCTTTAGGTTATGATTTTATGTTAATATGAATTGTTTATAAGAAATTAATTTCCATTGAAAAACATTACTTCTTTATATTCCTTCCCCCTTATAAAATTTATCCATCGCATGTTTTTTTACAGTAGATGACATAAATAGGTGCAAGTAATTTTCATTAACTACTTCCTCCAGTTCCCATGTTGCCTCTTAATACTTATGGATTTTCCATAACACCTTAACCTTTTGATTATTCTTGTTATTTATAACATAAACTCTATGATAAAATATCTTACTGGGCTACTCCTTATAAGAATGGTCATCCTCCAACTGTACCACCTAGGAAGAGAGTAAATGTGAAGGGTATGGTATGTAGTTTTTTAATAATGATACATGAAAGGCATCATTTAATTTGGTCATGGTAGGTGGATGTTCTTATCAATATTTTATAGCTCTGACACAATTAAGGATCTTGAAGGGGTCGATGTACATAGTACATGACTTCATTTTCTTTCTCAAAATCATGACCTTATTCCAAGTAGATATGTGAATATATACCATGTCATCAATATTGAACTCGAGGTCTCATCGACGATTATCTTCCTAATTATTTTGACAACATTGGGATTTTGGGGTATGCTATTAAAGGGGTTTTACCTTATCCACCATTTCATCATCCATTTTAGGTCCTAGGATCTTACAATCACAAAATTCATTACAAGATTCCCATTTTATATACGTTTTCCCCATAAAAGGTTTCATATGGTGTCATTCGGTTGCTTGAGTGGAAACTCTTGTTGTTTGAGAATTCAACCAGTGGAAGATATTGGTTCGATACTCCTTCTAATTACATATATCATGATCTCAATATATCTTCTAGTTTCTAAATAGTATGATCAGATAGGAAATCAGTTTGAGGATGATAGAATGTAGTGATGCTTAGTTCAGCGATTATAGCATGTCGGTGACATTTCCAAAACATCGATGAGACTCCAATATCTCGATTGGATACAACACCAAGATGTATGTTAAGAATCATTTCCACAAATTTGATATATATCCATGCATGTTTAACCAATGATAAGTCCTATCGAATTGCGATAATGTGCGGGGTCATCATAAGGAGATCGACAATAACCCCTATAAAATTGTTTTTCTGGATGCACATGGATGTCCATTTAAAATTCCCATGTTAATATTTTCCCACTTCACTGATGGAATGGGTAGTGGTTTCATGATCCCCTTTTACTTTTTTCTATCATCCTTCACTCTTTGACATACCAATAATTTATATGTATATTCATAAATCACATATTTCATATTTTTCCTACCAAAACATTTCCTATAGATCTCGATACATATTTGTGTCCCTTGGGTGGATAGAGAAAGATGAGCTATGTGCGTCATTAATAAGCTCATAATTTATCTCTGGTTCGAATGGTACACTTAATTGGGAACCAAATATAACAACTCAGTATTCATCAATCATAAAGCCTGATGATTTTTTATTTTGGATAGCTTCCACCCTTTTTATAATTTCCACACATTTTCTTTGAGAATCCTTTATTTCTTCAATGAGGTATGGTTGAGATAACATTTGATAATGGATTGATGATATTACTCTCCTAATTATTCCTATGTATATCTTCTTCATATCAAAGAAGATCAAATCCTTTTCGATTCTCATCATTGATAACAATCCATGATCTTTTTTACCTTGAGAATTCACAGGCTTATTTTCCTTACTGAGTTGGTAGTGGATTGAAAATTCATAATCCATTATTAGATATAATGATATTCACTAGTGCATATTTATCTATTTTTGTTTGAATATATATTTGAGACTCTTGTAGTCTGTATATAACTCACACTTCACCCAATATAGATAATGCCTCCAGATTTTCATTGCAAAGATCACAGCTGCCAACTCCAGATCTTGTGTGGGATATTATTGTTCTTGTATTTTCAAAATCCTTGAATCTCAGGCTATAAATTTATCAATTTTCATAAGTAAATAACATTGACCTTTTTTTAAAGCATCACTATGAACCACTATGAGTTTTCCACTTGTTGGGATTGTGAGTACTAGCGTAGTGATAATAATCTTTTTCAACTTCTATAAACAGTCATCACCTTCGTCAATCCAGACAAACATTACATCCTTCTGTGGCATCATTGTAATTAGGTATGAAAATTGTTAAACATTATTCAGAAATTTCCAATAATACACATATCAACACAAAAATTTAAGGATCATGTAGGACCCATGGTTTCTGGTATGTAACCCTTACGTGATGTTCTTCATGGTATTAATGTTAAGGGTGTTGAATGGGAGATTCAAGAGATCTAGGAATGATGTTTTTTAGAAAAGGAGAAGTCACACGAGTGGCGCACGGTTTGTCTAAACCATGTGGCCAAACCAGGCCAGTGGGTCTTGGAGGCAGTGTCTTCTACACAGTCAGCGTACGGTTTGTCTAACCATTAATCAAAACCGTGGGAGAAGGGTGGTCGAGGTAGTAGCTAACACATGGTTAGTGCACGATTTGTCAAACCATGCGAACTAACCATGTGTCCACTTAAACGAGATCCTATAAAGGTGGATCTCACATGTTTTTTCCTCTTTATTTCTCATTTTTTCTCCTATGCGGCCCTAACATGGAATTTTTCTTCCATCGTTCTAGAGGCGATCTGAAGGCTTCTCTTGGAGAATCGAAGCCTGATTCATGAGGTATGTGATCATTCTTGTTTGGTTTCGTAGATCTACATATATCTACTTCTTAACTTCTCTCATTTTCATAGATCAACACCCATTATAAATATAACTATGTGTGTGGATGCCAAATATGACGTGTTTTGGTCATCGTTGTGTGAGGAGAAGATATCTAAGGAGGATTCATAGAGGATTGACCCGGTCTTCTTGTGCGCTCTCTGTTTGTTAGCGTTTTCATCTAAAATATTGAGGTATGAGGCTTCACTCTCAACCCCTCTTGTTATAATTTATTATCTTAGTTTAATATTTGTTTATTTGATTGAAATTTATTATGAAAATCATGGAGTAAATCTTCTATAGTGATGATTTATGGTTTTGATGAAATAGTGAAATCTTGGTGGATTATTGTGAATAGTGATTTGGCTTCTTGAATTTAAAATGATGATTTTAAATTATGGATTTTCTAGAATTGTAAATGGTTTGATAAAAGATTGGTTTTCAATAAAAAGGGGTGTTTTATATAAATGTTTTCTTATTGAATGTCTTGATGAAATTGGTTGATTCTTTTGTTTTCATTAAAAGTACAGTTTTATTGAAAAAGATTGAATTGGATTAACACACATGGTATTGATGAAAATGGTTTTCAATAAATGGTGTTTTATTGAATGTATGTTTTTGGAATGATTCTATTGAATGTCTAGGCTGTATTCATATTGAATTCAGGAATGATAATGGTTAGGATTATCCCCCATCAGTGTTGGGATGAGGAAGGGTTAGGTCTCTCCCGCGTCAAACAATCATATTTCATTAGTGACAGATAAAGGATAGGGGTCTCCCCCATCAGTGTTGGGATGGATATGGGTTAGGGCTCTCCATCGTCATGTATTAATGTGCATTTGGGTTTTATAAGGGTAACAAGTCTCCCCCATCATGGTTTGGATGGATCAGGGTTAGGGCTTCTCCCCTCTTCCAGGTAGCATGCATGGTTGGTTGCATGGTTTATGAAATGGTTGGGTAAACCAACAATGGATTTTGAGAAATGGTTCTAATGATGGATTGTTTTTTTCTATAAATATATATTGTTGGAAAATTGGTTTAATGTTCTCTCTGATGATTTTGGTTATGAATGGTTTTAGAAAATTTATTATATTTAGTTATAAGATAATTTTGAGAATATTTTTAAAAGTCTGTTTTTATATAATTGTTGCTAACTCTTTAATCCTAGTGGACATAGTAGGAAGGTCTTTGGGGAAAACATAATTAGTTTTATACTCACCCTTAATTTTGCACGTTGGTTCTTTTACAGATGTCATATTTCATGACACAAGTAATAGTAAATCATCTTATTTCGAGTCCTTGTGGTGATGCTTTGGAGATGTGGGGGTGCATGGAGCATGGAGCTTGGAGTTTGGTGTGCATCCATGGAGTGTGTCTTGGCTTGTTTTGGGTATTTTTTATTCATTTTCTTCGTACTCTGATTTTTTGTGGGTTATGTAGTGATCTATGGAATAGTGTTTTTCACTATTGGTAATGCAAGAGTTTGTTGTTTCTTCTGTTCATGCGTCATATAGTGATTGATTATGGTTGGCTTTTGGGTTTATTTCATAACGAGTAAATCTTCCCCGAACTTATATTTGAAACCCTTCAGTGTTTATTGCTAGCCTTTGGCATCTAGGGGATGTCTCATAAGGCCTAGTAATCACTCGTTGTACTCTCAAGCCAATGAGAATTGGCAGGTCATTACAAATGGTATCAACTTGTTCAGTACTTTCCCAACAAGTGGTCATCGATGTTCTTGTTCTTGGAGTTGAAACTCATTCTTGTCTATTCCATGGGTCAAAATCATAGACAGGAGTTGGATTGTCAGAAAATGAAATGTATAGCATAAAATGACTTAGCTAACCAATTTATGCTGAATTTCAAGTTACTAGGGTGTTGGGTACATAATTGTTTTGGATACACTTCTAGAATGTATGAAATATCATTGTCAAAGCTTTATACAATGAGAGGAGCATGAAATGAATTATTAAGGAATGAATTCCCACTAGGATTGGATATCTCATTGTGAGGAATGAGTAAGGATTTTGTGCATGGTGCAAATTTTTGAAAAATGCAGTAATTGTTTTCAATTGATAGACATTGAAAACATGGTTTTTGGTGTATTTTGAAATTGGGTAGATTTTCAAAAAGTATGTTGAATGTTTTCAAAAATGGTTGAATATGGAAAAAAGTTGTTTTTGAAAAAATCCATGTGGTGATAGATTATGTGATACAATTTTAATGATAAGCCATCAGTTTCTAGAGAGTGATATTGACAGAGATTATTGTTGGTTTGGAAAATGACACCCAGTAGGCATCATCGAAACTAACCCGAAGAAGCTGTGGAAAATGTCGTTGCACCAAAAACACATTTGAACCAAAATATTGTTCACAGTATTGTCCAATCATTTCAATCTCTGGATACAGGGAGTCGAAGGAATGAACCAAGGCATGTGGATCGTACCATCTAGTTCATAAAGAAGAATCCATAGAACATTTTAGGTGATGATGAACCCGAAAAGGCTGAGGTGTGGCTTAGTAGGATGAATAGTATCTTTTATTTCATCAGGACACCATTAGAGATCAATGTAAAGTTGTCCATGTATATTCTCTAGGATCTTGCACATCAGTGGTGGAATTTAATGGTGCTTGATTAGTTGGATGAAGGCCTATCATGGGAGGATTTTGAAGAATTGTTCAACAAAAAATTCTATCCTCACACGTTGATGATCAAGAAAATGGCAGACTTCTTTAACATGAAGCAGAAGAGTATCTCTATCACATAGTATGCGGCTAAATTCATGAATTTAATGTATTTTTTACTGGAGGATGTGGCATGTGCATTGTTGAAAGCACGCATCTTCAAATCAGGGCAATGGAAAGAGATTCGATCGAAGATTCTAGTGCTCTAGATTACATATTATATAGAGATGGTGAATAGAGAAATTGATGCTGAATGTGATATCGTGGGGACTAAAGGAGGAGGGATGTTCAAACCTATAGGAATTGGTGGGAACTAAAGCACTTGGAAAAAGAGGAAAATGGATGCCTATTTCCACGGTGGAATTGGAAATTAAGACCAGATGGCGTGATCAGTGAACCTTATTCCACGACCCTAGGGAAAATCATGTTGTTTTCAATGTGGTTCACTTGACCAAAAAAGGAGAGAATGTACAACAGAACCTATAAAATGTCACTATTTCAAGAATATAGGGCATCTATAGAGCTATTGTAGAAATTCTCCAAGGTCAGGTGCACATGAAAATTCACAGGCATCACATGCTTTGTATTCTTTGAATGTACAAGGACAGAAGAATAAGTCTCATCATTAAAATATTGCTAGTCATAGTGATTCTCGAAATACCATGAATCGTCAACCAGTGAAATCTCAGAAAGGAAAAAAGGAGAAGAGTACAGTGACGAAGCAATTGTATAGAGCTGAGCAGATGATGTTCGATGATTTGGCTAGACCATATATGGTGAGAGTTACAGTTTTTTGAATTCTACCCTTGGGAAAGTGCTCTTTGATACTGGTGCATCGAATTCCTTCATATCCTATCATTTTTTTGACTTGCTATGTTTAAAACTGGAAACAATGCCTTCTATTTTTAAACTAAAAACTCCTCTTGGTGAAAGAGAATATGAATCTTTTTTTAGATAATGTTCTATAAATATTGATGGAGCTGAGTTAAATTTGGAAATCACAATGTTGGACATGGATTTCTATGACATAGTCTTGGGAATTGATTGGTTGAAAATGTTTAGGGCCCGTATTAACTGTTATAAGAGAACATTTAGTTTCTAGAATGAGGACGACACCAACCATCTCTTTAGGGGAGAGAGGATAGTAAGGAATGGTGAAAAGACCTTGTTGCCACCAATGGTGGGAAAAATATCTTACCAACTCACAATGTTGAATTTGACATCAATGGAAGAGATTGGGGAAAATAGTTCTCCAGCCTTTGGGGATCAATTATAATATGTCATAGCCAAAAAAATCTCAGGTTTTCAACCTCTATGTGATGTGGAGTTTTTGATAGATCTTTTTCTGGGGAAAAATTCTATTTCTATTCTATATTATCGGATGGAACCAATATAGTTATGGGAATTAAAATCACAGTTAGAGGAGTTGGAAAGAAAGGGCTTCATTCGACAAAGTACATCTCTGTGGGCATCCCAAGTTTTTTTCGTGAAAAAGGAATATGGTACTCATTGGATGTGTGTCGATTATCATACACTTATCCAAGTCACGATAAAGAATATATATCCACCTCCACACATTGATGATATGTTTGATCAATTATGGGGAGATGAATGGTTCTTCATGATTCACTTGCAATCAGGATATCACCAATTGCGGGTTTAGAAAGAGGTTATTCCAATGACAACTTTCAGAAGTAGATATGGACACTATGAATATTTAGTCATGCCTTTCGGTCTATTGAATGAACCAGTATACTTCATGGCTATGATGAATCAGATATTTCAGCGATATTAGGATTATTTTGTAGTGATGTTTATGGATGATATCTTGGTGTATTCAAATAAAAGGGAAGATCATGTGGTGCACCATGAAACATTGTTAAAAATCATCATAGATTATCATCTGTATTCCAAATTTTCAATGTTGATTTTTTTATATGGTAATTATGTTTCCTAAGAAATGTCATTTCTGGGAAAGATGTTTCTATTGATCCTAAAAATATAAAATTCGTTATCTCTTGGCATCCACCGAAGAATGTCTTCAAGATATTCAGATTTCATGGTATAGCTAGTTTCTACCTACACTTTTTTTTATTATTTATCTTGACTAGCTTCACCAATGACATCTCGGACTAAGAGAAATTCTATCTTCTAATGGAAAATGAATGTTAGATATCCTTTCAGGATCTGAATGTTCGACTTACATCGACACCTATCATGATCTTTCTAGAATCAGGATAGGGTTATTTGGTGTTTTTTGATGCTTCAGAATCAGGTTTGGGTTGTGTTGTCATGCAAAGAGATCATGTGGTTGCTTATGGTTCAATGCAGTTGAGAGTGCTTGAGAAAAAATTACCAAACACATTATTTGGAGTTGTCTGCAGTCATCAATGCATTGAAAAAAGGAAACTTTATCTCTTTGGTGGTAAATTTACTGTGTTTACGGATCAAAAAAAGCCTGAAACACATTTTCTCATAGAGATATTTAAATCTCAAGAAAAGGATATGGATGGAGTATCTCCAAATGTTTGACTTTGACTTGATGTACTGACCGAGAAAAGGATATTTGGTGCTGGATGCATTTAGTATAAAGGCATATGTTCAGAGATCGGATGGTTATACCTCTGGTTATTTAGGAACAAATCCTTCCTACTTATAACCATTAAAGATGTTCCATACACCCCGGTACACAGAAGAGGTATAAGGCATTGAAGGCGCAGTTTTGGTGGAGCGGAATGAATATTATGGAGGTTGAGTTCGTCTCACTGTGATTAAATGGTTAGCATGTCAATGCAGAGGATCAAGGAAAAGATGTTATGATACATTATATACCTATCCAAGTGTGGAAACGGGATCATATATCAATGTATTTAGTTACAGATCTTCCAAGAATGGTATTGAAACATGATTCCATTTGGGTGATAGTGGATATTCTAACCAAGTCGACCCATTTCATGCTTTTTCATGAAACTTATACAGTGGAAGGTCATTCAAAAGTCAATATTCTAGAAGTGCTAATGAGGAATGGTGTACCAGTTTCTATCGTCTCATATAGAGATCTGATGTTCAAATCTTGTTTCTGGAAATCATTAAAGCATGCCCTTGGGACTCAGTTGACTATGAAAACTGTGTAGCATCCATAGACGGATGGGAAATATTAGCGGATGATACAAACATTGGATGACTTGTTGCGGGCTTGTGTAATGGATTTTGGTGGATAATGGGAGGAGAATATAACCTTATTGGAGTTCTCATACAATAATAGATTTCAAGCCTCGATACACATGGCTTCGTTTGAAGCATTGAATGGGAGGACTTGTCATTCTCCACTATGCTAGGTGGAAACTGGTGAAACATCACTAGTTGGGTCAAAAAATTTCCAAGAAGAAACACAGAAGATTTAGTTGATTAGAATGGGGATAAATATAGATCAGAGTCTTTAGAAATCTTATTGAGATAACCATCGAAGACCGTTTTAGTTTGTTGTGGGAGATCATGTCTTCGTGAGGATCTCTCCAAGGCTTGGAAATCGTCATTTCAGGAAATAGGGAAAGGTATATCCTAGATACATTGTGCCTTTTGAGATACTGGAACATTATAGAGAGGTGGATTATCGGTTGGCATTACCACCACTGTTTTGTTCAGTGAATAACGTGTTCCATGTATCTCAATTGAAAAAGTATTAGCCTGATCCTGACCATGTGATCAGATGGGATCGCATTGACCTGGAGCAGGTTTCTTCGTTGATACATATCCCAGTACATATTGTTGATAGGAAATAGAAAGACATGAAGGAAAAAATCATTGGTCTAGTGTGGGTTTTATGGTACGAGGGTCAGATTCAGGAAGAGTCTTGGGAACGTGAAAAGGAAATGAAAGATCAATGTCTAGAAATCATTCATCTGAGTGAAGGTTATCTACTTTCCAAAGATAAAAAGACCAATGGTGGGGTGAATATAGTACCCCAGTTTCTGGTATGTAACCCTTACATGATAATTTATAGTCTTTAAAATTTAAAGGTGTTGAATAAGAGAGTTAGGAGATCTTGGAATGATGTTTTGAGGCAATGCGGAAGTCGCACGTGTGGTGCACGGTTTGTATAAACCGTGCGGCCAAACAGTGCACAGTGGGTGTTGGAGGTAGTAGCTTCCACGTGGTTGGCACATAGATTGTCTTACCATGTTTCAAATAGTGCGATAATGGCGGTTGGGGAAGTAGCTAACGCACAGTTAGCACACGGTCTGTCAAACCATGCGAACTAACCATGCGACCACTTAAACAAGATCATATAAAAGTGGATCTCACACGTTTTTCCTAAATGATGCTCATTGTTTTTCTAAGAGTCCATGACTCAGGATTTAGGTTCTCCTAAGGTCAAGGAAGGTTCTCCCATCATTCCATAGGTGATATGAGGGCTTCACTTTGTGAATCGAATACGGATTCTTGAGGTATGTGATCGTTCATGTTTGGTTTCATAGATCTACTTAGATCTACTTCTCATTTTCTCTTGGTTTCATAGATCAATGCTTGTTATGTGTATACCTAATTGTGTTGATGCCAAATATGATGATATTTCATATTCATTATGTTAGGAGAATATATCAAAGGAGGATTCTTTGAGAATCAACCCGGTCTTCTTGTGAATTCTTCGTTTGTTTGGGATTTCAAAAAAAACATTGACGTAGGAGGCATCACTCTAGAATCCTCTTATTAGAATTGATTGTCTTAGATTCAAATTGGGTTATTTGAATGAAATAGATTTTGTAATGCTTGGAGTAAATATTATTTAGTGATGATTTATGGTTTTTAATAAATTCGGAAATCGTGGTGGATTGTTGTGGAAAGTGATTTGGTTTCTTGAAATTAAAATGTTGATTTTAAATTATGCATTTTCTTGAAAGTTAAATGGATTGATGAAATATGGGTATTCAATAAAAAGTTGTATTTGATTTAAATGGTTTGGTATTTAATGTCTTGATGAAATTGGCTCATTCATTGGTTTTTAATAGATGTACAGTTTTATTGAAATGGATGGAATTGGTTGAACACACTTGGTATTGATGGAAATGGTATTCAATCAAAGGTGTTTTATTGAAATGATGGTTTTGGAAGGATTTTTTTGAATGTGTGGGGTGATTTCATATTTTATTGAGGATAAATAAGGGATTGGAGCCTCCCCCATCAGTGTTGGGATAGATAAGGGTTAGGGATCTCCCCCAAAAAACATCTATATTGCATTCTGGACAGATAAGGGATAGGGGACTCCCCCATAATTGTTGGGATGGATAATGGTTAGGTATCTCCCCCGTCAAGTATCCATGTGAATTTTGGTTGGATAAGGGAAAAAAGATTCCCCCGTCATGGTTGGGATGGATTAGGGTTAGGGATTCTGCCCTCTTCCTGGTAGCATGCATGGTTGGTTTCATGGGATTGTGAAATGGTTTGGTATTCCAGAAAGGTATTCTGTGAAATGGTTCTAAAGTTGGATTGGTTATTTAATATTGAAAAATAACTTTTTGTAAAATTGTTTTCAATTTTATTTGGATTCTTTAGGTTACGAATGGTTATAGAAATATGTTTATATTTAATTATAAACTTCTTTTGAGAAAATGTTGTGTATAAACTATTTTTATATAATTGTTTCTAACTCTTATATCATAGTGATGGGTGTAGGAAAGTCATTGGGGAAAACCTACTGTGTTTTATACTAACCCTTGATTTGTCACGTTAGTGCTTTTACAGATGTCATACTCAAGGACACAGGTAAAGGTAAAGCATCTTATTACTAGTGCTCACGGTGTTGCTTGAGAGATGTGGTGGTGCCTTGCGCATAGATCTCAGTGTGGAGTCATGGAGTGTGTCTTGGCTTATTATTGGTTTTTTTATTCTTCCTCTTGGTACTCAGATTTTGTGTTGGTTATGTAGTGATCTATGGAATAGTGTGGTTCACTTTTTCCAATGAATGAGTTGGTTGTTAGTTATGATCATTCATCATATAGTGATTAGTTAGGGTTGTTTTTGGGTTTATTTCATATAGCGTAAATTGTCTCCCAACATATATTTGAAACCCTTGGGCATTTATTTCCAGCCGTTGGCATCATGGGAATGTCACTTAAGGCCTATTAATGACTTGTTGTACTCTCAATCCAATGATAATTGGTGGTTCATTATAGAAGTCCATTACCAAAGATAGAATGGGACACTCTTTTATCTCCTTTTTCTTGGAAGGGTCCAAAAATATTCCTTTGGTAGTGGTAATATTCCCCATTTATGATACATCTTCTATTTAGAACTCACATTTTCTATAAATTTCATATATCTTCTCCCTCACAATGTTTTTGACATTGTATTCAAATTCTCCCCTTATTCCTCCTTGCTATTGGAGTATATCATAATGTTTTTAATAAAGAATTCCACAAATTTTTCTAGTTAATATCTAATGATGCAATTCATTAAATCCATGAATATTGATGGAGAATCAGGGAGTCCAAATAGAATAATTATTAACTCATAATGTCGATACATCATTCGAAAGGATATATTGGGAATATCATCTTTCCTAACCATTAGTTGGCGATATATTGAATGATGGACAACCATAGAGAAATAACTATCCCCATGAATCTGATTGAAAAAGTCATATATCAATGGAAGCATTACTTTTTATTTATCGTCATTTTATTGTGATCATGATAATCAATTCAAAGGCTCAATGATCAATCCTTCTTCTTGATGAAAAGGATTTGTTCACCCCACGTTGATGTATTCGGGCATATAAAACCCTTCTATTGATTCTCCTATAAATGATAATTCCACACTTCTATCTCAATGGTGTCCATTATATATGGAGTATTTGATACAACTAGAGATCCATGAATATGTTCAATAGAGAAATCAACCTCTCGGCTATTGGAAAGACTAGAAAACTCTTCAATGAAAAGTTCAGTGTAACCCCTTATGATGGGAATATATTCAATCATGATAATGTCCTTTGTATCAATCATTCGTGCTAGAAATGGTTTCTCATAACGAAGAAATAACCACACATGTGGAGTTGATTATAAAGTATATTTATCCTCCTCCTTACACTTGTAATGAATTGTAATATTCTTTGGGATGTGAAGAGTGATTTTCCTTTCCCAACAGTTGATTTGGGATTTGAATAAAGTTATAGAATACATGCACAATATTGCATTGAACTTCCCTAAAGGATGTATAACGTGATTTTCTGGGAGTTTCATTCCAAAAAAGTTAACTAGGATGGAGTTATAAACAATGGATTCAACAATTTCCACATTCGATGTTCTCACATATATATTTTCATCCAAAATTTGTGCTGGTGTTTAAATGGTTCTAATAAACATTAAAGGTTTGAATGAATGTGTTGATCTAGAATCAAATTGTATGTTCACAATTTTTGAATGAATAAATAGTGTACCTCTCACCACATAATTGTTAGACTATACTTTAGTAGTAGATAGAGAATAATCCCATTTTTGTTTTTTGGATATTTTTGTTGATTACCTTCCACAACCCTTGTCTTATGGAAATTTTTAACATAATTACCATGCTCCATGCAGTTGTAACATTGTACCACTAGATGACCATGGATCTTAACCTTCCTTTATTCTTCTTCATTAGAGGAATTTTTCATATAACTTTAGTAGTTATAGTCCAGATGTCCCTGCTTTCCACATTTGAAGAAATTACCAGTTCCCTTTATAAAGTTAGTAGCATTCATCATCCCACAAATTTTATAAGTGAGATATTCATACTTATTTCTATCATGGGATTTGTTTCTTGAACCACCCATGGTGTTCCCCGTTTTTCACTTCATTTCCCTATGTCCACGAGACCACTAAGAGTATCCCATCTACATTTCCTCCCTGAGGTATCAACAGTCAACCTCCTTATAATTTTCAATGTCTCTGATCACCAACACATTCCATATACTTAACATTACCCTACTATTGAAGAGATCCACCTTGCTTTCGGTGTTCATGACAAAACTGGAGGCATACCGTGAAATCCTTGTATATTTTTCATTATCCCACCTGATGGATAAATATTCATTTTTTTATTTTGAGGAACTATTTCAAATCTTGAGATAGAGGGTTTGAGGAAAATATTTATTGGATAACATCTTCTTGAATTCATTGCATTCCCTTGAATTAATATTCTCATTCTTCTTCATATTCTTGATCAGTGTCCACCACTGATTAGATTACTCATCCATAAGAAATACCACCAGTACAAAATTCGCTTCTTCTAAGCACTGGAGGATGGATAATATCTTTTCAATGGATTTAATCCACTATTCTGTGAGGAGGGTATCAGAAGATTAGAAAAACATGTGTGACCATTATGCATAAAGAATTAAATGGAAAAATCTTCTTTCAATAGATGTGGAGGGTACTATTCATTATTCAATTTATTATTCATAACATGATCTAGCTAATCATGTAATATCATGAAGTTTTGAGAAACATATCCCATTATATCAGGAATATCATTAAGGAAGTCCTCACATTTCCTATCACATTCGTCATCAGAACATGTTCTTCTATTTCCTTCCATTAGCTATGAAAAATAATAGAAAATAACAGTAATTTAATTCATAGTTGTTAAAAATAAAAATGATTATTTTTAACATAAAATTATAGATATATATATAAGAAGTATATCCTAAATAATTATTCCAAATGTTTCAATATTTCTTATCCATGGCCTATTTCATAACTGATTTTCATATGGGATTTTTTTAATACATTAATAATGGTTTCTACTAAGATAATTAATTTACCAAAGAATATCCCCTGAGAGTGTCAAAATAAATCTGCATCAAGGGTCATTATCTTTTACTAGGATATCTTGGGTCAAGATTGAATCTCTTGGTTAGTGTTTTAACTCAATAGTACATCCGTGATGGAGCGACCTCTACCTATTTGTATCCTGACAATGACCTATTTTTTTCATAAACCACATTCTCTATACTTAATAAATTTTAAGGATGTTTTCATATTCTTCATCCAATATTTATGGTTGAAACTTAAGTCCAATATTCCATATCATCAAAAATAGCTATATCTTCCTTTTATAGCACCTAAAGTGACCCTATCGTCTTACAAATAACATTACATGATTTTAACAATAACTATACAACAATGTACAATCCATGGATCGTAAAGTATTGTGTCATGGAATACTTGTAACATAAAACACAAAAAATTTAACTAAATAAATAATTTATTTATTTAGACATCATAATAATATCCTAACATCCATTGGGCTCATATAAAATCATAGGATAACCTGGGGGATAACTTGAACAAAGGGATGACTTAAAAGACTACTAAGGGAATAAGAATAAGAATAAATCATTTTCACAAAGAATAGAAACCTTGAAATCAATATATATAAAGGCATGTAACATAAGTGATCATAACTTATAATCTTTGATTCATATATACAAGTAATCATTGAGATGTTCTATCAACATAAAACATGTCTTTAGAATGATTCATGGCTAACTACGAAGATCGTTTCCGACATTAGCACAAGCCATGGCTAACCGACAAGACCGTCGGACATAACATCTCAAGATACATAACATTACCCAATTCATTGGACCACTATCTAGGCTCACCCATCTTAAAATTTTGAATAATATTCTTTCCGTATAAATAATCATACACAATCAATAGTTCATAAATATATCCGAACTAATGGAATGAATGGGTATCATATTCATCACATTAAGAATAATTAATGGGCCTATCATAAAAGTGTTCATGAGTGAAAGGAATTAAAATATACATGGACATTATTAATTTAAAATACGAAAATAGCCTTGTAAGTGATGTAAAATAGAGTTTACAACTTGTAATAATAATGGTTATGAAATTCATTGCATGACAACACTTTAGTGAGTTTTTAAGGAAAACACTAAAGAGATTTTAAAATTGAAAATGGAAAAATATTTTATATATAACTATAAGAGAACCAATAAGGTTTAAATAGTTAAAAGGATAATTTTATAATGAAAATGGTGTCTTAAAACATAATATAGAGTGCACATGAAATTGGATAAAAATTTGGGATGTTCCGTTAAAACGATTTATCTTATTGGGTAGTATCAATAAGGGATACATGTAAAATCAAGTATATCACAAAACATCAATAATGTATGGATCTAGAAACATTTTTTGGATCTTATGAACATAATTTATAATTTTAAAAAAATTTAAATATAACTTCATTTGGGTAAAAAGATTGATAGTGCAACCTGGAGAAATAAAGGTGCTTCAGGTAGAATTCCATACATACTATCAGAATTGTTTCAAGTGTACTAAAAATTGAATCATGAAAGAATAAGTTGATTATCATAACATAAATATCACGAGGAAAATGTGGTGGAGGTTCATAATCAATCCCCAACATTAGGGATTACACATAAAATGGCATATCATAGATGACATTTTGAATAAAAGTTAAATAAAGTGGTTCTACTACCTTAAATTTGATGGTGTTATCCACTAGTTATTAATGAACTTAATAAACAAATTAGGTTCATTAATTAATAAGTTAATAACCTATATTATATGTAATGTATTTTTATATGTTTTTTGTTTTTATTCCTGATATTTTTAATTGGTTAAGTAGTTCAATTTCATTGTTCGAGATCATTTGTTGTCTAGGCTTACAAGATTGGTTTACTTATATTCATGCTTGGATAAACATGAATGATGGAATTTGATTTCCATAATTGAATATGTATGTTAATAATGGAAATATAGGAGATTAAAAGGTTAAAAAATTATATTTTTTCATCTAGAGTGAAGATGAATAATTATATAAAATCATAGTGACATCAATTTTTTTAATCTGTGGGTTTTGATTACAACGAACTGGTTTTGATTTATAACACAAAAACATTTGTAAAAATTGATTTCATAACACTAACTTGGATATATTACAAAAATAATAATTTAGTTCAACCATACCAAACATGGTTTTATGAACTGAATTAAATATGATAATAGAAATTGATAAATTTTTTTCCTTGAATTTGATAAATTAACACATCTCAAAAAGTTTTTTCATTTAATTCAAATAATATGTGGTGAGAAAAGATATGAAAATGAAATATCTCATTATCATAAAAACATTACAATACATGTATGTTATCGTATTTTTATTTCCATTTTTATTAGTAGAGGTTTGGAAAGAAAAGAGAACAATGCAACATAAAATATATTAAAAGAAAAGTTAAATTTTACCTCTTGAATCAACATTCCATGAGAGATTCTTAGTTTGAGAGGTTTTGTTATTATTAAGTGAACAATAGATATGGTATGTGGGAAGGAAGATTGGTTAGAAAATTGGGCAGAATATAGGGAATAAAAAAGGCATGAGTGGAGTGAAGAGAAGAGGGATGGTGTGGTTTTATAGTGGAATAGAGGAATGTTTTCATATTTTTTTATTCATTAAATTATTAATATCATTCAATATCATCAATAATGATGATCCCATGACCAATAATAGTATGTGGTTCATGTGAATTCTAAACATGGTTAATGAAATCATCCATTATTATAGGAATATTCTCTTTTTGTTTTAATGTATATATTTGTTAAATTAATGTATTTTAATTATTCACAAAAAATTAATGTATTTTAAAACAAGAACAAAAATTAACCCTATGAATTTTTTGATGTGTAGAATCCAAAAATGATATCAAATTTTCAAAAAATGTTTTCAAATTTGACTAATTTAATATTTAATTAAAATAATAATTTATTTTAGAAATGTAATTTAAAACATTCATATACCTACTCTAAAATATAGGTAAGTCTTAATTCTACTTAAATTTTATTTATATACTATCATAGGTATAGTTACTATTCCTTATGATATTTCACTATTAATAAGGGTAACATTACTATTAATAATGGTATGTTACTATTATCAAAAAATTATGTTGGTAAAATTCGACTCTAAATAAATTACTGATCGCAACTCCGTGTGTCATATTTTCAAAATTCAAATAAATGATTTGAAAACTTATGTTTAGAGGTCACATAGAACATAGTAGTTCATCATGTTGTGAGTTGATTTTATTTTGAAATATTTATAAGAACAGAATTTCCATTGGAAACCATTGGGTCGTTACATAGATTATCTTACAAGGAAGGGGAAGACACAAGATAATTGTGGTTATAATTTATGATTAACATGTAGTACTAAAATGTATATTTCACAGACATTGACTACTGAAAATAATATCCTCCTAAAAGATCTAAAAAATTGAAAGGTGATATATATTTATGTGGTAAAGAATATAGTTCTTTAAAAAATTGTGTAATTCCAAAAAACCATGTATGAAACCAATATATTTTATAATAATTTCATGAATTATAGATCAATGTATGTCCATATCAAGATAAATATGAATAATATTAAGACACAGATGAATATAAATAATTGGTTTATAATTTACTTTTATTAGGTATCCTACTCGAATGTATGCTTAATTTATTTGTAGAGAACAATAAGAAAAATAAAATATAATCATCATTAGAATCAATATATCGATGACAAAAAATGAGAATAATTATTTATGTGATCTGATTGAATGTGTATTTCTAATGTAAGAGGAAATAGATTCATTAAATGGATATGTATAAATAATAGTATTTTAAATTAATATTTTCAGTAATTATTTAAATTTAAAAATATATTAATTACTAACTATTTCCAAGGCTAATATATACTTTACAAAATGACTATTATAGTGGAATTATATTTTGTATAATGATGTGGTTTAATTAATGGAAAGTGAGTCCCATTAGACTCTATTAAAAGAAACATCCCATGTAGAGTATCTATTATATTATTGTAATCAGATTAAATCAAAATGGAACTTC
Source organism: Viscum album (assembly GCA_963277665.1). Classification (NCBI taxonomy): domain Eukaryota; kingdom Viridiplantae; phylum Streptophyta; class Magnoliopsida; order Santalales; family Viscaceae; genus Viscum; species Viscum album. Next base: position 2,130,809,464 of record OY728147.1, on the reverse strand, counting down.
ATTTTCCAGAAACCACTAGATCAAGGAAAATTAATTTGTGTTTGTGAAGATGTCATTTGGGGAAGTTAAAATTAGTGTAAAAAAGTGAAATATTTATATTGTCTAGGTTTTAACATGAACATAAAATTATTTCCACCATACCCCTAGTTATTACTCTTGTCTAACAAGGATTATATTTTTTTGGATATGTAATATTAATTTTATAGTCCCTTTTAATGTAAAATGATGATTACACTGAAATATAATGTAAATTAGATGATCATTCCTTATAAAATATGGAAAAATTAACAATTAATTAATTATTTCAAAAAAAATTATTATATGTTTCAAATAATTATATATTAATTATCCATTGTTTTATATTTGGATTTTTTTATTAAAATAAATAAATTTAAAAAACATATTATATGATAAAATGCAATATATTCTAAATAACATATTTTTATTGGTGAATAAACCAGGATAGGGTAGTCTAGTTTAACTAATTTTGAAACTACATATTATGTCATGTCATTATTAGACGAAATACAGAAATATGGTTTGTAATGGATGTAATATCAGGACTAATATTACCTATATCTCAGGCTTACATATTTCATTAGTAGAAGTGATTAGTAGTCACCAAAAAAATGATGGATTGGTTTGTATTATTTCAAAACTAGAAACAATGATAATTCCTATATATTTTTCAAGAAATTTAATAATAAAATCTTATTAAACATTACCTAATCTAATAAATCATTAACAATATCCTCTATAATATGAAAGTGATATGAAAAAACAATGTATCAGATAAGATGATCGGTAAGGGGAATGCACAATTGATGTTATATTTAGTAAAATATGCATATTGAATAAGGTAAAGTATATAATAAAAACACATTATATGCAATCCATATGTTTAGTTTAATAAATATCAATCACTGATATAAAAATTAACATCACTATGTTAAAAGAAACTGAATTGTCAATACAGGAGTTGAATAAGATAAAACATCCCCAAACATTATTTAAAGGCCACATAACCAGGATATAATGAATATTACCGTCATTCCCTCCAATATAAAACCTAATTTCTAATAACTGGGTAGATGTGAACCAAATACCCCTCTAATATGTACACTTATTTTGATACATTTATAATTTCGTTGAATTTTTGGAACATTTATAATCAGGGAATTCCCCTTACTTTCACATCATATTTATTGTTTATATTTTTTTTATTAATAAAAATCATACTATAAATTAATAATAGTCCATCCTTTACATGTATGTATTGAATAATATGAATCATAAATATTTCACTATTAAATTAATTTTCAATAATTAATATAGCATATAGAAATTATATACAATTTAAACATCATCAAATTTTAATAAATTAATTGTAATTTATCTCATATATAAAAAATTTTGATAAGAAGGAGAAACAATTTTTGAGTGAATAATAGAAATTTATATAGATCATGATCAATTGAAAGTGTATGATCTCAATATAAGTTATAATCCATCATCCAAAATTGAAGATCAAAAATTTAAAAAATGATGTGTTTTTAATAATTCAAATCCATTAAAAATATAAATGGAATCAATTTATTGAAAATAAAATTGTTTCAACCTCAGGAAATAATTATGTTAATAATACCTTTTGAAAATAATTTTCATTCATTTAAGAAAATAGTACATTGTTTTATTGACATTATTTAGAAAAATGACAAAAGATTATATGAAAAGTACTTATTTTAAAATGACCATGGAAATTATATATATAAGAATAAATTAAATAAGAATTCCTTATAATGGGAAAATTTACCCATATAATTTTATGAAAATAATTATTGACATCAAAACATTAGTAAAACATACCTCACAAGGAAAATTATAATAATAATTCATTGAAACAATTTTTTTTAGTAAATCATGACTAATTGGGAAATTTAGATATATTTTTATAAAATTAAAAACAATATTGAATAATATTTTATCAAAATATGGAAATTGAATGAAATGCAATGGGATAAAAAACCTTCAAATTATTTTGAAATGATAGTCCAATATATATATAGATTAAATACAAATTCCTGATAAAAAATAAATTAAATAGAATATAAACAAGTAAACACTATCATATTGAGATTACTAGAAAAAAATTTCTGTTTAAACAATTTGTATCATATAATATTATAATTTTGAATCAAAACAAAAAAAACCTATAATTTTTTGGTATGATATAGAAATCCTATAGTACATGTCCATCGTCTTTCAAATTCACTCGTAAATTCTTGTATAATAATGTTATATTTTTTATAAATTTATAAATTATAAATATATAATGTAATCATATATATATGATTAAATTATAACATATTATGACCCATTTATTAATAATTTATTTTTAATATCATCATCTCAGGTGATAAACACTCCCCTATTAATACATGTATCAGATTGGTTGTTCGAGAATATAAATATTTTTATTTATTTAATATTATAAAAAATATAAATTTTCATATAATTTAAAATTTTATACATCAAATAAGAAAAATATAATGATTTAGTAAATTTTTACAAGATAATCAATTCACATTGCTATGTGGAAGTGGTAGTCCAACCAATTATTTAAAAAAAGTTATAATTTTTTGAAAGATTGATGAGTAAGAAGATTAATGAAATATTTTATTATTATAATAAAAATTATGTCAATATTATAATATATATTCATTAATTACAACATTATATCAATCCTCATAATGTGGTGAGAATGATTTATTTATTAGATCATGTATATATATGATTTGAATGAGGTACACGAGTAAATAAATTGGAAACACTTGTTTAATTAGTGTATCACATAATTTGGAATCCTACATTAAAATAAACATTAATATTTCTATGTTAGTCCATTGATGATAGTAGATGTATCATTTCAACTGGGGTGACACTCAACTAGTGTAGTGACCAAAACATTGGTTATAGAAAATTACACTGAATCATATTAAATGCATCATTATGTAAAATTGTTATATAAAATTTGAACATCATTGGATTTATTTTATTTGGATTTCAAAATACTATTATGAATTATTAATGTTGCAAATATAGTCATTGAACAGTGATCAAATGAATAATATAAATATTAGGATTCAACAAATCCAATTTATTCAGACAAAGGAAGCAATGGCCTCATTAGTAAACTTTCCTTGTACAAATACCATTTGTTGGAGCTCAAAAAATAGGTGGCATCATTATGAATTTCTCTAGATGAAGACCATGTCGAGATTCTACATGTAATGCTCGAGTGAAACCTCCAACCGAAAAAGTGTATGTTGATAGTTATTATCACCCGAGCGTGTTATCCAAGTCACCCCAAGAGTCTTTCACCATCGCCCACTTTACCCGTTATCCTTTTGCTGGTGTTATAAGGGGTTATTTAACATTACCATATCACATTGATTATTTTCATTATTTTTGTATATAATATTAATATATATTCTTTTTATTATTTTGACATTGTAAATCGATATTAAAGAACAAATAGCATTTTTAATTAATATTCAATTAAGAAATCTATTTTGATTAATTATTGTATTATTTAGTTAAATAATATTTTATGTATGTAGTATTATTAAATTAAATTTTATATAATATAAATGACTGTATAATAACATTGAATATGATTGTGATTTTTATGATGGTTTGAAAACTATTTTTCTCAAAACTCATGAATTTTCAATAAATGTTAGTTTTATTTTAAAAGTAAAATTCAAATATTTAGAACATTATTTAGATAAAAATAATATCATTTTTTTAATCAGGAAATCAAAAAAATCAAATGGTGAATTTTTCATATTTGTTTGAGAAAGTAGATTTTTTGGGTAAAATTTAAATACTATTTATATATATTATGTGTTTTATGATATCATAATGATCCAATTAGAGACAATAAAATAATAGAAATATTATGATAAGCTAATATAAGTTTTACCATTGAAATAATGTTATTTTAGGTTTTTTTAAAAGAATTTATTGGACACATAAAGACTTATAAAATATTTTAACTTTTTAAATTGATTTTCTTGATAGTGTGACTCACCTCAATATAAGCAAGCCTATTATTTTAAGACGTTCTTCCATTGATCTTATTTTTTTCCACTCCCCTTTGTCAAAAACCATTTGAAAACCCATGGTCGGGTTTGTGGTTGGTAATAGATTAATGTGGCGTGACCCACATCTAAATAATAATGAATTCCTTCTCCTTTACAATATAAACCCACCCAATCACCCACTTTATCTTCACTAAAATCCTTTGTATCTCAACTAAACCCTACCATACACCATATAGAATCCTTTATATTCACCCCATGATCTCAATAATCTTCTCTCAATCCTCTCCCAAGCCTTTGGGATCACACTTCCATGTAATGGATTCCATTATTTCTCATTTTAAAATTGTTTCTTAATTTTTTTATTCAATTTTATTTTAAATTAAAAATACTAGTGTATGATTTTCACTTCCCCCATACTGACCACTTTATGTTTGGATGATGAAATACACCTTTTATCTCACATTATTTACTCTCATATACACCTATTACCATTCCAAAATTCCATAGAGAATTTCTCTCTCCATATTTAGATTCAAGAAATTATTTTGTATCATGAATCTCAATTTCATTTCATATGGTGGGACATGATTCAATATGACCCCCTTAACATCCATTTTATGTACATATTATGAGTCACCCCTTTCTATCTCATCAATATTTTTTATGAATTCTTATGTCATGCTATTAAACAGCCGAAATTACACCGATTTTCTCAGCCAATTCCATTGTGTAGTAAATAACATGACCATTTCGCTATTCTTTGTAATCACCTTTATGAACATTTACAAAATGATAATAAATATTTATTTATTTATCAGACAGCCCATTATATTTCAATAAATGATGATGAATAATTCCTTGTTGTATGATCCATGAGGAAAACTTATGCATGAAATAGAATGTTTAAGAAGGGTCCACCCTAATAGCACTCCAATGCAATTGGCAGTGGTTTTTATACAGACGTGTCAAGTGAAATTGGGGATTTATCTTGGTAATTCATGTTAAAACATGGTTTAATCATCAATAATCATGTTCATTGAGGGATTAATCTTGATCCATGTTCAATGATCCTTGGCACTGGTAAATACCATGTTAATTGTTGTTTGCACATTTCCATGTTGTGATAATCATGAAATATCATGACATTATGTTTATGTTTCTCTTATTCTACATTTTTATTCATGTTTTATAAAATTTATTTTATTATTCATTTTTCTCATTTTTTACACCCTTTCTAGGCCTTATTTCTCACCGTTTTTAAGCATGTCCTCTTGTTATCCAATTCACTAATAAGTACTCAGTAATGTTATGGTAATGTAAATGTTGTTTTCTATAATGATATTCTGTGTTTTATGTTTTATGTTGTTATGTAATGTTACCATGACCCAACGAAACTAGACCTCCTTATTTTATATGTTGTATCAAGATAAATTTATGTAATGATTCGGTTTTATGTGTGTAATAATGATAAGTGTTGTCATAACAGTTGTGTCACATGACCCCTTCAATTACCTCCTATATATTAGAGGTTGTCAACTAGCAAGATGGTTATAAAAGGGAATATGGGTAGAGTATATCCTTTTTAATAGATTTGGACAATTGTGAAATTAATCATAAACATTATAATGAGAAATTAAAATAAATAACCATGAATCATATATTCAATTCGCAAAACTATTTAAATTTTGACAATCTATATAAAACAATTACATTCAATATGGGTGTCGTGTGTCAATGAAAACCCAAATTAAATTAAATTCTCACAATCCAAAAAATGGGTAAAGATAAAATTATGGTACCCTCAACCATGAATAATAACATCTCATAAATAAAATATCTATAATATGACTCTTTCATTTATCATGTCCTACATCCATGAAATTTTCTCATGTAACAACAGTGGCCAGAGTAGTGTGTATGTACAACTAAGTTTTCCTTGACAAATGGTATCTAAAGTAGTATTATACTAAATAATTTTCTTAATAAATTAAATTTTAACATACAATTATTAACAAAAAATCATTTATTTTTTCCATTAACATTATTCAATGTATCCTCATTTTCCTTCAGTTCTATGTGACACTAGAACACATAAAACATTATTTGTCTAATATTGGAAGCGTGAAACATTAGAAAGTCTTTTAACTATATAAATATCCTCAGATTCTCTTTAATTAGTATAATAATACTATGTACCTTGGTTAATTAGTCTAAGAACATTACCATGGAAATCCAATTGTATCCAAAAGAATTATTCCAACATCCAATCCATTTACAAAATCATGGGTTGTAGAGTATCACTCAATCCTTACCCAATAATGTGGATATTCTTTCCAACAACCCAAACATACCATTTTTTAATATTTCATTATATCATAATTAGTGACCTATTTAGTATCAATAAAATATTTTTTGACCATTTTTGGTAATGAATATCCAAATTTGATCATTTCATCCAACAAATCAACTCATTCTCATAATTTATCCAGGTTACTGTTTAACCCCCACCATAACTATTATCTTGTATATTTTTCCCTTAAATTCAATTATATCCCAATGAAAACATATTAATTCTACCCAAAATTACCCCATGACCCATTTAATATTCTCAGTTAATACGATGTCCCATTTTTAGCATATTCATATATCAAAAATCGTTACATATAGTTTCTATCCATAAATGCTCTCATTTGTTATTTAATGTTTTGCCCACAATTTCATAGATGATGTGTCACCCCTTGAGTGATAATTTGTTCATCCTCATAATCATTAAAATAACTAAATGTGTACATTGATTGTATAATAATTAAATTAAAATAACAATTTAATTTTCATCATCAATGAAATAATTTGTACATAAAATAATCAAAACAATCTAATTCCATACACATTAATAATTACAAAACAATGGGAGAAATCATATAGACCACCTAGCACAAAAATTTATATTACCACAAACCCATCTGTGGATGTTTATTCAAAAAAATAATAAACTAACATTAAATGAATGTATTCACATAAATATTTATTATCTATTATTATTGGAATAAAATTACACATTCCCTTATGATTGTTTTATAAAATAGATTAATGCGAAGTGGTAGACTCACTACGATCTTCAGTTCACATCCCATAGTGCTTCAAATGACACATGATTGATAAATAATAACCCCTGGAGTTCCTAAGATATCTAATTATGGACTCGAATATTATATTGTGTGAGAAATATAATTATGTATAAACTAAAAAACTTGAGGTGGCAATATTGTAAAGTTCTCCAATTTTATGAGGCACATGGTTTGGACACACTATTTTCCAAATCATCCTCCTTTAGGTTGAAATCTTCAATCTAAAAGGGAGGATATAACACATGGTTTGGTTTTTCAATATTAATGTTTAGATGAACCATGTGGTATCCTTGTTCACACCAATGTCCATGGATCTCAATTTACATGGTATTATGCAGCATCATACAACTTTCGTAAAAACAATGCACATAAAGTTCACCAAGCATTTAATAAAATATATCCCCCATTTTCATTCCCCAAAAAACCATAACATCCTGGAGAACTATCATAATACATTGAATTATTCAATTTATTATTAAAAAATTTGTTGAACCAAGACATTAATTTTTATTTCCACATGTCAACATTGGGATCATAGAACATTCTGACATTAAAATAACTTATCCTCAAGCTGCAATCCAATGAAACACTCAGCAATCAAGGAAAAAAAGATTATTACAGTAAGATAAATTATAATATACACCCTCTTTTGTTTCCTACTCTATATAGATGTGTAACATATTACTTCGAACAACAACATAGTGTTACCATAGACAACTATTCGTACTACGATCCATGACATGAATCTAATTCCCCACAAAGGACACATTATCGACATGTAAAATGTAATAAAAAATAATCACATCATAACATTCAGAGATAATTCATTATCTCTGAATCATGAAATATTTCTTACATACCTCCATAATTTATTCGGAGAGCCAACCAAAATACTACTAGTATGATCCAATATTCAATCCCATATAGAACAATATACATAGCATCCAACATTATCAGTTTTTTAATCGGGTGGTTACATAAAACTGTTGGAACAAAAAGTTACACAATATCACCTACTATAAATTCAATAGTATGAAGATTTAGATCATTTTGTGTTTTTTTCCTAATATATTTAAAAATAAAGAACTTGTAAATCACTTGAACATACCATGATTTTTCTTTCAAAACACATTGTCTCGATAATGGTTTTTTCATGTCTCCATCAATCACGAAGAAGATATACATGGATTACCATAGGGAACCTAATATGGAATCATAAGAATATTAATACTATATCTATTTATATTTTAGAACAAAAAGTTTAATCTGTATTTTTAAATATTATCCCTAATAACCATAATGAAAATCCTCAACATATACTCTAGTACATGGATAATATAATACGAATACTCATTTTTCATTGGGTGGAATGTTTTACTCCCAAACACATTTCTACTAATATCCATATAAAAACCTTTCAATAATGGTTAAGAAGCACATTTTTCAAGTTCCAATACTATATTATCTATTACACAATGAAAATTTAATATCCGATGAACACTCCTGTCCCATTCCAGTCGACCATAAAAGTATACCAAATCAAAAATAAATTTGACACCTTCTTTAACATATCTCGACTTTCCAAAATCACATCCTTATTATAAGGAATCATTGACTGACCTATCATAATATACATTGAAACATTATCCCACATAAATTTCAAAATGAGAAACTACTATAAAATTCTAGTATATTTATGATGTTCATAACCAACAACTGAAAGGTGTAACATATTTCAAAAACATGTAACCATTGTTTTCATTCATAGATTCCTGTATTTTTATCAAAGATAACAATACATGTTGGCATAATAATAATTCACTCCCCAATTCACTACATGAAACTCATACATAAAATACCCAACACTGTGATATTATTACAATCATAGAATGCCAGACATGTGAGATCTCATCATCATCAATGCACAATTCATATGGTATTTTCTAACCACAATGGTACCTAAGAAACCTTGTACTTATGAATCCCCATACTAACTCCAATTTAATATATTTAGAAGAGTTGGATCAATATAAATGGACATTACAATAATCAACACCTGATCATCATGAATACCAATATGTATCGTGGTGATCAAATCCAACATCATATACTCAGACATTGACTCTTAAACTACATGATTCTGTATATTTCAACTCAATTCACCCAAAACATGAATTATCATTCACAACAAATATTCCAAATAATATTCTAAATACATATTATTCTCCACAGATCTCTATAATAAAATGATTAAATATTAATCGTAAAATATGTAATTGAAGATCTTATGGTTGGAATAATAAATATATCTCCCAAAATATAATTCTACCAATATTTCAAGGAATAAAACACTACATCGAACTCAAGATCATGTGTAAGATAATTCTATTCATATGTCCATTTTTTTGGAATGGAAATCTACAACTAGGTATCCTTAAATCAACACATAAATTATTCAAATTCCAAACATATCATAAAACAATGTGTACTCCATAATCAATAGAAGATAAAAATTTGTTGTGTTTATAAACATATTTTATTTCTAGAGTCATTTATCACATTATAAAGGATATTCAAACATAATTTCCTTCTTGGTATGGACTATTAGTGGTACTATAGAGTATGTTATGTATTTTCTATTCCTTCAGTAAATACTTTACTCTCCAAAAAATCATTGAATATAAAAAATATTACTTGTTTTGTTCGAAGAAAAAAGACATGGTTTTTAAATGGGTCTACTAACATACCCTCCTCTAAGATGTTTTGACCTATGAAAAATTTCTTTTCAAACATGAATCGACACATATATATAAAATGGAATACAGTCTATTCTCTATTAGTGTAATAAAGACAATTTAATGATTTTATCATGATCATCATAAATTTACAAATACAAGAACATTTCAAAAAATAATGGAATCATAAGGAACATGGTTCTGGTTGGATATTCAATTCATAAAAGAAATAAAATCATCTAAATCATTCGTCAACCCAAAAAACAAGAGCATTAACTCATCCAATCCATACCAACTCTTAAAAAAAGTCCATGTTATATTGTAATGTCTCACCATTAGATGATGATATCCTAAGATCAAATCAATCAGTGAGAATAATTGGGAACCCCAAAATAGTTCATAGATAACATCAACACATGATTGAGGATACTATATATTAATAATAATCTAATTCAAATTCTAGTAATCGACAAAAAAATGATGTTCCCATTCATCCATTTTCTAAAAAAAATAAATGAACCCTAATGTGTTGTACTCAGATGGTTAAACTATGTTACCTATATCCTCTCCAACTGAGTATTGTGTTTTTGATGCTCATCCACTTCACTTCTAATCCATAGTAACTAAATCTACATCATCAAACTATGGTACATAATAGAAACTCATATCTATACCACAAATGGTGAGATATGAAACACATTCTGGACTAATTCATTCATTAGTACCAAAATTAAAAACCACTCCTGTAATAAAGATTAGTTATGAATATATTCTAAACATCCCCCCAAATCCTCATCATTGACAATATGATAACTCATTTACTCTATTTCATAATATCCCCATTTAGTTTCTTCCACCATTAACAATATTTAAGACTTCACTATGTTCTAAAATATGTTCCCTTTATCAATAACTACTCTTGAATCAATGTCCTTGATATATAAATCCTACAAGAACCTCAAAAAATATTTTTACTCATGAAACTCATCACTCTTTGATATTTTTCTTGAATCTTCATGCATAACATACCACGCTTCTAATGTGTATGAAATAATATTGTCGTTGTACTGAAGAAACTACCTCCAACTCCAATTTCACAGATTCATATAATGTTGATAAATAATATACATAAATATATTATGATTTGTGAAGATGGATTAGTGGCCCCACAATTATATAATTCCATCATATCATCATTTAAAACACAACCACTACAAAATCGAGATCTTGGGTGGCATTTTTATTCTTGTGATTATAGAAATTCCATGGACCATAAGAGTTCATCTCATTATTCCACATAAAAAATCATATCAATCCCATATTTTAAGCCTCTGAATACACCTCAAACATCACCCACTATTGTAATTGGGGAAATAAAACACATATAAATTTTTAATTAAGGTATTGAAACATTTATTAATAAGGACTTGTCTATATAGCATACATGTACATCCTAGTAAATAATATTAATGGGGAATTAATATATTATTAATCAAGAAGATAATCCGGAAATTTTATAAAATACCACTGATGATATGGACAAATTATAAATTCATAGTATCAGTAATTGAAACAAATACATTTATCATTGAATGATCAACAACCAAACTATTCCTTAAGACAACATGCATGAAGAAATTAGAAACCTGTGTCGAAAAAAATTCACTTTGGAAACATCTCATTGTTATATTGATGTCTGTGAAAATTTATGATGTGTTTGAGATGAATGGAATGATCCCCTTTTGATATGAAAAAAATAATGATTTCACAAGTGTAAATTACTAAAAAATGGATTTAGAACAATTTTAATAAATATGGGATGAGTCCCAAGAATATAGTGGATAATATGTTATATTAAATAGAATTTCCATTAACTCAAAAGTATCATACTACCAATTGATGGGTATCTTCATAATTTATTCTATTTCACCCTAAACTAGAGATATCATGACCAAAAATCAATCTGGGAAAACAATGTAGCTCTACTATGATAGTCTAAATGTGCATTGATTCTTTAAAGTAGATAATGATTCCAGATCATCAACAGATTCATCATATGGTAACCAATACACGGCCTCATACCTATATTTGTATGATTGGTTAACAACAAAAAAGAATCATACGATGTGATTATATGATGAATTAATCAATAATACATTATGTCATCTATCCAACACATCAAAACCCAAAACAATGATGGTTATATCTATCATGGGTCCATTATAATCAGATATTCATTAGGTTACATGTATATATGGATCCCAACATCGTGTAGAGGGGGTTCAGTCACAACCACCATTATAAAAACATATAGTAACTCTACAATAACCACTGTATCTTCTACTATCCTATAATATATTCATATCATATACAACTCATCCATAAATTATAAAAGAGGCTCTACACATTATTTCCCATCTGAAAACATTTCCCACCAATGAAAATTACTCATTGATTGCATCTTCTAATGTTGAGGTGAACCTCAGCTCCCCTGGCCTAATATTATTTATGAAATACATATAAGTAATTTCATTTATTGAAAATTTATCCATATATAATAACAATATCCGAAATCCACTATGAAATCCATTTAAATAACTCTCCTAGAAGGATATTGGGGGTGATGATGAGTTCGGTTTCCCATGGGTTGAATCCTATAACACCTTTGTCCCTAAAACATAACTTTGATAAATCTACTCCAGGAAGAAACCTTCTAGTTCTCCTATTATGGTAAACTCGATTATGAAATCATAAAATATGCCCCTAATTCCTTTTTATAAGCATCCAAATATATATATTTGAATCATAAAAGGTGTAATTTTATATTATGTAGAAGGGAGAAGTGCATATAAAAGACATCATTCTCAATAACCCACATTAATAAAAAAAATATTGAAAAAAAATGATCACAATGTTTTATTATGATATCAAACATTGACCTAATTCACTATTATGTGGAGTCAATATCCTTTAACTTCATTTCCATAATAGTCGATAAAATGAACTATAATAAAAACTGATTCTGAAATTATCAATGAAAAACAAAATCAACCATGGAATCACCAATATATATCATCTAATAATGATCCAAAAAAATTAAATATGACTAACTGTTAAAAAATATGAGTACATCAATGGTGGAATTTAACTAATTGATGATGATCTAGAGATCCCTCTACCTTCTCTCTTAGACATTATCGAAAAGGATGCCATTTTAATTCTCGAAATCCTACTTCTGTAATGAATGAAATTTTCCTTACCATTAATATTCATTCATAATTGGTTGAAACATTTAGATATCATCAAAATTGTTCTATTAAACCACAAATTCATGAACTATTACCCCATAGATTGAAGGATCCATTTCTATATGTGAACAATGATCCCAATGTATGGTATCATATAATTTAATTAGTATTTATTGCTTTTATATTTTCACACCCAAACAGTCAATTCATTCAATAAAATATTTCAATTATTATTCTTGCACATTTCCCATGTATCTACACTGAATGTGGTTATAACTCACTTGAATACTCTTTAGTTGTTGAGTTCATGAATCAGATCACGAGGGGCCAAAAATTACCATATCCTATCCAGATATCCACACATAGGATGGGCATTAATTTATCTTTACACTATTTCCATAACATTTAATGAAATCCTCAATGATATTCAATTTGAACAATATTCTATCACTTAAAAAATCAATTTTCCCACACTATCTTGACCATCAAACTCTGTATGCACACTACATTTGATGATAAGGAAAAAAAATAAGGAAACACTGAATCCTAACACAATCGCAACATAATTTATAGATTAGCACTGATGACCTATAAATATTTTATTTCCTTGGAATTATCATAAAAATGTATATGCTATATGGGTATGGGATATGAATTATCAATATAATACTTTATATAATATAAAAGAAAACCAAAAACCAATTCATAGTGTTTGTATGAAGTAAATAGATAAAAGATACTCCAAATATCTATCAAAATGAATTGATCTATTTCAACAATTCAACAACATCTAAAAAATTCTAATATAGTAATGTCTACTACTGTCCAATATGTCCTCCTAGTTATCTAAAATTTGGTGTTCCATATTTATGGATAGAATACAAGTATAATTTGTAGTATCATACCTAAATGCTCTTATGGACAACTGAAAAGACTATACAAATTCACTAGCAATGAAACAAAATACCCATAAAAAATACATCACTACTTACTAATTCCATCATAGAAGTTCCATGAACACCAAATAAAGAAACCATGTATTATAACATAATAATAAACATATCGAAAAAGGGGTGCTCACCAGTTTCCGTATTGGTTTTCATAACTCATAGCACAACATTATACACCTTGGTACTCTTATCTATTCGAATCATTACATAACTCGATGAAATATAAATATAATATTCTCTATGTTAAATATTCACCATTTACTACCACAACTATATTCACAACAACATACAAAATCCAAAATCCAACAATAAATTACTCCATTATCTTCCCCAATAGTCCAATTCATAGATATATCATTTACAAATCATTGTAATATTATATCCCATTAATTTTAAAAAAATTAAGAACCATATTTATCTGCACTTCAGATTTCAAAAAATTAGTTGATTAATTATTTCAACCATTTATAAGCCAAAAATATCACCATTTGTAAAATAACTAGACTAATACACTAAATATGAATCATTTTTAAAATGACCTAATTCCCAAAAAAAACATAATATCAATGATATAAAAACATATTAACCATGATATATCATTCTAGTTTCCATAAACTACATATGAAACCAAATGTTTATCATTATTACGATGATTCATACTATCCTTTTAATGGATAATAAGAGAATTAACCCTTTTTCATGATAGAAATATATGATAAACAAAGTATCCACTCATGAGAAAAAATCATTCATATTTACTAGAAACAGTTTAATCATGTATAATTTCACCAACAATAACAACAATGAAGGATAATAAGCATACATACAAATAACAGAATAAATTATATCATTACCTTACCAAATTAATTAAAAAAAATCCATGAAGACAACATATGAATAAAAAAACATCATGAATGAATGATAAAGTGTTAAAAAATAAAACTCACATACATAGACAAATAGTCCAACTCTAATGATCGGGGTTGAAATCCAATAAATTGTGGTTGAGTGAACACACAATTAAACAATTGGTCATCCAATGAAAATCGGGAAAGGGCTAAATAATGGTATTTATTGTATGGTTTGGGTTTTGAAACTATGATAAAAAACACAACACCACAGTGGAACCTACCCCACCATGGGGAATATTTACTAAAACGTATCATACTATAGTGTAGTGCCAAGGACCACACTGTAGTGATGAAATTCAAAGAATCCTTTAAGAAACATTGCAACCCCAATTCTATATAACTGATAAATCTTTGATGGGAGTTCCATGAAACTAAAAAACCACAATGTAATACCATTATTTCAAAATGAAGGCTACAAAATATCCAAAATCAATGGAATAATCAGGAATAAAAAGGAAATAAAACTAAAACACCACCATTGTAAACTAAGATGGCCTCTCCACACCATAATCTCTAATCTATCAAGATGGTTTTGATCCCACAACCATGCTTCATGAAGCAGATACTCCAAAACTAGAATATTAGAAAAAAAATCCTCAAGACTCCTTGAGACAACCCACAACAAAATACAATAATAGGTGATTAAGAAACTCATATACATATTCTAATCTATCAATTTCAAGAAACTATACATATATTTATTCTGGAAACAAAACAATCCACCAAAAAATCATAGAGTTCAATTGGACTGTCATTACCATAGAGAAAAACCTTTCATCATAGAATTTTCCACTTGCAGAAAAATTTAGTTTGTTAACATTAATAGGTACAAATAGTTTTTTATCATTTAAATTCCACATGAACACCAATATACACCTCTTCCACTAGAATACATTTTATATAAAGGTTCACAATATATCAACAAAAAAGTGTTGTTCAAAAAATGGATCTTATATAAGAAGATCCGTAGGAATTGGTTGTTGTTACAAGTTAGAAATGGTGATTTTTTAGTTTAATGGTAGGGAGAAAGTTACATATGATCGTAGATCATTAAATAGTGTATGGAATTCAAGATATGACAATAATATTTTGGTCCTATCATTTTTTATGAAAGGATTATAATCCTACAAAATGACCCAGTGAGGTGGTTCCACATGCAATGTATTGACCTACATATGGTATATTCATTATGATTTCATATATACAAATTTTTATTTTGTAGTTTTAAGAAGTTTAAATTAATATTATGAGTTTTATTGATATTCCATTCTAATCGTATTTGTATGTCCTCGTTTATCATTCATTTATGGTACATAAAAGTCATCCGCTTGTTCCTCATAATTTATAGGATTAATATGATGGTTTGTTTTATAATTAGATGATTGAACCACCAACAAATGATGATACAGAGAAGAGATCATGTTGTTATCTATCATAGTATAATCAATGGTTAAATGATATACTATTTTGGGATTTTAATAATTATTGATGTTTGGAGGTGATTGACATTGCCACCCATTTGATCCATGATCCATCATAGTACAAGATTCATTAGAGGTTATTCAAATGATATGTGTTGTATATCATTAGTTGATTCATTACATTTTGATAGGAAGGTTGCATAAAAATTTTTGGTGAACTTTTAATATGTTTCCCATGGAGAGATCATCTCAACATCCATAATAGATGGAATGAATTAGAAGATACAATATCGTTATTGGGGGAAGATTTTTTGTAAGGGATAATGAGATCATGATAAATGGTTTTTTCCATTCCCCTAAATATTATTCTTTTTGAGGAGTCCCAAATTCTGTTCCTTGTGTATTCACTCCATCCTTCAATCTGTAATAATGTTACTATAACTATATACCAAATATCTATGGAATATCAAATAATGGTGGAGGTAATCAATTGTATCAAATAATGTGAGGGGTTACAATGAGACAGGACACAGAGGGGTACCATGAGGGAAAGTTTTTTTAGTATAAGGGCTCTGGATTAAGGGAATTCAATTATTCATCTTACAAGGATTCAACATTATTATTATCAGTTACATACTTTTATGACCAGTGGTTTCTATGATTTTTCTAGGGGCATTGTGATACTATGGTTCACCTATGGGAGACATTATCAGCATAAGAAATAGTTACCCATTTTATTGGAAGGTCATCATGGTGTCAGTGCTCAGTATTATCCTCAACCTCATAGAATGTCTCCAACGAGTTTATTTCATTATTAGGGGTACCATGATTTTGCCCCATCTAAAGGATACATGGTAGGTAAAGCTTGACCTCAGGTTGTTCTTTATTATTATTGACATATAAATGAGACTGTACACATAGTTTTCTATTATGAAATAAATATAGGAAATTTTAAAGGTATGCTTCATGAATTCATGGTGGTTTAGCTATATTGAATGTAGATATATAGTGTTATGGCCAATTAATCATATCTCATAGTTATTTCATAATATCATTCCAGTTCATCAAACCCATTTCTTCCACCAACAGTTCTTTCTTCTCTGTGACTAAAAATTTATAGGATTCTTTTAACTTTTTGTTTAATGTAATTTAAAAGTCCATATAATATAATTTTATTTGTATTGGGGGTTTATACTTATGAAGGGGAAACATTAGTCAACTGGGATCAATTCATGCTATATATTCAACCATATTATCATTAAAAAATATATTAGTTATTTGTTTTTGTTATATTAGTGAATGATTCCCTATAATATTCATGATCATAGATTATGATATTCAACATATTGTTTTAATTAGAAAGATTATTTTTTAGTTTGGAAATACTCGTGTTGTCCCTCAATCATATATTATTGTTATGTTATCGATGGATTTAGTTTATTTATGGATAGATTATAGACATTATATTTTTAGGAACTTTCATGATGTTTTACCAATGATAATATAAAAATATACCCTCAAAACAATGTTGAGTTACATATATATTTATATCTCTATTCTTCTATGATTATGAGGGATTCTTATTAGGTGAAACGATCTAAGTTATGGGTGTTGGGAATTGATATAGATGTTCTCATGAATAAAGATTTATTTCACCCATGTGATTAATCTTTATTTAGTATAGTGTTGTTCTAAAAGAAGTTGTATCTTAGTTATTAGTTGTGTATATAATAAAATACGATTAATTAGGAGGAAATCATTTATCATTTCCCCCTTAAGATTATTGTATTGTTTTTCAATTTTCTGATGGGAGATAGTTTTTTAAATGATAGATACATATAATATATATCAATAGCTAATGGTGATGGAAGATGATACACTTAATACTACAATATAATTAATATAACTAAACTTTGAGTTTTTTGTCATTTCATTTTGTATCATGAAATCACTGGATGTGTTCATGGGTCTCATTATCACTGTATTCAAGGATATCTGATAAATGTTTGTTGATGTGATAATAAATTATATCTTTATCTAATAAGAGTTAGACGATGTGAATGCTTTTCCTCTAATGGATATATCAAATTCACTATAACACAAATTTATCATTGGAGTGTTTAATATGTATTCATTTTTCAATGGATAATTATATTTCTATAGAAATTTGGTCCCCTAAAAAGTTGTAGTAAATGTATCTTTAATGATGGAGTAGTTCATTCATTATAATTTTCCAATAATGTATTATATAATCATATATTCATTTGTAATGACTCTAATTACTTGAGTTTCATATATTCATTCTATTGGATTTCCATCCCATTAACATGTTTTACCATAAATAAAAATATATTTATCTAGAACGATCAACATCAGGATGCATTAGACAACCTAAAATGAAAATTAATCAGTTTTGTGGTCCTCCTGACACCATAAGAGTTGGTTTTTCCCATTTATGGTTTGGTTTTAAGAATGATTTAGTAGAAAATATAGTTAGCTTATTGGTTTATAATGATTTCCCCTACATTTGCAACTATGATACCCATGATCTCGATCTTGAAATAATTTTGATTCTCTTAATGAGGGGGTGTCGTTAACTGATAGGGGATGTTTTTGTCTTATCCATATATAAAATGAGTATTAGGAATGTATTTTATCATGATGATATTAAAATATAATAATGTTGGTGGATGTAGTTCCATTGGGAATATGTCATTTAAATCACCTACACCTTATGAAAATAGATTATTGGGTATAATTCAATTATTCGGATGTCAAAGAAGGATGTTTTTCAGGATTCCAAGATTTATTGGATGGTGATGGAGAAGTATGTATCTATAAGAAAATATTACAATGTGGTTAGTGATAATGAATATCTATTTAGAATGATATTGAAATAAAATCAGATGTGTTATGTCGAAGAGCATCATAGGTGAATCTTTAAGGTATAAGAGAAAAATGAGTATGTTGTTCATGATTATTATTAGGAGGGATGTGTGGAGGATTGTTAGAACTAGATGTTTTATAGGGGATACTTTCCAAGGTATATTTATGTATTGGATTCCATGATAAAGTTCATATATCAAATTTAATTTACCACCCATGTGTTCCTACAATATACCATCATATGAAGACCATGTTCCTCCACCCATTGATGAAATAAGATGAGGCAGAGTATATGGATCATCATTTTCTTTATCCATAAGAGAAGGTAGAGATTCCAGATACAAGCAGTTTATTGCATCCTAAGATATTGTTGAGTAAAATTAGTATGATATCTCAACATATTCCATAACATGATTACAAAATGATCAGGAGGTTCATATATTTTTAGTCTAATTATGGATTTGTATATGAAATTTCTTCACTTCTGATTGACCAATTAGTGGTGCACCATTGATTCTATGGAATGGAGGTATATGGATAGTGATTTCCATCATCAATGAGTAAAAATGTATATTTTTTATTAAAAGGATATATGTTTATAAAATATTCTATAGATGATTACCACAGTACATTGGTACTCAAACCGACCATAGCGCTAAATTCGAACATTAGATGGATTGGAAGAAAAAGTGGATTATGTTGGCCCTGGACGATAATATGAGAGTGTGCATCATGGACATAATAAAATCATGGATAATGATCATTAATTTTTTATATTATTCATATAGAAATATATACCAATCATAAAATTCAATTCCCCATTATGATGCATTGTATGGGTGTCGATGTTGTTAACTATTATTTCTTCTTCTTGCTGGGTTGTCATTATATCTCATTCCAAATGGTATTTATAACATTATATATACGGTTAAGGTTGTTCTTTGAAGAATGAATGATGTAGAGGACAAAAATGAGTAATTTTTTGATCCAGTTAGGGGGACCTTGTAGTTCATATTTTTGGACCAAATTTTTCATAACAGTTTCCTTACAATAAGGGAAACTGATGTTATTCAGTGGTGTTAGTTGTTGCATAAATTCATTGACTCTTTCGAGTAATGGGTTTTTATTGGAGAGGTGGATTATTGTTTGGATGTCCTGAATCCACATTAAATGATAATATAATACACCCATATCTCTCACATAATTTTTTATCATTATGATTACTTAAATATAATAGAAATTGAATTTTTGGATATTAAGAAATAGGGAAAAATCAAGAGTACATAGTAGAGGTCAATGATTTTCAAGAAAATATTCAATGTGAACAAAATATTCATTGGAAAATTTTAATATAGATGCATGGTTTCCTGAATTATATAGAATGGGATAATTATATATTGATGAATTCCCATTACTCATAGGTTATTTTGTTTTGTCTTTTTTGGAATTTCATTAATGGAATTATTTTAAACACATTTATTTATGTTATGTGATTTTTATTGTTGATTTTTTATTATTACCTCATCCTGTATATAATGAGGGGAAAAATAATATCATTAATAATTATGTATTTACTGTAATATGTATTGATACTATTCAATCATTTCATGGTCTGATATGTAGATAATATCAAGAATAATCTGATGAGAAGCTATATGACTGCTTCATGAGAGGTTTAGAGGAGAGAGTTTTTTCAGACCATTACTATATAGATTTGGAAGTACGAGAGGGTATGAAATTGTCCATCGGTAGTAGGCCCGTGGAATCCTGCACGGGATAGTTTACTGAACAGCAATGTGATGGTGAAAGTTGGTCTTATTATGTTTGATGTTGGGGAGGAGTTCTCACTGTATTGAATTTTGTTGTTTTTTCCTTGGGATATTGGATTGTAGGGGCTTTTTCTCATGTTTTATGTTTTTGAAGTCATTTAGGGTTCCCCTCCCCCTTAAAAGAGGGTGTATTCTAATAAAAAATAAATTTTCAGTCAGTAGATAATATAAAGATATTGGAGAAAAAATTACTTTATTTTAGGGATTGGTGTAATGAATTGTAATTGTTATGTCAATTGATGACTTGGGACATGTATAGGTTTATATAGTGTTGCAATTTCTAATTGGAAATTGGGGGCTATTATAGATGGTAGGAAAGTGTTATAATTTCTATGTTGTAGATTTTTTGTGTATATTTTCCTTATGGTTTTGTGTGTTTTTTAGTGCTGATGACATTTTTAAGGGGATCATTGAGTAATATCACTTGGGATTATTCTTTGTACCCCATTCCATTTTTTTCTATAATATTTGATTCTTGAGTGAGGGGTATGTTTTTAAGTTGTATAATGTATTAATATATAACTTTTAATAAAATATGTTGTAGTAATTTTCTTTGGTGGAGGTGTATGTGGAATGTTTCAAGGATGTATCATGTAGTTCATGGAGTTAAATGAGTGGAAATGTGTTATGAAATATGGATTATGGGGTTTTGCTATAAAGAGAGGGATTTTAGACATGGAAAGTTCGTTTTTAGCATTGTGGACACACATGGGGAATCAGGTTATAATAAAAACATTTCTATGTCTATGAAAAAGGGTGTGATAGCAAAAAATTGGAGGCTCAAATAGTTTTTTAGAGGTGAATCCATTTTTAGAATGAAACACACTGATTGATTAAGGTAATAAAATGTTTGATAGTTAATTAAACTTACAACATTGATTTGATATGAACCCTGATAATGCATTGAAATATTATTATTAAACTCATATAGATATAAAGTATCCACTAAATTTTTAAGAATCCATATTATTAAATTAATTTATACCAAAATATAAATTTTTATGTAATTATTAATTATTTTAAAATTTTTTAATAAACAATAACACAAAATTAAAAATGTCATTTTATTCTGCAAAAATGTGATACATTAAAAAAATATTATTTCCACCATATGAATTCAAATATTATTTATATTTAATGAAAATTATAGGAATATTATTTAATATTATTAAATTCATTTTTCTATACTCAAATCACAATGAATGTAGGTTTATATTCAAGTATTTTCCTGAGATTTTATATTGTTACTTGAATAGTAAAAATACAATTCTGTTTTAAAAAATAGTCATTTAATTAATTGAATTATATAATATAAAATTGTCATTATTATATATGATTGTTTTAATAATAAATTAATTATTAATTCGTTAAATTTAATCACATTTATTTCATTTAACCATATTTAATCTATATTTTTATATACTTTTATTCTATGTCTTAGAGAAATCATTTTTATATATTCAATTTTAAAGTACATAATCTTTTCCCATTTGTATTAACAAAGATAAAACCAAATATGGAATGATTTAATTGGAAATTTTATATTATTAATATGTGTTTGTTTGTGTGTGTGAGTTTATATTCATATAAGTAATATTTATTTCATATTGTTAATATAAGATCATCTTTTCACTAAAAAATACAATTATCGAGAATCTATTTTTTCATTTCACTTGTGGTTATTATTTTAAAATAATTTCTTAAAATACTTTTAATTGAATTGAATTGAAAAAATTACAAATTTTTAATCATAAATATTTATATTATCTAATACATTCAAGTTATTTTTTTCCATAATTCTTAATATAAATAATAAATAATAGTTTTCGTTGAAGAAAAACTAAAAGAGTTAATGTGAGTTACCATTGTGATGAAGATAATACAATTGTAAAAATATCTTTCTTTTTTTATTAAAAATGACTTTATATGATTTATGTATCTTATAAAAATCTACATTTAAATTTTATTAGAACTTTTCATGAGAATTAACTCACATTTTGATTAGTTTTTCACATTTACAAGAATGGAAATATTCTTCCATTATTAAACAACACTGATTTCCCATAATTTAGAAAAAATGAATCCCCATTATTATGGATAATAAAAAACCAAATCCATTAACATCATACAAACTCATGTACAATTATATTTATTTTAATCCAGAATTTAATCCAGATACACATTATTTATAATTCTAAATAAGTTGTTCAAGGAAGAAGTATCATTCTTATCTTCGAAGTTTTTTTGTAATTATACCTCAACCGTTTTTCAAATAGAATAAGACAAGACTATATAAATAAATAAGTATATAATATATAATATATTTAATTAAATTATTGATACACACAAAATCCAACTCAACTTCTATCAAATTGGAATGGTGATCATTGACTATGTGTATGATGAACTACAACCTCATAGAATGAGGTAATAGGTTTTCCATAATAACTACTCCTATGTGATGAAAATGATGTATTTTAATTTTAAATGTTATATTCATGAAATATTAATAATTTTTTATACATAATATATCATAATATTTCATACCTTTCTATCCGTTGAAAATGATAATTTTTTTGGGGTGTATTGCCGACTACCACATGAATAGTGATAATGATAAATTGTTTGTTGTTACATCACATGGGTGGTATATTATAGTGTATTTAGTGAAATAAAATGATATTTATTGTATAATAATAAATTTTGAAAAATTATATTACAGTTGCCTTATATACATCATGTTAATTAAAAAATCGAAATTTTAGGCAATCATATATATTCAATACCACATCTTAATTATAATTAAATTAACTATCCATAATAATGATTAATTATAATAAATAAAAATATAATATATTTATAAAAATAATAGTTATATCATGATTTTCATTTTGGAGATGATTTCACAATGACTCATTTGACAAGATTCAACAAAACGACATTAAATTTTGAATAGAACATCCTCAGAACACACTATGTAGACATAACAGTTTATGTACTAAAATAAATCATTTAATGAAATTAATTAAATCATTCATGGATAAGAGATTAATAATATCATTATTCCATATGAAAAAATAATGATATATGTTCATTATATATTATATTAATGACATAGAATAAAAATTCTTTACTCTAAGTAAGAGTTTTCTGAAAAAAAATCTATATTTGAGACCCATGTTCATTTTTTCAGCTAATTTATTTTATATACTTTATATATTATACATTTTTATATTATATATTCAATAAATAATTCATAATTTAAATTTTATTTCTAATTCAACAACATCTTTCATGGTTTATAAGACATATGTGTTAGCAATGTGATACGAGTTTTCATTCAAATTCATATCGGGATTTGTTATGGAGGATTTTATTTTTTATGAAATTATATAATAATTGAATAAAAAAATAAATATTTTTACCATTTTATTATTAATGATATTTTCATGTAATATTATCAATTTTTCTCTTTTGTGCTTAATATTATGGGGATAATATTTTCAATAAATAAAAATAGTATTTCTCCCATTATTTAAAAATAAATTTTCTTCCATGTGCATATTTTATATAAAAAAATTCAACAGTATTAATATCATTATAAAAAATTATTTATTAAATAAAATATTAAACATGTTTTAATATTTTTAAAATTGTTAGAATGAAATCATCTTATCATTTTTAAAATAGGTCACTTTTATTACATTTTACAATTGTTTGAAAGGAATGTTATTAAATTATATAACATGTAAAAAAGTAACATTTTTTATGACTCTGTTGTAAGATGACATTGTTTTTATTAATGAAAATGATTTATATAATATTTTTCAATTTTTTTTATTTTTTATATAGATTTCAAATTGAAAAACATATTTTTATCATGATTTATTCCATGTAATATAATAATGAAATGTTAAAAAATGATGGGATGCATTGATTTTAGGGTTTAATTTTAAATTGTGTAGATATTTCTCTTACATATATACATATATTATTATTCCTTAGATTTACTGGTTAATATATTACTTAAGTTCATATCTAAAATTCCTCCATTATGAAATTTATTTTGCTTATAACATGAAAAAATATTTTCAATCACATTGTCTTCCCATGGATAATACTTATTTTATACCATATAAAATATTTCCTTTTATGATACACATTATTGATCAACAAGTTATGATCGATGGACACTGATAGTAACATGTGTACTCAATATATATTTTACAATTGTTGCATGTAGATATCCCTCAAATGTATCGGGTAATGTTATTGGCTCATGAGAGGTCATAAATGGCCGTAAACCTAATAGATTTTGGGAATTTTCCACTATTGAATATTGTCTATGTAGTTTTTCTTATCACAATACTATACAATGTTTTACATTTTCACCATATTTCCGATACTACCAAGATCTTATGATACCATGTTCATTTTGAAATTGATACATGTGATTACTTATGTGAATTATATTTTATGATATCATTTCATACATTGACATAGATGAAATTTATCCTAATCATGTTTGATTCATTACTAGGAATTTTATGCCTCTAATGTTGTCAATGAATTCCCTTGGTTTTCCCATGAATATTATGAGATCAATAGGAATTAGGAATTCATTATATAGAGAAAAAAACATATTTATTTACAATTAATTATTATGAACAATTCCACTATGTAAATTGGGCCTCATGAACACTATTTTTTAAATATGGTATTTATATGATAACAATTGTATAATTATATTTTTAAAATAATTGAGCCTATATAGTTTTTATTCGAGAAATTATTCTTTATCAATTGGAAACATGGATGAAATAACATTAATGATAAGCATTGGTATAATTATATTAATTAGTATACAGATAAAAATATACATTAAAGAAATATAATATCATCGAATTTTTGTTGACATATAAAGAGAGTTGGTTCCATGATATTGTATATATATCTAGATAACACATGTTGATATGGATCTGGCATAGTAGTCCATAGGGGTAATGACACCAATAAGTGATTATTGAACTAGCCTTTAACATAACCTAGTTCTTGGAAATGATCTTTTCAACAGAACACATGAGATACACCCTAGGTATATGATTTCTATATTCACTAATTATTTATTAACCATATTAATGGTCATGGTAAATTTATTATTTGATAAAACTTAATTATAAATATTACCATGGATAATCTAGATTGATTTCTTGATACACTTAATTAATGATATACTAATCCCTTATATGTTATTTAACAAGTTTTCATGATTTTTCTAAATTTTATTTTAATAATATAACATCGTTTTTCTTTTTTATTTAATTTAATGATAAGAAAGAGGTGAAGTCATACCAACTACTATTGTCTGGGTTAATGCATGGATTCCGCTATTGTGATTCCAAACCTAATGTGTATTAATGTAATATATATGGTGATCATTCGAAAAGATCTATCTCAAATTATTATTAACAAATAGTAAATACTTTAATATAAAAGCATAACAATGAACATGATGATGGATTATCATGGATGTTAAATTGTTGATGATGATATAGAAAAGTTGGTAAAATTTCTTACATGTTATAAATGTATAATTAAATACAATTGAGAATGAATTATTTGAAAATGAAAATAATTAATGTGTGGAATAGTGTGGAAGAAATATGATAATTTCAAATGGAAAAGGTAGAGTACATTTGACATTACACATGGGAATAATATTCATCCAATGTCACCGAAAATAGTTCAATATCATAGATGTGGTAACTTGGTCATTATCAAAGTCGATTCCCTAGTCCATTGTCTAACTGATAAGGTCATTTGTTATGAAAATCATTAAAGGTTAATTATTTATGTTCATAGGTTTTGGAATGTAATAATAATAATGAGGATGTTTTTATACTAAATGTACCCTGAAACTTATAAAGAGTGTTTTGTAATAGTTTTTGAATTATTTTCATGAATTTTTAGACTGGTGGAAATTTACTAGAAATTTTATTTAATGGTATGGATATATTTTATATAAAATAATATTTGAGTATATTATATTATTTTATATGTTTTTAGTGTTGAAAAAAAATTAGTCAATGAATATTAAATTATTTTGTGAAAATAAATCTATATAGATGGCATTAGGGTTTAGAAACTAAATTAATTATTAATCGTATTTTTATGATATTGTTTATATCATTGGGAGAACTATTATCATTATAGAAGTATGGTAATAAAAACATACAACCTTTATTTTGGGTGAGAACCCATCAAATTTGGAATGTCTCTATGGCTTGACAATTGAACCCAATGATGATATAGTTTAATGTCCATCCAATGGTTTATGTGATGTATTTTTTTATGAAAATTTTTATGTAATCTACTTATTGTATAAATTATATGTTAATTTTAGGAAACATATTAGGGGATGCATTATTTTTAAATTATAGCTACTTTTATGTTATTGGTGATTTTTTTGTATGTAGTTTATTATGAAATAACATACATATATCCATTAGGTATTTTATAATGGATTAATTAGAAGAAATGAAATTATATTTTTTTGCTTATTTATGTTGAAAGTGAATGAGAATAAAATTGATGTTAAATAACTCATTAATATTGTGGTTATTGAGGTTATTTGTAATATAAGGTTATTTAATAAAACACATATCTATGTCTATACATTGGGTTTTATTACTATATTTTTGGGATTAGTATATTGATATTTATTTTGGGTATTATATTACATTGTTAAATCAATTTTTATTTTAATAGGAAGAATATTTATCTTTCTTTTTTAAATCATATTAATCTTTAAAATATAATATTAGTGATTAAGGCATAAAAAATTATATTGGATATTCATTCTATAGAGTAAGTGTTGATGTGAAAATTGATATAATCCCACTGAAAAGAAGAAATTTTTTTTATGAAATACAAATATATCAATTATAATTATTTATAATTTTATCTATAATTATATTAAAATAAACCCACAAATCTAGTTAAATATTCATAAAAAAATATCCTATTGCTATCATATATGTTATAAAAATGGTCTTTTTCCTCATTATGGTTTTATGATATTCAAGTCATTATTTTTCTATTGATCACTAAAATCTCACTGTTGAATGATCTATATAACTCTATATAATTATTTATACCTTTTATAAATTTTAATATTTTAAAATCACACTAATATTATAACACATGGAATCCAATTAATGTGTTATTTGTTATGACCTACATATTTTAATAACCCTTTATATAATCTATTTATTTATTATCCATTTTATAATATGGTTTTACCAAAAAGGGATTTTTGAATTTCATAACATTGGATACAATGGAAAAGAGTAGATTGTGTGGATGTAATTTATTTAATGGGTTGGACACTAACACTACGTGATTTAAAAATAAGTTGAATCTCAATATTGTTTTCAACATGTAATATTATGATTAAATAGGCCATGATTTAATATTAAATTTTTATTTTTTAAACATTTCCAATAAAAACAAGTCACTATTTTGAAGTGTATAAACATTATTTATTGATTAATAAAATAAACATAAATTTATAACTATATATCATTTTATTAATATATTCATAAGGAATATGAAGTCACCATTAACAAATATATTTTATTCAACCAAAAACATGCTTCCTATAAAATTAATTTTTATTTATTTTTGTTTAAAAATATTATAAATAAAATATAGAAATTTTATAAATTTTATTCAATAAAATTTAATTTATATTTGATATCTACTTATACATGTTAACAAATGGTGGAATTTATGGATTTTTCGATATATCTGATTTCTCAATAAATCGTGAAAAAATAGATTTTTATAAAACTATATTTTATTTTGACAATTTATTCTATTAAAATGAATCATTAATATTCTATTTTTATGAAAAATGATAATAATTATAATACTTTATCTATATTTAATATAATTAATTAAATTTTAATAATGTTTATAATTTATTTTAGTATATGATTTTTCATAGAAAAAAAATGGAATTTTCTTATAAGAGATTTGAAGAGAATAATGGTTCTCTAATTTAAAAATAGATATTACATCCATATATGAATTATTTAAATAAAATTTATAGATTATACATTTTATTAAATGAATTTAAAATTTTATTATTTCTAATAATTCTATTAATATATGTTTATATATATCTATAAACATTTCTACACTTTCTGTGATTGTCACGTCTAATTATTTAATAGTGTTGGGTATTTACCAGAATGAAACTCCTCCCCCAATATAAAATATAACCCTCTCATATCCTTTCCAAAAATAAAAAAAGGATGATATAATACCAACCAAAATACATATATAAATTCTTCCATACGTTCCACATGACTTAGTTTTATAAAATATATAATCTATGATGTCCACATGTATAACCCTAAATAGGTTATCTAGTGAAGGGTTATAATTCATAATTGAACATAATTGTTTCATTTATAAATCCAAACACATCAATTATTAGATATGATTTACAATATAATAATTCATTTTTTTCCATAAACCATTATTTTATTGTTATTAGGGAAAAAACGTAATAAATACAATATTGAAATAACTTGGAAAGGAATCCATAAATCATGTATACGACAGACTACCACATCCTTAACTGACGTAATTCATATAACATTATCCCATATTAAAACTATAGATGAAAATGGATTAATTGTTGGCCAAAAATCCCTCAAGGTAACATTGCAGTATTTTTGGGTTGATTGTGTTTGTTGACAAAGTAGGTTTCCATGGAGAATTGTAGAGTTCTCAAGATGTTGTTGACAATCCATGTTGACAAAGAACGATGAAAAAGGAAAGGACGATATGGAGGCGGTACAAAAGAGCAGTACAAGGTGGGAAAGGCATGAATTTCGCGAAGATAGGATGAATGGTTTGTAAATCACGAAGACCATAAGAATGGAGGCGGTGATGCTTCGCGATTACATCAAGATTCGCGAACGGCAGAAGCTGAAGCGCATTGCAGCGGTGAAGGTCTTTGTGAGGGAGCTTCGCGGTGAAGGCGCGAAGGAATGTTGGTCTTCGTGAGGGATCTTCGCGGCAAAGTCGCGAAGGTATGTTGACAGGGATTCTTTGCGATTACATCAAGCTCCGCGAATGGAAAATTACCACGGTGCTTCACGATTTGGACATAATTCCGGCTGAAACTTTGGAACTTCTCCATTTTAAATGACGTGGCGTTGACTTCGCGCGGAAAGGTCGAGGGTCGGTGGAATCACCTATAAATAGAGGCTGACCCCTTCGAGAGAAGTAGAGTGATTTTTCAGAGAAGATCATTTACTCTCGGTTCGCAGAGGTGGTTCGAGAAGGCAGTGTGCTTCGTGAAAGGGGAGCTTCGAGGTGGCTATTCTAGCTCCGCGGAAGGTGTGTGCCCCACGTTGGCTAATTGAGCTTCGTGGAGAGGCAGGAGCTCCGCGATGGCCTAAGCGTTGCGAAGATCTGTGCATCGCGAGAGTGCTTCGCGATAGAGCTTCGTGAAAAGGCAAGAGCTTCGCGAAGGCTTGTTTGAGCTTCGCGAAATTGGGAGCCTAGTTAAGTAGGGTGCTTCGTGAAGGTCTTCCCAATGGTAGTTTGCCCAGTGGATAGTGGCAAAGGGGTATTCATCTACGGGTGAAAGTTGAACTTCAACAGAGCATCTACATACAGAAAAAGATGCATTCCTTATTGGAAATGAAGAGACCTACAGGTCTATAAACTGTGAGTGATTCCCTTTTGGAGCAGTGAGCTTAGGAAGAGGAAGTTGGTGATCCTCTCCACCGGCAGTGAGCCAGAGAGAGAGAAATAGGGAGTGACCCTTGGGAAAGCAGTGAGCTGACCCTAAACCTGGTATAGGCAGTGAGCCTGGGCATAGAAGTTATCTAGCCCGAACTTTGTATCCACATCAAGTGAATATTAGTGGAATTTGGTACGACCGGCAACCTGTCGGTGTATGCTCCTTGGACGTAGCCTAGTGAGGGTGAACCAAGTAAAAACCTTTGCGTCTGCCTGCTAATTTTGCCTGAATTTCATTTAAAGCATCATCATCAGATAAAGAAGAAAGTAAGTGATCATAACATACACAAAAGTGAAAACAAAGTGACCCTCGTAACAAAGAGGTCACGATTCAGTGGGGAAGGAAGAACATTGAAAAATAATATACATACCCTGATTCACCCCCCCCCCCCCCTTCTCAGGGTATATAGGACCCTATTGGTTCTAACAATTGGTATCAGAGGGATAGGTTTCTTTTATCAGATTTGTTTTCTTCGACTTGGGGTAGTCGATCTGTGTGGTTGAAGATTCTGTTTTCTCTTATCACAATCATCCATGGGAAAAAGGAAAAGAATCAAATAAGAATCAGAAGTCTGGTAATTTCTCCCATTGTGGAAGTGTTTTTGGAAAAAGTTTGATTCAACTAAAATAATCAAACAGCTTACTGAAGGAAGGTCTTAATGAATCCGATAGGGAAAAGATTGATTCACTCAATCATGATGTTGAAATGAGTGAAGTACATGAGCATTAGAGTGATACTGAAACAGAAGAAGAAATAGAAGGAAGAATAGATATGTGAGCTGAGTTAGAGGCTACTCTTGAGGAGATAGATGTTTGGAGAGCTAAAAAAAAGAAATCTAACAAAGTTGATCACGATTCCAAACTCTATATGTAGTATCATGAAGAAGAGAAGTATATGTTGATAGAAGAAATTTAGAAACTCATGTTATCAACATGAGAAAACTCAGAATAAGTTAGTGAGTATAAGCCTAATATTGAAGAAAAAAAGGGAGATCGATGGCTTGAATAGAAAACTGAAAGATGAAGTCCAGTGTATCGAAGAACCTAATATTTCAAGTGACGTTAGAAAAACTGATGAAATTAAATCTAAAGATATTTTGATCCAAGCACTCAGAACTGATATCAACAAGAAAAGAGGCTTGAATCAAAAGCTTATTGATGTAGCTACTGATCTGAGGGAGAAAAATGATTCTCAAGATGAAGAATTGCGAAAGAGATCTGAAAATGTGGAAAAATAAAAAGCTGGTGACAAGGAGAAGAATCTGAACTCATATGAGATTCAGAATTTGAAATCTAAAAATCCGAATCTAACTACAGAGCTATCTGATCTACTTCAGAAGAATAAAATTCTACAACAAGAGAATGAATGTTGTTTTGATTCCTTTTCTCATGAAAGATTGATATTAATGGATCAGAGTGACAAGGTAGAAAAGATCACATGAGAACTAGAAAATGAGATGAGTTGTGGAAATAATCTCAGAAGAGAACTCAATTCCCAACTTGAATCAAGTCATATGAAGATTCAGATGTTGGAAGAAGATCTAGAGTCAATGAAGAAGGAAGTGAAGAAATCCAATACTTGAGGGAAACCTAAGACGATGGATGAACTGAACTTACTATTCGATTATCCTTCGGAAGGTGATGATAAAATGAAAAGGAAGTATGAGATTTAGGAAGAGAAACAACAAAATATTTTCTCATCTCAAAGACCAGCAAGTTTTGGAAAAGTTGGTATCGGATTTGATGAATCCCCTCCCATTCAAGATAGAAAGAGAGCTGTGAACAGTTCCAGATGTGAAAGAAATCATATAGGCGCTAGAGATAGGCCTAAAAGGACAGTTACAAAAAGTAGTGATGACATGTTCTATTTCTATGGGATTCATGGCCACACATCAAGCTTCTGTTCAGAGGCCCTGGAATACATTTTAGGCTGTGAAAACAGAGACATTACTAAATCTGAGAATAAGAAGAGGTATCAGGATAAATCAGAGAGAAGATTTTCTAAGAGGAGAACATTCATAAGATGCTATTACTGTGGAAGAATGGGACACACCATGAATATGTGTCAGGAAGCTCAAGATTTCAATGTCCGGGGAAGAACTCAAGCGGCATCAACATCTTGGAAAAGAGATGATGAAATGAGGTATGCCTTTAATATAAAATGTTTCATATGTTCTGATCAGGGGCATTTGGCCAGACAATGCAGTAAGAAGAAAGTGGGGGAGGAAAAAGACTCGAAAAAGAGTGTGGTGACTTAGAAATCTGATAAAAGAAAGATGAACAAAGAATGCATCGAAAAATCCACATGTCGTGTTTCTCAGCGAGAAGTGAAGGAAAGTGGAAGACACCTAAGATGGGAGAAGAAGAAAGGGAAGATTCCAAATAGAGAGGTTCCTACTCAGAAAAATAATCAAGGAAAATGGAATTTTGTAAGAACCTCAAAGAAGGAAATTTGTACTAGCAGGTTTATACCCCAAGCTGTTAGAAAGGCCGAGCCTACCAAATATACATATTATAAAAAGGCTCAGAATGTAGGCAATGAATGCCTAGTCATATGGCCAGAACAGTTGATGTTGGCTAGGAAGTTGGAAGAACCAAGAAAACAGTGTGATGCACTCCAAGAAAGAATCAAAGGGTTGACCCATTAGGATCAACCACAATCCTCAAATTGAGGATTCCAGAAAACAACCCCTCTCCCTACGTATATAAATTCTATTAACTGGTGATTAATATGTTTTAGGTTTTAGGGAGATACGATCCAAGGGGAAGTGGCATCTAAAGATGCAAAGTGGAGAAGTGATGTGCTCCAGAGTTTAAATTGGCTCAAATCAGGTACAACAGTTGAAGAAGAAATGGAGCAACATAGCACAATAGGAATTGATTGTGTAATTAACTTTATCTCTTGTTTCCTACCCCGAGTTTCAACTTAGTAGGATTAGAGATTTTGTTAATGGCTCGACTATGTGTGGAAGATGAAAAAAAATGATGCGGGAGGAAAAGATTATTTATGGGTCTAAATAGATGAATGTTGGGCCTAACTACGGGAAGAGTTGCATAACACAAGGGGCGCATTTAATAACAAAATAAGATGAAAGAGCCATCAATGCAATAATTGGATGACTCGGCTCAGGTGTTTTCTATTGGGGGAAAAAGAAGCACAGGGAGAAGCAGCAATAACCTTGCATTTCACGATTATTTACATTGCTATAACCATGTGGTATCAGCTGACTGCTTTCAGGATACCAAGAAGCTGTGAGATAATTTCAAAGGTGTGTCAACAAAAATCCAGGAGAAGAAGATTGATGGAAATGACGTCATTAAACAATGATATAGAGAAAATTTTCCTGTTGAAAGTGAGGAAGTGGTATGAGACTCAGGGAGAGAAGAAGTGGCTGAAGTTGATTTAGAAAAATATACTAATGGTGAGTACAAGGATGTAAAATCCTCATCTGCACAAAAGCCAAAGATTCGAGCTAAAATTGACAGGCAGAATATCATCAGTGATTAGTGAGCTCTAGTTCAGACAATGGAAATGAAATCACTGTAGCATGCATCTTCTCTATCTTAGGTTGAGCTGAAATGCATTGCTGATGCAGCTGATGATGAAAACTGGGTTTATAATGAACGAAGAGATAGATCAGATTGAGAAGAATCAGAAGTGGGAGATTGTTTCGAGGCTAGTAGATAAGAACTTCATCGGGAATAAATGGGTCTTTCACAACATGATGAATGAATATGGCACAATGATTCGAAACAATGAACAACTGGTGTGAAAATGACACTCCCACATAGAGGGAATCATTGTTGAAGAGACATTTGCACTGGTGTCAAGGCTAGAGACCATCGGATTATTCCTAGCCATTTTAGTGAAAAAAAGTCAATGTATTCCAGATGTGCGCCAAATCATCATTTTTTAATGCGATTCTGGAAAAAGAAGTGCATATCAAGTGACTATATGGTTCTCTAATTAATGAGGATGAGAACAAGGTGTGTCAGATGAAGAAAGAATTATGTGGGTTGAAACAAGAACCGAGAGAATGGTATTCAATGCTGAATCAATCTTTGCAGAATATGTGATTCAAATGAAGCATAGTGAAGGTGTCTTTCAGAAATAAGAAAAAAAGGGGTTCTGATGAGGTTTAGAATGGACAATTCCATGGACATGAAGACTCTGGTTGCTACCAGGATGAAATTATCAATTGATGACGATGCCAAGGAAGTTAATATCATATAATATAGGAAAATTATTGGAAGTCTGTTGTACTTAACTACAACAAGGCCTGATATTATTTTTGCCACATGCCAAGTAGAGAGATATCAGAGTAATCCCAGGGAAAGACACATGATTTTAGTGAAAATAATACTTCGGTATATCAAGGGCACAGTGGATTTCGGCCTGACATATACTGATAAATCTCAGACAGAGTTATTGGGATATACTGATGCAGACTGGGCCGGTTCAGCGGATGACATGAAATCAACATCTGGATGTGAATCTTCGTGATTACGTCAAGATCCACGAATGGAAAATTGCCGCAGTGCTTCGCGATTTTGACAGAATTCCGGCTGAAACATTGGAGCATCGCGATTTGAAATGATGTGGCGTTGACTTCGGGCGGAAAGGTCGAGGGTCGGTGGAATCCCCTATAAATAGAGGCCGACCCCATCGAGAGAAGTAGAGAGATTTTTCATAGAAGATCATTTGCTCTCGGTTCGTAGAGGTGGTTCGCGAAGGCAGTGTGCTTCGCGAAAGGGGAGCTTCGCGGAGGCTATTCTAGCTCTGTGAAAGGTGTGTGCCCCACGTTGGCTCATTGAGCTTCGCGGAGAGGCAGGAGCTCCGCGACGGCCTAAGCATTGCGAAGGTCTGTGCATCGCGAGAGTGCTTTGGGATAGAGCTTCTCGAAAAGGTAGGAGCTTCGTGAAGGCTTGTTTGAGCTTCGCGAAATTGGGAGCCTAGTGATGTAGGGTGCTTCGCGAAGGTCATTACAAAGGTAGTTTTCCCAGTGGATAGTGGCAAAGGGGTATTCATCTACGAGTGAATGTTGAACTTCAACAGAGCATCTACATACAGATAAATATGCATTAATTATTGGAAATGAAGAGACCTACATGTCTATAAACTATGAGTGATTCCCTTCTGAAGCAATGAGCTTAGGAAGAGGAAGTAGGTGATCCTCTCCACCGGCTGAGCCAGAGAGAGAGAAACAGGGAGTGACCCTTGGGAAAGCAGTGAGCTGACCCTAAACCTAGTATAGGTAGTGAGCCTGAGCATAGAAGTGATCTAGCCCGAACTTTGTATCCAAATCTAGTGAAGATTAGTGGAATTTGGTACGACCTGAAACCTATCGGTGTATGCTCCTTGGACGTAGCTCTGTGAGGGTGAACCAAGTAAAAATCTTTGCGTCTGCCTACTAATTTTGCCTGCATTGCATTTAAGGTATCATCATCAGATAAAGAAGAAAGTAAGTGATCATAATATACACACAAGTGAAAACAAAGTGACCCTTGTACCAAAGAGGTCAAGATCCAGTGGGGCAGGATGAACTTTGAAAAATAATATCCATACCCTGATTCGCCCCCCCCCCCCCTCTCAGGGTATATATGCCCCTGTTGGTCCTAACATTAATGTTTTTATATAATCTACAATAAATAATAATAATTTAATAAATTTATTATATCATATAATTTCATTCATTAATATCCTTTAAAATTGTAACATTTTCTATGTGTACAGTTGACTACAACATTTCAAAGAGTATTTATTTTTTTAATGTATAAATTACATGGAATATATATAAAAGTGTGTTTAATGAAATAATATTATATTTATGATATTATAATAACTAATTAAAGGTGTTATAATAGTAACTATATGACTTTACAGATTAATGAAAAATAAATCTTTTAAACATTGTGTGTATATGATCTACACTCTCCATGATTGTAACTAAAAATTATTTCTTAACTATAAATAATTAATATATTATGAAATAATAATTAATATATTAAAATTAAAAATATTTCATTATTATTATTTCTAGGATTGTAATAATGAACAATTTGACCATAGTCAACACACCTATGCCGTTATGAAAATTTGAAATGAACATACTCAAAAATCATAACATGGACACAATGTATTAGGGAGTTAAATACATCATTAAAATAAATGATTTAAATTTTTTTAGTGATAGGGATTATACTTGTTAAATTATTTTATAAAAGTAAAAAATTTGATTTAATATTATTAAAAAATAGATAAATGTAACGCACAACACGTACTGGAATCAATTTAATGGTTTCATCTCAAAAAAAAAAGCATTGAGATATATGTTCTTATGTGCACCAAATTTATATTAAATTATATATATACATCCCCTCTATATATTATATCATAAAAAATGTTACATTGTGTGATTTTAAGATATAATTCATGTACTTTATTCATGTTATTAATGAATCCATAGTCGTCAAAATGTTAATGGATTATGTGACATCTAATTCAAGAAATGAATGTTTTTATTGAATTTCAGTTTTATAAAATTATACGATTATTATATAATCAAATTAATTTTATACTCCTCTATTTATTACTAATATTTAAATGTAATTGAACCTTTTTTATTACATTTTATGTTAAAATGAGTGTGAAAAAGATTTTATGGAATGAACAATTCAATTATTTATTCTGTCAAATAATTATTGTTATTACATATACATTTTTCAATATAATAAATCAATAATTTCTTAAAAATTATAAAAATTCTTTATTAATGAATTTTATCGCAGTTTTGATTATTATATAACATTTTTAGAAGAATATTATTTTTTTGAATAAAGTATATTTAATCTATATTACGATACTGTGAAATATAATTTTTTAAATTATGAAATGACATGAATGGCCAACCATGATGACTAGCCAAATATAATAATATTCCATTGTTTTTTTAAAATTTATTTATTATAAAAACTATTTTCTATAATATTTAGGTAATATATATATATATATATATATATATTGAAAATACAATTTTAATGGGGAAATATATTTTTCAAAAGAACAATTTTATGTAATCATTTAATGAAATTTTAATCAATGATGACAGTGCATGACGTTTTTCATTTCTTTTAAATTATATATTTATATTTATATGTCACATATATAAATAGGTTGTTCTCCCTTAGGTTGATCAATTAATACACAAAATATTATCATATATCAAAACCCTACAATATTTAATAAATTTTTATTATAATATGAGATAAGATTATGCAACCCATTTTCATTTCATGGGTAATTATTATGTAGTCCATTATGATTGATATTATTTTGGCACAAATAAGTCATGAATAGTTTATGATGGGTGTTCCTATATAGCATCAGGCGATCCTTGACTATATTATATGATGGGTGTTCCTAAATATAATTCCAATGTATTTGGAAATGATTGTCTCATGATACACCATACATTATATAAGGAAGTAAATATATTATTTGATGGGACTGTGTCGACAATATGATATTATCATGGAAATTATCCTTGAATCAGGTATTCCTTCCATTTTATGTTGCTTAAAAAATTTCCATTATCTTATGATATAGTGATTGTTATATACTGATTTTTTATGATTACTCATGAGAGTTCTATTTTATGATGTCATGTTATTCCTTAACTCAAATTTTTTGTTTATATTCCAGATTTATTCTCTAACTAGACTTTTTAACTCACCCTTATGTCAAGGTATTCCATATTCCATCTAATATAGTTCATGGCCTCATAAGGATTCAGGATCAAATCATGAAAAATTAAATAAAATCATGTATTGATATATCTAAAAGGATTGGGTCTCTATAAATAATTGTTTTGACTTGGAGAACCAATATGTTGCATGGAGTCTCTTGGGAGCATTTTTAGTGGTTTTATCTATATCTAGGTATCTAACCATGGATATGAGTTATAG
Organism: Viscum album; assembly: GCA_963277665.1. Classification (NCBI taxonomy): domain Eukaryota; kingdom Viridiplantae; phylum Streptophyta; class Magnoliopsida; order Santalales; family Viscaceae; genus Viscum; species Viscum album. The sequence continues at coordinate 2,130,770,463 of OY728147.1, read as the reverse complement.
AATAACCACCCTTACAATTTATTTTTTTTATGGTGTAATGTTCTTTGAAGTATCTTGGATTATTATCCTTGTTTTGTATAAATATATTGCGGAGATAGTTGTAATTACTATCGCATTTTTTGGAAATCCATTAGGTATTGTGGTCCTTCACATTTCATGGCCGTCCTTTCTTATTTCATTAATACATCACCATGAATGGGTAGGCTGCACCAAAATGTTCCTATTTTTAATATATAGTGTAAATAATAAAAGTACCTCTAACCCTGTAATACATACATATATTCACTCAATTCATCAACGAAAAATGCATATCCATTAGTGAACATTAAACCTAAAATCATTGTATTTCAACCCCTACTTTGAGATGTCATTCTTTAAAGGGTTCAATTATGGCTTCATCATTCATTCAAACAATTTTCACCATTACTTTCTTCTAGATAAGGTTTATATCAATGAAATAGTTTTCTAGGGTGATTGTTTTGGTACGAAAATATTGTGATCTATTTGGATAAGTTGATAAAAGTCCTAAACATTATTTATGATCATATTGGTTGTATAACTCTCATTAAATACATGGAAATAGGTTTATAAAAGAATAATTTTATGTACAAAATTATTCATTTGTCATATAATAGTATCATCTGGGATGGATTATTCTATTGATATTATAAACTATAATAATGATGATAATTAATTGGTAGAAATTAAAATTGAAGTGGAATGGTAATAAATCTTAATTTTTACTAGATTTTATAATTTTTGTATTATGATTGTATATTAATGGTGAAATTCTAAAAAATATGTTTTTTTGGGGAAATGGTTTAATTGTGTTTATTATGTATATAAACCCATTTTTATATGATTTATATGTGTAAAATTTATTGAATGTGTCCAATCACCTATATTAGTCTAAAACATTTTTTTTCATGGAACACTAGTTTGTGTGATTATAACCTCGAAATTTATGCTGGTATTGGATGGAAATCCATTTTTAAATATGATAAATGTTTTATAGTGGTGATTTTTGGTATTTTTTTAAGGTGGTGATGTATGGTTTTTTGTGTGGTTATGACTAGTTTTGATATATTGTGGATGTTCTATGAAGTGGTTCTGATGTTGTGGATATGATGACAGGTGGTGGTTATTAGAAATGTCGGGAAAATATATTTTCTGACATGGTAGGGGATTCAGTTTTATTTTGATTTTGTATTCCATTATAGTTTCCCAGTGGTAATGGAATAAAATTAAAAATTTTGATTGAAATGAAATTTTCAAAAATTGTTTATGAATGCATGAAATGATATGGGAATCATAGATAAATATAGTGGATGATTAAATGTGAATTTTATGGGAATTTTAAATGAATTTGTTAGTAATGGGTATACAAGAAATTCATTTAATTTACGAATGTAGAGGAAAAGTGGATTTTGAATTGTGGGTTAACTTAGTTGTGTTATGAATTTAGTGGGGGTAATGAATGTTGTTAAGATAATGAGTATTTTTTGGTACATTATGAGTAGAGATACTAAACTTTTATTGATCCTATTTGATGGGATAATGTGTTTTTATATAGAAAATTTTGTATATAATATTTAACTCATGATTTTTATGTGGACCCCACCCGTATTGTGATCATTATGAAGATATCCTTATTTGGGGGGGGGTGTTATTAACAATTTAATGATGGAATGGATGGATGTTCATCAACTCACCCATTATATATCTCCCTTCTAGGAAACAATGGTGTTTATTGGTTTTGATGGCTACATGTAAATTGTAAACTATGTTATTGTTTAGTTAGATTCATTATTATAGTTTTTATTCCATTGTTTTGGAGGCAACGTTAATGATGTCATTCATGTCGGATATACCCCAGTATCTGGGTTATGGATGTGTCGAGGTGTGATGTGATTCTATGAGTGAATAAGTTGAGATAAGATGTGATTTTATTTGTATCTATGGTACTAACTTATTGGGATGACCCGACTTTTTATGACCACAATGTTATATAGAGGATTTAGGAAAGATGTTAATGTTGGGGTATGCCGTTTTATTTCAGACACATGGTATTCTGAATTTATAAAAATTATTGGTTATGAATTCTACTAATGGAACTCATTTAAAAAAAATTCACCATAAAAATAATGGAAATATTTAATATTACCATTAAAATTTCACTATCTATGAATTCATAAAGTATGGAAATTCCTAATGATGTTAAATTTATAGTAAAAAAGAAGTAAGTTATTCCCATTGGTTATTCAAATTTTCATTCTCTTACAGATCCTAAAAATTTGATATTAGAATAATCCATGTGTGAGAGTAGATCATGTTAGTGGAAATACGTAACATATAAATGAAAATAATATATGTCAGAGAATACATACTTATGTTCAATTCTATTGAATGGTTCTGAGGTCTATTGTTATTAGAGTAAGAAAACACGTGGATTAGAGGAGTTATGTAGATGTAATTTTGTTACAGGAGAAGTTCATACCGTGATAATTATTTTATGATATGAGATTTTGGTTCATGATATGATATAGATTCATGGTATAAAATGGTAAACTCACTAGGTATGATTCTCTAAGTGAAACATCATTTCAGAATTTTAAATGTTGGATGATAAATTTCAATGAACCTGTTCCAAAAAACTCACAACATTATGATGAATTTCAATAAAATGAAATGACCATGGTTATTTTATAGAGGAAAATTGATTTTAGACACGTTTTAAATAATAGGAAATTCATTACATGAATAAGAAATTCATACAGTGAATAATTGTCATGAAATTTTCCATAATGATTATAATCACATAAAATATATTCTATGAAATACTATGATTATATATAATTTAAATGTGTAAAAAGGATCATCTATTGTTTTTTTTATTCACATTCTATTTGGATTATTCAATTTCTACCCATGTTTGTTCTCCAGTGATGTAAATTGATTTTTTATCTTTATCGTTTTATTCAATTTCTTCTTAAACATGTTTCCACCAATTAATTATTTCCATGAAATAATTTTTCATAATAAATTTTTATATATTTCATAAATATTTATTTATTTTGGTAGTTCAAAAACATTATCATTTGATTTTACTTTCTTTGCGGAAGTGTTGATCTGAGGTTTGTTCTTGTTCTTTTGTTCTCATTCAGGAATTTTGTAATACACATGGTTGGGGATTTTTGTTGGATATAGGTGGTTCATTTATTTTAAATGGTTCAATATTTCATATGTATTTTTATATAATATTACAATAATTATGTCAAGTTGTTGGATGTAAATTACCTATAATTATCCAAGTTAAATGTGGTGATTTTTTGAAATGATATTCAATGTAAAAGAACTTTTTTATGGACACAATATATATAATAAATGAATAACAAAAAAATATTTATTTTTAATCTGATTTTTTGTGGAATAATTAATAAAATAATTATATATAACTATTGAAGAATTAATTTCATGAAGAATAATTCGTGATTATTTTTCATGGGATTCATTTTCATTCTGGACTTCCATAGAGATATTTTCTAAATGATTAGAATAAATTGGTCAACAATTTAAATTCAATAGGGGATTCAAATCAATAATAGATGTTGGACCAAAGGGAAAACCACCTAAAAGAGACAATACCTATAGCCTACATGTAAACAACATAGTGTGGGAGGACACATTAAAACTATTGTAGATCCCACAGGTGTGAGTTTTCTCACAGTGGTTTACAAGGGGGTGACTATATCACATGCACCCAATATATATAAGTTCATTTGTATCTAGGTGCCAAACATGGTATTATCTTGAGTTAATTTTAATGTTATTTGTATTACTAAGATCCCCTAAACTGATTCTATATTTATTAGGTGACAAAATATCAATGAACATTATAAACATGTATAAAATTATACAGATAAAACTATTGTTATCTGATATGATATACGAGAGTTTTCTGAGGACATGACATGATCATCTTCAACCATAGAATTTTTCTAAAATCATTATCATTCCATAATATATTTAGAAACATGAAATGATTATATCATTGAAAACCCCTATTTTTAGTGATTTGATTTTAATTGACAATAATATAATCATGTATTCTAAAAGGAATATGAATTCATAGAATGGAGAATGTAATGAAGCGTTGTGGGTGATATTCAAGAGGTTTTATGAGGATATGAAAATGAAACAAGGTTATTCATACTCACCATATGATTTATGGATAGATAAAATAGCTATATTTACCAGTTTTTTACTTCATGGAAGGTTTTATATGAACAATGGAATCATTTTTAGAGTTATAGGGTGATACATAATAATAAATGATATGTCACCAAAAGTATGATTATTATGATGATTGTTATAGAAATATGGAGGGTTATGTGTAATGTAAATAATTTATATACCATATACTCCATGATATAATAAGATGGAAAAATTATAATAGGCAATAGTACAATAGAAAATAATTGAATAACTTCCACCACTTGAGTCTTATATTTGTTATTCCATCATCTCGCATTGTATAGGCAATAATTTCACAATAGGGTTGATTTAATAAATCCTGAGATGATATGATCACTTTCACGTGTTAATAAAATTCCATGTGATTATTATATTCATCCCAAGTATTATAAATTTTAAAAATAACATTTTGAATGAATTTAAATATTCTTGGCCCATTGGGAGTTTAAAAATGAATTTTGAAAACCAATTAAATGTGAATATAATGATAAAAATAAAGAGGGTGGGTTGTTCCAAAATTCTATTGGTAAATAATAAATCATTTACAACTTAATATTCAAAATTTACTAACTGAGAAAAAAAGGTGAGTTATAGTTATTCAAAAGTAGATAATAATTTTGAGGTACTATGTATATGAAATAAGCCAAAAAATGAATGATTATTAGGTGAATTTGATAAACATTGTATGAAATAATAAGAATGTGGAAAAATTGATCATCGATTAATGATTAAATGACCTTTTTCAATACATATTGTATTATTTTCAATATATATATGATTATGAACTGTGTTGAAGAAATACAATTATTTCAGGAACATGAATGATAATAGATAGATCATCCTATAATGAATATTTATGAGGAATAGGGGTCATATGATGGACGTTTTAAACCATTATGGATATGGATTTAATAGAATATGAATTTTTTATGTATAAAAACCATGTAAATTTGATTTATTATTAGGTGTTATCATCAAAATCAATTAAAGGATCAATTACTAGGGGATATAAAAAATTTATCCATAGACTATTGTAATTGATCAAAATATTATAGTGGAGAAATGATATGTGGAGATTAAGAAACATGTAATGGTGTTGGTATTTTTAACGAATAATGTTACTAATTTATTCTTCTTTTGATATTATTTTTTCTTCAATTTATATTACTTTTTTCAATCCAATTTTTAAAATTATGAATATTTATTTTCATTTTATTGATGATATTATTCGATAAAATATATTTTTACTGAATCATGTTTAAAAAATTCAGATTGGATATTCATTCAAAAGAGTAATATTTGGATTTAAAATTTATCTAATCATAACAAACAGTTGAAATTATTTTAATAAAATTAAAATTTCACATTTTTGTATAATTATTAGTGTTATATATAATTATAGTAAAATAATAAACAAAATTTAGTAAATGGTTCATGGAAAAATTATTATAATTCTATCATCATATATGATATTATAATGATCATGTAACTTATCCTGGTTTTATGAAATTGTAGTCATTTACATTATCTTGATAATTCACATCCTAATGATCAACGATCTTTATCAGTCAAAATAATTATTTATCTTGTTTATTAATTTAATTTTAGTTCAAATCCCAATAATTTTATCCTACTTGGAATCCTACTAATATATTATTTGATATGACCTTCATATTTCATTATACATTTACATAGGAAGATGATCTTTGTCCCTTTTATGATGTGTGTATTACAAAAAAATGAAATTATGAATTCCATACCCCTTGATAATAATATATATTTTTGATTGTGAGGATGTCATTTATTTAAGGAGGTAGACTCTAACACCCCCATGATTTTAAATTTAGTTTATTATCAATAGAGTTATCAACATGAAACATTACGTTTAAAGAAACAACAATTTTATATATAATTATTATTATTTAAAAATGTCCAATATAACCTAACTATTAATTTGGAGGTTATAAATATTATTTATTGATTTATGAAATAAAAAAATATTTCTCAAAATATATAAATTTATTTAACAATTATTAATTAATACAAATACAACATTTATAAAGAGATTTAGATCTACAAACAATATATTAACTTAAAAATTGAATTTTATTTCATTTTACAATTAAATATTATAATAAAAATAGGGATATCTTAGAAATTTAATTTTTTAAAAGGAAATATTTTTTTAAATACCCATATAAAATTTATCATTGGGTGTAATTTATTTATTATTATTTTATGCTTTATATCTCAATGAATTATAAATAATTAATTTTTTTATTAAACAATATTTTATATTTATAAATTATGTAATTTAAAAGTAAAATTTATATTTCATTTTGATTGAAAATGAAAAAAATTCCTTTCGAAAAATTTAATATAATTAATTACATTGATATAATATTTATATAATATTTATTTAATGTTTTAGTATTTGTTTTTTTGTAGGCTAAACAATTTTTTTTAATAATTTTAAATTTAATAATTGTTCTCCAATTTATGAAAGTGAAATCACACCCAAATTTGAAATATGAAAATGATATATATATATATATATATTAAATTTATTTTTATCTTAAATACATATTATTGTTAAATCTTATTATTCTGTTATTTTATTTTCAAATTTCGTTATAAATATTAATTCTTTTAAAACTGATTTCTCTTCATGGAAGAAGAATTTTTATAATTTAATGTCCTCCAATTATTTGAATTGAATTTTATAAAATTTATTAAATATTTTTAATCATCATTGTTTATATTATATATTATTTCAAACATAATTTTTTATCCTAATGAATAGTAAAAATTGACAAAATTAGTTATTGGGGTCAAAAAACTGAATTGTTAATGAAAGTAACCATAGAGAGAAAAAATACAAAACATTTAAAGTTTTTTTCATAATATTTCTGGTGTGTGTCAACATAATATATTATTTAGTTCCTTATTTAGAATATTTTACAATTTTCATAAATTTTACATCCCATTATTGAATAGTTTTGTATTTTTACAATAATGCATCGTATCCTCTGTTATAAAAGGGCACCCCTCTCCCATCTGTTCCACACATCCATAAAAAATATAATCATCTATTACCTACCATAAAACATATATTAAATCCCTCCCCGCATTCTATAGGTTTTTGTTTTGTCATATATTTATTCAACGATGTCTTTAATGATAATCCAAAAGAGTTTTACTAACGAAGAGGTTACATTCTTTATCGAGTATCACTATTGAATTTAAACATCCAAAAATATAAAATTTAACACATGTAAGATCATATAATTGTATAATTGTATTCCATATACTATTATTTATTATGAAAAAACTATTAAGATTACACACTTCTAAGAACTCGGACAAACCCCATCAATCATTTAAATGACAGACTACTACATCATGAACCATCATCATTCATTTTCAATAATCCCCTCTAATGTCAATTAATGATAATAAATTTAATGTTTATCTATATTATAAAAGAAATATTAATAAATTTATTAATATAATATATCATACAATTTCATTCCTTAATATTCGTTAAAAATGATACACTTTATCATGTGTAAGATAGAATACAACCTCACAAATATATATGATTGTTTTTTTATGACCACATTAAATAGATTATTTAAGAATGTGTATTTCATGAAATAATATTGTATTTATTATATTATCATAATTAATTAATTGTTCAAAAAAACTTACCTTTTTTTACCATGATCATTGAAAAATTGAAACATTAAATATGTATGCATATGACACACCCTATCCATGATTTTAACATAAATCATTTTTCATTACCTAAATACATATTTATATTATAAAAATATAATTTATCTAAAAGAATTAAAAATATTTAATTATTATTATTCTTGATATGATGTAAAATGAATCATTTGACAATATTCGACAGAACATTTTTGTTCTGAAAATGTGAACTGAGTATCCTCAAACCACCTAAGGTGGAAATATATTATTAATTGAATAGATAAATCATTAAAATAAATGATATAATAGTTTTGGTGATATATATTATTTTTTTAAAATGTTCATAAAAATTTTATTTGTTTATTAAACTATATATTAATGAAATAGACGGCGCGTACTTGATAGAGGTTAGGCTTTGGTCTAAAATTAATATTCATTGAGATACATGTTCTACATTGAACCGAATTTATATTAAATTCTCTATATACACCCAATTTTTATATTATATAAAAAACCTATTACATGGTGTTATTTTAGGATATAATTCAACTACTTTAATCATGTTATTTATTATTTTAATGACATCAAAGTTGAAAGGGTTTATGTATCATCTCATTTTGGCAGGATTGTTTTTTCCTGAATTTCAATTTCATAAAATTATTTGATCTTTATCTAATAAAAAAATTTAAAGTTATACTACTCTATTTATTTCTAAACATTTCAAGTAACAATACAATTTTTTCATTTTTAGACAAATTTATTTTCAAACTAATTTTATGAAAATATGACATTATATGTCGCTTCATTCCAAAAATCGTTTTTATTACATATTAAATTATTCAAAAAAATCCATAATGTGATAAAAATTTAAAAAATTATGTATTTATGAATTTTATCTCTGTTTTGACTTTTTATTAAAAACATTTAAGGTAATATTCATCATTTTTAAAATTAATAACATTTTAACAATTTTATGATACATTGAAATGGAATTTCTTAAGTAATGAATTGTACAAAATTACCCACCATCCTGAATAGTCAAATATTTGAATATTCTATTATATTTTAAAAATTAAAATATTAGAAAAATATTTTCTAGAATATTTAGAAAATGATTATATTTTAAAAATGTATTTTGAAAGTGAAAAAATATTTTTCAATAAAAATATTCTAAGAAATATTTTAATAAAATTTTCATCAATGATGACCATGTTTGATTTGATGGACATATTCTAAATTATATATATATATATATATATATATCTCACATATATAGAAATATTATTGTCTCTTAGGTTGATAGGTTAATACACAACATTTGATCATTCTCAAAAGCCTCTATTATAATATTTCATTTTATTATAATGTTATATAAAATATTGCCACAAACATTCATTACATGTTTAATTATTATCATATTCCTTTTGATTGATACATTTTTGGAAATAAATAATCATAAACATTTATTGATGGGTTTTCCATGATATCATCAGGTGAGCCCGATATATATTATATGATTTGTGTTCCCATATTTCCATCAAATGAAAATTGAAATGATATTTTCACACGAGTCACCATACATTAGATTGGGGAGTAAATATAATTTTTTTTGGGAATATGTCCACCATATGATATTATCAATGAAATTATCATTGACTCTTGTTTATGTATTATTTTTACATTTCTTATACGTGTTCATTGATACCATGATCTTGTAATATGATGTTTGTTATGTTATGATTCATTATTATTATTAACAAGGTTTCTATTTTAGGATATCATGTTATAAATTAACTCAAATATTATGTTTACATACCATGTTAATTTTCCCTCTGAACAATTTAGCTTACCCATTATGTGTATATATTCCCCATGTCATCCAATAATAATAGAAATAATATTTTATTTCTATCTTACATTGATATTTTTGGAATATATTATTCCAAATACACTATGCCTAATAACCATTATGTTTTAATTAATATATGTTTATGTAGAAAATCATGTATTTATATTTGTAAAATGAGTTGTTCTCAAAATAGAAAATTTGTGACATGGAGACCCTAAATGTGTTATGGATTATTGGGGAGAGTTTTTACTGGGTCTACAAATTTCAGGGTATCTACCCATGCAGATAGGTTGTTGAATAACCCCCTTTACAGTTATTTTTTATTATAGTGCAATTTTATTTGATGCACCATCGATTATTCTCTTGTATTTTCAAATATATAATTTCAAGATAGTTGAAATTACTAGTTGAGTCATTGAAAATACAATATTTATCATGTCCCTTTACATTTCAAAACAGTCCCTTCTTTTTTTCAATTTGTTACCATAGATGAGTGGGCTTCACCTTAGATTTCAAATTTTTTACATATAGTATAAATAATAAACACTCTGATCCCTATAATATATATATATATATATATATATTCAATCATTTAATTGGGGTCCAATGACCATCCATTAGTGTACATAAAATCTTTTATCATTTCATTCCAACACATATATTCAGAGATCATTATTTAGAAGTTTTAAGTGTGTTTCTTTCATTTATTCCCCTTTTTTGTCCCTTCACTTCATCAAAAAAAGGATTATATAAATGAAGATTCATTCTTGGGTGATGATGTTGGAAAGAAACTATTGTGGATTTGTTATATTGATCAACATCAAATCCATTATTGATGATCCTAGTCAGGGTTTCCTTCTCATTCTAACATTGTAATTAGGTTTACAGAGCTTCGTTTAATATATAATAATCTTGTTTTATTTTGTGGGATGCTTTATTCTATATTTATAATTAGTGATGTTTGTATGAATCAGAATAATAATGAGAAGTAATTTGTTATAATTTAATTTGATTTTGAATGGTAATGAATATTATATTTTACTACATTTTATATTATTGTTTTTTGGTTGTATGAGGACGATTAATTTCTAAAAATTATGGTTATTTGGGGGAATTAGTTGATATGTGATTTTTGTTTATGCGAAATCCTTTTTATATGATTTAATGATTTCAAATTTAATGAATGTTTCTAACGAGCTATATCTATCTAATAAAATGTTTTCACATGGAATATTTGTCCTTCTGATTAATTCCCTTGAAATTTATTGTGTAATGTGATGTAAACCGATATATAAATATTATATTTTTTTTGGTTGGGATTATTTTCCTATTTTAGTGGGTGGTGATGTGTGGTGGTTTCTTATATTGTTTTTGAGTATATATGAAATATGTATGGCATGATAGTAAGTGGTTTTGATGTGGTGGTTCTGATGAGATTTGTTGTTGATGTGAAATAGTGGAAACACATGTTTTTTGGATGTTAGATGATATTGGTTTATTGTGTATTTGTATGATTTTATAGTTTCATAATGGAAATGGTATAAAATTAAAAAAAGATACTGTAATGAAATTTTCGAAAATGGTTTATGAGTGATGTAAAAAATATGGGAATCATGTATAAATATTGTAGATTTTTAAATGTGAAATAAATGTGAATTTTAATTTAATTGTTTATTAATGGGTATCCTTGAATTTTGATTAATTTATTAATGTGGATTAAAATTGGATTTTTTATAGTTTTTTTATTATGTGGTGTTATGAATTTAGAGGTGGTAATGAATGTTTTATAGGATGTGAGTATTTGTGGGTATATTGTGATTTGTGAGAATATACATATTATAAACCCATTGGATGCAATTGTGTGATGTGATATATAAATTCATGTATATTTTATATAACTCATGATTTTTATATACACGCACACCCATTTAGAGAAAATTATTATGATGCCCTTATTTTTTGGGTGCTTTTGAAAATTTCCTGATCGGGACGATGGATGGTCATGTACTCACTCTTCACATACCTCGCTTTTCAGAAACATTGAAATGTATTGTCTAGGTTCTCTATAAGAAAACTTTACACAATTTTAATTTTTTTAGATTTATTTTTGTGGGTAATATTCATGGTAGGGAATGAAAAGTTGATGATATCCTTTATGATAACAATACCCAACTATCCCAGTTATATATTTGTTGAGGAGTGATGTGATGCTCTGAGTGAATTTAGGTGTGATATGACCTGATTTCCTATGAATATATGGAAAATCCTTATTGGTATTACCTAGTTGATTATGAAGATAATGTTATTGCAGAGAGATGGTATTTTATAATTATAAACAATGTGGAATATTAATTCTCAGATCTACACTCAATCAAAATTATTAACCTTTATAATTGTGACCATTTATAATATATCCATTATAATCCCACTATATATGGTGTTATCATATAGGTACAACCATTTTGATAGTAAATTTTTAGAGAAAGTTAAGAATGTTTTATCCATAATGTTTTCCATTTTTCATTCCCATATAGATCATAAAAAGTATGATTATAATGAACCATGTGTGATATTAGTTCAATTTAGTTGAAATAAGTTTTATATGAATGATGAATAACTCTGTTTGGGAATACAACCATATAAAAAATTTCATGGGTTGTTTCTGAGGAAAATGGTACTTGAAAGATAAAACCATATGTATTACTAGAGTTTTGGAGAAGCAATTTAGATTTTGGAGAAGTTAATGACTTGATATTTACATCACGATAGAAGATTTTGGTTCATGTACTAATAATGATTCATTGTCATAAAAGGGAAACACAATAGGTATGAATCTAGTTGTTAATCATCATTTCAAAATTTGTAACGTTGGAGTATCTGTTTCATTGAACTTGTCACAAAACATAGTCTACATTAACAAGAATTTATCAAAATGAGATGATAATGGATATTTGATGGAGGAAAATTTATTTTTGTAGAGTTTTGAATATCAAGAAATTCTTTACATAAATTTTACTTTAACAAATAGAAAAATTGTCTATCAACAATCGTATAATTCTTATCACAACCTCTATATTAGAGAAATAGTATGATTATCTGGGATATAAAAGGCCTAAAAGGATATTCATTAGTTTTTTTGATTTCCTTTATATTTGTCTTATTCTATAACTACCCATGTTTGATCATTGATGATGTAGACTAATTTTTTATATTTTTATTTTATTCTTATTCTGTTTGGACTTGTTTCCCCAATCCAGAAATTTCCGGTGATAATTTTGAATAACATTTTTTCATATTAATTTTATTGATTATTTTGTTGTTTTAGTTCGACAAAAATCACATGGGATTGATGTTTCATTGCAGAAATGGTCAGATTAGGTTTGGGCTTCTTCATCGGTTCTCATTCAAGAGTGTTGAAATACTTGAGGTGGGGAGTTCGTGTTGGATCCTTCTATTTGAGGTGGTATAAATGGTTCAATAAATCATATGAGTTATTTTATTATATTACTATAATCACTTCTTTTTATTGGATGTCATTTATAAATACTTATCCATGATAAATGTGGCAATTTTTTAAAAATACATTAAAATTAAAAGATCTTTTTAAGGGATAAATGTATATAATATTTGAATATCATGATAATATTTATTTTCATGATTATTTTTTGTGGAACAATTAATAAATAATTAAATACAATTAATGAAGAAGTAATTTCATGAAGAATAATTCATGATTATATGACATGCAATTTATTTTCATTATAATTTATCACATATATTTTATCTAATTTATTTTAAAAAATTAGACAAAAATTTAATACCCTAAGGGATTCACATAAACCATAGATGTAGGACATAAGGTTAAACCACCTAAAAGTGACAAACATTGTAGAATACATGGCAACAGTTCAGTGTGGGAGGACACACAAAACTATTAGTAGAGTGAACAGCTATGACCGTATCTCATAGTGGTTCACAAGGGGGTGAGTCTATCAACCACACCCAATATATCTATTTTCATGGCTATCTAGGTTCCAATCCAAGTTATATCATGTGCTATTTTTAGAGAGATTAGTATTAATAATATCCCTTAAATGATTAAATATTACTATGGGACAACACATCCACAAACATTATTCCTCTAATAAAATTGACACATATAAAATGAGTGTTATCTGATGTGATATATGTGAGTCGCCCGACTAATTTTCACTACCATCTTCAACATGATCCTTTTTCTAAAAAAATTACGAAAAAAATTCTTAAAATTGAACTAAAAAAATTAGTAATCAAACCATCTTCTTGTAAAATGATTTATATCTACAATAAAATAATCGTTTATTTTTAGAGGTAGAAAAATTCTTGTAATGAGACAATTAATTGAGGGTTGTCGATAATATTTGAGTGGTTCAATGAAGGGAAGAAAATGCCGCAAGGTTTTTCATTCTCATTATATGATAAATGGATAAATGTAATAGATATTACATAATTTTTTTATACATCATGGATGGTTGTTATGGACATTGTCATGATTTTTAAATATAAAAGGAGATACCTATTAATTCATGAATTATCCCCATAGGAATGATGATTGAGATTGTTTTTATATAAATATGAATGGTTATGTGTTATTTTGATAATTTCTATACAATATTAACCATGATATAATATAATGTAAAACATATGATCAGCTACAACACCACAGAAGATCATGAAACAATTACATCATTTGAAATATATACATGTGAGATCATTATATAGCACTGTAGAAACAATAATTAGACAACATAGATGATGTAATAATTCGTGATATGATGCAATGTCAACATTCAAATAAATATTTCCCACGTTCGATGTGATCAAAAATGGAGAAGGAAATGAATGGATTCAATGATAAAGAAAAAAATAGTAGGAATATTTGATATAAAATTTTAAAGACTTTCTCAATACACCAATAGTGTTGTTATGTATACTATGTGAAATTTTGATAGATTCATTAGTGGACTGAGATCCCATCATTAGAGGAATCATGCAAATTGAGACTATGAGAGTTGTGATGAGATAGTGCAGAATTTTATGATGGTGAATTAGATTCTAGATAGATGTAATGATCACATTTTTATAATATAATAATAGAGAAAATGAACCAAAATATGGGAATAACATTGATCATAGAAGATGAGAGAATAAAGTAAAACTCCTCACATACAAGAAATTTTGGGAGAAGCATTCATGCAATGACTAACTTGGAAGTGTAATGTTCTAAAATTATAGAAGATATATCTGTATAGATAGAAGTTTTCATTGTGAGGTGAGGCCTCAATTTCTGAATACTATGTAAAAAATGAATGATATTGAGGCCTAATATTATGTTAATTGCTTCATGTGTGGGAAACATGGGTACTTTTATAATAAAATCAAAAATCCAAATATAGTTGAGGGAAACAACCATAAATCCTATAATATGTTAACCAGGAAATATTAACGACTTTCTATCATTGGGGCCTAATTTGAGGCTCCAAATGATGTGTTTTCAAGTACACTCATTGGGATCATAAAACAATAAAGTACATTGATTCATTATCGTATAATACATTTGTTTAGTTAATAAAATTTTTCAAAAAAATATAGGATGAATATTTGAACTGTAATAATTAGAGTTATCTATCTAGTCACCTGGATAAAATTTCCTACATTTAATAGTGTATATAATGTACAATTTTTTCATTGGATAGTATAAAATCATCAAAAATATAATAGTCATTTAAATGTTGATATTTTAAAATGTACTAGGTATGGGATGGATCTCTATGTATTGTTATATGATCAACTATATAAGGAAGGAAATATCATTAGTCTTCAATTCAAAAACTATTGTTTTTTATGGGGGAGAGATATCCCAGCGAATTCATTTTTTAATAAACTTTAAATAGCCTTATATATAGAGATGATTCATGGAGTGGGAGACAAAAATGAATCTATAATTATTTAGAATGACCGCATGATTCATGAATACATTTAAATATTCCATGAAATGTTACATTGACCTCACCATGAAATATTTGTAGAGTTCTCCATTGAACTGAAACCAAGATCCAATCTAATATGAAATACAATATAATAAATAGAATTTGTAGATTTATTTTAAATAAGGATATGATATAACAATCTTCTAGAGAGAGTATTGATTTGACCATGTGTGTATGCATGTGAAGAAACTATTCTAATTATAACGAAAAAGGATATATGTATGTAGTAATTCAATGATTATAGAGTACTTTAGGATATCACAATGTTGAAAAAGTACAATATCTGATGGATTGATTATATTTTATATCTACTTCATGGGGATCAATTATCTAACAAGATAAACCTCTGATATCGGTGTCATGAATTATGGGTGAAGAATGAAAATATAGCAAAAACTACCATCGAAATTGATATGGTCATTATCAGTTAGTTATTATGCACTTTGTCTTAATTAATTATCTATTTTTTTTATGTATTTGAAGAATGTAGTCTTTATGAAATTCATTTCTAAATTAAATGATGTTTTTATTAATTTTATTTTGATATATTTCAAGAGTCATCATGATAATTTCTATCATAAAATAGATATATTAGATACATTTATGGATTATAACTTATTTATAAAATTAATAAAATGAAAATTCTTATTCGAGAAACTAGAACTCTATGGGCATATTTTAACAATTGAAGGAATATCATTCGACCATGAAAAGGTAAATGATGTAGATGAGTGGACTCATCCAATAGAAGTGCCTGATATTAATAATGTTTTTATTTTAGAAGGTCATTATAATAGGTTTGTGAAAAAATATTCATGACTTTATAATCCCATGACCATGTTAACTCAAGAAGGGTCGATGATCTATTAGGAAATGTAATGTGATGAATGTTTTGATGAATAAGATAAGGGATTCCTTATAACACATATTTTAATTATACACTATGTAGATAAAGGTTTATTTATTTATAGTGATTAAACTATGAAAGGGTTTTGATGAGCCTTCAAGAAAAATGAAAAGGATTCTCATAATGAATCTCAACTGTTAAGTACTCATGTGAATAATTAACCTATTCATGACACAAATTTACATATAATTATTTTTTCTACGATAATATGATTGAACTATTACTAGGGGAAATGCGATTCATACAATGACCACCAATAATAGATGTATATTTCAAAAAAAATGGTATTGAACCAATTAATAATGAGATGGTTGGACCATCAAAAAGACTATGACCATTAAATTAATTATAACTGTAGCAGAGAAAAACGATTATCAGATGAATTAGGTAGGAAAGACCCTATTGTGTTGGTAAAAGATTAGGAATCAATGAGATCCAGTTATGAATGACCTAGAAACATTAAACATCGATATCATAGGAGAAGTTACATAATACTCTCAATCCCAATTTTGTTCATAACCTTCATTACAAGAGAATATAAATAGTGAAAAATAAATGTTGCATTGATACAAAGTATAATAAGGGATTATATGACTGTGATGTTACCAATGTTCAATATTGATAAATAATGTGTATTGAAATTTGATACAAGTCAATTTATTCCATTAATTCTAGAGACGGAGAATTATCTATATGAAGATGAATGTGTGACCACATTATTTATATATATTGATATAACAATAATGTATAAGGACCATCATGATCTTTATTGGTGGGAAAATATGAAAAGGGATATTTCCAACAACACTGCAGGGTTTATGGTATATCAACAAGTGAAGGGGGAGAGACAAATTCTAAAATTCTTATTCCAACCCCCACACATACTATCATGTATGTGGGGAAGTATCACTATAGGATTCATCTTGTGTTTCCAATAGAATCCA
Source organism: Viscum album (assembly GCA_963277665.1). Lineage (NCBI taxonomy): Eukaryota > Viridiplantae > Streptophyta > Magnoliopsida > Santalales > Viscaceae > Viscum > Viscum album. The sequence goes on along the minus strand of OY728147.1, from coordinate 2,130,752,766 downwards.
ATTGAAACAATTTTATCTATTTTATAGTGGATCAACAATCCAAAAAATCACATTTAATATCTATTTTGGATGATTTTACTCTTCATCAACATTTATTGATACTCATAATGGATGTTCTGACGTTTCAATGATTTTCACATTATATTTTTTTTTGATCATGATCTAAGGTTCAAATAGAATTTCATGAGATGTTTGTAAAAAATTACAATATAATAAATTTAATTTTAGAATGCCTTATCACCATATAAATTTTATAATATTGGAAAGGATTTTCTAGAAAGTAGTGGATAATCAGATATCCTGTTTAGTGAAATTTAATGTTGGATGGGATCAATACCTAACATTATCTGAGTTCAAATAAAATAACATCCTATTTAGTATTCTAATAGGACGATATAAATCATTATATTGGAATCAATTTTAAACTCATAATTGTTTGGTTGAATTTTGTGGGAGGATATTTCGTTTCCCCTGATATTGTGCAAGAGATTTCATAAAAGGTTCCCTATATTGAACAACCTAAACATGCTTCTATAAGATGGGAGAGGGACTATGTCGAAAACCAATGAAGTTAAATGTTGTTTTATGTTTTGGAAAAACAAATTCATCCATATATCACAATGGAAGTTATTCATGGGATATAGAATGTAATTCAACCATAACCTATATACATTATACCGTTCATTATTTTTCATCACATTGGATAATTTGATTTTCAGTTATAACGTCCATCAAATCTAGATCATGTTCATGAGGTATTCCACATATCTCTCTTGAGAAAGAACATACATTATCTCTAACCTGTACTAAATATATATATGGTTCAACTAGAACCTGACCTCAAATGTATTTATAATACATTTTTGATATTATATAGAAAAAATGGAAGAATGGATATGGGATCTAGGGGATACAATGAGATCGATAAACCCTCACAATTTTTCTACTGTGAAAATTGGTGAAATTTTTAGGAATAAAATCTATTAACGGGGGATGAATGAAATGAAAATGATTTTTTAAATGATATGTTCTTCCAATATAAATGGTTTATGTATATTATATAATATCTTAAACATACAAAAAAATATAAACCTGTTTTTTTAATCAAAATAAAAATGTTCATAAATTAGTTATCTATTTAACCTACTAAAATGAAAACCATATCAACAAATAAACTATAATAGATTAGCTAAAATTAAATTATTATTTTTTTCATAAAAGTCTTCTAGAATAATTTAATCCAGTGACAAATAATATATATAAATAATATAGTAAAACAATCAACATCATATGAAAATGATAATATTACCTTAAGACAAATTGTTGTGAATTTAGAGTGAATTAATTAAATATTATTTTTATGGTTGTAATGAAACCAAATATTACATGTATTTTTTGTTAATTATTTGGGAATAGTTATAGTCTGCAAAAATTGACGGTGCATGGTTCTGAGGATTGTGTGCCTGAAATGAATTTCTGTACAATTTTTAGGTATGAGAAATAAACATGTAGGTGGCATTTTATATTTTATATCTAGTTCATAGAAATGAAATTTGAGAGCACCGTTGAATCCGCAGCACTGGTATTAGCTTAATAGAAGATTCACTTCAACTCAGAAGGTCGTGAGAAAAATATATTTTTTTGAAATTCTAACGCATAATAAAATAACATGTAATTTTAAATTTATTTTATTTTTCTACAACGGATGAGAGGTTGTGGCAGGACCGATGACTTTTCAATCCATTGAATAGCTTGGATCATCAACTCTGTAACTCAACCATTTTTAATTAAAAAAAGTTCCATAAATCATTTAATTATCCTCATTAATTCCTCAATTTTGTTCTAATTTTCCCCCTGAAATTTAAATGGAGCTCAGGTTGGGGTAATTTTATGGGTTCTTCAAGTAAGGAATCTTTGGAGGAGTTCTACAACAATATCCACTGAAGAAGGATGAAAGCTCGGGTGGCAAAGATCTGAGATCGTCGATAACCGACGACTCCATCCAAGGTGGACACTCCTCATTCCTCAACCGCAACACCACCAATAGATATCACGGTATGGAGTTTATATGTTTTAATGTTCCCTCTCTTACCGGTTTTGAAATTTATAATGATGGGGGACCAACCGACTATCTGGTTGATCTGAGTCTCATTAAATCATGCGGGTGTCTATTGTAGGGTATAATATACAAACATTATTCTTATTTATTATTATTATTAATTATCCTCTGTTTAAAGCACTTACATGAAGTGAAAGGGACCAATCCAACAAGGCCCAGAACCTATGCTAAAATTGTATTTGGCCTTCTTTGTGTTGGAATATTGAATGCAGCGACAAGGCATATTTGATGGACATGGAACAATAGTGGAATCCTAAGAGGGCCGCAGTCATGTCCAGAAAGATGAACGGACCATCAGGGATCACCTGGGGGAACGTAAAAGAAAAGCTAGCGGTGATGACCATTGCTGGCAGAATAGATTGGCATTCAGCATAAACCAACATTGATGGAAGAGCAGAAAAAATCGGTGCAGTGGTGGTCAGATGGGTGGTTGACCGCAGAGGCGACGTGCTGAGGTGCACTGCATTGAAGGTTCATGACGTTGAGGTTGTGGTGGTGGAGAAGTCCAAGATGCATCTCTTGTGGGTATCAAGGTTGATGAAGTTGAACCATGTGGTTCAGCAAATTAAAGGATCCAAACAGCTCCTTTGAGCAGTTTAGAGGTAGTAGACAACACGACCCTCGTAGATCGCAGTATCTAGTTGTCCAACCCAGGCCCATCTCAGGCTTAGAAACACTTAAAGGGTAATATATTGTGAACCATACTTTCGTTTGATGAACCATCTATAGAACTGGGATCCTTAGAGTGAGACCGTTCTTTTGGAATACTCTACGTGAGATTTGGTTACTATTTGAGTACAATAGGGTTGGATTAACACATAATCCAATCGGGCCCTCATCCCTAAAATGCTAATAACATATAGATATATTGTCTGATTGACTCGTTGTATTTTTTGTTGGAATCCTCATGACATGATGGATCATCAAGATAAATATTTGTGAGACTTAATAGCAATTGAGATATGACTAATGGATTGAGGAGCGGTTCTCCCAAAAAAATTTGTGCTTGGTGCGGGAATCTGTTGGGTGTCTATGACATAATGAAGAAGACCGACCAATACGGGTCAGCACCAGAAACCCCAGAGTGGGACAATTTAGCTGTAAGACTAATTATACATGCCTCTATAATGGCGACTAATATAATTCATCACTAGCGACCAATAAGGGTTAGCTCCAGAGACCAATATATTTTAGTATATAGTGAAAAATACAGGTCCACATACAATGACCTATATGGGTCAATAGTGGAGTTACTATTCGATATGATGATTTTTCTTTACGACTATTCATCCATATCCCATTAACCGTAATGTTTTACCGTTAGAGTGAGCCGTATCTTTTTCTTTGTGCTTTGTGATTTAGTTCATGATTGTGATATTAACATTGTGGTATTTCTTGTTATGTTTTCCATTGTGGATAATAGAGAGACTTCTGGGAGTCTCGGGGTCCCCTAATGAGTTTTTATACTCACCCCAGCATGGGATCCACCCAAATGTGTGTGTCTGGTGCAGACAACTAATGGTGTGAGGCAGAATTTGGAGGTTAGGGACAAGGTGGTTCTTGGTGCAACTGGAGAAGTCGAGATCCCCTTCTTCAACATTAGACCTGCAGCTAATACCGTCTAGATTGAGCTCCAGGGTAGATTCCAAGCTGATTAATTTCTTTTAAACATCTAGTTCTTGTATTCCATCCCAGTTAATTTAGTTTACTGTTGTACTTGTGGTTGTATGTTACTCTTGTGGATATACCTTACTTTTTTAGGTTGATTACTTAAGTTTCCCATTTTTAGTGTGTATATATCTCTATGGCAATGCCATCCCTGATCGGCATAAGCCTACGGGTGCTAGTCCCCAACCACTGGACTATGGAAAATATGCTTGGGGTAGAAACGTTCGGGCCTCGTGGGATAGGTCGGGACCAAATTGAATCAGGGGGAGGTTAGTTATGCTCGAAGAACTAAGAGTATACTTTTAATGAAAAAAGGTGTAAAGTTTATTGATATTGGTTTTTAGTATAGGGAGACTAGTGTTATTGTGGAGGTCTATGTATCCATACACCGGGATGGATAATTATTGTTTAGAACTAATTACATGAAAACATTGGTTTCTAGTGTTTTGAAATGTTTTCTTGATATTTAATGAGTATGCTCACTAGGTTTAACTTATTGATCATTGAAAATATATTTCATATATTATTAATCCACAAAGACAGCCGACCAAGATTCCGGTTAGAGATCGTGACAGTGTCCCACCGAGTGATGAGTTGTCGGTACAAGAACCACTCTTAGGGGTGGACCCTTCTAGTGGTGTGCCAATAGCACCAACATCCACTGAAGAGAAGATGATACCAGTTGATCATGTTTGCTGGATGAGAGTGTTACATGAGTTCTAGACACAGAGTCCTCTGAGGTTTTGAGGCGATACAGACCCCCATGCAATAGTGTATTGGCTTGATACGGTTTATAAATCATTTTTCATAGTAAAGACACCTGCAAAGAGAATTGATATCACGGTAGTTAACCTTCTTTAGGACTCCATTGTACAATGGTGGCTCTCAACGCTCCATGTGAACGAGGAGAGGTCCCTCACTTGTCTGAAAATTTGTGTCCTTTTCAGGGCGGAGTTAATGCCAGCGACACAATGCTCAGTAAATATTCAAGAGGTGTTTCATCTGTTCATGGGAAGCCAGACTATGTATTAAGACTCAATGTTATTTATGGACCACACCCTATACTCCACTGACATGGAACGAGACCCTTTTTTAGTGGCCCAGAACATTGACAAGGGCTCTGACTTGAGATCAGAGCCACCAATGTTTATCTCTACAACCTGACGCATGCGGGGGTGTTTGAACGAGATTTTCATATGGATTGTATACATTCCATGCATGAACCGATTGTGAGAGACCCTACCAGATGATAGGTAGAAGAGTCAACTTTTTTGTCAGTATAATGATGACACAAAAGCCCATGTGGACAAGACAATCTTTAGGATAACTTGGGGATGCATGGTCACTGTTTCAAGGCTCATGAGGTCGAGGGATGCACAAGTGGGGAATGATCTATAATCAGTGTAGGTGATAGGATCACAGAGCTCATGACTTTCCAACTCCCTGTGCGGATGATCGACATACGGTGGAGGGGACACTGCGGTATCAACATCGACATGAGCATGAGCGTCAACTAGGAGGCAGATAAGGAGGGGTAGTAGGACGTCCAACAAGAGCTGGTCAGAGTCACTACGCACTACCACCACCACCCAGGCAGTCTACCATGATCTCAGGGCGTGGGTGAACGGGGACAGACCCAGCTATAGGCAGTAGAAACTCGCTATCATAAAATCCCTAAGATGATTCGAGTTGTTATTTTTATCATCTCTACATTAGTAGCAGTGCTTATCAAGATAGGTTATCTAAATTCATTTATTTCCACAGACATAGTTTCGGACTTAGAGATTTTGACTGAGATTTTAGCTCAACCATTGTGTTTGTATAATTCTACGTGAAGAGATTCAGTGGTCACACACTAGTGCCGATAGTGTGATCATACTCTCTGAGAAATGAGTATCAGATGGGATCTCCTAGTAGCGATGTTGAGGCCCTATGACTTCATTCTTTCCATGAACTAACTATCAGTTGTTCAAGAAAAAATTTACTTCTTGATCCGTACAGTACGATGTACCCACTTAGATGGAGGATAATTTTCCTTTTTTGTTGATATAGAAAACAGAGAAACAAAATATCAACTTGCCCTCAGGAGGGTGCATCCAATTAAATAACAACTGCCTTGCTTAACCTTCGACATGTTGGATGAGGTGAGTTTTAAATTTTCAACGTTGGTGGATGATAATGAGGGAGTCTTTCCAGAATATGTCTCATGACAACCTCCTCGTTTAGTGGTAGAATTCCATATTGATTTGTACCTAGTAAAAACACTTATATCTACACCAGCATATCATATGTCCCTTACGGGGCTCTGGGATATGAGGGTATAGTTGGAGGAATTACCGAGGAAGGGATTCATAAGGCCTGTTAATTCTCTATAGCAACAACTTTTTAGTATTCCAAGAAGGAAAATAGATGTTTGAGGCTATGTGTGAAATTTTGGCACATAAACCAGGTGAATGTGAAGAACAGGTATCCTATATAGAGGATCGATGATCTCTTAAACCATAACTAGGGATATTATTTGTTTTCAAAGATAGACCTCAAATCAGTCTATCACCATCTCAGGGTAGGAGATAAGGATGTACTGAAGACAACAATCATATGTTGGTATGGAAATTACGAGTTCTTGGTGATGCCTTTGGCATGAACAATGCTCCAGAGTTGTTCACGGGGATCATGAACAGGGTCTTCCAGCCATTCCTCAATTGCTTCATGGTGTTTTCATCGATGACATCATGGTGTACTCAGAATTCGAGGAAGAAAATGTTGTACACTTGAGGAATGTTCTGGACACACTCTATGAGAACCATTTATATGGGAAGAACTCAATGATTATATTCTAGATAAGGATTGTCCACTTCCTGGGACATGTCATCTTAGAGGATGTAGTTTCAGTGGATACAGTGAATATTGAGGGTTTACATGATTGGGATCCACCAATGAGTGTTATTGAGGTACATAGCTTCATTTGATTAGAAGGCTACTATTAGAGGTTCACAACCAATTTTTTCTTAGTAGCAGACACAATAACATCCTTGACGAAGAAGGGGAATCCCTTCCTATGGTTAGAGACATGCTAGAAGGTCTTTCAAAAGCTTAGGCAGAGCTTGACCAATGCTCCCTTATCAAGTTTAATCGAGGATTGAACTGATTACATGGATTACTGGGATGCATTAAGGGTCGTACATAGTTTATACATGATGCAGGATGATGCATTAATAGATTATGGATCATTATTGTTGATTCCAGATGAGATGAATTTTGAGACCAATGACTTGGTGTTGGATATAGTAGTCTTTGTACTGAAGATGTGGAGACACTACTGGATGGGGGAATAGTTCATTATTTACTCAGACCACGAGTGTCTCAGATATATCTTCATGTAGAAAGACTTAAATCTGATACAACAGTATTGTATATAGTTCCTCCAAGACTATGACATTAAGGTAGTTTATAATCCTGGGAAGGGGAACATAGTGGAAAATGCCTTTATCCACAGATCAAGTTTGATGCTTCTTAATGAGCATTCATAGCAGTTAGCCAGGCATCAGTTATCCAATGCAGATAGAGATCACATTTCTTACCTCCATCCAATGATAGTTTCCCCTACAAACTTATAGAGAGTCTGGGAGGCACAACTCAGAGACATAATCTAAAAGAATACATTTTTGTCATATTTTTTAAGGATATGCACCTGAAGGATATACTAATGTTGGGGGGAACAATTTCTTTTTCAGAAGACATACAATTTAACCAGTGGTGCTACATGAGGTGGTGTTGAAAGAGTTCCAAATATCCCTCTCAGTGTTATATCTAGGCACGATGAAGAGGTATTAGGACCACCTCCATCAGTACTGGTTAATTGGGATGAGGAATGTTGTGATAGATTTTGTTTCGAGATGACTCACATGCCCGCAAGTAAAGGATGACCAGCAGGTACCAGTAGGCTTGACCCAACCACTTGAGATACTGGAGTTTATGTCGGAATGGATATCAATGGACTTCGTGATGGAGTAACCATGTAAATTCTTAGGGCACGATACAATCTGGGTGTTCGTTGACCGACTTAGCATGTTGGTCAAATTCCATACTATTCGAGAGAAGGGTTTGGTAGAGAACATAAAAAGTATCTACATTCCGGATTTCGTGCGACTTCACGGGGTTCCTTCAATGATAGTCTCAGACCATGATAAATGCTTCTCATCCCGATTGTAGAAAGGATTGCAGGAGGATTTCAGGACTCATCATTTTTTTTAGCACAACATTTCATCCACAGACTGATGTTCAGACTGAGCAGACCATCTAGATCATGGTGGACATGCTTTTTACATGTGTTCTAGATTTTGGTCACAATGGGGAGGACCACCTACCACATGTGTAGTTCATGTAGAACATCAGATATCATAACATCATTATATGGCCCATTTTCAGGCGTTGTATGTATGATCGTGCAGATCCCCTTGTGATGGATGGATCTAAGAGAGACAACACTTTTTGGCCAATAGATGGTACATGACACCACTAAAAAGGTGCAGGTTATCTGAGATTGGATGAAGACTGCATAGATTTGAAAAAATTCATATGTTGATAAGAGACAAAGACAACATGTGTTCCTGGAGGAAGACCAAATATTCTTGAAATCCACCCATTGACGTGGACTACAGATATTTGGGGTGAGGTAGAAAACCCTCAACAGGGATTATCAGACCATTCCTGATACTTAGGAGGATTGGAAAGGTGGCGTACCACTTGAAAATACCACAATAGTTAGAGGGGGTTTACAATGCCTTCCCTGATTCCTAGATAAGGAGATATGTGCATGACTTATTTCACATCATCGACCATGGATAGATGGAGATTGCCGATTGGGTGACTTTTGGAGAGTACCCGGTGAAGATAAGTGATCGATATGATCAAATCCTCCATGGGAGGTTTATACCTCAGGTGTACATTCTGTGGCAACACATGAATCCCTAGGAGATCACATAGGATTGAGAGGCCCGTATGTGTTCACAGTACCCCTCATTGTTTTTGTATCTTTGTTTGGATTACCAGAACATATATATCCAAGGTAGGGTGAATAAAAAGACCCAGCAAATACAATGTTATTTTATAATTACTTGGGATTATTATGAGTCTCCAAAAATTGACGGCATGTGATTTCGAGGCCATGTGTTCCCAAAATGAATTTCAGAACATTTTTAGCTATGTTTAGTAAATGCACTGGGGTTATTTCTTATCCTTAGAACCGGTGATCATAATTAAAATCTGAGAGCACCATTGAATATGTAGACCCAGAGTTCACTAATGAGAATATTCAATTTGACCATAGTTTTTCAGGTGAATATGGTAGTTTTTGGACTTTTAAAAAAAATAAAATAATATGTAATTATTATTTTATTTTATTTTTCTCCAAAGGATGAGCACCATTGGAAAGACCAATGACGTGTTAATACATTTAATACCTTGACTCGTCAACTTCTCAACTCGACCAATGTGAATTAAAAGTGGTGATTTAATTCATTTAATGATATTAATTAATTCCCTAACGCATTACTCATTTTCCGCATCCTATTTAAATGGTACTCATGTTGGGGTTTTGGCATGTATTCATCAAGAAACGAATGTTTGGCCTTGTATAGATACACCATCCATCGACGAAGGATGAATTCTTGGGATACAATGATATGGAATTGACGAACATTGACCACACCATCCAATGTGGATTCTCCTCCCACCTCAACCACATCACCTCATAACGTATCTCAAGGTAAGGGGTTTATATTATTTAATTTTTTCCCTCGTACCATTCATGAAAAATACAACTAATGCATACAAACCTACTAATTGGTTGATCTACATCTCATTAAATCATGTTGGTGGTTGTTGTAGGGTCTTAAATTTGGGTATTGGTATTCCTTATCATTAATTTTCCTCTTTTTTAAAGCGCTAAGGCAGAGGGTGAGCGCCAATACCAACAAGGTCAGAACACTCTTCTAAACGTGTCATTGGTGTGTTCATTGTTTTGGAATAAAATAGGATGAGACAAGGAATATTTTAGGGTCGTGAAACAACAAAGGCATCATGAGATGGTAGTTTGCATGTTCAGAATGAAGAACAGACCAATGCGGAACACCCAATGGCCCACAGAAGAAATGATGGAACTAGAGACAGGAGTAGGAGGACGAGGATAGCAGCTGGAAACCGCCAACAATAATGGAAGAGTGGTGTCTCTCGGTTGCATGGTCATCGGACATACGGCCGACAAAAGCCAACATTACAGGCAGAGGTGGTGCACCGATTCGCTCTACGTTGTACAGATGTGAATTTTAAGTTGCAGTGATAGATAAGGTCGGGACATGTCTCCTATGGGTCTCGAAGGTGATGAGGAACTGCCATGTGGTGTCCATAATTAATGGAGTTGAACTGATTCATTGAGCTGTTCGGGTGGAGTAGATTGTGTGGGTCGCACAGCCAGCCGTCCGTACCCACCGTGACACAGCAAAATCAGGCCACTGTAAGCCATATTCATACCAGTTCGATATGGCACATGCCTTGTCTAGCCATGTCGACCTCTGATCTGGTCGGGTTGGCTGAGGTCAGATTAGGCCAGGTAAGACCGGATCTGAATCCCTCTTAGGACAAAAAACACATAAAGGACCATATCATGTGAAACAAATTCTCAAATGATGAACTGTTTGTGGATCTGTAATCCTTGAAGGCAGACAATCCTTTTGACATACTCCAGTTGGATTTTGGAGACTGTTATAGTACAACCAGGTTGGATCAACTCTGAATCCTACTGGGCCCTCAGTAGTAAAATTCAGTAACATACAGACATGGTGTTCATTTTTTGTTCCATCTATTTCAAAGGAACCCTAATGACATGAAAAATCATCAGGTTACCTCTTCATGTAACTTCATTCCAGTTGAAATAATATTGATGGCTTGAGGAGTGGTTCTCCTAGAATTAGGCATTCTTCGAGAATGAATCCAGTTTCTATATATGACATGAAGAAGAAGAGAGACCAATACAGTTCAACATCAGAAACCTTAGAGTGGGATGATTTAGTTGAATGACTAATCATCCCTATATCTATAGTAGCGACCGATACAGGTCAGCATCAGTGACTAATATTGTTCAACAGCTGCGACAAATACGGGTCAACACAAGCGACCAATATAGGTCAGCGTCTGTGACCAATAGGGGTTAGCATCTAGTGACTAATACTATTCAACATTAAATGACCTATACGGGTCAGCAGTGGAGTTAATTTGTATAGGATACCCTAGCATGATGACTAGTCATCATTATCATAGTAACATGGAATCTATTCTGTTAGAGTGTGCTGTCTCGTTTGCATTGTGCATCATGATTTAGATTATGCTAGTGATATTACCTTTGTGTAGTTTCTTGTTCTATTTTCTTTTATGGATTACTAAGAGACCATTGGGGTTCTCTATGTAACCTATATAGTTGTTAACTAACCCTTATACAGGCTCCACCCATATGTGTGTGTCTGGTGTGATGGGATCTGTCAAGATCCTCTTCTTCATCTTCAGACATACCGCTACTACCATCCAGGTAGAGCTCCAGGGCAGATGCAATAGATGATTACTTCCGTTTCAGTTTCTAGGGCTTGTATTCAGGACCATTGTTTTCATTTTACATTTGTAATTATGGTTGTACATTACTCTCGTTGTTTTAGCTTATTTTTATTGGATTTTTACATCAGTTTCCCTTTTTTAGTATGTAGAGAAAATCAGTCTATAAATGTTAGTCGAGCAGCACCAAGATACTACCACCATCACACACCTTACACATATGTAGATTGTGGGTGTAATAAGGGGTAATTTTTTAGGACCTTATTTTTATAAGGTGTAAATTACATTGTATAAGAAACATTATTATTCTATAAATTACCCATATGATTTGTTTTTCTTAATAAAATATATTTTTATATGAAATAAATTTTATAAAATATTTTTTGGATGAAAATAAAAAATAATTTTATTATTCATTAAATTATATATACTTATTAATAAACCAAGTTATTCAGAATAAAATTTTTTAATTCATATATTATTTAAAAAAATATTAGAAAAATATAAATGATAAAATAATTTTATAGTGGCCTTGGAAATTTTTTATAAGTGTAAAAAATTTACTCTTTCATAAAAGATAATATTTTAAAAAAAGATACTAATTTTATATTTAGAGATTTATTATTGAAAACGTATTGATTGTATTTTGATTCATCTTATAGAAATTAGGTTATGTTGAATTTATAAAAATATCAAATATACATTATTTATCGTGAAGAGTAAAATTGTTGTTTTATGTTATTATTGTGATTATTGACATAATAATTTGTTTATAATGAATTAATAATTAATCAAACAAAATACATGACATAAAATATTTTATTTTATGAATATTGATTATATTAATAAATTTTAATAAAATTTAAAATGTAAAATTTACGTTCAAAAGTATTAAAATGAAAATTTGATTTTAATAAAATTAAATTGTGGAATCTTTAATCATCCATTCCAAAAAATTAATAAAAAATTATGTTAATTTTATGGATTTAAATACCATCAACTACTATCAAAATATTCCAAATATTGTGGAGAATCCATTCTTTAGAATGTTTTTCCATTCTCCCCAAATCATTTTTCATAGACATATAATTGGAAATTTTAAAACAATTAATCAGTCATTTATATAAATTCCCCCATTTTTTCATTCACATGAACTCCATATATGTCATTAACGAGGTTGTGGTCATGATTAATTCCATGGATTCCTCTCAATGTGTTCTGATTTCCCCAAAGTTCAATGATACTGTTTACAGAACAACTCTTCTTGCTAAAGGAAATCTCAACTTATCATTTTAATTGTTGTATCCTTTTCATGTGGTATATATTATATATTCCAAAATAATTATTAGCCTACTTTTTTAATCATATAATTCAAATAATATTATTTTATGAAAGAGGGACCTATGTGATCCCTAATTTAATGTTTTCAAAGATAATTTTTTATAACGTTCATGCTGCCAAATTTTCTTCTCAAATTTGAATCTTTTACATAAGAAATTGTCTATTTCTTCTTCTTTGAATAAACATTCAGCTTTTATTTATATATTAAATTCAACTAGAATTAAAAATTACTTCTTTATTTCATAATTTACAAATGTGAGTCACATATTTCCATTCACTGGATGAAAACTACATAATTGACATGTCTTTACGCACTAATATATGCCCATATTGGTGAGAAGAAACCCACTCATTATTCTACATTTTCTATTAAGGAAATTATTTATTATGATATATATGGATCACATGGAATTAATAAAAATTATGGGTTCACCATCATAGTGATCAAAATCTTTTTTTAAATAATTTATTCTCTATATATGATATGGTTTACAATACATTGGTGAAGAACATCAGTAATTTTCATTTAATAAACCATTTTGATAAAACATGGTGATATTCTTATAGATGTATCAATTAAATGTTGTATCCTCATTTCCATGTTATGATTAATGGTAATATTATTATAATATTCAACTTGTTCAAAAAAAAATTTATGAACCATGTTGTCTTTGATATTTTCCATGATAACATACTATATGTACATCTAACTTATTACCTAACTGGGATTCATAATCACCCATTTCATTTGATGAATTTTGATAGGTTATGATATATAGTAAATGTATCTTATGAGAAACTAAACAAGAATTATTTCAGGGGGATTTAAAAACATGTTTTGAATTATAATGTATTATATAAATTATTTACAAGAAACTAAACATTAAATGATCATCTATTTGTACCATGCATTGAAAAATATTATAACAAAAAGAATGGATTCAATAAATATATATATTACCAAATGCTGACCCAGTATATAGTATATTGGATCTATTGAGGGAATCCATGATATGATTCATTTCAACAGAGTGCAGATTATTTCCATTTTAGTAGTCATATATAATGTTCCAGAGGACCAAGATAATGTCATGGTCAAATGGGTGGATTAGAGTTTCATGTCATATGGGACGTAGATATAATTTTAGATACTATTTTCATTTTATATACATGTGTTAGTTTTTTATGAAATGTGAGATATGTACTCCTCTAAACAACACATAAAATTCACTATTTTGGGACATTGGCTAGATAGGAATCATGTTCCTATGGCATTGTCTATGCCATTTTGAAGATGTTCTTATCAATATTATTTTTATATAAGATTTTATATAGTTATAGTGTAGACCCATTATTGAAGAGACATCCTAGGTTTATAGATACATCATAACAACCTCACAGTCATCAGAGACTACATTTATTTAGTTTAGGATTATATTTATTGGTTCAAGATACATGTTTATAATGATATTCATAGAGATCATGTCATATTGATTTGTGAAATATCAACATAAATTTTTTAGAGGGTTGTTTCATTCGTTTTTCATTTATTAATGAGACAATGCTTAGTATATGAGAGGTTCAAATGATAATTTTTACCATGTTTTTGTATGTGTACCACAATATTTCATAGTTGTGGTTATAGTTGTACCCAATGCTGGGATGTGGATAATATATATATATATTGTTTAGATATTCTAGGTTTTCAATGTCTATGTAATGAATGTATCTACAATGATTAGAGATGTTCTTTTATTGATCAAGGATCATTATTTTAGATGTTTTAGTTTATCATGCATGACAACATGGTGTAATACTATTATATTTTTGAAGAGGACCGATAGTAGTATGCATATCAATATTGATTAAAACCTCTTAAACATTGTGATATTAATGAAATACTATCCTCTTCAATTTTTTTATAAAGATAATTATATATATTAATATAGTTATTTATATTTCAATGATATTTAGTAGATATATCAACTGATTCATGAAAAATATGTGGATTATTTATAGTCATCCATCCGATATAACTATGTTAATTAAATCAAATTTTTTTTATTGTTCAGTGTGAAGAACATTCAATCCATTTTCATGTTTTTAATAAACACTGCATTTGGGGATCTTATAAATTAGTTCATATTTTTATTATAATTTGAATCCATATATACATTGTATCATAGGAGGATCATTTAGATAATCAAATTTTCATTTTGGTTTTTCATCTTCATCATAAAAAATCAGCATGATATCATTGAGTTATTTTCTAAATCTTGATTTTTTATCATGTCGATTATTGTGCCTCAAAGTGGTGTAGTTGTAAATACTTTCATTTTTATGGTGGTTGTTTCATGGGAAGATCAGAATATAGTTGTATGGTTGAGTAATATCGTTGGTCATGGAGGCTATACTTAGAGGTTTTAGCTGATTTTTCTTGTTATGAAACAAATTTTGTATACAAGAAGCGTTTTAGAAATTTTTATATGTTATTCTAAATAAATACATTGCAATGATGGTTATGTTATGAAAAAACATGGGAAATATTATATGGATAATTATTTGGATGATTTCTAACAGAACAACAGATGTATTCATATAATGACGTACTGTGTAGCATATATTATTTTCCCATCCTGAATAAAGACTGTTATATTTGATTGTAAAGTTTATGAATTGAGTGGTATGGTATGTACAACCACTACATATAGTATATTTAGCATGATCCTATTTTTTGATACCACTATTTATATATTTACATGGATGAGTGGATGATTTTGGATCGAGGATCCATGGTTCTAAAGGGTATGCTATCTAGATTGATGACAGCGTGATTTGGGTAATTGGAAGGAAGTGTATTTTATAAATACTATTATAGAATGATCTTCGACATCCATTTACAGGGGAAATAGTTTCATGAATTATGAATTTAATATGTGGGATACTTGATGTGGGATTGGTGGGCAGGAAGCTATAAAATACAATCAACAAAATATCAATAATCACATAGTAAATATGAGGTAATTCCCCTTATATAGACATTTTCCTAGCTATGTTGAGAGAGAGTATGCTCTATAGTAAGGTACATTTTTCAATAGAAGTTATGGATTGATAAAAATTCCTTTTTGATTTCTACTAAATGATATATTTTTCAATAACTAAAATGTTGTGTAGTACACCACTATACATTTTATAGGGAAAACCCTCATTATGATTCCAGATATTATTTATAAAATGATATTTCTTCTCAATAAAAAGGAACAAGTGATGGTTGACTTTTTCATTAATGATAAAATGTGTGGTATCAATGCCATGATATTTATTATGTTCAGTGAAGAAATGAGATGGTATACAAGGATGAACTATTAGTTCATTGATGTGATACAATGTATAATCATATTGTAGAGATCAAAGAATCGATCACTGAGGGTGAATGTTGGGGGAGAATGGCGGTGGGATAATTAGAATAGTCATGTCACAATGATTTTGAAACATGTATTATGATTAATAGATGAAGATGTGTATTAATGGATTCTTTTTTATTCTTGGTATAAAATTTTAAAGTACTTAAAATTTGATCAATAAAACAATCACTGTATTTCTTTAAAATATTATGAAAAAATATACAATGTTTCATATAATAGAAAACCATTTAATGGTCTAGGTATGGGAGGATTAGACAACAATCAATATTTATCATAGTTGAACAAAAAAATAACTCTTACTATGATTCAATTCCTAGTAACTCCAAAATAATTGATGATTAACATATATCATATATGAGTCAAGTGAAAAACATTTAAGATAACAAGATGTGGATTTGATTTACCTTTTATAGTAATTACATTCCTTGAAAGAAATTTTAGTAATATTTTTATTAAAAAAACAACATTGAGAATGGTTTTTGAATAGTAGAACAAAAATAATATCTGAAATACATTTTGAAGAATAAACTGAAATTACATAGGCTTTAATATACGATCCCATTTTTTAAATTACTTGTGTACAAATATTATTTTAAATAAAATCCATATATTTTTAGAAAAAATGAAATATGATTTTGAAAACAATAAATTTTGGATTAATTAAAAATTGAATGCTATCATTGGCCAACCTACTTATAGAGGGATGGGTTTAATCCCAAATTCCCATTATTGTTAACAATGTTCATGGACCATCCTATACGAGAACATATTATTATTTCATTATATACATCTAATTTTTTCACTAGTATTTCAACATTTAAAATATTGATTACATTTTCACATTTTCATATAATTAAAATAAAACATTAAAAAATCATAATATAACTAATAAACTAGAGAAAAGTATGTTATACAGTATTAAAAATCTATAATTTCATAAAATTTCAGTTAAAAAATTATGAAATTCAATAAAAATTTTATTTCTTAAAATTATTAAAAAAATTAAAAAATTTATTTCCAAAGACAAATATCTGATAGAATTGCCACACATATATATTATTAATAAATATTTATTCTTGCATTATTTGTTATATATTTTTGATTATGGTCATGGCTTATAAAAATAATGAAATTCATGAATTAGATTGATATTTAAGAACATGAAATAAAAAACATAAAATAATTTTCAGTCATGGAAATTTTGAAATAATAATTAAATGTTATTTCTTTATAAATATTATTCCATTATAAACAAAAATCATAAATAAGAACATATAGTAGTAAACATGCATCCCCAATTTCTTAAATAATTGTTATATCATGAAAATTTACACAAATTAATTTTCAAAATAAATATATGAAATTGATGAAAAGAAGATTTCCATTAAAAATAGAATTTCAATTGAGTTGTTTGAAAATAAATATTAATTCATTTACATAAATTTTAATTAATGTAAAAAAATATAAATAAAAATCTATTATGAAATTTAATTCAAACATGAATAATATATTTGTATTGGAAGAGAGAAAACATAATCATTTGTTAATAATTAATTTGTATAAATAGTTAATTCAAAATTACAGTTAAAATTTTAATGAATTATAATTATCAAATTAAATAAAAATAAATTTTGTTACCCAAAACCAGAAATAGATATCATAATTTGAAAATAAGTTAATAAAATATTACTTGTTTAAATAAAAATGGATATCAAATTACAAATTTGAATGAAAATATTCCATTCATAATGTAAAATAAGAATCTTCAACCTATGCACTTAAGTGAGACAAATAATTAAAAAATTACTATACATAATTTATTTACCAAATTATGAAGATAATATATGGACTACATGCCATTTGGATTCACTAAGAGAATGTTAGGGGGAGAAAAGATATCCTTTATAGTGTATAAATATGACAATAGGTTCCAATTTCTAGGAAATCAATGTGTATCCACAAGATCAGTTTGTAGATACACCATAATAAATGATATTTGAAATATATATGATAAATCTATATTTATTTAATTGATTTAGTTGGTTTATTGAAAAAAATTTATGACACAATTTGTAACCAGAAGAATATGGAATTAAATGTTTAGGGATTAAAGTAGGAAAATCTGAACAAGAATAAAAAAACTGGTTCAACATAACTTCATTGTACAAATTATCAATGCACTGATGAAATATGGAAATTATGACATGATTGAAATAAGGGAATAAAAATCGGATCAATAATACAATTATTCGATATTGAAAAAACTATATTCAACATTTAAGATATGAAAAAAAATAATTGATGTTGGGAAAATGATAGCGTAATAATAAAGATAAATAATGGACATAATAAACCAAAACAAGAAGGTTCAGATAAAATACTATATCTAATAATGGTAAAACATAGGCATCTTGAATGCCCAATGTCATTTTCACACATATAATGATTGAAACCTCTACAAAAAAAATATCAAGAGCTAATCAGTGTTCATAATTCGCTCTGACATCTACATGAATTTATAACTCTTCCGGATCGATCTATCGAAACATTACATGGATATAACGTCGAATCTGAAGATGAATCAGTGCTTGGCTTACAGTTGAACCGAGGTCTTTTTTATCATACATTGATCTCATATTCATTCAATATCCATGAAGAATACCTCTACATAATACATGGATTTTGGAAGAACCCCCTTTTACTCGAGCAATAAAACAAGATTCTCCCTTATCGAATTTTTTTAATAATGATTTACTTTTTTTATCATTAATATTGACTTATAATTAAATTTTGGTTTTATAAAATCATTTTAAAAACAATTATATATATATGTATATATGTATAAATAAATGATCATTTTATATATTTTGATACTTATTATATGGAATATTTTTATTTTTTTAATCATTTTTTTGTAAACATGATTAGTCAAAATATTATAATAAAAAAAACTATTATCTATATAAAAATAATTTTGTTTGTGTGTGGAAATAATAATATTAATACATTCAATTTCATAATAACATAAATATATTATCATAATCATTATTCAGTTATTTATTATTTTCATAACAATAAATATAATATATTTTATTTATTATGAAATAAAAAATTTTCAATAGAAACAAATTTTAAAAAATATATAAAATTATTAAGTCGCAATATAATAACTTGGAAATAATTATTGTAATATATTATTATTAATCTCACCTATACTGATTTATTCATTTTAAAAAAAAGTAGAAAATTTTATTTCAGGATTTAGTATTTCGTAATAGTTTAACTAATTTATATTATTTTATTATGTCATGTTATATATTTAAAAAGTGACATTTCAAAATATAGTACAAACTAAAGTAACAATAGTTTATTTCTATAAGAATAAATTCCTTAGTTTTATAAAAAAATTTATTATAATATTATTTATATAGAATATAATATATTAAATTAATTAATTAATATTTCTGGGATGTTACACATCCCTGCTTATAATAATTTCACCCTCTACATTCATTCATTAGATATATGGAAATTTTGAATTTCTTCAATATAATTAAAAAATATTTTGGGGGACAAAACTATGTACAAAAACCTCTATCGTGTAGATTTCATACATGAAAAGAAAAAATCTAATCTTTCATGTTTTTTGAACCATTCCTCTGATATCAATTATAACATCCTCAATCCAAACTGCAATATTTGACGTATTAATCATATAGTGTATTTTTTTTATAAAATATCACATAAAATACATAGTGCTATATAAATGGGAAGAAATTTTACCAGTCTTCACTCTAGAGAATTATAAAACAAAATAAATTTTTCATTTATGAAAACAAATAAAAAAAATCACACTACGGTTCCTCATGCTCTAACTCTGAATCCTTCCAAAATAAACATTGAGCTTATATTATTCCAGTGAAAAAAATTAAGATAACATGATGAGAATTTGAATTCCCAAAAAGAAGTTATAAATTTATTTTATTAACATTTGATAAAATATTTCATTAAAAACGTTGATAAATGTTTATGAAATAAATACATAAAAATATTTGTAAATATATGTTGAAAACATATTTTAAATTACATATGCTATAAAATACTATACAAATATTAAAATTTAATACATTGAAAAAAGTATTATATATAATCAAGTGATTATTTCTAAAAAACATAAAAAATATGTTCAAAAAAAATATTAATCATGAAACATTGTAGAAAATAAATGGACTCTCCACTTGATGATGGATGGTTATAATCCCTTATTCTCAAATTTATTAACAACGTTGAAGTGTTGGCGTCAATGGAAAAAATAGCATTTCTTCATTTACTTATATATTTTTCACTAGGATTTCTACATTTAAAATATTGATGTCATATTCATTTATTTATATAATTAAATTTTCACATACAACATAATTGATAATACAATAGTTAAATTGTAGAGACCCAAAGCTTGACGTACATGTACATTACGTTACTTTTTCGGAATACTTAATACGTAATAAAAACAGACACACAAGGACCGTAATAGTTTAGTGTCATTGGAAACTCTGAATAAAATCTTCTAATCGTGGTGAAAGATCTTCAACATCTCCCAATAAATATCGTCCTCTTTTTTTACCTAAAACCTTTCTTTACATCCAGGGGAAAAGAAAATATAAAAGGGGTGAGTTGAAATTCTCAGTAAGGGTAAACAAAAGAAATATCAATCACATCATATACATAAGAACATAACTTTTGGAAATCTTAACCTGCAAAAGAGATCATAATATCATAACATGGGATAAATCATAGTCGTGAAATGTAATCCCAATAATCATAACATAAAACATGAAACCTTTTGTTATACACACATAATCATATAGAATCGTTTCTTATTATTCAAGACTCCTTGCCCAAACTATCTTAGTGGACAAAATCCATTTCTGAACCGAGTCACCGTCGTTTCAGTCCTGTTTCACTGAACCGGTATAACCTATCATTCCATCCATATCTATCTCATGAGATATAAAATCTTTACCCAATTCATTGGAGGGAGATATAGGTCCCACCCATCTCATAATAATACCATTCTTATGTGTTCCAAAAAATCATAAACCATACATCATAGAATAACCCATGTAATAAAAATGGGATTCATAAACATCATGACATCATAAAACAATTCATATAAGATAAAGGAATTCATAAAAATATTTCCATCACAACATAATCAAATCCATGTAATAATAGGGATACAAACAGAACCCAATATTATCTTAGATGGAAAATAATTTTGATAAAACACTTGAACTCCATTCTTGAGGAAAATATCCTTTCTAATTCAAAAACACTTATCCATTATTAAAATGGCATACAATTTTAAACTAAAAGAATTTGATTAAAAATAAACATGAAAACTTGTAAAAGAAGATTCTTGGAAATAATGTATTAAAAATCCATTGATTCCGTATAGGTTAAAAAAACATTCTTCGTACTTTTGTCAGAAAAGTCAAAAAGTACCTAGTATGAAAAATGACAAAAGATTCCTTTCATATCACTAGTACAAAAACCTTTTTTTACGTCGGTTTTTTTTCTTCTTAACGTCGGTTTTTAGGCGACGTTATTGCGAGCGACGTTAAAAATATGATTTTTTACATCGGTTATTTAATAACCGACGTAAAAAATGGGGTAATATAGTTTTTAACGTCGGTTTTTAAAAAACCGACGTGAAATACATTCTGGAAAATGGAGATAAGAAGCCATTTTTTTGTCGGTTTTTGAAAAGACCGACGTTATAAGTCATTTTTTACGTCGGTTATTTAATAACCGACGTTAAAAGATATTTTTAACGTCGGTTATTTAATAACCGACGTAATTAATGTATATTATCTTGTAGAAAATTTTCTAAGCTTTCATTTGACAGGTCATAGAGCTCAAACGGATTTACGGATCAAAAGTTATGACCATTAGAAGTTTGATATTTTTTTCCGAGGAAAGATTCAATGAGCCAACCGTAGCTTCATATTAGAAGGAATTTTTGAATCTGTTGGGGGATTTGTAGTTTTATCATGATATAAATAATCATCCATCACTATAATAAATTAAAAATAGTTAAATGGTATATCAATTAAGAAAACTACTCATTGAAAATATATATCATGGGAAAATAATTACAAATACCTTGACGAGGCTGCAAAAATAAGAAATCGTTGATTCATGTTGAAGATAAAACAATTTGATTCGGTGGAAAGATGATGGTTGAATGAAATGATCATAAAATGGTATATCAATTAAGAAAAAAAATCATAAAAACCATAAACCATGGTTGTATGATTAAATATACCTTGACGAGATCGCGGAAAGAATAAATAATGGATTCACGTTCGAGAGAAAAAGAGTCGATTTGGGGGAACGATAATGGTTGAAATAAATGATCGTCAAATTAGGATGGGTGTATAATGGAATCATATAATTTAGATTCTATGAGAAAACACGGTATTAAAAAGTTTAAGCAGCAATTCAAAATTTCGATGCCGCGATGTAAAAAAATTGAAATTTCACGTTAAGGGGATATTAAAAATATCATTCACGTCGGTTTTATGATAACCGATGTGAAAAGATATTAAAATTTTATCTTATTTTTAACGTCGGTTATTATAAAACCGACGTGAAAAATCAATCTTCGTCACACTTTCACGTCGGTTATTAAATAACCGATGTGAAAAATTGATTTTCATGACTTTTTCACGTTGTTTATTTAATAACCGACGTTAAAAGTTATTTTTCACGTCGGTTATTTAATAACCGACGTGAATAAAGTTTACAAAAATTTAGTTCATTTTCCAAGATTTAATTTGATAGGTCACAGAGCTCAAACGGAGTTACGGCTTAAAAGTTATGGCTTTCAGAAGTTGGACATCTTTAACACATCGTTTAGAGATGATCAACTTCTCAAGGCCATAACTTTTAATCCGTACCTCCGTTTGAGCTCCGTGACCTGTCAAATTAAAGCTTGTGAAATCAACTACATTTTGGAAAACATTTTTAACGTTTTTTATTAAATAACCGACGTGAAAAATACCTTTTAACGTCGGTTATTAAATAACTGACGTGAAAAAGTCACGAAAATCGATTTTTCACGTCGGTTATTAAATAACCGACGTGAAAAATAAGTGAAAATTTTAATATATTTTTCTGGAAAATGATTTTTCATGTCGGTTATATAATAACCGATGTGAAAAATCAGGTAAAATTGATTTTTAACGTCGGCTCTTATATAACCGACGTGAAAATACAGCGAAAATGTATTTTCACGTCGGTTATAAAAAACCGACGTGAAAAATAGTGACGTAAAAAAATGTTTTTTTACTAGTGTATCCTTGAATAAAAACTCACCGAAGGGTAAAATTTGATTTAAAAAATTGTAGGTGGATGGAAATAATATTACATATTGAGGAAACATGGATTTGGATGATAAAATACATCCCAGTAAATACCAAAGTATAAACAATCTCAGATAAGAATGAGATTGTGATATTTCCCTTACCTTTGGTCCGATATGTTTTGTACGTGTCCAAACCTCCTGTATAATGATTTATATAATGTTATTGACTTATTGCAGAATCATTCTTATTTTTATGATATCATATATGGTCATATTCCTAGCTTATTATTAGTAATATTTCATTACTACTTGTTATTCGAGTGTTTATTACTTTTTGTTCTTATGTGTGTTTTGTCGAATAAATTCTTATTCTTCACTTTAGATTATAGATACCTCATTTACAGAATGGTATTAGTGTAAAATATATCATATTCATTCATTCAATTCATTTATATAATCATTATTATATGAAGATCATGAAGAACGAGTTGCATCACATCGTGGAGACGGTATTCCGTACGTACGCACGAGTGATGATATTGTTCCTATGATCGGGGAATTGTATTGGAGTGTATGTATACTATTTCAGAATCATTATCACTTTATAATAGTCATATATAGTCATAATTTACACCATTATAACCATCCAAGTAAGGTGGTGGTGGAAAATAGATTTCACCACGGTGTTGAGACGGTATTCCGTACGTACGCACGCGTGGTGATTTTGTTTTCCGTAGGATGGATAGATGGTGAAATAAGGTTGTTTAATACTTATAATAACATATCAGTATATGAGTGATACTCATGTTATTACTTAATAATGAAACAACCTAAGAAGAAGAAGTGGAAGAAGAAATAAAGATAAAAGAATCGGTAATGGACATTACCTCTTCTTTGAAGCGCCTCTTTGAGATCTCCCTTTAGGGCACTAAAATTGGTCTTTAAGGAAGACCAGAACCTCTAGGATATTTCTAGGGAAGTGGAGAAGAGAATTTGTTAGGGGTTTGCCGAGATTGAAGGCTCAATGTTGTGTGAGGAAGAGAGGGAGGAGGTTCCCTTTTATAAGGGAGGAGAGGGGTACCTTTAGAATAACAAAAACTATTATTTTATTATAAAGTCAAATTCGGTTTTAAATAGCTCCAAATTGATTTATTTCGAAGCTAAGGTGGGTCTGGGTCAAAATCCTCTCATCCAATAGAATTTAGACATGTTTAGGTTACTATATTATCTTTATCATTTAGTTTTAAATCTTAGTTAATTAGATTGACATTTACCATGTCACTTTGTATTTTTATATTATATAGTTAATAAACATACCATATACATCCAAGATACCCCCAAGTTGTGTTTCATTAATATATATCACTTTATCTAAGTCCTTTTTCCGAACCTTAGATTTTTAGGAATAAAATAACAATTAATAATATAATATTTGTTTTAAAAACTATTTTATGTCAATTTTGACACTATTCAATAGTTGATTTTTGTGAAACTTATAACATAATTATTACTTCTACCAAAGTTAATTAAATATATTCTAACATGTCATATTAATCTATAAAATTAGTGTAATTCATAAAAAGTCTCAAATTATATTTATTTAGGTATTTATAACATCAATTATGTCAATATTTCATTAATAAGATAATTACTACATCATCGTTGTGTCATAAATAAATAAAATTATTTAATGTCTAAAAATTACAAATAAAATAATATTATGTAGTAAATCGTTTTATTTTTCTAATGACTATTTATAGTCTAATTAATCTTATGTATAACCCTATATTAAAAATTATTTACTTATTAAACATTGATTTTAACTATTTTAACCCTTATTAAAATAAATTAATAATAAATGTCTTAATCTAATCCATGTTTGCCTAAATGGTCATATTTTATTCCTAAGGTTGTTTTTGGTCGAAATACACTTGTCCCATAGAATTCGGACATGTGTTAGGGTAATAATAATATCATTTTTACCCCTAATTACCATATTTACTTTTAACCGTGGTAAAAAAAGTATAAAGCTACTATTCACCAAAAATTATTTTCATCTCATTGAACAACATTTTACTTACTAAAATCAACCGTGTCTCTCGGATTTTTTAAATTCCACTCACAGAAGCGGTAAAATTAAGTTTTATGAAAAATTCAGTTTTTTTAACTACCACTTAGTGGTTTCACTATTCATCAAAAAATGAAAGTTTCCAGATAAATACAAAAAATTAGACCTAAACTATATTTGATATTATGAATTCAAAAATGATGTATATTTTATCATATTCAAAACATATCAGCTACATTAACTAATTTAAAAATTAATTCCCGTCATCAAAACAAATAGCATGTTTTTAAGAGATAATAACTATCAAAAGATTGACACTTGTTTATAACTGGTTTAAATGTGAAATTACATCCAATAAACAACATTGTATAAAATTGTAAAAATATATTCTAAATATACTTTAAAACCAATAAAATTAATAATTTATCACTATTAATTATTTCTATTAAAAAAAGGTGTTTTAATTATAATTTAGTAATTTTCACTATTCATCAGAATATGAAAGTTATCCGAAAAGTACCAAAATTTAACCTTAGGCTAAATTCGATACTCCGAATCCAAAAATGAAATCCATTTTTAAAAATAAAATTTACAAAATGTCAAGAAGTGGTTATTACTATTCATAACGGCTAGTTTTAATAATATTTTAATAGCATATTGTTGTTTAGTGAAACTCATTATTGCGTACTACACACGTTATCGAGGAAGGTCGCGATTACGTGTAATGCAATGCAAGTCAAGGATGCGTGTTGTGCAAGATCCTTTTGGTGTAGCTTACAACACAAGACATTAATGAAATTAAAAATAATATGTTTCATAAAATCTCGTGGTGTTACATTCTACCCCCCTTAAAATGAATTTCACCCTCGAAATTTGTCGGGGTTATAAATGGTTTACTACTCGAAAGTTTCTTTAATAGAAACCCACATCGTAAAAATTAATACCAAAACCAATATTTAAAAACAAAAGTATGAAATGTAACTGTTACCCAAATAAACTAATCACTGGGTTTCCACCTAGGTGAAAATATGGATATGTAGAGAAATATAACCATCATGTTCTGATGGAGAGTGGTAGAGAACATGGCTATGGAAAATCCAGCAATCACAAAGCCATAAATTTTTTATGATCTAAGGTACCATCTGATTCATCAGATATAAGAGCACTAGGACAACATTT
Source organism: Viscum album (assembly GCA_963277665.1). NCBI lineage: Eukaryota > Viridiplantae > Streptophyta > Magnoliopsida > Santalales > Viscaceae > Viscum > Viscum album. The sequence continues at coordinate 2,130,725,995 of OY728147.1, read as the reverse complement.
TTGGTTTTCAAGATCATTTCCCTAAAGTTGATGAAATTGGAATTAGAAGAAATACTTTCATGATTTTGGTATAGTCTCACCGTTTGTCACTCTTTGGACAATGTCCACTTCATCTCTTAATGAAATGAAGTTGAATTTTCTATTTGTGATGTGTTAGCAGATCATGTGATAGAATGATGGGTCATTCCATCTGTCTTAAACAAACGGTTAGAAAAGCTATCAAAAAATACATATGTTCATTTATAGTTAGATTAATCATATATGGTTCCTAAAATGGACTTATACTTTATATATCATACTGCTTAATATAATAAAACTAGTTTCTACTAAACAGGGACTTCTTGTAGGCTAGTGGTAGCCGATAAAGGCCAGTCGCACTTTGGTTGTGGGTTCGATTCCTACAGCCTTGTCCGACGCGATGGGTTGTTGCCCGTCCTGTAGGTTGTCCTTTTTCTAAAGCTACATTACTATAACATCCCATCAATAATATCAAAAAAAAAATTATCCTTAAACAATACTAACTTATGCCCAACATAATCCATTCCAATCTTTAGGATTATCTAAAATACTTCGGTCCAAGCACATAGTATAAAGAAAATGATCACGTGAATGCTTTCATTTATCCCCCATATATCATAAGATATATCTTGTTGGTCAAATTAAAATCATTTCAATACCTTAATCATCCATTCTCTTGAAGAATTAATATATATTTAACCTTAGTGAAAACATGAATGCAGTTAAAAGTTAACACTTTCCACATAACAAAATCCTCAAAATTATATATCCTCAAACCATGATATCACTTTGTCCTTATATCAATCATGAGCTCATGAATACTATCAAAACAAAAATATTCCAATATTCCACGATATTATATACAACATTATTCTAGAATCCCATTACATAAACACTTAATCATTCCACCACATCATTGTCATATTCAACATCGCCAATGGTGATCGCATGTGACTCCCTTTGTCCTTTGACTTAAGTGGTTGCTCATGTCGATCATCACTAACCCTTGGATTAGGGCATTTATTATCATAATGCCCCATTTCCTTGCACTTGAAGCATTGAAGTGTAGTAGGATCATTCTGTGTATCCCTTCCTTTGTTTGGATCATTAGACATCTTCTTCCCATCATTGCAGCATTGAAATTCCTGATGACCTGCCTTTCCACATTTGAAACCTTTACTTGTCCCTTTAAGACAATCTCCACCATGCTTCTTTCCACACCTTGAGCATAAGGAAGCATTCATCTTCCTTTCACCATTATTCTGAGATTTATCCTTGAACTCTATATTTCTTTTCTTTTCAAAACTATGAGATGGATAAGTAACACCAACTTCCATTTCTACCTTGATAGCACAACGCACAATTTCTTCATAGCTACTGAAGTCTCTTATAGCTAATTCCCTTCGAAGATTTGGTTTTAAGCCACTAAAGAATCGATCAACTTTACTTTCAGGTTGGATGATAAATCCAGATGCATACCTTGCAAGCCTTGTAAAATTCACTTCGTATATACCAACAGATTCATCATCCTTTTGATTTAGTTCAAGAAACTCCTTCTCCATCATTGTTCGAAGAATACAAGGGAAGTACTTATTGAAATATAAGTTATTGAACTCTTCCCATTCCATAGACTCAATTTCATCTCTTTGCCTCATATTATAAATAAGATTCCACCATTTATCAGCATCACCTTCCAAACGATACACTACTAAGATGACTTTATCATGTTCAGAACATTGTAGAACTGAAAATAACTTTTCAGTAGTACTGATCCTTTGTTCAGCAACAAGTGGATCAGAAGACCCACTGAAAGAAGGTGGACGTTGCCTCATGAAGGACTCAATAGAATATCATCCCCTTCTCTTCTCATTTGAATGTTTATAATGATTCATATCTTGTGTATGTATAGCAATAAGATTTTGCACTCCATCTACCATAACATTTGTTTGTTCAGGAGGACAATCCTTGCATTGTCCATTGCATTGATCAACACGGTTCCATCGAGTTCCAGCCATCATCTAAAACCCAAAAATAATAGTGTGAGAGGCAAAAATATTTCTAGGGAAAACAACATAATAAAGGGGGAGTATCCTCAATATCTAACATCTTAGGTTTAATTCTATGATCGTTAGCATAATACTATTACTATAACCTATACGTATACTTAACCTTAGAGACATACCTAGACATACCTTAGAAATATCTCTAGGGATCTCACTAAAGTTCTCGCATCCTAGTTTCCAAAGGTTAACTAAACCTTTCCTATAATACCAACTGTAGAGACCTGAAGCTTGACATACATGGACATTACATTACTTTTGCGGAATACTTAATACATAAGAAAAATAGACACACAAGGACAGTAATAGTTTAGTGTCTTTGGAAACATGGAATAAAATCTTTTAATCGTGGTGAAAGATCTTCAACATTTCCAATAAAGATATACCTTTGTTTCTTACCTAAAACCTTTCTTTACATCCTGGGGAAAATAAAACATAAAGGTTGTGAGCTCGAATTCTTTGTAAGGGTAAACAAAAGAAATATCAATCACATCATATACATAAGAACATAACTTTTGGAAATCTTAACCTGCAAAAGAGATCATAATATCATAACATGGGATAAATCATAGAAGTGTAATGTAATCCCAATAATCATAACATAAAACATGAAAAATTGTGTCATATAGACATAATCATAGAGAATCATTTCTTATTAGTCAAGACTCATTGCCAAGATTATCTTAGTGGACAAAGTACATTTTTGAACCGAGTCACCCTTGTTTCAGTCCTCTTTTACTGAACAGGTATAACCTACCATTCCGGCCTTGTCTATCTCATGAGATATAAAATCTTTAACCAATGCATTGGTGGGAGACATAGGTCCCACCCATCTCATAATGATACCATTCTTATGTGTGCCACAAAATCATAAACCATACATCATAACATAACCCATGTAATAAAAATGGGATTCTTAAACAACATGACATCATAAAACAATTCATATAAGATAAAGGAAGTAATAAAAATATTTCCATCACAACATACTCAAATCCATGTAATAATAGGGATAGAAACAGAACCCAATATAATCTTAGATGGAAAATAATTTTGATAAATCACTTGAACTCCATTCTTGAGGAAAATATCCTTTCTACTTCAAAAGCACTTTTCCATTCTTAAAATGTCATACAATTTTAATCAAAAATAAGTTTATTAAAAATAAACATGAAAACTTGTAAAATAAGCTTCTTGGAAATAATGTTTTAATAATCCATTCATGCCGTATAAGTTAAAAAAACATTCTTTGTACTTTTGTCGGAAAAGTCAAAAAGTACCTCGTACGAAAAACGACAAAAGATTACTTTCATATCCTTTACTAAAAACTCACGTAAGGGTAAAATTGGATTTTAAAAATTGTAGGTGGATGGAAATAATATTAAATATTGTGGAAACATGGATTTGGATGATAAAATACATCCCAGTAAATACCAAAGTATAAACAATCTCGGATAAAAATGAGATTGTGATATTTACCTTACCTTTGGTCCGATATGCTTTGTACGTGTCTGAAACTCCTGTATAATGATTTAAATAATTTTATTGACTTATTATAGAATCATACATATTTTTATGATATAATATATGGTAATATTCTTATCTTATTATTAGTAATATTTCATTACTACTTGTTATTCGAGTGTTTATTACTTTTTGTTTTTATGTGTGTTTTGTCAAATAAATTCTTATTCATCTCTTTAGGTTATAGATACCTAATTTACAGAATGATATTAGTGTAATATATATCATATTCATTCATTCAATTCATTTATATAATCATTATTAAATGAAGATCATGCAGAACGAGTCACATCACATCGTGGAGACGGTATTCCGTACGTACACACGAGTGATGATATCGTTACTATGATCGTGGAATTGTATTAGAGTGTATGTATACTATTTCAGAATCAATATAACATTATAATAGTCATATATATTCATTATTGACACCATTATACCCATCCAAGTAAGGTGGTGGTTGAAAATAGATTTCACCACGGCGTAGAGACGGTCTTCTGTACGTACGCACGCGCGGTGATTTTGTTTTCCGTAGGATGGATAGATGGTGAAATAGGGTTGTTTAATACTTATAATAACATATCAGTAGATGAGTGATACTTATGTTTTTACTTCATAATGAAACAAACTAATAAGAAGAAGTGGAAGAAGAAATAAAGATAAAAGAATCGGTAATGGACATTACCTCTTCTTTGAAGCGCCTCTTTGAGATCTCCCTTTAGGGCACTAAAATTGGTCTTTGAGGAAGACCAGAACATCTAGGATATTGATAGGGAAGTGGAGAATAGAATTTTTCAGTGGTGGGCCGAGCATTAAGGCTCAAAGTTGTGTGAGGAATAGAGGGAGGAGGTGCCCTTTTATACGGGAGGAGAGGGGTACCTTTGGAATAACTAAAACTATTATTTTATTATAAAGTCAAATTCGGTTTTAAATAGCTCCAAATTGATTTATTTAGAAGATAAGGTGGGTATGGGTTGAAATAAACTCATTCAATAGAATTTAAACAAGTTTAGGTTCCTATCTTAACCTTATCTTTTAGTTTTAACTCTTAGTTAATTAGATTGACATTTACCATGTCACTTTGTATTTTTATATTAAATAGTTAATAAGTGTACCATATACATCCAAGAGACCCCCAATTTGTGTTTAATTAATATATATAACCTTATATAAGTCATTTGGCCGAACCATATATTTTTAGAAATAAAATTACAATTAATAATATAATATTTGTTTTAAAAACTATTTTATGTCAATTTTGACTCTATTCAATAGTTGATTTTTGTGAAACTTATAACAGAATTATTACTTCGACCAATGTTAATTAAATAAATTCTAACATGTCATATTAACCTAGAAAATTATTTGAATTCATAAAAAGTATCAAATTATATTTATTTGGGTATTTATAACATCAATTATGTCAATATTTCATTAATAAGATAATTACTGCATCATCGTTGTGTCATAAATAAATTAAATTATTTAATGTCTAAAAATTAAAAATAAAATACCATTATGTAGGAAATCTTTATAGATTTCTAATTAATATTTATAGTAGAATTTATCTTATGTATAACCCTATATTAAAAATGATTTACTTATTAAACTTTAATTTTAACTATTTTAACCCTTCTTTAAATAAATTAATAATAAATGTCCTAATCTAATCCAAGTGGGCCTAAATGGTCATATTTTATTCTAAGGTTGTTTTTGGTCCAATGAAACTTGTCCAATAGAATTAGTACATGTGTTAGGGTAATAATAATATCATTTTTACCCTTAATTACCCTATTTACTTTTAACCGTGGTAAAAAAAGTAAAAAGTTACTATTCACGAAAAATTATTTTCATCTCATTGAACCACATTTTACTTACTAACATCCACCGTGTCTCTCGGATTTTTGAAATAAAACTCACAGATGTGGTAAAATTATGTTTTATGAAAAATTCAATTTTTTTAACTACCACTTAGTGGTTTCACTATTCATCCAAATATGAAAGTTTCCAGAAAAATACCAAAAATTTGACCTAAGCTATATTTGATATTGTGAATTAAAAAATGATGTCTATTTTATCAAATTCAAAACATATCAGCTACATTAACTAATTTAAAAATTAATTCACATCATCAAAACAAATAGCGTGTTTTTAAGAGATAATAACTATCAAAAGATTGACACTTGTTTATAACTGGTTTAAATGTGAAATTAAATCCAATGACCAACATTGTATTAAATTGTAAAAATATATTATAAATATACTTTAAAACCATTCAAATTAATAATTTATCACTATTAATTATTTCTATTAAAAAAAGTTCTTTTTAATTATAATTTAGTAATTTTCACTATTCATCAGAATATGAATGTCATACAAAAAGTACCAAAATTTCACCTTAGGATAAATTCGAAACTACGAATCCAAAAATTAAATCCATTTTGAAAAATAAAATTTACAAAATTTCAAAAAGTGGTTATTACTATTCATAACGGCTAGTTTTAATAATATTTTAATAGCATATTGTTGTTTAGTGAAACTCGTTATTGCGTACTACACACACTATCGAGGAAAGTCGCGATTGCGTGTAATGCAAGGCAAGTCAAGGATGCGTGTTGTGCAAGCTCTTTTTGGTATAGCTTACAACACATGACAATAAAGAAATTAAAAAGAATATTTTTCATAAAATCCTTGTGTGTTACATAAATTACTGTAAATGTAGTTCTCACCTATTAATCATTTAATTTTATTATATAATGTCAACGAAATTATTATTAACATTAAAAAAAAATTTATCCATTAAACTCAAAAAAACAATTCGGAATCAGTTCCCTATGAAAAATAAATTTTAACCTTATTATATATAAATACATTTCATAAAATTGGATGAAAACATGATTCCATGTTTTTATGATTATAGTTATATTTCGTACAATTCACTCATTTATGAATGTGTTGGTAATCTAAACACATGAAATAATAAACATAAAATAAATTTTAATCCTGTAATTTTTAAAATAATTATTAAATCATAAATAACTATAATGGGATTTCCCTTATATACTAAGTCATAATAAATACCATATAGTACAAAACATGAAAACATCATTTATTGATGAATTGTTATATCTTGATAATATACCAAAATTAACCTATAAAAAATATAAGTAATATATGAATTGTGGATTGGTCATTATAAACTATCTTATAAAATTTAATTCACATGTTGATAATATATATGTTCTAGAAAAGAGAAAAAATAATTGTTAAAAATAATTTTAATAAATAATTAATACAAAATAACTATTATAATTCTAATGAAATATATTTTTCATTTTAAAATAAAAATATATTCACTAACCCAACACATCAAATAAAAATCAAAAATCAGAAATAAATAAACTAAATTTACTAATGAAAAAAATGGAATATAAAATTAATAATTTGAAAATAAATAATCCCTTAACAACGTAAAATTAAAATCACCAAGAAATGAACAATAGTCAGAAAAATAATTAGTAAAATTCACACACATAGAATATTAAAAAAAATATAGGATGAAAATGTATGGAGTAATAGGATTTTGGTTTCACTAATAGAGTATAATAGAGGTTCAAGAAGATCCATTTAGATTATATAAATTGGAGAGTAGCTTCCATTATTTTGGAAATAAATATTTATCGACTAAATCGTTGTTTATATACACTAAATTAAATGTGATTTAAAATAAAAACGATAAAAATATATTATTTTAATTGATGCAGTTGTTTCATCTGAAAAGAAAGAATGATGTAATTTGGATCCCAAAAAACATGACATTAAAAGATTAATGGAATAAATTAGGTTCACCTTACAAGAATAGAAAAATTGGATGAAGACAATTTCAATGTACTAATTATCGAGGTACTGATAAAAAGATAATTGTTGACATGAAAGATGGAATAAAAAAGTGTTGATCAATAATATCATTTTAAATATCTAAACAATCTATTCAAAATTTAAAACATCCCAGAACAAATAATTGATGTCTAAAAAATGATAATGGGACCACAAAAACACAAAATCATGGACTTAAATAACCAAAACTATTGTTCGGATAATATTCAACCAATGAAAAATAAAAAACAAAGGGATATTGAGATACAAATGTTATTTTTCACAAATAGAATTTGAAACCACCAAATGATAAAAATCATGAGATCGCCTACGGTCAGATAACACTCTATAATCAATACACACATAGAACCCTAAAATATTGATTGATCTATTGACACACTACTTTGATGAGACCTTGAATCTGAAGATGAATCAATACTCATCTCATAGAGAATCTAAGTCACACAATAGGCTCCTTTATCTCAAACGCATTCGAACTCTCTGAAGATGCCCTCGATATGGTTCCTTGAGTTTAGCGGAACCCCATCCTTCTCAATCCCAAAATACAATTTCTCCCTTTTTCAGTTTTTTATTTCAGATTTCATTTTTTATAAATAATATTCATTTATCATAATTTTTTTTATATAATTTTTTTATAATTTTATATGTATATAAAAATATATATCAATATACATTTTATGTGATGTTCAATATATACATTTATATCCATATAATTATAAATATTATGATCTCATCTAATCTATTTTTGTGAACATGACATGTCATCATTTTATAACAACCAAAACTATTATCTAAATATTCAAGATAATATTCTATGTTTCATAATAATAATAATAATAATTGGATTTTATTAATAAGGCAATAATATTTTCATATTTATAATTCTGTTAATTGATAATTTCCCATTAAAAATTTTAATATATCTTCTATAATATGCAATAATAAATTTTTAATATTATTAAATTTAAAATTATTCTTAAAAATTTATTCAAAAATGTATATATTTCTAATAGTTGTAGTAATTTTAAATTCTTAATATCTACTTTATTTATTTTTATTTATTAAAACAATTATAAAAAATTATTTCATGATAAAATTTTTCATAAAATTATAATTAATTATAATTATTATAAATTGTTGTCATGTATTTAAAAAGTGACATTTTGAAAAATCATATAAATTAAGGTAAAATATTTCATTTCACTTAAATGAAATCACATTGTATTATAAATAAATATTTCATTACAATATTTATTTAATTATAACTCATTTATTAATTACATAATATTTCTAGGATGTTACATTCTCCCCCCCAATGAATATCATCGATGCAATTCATTTACTAGAAATTTGAAAATTTTGAATTTATATAATCAGAAATAAAGGACTTCTATAGGGACATAACTCTCTACATATAACTATATAGAATATATTTTTTACATCTAAATATAACATTTAATCTCCAATGCTTTCTACATCAGTCCTCTCATACTAATTAAAACGGATTGAAACAACACTTATGGAATCAATTATTAAAAAATGAAGCGTATTTAAAAAAAAATATCTTTAAAATACATAGTTCTTTATTCAAGAGATGTCTTTTATCCAGTTTACGTTCTTGATTATTAGGCAACACACTACATTTTCCATATTTGAAGAGAAATTATACAAATGCATATCATTTTTTCTTGTGCACTAACTATATAATAAATGACGGTCAACATAGACCTTATGTTATTTGTGATAAAAAAATAATATAACAAGATTAGTATATAATTTCAATAAAAGAGGTTTTAAATTCATTGAAATAAATCTATGTAAAATTTTTCTTTCAGAAAACATTAACAAATGTTTCTAAATTAATAGCATTAAAATACTTTTTTTAAATACCTTTTGAAAAAATATTTGAAATTACATAAGATTTAGAATATAATACTACCATTTAAATTACTTGCATAAAAAATTAGTTTTATACACAATCTTTTATTATATAAAAAAAATTACATATGCTTTTGAAAACAAAACAATATGGAATATTGAATCATTTTAAGGCTATAATGGGCCAACCCATTTTCTGAGGGTTGGGTTCACTCTATAATTATCTACATTATTAATAATGTTTTAGTGTCATCTCCCTTGAAAAAAATTTAAAAATGATTTACATATATATACATTTTTCACTAGGGTTTTGACTTTGAAAATATTGTTGTCATATTAAAATATACTTATAATTAATTTTACAGTTAGAAAACAATTTATAATCCATGTGATAAATTTGAATAACTAAAGATCTCCACATTTAAACATCTCATAATCACATACAATGTCAATAAATGTATTATTAATTTTCACTAAAAATATATATTCATTAAACACATAAAAAAATTCAAAATCAGTTTCCTATGAAAAATACCTCTTAACGTTAACACAAATATATACAAATAATCAAAATTAATGCTTTCATGGTATGACATGTATTGTGGATTATGGACATATCTTTTAAAACATATGAAATTCATGAATGTATATGGTATTTACACTCATGAAAAGATAATAATAAAATAAATGAAAATCATGGAAATAATGAATTAGTATTTAATTATTAATTCTCTATATAGTTATTCCTTTATAAAATAAAATCATACTAAATAGAATATTGTAATAAACGTTATAGTACCATTTCTTGATGAATTTTATATAATGATAATATACACAATTTGTATATTTTAAATAAAAATATGTAAAATATGAAAAAGCTATTTTTAATTAAAAATAATATTTCAAATGCGGTGTTTTAAAATAAACAAATTATCAACCATGAACATAAATTATAGTTCTACAAAGAAACATTAATTAAACAATCTTATGAAAATTAATTTATATATGGAAAATATAAAAGTATTTATAAAGATAAATAATAATCATTTGTTATAAATTAATTTTAATAAATACATATTTCAGTACAAATAATTTAATTATTCTCAAATATAATTTTCAAATTAAAATAATAATAAATTATCTTACCTATCCCATTAAATAGAAATCATAATTAAGGAATTATCAAACAAACATTCATTATGATAATTAAATGGAATATCAAATCATGATTTTGAAAATAAAAAATCCCTTACCAATGTAAAATGTAAATATTCATGATATGAACTAATGTCAAAAATATTAATTTATAAATGTCTCACACCTTGATTATTTAAAAAAGATGGAAGAAATTTTTTTGACTAAGGGCTTTTTGGTTTCACCAATAGAGTGTGTGGGTGGTGCAATAAGATTATTTTATTGTGTATAAATTGTATATGAGCTTCCATTTTTTTAAAATAGCCATGTATCAACCAAATCCGGATTAAATAAACCATATTAAATGAGATTTAAAATTTAAATGGTAATTAAAAAATTTATTTAATAGCGTTTTTTGTTCATCGAAGAAAAATGATGATGTAATTTGTTAAAACAAATAGATTACATTAAAACTAAGAAAAGGCTAAGTTAAGAAACTCCATAGAAGAACCAAAATATCAGTTGAACACAAATTCATTCTAATAATTATATATGCACTGATGAAATAGAGCATTGGTGTAAAACAAATGTACAAAAAATAGAATATTAATAATAAGTTTGTTTAATGACGAATTTTTTTCCCTATATTTCATATTTCCAGGAAAAAATTATCGATGCTGGGTCAGTGATAGATTATCAAATAAGATACAAAAACATTAAATTAATGAACTAAAATAAGAATTTTTAGAGAATCTCGTACCATTTAAAACTGAAAAATAATCGGATCATAAAATCTAAAAATAATTTTCCCCAAAATTGATTTTGATACATCCACACTACACATATAGAAAGATCTCCAGTGATCAGAACACTCTTCGGAATCATCACTCACAAGGAACCCTCAAATCCAAAACAATCTCTCAACTCATTACGCAACTTCATCCATGCTTTAGAAGTTAAATTATGGATCAACTAGCACTAGATCCTATGTAACTCATCCGGCTCATTCAACCCATACACATTAAGCTCTTTGTAGAATCCCTCTACTAGTGACCTTGATTATGGAAGAACCAAGTCCCACTCTGTCCTTAAAACTCACTATGGAAAAAAGGCATTTAGTGGCAGTTTTTTTTTCATTTCGCGGCGGTTTAAACTACCGCGAAATTGATTGACGACAGTTTTGAAAAACCACCGCTAAATCGTGCGTCGGGAAACTATTTCGCGGCGGTTTTCAAAACTGTTGCGGAATGTTTCTCGGCGGTTTAAACTGCCGCACAATGATTTAGCGGTGGTTTTTTTATTTTTTTATTTTTTTTATTTTTGTTAATTTTTATATTTTTGTTATTTTTAATTATATATATATATATATATATATATATTTATTTATATATTTATTTATATATTTATCTTTCATAATTATTTATATATTTATTTCATATTTATTCAATTTATTTATTTTATTTTATTTATTTATTATATTTATTTATTTATTTTATTTATATATTTATTTACATTTCGTATTTATTTATTTATTTATGTATTTATTTTTCATATTTATTTATTTATTTATTTATTTATTTTTCGTATTTATTTTATTTCGTATTTATTTAAATTTCATATTTATTATTTATTTATTTTTTTCGTATGTATTTTATTTATTTATTTATTTTATTTCATATTTATTTTAGTTATTTATTTATTTTGTATTATTTTATTTACTTTATTTATCCATGCATGCACATCCCATGCACATGCACATGCATACCCATGCAATATAAAGAAATTCTGCATCTGGTGAGATTTGAACCGCTAACATCTTGCATATTTTCCAATGACTTTACCACTCCAGTAAGCTCGCCATGTGGTTAATAAACAGAATTTAATATACTTATATATATTAATTAAAAAAAATAATACATAAATAATAGATACAAACTCAATAATATTAAATAATAAATAATAAATAATAAATAATAAATAATAAATAAGGAATAATAAATATAAATAATAAATAATAAATAATAAAAAATAAATAATAAAAAATAAATAATAAATAATAAATAATAAGTAATAAATAATAAATAATGAATAATAAATAATAAATAATAACTAATAAATAATAAATAATAAATAATAAATAATAAATTATAAATTATAAATAATAAATAATAAATAATAAATAATAAATAATAAATAATAAATAATAAATAATAAATAATAATTAATAATTAATAATTAATAAACAATAAACAATAAACAATAAATAATAAATAAAAAATAATATTAAATAAATAATGAATAATAAATAATAAATAATGAATAATAAATAATAAATAATCAATAATCAATAATAAATAATTAAGATTATATAATAAATAATAAATAATAAATAATAAATAAATATAAATAATAACTTATAACTAATAAATAATAAATAATATATAATAAATAAATATAAATAGTAAATAAATATAAATCATAAATCATAAATAATAAATAATAAAGAAATATAAATAATAAATAATAAATAAATTTAAATAATAAATAATAAATAAATTTAATTAATAAATATTAAATAAATATAAATAATAAATAAATATAAATTATTAATAATAATTAATAAATAAATATAAATAATAAATAATAAATAATAACTAATAACTAATAAATAATAACTAATAAAAAATAAAAAATAAATAAATATAAATAATAAATAATAAATAATAAATAATAAATAATAAATAATAAATAATAAATAATAAATAATAAATAATAAATAAATATAAATAATAAATAATGAATAGAAAATAATAAATAATAAATAAATATTATTAAATATAAATAATATATAATATATAATAAATAATAAATAAATATAAATAATAAATAATAAATAGAAAATAATATATAATAAATAATAAATAAATATAAATAATAAATAATAAATAAATAAAATATAAATATAAATAATAAATAAATATTAATAATAAATAATAAATAATAAATAAATATAAATAATAAATAATATATACTAAATGTTAACTAATAAATAATAACTAATAAATAAATATAAATAATAAATAATAAATAATCAATAATAAATAATAAATAATAAATAAATATAAATAATAAATAATAAATAATAAATAATAAATAAATATAAATATAAATAATAAATAATAAATAAATATAAATAATAAATAGTAAATAAATATAAATAATTAATAATAACTATAAATAACTAATAATAAATATAAATAATAAAAAAATGAAAATAAATAATAATAAATAATAAATAACAAATAATAAATAAATATAAATAAATATAAATAATAAAGAAATCTAAATAATTAATAAATCTAAAAAAAATAAAAAATAAATATAAATAAATATATATATATATAATATATATATATAATAAATAAAATAAATATAAATATAAATAATAAATAATAAATAATAAGTAAATATAAATAATAAATAATAAATAATATATAATATATAATAACTAATATATAATAACTAATAAATAAATATAAATAAATATAAATAAAAAATAATAAATATAAATGATAAATAATAAATAATAAATAATAAATAATAAATAATAAATAAATAGAAAATAATAAATAAAAAATAAATATAAATAAAAAATAATAAATAAATATAAATAAGAAATAATAAATAAATAATAAATAATAAATAAATATAAATAATAAATAATAAATAAATATAAATATAAATAATAAATAAATATAAATAATAAATAATAAATAATAATAAATAAATATAAATAATAAATATAAATAATAAATAATAAATAATAAATAATAACTAATAACTAATAACTAATAAATAATAACTAATAAATAAATATAAATAATAAAAATAAATAATAAATAATAAATAACCAGTTACAAATAATAGATAATAAATAAATTAAAGTATATTATAAATAATAAATAACAAATAATAAAGGAAACACATGAAAATGTATGAAAAGACGTGATAAGGGATGAAAAATTATGAAAATGCAATAAAAATGATGGAGAAGCATATGAAGAATGAGGCATTAGAAAAAATGAGAACGCGTGAAAACTCGTGACAACTTTGGAAAACTCCTTAATAATTCAACATAATCATCATAATAACCCATAAAAACCATTGATAAAGATAGCAAGTCATGGAAACCCAAATATACAGTAATAAATGGAGCTATCGTTAAAACCCCTCAAAACGGTCACAAAGGGACAAAAACATTGGACTCACATTAACAGAGATAACTTATGATCCGAGAGTCCATTTTAGATCTGCGACCTATCAAATCAAAGATCCGGAAACCGTCATCAACCAAAAAGGTGAAAGAGTGCGAATGGACAGATGGATCAGAAGTTATGACCATTTATATACCATTATTTTTATATACTAATACATATATATGTCGTGCGATGATCATTTTTTATATTTCAATATATTTTATGTAAAATATTATGATTTGATTGTTTTAAATTATTAGTCATGATTTTAGAACCACAATAATTAAAATATATATATATAATAAATATAATTTTATTTGATTAAAAATATTAATAATTAAAATAATTATAGTACACATTTAAATTCCGTAATAATACAATTTCTTTTCAGAAAAATTAAAAAAAAAACTTCAATCCACATTTGAGGAATAATAGAGAAATAAAATTTTGAAAGGACAACTACTTATCATAATAACCATACACATCACCACATCCACAATAACGATCTTCCTTCATAGTGAATGATTCCCACATTGAGGCAGGGTGGTAATGCCA
Source organism: Viscum album (assembly GCA_963277665.1). Taxonomy (NCBI): domain Eukaryota; kingdom Viridiplantae; phylum Streptophyta; class Magnoliopsida; order Santalales; family Viscaceae; genus Viscum; species Viscum album. The sequence goes on along the minus strand of OY728147.1, from coordinate 2,130,710,673 downwards.
CGAGGGGTTGGCAAACTGTTGTGAAGCTTTGGTTGCTCCAGCGAAATCGCTTCCGGACATGTCCGTTTGGCCCAACAATCTTTACCAAGAGAAAGGATCACCCCACTTCACATCATAGAATCACACCATTTTCTCATCAGTTTCAGTAGAATTGAGCAATCACTCTAAGTCCTACTCGTAGTAAAATATTATCCTTAATAAATCATGTACATATTTTTACATATTAAAATAAAATATTAGGCATTTTTATTTCAAGATACTATATTTCATGAAACAATAATTAATTTATATTATTTTTAAATGTCTTCATATATTTAAAAAGTGATATTTTTAATGATATCACAAATTAAAGAATCAAAATTTCATTTTGATTAGATATAAACACATTGTTTCATAAAAAATATTTTTCAATTATTTATTTATGTTATAAATACATTATTAATTAACTAAATTTTTTCGGATGCAACAATATGTGTGGTAATATTTATATATTTGGATGAAATCATGATTTTGGTGTTGATACTAGTGTACATAATTTCATTATGTGGTTAATGGATCAAGATAGTTTTACTAATGGTGTTATAGCAATATAGATTGAGAAAGAGATGGTTTCATCCATATAAATAACTTGACGTTGGGTATATACTTTAGTTAAAGTGCTCATAAAAATATTTGTATGTCATTGTTTTATGATTAAATGTATTTATAATGATACATCTACGGTTTAAGATTTCAATTTTAAAAATAGTTCACTAGTTGTCATTATTACATTGAACGTTGTTGGGTACGGAATCCCATTGGTCACAACATCAGGTTGAGATGTGTGTAATATAAATGGTTGTCCAAGGATTTTAAAGGAAAATAAGCCATGAATAGTTTAACATGGTTGATTGGAGACTCATTATTTTTATCAGATTGATGAAATAGGGCAGTTTAATCATTTGTATTTTAATTATTAAACAATGATTTATGTAAAACATTGAAAATGATCTTTATTGTGAAATTTAAACGGTAGGGCCACCGGGAATAAAATGGATGTTTGACCATATATATTATATTGGTATACTCTATAGACTAATTTATAATAGATATGATAATGTAATCTTGTACTGGGGTGAAAATACATGAGTAAAACATGAAATAATGTAAATGTGTAATTTGTCAGTGTTTTATCTCGTAATTGATGGGGTTTATGTTACGTACAAAAGGAGGACATAAGAAGAGAGGAATACATTACAAAATGAAAAGTGGTTGTCTAAGCTTGAATTCATGACTCATTTAAATTGGGGAATTATTTTTATACCCCCTTCGATTGCGAGGGATTAGAATTATTTATACTGGGGTGAAATTATGCTCTCTTATTTTATGGAATGTTTGAATTATTGAAATTATATGATCCTCATAGATAATAAATGAGAAAAATATATACCAGATTCTTATAATGTAAATTTGGGCCTCGTTTCACATTAAATTGTATTTCTTGGATGAATATTACAGCTATTGAGGTTTCTTAGAATAATGGATGATAATTAGGTGTTTCGGGCACTAACATCGCACTTTACATGGAAAATAGTTTTGGAAACCAGTTTATTTAAACCGTACAGTACTTCAGGAGAATATTTTTAACCCAATAGGGGTTGTCACATGATTATATAAACAATTATTGGTGGGGATCATTACATTGATGAAATAATATATTATGATAAACTGTTTCGTTGAAAGTCAACAATTTTTTTTCCAAACTGTTTACATAGGACTGTGGTTACTTCCACTTAATTATTTGTCACATGTGATTATCACATAGTGAGATTAATAATTTTAACCAAACCATATAGGATATTCCTCTTGATAAGTGAGAGCTAAATGGGTAGCACGTGGTTACAAAAACCCTGATCCCTAAATGTTATCCCCAGGGCTTAACCCTACTTTCTCATCCACCTATTCTCTAGTTGCTCCCACACACAAGACTATATATCATCCTCATCCTCATTTGTGTATCTCTCTTATTACTAAACTGTATTGAATGCCACTAGATGTAAGGGAATATCCTAGTTATATCTAAGACTCCTGATGTTTATATATTTAGTTTATGTCAACATATTAGGTGACATATCTGGGCCACCTAATTCACCTTATTTTCAAGCAGTTGGACAATTCCCCTAATTTCATCCAATATTGATTGTATCAATGATTGATATTTGATTGATGGAATAGCCTAATAACATGGTAAGAGGTATATTAACTACCCATCATGTAATATTTCATTAAATTTTGTTCCATGATTTGATATAACCTAGATATCCCCAAGATCTTCCTTTTTGAGAATCCAGTCATTCAAGTGTATAGAGAAATGTCTGTGGCCTCCTTCTAGAGTTTTTAAAATTTCATGTTTTCTATCGGTGTATAATTGAGTCGGCATGTTATTGATTCGGTGAGTTATAGATGGTGGTAACAATGAGTCACATTCCTCAACATCGGTGATTCCAGAGCACCAATGACAGTAGGTTGAGGCATCAGTAGGTCAAGGTGTCAGTAGGTCATTATGTTTGTAGGCGATAATTTCGGTAGCTCAAAAGCAGTGACTCAAAATCAGTTGGTCGCATTGGTAGCTCACTCATCAGTGGCTCAGTATCGGTGACTCACCCATCGGTGTCAAAATCTCCATTTTACCAGTTTTTACTATTTTACTGTTTCTCTACTTTCATACATTTTATTTGATGTAATACATGATTAAATCCTTTTTTAGATGATTCTATGAGAGTTTCACATGGTATTAACTATGTCTTAAATATCATAAGGTCTTGAGTGATTTGAGATACACAAACAATCCGATCAGACCCCTCTTACATGATAATTCCTTTTAAAACCATTCTTCCTTTAAAATATAATCCGAATCTTCAATGTTAGAATATTCCCTCTTTGTGTGTTTTCCATTTTTACATGGCATTCATAAAGACTACCCCCCACACCCAAAATATTAGTTTTGTACCTATTATAGATCTCTTCGTCTTAGCATTCACTGAGATACATGCTTCTCACATGATCCCATATTCATGGAACATGGAAGAACATTAATCCATGGATCATACGGTAGGAATTTTTTTCACCTCCCTTTAATTGTGCTCTATAATGGGGTTGATTACTAATAATTGTTTATGAGGAATGGAAATATAATTTTCTTAAAATGAGAAGTAAACCAGGAATAAATTTGATCAATAGATGACAAGGGTAAAAAAATAATTAGTAGGGAGTGGTTTGATGTTGATCTCCCATTTTATTTGTCATATTCGATTCATATATGGATTTTTTTTTCAGAATGACTCCTAAAAACAATGATTGATGGTGGTCATTTCTTTTCAAATAGTGATGTTCTGTTCTATGTGCATTCATTGATAAATGGTTATAATATGAATAAATTTTAACCATATATACATTGTTAAATAAATGGTGTTTCCAAGATCAAACCATATGTGGGACCTCTATAGATATAATTAAGGAGAATTATAGAATCCCATAGAGGTTACATATGAATTTTTTCACACATCATGTTTATCAGTGATGATGTGTGTTGTGTTATATTGATTTGTGTTCCCTTGTGTGAGTTGTGTGGTGTTGTAGTTGGGAGGAAATTTTTGTCTAAACGTTTGAATGAGGAGTTGGTTTCCTAAGAATGGTGTGGTCTGTGTATAAACGGTGTATGTTGGAATCCCAGTAAAATATTTTTATTGATTGTGGAATCGATGAACATGTTTCCAGATGATCTGCCATTGTTTGTTGTGGTCATGGAGCAATGTATGGTAGTTGGACTGCGGTGGGGATATGGACATTTATGAAGTGGGAATGTAGAGGGAAATTTTACGATTGTGAGGTATATCATTTAAAAATGATAGGTGGTAGTTGTTTAATGGTAGAGTGATGTGGGACTATAAATATATATTTGTGTTGTTGTGTAGTGGGAATGCAGTTTGGGATTTCACGTTGTATTATTATGGTTGTGGTTGGTAGGTGCCTGGTGGTGCTGAAATAAAAAATTGTGAAACCCTATATTAATTAATGGAATTTGGTTAAAAGAAAATTGGTTGTATTATTCATTTGCGGTGGTTGTATTGTGGTTTTTCATATTGGGGTAGAAACAAAAGTGGTATTGGTGGGATCGTTTAATGATTGTTTGAGACAAATAGGTTGGGTTGAGTGTTTCCTTCCCTAATTGTATAAATTTTAGTTCCATGTGATTTTTATATTAATACCACCCTTATTGAGAATGATGTGTCGAAAACCCCCATATAATAGGGTTGGGTGTCATTCCTAATTGACAAGTGGAAGGATGTATAGTTGGTTACTGACATTCATACTCACACCCTCGTTCGGTTTCTTACTACTCGAGATTATCCAGGAAGGCAGTAAGTTATTGACGATTACCATAGCCCAAGATCCTTTGGTAAAATGTTTTTTGTGAGATTCCCATGTGGGTTTGTGATAGGATTGTTTTCCTATGTGACTTCAACATGTGTCATAGGTGTCTTCAGGTGGCAGACATGGTTGTTTTGGCCCATGTGTTTGCGGGTGGGATTATGTGTGGTTTGAGGCCCACCTATATGTTGGTGGGGTGTGGTAGTGGTAATGTGTATGGTAATAGTGGTAGCATGAATAAAATAGTTGTTACGGATGATCAGTTAACTAGTTGGAATGTTTAATGAGGTTCCTGATTATCAATGTGCTTATACTACTACATTTCTTGACTTGGGGTTATTTGTTGAGTTTTCCTTAGTGAGTCTAGGATGGTATATATTAATTGGTAGGAGCATTGAGGTTATATTGTTTCTCACATGAAGGATATTAAGTACCGTCAATTTTTCATGAGTGCCATTATTTTTACAACACAGTATTCTAGAATACTCATCTTACCTATATGATACTATTTTCATATCTCATATAGGACATCATAGCCCATATTAGACATTATTAGCTCAGGCGTTTGTATTTTTTTTTGTTTCTTCTTAGTCTCTTTTCTTTTGGTACTTTATAATAGGGGTTTGTGTGCCCTATATCAGTATAACATTTGAACATGCATGTGTGAAATGGACATTAGAATTATGTTTCCTTCTGTTATATGGAGATTCATGGGATTTACCACCTTATCTCTTAAAATATTTCTATTGATAGTTTTATTCATTCCATCTTATGTGATTTTCTATTCCCTTGGTTATAGTCACTGCTTCGAGCCCTATTGATGGTTGGAATCGAGGGTCGTTATCTATCCTTCATCTTGAGGATAGAAGGTTGAATCACTTTATTATTCCTACCCATATCTTGAAGAAGGTGGTTAGTGATAAAATGGTATGACATGATGGATTTGGGTGTTTTATAGATAGGATGGATATTTATTTCAGGACCAATAGGGAATTCATGGGATGGTAGGGTAGATGTTTTAGGAAATAATGGTGAATGATATAGGACAAGGAAGACCGTCTAGGATAAAATATTTTTTGGGGGCCACATGATTTGATGTAATGAATATAGAACAACTAAAATTCCAAGTGAGGATACATCCATTATAGGTTAGAGAACATATAAAGTATTCATGCATCATAATTACTTTTTTTCTTCTCTGTCGTTGGTGTTTTATGAATTTAAAATAAATGATTAGTTAAAAAAATATAAATGAATATTTCCACACTACTCGAGCTTAATAATTTCTTATTTAATTTTTTTCTATGGTACAATGAAATCACCCCAAGTGGTATGAGTAGTTTGAGGCCCATTATGTTGAGATGGTTGATCAGTTGGTGGATGACTGAGAAGAGGAAGATACCATTGGTTGCAGACACTTGACGCATTCTAGTGGCAGAGTAGGGAAAGTATGAGGGCACTATCTCAGACAAGGAAATAGAGAGTTGGACCAAGATGTTGGTGATGGATTTTTGATAGATCAATGATTATAAATAGTTTTGGTTATCATATTTAAGTGAGACAGATATTAGGGGCATCGCGTCAGAGATGGACACTTTACTTTGGGTAGGGGATAGAAACTATGGTCTCGTGAGCATTCATTGAAATGGACTTCTAAGCTGAATTCCTTTTTCCCACGATGAAGGATAAAATGAGGATGTAGCCTATCTCTCTCTAGTAGGGGAGTATGTCTGTGGGGAAATTGTGGATCATGTTAAAGGATCTCCAATGCTTCTAAACAAATATCTTTATTGATGAGGAGTCCCAACAGAGACGCTTAATGGAGTTACTCTGACCCTATCATTAGTATAATGTTACTCCATTCACTCTATTGACATATATAGAGTATCTGAGGAATGAAAAAGTAATAGAAAGGATTAATCCACTGGGATGTGTTCCACAAGAGGGGGTACCACTGAGTGTTTCATAGGGGAAAGTTGTTAGTAGTTGGTACCTACAGTTAGGACCTTTTTGGTTTTGGAAAGTAGGGAATAATCCCCCACATTTCTATTTTCAATCTTAGGTTCCTCTTCTTTTCCAAATGATCCTATGTTGAATTTTCATTTTCAATAGAGGCCTTATGAATATTTGGATCTAGTCCCAATCCATTCTCTATACAGTTGGGTTTGGTAGGTTCATCACCGACCTCATGTGCAACAGTTTCTGGTAATTCCCTTTCAGTATTAGGGGAGGCAAGATCACACTCCCAGAGGGTATAAGTTGATGGGGGAGGCCGAACTAAGGTTTATCATTAAGGTTCTTCACTAGTGCATGGTCAGGGAGGTGATTAATATCAGGGAGGTAGAGGAGCTGGGTGTGGCTATTTTCATGATGTAGAGACAGTAGCTCTAGCGGGGCCAGAGGTTGTTTGAGGTACGATCACTATGTTTCGTACTCTTTATTGTGTTTTTTTCTTTTTAGATAATAAAACTCGTTTGATGCACCCAGACTAGCCCATGCTATGGGAATATATGTAGAGAAACATCCTATGAAATTGGTTTTTAGAATGATATTTGGGGGTAATTCTAATATTTTTTATGTTTTTCAATGATGTAGACTGATATTGGGGCCATAATAGTATTGTGATCAAATATTTGGCTATAGATGTGCCCATTCAATGTCATATTACGCATCAAATTGTTTTTTTTATCTGCACGAAATTATAGAATTCATCTATAGAAGGGTTTTGTACATAGATATGGGATGAAAGAGCGTCGATTTCTTTGGAGATTTGAGTTTTCATGATGATATCCTTCATGTATAGCCATTTTTTTCTTTTTAGCTGAGATGTTGGTGGAATCCGTAGATACAAAGATGGTGGAAGTTCTAGTGGGGTTTTATTGAATATCTATATTTCATCACTAAAGAGGTCATGTCTCTACCCCCTAAAAATGATTCTATATTCAGGATAGACATGAATCAAGGTTCTATCTGATTTCAATGGATCCTGATTGGTTGATGACTTATGTGTTGTGGGAGTTATGTATTCAGGTTTACGACCTGATGAAGAAGGGTTTTATCGGGACATGTGCCTCACCATTCAGTGCTACAATCTTGTTTCCATAGATAGTGGATGGTGGTCTAATATAATCTATAGACTACTTGAGACTGAATTAGGTGATTATCATGGACAGTTACCCCTTCCAAGAATCGACAATATTTTTGATCTCTTAAACGGGGGATGATTGTTATCTAAGATCAAACAATGCTATGGATAATAAAAGTTGATGGAAAAGGGGGTTAAATCCCAAACATTTATATCATGTGATGGTATGGGAATTAGAGTTCACGGTCATGCCCTTCGGTGTCATGAATGCATCGTCCTTGTTAATGGGGATCATAAACTCTATTTTCCATTAGTAACTGAATCAGTTTGTCATCACGTTCAACTACGATATCATGATCTACTCAATTTCATAGGAAGAGCATGACAAGAATCTGAAGACTATCTTGGAGGTCCTCCAACACCAGTAGATCTACCGAATGATGTCCATGTGAATGTTATAGTTGTGAGAGTTTCACTTCCATTAATTTGTTGTGTCTCAGCAAGGAAGAAAGGTGGACCCTTCAATTGTTGAAGTAGTTGTTTCTTTGGATGCACACATGAATTTGGTAGAGATTTGTATTTTATGTGGTTTGGAAGGATATTACCAGAGTGTTGTACATGAATTCTGTCATTTTAAATCTCCATTGACATCTTTGACCATGAAATTCAATTCCTTCTTGTGGATTGAATAGTGCCAGGCAACTTTCAACAATATGGATGGGAAATTAGTTAGTGACTCAGTGGATAGATTACCAGAATAAGGGGAGATGAATGAGCTGTTCTATGAAACTAATATTAAAGGATAGTGATGTGTACGGAGGAGGCAGATAGGATTAATCAATTATTGGTCTAGGATGTTCTGTCCTCATGAACATAACTATGCCACCCATGATCTAGATCCTATAGTGGTCATGTCTGTGCTGACGTTTTGGAGACATTTCCTCTTTGGTGTGCACTTTGTGTTCTTATCATATCATAAGAGTCTGAGGTATATCATTTCCCAATGTTACCTAAACAAGCAGCAATGAAATAGGATCTATTTCTTCTAGTATTACAACATCAAAATATCTTACACTCTAGGGAAGGGGAACATGGTGTTCGATGCATTTAGAATGAATTAGCATAAGAGGGAAGATAAAAAATCCACTAATTCATAGATGTAATTGGAGTAGTTGGTCACATTAAATCTAGAAACTAGGGAGGAAAGTGGAAGACACTATCTTTTACAGATGACAGTGAAATACTCCACGGTGTGATGGGTTCGTTAGTCTTGATGGGGAGACTCATAGACTAAATTGATGCGATATCACATTGTCCAGGGTGATGCTCTATAGGGATGGTTGGAGGATAGTAAGAATCAGACGTAGTTTCATGGAAAATTGTTTATCCCAATGGAAATGTGTGAAAAAATTATCCTTGAGATCCAAATCACACCCCTAGCAGTACCCCTAGGATATCCCATGGTATACAAAGGCTTATAGGATGACTTTGTGGGCCCGGACTAATGAGGGATGTAGCAGTGTTTGGGGTGTGATTCCTAGTGTGTTAGTAAGTGATGGTCGAGCATCATGTCCCAGGTGGTATATTGTATCCCATGGATGTTCCCATGTGAATGTGAGATGAAATATCAATTTATTTCATCACAGGATTACCTAGTCCTTATGGCTGGAATTTTTCCACTTGGGTAGTAGTGGATTGGTTGATGAAATAGTCTCACTTCTTAGAAATAATTTATTCGAGTTTAGTGGATACCTTAACACTGAGGTAAGTGGACGAGGTGGTGCAACTGCATGGAGTTCCAACATCCATTGTCTCTTTTTAGGATATTCATTTTACACCGTGAGTCTTGAAGGAATTTCAATATGCCATTGGAACCTAGTTATGCACTGAAAAGCTTTCAACCTACATATGTATGGATATACTGATAGTAATATCCAGACATTGGATGTTATGATACAAATGTTTGTTATGGGATATAAAGGATCATGTGAAAAAATATTTCCTCTATTAGAGTCTTATTACAATAATTGTATCACTTTACCATTGTCATTACAAAGTTTTAAGCCTCGTACATATAATCTTTCTGCTCTTCATTAATTCGGATAACTGCATGGGAAGCATCACTTCCAATACTTTATATAGAGAAGAGAACAACTGATAATATTTTAATTTTACGTTTGAGGATGAATGCAGGGAAATATTGGAATAAGTCATATACTGATCATAGGAGGACTTTGGAGTTTGATGTTGGGGACCACATGTTCACATATTCTACCTTCTGTGTGGATAGTGGTGGTTTTTTAGAGGAATAATGATTTCTCAAATGTTCATTGGACAATTTGAGGTGTTGGGATGATATGGAAAAGTGGCATATCATCCGGAATTTACACCATTGTTAGATATGATGCATGAAGTATTTCTTGTCTATAAACTCAGTCGATATATAATTGATGAATCCAATTTCATATACAGTGGAGAGATGAATGTCTAGGATTACGTGACATTATTTTTGTGACTAGTAATAATTGGGGATTGTGAAGATAAGGTGTTGTGTGGATGAAACAATCCTATTGTTCTTATGTTATGGATGGATGGAGGCCTCATAGAGAGTAATTGTGAATGGGAGGCACATATGTATGCCCTATACCATGATCTGTTCTGAATTTTGTTATATGTTTTACTTTTGTTCTTCATGTCACGACGTAACATTTGACCTTGATTTTTGTATGATATGTTTTTCCCATGTTCTTTTTTTTATTGTGATAAGTCTTGACAATGTGGAGGGAAGGACCTAATCCATAATCTAGTTTCATTAATTTAGATGATGTTAAACCTCTGTGGGAAAGTCAGGGATTCCCCATGTGGATAATATATAAACATGAGGGAAGGAGCTCCATAATCCATGTGTCTAGAGAGTGTGACCTTTGATGATCATGTGGTGGTTTGGGTATTTGGGGCTTAGTTTTTTCATGGTAGTTCGGGAGATATATGTGAATGTGGTGACCTTGTATGTCGAGTTTTTCACAGTAGCTTTAAAAAACACAAGGTGGTTTTCTCTTGATAGGTATCTTAATGGTTATTTGTTTTAACGCCCATTAACATTCATTAGTTTTGAAAATATCAAGGAAAATAATAGTTTGATAGGTATCTGATGTAATAACTCAAATTTCAACATATGAATATTTTGTAACAATCAAGTGTTTAATGTGGTCTTTGAGTAGCTTGTGGATTAATTAAAGATTTTTCCGAATATTTAGTTTCCCATTTGCATTTCAGTGTGTCAGCATATCATTGTGTCATCTTGATAGTGTGGTGGTGAACCGGGGTAGCCTACATTGGTGAGTTGATGGCATCATTATCGGTGAGTCGAGGGTTTCAATTTTTTTTGGTTGAGGCGTCGATAGATTGAGGTGTTATTATTTCAAGGAGTTAGTAGGTCATTATGTTGGTAGGTTGTGGAATTGGTAGCTATGAATTGGTGGGTCAGCTTTGATAGGTCACTTCGGTAGCTAACCCGTCGGTGGATCTACCTTGGTGATTCACCCATCGGTGACTCATTTGTGGTTTTCCCAATTTGTCCAAGTTGTTTAGTTTTACCTCTCCCTTATGATTTATTTGACTTAAAATTTTTTTTATCCTTACTCATATGTTTTTAATAAAGATTAAAATGGTATTAATTTTATGATAAATATATTAAAATCTCATGAAATTTGAGATAACCAACCCACATGATCTGACCACGATCCCATGATAATTTCTTTTAAAATCGTTCTTCCTTTAAAATAAGATATGACTTTTCAAACATAAGATATTCCCTAAATATTTATTTTATGGTATCCTTTGGAGATCCTAGAGTGTTCCTACCATGTAGATTCATGTGTCCATTCTAAAGCTCTCTAGATCAACATTCTTGTTGTTTCATACAGCTTGTGCAATCCCATGTCAACTATGCACGAATGGACATCAATCCATTAATCATATGTTAGGGATTTCTTCTTTATCTCTTCAATTTTTCATAATGTGGGTTTGTTGTACAAATTATTCATTCTATGGAAAGGAAAAATACATTTTTAAAATTGAGATGTAAATAAGGAATAAATGTAATAAAATGGGTAAATGTGTAAATAAAATAACATGCAGGGAGTGGATTAATGTTTATTACATGTTTTATTTGTTAACATAGAATATTTTATGGATTTCTGTGACTATATTACTCTTAAAAATTATGACTATTAGTGGTATATTATTTTTCACTATTTTGGTTTTTTTGTTGAGACACTTTAATAAATGTCTGTAATATAAAAAAATGTTGAACCACAGATACATGGATAATTAAATGGATGCCCTAGGAACAAACCTACTATTTTATGATCCATGTAATAATTAAGGGTAATTAATTAAACCCCTACAGGTTAAATATAAATATATGATAGAATCTGGTTGATCGTTGAGGCTATGTTCTATGTTATGTTGAGTTGTGTAACCTGGTTAGAGTTGTGTGGTGTTGTTGATGGGTGCAAGGTTCTAGGTACAAGGTTGAATAAATTAGTTGGTTCTATGAGAAGGGTGTGGTATGTGTGCACAAGAGTGTGTTGGATTCCTAGACCATGTTTTTAATTGATTTTGGAATGGATGAACAGGTAAGAAGATGAAATGCCCTTATTGTTTGGTGTTCACAGAGAAACATTGGGAAGTGGTACTATGGTGTTGATATGGACTTGTATGCAATGGTTATTTGGTGGGAAATATTAGTATTGTGCTTTATAATAATGAAGAATGAATGCTGACAATGGTTGAATTGGAGAATGCAATGTGTAACACCCTGAGATTTTAAGAGATATATTAATTTTAATTTCTTTGATGTCTTCTATTATACACTACAACAAGATTACCTTGTACTATGCCCAACACCGTATTAGCTTGCAGTATACACAACACTATTCTTGCCTCGTGTTACACACAATTTCAAGTTTGTTTTGTGGGAAATATTCTACACAACATTAAGTATAGATTTAGTTTAATCTATAAATTAAATAAATTTTGATTATGTTATAGGCTACCCCAAACATATTTTTCACTACACGCAGCCCTGACTTGTCATGCATTACACGCAATTGCGACCATCCCCGATACCGTGTGTAGTACGCAATAACGTGTTTCACTAAACAACGATATATTGTTATAATATTATTATGGCTTAGACGTTATGAATATAATTAACTAAATTTTTAATTTTATAACAATATTATTCATCTTACATATTTTCTAGAACATGGTATGAGAACTAAATAAATTTTTTGGGTAAAATAAGTATTTTTCAAAAAATACAGTTTTGCCACCTTTTGATGGCGCACCCACATGAAATATATTTTTGAAATATTAATAAGTAAAATTTGACAAAATAAAAATCTTCCATGGAAACAATATATAAAAATTTAATTTGGATAAAATTTTCATATTATTCTGATAACATTCATATTTTAATGTATAGTTAAAACATGCTTTATTTTCATTAAAAACAACTTTTTCCATCTCAAAAATTTATATGGATATATTATATTTTTAATTTATTTTAAAGTGTAATTATAATATATTTTTACCATAAAATACAATTTTGTTCATTGTAATTAATTTCACTTTGAAATTGGACATAAACAAGTGTCGATCATATGATAATTATTGTTTCTTAAAAAAAATGCTATTTGTTTTGATAAGAGAAATTTATTTTATAATTAACTAATGCCACATTTTTGTTTTGAATTTGGAAAAATAGACATCATTTTTGAATTTGTAATATCAAATATAGCTTAGGCTGATGTTTTGGTATTTTTATGAAAAACATCAATTTCTTATAAACAGTGAAACCACATAGTGGTAGTTCAAAAACTGACTCTTTCAATTAAATGAAATTTTACCACTTCCGTGAAATGAATTTCAAAAATCCGACATAAATGGTGTAACACCCTGAGATTTTGTGAAAAATATTCTTTTTAATTTCAATAATGTTATTTTTTGTACGCTACACCAACAAGAGCTTGCATGACACGCAACCCTGACTTGGTTTGCATTACCCGCAATCACGACCTTCCTCGATAACGTGTGTTGGACGCAATACCAGGTGTTACTAAACAAAGATATATTATTTTTATGAACTATCCATTATGAATAGTAATAACTAAATTTTTAATTTTATAACATTATTATTCATCTTACACATTTTCTAGAACATTGTATAAGATCAAAATAAATTTCTCGGGTAAAATAAGTATTTATAAAAAAATACAGTTTTGCCGCCTTTTGTAGGTGCACCAACTATAAATCTACTTTTTGACATGGTTATAAGTTCAATTTTACAAAATAAAATTATTATTTGGAACCAGGATATAAAATTTTACCTTCGATAAATTTTTCATATTATTCTGATAACTTTCATATGTTAATGAATAGTAAAAACATGCTATATTTTAATTAAAAACAACCTTTTTCATCTTAATAACATAGGAGGTTAAATTATAATATTTAATTTTTTTAAAGTATAAATAGAATATATTTTTACCTTTTGATATAATGTATGTCATTTCCATTTATTTTACATTGATTTCATAGGTTAAATCAATTCAATCTTTTGCAATGTTTTAAACAAAAACCTATTTTCTTTCGACAACGGGATTAATTTTAATTTAATTTTTGAAAAATTTTTGTATTGAATTTGGAAAAATGGATTCAATATTTGTAATAAGTTGGTCCAAATTATGTTAATAAGCTACTTTTTATTTTTGGGCTTCATGAATTATAACTATGGTAAATTTTATTTACCATAGTTGAAGGTAAATTAGGTAATTTAGGGTAAATATAAGATTATAAAATTACCCTAACACCAGAAAAAATATTATTGGATGACTAGAAGTAGACCCATATCACCTAAGGGTCGGATTATAATAATTTAATGGACTTTTTCACATGAAAATAACTTAATTAATATTAAAACCAATGAAAGTGACAACATGTCACTCTCTTAAATCTTACAAGTATGTTAATTTTAATTTACTGATAAACTTCATGAAAATTAGAAAATGAAGAGTCTCCATAAATATAATGAAATTATATACATCATACAAATTTTTTTATAATTTTTAGGTATTAAATAATTATCATTAATTTTGACACAATAGGGATGCAGAAATTATTTATTTAGTGAAAAATCAATAATATAGTTTTATTGAAATATTAATACATATCAAAAGGCCCAAAAATCTGTAAAAAGCTTATTATTAGGGTATATATAAACCCTAATTATCAATTGGCCTAATTTTTGATCATTTAGATCCTTATTAAGCAGATTATGAAACTTATATTATTTTATTTTAAATGATGCCAAAGTTGACACCTTCATAATTTAATAAATATAACAATTTAAATATTGTGATTTTAAGATGATAAATTCGATTAAAATTATTATTGTGAAATTTAATAGATTTATCTTCATCATAGGATTTTATTTTTAATTTTTATGCAACAAATAATTATATTAAATAATTATTCAAAAAATGATGTAGTAATTATTTTATTAAGAGATAAACCAAATAAATGGTTTTAAAAATAATAAATATTATATGAACTATTTAATGTGCTCAACTTATTTTATAGATACATATGAACATTTATGAATATATTAAAGCAATTAGTTTTAACATATCTTCTGTGTATATTTTATTTCAATTCAAATAAATGAATATTGTCAAAATTGACACTATTGTTATTTTATATAAATAATATAATATAAAATTATTTAAAAATCACAAAAATATTTAAAAATTATAAATTTATATTTATATTGTATAAAATGTTATAAATTATCCTATTATATACATTTCACAACAAATAAGTAATTATTTGTTATAATTTAAAATTTAGAATGTTATTACCACAAATAAAATAATATTGATTAAATAAGGATAAATCAAGTTGATAATGATTAAAATAAATTCCTAACATGTATAAATTTGATTGGTTGATGATATTACAACCCTATATCATTTAATATTTGGATATGAGTCATTTTTGGAGGTTTTTATGTGGGGTTATATTTATTATAAATTAATATTTTTATGAATTCCAAAGGTGCCCCTCTCCTCCATTATAAAAGGGCACCTCCTCCCTCTCTTCCTCACAACACATTGAGCTTTCATGGCCGCCCAAACCCAGAAAAATTCTCTTCTCCACTTCCCTAGAAACATCCTATAGGTCTTGGTCTTCTTCAAAGTCCAATTTTAGTGCCCTAAGTGGAGGTCTCAAAGAGCCTCTTCAAAGAAGAGGTAATGTCCATTACCGATTCGTTCAACTTTATTTCTTCTTCCACTTATTCTTTTTTAGTTGTTTCATTATGAGGTAATAAAATAAGTATCAACAATATACTTATATGTTATTATAATTATTAAACAACCATCTTTCACTATCTATCCATCTAATGCAAAACGAAATCGTCGCGCCTGCGTACATATGGAATACCGTCTCTACGCCGTGGTGTAATCTATATTCCACCACCACCATACTTGGATGGGTAAGAGGGTGAATGTAATAAATATATATGATTATTTTAAAGTTATATTGATTATTTAATATTATACATTCACTTTAATACAATTCCACGATCATGGGAACGATATCATCGCTCGTGCGTATGTACGGAATACCGTCTCCACGACGCGATGAGATTAATTATCAATGATTAACCATTCCTCAATGATTATAAAGTATATATTATAAGTAATCATGAAATATATTACATAATAATGATAATGGATTTATGTATATATTTATGTATGTCATTCAATTAATTCCATTCAATTCAACGAGGGAACGAAAACAGCGTTCATGCGTACGTACGACCTACCGTCTCCATGAACGGTGTATTTCTTTCCATTTATCGATCTATTATAAATATGTATATTCTGAATATATATTATATATAAATCATGTTTTACATTATGGATGTAAGTAATCATGATCTAAGTAATCATATGTATTATTACAAGTTAAAACATGAACGACAAATGAAACGATTTTACCCAAAACGCTACTTTAACATGATTTTACAAAAGAACAGGTAATATAAAGTCATAAGTGAACCATATATGATATAATAAAAATGAATATGATTCTGTAATAATACAATGACATTATTTAAATCATTATCCAGGAGGTTTGGATACGTAAGAAGCATATCGGACCTAAGGTAAGTGATAAATTTTCAAATCACATTTGTATCCAAGATTTCTTATTCGTAAGTACTTATTGGGGTTATTTATATCATCCATGTCCATGTTTTATAAAAGTGTTTTCATGTATGTATAATTTACTTTTACCCATTTAGACTTTTACTACATGGTATGTAAGGAATCTTTTTTTTACAATACGAGGTACTTTTTTGACATTTCTGACAAAAGTACGAGGAGAATGTTATTTTTAACTTATACGGCATGAACAAATTTTTACGGTTTCATAATGCCTCATTTTTATGAAGCGTACTCTACATGATTTTATTACTATTTTCAAAAAAATACTTTTATTTTAAAAGTGCATGGCATTTTTTGAAAAGAAAATTATTTTGACGAAGACAGGATATTTTCCTCAAGAATTCATTTCAAGTGTTTTGTCAAAACTATCTTCCATCTAAGATGAAATTATTTCACATGTTTATGTTTCAAGTATAATGTCTCTATAATTTACATGGTTTCAGATTTATTATTATGAAATGATATCCATTACTTTTATATGGATTATGTGAAGATGTTTATGAAACCCATTTTATTTGTTGGGTTATTATGAATGATGTATGTTTATTTTGTGGCACAAATAAGAATGATTTCATTTTGAGATGGGTGGGACCTATATCTCCATCCAAAACATTGGGTAATGATTTATATCTCATGAGTTAGACATGGATGGAATGGAAAGTTAATCCGGTTCGGTTATACAGAACTGAAATGAGGAGTGAAATCGATTCAGAACGGGACATTTTCCACTAAGATGGTCTTGGCAGCAATGCCTTGGCTACTACGGAAATCATTACATGTGATTAATGTATGCCCAAATTACATGTTTTATTACTATTATATTTTATCATGGTTTATGTTCCATTATGATCTATGCATTATGTACTTCCATGTTTTATTTCGTTTCTCAATATTTTGATGTTTAAACATTTTGTTCATGTTTTTATGTTCAAATGTATATGGTATGTTTTATTTTATCCTTGCCTACCCTTACTGAGCATTTTAGCTCACCCATTTTATGTTTTATTTTCCCCTAGGATCAAAATAAAGGTTTTAGGTAAGGAAACAAAAAGTTGATGATCTTTATGGGAGATGTTGAAGATCTTTCACCACGATTAGAAGATTACGTTCTAAGTTTGCAAAGACACTAAACTATTACGGTCCTTGTGTGTATGTTTTTCTTATGTATTAAGTATACCACAAATGTAATGTAATTTCCATGTACATCAAGCTTTGGGTCGCTACAAATGTTTGTTATCATGATGTAAAATTTGGTTCAATAAGATGAAAATAATTTTAGGTGAATAGTATCATTTGACATTAATTTACCAAGGTTAAAGGTAAATAAGGTAATTCAAAGTTTAAAAAATATTATAATAATTCATAATTTCCATAAAACTTTTCCTAACCTTATTGGATGAGCAATTGTCGACCATGGGAATCCTTGGGTTGATTTTTGGAGCCCATTGAGCCACTTGGTAGTTATAATGGCAATTTGGATTAACTAATTTAATGTAAAGACAAAATTCACATTAACAAACATATTTTAGTAATTAATTTTTATAATGGTTAATATAAATTATATTTTAGACTATAAATATTCATTAGAAATCTAAATAGATTTAATACATGATGGTATTTTTTTCATAATTTTTAGACATCAAATAAATTAAATTATTTATGACACAAACGTGATGCAGTATTTACCTCATTAATCGATGATTTAAATAAATAACATTATAATGATTAAAATATTATCCAAAACATGTCCAATTCTGATTGGATGTTTTTATTTCGACCATGAGTCATATTATCTTCATCTTTAATTATTTTTGGACCTTTTGAAACCTAAGATAAGTATATAATAAAATAATATTTTCACACATTTCAAAAGAGCCCATCCTTCCACTTATTAAAGGAGTACATTTATATGCAATTCCTCACACCTCTGAAAACATTTTTCATGACAATACTCTACCCTATTAAGCTCCCTACATCACTATACTCCAGTTAGAAGCCATAACATAGGTATAAAGATCATCAAGAATCCCATTTGGTACAAAAACAATGGAAGTTACCCAAATTGAAGGTAATGGTTTCTCTTAAATTGTCTTATTTTATTATAATTATCCAACCCCTAAACCCTTTCTAATCATTTATTTTGTAAAAAAACTAGTATACTCAATATACTATGATTTCTTTATGAGAAGGATTCTAACTACACTTACAAACACCTCCATCTAATGGATGAAGAACATAATGTTTTTGTGGATGGAAAACCGATGCCTCACGAAACGATGATTGTTCGATTTTATTCTACTGCCTCTATTGGTGGCCATTATGATGGAACTATATTTATATATGATATATATTATGTTTATGATTTCCTTATTATTCACTAATTTCAAAATATATCAAGCCTTTGTGGTTTCCATAGTGGGTAAATACGATAATCTCATTTGAGGAAGTGCACACTACCACCCCCTCAAAGTGATGTGATGCGTTAATGACTTATGTGGGATGTATAAAGGATGGAGTTAATGATATTATATATTATATTATACTGGAATTATAATATACATATGTATCATTATGTTTTAATTCCATAAAAATACGAAATAGAAATGAAAGTAGCGTTCATTCGTACCTACGACTTACCGCCTCCAGGAACTGTGCTTTTCATTTCTTACCTCCAAATGTTATGTAATACTATAAATACTTTTATATTCTAGATATATATGATATATATATATATATATAAATCATGAATATCATTCCGGATATAATGAACCTTTGACCACATGAACAACATGTAATTATATGAAGTCCATTTTTTGAGTCAAGTACCAAATATCGACAAAACGAGCGTTATTAACTTAAATGGTTACATAATGTTTATAAATGGTAATAAGTGATATTAAAGTAATAATAAACTGTAAATTGGTTCTTAAGAAAGTATAAATTAACATTGGTTTATTATGCATGAGATTAAATAACGATCGATTCAAGTCGGACATAAGGTAAGAAAACTTCTTATCCCAATTTTCGTTCATTGGGTTGATATTCTCTTTCTTGTTTATGTCGTTATTTGATTATGTGAGAAATGAGTTTTTTTATATTATCATGTATGTATAAATTAATTATGTGACATTATAGTGAATACACATAACTGATCTATTTTATTTACAATTAGATTCCTGTAAGGGATAACTATTCCAATCTCATTCTTATCCGATATTGTTATTCGTAAGTATTTAAAGGGGTTATTTTTATCATCCATATCCATGATTTCTAAAAATGATTTATTGTATGTTTAATATCATTTTTACCCATTTTTTTACTTTTACCACATTTTATGGAGGGAATCTTTCTTTTGTTTACCATACGAGGAACTTTTTTGACTTTTCTGGCAAAAGTACAAGGCCAATGTTTTTTTAAAACTTATACGGCATGACCGGATTTTTACAGTTTCAAAACAACTTATTTTCATGAAGCATAATTTACAAGATTTAATGACTATTTCTAAAGCAATACTTCTCTTTTAAAATATCATTGAATTTTGTGAAAAGAAAATGATTTTGAATAAGAAAGTATATTTTCCTCATGAATTCATTTCAAGTGTTTTATGAAAACCATTTTTCATATAAGATGTCATTATTTCATATGTGTAAGTTTGATGTATAATGTCTCTATGAATTACACGGTTTCACTTTTCTTATGTTGAAACGATGTCCATTTATATTATATGGATTATGTTATGATGGGATGATGTTTATGAAAACCAATTTATATTCTTTGGGTTATGAGGAATGATTTATGATTCTGTTGTGGAACAAGTAAGAATGATTTCATTATTAGATGGGTGGGACCTATATCTCCCTCCAATGCATTGGGTAATGATTTATATCTCATGAGATAGACATGGATGGAATGACAAGTTAATATGGTTTAGTGATACTGGACTGGAACGAGGAGTGAACTCAGTTCAGTAAGGGACTTTTTCCACTAAGATGATCTTGGCAGCAATGCCTTGGATACTATAGAAATCATATCATGTTCTTAATGTTTTCCACAATTAAAAGGTTTATTTCCATGCTATTTTATCATTATTAACGTTTCATTTTGAACTATGCCTTATGTACTTCCATATTATATGTCATTGCTCAATATTACGATGTTTAAACATTATGTACATGTTTTTATGTTCAAATGTATATCATTTTTTATATTTTCTCTATCCTCACCCATAATAAGAATTTGAGCTCACCCTGTATATGTTTACTTTTCCCCATGATATAATGAAAGGTTTTAGGTAAGAAAAAAAGGGAATATCTTTATGGGAGATGTTGAAGGTCTTTCACCATGATTAGAGGATTATCTTCTGAGTTTCCAAAGACACTAATCTATTATGTTCCTTTGGTGTATGTTTTTGTTATGTATTAAGTATTACGCAAAAGTAATGTACTGTTCATGTACATCAGGCTTTTGGTCTCTACTGTTGGTATGAGAGGAATGGTTTAATTAACCATTGGAAACTAAGATGCAAAAACTTTAGTAAAATCACTAGAGATATTTCTATGGTATGTCTGGGGATGTACCTTAAGATAATTATAAGTATGGGTTATAGTCCTAGAATTATTGTAACAGTCTTATAATTAAACCTATGATGTAATATATTGAAGGTACACCCCCTTTATTATGTTGTTTTCCTAGAAAATTTTTTACTCTCACACTATTCTATTTGGGTTCTAGAAAATGGCTGGAAACATGAAAATTCACGATGGACAATGCAATGATATTATTCATGAGAAACCAAATGAAATGGGATTTGGAAGTCCAAACATCATTATTAGGCCTAACCAGTAATCACATAATACGATCAATAATCTCAACATTGGTAAGTTTCCTTACTCAACTAATAAGAGAAAGATGGTCTTTCATGATGATCATAGAGAAAAGAAAGTTCAATTTTCGTCATGTAAATCATGTGGTAAGAGGAATTAGGGAGAATGTTTCAAAGGAACTAAAATATTCATTGGGTGTGGAAAAGAAGGACAAAAATACATTAATTGTAAAAGAAAAGGATCAGTTAACACCATGGACATTGATAATGGTATTTATAAGACATCAGCAAAGGTTAAATGTTTTAAATGTGGAATGTATGGGCATTATGCACACTAATGCGCTAAGGGAAAATCTCATGGTCATATGGGTAGTATTTATGTGGATGATGATGAAGAGACTAAAAATGATATATGAGAAGAAAGATATGATGATGCTCAGTCATTGGTTTAAGAAGGTTGTGGAATGATTGTATGTTTATCAAGAATAATGTATGGTACTATGGAATAAAGAAAAATCTAAGGATTGTTACATTGTTGTATTTCATTGAGTTTTTGAAAGTATATTATGATTGGTACCTGTAACCATGAAAAGTAATTCGAATAATTTGGAAAGCAGATGATATGCGCCTGATGAAGGGATAAGGAGAAAATAATATTAATGGGCTTATGACTGATATAAGGAATAAGTGATATCATGGTTTGAGTATATCGAAATTTTGGTATATTGGTATGTGGATAGAGTTATCTTTTGAAAAAATTCAAGTTTTCACTAAGGTTCTATGGTAATTCATGTTTCAAGAGAATACCATATTAATGTATTCACATGTTTGGAATGAGATCAACAAGATATATCTTATGATATATGGGTGATAAAAGATGCTATTCACATGACCAATAGATGAAATTTATAGTAATTGTTTTCTTTTTACTATGACCTTGGACAGAAGAATTTTGGATAAGTTTTAAGGTTGGAATGGATTAATATGTACATCAGATAGTATTGTTTAAGGATAGAACGTTTTTTTGATATTATTGATGAGATGTTATAATAATGTAGTTTTAGAAAAAGGATATCTCATTGAATGGGTGACAACTCGTCGCGTCGGACAAGGTTACGGGAATCGAACCCACAACCGAAGTGAGACAAGCCTTTATCGCCTACCACTAGCCTACCAGAAGTCCCTGGTTAGTATAACGTAGTTTTATTTTATTATGTGGTCTGATATATGAAGTATAAATCCATTTTAGGAACTATACATGATTAATATCACCATATATGGACTTATGTATATAAAGTTTTCTATCCTTATGTTTAAGACATATGAAATGACCAATCATTCTATCACATTATCTGCTAAAACATCTCAAAAGACAAATTCAACTTCATTTCTTTAAGAGTAGAAGTGGAAATTGTTCAAGGCACGAACAACAATGAGATTGTACCAAAATAATGTAAGTATTTATTTAAATTAAAAACATCTTCAACATTAGGGAAATGATCTTGAAAACAAAAAATGTTGTCCTACTACTATCATATCTGAAGAATCAGATTGTACCTTAGATCATAAAAAATTTAGGGCTTTGCGATTGTTGGCTTTTTCATAGCCATGTTCTCTATCACTCTTCATCAGAACATGACAGTTAGTTTTTTCTTCCATATCCACATTTTCACCTATATACTCCTATGTGGGAAACCAAGTGATGAGTTAAATTGGGTATCCATTTTGATTCTAACTTTCTTTTTTAAAATGATGATTTAATATTCCTTTTTACGATGTGGGTTTCAATGAATTAAACATTCAAGTATTAAAAGATTTATAACCCCGACGAATTTCGAGGAAGAAATTCATTTTAAGAGGGGTAGAATGTAACACCCCGAGATTTTATGAGAAATATTATTTTTAATTATTTTTATGTCTTATACTATACACTACACCATGATTATCTTATACTATATGCAACACTGTATTAGCTTATATTATACGCAACACTATTCCTGGCTCGTTTTACACACAATTTCAAGTTTGTTTTATGGAAATTATTCTACGCAACATTAAGTATAAATTTTGTTTAATTTATAAATTAAATAAGTTTATATTATGTTATACGAATAACTAAACGAAGTTTTCACTTCACGCAACCCTGACTTGGCTTGCATTACACGCAATCCTGACCTTCCTCGATAGTGAGTGTAGTACGCAATATCAGGTTTCACTAAACAATGATATGTTGTTATAATATTAATATACACTATACATTATGAATAGTATTAACTACATTTTGAATTTTATTACATTATTATTCATCTTAAATATTTTCTAGAACAAGGTATGAGAACTAGATAAATTTTTCAGGTAAAATAATTATTTTTAAAAAAATGATGTTTTGCAACCTTTTGATAGAACACCCACTTCAAATAAAGATTTTACATGTTTATAAGTTTAATTTGACAAAAAAAATTCTTCCTTGAAATCAGGATATGAAAATTTAATTTGGATAAATTTTTCATATTTTTCGGATAACTATCATATTTTAACGAATAGTAAAAACACGCTATATTTCAATTAAAAAAACATTTTTCATCGAAATAATTTATATAGTTAGATTATATTTTTAATTGGTTTTAAAGTGTAATTAAAATATATTTTTACCATTTAATCCAATTTTGTTCATTTGAATTAATTTCACTTTGAAATTGGAAATAAACAAGTGTCGATCTTTTGTTAGATATTGTTTTTTAAAAACACGCTATTTATTTTGATAATGGGAATTAAATATAAAATTAATTAATTCTACATATTTGATTTTAATTTTTATAAATAGAAATAATTTTTTAATTTGGAATATCAAATATAGATTAGGCTGAATTTTTGGTATTTTTCCGAAAAACCTCAATTTTTGATAAATAGTGAAAGCACTTAGTGGTAGTTAAAAAACGGACACTTTCATTTAAATGAAATTTTACCACTTCTATGAATTGAATTTCAAATATCCAACATACATTGTTGTTATAAAGAAGAAAAATGTGGTTCAATAAGATGAAAATAATTTTTGGTGAATAGTAACTTGTGACATTTATTTACCACGATTAATGGTAAATAGGGTAGTTCATGGTTAAATGCATACTATAATAATTAAAAATTACCTTAACACTTGTCCTAACCTTATTGGATGAGTATTGGCCGACCATGGGAATCCTTGGGTTGATTCTGTGACCCCATTTATCCACATAGTAGTGATAATGACAATTTGGATTAATTAATTGAATTTAATGACAAAACTGACATAAAAAAAAATATTTTAGTAATTAATTTATATAAGTGGTTATATAAATTATATATTTGACTAAAAATATTCATTGGTAATTTAACTATATTTCTAACATGATGGTATTTTTTTAAAATTTTTATACATCAAATATATTAAATTATATATGATAGAATATTGATGCGGTATTTCCCGCATTAATAAATGATTTAAATAAATAGGATTATAATGATTAAAATATTATCCAAAACATGTCCAATTATGATTGGATGATTATATTTCAACTATGAGTCATCTTATATTCATCTTTAATGATTGTTGGTCCATTTGAACCCGATTATATGTTTATAATAAAATAATATTTTCACACATTCCAAAAGAGCACACCCCCCCTTATAAATAGAGACCATTTCAATACAATTCATCACACCACTCAAGCCATTTTGATCCTCCAAACTCTGCCCTATTAAGCTCCCTATATCCCCCTCCTCCCCCTAGAAGCCTTAACTTAGGAAGAAAGCACTTCAATATGACCTCTTGGTTCAAACCAAAGGAAGTTACCTAAATTAAAGGTAACAGTTTCTCTTAAATTGTTTTCTTTTATTCTACTTATCCAACCCAAAAACAAATTAATACATTTTTTTGTTACAACACCAGTATCCTCCATATACTAGAATGTTTTTATGATAAGTATTCTAACTTCACTTACACACACCTCAATCTAATGGATGAAGAACATAATGTTTCTGTTGATGCCAAACTAACGCCTCACGAAACGATGATTGTTTGATTATCTCCTACCACCTTTCATGGTGAACATTATGATGGAACTGTATTTATATATGATATATATTATTTTTATTATTTCATTATGCTTTTTTACTTCCAATATATATCACGCCATTATGGATTCCAGAGTGGGTAAATATGATAATCTCATTTGAGGAAGTGCGGACTACCACCCACTCAAAGTGATGTGATTCGTTAATACCTTATCTGGGATGTATAAATAATGGAGTAAATGATATTATACTGGAATCATAATATACCTATGTATCATTATTTTTTAATTCCATTAAAATAAGATATAGAAATGAAATTAGCCTCCATGCGTACGTACAACTTTTCGTCTCCATTAACAGTGCATTTCATTCCATACCACCATATGATATGTAACATTATAAATACATGTATATGTAGGATATATATTATATATATGATATATAAATCATTAATATAATTCTGTATATAATGCACCATTGACCAGATGAACTACATGTAATAATAAGAAGTCCATTTTTTACTCAACTACCAAATATCGACAAAACGAACGTTATTAACTTTAATGGTTACATAACATTTATAACATTGTAATAACTGATATAAAAGGAATAATAAAGAAGAAAAAGGTTCTTAATAATGTATAAATTATCTTTGGTTCATTATTCAGGATATTAGGGAATGATATAGTTAAGTCGGACATGAGGTAAGGGAACTTCTTGACCGAATTTCTGTTCTTTGGGTTGATCATCTCTTTCTTGTTTATGTCATTATTTGATTATGTGAGAAATGAATTTTTATATCTTATCATTTATTTATACTTTATTTATGTGACACTATAGTGAATAAAACTAAGTGATATATTTTATTTTAAATAGATCTTTGTAAGGGATAACTATTCTAATCTCGTTCTTATCCGAGATTGTTATTCATAAGAATTTTATTGCGATTATTGTTATCATCCATGTACATGTTTTCTAAAAATGTTATCATGTATGTTAAATTCCCTTTTTACCCATTTTTGACTTTTCCCACATGTTATGTAAGGAATATTTCATTTTTACCATACAAGGAACTTTTTTGACTTTTCAATTAAAAGTACGAGGAGAATGTTTTTTTAAACCTATTCGGCATGAACGAATTTTTACGGTTTCAAAATGCCATATTTTCATGAAACTTAATCTACAAGATTTAATGACTGTTTTCAACAAAATAATTTTCATTTAAAATTTCATTGCATTTTGTGAAAATAAAATTATTTTTAAGAAGAAAGGATATTTTCCTCAAGAATTCATTTCAAGTGTTTTATCAAAACCATTTATCACATAAGATGGAGTTATTTCATATGTGTATGTTTCAAGAATATTTTCTCTATTATTTAAATTGTATCACATTCCTTATGATGAATCATTATCCATTTGTTTTATATGGATTATGTTATGATGGGATGATGTTTATGAATCCCATTTTTAATTATTTCGGTTATGATGAATGATTTAAGTTTCTGTTGTGGAAAAAGTAATAATGATTTTATTATGAGATGGGTGGGACCTAAATCTACCTACAATTCATTGGGTAAATATTTATATCTCATGAGATAGAAATTACTGAAATGACAAGTTAATCTGGTTCATTGATACATGACTGGAACAAGGAGTCAACTTAGTTCAGTAAGGGACTTTGTCCACTAAGATGGTCTTGGCAGCAACACCTTGGCTACTATGAAAATCATATCACATGCTTAATGTTTTTCCACAAATACAAGTTTTATTTCCATGCTATGTTATAATTATTTATGTTCCATTATAATCTATTCCTTACATACTACCATGTTTTATGTCATAGACCTTTATTTTGATGTTTAAACATTATGTTCATGTTTTTATGTTCAAATGTATATGGTTTGTTTTATATTATCCATGCTTACCCATAATGAGAATCTGATCTCACCAATTATATGTTTTATTTTCCCATGGATATAAAGAAAGGTTTTAGGTAAGAAAAAAAAGGGGAAGATCTTTATGGGAGATTTTGAAGATCTTTCACCATGATTAGAAGATTATGTTCAGAGTTTCCAAAGGCACTAAACTATTATGATCCTTTGGTGTCTATTTTTGTTATGTATTATGTATTCCGCAAATGTAATGTAATGACCATGTACGTCATGCTTTGGGTCTCTACACAATGGGACTATAAACACTGTTTCGTGCTATTGTGCAGGGGGACTAATTTTTTTTTTCATGTTGTTTTGGTGTGGGTGTGGTTGTTAGTTTGATATTGGTGCAAGAATAATCTAAAATTTTACCCATAAAAAGCTATAATGTGTTTAAATGAAAATTGGTTGGTTTAAACATTGGTCGTGGATATTGTGTGGTTGGGCATATATCGGGGTAGCAAAAAATGTGGTACTGGTTGCCTCATTTTTTGGTTGTGTGAGACTCTTAGGTTGGGATGAGTGAAATATTATCTATAATTTTATATTGTAGTTCCTTGTGATTTTTATACGCATGTCACCCTTGATGAGCACCATGTTTTGAACACACTGATTTTTTGGGTGAGGGTTAATTTCCCAACATCCGAGTGGGATGAAGGATGGATTGTAACTTACATTCTTCCTCACAACCTCTTTCTATTTCTTACAACTGAAGCATATATAGGCACGTTGTAATCGAGTGATGATTACCATATCCCATGAACCTTTGAGAAAGTGTTTTTTCTAAGAGTTCTAGGTTTTTGCGGGCCATGATTCATTTCCAAACTATCTTCGGGATTAGGCCCATGTGTCATTGGGTGAGAGGCATGGTTGTTGTGGACCAGTTGTCTATGGGTGGGATTGTGTGTGATTTGTGACTCATGTGTGTGAAATTGGGATGTGGTAGTGGGACAATGTATGTGATGAGTTGTAGCATCAGGACATTACCCGATATGAATGAGATTTTACCAAAATATTGATGTTCTTATACTAATACATTACATGACTTGCGTTTTTTGGTGTGTGTGCCTTGGTGAGGATGGGCTGCTTAGAATTCCTTGGTAGGTGCTTTGAGGTTCTACAGTTTCTCACAAGGACGTTAGTAAATTTCATCACTTGTTCATGAGGGTATTTAGTTTTCCTTATGGGTATACTTGTATACTCAACCCAATTATGAGAAACTAAAATAAGGTTTTTGGGAGGACATAAAGAACTAAGATGGACATTACATGCTCATCCATCTGGATTGGTTGATATTCATACAATGTGACTTTTCATTTTGTACAATACAATGGTGTTTTTTGGTGCCTTGTATCATCATTACTTTTGATCATGCATTAGGTAAATGAAAATTTTAATTTATTTTACTTTTAGAATATGTAGTTTCTAGGGATTTACAATCTTATCATAAGACCTTGTTTTTATGAAAGGGTATTTCCTTAACTATTATGTGATATTTAAAAAACATAGTGTTAGTCGCTGCTCCTAAGCCTTTTGATGGAGTGAATTAGGTGTCATTATCTTTCCTTCAACTTGAGGCTGGAAGGGAACAACACATTACTATCCCTTCCCTCATCGTGAGGAAAGAATGTGAAGACATGATTCCACAAAATAAAATTTTTGTTCATTACAATAAATCATATAAATTTTCATTAAATAAATTTTCAACCATGATTTAAATGACCTTATGACTTTTTATTATTTTTATAACATGATTCTATAATATTGTACCAAAGATTTAGGCCTGCTTGTATAATTTCCCTATCATATTATAATTTATTTTCTGACCAAAAAGTATCTTCAGTGGTTTTACATATTAATATTGATAAAATGAAAAATGAATTATATGGAATGTTAGTTGTATGTCAATGTCAGGTGGTTTTTCAGAAATAATTATTACAACATTGTTTAAGTCGAATGATAATTAATTATAAAATGTTTTTGGAAGATAAAAAATTATATTTGGTATCTTGTAACCTACAATACTCACATATGGAATCCCTACACATATAATACTCAGGTATAGAATCCACACTAAAATGATAATTGTCATTGGCCTCTCATATACCAATATTACACTCGAATGGTGTCCCCACAAATCTGATACTCGACCTTCGATGTCCATAAACTGGTAATAAATGGAAATAATATCACATATATAATTGACACATAAGCATGAAAACATTTATTATGTAGGATACTCGGGTACGACATCATCTGCTTCATTATGAGATCCCAAGGACTATAAATGGATGTCTGAGTTATGCCTCGTTTTCTAGATAGAACTATATATTTATATGTGTGGACATAAACATCATTACATGGATAGTGAGTATATATATATCTCTGTTTATGTTCATGGTAAGATCACTTTATTGGTTTTCCACCATGAGAAGATGTATGCAGTGTCAGCGTGGTTTCCTTCATGATCCAAAGCATTACTTTTGTAGTTAACATTAATATATTATCAGTATTGTATATGTAATCTATTCATATTATATTAATTGGAATGTAAATTAATAAAACCATTGGTGATGGAATGATCAGTTTATCTCACAACATATCAATTATAATGAGTAGTAATTCTATAGATTTCATGGATTCATGTTGCTGTAAGGGGATGATACAAAATTTTTATGATTGATTTATTATAGACTTGAAGCTTGGGGTGCGAGAAAGTTCTTTTTCTCATGATTTGATTGGATACATTTCCTGGTATTTAATTAATTTTTTATACCTATATATATATATGTATATATTGAAACATTCTTTATAGTTCTATTACATACTCATCATTTTGTGAATGGTGTTACATTTAAAATATGTATTATTCTTGTATGGGAGATTTTTATCTCTTGATATATTTATTATATTTATTAATCAAAAAATTCTATGTTGTCTCGCAGTTATTCCACTCTGATGATACTTTTGCATTCTCTGCATTGTACATTCATGGTACATAATGATCATTCAAAGCCTCTATAATACAGGGTGGCACACATGAGGTCGAGTCACAAATCATCTTGGAGAACCATTCAATGTTTATCCCAATATGGGGCATTACATTCCACAATGATTGTTTTCCTAGAATAGTAATAGATTTGGAAATCATATTTCTGGATCACTGATAACCATATATTATTGGTAAATATAAATATCCTAATATATGAATATATATTTGGGGTCGTTATGGTCCATATATATTTCAAACTTCTCACCATATAGATAATGTCACTAAATTTTTGAAAGTAAATATCAGTTGCATGAATGTATACATCATGTGATGAATTATTAATCTCACAAACAATCAACTTACATTAGGCATAATCCATCACATAATATTTATACATCTATTAATATACCAATCCCTTTTATTATATGTTCCAATATACCATGTAATTTTCCCCACATGATGTCATCATGAGGACTGGTGCAGGGATAAACATCTTCTATTATTCCTTAAAGATTTATTCACAAAAAATTTTATAAAAACCACAACTCCCTTCATATTTAACTTGGATAGTGGGTTTTTTAATTTTGAGAATATTATCAAAACTAATTAGTTAGACACGTCTATACCAAGAGAACTAAGAATATACATTATAGAAGTCTACCTATGTCAGTCCATAACTTCCTTTATCTTTGGGGGGTACAAAAATTTCCCATTTATGATCATAATATTACCCAATAATTATATTTACATCATATTCAACACTCATTTACTAAAACATTGATGTAGCTCCCCTTTATCAAATAATTTAGCATAATATTAAAATGCATTTCATGATCATCAACTATTTTTGAGAAAATAAAAATATCAAATATAAAATTAATGAAAAGAATTTCAAAGTTATTCATGAATGAATATATTCATTAGATCATTAATATTATCATATTATTAGTTAGTTTGAATGGAATCACCATGAAATAAAATTGTCTCTAACGTATTCAAAAGGATGTGTTGGGAACAAGGCCATTCATCCCCCATAATTGTGAAATCATGACATTTGATCTACATAAAATAAATATTAGGCCCTACATAGTTTATCTAATATAACGTGACTTTATTCAAGGGGATACATTTTCATTATTACTAATTTTCTGACTTAATGATATTATATTCATAGTATTATTAACATATCCTTCTTCTTAATGAAGATGACCAACAGACCCCAAGGTGAATAAATTTGGCATATGAACCCATTTTTTAGATTGTCTGGTATTTTTTTTAGAACCTCTATGTAAAATGTATCCATTAAATATGGATTCATGGATATTGTTAGAGGTCATGGTAAATGTTCTATTGTTAGTTCAACATTTTAGTCCATTGTATGACTAGGAACCTCTTCAAGAAATATGTCATCATATTCTATCATAATGGTAATGTCTTCCTGGATGATTCTCATAATTTTCTCCATCACTGAGCCATATATTCTTGTTTATATGGAAGTTATATCTTCACATGAATAGATGTTTATAGCGGATATCCATCCTCATCCAAACTCTTGTGTAATATTGGAGAATATTACGGGACATGAACAGTGGTCTATAAATTAGAAAATATGATTATTTATTTATATAAGGACAAACTGTACATTCCTTGTCATAACCCACCTTCACCAAAAGGAGGTAAGGGTAAACGTATTTTTAGGCTCTTAATTATTCATGATAAAGGAGAGATAATTACCCCCGAAACTCGCCTTCAATTGGTCCCAGAGTGGCGACCAACACTAAGGGTATATAATCACTCACTAAATGGAAGGAATTCCCCTTATTATTTTTATAAGATCGGGAGATAAGATGGTAAATCCCAACAACACCGAAAGAGGAATGTAAAATTAAAGCCATGAACCATTCAAAATGCATGTTACGAATGTAAAATCCACAAGGTACAAAGTGACTACAAGGGTAATGTACCAATGAATGAAAAACAGAAACTGCAACTGCCCCAAAGATCTGAGCTAGTATGGTCCCGTGTGATCCTCGAAGTCCTCCTGGAAACATAAAATCAGTTTTATATACATAGGGTGAGCATACAATTATACTCAGTAGGGAAAACCAAATACTCTCGTGCATAAGTGGGGGAACGTACTAAAGTCCCATGGGAAAAAGAGTAGTCCAAACACCTAACAAGGTAAACAATCCACCCATGCCTCACCAAGGCACACTCCCTAAATAAACCAAGTCTAGTAATATATATAATAAGAGAACATCGATGTTTGGGTACCCTGCACCACTTTCCCCCTGGTTATTGAAGACATCTTATGCATCAAACCAATCCTACTATTCTCGCCGCAGTCCCACTACCACACCCCGCCTGCACACACCTGGGCCACAACCTCACGCAGTCTCATTGCCAATCCCTACTCGCACACACCTGGGCCACAACAGTCACACGTAACCACGCCTGCAAATACCTAGTCCATAGAAACCATTTCCATGCCCGAAGACACCTGGGCTACAATTTCCACTGCCATGGCCAAAGACACATGTGCCTCATCTCGAAGACACTTGGGAAACCACCTACCCGCACACACCTGGTCCAACCACCACACTACCCGGCCTGAAGGTTCTTGGTATAATAATGAACTTTAGGCCATCACAACCCTCCCACAGATTCTTGGTCTATCCGGGAAAGGGGGAAAAAGGAGCTAATAACCAGCCACTAATAACCATGTTAGGAAAATCAACCACCCCAATGAAATGGAAGTGTTCAGATCTAAGTGCTCAACATGGGTGAGGAGTGAATAAGAAACAAAAAAAACATGTATATATATGGGTAACAAGAACTCTCCCAAGTTTAGGTTTTTCAGCCAGCCTAAGAAACACAAACAACACTCAAGTCCGAGTCACAACTCCTTCCAACAAAACACATTTGTCCCATATGTTTTCATGTTCAGTAATGATGTTTAAATATGTTTTATGCAACTACCGGGAAACTAACACCATTAGAACAAACCAAGGTGGTATGATCCAAACAAACGTCAATTTATGCATTCCCACATGACTCTCTTATAAAGCCACATCAACCAAAGAGAACCCTATGTTACAGCCCCATGCCCAAAATCCCGGAGAAAAAAGTCTTTCTCAACAATAGAGGATCCCACCCCAATATGTGATATAAATTAGGTAACCACCCGGTCATAAAATTCACAACCACTGAAAGCATAACACAGGGGAACCCATCCCCAATTTCACAACCACCGAGATTATAAAAATAGGGTATCCAATCCCTACTCACATCACCCATCATGCGGCCCATGAAGGAAAACAATCAAACCACCACCACTAAGTAGGAACATGCTGGTATTTTCAGATTTATAAGAATTAACACACTCCATGATTTTAAAATTCGATGTACTTTAAACGCGGTTTTCATAGAAAGGAGTTAATCCTGGTGCTTTAAATTTGTTTAACTTAATATAAGTAATTAACCAATTTACTTCTCACAATAAGAGTTCACA
Organism: Viscum album; assembly: GCA_963277665.1. Lineage (NCBI taxonomy): Eukaryota > Viridiplantae > Streptophyta > Magnoliopsida > Santalales > Viscaceae > Viscum > Viscum album. The sequence continues at coordinate 2,130,676,576 of OY728147.1, read as the reverse complement.
ACCACAAAAACAATACATTTAACATCACCAGAGGAAAGGGTTCGTTAGTACACAAGAATCATAAAAAAAGGAAGATCATAAATCAAGGCAACATCATTGATCACATCACCCCCTTTATTATTAAGAGTCCATTAATTATCTTCATTAAAGTTCAGTTTTATCCAATTCTATATAATATAATTCATTCCCACACCGCATGATACACAAAAGGGATAGACGAAGGAGATATTCCATACTTGTTGATCAACGATTGACGCTGAGCCTGGGCGTGGAATTCCACGGATAGTGATGCAGATTGGCAGAATGAAAAGAGGTTTGTTTGAAAGAAGGGTACTACTAGAATTGCACGGGGTGATCGAGAAAAGAAGAAATCCACGACAAAACCTTTAGTTTATAAGGGCTAGGGACGGTTGCGATAACAACGTGGAACCGCGTAAGGAGAGGGGGTCGTGGGTTAACCACGAGGACTTACACGTTATTAAATGGTTGGGTGGTTTAAACTAACACACACACCATGGTAATTCATTAAATATTGAATTAAAAAATTTATGGGCATTACCGAGATTTAAAAGAAGCTTTAAATGGGTCAAAATATGGTTAAATCACAATTTGTGAAAAAAGGGAGCATTACTAGAAAAAAACCCTATGGGGGTAGGTGAGAGCCGCTGGTAGCTGAGAGCTACGGGTGGCTGATAGCCACCAGTAGCTGAGAGAAACTAGTGGATGACACCGACCAGTAGCTAGCCGAGCTACTGGTAGGCTGCTACCACCGGTAGACCGAGCTACCGGTAAGCTGCAGCAACCGGTAGACCGAGCTACCGGTAGACAGATCTACTAGAAGGTTGCAGATACCAGTAGACCAAGCTATTGGTAGGCCCGATATAGGTAGGCGAAGGCTACCGATAGGCCTACCATTAGGCCAAACTTCACCGAGATTCCCAGATTAGAAAACCCAAAATGAGATTTTCACAAAGTAATGGACCCTAAAAAACCCGGGCCATTGCATCTTATACCTCATAAACTATTCTTGTCCTCGAGAATCAAAATAACCCAGAAATAAAGAGAGAGTCAGAAAAACCACCTCGAAAGATACCACTCAGGAGTGAACCTCATTGTTAACTAAGAATTATTTTCTGACAAGATCCAAGCAACATACCCTTTCAAACTACACAGCCATGTGTGTTGTGGAGTCTCATTCCCCATGTTAAGATACTATCCGCTTTGGCCGGAACTAACTCGCCCGCACAGGTTTAATCTCATACAGCTTAATGCGTCTTGATTAGGGGTCGGGTCCTCCCCTCCCCATAGCCATGACTTTTCACACACAATCAAAGGAAAGAAAACCAGTATTTCATACCCATCAAGGTAAAAGTTTCTTCCACAAAAGCTATAAAACGAATAGTACAAAACTCAAAACAACTCTGCATACTGGGAACACATCTGTGCTTCCCTATCCCATGTACTCTTCTCATGCCCACCAGGTCTCCATAACACAAAAACCATAGGGATGGTTTGCCCACAGAGCCCCTTCTCCTCATGATCCTTGATCGTCATTGGTCTTTCCACAAATTCCATGTCATCCCCGATGTCTAGATCTCCCCAATCAAGGAGGTTTGAATCATCGTGCAGGTAACGACGAAGCTGGGACACATGGAATACATCATGAATCCTCAGTAGCAGCGGTTGTAGTTCTAGCTGATAAGCCACACCACCGACCCGCCGCAACACTTCGAAGGGTCCGATAAACCTCGGAAAAAGCTTACTCCCTTTGTCGAACCTCCATTGTCCATGCCGAGGGGAGTCCTTTAAGAACACGTGGTCTCCAATCTAAAACACCAAGGGCATCCTCAAAGTATTTTCATACGACTTCTGTCAGTCCAGGGCCACCTTCATCATTTCTCATATGAGCTGAACCTTCTCTGTCATGCTCTGCACCACCTACGGGCCAAGGATGGCTGCCTCTCCTAATTTGGTCCAACAGATAGGTGAACGGCATGGCCTCCCGTACAAGTCTTAAAACGGGTCCATAGAAATGGTATATTGATAGCTATTATTGTAGGAAAACTCTACCAGAGGCATGTATCACACCCACGATCCTCCTGAATCTAGACCACATGCCTATAGCATATCCTCTATGGTTTGGACAGTGCGCTCTGTCTGTCCATCTGTCTGGAGATGGAAAGAAGTGCTATGGCTCATTTGGGTGCCAAAATCATGCTGAAATCCACTCAGGACTCATGAGTTTAACCATGCATCCCTATTCGAGTCTATTGAACTCGGAACTCCACGCAACCGCACCACCTCATCCATATACTTTTGTGTCGAAGTATCCACTGCACTCGACTACTTGATCGCAAGAAAGTGAGCCGATTTTTTCAACCGATACACCACCACCCAGATGGCATCATATCCCCCTTGGACCTTGGGTAGCACCGTGATGAAATCCATCGAGATGTCGTCCCACTTCCACTCGGGGACATATAGAGACTATAGTAGGCTGCCTGGAACTCGGTGTCCAGCCTTCACTTGATGACACACTAAGAATTTTCCCACAAAATCTTCCACTGCTCGCTTCACTCAGGGCCACCAAAACTGTCTCTTCATTCCCTAGTACATCATGGACACTCTTGAGTGTACTACTAGGGGTGATTTGTGGAACTCACTGAGATCCTTGCCATGCATCGCCTCTGGAACAAATAGCTTTCCCTGGAAAAGCATCCGTTTTTGGCCATCCTCCATCCATGCTTCCGGAGTATTTCCCTGTTCAACTTGGTAGCTCATCGCTTTGAACTATGGGTCTCCCCACTGAGATTCATCCACTTGCTGAAACAGAGATGATTGTACTTCCATATGATACATGAATCCTCTACCACTATCCATCCTTTCATCCAGGTGTAAGGTAGCCAACTCCTCCATTGCTTTCCATGTGTCTGCCGACTCTTGGACCACATCGTTCTGTGATCCCCTACACAAGGAATTAGCCGCTACATTCCCCTTTCCTGATGTCTAGAGATATCGAAGTCATAGTCCTGGAGGAACTCCATCCACCTCCGCTGCCACAGGTTTAGGTCCTGCTGGGAGAAGATATACCTCATGGTTTTGTGATCTGTGAAGACCACAAAGCGTTCTCCGATGAGGTAGTTCCTCTAAAACATCAGTGCGAAAACAAACGCTGCAATCTCCAATCCATGGGTGGCATAATTACACTCATGAGGGCGTAGCTTCAAGGAATCATAAGAGATCACCCCTTGTCGCAAAATCAACACACATCCAAGGACCTATCCTGAAGCATTGCAGAACACCTCATAGGCTGCCCCTTCTTCTGGTAGCCTCAACACTTGGGAACTAACCAACATCTCTTTCAGATAGCTGAAGGCTGCCTCGCACTGCTCACTCCACACGAAAACCTGATCATTCTTTGTCAAGTCCGTCAAAGGTGATGCAACTCAGGAGATGTTGGGTACAATTATCTGATAGTAACCTTCCAGACCGATGAAACTGAGAACTGCTACTGCACTCTTGGTTTCTACCCAAGAAAAAATTTCCTCAACCTTTGATGGGTCCACCGCTAACCCTTTCTCGGACACTGCATGCCCAAGGAAGTGCATTTATCGCATCCAAAACATTCATTTCAACAACTTACCCTATATATGGTGATGTTGTAGAAACTCCAAAATGTTCCTTAGGTGCTCCGCTTGATCATCCTATGATCTTGAATAGATCATGATAACATCGATGAACACGACTATGAACCGATCCGGGTACTCCAAGAAGAAGGAGTTCATAATCCCCATGAACACAACTGGGGAGTTTGTAACACCGAAAGGCATGACTATGCACTCAAAGTTCCCATATCTGCACCTAAAGGCTGTCTTCGGGATGTCACCCTCCTTCACTCTCAACTGGTGGTACCCATACTGCATGTCAATCATTGAGAACCATCCTGCCCCTTTCAGGTAGTCGAAAAGATCGTCTATCCTGGTAAGAGGGTACCGATTCTTAATCGTCACCTGATTCATCCTCTTCTAGTCTCTGCACAACCTGAGACCACCACATTCCTTCCTTGAGATCATGACTGGAGCACCCCATGGTGACGCACTTGGCCGAACATAACCTCTCTTCGTCAGATCGTCAATCTGAATTTGTAACTCATGTAGCTCTGAAGGTGCCATCAGGTAAGGATCCATCGAGATTGAATGAGAACCAAGCTGGAAGTCTATCCCAAACACGATATCCCGTCATGGGGGTAGAGTCGTCACCTCCTCAGAAAGGACGTCCAAAAATTCACGGATGATATCTGGCACCTCCACCATTTCAGCATCTTAATACTCTATTGACAGCTTAGCTAACAAAGAGAGGAGGGGTTCCTATCGACTACTGCATTTCTGATTGCTCCACTCGCCGGTGAAGGTAACACGCCAGCCGCCCATGTCTCAGAAAACAACCCTTCTTCGGAAGTAGTAGATGACAGAACACACAGATAATAGAAATCCGATGCCTAGGATGACATCGTATGGCTATATCTGTAGATGAAAGAGATCCCTAACCAACTGATATGTCCCTATCATCAGTCTACATCCTCGACAAACAAATAACAAGTCGGTCTGACCTCCGACTAGTGTGCTCATCTCCAGGGGAACTAGAAGTCTCTCGGCATCTAGACCCAAGCCATGGGCTAAACAGGGTTCAATAAAGGAGTGTGGAGCTCCGGTATTGAACAAGGCATAAACAAGGGTACTGAACAAACTCATCGTACCTCATACATCCTATAGACCTTCTGGAACTGCTTCCTTCGTGGCGTGTAACTATCCACGCCTATCTCCTCTTCCCCTCAGTTTTGGCCACCTCCCCGACCACGCCCCGGTCGAGGTCCCTGATGAGTGCCCTGAGGTCAGCCTCCTCCTACTACACCAGCCCTCAGAGGAGTGGGAGCTCGAGTTCCCTACTGCTGCTTCTGGAAAGGCCTTGTTAGAGGCTGCTACTGGGGTGGGTGATGCGGGTGTCTGCACCCTCCGTACTGTACCCGTTCCGTACAATGACTCCAGATATGTCAATGACTCCAATAGACGAAGCACCGTGGTCCCGGGCCCCAATGAAAAGGGTGTGGACCAGGGAACCAGAACTGGAACTGCTGCGGCCTGCTCCATGCTGGTCGGAACCTGGAGGGTGCTGATGCTGGAGGCGTGGTGCTGATGGCATTCCCCTTCGATGTCCCCAGCTAGATCCCCTCTTGTGAAACACCTCCCCGAGCGGTCATCCTCTCCACCAGTTCGGCCTTCTTCTGGACCTCAATGTACGTCGGTAGGGTAAAGGGGGTAACATCATACTGGAGGGAGTGTCAGAGCACCTCCTATAAACATCTTACCCGAGACTCCTTGTCAGGAAAGTGGTCTGAAGAAAAACGTAGGAGGTCCTTGAACTTGATTCCTAGCTCCCTCACCGACATACTCTCCTGCTGGAGGGAGTGTAGCTCATGTCTATTTTCCTCATTCATCATCTAAGAGAGGAATTATTCACAGAACTCCTTCTCAAAATCAACCAATGCCCCCTCAGCCTCTCTCCTCTCTCCTAGGTAAAGAGTCCACCATTGAAGTGTCGCTCCAAGTATCTCACTGACGACCAGAGAAACGCAGTACTCAGTCCGATCCTGGATCAATCCGAAGGCTATCACTAGCTCTTCTATCCAGCCCTCTGTCTTCATATCAGAGGTGATTCCCTCATACTTATCGAGGGACTATCACTGGAAGGCCTGAATTGTCATCTTCCACTGGTCGTCCTCCTCCTCTCGATCAGCTCTCTGCCAAACGACCAAGGTAGTCTTTGGGGCCTCGATCTCCCGCACCAAACGTGGTCTCCTTCCAGGTTCCATAGCTACAAGGTAAACAAGGAATGCCTAAGCCCAAGTTGTGTATAATATTGTTCTTAAAACTTCTTAAACATTCTATTTATTCTTAATTCCCAAGACACCCTAGAAATATGAGAACACATGTTATTATGATGCATGTACCTTTCTTAGGGTCTCTACCCTGCAATCAGCATAGCCTCACTTGGTCGTTCGGTAGGTCTAGAGTCCTCACATCGGATCACGGGGGGCCCTAAAATCCTGTGTCCTAGCCGGTCTTCTCTCGACTATTCACTCACCAAGGTCACCCAATAGTGTGGCCCTACCATCCCATGAAATCCTCATTGTACCTAACTCCATACTCCATCATATTTCTCAACCTCCCTTTTATACCATTCTGTCACGACCCGCCTTCACCTAAAGGAGGGAAGGGTCAACAGATTTCCAGGCCCTTCTTTCTTCATGTTGAAGTAGAGATAATGTCCCCCGAAACCCCCCTTCAATAGGTCCCAGAGTGGCGACCAGTGTTAAGGGTACAAAATCACTCACTAAATGGAAGGCATTCCCCTTATTACTTTAATAAGATCAGGAGATAAAATGGTAAATCCCAACAACACCAAAAGCGGAAAGTAAAAGTAATACCAAGAACCATTCCCAATGCATGTTACAAAAGTAAAATTCACAAGGTATAATGTGAATACAAGGGTAATGTACCAAATAATGAAAAACCACAACTGCAACTGCCCCAAAGATCCGAGCTGGTATGGTCCCGCGCGATCCCCGAAGTCCTCCTAGAATCCTGAAAGCAATTTTATATACGTAGGGTGAGTATACCTGTATACTCAGTAGGGAAAACCAAAGACTCACATGCACATGTGGGGGAACATACTAATGTCCAGTCAGAAATAGATTAAACCAAACACCTAAAAAGGTAAACTATCCACCCAAGCCTCACCAATGCACACTCCCCATATATCTCAAGTCATGTAATATATATAATAAGATCACATCGATGTTTGGGTACCATGCACCACATTCCCACTGGTTATTGAAGACATCCCATGCATCGAAAAAATCCCACCATTCTCTCTAGAGTCCCACTACCACACCCCACCCACACACACCTGGACCACAACCTCACACTATACCACTACCAAACCCCGCACGCACACAACTGTTCCACAACCTCACAGAGTCCCACTTCCAAACCACACCCGCACACACCTGGGCCACAACTGTAACACGTAACCACACCTGAAAACACCTAGGCCCGAACTACCACTGCCATGCCCGAAGACACCTCGTCTAGAAGATCCACTACAACGCCTGAAGACACCTGGGCCTCATCCCGAAGACACTAGGGAAACCACCTACCCGCACACACCTAGGCCAACCACCACACTAACCCACCTGATGGTTCATGGGATAATAATGGACTTCAGGCCATCACAGCCTGCCCGAAGATACTTGGGCTATCCGGGAAAGGGAGCAGAAATGAGCTAATGACCATCCACAAATAATAGTGTTGGGAAAACACCCTCCCCCGTGAAATGGGGGTGTTCGGCACTAAGTGCTCAACTTGGATGGGTCGTGAATAAGAAACACAAAAATACAGGTATATATATAGGTAACAAGAACTCTCCCATGTTTAGGTTTTTTATCCAGCCTATGAAACACAAACAACACTCAAGTTCGAGTCATAAATCTCGCCAACAAAACCCATTTGTCCCATTCGTTTTCATGTTCAGTAATGATGTTTAAATAAGTTTTCTACAATTACTTGGCAACTAACACCATAATCACAAACTATGGGGGAACGATCCAGCCAAACGTCAATTTAAGCATTCCCACCTGTCTCCCTTGTCAAGACACATCAACCAAAAAGAACCCTATGTTACAGCCCCATGCCAAAATATAGGAGAAAAAATGGTTTCTCAACAAAATAGGATCTAACCCAAATTTATGATATAAACATGGTAACCTCTCAGCCTTAAAATTCTCAACCACTGAATGCATAACACAGTGGATCCCATCCCCAATTTCAGGACCACCGAGAGTATAAAAATAGGGGATCCCATTCCCACCCACATCACCCAGCAAGCGGGCCGTGAAGGAAAACAACCAAACCAACGCCACTATGTAGGCATGTGCCTGTATTTTCAGATTTATAAGATATAACACAATCCATGATTTTCAAATTTTATGTACATTAACAGGTGTTATCACAGAAAGTAGTTGATCCTGGTGTATTCAATTTGTTTAGCCAAATATAAGTAATTTACCGATTTACTTCTCACAGTAAGGATTCACAACCACAAAAACAATCACTTTAACATCACCAGAGGCAAGAGTTCGTTAGTACACAGAAATCATAAAAAATGGATGATCATAAATCAAGGATGCATCATCCATCACATCCCCCCCTTTATTATTAAGAGTCCATTCATTATTATCATTATGTTTCAGTTTTATCCAATTCTATAGAATCAAAATCATGCCCACCCCGCATGATAAGTAAAAGGGAGATACGAAGGAGAAATTCCCTACGTGTTGATCAACGATCAATGCTGAGCCTAGGCACGAAATTCCACAGATAGCGATGCGGCTCGCCTGAACGAAAAGTGGTTCATCTGAACAAAGGGTACTACTAGCACAACACAGGGTGATCAATAAAATAATAAATCTATGATGAACCCATTAGTTTATAAGGTCCTAGGACAGTTGAGATAACAACGTGGAACCGTGTATGGAGCGGGGGTCGTGGGTTGACCACGCGTCCCCACACGTTATTAAAGGGTTGAGCGTGTTAAACCGATTCACACACCATTTTAATTTATTAAATATTTAATTAAAACATTTATGGTTGTTACTGGGATTTAATACAAGCTTTAAAGTGGTCAAAATAGGGTTTAAAACCCAATTTCCCCAAAAATGGAGCTTTATTGGAAAAAAACCCTGTGGGGGTAGGCGAGATCCACCGGTAGCTGAGAGCTACCGGTAGGCTGTAGAAACCTGTAGCCGAGATACCAGTAGGGTGCTGCTACCAGTAGACTGAGCTACTAGTAAGCTGCAGCAACTGGTAGACAGAGCTACCGGTAGAGAGATCTTCCGGTATCTATAGCTATCGATAGACCGAGCTACCGCTAGACAGAGATATCGGTAGGCTGCGGCTACCGGTATTCCATGCTAACGTTAGGCCTGCTACCGGTAGGCTATGGCTATTGGTAGGCCTACCGTTAGGACAAACGTCACCGAGATTCCTAGATCAGAAAACCCAACATGAGATTTCCAAAATGTAATATACCCCAAAACCTGGACCATTACATTCCCAATATAGAATCAAAGTCCTCTAAAGAATGTATGAAAAAATGTTCTGTATGATTTATTACACAAATGATTATTAAGGATGAGTTATATATTTGGGATGAAACAATAAATTGGTCTTTATTTTCAGATATTTCTCAAGAACCATGTTTTTTGAAGGAGGTAGAATTGTTATAGTAAAAATTAATAATATTGAATAATGTATGAAACTAGAAAAGAAAATAAATTTGTATATTATTGAATAATTAACTATCATACCTAAAACCAAATATTCAATTGATCTATATCAGTAGTAGTGATTAAATATGTTATAACATTCTCCCCCTTTCATGGAACAAGTGTTATTTAAATGTGTCAAACAAAAATTCTCCAATGGCTTGGTATTTCAAAATTCCTATATCATGTGAAATAGAAACACTACAACATAGGTTGATTGTTCATCTAAGTAGTCATTGCTTCTTCTCTATTAGTGGGGTTTTTCATTTACGTTTAGCACTGACATGGTTGTTTCTTCTTGTTTATATATATGAATCATCAATTGGTTCCCATCATATTTTTCCTATGATACTTCATCACACCCTATTTAATGGTGGTATGATGGATTTTATTTCTTCTTTGGGATTTATCCATTTATACTGAAGAGGAAAACTATATTTATTGGTTGTTTCTCTAGTTCCATGAGATAAATGAGATTTATTAATATCCTTCTTCTCATTTAATGAATAATAAAAAATTATATAATAGATTACATACTCTAAAATCAATATTAATTTCATTGATTCTTCATTTACCCAATAATAAAATAGTACACCTGAAATACAGTTTGGTATAAAATGTTGATTGTGTACCCAGAAATCCATTCGAAGTTCTAATAGTATTCCCCAATATAATCATCATCATTTTTATTTCGACCGAGGAAGTCCCATTTAATTTTAAAAATCAGATTTTTGTGTACATATTTATTGAAAAAATATTTTAATTAAGTATTATTATTCCATTGAATTAATATTGTCTTTTAATGATGTGTTTTTGATCAATATAGATCAAAAATTAACTACTATGTAAATGTGGTAGAAATAAGAAAATAATATATTAAATTAACAAGTGAAGGAGAATGAATAACATCTCAATGGTGTAAATCAATTTTTCAGGGACGAGGTGAATAGATGAACCGCCTTGATTATGGGGCCTTTATACATAATATATTAGATGTTTCTTGATTTTACATAGTATAGTGTTCATCAAGAATAATGTCATTATTCATAACATTTGGTAGCTGGGATTGTGCATCCATAATGTCATTATCTCACATTTCCAAAAAGACAGGTATATCACAGGGTCATTCATCACATTGTATATCATGTAGATTGATGTCACATTTTCTCTTATTTTCAACCATTAACTAAAAATAAAATATTAACATGTTAAATATAAATTAAAATAAAATGTTTAAACTTATAAACATTAAATCAATAGATTGTAAATGATATGTATATCCTAATATTTCAATTTTAAGATTTTAGTCTCGTTCATCAATGTAAATTTGTCCTATTATGGTTTCAACCCAAAATGTTTTTTCATGTCCTTTATTATGTTTCATAAATATTATTCTAAATATCTGATGTATGTCCCTTGAGTGTGTTAGGATATGTTTGTAGTAAGTTCCATTTTCATGCATTAGATGATGAGTGATTCTAACTCAATATATCCTTCTATATAATATTATCCATAAGTACAACTATGCTATACAAATATCCACATGTTTTATCCAAATTGGGATTCAATTTCATAGATACCACTTAATCTATACATTACAAAATGTAATGAATTTTATCACTTAATTAGACACATCCCTCAGGATTTTATAAGTATTTTATAATAAAATTACAAAAAAAATAACCCGAACATGTTCTGATACAATCTATATCAATCTATGACTTTTATAAATAATATGTCACTAATTTTTACCATAATATACATTAATACAACAACATGGTCATTGTTCCCAATGTAATCGGAGGACAAATTTTATAATTTAATAAATACAGTAAAACATGAAATATAATTTTTTTTTCTCCAGAATGTTATTTTATATTATAACACAATATGATTTTTTGAGAATAAAATGTTTTAAATCATAAACAACATGAAACACTATGGATAAATAAATCCGAAAATATTTTTATATAAATATAGTTAGTATAACTTTTTTGATAAATTTTTGGAAAATAATAGTAATATATAAATTATTTTTATATATATCTTTCATAATAAATAATAATTTATTGATTATATATTAAACAATTACAAATCATCCTCTAGTGAAATAAATATATTGTTCAATACATTTATTTTTCATCAAAAATGTTTTTATTACAATTTTTGGTTAATATTTTAATTTTATTTTGTAAATATTTAGAAAATTATGTTAAAAAATGAGGTTATTTATTGAAATTAGTAGATTAAAATTATTTTAGGGAAAATACATGTTATTTCATAATATATTTATTTTCTAATTAATTGATTGAAATAATTCAATTTAATGAAATTAGTAATTTTTTTGAAACATTAAAATAGATCATTTTTTTATTCAAAATAGATTAAAAATATATTTAAACTTTTAATAGAAATAAAAATCCAATTATGATCATTGGATTTGTTTTTTATGTTATTATTTAATATAAAATCGTTTTTTTACGTTCAATGTATTTTTTGGAAAACAATTATTTTTTGCATTTTTATTTTCAGTATGAAATTAAATTCATCCAATTTTTTGTTTTGAATTTTTAAATATATATTCAATATTATTATTTATGATTATAAAATATATTTAATTTTCTGTTTTATTTTTGGTTAGTATGAGAAGTTACCTTAGTAACTTTTTTAGCCATGCTTAAACATAAATCGAGTAATTCGAAGAAATAATAAAATAATAAAGACTAGAAAATAAAACTGAAAGATTTCTTAATTTTATATTAGTTTTACGTTTCATCCATGTGTACCCATAATTAATATATGTTAACATATTTTCCATTTGGGTGATATTATGACAATTATAGTGTTTTATTTAATGTATAGTTAAACATGTCACACTCTTGTTTTTAACAACAATAATATTTTTAATATGGGGATATCCAGAAGAAATTTTTGAATAGAAGTTTTATTTTTAATATATATTATTTATTTTAATCATGGAAATTTATTTTCAATTTTTATTGAAAAAAAATCCATAAATTCTTACACAGTGATGATGATGTAATTGTTAAATTAATGAAAAAAATAAATAAATGATATTATTATATTAAAAATAAAATATTTTTTAATAAATAATGTGATCCACAAATTTTAAATAATTTCATGAAATTTAATTGATATAATTAATTATTTTATTCCTATTATATTTTTTTCTACATATTATTCAACTCAAAGTAATTAATAGTTCAAAAACATGATATTTTATATTTATTAATATATTAATATACGAGATAAAAATAAAATAAAATAGATTCATTTTTATGAGTTTAGAATATCCAATGTAATCTACCATGTTCCTTGTATTAGTGTTTTTAAATTTTATAGATACATTATTGACTCTTAGATATTATAAAATTTTAATAATAATGTAATTGTGAAAAGGGTTAATGTTGCTTCAAAACTAAAAGATAACAATGATAACTATCCAAAAACCAAATTATTTAGTATTAATGTATTCAGATTTCTGTACATATAATATTGAACTCGTAGTAATTTTTAAATATTTACATATGTTTATCTATTTATATTATATAAATTTTTCAATAATTTAAAAGAATGACCCTCCTATCAATTATAATAGGGACTCTTATCTTACTTCATTTCACTATATTAAGGAATAATTATAAATAAAACAGTTCCCATTACTCTCCTAAAAATTATTATAAATGTTAGTAATTTTATTTAATTTAATAATATCAATTGCGGGTCCCTTAAGAATTAATATAAATTGAGATTACATAATAATAGTTAATCTTTATTTCTGAAAATTTCATGATTTTCTTTTTCCACTTATTCATAATGTTTTTACCAATTTAAAAGAATAACTAAAGTATAAAAAATATATAAATTTTTTTATAATTATTTCGAAACCAATTCCCATATCTTATCTCTAACATGAAACATTAATGCATTGATCATATGTATGTATGAATATCCATCTCCATATATATGTGTATTTAATTTTTCATCAACACATTAGATGAATGGTTATATTGGTTAATATAATTTATTATATGATATATATTACACCAATATTATTTCTTCCCAATAATATAACATATACATTTTACCCTTCCCATCATTTTGAAAATAATAATGTTTCTCATTCATACTTGATGACTACTACCTCCATGATGTGATGTTAACTGTTATTCATTTGTGTTTTATAAGGATCAAAATATATATTGAATTATGATTATATAAGATAGAAATGATATAACAATAATATTTATTTAATGGTGAATAATTATCTACCTTTATATTAATCTTTATATCAAAAATTGATAATAATTTTCAAGCATATGTATAACCAACCATCTACATGTATAGTGTAATTCAATTTTCTATCACTTGTTTTTATCGATTACACTAGATATGTATATAAATAATTTATAATTCATATATTTAATTATTAAAATTATTTATATTTTTTAACGATGGTCAATTCATAATTATTTAAAATACAAAACCACATCATACATATAGAGTGAAATAATTACCACCTGAAAAAATGATATGTAAAATAATTATTTAAAAAATGGTGACAAAAAATTATAAGTAAATTACATAAGATTTTTTAACATGTAATAAAAATATATTATATCAATATCTATTATTAAAAAAATATTTTAACATATAAAATTTACATTGAACCAGAGTGGTGTTTATATCATATAACCATTACATTATAGAGAGATATCCTATATTCATTACATATTACCTTTTTATGGTGCATAATTACAATTTGAAATAGTATATCACTAGAATATTTGTATTAAGGTTATAAAATGTTTATTTTTAATTTACTTTTTTCATGGGGCATAACATTCAAAAAATCCCAGTGATAAAGTTATATTTAATAATCCTCTCACTATAATGAATTGTATATTTTTAACTCTCATTAGAGAAATATTTAACTTCTATACACTTGTATTCTGTAAATAAATTATAAAATAAATTTACTATTCAATAATGAATTTTAATGTAATTTTAAACAATTTTTTAAATTAAAAAGTTTCTTTTAATAGTACTCTTCAAGTTATTTTCAGATTGAAGTAATTTTTGACTAATCATAGAAAGTTTGAATGGTATGTTTTTTAAATTATTCTACGTGAACATATTTTACCATCATTATGATACATCATGTATTTGAATCATAGTTTAAATGTTATGAAGGATTTTGTTAGTGAATAATATTTATTTATTATGTAAATTTTATATATTTTAAAAAATCACTTTTAATGTAAAATATGTATTTCCCACAAGAAATATTCAAATAAACATTCTAATGTATTTCAATGTATCTGAATATAGATTATTGAAAATTATACAAGTGATATTCTTTAATGATACAATTCATCATATATCTATGTATTTATTAATGTTTTTTACAAGGTAAATTATTGATATTTTATATGACTAGTTCTTATGATATAGTAATTTTTTGATATTGATAAGGAATACAGATTTAGATATATTTTTTAATATGATCAATACATAAGAAATATTAATTTATGAGTGGGGAACATAATATAAGAATGATTCATCTATATGTATCACACAAAAAAATTATTTTGGTTTTTGTAAAGGGAATATCCAGCTATTCAGATATATTGACATAATTTTAAGATAATATTTTCAAATTTCATATGTTATGCCTTGATTTTATGGTTTAGATGTCGAGAATTATGAATTCCCATATTAGGTTTCTTTATTTTCTAAATTATATTAATATAATTATTTTTATACCAATGGTGATGCTTCATGCCTATGTGATTATGTATATGCATTATTTAATCATTATTTATTATTTCTATATTAATAATGGCTTATTTAGATCCCATTGATATCAAACCTTGTAAAAGAATATTATATAAAAATTTAGTTATTTTCACATAACATGTACATTAGGATGTGTTTTATGATTGGTATGTATGGCTACTAATAAGGGGAAAATGGTTTTCTCAAGAAATATTATATATGTATTATTTCATGGTTTAATATATACATTGTAATTAAAGTACGTATCTAGTTCTATAAGAATACTAAACAATTTATAAATTTGGTATGTGATGTCCCTAATCATGTTAGAATTTTCTAAATTAACCATTGAATCTAGAGTACTTGGTTCAGGATTGTTAGAGTATGTATAAGAGAATGATTTGTACAAACCATGGGAACTAGATTTTGAAATCAATGACTTGGGATTATAAGAAAATGGCCATCATTTAGTATAATTCTATGTATATAATTATATCATATAAATTTTTTTGGATAATATAATGTGTTATTCCACTTTGATTATTCATTATCACAGATTTTTTTAGGTTTTATACAGTGAAAAAAAGATGTAGTAATCATGGAAACACCAAATGTGAGAAATAATGATGGGATTTTAAGAATTATGATTATATTATGATATGATTAATATAAATTTTGACTATTCTTAATGTGTTATCACGATATATGATTACCCATTTTAACCAATAGAAACTCCTCGAATCACTAAACAATAGTACGATAGAGTTCCAGGATGGAATATCGTGGTGATATAATGTTGGACCTAAGAAAAAAATACATAATATTATAAATATGGAAAGAGACATCATATAAAATGTAATAAAATAATGGTAGTATGTTTTATGTGTTTGATAATAAGGGAATATATAAATGAATTCTGTAAAATGATAATATGATGAAAGGAAAAACATTATATACTACAACCACTTATTCAATTTAATGTCTTATATATTGAGAATATAGGTATATCTAACTGAATATCATAATCCATGGGTTCATTTCTAGAACAATAAATGGAAAATTCTATTGAATCATTTGATGTGTATGGATTGACTGACTAAAACCAAATTTTTTATAATAAAAAACACATTTATGGAATTATTGAGATACCTCATCCTTCACACATAACAAACAGAAAATGATAAAATAAATTATTAAATGGAAACATGAGCCTATATGAATTATTATTAGTAAAATGTTTCAAGATAATAATGATTTTTAATGCTTTTCGATCATCCATTAGAGTGTTGTCAATGAAAATCGGAGATTTTATGATGATTTCATTTCATCCCCTTGATTAAATTTCCCTTCATTTAAGCCACATATGATAATAAGGTTATGTTGATTAATCCAATATTAATCTACATTATTGTTATCGATATGGATAGTATTTTACATCATCTTATTAGTGTATTTTGTAGGAGAAATGTTTCACAAGGAATTATTCTTCCATTTTTCTCTACAATGCATGAGCACCTCAATCCTTGGTAATTCCTCCACAACTGCCACTTATTTGTCACCTCTGAATGATGATTTCCTAAAGACCATAGCCTCAATCCAAACATAATTTTTATTGTTCTTAGTATCTCATTACGTCACCTTGACTATATATTTTATGTAAAATCATTTCACAATTTTTATTAGAAAATAAGATTATTTATTTCAAAATATCTTACTTCAATGCTGACACTTCTTCCACCTCAGACCGAGGAGGTCTCCACCTGGAAATTCGTGTTCACTATCTCTAATGAATTGGATAGAAAAATCATCACCGGACTTGTAACCTTGTATTCAGTTATCCACTGTAGAATTATCTTCCCAATAATCATTCAGACCAATCCCTTTAGTGACCAATACCTCTAAGATATTACCCAACTCCATTGTTGGAAAAATCCTCCTCAGATATGACCTATCTAGAAAAATGGTGAATTATCTAAAACACCCTCTCTTTTAGAGTTACTATGCCCTGAAAACACCTACTCTATAGGGGAAGAATATATAAAGGCCTTTGAACCTTCATCATCATCCTTTCTCGCTCACACATCGTAGTTGGTGACCTTATCAATCTCATATTCCAGAACACCTACAACAATAATATTATCCATACGGTTCACTAAGAATAGTTCCACCTTCAGATCACATTTGAAAATATAAAAAATTTCATGAACATTCAGATCCATAGGTTAGACCTATAATGTTTCATTATCAATTCATCACTCGGTGACAATGCACCATCATCTACGCAATAACTATGTTGACTAGACTATGGTGTTATTGTTTTGAATAATGTTGTCACTGATCAGAGCCCGATCCTTTGACTTATCATTGGAAACAATAATATCAAATTATAATCTCTAACTTGAATAATTCATAACTCCACTCTAACAAACAACCATGGCATGCCCCAATTTCACGAATTAATGAAAAAAATCCAACAAAGTTTCAATGAATTCAGGTTTTCTGTATCATAACACTTCTCCAATAAAAAAGTATGCAATATCATGTGTAACTCAATATACCTAAATATCGATAGATAATAATGGAAATTTTGTTATGATTAATAGAATGAGTTCTTATATCTATGCATAATTATTGACCCATAAGATTAATGAGGATTAAAATGTTCAACAAATTTTGAAAAGGACGTGGATGTTTAGGAAATATAAGCTATATATTTGTGGTTGTTGACTCTCGCTTCATATAAAAATCGTAGCTCCATATAAACTCTATAGTCATTTAGTATTAATTTTATTCTATATTGGAACACATGAATAATGTTTCATAAGAATTAGTATATTTCAATCTATGATTTATGAAACAAATATGGATTGATTCCCTCTATTCATTTAATTATTATAAGAAATAAAATTATTAAATGTACTAATATCCATGGAATTTGATTAGTGGTATGGTATTTTTTTGTATAATACATACAAAGGGAAGTATTACATTTATATGTAACATTGTTATGATGGATATAGAAAATAAAAAAAACTATTGAACTTCAAAATGGGTAGTTAATTGATTCATGATATATTTTACCATACTTATTATAAATTTCTGTAATATATATAATAGTCTAATAATTTATTTTTGGAAGCATGATTGTATTCAGAAATGTTTTATAGTTCTTCATGTTCAAACCATACATAAGGAAAATATGTCATCAATGTATTCACATATAATATCAATTGATTCTATATGGGGAGTAATGATAAGATTGTATTTCAAATTCACTTTTCATATTCCTAAATATAAGGTTTTTTAATATAGTATGTAATATTTTCGGGAATCATTATGTTTAAATACTTATGGAATGGAAGGAAATGATCATTTTATATTATTAAATGTTGTTGAGAATTGTAATTTCATATTGGATAACATGTTATAACCATTTTGGGATTTCATAATATATAGAGGATGAATTATTGACTTATTTATATTTTCTTCTTTAAAAAATTATGTCAACAATGAAAAATCAGCTTGAAGTTCCATTTATCGTCATTTGAGATATAGTGGGAAAAGATCATAAATATACCAAAGAAGAAATTTGTTTTTTTGTCAAGAAAGTATATAAAGTATGATTATTATCATTATTAATTTATATGTATAGTAACATAATCCCCAATATATAAGAAAATTTCCTTGAAAAAATCAAATATATTCTAATTTTTTTAATGAGAAATCAATGGTCATATAACTCATCGTAGATTTATTGTTTTGTTATTATTAGATTTCTAATGACCATGTTATTCATCACTCTCTTGGAAATTAGGTTTCAATTCCATATCAATATTTTTACTTTCCACTATAGTTATCCTATTTGGAAACGTAGTTTTATTATTACCAACCAATTTATTTTTTCCATATTATAAAACAATATATCAGCAACCATATTTACAATTCCTCTTTTTAGAAATAAATTTAAATGTTAAACTCATGTTTATGGATCATTAGTTAAAATTTAAAGGAAATTTTTTTTATCAATGTAGGGGATATTATAACACCAAATAAATTTAAAATGATAGAATTTTTTATAGTGTTTACCACATGAAACAGTGAGCTTAAAAGAATCCCAAAAATTTATCATTTAAATATGGAAATTATAACCTAGATGTTAAATTAAAAAAACAAAAATTTATTAACATGATTATGAAATATATATTCGTAATTATCCACGAATATTTATTGATTTGTCTTTTGGGAATATTAATTCAGTTTTTAGTCAAATAAATTTATTCTTAAAATATATTTTATTCTTAAAAACTATTTTTTAGCATTATTATTAGAGATTATATTACTAATATATTTAAATATAATAAAATATATTTGATAATAAGAATATGAATTATTAAATACAAATATTATATTTAACAAAGGTTGATTTTTTTCTAAAAAATATTTCTCTTCTTGTTAAACATGAAAAATACCTATTTTAATAGAAACGTATATTTTTGTTTCAATAATTTACAAAGATAATTATTTTTTTAAATTGGGTTAAATGTAAAATTATCTCTTTCATATCATTAATTATAAAATTTAGTTCATTAGATTAAATAATTTTATAACATAAAATGAATAACTTTTTATTCATAAAAGGTTCTTTTTCTAAAAAATCATTTTAGTTATGTTTTGTTGTTTTGATATTAAATGAAATTATTTCATAAATTTGATTTGAATATTTGATAAAATATTCTATATTTGGATTTATATTATTTAAATTTATTCAATAGGAACATTTTTAATAAAAATATTATACATTATTTTTTATTTTACCATGATAAATTATAAATTAGTTAATTAATGTGAGAATATTTATACTATATTATATTTTCAATAAAATATGAGACCGCTTTATTTTATGAGTCTATATTGTCCATAAGTATTAAATATTTGGCTATATGATCATTGTTTCATGTGGATGATATTATGAAATTTATATTATTTTTTTAGGAAATGTTAAATATGTTAGACACTTGTTTTATTAACTATAATATTTTTAAAATAGGTGTATATAGAAGTTATGTTTTACTATAAATATAATTTATAAATATAATAGATATATATAAATAATTATTGTATATTTTTAATTTTTATGAATGATATAAGTTTCATGAATCCATACATGATACAGATGTTGTAACTATTCAATTAATGGGGAAGAATTACAAATGATTTTTAAAATAATAAAAGTAATACAAAGAGATATTAACTATGTGATTAATTAATTGTCATGTTTACCATGAAACTGTGTTGATATAATAAGACATTTATTTAATTCCGTCTGTTTTCATAATATTATTAATGATAATTTAATGAATAGATCTAAAAATTATCATTTCCTAGTAATTTTTTTTTCATTAAAATATATTAAATTAATTAAGAAAGTACAATTTGAGAAATTATTTAGATATAACTAATGAAATATATTATTCTTTATTAATGGTAAATTTTTAGTTTCTTGGTAACATTATTCACACATAGAGAGTAGAAATTTTTAATTTAAAATAATTATTAAAAGGGTTAACATTGGGTTAAAACTACAACATATGGTTGAAAAATATCCAAAGCATGCCTAAATTTTATTATATTAATGGATTTTACATTATGATAATTGTATAATAAAATTTTATAAAAATTTATTCAATTTTCAATGATAAATAATATATATTATTTCAATATTTAAGGAAGTTCTATAAAGGCCCATGCACTCCATTATAAATGGGCACTCTTCACTTAATTGCACCACATTGAGAAATCATGTTTGACCCACTCATATATGTTACTCTTATGAACAACAATATATATAGTAATTAATGTTATTTTACTTCCATAATGTCATCCAAAGGTCCCTTATGAAGAGATATAAATGGATTTTATAGAATAATACGTTATCATCTTTACTTACTAATTCATTTTTAGATTCCTAATTACCCCATCTTCATATGTTGAATCCATATAAAAAAATAGCATGAGTAACATAAATACACTGATATTTTATTATAAAGACTAATAAACCATATTCCATATATTTTACATTCTATGTAAATAAAAAACATCACTTGTGTGTATAATGGTTTAACAACTCCGTGTAGCGGTGTAATTCGTTTTTAATCAGTACATTATATAGATGGTTATAATGGAAAAATAATGAGTATTTATGATTTTAATTTGTAAAAAAATATTTTTTACTAATATATCTTATATAAAATATTTACATACAAACCTCCAGAAAATATTAATGTCACATATTTTTACTTGGGAATTTCCATATCCACAAAACGATGCAATTATCCTTTAATATATATTTTAAATAGAGTTTAAAGAAGATTTATTTGATTAATATACATGTTTAAAGTGAAATAATAGTCATTATTAAAATTATAATAATTATATACCATTCTATCATTAAAACTATATAAATGCTTTCATAGAATTCATTTGTTAACATGACCTACCATATTGATGAATTGTGTAATTAATTTTTCCATATATTTCTTTCATGGGTTATAATTATTTATTATATAATGAATATATATGATATTTATATCACTATAATAATAATTTACATGGGGTATCTTTTTTTTATTATCACTAAAACATCTGAATCAAATACCAAACGAAAAGATATATATTTACCACTTCATAGAGAGAGAATAATAATGAAATGATAATATATTTATAGTAAGTATAAATATATCAATAAAAAATAAGATTATTGATTATAAACAGAGTATTTTGTGACTATGTAAGGAATTTAATGTCTCTCATTTCCTTATATAAGACATATGCCAAATTCCCCTCTAATTTCTTTTTTTGTGGTCAATATACAGAAGATTTGAAATATTATATATAATATATGTATTTATTCATTATATTTGCTGTATCATTTTATTTTATTTTTTTAAGGTTATTTTGACACAAAATAAACTCAAGTGCAATGGTTTTACTTTACAATATCATCACAATATGTGTTTATTAATTTTTAAGTCTCACATGTGGAATATTATTACACCCTGTAAAGGTTACCAAAAAAAATTAAAAATATTTATATTATTCAATAATGTTTTTTAAAATAAATTTTTTACATGTTCTACATTATTTTTTTTTTCAAGGAATCATATTACCATTTATTTGAACGAGGTACGTTTTTACTTTTTGTACAATAGTCTAAAAGGAATGTTGATATAATTAATATGGCGTGAAAATAATTTACCACTTTATTGAAGCAAAAATTAATTAATGATTATTTTAAAAAATTTATTAGTATAATTCAAAAAAAAATATTTCTTAATAAAAGATATTGTGTAAAATTTCAATGGATTTAATCAAATGAAAAACAATATTTTCCTTAGTAAATATTTAAATAATATATTTAAAGTATTTTAATCTATGTAAATATAAATTGATGAATATTATGTTTAGGATGTACAATAATGACACAATTAGTCATTTGGACTTGGATTATTCATGATCAAGTTGACCACGGTGAGTATTGATATTAGGTATTTCGAGTTCTTTAAAAAAGTTAGATATTAAATTATTTACAGAATTTTGATTTAGTTGTAGTTATTTTTTATATGATAAATGAATTAAAAATATTAAGTGAATGGAAGTTACCTAAACATCCCCTCAATTCAGCCATTATTCTCATGATACAAACTATATTAGTTTATGGATCATTCCTTACACATTTATTTAAAATGTCATGGAGAAGGGAATTGATGATTTTATAAGATGTATTGAAAAAGTCCTCTTTTGTATTTTTATAATTTTAAAAATTAAAAATGACATCATCATTAATTTTGTTATGTATTTTCATGTGAAAATATTAATTTATATGATATCCATGGAAAATTATCTTTTCATCATTTATTCATCTTATATTAATTAGTATTTTTATATATTCGGTTATATGTGTTACCTAAAAATAAATTGGAGATCACCCCTTTATAACGTCTATTAACCTCAGGATGAAAATATATTTTCATTATTTATATGTTTAGATATTATAAAGCAGATTTTTTTTTTCATAAATTGTATTTTGTATTTTATGATTTCAATTTTCATGTGAAATTTAAGTATGTATATTTTTCCCAATGACTACATAACTAGTCATTAACTAATATTAATATTGATTTATATAGTGACATTATAATAAATTACCACCTAAATTTTGGATATTGGTGTTGTATTATTTACAAATTTTGGGTAAGAAGGCTATATTTGACATTAGGGGAAATATGTAATGGAATGGTTGAGATAAAACGTCCAATAAGGCAATAATCAAGATTTTGAAACATAATAACAGATTAATCTGTATACCATGATATCACAACAGATATGAATCAGGAGTAATCGCATATAAGAATAACATATGGAATATGGTATGAAAAGATCATGGTAATATATTAAATTTTGATGAAAAATAAATGATGACGTAAATAAGAATCAATGCATATCTCAAATACAATATCCCATGGTGGTGAAATTCACATAATGTATTGAGATTAGTCCCAAATCCCATGCGTTATTTCTCTTTATACTTAATCAATACACATTTAATTATAGGGATATTTATGTTGATATATCAAAATGTTTTCATGATTCCTGTGTTCAACATAATGGAAGTTATCATATTGAATAATATAAAATGCACCTAATGAAAAAAAATGTTGTCTAATTGTGCCACATATTATATCAAAATAAATGATCATAATGAAAGTATGTGAGTAATTAACATGTGAATTGTATTACCATATAAATTGTATGGATAATATGATTCATATATAAGTGAAATACAATTTTATAAAAATTAGTATATTTTAATATCAAAAAGGCGTGAGAATGTTAGTTTTAGGAACACATTTCATAACACAAAGACAACATTGGTTCAGAATGATCCCGTACCTCAAACCTGATTCATCTTTTTTTTAATTATCATCCTGAATAATACGTTTATTTAAAATATAAATTCTTATTAACCTTTTTTTATTATATTTATTATCCTATTATATTCTATTATATAATCATTTTTCATGATGTAAGACATTATGACAACATCTAACTCATATTTCCAAAATCACATTAGAATGTTGAATAAGGTGAAATATAGTATAATATAATATTCTAAATAAAAATCATAATGGGAAATTTAAATTTTAATTAGTAAATTATACATGTAAAAGTGAACCCGAACAATGGTTATGAATAAATAAATTACGTTATAATCATGGTGATAGAATGTCATATGTATTATAAATAACAAATCCATTAGTTCAATGATTTAAATGGTATGAAATTACGTATTATTTTATATTTAATGAAAAATATTAATTTCATTAATATCTTATATTTTCATTAAATACACTTACATATACCTTCCATCAATAAGAGTAATAAAAATTGTACCAAATCGCTTCACGATGAGGTTTCCCTCTCTATAAAGAACAACATTTATAATACTCAATAGAGGGATATGTATGAATATATATCATAGATTAATTTCAAATTGTTATTTGTTGTTAATTAACATTTTAAATAAATATTTAATCCATAATCATGAATATAGATGAGAGTCTACGATGTTATATTAATATACATTGGTTTACGATGAAGTAGATTTTCGTAAAAATAAACATTAGAAGAATTTATAATTTATTATAAGAGGAGCTCAGTGAATATTATTTCATTATCATAATAAAAACTAATAAAAATGTTTATATTGATTTTATTATAGAATAATAATTTAGTATGGTATGAATGATGTGGAAGAAATTATAAAATAAAGATACCCGGAGAAGAACGATACCTCTTTATCATACAACCTCTTTAAAATTATACATGAATCCTCCCAAGATGTTATTTATGGTTATGAAAAGTCATCTAGGACATGTTTAGATACGTTTGTATGGTCTTTGGTAACATAATGGATTATGAATGTATTTATATTTGTTGATAGAGGATGTATTATTTTACAAATGAGTGGTTGGTAATTTTTTTAATACACAAAAGTATTCAATAATTGGAATTCACCCACGATAAATGTCATTCAAGAAAAAACTATTGTAATTGAGGTGTCTTATAGTATACAAAATCAAATTATATTGATAATTATATATTTCTATTCATTTTATTTCAATTAACTCTAAAATTAATTTAACTATT
This sequence comes from Viscum album, assembly GCA_963277665.1. Classification (NCBI taxonomy): domain Eukaryota; kingdom Viridiplantae; phylum Streptophyta; class Magnoliopsida; order Santalales; family Viscaceae; genus Viscum; species Viscum album. The sequence continues at coordinate 2,130,651,189 of OY728147.1, read as the reverse complement.
TTAAATATTCACCATGGTATAATGTTTTCTTATTAATATTTATTATAAAAAGAATTAATTATTAATTATTAAATAGTGTTAAAATATGTTATTAAAAATAGTCAATTCTTTTTTTGTAATTTCAATCACCGAATTGAATAAATTCAATTTAAAATTAATCCTTACAAATGTGTCGAAAAATGGTTTTACAGGAAATGGAATTTTCATGGAATGGATAATCATATATGAAATATTATAATAGAAATAAAAATTCTATAAATTAAAATTAAAATATATATATTTCTATTATATCAATTTCATTTCAATATTTTATTATTGGGGTGTATTTTAATTAATTTAAATTGTTAAATTTTATGCCATTAACATAATTGGTTTTATAAAAGTGGTTTTTTATAAATAATAATATAGTCATGCAAAATATGAGATGGATATGGGGGATTGTGCTATAATAAAATTCATACATGTTGTGGTGCATCCTAAAAACTAGTCAGTCAATATCAGGATATGTGATAATAGATGATCTGATTAGTTTTTTATGACATAATGCATTTATAATATGGTATGTTTACTTTATAGTGTGTACCGAACACACCACACAGCTTAAATGACCCACAAAATATATATTATTTCAATAATAATGTTATAACATCATCGATGAAATGATGTTTTTGAATTTTAATAAATAAATTAATATATATATATATATTCACCAATAAATAAATATATATTGACAAATTATTTTTAAAAAACAAATCAAATTGTTATTAAAATAAATTTAATGTTAATAAATTTTTTTTCCATTTAAAATGAATTTATTTTCCTTCTAAGGAATAATAAATAAAATACATTTCTACTATTTTTTGAAATAATGTGTTATAAAAAATATTAATTTTATAATAAGCGAATTAATATTTTTATTTGGATATATTTTGTATTTTCGTAAAAAGGGAGATAGTTTAGTGAATAGTGAAAATAGATCATTCAGTATAAAGTGAAAATATTTTGATGAAAATATGTAATTTAAAAGTACAATTATGAATTGAATTTGAATTAAATGTATCAAAACAATCATTTAGTATAATTTAAATAAATAAATTATTTTTTATTTTTTATTAAACTAAAATTTTTCTTTATTTTATGTAAACAAAGAAATTAACATTTTAGGAAAATATTTTTAAGTATATATATTTTTTAAATATTAATTAATAAAAATAACTTATAATGAAAAATTATTTAAATTAAAATTAAATTTTATAAATTTTATTTTATTATCTTCTATCCACAAAATAATTATTAAAAATAAAATAGAAAATATATGCTAATATTATACATTAAAAATATATTTTTTGATAAAAACATTTTTGTCAACTTTTAGGAATTTATATTCAAATTAAATTATACAAATTCATTAAATTGAATTTATTTAAAAATTAAATATTTTAAATATTTATTATTAATATTATATATTGTGATGAAATTAATATTTTCTCATAATTATTATTAAAGACAATATAATTTGTTTACCGCAATTAAGCTAAATATGGGGTTTTGTGCATTTCATACGCATATGATAAAATTTATTTCCAAATAAAATTTAAATTTAATTTATTAATAATATTTTATAATAATTATATGGAGGTTCAAATTTTATAATAATTCATAAATTTAATTTAGACTTACTGACTAAGTTATATTAGTTTAAAAATTAATCAGTACGATGATAAATTTCTAAAACATTGTAACTATTGTGGAAATGGAAAATAAATGTTATAATGATGTTTATGTTTAATGGTTGTGGGGTTTGTCAGAATTATCATCCATCCAAAATATAATTAATCATTTTGGAGGCCCTTTAGTTGATAGTGACATCCCATTATGTAATAGGTTTGGGTATGTACAAAAATTTCACTCCTCCACAGTAATAAAGGGAAACCACTTCCCATAATATATTCACACATATAAAGACATTTCTTTGTAAAAAACTATGAAATTCCCTTCAAATTAATTATTCTCATTATAGAAAAAAATTTCATTCAAAATAAAAAAACCTTTCGACATTTTTAAGTGATCCAAAGGATGTTTATCAAAAAGAATATAGTTTTCATCACAGAGACCATTCAATTTTACTAATTCTTTAATAAGTATAAATTATTTTTTAAACATGCAATGTATTATCTCTAGAATAATCCATATTTTTAGTATTATTTTTTTATATCATTATATTTATCTACCTCTTTCTCCATAATTTGGAAAAAATACATCAATGATGTGTATGGAAGAATACCACCTCGCGAACCAATGTAATTTCTCTTCAATAACCAAATAACATGGAAAATAATAATAATTTAAATCATGATTATATATGATACATATTAAAATATATTAACAATTTAAAATTAAAAAATCATCCAATTAAATATTCTTTCATTAATTAATTTATTGATATAATCATTCATGAGTATATACGACATACCATCTACATGAAGAGATGGGATTTATTTATCATATAAAATATTAAATAATGGTTTTAAAAACATAACACATGGTAAATATGAAATTTATAAAATAAATATAATTATTTATATTATGAACCTATATCATATTAATAAAAAATGGAACATACATGGAAAACCAAGCATGCTAAAATAAAGCAGCTAACAAAAAAAAGGTAACGATGAATTTTTTTTAATGATATGGATATGAGATGAAATATGATGATCATTTAGGATATTATAAATATGAATATGTTTCTATTATAAAATAATATCATTCTTATACCATTGTGAATGAGTTCAAATCAGGTTCAACAAGACATATTCTTGAGGTAATAAATATGATCTCATTTTTCTTTGATTGAGACATATTTATTTTAATGAATTAATTACTTTTATATGTTGTGTGTACATATTATATTACATTTAAATTCCTTTTTTATTAAAAATTTAATTTATTTTTTGATTTAATTTGATTTATTTTATTAAATTGTATTTTATATGATCATTACTAAGTGGTAAAGCATTTTATTACTGTAGTTTATTAAATTTGATTATATTACCACTTCATTGGATTTTATATTATATGATTATGTGTGAAATTAAATTTTATTATTTTATGATGTATTTACAAATTTTTTCTTTTATTTTATTTTTTTAATAAAAATATATTCATTTATTTAATCCCACATCAATAGAATTATCTTTTTAAGAGATTTCCTCTTAATTCTCACTCCATTGAAACATAGTCGGTATTATGAAACTATTTTTTTAAAGTGGGTCTACTACCCCATTTATAATTCATATAATTAATATCATAATATTATTTTTTTACTAATAAAAATTATCAATATCATTAGTTTGATGTTTCAAATGGTATCAAAAAAGTAATGGATTGTATAACAACATTATTTTTATCAAGACTGGATATGCATGAATTTATATATAGTGATATTATGTTATAATTTTCAAATAATCCAATTTAATTTATTATTATGTCATTATCCATTTTATTTCTAAATAATATTACAATTTTACTACCATTTGTTGATAAAAAATTTTGAAAATAATTTTAAGTACATTCCATCATTAATATTCACTTATATTGAAAATCCTTTTTTTCCAAATGAAAAGTTGGAAAATATATTTTAATGAATATTTTAAATATTATCAAATTAATTATTTTTTTCATTTTTACTCATGTTTTTATTTTAAAAAAATAAATTAAAAGGAATGTTCTGGTCATTTTCCAATCAAGGTATAATGTGTCATCCCATTTGCAAATTTAAATTAAATATTCCTTTTATCATACTCTCTATGAATGGGACGTTTCTTAAATCATTATCACTCATATATTTTATGCTTTTTTCAATAATTTTTTGTGTTCCATTAAAATAAATATTATTCCCAAATACTCTAGAAATATTTAATTTTAAAATTTATTTTCAATGATAAAAGGAAATATTCCTGAAGAATGTTTTTATTGATTGTTATTATATTATTTATATACCTCAATAATAGTAAACATTCTTTACATATACATTAAATAAAAAATTGTATAAATATTCCAATCATATTCTTTCTCTAGGTGGTAACTGATCAGTTTGATGCTAGAGACTATTAACATTTATTCTCATGATTCTTTTTGTGGTCATTAACATTCCCTTATAACATCAAAATTCTTCAAGTCATTGGATAATGGACTCCCATTATATATCCATATTATTTTTCATGGATATTATTTATCATAGTACCATATGAAATGGGTAATATTGATACATATATATTTTTTCTGAATACATATACTTGGTGGTATGGAATATTGTACATGAATTTAATTGATCACTTGATATATTGTAATGCATAATAAATGTATTGATGTCTAGGGCTTGAAAATAATATTTAATCTAAATTAAATGATATATATAAATAGTGCAATTATTAAGATTAAGTAAATAGTTATCCAGATTATATTTGACAATCGAATAAGCTGTATTGGTGAAAGGCCCTATCATTATCAATATAACGATGTATAAGTTCATGATGTACAATATTAAGAATTTCCTTCCTTTATAATTTAAATATTTTTACAAGTGATATTATTTAATTGATATTATCAATGGAGTTGAATATAGATCATTTGATTTATTATACAGAATAATTCTATAATCATTTTTAACATCCATATTACTCATTTTTCTCTTGAAAATGATTAAATGGATTGAATTTTGTTATATATTACTTTAATTATATTATATACCTTATTTAATCATGAAATATTATATTTTACATAACCATAATATAACATTATAGATAAATGTTATTTTTACAATTATAAAATATAAGAATAAGGAATCATAAAATGAGTTCAAGGATTTAGATGTTTTTACACCAAAGAAGTTCTCTTTTATGTCTTAACATGTAATTTGAAATTCAATTTATGCATCCAAATTAAAAAATCTACTAAACTATTTGGTCTTATATGGTATAATTTTTATTTATAGTGTCATAATAGTAATGTAACCAAAAGAAATCTGTTACAAGGTTTTGTGTCTTTAATGTTTTCATTAGAAAAATTTAGTTGAAATATTTGGAAATTGATTTAGGAAATCAAATATTAAGAGACACAACATAGGGAATAAAATTAAGGTTAGGTATGAGATAATGATAACATCTTAATTCGTTTGTTTAGAAGATATTATATGTGGATTCATTGAAAAAATTTAGTTTATTAAACTACAAGTGAAATTGGTTATAGAATATTTATTACTTGTGGAAATAGATGTGAAAATGATTAATTTCTATTTGACTCTTTCATGACTATGTTAAGAAATTATTTCTTTCGTCACACCTAGTTTGACACTCCAATTGTAAATTATTTGGTTAATTCACTTTTTTTATTAAAAAATAATATAAAGTATTTAAATAGATGACAAAATTAGAAAGCAATGATTAATACATGATTCCCTATATGTAAAAGATGTTTTCATTATTTTCCCCAAGATAATTGATTATTGTTTATTCATTCAATGAATATTGTTTCTGAAACTATGAATTATTTATTCAAATGGATAAAAACCAAAAGGAATATTTTTTTCATTGTATATGCTGTGGAATGTGATTTTTATGAGAAAATAAATGATATTTTTATTATTCTGATGTTATATTGATAATTTCATATTTTATATCATGTTATATGATAAACAAAAAAACCTTAAATAGCTTTTGGAATCCCTATATAAGAGAAGGAAGGATTCAACTATGAAAATGAGTTGTAGAGACCATGGATGAAAAAATTTGGATTTTACATAATGTAAAAAATGTTAAATTATACAACTAAAATACAGTATCAGTTAATGATGAAAATTGATTCGTTGTGGAGAAAAAGTGGATAGTTCAATGAATTGTTGAGGGAATGATAGTTTCTTAAATAGGAAAAATAAATTTCAACCTAGAGATCTATTTATAGTTCATGTTATTTAATATTTGGAACCTAAGAACAATCATGTATATTTCCACATCCATATGTTATCACCTTGAAAAACATCCAATGATGATGTAAAAGTGTTGAATTATATATTATTTGGATTAATGAATAATATTATTGAATTATTTTGATTGATGATATTTTTTTAATAAGTATTATGATACATCTATAGAATTTGTAATTATATTTTTCATATATATATAGATTTGTATAAAATTAACTCATGAAATATGGATACTCAGGGAGTTTCATGATTATAATTTTAATAAAATAATCAACTTCTTAGACACACATTTTTTAAATTTTATGTGACGATATATCCATCTAATTAATGAACATTTTGGAGTCATTTCATTATGATAAGGTATATATATCACTGAATTTCTCCCTAATGAATAGTTTGAGTAAGAATACTCAATTTATAAATAAAAATGAACATGTATACATTATGAATGATATGATTATTTATGATAATTAAATAATAATTATTTAATATTACATTATTTAATGAAGTCGATATGTTTTATTAGAAAACTGTGTTGTTAGAATAATACATGATTTTACTGTTATTTCGTCATTATTTTAATAATTTTAATATTAAATTTATTAAAATTATATAATTATAGATTTTGAAAAAGAACATACAACATGTTGGTTGAAAACTTCTCACATCATTCAAGGTTAAGGTTCCTGAAAAAACCTATGGGTACCAAGCATACATCACCTACGACTAACCAAATTATGTTCTTTTTAACATGTAATTTGTTTATTTTTTTATTTTTTATTTTCTTTGGAAATTTATTAATTTGAACATTGTTAATCATTTTTGGTGTTTACTAATTGATTTATTTTGTTAGATAAATTGTGCCAACAGATTTGGTTTTATAAAATATTTATTATCATAAAAAATGACATGTAAATATTTTATGGATCTTATAATTTCATTAATTTAAATGTTTAGACCTTCTTGAATAAAAATGACCTTTAATATTCATTCCACATATTAAAATGTGGGGTGATATTTTATAAAAAACAACCGAAGGATGAAATCATACTGATGAAATAGAAATATATCATGTAACTATATTTTCTCATGTTATTTGACATTAAAAAATAAACAAAATTATAAAAAGAATTTTAGAAATTTATTTTTAATCTTTTTGAAATTTTTTATCAATCAATTTTCATTTATCTAATAATATATTTATATATTTTTGGTCATTATTTTTATATTATTCATTAAAATTATTTCAATAAATGATATCCAACACTATCCATTATTATTTAAAATTTTCTTCCATATCAAAATTTTAATTAGAAACATATTTCTCTGATATTGAAACCTAAATATTTGTTATAATAGATAGTCTTCATATTTTCAATTAATTCTTTTCAGATGATATTTTATTAATTGTTTTTAAAATTTTAGTTTTACATTTTTTAAAAATTTTCAAACCCTTAAATTTTCAATGAATGTTAAAATAAATTGTATATAATTTATAGTTATATAATTTAACAACATGAGATTATAAAAAATAACATTATGCTCAACAATATTTAAAATGTAAAACACCAGGCCAAAAAAATAATGGAAATATATTATTCATATATGAACATTATAACATACCATTAAATACATGTGTATAAATATGATTAACTAAATTATAAAATATATATAAATATATATAGGCTATAATCGATAATTTTTTTTAAAAAACATAGAAAAAAGATTTTAATTGTTTTTATAATGAAATATTTCACATCGTAAAATCATTTTAGAAAAAACAGACATATGTTTTATTTTATAATTCGAAAATGTAATTAATTTATACCACTTATAGTAATTATATTTTCCTATTAAAAAGTATCATTCTATAAATTATCAAATAAATTTAATCATATGGTGATTTTTTATTTTTATTTAAATAATGATTTGGTAGTGAAGTGTGAAAAATACCACTTTTGTAAAATAGTAATTTATTTATAATATATTATGTGATAAAAAATTCCCATTAGGATTTTAAATTTATTTCAATTTAATTGAATAATTATTTACATAAATTAAATATATATAATTATATTTGAATCATAATTAAACATAATTTATATACAAATTAATGTTATGTTAAAAAAATTATCTTGAAATAATATTTAGTTTCATATTGAATCTCCAATTTAATGACATAAAAAATCCCTAATTTAAAATTTCATTAATTAAATATATATATAGATATTTTTATCAAAAAATTGAATATATGAATTTAAATCAATATAATTATGTTTACCATTCATATATTTAATGTAAGATCATCTTATGCACGAAAAGTATATTTATGGGAAACCTATATTTTCGATACATTTTAGGTGGTTATTTCGAAATCTTCTATAAATTGAATTTGATAGTATGAATCCCATATCGTTAATAATATAATTAGAAAAATATAATAATATAAATTAATTATTACTTATAATTATTATTTAGTACAACAAATTGAATTTAACGTAATTGTGGTTTAATGGGGGGTTTTCGTTCTACATGATATTGTGTAAAATATAATTTTGATCAAATATATAATTTTTATTTTATAAATTTAATGACATATTGGGATTATTTGTGTAATAATAATATATTAATTATAATTATTTTTTTGATGTTATAATTAACTATATTTAAAATGTAATTATCATGTTGAATACTAAAATGGTAACAATGTGTAACAACTGATATAAGGAATATAGAATTGTAAAAACATATTTATTTATTTATTTGATGATATTTATATACCGAATAATCATTAAATTAAAAAATTTCTAAATTTTTCAGATTTCTATAGAGATTTGTTAACATTAAAAATAGTTTTTGGGAATTTATATAAATCCACTAATCTTAAATTAGAAAAGGAAACCACATCCGCTAATTTAATCAATATTATCATGAAATTTAGATCATAACACATACCAAATTTTTTAACCAACATCCTCATAATAATTATTTATCTTTGGTTTCGTCCAAAATTCTAACCAAATGGTCCTTAATAAAATATTGAAATGAGGTTCTTATTTGTAATGATAATTGTCTATAAAAATCCCCTATGTTTTAACTTATCATATTATAAATTTAAATTACTTATTAAAGAAATATAATAAGTAAATTCTATCCCATATAATCAGATGTTATGATGTTTTTGTTTTAATATTTATGTGTATCCTTCTCCATGAAATTTTAAACAAATCCAATAGTCGTGTGTACGATGGACTACCACCCCATGATCTGATGTAATTATTGTTCAACCATTGCTTCACATAAGTAATAATAATGAAGGGAGTAATGTATATATATGAAACATATGAAATGATATTAATTGTGAAAAATTAATATATCATTCATCTTTGTATCATTTCATTTATTCAAGGAATGATATAGTATTTCTTGCATATGTACGCCCTACCGTCCAAATGAATCTATGTGAATAATTTTTCATGTATAAAATCAATGAATAATTCTAAAAATTTATATTTTTTGTAAAAAGGGTTTATATTTATTTATTATTATTATTATTATTTATATAAGGTAACAATAAACTATAAAATAGAACCAAAATATCCATGATTAAACAGGCATTAGAAAACTAAGCATTCAACACCCTAAACTGTGCTATTAACAAAATATTAATAATGAAAAAGTTATAAGATTATATAATGATATAAAATAATTTTTTATAATCATTAATATGGTACTCAAATAAATAAAAAATAATCCAAAAATATTTTACATGAGTTAAATTCAAGTTTAACTAAATATAAATGTGAGGTAAGGGATCAGGTCTCAAGTTCATGTAATTGAGATTTATTTAAATGATATATATTTTTATTTTATATGGTGTATATATTTCCAATTAAATATTCAATATAATAAAAACATAATGAATTTTGGTGTTTATGTTTTATTTTTTTATATCATCATTGGTTGTTTGGATTTATTATTACCATGTTGTAAATAATTCCATAACACCAAGTATATTCATTGGGTTATATTACATATTCATTGAAATATAAATATTATGATTATATTTTTGATGAATTTAAAATATTTTATATATTATTTAATATTCATTTCATTATTTACATTTGATATACATATTCTGTTAATTTTTTATACAAACATTAATGGTATGATCACTACAAGATATTTCTTCCCAATATCCACTCCAATGATACATATTTCGTATTATGATCCTATTAATGATAATGAGTTTTATATTCATAATACATGTTAACATTTGAAATTAATATATTATTTTTAATTATAATTAATATTTTATTGGATGTTATGAGGCTTTGTGGGGTTATGATTCAAATGATACAATTCAATAGTGGATTACGCTTCAAAATCATTTAAATTTATATTGATTATGCATTAATTTATTTGGGGAGAAATTTGTTTGATAATTGTATAGAAAAAACCCATTTATTTAATTATAATCAGGTTATTCATCCTGTTTTCATGTAATATTACCCCTTTTGGATATATTTTATATTACTATTTTTTTAAATGTTTTCACTTAAATTTTCTCACTATTTATCTCTTTATTCGAAAATGATTTTTATTCCATATAAATATTTTCAAAAAATATTATAAAATATATTTCAAATATCATATAATTATTTTTAATGCATTAATTATACATTTTTTAATATATTATAAATTTTGAAGTCTGATATGTTTTTAAAACATGCTAATTCCTGATATAGGATAAAAAATTTAAAAGGGCCTGCTATTTGGAAATTCATACTAAGAAGGTAAAATTATCCCTTTCTTGGATAATGATTTCGTGGAATCTCCCTTAAATTGCTTCCATGATTGTTATTAATGAATATTTATTCATAGTATATGTTAAATGTTTATTAATATTCATTTTTAAAGTTAGAAATATATTTTCTACATAGAATGATTCAATGATATTTTTATGGTATTTCAATTTCACAATGAAAAAATCTTTTTCTTTTAATTATGCATCATTGGGAATATGATGTACCTATTACATAATAATTTTTTCTCTATATTTTCTATAATCATTATTAACATGGAAATAACTAGAATTCACATTTTTTATACATTTTAAAATCATTATCCTTCCCTTGATTTATTTGGAATCTAATGATCATTGGAAATTTGATTTCACTTAAAATCAATATGGATTACAATTTATATTAGTGATCATTAAATTTTAACTCAATAATATATATAGTTTTCTTCTATTAAATTTAATTTATTCACTATGAATTATAATTAAAAATCATTATTATTTAAAAAATTCAAATTTGTTGACAAGGATTATTATTTATAAATTATATTAGTCTTTATATAGAGGATGAATTAACTATTCATGTAGTGACATGAGTAGTTGAGAATTATATATCCACTCTATGTATTAATATTTAAAATTTGACAAATCAATAATATACTATTAAATTTTTTTATGGGTTATACCAAAAAATACCTTAAATTATATATGGTGCACATTCCTAATGGTATAAATATCATGATGTCTATGATAATTAAATAAAAAATTAAATATCATGTGCTTATTAATATATAATTATTTGGGGCTCATTTATTCCTACTATAATATTTGTCACTATCATGTTAGTGATAAAATGAAATGTATTTAGAGTTATTTACCATTACTTATTTATTATCTATTTGTAGATAATGAAACTTATTTTTTTGATTAAATTCCATATTATTCCATTTATATATCATTCCATAATAATTATTCCATATTTCCTCATGAAAACATCTATTAATGTATATATGATCAATGTTCATGGAATGTGAGGAGGTGATATAATGGATCAAATTAATGTTATGATAAACTATCCATGGTTCCATTGAGAATGATTCTTTTTGAGATATACCAATTGCGATGTTTGATATTGGGGTTGAGTGTGAAACTATTGTGTAAGGGGTTTTTGGTATCGTATTTTAATGATATATATAATGTTCACTTTATTGTGATAGTTGATGATAGTTATGAATTTTGAGTATGGGGAAATGGAATACATATTTGGGTGACATATAAGCTGGACATGGTGTTCCCTATGATTTAGAAATCATTGGTAATAATTTTTTCATGAGAGGGTTTTGGGAGAATGTTAATGCTTACATATTTTATTCTTTCAGTACATATATGTAAGTATTTTGGATAACATGAAAATATTATTTATAAAACAATATAATAATATCTCATGGGTTGTTTTAGAAAGGTTTTTGGCTTTAATAGTTAGTGTAAAGGATTATATTTTTGCACTTATAGCTTCTAAGTTGTTTTTATATTCTGTACTGACACTTTCATATTTTGGGATCACTCGATATTTTTATATAAGTTTTGTTTGTTCAATGATTCCATATAATATATCATTTCCTCATATTATTGTGTTTAACGCATCCCATTTATGTATATAATGTTTCCTATGATTTTGTTTCCAAACTATTTTATATTTGAGAATTACATGATAATGTATTATATACATTTTCTAATTGTGAACCAATGAGTGGTATAATTGGAGTAAAAATGTCATTATAGATACTATATATTAATATACCACTATTTCAGTCGAATCCATAATGGATTATAATATTGGGATAAGTGGGTGTCAATCAATGATTTATTTATTATTATTGTGTTAATTATTCATGACAATAAATCATAGATAACTACATAAAAATTTTTTATCCATTTTGTCAACATTTCATAATATATAAAATTTAATAAATCATATTATGAATTTGTTAAAACGAAATTTGTATTTTAAATCATGATTGATAAAATGAAAATGGAATGATATTTGGATTTTCATTTACAAAATATTAATATTAGGAAATAAAATTTTAAAAGGAAAATCTGATATCAAATATATATAAGGGTGAATCAACATGATTAAGGGAGTAGAATTATCCTATTTATGAAAATATCTAGTGTAGTGGAAAATTCTATAATGAAATGTTGAAATGTTGGTGTGTATTGAGGACATTAATAAAATTAATCATATATGATAATTAATACATTGAAACAATGATTGAATGGCCCGAAGGTCGTAATTTGTATTGATTTTTGATAACCCCCATTCAAGGGATGCGGGGGAACACTTACAAGGCATGTAGGCTCAGAGATTACATGGATCGTAGGCTTAGGAGATTACATGATCCGAAGTTCTTAGGGAATTCAACCAGAATATATAAAAGGAACTACCCCTCCCCATCATCTGCATCATGATAGTTGCTCTCCACCATTATATGACCGTCTGTTAGGCTTCCCGTGCAAGCACATGCTGGTACCGATAGGATAGACAAAACCCTATCATTCTGTCAATCAATTTGGCTCATCTCTAGTGATTTAACCTACTCTGAATCCTCTTCTGGGGTTGCTCCATTTTTGTAGTGTGTCTGGGGCATGCAATAATTTGGCCTGATGACCTTAGGGTGGACCTAAGGCCTTAAGGTGGCCCGAAGCCATTGATAATCAACTGGACCAAAGTCCTTGGCTCACCTGAAATCCTTACATGACCTAAGGATCAAATAGGTGACCTGAAGGCCCGGATGGAGGATTGTTCCAGCAACTACAATACCAAATAGTGCCTGCTATAGTGCATGCAATAGTACTGCTACAATACTCTTACAGTAAATCTATAGTAAATTCCCACCACTATATCCCATTTCTCCCATAAAAAATTCAATATTGACATTTTATACGATCCTTTATAAAGTAACCTTGATTTATCTCTATTTATTCTTGATGACATTAGTTATTTCTATGGGTTTCTATATGTCAAGACATATAAAATTATTCAATGGTATTTTATCAGCCTCTATTAAATTTCAATAAATTGTTATATTATAATTTCACTTTTAATTTCATAATCTATATTAAATTTATTTTCTGTAATAATTTTATGGACAATCACAATGATATAGTATATATATGAGTCCTCATCTTATAGACATGTTACTCTATTTACATTATTTTATAATTATAATAATATTTTTATGTGTTATGGATGTCTATAAAACCTTGTGATAATGATTTCGTTATGTATAGAATGTGTTTTCGTATTATGAATGTATTATATCCATAAGCCTTAATTTTTCAAAAAAAAACAACCACATATTCTTTGCTTGAGCTGATTTAACATGGTTTTGGAACATTTCTCTATTTTCATTCAATAAATGCAGACCGAGTTTCCATTTAAAATTGAATTTTTATATACCTAATGTGAATTAAATTTTTTGATATTAAATACAGAAAATTGTTATTAATGATTTAATGATAATTTCATTATTGTACTAAAATTCAAAAAACATATATTTAACTAATTAAATACATATATTATCCCCATATTACTTAGAACATGAAAACACTAATTTTTTATAAATCACTAGAAAATTGTAATGTTTTATTAATTGATAATCCCTATTTATCATCAATACGATTCATGGGAATTCCCTAACAAATCCTTTATAAATCAATAACTTCAGAGAATAATTTACATGATAATAAAATCCATTTTCTTCATTTTAAAACTAATTTATGATATTATTCCTTGAGAAATTATGATATTTATTTTTGTTATTCATGATTTTTAATTATTACCGGTATTTTAACTGATCATTTGTTATATGATGAATCACATTCGACTTCTACATGTGATTTGGTGATTGAAATTATATTTCAACTAATAACCTATTTAGGCATTCTAGGTAAACTAATATTGATTAATCAGAGTGTCCTTATAATTTATATATGATTTTTATAACACCCCATAATTTTATGGTATCCGTTTTTTTTAATTTAATTTCATTGATAACATCTGTTTCATGCAACCCCAAGCTTAAATAGACAATGAAGTTTAGTTATGTGATCATTAAAAATTATCCATTAAATATGTAGTAATGAAAATTTTTAATTACATTATGAAATTTAAATATTTATATATATGTATATATATAAATCAGTATAATGTTTTTAAATTCATAAAATATATTTCATAGGAACAAGATAAGAACCAATATAATTTATTCATAAAAGCAGTAAATATTTATAAAGAAATTTTTTCCACCCTTTAGTAGTACACATGTTTAAAAATCAATCATTTATTATTATAAATTTTTTTGATAAAATAATTTTTTTTAAATATGAACATCAAAATTTTTATTAGTTTATTATATGGTAATTTTCTATCATGTTTTAGTGTTTTTGATTGATGAGATATACTTGATTTTAATTGAAAACTGACTTTTAATAAAAATAGAATATAATGTAAAACTATATTTTAATTTGCTTATAATGAAAAATTATATCAATTATAAATTTTTTAATCCAAATAAAGTCATTTTAATATTTATCCTGTTGAATTTTCATGTAAAAAATATCAATCTTATGATCATTTTCAGTACAAAAATTCCCTTTCTCCATATGTTTACAAGATTTATTTTTTATTTTATTTATTGACATATTTGTTTTCAGTTATGAGAAATGTATTCCATATATGTAATAAAAAGTACATATACTTTATATATTTTGGTTTTTATTTATGAAAATATGAAAAGTAACAAACACATTTTATTTCCATGGTTAAGTGTATATCATGTAATTAATGAAAAAATAATTATGAAATTAATTATAAATTTTCCCAGAATGTTTCTTTAGTTTTATTAGATGATTTATTTTCAACCCAAATCTTCCTTGGACTGAATTTATGACATCTTGTAGCAAATTGGATGATACTAATCCACTTATAATATATTATTTTTGGAAATGTGAAACCTATCACCCTAAAGATATTAATAATAATATTGTTTAATATATGGTCATCTAGAAGCTATGTATAACAATAAATTTCATTGTTAAACCTAAAATAATTATATTTTTTAGAGTAATTTAAATTTAATTTTTAGGGAATAAATAATTAGTTTAAATTGTTTAACAATATTGATGGAATAATTTATTCATTAATAAAAATATCAAATAATCGATATTTTAATAATTATTATAAATATAATATGAGTTATTTAATTTCCTAAATTATTTTTATGGATTACCTGGAGATATTAGGGTTGTATAAAAATAGATAATGAAATATTTATTTTTGTATTTATTTTCTATAATATTCAACATAATGAATTGTTTTCAAAATGATATCAATGATATTTCAAAATAAATTATATTTAATTAACTATTATAAAATTCATAAAATTATTAAATTTTCCCAAAATATTACTAATAGTTAAAAAATAACAGCATGGCTGAATTTTATGGTTATTTTCCATTATATTGTTACTATATTAACACTAAACGGATAAAAATCAATTTTGTTACTATAAGAGTTAAAGGGATTTAATATGTGTTTAAACCAAATGATAATGTTCTAATGTTACCTTAAAAAGTCTACAGATTATAGGATGATATTATTTTGAACCATTATCATCATATATTCAAAAGTATTCATTTTATATAAAATTTAGTTGGAAAATAATTTACATTTAGTAAATATTTTCAGAGTTTCCAAGGTTTCCCCTAAACTCAATTATAAAAGGGTACCTCCCGCATAACAAATTAACATCACAATGAGAATTATATGCTATCAAAACCATAAGAATTTATCTTATAATCATTGTAATAGAATTTATTGATGTATTGGGCTTCCAAATATTCCATATTTATATCCCATAAGAATATATCTAAAGGATGTTTCTTGAAGAAGAGAAAATCATTTTTTCCGACTCATTTAAGTTAATTTATTATTTTATTCTTTTTTATGGATTATTTTCTTACAAAAAAAATAAATATAGGTTAAAATATATTATTATATTTTATTTTGGTTTTTAGACATCCATATTTAAAACATTATAATCTTATTAAAAAGTAATATACTCTGTGTGCATATGTACGATATAGAATCCCCATGATGTGGTAAAAATTGTTATCCATCACCACATTACATGGATGTGTATAATGATTGAAATTTTGGATATGGGTTGTTATAAGGACATGATATTTATTATTGATTAATTAATATACCAAACACCACATTACCCTTTCACCATTAAATGAATAATATTGTCGCTCATGTATACATACACCTATCGTCCCCATTACATGAAGTGATTTATTTTCCATTCTAATATTCTAGAATTATTCTACGAATTTAAATAATTAATAAATATTATTTTTATTACATTATTTTAATTATTAATATGAATTTAATATACACCATTCCTAAAATTTTGGAATTATATGATAAATAATTATTAAGAATATGATGTTTCTAACACACAAAATAACAGTAACGAAAAAATATTATTTACAAAAGTTGAATAATATAATATAATTGGATCATATATGATATAATAAATTTAAATATGGTTATTTTTTAAATAAATTACATTATTTAGAAATTTATACATTAGGTAAAATAAAGTTTAATTAATTAAAAAAACAACTTAAGTGATTCTTGTCTCGCTTTTATTTCATTAAGATATTTCCAAAATTCAATGTGTTTTTTATAGTGTACATCCCTTTTGATACTTCCTATAATTATTTGACATATATTCATGGTATTAAATGTTTCATTTTATTATTATTAATTTCAAGGGATATATGATATGACTGATTTCAAAGAGTCAAGGTATTTCATAACATAATTTTTATTCATTGGGATAACATATACTTCATTTATAATTTCATGATAAGATATTGTGTTAATTGATTTTTTTTACTATATATTATTTTTAAAAATATTATGTGGATAAACATAAATGGTTTAATTTCTTATTACATTTAACATATATACTTTATAAAAATAGGGTTTACATCGATATTAATATTAATAACTAGGGAAATAATGTTAAATCATTAATTTTCAAAAAATACATATATTTTATGATAATGAACATTTTTTATGAATAAAATCAATTATTAAATATATGAATAATCATTTATACATGAAATTCATGGAATTTTAACAATTTAATGCAATCCCCTCAATGCATCAACATGTCTCATTAGAAAAATAATTGAAAAAAATTAAATTTGTTTGAACCTATTGATTAAATCATCATGCGAGAGTTCATGATGAAAGTGGTTCATTTTCAAGATACGTGATGAAAAATAATTAAAAATTTCATTAATTAAAAATTCATTTGTTATTTCTAATTATTTTTATTCGCTAAAAAAAATATCAGATTCATTACAATCTCATTTTAATAATCATATCACATTCTTGTTTTGTCATCTACATTCCTATATGGATTATTAATTATTGAATCTATTTCGCATCCACAGTAATTAATCCTTATTTAGCATTCGAAATCACACTTTTCGTAACATTTCCCAAATTATAAGGAAGGAATATTTGAATGAGTTTTCATGTATTTAGGTTATTATTATTTTTAATTTGTTACATATTATTTTTCACTACTAATGAAAATTTTGATTCATGTATGTTAAAATTTATAAAAAAATATATAAACTATTTAATCATATGGGATCTAAATATTGTTTCTATTAAAATTAAAAAATGAATGGAACCATCTTCAGGATTCTAGGGTCTGGTTCTTTATAGTTGGTATTATATGATGTTTATTAGAAACTATGGGAACTAGATTTAGTAAAAAATTTATTATGTTGTATAACCTTATGACTGCATTTTATGATATTTTTATATAAAAAATATCATCATATAGATTTTTAGATGACAATAGATAAATTATGTTAATCCTATGGGATTAAATATATAGAATGAGTCAGAATTTGTAAATCCTATAATAAGTTCTTCGTCACTATGTGATTTATCATTATGATTAATGTTTCGTTGAGTATGATTTTTGGATTTAGTCAACTGATTGAACTAGAAGGAACCATAAAAATAATGAATGTGTCTATGAATATTTTGATGGGAATACATTTGATATAATGACTAGAATGAATAATATTTTTATGATGCATTTCCAGTTTCCATGATATGTCATAAAAAAACAACCCTTATACATCTCTCAGAGTCACTGAATTTGGAAAGGATACAGTTTTCTAGGATTTTAAGTCATGTGAAGCATAAATGAATGATTTTTAATTTATATATATGTTAATAATTTTAGAATAAACACACAAGTTAATGTATTATAGGTATGAGAATATGTTTTGGGTGTAAAAAAATAAGGATATAAGGAAGGTAATTTCCAAGGAAATATGAATGGCTTTGAATAATGATATCTTTAAGATACTATCATTGGATCAATTTTTTATATTTTGATAATAAGAAAATTATAAAAATATATTTACTAGAGGGAAAACTAATAATTAGAATCAGAAATGTTAAACAAGTTATGTTTATACAATAGATTATGATGATAATACAAATTGAAAATGAAAATGGAAGTATAAATGAATAAGTTAATTGTTTCCAATGCATCCAACAAGGTGTTATGCCATGAATAATAATTTGGGATTTCTTGCATTGTTACCCTTCATTCCCTCATCACAATGTTTATAGGATTTTTTCCCTTTAAATTTATATTATTCTCAATGATCGAAGAGGGATGATGGAATGTTATCTTATCCAACCGTGGATTGATCCTTGGATCCCATCTCATTATTCAGAGCCCCTTAAAGCGTTTGGTTATGTTCATGGAACAAATAAATGATTATATATCTTTGTGGATGTTCCTTAATTACACTTCATTTGTCTAAAAATTATAATGGGACTAGATATGGAACCACCCATTGGTTCAGAGAGTGGTCATTTTGGGCATCCCTAGCTTGAATGGATTCTTGTAACATTGGTCAGATATATTCTTCATCATAAGAGGGAATCTCATTAAGGCATATTGGGTTCGAACACAAGACATACCGTATCGATAATGTGGAATCTAACATAAATGGTGTATATCATTATGCATTTCTCATTAGGAATCCCATGGTCACCATGAGTTAGCTGGCACCAAGCTGCTTATCTGCATAGATATCACCACAGGAAATCTATTTTAAGAATGAGGTTGGTATTTTGAGTATGTTCATGATTTTAACCTCATATAGAGATGTCATATATTGATGTAAACACATTGCTAAGGAGGACCTAGTAGGTACATCCCTATGGGGATTCACTTTCATGGATTACTAGTGGATATATCGCACTTCCAGGAAGATGAGAATCTAGGTGGTGTGACCCATAAAGGGAAGGTTTCGTATTGTAATAGATTGTTAGAATGCCTCATTAAGTCAAATCATAGAATGATGTATCATAATCTCCATGGAGTTTGTACTTGGTGGTGTGTACCATCAAGGTAAGGTTTTACACCAGAAGACATTATTGTAACACCCATGATGGATATCATTGTTGTAACTCCCAATGATGGAGAAACATGATTGATCGATTTTCAGGATTAAACATTTGGGAGGCATCTTACTTACCATATATTAAGGAAAGTTATCAAAAAACAAATAGTTTGATGACATAGTTTATGTTCATGTGACATGAATGATCCATACAATTTAGAATCTTGAAATTAAGACACCCTTGTCATGAAGAGAATAATGATAAATGATGGTATATTGATTTTTCATGAAATCGGACATTCAAAAGAGTATTTATCTAGGACTGATGGTGTAAAATTTTTATTTGACATACCAATGGACACCGAGTAGAGATATAGTCTCCCAAACGAGTAACATGATCTTACAATGTATATTTAATTTATAAGATCATCATGATTTGGAGATTGGTATTGAACTGTATGGGGAATCCTATGTGTAATAGTTATTTGGGAATCAAATCACATGTATTTATGAATGGTCGTTGTCTTATCCCTTATGATGGGTCCATTTTGGTGACGGTAGGTTCTTATTTGTTAAATTATCCCAGTG
Source organism: Viscum album (assembly GCA_963277665.1). Classification (NCBI taxonomy): domain Eukaryota; kingdom Viridiplantae; phylum Streptophyta; class Magnoliopsida; order Santalales; family Viscaceae; genus Viscum; species Viscum album. The sequence continues at coordinate 2,130,630,292 of OY728147.1, read as the reverse complement.
ATGATGACTACAGTTGTTATGGATTACACTTAGGTGGACTCCCAATGGAGTAGAGGTTGGGGATTATATCATTACAAAACTCTAAAGGATATATGGGGTGTATTTCATGGTCAATTATATCATCTTGGACAACATGAGTGATTCTTAGTGCATGAAACTAGTGTAAGTAGTATACATTATGCTCATTATGTGAATGTAGTGCCAATAACAAACATTTTCGAGCTTACATGAGAATTATTCCATAAGATGTTGTTAATCCCTATGTATAATATATCATTTTTTGTAAGGAGGATATAATTATTTTTTAGGATAGGTGGTGCCGATTCCATCCCACCCTATGAGAACATATAGTATCTTGCTCTCATTGTATATGATGAATCCATATTTTAATGTCATTTTTTCATGATATTATTACTATGCCTTTTTATCGAAGCATCATTAATATGTGGGGACACACCCCTTAACAATTGATATTACATAACAATATATCATTCACCCTTTGGTGGGAGTGGATTTAAAAATCATACTATTTAATGATTGGGAGGATTGGTCAATCATAATGTCCATTTTAACATTCCTATGTAGATAATTAACATGAATTAGTGTACCTATGGTATTAATGAATAGTTATATTGGAGTAATTGTACGCACTTATTGTGTATCGGGCACCATGAATATATGGAAAATTAAATATAGGGACTCATGGTGTATTAGGATAACTCATGTAATAGTATTGGGCTTTGGTCACTAAATAATCGTAAATGTAACACCCCAAGCTTCCACGGTACGTTTCCCTTCGAATAATGCAATAGAGTGTGTTGTACGCAACCTCGAGCTCTAACACACACAACAACTAATTAAACTAGCCGTTGTGAATAGTAATACCTACTTTTTGAAATTTTATTTATCAAAATGGACATCATTTTTTGATTCGGAATATCGAAATTAGCCTATGTTGAATTTTTGGTATTTTTCTGAGAACTTCTAATTTTTAATGAATAGTGAAAAATACTTAAAAACAACTTTTTTAATCAAAATAATTTATAATGATAAATTATACTATTTAGTGGTTTTAAAGTATAATTAGAATATATTTTTACCATTTTATCCAATGGTGGTCATTAGAATTAATTTAACATCGAAATTGGACATAAACAATTGCCAATCATTTGATATAAATTGTTTCTTAAAAACACGCTATTTGTTGTAACATCGGGAATTAATTATAAAATTAATTAATGCAACATATATGTTTGGAATTTTTTAATATAGACATCATTTTTGAATTCGGAATATCAATTATAGCTTAGGGTGAAATTTTGGCCTTATTCTGAAAAACTTCAATTTTTGATGAATAGTGAAACCACTAAGTGGTTGTTAAAAAATGATTTTTCGTTAAAATGAAATATTACGACATCTGTGATTTGATTTTCAAAAATCCGACATACATGGTTGTCATTAGGAAGTAAAATGTGGTTCAATGAGATTAAAATAATTTTTTGGTGAATGGTAACTTTTAAGTTCTTAATCACGATTAGAGGTAATTAGTGTAGTTTAAGGTAAAAATAATGTTTTAATAATATGTGATGAGCTTGACACTTGTCCTACTCCTATTGGATGAGTCATGGCCGACCAATACAGCCCATGGGTCAACTTGGGGACCCCATGGAACCACTTTTGTTGGAAAATGACATTAATATATATTTATTTAGTGTTAAAATTAAATTGACACAAACATGAGTTGTTTTACTAAAACAGTTTTTAAGTGGGGTTACACAAGTCCAAATTTTTACTATAAATATTTATTATAAATATAAAAAGATTTCCTACATCATATTATTTTTTTATAATTTTTAGACATTAAATAAATTAAATTATTTATGACATCATTATGATGCATCGTTGACCTCATTATTTAACGATTTTAATAAAATGAAAAGATAATGTAAAATCCAAGGCTTAAACTTGTCCAAAGACTATTGGATGGGTAGATTTCGAACCCTTATCACCTTATCCAAGAATTATATAAGTGTGGGACCTTTAGAATCCGAAAATCATTGTATAATAATGTAACATTTCAATCCTTCGAAAAGAGCCCCTCCTCTCCTCTTATAAAAGGCCTCCATCTCTACCACCTTATTCACACTTTCAAGCCTTTTGGTTCGGCCAACCTCTGCCCAAATACTCTCCCAACTTCTCTCCCTTCATCCTAGAAGCTTTACTTTAGTCATAAAGCCATCCTATGGAGTCATTTTGATCAAATCAAAAGGAAGAACCCGAAGAAGAGGTAACGTTTTCATCACCCTCTATCAAGTTTCTTTCTTCTTACACTCCCTCTTTGTTTATTATTTCAATTCTAAAATTATAACTCCAGTATATTCTATATACATTGATGTTATTATAAATATGGAACAACCATATTCAGTGTTATACCCATCATTTGAATGACATGTCACCATACGTGCGTACGTACGGCTTACAGTCTCCACGTCGTGGTGTAATTGTTATTCAATATATTATTATTTAGATGGGTATAACAATGATATGTAATTCATTTAAATAATAAATATAACATGATAATGATTCTGTATATATGATATACTATCCAATTATATATTATTTTAATATCAAAATAATGATATTGTCGCTCGTGCGTACGTACGGACTACCGTCTCCACGAACGCGATGAGATTCATTCTCTGTCGTATCCATTCAAGTATAATTATCATTTGATGATCTAAAAATAATGTTTAAGGACATGATATCATTCTGGATATGAATAAGATACAACCTATCCATGAAAACAGTACTTACAAAAACGAGTATGTTAACACCCGGAACAACGATAAATCTAAGTCATTGTTAAAAAAGAAATGTTAAAAGATCATATATGATATCATATGAATGTATATGATTCTTGTATAATTTAATGACAATTCTTTCACTATTATACAGGAGGTTATCCTACCCCAACCAAGGAAAAGTTCAAGGTAAGGGTTTACTTCACAACCTCTTCATTATCCAAGGTTGTTTATACATAATTATCTACTGGGACCTCGTTATCATCCACATCCATGTTTCTTAAAAATGTATTTCAAATCATTTTTACTATTAAATAGAAAATGGGTTAATGTCATTTATACCCTTATACGTTTTTGAAAGGAATCTTACCGTCATTTTCCAAACAATGTACTTTTTGACCTTTTTGACAAATTTAAGGTAAGAATGTTTTTTTAACTTATACGACGGGTGCAGCTATTTTCCGCCATTATAACCTCATCGAAGCTTCCCTTACAAGAATATAAGAATATTTTCAAAGTAAATGTATTATTTTATAATTATGGTACTTTTAAATTATTTAAAAAAAGAGAGATATTTCTCTCAAATAGCTTTGATTTCATCCATGTCAACATCCTTTGATGGGTTTTAAGTTTAATTGAAATTGATTTATGATACAAATCTTCCATTGAACATTTTTTGAAATATTTGACTGTGGATGTGTTATTTTTATACCATCCATAGTTTATGGAGAAATTGTTGACATTTCGTATACTAGTTTTAATACGAATATTTATGTTATTTTTAAACCTATTCATATGAGGAATGTATTGGACTTACTAAGTGACGGGTGGAGCCCACTATAGCTCCTCGATGCATCGGTAGGTCTCATGAGACAACTAGACGTGGAATTGTCCGAGGCCCTTTCCCAATTTGATTTATGGTTTTGGCCGAGGCCTTAATCATTTTAGATGTCTTGGCCGAGGCCTTGACAAAATGTTTCAGAATGTCTGGCATTATACATTCCCTCATTATGAAAGTGGTTATTGATATTTCATGTGATTATTCGTCTAGTAGAAAATCCATGTGAGTATGTAATGGCATTATTTTATTTTACTTTTGCCATATTATCCTGAAGTTCAAGTTCAATAAGGCTTTTGTTTTAGTTTTACATTGCCTTAAATTATTATGTTTTCTTTTGAAAGTTTCCACTATATTGTTATCCTTACAGAGCATTTGAGCTCACCCCTTTTAATGTTTTATTTTTCCCAGGATGTGAAGAAGTGTATTATGACTAACTTGAAAGAATAGTCAGTGAGGATATGAGTGTGGACTAGGGAGACCATGTTATTGTAGTTTTCATTTTTATGATGTAATGTAATGTTTATGAATTTATCCAGTGTTTCCAATACTACTAAACTAATCGGTCTTTCGAGACTTGATCTTTAGTGATCATGCCAACGTTACGAAGTAATGCACTGACTCTGGGTAGCTGGGGTCGGGGCGTTACAGTTGGTATCAGAGGCAGTTTAGTACTAACCTTATAAGATATATTTAGACATACTCTGATTAGATAACGTAGACCTAAGATGATCTTTGAGGAATAGTATAGAAGAACTTCCTTAAAATTTTGGTATTTTAGAGATTTTGTGAGTTTTCCGAGAAATACATCCCTGTCTGGATACGAGCAGGTAGAGGCAGCTCTGACACAGATGTACCTAGGGGTAAAACCCAAAAACACCGCTTTGAGCTAGACTCAAACGAGAACTGATGCACGACAACAGGCCTTGCTGCACTCTTGGTTACGACACTCCCGGGGGATATGATTAGGATAATTCCCATTTTCTTTACAAACCACTATGAAGGGTTACGATTATATACTTCCTCAAAGAAAACATTTTTATAATTATGGATTGTATCCATAATTAGTTTAATTTATGTTAAGTGTTTTACAAGTATGGAATTATGTATTTTGATTCATAAATTAATCCAGTTTATGCCATTATTTAGAAATGGCGCCTAGTGGAAGGAATGGAAACTGTATCAATACACGAACTCCGTGTAGGGATTTCCCTCCTGCCCAAGATAATAATGGTGGAGCTAGTGATACAACTGGTGCTGATCAGCTTCTCACCATACTGGGACAACTCAAGCAGGTTATGAATAATAACCTTACTCCATTGGTGCACCCTGATCCGCAACGTGGAGGATCAATGCTAGACCGTTTCATGAGGCAACAACCACCAACCTTCAATGGGAATACAAATCCCATAGTAGCTGAGCAATGGATAAATTCCATAGAGAAAATATTCCATGCTTGGGGAGTAGTGAAAGGGAGAAAGTTGTCATGGTAGTTTACCGCCTCACTGGAGATGCCGATCAATGGTGGTCACTAATTCAAAACACAAAGGAAGATGATGAATTAACAAACATGGAATGGCAGGAGTTCAAAGAGCTGTTCTTAGAAAAATACCTTCCACGAGACCATCGAGCGGATATGGAAAGGCAATTTCTGAGTCTGAGGCAGAAGGAGGATGATAATGTCGCAAAGTATGAGGCTAACTTTACAAGGTTAGCGAGGTATGCTGCAGATTACATATGTAACACAAGAAGTAAGACTAATCATTTCTTTGATGGGTTAAAACCATTTCTACGTCGAGCTTTAGTATCACAAACCTTCTCTTCATACGAAGGTATTTTCTCATGCGCTATCAAGACGGAAAAGGAATTATCTAAGTCTTATGACATTAAATCAAAGCAAGATAAGAAGAGATCCGCTGAAAAATATGGGAAAGGAAATAAAGAAACAGGGAAGAAGGGTAGAAATGAATTTCCACCCTGTGATAATTTTGGTAGGAAGCCCCATGGTGCCTGTCTAAAAGGAAAAGGAGTATGTTACAAGTGTGGTGAAAAAGGCCACCAATCTCAAGAATGAAAGGGAATGAAAGCGGCTGTCAACGTGGAATATTATAATTGTAGAGTGAAGGGACATTATGCAAATGAATGTCCTAAGCGTCATGGGAACATACCTCAGAAGAGGCCAAGGGATCAAGGCCAGGCTTATGCTATCACTACTGCTGAGGTGGAAGCTCCGAAGGACGTGGTGGTAGGTAATTTAATGGTTTCATCAAGTTTAGAAAATGCATTATTTGATTCTGGATCATCGCATTGTTTCATATATTCCCAGTTTGCTAAGAAAATTAGATATTTCCAATTTTATTTAACAAGGGAGTTGTCGGTCAAAACCCCTAAGGGATGTATTGTTTCAACAAAGTTTTGTCGATTAGTTCCCATTAGAGCAACTAAATGTTCTTTACCTGCTGATCTCATCGTCATACCCATGATTGAATTTGATATAATCCTCGGTATAGACTGGAATTCAGACCATGATGCAAAAATTTATTGTAAGAGGAAAGAGGATACGATTCTTGATGATGATGATAAGGAACACCTTATCTTTAGAGCAGAATCGTCGCCATATAATTCTGATCTAGATCCACCTCTAGTAGCTCAACTAAATTCAATTATTGGGGAGGGAAGAGAAGGAAATTACTGAGGGTGAGGAAAGGAATATTCAAATAGATGATGTACCTATTGTGAGAGAATATGTTGATGTGTTTCCAGAAGATTTACCTGGACATCCTCCAGAACGAGAAGTTGAGTTTTCCATTGATTTAATTCCTAGATCAAAGCGCAGATCGAATAACCCTTATAGAATGGACACTGTGGAATTAGTTGAACTAAAGAAACAACTATAGGAATTGAGTAATAAGGGATTTATTCGCCCTAGTGTTTCTCCTTGGGGAGCCCCTGTTCTTTTTGTTAAGAAGAAAGATGGATCTATGAGGTTGTGCGTTGACTATAGGGAGATCAATGCTATAACAATAAAGAACAAGTATCCCCTACCTCGCATTGATGATTTGTTTGACCAACTGCATGGAGATCAATACTTTTCAAAGATTGACCTTCGGTCTGGATACCATCAGTTGTGTGTGAAGAAGGAAGACGTTCCAAAGACAGCATTTCGAACAAGGTACGAGCATTATGAGTTTACAGTAATGCCTTTTGGATTGACTAATTCACCCTCTATTTTCATGGATCTAATGAATAGAGTTTTCAAGGAATATCTTGATGAATTTTTAGTGGTATTTATTGATGATATCTTGGTATACTCCAAAAGCCACGAAGATCATGAAAATCACTTACGCATTATCCTGAAGACTCATAGAAGACATGAATTTTATGGGAAATTTAGCAAGTGTGAATTCTGGCTTCATGAGATTTCTTTTCTTGGCCATATTGTCTCTAAGGATGGAATTTCCGTTGATCCTTCTAAAACCAAGGCAATCCAAGAATGGACAGTACCGACAAGTATAACTGAGGTACGCAGTTTTATTGGTTTAGCATGTTATTATCGACGTTTCGTCCAGAATTTTTCCAGATTGGCTAACCGATTGACAAAGCTCACACGTAAAGGGATTAAATTTGTCTGGAAAAAAGAGTGTGAAGAATGTTTTGATGAAATAAAAAGAAGATTAGTCAATTCCCCTGTATTGACTCTACCATCGGGGAATGATGGGTTTGTTATTTATAGTGATGCATCGAAGAAAGGACTTGGTTGTGTCCTTATGCAGAATGATAAGGTCATTGCCTATGCATCCCGACAGCTAAAAATTCATGAGAAAAAATATCCTACTAATGATCTTGAGTTAGCAGCTGTGATCTTTGCTTTAAAGATATGTATACATTACCTCTATGGTAAAAAATCTGAGATTTATACTGATCACAAGAGTTTGAATTATATTTTCACACAAAAAGAACTCAACATGAGGCAAAGGCGATGGCTTGAACTACTCAAGGATTATGATTGCATGATACATTACCACCCGGGGAAGGCAAACATGGTGGCAGATGCTTTGAGCAGAAAAGACCATGGAGTTTTGAATGTGATGAGAATTGAAAGGGATCCAATTTTCTTGGATCTAGTGAAGATGGACATGGGAATAACTAGGGAAGGTGAAACATCAATGCTTTTTTGAATGGTTGCCAAACCATCATTACTAGAAAGGATTAAGAGTTCTCAGACCAATGATGAAAAATTTCAGATGAAGATTAAATATGTTAATGATGGAAGATTGAGGGAATTTGTGTATAAGGATGGAATTTTGAAATTCAGGATGATACTTTGTGTTCTCGATATAATTGATCTAAAAAGGGAATTGCTGGATGATTCTCATAGTTCCAACTTCTCTATACACCCTGGGAGCACCAAAATGTATATAGATTTGAAGGAAGATTTTTGGTGGGACAATATGAAGAGAGAGATTGCTGATTTTGTGTCGAGGTGTATGGTTTGTCAACAAGTGAAAGCAGGAAGGCAACATCCTGATGGAGTATTGCAACCTCTTCCCATACCTGAGTGGAAATGGGATAATATTATGATGGAATTTTTCATGGGACTACCAAAGACTCCTAGAAGGAATGATGCAATATGGGACATTGTTGATCTACTTACTAAGTCAGCACATTTTCTGGCTATACGGGAGGATCTACCACTTGAACGTCTAGTAGGACTATATATTAATAAAGTTGTAAGACTTCATGGAGTACCCCTATCGATTGTTTCTGATCGTGATCCTCGTTTTACTTCAAGATTCTGGAAAAGCCTTCAAAAGGCATTGGATACTGAACTTCGTTTGAGAACTGCCTATCACCCTCAAACAGATGGACAATCAGAACATACTATTCAAACCTTAGAAGACATGTTGAGATCATGCTGTCTTGACTTTCAGGGTATATGGGATCAATATTTACCACAGGTAGAATTTTCCTATAACAATAGCTTCCATTCAAGCATTCAGATGGCACCTTATGAAGAGTTATACGGAAAGAGATGTCGTACACCAACCTGTTGGGATGGCGTTGGTGAAAGAAAACTTGTGGGACCAGAACTGGTGGAAGAAACAACGGAAAATGTTAAGGTAATCCAAAACCACATCAAAGCAGCTCAAAGTAGGCAGAAGAGCTATGCCGATAGCATAAGAAAGGTTTTGGAATTTCAGGTGGGAGATCATGTTTTCCTAAAGGTATATCCATGGAAGGGAGTTATACATTTTGGTAAGAGGGGTATGTTGAGTCCCAGGTACATCGGACCTTTCGAAATTCTAGATCGTATTGGGGCTGTAGCTTATCGTTTGGCGATGCCGCCAAATCTCTCCAAAGTTCACGACGTTTTACACATATCGCTATTGAGAAAATACATGCCCGACCCAAAACATGTACTTACCTACGAGGAATTAGGACTGGATCCCGATCTATCTTATTGTGAAGAGCCCATCAGAATTCTTGATGTGAGGGAGCAGGTGCTGAGAAACCGGACGACTCCTCTGGTAATGGTTTTGTGGAGAAATCATAAAATGGAAGAGGCAACGTGGGAACCTGAGGAACTTATGATGAAGAACCACCTGAGTCTTTTTATGCTTTAATACCCTAGAAATTGCGAGGACGCAATTATTTGAAGGAGGGGAGAATGTAACACCCCAATCTTCCACGGTACGTTTCCCTTCGAATAATGCAATAGCGTGTGTTGTACGCACTCTCGAGCTCTAACACACACCACAACTAATTAAACTATCCGTTGTGAATAGTAATACCTACTTTTTGAAATTTTATAAATTTTATTTATCAAAATGGACTTCATTTTTGGATTCGGAATATCGAAATTAGCCTATGTTGAATTTTTGGTATTTTTTTGAGAACTTCTAATTTTTTATGAATAGTGAAAAATACATAAAAACAACTTTTTTAATAAAAATAATTTATAGTGATAAATTATACTATATAGTGGTTTTAAAGTATAATTAAAATATATTTTTACCATTTTATCCAATGGTGGTCATTAGAATTAATTTAACATTGAAATTGGACATAAACAATTGCCAATCTTTTGATATAAATTGTTTCTTAAAAACACGCTATTTGTTGTAACAGCGGGAATTAATTATAAAATTAATTAATGAAACTTATATTTTTGGAATTTTTTAAGATATAAATCATTTTTGAATTTGGAATATCAATTATAGCTTACGGTGAAATTTTGGCCTTATTCTGAAAAACTTCAATTTTTGATGAATAGTGAAACCACTAAGTGGTTGTTAAAAAATGATTTTTCGTTAAAATGAAATATTACCACATCTGTGATTTGATTTTCAAAAATACGACATACATGGTTGTCATTAAGAAGTAAAATGTGGTTCAATGAGATTAAAATAATTTTTTGTTGAATAGTAACTTTTAAGTTCTTAATCACGATTAGAGGTAATTAGTGTAGTTTAAGGTAAAAATAATGTTTTAATAATATGAGATGAGCTTGACACTTATACTACTCCTATTGGATGAGTAATGGCCGACCATGAAAACCCATGGGTCAACTTGGGGACCCCATGGATCCACATTGGTTGGAAAATGATATTAATATATATTTATTTAATGTTAAAATTAAATTGACACAAACATGAGTTGTTTTACAAAAACAATTTTTAGTGGGGTTACACAAGTCCCAATTTTGACTATAAATATTCATTAGAAACCTAAAAGTATTTCCTACATCATAGTATTTTTTTATAATTTTTAGACATTAAATAAATTAAATTATTTATGACATCATTATGATGCATCGATGACCTCATTATTTAACGATTTTAATATAATGAAAAGATAATGTAAAATCCAGGGCTTAAACTTGTCCAAAGACTATTGGATGGGTATATTTCGAACCATTATCACCATAGCCACGAATTATATAAGTGTGGGACCTTTATAATCCTAAAAGCATTGTATAATAATGTAACATTTCAATCTTTCCAAAAGAGCCCCTCCTCTCCTCTTATAAAAGGCCCCCACCTCTACCACCTTATTCACACTTTCAAGCCTTTTGGTTAGGCCAAACTCTGCCACAATACTCTCCCAACTTCTCTCCCTTAATACTAGAAGCTTTAATTTAGTCATAAAGCCATCCTATGGAGTCCTTTTGATCAAATCAAAAGGAAGAACCCGAAGAAGAGGTAACGTTTTCATCACCCTCTTTCATGTTTCTTTCTTCTTCCACTCCCTCTTTGTTTATTATTTAAATTATAAAATTATAACTCCAGTATATTCTATATACTATGATGATATTATAAATATGGAACAACCATATTCATTGTTCTACCCATCATTTGAATGACATGTCACCATAGGTGCGTACGTACGACTTACCGTCTCCACGTCATGGTGTAATTGTTATTAAATATATTATTATTTAGATGGGTATAATAATGATATGTAATTCATGTAAATAATAAATATAACATGATAATGATTCTGTATATATGATATACTATCCAATTATATATTATTTTAATATCAAAATAATGATATTGTCGCTCGTGCGTACGTACGGACTACCGTCTCCACGAACGCGATGAGATTCATTCTCTGTCGTATCCATTCAAGTATAATTATCATTTGATGATCTAAAAATAATGTTTAAGGACATGATATCATTCTGGATATGAATAAGATACAACCTATCCATGAAAACACGACTTACGAAAACGAGTAAGTTAACACCCGAAACAACGATAAATCTAAGATATTGTTAACAAAGCAATGTTAAAATATCATATATGATATCATATGAATGTATATGATTCTTGTTTAATTTAATAACAATTATTTCACCATTTTACAGGAGTTTAACCTACCCCAACCAAGGAAAAGTACAAGGTAAGGGTTTACTTCACAGCCTCTTCATTATCCAAGGTTGTTTATACATAATTATCTACTGGGACCTCGTTATCATCCACATCCATGTTTCTTAAAAATGTATTTCAAAACATTTTTACTATTAAATGTAAAATGTGTTAATGTCATTTATACCCATATACGTTTTTGAATGGAATCTTACCGTCATTTTCCAAACAATGTACTTTTTGACCTTTTTGACAAATTTAAGGTATGAATGTTTTTTTAACTTATACGACGGGTGCGGCTATTTTACTCCATTATAACCTCATCGAAGCTTCCCTTACAAGCTTTTAAGAATATTTTCAAAGTAAATGTATTATTTTATAATTATGGGACTTTTAAATGATTTCAAAAAAGAGAGATATTTCTCTAAAATAGCTTTGTTTTCATCCATGTCAACATCCTTTGATGGTTTTTATGTTTAATTGAAATTGATTTATGATACAAAACTTCCATTGAACATTTTGTGAAATATTTGACTGTGGATGTGTTATTTTTATACCATCCATAGTTTATGGAGAAATTGTTGACATTTCGTATGCTAATTTTAATACGAATATTTATGTTATGTTTAAACCTATTCATATGAGGAATGTATTGGACTTAATAAGTGACGGGTGGAGCCCGCTATAGCTCCTCGATGCATCAGTAGGTCTCATGAGACAACTAGACGTGGAATTGGCCGAGGCCCTTTCCCAATTAGATTTATGGTTTTGGCCGAGGCCTTAATCAATTTAGACGTCTTGGCCGAGGCCTTGAAAAATGTTTCAGAATGCCTTGCACTATACATTCCCTCATTATGAAAGTGGATATTGATATTTCATGTGATTATTCGTCTAGTAGAATATCCATGTGAGTATGTAATGGCATTATTTTATTTTACTTTTTCCATATTATGTTGAATCTCAAGTTCAATAAGGCTTTTGTTTTAGTTTTACATTGCCTTAAATGCTTATGTTTTCTTTTGAAAGTGTCTGTTATATTTTTATCATTATGGAGCATTTGAGCTCACCCATTTCAATGTTTTATTTTTCCTAGGATGTGAAGAAGTGTATTATGACTGACTTGCAAGAATAGTCAGTGAGGATATGAGTGTGTACTAGGGAGACCATGTTATTGTAGTTTTCATTTTTATGATTTAATGTAATGCTTATAAATGTATCTAGTGTTTACAAGGCTACTAAACAAATAGGTCTTTCGAAAATTGATCTTTTGTGATCATGCCAATGTTACGAAGTAATGCACCGACTCTGGGTAGCTGGGGTCGGGGCGTTATAGTAAAGATGTGTCAGAGGATAAGAGGAATAATGGATAGGCTCGTGATAGAAGTTTAATGATTCATATGTCCTTTTAGATAGGATCCTTAGGAACTTGTTGTTATTTTCAGTGTTCAGGGGCTTCATAAAGGTTTAGGTTTCTTGAAACAGGGTGCACCTACCTTAGGAATAAGACATAACTGAGTAAATGAGTGAGTTTTGATGGATGAATGATTCAAGAATTATCAAGTTCCATATAAAGTAATATTCCTTCATAGTGGGTATAAGACCTAGTTAATGAAATATACATGATGGATGGAGGCTTTTAAAAAACAATAGGGGTTTATTTGAAGGCCATGTTACATGGATGATCTAATTTTTTGTCTGGTAGACAATGCTTGGGAGGATCTGGATGTATGAGTAAGTCAGAAGTGTATGGGTTAGGTAATTGTCATCTAAATCCTAGAATGTAGGGGTTATTCATTCTTAATGGGTGTAAAAAAAGGGATGTAGTTTTTTATGAAATAATAGACGTTTATTGGAACTTCTGCATCAATTGAATTAAGGAAATAATCAATATTTCCCAGAGTTGTGATGCACCATCAAACTAAGGGAGGAAATCATCATTGGTTCACATTATTTCAAACAAGAAGTCTAATATAGGAGAATCATGAGCTCAATAAAATCACAAAGGGGAATTGATTTTTGTTTCATAACCTTTAGAGGGGTGTTGGTTGATTGTTTCTGGGTTTTCTCCATTACAACAGCTTATTCCACAAATGTTACCACGAACTGTATTTCAACTCAACAAATGAACCCCAATGGGTACCTTATATAAGTCTAAGGTATTATTTTGATGGGTAATCATAAAAAACTATAATTAATCTCCCTATAATGATGATTATTCAAGAAGGTCATTTGGGATGGGGACTCATGTTGATCGATTTTATAAAGGCAATCATGATCCCCAGTCTGGCTGTTCGGTTATAAATTGCAGTGGGGGAAATTGAATCACATGTATCCATTTTGTGAAGAAAATATTGTGCTAAATTTTTTAAAATCTCTTTATCATTGTCAGTGTTCTCTACATGCACTTCTTTTCCCCACCATACATCTCAAATTTTTCTCTATCAAACTGGGAAACTCAAGATGCATCTCCATGAACCATGGACAGTGACCCATATCTGTACAAATTTGCTTTGTGGAAAATCATCACAAATTAATTTCCGGAACAAGAAATAGAATATACATATTTTGTAAGTCAACAATATTATTAATAATTCAACACATTTACTTCTTAGAGAAGAGAGATGGTAGAAAACCATATGACTGGGAGTTTGTTTGAAGCATGTTGGAACAAGAAACACAATTAGATTTAAATATGAAAGAACAAATTGAATATTTTTCATGAAATAGGTTTCCTAAATATAAAATAATCTTGATGGGTGACTACGTCTTTGCTGCTGCAAGAAATGGTGAGACATGTTATTTTTTAAGAAGTTTACTGAGGAAATACCATTAGAACAAGGTAGTTATATGGAACATCTGGAATGACCCCACACCTATCACATAATCCATAGTCTAAAATTATATAAAAAATCTATGGGGAGATGATGTAGGATGAGGAAACCTTTCCACACTATAATATAATTATCATGGATGGTTTAGATGAACATTCGATGGGATGTAATAATGTATGGGACCTGTGTTAAGGATGTAATTTCATATATGAGTGGGTGTAGACTAACTAGGAATGAAAATTATGTCATGTCATTGAGGAATAGATAAATTGGGTATTATTATATAATTAATCAGTGGATTCAATATTCCATGTTTACTAGCCATAGAAGACTAACAATGAACTACATAGAATACGATCATCAAGGACTAATATAATGCATTTTTGTCAAAGAATGGTCCACCACATCCTCTAGGACATTTCATAAATATCTGAGATCTCAATCTTGGAATAGATATATGATCAAATTCTCCCGATTGACAATTTATAAAGGGACCAAGTGTAGTTTTTGTCCTCAGAATAGGAACTTCTTGATTTGATACAGCGAAAATTTGAAGAGAATTTGTGGATGTCAGATGTTCCCTTCAAGTATTACATCATATACTTATTTAACATTCAAAAAGTGGAGGCCACATTGGGGTAGAATTCTACACGTTTGTTTTTGATGTTTCCATGCACATGTCTAGTGGTATATCAAGGGTAAAAGAGGGCTCCTACATGATAAATTGAGAAGATATTCAAGGGAAATGTTTTATATTCAATGATAATATCGAGTCTCAACCCATAGTTAGGATATAGGGATTCCTCATGAAATTCATTTTATGGAAGGATTTTCTTACTTAGGGATACACAGATGGGGGTGTGTCCCATCACCTTTATAAATATGGTGATATTGATGATGATGTTTTGTGTCAACCTTTCTATTCTATTACTAATGAAGTTATATAATGTAATTTGACATATAATTTAAGGGAAAACATTGAGGCATGTGTGAGGGCCTATTCATATTTTCTATATCTTGATGGACACACACGTTCATGGTTATGTTTATTATATCCCAATTTCCCCTCCAACAACAAAACACTGCATGAAAATACCAATCATCAAGGTGATTCACCGATTCTTGTAGGTTCCTTAAGTGGTTTGGATAATGTTATGTTGTTTGAGAATGTCAATGTTCACCAAATATCTCTACCAATGAAGATGGTCATCAATTAATTAACATGTACTCTAGAGTATAGATCATATATCATGGCCTTTAAAGGGGGTTTAGTGGTAGAAGAGTAAAAAATTATACAGTTTGTGAGCTATACAATGAACACCGACTTTCAAGACAATTATGATTCTTACTAATATTGATAATATTATTAATCAGAGGTGATTAATGAATTACACACTTCTATTATGTGTTTTTTGTAGTGATTGATGACATGTAAAGATGGAAATATGCTTAATGAGATTCAACCACACACTTCCATGTTTGGGATTACACACGGATATGCTTAGATTTGGGTGAATTCAAATACTATGGTCATGTTGAAGTAGTTGTATACTTGAGATAATGAAGAGGGTGGTCCATAAATAATAGGGATAGGGTCAAATGATCATTTGGGGGTGTCGTCATAATATATTTGGGATAGTGGGAAGGATTATAAGAGGGGGTCCACAGTTCATGGATCTGAATATATAGAATCTTCAGTGAGATGAACAACACCATGCCTATGAATCTTGGGTAACAGTAGTATAAAGTAGTTGGTTCTTCTAAGGTGGTCCCTGGGATACTTTTCCAAGATCCCAAGAAGCATTTACAATTCATGGAAATTCACCGTGATTTTCTGCATTCCTAATACGTTGAAAATGTGGAAATGTTCAGGCAATTTTTCGGAGTTCATGGGATGTTGTAGTATATCAATGAACACAGAATGAATATCCCTAGTATTCGTCATTCTAATCCAACTATATTTTTTTTTCTGGGGATGAATGGGAGTTTTTCATAGTATATATTGTTGTCCTTTATTGTCTCTCAATAGTTGATCTCTCACTGACTTACTGAGTGTAGGTATTGGAGGACAAGACCACCCAACTACCTGTATGTGCATCTAAACTAGACGTGTGTCTTTCCTATGCCATGGATTCAGTCAATTCGTAGTGATTTTATTCTTATCATGGATATCCAATAGTGGGATGCATCTCTATAGACTGGGTAAATATACAGATATTATTAACCTTATATTTAACATTATCCATAAATAATATTTTTAAATCTTTTTTCAACTACCACATGATCATTTCAATGATGAGGGTGAGGTTTAATATATACCATTAAAGGATGGTTTCAGGACCTCATCCCATTAATTGGGGATATTGGGATCCCTCCAAAATGATTCAGATATAATCATCCAATCATCGACACCAGTAAATGATGCATCAGCCATATCGGGGTTTTTTCCCAAGGGACAAGGCAATAATCATCAATAGATTTCCACTAGAGTATAAAACACACACATGTTACTTCATACACTAAATATTTTTCTCCTTTAATTTCATTTTTATTTCAATAAAACAAAATTTTCAATTTCATTTCGAATTACGTTCTTGATAGAAACATATCCACGTACACTTTCATTGATTTTGACTGAGGAATAGGTAAGGATCGAAGATTACACTCCTCCATTGTAAACTGTTAGACATTTCAAGGATGTTGAGAGAAAAAATTATGTTATGTTTAAGGGTATCGTTTACCCCACGCCCTGAATGGAGTGTTTGAGAAAGGTTCCACTAGTGAGCTGACCGATAGAGCGATAACTGATGATCGTTAGGTACTTGTGAAATTAGATGCAGTTGATGGGGGCAATATTATAATGACATTAGTGATAATGGTATCACCATCTGAGGAGAATTAGGAGTCTTTATTGGGTTCACCATCACCCAAAAAAACCATACGGGGGATTTATGAGCATAATCTGAGGTTGAACCACTAATAAATATATCCTTATAATCTTGGGAGATGACATCCACTTTCATAATTCTATATGTTTTGGTAGATTCTTTTTCCATCGGTGGAGATAATGAAAAATAATTGTTCACTATGCTAGTCATCTCATCACTCATTTTAAAATGCGGTACCATTTTCAATATACACACACATGAAGATTTTCACATTGAATATGAAACAAAAAATATATTGGAAGACTTTCCTCCTCATGAGTATGTTTTAGTTGATGATTTTGAGGATTATAGCCCATATGTTGGTGAGTATAACTGAATCATCCATTAGAAGGTGTGTAGAAATGTTTAGAACCTCATAACATACTACTGGATAGTTGAATAATCAAAAATTGTGGGGTGTCTATACCCCTAGTTAGTTAGTGTGGGGACTAGTGTGGTGGATACCATTACTCTTCATTTTGTGGATGTGTAATTCCATAATGAGTGGCATATTTTAGAATGGAACGATATCGATCTATCCAGAAGGAAACATAAGTTTCAAGGATATCAGTTTATTTGGATGGTTGTGAACGATCTTTCCCATTGTTGGGGGATATCCCAAGAACACACAATGGTAACTAGAATTCGAGTTGTGATTACTAGAAGCCTGAATAATCAACTAGAAGCGTGCGAGGCCTAAGAGGTTGAGATCAAGAATTAGGACACTTATTTTTGAGTATAATGATACTGGGAGCATATGAGGGAAAATTATAATTTCTTGAAGATTGTTGTAGAGAAAAAAATATTTAATATTTTGATTGTATGACTTCGAGTCCACTCAGTTGAGGCTAGATGATCATCATTGCTTTATTGATATGGTGGAGCAATTGAGATGAATTTTTATAATGGGGGATATGATTTGTGGATTACCTTTTTAGACTATGAAATTTTTTATTTTTAGGCTCATTCATATTTTTTCACATTATTATCATACATTAATCATATTTATAATATAACTAACAACCAATACCTTAGTTCATTTGAGTGATTCCTGGTGATAGAAACAATGGACAACAATGTTATTTCACATCATATGAGAGTGATGTATTTTCATCGGTCACTTGGGATATACAATTGCTGACATGCCACCTTGAATGACTAGGATAAGAGTGTTTTTGGGTGCAGTACAAGTCTGTTAGGCAAACTTCAATCTTATTATGTGTGCTCTTGTGCAATAATGTTATAAAATAAGGTTAAGGAATTTGATACAAACAAAGGGGAATACATAGTGTGAATAAAAATACTACAAATCCTGACCAAAAGTGATGTGGAATGGTGATATAGGGTAACTATTGACCATCTTCTGCAAAAAAAATATATCGTTAGCTAGGAATTGGGAACAAATAGTTCCTACCACTAACCATTTTTGAGACACAAAACCTATCTAAGAATATCATCCAAAGTCATCAATCATGTCAACTTAGTATGTTATTTGAGCTATTATGGAATGAAAATAAACTATTAGGGGTCCATTTAGATGTGGATGATGTTGGTGATCTAAATTAAGGGAACATGGAGCATGAAATTGAAGCAATGGAATGTGAAAATAGATTCAAACACTCTTGGAATTATTCAACCATGACATAGAGAACATTAATTTAATAGAATTGGTATAGAAAAGGATGAACTCATATTCCAATGTATCTTCCCCTCACGTATTGATTGAAAACATAAAATGTGAATGATATCGGAGATGACCTAAAAAGGATGATAAGGAAACGCTGATGAGGGCCTAAAATTACATGAAGTTTTACTCCATGAAATATGGATGGTTGACATTCAGTAAAATTACATATGCTTAGGAAGGTTAATTTTACAATTTAATGTCATTTGATTGGGAATTAATATATGGTTTCATGTCCTATGTCCAATACGTCAAATGAAGATAAAGGTCCTATGACATGGACAGTGGAATTATGTACAATGTCATGTATTTCATATGAACATGGGATATTTTCACTAAAATAGATCATATATTGAAGGCAAGAGGAAACTACAACTGTGAATGAACTATAATATTGAATAACCCATTGACGCCTTATTGTGAACTGAACAATGTTTGTGGATGCGATGCTTGGACCGTAAGGGGGGACATGGTAAAATGACCAAGCCTTAAAACATTACATAATCATAGATTAAATGAATAATTCACATTGAGAATCTTTTCAGTTTTAGAGTTTTAGAGAATTGGGCCATAACTATTACATCTCAAAAGTTACAAAGTAGACACTTCTACTCATCTTCCATTTTTTCATAAAATAAAAACTCATGAGAAAAGTGTCATGTCCAGTTCCATATTTTTGACATAATGAATTTCCTTGATCCCATCTTTTACCCTATTCCACTTTATTTCATACGAAAAATATTTCAAAAAATTGGGATGAGCATAAAAATCTATGTAAAGAATACAAAAAGATGCAAACTATTAGTTTTTCAAATCAACAAGTAATCCATGAATACCTAATCATAAGTAATACTTTTCACCTATATTAAGTAGTAAATACTCTTCACTAAAAAAATGTCATTACTTACACATTTTTAACCAAAATATAACCATAAAACCCATATAATAAACAAATATCATATAAAGGTAACGTTGAACATAAACATACTTAAATGGAATAACCATACACTCGACTTCAACACATGTTATATAATGGAATAGCCATAAGACTGACTTTCATACCCAATGTTTTTTCAATAACAATATATCACTTAAATATATTGACATAACAAATCCATTATCAAAACCATTTTCAATAAAATAATACATAATATAGTATATGGTATTTATTTTTCCTTTTAAAAACATTACTTCTTGTTATGTAAACTAGAATTCAAATAATACTCACAACATTGTAAAGGTCGTTGTCACCATGTACGTTAAAAGAAACATTCCTTTTTGTCATTTAGTAAAACACTTCGTAGAAAATGATTCCCTTCAACTAAAATGAAAATTAAAAGGTTTTTATACATCATATAAAATAATTTTTTGTATTAAATCATAATATGCCTCAATTAATGTAGATTGAGACGAAGTCCCTTACCTCGTCTCTAACATGACTCGATCGTTCTTTAGTCTCCATTAAATCGGGTAACTCCCGTTGGTTTAAACCTAAATTATTTCATGATGTGATTTTGGCCTAAAGTAAGGCTTCTATGATGGAGAATGGGATATTGGAAGATTATTTTACTCGTGGTTTGACGATCCAAAGGGCCTCAGATGTTTCTGAAATGGGTAGGATGTGGGGTCTTTTTATAAGGGATAGGAGGGTCTCTTTTGGAGATATTGAAAATTTTATTTTATTATATACTGCTTTTCGGTTTCTAAAGGTCCAAAACCCAATAAAGGAGAAGATAACATGTCCAATGTTCTAAATAAAATCATACAATAAAAATTGTACAAGTGTTGGATATTGTTTTAAACTTTATCTTCTTATTTATTTATATTAATCAATAATGACAAAAACACTGCATCCTCATTGTGTCATAAATAATTTTATTTATTTTATTTCTAAAAATTATAAAAAAAATTCAATGATGTAGGAAATAGTTTTATCTTTCTAATGAATATTTATCTTCAAATATATCAATTATATAACCCCGTTTAAAAATTGTTTTAGTAAAATAATACATGTTTCTGACATTTTTATTTTTATTTTAAGTAAGAAGTTATTAATGTCATTATCTTACCCAAGTGGCTCAATAGGGTCCCAAAATTGACCCATGGTGTTTTCGTGGTCAGAAAACACTCATTAAATAAGGTTATGTAATTTGTAATGTTAATTTCATATTATTATAACATTATTTTTACCTTAAAATACACTAATTACCTTTAATAGCACGTAATAAAAGTCAAAAGTTAATATTCACCACAAATTATTTTCATCCCATTGAATCGAATTTTACTTACTAATGAAAACCATGTATATCAAATTTTTTAAATTCAATTCACAGAAGCGGTACAATTTAATTTAAACGATTTTTTAAACTAACACTAAGTTGTTTCACTATTCATAAATAATTGATGTTTTTCTGAAAAATACAAAAAATTCACCCTAAGCTATATAAGATATTCCGTATTCAAAAATAAAGTCTATATTAAAAAATTAAAAACATATAAGTTATCATTGTGATACCTAATAGCCTATTTTTAAGAAATAATATCTACAAAAATATTGATATTTGTTTATGTCTAATTTCAATGTGAAAATAATTTCAATGTGCAACATTGGATTAAATGGTACAAATATATTCTAATTTCACATTAATCCAATTAAATATATAATCAAACCATATAAATAAATTGTATTAAAAATGATGTTTTGAATTAAAATAAATTTTTTTTCACTATACATATAGAATAATATCATTATTGAATTAATAACAAAAAAATACACAATGTAAATTTTCATGTCCTGATTCTAAAGAAGAATTTTATTTGTTCCAGTATAACATATAAGAGTGACCAAAACTATATTTAAAATGGTTTCTCTATCAAAAGGTGATGAATCGACCTTTTAGTGAATATTAGAGAATTTATGCTTAAAATTGGATTCATTTTCTTTTTCGGCCTCTAAAATTTATTGGATAAATGTAAAAACATTTAGAAAATATATATAATCATATTTTTGTGATTTATATTCATTACCTCCAATATAATGTCTAGGTGTTATATACCATTTAATATAATAATATTATATTATTAGTGTGCAACGTATGATTTCAAAGAAGTCTATTGTTTCATATCAGGTATGCCATCAAACATAGAAACCCCATTAAAGTAAAATTTATATTTAATTCAAAAATATTAATAAATATGAAAATTTATTCTTCTTTATTTTCCTGGGATGTTACATCCTTACCCCCTTTTGAAAATTGTGTGCTTGCAATTTTATTCACTTATAAAATAAATGGGGGTATTTACCCCTCATAGCATTTTCAGATTCTCACATTTTCTCTTCAACCATATGGTTTTCCCACAAAACCTTCACCTTATGAATTACCTTATTCCCCAACACTTTATCTCTACGGTCATGACTCTGGAGTAGTTGTTCCTCATAAGGGAGATTATATTCCAACTGATCTATGTCTGTGATCAAAACATGAGATGGATATGGCATATACTTTCTCAAAATTGAAACATGAAAAACATTGTTTACATGGAACAAACTTGGAGGTAATTCCACTATGTATGCAAATGATCCAACTTTATCTAGGATTTTATAAGGTCCAATGAACCTCGGACTCATATTTCCTTTTTTCCAATACACACCACACTTTTCCATGGATAAAGTTTGAATAAAACAATATCACCAACCTCAATATAATGTTCATTCCTCCGGTTATCCGCATAAATTTTTTGCGGACTCTGAGATATTCTCATGTATTTCTGAATCAACTAATATTTTTCTATCATATCTTCTACCACTTATAGTCCCATCATCTTCCTTTCCCCTAATTCATCCCAAAAAGCTGGTGTTCGACACTGTTTACCATATAATGCCTCAAATGGATCCATCTGTATACTAGAAAGAAAAATGTTATTGTATGAAAATTCATCCAAATAAAGTTGATAGCCCCAAATTCCCCAGTAATCCCTCATGCTTGCACATAACATATCCTCCAATTTTTGAATTGTTTATTGTGCCTGCATATCTTGTTGCGGATGAAATATGGTACTGAAATTTAATTCAGTACCGAACGACTTCTGAAGGACTTTCCAAAAGATAGAAGTAATCTTGGGATCATGATCAGATACAATGGTGATGGTAACTCCATCTATCATTACTATCTCTTTAACACACAACTGAAAATGTTGATCTAGAAATAATGTATCTCGAATAGGAATCAAATGTGAAGATTTATTAAATCGATAAACAATAACCCAAATTTCATTATAACCTCGAGATGTCATTTGTAATCCCACAACAAAGTACACAGATATATTTTCCCATTTTCACTCTGGAATTGGTAAAGACTAATGATTCTATTTCAGTAACTACCGCTCTACTTTAATCTGCTAACAAGTCAATCACTTCAGAATAAATTCCACAATACCTCTTTTCATTCAATCCCACCAGTAATACTCCCGTAGATCTCGGTACATCTTAGTACTTCCAGGATGAACTGAAAACGGGGAACTATGAAAATCACATAACAACTCATTCTTCAACTACGAATCACAAGGCACACATAATCTCTTCTCAAACCTCAAAACACAATCATTATCAATGTCAAATTTTGGCAACATTCCCTTCTGAATCATCTCTACCTTTTTATTCAACTCACTCTCTTTATTCCACGCTTACATAATTTTTACTGATAGATATGATCTCACTGACACCTGAAAAAAAATATAAGAACATTCTACACCAATAACTTCTAGGCCAAAATTCATCAAATCAAAAACCAAAGTATCTCGTTTGAAACATAGCATCGTTAATGAAGCATTAAATTTTCGACTCAAAGAATTAGCCACTTTATTTGATTATCCAGGATGGTAATTAATTGTAAAATCATAATCCTCGATTATTTCAACCATCTCCTATATCTCTTGATCAATTATTTCAGAGTGAATATATACTTTAAAAATTTTTGATCGGTAAATATTTCACACTTTACTCCATACAAATGATGCCTCCAAATTTTTAAATCAAACACAACATCATCTAATTTTAAATCATGGGTAGGGTAATTTAACTCATGAGTTTTCAACAGATGTGAAGCATAAGAAATTTCATTATCATTCTGTATAAGGATACATTCATGTCCTTTCAACGAAGCATCACTATAGATAACAAACTCACAATATCTGGAAGGTAGTTCCAAAACTAGAGCATTCACCAATCATATTTTCAATTCCTAAATACAATCATCACATTCTTTTGTTCTAATGAACATAAAAAATTTTCGAGTTAACATAGTCATTGGACTAGATAACCATGAAAAAATTTCCACAATCCCTGGGTAATAACCTACCAAACCATGTAATATATGGATCTCGGTTATATTTGAGCATCTTGGCCATTCTTTAACAAATTTTTTTAGTAGGATCTATAGTTATACAATTTTTTGGAAACAATGTGACCAAGGTAAAAAATTTATTGTAGCCAAAACTCACACTTGCTGAATTTTCCATATAGTTTCATTTATTTTAAGGTTTGCAAGATAATCCTTAAATTACATTCTTGTTCCTCTTTACTTGTGTAATAAACCATAATATCATCAATTAACACAACCACAAACCTATCCAATAACTCATGGAAAATTAAATTCATTAGATCCATGAATACAAAATGATAATTGGTTAATCATAAAGGCATAACTACAAATTCATAAGGCCTATATCTAGTATGAAACACGGTCTTCAGAACATCTTCTTCTTTTACTTTCATATGATTGTACCCCGACCTCAACTCAAACTTCGAAAAATACTGAGCCCCCTGGAGCTGATAAAACAAATCATTCATATGAGTCAAAGGATACTTTTTCTTAACTGTGATGTTATTAAATACTCTATAATCATTTCAAAGTCCCATTGATCCATTTTTATTTTTAACAAATAATACAAGAGAACCCCATGGTGATGTGTTAGTTTGAATGAAACCTTTATCTAATAAATCTTTTAATTGCTTATTTAACTCTAAAATTTCAATATGATCCATTCGATAAGGGGGTTTTAAAATTGGATTAGAATTAGGAACTATGTCATAGATAAATTCAACATCATGATCATGTATAATAATAGCCAACTCATCAGGAAAAAACATCAAGATACTCATTTACAACTGGAACATCATTAATCTGCATAATTCCTTTGTTTTCAAAAATATTTTCAAGTTAACATTAATTTCCATCATTTACTAGTTTTTCAGCTTCTTGATATGTTATGAAAAGGTAGGATTCATTTTTGTACACAAAATGTGAATTTTTCTGGAAAGAAACCTCTTTATCACTACAGTGAATCTTAGCATGATAAGAAGAAATCCACTCCATGCCCAAAATAACATCAAACTCTACTAGAGGAAAAACATTATGTTTGTTGGGTAGATTCATTCCACACATAAGGATATGAAGGTTCTTATAATTTATTTTTATCTCAACGTTTCCCTCTTGTGTTTTTACTATATTTTTAGGATTCAAAACTTGAGATGGAATTCATAATTTACTAGAAAACATCTCAGAAATAAATTATTGGGTAGACCCTGAATCAAACATCACATTGGCATAATCTGAACAAACACAATTTGTACCTAATACTATTTAATTTGATGGTCGAACATCTGCTGAAGTAGTTTAAAAGGGTTTCAACACCCCTTTTGGCTAATCATCTGGCTGCTTTCCTTTAGTTGATTCTATCGTTAGACACTCTTTTCCATAATGACCTATTTAATTACACATAAAACATCTTACCACTGGCATTTCATTTCCTTATTGACTATCTTCCTTACAGTTACAAGAAACATAAATAGACTGAACACACTGAAATCACATTCCAGACTTGGATAAAAAATCTCCAGGATTCATTTTACCACACATCTCAAAGGATGGATATTTTATTTTCCTACCATCAGGGTTCTTTGATGAATTCTATCCCTTTTCCTGCCAACTAGACCTCTTATTCTGTTGTTTTTCAAAGAGCACATGATCATCGACAAACTCCATTTCCACCTTCTCTGCACACCGAACAAGTTTTTCATAACTTTTGAACTTGCGAGAAGCTAATGACCATCGAAAATTTGTCCTTAACCCTGAGTAAAAACGTTTGATTTTACTATCAAGATCTCATATGAAATTTGGAGCATAACATTCCAGTCGAGTGAAGTTTTCTTCATAAAAATCCACTAATTCAAAATACTAACTCAATTATAATAATTTTTTTACATCCTAAGACTAACCACCTTAGGAAAATATTTCATAAGAAACATACCTTTGAATTCATCCTAGTCAAGATCATCAATCTCTTCATTATCCATAATATTTTCCACCATCAACGACCACTGATCAGCTTCACCATCAAAACGGAAAACAACGAGTCTAAACTTTTGATGTTATGAACACACCATGAAATAAAAAATCGTCTCCACTACTTTAATCCACAATTATTCTAGCACAAGATCAGATGATCTTCTGAAAGATGGGGATGTTGCCTCATAAAATGCTCTACTACTGACATGTTCCTATGTGGTTAATATTTATGATCTCATGTATGGATACATCCACCATTTATAGCATGAGTCAACGGTGCCCTCACTACAACAAATTTTTCAGTTCTGATTCTGACTATCTCAGGTTGCTGATTTGGATGGTTGTTTTCCTCCTAATGTCGTCCCAAAATAGCTGCCATGTTTCCTCTATGCAAAATCATTTTGAACATAGAAATATGTTAGGAGAAGCAAATTTTTAATCAATAAATTATATATCATTTCAATAATACCAAAATTTAATTTATGGACATTAATTTAACAATAGTTTAACACTTAATGTTTCCTAAACCAACATTTGATACCAACTATAAGGGCCCAACCGTAAAACACTACTTAATATTGAATTAAATGAATAATTCACAGTGAGGATATTTTTAGGTTTAGAGTTTTAGAGAATTATTCCATAACTATAACATCTCAAAAGTTACAAAGTAGACACTTCTAATCAATTTCCATTTTTTTCATAAAATAAAAACTATTTAAAAAAAGATTCATGTCCAGTTCCATGTTTTAGACAGCATGACTTTCCACGATCCCATCCATGACCCTATTCAACTTTATGTCCAGTGAAAAACATATCAAAAACATGGGATGATCGTAAATAGCTCAGTAAGGAATAAAAAAATAAGGAAACTGTTAGTTTTTCAAAACAAGAATTAAATCATGAAAACCTAATCATAATTAATACTTTTCACCTATCCGATGTAGTAAATACTCTTCACTGAAAAAAATTGCCTTTCATACCCTTTTGTAAGCAAAATATCACCATAAAACCCATATAAAGAGCACATAACATATCAAGGTAACTTGGATCTTAAACATACTTAAATATAATAATCATACTGTCAACTTCCACACATCACACCAAATGGAATAGTCATACGGTTGACTTCCATACCCAATGCATTGGAGGATATAACCTAACCACCCATCTTGGTTTATCACGGCACCACCTGTCATTTGGTATATCATGTAACATCCTGTAAAATTTCCATTTACCATTATAAAATCATAACACATAAAACAAATATAAGGAGAAGAAAAAATTTAAGCATTTCAATCACAATATATAACTTTAATATATTGATATAACAAATCCATTATCAAAACCATATTTAAAATAAAAATACGTAATAGAGTATATGGTATTTAGTTTTTACTTTAACAACATTTCAGCTTATTAAGGAAGAAAAATATCATGTTATACTTGCGACGGTGGAATGGCCATTGTCACCGCATACGTAAAAAGAAACATTCCTTTTTGTCGTTTAGTAAAACGCTTCGAAGAAAAAGATTACCTTTGACTGAAATAAAAATTCAAAGGTGTTTATACGTCGTATAATAGAAAGTCTTGTTTTTTAAAAAATATGCCTAATGAAATGAGATTGAGACGAAGTCCCTTAACTTGACTCTGACTTGACTCGATTGTTCTTTAATCTCCATTAAATCAGGTTACTCCCCATGGTTTTAATCAAAACAGTTTCATGAAGTGCTTTCTGCCAAATTTAAGGCTTCTATGATAAATTTAACGATATTGGGAGCTTATTTGAGTAGAGTTTGTATGATCCAAAGGTCTTGAGAAGTGTGTGACATGGGTAGGATGTGGGGAATTTTTATAAGGTAGAAGAGGGGATTTTTTGAAAAGCATGAATGTATTATTTTATTATATATGGATTTTCAGTTTCTAATGGTCCAAAAATCATTCAAGTCGAAGATAAGGTTGCTAATGTTCAAAATAAAATCATCAAATAAGATTTGAACAAGTGTTGGATATTTTTTTAAACATTATCTTATTATTTATTTAAATTTTTCAGTAATAACATAAACACTGCATCATCATTGTGTAATAAATAATTTTATTTATTTGATATATAAAAGTTATAAAAAAAATTACCATGATGTAGGAAATATTTTTATTCTTATAATTAATATTTATAGTCAAATATATCAATTATATAACCCCATGTAAAAATTTTGACAGTAAAACTATAGATGTTTGTGACATTTTTATTTTTACTTTAAAAAAAGTTATTAATATCATTATCTTACCCAAGTGGTTCCATGGGGTCCCAAAATTGACCCATGGTTTTTCTTGGTTGGAAAATACTCATCCCATAAGGGTATGGAATGTTTATAAGTAATTTCATATTATTATAACATTATTTTTACATTAAATTACACTAATTAGCTTTAATAGCGGTTAATAAAAGTCAAAAATTACTATTCACCAAAAAATATGTTCATCCCATTGAACCAACTTTTATTTACTAATGACAACCATGTATGTCAGATTTTTTAAATTAAATTCACAGAATATGTAAAATTTCAATTAAAAGAAAAAATTGTTTTTTAAATACCACTTAGTGGTCTCACTATTCATCAAAAATTGATGTTTTTTAGAAAAATTCTAAAAATTCACCATAAGAAATATTTGATATTCCAAATTAAATAATTATTTCTATTTTACAAATTTTAAAACATATAAGTTTCATTAATGAATTGTATAATTAATTCCCATTATCAAAACAAATAGTGTGTTTTTATGAAACAATATCTATCAAAATATTGACACTGGTTTATGTCCAATTTCCAAATGAAATTAATTTCAATGACCACAATTGGATTAAATGGTACATATATATTATAATTACACTTTAAACCAATTAAAAATATAATCTAACCATATAAATAAATTATATTAAAAATGATGTTTTGAATTAAAATACAACATTTTTTACTATTCATTTAAAAATTAACATTATCGGATAAATAAAAAAACATAAACAAAGTAAATTTGTTGTCCAAATATTAAAAAATAATTTTATTCTATACAATAGAACGTATAAGAGTGACCAAAACTATATTTAAAAAGGGTTTTCCCTCAAAAGATGATAAATCAACCTTATAGTGAATATTATAGTATTTATGCTTAAAATTGGATTCATTCTCATTTTAGGCCTCTTACATTTATAGGATAAATTTAAAGCCATTTCACAAAAATATATAATAATATTTTAGTAATTTATATTCATTCCCGCCAATACAACATCTAGGCGTTAACTACCATTTAAAATAATATTATTATATTATTAGTGCGCAAAGTAAGATTTTAAAGAAATTTGTTGTTGCATATCGGGTATTCCATCGAACATTGAAATCCCATTAAAGTAAAATTATTATTTACTTCAGAAATATTAATAAATATGAAAATGAATTATACTTTATTTACCTCGGATGTTACACATGGGGCCAATGGGAATATGAAATTTGGGCTGAGCATGGTGGTGAGTATCTTGAGCATCGCTTCACATACCATAATTATGGGAATCAAACCACAAATAGTTTTGTAAGAACAACATGGTGAGTGACTCACACTAGTGGGTGTGATCCTCTCTAATGAGGTAATTTATAAATAACATGATTACTCGGAGGTATCCCATGTGTACATCATGGGGTATAATCATATAAAATTAACAAGAATCCCAAATTTATAGGTAGTAGAATAAAAGTTCAATTTCATGTATTGAGATCATTAGGTTTTGTAGATTAAATCCATACAACTCATAATATAGTAAATTTTAGTAGTTTATTGGTTATAATTTGTAGACCTGGTGCATGAAAATTAATTTCATGTTTTCTATACAATTTTATTTTTATTAGTTTAAGATCGTTAATGTCAGAACATGGGGGTGTGTCTTCAATAGATATGTGTATCACAATGTAGTACAAAACATTATATGAATGCAGTAAAAGGGAGAAAAAGCCAAACCATACTGTCCAATGATTAACTGTACAAATTATAATGATGTGATTCTTGTACATGTTGTAATATTTTTTTTTCAGGTATCTTGGACAATGGATTGCATGTTTAAGTTCATAGTGTTTGGACTTAAGAGAAGGGTGTTTTCAAATGGATATATATAGTGCAACAGAGTGAAAATCAATATGTGAATGATACCCTAAGAGGCCTAATGTAATACTACATATTATAAAGTGGAATCAAATATAGTTTCATGTCATGTTTCTAGGACTATAGGATCTCTATTTCTGATCCTTGAGTTCAGACCACCAATGGAGTCAAGGGGATAATGTGTAACAACCCGAATATCTATAAATGAAAATTACACTTTGTCAAATAAAATTTATCAATATTTTGTATGGTTGTATAAATTTTACACTTACATGGTTTTATGTTTATTGATTCTAAAATACTGTTAAAAATTGTGATTATTTATTTTATAGACGTTGAACAGTGATCACATGATTTGAAAAAATATAGTGCATTAACAAATCCAATTTACTTATACAAGAGAAGTGATGGAATCATCTAGTAGAAATTCCTCATAGAAAACACATTTTATGATGTTTAGATAAGAAGTTGCATCATTGGGCATCACTTTTGACCATTCCCAAGCCGAGCTTCAACATGTAAAGCTCGAACGGAACCACCTATGGGAGAAGATGATATTAATAGAGATTACCACCCGAACGATTTTATCTAAACCCCCACAAGAGTGTGTCACCATCACATATCATACCATTATATCTTATGTGGGTGTTATAACATGGTATGTAATAATACCATGGCACTCTGATTATGTGCATTATTATTTATAAAATAAATACTATACATTCATTTTATTATTTTTACATTGTAAATATTTTTTTAGGAACATAATGTATTATTAGTTAATATTCATCTCTGAAATCTATTTTTGATAAATTAATGGATATTTGTATTAAATAATATTTTTAAAAAAATATGGTTGTTATCAAATTATTTTTTATTATGTATAAATTATGGTATAATTATTATGAATACAATTGTAAATTTTATAATGGTTAGGAAGTTGTTTATGTCAAACCCAATGAATTTTCAATAAATGTCTATTTTTATTTTAAAAATGGAAATTAAAATATATAGAAATTTATTTCTAATATGTTAATATTAGTTTTGGAATAAGGATGTAGAAATTATCCAATGGTGAAATTTTTATAGTCTTCTACAAAAGTCAAATTTTAGGGTAAAAATTAAATACTATTTAAATGTATAATTATTTTTATGTCATCATAATGAAACAATAGTGATGTAATAAAATACTATAAATATTATCAACAGCCAGTATATAATTTACCATTAACAAAATTTGATTTTATCTATGGTTTATTTAGTTTACAGAGACGTAGTGGACCCTCCAAGAGTTATAAAAAATTATCTTTTTAAATTTAATTCTTTGAGAGTGTGATTCACCTCCACATAAGAAACCTGGTTATTTAAATAATATAGGATGTTAGACTTATAAAATATTTATTTCTAATCCCCTTATGAAAATACGATGGAAAAAACCATGGGCTTGTTTGTGGTTTTCATTTGTATAATGTCTATTATCCCAAACCAAAATACTAATGAAATCCATATCCTTTCAAATATAATCCCTCCCACGTTCCCACCTCCTCTACAGTCAAATACATTTGAGTTCATCCAATATATTCCCACTTATCTCTAGAAATCTTCTAAGGTTCCCCAATCTCCCATGAATCCTCTCTCAAACCTCTCCCAAGCCTTTGGAATCACCCATCCAAGTAAGGGGTTTCTTCCATTCTCATTTTATCCTAGTTTCTTAATATTGTGATGCCTTTTTATTTATGTTTATATATTTTTAGAATTTATTTAAAACCTATAATATACATTCCTATTTATTTTTTAATGATGATATACCCATTTCATTTACACAGGTTCCTTCAATGTATACATGTAACCAAGCCGAAATTACAAAAAGAATATATATCTCCTCATTTAAATTCAATCAATTATTTTGTATTACGAATATAAATTACATTACCTATATTGGGACATGTATCCATATGACCCCCTTACGTTCCATTTCATGTATATATTATGAGACACAAATTTCTATCACATCAACTATTTTTATGAATTCGTACGTCGTGCCATTACAGTGACGAAATTGCACAGATTTTCCTACCCAATGTCATTGTGTAGTGAATACCATGCCCATTTATCAATCCTCAGTATTCACCATTACACACATTTTCATATTTATCAAAATGATTCATGTACATGTACTAAATCCATTTTTTGTGGATTAAATGATGAAGAATGATTACATGATTTATGGTCCATGTGGAACACTTATTCAGGAAATGAAATGTTTAAGAATGGTGTGCCCAGATTGTGCTCCATTTCATTGGGTAATGATTCGTATCATGATATGTCATGTGAAATGTGGATTTACTCTTGATAATTCACGTTAAATGGGGATTTACTCATGCTAATTCATGTGAAATTATGTTTTACTCATTCTCCATGTGCATTGAGCCTTGGCTCATGCTAATTCTATGGTAAGAGTTGTTGCCACATTTCAATGTTATGATAATCATGCTATATCATGACATTATGTTTATATTATTTTATGATCCATTGATATTCCTATTTCATTAAATGTATTTTATTCTTCATGTTATGCGTTTTTTACTTCCATACATGGCATTATATATCACACTTTTCACATGTATGTCCTTTGATTATCAAATGAAATGTTATATACGATGAAACGTCGTGGTTATGTAAAGGATGTATTCAATAAAGTTTTTTTGTGTTTTTTATTTTATGTTATTATGTAATGTTCCTAATCCCCCAAGACACATGACCTCTCGATTTTATATGTAGAATCATGTGAAGGTTTTAGGTATTAAATCATGTTTAAGAGTGTAATAAAAAAAGTGTATTTATAGTTTGTATCAGAGTATAGGTTTATATATATTTTTTGGATTAATATTTAAAATCCATAGTTAATTCCATAGGGATAAGTCTAAATTTAATAAAAACATCCCTATTTTAAGTTAGTATTGTGTAATAGGTTTATCGTTAAGATATAGATATATCTAGAAACTAGTAGGCTGAGGCCACTCTAACACATATGTTCCTAGGAGTGAAAATACCCGTAAGGAGTTTTGAGCTGGACCAGGGGTATCCTAGTACATGAAAACGACCATTTTTTAACTATTGGATATGAAAGTCCCACGGGATATGCTTTTTTAAATTTACAAGCTTATTATGATCCACTATTAATGGAATAAAAAAATGTCCCTAAAAATATATGTTAAAATGTATGTCATGGGTAACATAGATTGAAGCCTGTAGATTCATATGATAAGGAAATAAATGTTATTTATAATTCATCATTTTTTCTTAGATTGACCATTATGTGATACCCCTAAGTGTCCTATTATTCGTGAAAAAATTTTATAATAGGAGGACTCAGGATATCTACAAATTCAAAGATCAATGTGATGATTGTTCCAATGAGATTTCAAATCTGAGGGGGGTGAGAATCATGAATATTGTCATGATAATCTCTCTATTAACACAATATTTTAATAAAAAAATGGGTAAAGGGAAACATTCAACGCCCTTTAGAAAAAAAAGTCACTATCGAGAGCTTAATGATACAAAGACCTCCTACTTTTAATGGATCATCTTATCCTTCACTCGCTGAGAAATGGATCAACTCCATTGAAAAGATATTCTATATCAATAAATGATTTGAAAAAGAGAAGGATCCTTTGGCTAGTTATCGTATGGATGTAGAATCAGATCAATGATGTACATTGATCAAAAATACTAATCCTGAGGAGGATATCGATTAACTCGAATGAAATGATTTCCTAAAAAATAAAACAATATATATTTTCTGTGCACCCGCCAATTAAATATGGAAATGGTATTCATTTCCCTCATTAAAAAATATGAAAAATACATCTGAGAGAAAAATTCAAACATAACATGGCTCGCCTGATACACATTCAGTATTGTCGTTACCCCCAAATTCAAGGTTGACTACATCTTTGGTGTGCTTAAACCAAGCCTGCCGAAAGCCCTATTGATCTGTGACTTTGAATGCTATGAGGATATTGTCTGCTGATCCCTCAAGGTTGAAATGGTTATCAGAGAATATAAGGGGTATCATGGGGATATGAAGCATAATATGGACTCCAATTCTTGTTTTTTGATGGATAAATCTGACGGTGTAATAATAATCTATCACCCCACTTATGAAAGCGGTGGAAAGAAGAACCCTATAAATTTCCTGAAGGGTACGAGGAAATGCTTTAGGTGTTAAAGGGATAGACACCTAACCGTTATCTTCATTCAATAAAAAAATAAGACTGCATCCGAAGATGGATACACTTTGTTCAAACCCCAAAGTGTTGTTCATGGATTCAACTATAATGAACCATGATAGCTTTCCAATAAGTACCCTTTTCCAAGGGTTTTTGGAGGCAACCAACTACCTCCAAGGAGGATAAGGTGATCTTCTGACATCGCTACAACAAATTTGTACCTTAAAAATGAAGTGGTGATAGGTAATCTAGATATTCATTCATGAATAGAGATTTTAATTTTTGATTCTAGTTCTACACAGTTTTTATTAGCTCAAATGTTTAGTAGTACAATCCCAACAGCACAAAAAATCATGGATGTAAAGATGTCGGTGAGTATTGATAATGGGGAAATCATTGCATCCAATGAATATAACTCCTCCTCTATCATAATTTCTTGATTGATCTTCCTGGAAAACCTTTTCAATGTACCTCTAGTAGAATTTTATGAAATTATCGACATGGATTGGATTTCTTTATATATAGGCTACATAAATTTCCGTGAGAGGGAAATCACTCTCTATATGGAGAATTGACCCCCGGATTTTATACCAGTGTTATGTGGAAGATGGAGGTTTTTTAGGACCGTCAGCCCTTACATTGATATTACATTCCAACGAAAAGGCGTATCTCGATCAGATGATCGAGTCCTAGGAAGAAACCATCCATGAATACATGCCTATTTTGATGTAATTCACTGATGTGTGTCATGAGGAATTTCATGGTCTTCTTCCTAAGAGTGATGTTGAATTACCAATTGATCTTATACCAGGGGAATTTTAATTATCCAAGACTCTCTATAGAATGGCTATTAACGATCTTGGGGATATAGAAAAACATCTACAAAAGAATCTGGTTAAAGATTTTATATGCCCATGTTCTTCACCATTGGGTGATCCTGTCTTCTTCATCAATATTAAGGAGGGGTAAATGTAACATTTCATTTATTATCGTGGGATTAAAAAAATCATGATAAAGAAAAAATATCCTCTGCCTCAAATCGATGACTTGATCGATGAGCTATGTGGAGCACAGTACTTCTCCATGATGGATCTTCTATAAGGATATTATAATGTAATTTTGGATGAGGATGATTCCCCGAAGACTATTTTTGTACAAGATATGATCACTATGAATTCATAGTAATGGCTTTCAGACTCACTAATGCTCCCTCAATATTCATGGACATGATGAATAGAGCATTTAAAGATTAGATTGAGATGTATGTGGAACTCTTTATAGTTGATAATATAATATAATCCAAAATCATGGAGTTTCATAAATAGAATCTAGTAATTGTACTAGATACCTTTTTGAATGAAAATATCTTTCCAATGCACATAAAGTGTATGTTTTGGTTGAGTGGGGTCTCATTCTTGGAACATATCATCACATGAAATGTGATTTATTTGGATCCCTCCAAGACAAATGAAATTAAGGGATGGTTGAGGCCCACATCGTTAAAATATAATTGTACCTTTATGGGGTAAGCTGAATATAACCACTGATTTGCGAGAAATTTATCCTGATTATACAACACTCTTAACAAGCTAAATTGTAAGGGTGTAATTTTTTCATGGATTGATGAATGCGAAGAGAGATTCAAGTAGATGAAAAATATTCTTATCACTACACCTATTCTGACACTACCTGTAATACCCCATGATTTCGTAGTGTGTTATTTCATTAAAATAATTGAATAACTTGCACTACACCCAACACAGAGTTAAAGCGCACCATGACTTAACGAACTAGCCGTTAAGAATAGTAATACCTAATTTTTGAAATTTTATAAATTCTATCTCTCAAAATGGACTTCATTTTTGGAATAGGAATATCAAAATTAGCATAGGGTGAAATTTTGGTACTTTTCAGATAACATAAATATTTAGATGAATAGTGAAAATTAATAAATTTTAGTTAAATACAAATTTTTTAATCAAATTAATTAATAGTTATAAATTATTAATTTGAGTGGTTTTAAAGTATAATAGGAATATATTTTTACCATTTTATCCAATGGTGTTCATTATAATTAATTTCACCTTCAAATTGGACCTAAACAATTGTCAATCTTTTGATATATATTGTTTCTTAAAAACACGCTATTTGTTGTGACAGCTGCAATTAATTATAAAATTAATTAATTCCACTTATTTGTTTGGAATTTTATAAAATAGATATCATTTTTGAATTCAGAATATCAATTATATCTTAGGGTTAAATTTTGGCATTATTCTGAAAAACATCAATTTATGATGAATAGTGAAACTACAAATTGGTAGATAAAAAACTGAATTTTTCATAAAACGTAATTTTATCACTTCTGTGAATGGTATTTCTAAAATCCGAGAGACATAGTTAATATCAAGAAGTAAAATGTGGTTCAATTTGATGAAAATAATTTTTGCTGAAAAGTAACTTTTTCCATTTATTTACCACGGTTAAAAGTAAATAGGGTAATTAAGGGTAAAAATGATATTAATATTACCATAACACATTTAATAATTCTATTGGACAACTGTATCTCGACCAAAAACAACCTTAGGAATAAAATATTATCATTTAGGTCCACTTGGATTAGATTAGGACATTTATTATTATTTAATTCAAAGAAGAGTTAAAAGAGTTAAAATCAATGTTTATTTACTAAAACATTTTTTATATTGGTTTATACATAAGATAAATTAGATTGTAAATATTAATTAGAAATATATAATGATTTCCTACA
Source organism: Viscum album (assembly GCA_963277665.1). Taxonomy (NCBI): domain Eukaryota; kingdom Viridiplantae; phylum Streptophyta; class Magnoliopsida; order Santalales; family Viscaceae; genus Viscum; species Viscum album. The sequence goes on along the minus strand of OY728147.1, from coordinate 2,130,592,840 downwards.
AAATGATTTTTTATTTATAATTTTTAGACATTATATAATTTAATTTATTTATGACACAATGATGATGCAGTAATTACCATAATAGTGAAAAATTAATATAATTGATATTATAAATACACAATTAAATATAATTTGAGACTTTTTATGAATTAAACTAATTTTATATGTTAATATGACATGTTAGGAATGATTTAATTAAATGTTTTCTAAGTAATAATTCTTTTATCAGTTTCTCAAAAATAACCTATTGAGTAGTGTCAAAATTGACATAAAAGAGTTTTTAAAACAAACATTATATTATTAAATGATATTAAAATCCTAAAAATATAAGGTTCGTCCAAGAGACTTATATCATTATATTTTTATAATTAATGGTCCACGTAGTGGTCTCTTGGATGTATATAGTATGTTTATTAACTATATAATATAAAAATACAAAGTGACATGGTAAATGTCAAACTAATTAACTAAGAGTTAATACTTAAAGATAAGGTTAATATAGTAACCCAAACCTCTCTAAATTCTATTTTATGAATGGTTTTAGACCAATCCCCACCTTATAATTTAAATAATAAACTTTGGAGCCATTATAAACCGAATATGAATTTATTATAAATTAATATTTCTAGCTTTTCCAAAGGTGCCCCTCACCCCTCTTATAAAAAGGCACTCCTCCTTCTCATTACTTCAAACCTTAAAATCCTTTTGGTTCGGCCAAAATATACCCAGATACTCTCCCAACTTCCCTAAATACAACCTAAAAGACTTAGTTTGATGAGAAATCCATCCTAAGGAGGCCTTTTTGATCAAATCAAAAGGAAGAACCCGAAGAAGAGGTAATGATTTCACCACCCTTTCCCATGTTCCTTTCTTCATCCACGTATTCTTCCTTTGTCATTACCATTATAAAATAATAACTAAAGTATAATATATATACTGTGATGATATTATAAATATGGTAAAACCATATTCAGTATTCTATCCATCCTTTGAATAACATGTCACCATACTTGCGTATGTACGGCTTACCGTCTCCACATCGTGGTGTAATTGTTATTCAATAAATTATTATTTGGATGGGTATAATAATGATGTGTAACTCATGTAAATAATAAATAAAACATGATAATGATTATTTTTATATTATATACTATCCAATTATATATTATTTTCATATCAAAAGAATGATATTGTCACTCGTGCGTACGTACGGACTACCGTCTCCACGAACGCGATGAGATTCATTCTCCATCGTATCCATTCAAGTATAATTATCATTTTATGATTTAAAAATAATGTTTAAGGACGTTATATCATTCTGGATATGAATAAGATAAAACCTATCCATGAAAAACATGTCTTACGTGACAAGACATATAAAATAAAATGAGTAAGTTAACACCCGAAACGACGATAATACTATGATATTATTAACAAAGCAATGTTAAAAGATCATATATGATATAATATTAATGTATATGATTATTTTATAATTTAATAACAATTATTTAACCATTATACAAGAGGTTAACCTACCCTTAACCAAGGAAAAGTACAAGGTAAGGGATATTTCACAATCTCTTCATTATCTGAGGTTGTTTATACGTAATAAACTACTGAGATCTCTTTATCATCCACATCCATGTTTATTAAAAATATATTTCTATTTTTTTTACTATTTACAATAATATGGTTTAATGTCATTTATACCTTTGTTTGAATTTTTATAAGAGGTTTATAAAGGAATCATTCTGTCATTTTCCAAACAAGGTGCTTTTTAACCTTTTCGGAAAAATTAGGGTAAGATTGTTTTTTTAACTTATACGGCAGGTGCGGTTATTTTCCACCGTTATAAAATCTTCGAAGCTTCCCTTACAATCTTATAAGAATATTTTCAAAGAAAATGTTTTATTTCATAAATATAAGACTCTTAAATGATTTCAAAATATAAAGAGATATTTCTCTAAAAAGATTTTTGATTTCATCTATGTCAACATCCTTTGATGAATTTTACGCTTATTTGAAGTTGATTTATTATGATACAAAACTTCTATATTGTATTGAAGGTTTTGTGATATGTTTGACTGTGGATGTGCTATTTTTATACCGTTCATCGTTTATGGTGAAAGTATTGACATTTTTTATTCTAGTTTTAATACGAATGTTTATGTTATGTTTAAACCTTTTCATATGGGAATGCATTGGACTTAATATGTGACGGGTGGAGCCCGCTATAGATCCTCGATGCATCAACAGTTCTCATAAGACAAACTAGTTTCTTGGAACACTGTCTTGGAAAAATCTTATTTGTAGTCTTGGCACGAGGCCTTGGATATTTGGTTATGATAGTCTGGCATTATGCATTCCATTAGTATGAAAGTTGTTATCGATATTGCATGTCATTATTCGATTAGTAGAATATCCATGTGAATAAGTAAATGGAATTATTTCATTTTATTTTTGCCATACAATGTTGAAGTTCTAGTTTAAAAGGATTTTGTTTCAGTTTACATTGCCTTAAATCTTTATTATTATTTATGAATGTTTCTGCTATATTTTTATCCATACTGGGCATTTGAGCTCACCCCTTTTCTATTTTTTATTTTTCCCAAGATGTTAAGAAGTAAATTATGAATGACCTGCAGGGATATTATGAGGGAATAATAGTGTAGATTATGGAGACAATATGTTGTTGTAGTAGTTTTTCACTTCATGATGTAATGTAAAACTTTATGAATATATCTAGTGTTTCCAAGGGTGCTAAACCAATTGGTCTTTCGGGATTTGATCTTTCTTGTGATCATGACAATGTTATTTAATAATGTACCGACTCTGGGTAACTGGGGTCGGGGCATTACAGTTGGTATCAGAGGAAGTTTAGTACAAACCATGGACACTAGATTTAGATAAACTCTGATAAGAGCACATAGACCTAAGATGGACCTTGAGGATTAGTATAGAAGAACTTACTAGAATTTTGGTATTGTAGAGATTTTGTGAGTTTTCCAAGAAATACATCCATATCTGGATACTAGCAGGTAGATGCGGCTATGGAAAAGATGTACCTAGGGGTAAAACCCGAAAACACCGCTATGAGCTAGACTCGAACGAGAACTAGTGCACGAAAACGGGCCTTGTTGCACTCTTGGTTATGACACTCCCGGGGGATATGCTTATGATAATTATCATTTTGTTTACAAACCATTATTAAGGGTTTATGAGTATATACTTCATCAAATGAGACATTTTTATGATTATGGATTATATCCATAAACTATTTAATTTATGTCATTTGTTTTACAAGTTTGGCATTAGGTATTGTTATTCATAAACTAATCTAGTGTATGCCATTGTTTAGAAATGGCACCCAGTAGAAGGAATGATAACTCGAGCAATGCACATTATTCAAAGAGAAAGAAGGATCATATCTTTCATGGCCTTAAGCTGTAATTTACAAGAGAAATATTCTCCCATGTATTGTCATCATAGGATGAAATAATATCATGTGTTGATAAGATAAGTAAAGAGTTTACCGAGTCCTATGGCTTTGAAAGGAATCAAGAGAAGAAAAGGATGGAAGAGGGAAAGAGGATAAAGGGAAGAGGGAAAAGAAGAATTTTCCCATATGTGATAATTGTTGGAAGAAACACCCTGGAACATGCCTGAAAGAAATTGGAGTTTGTTATAAGTGTGGAGGAAAAGGGCACAATGTACGTGACATCAAGGGTAAGAAAATGGTTTCAAATGTACAATGCTTCATTTGCAAGGAGTTTGGATACTATGCAAACCTATGTCCCAGTCATCATACTATGCCACAAATGATGCTATTGGATAATAATCAAGTTATGATACTACCACAGATGAAGAGGAATGATTAGAGTTCTTATGTTGATTATGTCAATTGAGTGGTGTATCAACAATGTACTTGTTATAATAATTATGGAGTATATTAGGATTGTACTGTAGTACTATTTCATTAAGGACTTGAGATTGTGCGGAACAAAGAAAAGTGACTCAATAGAAGGATAAATTTTTGGAAAATATATGGTTGAGAGAATGATAAACCATAATACAGTTCTGATACCGAGGTAGTGATTTTGGAATAATACATGATTGATTTGGATAAATTATATTGGATATTCTTGACTACATTGAAAATTATTAATGATTTGTATATTCCATCATTTTTTGGGTTTAAAACATTTTTGGATTGAAGAGGTATATCTATTATTCTTTAAGGAATAAGGGATCATGAATGTAATCAGTAAGGATTTATGGTAATTCAGGATGTTGTAGTGTTTTAAAAGAATACATGATGAAGGTGTTCACATGTTATTAGGTGGAAAAAAGGATATTTATTGTGTTTACCTTACTTATAAATTTAGGACTTATTTATTTTTGATAGTTCTAGTTTGCATTATTTTGGATTGCCATAATAGGACAACCCGGAGGTCGGGCGGCAACCCATCACATCCGGCAAGGCCGTGAGACTTGAACCCACAACCGAAGGGTGACAAGGGTGTATCACCTACCACTGACCCACGTGATGTCCTAGATTGAATAATGTCATTTTTAATGGTCCTTAAATTAAATGTTTTTAACCCGATACGAATAGGATAAATAGAATATTATTTTTAAGTTGTATTATCTTTTAGAGTGAAAGATGAGTCTGTGGTAGAAATTAGATAAAGGATGGAACTCTACTTGTCAAGAATATATTTTTTCTTCTTCTCTTATTCTATGAATAATTTAATTCGTATACTTTATTTAAGGAATCCAAAAACCAAATTTTTTTTATCCTAATACACTATGTTTTGTTGAACCGATGGTATTTCAAACCATCATAGATTGATGAATTTAAGGACCTCAATTTTAGACTTGTTTGTGATTGATGACCTCAATTACTACCTATAAATATTACGTTTTCCTCTAATTATATGTCTCTAAATTCCACCAATGTTCTCCGAATCGATATCCTAATTTGGCGGTGACCCTTTCATTTCTCTTTTCCTCATATTAAGACTAAATTTTAGTAACCCAATTTCCGATGTTGGTTTTCCCACAAATATATTTTTTATTTTCAGCATTTTATTTTCGAAGAACAATTTCAAATTTTGAGGATGCAATTTACTGAAGGAGGGGAGAATGTAATACCCCAAGATTTCATATTGTGTTGTTTCATTAAAATAATTCAATAACTTTCACTACATGCAACACCGAGTTAAAGCACAGAATGACTTTCCAAACTAGCCGTTATGAATAGTAATACCGAATTTTTGAAATTTTATAAATTCAATCTCTCAAAATGGACTTCATTTTTGGATTCGGAATATCAGAATTATCCTAGGGTGAAATTTTGGTACATTTCATATAACGTTAATATTATGATGAATAGTGAAAATTACTAAATATTAATTAAAAACATCTTTTTTAATCAAAATAAATAATTGTGATAAATTATGAATTTGAGTGGTTTTAAAGTATAATTAGAATATATTTTTACCATTTTATCCAATGGTGTTCATTAGATTTAATTTCACTTTGAAATTAGATCTAAACAATTGTCAGTCTTTTGATATATATTGTTTCTTAAAAACACGCTATTTGTTGTGACAGCGGGAATTAATTATATAATTAATAAATGAAACTTATATGTTTGGAATTTTGTAAAATAGACATCATTTTTGAATTCAGAATATCAATTATAGATTAGGGTGATATTTTGGCATTGTTCTGAAAAACATCAATTTTTGATGAATAGTGAAACTACTAAGTGGTAGTTAAAAAAATGAATTTTTCATAAAACATAATTTTACGACATCTGTGAATGGAATATCAAAAATCCGAGAGACACATTTAATATCAAGAAGTAAAATGTTGTTCAATGAGATGAAAATAATTTTTGGTGAATAGTATCTTTTTACTTTTTTACCACGGTTAAAAGTAAATAGGGTAATTAAGGGTAAAAATGATATTAAAATTACTCTAACACATGTCCTAATTCTATTGGACAAATGTATCTCGACTAAAAACAACCTTAGGAATAAAATATTATCATTTAGGTCCACTTGGATTAGATTACGACATTTATTATTATTTAATATAAAGAAGAGTTAAAAGAGTTAAAATCAATGTTTATTTACTAAAACATTTTTAATATATGGTAATACATAAGATAAATTCGATTGTAAATATTAATTAGGAAGATAAAATGATTTCCTACATAATTATATTTTATTTATAATTTTTAGACATTAAATACATTAATTTATTTATGACACAATTATGATGCAGCAATTACCATAATAGTTAAAAATTAAAATAAATGATTTTAAATTATTAATTGATATTAAATTTCTAAAAATATAAGGTTCGGCCAACAGACTTATATCATGATAGTTGTATCTTTAATGGACCACTTAGGGGTCTCTTTGATGTATATAGTATGTTTAATAACTATATAATATAAAAATACAAAGTGACATGGTAAATGCCAAACTAATTAACTAAGAGTTAATACTTAAAGATAAGGTTAATATAGTAACCCAAACCTGTCTAAATTCAATTGGTTGAATGGTTTTCGACCTATACCTACCTTAACATTTAAATAATCAAATTTGGAACCATTATAAATCGAATATGAATTTATTATAAATTAATATTTCTAGCTTTTCCAAAGGTGCCCCTCACCCCTCTTATAAAAAAGAACTCCTCCTTCTCATTTCTTCACACCTTCAAAGCCTCTTGAATCGGCCAAACTCTGCCCAAATACTCTCCCAACTTCTCTCAATACAGCCTAGAGGCCTTAGTTTGATCAGAAATCCAACCTACGGGGGCCTTTTTGATCAAAGCAAAAGGAAGGACCCGAAGAAGAGGTAATGATTTCACCACCCTTTTCCACGTTCCTTTCTTCTTCCACTTCTTTTCCTCTGTTATTAACATTATAAAATAATAAATCAAGTATCATATATATAATGTGATGTTATTTTAAATATGGTACAACCATATTCAGTACTCTATCCATCCTTTGAATAAAATGCCACCATACGTGCGTACGTACGGCTTACCGTCACAACATCGTGGTGTAATTGTTGTTCAATAAATTTTTATTTGGATGGGTATAATAATGATGTGTAACTCATGTAAATAATAAATATAACATGATAATGATTCTTTATATATTATATAATATCCAATTATATATTATTTTAATATCAACAGAATGATATTCTCTCTCGTGTGTACGTACGGGCTACCGTCTCCACGAACGCGATGAGATTCATTCTCTATCGTATCCATTAAAGTATAATTAACATTTGATGATTTAAAAATAATGTTTAAGGACTTGATATCATTCTGTATATGAATAAGATACAACCTATCCCTGAAGAACATGGCTTATGTAACAAAACATATAAAAGAAAACGAGTAAGTTAAAACCTGAAACGACGATAATACTATGATATTATTAACAAAGAAATGTTAAAAGATCACATATGATATCAAATTAATGTATATGATTATTTTATAAATTAATAACAATTATTTCACCATTATACAGGAGGTTAACCTACCCTTATACTAGGAAACGTACAAGGTAAGGGTTATTTCACAATCACTTCATTATATGAGGTTGTTTATACATAATAATCTACTGGGATCTCTTTATCATCCACATCCATGTTTATTAAAAAAGTATTTCAAAACATTTTTAATATTTACAAGAATATGAGTTAAAGTCATTTATACCCTTATTTTACTTTTTATAAGAGATTTATAAAGAATATTTCAGTCATTTTCCAAACAAGGTTCTTTTTAACCATTTCGACAAAATTAAGGTCAGAATGTTTTTTTAACTTATACGGCGGGTGCAGATATTTTCCGCCGTTATATAATCGTCGAAGCTTATTTTACAAGCATATAAGAATATTTTCAAAGAAAATGTTTTATTTCATAAATATAAGACTCTTAAATGATTTCAAAATAGAAAGATATATTTCTCAAAAAAGAGTTTTGATTTCATCTATGTCAACATCTTTTGATGGATTTTACGCTTATTTGATGTTGATTTATTATGACACAAAACTTCTATATTGTATTGATGGTTTTGTGAAATGTTTGACTATGGATGTGCTATTTTTATACCATTCATAGTTTATGGTGAAATTATTGACATTTCGTATGCTAATTTTATTACGAATGTTTATGTTATGATTAAACCTTTTCATATGGGAATGCATTGGACATAATATATGACGGGTGGAGCCCGATATGGCTCCTCGATGCATCGGCAGGTCTCATGAGACAAACTAGTGTCTTGGCACAAGGCCTTGGAAAAATCTTATTTGTAGTCTTGGCACGAGGCCTTTGATATGTGGTTATGATAGTCTGGCATTATTCATTCCATCATTATGAATGTGGTTATCGATATTTCATGTGATTATTCAATTAGTATAATATTCATGTGAATAAGTAAATGGCATTATTTCATTTTATTTTTTCCATACAATGTTGAAGTTCACGTTTAAAAGGATTTTGTTTTAGTTATAAATTTCCTTAAATGTTTATTCTTATTTATGAAAGTTTCCGCTATATTGTTATCCTTACTGGGCATTTGAGCTCACCCCTTTTCTATGTTTTATTTTCCCCAGGATGTGAAAAAGTAAATTATGAATGACCTGTAGGGATATAATGAGGGGTTAATAGTGTGGATTATGGAGGCAATATGTTGTTGTAGCAGTTTTTCACTTCATGATGTAATGTAAAACTTTATGAATATATCTAGTGTTTCCAAGTTTACTAAACCAACTGGTCTTTCGAGATTTGATCCTTCTTGTGATCATGCCAATGTTATGTAATAATGCACCAACTCTGGGTAACTGGGGTCGGGTCATTACACTACCCACAATTGGAGATCGTTTATTTGTATTTAGTGATGATTAAAAGAAGGTTCAGGGTTGTGTGTTTATGCACAATGATAAAGTGATTTCATATTAATAAATGCAGCTTGAAATCCATTAGAAAAACAATCACATGCATAGTATTGGATTGCTGGTTGTTATCCTTGCATTGAAAATATAGTGGCATCATATCTATGGGATGAAGTGTGATATGTATACTGATCACAAGAGGCTCAAATATATAGTAACAGAAGATGTCCTTAATATGCACCAATGAAGATGGATATAACTCGTCAAGGATTCTGACATCTCAATCCATTACCATCCATGTAATGCAAAAAAGGTGGAAGATTCTCTATGTAGAAAGGATCATGCATTGTTATCAATAATGAGAATTGAAAAGGATCCAATCCTCTTAGATTTTTAGAGTGTGGACATGGAAATTATTTTGGGATGAACATCATCAATCCATTCTCAAATGTGTGCTCAACTGTACCTCCTGGAGAAAACAATTGCTTCATAAAGAAGTTATGTTGAAATAATGAATATGGTGGAATCTATAAAAAATGTGAAATCCACATAGTCTTCGGTTCACAAGGATACAATTGTGAGACTTGGGTCTAAATTATGTTTTCTATCTAATCTAGAGTTATATAAGGAGCTTATGAACGAAACAGATTGCTCAACCATCAACATAAAACTAGGGAGTAAAAATATGTATCAAAATCCCCAAAAAATCATTTGGTGGGACAATATGAAAAGGGAGATTGATGAATATGATTCAATGTTCCAATTATGTCAGCATGTGATGGCCAAGAGGGAAAAATATAGGGGCATAATGAAACCACGACACATACCAACATGGAAGTGGGACAACATTATCAGGGACAGTTTCACTAGAATTCAAAGTACATTAAGAGGAAACAATGAAATATGGGTCATTATGGATATTATAATGAAAACATATCACTTTATCCTGATTCAATAAGAATTATCTTCGCATCAACTTGCATGAAATTACATCAATGAAGTGGTAAGGAAACATGGAGTTCCACAATATATTATATCTGATCATGATTTGAGATTCACATTGATGTTATAAAAGATTCATTTACATGCTCTAAACATTGAATTGTACTTCAGTACGCCCTATCATCATCAAAATGATGTCCAATATGAGAAATATATTCAGACAATATAATATTTGACATGATCATGTACTATAGACTACAACAGAGGATGGGACCAACATCTACCATGGGTTGAATTCTCATATAATATTATTTTGACATGAGCATCTGAATGGAACCATATGATTCCCTTTAAGGGAAAATGTGGAGAACACCAACGTGTTGGAATAATGTCAATGAGGGTAAGATGTTAGGACCAAAAATGGTTGATGAAATGATGGAGATGGTAAAAACCAATCTGTAGCATATCATGGTAGCCCAATGTCTACAATTTAATTATGTAGTCAACTATCAAGAAGACCATGAATTCAAAGTTGGAGACATGGTATGTCTATACATTTTTTCATGAGTGAAGGACATGATGAATCTAAATAATTGGAAGTTAAGTCCTAGGTATATCATCCTCATTGATATTCTTGATCATGTCAGGGTTTAGGCCTATCAACTATCATTTACACCCACCATTGGCAATGTATATAATGTCTTTCATGTATCCCTCTTAAGGATTGAAAAACTAGATGCCTCATATGTACTCCTTTCAGTGGTAGTGTTGTTCGATAATCATCTTTCATACGATGAGAAATTAGTGGAGATCATAGATCATAGAGAAAATGATATATGGAATAAGACAATGACCATAATAATGAAGTTTTAGAGCATCAACATGTTGGAAAAATAACGTCATAATCATAGGAAGTGGTGAAGCAGAGTTACCTGCATCTGTTTTAGTGTGGGAAAAGGAAATTCTAAGGGTGATATTTCTGAAGGTGGGAATATTGTAATGACCCAAAATTCAATCAATGAAAATTATTATTGGTCTAATTAAATGTCTTATTATGTAAGATGGTTATATAATGTATTCACACTGTTTTAATTATTTCGATTTTAAAATAGAATTAAAAATTGTGACTGTTTCAAATATAGTTATTGAACTGTGATCAAATGATTAGTATAAATAGAGGGCTTTAACAAATCAAATTTACTATGTAAAATGAAATTCTGACCCCATCCAGTAGACTTTCCCATTAAGAAACCCATTTATTGGAGCTCAAAAATGTGGTGACGTCATTGGGATTCTCTCTTGAACAAGACCAAGCCGATCTTCATGATGTTATGCTCGAACAACACCACCTGTGGGTGGTGTGGAAGTTGATATAGATTACCACATGAGTGATGTTATCTAAAACACCACAAAAGATTGTCATCGTCACACACATTATGCTTCAGTATTATGGAGGTGTTATAAGGGTTTATATAACATTATCATAGCACTATTATCATGTTCATTATTTTTGTATATAATAAATAATATACATTCATTTCATTATTGTTACTTTGTGAATAGGTTTTACAGAACAAATAATATTTTTTGGTAATATTAAACTAAGAAATCATTTTATATAAATTAAAGGAATTTTTTATAATATATTATTTTATTAAAATATTTTTATTATTAAATTTCTTTTTTTATGTTGAAATGATCTTATACTTTTTATGAATAGAATATTAATTTTTAAAATGATCTAAAAGAGGTTTTTGTTGAAACCCATTAATTTTGGATTAATGTTGGGTTTTATTTTAAAAGTGAATATTCACATATTTAATAAATTTTTTGGATAAAATTAATAAGAAATTTGGGATTAGGTCCACGATATTATCCAATGGTTCATTTTTCATAATTTTATGAGACTGTCGAATTTTTGGGTAAAAACTAAATACCATTTTAATATATAATGTGTTGTAGTACACATAATGACCCAAAAGTGATGTAATAAATTTAATTAAATATTATGTTAGGCCAAAATATTTTTCACCATTAAAATAATGTGATTTTAGGTTTTCTCGATTAGTTTTACTAAGATTTAGTGGACCCTCCAAACTTATAAAACATTTTTTATTTTAAATTTATTTCCTTGAGAGTGTGAATCAACTCCATATAAGGAACCCTATACTTATAAAAAGTTCGGCCTCTGGCCTTATAATAAATATTTTCTACTCCCATTGTAAAAAACCATGGGAAAAAACCATGGGCTGGTTTGTGGTTTTGAATATTTTAATGTCTATTGTCCCAAACCTAAATAATAAAGAATTCCCTTTCATTTCCTAAATAAACCCGACCACGATCCCCCTCCACATCACTCAATGCATTTGAATTTTGTAAAACCTCTTCCCTCCTCTATCTAAAACTCTCCCATGTATCCCCAAGCTCCCATGATTCATCTCTCAAGCCTCTCACATGCCTTTGGGATCACACATCCAAGTAAATGATTCATTTTATTCTAATTTTATCCATGTTTCTTAATAATGTTATGCCCTTTTATTTTCAATTATAAATGTTGGGGTTTGATTTTTCACGTCCCTTAAACTATCCTTTTTATTTTTGAATGATTATAGACCCCTTTATCTCTCATCTTTTCCTTCCGTGTATACATATTCCACTTATGAAATTCTATAAGGAATTTCACTCTTCCCATTTACATTCAATAAATTAGTTGGTATTATAATTATAAATTTCAATACCTATGTTGGGACATGTATCCATATGTCCCCTTAAAGTTAATTTCATGTATATATGATGAGGCACAACATTCTCTCTCATCAACTATTTCTATGAATTCTTATGTCACGTTGTTACACTTCTGAAATTGCACCAATTTTCCATGCTAATGTTAGTGTGTACTGAATACCATTCCCATTTCTCAATCAAGGACATTTAGATTTATGATTATTTACTTATTGATTATAAACCTTCATGTATGTATTCCACATCCCTTTATCATGGAATTAATTATGATAAAGGATTCCATGTTCTCTGATCCGTGTGGCACACTTATGCATGAAATGTAATGTTTATGAAGGGTGTGCCCTGAAAGTGCTCCAATGCAATGGATAAAGATTAGTATCATGATATTTTAAGTGAAATGATTAATTACTCAAGATAATTCATCTGCAATGTTGATTTAGTAATTCTAATTCAAGTACAATGAGGTTTTACTCATGCTCCATGTGCAATGAGCCTTGGTTCATGAAAATTCAATGCTCGGTATTTTTTCATCATTTCAATGTTATGATAATAATGTTATATCATTCCTTTATCTTTATATTCATTTAGGATCCATTGATATTCATATTCCCTAAATTGTATTGTATTCTTCATTTATTCCTTGTTTACTCCATTACTGGGCTTTATAGCTCGTCCTTTTGACATGATTAACCTTTGATTATCCCATGTAATTCTAGGTATGTGGAAATGTCATGGGAATGAAAATGATGTTTTCAATAAATTTGTTATGTGTTTTATGTTCTATGTTGTTATGTAATGTTACTAATACCTAAATACACTTGACCTTTCTATCTTCTATGATGAATCATGCGAAGGTTTTATGTAATAAATCATGTTTAACTGTTTAATAAAAATAAGGGTTGTTATATAAAGGACCTGATAACTTTATTGGTGGGAAAGAAAAAAAATAATTATTGGTCATTTATACATATCAACTAACATGGGGAAATAATCCAAATTTAGTTAGGGATGTGGAGACATGCAGTTTAAGGTTATGTGGTCTGGTCCATGGTTAAAAGGGGAATACAATGATGTTTTTTAAGCGTTATAGTAAACAAATTCTGTGAATGAGACAATGAGGCACCACAACATGTGAATAAATCATGATTTTGGTTACCAAAAATTTAATGTCATCTAGTCTAGACCAAATGTGATATCATTTTAAAGTCCTGAAAAATTTAATGTGAAAGGGTAATTTTGATGATATATATGGGGAAGAAGATATGCATAACATAACATGGATAGAGGTAATATGTATCACGTGCCTCATACGCCCCTTATAATTGTGTATGTGTTGTTTATCAACAAAATACCTACACCATGAATGATGAGAATTTCTAATGGGATTATGAATATTTGGTTGGGCCCTAAGAAAAAATGTATGGGCCTCACAACGTATCACATTAGAACGGGAATCAATCCATGCATATTTCAAGAACACGACATTGAGAAATACCACCATTTGAGTTGGAATTACAACATTATGAATTAACAAAGGAATCACATGATAATATTTATTTATCCACTATTTGGACCATAGGTTAGGATCATAGTTTAAAATCATTCATTAATGATGTAATCCAATAGTTTTGTTTAATATAGTTTAGACCATAATGGTGGTATGTATGAAATGTGTATGTGTAGTGTGGGGTTAAGAAAAACTCAATGTTAGTTAGTTATGGGGAGTCCCAACACCACACAACACATTCTAGAGAATTCACACCTAGATTTTGATATTATGATGATTTTAAATGGACTCCATGTTTAAGGCCATAGTGTTTAGAACCTTGAAAAAAATTTAAATTCTTGTTTCATGGAGCATATGATGTGCACTAAAAATGGATATGTATAATATTGTGTAATGATAAATTATAACTTAATTTGGATTATGGAGAGAGACTTAAAACATATTCATTCCCATGAAGTCTTTCATATTGTCATATTAAATGATTCTTGTAATTATACTCCTAGTTTAATGTCATGTATTTTGGACCAAGAAAAAATTTGTAAAGTCATGTTATTGTGACATGACAATTATTTTAACATCATACGATGAGGATGATGATGGAAATATAGTTTGAAATAATTAAACTATGTCTAAAGTTTTTATGTAGTAAATAGAATATACCATTGACAGTGGTACTATGTATTTTATCATCATGTGGATTGGATAATGGAAACACCTATCATTATGAATTTTTGAAAAAACATTGAATTAGTTAGCGGACAAATTCACTCTCAATCCACAGTGTTCATGGGTTACGAACCAGTCTAATTGATTTTCTAGAATGATGTATGGCCCTCCCCACATTGTCTCCAACATTGGTGGTTTCATTTGAGTTTTCATTTATGTTATATGACCCACTAGAGTGTCACATTGGAGGAATGATAATAAGATTAATTTTCTGTTTAATAATCATTCTATCTTGTTTTGGTTGCTCTCAAGATTGTGAAATTCATAGATTATATTTTCTTCGATAGTTTATTTCTCATTAATATAGACATCATTCAATCTTTCTATAATATTCTATTCATAGATATATGATTAGGGAAATGGATCCTAATTCTCTGTAGGAAAGAATACCTATGTTTTAAATACCCTATAATATGGATTCACATGGGTGGAATTTAAATTCATCATTGGATAAGGAAAGATGGCTTTGGGGAGCTATTCCCACAAGATTTTTTCATTTAGGACCATCATCTCCTATAAAATACTAAATATGGGGTTTTTTTAATACCTCGATCCATCCATTAAACTTTATATAATGCATATAACATAACTAATGATCTCTATAGGATACAATAATAACATCATGAATAAACAAGGTAATCTCATCCCTTTGAATGCAGTGTAGATTAATTCCATAAAACAATAACCAATAGATTTTATACCCAAGGTCAATCCCTATCTATATGATGGAATTTGTTGTATGCTAGTTGAATATTTTTTTCTCGGATCAATCTGGAAGGTGAGAAACTCACTAATGATACTCAATGAAAAGGGTTTCCCTTCAGAGGTTTTTAAGGATATTATTGTACCATGGGGTGTTACATTGAAGCCCTGGATGCCATCTAATATAACAACAAGATGACATAATCATTTTTTGTGATGGTGAAAACGATGAATCTCTGATGAGACACATGAATGAACAAGTCAACTTGTTCTGGATCATCAAGATATGAAACATGATTAAAAATGAAATTAGCCTGAGCATTCTATTTTCAGAGAACAATATCCACATTCCACTAATAATGGAGCTATTCTATCAACTATAATGTTCACTCTACAAACATTGTAATATACTCTATTATTATGATTTAATCACCATAGATTTGATTGTTGAATAATTCATTGTCTCACTTCACATAAAATGGGGGACATCAATCTCTAGGGACAACATGAGACTAATAATTTGAACATTATCATGCACATCATTATTGTTTTATTCATATAATAATATAATCATGTATGGATGCTCAACATTTGAAGGAGTGATAATGATGATCCCCAAGACCAATCTATTGAGTTTGGGATCATTATTTATTTAACATGTTGGGCTCCAAGAGGAAAAATTAAAATTCATCTACCAACATTTAATATCATGTTATACTATGAATATTCCCTCTTCTGGGAGATATACATATAGGGTAGCTCTTTGGGGGCCAGGTGATCAGCTTCAATGACTTCCACTGCCTGAAAATAGATAGATTTCAACATGTTAACAATGATGCCGAACTTATAAATGATTACCCACCAGAAATCTATTAGACATATCAACATTAAAAGATAAAATTTGTATATTATGTGGACCATATGTAGCACCAAAATTATCTTGTGATGCTGCAAAAAATGTTTTAACATCTTCACTATGAAACCACTTATGATGTGTTGTTTTTTAAAAGGGATGTGTCTAGACGCCTTATTGATGAGCATGTAAGTTAGGTTGTAAAAAATATTCTCTCTACCATCATTGTTCTTCTTGGTGAGAATTACCCTAAGGTATTATTCTAGGGAAAGCACAAATATAAAAAGTATTTAATGAAATGGGTGGAATTAGATCAGAATATTATAGTATATAATTATTTATTTCCTCAAATGTGGCCTCACAAACATCCTCCCACTGGTATATGGTTCCTTTAATCATGATCTCGGGAAAGGGAAAATAGATTCCTTCTATATTAAAAATGAATTAAAATATATAGTCCGTGTTTCAATGAAGCCCTTAAAGCTCCCAACGTTTCTCGAAGATGGAATCTATATGATGGATTTGATCTTCTCTTGGTCGATCACGATGACCATTATCTAGACCACAATTCCAACAATCTTCCCAAAGGTATCCCTGGAATTACACTTCAAAGGATTCATATTAAAATGTAGGGAGAATATGAATTAGAATATATTATCATGATCTATATGTTGGTCATGAAGCTGGTATTATTTGATCAATAATTCATCCCCAAAGCATTCCACAAAAATCATGAGGATCGGTTAGAAGATGCAGTGAATGGCCCATTGATTTGTTCCGACTGAAATATTTTGAAGGAAGGGGATGTCGTGATAATATATGGTCCCTTTGATTTATTTAATGGATATTGAACATTTATCTTCACGGGTAATCTGGTTCTAATAGTATTTGGAGTATCCATCCATGAAGGATAGTGTTTAGAAACTATCTATGGAATCAATAAACATCACCTTTACACAAAGAGGAAAATCATCATTCAGAAAATAGAGGTTGAGACCACAAAATTATATACAGACCGAGATCTACTAGCTATTCATCTTCACTAGTTTAATTTTTACTAGACAATGTGTGTACATAACTACTTTTATGAATATGGATTTGAATGGTTTATCAAATTCGACGTCAATTATGGCAATGTGAGAATGGTAAGTCATCATTGGAGGCTCACAAATCATGTGATGACTCATAGGGAGGCCATGTTAGTGCACTATTACCTAAAGTTATATTCCTATAATCTCATCATAAATCAAGGAAAATATATTGTGAAGCTACTTTATGAAATCTAGATACTATATTTTTCTCTTCAAATGCATGTCTATACTAATCTGTGTTGGTCTCAAATATTTTTTAGTTTCATGTATCACTAGAAATAACTCATTATCTATGATGGATAACCCCTATTATAATTTGAGAAGGGAATCTTCTAAAACCTCTTCATATTATGTGGAAAGGGGACATAAATGGAGGAGATAGTTATTCTTGGACGACTAATTAAGTTGGAGTATTGGAGATGAATATAGATTCTGAAATCCACTCTGGATGACTTTGGATCTTTTGAAACTATATTTATAAAGGATTTAGAGCCAAATCCATATGAACATCAACCAGGTGGTCCATTCCTGATGTAAAATCAATGGTTTTTGTTAGTTTTTTGCAAATGAATCATTCATTTAATAACATATGGGAGGGACGTGTAGTTGTTTGTATTTGGTGAACATGTTGTCACTTCAATGGGGTATGGATTTCTGGGGTCACACGATCCTGGATGGTGTTTGAATACTTGAAATGCCACTGAAATATCTTGTACTAAGGTATACAACACCACTTATTTAGGGAAAAAATTAATTAATATCTCATGTATTGCATCATGGATTTAATCTAATGTATAAGGAGGATAAAAGAATCATCCATGTATAACCATGTCCTACATGTGGTGGTTTTCTCTCCTCCATCATTGATCAAATCCTTCTGCTTCATGATATTATAATAGCATGATTCTAGATATTGGTCCTCATATGTGTCGAAGGAAGATGCATCACCCAAAATCATGCTTACTCGACTATTGAGGGAATACATTATAGAACTGTTGATATGAGGATGAAATTTTTGCAGGAAGATCAATCCCACGGCTTCCATTAAACATTTTTTATGAAGAATCCTATAAGAAAACCATGAATATAGCATTTTAAACCAAGACACCATAATTTGACTTTTACAAAATCATGCCACACTATATCTGTTGAGTTCTATCAATACCCCAAATATTTAGATAATTTTATCATCTTGTGAATGTTGGAGGATGAAAATCATGATCTTATACAGATTGATGTATGGCTTCCTCTAGGTGTTGGGATGTCTTTAACAAATCCCATAACACACGTAGGGTGTCTTGTGTAATGTGGTTCGGGACTAGATTATTTTTTTAA
This sequence comes from Viscum album, assembly GCA_963277665.1. Taxonomy (NCBI): domain Eukaryota; kingdom Viridiplantae; phylum Streptophyta; class Magnoliopsida; order Santalales; family Viscaceae; genus Viscum; species Viscum album. The sequence continues at coordinate 2,130,574,012 of OY728147.1, read as the reverse complement.
TTCCCCAAACATATCGTTATAATTTTATACTACATCATAAACATATATATCTAATATGCGAGTCCTTTCAACTAGGTGAAGATGTCTGTGACACTCTCATCATGCAGATTTTTGCACTCGAATAGGATGAAAGTGCTTGTGTTTTTTATGATAGAGATGAATTGGTACAGTAATTTCAATTAGAATGTATTTTCAACTAGTGGAAGAAAAAATTGTACATAGCAATCTCAATACATGGGTAGGTCCTAAAAATGTGAGTATACAAAATAGATATTGGTGGCCCCATTCTACCAGGGGTTCCCATGAAATTATCTTACATTTACATGTTGATTTTAGAATACTTCATATGGTATAATATCCGATTAAATGTGAAAATATAATGGGTTTCCAAAATCATGATGTTCTCATAAATTTGTAATACGTGCAAAATACTGATTTTGATTAGGTAGGATCTGCACTATTCGTATATCCCTGTCTTTGAGGTGAATGGTGATAGAACCTATAAAATAGTCTAGTGGGATTTCCTATCATCATTAGGTTCACTAACCACAAGTGAATTTATATATTCATCAACATTGTTTGTAGGATCATCAGATCAAGGAGATGATTGACATGGGTCCAATGGAATATAATCACACTGCTCAGTAGATTTAGAGTTTTATATTGTGGTAAATATCCATAGACATTCATATTTTATATCACTGGATACGGGAGATCCCCATGCTCAACAGCGAGAAATTGGATGGTAAGGGCTTACTTTTTCTTATAATTCCATATTTGATGATGAAAAAAGTCTTATTTATGGGTGAAATAATCTAAAAACCTCTCACCAAAGTTTTCCTATATGATTTGCTTCTAATCTGTGGTCTTCTGGATTATGGTATGCATTTCATGTTCCACCTATTTATTCTATGCAGTATTATTCAACCCATCTGGATCATGTTCCCCTTTCCATTGATGATTTTACAACATGTATGAAATTATATGTAGGGATCCCCAAGCATGACATTATAACTTCTCATGTGACTACAAAAAACATTATAACGCTATATTTGATAATTTTCATCCCAAGGTGGTGTGTTTTCCTTGTCATAACCCACATCAAATCACCTATTTTATTTTATCTCATCAATAAGAATGTTCACCACAACAATAACCATATAATAATATTCAATATTGAGGGGTATTTCTATCTCTAGTAAGATAGTGATTAGGTAGATTTCTGCCTACATTCCCCAATTTGTAATCTATAGAATATGGGAAACCTCTTCAATGATTCTGTAAAATAGAACAAGGCTCTTGGCCCATCACTGTTGGAGTGTCTGATGATATCCAGGGATGCAAGGTTTTGATTAACTTGGAGTGCTACCAAAGCAACATTGTGTCACTATTTATCAATGATATTGAAGTTATATATGAATTCATAGTAGACCAATTGACGATCGTGTAGGTGGTGGTGAATCACCCAAATTTTCTGGTGAAAGCATAAAACATATCCCTCAATCAAGCACTCCTGAATGTCGAATTTGATTCTTTAAATTTTCTTAAACACCACAAAAATATTTCATAATCCAAATTCACCCATATTATTTCCTACACATAAGTGGTCCCATGTGCATGGATAACCGAATATTTGATTGTCTTTAGATGAGATATAGGGATAGCTACTGATATGGGTCTGTGCAGTGGTTGGTTTTCTAGTAGAGGATTCACTATGGGATTTAACTATTCACATCATGTAATGTCTTCTATTGAAGGATATACAAATAGATTCATTAAATCATTACAAGACTAGGTTTTCACCACTGCAATAGGTTTGATGGTATCAGTTCTCATTGGTGTTTAAACATGATGATCTTTATCTATCCAATTATAGAATAGTTCTCCATGATCTTTTCCAGAGGTGATGAGTGAAACCTGAGAAGATAGAGACTGCTAATCCATGATTTCCTATAGGGGTGGTATCACTTCCTCCAGCCACATATACCAAAATTAGGATTTGGGGATATTCTAAATCTCACCTTCCAATATGATGAACATAACCTATTGAAATCCTTCTCCATATTCTAATATAGATGATTATGGTTAATATTTCATCATTGATTCATACTCCCATTTGAAATTTGGGTGATTAACAGGATTAACAGTGACATGAATCATCCTAGTATTTTGGCTTAAATAGAAGAGGTTTTCCCCTCTGCCCCTTTATATTTCATCATGTTTAGGTAGTTATTTTAAATGAGGATGAGCTCAATGATTGGGGTGGTATTATGGGTAAGATTTAGTAAATGATTTTTTTGGATATGTGGAGGGCCTATGAATTGGTTTTTTCTGAGTGGGGAGGAGCTCTTCAATGACTGGTGTATATGTGAAGAGGACCTCTACAATGATTTTTTAGTTAGTATTGATGATGTGTTATTTGTTTAATATGATCATCGGGATGACCAATATGTTGATAGTTAGTTATTTCATGGGGGTGTCCTCCATGATGCCAAGTTGAAGAAATATTAGGACCATCACATTGGTAAAATTTTAATGGAAGGCCATCATTTTGTTGAGAAATAATATGAAGAATACCTCCATAGTAAATGATAAAAGTGTTGCGAGGACAACCACATTGGTTGGTGGAAGCATATAGATGACATGGATAATGACTATTGAAGGAGTGTGGAGGGACATTACTTTGGTTGGTTGTGGATTATGGGGTACCAGTCTATTTATTAGATATGAAGCATGGAGGAAATATTCTTTGATTGGTGTTGGTGTTCAGGGGACCTCCACTTCAGTTGGTGGAAATAAGGGGAGGACATCTATGTTTACTAGTGGGGGAGTCAGGGGAGGACATCTATAATGATTTCTGAACATAAGAGGACTTCCTTATGAACTAGTAATGGCATGAGGATGACCATCATGCTAATTTTGATATTGGGGATGACATCATATAAAATGTAGAATGACATAGTGATTTCCTCAGAATAGAAACTCTTCATCAAGATTTAGACTATAAAAACTATTCCTGGTACTAGTGGTTGATAGAGTCAACCAATCTTTCCTATTGATTGGCTCATGACTTGATCAAAACTGGTCATCGATACATCCCTGCTAATCTTTTGTAGAAGTCTAGTAGAACGCATCAATGGTGGAAGTTTCCACTAGAGCTGTAAAAAATAATTCCACTTGAAGAGAATTCCACAATGAATCAATAAGATGTTAAAATATTATGGTTTGGACCAGGATCGTCATAGAAGGGTTAAAGTCCACAAGATCTTCAGCCTAATGGAATGTTCATTGTTCGGTGTAGCGTGACCTGGTGGGACACCATCATGGTAGGTACCAGGAACAAGTCACTACCATGGTGGATTAGGAATCTCCCAAATCCTCAAAATATGTGAGTGAGTCACGGGGTCCCTCTTGGGAGAGTCTACCTATGATACATACTATTGGATTAGTTATTAGTTTTTCTATTCATTACCCTTCGGTGTGGAGATGTCAGAATGTTATTAATTCCATAAGATTTTGGTGGATTGTATACCATTTTGGAATGACCTCCCACCATGTAGTAATGATCTACAATTATATCAATCAACCAATTATGGATTATATCTATGGGAGAGATAGAAAATTTCTACAATATGCAGGTTAGGTTGCACAATTTAGGAATCTGTACTCAAACCATGTGACCTAATAAATAGGTAAAAACCGACAAATGAGACCCAAAAATATACTAAATCCAAAAAAAATATCCTTGAATGGATTAAACACACTTTAATGACATCGTGCAAGTCACAAAATCTCCACCGTGAATCATTCCACCAATGTCATTCACAATAACCAAGAATAATGATAGAATAAAACCAAAACAACCAAAACAAGAAGTCCATTATTGTACACTCATCCCAAACCTCAAACAAAACGTTTAACATTGATAATAGAATAAAATAAATAATAATCTGAGTCCGAGTGTGATAATTTTCTCTAATATAGACAATTTATTCCCCAATAAATTAATCAAGATGACTTATATCCAATAATCATGTCAATTACCAAACTAACCATGGAAACACATTAAACATGGGATGAATAGTACACTCTATAGGACAAAATCCATTGATCCATGGGAAACCACAACATATATAAAGGAAAAAACAAAAGGGGTTTCTCCCCCCTAGAAATAGATTACATACATTAAAAATTCAAAAACCAAACACACCACCCCCGGGTGGGCCACGTGGGAATACCCTATGCAATTACACCCAACTTCTTCACATTAACCATCATCTGACTTATGTCAACTAGTAAATTAGTACCACTTAACATAGTAGAAATAAACTCCCTTAACACCTGCATAAGAACCCCACCATAAGTATTCAACCATAAAACTAGCAACAAGCCATCCTGGAATACCAAGATACTGAAATGGGAAACATTTCAAGAATAACCAACAAACATATGCATGAGGGAGAACAAAACACCAGCAATACTAATAATTTTTCATCCTGGTCTTAAACTCCCAACCCTATGAGAAAGAGTACATATGATAATTTGACTCCACATCGAAAACACCATCTGAAAAAATCTACAATTCCCAAATTCTATTATCACCAAATAAGTTCTACTGATGCCAAATCACACACCAATAAAATCTATACACACCTTATGGAAAACGATTAAATGATTAAAAAAACTAAACTCAATGAACTCATATATTTACATCATGAATGAACTTATCCATCACACCTTCATACTTAAACAATATACCCACCCCTAATTAGAAATTAAACAAACAAGGCTTCAGAAATTTCCATTCCATCACATATAAAAAAAATAGGGTGATGTCCCTCACTTCCTCGGAAAACATGTACTATGCACGAGCTTCACCCCCAAGACATATGGATGGGCCTTTGAATGATGGAGCATCTTATTCCTCATCGTTAGGTACTAGGATCCCCCATTCACAACACCATCCTTGAGAGACACTTCATACAAGAAACATCTCGTTGAAACAATGATTCACGAAGTAGACAAGCCTTTAGAGGAATGCGACATGAAGTATTACAATTCCTAAACTATCTACAATGGTTGCATGCATGAGAAAAGTTTGATGATCTTATATCAAACACCGATGAATGTTATTTTTAGCAATAAACAGTTTATGAACACCACACTCTCCAAATGGGGAACCATAATAAAAGCAATCCACCACTAGATAATCCCAAAACTCCAACAACAATGACACATCTGACCTCCACTAGTCTCCAAATAGAACCACTAAAGAAAAAAAATGGAAAAAACCATTACAGCACTAGGAGTTCCTAAAAACCCAAAGACATGACCTACTTCCCAATACCACACTATTCCATGATCCTCAATCACTTCAATAGATAAAAAACACAAAATAAATATAATAATTTGTTATGATTCATTTACAACTCTTATGGAAATTTCAAGGTGTCACATTATAAACAACACAAAGAACATATTCCAAAAATTCATGAAGCCAAAACACAATCAAAATAAGCAACCTGAGTCAAGGGAAACGACCATGAAGCAAAAAAAATCATAAAAACAAACAAAATCCTCAAGATCAAAATCAAAATTTATCTGTTCTATCCATAAATTGTCATATGCCATGGATATTTTATTAAAAAACAAACACAAATTTGCACAATGAAAATATCCACATTCCCAGGGAAAACAAACATAAATACCCTTTTTACTTCAAAATCTCCCCCATGAAATCATATAAACCATCACATGTGAATCCATACATTTTTATCTACATCTTCTTTATACATGTTCCCCACACACTTTTCTTACATACCCAGACAGATGTGATATTGTATAATAATTACTAAAAGCTGCTCACCTATTTTTCTTATAAAAACCCAAACACACAATAAATTTAAAAACCCAAATTGAATTTTGTTTTAAAATTCACATTACCACATTAAAATCATTTTATGAATGAAATTTCATTCCCATATTAATTATCATTTTAAAAATAGTTTACACCACCAAAACAAAGATAGAGCACCACATAATGAATAGTAACTCACAATGAAAAAATAGTACTTTTTCCTATCATGGTGTCATGGTAGTGACCCATTCCCCAAGAAAGACAAAACACCAAGAGGACATTAAATTAGTAACTAGATATTCACAAGTGTTATTAACCTATTTGATGTATCAACATGATAGTAGATCACATCTTTTTCTATCCCTTAATTCAATAAAAAGGACAACATCTAAATACTCATGCTTTCCAAGGTGACTCGCATCTCGTTGCGAGTGGTGGTGATAAATCACTAAACCATAACCTACCACTTATTCCACGATAATACTAATCTGCATCTACAGGACAACAAAAACACCAAAGGCCTTATTTGAATCTATTTGGTAATGATCTATCCTAGGTCGACCATGAACCAGTCTCTAGAGCCAGTCTGCAACATGTCCCAAAGGTTGTTCATTATCCCCTTATGTATGAAACAAGTGTTGGGAATCCAAGAATATCTCTTCTGAAGGATTTATTCTTAAAAGGATCTTCCAATAATTGATCAATATATTAAACGATCTGGAATGATACTATACTAAACTAATGAATTTATATGATGAACCAACTACTCAGTTACAAGATATAATAAATATGATGAAAACGTATACAAGATAAATTATAAAGCTACCACAAAATCTTCTAAGGACCTCTTGTTCACCACCCACCATTAAACTAAACCTGCTCTTAACCTATGAATATGGACAAGGAACATGATCCAAAAGTTAAACATCAAAATGAAAAGGTATGATAGTCGTGATAACCAAGATGCTCAGTAATAATTATTATAATAAGCCACTAAATCCAAAGTCTCGTTTCCCAAAATATTCCACATAATCATGTTGGAAATAAAGTTAAAAAATTATTGTTTTTCACATTTTTTTAAAAAAAATTCCTTTTTAAAATCCAACTCACTATAATGATCATTTCAAATCGAAATTACATTTTATAACAAAATTCAAAAATAATGAGAACCTTGGTAGTGCTAAAAAGAAATAGATAAACAATAATGAAATTAATGGATTACAATAGAAGGTAAACAAGCAATATGATCAATTCCTGCATCTGATCATAAACATCTCTACTCAAACCGTGGATTTACTTGGTTCGGAACTACCTATCGACATATAGTGAAGCCCAAAATTCTATAAGGAAATGATATCCCTCGCGAATTATCTATTGGAAGTCCCAATCTGCAATTTATATTTACCAGTGCGTACCAACCCATATTATTGGGGTAGGTAAGATATCATAACTCGATTATCTATGAGACACCTCAAAACACAATGTCATAATATCAATACAATGTATGTAGGAGGCCAAAACACAGGTGAATCAGCTCAGTTGTCACCATGAAACATTCTTACCCCAATCACATACACTAATATATGAAAACCCCTCTGGGTAATCCCTCATATAAAGATGAAAATATACGTACATATGTATTCCATTAAACAAGGTTCCACCGAGCCTGCTATTACCTATAAATATTAAAATATTTCAGAAAATGTTTATGGGTTGAAACAGGGAACATAAATTTATATATCACATCTTACAAACAACAGTTTTACATATTTTACGTAAAGGAATACATGAATATACCAACACACATTCAAAAGGTTCACAATGACAAAAAATTCTTTATCCCTTTTTCAACTAACAAAAAGAGATGTTTCAATCCATATTGAAAGTAATTAATGAACCAATTAAAACCCATTTATTCCAAAAAAATGTCAGAAACATCTTATACAATTCCATTTAATACCTTGTTTAGAAGAAACACAAGGGGGCCAACATGCATTGAATACAAAATTCCTCATATAAAAATGGTTTTTTAGATTGATTTACATTTTAAAAGTTCCATATTCATTTTAGGTAACATCCATGTGTACACCTATTGAACTTTTGGACCATTAAACATAAAATTGTTCCCCTTTAATCTAAGAAACCAATTGAAAACTGAATCCAGCCTTTCATTATTTAAAATAACCCAACCATCCTATTTTTTCCATAAAACCTCTTATAATGACCTTTAAAACCACCTATCATGAAATCCCATGTACAAATTACATACACATAACAATGTGAGAAACCAAAAAATCACATTCACAAAACATAAGAGTTAGGAATTACATAAAAGACCTAATTCTATTTTCAATGAACGAGTAAATTCCAAAAAAGAACTATACATGACTTAAACATAATAATTTAACAGAAATATATTTGAGAAACTATTTTTAACAAAATCAATAAATACAAAATAATTATTTATATATATAAATGGAAGTAATTGTGGAGTTAATGACATTTAAGATGACAATTATATCATGCATGTTCCAAAGGATCATTCTGGAAATGAAAAGTTGAATTCGCCTCACTCAAATAATGGGTGAAAGGGGAAAAACAAAATGGAGATGGATAATAGGTCCCCATGAACGATCTTCAATCTCTAGATCAAAATAAACATCACTTACACCCTAAACCTAGACAATATGGTCCTTCCAAATTGAGAAAACCCCAAAGTGAAACCAAGAATGGATGAGAAGAGTATGATTTATACGGAAAACTATGAATAACTACTAAACGTTGGTGAGAAATCTGCCTAAAAATGGGCCAACTCAATAGGGAATTAATGGTAAGGTGCCTCTAGTCGATACCCAATAGGTATAGATTCATTATGGAAGAGGAATAATTCAAAATAGATCTCTATGTCAAAAGTTATTATTCCCTTTATGGGTTGCACAATTTTCCTATACAGTTTTGTAAACCATACACAAATAGTGTGAATGCTACTAGAATTTATCTTCTATATGAATTTTTATGTTGCACGGTTTTGGTAAACCATGCTCAAACCACGCAACAAAAGAAATAGGCCAAAATCCATCAAATGTCACCCCAAACACTAGGGAATCCCGCCCAAATTTAGTTGAATGGTTTAAACACAATGTATTGACCCCATGGGTGTCAAAAACTCTTCATAAGGAATCTTTTACCCAATGTCTCTCACAATATCCACTAAAATGTCAAGATGAAAAAAAATCAACCAATACAAAGGAATTTTTGGGAATTCATCCCAAATCTCAAAACAAAGGTCCAACAACAATAATAGTAAATTTTAAGAGTATAAGTGGTCCAGGAGTGACAATTCTCCCCACCAATAACACTTTATAAACCCAGATAGTCATCAAGAAAATCACTAACCAATACTATTATCTATTTGTAAACTAACCAAGGGGATACCAGGAAACCCTGGATGACCATTACTCACTATATGTCACCCCCAATAGATTCATGGGATACCACAACACAGAACACGGCATGAAAATTATTGGGTTATCCGTAGCAGAAATAGTCCCCTAAAAAATATATTCAAAAACCCAACACACCATCCTTCAGAGGAGGGGGAAACATAGGATCCCCCAATCTGATTACACTTAACTTCTTCATTTTTACCAATAGTGTCCTTATCGCAACCATGAACCTGGAAGATCATTAACATGATAAAAAATCAGTTAAATCGAGTAGAAGAACTCTACCATAAGGATACAATTAGAGAACAAAACACGAGGCATCATGGCATGATGGGACACTGATATGACCAAACATCCTAGAAGAACCATTATCCTTTCACGCAAGGGATAACACAAAACTACCAAAAAAAAATTTATCATAGCGATATAAAACTCTTATCCCTATGAAAAAATTCATAAAAAAATAATTATAACCTATATCTGAAACATCATCTATTATTTCCACTAATCAAAAATTCTCTTATCAACATATATTAACTTCCAATTCCAAAAAAACATCAAAAAAATCAAAACACACCACAAAAAAAATTATAATTTTAAATTCCACCTTCAATGAACTAAATAGTTTACATCTTGACAGAAGAAGTCCATCACACCTTCACCATGAAACGATCACCCCCTCCCTTCTAAGAAACTAAAAAATGGTGGATTCATACATTTCATTTCAAACACGGAGAATAGGAACAAGTTCGAGGTCCCTCACTCCCTCGACAACCCATGATTGTGTGCATGCATCACTCCATACCCTAAGGATGTGCCTTTGATGGTTGAAGCATAATATATCTTGTAGTCAAGAACCATCATCCCCCAGTCTGAACTCCATCCTTAAGATACTTTTCTTATGAGGCTTTTCTCATTGACATGAATAGTCAACATGATGAAATTTAATCAGAGGGATGGGACATGATGAATTAGAATTCCTATACCAGCCACAGCATTTGCACACATTATAATAGTTTGATGATCTAGGGGACAACAATGAATTACATTCTTGGGAAACAGGTTACTCTAGATCACCCAACTCACCAGATGGATATCCTTCCAAACAAATGACCACCACCATCTACACCAAAAACTCCAATAACAAAATACGCCCAGCTCCACTAGTCCTAAAAAAGGACCGTCAAAAAAACCAAAACAGCACAATCATTAAAAAACTCGTGAGTTCCCAAAAAACCCAATGAAGTTACCTACATCCATAAACCACACACTTACATGAGCCTCAGTCACCATGATAGACAAAAAACACACAATAGAGACCATAATTGGGACTGACACCTTAGTGCCTCTTGGGGATAGTTCTAGGTTGAACTCAATGAACAACATGATGAACATAAACTAAAAATGTATCAATACATAACACAATACATGAAAAACCCAATCCAAGACAATTGTCCTAGATGACATAAAAACGTAAAAACAACAAAAATTATCTTTCTCAAAATAATTGTTTTTCAATTAATCTATAAAATTACCCTATCCCAAGGACATTTTCTATAAAAAAACAAACACACTATTCACAGGTCAAATATCCACATTTAATGTGAGAACCAATTTACAAACAATTTTCATTTCAGAACCCCCTATTTTCATTCTATGAATCTTCCCTTGTGAATCCGTTAATTTCCATCCGCATATTCTATGGAGAAGTTCCCCATGCAATATATGTACATAACAAAAAACATGTGATATTCCATAATAATTACCAATGGTCACTCAACACTTTTCTTAATCAAAACCCAAATATTCCTTAGATTTTGAAAACCAAAACACATTATATTTTTAAATTGTAATCACAAGTCTAAAATAAATTTTTGAAAGAACATTCATTGATAAAACCATTTTCATTTTCAAAACAATATAAACCTCCAAAACCCAGATATATCACAACATACACCTAACAAACCCGGAATAAGAAACTAGTTTTTATGATTAAAATGGTGACATGGTAGTTGTCCATGCCCCAAGTAAGAAATAAAATCAAGAGGACCTCGAAACGGTCCCCTAAACAGCACATGGGTCACTACTCCATGTGATGTCACAGTGTCACAGTAGATCACCACTATTTTCAACTCCCTGTCCAAAACAACCAAAATAACTAAAAACCCCAACAAAAATGGTAACGATGGTCTTGTGACGAGCAGTGATAGTCAGTTACAAACTAGTAACCTACTACCTCAGCCCCAAAATTCCAAAACACTATATATCAGACACTGTAAACATCATGTGCCTTCTCTAATAACATTTTATCATGATCCAACCTTGGTCGAACATAAAATGGTCAACCATGACAGTCTGTGACATGTATCGAGGAGAATTCACATTACCCTCGAGATGAAAACTAGTGTCATCCAACAAATCAAACATCTTGGGAATGTTTTAAGTGTAAAAGGAACAACCATTACAAGATCTATAGAAAAAAGTAACTGAATTAAACAATACAAAACAACTCAAATTCAATGAGAAACCAACTTATCACATACAAAATGCAATAAAAATGATGAAAAATGAAACAATAAATACTATACAGCTACCACATAATCTCCTTGTTTCCAATTGTTCGCCATTGACCACAAAAATTAACCTTCTCCGACACTTAGCATATGTACTATGAACATAAAACAAATGTTAAACCATTATCTTTAAATGTAGTATATGCATGAGCACCGAGATGCTTAGTATGAATTCAATAAATAATCCTTGAATCCAAATTATCCTTTTCCAAAATATTGAAATTGAAAAAGATTAAATTACAATTACAAAAGCATGGTTTAAAAATTTTAAATAAAAATATTAATTTCCCAATTAAAATCCAACACACAATACCAACCATTTCCTAAAATAGAATACATTTTAAAACAAAATTCAGACACACTAAAAACCCAGTTAGTTCTAAAAATATCCAGTTAGACATGAATGAATAGAATCTATTACAGTGGAATATAAACAAGCAATAAAATAAATAACTGTGGGAAATCGAAAACATCTCCAGACAACCGTAGGACATACTCTGTTCAGAACATCCAACCATTGTACTATGAATCTCAATATACTATAACAAACTCATCGCCCTCTCGACAAAACAAATGAAACTCCCCATCCAAACTCTATATCTACCTTTGTGTAGCGACCCATGTATTTGGGCTTTGTAATCTATTGTCACTTCATTATCTATAAGCATCCTAGGATCACATTGTGGTAATATCAATATTATGTAAGTAGGAGGCCAATGTACACATGACTGAGCTTGGATATTTCCACTTCACTTTCCAACCCAAAAGAAGAACACCAATATAGGATAACCTTAAATATAAATCCCTCATATATTGGATCCTTATATAGATTCCTATTCATTCCATAATGCACGGTGACAACCAGGACACTAAAACATATAATCCTTAAAACGTTTCGAAATCATTTATCCAAAACATCTTGAAATATAATCCTTTTCATTTAAAAAACTGAACGAGCCCATAAGTTCCAAACACACATTCAAACACATCAATATTACCAAAAATTTTTTTACCCCTTATCATCTCAAACCAAAACACGATTCATTAAAAATCGAAAAACATTATGAAATCCATAATAAACCATGTTTTCCATCACAGTTGAGAAACAACACTTAAAAATCCTTTTAAAAACTTCTTTAGATACCCCATAATTTGACCAACATCCTTTGAATTTAAAAATCCAAATATGAAATCGATGTTTTTAGAGATATTGCGTTTTTACAAGTAACATAATCAATTGAGGGAACATCCATGTGTGAATCTAGTGTACTCATAGATGTGAAAACATAAAATAGATACACTTTCCTCCAGGAAACATTATGAAAACCAAATAAAAACATGAATTATTTTCAAGAATACAACCATCACATTGATTCCATAAAATCCCCTTAAATGGACATTAAACCTACCTATAAGGCCACACAATTTCCATATTAGACAACCAAAACTATGTTCACATGAACTATACCACGATCTCATTTCATAATAGTTATTAATTTCATAAATGTTACCACCTGAATTCACCAGGAAGAGGGAAGGGGTACATATTTCCAAACCCTTCCATCCTCAAGTTGAATGAGATATAATGACCCCTATGACTCACCTTCAATAGGCCCCAGAGTGGCGACTATCACCAAGGGTATAGAATCACACATAAAATAGAATTAATTGCAATTTTTATTCAGTAGTATTAGGAGATAAAATAGTAAATCCCCAACAACACCAAAACTGAAAGTAAATACAAAATCCAGAACAATCTGTTCCCATATGCATGTACAAGTAATAAGTGCTAAAGAAATATAGAAAACTATAAAGGGAAGTTCAAAACAAAAGAACCGTCAATGGTCCCTACATGGGAGAAAATAGGTTCTGGCACGATCCACGAAGTCATATTGGAAACCAGAAAAGAAGTTTTATATTTATTTGGTTAGTATATAATTATACCCAGTAGGGAAAACCCAAATCTCTAGTGCACATGTGGGGATACATTCTATGTCCCATTGAGAAATGGAGATAACAAAAACATGTTGTAAGGAACCTATCCACCATAACCATTCCACGGATCACTCCCAAAATAATGTAGGTCATGTAAAGTTATATTAATAACACATTTATGTCTTGTGACCTTTGGCCACATACCCCCTGGTTATTGAAAATATGCTATGTGTCAGACCTCCCCCTCTATTTTCTCAGCATTCCCACTACTTCCCAACCATAAAATATTTGGCCACCACTACACTTATGAATACCTAGGACACCATAAAAACATGTATCCACTCACATAGACACCTTGGCCAGAACAACTACTATTATACCTGATGACACATGGTCCCAAACATTTACTACCACACTTGAAGAAACTGGGAACTCATCCTGATAACACATGGGATACAACTTTAATTCACACACCCGGGAAAACCACCACATCATAACCTGCCCAAAGAATCAAGGGCTATAATGGACCTTAGGACATCATATTATAGCCAATGTTTCTTGGTCTTATCGGTAAAGAGATCAGAAAAAGAGCTAATTACCAACCACTCATAGCAGTGATGTGAAAAACACCCTCCCCCATGAAATGGTCATGTTTTCCATGAAGTGATGAAAATGGATATTGTGAAAATATGAAACATAAGAACAAAATTACACATTTAGGTAAACAAGCACTCATACCCACCTAGGGGTTCCAATACAACCCATATGCAAACACTCTCATTACTATTCATTCATAAAAATCACTACAGACGCAACCAGATCACAACTTATTCCCAAAAAACAAATCCCATTTTAACACTTTCTTGTTAACATATTCAAGTGATTTAATTAAAATAATTTTTCACTAATGCATGACTAACAGGAATTGCCACATGAAAAAGGAGGAAAGATAGCCATGTCGCAAAATAAGCATTCATTCCCAGTTCTTTTGTAAAGTCACAACAAAAAAGGGATACGTGAGATCTCTCAAAGTAATGGAAAAAATACAAGCCCCAACATATAGCCCCAAATACAAAAACTAACAACAAAACAACATGGGTTCCATCAACATCTTGGTCTTCTCGCAAACATCAAGCTAAACAACCATACACAATTCTAGTATAGATTAAGGGACATTTTATATTTAAACACACCATTACTTTAAACCCATATTTCTATTTGGTTAACCGAGTGAGCTCATAAGGATTAATTTTTATTGGGAACCATTTAAATTAATATTCATTTTGTGACTAACCAAATTTTAGGTTACTGCAATTCAATTGCATATATATCCAGAAAAATAGAAGTTCATTAGTTCACAATAAGTGACCACCGATGACCAAGATTTTGAGTGGACATAAGACCATAAATATTGAATACATACGAAATGATAAAAGAGTACAACAACAACATCAACCACACCCATTAATTCTATATAAAATACTTAATATCTTCATTATGGTTTGGCTTCATCCATCACCACAGAAAGATCATCTTGCTTACCCTGCATTACACACAATAAAGGGAGATGAACGAATAACCCCACATGGATGATCAGAAATCAATGTTTTTCTCCTCATTCCAGGATCTGGGGATGCAAAACATGTATGGAAAAAACTCTGAGGAATCCATCAATGAGTAGGAATGGTTCTAGCACAGGCACACCACTATCCTCTGGAATGGGATCCAGACAAACCAATGAAGGGAAATTAGACTATCCATGAAGAAGAATGATTCCACTATGTGATTAAAAGGTGATATATTGGAGTTACATGATATGAATATTGAACAACATTAATGGTAGATCGTGGATTCACCATGCTGATGGATGGTTATACATGCAATAATTAATTTATATTTAGTAATTCTCATTAGATAGGTGGCCATAAGAGCTTTGCATTAAAGGATATCATTTTAAGAGAGTAAAATAGGTTCTTTGAGGTTTTCCCAACTCTTAGGGGATTAAAAAAATATTTATTTCATTAGAAACGTCCTTATACCACTATAAATTGGGTAAAAGACATAAAAGTGGGTTTAACTGTAAATGGGGAAGGAAATATCTGACAACCCACTATGGTACCGATCAGGTGTGGAATTGATCATTTACTCACTGATGTGTCACACCATAGTGACATCCTTCCACAATCACACTACCCACCCAAAATATAGATGAGGTAAATGGAATCCCAGACACCATAATTGGAAAGGTAATCAACCCATAGGGTCTAAGACATTACATTAAATACCTCTCACCTATTATCATCCTCGCGAATCAAAACTAAACATGATTTAAAGTGAGAAGTGTGAACAACCACCTGAAAAGGTACCACTCATGACCAAACCAAGCAAGTCATATAGGAACACCTTTCCCTCATGTGACCTCACAACATATATGGTTCACACCATCTAGTCATATTGATTAGGGGTTCTATCCCCCATGTCATGATATTATTTGCTTTGTGTGGCATTGACCCGCCTGCACAGGTTTAATCGGATCCACATTAATGAGTCTTGATTAGGGATCAGGTCCTCCCCTTTCCAGAGTGAGAAATCTATAACCTCGATAAAGGAACAATGAATGAAACACATTTCAATGTTGAAAACATCTTCCACTACATCACAAACTTGTATAAAACAAAACAAAACAAAACTCAAAAAATATTCGGTTACACAACATACATCTAGGCCACCCAATACTAGGTACTCTCCTCAAGACCCCCATAACTCCACAAAACATGAACCATGGGAATGGATCATCCATAAAGAACCTTATCCTCAAGATAATCAATCATCACTGGTTGTTCTATGAATTTCATGTCATCCTTGATATCTATCATTACCCATTCATGGATGAGTGAATCATCATGTAGATAATGATAGAGTTGAGACACATGGAAGAAGTTGTGCACCCAGAGTAGTGGCAGTGGTAGAACAAGCTGATAAACAACTTCGATGACCCTCCACAACACCTCGAAGTGTCCGATGAACCTAGTAGAAATCTTACTACCCCTATTGAACCTCTGTTACCCACACTGAGGGGAGTCCATCAACAACACATGGTCCTCGAACTAGAACTCCAAGGGTTTCCATTATGATGTACATACGACTTATTCCAGTCATGAGCCATCTTATTCCTATCCTGTATAAGATGAAACTTCTTGTTAATGCTTTAAACTCCCTCTGGGACAAGAAAACCTGCTTCCGTAACCTCTTCCAAACATAAGGGTGAGTGACAATGCCTCTTTTTCAAGGCTTTTAAAGGAGCCCTACCCATGGTAGAGTGATATATATTTTTGTAGGAAAACTCTTCCAGAATAATGTGTCATACCCACAATCCCACCAAGTCCAAAACACATATTAATAGCATATCTTCCAATGTTTGGATGGTGTGTTCTATCTTCCAATCCATTTTATTATGAAATGTAGTTCTAAGGAATAGTTGGGTGCCAAAAACATATTAAATCATCTACAAACCTGTGTTGTAAACCAGGTATCCCGATAAGAAACTATGGGACTCATAACTCCATGAAACCTCACCACCTCATCTACATAATTATGTTATATTGAATACACCTTACAAGACTCATACATTTCCAAAAATGTGAGTTGATTTTGTCAGCTGGTCTACTACTACCGATATAGAGCTTTATCCTCCATGATCTATTGGTATTCCTCTTAAGAAATCCATCACGATGACATTCTACTACTACTCAAGGACATTTAAAGGATACAGAAATCCTCATATGAATTGTTTTTCAAACTTCTCTTAATAACACACCATGAAACGTCCCACATACTCTACGACTACCCGCTTTACCCCGGTACAATGAAACTGACCCATCAAACCCCAATACTTATTTTAAACTCTAAGATGCACCGATGGGGGTGATTTGTGGAACTTACCAAGGAATATCTCTCATATTTCCACCAGGACAAACAACATCCCATGAATTTGAATTTGATTCTGGCCATCATCGACCACCTTCTAAATCATTTCTCAGGGAAACACGAATATGCATTACTCTAGCCTTCGAATCACCCCATTGAGACATCTCCACTTTCTTCAATAGAGATAACTACACTTTCATCTCGAATGGAGAGCCGCTACCATCCTCCTCCTTTGCATCTGGGTGTAGGGTAGCCAACAACATTATAACATTCCATGAATATTCCAACTCTAGAACCACAACATTATGTGTCTTCATGCTCAAGGAATCTTCCACAACATTCCCCTTTCCTAAGGTGTTGGAAATTTTGTAGTCATAGTCCTAATGAAACACCAACCACCTCCACTACCACAAGTTTAGGTCTCATTGAATTAAGATATAACTCAAGATCTTTTGATTTTTGAAGACCAAAAAGCACATCCTGATGAGGTAGTGCCGCTAAAACATTAGTGCAAACACAAACGCATCGATCTCGATGTCTAGGGTGGAATAGTTATGATCATGGGGACATAACATCCAAGACCTCTAAGAGATCATCTCATGTTGTTGCATCAGCTCATACCACATTCCTTGTCCTGAAGAATCACAAAACACCTCAGACATAACCCCCTCTTCTAGGAGCCTTAGTATTGGGGGTACTAACCAACATCCCCTTCAGATAAGTAAAGGCAGTCTGGCACTGATCACTACACATGAAGGCCTGGTCCATTCTGGTCAAAGTTTCCAAAGGAAATGAATATCAAGAGACTCTAGGAACAAACCTTCTATAATATCCTTCCAGACCCAAGAATCTACTAACCCATATCACATTCTTACGTTCTTCCCACGAAACAACTACTTCAAATTTTTATGGATCATCCTTTATTCATTTCTTGGATGCCACATGTCCAAGGAAGTGCACCTCACATGTCCAGAACACGCAGCATGAGAAATTAACTAGATCTGGTGCTATTAGGGGACCCCTAATGCCGTTATTTTATGCTCTGTGTTACCCTCCTATGATAATTAGTGGATTAGGATGTAGTCAATAATCACGACTACAAACTGGTCCAGATATTCCTGGAAGATGGAGTTCATGATCCACATGAACACTGATGGTGCCTTTGTAATTTCTACTATCATGTCCAAAACTCAAAGTGCCCATATCTGCACCGGAAGGAATTTTTCGAGATGTCACCCCAATCACCCTCAATTGGTAATATCCATATTGTAGGTCGATATTGGAGAACCACCCTGCCCCCTTCAAATGATCAAAAATATCATCGATCCTTGAGATAGGGTAATGGGTCTTGACAGTAACCTGTATCATTTTATGGTAGTCCATACATAGCCATAGATCTCCGTCATCCATCTTTGCAAACAAGACCAGAGCACCAAATAGAGACGCACATGGTCGAACAAAACCCTTCCTCATCAGATCATCAATTTGAATCCATAACTCCTGCAATGTAGAAGGTTCCATCTGATAGGAAGACAATGAAATTGCATAGACACCATGTAGCAAGACTATCTTAAACTAAACATCAAATCGATGGCATAGAGTCACTAGCTCTACAAGGAAGACTTCAATGTACTCACTAAAAATTTCCAAAACATCCATCATGTCTGAGTCTACTGACTCCACTAACAGCTCGGCTAACATGGAAAAAAGGGTATCCACTCACCCAGTGCCTTCCTAGAATCCTCACTCACCGACCAAAGTCACACGCTGGCCGCCAATATCAAAAAACACAACCCTTCTCTGGAAGCAGTCGATAATGGCCCACACAGAGAACAAAAAATCAATTCCTAAATTGACATTTTATTTATAAATTTGTAGGAAAAATTTCCCCACTAGTATAACTGAATTTATGTCCTGCAACTACCCACACCCAGATCCATTGAACCTTAGTTGTCGACCGGCTCCCCAAACATGCCCTGGTCGATGTCCCAGAAGATCACCATGAGGTCGGAAACCTCCAGCATTTTCTTCTCTATGAGAAGTGGGAACTCACAATCCTAATAGTAGCTACTGAAAGGACTAGGCTAGTAACAGTTATTATTGAGGTTGGCGCTAAACCTTCCCACCCCCAAAATACTACACTCTCTCCAGGAACTAAATCTGATGGTTCCCCCAAATTCAAGAGTTGTATAATCATGGTCATGGGATTATAAATAAGGGTCAAGGACTTGGAGATCAAAACATGAACTGCTGGGGCCTACTCCCCACTATATGAAACCCAGATGGCCCTCACACTGGAGGCCTGCTGCTGACAGCTTTCCCGATTGACGATACCAACAAGATCCTCTCTCTAGTTACACCTCCTAGGGTGGGAATCCTCTCCACCAATTAATACTTAATTTGGACAACTATGTTTGTTGGTGGGGTGATGAGAGTAACATCATACAGAAGACAAGGTTGGAGTGCCTCCTAAAAATGTATTTCTCGAGACTTCTCATCCAGAAAGTGTTTCAGAGCAAACAGAATGAGATCCTTAAACATGATCTCCATCTCCCTTATAACATACTCTCATGTTGTAGGGAGAGTATATCTTACCTCTTTTATACCATCATTGTGTAAGAGATGAATTCCTCCTGGAACTCCATCTCGATGTTAGTCTATGAAACATCATCCTCCCCCTTCTCCACAAGATAGAGAGTCCACCACAGATTTTTTGATCCCACATTTGACGTATATCTAGAGGAATCCTGTTCTCTATTGGATCCCAGATCACAGTGAAATCAATCACCAACTCCTCAAGCCAGATCTCTGCCTACATGTCTGAGACAGTGTGTAACACCCCAGGTAAATAAAGAATATGACATTTCATATTTATCCATATTTGTGAATAAAATATTTAAATTACTTTAAATGGGACGCTATGCTCGATGGCGTACCCAACACGCAACAACGAGTTTCTTGGGAATCTTACGTTGCACTCTAAAAATAATATAATATTATTTCAAATGGTATTTAACATGTAGTCGTTGTATTGGCAGGAATGGATAGAAATAACTAAAATATGATTATATATGTTTTTTAATGTTTTTACATTTATACAATAAAAGATAAAGGCTTAAAATACGGAAAGAATTCAATTTTAGGCGTATATGCCCAAGTTTTCACTAAAGGTTCACTTATCACCATTTGATGGAGAACCATCATTAAATATAGTTTTGTTCACACTTAAACATTATTTTGGACCAAATAAAACTCTAATTAAGAATAGGGACATCAAAATTTACTTTGTGTCAATTTTTGGTATCTTTCCAATAAAGTTCATTTTTAATAAATAGTGTAAAATGTTGTATTTTAATTCAAAACCTCTTTTTAATCTAATTTATTTATATGATTAGATAATATATTGAATTGTTTTTAAAGTGAAATTAGAAAATATTTTTACCATTAAATCCAATAGTGGTCGTTGGAATTAATTTCACTTTGAAATCAGACTTAAACTAGTGTCGATCTTTTGATACTTATTGTTTCATAAAACACGCTATTTGTCATGACAGCGGGAATTAATTATTAAATTAATTAATGTGACTTATATGTTTTGAATTTTTTAAAAGGGACTACAATTTTGAATTCAGAATATCAAATATAGCTTAGGGTGAATTTTTGGGATTTTTCTGGAAAACTTCAATTTTTGATGAATAGTGAAACCACTAAGTGGTACTTATAAAAACTGATTTTTCCGTTTAAATGAAATTTTTCCATCATTGTGTTTTTATTTTCAAAAATCCGACATACATGGTTTTCATTAAGAAGTAAAATGTGGTTCAATGAGATTAAAATAATTTTTTGGTGAATAGTAACTTATTAAGTTTTTAATCGCGATTAGTGGTAATTAGTGTAGTTTAAGGTAAAAATAATGCTTTAATAAAATGAGATGAGCTTGAAACATGTCTTACCCTCATTGGTTGTATCATGGCCGACCAAGACAAGCCATGTGTCAACTTGGGGACCCCATGGATCCACTTTGGTTGGGAAATGACATAAATAACTTTTTATTTAATGTAAAAGTAAAATTGACACAAACATGATATGTTTTACTAAAACAATTTTTAAGTGGGGTTATTCAAGTCATATTTTTGATTATAAATTTTCATTGGAAAGATAAAAAGATTTCCTACATCATAGTAAATTTTTTATAATTTTTAGACATTAAATAAATTAAATTATTTATGACATCATAATGATGCAGCGATGACATCATTATTTAACGATTAAAATAAAATGGAATGATAATGTAAAATAAATGAACTACAAATGTCCAAAACTTATTGGATGGGTGGATTTAGAACCCTTATCACCTTATCCACGAATTATATCAATGTGGGACCTTTTAAACAGAAAAAAAATTTCAAATAAAGTAATCTTTCTTACTTTCCAAAAGTGCCCCTCCTCTCCTCTTATAAAAGGCCCCCATCTCTACCTCATTTCACACACACCTCAAGCCTTTGGCTTGGACAAATCCTGCCCATTTACTCTATCCACATACCTCTACTCATCCTATAGGATTCCCTTTGGGAATAATCCTTTCAAAGGAAGCCTTTAGGCTCAAATCAAAAGGAGTTACACTTTTAAAGGTAAATCATTCTCTCATGTTCATTTGTTTTATTTTGCTTCTACAACCCCCTAAACTCTTTTTATTTACTTCTTTTGTAACAAAACCAGTATCTTCAATATACTAGGATGTTGTTATAAGATTTATTCGAGCTACACTCTCTCACAACTACATAAAATGGTTAAAGAACATACGGTTTCGGTGGATGGTGAAATTCTGCCTCCCGAAACGATGATTGTTCAATACTCATTTAACACCTTAAAAGGTGGCCATTATGATGTAACTATTTTTATATATGATATATAATATGTTTATGTTTTATTTATGCTTCTGTATTTTTCATTTTTGTCTTACCTTTATGGCTTCCATTATGGGTATACGCGATATCTTCATTTAAGGATGTGCGGACTACCGCCCCCTCAAAGTGATTTGATTCGTTAAATACCATATGTGGGATGTATAAAGGATGGAAATATGATATTATATTTGATATTATACTGGAATTATAATATACCTTTATATCATTATTATTCCATTCTATAAAATACGAAATAGAAATGAAAGTAGTGTTCATGCGTATGTACGGCTTACCGTCTTCATAAACAGTGCATTTCATTTCGTACCTCTAAATGATAATGTAATGTTATAAATGAATGCATGTACTGGATATATATGAAATATATGATATATAAATAATAAATAAAATTATTGATATAATAAACATTTGGCCACACAAACAACATGTAATTGTAAGAAGTCCACTTTCGACTTAAGAACAAAATATCGGCAAAACAAATATTATTAACTTAAATGATTACATAATGTTTATGACATGGTAATAAGTGGTATAAAAGTAATAACGATATTGAAAAAGGTTCTTAAGGAATTAGAAATTAACTCAAGTTTATTATTCAGGATATTAATGAACGATCGAGTCAAGTCGGACCCGAGGTAAGGGATCTTACTCCTCTCTTTCTTTTTAAGTACACTCTTTTATGTCATTCCTTTTAAAGCTCATCTTTCTTGTTATTGGGATGATATTTTATATTAATCCTACATTAATTTTTATTTTCATATGATGAGAGAACCTATTATCTCTCATCAATCCATTTTGGAAGTTTTTAGTGGCGTCGTTAGGCTGCCGAACTTTCGTAAGAGATCTAACCTCTCTCTTTCTTTTTAAGTACTCTCCTTTATGTCACTTCTTTTAAACTCCTCCTTGAAATGTTGGGGGATTTTCTTTTATATTCCACTTGCTTTAAATTCTATTGTAATATTATGGGATACTCTATTTTATCTAATCAATCCATATTCAGAAGTTTTATGTGGCGCCATTAGGCTGCCGAGTTTTTGTAAGGGATTTTTCATCTAACTTTTATTCCCGTGAGATTTATGATACATTTGCCACAAATTCCATTGAGTGGTGTATGTACTGCCCATTATTCTACTATTTGTGTAATATAATTTAGTTTATGAGTATTTACATCAATGATCTATTGTCCTTCTATCATGGGGTGTATGTTTTGAAAGATACCCAAGTCCGTAAGGGAACCTTTCACCCTCCTTTTTTTAAAAGACTTCTTTTGTTGGGTCTTTTAATTGACATATTGTTATGTTGGGATATGTTCTCATATATCCTTATTGATGTAAATTTTATGTCCAAGTGATGAGATACACTTTTTATCTCTCATCAACTCATTTTGATGTGATGTCGTTAGGCTGTCAAGGGAACTTTTTATCCCAATTTCGATTTCTTTGGGTTCAACATGTAGTAATTGAATATGTCATCCATTGAATATGTGTGAGTGACCTTTTATTTTTTTACACTTAATATCTACTTATATTGGGTGTACTTATATTTTTCACACATATTTTTGAGATTGATTTGTCCTCAATTTAAGGATACCTTCTTTATAAGGGATTTCATCACATTTGGCATTTCTATTGAGGGTTCATTGTTGTTATGCACCAATTCACTCTTATATGGTGTATATACTGTCCTTTGGAGTATTATATCATTAATCCTTTAATTCTCATGATATTATAATGTTCTAACTAAATTTTATTCCTCGATTATTGTATTCAAGTGTCTCTAATTTTGGTAAAACCCCTTTAACCAAAATATCGTTTTAAATGTTTTAATTATTTTTTCTTATTAATATCCATGTTTTCAAAATGGTTTTAAGGATTTATTTATATGGATATTAATGGTTTATAATGTTAAAATCTTCAAGGTGGTATGGGACACTTTGATTAAAAAATATCTTTATTAAATGTTTTAAATGGTTTTGGAAATGGTTTATTTTTGAATGGATTCATTATTTCAATATCCTAAAATGTTATATTGTGATTGAAATGTGGAAATGTTATGTTTCCTTTATTCATGTTTATGTGATACAATTATGTTATGGTTCTTGGGCATTGTTATGAAGAACGGGTGGTTCCGTGATAAACTAAGGGCGGGTGAGCCCGATATAGCTCTCCAATGCATTGGGTAACGTGAAGGAGTGAAACGTTAAGGTTTCTCCGAAGAGATTTAGGGAATATACTGTGATGGGTATTCCAAACGTAACCAAGAGGGTTACTCCCTACGTAAGAATGTTATGAATGCCTCAAGTTATGTTTATGTCTTATGTTTTATATGATTTATTCATGGTTTGATGAGGTATGTTAAAGTGCCTATGTTTTATGGGTAAAGTATGATTTCATTCTTACGTGTATATGAACTCATGTTTCCTTTCCATATTTTTATTACCCTTACTGAGCTTTTTATACTCATCCCAAGTTTTTGAAATGTTTTTCACAAGTCAATGGAAAGGTACATCATGTGATGATAGTGTCAAGGATGTGTCAAGAAAGAATCCATGTTTTATTTTCAATATGTTTCCATTGATGGGAAGAATGAATATTGTCTTTTATGTAACCACTATGTTTAAATGTGGAATATAATGCAAGTTTCATGATCTAATTCTCTAAAACTCTAAACCTGAAAAGATCTTCAATGTCTAATATTGTAATAACTCAAGATTAAGTAAGGTTTAAGGCTGGGGCCTTATAGTTGGTATCAAAGGTCGGTTTAGATAACTTTAGAGGTTAGGGTATTCTTTAAGCATAATTGACAATTACCATAATGGTTAGGATTTCAGAAAGAGTCCTAGTTTTAGATAAAGTGAATGAGTATGTATATATTAGTGTTTATATTACTCATTAGTACATGATGGTTTTGTTGATATACTCACACGGACCTTTTTGGTTTTAGTAAATGGCTGGATCTAGCAGGCACCAATGTGACAATGGGTTTGAAGGAAACTGTTGTGGTTCTCTGATTAAGAGACTGGACGAGATGGGGGATCAATGAGGAATCTCATGGTTGTTCTAAACAAAATATCAAGGAGTCATGATCAACCACATCAACCTTGGTGAGTTCTCTAATGCATCATGTATGAGATGGCCAACTTGATGTGGAAATTCAGGTAAGAATTATTAAGGTAACCATTAGGGTTTATATGATCCTAACTTTTGAGGTAATTATGGGTTATTATATGTTATGATGGAAAATGAATGGAATGAGATAAACATTAGGTTAAAATATGTTATGGTCATCTTTGATGATTTTATCTCATTTTGGGGAATGTTTTAAGAATTATATAGTTTTGGAAAAAGGACAACACGCAGACCGTGTGACTACCCGTCGCGTCGGACAAAGCTGCGGGAATCGAACCCACAACCAAAGTGCGACTGGTATTTATCTCCTACCACTGGACTACGTGAAGTCCCTGGTTAGTTTGACTGATTCTTTTTAGTTATATGATTTTATGAATTAAGAATAAGTTGATTTTGGGTTATTTATGTAAATGATTAACCTATCATAGAGGATATGTGATTAGGTTAATTACATTTCAATACGAGACTTTAGAAGCAATTGATGTTGTTTGGAGATAAGTGTTACGATTTAACATGGAAGACTATGTGACTAAATCCTTCAAATATTTGGGTTTCAATCTTATATTGGTTTACTTTGAAGAATTTTATGGACAAATTGTTTATCGGATGGTCCTCGTTGAACTTTGGGTTTTTTTGGACAAATTTTGGAGATTAAGAATATATTTTCTTTTTATAAGGGGTTATCCTTTTCTGGATTATCTGATCTTTTACTAACCTTTTTGGTTTTGGTTTTGGTTAAAGCCTAAATACATGGGATATATATAGTTCTTTTTTGGGGATTAGGTGATTCTCTAGAAGTTGATTATAGTACTCTTAATGTGAACAAGTCTCCCTAAATACTCGTCTTTTGAAAAAAAAATATGAGTTTGATTAAGGAATCTAGTAAAAGTTGAGAGTCAACATGATAAGTGATTATTCTTCCTTATGAATAAATTCCTCAATAAAAAGTATCTTAAAACAAAAATGTTGTCTATTAACTTTTCCTACTGGGGAATCGAATACCGTTTAACCCATCACAAGTTTGTGATTTTCTCGTGGTTAACTTTCTCCTAAACATGTTTTCTATCACTCTCCATCAGAACATGACCCTTTGTTTTTTCCTCCATGTCCATATTTTCATACTTGGAATCCTAGTATGGGTTAACTCGGGTGACATTTGTACTTATGTTTATTTATTTTAAAGTGTTTGTTTGACCGACTTTTGTTCTGATGTGGGACATTCAAGGATGTTTCCAAGCGCAATTTTAAAATTGCGAGGACACAATTCCCAAAAGGGGGGAAGGATGTAACACCCCAGGTAAATAAAGAATATGACATTTCATATTTATCCATATTTGTGAATAAAATATTTAAATGAATTTAAAGGGGACTCTATGCTCGATGGCGTACCCAACACGCAACAACGAGTTTCTTGGGAATCTTACGTTGCACTCTAATAATAAAATAATATTATTTCAAATGGTAGTTAACATGTAGCCGTTGTATTTGCGGGAATGGATAGAAATAACTAAAATATGATTATATATGTTTTTTAATGTTTTTACATTTATACAATAAAAGATAAAGGCTTAAAATACGGAAAGAATTAAATTTTAGGCGTATATGCCCAAGTTTTCACTAAAGGTTCACTTATCACCTTTTGATGGAGAACCGTCATTAAATATAGTTTTTTTCACTCTTAAACATTATTTTGGACCAAATAAAACTCTTATTAAGAATCGGGACATCAAAATTTACTTTGTGTAAATTTTTGGTATCTTTCCAATAAAGTTCATTTTTTAATGAATAGTGTATAATGTTGTATTTTAATTCAAAACCTCTTTTTAATCTAATTTATTTATATGATTAGATAATATATTTAATTGGTTTTAAAGTGAAATTAGAAAACATTTTTACCATTAAATCCAATAGTGGTCGTTGGAATTAATTTCACTTTGAAATCAGACTTAAACTAGTGTCGATCTTTTGATACATATTGTTTCATAAAACACGCTATTTGTCATGACAGCGGGAATTAATTATTAAATTAATTAATGTGACTTATATGTTTTGAATTTTGTAAAACGGACTACATTTTTGAATTCAGAATATCAAATATAGCTTAGGGTGAATTTTTGGGATTTTTATGGAAGACTTCAATTTTTGATGAATAGTGAAACCACTAAGTGGTACTTATAAAAACTGATTTTTCCGTTTAAATGAAATTTTTCCATCATTGTGTTTTGATTTTCAAAAATCCTACATACATGGTTGTCATTAAGAAGTAAAATTTGGTTCAATGAGATTAAAATTATTTTTTGGTGAATAGTAACTTATTAAGTTTTTAATCACGATTAGTGGTAATTAGTGTAGTTTAAGGTAAAAATAATGCTTTAATAAAATGAGATGAGCTTGAAACATGTCTTACCCTCATTGGCTGTATCATGGCCGACCAATACAAGCCATGGGACAACTTGGGGACCCCATGGATCCACTTTGTTTGGTAAATGACATAAATAACTTTTTATTTAATGTAAAAGTAAAATTGACACAAACATGATATGTTTTACTAAAACAATTTTTAAGTGGGGTTATTCAAGTCATATTTTCTATTATAAATAGTAATTGGAAATATAAAAATATTTCCTACATCATAGTAATTTTTTTATAATTTTTAGACATTAAATAAATTAAATTATTTATGACATCATAATGATGCAGTGATGACATCATTATTTAACGATTAAAATAAAATGGAAAGATAATGTAAAATATATGAACTACACATGTCCAAAACTTATTGGATGGGTGGATTTAGAACCCTTATCACCTTATCCACGAATTATATCAATGTGGGACCTTTTAAAACCGAAAAACATTTTCAAATAAAGTAATATTTCTTACTTTCCAAAAGTGCCCCTCCTCTCCTCTTATAAAAGGCCCCCACCTCTACCTCATTTCACACACAACTCAAGCCTTTGGCTCAGAAAAACCCTTCCCATTTACTCTCTCCACATCCCTCTCCTCATCCTAGAGGATTCCCTTTGGGCATAATCCTTTCAAAGGAACCCTTTAGGCTCAAATCAAAAGGAGTTACACTTTTAAAGGTAATTCATTCTCTCATGCTCATTTGTTTTATTTTGCTTCTCCAACCCCCTAAACTCTTTTTATTTACCTCTTTTGTAACAACACCAGTATCTTAAATATACTAGGATGTTGTTATATGATTTATTCGAGCTACACTCTCACGCAACTACATCAAATGGTTAAAGAACATACGGTTTCCGTGGATGGTGAAATTCTGCCTCCTGAAACGATGATTGTTCAATACTCATTTAACACCTTCAAAGGTGGCCATTATGATGTCACTATTTTTATATATGATATATAATATGTTTATGTTTTATTTATACTTCAGTATTTTTCATTTTTGTCTTACCTTATGGCTTCCATTATGGGTATACGCGATATCTTCATTTAAGGAAGTGCGGACTACCGCCCCCTCAAAGTGATTTGATTCGTTAAATACCATATGTGGGATGTATAAAGGATGGAAATATGATATTATATATGATATTATACTGGAATTATAATATACCTTTATATCATTATTATTCCATTCTATAAAATACTAAATAGAAATGAAAGTAGCGTTCATGCGTACGTACGGCTTACCGTCTCCATGAACGGTGCATTTCATTTCTTACCTCTAAATGATTATGTAATGTTATAAATGCATGAATGTACTGGATATATATGAAATATATGATATCTAAATAATTAATACAATTATGGATATAATATACATTTGGCCACACGAACAACATGTAATTGTAAGAAGTCCACTTTCGACTTAAGAACAAAATATCGGCAAAACAAATATTATTAACTTAAATGATTACATAATGTTTATGACATGGTAATAAGTGGTATAAAAGTAATAATGAACATGAAAAAGGTTCTTAAGGAATTAGAAATTAACTCAAGATTATTATTCAGGAGATTAAAGAACGATCGAGTCAAGTCGGACCCGAGGTAAGGGATCTTACTCCTCTCTTTCTTTTTAAGTACACTCTTTTATGTCATTCCTTTTAAAGATCATCTTTCTTGTTATTGGGATGATCTTTTATATTAATCCTACTGTAATTTTTATTTTCATGTGATGAGAGACCCTATTCCCTCTCATCAATACATTTTGGAAGTTTTTAGTGGGGTCGTGAGGCTGCCGAACTTTCGTAAGAGATCTAACCTCTCTCTTTCTTTTTAAGTACTCTCCTTTATGTCACTTCTTTTAAACTCCTCCTTGCAATGTTGGGGGATTTTATTTTATATTCCACTTTCTTTAAATTCTATTTTAATACGATGGGATACTCTATTTGATCTAATCAATCCATATTCGGAAGTTTTATGTGGCGTCGTTAGGCTGCCGAGTTTTCATAAGGGATTTTTTATCTCAATTTTATTCCCGTGAGATTTATGCTACATTTGCCACAAATTCCATTGAGTGGTGTATGTACTGCCCATTATTCTACTCTTTGTGTAATATAATTTCGTTTATGAGTATTTACATCAATGATCTATTGTCCTTCTTTCATGGGGTGTATGTTTTGAAAGATACCCAAGTCGGTAAGGGAACCTTTCACCCTCTTTTTTAAAAGACTTCTTTTGTTGGGTCTTTTAATTTACATATAGTTATTTTGGGATATGTTCTCATATATCCTTATTGATGTAAATTTTATGTCCAAGTGATGAGATACACTTTTTATCTCTCATCAACTCATTTTGATGTGATGTCTTTAGGCTGTCAAGGGAACTTTTTAACCCAATTTCGATTTCTTTGGGTTCAACATGTAGTAATTGAATATGTCATCCATTGAATATGTGTGAATGACCTTTTATTGTTTTACACTTAATATCCACTTATATTTTGTGTACTTATATTTGTCACACATATTTTTGAGATTGATTTGTCCTTAATTTAAGGATACCTTCTTTATAAGGGATTTCATCACATTTGACATTTCTATTGAGGGTTCATTGTTGTTATGCACCAATTCACTCTTATATGGTGTATATACTGTCCTTTGTAGTATTATATCATGAATCCTTTAATTCTCATGATATTATAAATTTCTGACTAAATGTTATTCCTCGATTATTGTATTCAAGTGTCTCTAATTTTGGTAAAACCCCTTTAACCAAAATATCGTTTTAAATGTTTTAATTATTTGTTCTTATTAATATCCATGTTTTCAAAATGGTTTTAAGGATTTATTTATATGGATATTAATGGTTTAAAATGTTAAAATCTTCAAGGTGGTATGGGACACTTTGATTCAAAAATCTCTTTATTAAATGTTTTAAATGGTTTTGGAAATGGTTTATTTTTGAATGGATTCATTATTTCAATATCCTAAATTGTTATATTGTGATTGAAATGTGGAATTATTATGTTTCCTTTATTCATTTTTATGTGATACGATTATGTTATGGTTCATGGGCATTGTTATGAAGAACAGGTGGTTCTGTGATAAACTAAGGGTGGGTGATCCCGATATAGCTCTCCAATGCATTGGGTAACGCGAAGGAGTTAAACGTTAAGGTTTCTCCGAAGAGATTTAGGGAATATACTGTGATGGGTATTCCAAACGTAACCAAGAGGGTTACTCCCTACGTAAGAATGTTATGAATGCCTCAAGTTACCTTTATGTCTTATGTTTTATATGATTTATTCATGGTTTGATGAGGTATGTTAAAGTGCCTATGTTTTATGGGTAAAGTATGATTTCATTCTTACGTATATATGAACTCATGTTTCCTTTCCATATTTTTATAACCCTTACTGAGCTTTTTATGCTCATCCCATGTTTTTGAAATGTTTTTCACAGGACAATAGAAAGGTACATGATGTGATGATAGTGTCAGGGATGTGTCAAGAAAGAATCTATGTTTTATTTTCAATATGTTTCCATTGATGGGAAGAATGAATACTGTCTTTTATGTAACCACTTTGTTTAAATGTGGAATATAATGCAAGTTTCATGATCTAATTCTCTAAAACTCTAAACCTGAAAAGATCCTAAATGTGTAATCTTGTAATAACTCAAGATTAAGTAAGGTTTAAGGCTGGGGCCTTATACACTGCCCTTGTACTTCTTGATGGTCTGCTGCTGAACGGCATATAGAGTGCTCTGACACTGGTTTTCATCCTCCTCTCGATCAGACCTCAAATAATCATCCAATTTAGGCTCACGGGCCTCAATGGCCTGCAATACATGTGGTCACCATCTGGGTTCTATAGCTGCAGGGTAAACAAGGATTGCCTATGACGAGTACTGTAGAATATTTATTTTAAATTTCTATTAATAATTTTATTTATTTTAAATCCCCAAAAAAACCAAGACACCGAAAAAGAAAAATAAATACTATTGACGTACCTTTTATAGGGTCACAACCTTGAAATTAGTGTGGACTCACTTATACATTTGGTAGGTCTACAATCCTTTTCATCAGATCACAGTGGGGGGAACCCCGTCTCCTAGCATGTTTTCACAGGACTATTTCTTGTGCTATGATTTCTAACACTATTTCTCTAGAATCCCATGCAATCCTTACTATGAATTACTCCATACTCCATTCTATCTCTCAATCTTCCTCTGATACGATTTTGTTACTATGCACCATCACCAAGATGATGGAAGGGACCACCGATTGAAAAACTGTTCCTTCCATAAGTCTAATGAGATATAATGACCCCCAAGAGCCGCATTCTATAGGCCCAAAAGGGGTGAATTGAAACACGGTAATATAATCACACGTAAAATGCTAGCCATTACTCTTTTATGTAGTAGTATCGGGATATAAGATAGTAAATCCAAAAAAAAGAAAAATTAGATGTAAAATTAAATCCAAAAAAATCCATTCCCATATGAATGTTCCAATAATATCTACAAAAATCAATACATAAAACTCCAAAAGTATGTACCAAAAGAAGAGAAAATCAATGTCAACAGAGCTGAAGTCTGAGCTAAAAGGGTGTCGAACGGTCCTCAATGCCTTCCCATAAACCTAACAACATTTTTAAATATGTAGGGGGAGTATACATGTATACCCAGTAGGAAAAACCAAAATCACTCATGCACATGTGGGGAGGAATTGTAATGCCCCGTGAGTAAAAGAGATAACCAAAGATTCTAGTATGGAAAAAATCTACCCAAACATCACCAAGGATCACTCCCAAAATAATGAAAGTCTTGTAATGTAATATTAATTACACATCTATGATTGGGTACCCCGTGCCACTTTCCCAATGGTTATTGAAGAAATACTATGTGTCAGACCTCCCCCACCATTCTCACTACAGTCCCACTTCTACCGCAAAAACAACCATTTACGCCACTAAAACCATAGTTACGCCTGCATAAACTTGGGATACCACAACTACATGTAACCATGTATGCAAACACCTTGGATATAACAAATACTACCACACCTGAAGACACCTCGTCCCGAACAACTTCATTCATGGCCGAAGACACCAGGGCCTCATCCAAAAGACACATAGGAAACAACGTTCTGGCACACACGTAGGCCAACAACAATGTCATATCATGACCGATGAATATTGTGCTATAATGGAACACAAGTTGTCATAGCCTACTTGATGAGTCATGGTCTACTTGGTAAATGGAGTAGAAAAGGAGATAATAACCATATAGTCATAGGAGTGTTTGGAAAAACACCCTCCCCCATAAAATGGTGGTGTTCAGCAGTAATAGATCAAGATGGGTGGGGTAGGAATTAGAATCATATTAACTAAATTAGACATATAGGTAAGCATGAACTCATCCCAACCTAGGGGTTACCATTCCTTTAAACAAAAAAATACCATCATTAAAATTCATTCATAAATAATAAAACAGCCGCAACCAATTCACATATATTTGAAGTAAAACATATCCCTTTTAAACCTTTTATTGTTATCATATTCCTGTGAGTCCATTTAAATAATTCTTCACAAACAAAAGAATAATAAAAACAGCCACAAGAAAATGTAGGAAAGGAAACCAAGCATCAAAATAATCATTCACACCCAGTTCTCATGTGAAGAAACAACTAGAATTGGAATATGTGAGATCCGTCGAAGTACTAGAACAAAATCATGCCCCAACATACAGCCCCATAAACACAAACTAACAACTACAAAAAAGGGATCTCATCCCCATCAATGTCACCTCAAAATAATCAATAAAAACAACCATTAACATTTAATGAATAAGGAATGTGATTTTTTTGATTTAAACACACCATTCATTTAGTTCCATATTTTCATTTGGTTATATATCGTGGCCACACAAGGATTATTATTCAATGTGAATCCATTTTAACCAACTGAGTTTACATTATTAACCAACATCCATGTTACTTAAATTATATAACATAAAATATCTTGAAAAATAGTGGTTCATTAGTTCATAATAAGGGACCACTGATGACGATGATTTTTATTGGACATAAGCCCATACTGATTCAAAACATAAGAAAATGTATGGAGTACAACAACGTCATCAAAAACACACATTCAATATTTAAAAAACAATTAATATATTAATTAAGGTTTGGATTCATCCATTATTGTAGAAACATCATCATACCCACCCCATATGATACAAATTAATGAGAGATGAAGGAAGAACCCTACACGGATGATTAATGATCAGTGTTTTTGTCCCCGCGCTATGAACTTGGGATGCATGAATTGCAAGTGAAGAAGTCAGAGGAATCTATGAATGTTTAGGAAATTCCCCAACATAAGTGCAATATTATCCTCTAGATGGGTCCCCATATGAACCAAGAAAAGGAAATGAGAACAGTAATAACGAAGAAAGAATATTCCGTGCTATAAAATGGTGATATCTTGGAGTTATAAAATATAAATTTTTCATGGCATTAAAGGTGGATCATGGAATCACCATGCAGCTGGACAGTTAAAAACAGTGAAATTAATACTTATTTAATAATTCGAATAGATGGGGTGGCCATAAGAGGTGTGTATTAATGGATATCATTTAACGAGAGTAAAATAAGTTCGTTGAGGGTCGGTCCACTCTTATAGAATTGAAAACATAGTTTATTAGGTCTAAAAGCGGCCATAAACCACATTAAAATAAAACAATACTTAAAAGTGGTTATTTTGGGAAAATGGGGAAGGATAAACCCTAGTGAGATCAATTGGGTGATATTTTTATCAGTCAATCACCAGTCAGGGACACACTGATGTGTGACACACTGATCAGTGGGACCGATCAATGACTCATGGATGGGTGTCACAAATTGGTGACACCATGGGGAATCCTATCACTGACACACTACCCTCCAGACATACTAAAGAGGTCTAGGGAATCCCTAACAAATGAATTGAAAAAATAATGAACCATGATGGTCTAGTCTATTACAATAAAACAAATAATTCCACTTTAAAAGTACAAGGCATTTAAAAAAAGCACTATATACTCCTTAAACAATAACATTTCAGGAAAATCTATTTAAAAAATTATTTTTAACAAAACAAATCTACACCAAATCATAATTTATATCAATATATTAGAATTATAGATATATTAATAACATTTATGAATCAAATGAAAACATGTAAGTTCCAAAGGATCATTCCAGAATGGAAAAGATTAATTTGGTTGCCTCAAATCAGTTGTGAATGTGATAAAACATCATTGAGAGGTATAATAGGGTTCCCTGAATGATCCACATGACCTAGATCAAATTACAAATCACCCACACCCAAACCCTAGAGAGTATGCTTCAAACAAATGGAGAAAACCCCATAGAGAAACAATAAATTGAAGAGAGGAGAGGAAGGGGAGAGAATCCCACAAAGAAACACTGATCATT
The DNA here is from genome assembly GCA_963277665.1 of Viscum album. Classification (NCBI taxonomy): domain Eukaryota; kingdom Viridiplantae; phylum Streptophyta; class Magnoliopsida; order Santalales; family Viscaceae; genus Viscum; species Viscum album. The sequence continues at coordinate 2,130,538,333 of OY728147.1, read as the reverse complement.
GGTAATAAATCTCAAAAGAATAAACCAAATGATCGATAACTATGTGAGATGTGAAACTAAGTGATACCCAAAAGGTATGGCTTATGTTTTCTGGCGGATTCACCCAAAACAGATCACTAGGTCAAATGATAATAATCCTGTAATGGTTTATATGATTTTACAGTTTGGTTTTTTAAAACGTGTGAAAACTATGTGAATTCAAGTAGAATTTTTTTTCCAACATAATTTTTTATGTGTAGTGGTTTGGGAAAACCATTCTTAAACCATTTTACCAAATAAATTGGCCAAAACCCTCAAATGATACGCATACACTAGTGAATCCCACCAAAACATCCTTGAATGGATTCAACAGAATTTAATGACAATGTTGGTGTCACAAAATTTCCACCATGAATTGTTATCCCAATGTCATGAAAATTGAAAATGAATAGGGCTAGAACAAATCCAAAACAACCAAAACATGAATATTTTTGGTGGAAACTCAACCTAAACCACAACCAAAATATCCAACATCACGAATATAATAAAATAAATGTGTAAACTAGATTGGGGTGTGATTAATTGTATATGAAATGGTTATAAATTGAAATAAATATCATCATATAGAAATAAATATGTTATTATGAGAAATATTTTTTATGATCACAAGCTATGTATTAAATTATATGTTTTAATATTTAGTGATTAATTATTTTAGTAAAATTAAAATAATAATATGAAATAATATATTTTATTAATATTTATCTAATAATTTTGATAATCATGGGTAAATAATAAATCATATTTTATGATTAAAAAAATATTTTTACCAAAATAGATTTTATTGTGTTTTATGTAATTATATTAATGTTGGTTTAAGAAAGTTATATAAAACTGATCTTGAAAATTGAAAGAAAAATTTTCATTCATTTTCCTCAAATTAATAAAATAGTTCCCTAATAATTTTTAGGTATTAAAAATTGAATACTTTTGAATTATTTTCACATCCATATTAATGAAATATGTAATGCAAGGATTAATAACCCAGATAAGGATTTACATGTTTTGTAACATTTTACTCTATCCAATTACATGAGTGGATTTGATCATTATTAATAAATTTTTTTAATATTATAAAATATTTATCAATTTTTTATTGATTGTGACACTAATAATAATTTATGAAAAAGAAATATAGAAAATGTCTCTTTATTTACATCTATAACTCAAATTTTTGAATAATAAAGATAAAAATCTATTATGTAATCTTATATATTTTTATTACAATGAATACAAAATTTAATTATAATGGTTTATTATTTAGAATTTTTCGTGATGTGATAATATTCGTAAATACTTACACAATACACTCACAATGCTTGGGCATGTAGTATAATAATATCATAAATTATTTTAAAAATTATAGAAATAATAAAATTTGAGAGAATGTTTGTTCCCAATGAACATTATATATAAATAAATAATATTAGGAGTAATTTAAATATTTATTTTTAAATTAACTAACTATATTTAGGAATATAAATTAATTTTTATTTAATAATATCAATTTGGGGTAAATGTATTCTCTGAAAATTAATATGTAATTGAATTATTTAAGAATCCTTTAGACCGTAAAACTGGACTAGTATGCATAAAAATGATCAAAACAGTCTTCCATTTTAAATTAGATTGATTATTGTTATAGTATAAGTAAAATAATTACACATTTGTTTTGATATATTTAATACCATAATCAAGGATAATACCATTTTATGAAAGGTTTAATCAATGTCATAATTTATAAAATTGAAAAAATCAAATAAAAAATTATTTGATGAAGGTATTTTTTTCTTTTTTTATGAAAATTGATATTTTGAATCATTATACTTGAAAGAAATTAATTATTATTAATTAATTTTAATAATTCCATGTTTTTCCTTTCCCTCCCTTATAAAATATCACCCTTCTCTATCATACATACACTCATTGTACCAATATAGGTTTTCCAAACTATATAACATTACCCTATAATATCATCTAGACTCTATTTATAGGATCTTATCAACTAATAGTGAAAATCACAACATCATTAATATGTGTTCTAGAAGAGGCATGTCGAATAATATGTCATCATCCTACACAGAAGCATTTTTCTTCTTAATTCATCAATATTATCTAAATATAATATATTAGTCATAAAATATTACAAATAATATCCTCCATAAAATTTAATTTGATTATTTTAATGTAGATAAAATATTCTACAACAATACAGTCAAATTTGATGTGAATTCTTGGTTTGTGTATATGTGTGGACTACTGCCTGACATATCGGTTCTATTCATTTTCCATCACCAACATTATTATATGTATTTTATGGTATTATATTTCATTAATTATAGTTATAATTTAATTATGATTCAACAGATATGTTATAAAATATACCATCCAACCTCGTATTTTGTTTGATAAAAATATCATCAAAATTTTATTATGTGTGATGTATCTTATCCATGAAGCGATTAGATTATATTTTATTTCTACTTTACATTGATGATAAAATTATAGATTTAATGAATACATATTACCAACAATCAACCCCACTGTGTACCACTCCTAGGATATAATTAAACGACGGGAGATTGTGACTGCCCATGCCAGACCTTCATTAGGCCCTACGTTGATGAATAACTCCGACCATATTATTAACATTAAAATGGGGGGAATTTCCCACTAATATAATGTCCATAAGTGTTATATAAGGTATATTATCCAATAAAAATAATTATTATACCTATATAATAAATCCATTAGCATACATGAAATTGTATACAGAACAATAAAAACTAAGAGGAAAACTATTTGTAATACAATTTTAATGACTGGCGGGGACCGTCAAGCCCAGACTACACCAACATAACCACAAGCTACAAATATCGACCCTCATATCTGACATACTCAATATGACCCTAAATATAGTTTATATACTCATAGTTTGATCATCATTTTATCTATACTAGGACCCTAGCGTGAGTATCTTGTGTAATATATAATGAATGAACGGTAAATAATAGTAAAACACAATGAATCTATATTTTCCCTTTAATAGGTATAACATGTTATCAACCTCTTCATGTATAACCCTCACCCATTATCTCGTAAAATAGAACATATAATATGGAAGTGAATAATTAGTTTTACCCCTTTCTCACATCAACAATTATTTGTCTCTCTTCTATAATGTCACATCTCTTGAACACACGCTCTCTAAAAAATCCTATCCCAATGTCACATGGGATATGCATCAACACATGAATCTCATGAATCAAATTATTACATAAATTCATAAAAATCAAATTTTAATGTAACCATATTGATTTTAGGATCCACCACAGCATATATGATGTGTATTATACATAATTTATTAGACCTCAATCCATTAGTGTCCATACTCTAATTATGTATCAGAATAAATCATAGCCTATACATCCCGTTACTATAATAATAAATTGGATACTATACTTGATGATACATTTGTGGGAAATCAAAAAAAACATTTACATCCCGGTGTACAGATATATTTTCATGATAACTACCCAATGTACTTGAAAATATATCTACCATGTGAAGAGAGAGTGGTGAGTTGTTTATTCATATATCCATCCTCCCACCATGATGTTGGAGAAAACACCCCCCAATGTCGACTTGGTGTTAGTCTCCCAAACTAACATGGGTTGGGGTACATATGAAATCCCATTATATAAATGATATAATATATCTCTGAACCTAAATCTAGGAATAAATTAGCCTTGTAACCATCTATTGTTAACGTCACTCGAAATTCTGACTACCACTGCTATGGTTAAATATCCAACATTCCAATAAAACATTGAATGATATAAATTAATTAGTAAATTTTTTAATGATTTAATCCCATAAATTAATTTCGCAACCATTAATTAATAGTTAAAATTATCCACATTTCATTACATTATGCATTACAGTAAATTATATTCAGTCTACAAATAATCTAAATAGTGTACATGGCTTCTAAAAATTATCATCATTCTGAAATTTCATCTATCAACTAGGCCCAACGAGGCCCGAATTGGACCTACCCCAATACCTCCCCAAATAAGATATGTGTTGGAATCTATTTCCATGTTTGAATATCACGCACATGGGAGGACATATCCTTACATACCATTAAAATTGAACACATCACCAAGATCATACAATGTTGAAAAATAAATCAACCAATAAACATGCCCATGCAAACAAAATGAATCAAATGAAACATGTTGAATAAGCAATGATTTTTTTTAAATTAAATCACAATAACACACTAAGGCCGTTATAGCTCATTATGCTCTACCTAGTCCTAAAACCTCCATGTCTCTATCAAATTAATGGTCTCCTACATGTGGCTTGACATGTGTGAGAAGGACATGTAGGGTTGTGTTTTATAATACCAATTCGATCACAAAAAATAATTAATATTATAGAATCATGTTTAATACTCATTTCATCATAGCGACATGTCAAAAAATATACATATCATGAATATCATGATATTATTAGAGTAAGACTATTGTGTTATATTAAGGTCACATCTAAAATTTGGGACTATGATTCAAACTCGATGGTTTCATATATCACATGGCCACTAGAATATAATCCATGAGTTAGATTTCACGGAATTCATATATCCAATATTTTTTTCTGATCGGGTCTCACCAACTGATGTATACAAGGGATTTCTGATGATATCAATACATAGAATGAGACTGCATCGATGTACATTAGGAATACTAACAACCCAATCCTGATTTACCATCTATGTGGGGATTGACAGTCACACATTGTTTGTCACGACGATACAATAAACCCTCGAATATAATGATGAGGATAGAGGATCACACTCTATTACTCATGACGTAATTCTAATGAGTCTATCAATAAATCCATTACCCATAAGAGATTACCAACCTTGTATCGAAAGAAACACCATAATTAACACCCATGTAATGGAACAAGGGAATATAACCTATTATAAAATATTCAAAATATAGAGGAAAATGGAATCAATTCCATATTTGATGAAGTATGAAATGTATAATGTATGTACAAGGAGAGTTCCTTTAGAATTGTTTCTACTAGTATATCATGGCCAGTTCCCATTTTTGTATTCGTCAACACCTATTTTTACTTGTGGAATTAGTTGTGTTGAACTACACAGCTCTACACGTTTACCCATAACATGGCTATCTTCCTAGCATTATTTTTGTATTGTTAAACCAAGTGAACATAAATTGTTTCTTGTTATGTTAACACACCGTGTTACATATTTCACACATAGTAAGATACAATTCTACTATATGGATGTGCTATCAAAATTACCATGGTCTTAGACATCATGTAATTTATATTACACACTTTGTAACATTGAATTTTAAAAACACAAAGGTTCTTCCTCCGCGTATTCTTGTAATGACACCTCCTTTGGTTCTACATATGATCATTATAAAATTAATGGCCTTAATAATTTTTTTCTCACCATCACTATTCACTAGAAAATGTTCATCAGATTTATATGTGGATCATTATTCATCACATATATTCATCGTCACACAACAAACCAGTCTGTATGGGGATAATTGTAGAGATATCGATATGATTTCATCTATATTCACATATATTGCATGACATAAAAAATCTCATTCATGTGGAATCAATCCATCATTATAAATAAAGAGATTGAAAAAAATTTAATTTCGGCTCAATATAAAACAATTAGTTAAATCGAACAATGGAGATGGTTACATAATGAACGTGGAAATAAAAAATAACACAAAACTAAATTCGGATTAGGATGTGGAAAACGTTCATGTTTTTCTCTATTTTCTTCTCTTAAAATGATGAATTAAGAGGTATTAAATAATCTGAAATAGAACCCCATATTTTCATATAAATCAAATATGTTCCCATAATATTAACAATCCTCAAAAAAAATTATATAATTTATTCGAATTCATCCTTGGAATAATAAAATGTGGAAAATACATATTAATAATGTGATACAATGGTAAATATTTATCACTAATGTACAATAAATCTTCGTCATTTTTGTTGTGAGATAACCAAATATATTTCCACACCAACAGATGATCAACATTACCTTTTTTATTAAACCAGAATGATCCTATGTTGATCTATAAAAAAGATCTAGGTTTATAAGGCTAAACCTCATATTTTCTCAATGATTTATATTTCATGTAAGAACTCAGGTCATGAAAATTTATACAAGGAAAATATTTTAATCATTTAGTTTATAGACCCATTTTCTCATGACTATGCATATCCAGAATGTCCAACGTGCTCAATGGTTAGGTTGCATCTAAGGTAACGCCACTACTTTGAACTCCCATGTGAAATCATATTTGAAATTTGATACTCCATTTATGAGTTATAAAATTTTTAGTAAAATTTTCACAAATAATATTTTTTAAATTAAAAATATTGATAAAATTGTTTCTTACATCACTAGTCCACAAAATCTCATGTTGTATGAGTATCTAGATTTGAATGTAATCAATATCATATTCTAATGTAAAGCATGTAAAACCCATAGAAAATATATTCTCTCCTCCCTAGGGATTTAAATCCTAGATATATATATAATATAGTACATAATGTGATGTTGGTATAAAGACTGTATTTGGGTCTCCCAATCCCATGTACTCTCGTGAAGATTCTCTTTCTACTACAGAACACACAAAATTGAAATATCCTTCCCAAGGAAGATTCTCTCCAACCAATCCTTAAAATATACATATAAATCTTCTAATGTATCTCCATCATTAATAAATGTATTTTCCTAGTTGATAACATTTATTGATCTATGAATATTTCTCCTCGTATATGAACCGTGGAAGTCAACATGTACCTAGAATAATTGTGGGTTTATGATAAGAGGTAGACCCCCTATCGAAATCTTCAAGATATCTAGAAAGGGACAGTGAATATCCTCGACAACATTCCTCCCTTTCTAAATTTCCACAACACACATTGAGGTGTGACACTCAAGAACATATATTCTCCCTCCAAAACTTCAAAGGACTGCATTATCATTCCACATAGGCGATTTGATGCCTCTATGAACTCTTGATATGCTCTTGGATACTTTTCACCGACTAGGACATATACTTCCACATATTTGATCCCACATGTGTTGAATCTCTTAGTTTGGTCCAACATACCTATTACCTGTTGTGTTGAAACTAAATTTAATATATCAGTTCAATAGTGATTGTGGAATTGTAGATCATATAGTATTATATAATTTTCCTTGATCCTATTAATTACATCCAATATATTACATTAAATATGACAACATATCCTCCATGAAATAAATGGTTTATTTTGTTTAGCCATCATTATGTGTGTGAAACCACATAGTTAATCACAACTAAGTCGTAATGAACTTATGTAATCCCTTACTTGATAAATATATGAAACAACCACCATGTGCTGAAAAGATTGCATAGGGAACTCCATAGATCTAAATTATTTCTTATACATGCTGGTGTATGAACTTATATACAAAATACTTCTCATAGATATTTGGAAAGTGTGATGACTTGGTGAGACCATCTATTGTAAACCATATAGAATCATATCCTTATAATGTAAATAGTAACCCCATCTGAATTTAAAAAATTATTTCATCATAGTTTCATTTTGGCTCCTCATGGGGATGATATAAACCTGATTAATCCTACTTCATACCCTTTATTGACTTAGAATTTAAGTATTAATAGAAAACTCTATAAATCCATTATTAATCCATTGATAACAAAATTATTATATAAGGTTATAGTTTATATTTTCCACATATGAATATAATTTGATAGGATATGTATGAAAAATCCTCATAACCATATCCGACAACATTCCTAGCACCATCAGTTATCTAATAAAAAGGATAAAATGCTCCCCACCTCAATAATATCCCCAAAGGGCATATCTAGTTCATATCTAAATATGTTGAATCTCATAGTTGGTATCCCCATGTCGTACATCCCTAAACCACTGTATAATTGTAGGTATATAAATATTTTTTTGATGGTTAAATGCTTTATTTCTATCCATAAAGTATAATGATAAAAAGGAAAATTATTTTATGCCATCACATGTTACAAAGAACAAGTTCCCATGCTAAGATCAATTGGTACCATGTTCCACTTCATACAAGTATAGATAGTATAATTTTCATAATACTACATGAAATATATAGAATTCATCTATCTCGTATTAATATTATTCTTGATAGAGGATACACATAAGTCATTCATGCTTAGAAGAAATGATAAATCAATAACCCATAAGGTAGTGTCTCAACATCATCCGCTCAAATACTACCACCACTAGCTCATGATCATTTGTCACATAGCTCTTATCATATGTTTTCATCATACATGAACCATAATTAGACATCTCCTACCTCTAATAAATTCAATATTTAATCCTCATTAATGATGAATCATATAAAACTACATACACAACCCCATCCTCTAAAAATTTCCAGATTTGAGGGGTTATCAATTTATTCCCCAACTACTAGAAATCTATTTGAAAACACTTTTTCCACATGAAAGGAATACCATTTTGATTCAAATCAATCAAGGGGGATAATATATTAGATAAATCATGAAAGAATATAAAATAGTATCCTTACAAATCAATAAAGCATCACACGTCCACCATGTAGTTGGGTGATTCTATAAGTAACACATCCTTGACCATTAATAGGTCCACTCTTACACATTCTCGTGATAATTATTGTCATATAATGTAGAAAAAATCAATACAGAGAAAACCTTTAGAGTTATTTATATAAATATGGTTAGTTTAGAGTATGTCTAAATACATTGTCATATGTAATGCCTTATCCTAATTCTATGCCACATACACTTGGATATCATCAATGAATACAACATAAAATGGAAAAGAATGACTGGAAGATCTAGTTAACGAGTCCCATGAACCATCGCTATGTTTTTTTCATATTGAACAGTTTCCCCAAGTACAAATTGTGACCCCACCAACATGATAATTTCATCATTGGTATATCATCATCTAATTCTCATATCTGTTGTTTTCCTGGGCTATTGAAATTCTTTTAGAACCATCATTCCCCTCTAAACTGATCGAATACATCATTAATCCTTAGTATTGGATACATGGTCCTTATATTCACCTAGTATAAGTGATGGTAATACACAATCTATGTAAAGCTACCATCTTAGTTCATTGTGACTAACATTGGGAATTACACAGTGAAACACTAGGCTTCAAAATTCACTTCCCCTACAATTACAATAACTAGACTATCAACTCATGATTCACTAGAAGATCCATCCATTATGTTTAATTAAATATCAATTATATACCAGGGTGTATATCAATGATTAATTTTATAAATGAGTGGGGAGTTAATCCTAGAATTTCATTAGAAATGACATTGTTATATTCTACCAATACTATAGGAAGCTGAATGATCAGATCACCCACTACACCACGAGTCCTGTTACCCACAGAATCATCATATTTAATATAAAACCTATTTCTCCATCCAATACAGACGCAAAAGAAAAAATAATTTATATATCACTTTTATTGAAAAATTGTGAAACCTGCATGTACATACAATAGCATCAAATATCCTAACTGATGTCAATGTTGTAAAAGTACAAGTAGAACTACTCAGATTCATCCTCCCTATATAATTTCTAGGATATATCTAATTAATTTTTAACCAAATCATCATTAATGGCATCATCTAATTGATCGACAACCTTGTCCCACACCTCCAAGAACTATTCCATTGTTATGTTATAAGTATTAAAGCCTCTAGTCAAGATAAAATGTTTTATGATGATCCAATATACATTATCCATAATTACCTCCACATGAAATATTATCTCATTTATCTTCCCCACATCCTCCTTCGATTCTTGAAGGATAATACTCTTCTCTAAAATATCTTCATCAGAGTCCAAGAGAAGATCACATTGGTTTTAAATAATCATTGTATCATCATCCCAATGTGACCAATCCATATTAATTAATGGAGATTCCAAAATTCTATCATCAATTCGTGTTGAACCCTGAGCCACAGATAGATGGTCATCTTGAGACATAACATAATTTTGGAGTCGAGAGACATTGGCCATAATAGCCACCATCTGCCAGGATTAATTAGGGAAGCAATTTTTAATAGTGCCACAACCACTCACAATTTTCATGTTGTCATCTGTCATCTATTCCATTTTATAATATCCATCATTCCTTAAATTGGTCTGTCCATTTTTAATTTAAAATGTATCCAGAGGAATTGGATGTTATGAATAATCTTTGAAAACATTGGATTTCCGACGCTTTCTAAGAATCCAACTACCCGGGTACTTTTTATGACTGTGCTCCTTCATCCTTCATGGGGGGTGGAGAATTCTGGTAGATACTTCCTTATAAGTATCCTCTAAATGTTGTCCATAAATCTATACACCCTCGGACAGTGGACCTCAGAAGAACCCTGATCTTTTTTCCTCCTGATTAGGAGTATCAGATTATAGACCATCAAAGAGATTATTAATGTCAATCAGAGATAAGGTCAACTTAAGTTACTCACATCCACCAACTCTAACACAAATTCATGTTTTTCTTAGTAATTGTTTCTTCAGGAAATTAATCCACTTTTTTTCACTACTTCAAGACCATGTCCAATCTGAGCAACATCAACATATGAAGGCATAGAAGACACATATTGGAGAGGGTAAATTTTACGGGTAATCCCTATCTATGGAATAGAATGATCATCTAGTTTACATCCCAACAAATTATTTATCTACCTAATGGAAATATCAAACACCATTGTATTGGGATTGGATGGACCAAACCCATTTCTATATGATTTGATTGGATGAATCTGTGTAATTTATATGGTTCACCAAGAGGCCTCTGGGCTATGAGATTGTCTAGAAACCCTATTCTGTGGTCCCCGATGGCTAGATCAGTAGGAATGTCCTAACATATTATAGAACAAGAAAAACTCAGTCCAACATTAAAATACAAACTCAAGTTTCAATTAATCTTCCTCCCTAGCAACAACCCAAACCCACTCCCCTGGTGGTCTAGAAAAATCGACTTCAACATAAATTATTGGTGAGAATGGATGACATAAAGCAATAGACTGACAATCAGAGCCCATAAATCATCCTACCATGTTCTATATCATTCATATAATGGGGGGATTTTGAAAGGGTAGTGGAAATATTTAATAATCTTACCCAAATAGATATAATTGGAGTATCACTATCAATTTGAAAATGTTGAAGGACCATCTGAATATATAAAAGAGGTACCCATTTCATACTCTCAGGGATCAAGACCAAGCAAAGGTAAAATCTTATTCAGATTAAATGTGAACCATTATGTGCCATTTTTTATTGAGACCCAGGACCACACAGTCTTAAAGAACCAATGATCCATAAAATTACATATCAAATGAGTCAAATGAGGGACTGCATTGACTAAATTATGCCAACAATATATGAGGATGAAACCCTGAAGCCTATGAAAACTATGATGTGATGATAGAAAGATACATAGAGATGTTATAAAAATCATGAACCTTCGTGATAAGATCAATAACTAGGAAATTAGAAATGTATTTTGGGTTAGATAACGGTAAAAAAAAAGTGGTGGTCAAGTTAGAGGGTACATAGGATCGTCTCCCCACTCCAGGGGATGAGGTGGGACATCAGAGCCATCACCCTCGACCATGGGAATCCCCCATTACCGGACCCTCTGAATCACGTATGAAAATCCTTTTTAAATCCAAAACCTCCACTCCATTCAATACCGTATATAGATTCATCAACAATATTTAATCAATCACATTCCATGGATATCTTAATTAATTCATGACATTATAGTGTGACTTCATGCTGAGTGTGTCAATTACAACATTTTCTTTTCTCGGTGTAGAATATATGTTAATGTTATAAATATATATGAATTCCATTAATCAATAATAAAAAAATTATGAAATTTATGGAAAATACATATTTTTTTATATCATAAGAAGAAACCCACAAAAAACTCATTGATGATGTAATACAATGAAAATTATAAAAGATTATCTTTTAATTTCTAACTTGCATGACACACAAAACAAAACATAGAAGAGAACATAAACTGTAGTGACATTATAGAATATTTAATATTATAAATAATATAAAATAATTTATATATTACAATGTGTATAATATTAAAATATTTTGCATCGTATGAAACCAATAGTTTCATTCGTAGTTTGTGTCACTTAAACGATTGAGTATTACTAAAATAGAATATATTATTAAAAAATTTATATTTTATATAATAATGTATAACAATTCCATTGAATTAAAATAAATGAATATTATTAAAGGTGTTTGCAATATATGTGGTTTATAAAAATATATGATGAGTTTATTTGTAACTAATTAATTAGAAACAAAAATATAGAACTGTTGAATATAGAAAAGAAACTTTTATATTTATGCTCTCAATTTAGTTTTTTAGTAATTAATTATTTTAATTACTATTAGTAAATGATATTAAGAAAATTAATATAATATATATTCAATATAATAATTTTTAAATTAATATAATATATTTGATAGGCATATGATAAGAGAAAACACAATATTAAAGATAAAAATATATATTTTTACAAACACATTTTTTCATCTTTTTAATTGATAGCCTATTTTAAAACTAATTTTTACAACTTTTATAAATATTATATATCAAGAAAAATTTAATTTTCAATACAAGAGGATCAGAATTATAATATTTACAATTTAACTACTAATATAAGAAGTATAATTTTTTATAAATAGTGAAAATTAGTGGATTTTTAATTAAAAATGACTTTCCATATCAATACATCATAATGATAAATTATATTTTAAATTTTTTTGAATGTTAAATTTGATCAATTTTACATTAATTAATCCAATTTTCATAATATAAATTAATTTACCATTTAAATTGGATATAAATTCATCTTAATATTTTGACCTTTTTTACATTATAAATCAGATTTCTCATCCCATCTGTGAGAATGAATTTAATTTAATTTAACCCATTAATGTAATTATAATTTTTAAAATGGATTACATACTTGGAATTAGAATAATCTATAATTTTTAATAGGATCAACATTATTTTTTCCAAAAATAATATTGAATTTAATTAATATTAAATAAATTATTATAAGGAAAATATTCATTACATAGAACTATACCGTAATATTAAGGGCCCAAATGATATGTTTTTTTAAATGTATTTTATAGAATATTTAGATCCTATACATGATTATATATAAATATTTTTATTATTGGATCCACATGAAATGGGACAAATGTGGGTGGTATTCCATTTTCAAATATTTAAATGAATTCCAATCATCCTCCTATATATACATGTACTCACACCTCTTACCAATTAAATATCTCATGAACGGTTTATCCACTAAAATCTAATCAAATAAGCTACCAACATACCTCCCCTAAAGCTGTTATTCTCAAATTGGAATAAATACAACCAAGTATGTCATTTGAAATAAACGAAAATGAGTTAACAGAAAAGTATTAACATTATCTAACGATCGCATTCGTTTAATTTATTCATCCAACACTTAATTTTATATTATATAATACATATATAATAAACTAATCATATTAAATATTCTATGATTTTTTATTAGATGATTTATACATAAACCTACACACCCTTCCATCTAATGGGAAATGAACTTTTAATTTGTGTGTATGGAGGACTACCCCCTCAAAAAAAGATGATTGTTTTTTATTTAAGACACCTCAAGATTGGGATTAGGATTGAAAATTCCTTTTCAATATTTATATATATATTATATATATATTTTTTATTTATGTTTCTATAATATTAATAGAAAATATACCTTCATTCATTCCATTTTATGGGAATATGATATATTAATATTGTTATGTGTGGAAAACCACCTCCTCAAAGTGAAGTGATATTTTTAAACATTACATTGATTGTATTTAGGATGATTTAAATTAACATATTGTTTATATTTGATGAAATGGTCATAATGGAATTATAATATTCTGATATATACATATATTTCATAAAATATTTATTGATTTATATAGGCCAGTGAAATGGATGTATCCTCCATGCATAATTACACCTTACAGTCTCCTTGAACGCAGATTTTATATTCTTATCTCCAATTATTAGGGATTATATAGAGAAATTTATATTGAATATATATATATATATATATATATTCATCATTTTTTACAATCTAGCTATTATGGAATAATGATCTATGTATTATGAATAAAAATAACAACATAAAATATACTCAAAAAACTAGAAAAGAATCACCATACATAGTGAAAATAATGGAATTTTTCGAACCAATGGGTAGTAATATTTTATTAGTAGTTAATATAGGATAATAAATATATATGTATCATTATTTTATATTTATAATAAAATTATTAAATTCAATATTATTATGTTTAATGTACTTTCACCCAAAAGAAAATACAATGTAAGGTATTTTCTTCTAACTTTTTATATCTGTGAGATAAATTTTATATTCAATTCATATAATTTTTTTTGAGTATATAATTCTTGTCTTAATATATTATTTCATGAATTATTTTAAAAAAAATTAAATTATGAGTTTCAATGGATAATTATTGTTTCGATGTGGATTTCAATTAAAATTTATCATGTAGTAATGATATTCATGACCTAATTCATTTTAACTTAATTTTACCACATTTACACTCATAAATACATAAAATGTTAAAAAAATAGAAATTTATATCTTTATTTACATGGAGAATATTTTTTTATATAATTTTTTTTTTCTAAAAATGTTCTCAAAATTGATTTTAACAATTTCAAAATGATTTATGGGTATGTGTTTTGAGACTTGTTATTTTTAAATTGTTCTCAAAGGAATATTTTTATATCCTTATAAATAAGGTAGTTTTATAATATTTTTACCTTATAAAAGGAATTTTATTTTTACCTTGTACAACCGATACATGTTTTACTATATCCATTTCATCAATGAATTATTTTGATGTTTAAATGTTAAAATTTTTAATAATTTTTTAATTTTTTTAGGATAATGATTTTAATAAAAAAGACATGATTTTATGTAATAATATTTATAAATTAGATTTTTATAGTTTTTCCATTCATTAATGACAAAAACCCATTATTTTACTTCACATGGGATATGTAATATTTATACCATAATTATTTTTCATATAGATTTTTTTGACCAAGGATTGTAGTGAAATTCACATCCTTGATTGTTTTTTGTTATCCAATAGAAATATTCAATTTCATTTGATTATTATTCACAAAATTTACCCTAATTATCAATAATATTTATCAAGGATATGTTAATATCATAAATATTATACCATTTTACATTTCGTGTTTATTTGAATATTATTTGATTTTCTGGAGAAATATAGTTAATCAGTATCCTTTACTCAATACAAATATTTTTTAAAGAATCATGTTTTCTAATTAAATTAATTTTTAGAAATATATGAAATGATATGGTTATGAAAGACATGGGTTTGGGGACCATTTAATAAATTTACCTCGATTTATATGTAGTCTAATGAGATGAAATCAATTGGAGTGATACCCTTAGAGTATGATAGAAAGAATATTATATTGGTTTTTAGAAAAACATTTATTATTTCTTATGAATTGGTCTAAACTATACTATGATAAGTCATCTTGTGAATGGTACTTATTGTAATGGTTCCATGTTCTCGGGAATCATCCTGTCCAATACATAAAAATATCCCTCATTTTGATTCATTGTGTAATATACTGGAGATTTTAACTTCGAAAATTTTTATGTATGAATTTTATTCACAGATTATTGATTAAATTTCACATGTTTTCAGTTTCATAACATAACATATTTTCTTTCAATATCTAGATAATTATAGTTGAATATATTTTAAGTTATTTAACAATCTATATTTATTGTACACTTTGTTATTAGTTTGCAGATATCATGAAATGTTTGTTTAATTATTATCATTCTCTAATTATTAAACTGATTGATTCATTAGTGCCTCCGCTATGCATAACCCTTAATAATATATTCATATAACTGTTATTTTTTTCTACTCACTCGGATTCACTAATTTTTACTAATAATGACATGCATTGATATGGTAGATGGAATAATGTTTTTCCAAAAATAAAAAATAATAATTTCCAACTCCTGAATATATCTAGTTTTCTAAGATAAGTAAAATATTTTGTCAATTGGTTCATGATTCACTCATAGTTTTTTTCTTGATTCAATGTCTGATGAAACTATATCATGGCTTATGGGTTCCTGTTACCAATGTTAGTATTAGAGAAATTCTATAGAATCCTGGGGAACTAGATTTTTGGATAATATAGATTTATCAAATAAACTATGATAAAATATTTGGTTATTTATAAAATTACATACAAAATTTGTCTTTTGATAGAGATTATTTTATGTTCCTATAAATATTTCATTATCATGATAATAAAATTGGATTTGGTTTTAAAATATATGTTCTTATCTGTAAAAAATATAAAAAAGTTTGTTGGTATAAACTCAAGTGTATCCTGGTACACAACAACAACCCATAAGGCTCAATTTATTTGAAACTCATAATGGACCGACATAGGATAATTCACATTCTCAGTAAAAAAAATTATGACTTAATTGAATAGATAATTAAACTGAATGATATAGGTTAAAACATAAACTAAGAAAGGTCCTTTGATTAAATATGACAGATGAAGTATTTATTTATAGAGGTAATATTGAATGACTAAGATAAAAGGGCATTTAGTGAATAAACTTATTTCAAGGATTTAAATAAATTTTATATTTAATTGGTATTAAAAATGGGATACATATATGATGAGTGGCATCCCATCATGTTGTACAATTACAATGGACATGAACCATTGATTGAAGGAAAATAAGGGATTAATATGTACCACTGATCTAAATAGATTCATGGTTAATAATTTATTGTTTCTTATTAAACAATATTATTACTAAATTTTAATGATGAACCATTAATGTAACATTTATGATATTGAGATAATTTTTTTGACTATATTGTCTTTGGAGAATATTTTAATATAAATTTGATGACTCATCACTCTTTTATGGGACTTATGGTCTGTTAAAAGTGTACATCAATGATTTGGGAATCAATGATAATTTTTGGACATCATGATTATAAAGAAGTGGATGAATTGGAAATTGATCAAATCACAACCAATAGATGAAATTATTTTTATTTAAATATATAATGTATTTATATTTATATATATATAGGTAGTAAAATATTTAGTCAACATAAAGGAATTGATCACAATAAAATGCTATCCTAGTAGATTAATTTTTGTTGACATCATGTCCTTTCAAATCATCACATATTTATGGTTTTAAGCTCCTCAAATTACGATTGATAAATCACTTTTTTTAATTGATGAACTAAATAACTCCATATATATATTTGGGATTTTGTTTTATGTATGTGTCTCTAATTAGAACTAATGTTCATTTACATATTGAATATTTAAAAGTTATTCTGTATGAACTTTGTTAATTAAATTCATTTTTAGTAGTAGAAGATTTAATCAAATTTTTTCATAATTAATTTCATAATAAACATAATTTTAAAATATGAAAACCTATATTTATGGGATTGTTTTAAATTGTGAGGATGAAATAAATTTAAGGTGGGGAGAATTTAACATGATGAAAATTATACAGAAGTAACTATTCGTCAATTGTGTTTATGAATCCCAATACGAACCAGAAAAATGAATATAACCTATAGAGAAATTATTCTATATTTAATAATTTAAAAAATTTAATATATTCTATGTATCCATTTACACAAAATTATGAGTTATTTTTCATCGCAAAGAACATTTATATTTTTTGATATTTTTATTTACACAAAAGACCGAATTTTACCGAACAAAAATATATTATCAAGATATTATAATTAATATAATAAGATGTGACCTAGCCATTAAATATTCATCTATGAATGTTATTATCTAAATTAGGAATGTATATAGTTTTTTAAAATAAATTAAAAATTAATTGGTTAGTAATTATTTATAAATGAGAATATAAACAAATTTAATGTTTAGGAAACAATTTTGTTTTATCCTCCCAAAGGAATTTTGAATTATTTAATTAAAATAATTACTATTGAAAAATATTATTAAGGAAATATATATATATTAATATATTAATATATAAAATAATTTTTATCTACATCCAAGATATATTATAGTGATCAGATAATAATAAACCAATTATCACTCATAAAAAGTTATATTTTCATACACTTTCAACACCATTTAATGAAGAATATATTTTAATTCCATTTTTTACTTTTTAAAATTGTATATGTAAATATGAAATTATATTTTTAATGTTGAAAATTTCAATTATCTTTGGTATAATTTATTTCATTTTTATGATAACTTTCATTATTCTAATAACATTCATTTTTTGATTGATTTTGAAAATATTGGATTTTTATTGAGAAATGGTATTTTATATCCATAATATAAAAGGGTAAATAAAATATTTATTTGGTTTAATGTAAAATTAGATCAATTATAAATAAAATATTTTAATATAAATCTTTTGAATATATTTTTCAACAAAATATTATTTGAAAACAACTGAAGCATTTGGATAATTCTACATTAAAACCCATTTTCTCCATTATACGTGATTATATTTAAATTCATTTACACCACTTCTATTATTGGAATTTGGAAAACTGGTTTCAAAATTTTCTCATAAGAATAATTTTTAATTTCTAATAATGTAAATGTAGATTTTTAATGAAAACATTCGTGATTGTAATTAAATTTATTTACAGTGATTAAGATGGAAATTATAATAACATAAGACTAAACCTTAATATTAAGGGGGAAATGGCCAAGAAATATGAAAAAAAATAAATTTTATGTTTTTATTTTGACCATATCATTGATTTTCTAGAATTATTTTAACTATTTTAGCCACATTACTTGTGTAAAATGTGGGTGGAATTTCATTCCAAAAAATTTATATCAATGTCACTCCTTACCCACTATAAAAAGACACTCACCCCTCCCACTTATTCCCACATATAAATAAAACTATACCACAAAAACAATGGCCAAATAAGTTCCCAAAATTCATCCCCTAAATCTAGAAACATCATTTTATACACTAATGAAACCAAGGATTTCTTCTTTTATATATTAAATTTAGTTACCCAAAAAAGAGGTGACATTCTCCAGTGATTGATTTAATTTTATTTCATTATAAAACATGTAATTTTTTATTTTATATTTACTATAAAATATCATTAGAATTATAATATTTTGAGAATATTTAATTCTATTAATCATTCATAAACATACACATGAATTCATCAAATCGGTTACTAACATAAATTTTTTGTTTATGGTGGACTATTGCTTCGCAAAATGATAATTGTTCATTTTTTACATTACCATCTCTCTGGGATGAAATTTGTATGAAAATATTTATTAAGAAAATATATTTGAAATTTATATATTCTATATTATTTTATAAATATTATAAAATTTATGTCATTATTCTTTCCATTTTTGTAAATACGATTACATCTTTTTGGAAGGATGTACTACTACCTACTCGAAGCGGTGTGATACATTCGAAAATTACCCAGATTGTATTAATGATTATTTTTATTTACATATATAATATATATTAAATAGATATTTTATTTGAATTATAATAAAAGTATATAAATATTTATATCAAACAATGCTTATTGTTTTAAATATGACAATGAAATGTATGTACTATTGCTGCATTCATATGACCTACCATCTCTATGAACGTTTTGTTTAATTTTATATCTCCAAATGTTATGGACTATTATTTATTATTTTATAATGAAAATATATATATTTTATATCATGTAATATATTATGGATAATATTAAAAAAGTATCTTTGTATATGAACACAAAAAAATGATAAAAAATATACTCGACAAACTATGAAAATTACACTCGAAATAGGGAAATAAATATGAAATTGTTAACAAACTAGTAATGAGAAATTGTAAAATGAAAATATAGGATATTATAATTATGTTTATTGTTATGTTATATGTAAATTACATTTTTTATACTGTTATACTATTATAAAAAGACCTTAATAAAATAGGAAATGCAAAGTAATGGATTATAATATCACTTGTTACATATTTGAGATCAATGAAATATTCACAACTTATTTTTTTCAATGTGTATATAATTCCTGTTTGAATAAATTATATCATGAATTATTTAAAATTCATAGTATTTTATGTTTTATTTAGATTTATTTTCTGTAAGGGGATTTTAATTAAATGATACCAGGTGCTGAAGAATTTCACAACCCAATTTCTATACATTATGTTAAATTGCGTTTTTTCATTGTTAATATTAAAATATTATGTGTCTAATAACATTTAAATATTTATTTTTCTCTTTCCACTTGATTTGTATGTATTTACGGTTGAAATGAATAATATATTATTTGATTTATTCTCACCTTAATGTTATAGTCTTTCCAAGGGTTTACTAAGGAATCTAATTCATTCATGTTTGAGTAGAAATGAACTTATATTCAAGTAAATTATTGGATAATTTTTTAATAAAGGTATTTATTTATATATCATCTAGTTAATCAAGATGTTTTCCACTCTATTGTTACATTTCTTATTCTTTGTTATACCAATTTTTTATAAGTTTTTAAAAAATAAAACATTATTTCCCTTTATAGTCGACGAACATATTTTCTTCTAAAATAACTATTTTTTAAAAAAATTATTTCAAAATGTTTTTAACATTTCAAGAAAAACATACTGAAGATATTTTTACTAATTTTCTTTTATTAAACTTTTCAAATAAATCTATTTTTTTCAATATGAACAATTATTATTTTTACCCATTTTACTATGGAATGTGAATGATATCATATCCTTTTATAGAATGTAGGGATTTACCCCTAATAATTTATTTAAAGAATCATTTTCATTTTTATTGGGTTACATTTTTTATAAAATGTTTTTTTAATATTGATTTAGAATTAAATGTATTTTTTAAAAAATAATAACAAGGTGTATATTTCCCTCAAGGTTGGTTTTAAAATTCATTTTAATATAATGTAATTTAATCCATGAAAAAAATAAATTTAATCTATTTTGGATATGACATCTTGATACCATCCTAATTCATCATATGGATTTTTTATTTATTTGATCAATTATTTCATTGATATTCACTTCTGTGATTAATTCTTATAACCCCTATGCATTTTTATAATTTCCTAAGATTATTGAACATTTAATTGTATCTAATTTTCCTTAGCAAATTTTTATATGTATCTTTATATCCTATACTATATATCATTTTAAAAATATTTTTTTACTTATAATGTTCTTTGAATTACTAGGAAAATGTTTATAAAATCATATCATTTTCTCAAAATCAATATTTTTCAAGGAATCATGTTTTTTAATTAAGTATAATATTTTATATATTTAATAAATTCTTTATAAATGAAGGATAATGGTTGGGGACCATTTATTCTAAGTCCCTTGATACCTCGGTAGTCTCATGAGAAAGAATCAGATGGAGACTAACCCTGTGAGTTTGTTTCCAAGATGAATAAATGAATTTCTACAAAAAAATTTAAATTATCTAGTGAAAGGAATTGAATGTATAATGAAAAAAATTATTGGGGATGGTCTTGACTATTAAGGTATCATGTTCCAGGAAACATGATGTCTAATAATAAATCATACCCTTAAGATAGAATCATTATTTATGATAATTGAAATTATCACTAGGAAAAAATCTATGGATGAATTTAATTTTCCTCATATTAATTAAATGTAATATGTTCTTAGTTTCTTACCTTTCAATATTTATATTCCTTTTTACATTTTATTAAATGTATTTTTGATTTATTTCAAATTCCATATTGATTTTCCACTTTATGTTGAGTTTATTGATAACATGGACTCTATGTTCAGTTATTTAAGAATTCATAATGATTATACTATTTCATTAATTATTGTATCCATTATACATATCACTTTTTGATCATTTGGGAACTGATATTTTGTTTCCTTTCAATAGGATTCCCTAAAGTGTACTAATAATGATTTACAAGGATACACTAAAAATAATTAATCTAAAATTAAAATTGAAAAAATTATGTCATCATTTTTTACGTAGGAATGTATATAGTTTACCCTGACAACTAAACAATCCTATACTTTGGGACACAATTTAATTATATCTTATTCCAATGTAATGGTACCATGCCACCATCTTTGGTCAATTTTTTTGTAGTTATATTATTTTAGGTAATGTCTCACAACCTCAATGAAAATAAAACAACCACTATCTCTAGATAAATTGTAGAATAGCTCTACTCATGTAGAAGAATTTGATGATACCCCTAAGAAACAACCCTTGGACACTGAATCTGATCATAGACCATCGTATGAAGTGAAGATTAAAAAAAATCAATATGATATCCATCCACAAGATAATCAATGGACTTTATCACTAACCAATGTCCCCATTAGTTAAAAAAAAGATACCTATCATTTTTCATACCAAAATAATTATTGATCCTTATATGTCAAGGATGGTAGAGGTTTTAAAACCCATGATAAATTTGGTATGATCGTTATGTAATATCCTATAAGATCATAATATATATACACATTTACCAATGCATTACAGTATTCCCAAGAAATAATCAACCAATATCATAATAGGATACCAGAAAACTCCCAACTGTGATACATCATGCCCTATGAAATAGATATCCCACTCCTAAAAACCCAACTACAACATCATGTTAACTATCTAATCATTATGATAAACTACCAACACCACATTGAGATTATTGAAAATATCCACCATTGAAATGGTGTAAAATATAATTTTGTAGATTAAAACAATCAAGAACACATCTAGGAACTACCTGAACATTGAATTCATCATATCCATGAATATTTCTTCATAATTCTTCACATCGAATTGAAACACATCTAAATCATAGTAGTCATGATGTTAATATAGTGGAATCTACTAGCTATAATCATCGTTCAACAACATTTGATGATATACTTACCCAAATTTGATCTTTGAGACCCAAATTTATCTATTAATATTATTGAATAAATAATCAATCAATAGAATATGATATAATTCATTCAATGTTTTTCAGTTCATGTTATGATAATCCATAAGATGTCCCAAACCTCTATTATCCTTATACATGAATAAAATTGGATCACACATATATGACACACTTGGGTTAACAACACCATTCCATAATTCATTAGTGAGATATACATATCACTCTTTCAAGACTGAATGTTACATAATACTAGGAAACATTAAGATAAGAGACAGTCTTGGATGTATATTGATCCCAAACTCAATCTCTCATGTAGGGGGTAACGATAACAACTAATTTTTTTGACATCTGTTTATTCTTCTACAACCCTGGGAATCCCTAAATTCTAAACATCTAACAAATTTATAATCAGGTTGGCCAAAAAATAATATTATGAGAGAATATTCTTCTGACCCATATGAGTTTTACTCTAACCAACAAACATATATGTATCTTTATTATCATCATATAATTAAACCAAACTCTTCATGTAATATATGATATAGAGAACCAAAAAAACTCCATCTTGTGTGTGATATCGTATAGATATATTCCTAAACATTTCATGTATCCCCAAGAGCTATGATTCCCAAAAACATTCTTATAATCAGTACAAATTTCATACAAGTCCATATGAAATCCATAAGGAATATTCAATTAAAATGCAATTGGAGTCCACTCTACCATAATTCCTAATTCATTAAAGATGGAAGGTTATATAAAGTATTGTGTCTCCCTGTAATAAAAAAGAAAGCATGAATTTTAAATAAATTAATGTGAACCTAAAATGATGTCAGTGTCACCAAGAACATGGGACAATAAAGCAAGAATCCAATCACATCAAGCTCCATGTCATAATTAACCCTACTAACAAACACATTATTTTTCATTCTCGACTCTCTAAGGTAGGGGATCAAAAGGGGATGTACTATTCTTAACCATTATCCGCTATTCTATCCTCAAAATATAAATCCATGTCACTACTACATCAGATGAAACAATCATATTGTAGGATCCCGATGTCGAACAACTATCATACATTAGCTGCTCAGAATGGTTAGGAAATCTCACCATAGTGGACCTCATGCCCAGTAGGAAAACACACATATGATAACTTAGAATTATTATAATATAACCCAATGAAACAATATATTTAGACATGTGACCTTCACCCACCACACCAAAATCACTTATTTCATGAAAAATGGGAACCTCATACAACAAATCTTCTTTAAAATAAATATTGAAAACTCCCCAATCATGAAGATATGGTTCTGTAAAACATCATATCAATATCATAATACTTCTCAAGTATATATATATATATATATATATATATATATATATATTTCATCATCATAAATGTGGTGACCAGGTGTTATATCTTGTGAAAAAATTGGTTTATTGAAATTATTCTCTTTGGCCTCCTCATATGGGAATAATTATAGAGAATTTCTCAAAATGTTCATGAAAATAAATCTCGAGCACTCAAATGATAGATATCAATTATTGGATTATAGTAATATCATAGGGACATAACAACATCATGGTTTAAAAATTAAATATTTTAGGAACTGGTATTATAAAATCTATAATGAGACAACTCACTCATCACAATCCCTAAGGAATAAGAAATGCGACTGCCTTGCTGCTCCTATCACTATAGTGATAGACAAAAAATGGTTTTCTCTATTTGAACATGAATCTATGTAAACTATATATCTAACTAATCAAAAATATCTTCTATGACTAATTCTGAAATGGATAACTAATGCTTTTAAATAATCTTTCTCACAAATAGTCATTGTTTTTTGTGTCTTCATAATTAACTATCACTCTATGATAATATTCTACTACATATTACTAAACATCATTGTTATTCTAGTGATTATGAATTTTACATATAATTAGATAAATACATAAATAATTGTTTTTTTATTTCATTGAACTATACCATGGTTTAAATATGTCAAACACATGCACAATGAATAATTATGCATGATTGAATCCTAAGTCCATACCCTACAACCAATATCACTGTATTTAGAATGATCGGTAACCCTAATGGTTCATTCCTATATCAATTGGTGTCCCTTAATAGATAGTACCATCTGTTATCTCAAGTAAACATTACATACTAAACCTATCTGACATAATTTTTGTACCACACCATGCTATCTTACTAGGGTCAAACATTAAAATCCATACATTACATCAACCAGCACCATTGATTCCACATTTTCTTGACACCCTAACTATAATTTATACCACTTATGGAACCAAATGAGGGAATAGAGAAGGTTAATACCAATATCCTCCCTCTAGTGGGGCCTAGGTTAGAGACTAGCAACAGTTTATGATAAACATGAATATGGGAGGAATTATCCTATAATGGAACATGTGTATGATATTGATAAGAAATATACACAATTAATCATATTCCTAGATATATATATATGAAATATTGGTTCTTACATTCAATTACAAACTGTACTAAACCACTTAATGGAAAATTATAAGATACAAACATGTAATGTCACCATCGATCATGAAGCCCAAACAACTCCTGCAATGCCACAAGCTACAAATATCCATCATGGTATCCTTACTACTCCATATGAGTAATAATATTTTATATATACATAGGTTGAGAAGAATAGTATATACAATAATATCATTAATACATCCCTTTCTATAAAATATAATGATTACATGATAAAGCATGTGAACAATAGTTAAACATACTCATAACCTAAATAGTTATACTATGTTCCTAGCCTCAATATTTATAACTCTCATAAAGTGTCTCATAAAAAAGATATAATGATATAATAATTAATAATTAAGGGTACACAACTACCACTTCCCCATTGTATATCTTCTTTTCTTTAATGTATCACATCCTAATCCATGCCTCTCCATTGTTGGCCACACCAAAGACACAAGAAATAAGTACCTCAATCCATCACATCATACCGAAAACATCAATATATTTTGTAAACGAGTACTTTTTGGTATCCACCATTTCCTATATGACGTTTATCATACCTAAAGTATTGTATGTATTCCATCATAAACCAAACATAATATAAGTACCTCAATCCATCACAACTGAGGCACATCATACCTATAATTATATTGAGTGTAATATATCTAGAGATGAAATTATATGGTATAACCACAATCCCATACATCCCTCTAAACATTAATATGTGAAAACTAACAAACATGAATATTAGTAATGTACCTAGAATGAGAGTATATTAGGATAGATTGGATAGTCATAAATCTATACAATAATTAGGATGTTGTGTAAACCACACACCTAAGGTCCCATAGGATTGAGTCTTCCTATACATCTTGATTAGATAATCACATGAAATCATTTAATAAGCGTGGTATAATAGATGCCACAACCACACAATGGTGCGATCCATGTATTAGAATAAATTTCAACTAATACCTCTTAAACACATGACTTCCACTTATACAAATAAATATCCTCTAAGTACACAATCATTCGAAATAGATACATTAATTACACATTTAATTTTTATAATTTTATTCTTTTAAATGAATCAATATCCACTGATTAAATATTTAAATTATTAATAATATCATTAAATTAATAAATAGTGTAATGTATATTCCTTAATGGAATAATCCAATCGAAGCCCATGATCTATAAATATTATCATATATTTATAATATTCATTCCATCAACAATGACACAATTTGTTAAGAATTGTCTATGTATATAATAATTAAAATGAAATCCCTAAAATCTATGAAATAAATATTATGCTAATAGAAGTGGGAAACATGCAACCATGCACATCATCTATCAATAATAAATTGATAAATGAAATACCAATGAAAAAGGAAACACTTCCATTTACTATTAGACTGATTCATAAGTGAGATTCTATGCTTTAATAATCACGTCAATGGAAAATCCCACCATCAAACAATTCAGTCATAAATGGTTCTATTATGGAATGTGAGTTTTTTATCATGATACATATCTCCACTACATGCATCAAATTCGTCAACATCATCTAGTCCTCACAGCCCATATATCATTGTTTCAATCTAATGATAATTGATCCCAGGGTCATATCAAGTCTATTCTATCCCACCCCATATCAAATTTCATAAAAAAATCTCATATATCAATGACATCATAAAATAAATAATAATAAAAAAAAATCATATGTTGGTGGGAAATCTAGGCTCTCTAAGGATTAATATAGCCTTTACACATATACAATAACAAACAACAACAATCTTAAGGATGTTTTCAATCTCCAGATGATGGAAAACATAGGAACCAAAATTTGTTTTATCAAAATATTGTTCTCATTATAGAATGAATTATGTGGTTCAGAAATGATAGGTTCCTACTAATTGAAATATATAGAATAAAGATATTTTATTCTTACAAAAAATTTATCATAATCATAAACACTAAACTTGTTTCATCAAAATGTGAAATATACCATTTTATTTTTATAATAAATTCTTTTAAAAATATTCTTACTAATTTTTTTATTATATAAGATGTAAATTTATCATATTGAAGATAATTTAATTATAAATTCATATTTCATCAATTTGATTATCCTAAAATTACAAGAAACTCCATATTCATTACAATAAGCTTAAACATTATTTATTAATCCAATTAATCAATTAATTAATGTTTTTATGAGATATATAATATTTTACTCATGATACTCCATTAATATGAAAAAGAAAAAAAAATGATAAAACAATATTTAGAAAATAAACTATAAAATTTTTGCCAAGGTAAAACCCATGAACATTAACATGATATAACTATTAAACTCATTATTAATACAGTTAAATAAATTATATATTAATTATATTTCAACATAAATTGTTAGACTTTGATACATTAATGATATCACATAAATAAATAGAATAATAAATGGATCCCCAACCTTAAATTGATCAATAGTTTTCACATGATAACAGAAAAACATTATATGATTGGATCTCCTATCCCGTAATAAACTGCACCACCCAATTGACTCCATGATCCAATTATATGAAAAAACCCAAAAAAAAACTAAAATAGAAACATGGATATGAACAACCATAACGTGGGAAAGAGATGTTGGAGAGAACAAACTGAATAAACAGGAGTTAAGAATTAAAACATTTCTCAAATCACCATGGATCAATGATGGATGGACAGGGATAAATCCCTAATGAAGGATTCCCAAAGAAACACAATGGAGGGTCATTAGTTCACCTAAAAGTCATGAGATGTCCTATAGTTTAAAAAAACCCATCATTCTTCTGATTTTATTAGCACATGGTATAAGCAATTTACATGGAATTACACTCATTAATGATGTGTAAATTGTGGGATTCATATCTCACTAAAAATGATAAACCTTTTGTAATTTAATATTGAATATTTATACAATAGGAAACACCATGTAATACTCCGTAAAATAACATAATAATGGATTTCAAGACTTTATCGGGCTCTAACACAATACATAAAATATAAAGACATGATATTAAACACATACACACTATGTATTCTTCATGCTTAATGATTTTAGAAGCCAAACCCCGATATACAAGTTATATGATTCCACCGACCTACATGAGTGTAAAAATCAAAAAAATGGGAATACTATAGGTAACTGATCCCTAAAAATATATATGATATATTTGATATAATAATTATTATGAAATTTGTATATATTTTTAAAAAATATATTTCATTATATACATTGAAAACTAAAAATTTCATTCATGTGTATAATTAACATTCCCTCTACATGAATGGAGTAATTATTTATTCTATATTATTAGTTCCTGGATTATTATAAAAAATAAAAATATAATGAAAATATATGAAATTTAAAACTATAATAAAAATATTTACTTTATAAAAAATTGTTAAATGTACATGGACTGAAAATAAAAAACTAAAAATAAATTGTCAAAACATAATAGTTAATAAATAAATGACAATTTCATTATAATGTTATTAAAAAATTGAAACTGGATTATAATTGGACTATAAATGATATTAAAAGCATACACATGATTCTATTATAGAATTATAAATAATAAAAATTATTATATATTAGGTAAATGTTTTTTGGAAGAAATTTAAACTCAAGGTAATTGATTTATGCTTCTATATCATTGGCTGTCAATATTATTTATAATCATGTATTCAACGGTTATTTTATTTGAAATATCTTTAAGAATCCCAATTATTTCATTTAATAATATTTATATTTAAAGTTATAAATTTTTAATTTTATTTTCCTTTATTTTAAAAATAATGATACCTAATAAATATTTTTAATTAAAAAATATTACTTAAATATTTGGTAAAAAATATTGTATATTCCATGTACTTGTTTTGTAAAAATGATTAAAGAAAATTTTTACTATTACTCTAAGATGGTTTAATGTAATTTTTATAATATATTATATATTTCTAATTTTTATTAATTGTAAATATCATTCTTTTTAATAATGAAGTACTTTATACTTTTTACTGAAAATATGAAAGGAATGTATTCTTATCATACATGAAATGACCAAAATTTTTGTGCCAACATAAATACAAATTTAATTTAATCATACACTAAATGTTTCAATGTTTTAGAGAAAATTTATTTATTCCCCTAATAATTTAAATATTTATATATCATAAACAACTAATAATAGAGTGATAATGTTATTTGTCATATGAAATGTTCCGGTTATATTTTTTTAGAAAATTCTCATATATAAAAAGATCATATGTTTTTATTTATTTTTTATATAGCATATGATCTAAATATATAATTCACAATAAATATTTTAATTAATTATGATGATAATGATTTATAAATGACCCTATGAAACTTATTTGACCACATGTGATAATTATGTTATTGTGAATCCATTACAAATAACATTACATTTCCATTTGGTAAATATTGATGATATGAGTAACTGTATATATAAATATATTCAATTAAATAGATAATCAAATGATTAATATTTTATTATCTTATGGAACATATATGTATGATATAATTATGTTATGGGGGGTCCAGGAATTATATTTCCCTCCAATTATTTTGTTAATGGTGGATGTATCGTGATATAATAACGATTGAAATGTAGAGTGATCCTATTTTATAAAGGTACTTTTTCTATAGTAGTAGTATTATGATTTGGGATTTAATATGGATATTATAGAATTAGGAGATAACCATATTCACTATGATATTCGTCGTTGTGATCCTTAGATAAAGAAATTATTTTATATGCTTACATGTCTTCCGGAAATTTATGTATTTTTTCTATTTAATTATCTCATTGCTCATGATTTTTTACTATTTCATGATTAATGTATTATGGTCCACCATTATTTATCCCATGATTCAAGATTATGATCATTGATACACATTTGAATATTTAAAAATTTAATGATCATGTTATTGTACCCTTATATCCAAGTTATTTTAATGGGATCACTAGAATCACCCTTGATTATCATTACTGATAATATATTTAGAACCATTCTTCTATTCCCTTTAAATAGTGTATAAAGTACGGTATTATGAATGATATATTGATAGAGTCTAAAATTTATGATTAGAATTTTGGGAAATAGTATAGTTATCGTATGGACCAATATTTGGTGTATCATGTAGACTAAAGACACTAATACTTTATGACTCTAGAATAGATTCTAATGCATTGCATTGAATATTCACCAAGTAATTTGTAATATCTGAATATAAAAAAGATAGGTTTTAGTATTTGTTATTCGAGAGAGGTGTTGTTACCATTGGAAATGTAGAATAGAAATTTTAATTGAAAATTATAGGGATTATTAAAATTTAGGCTAACATCCTAATGAATTATTAATTATAATGGACGAAATACGTTACACATAAGTGTTCAAAGAATAAAAATAATATCTATTGATTAAAAATACTTTAATATATTTTACATGATTATGTTTTTTAATTCAATTATTATTGTTCCCCATACTATACATTTTCATTTTATTCAATATTTTAATCATGATTTAACCTTGTTAAAAATGAATTGCATGGACTATTAAATCATTATAATCATTAGAAAAAATAATGAGAGATTGAATGTAATGTCTTGTTTCAATTTTTTTTGAATATATCAATCTATAGATCAAATTTATTATCCAAATTTTTATGTGATTAAAGAAAAATCGGTTGTTTCATTCATGAGTCAATATCCACCTTCATTTATTGTGTATCATAATCCACTAGTTTCTTATAGATAAATTAGTACCATAATAATGATAATTTCGATCCACTAGTATAAAAAATATTAAATTGTTATATTATATTTTAATAAATTGTAATTCAATGAAGATCAATAGAGGAATTATATCATGACCATATAGTAACATGAATATGTTGAATCCATGAAGTGGGATGAGTTTTGTAAGTAATATTTTAAACATACATTCCTCATATTCATTATATTAAAATAGTGATGCCATTCCATATGCTTATGGGGAATGTTGGTGAATATAATTTTACCTAGGTGGAAAATTTATAATGTCATTTTAAGTATTTTTCTAATATTATTAATGAACATGAATGAAATATTGATTGATTATTTAGTGGAATAAATTATTTTTTATGGGAATTACCCATTAGGTACATAAATAAAAATTCGGAAATTATTTAATGTGGTATCAAAGTGAAGATAATGATTGGACTAAACTATAAATATTATTGATTTGATAGAATAATAATGATGAAAATGATTAGAAATTATAAATTCTACGGAGAGAAGAGGATTTTCTCTCCATTATGATAAATATATGGAAGAAAATAATTATAAAAATAGATAAAGTGGTATGGTAAATGTTTTATGTGTGGAAATTAAAGCTATTTCAAATCAAATATTCATGTCATTTTATGATGATTTTTCAAATTTTTTTATAAAATATAATATAGAATGAAACTCTAACAATATAGTCATTAGAGTGAAATATTATCAAAATTATGAAAACCAATTAACAATTATGAAGGATAGTAATGATGACATATGTCATAAACCTCTTAATCGTAGACAAAAAAAGGGAATATTAGGAAAAAACTGTCAAAAATATAAAAAAATTGGTTGAGAGTTACACTTTACATCTCGTCTACATAAGATTATTTCATATATTATACTTGATCTACCACCACTTTTATAACTGAATAAAACTCTAATTTCTTAAAATATTGAACCAATTGATTTGATGAGGATTTAGTAGTGAAAATTCCTAATAGAGTGTTGTTTTCATGTAATGTTGTAATTTATTCTAAACATGTTTTCAGGGATTGTGTTTATTAAAATACTTTTATTCTGAATCATTTTGAATATTATTGTATCATAATCATGGATTGGATTTACTTAAATAAAATCAATTTCAATTGATAAGTAAGTAAAGTCCCTTTTTTTATTCCTAAATAACATATAAACATCTAATAGTGTAGAAATAATTATTAAACTCCAAATGAAATTTCATCGATTAAAATGTAAATAAAATAGCTTATATTGCTAACAATTCCTATTAAAAATGGGATTCTATCTAACAATATTGGTGATAAACTCAAAAACATAGACATTTATATTGACTAAGATTTTTTAGACTTTTTTCCATACTATTTTTTAGATTAATTAAAATCGAGAGGTTGAGTTTTTAAAAGTAAGAATAGACAATACTAAACTAATATAAAAGTCTATATGTAAAATATTCTTGTATTGTGATATTTTAAAAGAAGAATAAAATATTGGGGAATCATGATAAAGGATCCTTTCAACCATGTGAGTCACCATGGTGTGAAATAATTCTTTTGTTAAAAATAATAATAGATTAAGGAACCATTATAATGATTATTGACAACTATACATGATGAAAATAAAAAATATGTACCATATATAACTTATAAATGTTTTTTCTAACAATAATGGGGATATAAATAATTTTCCCCGACTGATCATTAATTTGGTCACTCTGAGTGGATGGTCAAAAGTTTAGAAATACCACATTAAACATACATAATATGTATAGGCAATATAAATTAATTTTGATTCCTTGTGGTATTAAAATTTCACAAATATCATTATTGATGTATTAAATATGTTCGTAATAAATTACGTTTATCAGACTGAGGTATTAATTTACTAAATTTTTCTTATATATTAAATTATAAAATAAGTGCATCAAGGTTACAAGAATAATTTATAGAAGAATATAGAATTTTTCAATCCATATGATAAATTTAAATTGTGTGAATATTTCTTAAATATTGTTTTAGTATTGTTTCACATAATCTCAAGAGTGGGAATGTGATTTAATCAATAAAAATTTATATTTATCATGCAATTTCCAAGAACTATTATGAATGAGATTTTTTGTTTCCATGGTTTGTCATGAAATTAATTATGAATTGGTATGAATAAACCATTACTATGTAATACAATAACCAATTTAATTATAAATGGATACATTTTCGTTAGGATAGATGAATGCAATGAAAATTTCAAGGAACCAAAGAGAAGGAAAGTTATCTCACCAGTGCTTATACTACTATATAACAGATACCAGATTGGTATCTCTATAGAATCATATGTGAATGGTCTAGGTTACATCCTAATTTTAATGATTTTTTATATATTATGCATAATTTTATTTTAATGTTCATAATAAAAATTAATCATCTCATGATTTTATGTTAGATGTAGAAATATTTTCCTTAATGATATAACTGAATTCTCAATATTGAGGATGGTGTGATATATGATATCCTTCACATCAACTAAACTTGTTGGTTGTAAAATTGTTGAATTATCATTTCTATAATGAAAAACTAGTATAAATTATATATTTTAGATATTATTTTCTATATAGTAAGAGTACTCATCGGGATAAAGTTATATGGTGGAATTAGATATTTAGAGAAGATACATGGGAACATAAGGATTCTATGAGATAGAAATATAATCATTTTCTATATATATATATATATAGATTAATTAATAGTAAGGTGGATTTCATTTTACATCCCATTATTTTATTATATATGACATTATATAAGTGCCCTTCTATTAAAATATTTCACTACACGAAATATTCACATTAAAGAAACATGGATTAATATTGAAATAATGTAATTTAATTTGAGTGTTATTAGCTATAAATTATATTAGAGGGTATGAATTGGTGTAACCAAACCATCATACAATATATTGGTTCAATATATATTAAATAAATTCATTTTTTAGAAAATGGTTTGAAATAAAAATAATATCATATGAAGGAAGATAGAGATGCTTTCATAAAAAAATACACATAATTTTTTTATTTCAAATAAAATATATTAATATATATTTATGAATTATATTAATGAAATTGTCATATATTGTAAAAAACAAATTCAGTTTTGATAATCAAATGTTTGTGTAGAAATTTTATAAGAATAAGTCATATATTATTCATAAAAACAACATTTCAAATATTTTTTTCATTTTCATTTACATGATTATTTTAATATATTTTGTTAATATATAAAATAGATTCATGAAAAAGGTTTCCATATTTAATTATATAAAATAAAATTTTACAAATATTTCCCTTACTTTTTTTTCTCATTACAAATAGTAAACTAAATACATTTTTTTCACATAGATAAATGTCAAATATGAATAAATAGTTTAAAACATTGGGATAAGTATTAAAAATTTCTATAACACATTCCATTGAAATATTATATGAGTTGAGTCCTGTCATTCTCATCACATTTTAAATAAATTACAATTTGATTCCATTTTTTATTATGATGATTAACTAAATTTCAGTAATGGTTTAATACAAATTGTAATTTTCTTGAATAAAATAAATTTCAATTTCAAACAAAAGGATAAAATGATGAAAATATTCATTATAAAATATTTTTCGAATTATTATTTATTATTATATTTATTTTTTTTTATTTTTAGTTATTAAATAATTACAATAAATTTGTATAAAATTCTCATACAATGTTTTATTAAGAAGTAACGAAAAAAATAACGACTTTAAACCTAATAAATGTAATATTTTTTTTGTGAGTTATTTCTACCCATATTAATTATAGTTATATATTACATATAACTAAATTAGAGTAATTTTTATTATAGTTATCATAACAATATTGATGAATTTTTATTCAAAGTAAATAAATAATTTCAAAAATCATATTACTTATATTTTATGAAAAGTAATATTTTACAAAAAATTCTTAAATCATAAAAATAATAATATTTTATAGTAATAATTATAAATGATATTTCATTTCAATTATTTCACGATTTAAATTCAATTTATACCATAAACATAAAATTATAATGCTTTATTATTGGAAAAATCATTAACTCATATATGGTTGAAATTAGTAATCAATGTTGTTGAACATTTTTTTATGGGGAACAGAGGCTCGGAGCTGCCTCTTCCACTTATCATGAAGAACTATGGTTTCTATAGACTCATTATTTCCATCCCACATTGGGCCACGATATGCTCTTGACAACTGGGTTTTTGTCTTGGTGTGGGATTCAATGCTTGTACGGTGGCGTCGTCACTTGGTGGAGCTTCGGCGGATAGCTCAGCGTGGGACCGACGACGTGCCACAGTCAGTATCATTGTGTCTCTATTAGGATTTAGTATGGTGGATTCATCTCTTTGTGGTGCTTTGGAATATTACTCATCATAGTACCAATGTTCTTACATCGTTGGAGTCTCCACATCTCGGTAGGTCTTTGTTGTTCGGTGCCTATGCTGCTCCATAATTCATCGAAAGTCATAGAAGAGTTTCCACCGTTCGGTGTTTGGAATCACTATTTATAGAGATTACTTCGGTGGTCTTCAAAGGATGGGGATTAAGGATAGATATAAAGTGAAACAGAGGGCGGAGAGATTCTTTTCTTTGATCGTAATATATTTTAATGATTTTTTATTTGGTGATATTGTGAATTTGTTCACTTGATGTATCCGGTTTCTGGTTGTCCTAATTCGACATCGATGGACCATAACTTCACATCGTGTCAGTGTGACACTTGTGGGAGAACCTGATAATTGTGCATTATGGTTCATATCAGATCATATCCCTACCCTGAGAATCATTTCTTTTCCAAGAACATCATGATTCCTATATCGGTGGTGTTCTCTCATCGCAAGGTTGGGTATTCCAATACAAGGTGATGATGGATTGATCAATTTATTTTTGATAAGTCTTCTGGAATTCGGTGCCTACGGTGGAAGGAGTACCTAGATTATACTAGTGGGTTTGGTCCAGGATGATTAAATTTTGAGGTTAAATGGTATTGTATTATTTTAACAATGGAAGGTTCTGTGAAACCTGTTGATATATAGTCGCATCTGAAATTGACCACATATAGCAGTTCCCAATGGGGGTTCTAGAGTTTAATGTTCATCGTCGTAGTTCATTATTTATTGGAATGTTTGAGTGGTTATGGTAGAAGCTATCATATTGGCCCTTTCCATGGACAAAATGAACATTCTAGTCCTTCAGCCTTGCAACGGTGGAGGGATTTTCACAATAATTAGTTTAAGGAGGCGTAGCTCCTTGTTTATAGTTCAGTTTATCTCATATGAACCTCATGATGTGGAATTTTTTATATCTATGTTTTCTATTATGGATCTCCCCCTCCTTTCCATAAAAGTTGGTCTTATTTATAACAAATAAAAATGTGATGTCCTTCAGGACATTGGATGATAAAAGTGATTGAACTAAAGGATATGATCTAAAATGAAACCAATATAACTCTAATTATAACCGGATGATTATAAATTTACCACATACAAATTTTTATCTAATTGATGAATAATTTTAATCATTATCCATTAAAAAATTGGATTATAATGAATTATTCTTTTCAACTTTAAGAATGTAATTTTCCCCATTATAAAAGGGAAAACATCCATTATATATATTATTCCCCTTGAGCCATTGATGATGCACCCTCTGATTCAGGTAATTATTCGATAATTTTATTATTTTATGAATATAATTTATTCAGGTATTTTTTCCAATATTGTGGATTTTTTTAGTATTTTTCTGATATTATAGAGGTGAATGGTTTGAGAAAATGTAATTTAAATAGTGTAACACCTATTAAGAAACCATGAAACTAAAATAGTGGGAACTGTGTAGCCATATGGTTTGGTCATACCATGAATCCACACAAAAAAAAATTATATGTTGGATAGAGGGATTTATAATGGTTTGTTCATAGTTGGTCTAATCATGTGTGACAACCTTGTGAGAAGTGTTTGGAAGAAGTTTTTAGCTCATGGGAAGATCATGGTTTGTCAAACCATTAACCCTAATATTGTACCATAAAAAAGATCATGAAATTTCAAAATAATTATGAATACCTCCTAAATATATTTTTCCCCTTAATCAGACCACAATAAAAAATCATCTCCTTAAACTGGTTATAGATACCCATCCACATGTTTCAAGATCAATGAAATGGTAATTTTATGTTCTTTGGAGACCCAAATTTCATATAAAGTGCACATTCTTGGTGGTTTTCCTCAGTTATCTTATTCATCCCTATCATTGATTCATGGATCTAATATATTATAGATTCATTCATGTAGTATAATGGAATTAATTTTTAGGGTTGTTTGGATGTTGAGGTAACACGATCTTAGTACAGTTTCTATAATTTCATGTCATGTTATTGGGGGGTTTTTTTGAAGTTCGTTGTTTCAAAATCATTTGTGAGGTAGGAGGATTCCCTCAAAATTCCCTTATCTATAAATTGAATCCATGACTTCTTATTGATTTAATTTCATGGTTTTATTTTTGAAACTTATGTTACTGTTTTATTGGAAACCCTCTTTAGTAAAGATTTATCAAATTGTTGTAATTGGTTATCTTGAAACTAAATCTGGTTACACGGTTTTTAAATGGGTTCTTGGTCTTCATGTATGAAAAATTGGTTACAATTTTTTTTCTATATATATTTTTTATTTATATGATGTATCAATTGGATACGAATGGGATTCAGTATAAATAGTTGGCATGTGTTCATTTTCATTGATGTGGCCCTAGTAAAATGTGTGTGTGATTGGTGAACATTGTATATTGTTCCATTTTGATGAATAGGTTGATTGGTAGAAGACCACACATGAGTACTAAACATAATCCTAGGTGTGCATGCATTGCTGTGTATATTTGTTGAATCATAAAATGGGTAGGCAAAACTGAATTTCAGAAATTTTATTAACAACATATGTTGTTTCATTCTATGGTAAAATGTATATATGAATATATTTTTGTTTTATATATGCTATCGCAAATTTCTCTATTTAAAAAATAAAAAATACATTACATTACATGTTGTATCCTAGTAGAGTGAGTAGGTAAGTTATAGGGGAAATCAATTTGATTAATATGGTCACCCCTTCTTTAGAATATTTTTTAATTAATAAATATTATATATCGATTCATATTGAAAATAATGGTATCATGGTTATTTGTGATACATTGTGATATCATGGGTATTACTTTTGGAGTTGAATCTTGTATCAGGTTGGGAGTTGTTTATTTTTCTTCTTCTTATTCATTATGTTTTGTTGGTTTATTTCCAATTTATAATCTGATATGGTTTATGGTAATAGTTTAATTTTTTTGTAGGCTATAATTAAGAGTGAAATAAATTTTTCTAATCCATCAAATATTTTTTTATTAGTTATAATATTATTGGTTTAATATTTCATATCCAATGTTAATCCCATGTCATTGATTTCGATCATTTAGTTTCTTAGGGATTTCACTAATGTCATGTTAATATCCCTCTACCTCACCCTACACCAATTAGGATTAGTAGACATTCCAAAATGATCTTATTTTTTTCAGTAATGGAGTTGAAAATCAATCTTGTTCATTCAGTGAGTTGGATCCGTAACAAGGTTATAAGATCTTATCAAATAGAAATGTATAGAAAAAATATTTTATATAATCAGTTTATTCTTATCCTTATGTTACCATATTGTTTAAAACACATATTTATTGTGAGACTTATAAGAGGTGTAACCTCATCATTATGGGTTTAGCCGATAAAAATATCACGACATGCATGGATAGAAATTACTATACAGTATCAGTTAAAATTTCATTTTGATTAATGATTTATGAATTATGAAAAAAGTCTTGATTTTAGAAAATAGTTAATATTGATATTTAATTTCACAATTATGGAGGAATTGTAAAAATGTTTTGGAATTGGAAGATATTGGATTTTGTAATGCCTTTTTCTGATATGTGTAAATGTGTTTGATTAGAAATTTAAATTCCTTGAGATTATATATACGTTGAATAAATCTAATTATATTTTGGTATATGTTATTTAACTAGTTTGGGGTTGATTGAAAAAATAGGAGAAGTTTGTTTAATGAGGATGAACACAATAATCAATTTCACAAGAATTCAAGCTATGCTGGGAGACATGATGGAAATGTATATATTGGAAGATGTTTCATTCTATTAGTGGGATAAATAATCTCAGACCAAATAATAACAATATATTTCATGGATATATTTTGAAGAATTGTTCATCAAAAACACTCTCCTCATTTATTCATGATTTCTATAATCCTGTAATTGTTCTTCATGAACAATGATAATCTCTATGTGATAGATTATTTGGATAAATTTATTAATTTAGTATTCCATGAAAATAATGTTATAGAATGTATTACCTTAGAGGAATTCAATTTTTAATATATGTTGAGGATATAAGTAAATATAATGATTATCATGATTTATTATAATGTATTACACAAATATGTTCAATAGATAGAAAATGGTAGACTGATAATTCTTATTACATAAGGAGGACTAAAATTTTTTATACCTATGAGAAATTATGGGAACAATAATTCTAGGAATAAGAATAAGAGGGATACCTATATAAATGGTTGTGGTATGACTAAGAATTAGATTATGGAATCATTGAATCTTCCCCCCAAACCAAAGGGAAATCCTTGATGTTTTCAATTGGGTTATTTTAATATCATGAAGTGATATTATATGAAATAACCTTTGGAATTCATGAATTACAACTAGATGGGGTATATAATGTACTATTATCATAGTTCTCCAAGGTTGGGTGCACATTCCACATATCATGTTTTTCCAGAAATCATATTCTTTAAAAGGATAAGGGAACTGGAATAATTATTATCAACACAACTAAGCTACCCACGGATATTCAAGTAATAGTATGACTCCTCATCCATTGCAATATCAAGAGGGTAATAAAGAACAAAGTGATGCATGTAAAAATAATTAAGATGATTTTAAATTAATAAAAGAGGACCAATATAGAGAATTACTTCTAAGATGTATGCTTAATTTAAATTATACAATTAGACATGATTTTTTTTTTGATATGATTGCATCCAATTCCATTCATTTTTTTATGTTTTTGATCTTATTAGTTGGAATGATCAATTATTCCTTCAATTTTGAAACATCAAATTAATCCATGTTAATGTGAATATGTAGCCATTTTGTGTAAAGAATGTTCTATAACTATTGATGGGGGTAAATTGATATGAGATTTCACTATTCATGAAATTGATCTACATGACATAATACTAGGTATGGATTGGTTGACTATATTCAAATCTCATGTATACTATTATACCATATGGTTTGATATTATAATTGATGAGGGCATTATGTATAACTTTATAAGATACTAGAATATAAAGATGAGTGAAATAGGATTGTAGGCCCTAATAGTTGGAACTATCTCAAACATGTTGGAATCTATGACCATGGAATCAGTGTATGATATTAGGGATTGGGGTTTTCTAGAAATTGTTCATCACATTCATGATGTGTTTACAAATAATTAATTATTATTCCCCCTAAACAGAGAATTGTATAATATAATTAATATCTACCAATGGAACATTCCTATCTCACTTACTTCATGTCATAAAGAACCGATTGAAAAAAGGAATTGAAATTCATGATAGAAGATTTAGAAATGAAACTGTTCATTTGGCATAGTACATGTCTATGGTTATTTTAATACTTTGGAAAGGATTTATTTAATTCATCGTCATTTTTTAGAATATCACATTATAATCCATGTTATGATAAATAATTTGTATCAACATTCACTAATTGGTGATTATTTTGGTTAATTATTGTGATTTTACTGGTTTTATAAATTAGACATGCATTCTAGATATCAGAAATTGTGAGATCAGAATGTAAATATTCCAAAAATATCATTCAAGAGTAGGTATATCCCTTATGAGTATGTTTTTATTCCAATTGGTCTTATAGATTCACATAATGTATTTATGGAATCAACGAACCACATGTTTCAAAATTATTTTGATTTTTGGTGGTGGTGTTTTTGGATAAAATATTCCTATATTCAAGGAAAATAGCTGTGCAGGAGTGAAACATGGAGAATATTTCGTGTATCTTGAAGGATCATTTTCAGTATAATAAACATTAATTATTTGGTTTTTGATTACAATAGTTACTTTTATGTATCCTTCTAATGTTAAAAAATGTGTTTATGGGGATCAAGAAAATATATATTTGGTGATATGTTAGAATGAAAAAAATAATGTATTTATTAAACATAGTTTCCACATCCCGGATTGTTATTATTATTGTTTTATTAGGGAATTTTTAGAACTATATTATACTTTGAAATACCATACAATGAATGGTTCTCTATTTCAAGGGGATTAGTAAATTTAGTTGAATTATCCTGAGCATAAATTTCACAACATAACCCATATAAGGGCTAGAGCTACAACTAACATAATCCCACATCCACAGTTCAAGGGCTGGTGAAAAGAACTGAAGAATAAATAAACTAGGAGAGACCTTTTTTGATGAAACTGTATACCAACACACAACCAAATCAATGAAAAAGTTAATAGGAAAATAATGCAAGACAGAAAACATCTATAACAAACAAGTCATATATGAATCATCCTATAATGTTTACAAGTACAAGAAATACAATGATTTTGTGGAAAGGGTAAAAATGAAAACCAAACTAGAAACATGCCGCAACCTAGCAATATATGAAAGGATAAAATGGTCTGGGGAATCCTGCTCATGAAAACAATTTTACGACCACCAAACATTTTTCTTGATGCATGTATCCATAAGATCAAATGATATCATGATAAATATATCTATCATAATTATGGTTACACAAAGTGCCGACAAATTCCTATAGGGTGTTTGTATAAAAAATTATTCTTAGGATAACCAAATGATAAATTGAGTAGCAAGAGTGGTACTAAAGAGGGAAACTTTTGATATAAAATTGTATAGAAAAATTTGTCGAGTTTGTAAGTGAATCTAAACCCAACTTGAGTGTGTAGTAATGTCATCCATACACAAGTATCTAGAAATGATGAGAAGTGGAAATTCATTTCGAGCCATTTCTACAAATGGATGGCCAGTAGACTCATCCAACCACAAGAATCTATAAAACGAAAGCCTGTTCCATACACTGGGCGTCATTGCGTATCCATGAAGGATAGTATTCAACACCCAAAAAGTTTGTGAAAAAACAAGATATATATATATGTTCATTCCTAGAAAACAAAACTAGAGATTAAGGGGATCTTCATCTCAGATGTTCCTCCCTAGAAAATTGAATTCCCAATTGTTCGTGATGTATCCATTGATACCTTGAACCACACATTTGTTATCGAAACTACATGTCAATTGGACTCAATCACTACACCTTGAAAATATTCTATTATGGTGGAATTGTCTACCCTTACATAATTTTAAGTCGCATCATAAGGAAACATCTATGTAGAATAGTGAGACTTTTTCTTTGGAGTCTAATATCATATCAAAGCATGTTTCATCACTGTGCCTCACAATCCATAGATCTTGTCACAATGCAGAGGATGCACATTCCCTGATGCATCTGAG
This sequence comes from Viscum album, assembly GCA_963277665.1. NCBI lineage: Eukaryota > Viridiplantae > Streptophyta > Magnoliopsida > Santalales > Viscaceae > Viscum > Viscum album. The sequence goes on along the minus strand of OY728147.1, from coordinate 2,130,494,915 downwards.
AAATTCAAATATCATAGAATTCATAGTGGCTACCTTAATCCTGATGTCTCTAGGTAATTCCACTCAATTATAAGTCATTTTTTCTACCCACACCTTGATATGCCCGTGGTATTCCACTAAAGATCAACGATAAACTATATCCATCCCTACAGGATGGTACATATCAGAAAGGAATTGAGGAACACTAGACATCATTGATGGATGGTAATAATAAAAAAATAAGCATGGAATAATATTAATCCTTGATGGATGGTACATCTTAGAAAAAAATCTAGGAAATGATATATATCTACTAGATTGTATAAATCAGATGAAAACAACAGTGGTAACATTGTGTCGCCGTGATATGTGCCACACTCATAAAATCTATCCTCATACCTTAGAAGAATCTACTAAGGGAACCACAATATTCAATGCATAAAAACACTTAGTTCATGCTACTATCATTCCAAAATACCACTTAATAATATAGATATATGATAGATGGAAGAATTTATAATGTAGTACATAGATTGCATGGGGACCACACACCATGCGAAGCTACCTCGATTCATTGATGTGTACATATCCATTTTGAAGTACAAAAATGTGATTCAGTTGCCCAAATATTTTCATTTCACTCTAAGAGTACAGAATATGCCTAGCCAATAGGATAACAAGTGCATGATTCTAGTTGTTCATATGAGGTGAAAAACTAAATTTCTCTAACATAGCTCTTAAACGACTCGTATACACTCAACTGTATCTCATCATAAATATTCTACACTATCAAAATTGTCTAAGAAAACCCATGCGATGGGTTCTCTTAAAACACTTAAAAATGATATTCCATAGAGATCACATTCATGTTTCTACATTTAATTAAATCACAAAAAAGTCTTCTTAAATTCGAACAAGTTGTACTGTTGTAATAATTATGAATAAACAAGCATGTTCCCCTATTCATTCTCCCGAATTGAACATCTGATGGAAAATATGTAATTCATCACATTTCACCAGAATGAAATCCCGCGGGACCCACGTATCAGTCCGAAAACAATATATATGGATCCTTCCATTTCCATCCCTAAAAAACACATGGTATGGACTACTCATTCATCTAAAACATATAGTTGATTATCAAGTTGATGTTCACCGAAACAGATGAGAAACTACACCCATGGGTCCCATACTTCAATATTATCCTAATCAAATTATAGTTACCATGAAATATCCACATGAATAAAATGGATTCCACACCTATGATGATGTGTTAAACAACCCTCCAATTTAAAAGGTAGGTCTGAATCGAAGATTCTAAATAATAATAATTAATTTATTATTATTATGTATAGGTTTTATGTGCACAAAAATCTTTTTTCTTGAACATAAATGTCCCAAAATGGTCTAAAGACTTTCATCTCTATGAGATGGACCAGAGGCTACAAACGACATGTTAATCAGACGTTCCATTTATGTATAAATTCCCTTTATGAGTTATCATTTCAAACCGAGCGAGCCCAGCAAAAACATGCATGTCCCAATCATTAGGATATCCCGCCCTAGCCAGATCTGTCTAGATCAACGCCTTGTTGCCCATTCATGTGTCTAGATAGTGTTGTTGTGGCCAATATTACCTGTGATGGGCCAACATACATCCATTCGGACCATTTTTCCTGAATATGTCCCACTCCGAGGTAATTCTGCCGCTTCCTCTGGTTGCGCCCTCCACCCTCGGTACTCCCATAGTTTCATAGTCATTCCATCGACCTATGTTTTACGGTTCAGTACCTATTGGGGTCATGATCTGCGACCTCGGTCTTCCTCATTCCTGGCCACAACTAGGCTCCTTTGTGCCAACAACGACTAGAAGATGCTGGCCACTCGGACTTCTTCCTACATAGCTGTGCTGACCATGTTCTTCAATATTAGCCCACTCTGATATTGGCCACCTCAGCTCGTCATAGTAGCTCCAGCCCTGGATTCCCCTGCAACAACCGATCAATGGCATAACTGGACTCCCTTGTCACTGTTTTTATTCACATCCTCTAGCCCTACTTGGGGCCTCCATGTTGGACCGACACAACCACATTATTCGGCCCGTTATTCTTGCCACACCAATTGTACAATTATTTTATCATAAAGCTGATAGGTGATCTCTATGTCATGACCCTTATAGCTCAAGCCTCCAATTTATGATCTGATGGTTGATTCATGTGTCCATTTATTTTTATGATGGAAAACCGAAATAACAGGTGAAGAAAACATTTTAAATAAATATCAACATACATTTTTTTATTACAATCAAGGATCCGATGATAGAACCATAACCATAAACCAAACATTTAATATTAAAAGGATAAAAAAATTATAACTCTAATACTAGATAACTTTTACCTCGTTCTATCAATTTTTTACAGGAGACATGACTTCTGCGTTCCCGCTTAGATCCACTGAGGTTCCATCAGAGATCTCTCCTCGATCTGACAAATAATGAAAAGGCTATTACTCAGAAGAGAGATATAGAGCATTTAGAGAGAGAAAGGATTAGGCCAACCATAATATAAAAATATAAAAGTTTTTATTTATAGTAGCTTCTCTTACTACATAATACACATCCCCTACACCCTCTTATTTTATGACATGCCATGGAAAAACAAAAATATTATGAACTCAACAGTGGTATCAGATTTCCAAACTGATTCCCCATTTGAATGTTATTGATTATGGTGTTCATTATAAAATAATTAAGTTTTATTATTTTAATTACAATTTCCCATATGAGTTGTTTTTCAAATAATTTTCGTGGGAAACAAACATTAAAACATGGATATGGTAAACAACATGTTCTTAACACAACTGTGGACTTAGATTTATAATACACGCAATTGTTGAAGAAAAATACCATTTATGACACCTAAAAAGTATAAAAACAACTAAAATATTTGAATAATTTATCCTAGGAACACTAATCATCAGAATTACATATAGTATGACCACCTAGATTTATAATTTTATATAGAATTATTCAAAATTAATACCAGGAAAAAATAAAGTCTGTACATTGTTCCCCCATTAATTATTTTTATCCCCAAAAATAGGAAGTATAGAAAATAACTCAGGGTATTGAGTCCTCACATACCACAACCACCCTAGAGAAACTCTTATAAATTACAATGCTAAGAAACTTGATAGCTAAAGGTATATTTCATCCTCATGTGTGAATCTTATTCTAAGGATGTGTGTCAGAACATTCCCGCATCTCCACAACATGGACACACATAAGATATTGTGGAACCACTCCATCTATTGGGGGTTTCATGGCGTATTAAGAAAGCCCTCCATATCTAGAAAAATACCAAAGTTCTCGATGAATCACAAGGTAGTGTTTTCCACCAAGAATGAACATATAGATCCATATCTCATCTATAATCATTATTTTTTCCATGAACATGGTCTCATGATTCTCTCATATTGAATATCATTATTATGAGGAACCCAATGATATCTGGTCACACAATATTTTAATGTTGGTGTCTCAAAACTGAGCCTCTCATAAATCCTCAGGATGAGAAGAATCCAACACAATTGACTAAATAAAAAATGTACCCTCATTCCCCCTTGGGTCAGATGTAGAGAAGTCAACTTCTCACAAACATCCCACACAAGGAGATCATGGGAATTTATGCTTTTGGTATCACCTACATTGTTTCCATTTTTTGGATTATAGACTATATCAATGTTGTAGTCCTACAAGAAGTGCATCCAACATTGTCACCTTATGCTCATGTATCTCTTTATGAAGATGTACCTGAGAATTCTATGGTATGTACATACCACAAATGGTTATCCCAAATTGTAGCACCTCCACATTATTTGGTAGATGATTACATCATTAAATAGCATATATAGAGTCATGTAGTTATTTTCAAGGGTTCCCCATCGACATGACCAATACTCGATAAATAATATATCATTGATGACGTTGAGAATTCAAGGTACCAACGAACATATATGGCCAGTAAACTCATCCAACTGGAGGAGGTTAGAAACAAAATGTAGGTGGCCAACCCCGTGCGTATTTTCCCATATTGAAAGGAGATTAATTACCAAAACATGAACACAACTTATAAAATTGGGGGAATCACCATAAAAAGGAGGTTAATTAGTATGACTCCACAAAAAAAATCCAAGACCTACGCAGACACTCCACTGCATAAATCCAAATAGAATGCACCAGTCCCATGGAGTCATTGGCCTCATCTCAATACCTTCCACATTGGGTGGAACTGACTCTCCTAAATATTTTTTCAGATGTTACAAAAAATGTTGGTGGGGGAAGGATGCCACTTCTTCATGAATTCAAGGATACATCGAAAAAATATAACATATGGTTACATTGATTCTCCACATCGCCTTGGTAAATCATCAATCTAGCAGTACAGATAAAAGGGCACATTACAAAGTTCATAACATGTTCTACTAGAAAAATTATATAAGACACTAGGTGTACCACTTATCGTCTTCTAAAATATAGGATCGTAGACATACTACGTTGTTTCTATCCATGGAACTCTCTGTCAGCTTCGTGAGCCTGACATGGGCTACATGGTGGTGGTGGAACGTCCTCACAACATCATCCCACCCCACCCAATATAAAAGTCATCTTGATCATCTTCCAGTAATGCCTCTCTAGAGACCACTGTCATCGCAACATTATCACTATTTTTGTTGCCCACTTGCTACCCACGTAGTGTTCTCATCATGTCTGGTAGAAATGTATCATTCCATGTGATTTCACCATACACAAGACTTACATCGGACCTCCACAGACTGTCCCTCCACTCTATGATATCTCTTCCCCATTATACTATGTTGCTGAGATTGATTATGTGGAGGACTCATGTGTCGAGAACTTTTATATTAATGAATTTTTGCTTACGAAGATTTCGTATCTTTGTTCTGCTCACTACCCCAACCATATTCATGGCCTATCTCTGATTTAATGTTCTTTGTCAGACGAACATGATCCAAAACCCATGAATAGGTGGGGATGAACAAGGGTACCAAGGTAGAATGGATCTCTCTACAGACTACCTACTTGAACATACGTGCTCAGAAGTAACCTTTATAGATATTGTATATAGAGTATCTTTAAAGGTATGTGATCCTAGTTGCATATGCAGTCTTAGTCATCCATCTATTCTCTAATAGATGAAGCCCCTAATGTTGAACATATGGCAACAAGGACGGGTATACCTCCTGAGGAAAGAAATGCTGTAATTTTTCTCACGAATGATCCACATCAATGTGTATTTGAGTAACAATGCTCCACCAACATAAACCTTCTCTATGGAAAATGGATTTCTCACAAATCCACCATATGGCCATCTAGTGTCCGAAAAAGCCTGAAGAGGTGGGCCACCGACATTAACCAAAAATAATCATCCCGATGGTCCGGCTCACTCTTGACCGTCAATGGTCTATATCGATGGAACTCGCTTATTGTCATCAACAGGCGAACATCTTCTACCTTGTTTGATGGGTTAATATTCTACTCAAACGGTGTGGATGCTACTACCTACCAAACTAGAGAAAGGGGCTCACAAGAAGGGTCCTGAACACAAGCCACATCGCTCACTATGTCACCATCATGATCTAGATATGGTATCATGGACGAATATTAATGGAGGGAAATATAGAATGTTATCATGGTGTTCCAATGTCTTGAATGAAAATATATATATCAACTAAGATAGATGGATGACTTAATAAGTACATTCAAAGACTATTTCATATATGATACATGTACCGTTGTACCCTACAACCGGTTCCTCTTCATGACGATACGGTTAGTGGGAACTCAATGTCCCCTTGAATGAATATTTCAGTAACCCATAACATCATTAGACTCCCTGAACTAAGATCCACTCATTAGAAACTTCAACATTGTATCACTATAACCTACCAAGACCTTTTAAGGGAATCTTCCTAACAACATCCCAATGGTCGAACCACTTCTAATACCACTTTGTCACAACCCGAACTTTTCTGGGGCTCAAGTCAAAACTACACCTAGACCGCCTCGATAGGCCAGTGGCTAGCGGTTAGTGTCGAATGAAAAAAATTACAAGGGGAACCTTTTCCTATGAAACAATACACACACACACACAAGTATCCATCTTAATGAAAACATGTAGATGAAAAAAAATCAAGATTATAATGTATTTTAAAAAAGGAAAAGAGATATATATGTGTCACCCTCTAAAAAGTACATGTAATGAAAAGGTAAATCTGAAAGGGAAAAGTGAAATGTACACATCTGACTAAAAATTTCAAAGAGAATGACAACATGTGAACATGTAAAACAGCTGGAAGATTCGATCTCTTGATTCCCATGATATGACAACCACACATGGTCCAAGAACATTGTATCCCAATTCTCTTATGTTATCATGGTCATCATGTACATCATATGTTAGGGAACACCAAGTGCGGGCAACACACTATAAGGTGTGACTTTAAAAAAATACTATATAGGATGCCTAATGGATCAAGGGAGCAACAAGGGTGGTAATTAATAGGGGATCCGTAGATATATAATGATATAGTAAAATAATTGAAATAGAGGATTGAAGCCCACCCCAACCAGACTATGAATTATGATCATCGAAACTCATGGAGATATAATTTTTTAGAATATGAATATCTTTTCGAGTCTTCACAACTAATAACAAGTGAGAAGACGTATCCATCCAAAAAAACGGGACCCAAAAAGATAGTGGCATACCCCATGCATCTTATTCTCCCATTGAAGGAGATTATACAAAACCCTAAGGGTGGGTTCTAAAATATGATATATATATATATATATATATTCTCACTCAATGAATCCCAAAATGAGATAGTAAATGGATCTGCATCTAACAAGCTCAACACTGGAAATGTGAGTATCTAACTATTCCAGATGTAAGCACAGATGCTTAGCATCTCACATGTGTCCTCTGAACTACATGTTAATAGGACTCAATCATTGTTCATTGATACCACCCTTTTTGGGTAGCACTATTTCGGCCTCAGATTAATACATCACATTATAAGGGTGTTTCTTGGGGGGAACACCAACCCTCTTTGATGGGAACCCCAATTGAAATCAATGAACATCTCATCTCTATGACTCAAAATATACATTTTGTGTTTCAATGTATGGGATAATCATTCCCTAATGCAAAAGAGTTATTCCACACTAATAGAGGGTGTAGAGGCTACCAACACCCCAATGATTCATAGGGATTCCACTATAATAGATGTTTTAGAGGCTACCCACACCCAGATATGTCAGGGGGATTACACTCTATGTCATCGAGGAACTATTTCCATCCATTCCAAAATGTACCTCTTAGAAAAGTATCAAGGAACTTCATTCATCTTTGATGGAGGGTACCTATAAAAATTGAAATGATGAAAAATGGCCAACCCTTTTGGTTGGTACCTCTAAGATAAACATCAAGTAACATTGACCATCCTAGAAGGATGGTATCTCTTGGAATAACACATCAGCAATCATCGAGTGCTTCCCTGGATTGGCATCACACATATAACATGGAACATCAATCCGTAGAATCCACTATTGAGAGAACCATTTAATTATATGAGTAAAAAACCCATGATAATATTATAAAATGAAAAAATATGAGTCCATAAGAATTATATATGAGAGTTGTAAGAATTATTAATGCAGTAGATGACACATGTGGGGACCACACGACATGTGACACAACCTCGATGACATCCCATGTACCTAGTCATTCTCAATTAATAAACATCAATTATGCACCCCTAATATTTTTAATGTACTCCCACAGTATAAATAATAAATAAACAATATGATAAAGATCTATTGAAGCACTTTGTTGTGAAGAGGGGTGAAAACCTAATTTTTCTAACAGACCTACTAAAAGGGATCATGAACATTAAACCAGATCACTTCTTACATATCATCCACTAACACAAAATTTTATTTTGACCCAATATGTGGGATATATTCAAACAAATAAAATGGGCCTTCCATAAATTTTCAATTAACATTTCCAAATATAATGATATCATGAACAAGGATCTGTATGTTCAAATGGTTTACATTATTGGAATCCTTATGGAAAAATTTTCATTATCGACCATTCATTCTTCCTAAACTGACATCCATTCAAAAATATGTAGGTCCTAATATTTAACAAGTAATACATCTCATGGATCCTATGTCTTAGTCCCAAAAATTTTTACATGGAAATCACAATTTTGATCCTCTAAAACACATGGGATGGACAACTCAATCATCCAAAATAGATAGCTAGTGAAAATGTTTCATTTCAAAACAACATGTGTGAACAACCGCACATGGGGAAAACACATCAACTATACCATAATCTCCGAAATGATTTTTTGAAATTTCTTTATGGAGACAAGGGTTGTACCACCACTAACGTTGTGTCAAACAGACCAACCATTTAAGGTTGGTTGGAAACAAGATTTCAAAAAAAAATTAAATTCTAATAATTAATATTAGTCATTTTTTGCAGTCGAACCCTGAGACCGGGAAATCAATGTTTAGATTAACTGTTAAAAGGATTGTCTCTATGAGAGGTACCTGTGACAGCAGACGATGAGTCAAGGAGATGAACTATTTATGAGAAAACAACATGTATGTTTTTTCGGTCCAAACTGGTCCTTTCCGGTGCGAACTAGCCAGACCCCCATCTTCGGGGCCAAACCACCCTTTCTGGCCTAGTATGGATCACAGACCCATGGCCCAATCATGGGATCAGTTACTGCTGCAATGGACTAGCCAACAACCATAGCCGACCATGCTTGATGACCATGTTCTCTCCCTGGTCTCCTGGTCCCCAAGGTGACCAATGTTTTGTGGTCGCATCCTCTTGGGGTCGCGAGCGATGATTCCACTCATCCTATAGCCCGACCACATCCAAAGTATATCGTGATAACACTGGTATAATGACGATAGTCGTACTGATCTCATCTTACTCTGATCACATGACAGTGCTCTGGTGTCTTGATCTGCTCTGATCTCGACCTCCTTGGCTCACCACACCTACACAGGACCCCGTATTTACCTCCATCCTCTAGTCAACCACAATTTTTACCACCTATGTGTTGCACCACTATTCTCTATAATGGGCCTTTAATGGCACCATCGTTCCAGACCTGCACTGTGGCTTCATTCCAAATGTCATACTCACTACTCCAGTGTTCTGATTTTTAGACTTAAAAGTCTATTGATGATCCATGCATTGATTACATTACAACTCTATCTTCCAACGTATGATTTGATGATAAATTCAAGAATGCGAATAATTTTATTGATGAAATACCAATGAATGGGAGAATAAAAAAAATTTAAATGTAGATCGATGGCCATGATCATGTGTCCATCGATGAATTTACGATAAAAACAAAAACATAATCCCATAAATTTAATATTTAATGTACAAATAGAGTCATAACTGAAAGACCAGTAAAATCCCACCTCGATCAAAATGTTTGTTGTGGGTGACATGTTTTTTGTGATCCCACTCAGATCCACTAATGTTCATATTGAGATCTCTCCTCGATCTGATGATGAATGGTGAACAATGTTATTGAAAGTATAAAGAGATAGGGCTTCTGAAGGAAGAATGGATTAGTGTAACCCTAATTCCAAACTCCAAATTTCATATTTATAGGATCTTCAATTAGAGTAGAATTAGAATCAGCTTCTATGCCCACATATTTTCTGTCGCGCATAATAAGAAGTCCACATTCCTAACTCAATGGTGGACTCAGATTTTGAGTCTGAGTCCCTGTTCGAATATTATTGGGTTTGGAATGCTAGATTAAATAATTAAGTACAATTTTTTGAATAACCATGTTTCTCATTTGCTGAAGTTTTCCTTGAAATATCGTGTCGAAAAAATTTATACACCACTAATGGTAAAAAAAATCATTCGGGACTCAATTGTGGCCTCAGATTTATGATCCATGAAACTATTTAAGATATATCACATTTAAAACAAGTGAATAGTACATAAAGACGTAATATTTTTGTATAGTTTTTTTCGAGCACATCGGGCCAAGAAATTTCAAATTGTATCGACATGTAGCTCTAGAGTTACATTTAGAAATATTCCAAATTCTAACAAGAAAACAAAAACAGTTCTCTACAGCAATGTCCAGCTTATATTCATAACCAATCTTCATATATATTGATTTAGGAAATGGCTATATTGTGTGTTGTGATGCTTCAAGATCTATGTTGGGATTCGTTCCCAAGGAATTAGATTTGGTAGTTTCTAATGGCTCATTATAGTTATAATTGATGAAAAGAGCAGCCCAATACATGATTTTAAAATTTATTGTGTAGATTATGCATTGAATACATAGTGTCATTTCATATTTGTTGATAAATTTATATAGTTTAAATATAATAAGAGATTGAAATACATTGTGCCACAATGATGTTTGAATATATGAAAATGAAGATATATTGATATATTAATTTGTTTGGTGTTGAATTTATGTATACACATTTTCAATATAATTAAGTGATAGTTTCATTAATAATAATGACATATAGTAATCTGGTGAATGAGGCTTCTGATCAATGGTAGATAATATCAGTGATTACAGACATGAACATCGATTCTGAATAACGATATAGTGTTGCGGTTTAATTTCTATATTTTCTTGATCATTCATTCTTTGATACAGATATAGAGGCACAATGATCTTATTTGAATGTGTTTTTATATGTTTATAACTCAGTGGTGGGGATACTATTTATGGATGAATGATTTATAGATGATCAATTTTTTGTTATTTACATCATATGGTTATTCTTACATCCTGTTAGTAAAAACATCTTCATGTTTTCCACCATCTATAATGGTATTATCATCATATTATATAGAAGATTTCTATAGTAATGAGAACACAATTTTGGTGGGAATTATAGAAAGGAATGTTATATGAGTTAGTTTATATATAACTCTACTATTATCATGTTAAGGCCAAGCACCAGTGGATTTTAGTTATGCGTATATCTATAAAAATTGCAGTTTGGAAATGGTATCATATAGACATATATTTGTTGATAGTTATCCCAAGGATTGTTCAGAAACAAAATTCCATATGGGTGATAGTGGACCGTCTAAAATGTTTGGCCCATTTAATACATATTCATGAATATTATATTTTGAATGAATTGTATAAAATCTATATATGATAAGTTTCAAAGAGTCATAAGGTTGTAGTTTAGATAATATCATATTGATAACCAATGTTAAAACATCATTTATAGAAATCCTTACACCAATCCCATGGTGCGTGGTTATGTATTAATAAATCATATCATCCTATTATGATTGGATAATAAAAAAGGATTATACATACATTGGAATATATAATTTCAGATTATATAATGGGTTTTGAATTCTCATTGGAGAATCACATAATGTTTAATGATTTTACTTATAAAAATATTTATCACTCTTAGATACATTTATTTTTCTTTGAAAAATTTTATGTTAGCCTTTTCATTCCGCACTTTTTTTGGTTGCAACAAGTGAGACATTACTGGTTGTACTATGCCTTTCATAAGAGAGACAAAATAAAATTCATCTGATAAGGAAGTAGAATGATAAATATCATATTCATCAAAAAATGTATATGGATCATCATTTATGACCATTTTTATTCTCGGTGAGTAAAAATTTTCTCTTCAAAATCTATCCATGTATTGGGTATCAACATTTGTGGAAGTGGAAAAATTTATCTCCTTGATATAATAGATGTTTTGATATACCTAAAAGGTGGTTTGATGTTGAATATCAGTTGGATTATCCTAAAAGGATATTTTCAGTTTCTAATGTGTTTCATGTATCTCAATTTGAAGAATTATCTACCAAATCCTACGATATGATTTGATGGGATGATGTTGATCTAGATCCAGATTCAGCATTTCTCCATGTGATAGTGTTGTTATGGGAAATGTAATATAATGTCTTGTGTTTGAAAATAATTAGTACAATGATGGTCTTATGGAAACATGTTTTGGTTTTGGATGAAACATATGAATGTGAAAAAGTAATGGTTATGGAATGTCCTTAAATATTTCAGGACAATTCTGGTTACAATCATATGGGGACATAATTTCCAACGGTTTAGAGAATATAGAACCCCCAGATCTCAGAAACTAAATATTTATTTTTTTAATTTTTGGTATATAATATAATTGGATTATGTAATGGGAGGTTTAGAATAATTTAAATTGTTTGGGGCTTTAATGGAGGTTCATGGATTGTGTACATATCTCAGAAACCATGAAACAACTTCCACGATGTTTTTCAACTAAAATAGTGGGAACTAGGTTGGCACATGGTTAGCAGCCAAATTTTTCCAATTTTTTTGGTCACCCAGAAGAATATATGTAATATAGGATAGTGGGTTTTATCATGATTGGTAAACAAATTTTCAACCCAATTTATCCATCCACGTGATGCGTGTTTGGAGGTATTGTCAAGATCATTGTTTTTAAAAATCAGCACCATTAAAAAAAGTTCCATATTTTTTATATCTAATTAAGCATACATCCTAAATTACATTTTTCTAGTAATTAAATACTAAAATGAATTATTTTCCATCCAAATTCTGGAAATTCCATTCCACTTTATCAGTGAGCAATATGTTGGTGATTTTAATTTCATTGGTGGTTGATTTTTATTAGTAATTACTCATTTTTAGTGGGATTCCATTATTTTTTAATTATTCACCCCCATGGATTAATTTTTATAATATAATGGGGAATATAATAATTTTTATTAATATAATAATGATGAATTATGGTTTTATATATTTTAGGGAGTAAGATCTAATAATTGTTTTTGAGGTTTTGTCTATGTTTTTTGGTGTTTTAGTGTAGTCCTTAATTTCACAATAATTTTTGAGGTATGTGGATTTACTCTAAACTCATAATAGTTTGAAAATGAAATAATGATGTTAAATTAATTAAATTTCATTGATTTAATTTATAAATTGAAGTGAAATGATTTTTGGAAACTGTATTTACTGAATGTTTATAAAATTGATTAAATTGGTTTCTTGGATGTGAAATTTATCACATGATTTTAAGCTGATGATTTCAAATTTTTTATTGTTTGTGAAGAATAAAAAATTATTTGGAAAATGTTTTCAATAAATGAATTTTTTATTAAAATAATGGATCAATTAATTTTTTATCGGATTTATCAAAAATGGTTTTTGAATGTTCATTTTAATTTATAAAACCATGTTTAATGGGAATATTCCATTGGGATAGTAGGATTATGTTCCCCTTGTGCCCAAATTGTAGATTAAGGTGAGGCTTCTCAGGTGATTTAATGTTTCACCTCAGAATACAGGTGTGGCTCTTTCAATTTTTTAATAAAGTAATAGTTATTCAAAAAGAAATTTGAAAAATGTTATTAATTGCATTACTGGATGCATTATTATGAAAATTGGCATGTTTGGAAATAGTATGTTTTATTATTAGCTAATTTAATTTTATTTGGAAAATATTTTTGTATACATGTTTTAACTTTTTCTATCCTTGTGGAGTGATTTGGGAATTTATTGGTTAAATCCTACAGATCTTATACTCACCACCTTCTTGGGGACTTTGGTACATTTTAATATATTATACAATAATTGTTATGGAAATGTAATACATCCAGGTCCATTATTTTGTTATTATCATACCATATGTATAGAATATGGAGTTGGGGATTAGAAAAATATTGGGGTTTCCGAGTTTTTTTGTTTCACACCATTGAGTTTTTTTGGATTTATATTATTAATTCAACTGTGATTTAGTATATTTTTTTTATTTTGGTTATCTTGTTAGTGAATTATAATTTAGATTGTATTATGTTTGTATCACGATTCATATAGAAGCTTTATGGATTAGTTATTATTGGTTTTTTTGTTTTATTTTGAATTGTTGAATCATCCCCATCTTTTAATAAATCTCTTGAAAATAAATATAGCCTTTTGTGTATTATGGATGTCACCTAAGCCCTAGTAATGTAACTCTTCAAATATGTATACCAATGTGGTGGGATGGTATGTTAATAAAAAAAATTCGAATCCCTTACAAATCTATATTAAAAATAAATAATATCTAGTAATAGGTTACAATATTCTAAAAATATCATTCCATGGATCATTGGTAATTTATCTAAATGATAAATTATTATGAAATTGTAATCGTTCCACTTAAAAAAAATTATTTTAGAAAACTCCTCCTCAAAATATATGATATTAAGCATAGAATAATGACATAAATATGCTCCGTATAACTCTATTTTATTATTATTAATATATAACTATTATTAGGAACCTACATTTGATGTTGATTAGGAATGAATGAGTCCCTTGTTCATGTGTGTGGACAATCACCTACACATAGCGATATAAATCACGATTTCCTAACAATTTTTCAGGTATTTTATTATGATGGGTTTAATTATTATATATGATATTTAAGATATAATTATTATATTAGAATTTAATAATCATATCTACATTCTACAAGCCTATTCGTTTGAATATAATTATGTCGCTTGTGCGTACATAAAGACTATGACAACCATGAAGCGATGTGATTCAATAATAATATAAAAATTACATGGATGATTAAAATGATGTTGTTAATGAATATATGTGGTATAGGTGACATAATAATAATTCTGAAATGGTGGATATATATTTACCTTTATTTCTATGCTTTATTGGATGGTTGAAAACAACATTCATACATTTTTATAACTCATCTTCTCCCCAAAAATGATAATTCATTATTCAATGTCATTCCCTTTTGGATTAATATATATATATATAATATATATATAATATATATATATATATATATAATATATATATTAATGTTTTATCAGTACTCACATTATGAATATGATGGGACTATGATCAATTTTAATGGAATGGAAGTATCAAAATGTGATTTTGAATAAAAAATAATACAAATTACAACAATACATGAAAATTTTAATAATACGATATAAATAAAGGGTTATGAAAATTTTATAAGTGAGATTTATATGATATTATAATTTTCTACATGACTCTGGTATTGAATTATAATTAATTTTAGTTTATTATACCACATGTTGAATCCATTTTTATGCAATACAATGTTGAGGTGATGGATTTATGTTAAAATAACATTGTTAATTGAAATTGTTTA
Organism: Viscum album; assembly: GCA_963277665.1. Taxonomy (NCBI): domain Eukaryota; kingdom Viridiplantae; phylum Streptophyta; class Magnoliopsida; order Santalales; family Viscaceae; genus Viscum; species Viscum album. Next base: position 2,130,479,644 of record OY728147.1, on the reverse strand, counting down.
TGATCATGTTTTTGAGGTTTTAATTTTATGATGTATCACTATTTAATGACATGAATATTATTACTATATGTTTAGTAAATGATACTATCGGTTCCCTTTACATTTTCTTCCTATTATTTACTCGTGGTACAAAAATGTAATTTAAAGGGAAATATTACATTATTTCCCTATTTTCATGAAAATTGTCTTCCTTCCAAATTTTGGGAATATAAAAATATATTCAGTATGGTTATTAACATATTATTATGAATGATTTATATAAATTTTACCCTTGTTTTATGTCTTAAAAAATGTTTTAAAAATTTATCTTATTAACATTTTCTGAATGAGTTAATTTTTTCTATTTTAAGAAAATATGAGTGGAATAATTTTTTTGCATACACAACATTAACTAAATTTTTGGATTTCATGACTTATCAATTTTTCCCGTCATCCATTACATGTATCCAATTTTCAATTTAATGATATTTTATAATTATTATTTAGGAAAATTTTTAATTTCAAATATGTAAATTCCAATTGAAATAGTTATATTCCACATGAAATAATCATGTTTTATTTTAGATACATTTTTAATACTTGACAAAATACTTTTATATTACTTATGATTTACTATGTTTTTATACAATGACACCATAATCATTAATTAATATAAATTATATTTCTAATGTTTTTTATGTATTATTATATGAAAATATCTATTTACCATAAGATAATTATGTTTGGAAGAATCGTTAATAAAACCCATTTATTTTTATGGATTTTTAATGATGTTTTAATGATATTTTATAAATCACTTTTACATTAAAAAAGAAAATAAATGATTAATGTTTTATAGACATCAAATTACTTGGATAAAAATGAATATTTCATTAGAATATGTGTACTAGATTCAGTAGTGAATAAATTTTTGTATGGGATTCTTTCAACTATAAATTTTTTTTGGAGTAAACTGTGATTTTGAATAATATGGATTAGTGAGTGAACAAATGCCACTATAATATTATTAGAAGATATATTTTTCCAGGGAAATTATTTTATATGAATATGATTATAACAAGAAATTATTTAAATTACAAGATTTTATAAACTCATGGATCGTGTAATGATTCCTATGACATGAACTGTAATTTTTAGTTCAAGGATTCAATATTATGATCTTTTATATGAACTATATGGTATTTAAATTATACATAAATTTTACCCTACACTAATAATCATCTTATGTTCATATGATAATTCATTTATAACATCATTTTGTTAACTAAAAATCAAATATCTTTAATAACTATGTATCCATTTCTCATTATTCAAATTATGTATTCATTTAAAAAAATTATATGAATGTTTTTTCTTATGAAGAAATTTTTTCAAGCTGATTTAGGTCTTTAATAAAATTGTTTTTAAGGTATCAATTTTTCCAAAAACACTAATAAAAAATTATTTCATAATTGTTTGTAATGTTTGTTTTGAATAATCATCTAATTTGTTTTATTTATGTATAAAAATAATTGTTTTTTTTAATAAATCAATTAGATATAGTTAATTCAAGATTACACTTTCATTGAGTCTAGGTATTCTATACATGTCCACTAACCACTAAAATAATTAAATCATATTATTTGTATACCAGATTTCATACATTTATCATGTTTACATTCTTATTCATATTTCTTATAATTCAAATGTAATCATGTTTTCATTGGTTTAAAATAAAATTATTCACATTATTCATTTTTATGTCAAATAGTTCCCAATATTTAAAAAAGATGTGGTAAAATTGTAAATGTAAAATATTATTAGAAAATGGTACCTTAATCACTAGAAAAGTAAATTTATTTTAATTATATCATCATATCATTAAATTATATCTAATATTAACAATATAGTTACAATTTATAAAATCATTTTTATAATACCTCTTTTGAAAATTAAAAACAATCCAAAATTTTAAATATATATTTTATTATTATGATATATAGTTTACTAATAAAAATAATTATATTGAATAATATGGACTTTAAATGTAATGTAAAATCAAAAAACATTGAAAAATTGAAATTATTTAATTTTTTTATGATTTTATGGTTAATATTAGTTTTATAAAAACACCATCATGAAGGATATAATTGAAATTTAATTAAAGTGAGAAAAATAATAAATAATTATAGTTAATAAAACAATCATATTGTATATAAATTTCTCATTTAGGATTATTTTCATATTATTTTTATGTAAATGAAATTTTTGATATGATTGTTGAAATAAAAAACAAAATAATGAAAAAACATCAAATTTTGACATCAATCAACATTTAAAGTCATTTTTGATATGTGGGGGAAGATATATTATAATATATGTTTCACATGGAGACAAAATTCAACGTAATGTAAATATAGTTTTAATATAATATCTGTTATAATAGAGATTTAAAATAAATAAACTAAAATATAGAATTTTAATGATTAATAAAAATACCATACCATGATGATTGAATCGCCGCTTTTGATAGAGCATAATACCATTAGGGGATTATCATATTGTAAATATAGTTACATGTGTATGAGGGAGAAAATTATAAAGTCTGTTTCTGGAGGTTAGTTGACATATATTTTATCATTAAATTCTATTTGAAATATGTAAAATGACTATTTTTTATTTAAAATAATATTTGTGGTTTTTTTAAATATTTTTTTGGGGTCCTGATAAAAACAACAGATAATGGATTTTATATGGAAAAAATTATATATTATAAACCATTATTATGTCCCATGTGTCTAATATCGAAGAGATATGATTTTTTATTCATTAATAAATCATTTGTATCAATATATATGCTTCAATTTAATTTTCAGGGATATTTTGATAATATGAATATTATTAAATCATTGTAAAAATGGATTTCAATCAAAAATATTTAAAAAATTACATATCATTCAGTTTAAACAATAAAAATAGTGAACTAGTTTTATTTATCAAAAAATTTCTATTTGTAATAATTAAATATATTTATTTATTTTTTTAATTTATAATCGAAGCACTATAATGACAATGACCATGCATTTTTTAAAATAATTGAATAAATATATATCATAATTATATTTAATAAATTATTTATAATTTTTTACTAATAAAATTTATTTTGTATTAAAATTCCTTCTAATTTTTCTTCTCATCATTATCTTGAAAAAAATTCATATATTATTTTTGTATTACCTTCCACAAGAAATTGTTGATCATTATAATAATTATATTATGTTATATGTTCCAATATATAAATATATGTAAAAATACATTATTAGTAATAATTATTATCCCTTATGGTTGATAAATTCCTTACATATATGTAGATATTGTAGAAGTTTTTATTTTCTTTCAAGAATATTAGTGAAGAAGTATTGGGTCATAAATAATATATCTTATAATACATTTAATTATATAATGATTACTTATTCTTTTGTAAAAAATACTTATATGATATGTTGGGGTTATTTTGTTTTTAATGGAGTAAAAAAATATTGCAAAATAATTAATATTATATTTATATATTTATGATTTAGTAATAGTAGATTATTAATAAATTAATTTTAACTTTTTATTAGTCAGCATAAATATCATTTATTCCGAAAATATATAAAAATTCTCAGAAGATATATTAGAGATTCAAAATAATTAATTTTTTTACATTTTACGTATTTTTAATTAAGTTACATTTTAAATTTTCTTTTATATATTATAATCAGTTGAAAAAAAATCTATAGTAAGAGAATGTTCATTTTCATTAGTAATGTGATGTTGTGTATTCCTAAAAAGTATAATTTTAATATCTATATTTTCTCTCGGTAAAAAAAAATTATCTAGAATTTTTCAGATATTACTCAACTAAAATAAAATTGTATGTATTTTTTATCATTTCTTGTTTATGTTCAAATGTCACATCCTCCATCTTGTTGTTCATACAAAGAACATTCAATATATGAGTTTTCAAATTGTACAAAACATTCTTTCAGCACTCTATTATATTTATATTTCCTTCATTTTATATATTATTATCTTTGAAACATATATACACATTGGTTAGTATGCGATTTGTGTCTCTTGCGTACTTATTATATGATAAATCCTAGAAAAATTCACGTACCTTGAGAGATTTTATTTAATATAAAAACGTTATGAATAAATTGTAATACACTCTATGATTTCATTAGAACCAATGTCCATATGATTATATTCGCTTCATCAATATAAAAAATTTATATATTAATTAGTGATAAATATAAAATTCATTATCAATGATATATAAGTAATTGGAGATTTTTTTAAATAATATTGAATCACAATAACCATTATAGTTGTATCCTTAATAGTTTATAATACTATTCATGTATTTTAATTATCTATCAATAAGTTTTTTGTTTAAAATACCTCTTCACATAAAATATATTTTATAGATCTATCATATTCAATTAATGTAAAATGATATTATAAAATATTTCCCAAAATGTTGATAAAATTATCATGTTCCATGAAAATGTAGTGAGTATGATAACAATATTTTTTATAATATATTAGTATCCCAATCATACTATTATTCTTTTTTATTATTGTGGGACATTGTCAAATATATTTTATTATTGAGATACTTCTGACGATTCATTATAATTTTTCATGTTATATATGGTTTATGATCAGAAGGAACTGATAATAGTGTAAAAATAATCCTCAGAACATCATGAATATGGAGTCATTGAACATGATCCATGAGTAGATCCTTAATAATTTTTATGGTATGTACTGACACTGTTAGGATATCAATAAATACAAATATTGAATCATTCCTCTTATGAGTCATCACATACAAAGTTATAATATCCATTATATCATTTCAAACATCCACAATTGTATTGAGAGATGTTTTATAACACACATAGTCTGTGTTTTTCTAATCCACAAAAAATTTTATCACCATATATCTTCAAACATAAAAAATTGAGACAAATCATGATTTCCCAATGTAAATAATCCAATTGATGCATCTACAACGTATATCTATATGGTTCTATTAGAATTTTTTAATATGATTAATCTAATATTTATAATTTTTACCTTAATAATCAATAAATTGTATTAATATTATCCATAAATGGAATTAATAAAATTGAAGATAATTTATATTATTTTCAAATCATACATGGAATAATTTTGAAAAAAAATCAATTATTATAATTTCATTAAATTATCTTTCTAAAAATGACTAGAAATAAATTTCCAACGGCATAGTATTTTTTATCTATAACTATTTTCAAATAAATAATAAATTTTTCGAACAAATTATAATCATTTCAAAGTATCAAAATGGAAATAATCTTATGTTTCATCCTACATAATGCATATCCCACCTTATTTACATTCTTATAGTTTTTCTATACAAACTATATTTGATAACACTTTTTGGACTATTAATTTTCTAGTTTTATTGATTAGTGGTAGTTTATTTCCGGGTCCAATTTTTTTTCTTCAGAATATCCACTAGAAAAGTAGAATAATTAATGTAGAATCATCACCTGGGTGAATTGGTTACATGGATGGATCATTTATGTGGATAAGTTATGTGAATCATCTATATTGATATATTGCCTACATTAATTGGTTACATAGAAAGATCAGAAGTTTGAATCAACTACTTGAATCAGCAACATATGGCCATCACCTACGTTAATACATTATCTATATTTATTGGATATGTGTATCAACTATGGGAATCAAATACATGTATCCATTTCCTCTGTGAATCAATTATGTGGATGTCTTAGCTATATAGATAGGAAGGGTGATCCAATTATGTGGTTGAATCTACTATGCGAAATGGTTTCATGGATAGATTTTCTTTTTGAGTTTGTTACATGGATGAATAGATTGTGTGGATGAAATAGATTTATGGATTTTTAAGGTTTTGACTGATTTTTTATATGGATATTATACATGAGTTATTAGCTATGTGAATCATCTACATGAGAATATAAATTCAATGTCTTTTATCAGTATCTTATTGATATCCACCAACATCCATAAAACTTGTATACGAGTGTTTAGGTGGTTTGAATAAAAGGACTTAAAATGACTACAAATAACATCAATGAATCTGAACAACTATAACTAGTGATAAAAAATAAACATTCATATACGATATTGATTTTGATAAATGAGACCTCATTTTTTTCCAAATAACATATTATTTGGAAAGGAAATAATTGATCATTTTCATACCTAATTTCCTCTTATGATTTGAGTTTTAAAACAATTATGTAAAATCATTAACAACTTGGGATCATAAACAATTGCCTCGTAAGGATCAAAAATTTTTCCCACTATCCCCAAAATTCAAAACTAGCCATCAACATTATCCATTTTAGTACTTCTATACATAGTTCATATAAAATAATTTCTCATTACATGGGGAAGAGAGAACATAATAAGGATATGATCAGATACACATTAAGTGTAATTATGGGATATATGTAAGCTTAACATGAACATTGGGGTATGATAGAATAAGCAGAAAATTTTAAAAGCATACCCTACTTATAATAGATTAAAATCCAGAGTCATATAATAAATCCTAAAAATTCATAATGCCTGAATCAGAAAACAATTTTTTGGTTTAAAACCTAAAACTCTTGTAATCAAAACCACCTATAAAATTTATATCATTTGTAAATAGAGACTTTTTCAATCATTATGTTAAGGATATTAAATCAGGAACTCTAAAAAACAAAAAGACATGAAACATCGTGTATGGATTAAATTTTTTACTTGTAATATATTTCATGAATTACCTTTTAAACATGTGATGAAGATCATTCATTATATTTTCACCATATAATTAGGATCATGAATTAAATTGTGAACATATAATCAGGATTACACACAAATTATATAATCACAAGTTATCCATAATTACCTAATAAATTTAATGGATGTATTGGTGTCATGCATTATTAAATGAATGATAATCATATGTGTTCCACTTGAGAAGAAATAATTCCCCTTATTAGATCCCCTAAAAGAAATATTTTTTAATAAACATACTATCATATCAAAACTCATTTAAAATAAACGGGCTTTATGAATATAAACCTAAACCAGGAATAAAATAATAATGATAATTTTCGTGAATAAAATCCCAATTAAATGATAAGATACAACAAATAATGATATCACATATGGAAAATAATTTTTTGATATCACGTGAAATAATTTTGTAGGAAAATATCGTCATTATGTATTAAATGATTTTTAAAATAAAAAAACATTTATAAGACATTATTCACTGAAAATAACATTGAATATTTTAATTTATGATTTTAAAAACCATTTGAGCATCATTTTAATCCTTTTCCAGGGAAACTATTAAAATATAATTTATAAATATGTTTGAAAACATTATTGGAAAATACAGATTTTGGATATAAAAAATATCTAATTGAAAAACGAATAAAAATAATCAAAATATATAATATCATAAGAGAAAATTATATTCATTATGAAACTAGTAAATTGGCTATATGTACACCTCATAAAAAAAATATAGGTTCATTAGATGATATATATCTAAAAAAATTGAGGCAAAAATACCTTACTGGTTTCATATCTTATAATATAGAAAAACAATAAAAAAGAGATCATAAAATTGATATATAAATACCATTAAATTATTGAATGAGGATCATATATTCAATTAATGTGTAGTATATACCGCTGACAAAAAATATACTACTGAATATGGAAGAAGCCTTTGTAAAATATATTTCAGATTTGATATCCTTTCACAAATATCATAACCACGAAGTGTGCATTAATGGAGTGAATTTATTATTTTTATTTAATATAAATCCAAATAAAATATGACTTAAAAATAATAATACTATAATAATTAATTGTACACAAAACAATATAATGAAATAATTATGGTAATTTTAGTTTAATCTAATTAATTGATATTGGGTTATGAATTCACATATTACATTGTGATCGATTTAATTTTTTTCACCATAAAATAAATAATTATCAAGTGAAAATGTTAATACTGGGAAGAGAATGAGATTAATTGTATGATTTAGTAGAGATTTTAATACATACACCACACACATAATATAAGTCTTTAATATTACATATACATCATAGATGTAAAAGTGAGATGAAAAAAACTTACCATATGCTTCCATTTAGTTTTAAATGATTCGCCATCCTCTTTGAATGTCACCTCCTTAAGAGACCCCTGACGACCTTGGATTTGACTATTTGGTGAGAAAAAAAATCTAATAGATTATTAGAAAGTGGATGATAGGGTCTGAAATATATTTTAGTGGACTTAATGTGTTTGAATTGACATGGGTTAGTGAGGGGTTGTATTTATACTTGAAGAGAGGTGAGATTAATTTATTCAATTTATATCAAATTTAAATGGCTAAATGATCAAAATGTGAGAAATAAGATTTATTTATGTATTATTGATCTAATAATTATTTAAAATCCATTTTAGAATTTATAATAAAATAAAATTATATTAAAAAAAGTACTTGTAAATAAAATACATCATTTTCAGTATTCATCAAAGAATAAAAATTATAGTAAGAATAAAAAATCACCCTATGATTATTTTGATATCCTAATTTAAAATATATAGTATAAATTATGAAAATATGATTATAATGGATAAAAATAATTTCTAAAATAGGTGATCCATTAAAATATGGAAAACATAATTTACAAAATATAGCATTCTGATGCTTGAAATTTGATTTATTATTATATTAATCCTATGAAACATAATATATGAATTTAAAGAATGTATATTGAATATATAAATTTTCTATTTCATTAATATATTTCACTAATAATGAAAATTTTAATTTAGTAATAACAAATTATATTGTCTGTATAAAACATTAATTTTGGTTTAAAAAACTAATCATTTATCTTCAATTTTTTAAATTATATGAAATTTGTATCCAAATAATTACTTTTATAATAATATTAAATATATATTTTAGAAATTTATTTAATCCCATTCATTATTTTTCATCAAAATGTTTCTTATAATTATTTGGCTACATTATTATATATTAAGAGTTCATTTATGGTTGGTGTTTTTTGAAAATTAAGGTATCAAATAGATTTAATTTATTTAGGATAAGTCATATAAAATATTCTTGAGGTGTTACATTCTACCCCATAATTTTAATTTCACCCCTGAAAATCATTACTCATTTTTAAATAGATGAGGATATGTATTTGTTATCACATCCTCAGGTTCCCACACATATTCCTAAAATTTGTTATTTCATAAAAATACATTAACTATTTGAGGGGTATTTTTTGGTTGATCATTGTCACTACATTGCATAATTTATACTGATTGTTAATTATAATAAATTTGGTGCTCAAATGATTTACCCATTAAGTTTAAAAAATACTAAGGATTTGGAATATTCTTTCTTCCAAGATACACATGAAACTCATTATGAACAAGAGAGAGAATCAGTGGAATAATCAATCAAAATGCTACAATAATGATATATTAAAATTTTCAAAAGATTATAGGATTTAATATTGAATTTTTTGTTAAAAAAACGAAATGGATATGAGAAAATTTCATATTTTCTGAACACCACATCAGATAAATGTTAAATAAATCATCATCGTGAATGGATATAATGAAAATTATGATGGTCACTTATGATAAATCATATTATATTTCCATATAGCTGTACATGGAAATATATGATAAAAAAAATCTCAATGAAAAATAGTGACAAATATAAAGGAGGATCATTGGATTATTAACCTTCCCAAAAATATATATATCTGATCAGTTATAATTAAATTGATAAAAATAAATTGAAATCATTTTTATTTCAAAATACATTTACTAATATTTATAAATTATTTTATATCCTATACTAAGAACATACAGAAAATTAAATTTTTGAAATAAATCACTTCATCGTTAATTTATTTAACTAAATGATGAGTATTGAAGTTGATTTTATTTATAATAGAAGCATCATAATCAAATTATACAGATCAAAAACTATAGTTATATTTAAATATCTATTCCACTTATCATTATGTAGTAACTAGAGAAAAAACTGTTTTTATGTGATATAATCTTCTTGAAAATAATTAACCATTATATGGTGAATAATGTAGTTAATTTAAAAAATGGATTAGTTATACAAAATTTTAATAATATATAATTTTTGAAATAACTATAGTTAATATTCATAAATACTTATATATATATATATTGAAATCCAAATATCACAATGGTTTGATCAAATAGTCTTCAAAAAATAATTTATTCAATTATTACTAAATAAAATCAGTCAAATTAAATGTCTCATACCAAAAATATAATTTCTTTAGTCACATAATCTCCATGATATGATAACAATGTCCATAAATAACCCAAACCATCAAAAAGTGATGTTTAATGAGAATAAAAAAAAATTACACATTATTTTTTTAAAAAAATTATATTATTTTTTTACATTAATAATATAGGGTTACAAAAATTATTAACATATTCTAAAATAACATTATTCACATAATTGACTAATCAGTTTCAATTCCATGGTTAACTATAAAACTTATATCACCAAAATAAAATTCATATATATCAATTTTTAATTTTAAATAAAATATAATAATTTAATATTGACCAATAAATCATAGAGGCCAATGGTATGTGATGAAATCTTTTCTCCCATTGGATGTGACTTCAATTGCCACTAACTTTCTAGATTATAGAGAATGTATGACATCCTACATGAAGACATTTTCTGAATACTATATTCATTCAAACATTATTAAATTTCATAAATTTGAGAACATTACTCAAAATTTACCTTAATATGTTTTAAAATCAATGTTCTCATTACATAAATTTTTCATCTCGAAATGTATTAACACAAATTTAACTAAAAAATTAATATCTCCAAAAATAACATTAATCACATTAAAATACCATGTCATAATTTCCAAAAGGTTTTTATATGAAATTTAACAATGTATCAAACTGAATATTATAAAACAATGATAATATTATGAATTTTGAATAATACTATTAATGAATAAAAATTAATATCAATTTTTTCTGAAACCCTACTATGATAGATACAATAACATCTCATAATATGTACTTCCTGATCTATTGAAAAAAATAGAAACATTTCATATCTAACATTGATTTTGATAGTTGTGACTGAATTTCATTTCCAACAAAACATACAAAAATGTATGTAAATATTTTATCTCTTATATAACTATTTCCCTTTTTTGATTTGTGATTTAGAGAATTTGAACAAACCATTATCAAAATTAGATCACAAAAAACTCCCTAATAGTTGTCAAAATTATTTACAACTATACCAATCATTCAATGTAGTCTGTAAATATAATTCATGTGACGTTTTGATAATGAAAGTTCATTTACCATCATACATCAAAACCTATGGAAATAAGAAGATAATAAGGGCATGCAGATATTATTATTATAGGTAAACTAAACATATACATTATCATAAAATGAACACGTTTATGTAATTAAATTTTCAGTACATTTAAAAAAAAGAAAAATCATGTCAAATACCAAAGTCTTGGGTTATATAATAAATCATAAAAATTGATATTACATAGTCATAAAATAATATATTTGGAATAAAACATGAATTTATGGAATAAAAACCTTGTATCATTGTGACCCACAGTAAAAAGTGAAATGTCTAATAATTCATTAAATGAAATTAAATTATGACATTTTAATAATGTATGGACACGTAACCAAGTCCACGTATAACATTGTGGATATGTAATTAGGATGAAAAATAAAATTGTGATATTTAATTATGTTTATGGATAACATTTTTGACATGTAATTAGGTTAATGCAGAACATAGTGAACATAAAATAAGGATTATGCATAACATATATATTCTTGAGTAATACATTGTTAGAAAATTTTTTGTAGGGATATACAGGTCCCCCATTAGAAAATTAAAACCAAACCTATGTGTTTTAGAATAAATATAATAATTTATCATATGATAACTCACGAAAAGTAATTGGTTTCATAATCATTTTATCATATCATAATTCGTGGAAAGGAAATGGGATTGACAAATAAATACATAAACAAACAATAAATTAATAATAATATTTTATATGAATAATTTCCCAATTAAATCATTAGTAACAAAAAATAATGTAATATTAGATGGAAAATAATATTTAGAGATCACTTGAAATAATTATATAAGAAATTATACATTTTATTTGGAATAAATTTTTTTAAATAATAAAATAATTAGAAAGTAAATTCATATAAATAATCATTAAAAATTATAAATGAATATATTAAAACCTTATTTACAATTCTTTTAGATCCATTTCCATTTAAAATGCTAAAAGATAATTTAAAATCATTGCTGAATATATTTTTATAAAACATTGTTTTTGATTTAAAAAAAATTATAATCAAAGAGTTAATAACATTACATGAAAAAATAATATAAATAAAATGAATTATATTGATTATAAAACATTTAAAATGTAATTATATACAACTTATAAAATAATATAGGTTCCTAAAAAACATATTTCACAAAGAAGGAAAATAAAGACAAAATTATTATACTAATATGGTAACTTGTGACACATAATCCATATAAAATAGAAATAAACAAATGGTTATGTAAATAGTAATAAATTTAAGGATAAAGATCCAAAATTATATTCATGGGTAGTATGTAATCCATATAAAATGAACTAGTGGAGAAAATTGAAATTGTTTTTTCGAAATATAAGTGTGTCTTGAAATCCCTCACAAATATTGTATTAATTAATTAATCATTAATAAATAAAATTTGATTATGTTTATTCACTACAATTTAACATAAATATGTCTAATAATAGATAATATAATCAAATTTTTTTTCAAAAATAATTATTAAATGATATAATAATGAAAATATTAGTTTATTTAGTTGAATTTATATTGAGATAAGAAACATCCTAACACATTTTAATCACATGAAGTGTGTAACAAAAAAATTTAGTAATTATCAATTAAAAATGTATATACAATGAAGATCATGTGACTCATTACATGAAACCTAAAATTTATGAATATATATACAAAAAATATGATAAAAGAGGTGAATTTGAGATATATCTCATATAAGTAAAAGTTAGCCGAAAACCCCTTACCTCACACTTAACTTTTCCTTTGAGTACCTCAACGTTATCTGGAATATCACCTCCTTGAGATACCCTTATGTAGAGTATACATGTCCATTAGATAAACCATCATAGGTAGTATATACTAAGAGTTGGGATGATAGGGTTGGGAGGATATTTGTGGGACATTATGGTCTGTGAGTCTAAATGTGGTGGTGAGGGGTGGTATTTATACTTTATGAGAGTCGGAATAAACTTTTTAGAATAATGATTATATTTTAGGTAAAGACAACCAAAAATAGGTGCAATTAATTTACAAGAATTTTAATTGAAATAAATAGTTTATATGTGGTTTATGATTGAGAAATACCTCAAACAACAATTAAATTTTTTAATTTTTTTGTTATGTTTCAAATTTTCCTTTTAACTGTAAAAAAATTAATTATTTGACCTACACTGTAGTGAATAATATAATTATGATGGTATTTTTTTAAATAATAATAAATTTCATCTCACAACCAAATTATGTTTTTTTATTCAATACATAAAATCTATTTTAGTAAAATCATTTCTTATAACTGGAAAAATTGATTTAAAATTAATCACGGTAACACAATGAAAAATATGTTTTTTTAAAACAATAAAACATCAAATGATTAAAATGTTTATATATCTAATATCAAATAGAAATTGACTCCAATTAAATAAATTTTATTTATTATATATAATTGATCTATTTAAAAATTAAAACTAATTTTGAACATAAGTTAAACACACAGATATATATATAAGCTGAAAATTTAGTTTTTATTTAAATGTAATATTATTAACTATTTATAAAAATATGAAATATATCAGAAAAACACCAAAATTTCTAGATATGATAATTTTGATATCCTGATATAAAAATAGAATATTAATTTTTTCATATAAAATTATAATGGTGAGAAAATATTCTCTAAAATATGTTCACTACCAAAAAGTATAATTTTTTTTTGAAAATATGTATTTTTTTTCTTGAAAGTTGATTAATTCGAATCTGTAGGAATTAAAACACATTGGAAGAATTTAAAAAAGTTAATTCAATACATAAAAAATTAATTTCGTTAATATCTTTCAATTATATTGATTAATATAAACTATAATTATAAAATAAAATTGTGAGCATAAAAATATATTTTTTTTAAAAATATTACTTCCATGTTTTTAAAATTTAAAATATATGGTAAACAACTAATTCATTTTATAATCATGAAGAAAAAACATATTAATTATTACTTTAATCTCATTCATTTCATCATTTCAAATGGATTGGTGAAAATTATTTTTTAAAAATAGAAATGTTAATAGATTTATTTCAATATAAATGTTTTTTGAATACTAAGAAATCAAAAAACATTAAACTTATATTAAATAATACAGATAAAAATGTATTGGGATGTTACATGATTTATATTAGATAATTAAAACCATAATTTTCTATGATAATTGAGGTTATATGTAACGCCCCGACCCCAGTTACCCAGAGTCGGTGCATTATTACATAACATTGGCATGATCACAAGAAAGATCAAATCACGAAAGACCGATTGGTTTAGTAGCCTTGGAAACACTAGATATATTCATAAGTTTTACATTACATCATAAAATGAAAAAATACTACAACAACATAATGTCTCCATAATCCACACTACTATCCCCTCATAATATCCCTGCAGGTCATTCATAATTTACTTCTTCACATCCTGGGGAAAAATAAAACATAGAAAAGGGGTGAGCTCAAATGCCCAGTAAGGATAACAATATAGAGGAAACTTTCATAAATAAGAATAAACATTTAAGGCAATGCATTACTAAAACAAAAGCCTTTTAAAATTGAACTTCAACATGGTATGGCAAAAGTAAAATGAAATAATGCCATTTACTTATTCACATGGATATTCTACTAATCGAATAATCACATGCAAAAATCAATAACCACTTTCATAATGTTGGAATGCATAATTCCAGACTATCATAACCACATAGCCAAGGCCTCGTGCCAAGACTACAAATAAGATTTTGTCAAGGCCTTGTGCCAAGACACTAGTTTGTCTCATGAGACCTACCGATGCATCGAGGAGCTATAGCGGGCTCCACCCGTCACTTATTAAGTCCAATGCATTCCCATATGAAAAGGTTTAAACATAACATAAACATTCGTATTAAAACTAGCATACGAAATGTCAATACTTTCACAATAAACTATGAATGGTATAAAAATAGCACATCCACAGTCAAACATATCACAAAACCTTCAATACAATATAGAAGTTTTGTATCATAATAAATCAACTTCAAATAATCTTAAAATCCATCAAAGGATGTTGACATAGATGAAATCAAAATTCTTTTTAAAGAAATATCTCCTTTTATTTTGAAATAATTTAAGATCCATATAAAATAAAACATTTTCTTTGAAAATATTCTTATAAGCTTGTAAGGAAAGCTTTGAAGATTTTATAACGGCGTAAAATAACCGCACCCGCCGTATAAGTTAAAAAAAACATTCTTACCTCAATTCTGTCGAAAAGGTTAAAAAAAGGACCTTGTTTTGAAAACGACGGAAAGATTCCTTTATAAACCTCTTATAAAAAGTCAAACAAGGGTATAAATGACTTTAACCCATATTCTTGTAAATAGTAAAAATGTTTTGAAATACATTTCGAAGAAACATGGATGTGGATGATAAAGAGATCCCAGTAGATTATTACGTATAATACAACCTCGGATAATGAAGAGATTGTGAAATAACCCTTACCTTGTACTTTTCCTTGGTTGTGGTAGGTTAACCTCCTGTATAATGGTGAAATAATTGTTATTAAATTATACAAGAATCATATACATTAATATGATATCATATATGATCTTTTAATATTGATTTGATAATAATATCTTAGTATTATCGTTGTTTCGGGTGTTAACTTACTTGTTTTCTTTCATATGTTTTGTTACGTAAGACATGTTTGTAAAGGATAGGTTGTATATTATTCATATCCAGAATGATATCAAGTCCTTAAACATCATTTTTAAATCATAAAATGATAATTACGCTTTAATGGTTACGATGGAGAATGAATCTCATCGCGTTCGTGGAGACGGTAGTCCGTACGTACGCACGAGCGACAATATCATTCTTTTGATATTAAAATAATATATAAATGGATGGTATATCATATATACAGAATCATTAACATGTTATATTTATTATTTACATGAGTTACACATCATTATTATACCCATCCAAATAATATTATATTGAATAACAATTACACCACGACGTGGAGACGGTAAGCCGTACGTACGCACGTATGGTGACATGTTATTCAAAGGGTGGATAGAATACTGAATATGGTTGTACCATACTTATAATAACATCACAGTATATGTGAGATACTGGAGTTATTATTTCAGAATGGTAAGAACAAAGGAAGAAGAAGTGGAAGAAGAAATGAACTTAGAAAAGGGTGGTGAAATCATTACCTCTTCTTCGGGTTCTTCCTTTTGATTTGATCAAAAGGGCTCCTTAAGTTGGCTTTCTGATCAAACTAAGGCCTCTAGGTTGTATTGAGGGATGTTGGGAGAGTATTTGGGCAGAGTTTGGCCGACCCAAAAGGCTTTGAAGGTGTGAAGAAATGAGAAGGAGGAGTGCCCTTTTATAAGAGGGGTGAGGGGCACCTTTGGAAAAGCTAGAAATATTAATTTATAATAAATTCATATTTGGTTTCTAAAGGCTCCAAAGTTGACTATTCAAATGATGAGGTGGGGATAGGTCGAAAGAAACTCATCCAATAGAATTTAGACAGGTTTGGGTACCTATATTAACCTTATCTTTAAGTATTAACTCTAAGTTAATTAGTTTCACTTTTACAATGTCTCTTTGTATTTTATATATTATGGTTAATAAACTTACTATATACATCCAAGAGACCCCCAAGTGGTCCATTAATGATTAACCTATAATGATATAAGTCTCTTGGCCGAACCTTAGATTTTTAGGAATTTAATATCAATTAATAATATAATATTTGTTTTAAGAATTCTTTTATGTCAATTTTGACACTATTCATTAGTTGATTTTTGTGAAACTCATAACAGATTTATTACTTCGAAAAAAGTCAATTAAATCAATCCTAATATATCATATTATCCTAGAAAATTAGTTTAATTCATTAAAAGTTTAATATTATATTTATTTGGGTATTTATAATATCACTTATTTTAATTTTTCACTATTATAGTAATTACTGCATCATCATTGTGTCATAAATAAAATAAATTATTTAATGTCTAAAAATTATAAGTAAAATATCATTATGTAGGAAATCTTTTTAGCTTTCTAATTAATATTTATAATCGAAAATCCAACATGTATAACCCTATGTAAAAATTGTTCTTCTAAAAGATGTAAGCTTATGCCATTTTTATTTTTATTTTAACTTTATTAATATAAAGTGTCTCTACCACATACAAGTGGCTCCAAGGGGTCCCCAAATTGACCCAAGGATTCCCATGGTCTGGTATGTGTCCACCAATAAGGTTAGGACACGTTTTAGGGTAATTTTGTATTATTATAATATTATTTTTTTAACCCTTATTTACCGGATTTACCCTTTAACCATGGTAAATAAAATATTTACCACAGTAACTATTCAAAATGTCTAAAAATAAAAGATACCTATTTACACAATTTGAACATCCTGATTCCAAATATGGAATCCATTTTCCTAAATTCAAAACACAGAAGTGGCATAAATTAATTTAAAATTAATTCCCGCTGTTAAAACAAAAAGCGTGTTTTTAAGAGATAATAACTATCAAAAGATTGACACTTGTTTATGTTCGGTTTAATTGTAAAATTATGTCCAATGACCAAAATTATATTAAATGGTAAAAATATATTCTAAATATACTTTAAAACCACTCAAATTCATAATTTATCACTAGTAATTAATTTGATTAAAAAAGTTGTTTTTAATTAAAATTTAGTAATTTTCACTATTCATCAAAATATGAAAGTTATCCGAAATGTACCAAAATTTCACCCTAGGCTAAATTCGATATTCCGAATCCAAAAATGAAGTCCATTTTCAAATATAAAATATATATAATTTCAAAAAGTAGGTATTACTATTCATAACGGCTAGTTTGATTAGTTATGGTGTGTTAGAACTCGGTGTTGCGTACAACACACGCTATCACATTATTCAAAGAGAAGCGTACCATAGAAGCTTGGGGTGTTACATTATAAATGATTCATTGATAATTAAGTGTAATTAGATTCAATATATCTGGTAAGTATAATATATTGTGATATAAAAACATAATTTTTCAATATATATTTACTAAGAAATATAGATCCATCATTTTTTCCTTCTTGCTTAAATTCTCATGAAATCAAAATTGCAAGAACCCTAATTGTTTTGTTTTAGAACACCTCAGATAGAGTCCTAGGTTGTACTGTGACATTTCTATCATGTATGCATCATTTGTTTTATGTAATGTTAGTCAATAGTGATTTTTTATCTATTTATGGATTGTTCCTATATTTCCATTTATGTGCATCTTGAGGGGAGGATTATTTATTATATTTGAGTATATGGTTACATCCAAATTAATAAAGTGGACTTAATTGTTTATTATTATATTAAAATGTTTATTGTAATGAGAATCACATGTTTTTACAAGCATTAATATTATTGTTATTGTTATCATAAAGGCCTAATGTCATGTTGAAAAATGTGGCCATTATAGGATTTTTTTTTGATATAGTTGTGATGTTGTAAGAACTCAATTGTTTTGATTTTTTGATATCACTATAAATAGAAGTTGATATTAATATAAATATATTCATATATCTAAGAGAATATTTTTACATAAATATATGTATTGTGGGATAATAGCCGTAAATAATGCAGTGAAAGTCATAAAAAATACCCTATTCCAAATGATTTTTGTATTTTGTGTAATGCGCAATGTTTTTGTATATTTTTTTTATGGTAAGGTATTCTATGTTAATGTGATTTGTGGGATGTGTTACTTTTTTGTTGGATGATATAGTGTTGTGGGACATGATGTTTTCTTGTAATATGTGGTTTTGATGTGGTATTGGGTGATGATTGATGGGTTTTTATGTCATTTTGTGGGGTGGTTGATCTTGGAATTTGTGGAGTTTTGGTTGGTATTGTGTGCTGTGGTTTTGAATACATTAATGGTGTCTGGTATTTTTGGAAGAAAAAAGTGTGTTTTTTTACTTCATCTGTTGTGATGTGTTATGCATGTTTCCTTTGCAGTATTTGAATTACATGAGAATATTGAAGTTGATAACCTATGGAAATGGTTAAAATGTGGGAAGAATGTGGTCATTGCTTATTTGTGAAAATGGGTTATGAGAAAATTAAATTATAGTCATGTAATAAATTATTTGGCTATTTAAAATAATTTTTATGATAATTTGAAATATACAAAAATTAATAATTGGAAAGTATTTTTCAATTGTGAAATGTATATTTGAAATTGAAATGTGGTGTTGTTAATTTATAGTTCACAAAAATATTTCGAATCATGTGAGTTTGTTAGATATTTGGTTGCAAACATATATATTGGTGTTGTGTGTTATGGTATTACATGGATTCCATATATGTTCTTTGTTATATTATATACATTCCCCGCCCATGTAGAGTACCTAGTATTGTGAACCATAGGTTTTTGTTGTGTTTTTTGAAATATAATGGGGGTGAGGATGGATGGATGGATACTCTACCTCACCATAACATTTTTCCAAATGATGATGGCATGCACATTATATGTTTTATGTAAGTCAAAAGAGACAATATAGAGAAGTGTTTTGATGTGATGAGATGGATGAAACATTTTTTTGTGAGGAATGATGTGATTCCCTTTATATTTTTTTCTGAGTAGATGAGTGGATTTATGGTTGGTGTCATTCATTATGGCATGAGGGAATTTTTTTTATTTTATAAAAATTAAAGACATTATAAAGATATGGTAAAGTGATATGATTTTCTATTATGGACCATGTATCTATATTTGTGATATGATATAACAAGATGTTATAAGGAATGGGATAGAGTACCGGGACATATGATGAAGTGTTATGAGAGATAAATATTAGTTAAAAGATGAATGATTTATCCAATATCGATAAGAATAAAATTATGTTAATTCACCTCAATCATGTTGATTTTTATTATTTCCTTGTTGTGGTTGGGATAAATAGTTTCCCTTTTTAGGATACTCGTGTTCATCTATTTTCTCACAAGATTATGAGATCTATCATTTTACATGATAATGAAAGACTATAATCTGTCTATAGTGTTTACATGTACTTGGACACAATTCACATAAAACTATATTTTAGGGATTCCAAAGGTGTTGTAGACAATGTTGGGTATTACTAGTATTAGAATTTGGATAGTTTATGGGGTGCTTCCTTGCATATGTTTTGGGTATTAGATTGGAGTCTTATATATATATATATATATTATGTGATTTATTTATTATTTTATATTATTTCATGGTGTTTCACATGAGTTTTATATCATATCACCAAATACAATATATTCATAGTTGATAATTCCACCAATTTTATTAGATTGTTTGGATAGGGGGAATCCCCAATTTGAGTCCTGATCGAATTATTACCTGCGCTCATCATCACCCTCTATTCAATAAAATATATATTATGAGAGGGGATTTTAAAAAGTGTTAACATAGGTGATGGTAGATATATAGAATATTTTTTTTTGAGTTTTGCACAGTGAATATTGAATGGGTTGGTAGGGGAAACGTGAGAGTTAACCTTTGTGAGTGAATGAGGATAGGGAGGTCATCATAGATATGGGATATTATGGCCCCTTATGATAATGGTAAAAACATCTAAACATGTTTATCATCTATGTGAGGTGAAACTAGTTTCCTGGCAGATACCTAAGATAGAGACATGCAACTTGACGAATGTTAGTTTTATAAGAAAAAATTTGATTTGGTTTCTGGAATGTTTAAAAAAGTATGAAATACGTAAATAATAATAAATCAATTTACTGTAATAATCATATTATAAAATCATTATTTACATTTAAGCTATGTTTTATAGTCATTGTCTACATGTGGGTCGGGGTGTGGTTCATTATACAGATCTAGTTAATGAATGTTGGGTCGATATGGTTGACGATGATCATATGTGGTAGTGGACGTTGCCCTATTGTCAGAGAATGATTGAGGAATGAACAATAGTGAGTTTTGATATATTTAAAGGTATATAGATAGATTATATGAATGTGTTATCTAGATCAATATGGTCTAGAGTGGATTAAAATGTCTCTTTGCAAGTCAATTAGATGATGATAGTAGAGATTCATTGGTGGAGATTGTTTCTTGGTGAGTGGAAGTAGGCATATGTTTTGTTTGTTATAATCAAGATGCAGTTTGGTTTAGATTATATATAAATGATTACTTGGATAGGTAATAGTACATATATTCCCACTTTTCATAAGAGGATCATGTTAGTACGTGAGCATGAGATCATGGCCAATGACCTTCAATAATTTTTCCTAGATCATTTTCATAATGAGTGTCCCATTTGAGATTTCATAATGAGGAACTACACCATTAAATCATGTGTGTAGTTACTCCTTTTAATTTTCAAATATATTATTAGGTCTTGTGTAAGGTGTAGTTGATTGAATGGATTCACTCACAATGAGGTTTTAGATGATAAAGGATCCATCAAGGTTCCTCGAGCAGAATAGATTTGGATATTATGATTGAATTATAGGGGCCATTGAGGTTTGAACTAGATGGTAATCTAAATTGATGTTTTCATTCCTCACACTTTATTATTTTATCCCAATTTTTTTTACTTATGGTGTATATGTTCCTTGTCAAAAAAATCGAGATGGTTCTTTCAGGTCAACATGGACATGGTGGTTACAATCTATGGAATTTTCAGTAGGTGGGAAATATTAATTATTCTATGTTTAGGGGAAGTGGATAAGGTATGGGATAACCCTATGTTTCTCATCATGTTAAATGACATAGTCTATTTTGTGGTCATGGAGGTTCATTTCATTATAGCAATTTATGAGTTTGGAATGGTCTATTATATGAAATGGTGGTGGAAAAATTCATGAGTCCCAAGATCATAAGTTGTACAATCATTTTGTTTAGAAAACATATCTGTATCTTTTTAAATTGTGAATCTCTCTGTAGTTTACTAACACCTTACTTAGTTTTTAAAATGTAATTGGTTATAGATTGGATTATAGTGCCCCTAGATTTGAATATTCAATATGTAGTGTATACTAGCTTTTTGGATGTTTTTTTATGGTGATTATTGTTTATTAGTCCACATCAGTCCAAAGATACTATTATTTCTAGAGATGTACTGGTACAATGGCATTTTTTCATATAATTATTGCATTCTTTAAAATCTCTTATCAAATTATTCTAAGGAAGACTCATATTTTCTTATGTTGATGGACAATTTTTGGTCTTATTCAGTGAGCGGGGTCACTGGTCTAAAAATAGATCCATGGAACCCCATATTTTATTAATGAATGAGATGTCTTAAGAGTTAGTATATATTGGGATGGAGGAGGATCCCATTGTATTCAATGAAAATTTACTTTTTTCTCTAGTTGGTTTGGAGCTACAAATAAGATGGCTTGTTCAGTATGGGATATACTTGCTTCCCAATGATTCTATTATTTTGATGGCCTTTATCAGATTGAACACAGTGAGGTATATGAATCAATGATTTGTATATGGGATTAGATGAAAAAGGGATCCTTCTAAACATTCTTGTCATAATGTGGTCTCAGAGTGTTATTGTCAATGATGTTTTATGGTAGTCCATTGTTTTTATATAATACTATAGTTTAAATTAATAATGATCAGAAATTTCTACCCTCTTCTATGTGAATATGATATTTTGGACCAATTAATAGGGGTGACATCATTTTCTCTAATTGATCTATTGTATTTTTATCCCAAGTTGATGGTGATGGAATTAGAATATTAAATATTACTTTTAAATGTATTATTGTCCCCTTAGAGTATGTATTCATCTCGTTCAATGTCATGAATACACAAGATATGCTCAAGGGGCACATGAAAATCTTGTTCTATGATTTCATTACACTATCCATTGTATTATTCATCAATGTCTTATTGACCTACTTGATGTCATTATATAATAAATTCAATCATCATAGAGAAGTCTTGTTGTTTATTTGATGCCACTGGAAAAATGGAACGTTCTCCAACAATATGTATAAGACATGTCTGGTGGAATTCCTGGGGAATATGTTGACTTGGAATTGTGAGGAAGTTCAAAAATCCATGATTATGTATTTAGTGTCTTGGATGTCATCTATGAATGTGGTATAGGTTCGTTATTTTCATAATTGTATAATCTATTTTAATTGTTTCTTTATCATTTATATCAATTGGAATCCACACTAATAACCTTTAAAATTGAGGACTATTATTTTTTCATGATTAATCTGTATATGGAAGATATTAGTTACGTCAACGGTGAGTTTTTTAGTGATCCATTGATTCTGTTTTTGGAGAAATGGTAGATTTTAGAGTGGTTTCATGATACTTCCAATATAGAGATGCGATACTCTTGGATGAACCAATAGGTAGTCCCATATTATGAATCTAGAATGTTATTTTATCAGGATCCTAATAACTACATCCATTATCTAGAGTTAGAAAAAGTTATGTTTGGGTTTAAACTATGGTAACCATACCTCATTGGGGAAATATTTTCAGACATCATGGAAAATAAGAATTTGATTATTGACATTTTATATGGAGTTTATTCGAAGATAGTGTCACAAAAGGAACATTAACATATTCCTAAAGATGCTTCGATTGAGATTGGGGTGTTGGAATCCATTAACCTAGATGCAAAAATGTTTTATGTTAGGGTATTATTGATTTAAATGATAGTGTAGTGTTCTACGATGATGATGATTGATGGAGATTCTCGAGATGGATGGTGGGATGATTGTTGGAACAATATGTGCTTTCAAGGGAGGTTGTCTATTTTGGTAGAGATTTACAAGTGTTTCCTTTGTTTCATTCAAGGATTTCCTTTGATTGTAGACCCTATAATATCTAGGATGTATCCTTTCTTGAGGAAATATATTTTTTGGACTGATATGAAATATAGATGGTAGTTTTTTTGGCCTGTTATCTAGTTTTCCAGTATGAAAAATGAGAGAACAATGTTCCAATTAGATTGTTTAAACCTATGGATGTTAATTACTGTAAATTGAATTAAATGTCAAATGATTTTTTTCATAAGTTTACCTCAAAAATATAATGTCTTTGATGATATTTTGGGAAATAAATATTGGTTTAAAAAATTATCCCACTTCATGGTGATCAAAGAGTTAGGTTACATGGCATTTTTAGTGAGGATGTATTTTGATTGGACGATGTTGACTAATGGGGTCGAGGTATCCATTTTATCAGATTAGTATGTTGATTTTAGATTAGTAAAATGTAGGTAATTGCAACATTCATATTGAACCCTGTTGGGATTTCTCAATAATTTTAACCACAATATATATGGATATATGGAATAGAAATCTTGAAAATATTCGATATAGTGTGTCCATATAACTTATAATTCAATAATTCATGGTAACTACTCATTACATTCTCTGTGTTTTCGTACAACAACAATTACCACTCATCAATCTGAATGTTTCTATTTAATTCATTGAGATGTAAACCGTTTTGATATCATTTGTATTGAATGGGGTCGGGGACATTTTAATTTTTTCAATGTTTGTGCTTCTGATCATGAAAAAGAAATTTCATTATATTCATTAGTGGATGGAAAATGTACATGATGTGAATAAGACTTACATTGATCGTAGTAAAATTCCGATGGTGATTGTGTTTGGAGACCACATTTTTTATGGTCTAACCTCTATGTGGGTATATGATGTTTGGTAGATAGAGTAAGATTTCTCCCTTGTTAACTGGTCCCTTTAAGGGGTTTGGGTGATTATATTATCTAGAATATCTATTAGTATTTCTACCATGGTTGTACAATATCCATGACATCATACATGAATTGAATTTTTATCAGTATCCTCATGATGATTATCATTAAATTGACTCATTAGGGTTGGATATATTAGTTGAATCGTTTTTTGAGAAATGGATAGTAGAAGTCCAGGTTCATTGAGAGAAGGTGTTATATAGATATACCATTTTGTTGCATCATATGATGTGGATGAAAGGTGGTTGGGGGGAGTATACTATTGATCAAGAGTCAGAAATGCATTCCAATTGTCACGTTCTATTTTCAGTTTCATTGTTTTTGTTATGATTTCATGGATGATGTGTTATTTGGATATCGGGTTTTTATAAGATACATTATTCCACTAATGTGTTTTCTATGTGTGATGTGTAACAATATCCGACATATGAATATTGGAGGACTTGATTCCAAATTGAGATTCATAATACTATGATGTGATTAATCTTGTGTGGGTGATTCAGTTTCATATATTGGGAATAATAACCTGACATGGAGTGTGAAATACCTAGATTCACGTGTTTGGGGAAATATGGTTTGTGGGATTATGATGTGGTGTTTTTCAATGTGGTTATGTGTTGTGATGTGGTTTTTTGTGTATATCTGTGTGTTTTTTTAATGTAGAATAATACAGTTTTATTTTTCATGGATAACATGTTATTTTATATTTATCACATGTGGTTGATATTCAGAACCCATTTCCTTATATGGGGTTTTTGGATTATTGTGGATTATAATAGTTTGATAGGTTTACATTGTAAAAGTTATGAACCCTACCAACACATTACATTGAAATTTTTGGTTTTTAGATGGTGATGGAAATTTTCCCCCTTGAGTTTAGAAGGTTTATCCTCATGGAAAATTGAACTGGCTGCTTTGAGGCAACATCTACATGAATCATTTTTTTGGATGGATTAGATATGTAGATCACATATTCCTATCAACTACATGAATCCATCATCTACATGAACAAGTTACATTTATTGATCAACAATGTGAATCAGTTATGTCGATCGACTACCTATGATAATTAGATATGTGGATTTATTAGATACATGTATCAGCTATGCTAACTGAAAAGGTGGATACATCAACTATTTGAATCACAAACATGGATGGATTTACTAGTTGTATTTATTACATGAACTAGTTATGTGTATGAATCATCTATATCAATCAGTTATATGGATGAATTGGCAATGTTAATTAGTTATGTTGATGAATTAGTTACCCAGTTGAAATAATTGTATGGATGAATCATCTACAAAGGAGATAAAAAATATGGATCATCTATGTTAATAAACTACGAGATTTAATGTATATTATATTTATCAGCAATGTGAATCAGTTATAGGAAAACATCTTTGTGGGGATTATTCTATGTAAAATCGGGCACCTAGGTATTTCTTATAGATTCTTGAAAACATCCATGTCGGTAACATGATAAGATGAATCAACATAATTTAATAGATTATTTTTCAATGATATTTATATACTTAATTTTTAATTATGTTTGAGATTTTAAATTAGTCATTCAATGTGGATTTAATGAAGGAAAATATATAGTAATTAAAATCTATTCCTATCTATAATCCAAAAAATTCTTTATTCATTCACTCAAAATAACATTATATATTGATCATACATTCCACCACCATTCCCCAAGAATCATGGAAACCTTTTATATATTTCTCGAATTCTCTAAAATCATTTCCTCTTTTGTGAAAATATTTTTTGGGAGTAGAGAGTCGAGTTAAATTTTCTATTCCCTATATTTATTTTTCCTTTATTTCTATTCATGTGCTGGACGTATGGAGAGTATGTTGTCCGGATATTATAGTTTTTCTAATATTAATGTATGTGGTGGCATCAAAATTAATAAAGGAAAAGTAATATGATAAATGAATTAAAAAATAGATCATAGATTGTGAATCAAATTTTATACATTATTTATTATTATTGAGACTTTTACTATATAGGTTTAATTTCTTACTAAAATATTTAGAAACTAGTGAAAATTTTCACTATATTTTTTTTGTTATAGATCACCAAATTTTTTGAATGATTTATATCACCCAAACTAGAAGTAGATAATCAATTTTATTATTATAATGAAATAGTCTGACCTACATATATGTATTGTGGGAGAATGATCCTAATTAATGAAGTAAATGTTATAAAAAACACCATTACAAATAAGAAAAAAATGTTTTATTTATAGTGGAATTTGTTTTAATATGTTGTTGTGTGGTATGGATTGTTCTATTAAATTATTGTGTGGGGATTTATTTATTTTTTGGATGATGAGATGGGATTTTGTGAAATGAATTTTGGTTGTGACATGGGTTTGTTATTTGGTGTAGATTTATATGTGATGGGTTTTGATGCCCTGATATGGTGAATTTGTGATGAAACATGGTACAAATTTTCATGAAGTCATGCTTTATAGATATGTATCCTGTAGTAGTGCATGAATATTTTATCAAGGGAAAAGGGATTATTTTTCATGTTCCTTCCTATGTTGTGTTAGTTCTCATGTATTATTGGAAATAAATTATTAAGATAATGGGTTTTTTGTTTAAATTAAATTGGATGATAATGATAATTATTACGTATTACATAATTTGAAATATAATTTGTATGGTAAAATATATATTAGATTTAGTGTGGTTATGTGAATTTATTGGTGATTTTGAATTTGGGGAATGTTGTGAGTTGTTTGGTTATGTATTTGTAAACCAATCATTTGGTCTCGGGTGTCATGAGGTTATATATATTACTTGTATATTCCATGTGATTTTTTATAGTCATTAAATACATTTAAACATCCAACCACTAAAAAAATGTAATAGGGTTGTTTCCGCAACATTATGGTGGTGAAGATAGTAGGATAGATACCCAAAAATTCAAGCTCCATATTATAGGTAGCGGTGAAATGTATGAGTTGTAATGATTGGGAGTCAAAATTTCCAATATAAAAATGTGTTTTTTTTGAATTATAATTAAATTACATTTTCAAGTGAGGTGATATTTGATGACCCAAGAGTTTTTAGGTGATATTATGCGGCTATTAATTGTACAGGTCATGAATGGGTGTAAGAGTACATATTGTTCATGTTCAACATGGTCACGATATCCTATATATATGGTTACAAGATATCATGTAATGAAATATACCGGTTATCTACATCTGGGATGTGATGTGATGTGATGTCAGGAGATGTTTTACCGAAGATGTAGGAGCTCCAGGACATACATTTTAGGGCATGAAAGAAGTAAATAAAGGGGAATGTTGTGTGGGGTACACTATATCAATATGTAAGAACCCAGACTTTCTTTTCTGGTATGTCTTTCCTTTTCTGGTTGTTTTAGGAAAATCTGGAAAAATCTAGAAACATTTAAAGTACACGCCGTGTACTTTATTAGTAAATTCCATGTACATTAATGCCACATGAGGCCATGTACTGGTCGTGTCATGGATACCCACACAGTCATATACGGGTGATTTGTAGGCCTCCTAAAGCGTGGTACAGAATAGGAAAGTACACACTGTGTACTCCAAATGTACATGGCATGTACTTTCTTTTTTATTTCATTAAACGGATCGGGGTCGTGTCTAATCCTTATTTCTGTATTCTTCTTCGCCTAACTCCATCCAGATCG
Source organism: Viscum album (assembly GCA_963277665.1). Taxonomy (NCBI): domain Eukaryota; kingdom Viridiplantae; phylum Streptophyta; class Magnoliopsida; order Santalales; family Viscaceae; genus Viscum; species Viscum album. The sequence goes on along the minus strand of OY728147.1, from coordinate 2,130,450,618 downwards.
TCTGAGGAGGCATAATTTTCTCCGAGCCACCGATTTTCCACCAATTGTCGGAATCGAATGTCGTCTGTTGCAATATAATCACAACAGTTAGTTCTTGGATCCACTTTGTCGATGATCCATGATTCTTTCTCTTATGAGTGTTATTTGATGTTGAATGCTGTAGATGTTTTTGAATATCTACTCCATTCTAGGCTGAATCACAAGATGAGGTTCAATTATATAGATCTCTTGGGATCGAGGTTTACTTTATGTTTCCTTACGTTTAATGTCATTGAGTTTTTTGTGCAAAAGTGTCGGATTCCCATTTATCGGGTATCTTAGGTTAGGGTTTTGATCCTGTAATATTATTTTCCTTATAATTTTTGTATGATTGGGGTTATTATATGAATAATTATTGCTTGTTAGAATTTTTTAGGATCACCCCATGGGTGTATCCCTTTTTATGGATGTTTACCGCCGTTTGGCATAGGTTTCCTATGTGGAATACCTTGTTTCATTGATTGCCTGTCATGATATAATTGATTGCATGTATTGCCTGATTTTTTTATACTTTTGATGCATTATATATATTATAAAAGTAGTTTTTGAACATACTTAGGGATGCCGATAGTCTATTACACATGACTAGACTGCACAGGGCTGTGTTAACCTGGTGTGGTAGACTAAATAGTGAATTGATTATTATGGGATTCTCTAGAGAGTCTGTTATAAATTAGTATCATTAGCAAGACCAATAAGAATTTCACTTTGTGATTCCTCATAGTGTCCTTAGTTACATATCAAGACTATAGTGGGAATTGGACCTAACTGATTCCTCAAAGAGTCTATACCTATCGTTGCATGACTGTAGGTAAATTGATGGTGAGAGATTCCCAGAGTGTTTGTGCCTTTGTTTGAATACGTGACTAGAGGGGTCTACCAGTATGAGCCACCCAGAAAGCTTGTTTGAATATTGTTTTGTTGGTTGTGACGAGTCCACAAATCCATAGAACATGCTTGGGTTTTGTACTTCTTGTTGTTTAGGTAGTCTACTAAGTTACAAATTTTGTTACATACTATGACTTGGGAATATAGAGATTTATTTTTGATTTCTTGTTTGAAAATTATAAAATTGAATTAAATTAATAAATAAATGTGAATGGAGATTTTTAGGATTGTTTACTTTAGATTATTCTTGTTTCTCTGCTGTATTTATTTTCTTTACTTTTTCTATATTTCCCAGAGATTGTAGGGAACAGATCATGTGGTGATTGCCTACTGGGATTAGTCTCACACCATGATTGGGTTTTGCCTTTCTCCCCAAACAGGTTATATGGTTACAGGTTTGGATAGGGATTGTGGCCCTTCTACTTCAGTTACATGATTGCTAGATGGAGATGGAGAGCATTAGACCGAGCCAAGGATCGCGATTCTAATGGAGTAAATGTTTACTTTTAGTACATTGTTCTCAGTTGTATTTTAGAACGTAATTGTGTTTTAATTTTTCCTTAGATACTTGTACCTTCTGCATCATTTTTATCATTACTATATATTCCTTACTTTTTCTGTTTAGTTTTAGTTATTCTAAGTTGTTTACATGTTTCTTTATTGACTATTATTTCACATCCCTTTTATACTTTACCAAATGAGGGAATATTTTCCCCAATAAATCACCAAGGCCCTCACTACTAGTCGGAAGACATTGGCGTTTGGGGAAATATGCTTGAGGTCATGTGGCGAACTGGGTACGAGGCACCAATTGAGTGGCACCGTATTTGGGTGGTTACAATGTGGTATCAGAGGAGTTTTTTTCCTTTTCTATTAAATTAATATTTTGAAACATTAGACATGGATAATATGGAATATGTAAATTTTCAATAGTTGTGCCCAGGATGTCTAGAACCCGTGTATAGGGAAAATCCATATTACCTCAAATATTGCAATTTTCGAGTTTTTCAAATGTTACATTTTAATTAACTTCACCGTTGGGTGGTGCACTTGTTTTGTGTTGTTACTGTTTATATGATTATTGTTCTATATTTTTGCAACCTGATGAGATGAGGTTATTCCATCTCATGTATCATATATGCACTTGTTATGAAATAAATTGTCAAAAAATTTTCTATGCCATTAAAATTGCATTAGAAATTTCATGCTGTTTTGATAGAATTTTTGATAGATGAGGTGGGCTGTTGTGAATTCTGTTGTGATAGAATACATGCTATGTTTATAGGGTATCATTTTCCTAGATCTTCTATATCATGGACGCCAAACTATGGTCTTAGAGGTGTTATGGGCATCGAGGATTGGAATTTTTTGGGTCGTGAGTTTGTTATATTATTTACATTTTATATGAATTGTTATGATGCCATGATTTGATTCACAGGGAATATAGCCCCCCGAAGATCGTAATTTTTCACCTTAACGCATGTTTTTCTGTGTTTTCTAGGCTCTGGTGCAGTTCTAAGGCGACTGTACGGAAAAACCCACAATAAACGGCGTGTACTTTATGAATACATGCCATGTAGTTTTTATCTATTACACTGACTGTGTGGAAAGGGATACGAGGTTGTGAAAGTTCTTGTAAGAATATGTCGTGTACTAGTTTACACGATGTGTAGTATGTCTAGGGTATCCGGCCATGTCACGAGTGATAAGGGCCAGGTGTTACCTTCAAGTACAAGTTTTTTCCATCTGGAACACAAAGTGTCGAGTCAGTTGTGTGTCAGGCCATGTCGCTAACTACATGGGCCTGGTAAGGCATGTCTAGAACACATTGTGTCTCCATTGAACATGTCGGATAGTTTTTTCTTAGGGGAACCATGTGACCACGCCATGTAGATGAATAAACGGTTTGGGAAAATTTTAAGGGAAACATGACATGTACCATGATGACATGGTGTGTAGTAGTGGTATGTGTACCAGTCCGTGTGACTAACGACATTGAAAAGGGGAAAAATCTTAATGACACATCGTGTAGTGAAAAAACACACCGTGTAGTTTCCTTCTAGGAAAATCCATGTTCCTAGCCGTAGAGGAGAGATCAGGCATGAAAAAAAGGGTTAGTATACGCCGTGTAGTTTGAGGACACGCCGTGTAGCCAGGTGGTTTACACAGCCATGTATGGCCAAGGTAGATTCCCATGGTAAAATTTCAGGAAACATGCTGGGTAGCGGTACTACATGCCATGTAGTCATGTTTTTCCAAAATATTATAGTTTTGGTCTTCTATTATTTTTTACTATCTTAAGCTTCAACAATGCTCCTTCATGTGCCATCAGTATTTATTTCATTGTTATTCTTGATTCTAAGGTGTACTTTTGACCTTTTAGAGTTATGGAATAGAGATGACCTCTAGTTGCACCTCAGGAACCAGGAAGTAACCATTGGTCTGATATGGCTGATCATGGTCTACCATTACATCCAATAATTATTCCAGATATGGATCATGCAGTGATTCCAGGCACTGGTGCTGACGCTCTGTTTAGAGATGGTTTCATTAGATTCATGCAGACCTTCTAGGTAGCTCAGCATCACACCCCGTCTATGGGAGAGCTGACGTGGGTTTTCCAGCAGCACCAACCTCTAACAGTCACAAGGGAGGGAGGACCATAGGCTGTGGAGTCATGGCTAGAAGCCATCCTATCAATCTTCGATCACCTATAGATTCCTCTAGAGAGGAGAGCGTAACTCGTGACTTATATGCTATGATATTTTTTCAAGAGATGGTGGGATGTGGTTTCGCAGGCAGGGCACCAACTGGCTATGACTTGGGATGAGTTTCAACATATGTTCTATGAGTACTTCTACCCAGCGACGTTGAGGGGTGATAGAGAGAGAGATTCCATGAACCTACAGTAGCAGACTCTCAGAGGTATTTAGTATTCCACTCGCTTCACAGTGTTACGGTATTTCACTCCCCTTCCAGGGAATGCTGATCTGTTTTTAGCATGGAATTTTGAGGAAGGACACTGAACGGACATTAGATCACAGGTGAATTTCTTTCAGTAAACTTCTATTACTTTGATAGTCATACATGCACTTATCACAGAGATAAAAATTTGTATGACTGGAGCTGTGGACCATGGCAGTTCAGCTTCACGGATGATTCTTTTTAGGTAGACAGTAGGAAGGGCCACCGAGAGTCTTGAAAAGGTGACCTGAGAAAGCAATTTATTCCTTCAGGTAGATGAGATATTTCTTCTAGAAACCAATTTGTTGTGCTATCGGTGTCAGAAAATGGGAATAAGAAGACTCAGTGCCCTAGAGACCCAGTGGAGGGCTGATCATGTGGCAAGATGGTCCATATGCAGCGTTTCGTGAATGTTCTTCTTTTAGAGGCTAGTGAATGAGGATCAGTTTTGACGCCACGCACAGGAGCATGATTACCTGTTCTGTAGTAGACTGGGGCTAGATTTCTTCATGTCATTAATGCCTGGGTAGATGTCATGAACGTAGTGGTCACGCTCAGGGGGGTTCAGCTTAGGGATCTCATGATTCTTCTTAGGGCCGCTGTGTAGGAAAAACTTTTTCGGTAGATAAAATTCATCAAGAGCAGGATCCTGGACCTTCTACAGTTTGAGGTACAATTTTAGTAGCCTTAGTTTTATCCTTTTCAATTTTTGATACATGATCTTCTCATAGACTTTTTTTAGTGCATACTATGGAAAGCCTTAGACTTATTGTTTATACTTCTAGGGATATGATGATGTTAGACACTCCCTTGGGAATTAGAACGGCTAGTGTGCATCAGTTCGTAGAATTCCCCCGTGAGGTTGGTGGGTGTCATTTTTCATGGAGTCACTATGTTTTAGAAATGACAGGCTATGATGTCATTTTCTGGATGGACTGGTTAGTTCCCTTCCCGGCCCTTGTCAATTGTTCTCTTCGTAGGTTGAGTTTCACATCACCAAAGAAAAGATCTTTTCTTCAAAAGCGTGAATGGAATGTCCATGATGGGAGAGCTAGACCAAAGCATCATGGGTTGGAAAGTGTTATGTCCCAGATTACTAGCTTATATATAGATGACCAGGGGAATTCTCATATAGATTTTCTTCCAGTGGTTAATCACATTCCAGATGACTTTCCAGATGACTTTTTAGGTTTTCCTATGAAGAGATATGTAGACTTCTCTATTGAGCTTGTTCCAGGAGTGGCACTGGTCTCCATTCCTCCATACAGTATGGATACACCTGAGTTACATGAGCTCAAGAAGCAGTTGGAGGAGTTTCAGGAAAATGGTTTTATCCGACTGAGTACTTCTCCTTGGGGTTCACCCATTCTGTTTGTAAAGAAGGAGGATGGTAATTTACGAAATTGTATGGATTATCGGAGGCTAAACCAGCTGATGGTGAAGAACAGATATCCATTTCCCTGGATAGATGATCACATTCTTCATCTTGTAGGATCCAGAGTGTTCTCGAAGATCGACTTGAGATCTGGCTACCATCAGTTGTGTGTGAGACCATCTAATATACCTATTACAGCCTTCTAGAGCAGGTATGGTCTGTATTAGTATTTGGTTATACCGTTCGGTCTCACTAACACGCCAACAGTTTTCATGGCACTGATAAAGAGTGGCTTCCATCCTTACTTGGATTCTTTTGTGTTGGTTTTTGTGGACGACATCTTGTTGTACTCTCACACTCGACACGACCATTCTACCCATCTTGAGATAGTTTTGGGTACATTGAGGGAGCTTCCGTTATATTCTATGCTCTCAACGTTCCAATTTTGGATAGAAGAGATTCACTTACTAGGACATGTAATCTTAGTGATAGGATATCAGTAGAAATAGAGAAGGTTTGAGAAGTAGTTACCTGAGAGAAGTTGAAGAATGGGTTTGAAGTACAAAGTTTCATAGGGATGGCTGGTTACTACATGTTTGTTATACAGGACCTCTTAAACTTATTAGCGTCGTTGATGGGGTTGACTAAGAAGGGGGTGAAGTATGTTTGGTCATAAGCCTGTGATTCTACCTTTCAAGAGATGAAGGGGAGACTGAATTTTGTACCAATTCTAGTTTTTCCAGAGCCGGGCAAGAGTTATATAGTTTTCTGTGATGCATCTGGCATCGGGTTTGGAGCAGTGCTTATGCAAGAGGATCGTGTTGTATCATATGGATCTCTGTAGTTATGGCTAGATAACAGGATTTGTCCTACACATGACCTGGATTGGCTATAGTGGGTCATTATTTGTGTTGTTGGAGAGATTATATTCTATAAGAGCACTTTGTGGTATATACCGACCAAAAGAGACTAAAGTATATGTTCATGCAATGTGACGTGAATCTGAGACAACAGAGGCGGGTTGAGTATATAAATTATTTCGATTAAGATCTTACTTATATTCCTTTGAAATGTAATGATGTGGTACATTCACTAGGAAGGAAGACACATATATATGCATTACAGGAGGCCAGCAACGAGTGGCTTCTTATGGCTCTATTCTCTGAAATGCATTTGGAGGTGCACAACATACAGGGTCAGACGTATCATTCTTCTATAGATATTACCACTACCCTTCATGACCGAGTTCGAATGATGCAGTTATCCGATTCTGAAGTCCTAGTTCTACAAGAATGCATGTTAAGAGAGGACCCTCTTCCTGGATGGACAGTATGTGAGGATGAGATCTTTAGTTTCTAGGTACGTGTATGGGTGCCATGATATATACGCGGGGAGTGGATGTGAGACATTCATTCCTCAGTTTGGGCAGTTCATTCTGACATCACCAAGATGTATCATGATCTACAATTCCGATATTGGTGGTCTGGTATGAAGATAGATGTTGCTGGTTTTGTAATGAGATGTTCCAACTGTCAGTAGGTGAAGGAAGAGCACCAGCGACCAGTAGGGATTTTACAGAAATTGTCCATTCCTGAGTGGTAGTGGAATGATGTGGCGATGGAATTCATGACAGGTTTACCGAGATGGTTTCTAGGGAATGATGTGGTATGGGTTGTCATTGACATGCTCACGAAGGTTGCTCACTTCTTGCTGATTACGAAGACTTTTGCTGTTGATGAGCTTGGACGGTTATATATCTGTGAGATTGTACACATCCATGGGGTTCTATGTTCTATTAGGTCAGATAGGGACACCCACTTCAAATTGCATTTCTGGAAAGGGCTACATAGGGCTTTGGGTACACAGGTACTTCTGAGTACAACATTCCATCCCCAGATAGATGGCTAGTCAGAGTGCACGATTCAGGTGCTAGAGGACATGCTATGAGCATGTGTCCTTCATTTTGGAGGTTCTTGGGAGAAACATATACCTCTAGTGGAGTTTTCCTACAATAATAGTTTTCAAGAAACTATTCAGATGGATCCTTAGGTGGCTTTGTATGGTAGGTCATGACGATCACCCTTGAGTTGGAGGGAGGCTGGAGAGGCAGCTATGTTGGGACCTTGTCTTGTTCAGGAGACCATAGAATAGGTGGAGTTTATTCTAAAAGGATGGCTACTGCACAGTCATGGCAAAAATCTTATGCTGAGTAGCGGAAATGGCTTTTGGAGTTTACGGTCGGAGACCAGGTTTCCCTACGTGTTACCCTGAGGTTGGGACACAATAGGATCAAAAGATTGGGTAATCTTTCACAGAGAAAAGTCGGGCCATTTGAGATTCTTGAGAGGGTCGGTCTAGTTTCTTAATGGTTGCAGTTACCTCAGAGGTACCAGGCTATTCATGACGTCATCCATGTTTCTCAGCTTCAATGGTATTTATCAGACCCATCTAATTTTTTTCAACCCAAAGAGGTTGAGCTGGAGAAGGATGCATCGTTCGAGGAGAATACTATCAGGATTTTTGATCATAGTGCAAAGGTACTCTGTTTCCAATCTATTCCTCTGGTATGGGTGCAATGGCAGCACGGTCGGGTAAAGGCCCCGACATGGGAGAGGGAGGCTGTTTTGAATCACATTGGCCAGATTTGTTCAAGGTTTATTCATCGCCACTTTTTTAGGGAAGTTCGGGGTCATATTTCTTGAAGGGGGGATGTTTGTAAGAACCCGAACAATTTTTTCAGGTATTTTTTTCCTTTTTTGGTCTTTTTAGGAAAATCTAGAAAAATCTAGAAATTTTAAAAGTACACGTCGTGTAATTTTTGTGTACACACAGTTTTCTTTGATGCCACTCGAGGCCGTGTGCTGCCCATGACTCAGCCACACACACAGTCGTGTAAGGGAGATTTGGAGGCTGCTTAATGTGGAGTATGGAAAAGGCATGTACACACCATGTACTCCAGAAGTACACGCCATGTACATTCTTTTTTATTTCTTCAAACAGACAGGGGTTGCATCTAATCCTTATTTACATCTTCTTCTTCACCTAATTCTTTACAGAGCATCAAAGGAGGCCAAATATTCTCCGATCCACCAATCTTCCACCGTTTATCCGGATCAAACATCATCAGTTGTAATATCATCAGAGCGGTGAGTTCTTGGTTCCTCTATGGAAACGTTCCCTGATTATTTCTCATATGAGAGTTAACTGAGGTTGAACATTTTATACATATTTGCAGATCTACTCCATTCAAGGCCGATTCACAGGTCAAGGTTCAAGTATATCTATCTCCTAGGAAAAAGGTAAAGGGTTTGTTGCCTTATATTGAATGTCTTTGAGTTTTTGGAAAATTGTTCTGGATTCCCATGTATCAGGTATCTCATGTTAGGGTTTTGATCATGTATTATTATCTTCCTTAGAATTCATGGAGGTTATTATATGACCAGGAAGGCTCAGTTAGAGGAAGACCTCTGAACATTTATTAAAATAAAGGAATGTTGAAGAAAAAGAGTACAAGACACCTTAAAAACAACTTAAAATCATAAAACATCATACCCGTGACAATACTCGTGATAAGCTTCTTCATCCACAAAAGTCGATTCCCACTCTGAGCTTTCATATTGCCTCAGAATCTTGGAATATTTATTTCTCCAACTATAAATTTCCAAAGAAATAAAATCCAAGAGGATTTCATTCCCTTTCTCAACCAAGAGACAGCCCCAGGACTATTCTCCCTCTTGTAGGATGATCTGGTAGACATCAGATTCAGCAGGTAAGAGTAATCTTTCCTCTTCCTTATCCTTGGTGGTGCAGTCATACTGCCACCATTGTAGACACCTTATTTTTTCGCCTTTCACAATATCACTGTAGGAATATTTGGATACAACATTTACGTTTTCATTTTCACTACCAAATACATTTTTCCATTTTCCATTGATGTGCATATAATCCTTCATTTGAAAAAAATCAGTTCCTCTAATCAAATTACCCTCTGGAGAAGGTAGACATCTTCCTCCTATTTGTTGCGCTTCTCTGTTAGTATCATTTGGAGAAATAAATTGAAGAGGAACCTCATTAACAAGACCATAAAGGGACTTCTTCAACATTTTATCCTCAATCAGTGCAGGCCGATAATAGGAATCAATGAGCATCATATCTGGGTCAGTCTCATATAGGACTTCCTCCATGGGGACACCATTCTCACTCTTTAATCCCTCGAACTGGTTACAAGTAGGAATAATAACCATCCGTAACTTTTCAGTTCCAGTTTCATCTGCCAAAGGCCTCTTCCAGCTCCCAAGATTTGACTTCAGATGATCAAATACCTGCTTCACTGAAGGATTAAAAACAGGTCGCAATTCCTTCACCACAGCAACATGAACAAGAGCCCCTTCATGAATTTTTTTCATTCCCTCACACTCTACTGAAAGGTGAGATCTAACTTCCACCACAACACATCCCATGGTAGATGCATCCACACTCACCTCCTGCTCTAAAATCCCAAGTCCATCTTTCCTTGTGGCCTCCTGATGGATTTCTTTGATCAGAGGGTCCCCAAGCTGAAACTCCACTAGATTCTTCTCTAGCCCACCAGAAAAAAGAGTCTCTGTATCCTCTTCCCTTTGTTCATTACCATCTGAAATAGAACAATCCTCACCCCTCACCACCTTCGCTATGGGAACCTCATTTTATGTTGGAGGTCCATCGTGGACCCCATTATTATCATGCTTATGACAATCTGAGACCCAATGTCCATGCCTATTACAGAAGGAGAAGAAATTGACCCATGAATTATAGATAATGGATTGAGTATACCTGTACTCTCCTTAAATAACGATCCACAACAGCTCCATTGGTGGATGCTCTAAATCTATTTCAACGCAGATCCGCGCAACCATTGGGTGTGAGAGTGAAGATTTCCGATGATCACAATAGGGAAATGATACAATGGAATTCCCAATTGACCGTAAAAGTCTGTGGTTCTGGAATGGCAGTGGAAACCTAGGATGTTGACTCCAAGTCACCGAGGCTGGAAATTCCTAATTCATATGAAGAACAAAATACCAAAATATATGGTGAAAATAAAAACCATGAACATATCTACTAGAACCTGACCATGCCCTAATCTGATCATTCTCATCAGCAATGCAGAGGAGGATTTGTCGCGACCCCAAAATCCCAACAGACACTCTCTTAGTCAGTCCCCATTCCGCATTATCATGTTTGGAAAATACCTCCACCAAAGGCCGTCGACGCACAAATCACACATCCAAGGTCATGGAAAACATTGAAGATGATTCATCGAATTCCGGAATGGAGATTGGATCCATGGGCTATCCATTGAAGCAGCTATGGACTTTTGGAGAAACACTTATGGTGGGAATGAGAGGAGAGTCCATACCTGAATGAAAAAAATAACCTTGACTGCCGGATCAGACTCCCGGAGCATCATCAGCAGGATTGAGATTAGGAACCTCCCTCGAGGAAGGAGGAGGGGTCACTACATCATCCCATGGGTGTTTCCCTTGATATGGTTGTTTACCATCATTTTTCTTTGGTTTCCTATGAGTCATACCTTGTTGAATTGATTTCCAGCCTTGATATAGATAATTTCACGTATTTCATGCAGTTTATATTCTTTTGATTCATTATAGCTATTATCCAAGTAGTTGTTGAACTTACTTAGTGCCGTTGAAAGTCTATTACACACAACTACATGGCCCAGCGCTATGTGAACCATGGGCGGTAGACTAAAGAGGGAATTGATGATTAAGGTCTTCCCTAGAGAGTCTGCTATAAATTAGTGTCATTCACAACACGTATAAGAATTGTAATTTTTTCCCTCAATTTTCCTTAGTTATGTATCAAGACTATAGGGGGGAATTAGAAGTAAGTGCATCCTTAGAGTGTCTATACCTATACTTGCAAGACCGTAGGGGAATTGATGGAGAGAGCTTCCTAGAGTGTATGTGCCTTTCTATGATTACATGACTTGCGGGGTCTGCTAGTATGAGCCACCCATAGAGTCAGTGTGAATATTGTTTGGTTGGTTGTGATGATTCCACCATGCCAAAGAAAATTCTTCGGTTTTTTACTGCTTATAGTATGGTTAGTCTACTGAGTTACCTATTCAGTTACTTGCTATGCCTTTGGAATATATAGTTGTCTTCTTTATTTCTTGAATGATAAATAAACTATATAATTAAATTAAAAAATAAATTTGAATGGATATTTTTAGGATTGTATTATAACGACCCATACTTTACATAAATTGTTATTACTTCAGAATTTAAGCACACTTATTACAACATATAACAAAACTAGGAAAGGACCGTATAGATATAGAGTCTTTAATAACTAGGAAACATAAACAAATGGTTCATAAATCATCTACATTTCCTCCCATTTATTTTATCATATCTAGAGTCCCTTTGGGCATATCCTACTCAACAAACATCTTCCAGACCTGGGGAAATAAAACATACAAAAGGGCGAACTCAAATGCTCTTTAAGGGTAATAAAAAGAAATATCAATCACATAATATACACAAGAACACAAATTTTGGAAATCATAACCTTCAAAAGAGATCATAATTTCATAACATGGGATAAATCATAGTAGTGAAATGTAATCCCAATAATCATAACATAAAACATGAAACTTTGTGGCATACACAAATAATCATAGATAATCATTTATTATTAGTCAAGACTCATTGCCAAGACTATCTTAGTGGACAAAGTCCATTTCTGAACCGAGTTCACTCCTCGTTTCAGTCCTGTTTCACTGAACCGGTTTAACATGCCGTTCCAGCCATGTCTATCTCAAGAGATATAAAATCATTACCCAATTCATTGGACGGAGATATAGGTCCCACTAATCTCAGAATGATACCATTCTTATGTGTGCCAAAAAATCATAAATCATACATCATTTCATAACCAATGTAAAAAATGGGATTCTTAATCAACAAGACATCATAAAACAATTCATATAAGATAAAGGAAATCATAAAAATAATTCCATCACAACATAATTAAATCAATGTAATAATAGGGATATAAACAGAACCCTATATTATCTTATATGGAAAATAATTTTCATAAAACACTTGAACTCCATTATTGAGAAAAATATCCTTTCTACTTCAAAAACAGTTTCCTTTCTTAACATGTCATAAAATTTTAAACTAAAAGTATTTGATTAAAAATAGACTTGATAACTTGTAAGGGAAGCTTCTTGGAAATAATGTTTTCAAAATCCAATCATGACGTATAAGTTAAAAAACATTCTTCTCGTACTTTTGTCGGAAAATTCAAAAAGTCACTCGTACGAAAAACGACAAATGATTCACTTCATATCTTTTACTAAAAACTCACTGAAGGGTAAAATTGGATTTAAAAAACTGTAGGTGGATGGAAAAAATATTAAATATTTAGGAAACAAGAATGTGTATGATAAAATACACCCCAGTAAATACCAAAGTATAAATGATCTCAGATAAAAAGAGATTGTGATATTTTCACTTACCTTAGGTCCGATTTGCTTCGTAAGTGTCCGAACCTCCTGTATAATGATTTAAATAATGTTATTTACTTATTAAATAATGATACATATTTTTATGATATCATATATGGTCATATTCTTATCTTTTTATTAGTAATATTTCATTACTATTTTTTATTCGAGTGTTTATTAAATTTTGTTCTAATGCATGTTTTGTCGAATAAATTATTATTTTTCTTTTTAGGTTATAGATACCTCATTTACAGCATGGTATTAGTGTAATATATATCCTATTCATTCATTCAATTCATTTATATAATCATTATTCAATGAATATCATGTAGAATTATTTTCATCACATCGTGGAGATGGTATTCTGTATGTACGCAGGAGCGATGATATCGTTCCCATGATCATGAAATTGTATTGGACTGTATGTATACTATTTCAGAATCAATAAAACATTACAATAATAATATATTGTTATTTATTTTCACCATTATACCCATCCATGAATGGTGGTGATGTAAAGTAGATTACACCACGGCGTGGAGATGATATTCTATACATACGCACGTGCGATGATTTCGTTTTCCGTAGGATGGATAGATGGTGAAATACATGTTTTTCATACTTATAATAACATATCATTATATGGGTTATACTGATGTTATTAATTCATAATGAATAAACTAATGAAGATTAAGTGTAATAAGAAATAAAGTTGAAAGAATTTGTAACTGACATTACATCTTCTTTGAAGCGCCTCTTTGAGACCTCCTCTTAGGGCACTACAATTGGTCTTTGAAGAAGCCAATACCTCTACGATGTTTCTAGGGAAGTGGGGAAGTTATATGGTCAGGTATTGGACGATATTGAATTCTCAAATTGGTGTGAGGAGGATAGGGAGGAGGTGCCCTTTTATAAGGGAGGAGAGGGGCACCTTTGGAAATATAAGAAATATTAGTTTATATTAATACCCAACCCCACTTAAAAACATCCAAAATGACTCATATCCTAATATTAGATGATATAGGGTTTTAATATCATTGACCAATAAAATTTATACATGTTAGGTATTTATTTTAACCATTATCAACTTTATTTATCCTTATTTTTCAATTTATTTTTATTTGTGGTAATAATATTTTAAATTTTTAATTATTATAAATAATTACATATGTGATGTGAATTTTCCATAATTTGACACTTTATTACATTATAGACCATATACATTTTAATTTATTATTTTTAAATATTTTTGTGATTTTTGAACAATTTTATAATATGTTATTTTTATAAAATAACAATAGTATCAATTTTGACACTATTCATTTATTTGAATTTAAATAAAATATATACAGAAGGTATGTTTAAACTAAAAGATTTAATAGATTAATAAAATGTCATATGTATCTATAAAATTAGTTTAGCACATTAAATAGTTCATATAATATTTATTTTAATATTTTTAATACCATTTATTTGATATTTTAATTAATAAAATATTTTCAACATCAATATTGTGTCATAATTAATGATACTTATTTATTCCCTAAAAATTCTAAATAAATTCCTATGATGTAGATAATTGTATTATATTTCTGTATACTATTCATGTTTTATGTTTGATTATGTTTATCACTAAACTAAAATTATTATACTTATAAAATTTAAGAAAGTGACATTTGTCACATTCTTTGATTTTAATAATAATTAAATTATTTTCATGGAAAAAAGTCCATTAAATGAATCTAATCCGACCCTTAGGTGATATGGGTGGACCTTCAGTCATCCAATAGGATTTTGGCAGGTGTTAGTGTAATTTTATAATCTTATATTTACCCTTAATTACCTGATTTACCTTTAACTATGGTAAATAAAATTTACCGTAGTTACTATTCATAATTCCCAAAAATAAAAAGTTGCCTATTAACATAACTTGGACCCACTGATTTCAAATATAGAATCCTTTTTTCAAAATTAAAAACATATAAGTTTCAGTAATTAATTTAAACTAAATCTCCTTGTTAAGAAAAACGAGTTTTAGAAGTTAAAACATTGCCAAAGATTGAAATGTTTTTACCTATGAATTCAATGTGAAATTAATTCTAATGACATAAATTATATTAAATGGTAAAAATATATTCTATTTATAATTTAAAAGATTTAAATATTATAATTTAACCATATAAATTATCTAAATGGAAAAAGATGTTTTTAATTAAAAAATAGCTTGTTTTTACTATTCATCAAAATATGAATGTTATCAAAAAATTATCAAAAATTTATCCAAAATAAAATATTATATCCTGATTCAAAAGAAGAATTTTATTTTGTTATATTGGACTTATAAACGTGTCAAAAACTAGATTTAATGTTGGTGTGCCATCAAAAGGTAGCAAAAAATGCATTTTTTTGAAAAATACTTATTTTACCAGAAAAATATATTTTGTTCTCTTAACATGTTCTAGAAAATGTGTAAGATTAATAATAAAATTTAAAAATGTAGTTAATAATATAACGGCTAGTTCATAATAATATATCATTGTTTGTGAAACCCGGTATTGCATACCACACACGCTATCGAGGAAGGTCGCAATTGCGTGTAATGCAAGCCAAGTCCGTATTGTGTGTTGTGAATGATTCCTTTGGTGTTGCATATAACATAAGACATTAAAAAAAATATTTCTCATAAAATCTTAGGGTGTTACATTCTACCCCCCTTAAAATGAATTTTTCCCTCGAAATTCGTCACTTTGTAACAAAAAGATGAGGATACCTCTCCCTCATCATATCCTCATGCTCCCATGTAACTTCTTCTAATTGGTGGTTCCTCTATAAATCTTTCACCAATCGATTGGTCTTATTTTTTAGGACTTTTTTGCTATGATACAGAATCTCTATCGGTTGTTCATCATAAGAAAGATCTTGCTCCAGCGGTACAACTTCTGAGCTGAGTACTTGTGAACGATCTGGTATGTACTCTCTCAAGAGAGATACATGGAACACATCGTGAACTTGAGAGAGATTCGGTGGAAGCACCAATCGGTAAGCTACCTTTGCAACATGATCCAATATTTTTAAAGGACTGATATATCTAGTGCTCAACTTCCCCTTCATTCCAAATCTCTTGACCCTCCTCCAGGGAGATATTCGTAAGAACAGTTTATCATCCACTTCAAACTCTAGGTCTTTTCTTAGGTTGTCAGCACAACTTTTCTGTTGACTCTGAGCTGCTCTTATGTGTTTTTTAATAGGTCGGACCTTTTCTGCAATCTCATCAACAAGATCAGGTCCTAATTGCTTTCTTTTCTCAACTTCATCCCATCAAGTTGGAGTCTTGCATTTCTTTCCATAGAGAGATTCATAAAGAGCCATCTGAATACTAGAGTGAAATATATTATTATAAGAAAATTACACCAAAGGTATGTGTTGGTCCCAACCACCTTTGAAATCCATAGAGCAAGCTCTCAGCATATCTTCTATAGTTTGAATTGTTCTCTCAGACTGACCGTCTGTCTGAGGATGATAAGCAGTGCTGAAACTCAACTCTGTATCCAGAGTATGCTGAAGAATTCTCCAGAACTTCGAGGTAAATCTCGGATCCCGATCAGATATAATAGAAAGTGGTACTCCATTCAATCTTACCACTACCTTTTACCTATATCCTGGCAAGCTGATCCAGAGAGAAATCCTCTCTAATAGCAATGAAGTGTACAGATTTTGTAAGACGATCAACTATGACCCAGATAGCATTATTGCCTTTGGATGTTTTAGGAAGTCACGTGACAAAGTTCATAGTGATGTTTTCCCATTTCCATTCGGGTATGGGTAATGGTTGTAACATCCCCTTAGACTTATGTCTCTCAGCTTTATCTTTCTAACAAACCAAGCATCAAGAGACATATTCAGCAACATCTCTATGTATGCCATCCCACCAGAAGTACTCTTTCAGGTCCCTATACATCTGTGTGCTCTAGGATGAATAGATAATGAAGAACTATGAGCCTCATCTAGTAGCTCCTTATTTAATTTGGGGATCGGAGGAACACAAACCAGATTCCTAGACTTTACTATCCCATCACAATCAAGGTTTAATTCTGGAATAATTCTCTCCTTCTTTTGTAACTCTACATCTTCTTTATGTTCCTCTTTAATCATCACATGTATATATGGTTGAACATTCATTTGAGAAAGATACGATTCCCCCCTTCCATTATAATTCCACGATCCATCCTTTGTAAATCCATAAATATTGGATCATTTGTGATCCTCATCATGGATAAGCTAGCATGGTCTTGTCGACTTAATGCATCTGCCACCTTGTTTGCCTTCCCAGGGTGGTAATGAATTGAGCAGTCATAATCCTTAATCAGTTCCAACCATCTTCTTTGGCGCATATTCAACTCCTTTTTTGTGAAAATATACTTTAAACATTTATGATCAGTATAAATATCACACCATTCTCCATAAATATAATGCCTCAAAATCATTAATGCAATGATTACCATAGCTAACTCCAATTTTTGAGTTGGGTAATTTTTCTCATTGATTTTCAACTCTCATGAGGCATAAGCTATCACCATATCATTTTGCATAAGAACACACCCCAATATCTTCCTGGATGCATCACTGTAGATCACAAACCTTTCTCCACTACAAGGTAGTGTGAGCATAGGTGCACTGGATAAACTTATTTTCAACTCTTGAAATTCTCTTCACATTCCTCCGTCCAAACAAACTTAACTCCTTTCCAAGTCAACTTGGTGAGTGGATTAGATAATCATGAAAAATCTTTCGCAAAACGATGATAATATCCAGCCAATCCAAGAAAATGTCAGATCTCAGTTACTGTTGTTGGTCTCGACCATCTTTCGATAACCTCTGTTTTTGCTCGATCCACATATATCCCCTTTTTGAGATTATGTGTCCCAAAAATGAAACTTTTTGAAGCCAAAATTCACACTTGGTAAATTTATCATAAAGCTTCTCCTTTCTCAGGGTCTTCGATATAATTATCTTGTGATCTTCATGTTCTTCCTTGCTCTTTGAATAGACAATAATATCGTCTATAAGGACTACCAAAAACTAATCAAGATAGTCTCTAAAGACTCTATTCATCAGATCCATGAAGATAGTAGGGGAATTAGTAAGACCATATGAAATCACTATAAATTCATAGTGTCCATACCTCGTACGGAAAGCCGTATTTGGTATATACTCCATTTTGACCCTTAATTTATGATACCCTGAACGAAGATCGATCTTGGAAAAGTATTGAGATCCATGTAGTTGGTCAAATAAGTCATCAATGAGTGGGATAGGATATTTTTTCTTGATAGTGATCTTGATAAGTTCTCAATAATCAATGCAGAGTCTCATTTCTCAATCTTTCTTCTTAAAAAACAAAACATGTGCTCCCCATGGTGATACACTAGGGCGTATAAATCCTTTATCAATATTCTCTTGGAGTTGGTTCTTCAATTCATGATACTCAATTGGGGCCATTCTATAAGGTGTCTTTGAAATAGGAAAAGCGCCTGTTATGAGTTATATTGAAAACTCAAATTCACGATTTGGTGGAAGACCCGAAAATTCCTCCGGAAAGACATCGTCAAACTCCCGTACAATGGGAATATTCTTAATCGTGACGTTCTCTCCAACAATTTAAGATAAATAACCCTCATTTAGTGGAATCAAGACCCATAAGATGGATGAAATTTCAACGAGAAAGTTATGTTCTTCCTTGCATCGATAGACGATCATAGATTAATCTGGAATATGAAATGTGACTTCCCTTCATTGAAAATTGATATGATCTCCATATAGGAAAATCCAATCCATGCCAAGAATCACATCAAATTCCACTATAGGAAGGATCACATGATTTGCAGGAAGCACTTTCCCACAACTTCAATAGGAGAAGAATTGTAAACTTTTGATGCGACTGTTGTGCCATTAGGTGTTTTCACAACTTACTCAACATCTAATTGTTGAGGTAATACAGTGATACCGTTAGAAAAATCATCAGAAATAAAAGAGTGGGTGGATCCAGAATCAAATAAAACATTTTCTACTTTATAGTGGATGGTAATTGTACCTTTCACCACATTGTTATCGTACTCCACATCGCTAATAGAAATTGCATGTGTCTTTCATTTGTCTTTAGCAATATGAGTTTGTTGACATTGACCATCATCATCAACCCTTGGATTTGGGCATTGATTGGCATAACGCCCCATATCATTGCACTTGTGACATTTAAGTGTAGTAGGTTCATTCTGTGTATCCCTTCCTTTGTTTGCATCATTAGACATCTTCTTCCCATCATTGCGGTATTTAAATGCCTGATGACCTTCCTTTCCACATTTGAAAGGATTACTTGTCCCTTTAAGACAACTCCCTCCATGTTTCTTTCCACACTTTGATCATAAGGGAAAGCTCATCTTCTTTTCAGTGTGCTCTTTATATTTTCCTTTGAATTCCATTTTCCTCTTCTTATCAAACCCATACGACTGATGGGTTACTCCAATCTTTATCTCAACTTTGAGAGCACATTGAATGATTTCCTTGTAGCTATTGATGTCCCTTATACCTATGTCCCTTTGAAGACTTGGTTTTAAGCCACTAAATAATTGATCGATCTTACTCTCAGGTTGGATAATAATACCAGAAGTGTACCCTGAATGTCTTGTAAAATTTGCTTCATAGGTACCAACAGATTCATCATCCTTTTAATTTAGTTCAAGAAACTCATTCTCCATCTTTGTTCGGAGAATATGTGGGAAGTACTTATTGAAAAATAAGTTCGTGAACTCATCCCATTCCATGGACTCAATTTCATCCATTTCCCTCGTATTCGTAATATGATTCCACCATTGATCAGCATCTCCTTCCAACAGATACACTGCTAGGATGACTTTATCATGTTCAGAACATTGAAAAACTGAAAAAAACTTTTCAATAGTACTAATCCATTGTTCAACAACTAAGGGATCAGTAGACCTGCTGAATGAAGGTGGACGCTGCCTCAAAAAGGATTCAACAGAATGTTGCTCCTTCCTTTGCTCGTTTGGAAATCCTGCATGATTCATATCTTGAGAATGTTCTGTGAGAAATGATACAAAATTTTTCATTCCATCTCCCATAACGTTTGGTTGCTCAGGGGGACAATCATTGCATTTCCAGTCGCATTCCGCATTAAGATGGTTCCTTTGGGTTCCAACCATTGACTAAAACCAAGAAGAATAGTGTGAGAAACAGTAATTTTAATAGGAAAACCACATAATCAAGAATAAAATTTCACACTTAAGGCCTTATCATAGGTTATTCGTTTCCATTTCTAAAACACTAAGCCGGTGTTCTATGCTGAGACTTATCCTTAGGGTTATTATTAAGGCTTTCACATCCTAGTTTCCAAAGGATGACTATACCTTTCCTCTGATACCAACTATAATGACCCATACTTTGCATACATTGTTATTACATCAGAATTTAATCACATTTAGTAAAACATATAACAAAACCAGGAAAGGACCATATAGTTATAGAGTCTTTAGAAACTGGGAAACATAAACAACTGGTTCATAAAGCATATACTTTTCATCTCATTTATTTCATCATATCTATAGTCCATTTTGGCATATCCTACTTAATAACCTTCTTCCTGACCTAGGGAAATAAAACATACAAAAGGGTGATATCAAATGCTCAGTAAGGGTAAACAAATTTTTTTTTATCACATCATATACACAAGAACATAACTTTTGGAAATCATAACCTGCAAAAGAGATCATAATTTCAAAACATGGGATAAATCATAGTAGTGAAATGTAATCTCAATAATCATAACATAAAACATGAAAATTTTTGTCATACAATCATAATCATATAGAATCATTTCTTATTAGTCAAGACTCATTTCCAAGACAATCTTAGTGGACAAAGTCCCTTTCTGAACCGAGTTCACTCCTCGTTTCAGTCCTATTTCACTAAACCAGTTTAACCCGCCGTTCCAGCCGTGTCTATCTCATGAGATATATAATCTTTAGCCATTGAATTGGAGGGAAATATAGGTCACACCCATCTCATAATGATACCATTCTTATGTGTGACACAAAATCATAAATCATACATCATTGCATAACCCATGTAAAAAAATGGGATTCTTAATCAGCATGACATTATAAAACGACTCATATAAGATACATAAATTCATAAAATTAATTCCATCACAAAATAATTAAACCAATGTAATAATAGGGATAGAAATAGAACCCTATATTATCTTATATGGAAAATAATTTTCATAAAACACTTGAACTCCATTCTTGGGGAATATATCCTTTCTACTTCGAAAAAATTTTCCTTTCTTAACATGTCATACAAATTTAAACTAAAAGAAGTTAATTAAAAATAGATTTGAAAAATTTTAAGGGATGAATCTTGGAAATAATGTTTTAAAAATCCATTCATGTGGTATAAGTTAAAAAACATTCTTCTCGTACTTTTGTCAGAAAAGTCAAAAAGTACCTTGTACAAAAAACGACAAAAGATTACTTTCATATCTTTTACTAAATACTCACTGAAGGGTAAAATTGGATTTAAAAAACTGTAGGTGGATGGAAACAATATTACATTTTGAGGAAACATGGATGTGGATGATAAAATACAACCCAGTAAATACCAAAGTATAAACGATCTTGGATAAAATGAGATTGTGATATTTTCCCTTACCTTAGGTCTGATTTTCTTCCTAAGTGTCCAAACCTTTTGTATAATGATTTAAATAATGTTATTGAATTATTCCAGAATCATAATTATTTTTATGATATCATATATGGTCATATTCATAGATTCTTATTAGTAAAATTTCATTACTATTTGTTATTCGGGTGTTTATTACTTTTTTTTCTTATCAGTGTTCTGTCGAATAAATTATTATTATTATTTTTAGGTTATAGATACCTCATTTCCAGAATGGTATTAGTTTAATATATATCATATTAATTCATTAAATTCATTTATATAATCATTATGCAATGAAGATCATGTAGAACGAGTCGCATCACACCGTGGAGACGGAATTCCGTACGTACGCACGGGCGATGATATCATTCCCATGATCGTGGAATTGTATTGGAGTGTATGTATACTAATTTAGAATAAATAAAACTTTAAAATAATCATATATAGTTATTTATTTCCACCATTATACCCATCCATGTATGGTGGTGATGGAAAACAGATTACACCATGGCGTGGAGACGGTATTCCGTACGTACGCACGCGTGATG
This sequence comes from Viscum album, assembly GCA_963277665.1. Taxonomy (NCBI): domain Eukaryota; kingdom Viridiplantae; phylum Streptophyta; class Magnoliopsida; order Santalales; family Viscaceae; genus Viscum; species Viscum album. The sequence goes on along the minus strand of OY728147.1, from coordinate 2,130,428,549 downwards.
ATTACATTTTCTGTTGGATGGATTGATGTTGAAATAGGGTTGTTTCATACATATAATAACATATCAGTATGTAGGTGATACTGATGTTATTAATTCATAATGAAACAACTAAAGAAGAAGATGTGGAAGAAGAAATTAAGTTTAAATAATTGGTAACAGACATTACCTCTTCTTTGAAGCGCCTCTTTGAGATCTCCTCTTAGGGCACTACAATGGGTCTTTGAAGAAGACCAGGACCTCAAGGATGTTTTTATGGAAGTGAAATTGGTAGGTATTTGCCAATATTTAAGGAACAAATTGGTGTTAGGAGGAGAGGTAGGAGGTTACCTTTTATACGGGAGGAGAGGGGCACCTTTATAAATATAAGAAATATTAGTTTATATTAAATCCCAAGCCCACATAAATACATAAAAATGACTCATATCCGAATATTATAGGATATAGGGTTTTAATATCATCAAAAAATATAATTTAGACATGTTAGGAATTTATTTTAAACATTAACAACTTTATTTAACCTTATTTATCAATTTAATTTTATTTGTGGTAATAATATTCTAAATTTTAAATTATTATTAAAAATTAAATATTTGTTGATAATTTACCATAATTTGACACTTTATGACATTTTAGACCATATTAATTTTAATTTATAATTTTTAAATATTTTTGTGATTTCTAAACAATTTTATAATATGATAGTTTTATAAAATAAATATAGTGTCAGTTTTGACACTATTCATTTATTTGAATTTAATTAAAATATATACAGAAGATATGTTTGAAATAAAAGCTTTAATAGATTCATATAATTTCATATTTATCTATAAAATTAGTGGATCACATTAAATAGTTCATATAATATTTATTTTAATATTTTTTAAACAATTTATTTGATATTTTAATTAATAAAATAATTTCCACATCAATATTGTGTCATAATTAATGATAATTAGTTAATCCCTAAAAATTATAAATAAATTCCTATGATGTAGATAATTGTATTAGATTTCTGGAGACTATTAATTTTTTATGTTTCATTAAGTTTATCACTAAATTAAAATTATTATAAAGAAAGTGACATGTTGTCACATTCTTTGGTTTTAATAATAATTAAATTATTTTCATGGAAAAAAGTTCGTTAAATGAATCTAATCTGACCCTTAGGTGATATGGGTCGACCTTTAGACATTCAATAGGATTTTGGTAGGTGTTAGGGTAATTTTAAAATCTTATACTTACCCTTAATTACCCGATTTACCTTTAACTATGGTAAATAAAATTTACTGTAGTTACTATTCATAATTCCCAAAATTAAAAAGTATCCTATTAACACAATTTGGACCAACTTATTCAAAATATGGAATCCATTTTTCAAAATTCAAAACATATAAGTTGCAGTAATTAATTTAAAATAAATCTCGTTGTTAAGAAAATGGATTTTAGAAGTTAAAACATTGCCAAAGATTGAAATGTTTTTACCTATGAATTCAATGTGAAATTAATGTTAATGACATAAATTATATTAAATGGTAAAAATATATTCTATTTATACTTTAAAACCATTAAATATTATTATTTATCTATAAAAATTATCTCAATGGAAAAAGTAGTTTTTAATTAAAAATTAGTGTATTTTTACTATTCATCAAAATATGAAATTTATCAGAAAAATATCCAAAATTTATCCAAAGTAAAATTTTATATCCTGATTCAAAATAAGAATTTTATTTTGTCAAATTGGACTTATAAACGTGTCAAAAACTAGATTTAATGTGGGTGCGCCATCAAAAGGAGACAAAAATGCATTTTTTTTGAAAAATAATTAATTTACCTGAAAAATTTATTTTGTTCTCTTACCATGTTCTAAAAAATGTGTAAGATGAATAATAAAATTTCAAAATGTAGTTAATACTATAAGGTATAGTTCATAATAACATATTGTTGTTTAGTGAAACACGGTATTGCGTACTACACACGCTATCGAGGAAAGTCGTCATTGCATGTAATGCAAGGCAAGTCCGTATTGTTTGCTGTGATAGATTCATTTAGTGTTTCATATAACATAAGTCTTTAAAAAAAATTTCTCATAAAATTGAAGGGTGTTACATGTATACTTTACCATATTTTTGTTTCTCTAGTGCATTTATTTCCTTGAATTTTTCTATATTTCACACTGACATTAGGGCACAGATCTTGTGGTGATTTCCTACTAGGATTAGTCTCATGCCCTATTTGGGTTCTACTTTTTGGCCCAAATAGGTTATATGGTTCTAGGTCTAGATATAGATTGTGACATTTCTACTTCAGGTACATGATTTCTAGTTGGAGCTAGAGAGCATTTGACCGAGCTTAGGCTTGCGATGCTTCAAAGATGATGTTTACTTTTAGTACATTGTTATCATTTGTATTTTAGCACGTTTTTGTGTTTGAGGCTTTTACTATTTACAATTATATCATTTCCCTTGTATACTTTACCAAATGAGGGAATAGTTTCCCTAACGACTCACAAAGGCCCTCGCTCCTAGTCAGCAGCCTATGGAATTTGGAAGGATGCGCTTGAGGTCATGTGGTGAACCGAGTACGGGGCACTAGTTTAGTGGCTCCGGATTCAGGTCATTACACAATATGCTTTATTCTATTTAACAATGAATGTTTTTTTATTTGGTTATCATTCCATAGTGTGTTGTGGATTGATATATGACCTGTTTAGGAGATTTTGATTATACTTATCCTTTGTTGGATCATTAGCATTGTAACATCCTATGTATTTAAAGAATTATGGATTTATATATCTATGTCTATTTATGAATTAGATAGTGTTTTAGAAGTCTTAAAATGAGAATAAATACAATATTAGGCATATAATTCTCTAATATTTTTTTAAATATCGGTTTACCGCCTTTTGAGGGCCAACCATTTATAAATAAATATTTTGACAATTTTATATGCTCTATTTGTCAAAATAAACATATTCTTTAGAATCGGGGCATTGAAATTTACTTTGGAATAATTTTTTTTTATTTTTTGACAATGTTCATTTTTAAATGAATAGTGAAAAATACTGCATTTTACAACAAAACTACTTTTTATTATAATTTAATTATATGAATAGAAGTCATTTTAATTTGTTTTAAAGCATAATTAGAATATATTTTTTCCATTTTATCTAATTTTGGTCAATGTAATTAATTTCATTTCGGAATTGGGCATAAAATACTGTCAAACTTTTGATAGATATTGTTTCTAAAAAACCCGCTATTTGTTTTGACAATTGAAATTATTTTTAAAATAATTACTACAATTTCTGTGTTTGAAACTTGGTAAAATGTATTATATATTTTGGAATTATAATTTCCAAAATATTTAATTAATACTCTTGTTTTTTGACATTATGAATAGTGACGATGGTAATTATCTTTAATTATCTTGATTAATTATTAATCGGGTAGTTAAGGGTAATAAAATAATATCATAATTATATAAAATGACCCCAAAATATGTCCTAATGCTATTGGTTGTGTCATTGACGACCATGGAATGCCTTGTGCCAACTTAAAGACACCATGAAATCACTTTTGTGTGATTGTGACATTTTATCTTTTTATTTTTAAAGAAAGTTAAATATTACAAAAGTATGTAACACCTACGTAAAAAAAATAATTTTGTCTAAAAAATTGATATATTAGACTATAAATATTAATTTTAAAGTTACAAATACTTACTATATCATTGTATTTTTTTATAATTTTTTGACATTAAATAAATAAATTTATTTATGACACCATGATGATGTTGTGATTACCTCTTTAATGAAAGATTTAAATAAAATGAAATGATAATGTAAAATCTAAGACATACACTTGTCAAAAACCTATTGTATGGGTGTATTTCAAACCCTTATAACCTTATCCTCAAAATATATCAATATGAGACCTTTATTATCCAAAACTCATTTCATAATAATGTAACATTTCATGACATTCCAAGAGCCTCCTCCCTTTTATAAAAGCCCCCCCACCTCTACCCACATACCCACACCTATCAAGACATTGGAACGACCAAAATCTGGTCATTTTATCTCTCCACATCCCTCTATTCATCATGGAATCCTTACTATAGGCAGAAAGTTCATCAAGAAACCCTTTTGGTTCAAACCAATGGGAGTTACCAGATTTAATGGTAATATTTTCTCTTATATCCTTTTGTTTTATTATGATTCTCCGACCCCAAAAAACACTTTTTATTCCTTTATATTGTAACAAAAACATTCTATTCAATATATTAGGATTTTTTTTGAGAAATATTTGATTAACACTTACAAACACCTCCATCTAATGGATAATGAACATATTGTTTCTGTGAGTGGCGAATTACTACCTCACGAAACGATGATTGATCAATTTTCTTTAAACACCTTTAATGGTTTCCAGTATGATTTCACTCTACTTATATATGATATATATATTATTTTTATGTTTTCCTTATGAATCTGTATTTTTCATTTTTTGCATACATTTATGGTTTCCATTATTGGAAAACACGATAATTTCATTTTAGGAAGTGTGGACTACGACCCCCTCAAAGTGATTTGATTCTTTAATGCCATATGTGGGACGTATAAAGGGTGTAATTAATGATGTTATATATGATATTATACTGGAATTATAATATACCTTTATATCATTAATATTTCATTACATTAAATGAAAAAAAGAAATAAAGGTGGTGTTCATGCGTACGTACGACTTACCGTTTCCATTAACGACACATTTCATTTCATACCTCTATATGTTATTTAATATTATAAATGTATGTGTATACTGGATTTATATACTATATATGATATATACATCATGAATATAATTCGGGATATAATGGATATTTTACCACATGACCAAGTTGTAATTATAAGAATTTTATTTTTGACTCTAGTGCCAAGGATCGACAAAACGACTGTTATTAACTTAAATGATTATATAATGTTCATAACATTGTAATAAGTGATATAAAAAATTAATGAACTTGAAAAAAATTCTTAATAAAGTATAAATTAACTCTAGTCTATTATTCATGATATTAAACAACGATCACGTCAAGTCAGACATGAGATAATGAACTTCATCTCAATCTCCTTTCATTGAGGAAAATTATGTTTTATACACAAAATTCTATTATACGGTGTATAAACCACTTTTACTTTTACTTTTATTCAAAATGAATATTTTTCATATGAATCCTTTTATTAATCGACAAAAGGGAATATTTTTGTCTTACAGATACAGCGACAATGGCTTATCTACTTCCGTGACCATTATTTGACATTCGACTATCTCTATAAGCCATAAATTTTATATTAAATGAAAAATAAATACCATTTTATTATTTTATTTTATTTTGGTATTGAAAATGGATTTGATAGTTTTTTTATTATATCAATTAATTTTTTTTATCATGTGATTGAAATGTGGAAATGTAATGTTTCCTTTATGCATGTTTTATGTGATTCAATTATGTTATGGTTCTTGGGAATTGTTTATGAAGATGGGTGGTTCCATGATAATCTAAGGGTAGGTGATCCTGTGATAGCTCAACAATGCATTGGGTAATGAGAAAGATTTATACCGTAAGGTTTCTCCGACGAAATTTAGGGAATATACTATGATGGGTATTCCAAACGTAACCATGAGGGTTAATCCATACGTAAGAATGTTATGAATGCCTCAAGTTACCTTTATGTATTATTATTTCTATGAGTAATTCATAAATCATATGATTTCATGAGGTATGTAAAAGTTCTTTTGTTTATGAGTAAAGTATGTTTTCATTTATTCTTATGTATAAATGGTCTAGGGTTTTCTTTCTGTATTTTTATATCCCATGCTGAGCTTTTTATTCTAATCCCATGTTTTTGAAATAATTTTCACTGGTCAAGGGAAATGTAAATGATGCGATGATAGTGTTGAGGAAGTTTCATGAAAGAATCCATGTTTTATTTTAAATATGATTCCTTTTATGGGAAAATTTAATATTATCTTTTATGGAACCACCTTGTTTAAATTTGGAATGTAATGCATTATTTATGATCTAATTCTGTAAAAATATAAACCTGAAAAGATCCTAAATGTTTATTCTCGAAATAACACATGATTAATTACTGTTTAAGACTGGGGATTTATATTTGGTATCAGTGATCGATTTAGATAACATTAGGAGTTATAATTATATTAAATTATTATCACATAATAATTTTTAATTTTCAAATTGAAATGATATAGTATTTTATTATTACCATGTTGCTTCATCTAAGACGGGTTTGTTCAGAATGGTTTTCCGTAGATGAAATAGTAAAGCAGTTCTACGAAGGCATACAGAAGAAAATAACCTTCCAAATCAGCATACTTAGATGGTCAGAATAGGAACTAAATCGTTTATTGCAGTAATGGTGTAGTTGACACAAGAAATAAATGGTGGTGGTATCCATGCATGAGATCATCCAGATCAACTGCGGAGGAACATGTCAGTGGTGGAACATTTCATGAGGCAACAACCCCCATCATAAAGAGGATCATCTGACCCTGTGCTAGATGAAGGGTGTATTAAAGAACTAGAGAATATTTTCGAAGTCATGAGACGTTCAGACAATTAAAAGGATACTTTTGATGTCTACCATTTGGAGGGTGAAGCAGAACTGTGGTGGATGATGGTTAAAAATATTAGGTATGCTGATGAGATTGATGCTCTTGATTGGGATGAATTCAAGGAATGTTTTTTGAGAAATATTTTCCTAAGGCTATTAGACTTAGGATGGAAAAGTAAATCATTGAATTGAGGAAAGAGGATGACTCAGTGAATTTTTATGAATAAAATCTCACTCGATTGGCATTGTATGCTCAAAATTTTATCTTAGAACATTATAGTAAAATCAATCATTTATACTCAGGAATAAAGCAAAAATATCGAAGGGATTTAGCATATCAATAGTTCAAGAGTTATGAAAAGATTTTTCGATATACTGAGAAGGTTGAAATGGAGTTTTCTGATGATAAAGTGTTTTATAACAACCATCAAAAGAAGAGATCGGGGTGGCAGGAGAAATGGAAGAATCCTTCAAAAAGGTCTGATGGTAAGAAAACTATGTTTTCAGTTTGTGATAAATGTGGTAAAAATCATGCTGGGGAATTTCTTTTGAATTCTGGAGAGTGCTTCTGATGTGGTAAGATGGAACATAAGGCCTGTGATTTCACTAAAAAAATATCAGGGTGATGGTAAGAATAAATTTGATTTACTGTTAGTGAAATGTTTCAAGTTCAATGAGATGGGTCATTATGAAAACGAGTGTTCGAAAAAGATCTCAAATTATGGGAATTCCTCAGACTACAAGTAGAAAGGTGTGGCGAAATCCATTGCAACTACTTCAGTAGATGTTGGGCCATCAAATGAAGTGGTATCAGGTACGTTGTATGTTTTTTCAGATTATGCCAATGTGTAATTTGATTCGGGGTCTACACATTATATCATCTCTGAAAAATTTTCTAGTAAATTGGGAATTCCATCTCAAGAAATGACTCCGGAACATGTGGTAAAAACACCCGAGGAAAATGTTGATGCAAAAAGAATTTATAAGAATATAAGAATATTCATATCCTTATCCATGGAAAGAACCTACTTGAAAAACTTAATGTTTTACATTTAATAGAGTTTTATGTTATCTTGGGTATGGATTGGCTCCATGTTTACCATGATAAGACTGATTATAGAGCTAAAAAAGTTTATTTTCAGAATTACTTTATGTTTTTGTTCAATAATGAACCCTTACTGTTGATAACATATCAAGAGGTTGAGAAACTTTTAAAAGATGGAAATGAATGTTACCTTGCACATATTGTTGAAAACAAAGGACCTATTTAGATTAATGATGTGTCAGTGGTAATTGAGTATCCTAATGTTTTTCCTGTTGAGTTTCATTGAATAATACTGGATTAGGAGGCTGAATTTACTATTGACTTAGTTCTTGATGCTAATCCAATTTCAAAACCCCCTTATCGAAGGGCTCTAATTGAAATTTTAGAGTTGAAGGATGAATTTCAAGATTTATTAGAGAAAGGTTTCATTCGACCAAGAACATCACCATGGGGTGCTCCTATCCTATTTGTAAAAAAAATATGGTTCAATGAGACATTTCATTGATTATAGAGCCTTGAATAACAGCACTGTTAAGAACAAATATCATTTTCCTTATATTGATGATTTGTTTGATCAACTCTTGGGAGCTCAGTATTTTTCAATGGTTGACCTAAGATCAGGGTACCATCAGATGAAGGTAAAGGATTCAGATATTTTGAAGAGTGTGTTTCGTACATGATATGGACATTATGAATTTGTAGTAATTCCATTTGGGTTATCCAATTCACCAGTTGTATACATAGACCTTATGAATAGAATTTTCCATGAGTTCTTAGACAAGTTTGCGTTTTTTTTCATTGATGGTATTTTGGTGTTTTCTAAAAGTGAAGTTGATCATGAAAGTTATCTAAGGGTTAATTTGAAAACCCTATAAGAGAAGAAATTGTATGGGAAATTCAGCAAGTGTGAGTTTTGGTTGCATGTAATTTCTTTTCATGGTCACATTATTTCTAAATATGGAATAACTATTCATCATGAAAAAACCACGGTTGTTGATGATTGTACAAGACCCACAAATGTAACAGAGATTCATATTTTTCTTGGTTTTGTAGGATATTATAGAAGGTTTGATCAAAAAATTTCACAGTTATCTAGTCCAATGACTAAGCTAACTCAGAAGGTTGTTATGTTTATCTAGTGAAAAGAATGTGATGATTTTTTTCAGTAATTGAAAAATAATATTGGTGAATGCTCTGGTTTTCGCACTATTTTCTTGGAATGGTAAGTCTGTTATCTATAGTTATGTTTCATTGAATGGACTTGGTTGCATCCTAATGCAGAATGATCATGTAATCACTTATGCTTGACATCAGTTGAAAACTTTTTAGGTAAATTTACCTACACCTGATTTGGAATTACCTGTTGTTGTTTTCTCTTTAAAAATATGGTGGCATAATTGTTATGGTGTAAAGATTGAAATATATGCTGGTCACAAAAGATTAATGTATGTGTTCACTCAGAAATAATTGAACATGAGACAAAAGATATTTCTATAATTAATCAAGGATTATGATTGTACAATTCATTACCATCCGAGAAAAGAAAATATTGTGGTGGATTCATTGAGTAAAAAAATTAATTCTTAATTAAACATATTACATTTGGATTGTGATCCTCTGGTTAAAGATTTGATGTACCTTTCCATAGAAGTTTTTGGTGTAGTAAGTTATTCTATTTTGTTTCAGGTATCAGTGAAATATTCTCCATCTAATAGAATTAAGCAATCTCAGAAGCAAGATAGTGAGTTGCAGAAAAAGGTAGAGGTGGTTCATAAGGTGATGTTACTTGAATTCATCATTGATAATGATTTAGTGTTGGGATTTGGGAAAATATTTTGTGTTCCTTGTGATTTACAGTTGAAGAGATAGTTGTTATGTGAAGCTCATAGTTCTCCATTTTCAGTTCATCCAGGAAGTACTAATATTTATAGAGATTCTTGATAGTATTACTGGTGGGATGGAATGAAATTATATATTGCTGATTTTATTGTGAAGTGTTTGAATTTTCAATAGGTGAAAGCAGAGAGGTAGTTACCGAAAGGGATGCTTCAGCCTTTACCAGTGCCAGAGTGGAAATAGGAGAATATGTCCATGGATGTCTTTGTGGGTTTTCCTAAAACACCTCGTGGTAATAATACAATCTGGGTTATTGTTGATCACTTGAATAAATATGCTCATTTCGTTTCTATACAAGATACATTCTCCCTAGATCAACATTCTCATTTGTATCTTAATTATATTGTCAGGTTACATGGAGTTCCCCACTCTGTTGTATCTGATCGTGATCCCAGGTTAACTTCTAACTTTTGGAATGACCTTCATATGTTGTTGGGTACTGAATTAAATTTTAGTACAACTTTTAATCCTCAAACATATAGACAGTCATAAAGAACAATTCATACATTATAAGATATGCTATGTTCTTTTTCAATAGATTATAAGGGAAGTTGGGACCAACATCTTTCTTTGGTTGAGTTTTCTTATAATAACAGTTTTCATTCGAGTATATATATGGGACTATTTGAGTCATTATATGGGAAGTGGTGTTGAACTCCAGATTTTTTGGTATCAAATAGGTGAATGGAGGTTGATGGGACTAGAATTGGTAGAAGAGTTGGCAGAAAAAGTTTAGCTGATACAGAAATAGATGGGAACAGCTTAGAGCATGCAGAAAAGTTATGCGGACAACAGGGGGAAGGATCTCTCTTTTGATGTAGGTGATCATTTCTTCCTCAGTGTTTCAGCATTGAAGAATGTGAGGAATTTTTGTAAGAAAGGAAGGTTGAGTCCAAGGTTCATTGGAACATATGAAATTATGGAGAGAGTTGGATCAGTTGCTGACCGAGTGGCTTTACCTCCGAAATTATCTCAGGTACAAAATGTTTTTCATGTTTCAATGTTAAGGAAGTACATGTCAGATCCATCTCAAGTTTTGAGTCCAGAGGTAGTTCATTTGGAAGATAAAATATTTTTTGAGGAACAATCGGTCCGGATTCTTGACCACATGAAGAATGTATTTTGGAATAATGAGATTCATCATGTAAAGGTTTTGTGGAAAAACCACATTATTGAAGAGGCAACATGGGAATCTGAAAATGAAATGAGGGATAAATACTCCCATTTATTTAATAAGTAAATAAATTGCGGGGACATAATTTTTTTAAAGGGGGATGGATGTACCATAAAAATTAATTAAATAATTATGTATTTTCATATATATGTCTATTTATGAATTATATAGTGTTTTATAAACCTTAAAATGAGATTAAATCCATTCATAAGCACAGAATTCTCTAATTTTTTTAAAATATTGTTTTACCACCTTTTGATGGAGAACCATTTTTAAATCAATATGTTAACAATTTTATAAGATATATTTTTCAAAATAAACGTATTCTTTATAATTGGGTAATTGAAATTTACTTTGGATAAATTTTAGGTATTTTTCTGAAAATGTTCATTTTTTAATGAATAGTGAAAAATACTGCATTTTACTTCAAAAATGATTTTTCATCTAATTTAATTATATGGATAGATTGTCCATTTAATTGGTTTTAAAGATTAATTAGAATATATTTTTACCATTTAATCCAATGATGATTATTGTAATTAATTTCAAAATGAAATTGGCATAAACATGTGTAAAAATTATTATAGATATTGTTTCTAAAAAACTCTCAATTTGTTTTGATAAAGGGAATTATTTAAAAATTAATTACTAAAATTCATGTGTTTGGAACTTGGTAAACTGGATTCCATATTTGGAATCATAAGGTCCAAATTATGTAATAAATACGCTTTGGTTTTTTGATATTATGAATAGTAATGACGATAATTATCTTTAATTGTCATGATTAATTTGTAATCGGGTAGGTAAGGGTAATAAAATAATATCATAATAATATAAAATGACTGCAAAATATTTACTAATGCTAAAAGTTGTGTCATGGTCGACCATGGGATTCTTTGTGCCAACTTAGGGACTCCATGGAATCACTTTTGTGTGTAGTGACATTTTATCATTTTATTTTTAAAGAAAGTAAAATAAATCAAAAGTATGTAACACCTAAGTAAAACAATTGTGATTTTCTCAACTTAAATGATATCTTAGACTATAAATAGTCATTTTAATGATAAAATTATATCATACATCATGGTATTTTGTTTATAAATTTTAAACAGTAAATAAAAAAATTTATTTATGACCCCATGATGATGTATTGATTACCTCATTAATGAACGATTTAAATAAAATGAAAGGATAATGTAAAAATAAGATTAAATTTTTCAAAAACTAATTTTATGGGTGGATATTGAACCCTTATCACCTTATCATTTAAATATATCATTTTGGGACTTTTAAAATATGAAACTCATTTTATAATAACATATCATTTCATGACATTCCAAGAGTGCCCCTCCTCCCTCTTATAAAAAGCCCCCACATCCACCCACTTAACCACAGCTCTCAAGCCATTGGATTGACAAAAAACTTCTCATTTAATCTCTCCACATCCCTATATTAATTATAGAAGCCTTACCTTATGCAGAATGCTCTTTAGTAAACCCTTTTGGTTCAAACCAAGGGGAGTTAACCGATTTATAGGTAATGTCTTCTCTTACGTTCTTTTGTTTTATTTAGCTTCTCCAACCCCTTAAACTCATTTTATTCCATTCATTTGATACAAAAAAATATTTTCAATATACTACGATGTTGTTATGAGAAATGTTTTATTTAAACTTACACACACCTTCATCTAATAGTTAAGGAACATACTGTTTCTGTGAGTGGCGAATTACTACCTCACGAAACGATGTTTGTTCAATAATATTTTAAAACCATTCATGGAGATGTCACTATATTTATATATGATATATATATTATTTTTATGTTTTAATTATGATTCTGTATTTTTTATTTTTGGCATACCTTTATGGTTTCCATTATTGATAAACACGATAATTTCATTTTAGGAAGTGCGGACTACCACCCCCTCAAAGTGATTTGATTCGTTAATTCCATATGTGTGAAATATAAATGATGGAGTTAATGATGTTATATATGATATTATACTAGAATTATCATATACATTTATATCTTTATGATTCCATTCTATTAAATGTGATATATAAATGAAAGTGGCGTTCATGCATACATACGGCTTACTGTCTCCTTGAACGGTGTATTTCATTTCATACCTCTAAATGTTATGTAATATTATTAATGCATGTGTATAATGGATATATATTATATATTTGATATCTACACCATGAATTTAATAATGGATATAATTGATATTTTACCACATGAACAACTTGTAAATATAAGATGTTTATTTTTTACTCAAGTACCAATGATCGAAAAATGACCGATATTAACTTAAATTATTACATAATGTTCATAAATTGGTAATAAGTGATATAAAATAATATTGAACATGAAAAAAGTTCTTAATAAGGAATAAATTAACTCTAGTTTATTATTCAGGATATTAAAGAATTATTGAGTCAAGTCGGACACATGGTATGAGACTTCGTCTCAATATTCTTTCATTGAAGAAAATTTTGTTTTATACACAACATTCTTTTATACGGTTTATAAAACCCTCTTAATTTTACTTTTATTCAAAAGGGATATATTATATATGAAGCATTTTACTAAACGACAAAAGTTATTGTTTTTTCCTACGCATATGGAGACAATGACTTCTCCACCTCCGTGACCATTATTTGAGTTTCGGCTTCCTCTACAAGCCATAACTATTTTATTAAATTAAAAATTAATACCATGATTTATTTTTCTTTTATTTTGGTATTGAAAATGGTTTTTATAATGTTATGACTATATTAATGTGTTTTTGATATCTTGTGATTGAAATATGGAAATGTTATGTTTCATTTATTCATGTATTATGTGATATGATTATGTTATGGTTCTTGGTAATTGTTTATTAAGGGGGGTGGTTCCACGATAAACTAAGGGTGGGTGAGCCCGTGATAGCTCTCCAATTAATTGGGTAATGTGAAGGAGTTAGACACTAAGTTTTATCTGAAGAGATTTAGGGAATATATTGTGATGGATTTTCCAAACGTAACCATGAGGGTTACTCCATACGTAAGATTGTTATGAATGCCTCTAGATACCTTTAAGTCTTATGATTTCATTGAGTTATTCATAAATATTATGATTTCATGTGGTATTTTAAAGTGAGTATGTTTATGAGTGAAGTATGTTTTCAATGATTCATATGTATACAGGGACTAAAGGGTTTTCCCGTATTTTTATATCTCTTACTGAGGTTTTAATGTTCATCCCAAGTTATTGAAATTTTTTTCACAGGTCAAGGGAAAGGTACATGATGTGATGATATTGTCGAGGACGTTTCAAGAAAGAATCCATGTTTAATTTTAAATATTTTTTCTTTTCATGGGAAATGTGAATATTGTTGTTTATGTGAACACCGTGTTTAAATGTGGAATGTAATGCATGATTTATGATCTAATTCTCTAAAAATCTAAACCTGAAATGATCCTCAAAGTTTATTCTTGAAATAACTCAATATTAAGTATTGTTTAATGCTAGGGCCCTATAAGTTTTTCCATTTCACATGTGCATTAGAAATGGTGGTTTACCTACTATGTAAACTTCTAATATCAAAAAATTTATAAAAATATAATTTTCATGATTTTGGGAGGATTACATAGTCCATTATACACAGTAAATGTCTAGAAAATTTTTTATCTATTGGGATGATGAATTATAATTATTTTGGGTATTTCAATAGAGAATTTTATATTAGTATATTTTATTTTAATAATCATTTTTCGCTGGTTTTGTTATTTTAAAATTATTATATCATTTTTCATTCATCTAATATCATGATAATAATTTATAATAGAGGTTCATGCCACCAATTTTATGTTATTTTTACACGCTCTGTGCTTGTCTTCAACCTAGCAACTATTAGAGGTGGGACATGGGGGTCCTCATTTCTTTACCTTAAATGTGTTATCATTGGAGGGACGGGTTTATGACACATATAATTTATCACCTAGAATAGGTCAAACAATATCTATTTACTCGTATTAAGAACATTATAGGATTTTGTGTACCTAAAACACTTATTATATATATATATATACATATCAAATTATTAACCATAAAAATATTTTATCCATATAATTATTTTGGTGATTAGAACTTCAACAATTAGATAATATTATTGTTTATTTGTTTCTTGAATATTTTATTTCATTGATCCACTAAGATAATTTCTATAAGATATCATCATAAAAACGATAATACTCTAATAGATGCATCAATATATATCACAAATATGTCATTTTAAAATGATAATTTAAATATTGATGTATTGACCATTTTACCCTTTATGTCATTAGAAAAATATCTTCATTACAAGAATCATGTCAATTGGATTCCTTTTGTCAAAAATTGGTCATCATGTTATATAATTGATGTTATTTTTGAATAAAACATTAATATTAATTTTTTTGAAAAAAATATAGATCTCATTGATGATCATTAAAATGGAACTTTCAGTTATAAAAATTATAATTGATGGATATATAGATATTCACATATTAAAAATACTATATCATTAAAAAATAATGCAGATGAAAACCTCACTTCTATAATTTTCCATTGAACATAATATCTATAAGAAACATATGAATTATTATATATAGTTCATTTTCTCATCCTATATTTAAAAATATAAGAGAAAATAATTAGTAATTGTAAAAACTATATCACCCACATACATTAATTCTATTTTCATTAATATTATAGTCACATAGATGAAATTAGATAAACCAATTTTAATTATAGTAAAATTATAATTTACATATCATTTATACAATGCCTACATTTTTATATTTTCCATCATCACCGTTAATTGAAGATATCCATATTGTATATTGATATTTTTATTTTTTAAAATATTTTATGTTGATCAAATATAAAAATATTTCGTATAAGTGGATTTGTTCTATTTAGAGTAAAAAATTGATTTATATATAATCCTAAAAAAGAAAACATATATATCTATGATTATAAAAAAAATATGGATGCTGGTCTCCAATGGAAAAAATTGGAAATAGGAATACATGGCCAAAAAACTGTCTCGATATTGTTCCATAACTCGCTCCCATTACAATTTTTCCATTTATTAAGGAATATTTTATATTGGTTTTTCATCATGTTTTAGTTTCATGAAAAAATAAACTCTTAATGAATTAATAATTATAGTTTATTCTTCTTATATTGGAATAATATGTATATTCTCTATTCAATGTACACCCTTTCTATCCATTTATTAAATTTTCTATCAATTTGGGCTATATCTAGATATAAATCAGATAATAAATTCTTTAATCTAAAAAAGGTATTATATAAATCCTTCAAATTATTTAATATCATTGTTTATATAATTAATATTTTCATTACAATCTATGAACTAGTAATTATTGTTAATTATTTCAATGTAAAATACATGTTGGGTAATATAGTTTACAACAATGGATTATCAGTGAATAAAAATAGATAGTTCATGTTATGCCATAATTTTCCTTACATATCCAATAAGATTCCTATTAAACTATTAGTTTCTCAGTTTTTTAGGGACAATTATTGGTTAATAGAATATATATCAAGAAATATTGAGTTCATTGTTCGAGAACGAAATATTATATTTTATAAGAATTTTATTATTATGAAAATACATGTTAATACACCCACAAATAATTCTAAAAATGTCATTCTAAGAGAATATATATGATATTTATCCAATTAACACATTAGAGGTTAATTTCATAGACTCTAATTTAATTTGATAACATAATTTTCCATCTCCATATATTTTAACCAATGAATACTAGTAGCTCATCCTTTATATTCCCGATTTCTATCGAAATTATCATGATGTTTGATTATATATAAGATTCCCATAAATAATTTCCTCGAATGTTTTATTCCACAATTTTAAAATATATTATTTGTTAGCATTCAATTTCAAAACAGTAAATAATTTCTATTTACCTCCAAATCATCTATAGTTTTCAACCCATTAATTCATTTAAAATAGTATAATTGGGTAATTACTTATATTCATTTATATCATATTAAAAAATTTAATCACATATTTTTATTATTTTAGTGCTTATTTCACTTAGAAGACATAGAATTATCAATTCTAATGAAGTGATAGATCTTGCAAAGTTGATTTTGTATGTTTTATGAAAAATCATTTAATATTTTTATTGTCTTATTCATTCAAAAATGTTTTTACAATTTATAATATCATTGTTTAAAGAATTGGAATCCCATTAGAATATTTTCTCAAGTGGAATGTATATTTCTAATAATATCACCTTTAGAGTCTTTTATTCCAAAATATATATCACTTCCCCCAATATAATGTTTACAATAAAACACCAATTAATTGTCTTCACAACTTATTAAATGATATAATCCCATGATAACTATCAAGCTTAACATATATCAAACAAAATGTAATATTTATTCTAGGGAATTTACTATTTTTAAGATAAAATGAATTGATTATTCCATTTAAATATATAGTCTTATATTACTGAATTTAGTCCACCCTAATTATTCCATATTTTTTTACTGATACTTATTTCTATTTAGAAGTAGGTTAATCTAATAACTTGACTCCAAACGCCTAATATAGATTAAATTTCAAAAAAAAAATGAAACCAACATCATTTTTATGATTTGACAGGAAATACGTATAATGATTATGGATATCTATATGACTTCCTTTACATATTTATATTACATTTTGAATATGATAAATTTATATATTTAGATCATAAAATTATAGGTATAAAATTATAATATTTATTTTATAAAATGTAAATTATTCTAGAATAATATCTATAATAATTTATGTGTTTATGTTTATTTTTTTCATTATATATGATTTTTCATCAAAATAACATCCTAATGGATTTTATTGATTTTTATCTTACAAACCTCTAAGAAAACCTTCCTATAGAAGACCCAATTGAGCAAATACATTAATTAGTATTTATAGAATATAAAACAAAAAAATATGTGATATCAAATAGTTTTTCATTCATTGGTCTCAAGATATATACATAATTATAAGAGTATATTTTTAAAAATAAAAAGAATAAATAATTAGTTAGTACTTCATTATTCTTTCAACCATACCCTTCAATATATTTTGGTCTGTATATTGTCTTACCATAGGAAATGATGAAAATAATATTCAATAAACAAAATATCTAAGTATGATTCATAATATTGTTGAATAACTATTTAAATTAATATTGCATGATCATGATTTAAGGAGTAAACATTTATCAAATATTTCATAAAACCAATTTCTTGGGCATATAATATTTCCTTGAATTAAAAAACATTATAAATATTTATAGGGAGAGTAATAATGTTTTCCACCATGATGAAATGAGTAATTAGAGACCTCAGAGTCATATCAATGTAGCCTCCAATATTGATATCATATTTAAATTGTTCTCAATTATTCCAAATAACATGTTTGTTTTTATCATGATATCTACAAATGAATCAAGAAGAGATATAGATTTATCTGCATAAATAACTAAATTTCGACCATCCCATTCACGATAATAATAGAATTTTTAAAAATTAATTTATATAATAATCATTAAATTGTAATTATTAAAATACCCATATTTAATTATCATTTATTAAAAATGTTAATATTTTCCAATTCATTAAATCAAATTCCATTCTCGTTACATAAATCTCCAAAAGGAAGTATATATAATAAATCTATTATTGTTAATTCAATATTAATATTACACTTATGTAAATTATATTAAATATATCATTTAAATTAATTGACAATAATATGTATGGAATATAATTTTGAGAGGGAATGACATGTGATTGAGAATATAGTCGTGTTGATGTGTGTGTTTGGGAATGTCCAATTTGAAAATAATGTGATGAAAAAAATTAGTTTTCCATATGTCAGAAATAAGGTCCTTAATAAATCAGAATTGTATTTAAAATAATTGATAAAAACCATCCATTTTTAATATAATTCAATGAATATAAACTAAAAATATTAAAATAATACATTAAAATAGTTGATACCTGTAAAAACTATATATCCGCTTTTCCTTTTGTTTTAAAATGAAGTATTAACAATAAGTGGACATAATTATATTAAAAAATTATAAATATATGATGATGAGTCCACTTCCTATATAACAATATTGATTATGGTATATATTTTTAGATATATGAGTCTTATCAATGGGGTCATCTAAATTAGTTTTTAAAAATACATTCAACATTACTCAATGGTTGAAATTCCTCACACATCATATAACTAGATGAATAATTTTATTACAATTCACATTCGAAAAAAAATTACTATTATAATTTCCCTAAAATTTATTACATTTAGTATACATATAATCATTTTTTTCTTGTATAAATATTTATTTATCAGGTATATCATATTGATGTATATAGGCTAATATTGTACAAAAAAGAAATGGTATAATTGTAATAGAATGATGTAATTACTAAATACTTCAGTAATAGAGATAATTTTCAAGTAACATTTGTTATTTAATTAAAATAATTATTTGACTAAATTATTCTTGAAATTATTTTCATTAATAAATTTTTATTTCAAATTTTTTTATCATGGTTAAAAAAATTACTAATGATTATTTTATATTTAATTATTTTTATGGTTATAGTTCAATTACATAATCATAATAATGAATGTAATTGATTATAAATGTTATAATAAATATTTAAACTATTTTTATCACAATTATATTGATTTGAATATTTTTATGAATAAATTATCCTTCACATTGTTAATGTAAAACAAACACATAGAGTTTTTTTTCCAAAAACAATAAATAGTTTGAAATTTCAACAAAATTTTGATTTTGATAAAAAAAATATTATATAAATTGACTTTTATTATATTGTTATATTAATTGGTTGTACATATATGTAAATTAATAGAGTGATATCTAGAATAGAATATTATTTATTGGAAAAACATATAAATTTATACTATAGTAGCTTGTTATAAGTGTTTGTAGAAACGTGATGAAAATTATAATGTAATTAGTGAGGAAACATATATTAATAAGGGGACAATGAATACAGTCTAGAAATTGATGAGTATTTTTCATAGTTTACTTAAGATGAAGAAATATAATTAAAAAATGAAAACATTATATGGGAAACTATATGATTATTCATTGAATGAGATCCTTTCAATTGATCTCATACACATAGCTGGAGAGGCCTTCATTACGAACATGTGATTATTGAATGGGGAAATTTTAGGTAGATATTTTTAATGTATTATACTAAGAGGAAAATTGTATTTTAAATTTATGTTAATTTTATTGAAATATTACCCTTTTATGACCATAATTTGAAGTTGTTTTAACAATTATTTATTAATTATTTTAAAAAACATATCATTTTTAAATTGCAATTTAATCCTAAATGGATAGTAAATGATATGATAAAACATTATTCATCGAAAAATTCACCTAATATAATTTTTTTTAATTATGGAATATTTTTTTCATAAAATGTAATTTAATATAATTTCATTGATATTTAGATAATTTGAAACCATATATACATCATGATTATGTTGGAATTAAAAAATAAATATCTATAGAAATTATTACATCATTGTTTTATACATAAATATCATTCATCCCAAAAAAATCAATATTATCAAATATATAAATATCATTAATACAATTTATTTAAATTTATTCGTACAAGAAAAACCATTATGTCGACATTGAATAAAATATACGGATAACTATAATATTAAATAATATGATAATTTAATTAAAATAAATAAATATATTTTTAATTAATTATTATTTGAATCATGATGTAGTAATGTATCTTTTCTATTTTATCATTATTAAGAAAACATATTTAAGTAATTATTTTTACTTATCGTTCCTCTCACAATAACGTAGTAATAATATTTATATTTATATTCATATATAATTTAATATATAATAATATATGAAATGTTAGCTGATTATTAATTAATCTTATTTTTTATGTTTGAGAGGAGAATTTTCATGTTCTAGATACTCTACTAAATCATTTATTTAGAGAAAATCCTTTCTACAATGACCCACTGTTACTGATAATAAATTACTTCATATTTTTCATGAATGGTTTCTTTGTAAATTATATGATTTTTGTTTTTATTTTATTTGGATTACATAATAAAGTAAAAAAAATTATGATTCAATAAATTTAGTGTAATGATTATATCAATTTTCTTGAATGTAATATATAAAATTCAAAACAAACCAATGTATATTTTTACCATTCACAGTAATTTAATTCAATTAAACGAACGAATAACTCCATAAAATCATATCGACATGAAAAATAAAATGAAATATTTATAATTTATAAAATTATAATGATAAATAATGGATATTAAACATTTTAAATAAATCATGAATAAAAACAGATTCTATTATAATTGAATGTTCTTTATGGAATAGTATTTTGATATTCTGAAAAAAATGATACAATGTATTCTACAGTGTAACATAAATTGTATGATTTTTCTATTGATAATATTATCTCACCCTTTCATTATATTTTACTTTTGATTAGTAATGATATAAAATATAATTTATTATCTTCTATATGAATATAATTATGAAAAAATTATTTTCATTCAAATAATTTAATATGATGATAAATTTTTTTTATTTTTTCTATCATAAAAACATTTGAATCTCGATCATTGTAAAGAACATTTTTTATAATTTCATTTATTAAATTATTTATCTATATAATTGATTTTTACAAAATTACCCTTTTAATCATAATATGTTTTTCATTTTGATAACATATATCTATTGATATTATAAATTAAATTATATATAAATTGATTCATGATAAAATAAATTATACTAAATATCATTATTGATAAAATTTAATGGTTCAGAAAAGGTATTTCTTATCCAATAAATAAAATTATTACCACAATTAAATTAACATTTATTTAATGTATTTATAATTAGTTAGAATTTGTATAATATATTATATTAGGTATGGAATCATGTATTTAATAAATGAACAAATTTTTATTAATGAATTATACATTATGTGATTTATGAAGGTTGAAATTTATATAATGATTATCAACTAATCATAACTATAACATTAGATTCCATTAATGTAGAATCATTAATTTTGAGAGGTTTATTAATCGTGGATTTATTATAGACCATGACTTCCAATAATATTTTTATAATGTTTTAATTTTCTCTAATAAGAATAATTAAATAATTTTATTTTAACATTAACACTTTATCTTACCTTATGAATTCATAACATTTATAATTTAATAACCTTATAAATTATAAATAAATAATCAAAATAAATTGAAACATCATTTCCATAACTCTCTTACGTAATGAATAACAAGTAATGTTATACTTGAAGTAACTATTAGAGTTATAGTAGGAGTATCTGTCATTGTTACACTTTAAATAAAAACCATGATTATATGCTGAATAATACTCATCGTCCACTTCAAAAAATAATTAATACCCAATGATTTAGACAGATATCATAAACCCACCAACCATTTGTTAATAATTGAATCATTATATATAATAAATACTACACATAAACTATAACATAATTAGGATATCTAAAACATTGAAACATTCAAGATAATTTACACACAAATAAGAAACCATTATTATATATATAAATATCCATTTGATTTTAAGTCCTTAAGAGAATTACTAGAACATTGGGAAAGAGGAATTTATTTATTTAACCAAACATGGATGATTAAAAATGAATTCAAATGATGGTTATATAGATGGTAAAATTATGGTCAAAGTATACTATAAATTATAACATTCTTTATGTTTGTCAATTAAATTTCAAAGTTTCAATAAAAAAGAATACTATTCCTTTGGAAAAATATTGTTGCATTTAAACAATATCCATAATAATTAATTTATGTACATATAAATACATCATGAAAGTGATTTTAAGAATAATTATATATTAGAAATACAATTTTACAGGAAACATTAAATGATAATATTAAATTTAAATTCTATTTCTTTGAGTTGAAATCATAATATACAATATTTTTCTTCCAAAATATAAATGTTAGTTGAATAGTTTAAATTTTTATGAAAAATTTTAATAAATGTCATACCTTTTATTTTTTATCATTAAATTAATTTCAAGTCTATCATATATTTAATATACTCATGGTTGGAAATGATTTTATTGAGGTTGAATAATAATTAAAAATTCCAGGTTAAGGACTTCAAACCTTCTTCTGAATGAATCCTCAACAATACAGCTTAAACACTCTATGGGTGTTATGATACCCTAATTAATAATAATAAAATGATATATTTAATTGAAAAAATGTATTATATAATTTATTGGATGAAAAAAATCATTCTTGAGATGTGAAAAAATGTTAATAATAGGTTCTATTTTATAAGGAATGGAAGGAACATTCAGAATATCTCAACATATTTAATTAAAATAAATTATTTCTCATTTCTAAACTTACAAAAATTTATAATATTAGAAAATAAGTTGTGTATGACTAGATATAATATTAATTGACAAATTTTGACAATTTGGGATCACATTTTTACTCGTACCCATTGTATTAAAATTTCATACACCATTTTCACAATTATAGTGATATACTTATTTTTTTTCTTAAGGGGTTAATAAATTTAATATAGAAAGAAAAATTTATTATCAAATTACAAAAATTGATTTTAATAACCATATATCATTCTCTTTTATTATGAAAATACTTCTATCAATATAAAATCATTTATTAAAATATTATTTATTATAAAATATCAGTATTGACAATTTGAAACTATTCATTTAATTCAACTTTAAAAAATGAAAAAATCAATGTGAATAAATGAAAATGAATAAAAATCATTTTAACATGTCATGTATGACTAAAAAATCATTAAAAATATAAAATCACTCAAACAATATAATATTTAGAGTTTTGAATTAATTGTAATGATTTTTTAATTTTTATTCCCATGCATTATATCATAATGTCATACGAATTTATGTATTGTATATTCAGATAAACAATTATAAATATCCATATAAGAAGAAAAAAATAAATTATATTTTAAATTATTATATATACAAAATCATATCCAATTTTGGTCTTCATGTTAGAAATTTTAATATAATAAAATAAAGAGAACAAAATTTTTGTCTTTTCATTTTGTAAAATAATATAGATGTAAGAATCAGGGACCAATTAAAATCAATGAAAATATATTCCACTTTTAATTTTTTTTATGAATCTATGATGGTTGAAGATACTATTAATTCATCAAAATTAAAGGTAATATGAGAATTTTTTCAGATATTTTTTCTTATATTGGAGGAATACATTTACCATTAGAACTAAACAAGTTATCTAATATAGTAATACAAAAAGTATAATTTTAACCTTTATTGAATTACTACTATTATCCAATAATTTTATTCATATTCTGAGTGTTCATGAAGAATGATTCTTTTTTAAAGAGCTGTATTTATCATCTAATAGATCACAGATTAAAAAAATGATAACCAGTTATTCCATCTATCATTGAACAGTAAAAAATAAAATAAATCCGAAAAATTATGATAATTCCCAAAAAATAATAATACTGTAAATTTTTCTAAATATCCCAAATAATAACATCAAATTATGAACTCAAAATACAAAAAAGTAATACCGACCATGTTAGTGATCCAGAATTCTAATGAATTTGAACACATATTCTTATGGGATTAATTTAATAATTTTATCAAATAAATACTACTCAATCATTAATTCTTATACCAATATATTTAATATCCAATTTAATATAATTTAAAAAAAGCTTCCAAAAATTTAAATAAGTAAACTGAATTACCAAAATAAATAATTAAAACAATATAGTATTACTAAAAAATAATAAAAAATTTATCCGCAAAATAAAAACCCACATTATTTTTTCCTTAATCATATATAGTTCCTAAATTTGTGAATTTATTATAAAAAAACATTAATCACTTTATCACCAAATTTTATTACGCCAATATTATGAACATTAGAACTCATAATTATCAATATTAAACATCATACTTATTTTTAAAAATATTTTATTTTGAATCCTTTGTCATGATCCCAAATAATTGATGTAGTATATTGTTAGGTGTTTTGTCCTTATCAAAGTTAAGTTATATTTTTCTGCCTCGTGACCTTACAGGATGCACTATGATGTCAACCGAACTACATGTTTTTAATTTTATAAAAAAATATAAAAAGTATAAATTTTATTAAAAATATAACCTTAAGATCCAAGGATCATATAAACCATATTCCTTAATAATATAACTAAATTTATGACAAACAATATAATAGAAAAATATTTATTGAATATTTTATTCACATGTTGAACATAAGAGATACATATACATAAAACATTTTACAAAAATTTGATTGCAGTATCCCAAAGTTTTGAAAAAAATAGTTTTTCTTTAACTTTCAATATATGATCAAACAATATTATACCAAAACATCATATATTTGGAATCCATATATATAGATTTCACAATAATTCAATGTTTATCAACATCCATTTATTTTTTCCTTATTCATTAATAATTCCATTCTAAAAATATTAATTTTTTATTATGATTCAAAAATATACAAATATAATATAATAAATAATACATAAAATTTATATGTTTTTTACACCTTAATAATATTCACCATCAAAAAAAAAATCTGTATGGTCTAGATGACCCCTTCTCTAGCATCAAAAAATAGACACATAATTTTATAATTTTTATACTCTCCAAATTTAAATCCATCCATGGATTTCATGGAAAAATAAATATATTAATTTATGTAATTAACATCCTGAAATTTTTTTCCATTTAAAATCATTACTAATTTTATTCAATAATGAAAATTACTAGATTAGCTGCGATCACTGAGAGGGGAGGGGTGAATCAATGATAACTTTTTCTTTTTAAGAATTATTCCCTTTGAATGATCAATTCAACATCTGTGGCTGGTTAAAGCCTGGATATACTATTTTGGTGGTGCAGTGATAATGAAAGCACAAAAAAATATTTACAAGGTTCAATACAATGACATACTCCTTGTCGTGTTGGTTACACTCCCCAACACAGATTCTTCACTATGCCAAAAGATGTTTACACTGTAATTGGATATACTCCCCAATTACAAGTGGCTTAAACCCCCCAACATTTTAGCTTCTTCGTCTTCACAGATTCACTTCTCTTCTTCAAATGTATTGTTCAATTCTTCAAGTAGATTCAACAGACATCAAGATAACTTGTCGGTCTTGCTCACAAATACTAATGACACGGAATGATTAGCTATTTTGCATACACACACTTAAATGTGTTCTATTCATCTTCTTAAAGTGTTCAGACCTTTCATTCAACATGCATGTATGTACATTCACGCAATCCATCCCTATCCACTTGTGAACACACTATAGCTTGGCCTTCATCACTTGTTAAGTATACACAAAAACTGTTTAAAATTCACTCATAAATTTGCAAGCCTCGGCCTTATTTTTGTCACACACCCTCACAACACAAATGGTTGGGTGTGGCCTTTACTTCACCCGAACTCACTTCGAAGGAGGGAACGCAAGTGTGCAGCCTTTTCTTGTCTTCTACCGCGCATGATCTTGGGTGAAATAGCAGCACATGGTGCGGGAGCAGCGGTCACGCATGTGGCAGCAACTCCTTCTACCGCGCAAGTGGTGCAGTACCTTCCTCCTGCCACACAAGTGTGCACGAAGAGAGGGCGTGATGGTGTGCGCTGCTCATCCTCTTCCTACTGTGAAAAGGGACCATATAGGGTGGCCCTGTACTCCTTCTTTTGCATAGGGGTTGTGTGAACAGTTCCCTCAGAGCCTCAGGAGGCTCCGACCATTACTGTTTCCCTCAGGTGCAATATTTTGTGCTTCGCTTTGCACAGAGCTTCGTGGGAGCTCTCCTCGGGCGATCAACAACCTCTTCACGATTTGGGATGCAACTTTTAAAGACGAGGAGTGAGTTAAAAATCCATTATTGAATCATCCGAGACTCATTCCATTGAATAAAAGAGATATTCGGTTCTTTAAAAACATTCAACCCGCGTTTAAGATATTCCACATATCTCGGGTGTTTCCTTTTTCCAAACATCGGATCCTTCGTTCTTGGTGTGTTCATCACATGCATGCATTTAAAAGCACACGTTATGCTTTTCCTTTTACATAAAAAAGGTAGTGCACCCTCGTCCACTTAGTTTTCCTTGTGCTCCTTTGAATTTCATCATCTCATTGCATGCAATAAACTTTTAATGCATGCATGAGTTCGGTTCGTCAAAATGATCATCATGCACTTAATTTTAGCTTCTACAGTGGTCGTGAGCTCGATCAAGGTGGATAAGCTTCATCTGTGGCGAGTAGCGATGTCGGGTGGAGCTTGGGTGTCTATAGGTTCAAGGCAACCTCAGTGCCTCTCAACAGCCATTGGATCAGTGTTTAATGATCACAGACAACCATGATTATAACATGGTTCGCAGGATGGATCATGCGGTGGAGATCGAACGCAGGATCAGATGGATGGCTAATATTAAATCTGTAACTTTAAAATGCTATCCCACATCCAAACATACTGCGTTTTTTGCATGGTTTATCAATCATTTCCTCCCAGCATCGGTTCAGTAATCTTCTCTCCCCCTCTAGTGCTGCCCCGCACTGGTTCTCCTACTGACGCGCTTATGCGCCCACCTATGCCTCATGCGTGCACGCTCTTAGCGCCCACAGTGCGCAGGATTCACCCCCACATGGCTCGGGTTTATAGATGGCCCGACCTATTTCGGCTGGCCCATGAGTTTTACCCATGGACGTGGTGACCTCGGTCCCACATGTGTCTTTGGATGAGGCCTTAAGGTCAGCACATTGGTTGGCCTTCTTATTATTTTTTGTATACTTATTTCTACAAAAAAATAATATAACCAACCAATCTTCATCTCCTCTTCAACTTCTTAAAAACTTCATATCTCTTATCTAACATTTCTTCTTCTTCATCAAACAGGAGATTGAATCACCGAGGATCTTCATCAACTATTAATCAGGAATCATTGAATCTTCAATGTAGGCTCATCGTTCAATTCCTCATGTATGCTATCATATCATGGAAGTCATTAAATGTTGTGACATCATATAATGTTGATACAAGGTATTTGATCTTAAGAGAAGTTATCCAATAGTCTGATTTTAAGATTTTTCTTCAATCATAATTCTTCAAGTTGTACTTCATTACTTGGCACAAATTGACAGGTTGTTGACAACAAATGCAATCACTTGGGAACAACAGTCTCCCCATTTGTATTTGGTTGTCAATACTCCTAAGCACACTTTGAGAATGTAAAAATGTGTGTGCTGATGATTTCTCCCCCTTATTGGCCAAAAAATTCAAAGGGATGAATGGAAGTCATACCCAAAATGTATAACCACTTGACCCTGCACACCTTCAACTACCAATGCTCCCACTTAAAGGATGCACTCATCTCCTTCAATTCCATGAATGTAAGTACAATAATATAATAATTTAGTGAATAAGGTGGGACCATTTTCTTCCTCAAGTGAGAGGAGAAGGCTGAACATGAAGTTTTAGCCTTATCTCAACAAATCGTTCTATAGTCATAGCTTTGGTGAAAATATCTTCCACCTGATCTTGAGTAGAAATGTAGTCTAGAATGATGTCTCAACTGGAGAACCTTTCTTTGATGAAATTATATTTGATATCAATGTGCTTGGATCTGGAGTGTTGTATATGATTCATAGAAAATCCAATTGCACTTTGATTATCAAATAAAATACTCAATGGGTTTTCAACATTAATTCTCAAATTTTCTAGTCGCACCTACATCCAAATCATTTGTGTACATGCATGTGTAGATTCCACATACTCTGCTTCGGTTGTGCTCAATGTTACTGAATTTTGTTTCTTGTTGTGCCAACTAACACATCATTCTCCCAAAAAGAAGGTTCCACCAGATGTGGATCTTCTATCATTACAATCACCAACCCAACTAGCATTTGAGAATCCCAAAAACTTTATGTTTGTACTGTGTTTGTATAAGAGTCCATAGTTGGGGGTTCCTTTCACATATCTCAAGATTATTTTAGGTACTGATATGTGAGATTCTTTTGGGTCACTTTGAAATCTTGCACAAAATGTCACTGCATATGTTATATCTGTACATGAAGTCGTGCAATAAAGGATACTGCCAATAATTCTCATGAACTCTTTCTTATCAACATTGTTTCCTTTTTCATTCTTTCATAGCTTCATTCCAACAGAAATGGGTGTTGAGACTTCCTTTGAACTCTCCGTTCTGAACCTTTTCACTATGTCCTTTGAATACTTTTCTTGTGAAGGAAATATAGAGTTTTTTCTTTGTTCCACAGGAAATACTAGAAAATATGTCATTTGACCAAGCATGGACATTTCAAAGGTTATTTTCATCTTCTCAGAAAATTCTTCACACAGTCCTTCTTTGTAACCAGAAAAAATGATATCATCCAGATAGATAATGACAATGAGGGTTCCAGTGTCCATTTCTCTAACATAGTTATTAATGTCAACTGTTCCATTGAAAAACTTCATGTTCTTCAGACAACCATCCAATTTGGAGTACCAGGCTCTAGGGGCCTGCTTCAATCCATACAAATCTTTTCTCAATCTTCATACCAAACTACCATATTTTTCCAGCAAGAATCCTTCTGGTTGATCATTATACACCTCTTTTTCATGATCTCCATTTAGGAATGCAGTTTCCACATCCATCTTATAGACCTTGTACTTCTTGTTTTTGGAAAATTCTATGAACATTCTGATAGTTTCCAGTCATGAAATTGGTGCAAAGGTTTCTTCAAAGTCGATTCTTTCCATTTGTGAATACCCATTGCATAAATGTCTGGCCTTATTTCTGGAAACATCGCCCTTTTCATTGAGTTTGTTTCTGAAATCCAACTTTGTCCAAATAACATTTTTAATTTTGGGCCTTGGAACAAGATCCCAAGTGCAGTTCTTATCTATTTTATTGAGTTCCTCATGAATAGCTTGTATCCATTCCTCATGTTCAACTGCTTCATCCACTGTGTGAGGTTCAACATAAGAGACCTGTGCAGTCTGATCATCCATTATCAATCTTCTTCTAGTTATTACAGAGGACTATGGGTCAGTAAGGACATTTTTTGTGTTGACATGTTTCGTCAATTTTTTGTATCTTCTTCATTAATTTTCATTACCTTTCTCTTCATCACTAGTGTGTTCAGATTTGATCTCACTAGCAGTTGGTGTTGGCTCAGTTATTTCTTCATTCTTCTATTCCAAGGTTGTGTCATTCATTGAGTCATCCTTATCCATAGTGCATGATTTGGTGTCGTTTTAAATTATTCTTACATCACTGTAGTCAATCATTTTGTTCAAGCTCTTATTCTAGAATCTGTAACATTTTCCATCAGGTAGGTAACCCATGAAGATTCCTTCTTCTGCTTTTTCCTCAAACATTCCCAGATTAATGTTTTTAATCGTGAAGATGAATGGACTTCCAATGACTCTGAAGTATTTAGCAGTTGGTTTTCTGTTAAACAACATTTCATAGGTTGTCATTTGTGTTTTTGGTCTCAGGAGACATCTATTTTTTATGTGTATGGATGTGCATACTACATCTCTCCATAAAAAAATAGAGATATTGTGCTCAGCTTACATAGTCCTCCCCAGTTCGACTATGTATCAATTATTTATTTTAGCCACTCTATTTTGTTGTGGAGTATATTGTGTAATGTATTGATGCTTGATTCCATGATTGACCAGATATCTTTCAAAGGCATCACTAGTGTATGCTTTTCCATTTTCTGATCTTACATTCTTAATGTAGAGTCCTAGTTCTTTCTCATCCAGCCTTCTGAAATTTTTGAACACTACGATTGCCTATGACATATGTTTCATGAACATGATGTTTCTCATCTAAGTGCAATCATCAATGAAGGTTATAAAATAGAGATATCCACTTATAGACTTCTATCTCATCGGTCCACATATGTCTGTATGGATGAGTTCAAGAGGCCTAGTAGGCATGATATCTACTCCTTTGTGTGAACTATGGGTCAGTTTTCCGTTATGACATGTGTCACAAATTTCATCTCTTTCTCTCTATAATTTCGATAGATCTCATTCAATATTATACTTTAGAATTTTACTCATACTCCTTTGACCATGATGGCCAAGTCTTCTGTGCCAGAGGTTATTTTTATCTGTAGAACTAAGATAACAAGAATTGATGGGCTCATCAACTTGAAATAGGTTTCCAGTGCTTATTCTTCCTTGAGTGATGATTTTTTCATCTATTGGGATCTTGATGATGCATGAATCCTTCTTGAACACCACCTCATGTCCATAATCACATAATTGAATTACACTCAGCAGGTTGTGCTTTAATCCTTCAACAAAAAATACATCATTGAATTTTAGATTTGTTGTTTCAATCATTACCTTTACAACTCCATCGATTTTTAAGGAACAATCCTTTACAAACACCACGGTTCCTCCCTCATGACTTTTTATGTTGCTTAGAATTTTTGTATCACCAGTCATGTGTGATGAGCATCCACTATCATGAATCTATGACTTGGTTTTACTGCTGGATTTTATTGAAAATTCGCAAAGCATGTGATATATTCATTGGGTTCTTCAATGCCTTTTTGTTCATTTCATTGTCTCATTGTTGAGGAATAATAGTTATACATTTATCATCACTATGTCCTTGTTGGTCACATCATCCACAAGCTTCACCAAGGCAGTCAGATTTTTTCTAAATTGGATGTTTTGATTCTTTCTTTAATGCACTCTAGGTTTCAAGATATCACCCCCTTGACTCATCCCTCATACATGGAAGAGACATGTTATACGAGAATTCATAGGCCTTGTGTCCAAACACACCAAAAAACCAACAGTAGCCTCTAAACCTTGACCTTTTGTGCTGATAGGAGTCGTGTTGTAAATTTCTGGCCAAGATTTGAGTAGTCCTTCTTGGGTATTTCCTTTATTCTTTTAAAGATGATTTTTGAAATGTTTTTTCATCACATGTTTTTTTTCAATTTTATCTTTGAACCTTAATTGTTAGAAATAACATATGTATTTTGAGATTCACTTAGTGGTGAGTTGACCTGCCTCTGAGCACTAGTGTGAGAAGATTCTGCCTTGACCTCAACAGCCCTGTTAATGTCTTACATCATCTTTTTCAAATTCTTCTGTGCTTCAATCCACATGGACTGTGTCACTTATTTCTCTTCTTATTTGAGATGAATTTTCTCTTTAATATATTTGGTTATCTTGTCCAGCTCATCTATCTTTAGTTTGTGTCTCTTGATTTCATCAATGTACATTGTCACTTTAATCATAATTTCTTCCAACTCCTCAGTCATCCATTTGGTTTCCTTTTGTAACAATTTCTTATCTTTCTAGATATTATTGTTTTTCTCAAGGCAAGAATCAAATTCATCATTCAATATGTGTTCACGATCTGTTCGTTAACTTTCATCATCTTCAATACTGTAGGTGTCAAACCCTTTTTCCACATGAGTCAGAAAATTCGTTTCTTCTTCTAATTGACTGGCTGAAGTAGAGTCTGATTCTTCCTCTTTGCTTACATTGATTCTTCTTTCACCTAGAACGAACCTTTTATTTCTTGCACCGGATCTTATTCCTTCTCTTGGGTTTCTACTCCATTTCTTCTTTTGTGACTTATCTTCTTCAATTTCTAGAGAATATGATCATTTATTGGGGTAGTTAACAGCAATGTGTCTGATATTATTGGAATTGAAACACCTCCGTGGTAATTTCCCTTTTCCACTAAGTTTATTTTTTCCAAACCATTTTCATAAAAGATAAATAATATTGTTGAAATCTTCAGTGTTTTCATCATTGACAGACTCACATGATTCTAAGACATCGTCATATCTTATCTTGAGTTGTCTCATGGCCTCGAAATACATCTCATCCTTGATATTCTTCTTGAATACTAGGATCTTCATCATTTCATATGCAATGAGAATTTTGTGTAGTTCATCAAGAGAGAGATCATCTCTATCTTCTAATGCTGATACATTGGGGTCAAACCTATCAGGAAAGATTCTCATTATTTTTTGAATGATAGTTGAGTCCTCTATCGTTTCTCCAAAGCCCCGAATGTTACTAACATTTTCATTGAATCTTGTGAAATAATCATCAATATTTTCTTCTTTTCCCATATTGATATCTTCAAACTGGCTTCTCCAAATTTGTAATTTGGCTTCCTTGAATTTTATGTTGCCTTCATAACTACGTTTGAATTTGTCCAAAATATCATTTACATTATAGAGTCCCATGAATTTTGTCTATACTTTTTCTGAGAGTGACATAAGGATGGCATTTTGAGCGTTACCATCAACTTCCATATTTTTTTTCACAGCGTCATATAAGATTCATTAGAATGAGGAGGGAATCCAAATAAGGCATCATCTCTAACTTGAAGGTCGGGATATAGAAGGTAGGGTAACATCTGATTATTCCAGTTGTGGTAATTTTTTCCGTCGAATGTGGGAACACCCCTACTATTAACAGAATTCAGATTTTCCATCATCTCAGAATTTGATACTAACAGAGGTAACCTCCCTCTAATACCACTTGAAATGCCTGGATATGTTGTGATCACTGAAAGGGGATGGGTGAACCAGTGAGAAATTTTTCTTTTTAAGAATTATTCCCTTTGAATGATCAATTCAACCTCTATGGATGGTTAAGGCCTAGATCTACTATTTTGGTCGTGCAGTGATAATTAAAGAACAAAACATAGATATTTACACAGTTTAGTACAAATACCTACTCCTTTCCGTGTTGGTTAGACTCCCCAACACAGATTCCTCACTATGCCAAAAGTTGTTTACATAGTAATTGGTTATACACCCAAATTACAAGTTTGTTAAATCCCACAACTTCACAGCAACTTATTCTTCACAGCATTAGTTCCCTTCTTCAAATGTATTGTTCGATTCTTCAAGTAGCTTCAACATACATCAGGAGAACATCATGTTCTTTCTCACTAATAATAATCACACATAATTATTATTTCTTTTTCATAAACACATTAAATGTGTGATCTTCTTCTTCTTAATGTGTCCACACCTTTTATTCAACATGCATGTATGTACATACATGAAATCTTTCCCTCTTCACTTGTTCACACAATAAATTTTGGCCTTATTCAATTGGTAAGCACACAAACAAACTATTTAAATTTTACTCATATATGTCCGTGCCTCGGCCTTATTCTTTGCACACACCCTCACAACCCAAATAGTTGGGTGTGGCCTTTACTTCACCAGAACTCACTTCAATGGAGGTCGCAAAAGTGTGCAGCCTTCTCCTATCTTCTGCCATGCAAGATCTTGGATGCAATAGGTGTACAGGGTGTGGGAGCAGTGGTCACGCATGTGGTAGAAACTCCTTCTACCGCGCATGTGGCATGGAATCTTCATCTTGTCTCGCAAGTGTGCGGGCAGAGAGGGCGTGCGGGGTGGCCTTATACTCCTTTCACACAAGGGTTGTGTGAACAGTTCCTTCGGAGCCTCGGGTGGCTCCGTCCTTTACTGTTTCACTCTGGGGAAAGTGTTCTTACTTCTTATTGCGCAAAGCATCGCATGACCTCTCCTTAGGCGATCAAAATCCTCTTCACGATTTGTGCTGCTCCATTTTACGACGAGGAGTGCATTTAAAATCCATCGATGAATCGCCCGAGATTCATTCCATTGAAAAACCAAGATATTCGGTTCTTTAAAAACATTCAACCCGTGTTTAAGATATGTCGCGTATCTCGAGTGTTTCCTTTTTCAAATTTGGGATCCTTCATTCTTGGTCTGTGCATCACATTCATGTGTTTAAAAACGCACGCGATGATTTTCCTTGTACACCGAACATGCAGTGCAGCCTCGGAAACTTCGTTTACCTCAGGCTCCTTTGAATTTCTTCATCTTCTTGAATGCATGTATCTTTTAATTCATGCATGAGTTTGGTTCATCAAAACGGTCATCATGAACTTAATTTGAGATTCTACAGTGGTCGGGAGCTCGATCAAGGTGGATGGGCTTCATCTTCGGTGAGTAGCGACGTTGGGTGGAGCTCGGTGTCTGGAGGTTGAAGCCTACCTCGGTGCCTCCCAACTTCCATTGGATCCATGTTTAATGATCGCGGACTTCCTGGATTATAACGTGGGTCGTGGGATGGATCGTGTGGCGGAGATCGAATGCGGGATCAAATGTATGGCCAAGATTAAATCCGCAACATTAAAATGTTGTCCCACATCGAAACGTGCTGCAGTTTTTGCATGGTTTATCAATCAGTTCCACCCAGCATCGATTCAGAAATCTCTGCCCCCCCCCTCTGGTGCCGCCCCACACGGGTTCTCCTATGGGTGCACTTCTGTTCCCACATATGCCTCATGTGGGTGCACTCTTAGCGCCCACGCTGTGCAGGCTTCACCACCACATGTCTCGAGCTTATACACAACCCGACCTCTTTAGGCTGGCCCATGTGGTTTCCCCATGGGTGTGGTGACCTCGGTCCCACATGTGCCTTGGGATGAGGCCATAAGGCCGGGCCATTGGTTGCCCTTCTTTTTAATTTTTTTATACTTGGTTCTAAGAACAAGTAATATAACCAACAAATCTTCCTCTCCTCATTAACTTCATAGGAACTCGATATCTCTTCTTCAACATTTCTTCTTCTTCATTAAATAGGAGATTGAATCCCCAAGGATATTCATCAACCATCAATCAGGAATCATTGAATCTTCAATGTAGGCTCATCTATCAATTCCTCAGGCATACTAGCAAAGCATGGACGTCATTAAATGTTGTGACATAATATCATGTTGATACAAGGTCATTGAACATAAGAGTATTTCTCCAATCTTCTGATTTTATGATGCTTTTTCAAGTATCACTCTTTAAACGATACTTCATCAGTTGGCAGAAATTGACAGGTTATTGGAAACAGATGCAATCACTTGGGCACAACCATAACCATATAAAAACAACATCCTTTTCATTGAATATATTTTACTAGGTTCTTATTCTGATATTATTGAAATACGTGTAATTAAATATTTATAAATTTATTACCATAACAACATATAAATCCAGGGATCATTATTTCTCAGTTTTTTGATGTGTTAAAAATCTCACATAAATTCATGTATTTAATCATAACATGTGATACATGGTTTAGATTAACCACAGTATTATTCACTCTAACTAAAATAAGCATCACATTATTTTTTATAATGCCACAAAATTTTAATTCTCAAGTTAAATGGATTCCTTCCCTAAACATCCATTTTATAAAAAAAATAATTATTTTGTGATCATATAACTATAATAATATTAAACCATCTTATGAGTACGATAAGGACCGCAAAATTAATATCTATTTTATCAAAAATAAATTCAATTAATACAAAAAAATATAAATATAAAAAAACATACTAACTACTATGGTCATAGAATACGTAAATATTATTATAAAATTATATCCTATGTTATAAATATATATAAACATCTCTTTCAATCCAACAAGAATAACCTATCATTAAACATTACCTAATATTGAGTTTTTATTTCTTTTTTTTTGTATTATTGATTGTTTTTTGTTTTGTTTTGTTATATAACAAGTCAATAAATCTGATATAAAAGAAACATATATTAAAAAATTGAATGTACTAGTCAGTTTCCAATTTTCGGAAAAAATATGGAATATATGTCATAACATTTCTTATTTTCATGAATCTTCTTTAAAATTTCCATATTTTGTCCATACATGTACCTTATCATATATAAAACCATATGAGAAACATATTAAAATTTCTAATTTTTAGAAAGAGATTTACGATGGACTATGAAATAGAGAAAAAAACAATTATTCCATGACTAATTCTTAAAATTTTCCTCTTCAAAATAATATTTGGGATCAAAATATGTTTTTTCATTCTATGTAACTCAACATAAATTCCCTACGAGTTAATAAATAATATAATAGGATAATATTATAAAAAATTAAACACTTAAAAGTCTCATTGGATTAATGAATGAATCATGAAAACATGTTCATAATGTTATACATTCCTCCTACAACAAGTACAAAGTTTGATTCTTTAAACATAATCACATTATTTTATTCTGATATATTTCAGGATTTTTAAAAAAAGTAGAATGATAAAATAAATATTATATGTAACATGTGAGATCATTTACTTTTCTCTCTTAAATATTGAATATCAATCATAGTAAAACATGAATAAATGTTCATGGTTACACATTGAGTAATTGTCATAGTTACTCGTGAAATGACCATAAATGTAATAAATGTAATTACACTCAACGAAAATTACCAAACATGTATAAAACACAACACATTGGTGGTATATCAATAACCCACACATAATTAATTTATAATTTAACCACCTCCTATCATAAATAATTTTCAAGAACAATTATGTTACTATAACAAGTAATAGATTTCCATTTTTAAAATATTTTTTCACCCATATGAAATCATTCTTGGATATTGAAATATCCATTCCAAAAAAAATTTTACAAGAAAAAATCAAATATGTCTGGGGTATTTTTTATTTTATAAAAATGGATTCATATAATTTATTTTAATATTATTTTAAAATGGTTTGAAATTCCATTATCTCCATATACTTAATAATTAATGATTCGACATGTTAGTTTTTAATGAATTTCAAAATGATCTATATCAAATATATAAGAACATTCCATTTCAAAAGAATTATTAACTCATAAAATGATTGTTATATTTAATCAATTTTAATATAAAAATATCCATCAAATAATTAAAAAATTATCTATATGAATGAAAATTTGTTGGAATGGAATCATTGAAATTTATATTTAAATTAAATTTACTTACCTCGAGACAGACTCATCATGATCATTATTTATAACCCCAAATAGTAAAAATGTGATAATAATTTATTTTCATGAAATACATTTCAGGTTTTTATTCCTTTTATTTTATTTCATATCTTTATATTCTAAATTACATAATATTTTTTTCATACAATAAATTTTGATGATATTCGGTTTTTACATCCAAAAATGAATTAATTAAGAATAAATTATTCAACTAGGACATTATTTCCATAGATAATATTTTATATAAATTTATTAGTTATTATTTTTATACAAAAATTATAATTTTAATGACAAAAATAATATATGTTTAGGTAATAATTAACACGTTTAAATCACATAGATGGTTGTCTATATGTACTCATGATTAATGTTTCTATTTTCAACTATAATTATATAAAAAATAAGAGGGATATTCTATACTTATATAATTTCTAAAAAATTATAAATATAATATTATTTATTTTAATAAATTTATAAATATATATATCATTTATAAAAAGCAGTTATGAAAAATGAATGACAACAAATCATAGTGGTGGTAGTGTAAAAATATAAAATAATGATATTTCCATTAGTTAATTGATTGAATGGAATAATACAGTATGTTATATTACCATTTTATAACGATAAATACATAATTATAATAATTTATAAATAAATACATTAATATAATCCTTTTATTAAGTCATGTTATTTAGTGATTGAAAACAAATTATAACAGTTTGTAATGCAATATTCATCCACACACAAAAATTCTTTATTACGTTATCTTTTTATAAATATTAATGATAAATATATGTTATTAATATATATATATATATATATAAATTCATACAATACATAAGAAAAATATATTACACAATAATCACACTAAATATAATACTGTTAAAAAATAATCCCTTTATAATGTGATAATTTTTTTGGATATTGTCTATCTATCAGACGATAAAAATAGTTATTTATCTATTGTGAAATTAGAAGACGATGTTCCCATTTATTAGAGTGAGTTTGTCAAGACCCACCTTCACGAAAAGGTGGGAAGGGTCAGTAGATTTACAGGCCCTTCCTTCTTTAAGATGAAGCAGAGACAATGACCCCAGAAACCCGCCTTCAATAGCCCCCAGAGTGGAGACTAAAACCAAGGTTAGAGAATCACTCACTAAATGGAAAGAATTACCCATTTTCATTTAATAGGATCAGGATATAATATAGTAAATCCCACAACACCAAAACTAAAATTGAAAGTCATGCCAAAACAAACCATTCCCATATACATGTTCCAAAAGTAAATACCAAAAAGTACCAAGTGACTACAAAGGTAAAGAAACAAGGAAAGAAAAACAGAAACTTCAACTACACCAATAATCCAAGATAGTACGGTCCAACATGATCCCTGATGTCCTCCTGGAAGCCTGAAAAAAAATTTATATATGTAGGGTGA
Organism: Viscum album; assembly: GCA_963277665.1. Taxonomy (NCBI): domain Eukaryota; kingdom Viridiplantae; phylum Streptophyta; class Magnoliopsida; order Santalales; family Viscaceae; genus Viscum; species Viscum album. The sequence goes on along the minus strand of OY728147.1, from coordinate 2,130,389,264 downwards.
GCATACAAGTATACTCAGTAGGAAAAACCAAATACTCTCGTGAACAAGTGGGGAGACATAATAATGCCCTATGAAGAAATAGATAACCAAGAGCCTAACAATAAAACTAACCACCCAAGCCTCACCAAGGCACACTCCACAAATAACTCAAGTCAAATAATATATAGTAATATCACATCGAAGTTTGGGTACCCCGCGCCACATTCCCACTGGTTATTGAAGACATCCTATGCATTGATCCAATCCCTCCATTCGCACCGCAGTCCCACTTCCACACCCCGCCCGCACACACCTGGGCCATATCTCCACGCTACCCCACTGCGAAACCCCACCCGCAAACACTTAGGCCACGACTGTCTCACATAACCACACTTGAAAACACTTACGCCAGAACAACCATCGCCACTCCCGAAGACACCTGGGCTAGACGATCCACTGCCACACCTGTAGACACCTGGTCCTCATCCCTAAGACACATGGGAAACCACATTCCAACACACACCTGGGCTAACCACCACACCACTCTACCTGAAGATTCTTGGGCTAATAATGGACTTCAGGCCATCACAGCCTGCCTGAAGATACTAGGGCTATCAACGAAAGGGAGCAGAAATGAGCTAATAACCAGCCACTAAAAGATGTGTTGGGAAAAACACCCTCCCCAATGAAATTATGGTGTTCGAATCTATGTTCTCAACTTAGTTGGGGCACGAACATGAAACACAAATATACAAGTATATGTATTGATAACAAGAACTCACCCAAATCTAGGTTTTTCTTCAGACAGCCTAAACAACATAATCAACATCAACGACCAAGTCACAACTCACATAAAACCAAAATCCATGTGTCCCATCCTTGTTCCATGTTAAGTAATAATGCATAGATAAGTATCTGATCCTACTTGGAAAACCCATAATCATATGAACAATCCAATGAAAGAATACTGTCAAACATCAACATAGACATTCACACTCGGTTCTCTTGTAATGTCACAACAACAAAGGGATAAGTGAGATCCCTCAAAGTAATAGAACCAAATAAAACCTCACGATACAGCCCCATGTCCCCAAGATCTAGGAGCCAATGGATTTTCAACAATAGAGGATCCCGCCCAAATTCGTGATATAATAAAGTGACCCCACAGCCTCAAATTCATATCCAGCAAATCCATAACAACAGGGGATTCCATCCCCACCCACATCGCCCAGCAATCAGCCATGAATGAAAACAACCAAAACACTTCCAAAAGCACAAAGCTGGCTCATGCCAGTATTTTTAGATTTAAAAGAATTAACACACTCCATGATTCCAATTCCACTGTACTTTAACCGGGGTTATCATAGAAGAGGATTGATCCTGGTGCTTAAAATTTATTTAGCCAAATATAAGTAATTAACGAATTAACTTTTCAATGCCAGTACAATAAGTAATGGTTTATTAGCGAACAGAAAAAAGACCACCAACGACAATGATTTTCAGTGGGCAAAAACCCATACAATTCAAACATATTTAGATACAAAAATAGTACAATAGAACATCGATCACACCCCCCTTCATTATTTAAAGTTCATTTATTATCTTCATTAACTTTCAGTTTCATCAATCCCCTCAGAAGAGAAAGCATACCCACCCTGCATGATACACAGTAAAGAGAGAAGAAGGGGGATACCTACTTGATTGATAAGTGATCGAAGATTTCATCCATTCCCTAGGAATAGGGGATGTGCGACTTGTAGGGATCTAGCATAGGTTCACCACTTTCCTCGGTAACAAAGGAGTCCAAATGCACAAGGAATAAGAGAGAAGTCGGCCAAAAGAAATAAGGGGGAATAAGAACTTCTTCTGCGATATATAGATAAAATATTGTTGTAACAGAATAAGAAATTGAACGTCTTTGAAGTCGAATCGTGGTTATTCAACGCGGTTGTGTGGTTACACATGACTGGATTAATTGTTATTTAATAGGGATGTTTCCTGGGAATTTTAGATATTATTTATGGATAAAAAACCTCCTTGAAACGGTTATAAAGTTAAAAAGGGCCTAAAAGTGGGGTTACGTGGGAGGCTGTAGGAGAAAAAATTGCCAAGGATATGTGACGCCGATTGGTCCTGCCGATCGGTCACTCTGATCGGTCACGCCGATAATTCAGAATGGATGGGGTCATGAGGGTCTGGGTCATTACATCAGATACCTCTCAAACAATTCTCACCCTCTATAATCAAAACCCATAAGGATAGAGAGGGTCCGAACAACCACCTCGAAAAATACCTCTCAGGATTGAACCTCATTGTCAACTAAAAACACATAACTCTCAAGAACCATGAAACATACCATTTCAAACTACCCAGTCATATGGGTTGGGGAGTCTCTTCTCCCATGTCAAGATACTATCCACTATGTGTGGCACTGACTCACCCGCACGGGGTTAATCGCATCCACCCCAATGCATCTTGACTATCGGTCGGGTCCTCCCCTCCCCATAGCCAAGACATTTCACACACATTCAGTGGAAAAAAAAACATATATCATAGCCAAAAAAGTAAAACTCTCCACCAAAACAACTATAAATATAACATTACAAACTCAAAACAACTCTCGGTACTGGGCACACATCGGTTCTTCCCTCTCCCACGTACTCTCCTCAATCCCACCATGTCTCTATAACACAAGAACGAAGGGAATGGTTCTCCCACGAAGCAAATTCTCCTCACGATCCTCAATCATCACTGTTCTTTCCACAAAGGTAACTTTTTCCTCGATGTCTGGCTCTCCCTAGCTGAGGACGTGTGAATCATCGTTCACATATCCACAGATCTTGGACACATGGAAGACGTCATGTATCCTCAGTAGAAGAGGTGGTAACACAAGCTGATAAAACACTTCACCGACCCGCCGCAACACCTTGAAAGGGTCCGATGAACCTGGGAGAAAGTTTACTCCCCTTGCCGAACCTCTATTGTCCACGCCGAGGGGATAACTTCAAGAACACATGGTCCCTAACCTCGAACTCCAAGGGTCTCCTCCTATTATCGGAATATGAATTCTTCTAGTCCTTATCCACCTTCATCCATTCTCGTATAAGATGAACCTTCTCCTTAGTGCTATACACCACCTCCAGGCCAAGGATTCCCACCTCTCTCACTTCGGTCCAACACACAGGTGAGCAGCATCGCCTCCCGTACAAGGTTTTAAACAGGTCCATACCAATGGTGGAGTGATATCTATTATTGTAGGCATACTCTATCAATGGTAAGTGTCACACCCACAATCCACGTGAGTCCAGAACACATGCCCACAACATATCCTCCAAGGTCTGGATGGTGCGCTCTGTCTTCCCGTCTGTCTGGTGGTGGAAAGTAGTACTAAGACATAGCTGGGTTCCAAAAGCATGATGAAATCCCCTCTAGAATCGTGAGTTAAAGTGTGCATCCCTTTATAAGACTATGCGACTCGGAACTCCATGCAACCACACTACCTCATCCACATACTTCTGTGCTAGAGCTTCCCCTGCACTCGATTCCTTAATCGCCAAAAAGTTAGCCGACTTCGTCAATCGGTCCACTGATACTGAGATGGTATCGTACCCCCTTAATACTAGGGTAGTCATGTGATGAAATCCATCGAGATGCCCTCCCACATCCACTCGGGGACATCTAGAGACTGCAACAGGCCACCTAGAACACGGTGTTCAGCCTTCACATGCTGACACACTAGGCACTTGTCCACAAACTCTGCCACTGCTCTCTATACTCCGAGAAACCCAAACTGTCTCTTCATACCCTGGTACATCTTGGAAACTCTCGGGTGCTTCTCTAGAGGTGAGTTGTGGAACTAACTAAGAGCCTTGACACACATCATCTCTTGAACAAACAGCTTTCCTCAGAAAAGCATCTTGTTCTAACCATCCTCCATCCACCCTTCCAGAGCATTGCCCTGGTCAACTCGGTCATGCATAAAATCACATTATGAGTCTCCCCAATGAGACTCCTCCACCTGAAGTAACAGAGCAGACTATACTCTCATCTGATACAGGCGACCTCTACCACTATCCATACTTTCATCCAGGCGAAGGGAAACCAACTCCTCCATCTCCCTCCAAGTGTTTGTTGACTCACAGAACACATCCCTATGTGAATTCCTGGTCAAGGAATCAGCCACCATGTTTCCGTTCCCTGAGGTGTAAGAAATATCAAAAACGTAATCCTGGAGGATCTCCATCCACCTTCGCTACTGCATGTTTAGGTCCCATTGGGAAAAGATATTCCTCAAGATTTTGTGATCCGTGAAGACAACGAAGCGTTCTATGATTTGGTAATGCCGCCACAACTTTAGAGAGAACATGACCGCTGTAGGCTCCAGATAGTGGGTGGAATAATTTCTCTCATGGGGACATAGATTCCTATACACATAAGATATCACTCCTTTCCACTGCATTAATACACATCTAAGGCCTTTCTCTGAAGAATCACAGAACACCTCATACGTCACCCCTTCTTCTTGTAGTCTCAGAACTGGGGAACTAACCAATTTCCCCTTCAGATAGCTAATGGCTGCCTCACATTCTCACTCCACACCAATACTTGGTCTTTATTCTTCAATTCTATCAAAGGTGATGAAACTCAAGAGAAGTTGGGTACAAACCATCAATAGTAACCGGCTAGCCCGAGGAAACTGCGAAACTCGGCCAAATTCTTGGGTTCTTCCCAAGAAACAACCTCCTCAACCTTTGATGGGTCCACCTCTAACCCCTTCTCGTACACTATGTGCCCAAGTAAGTGCACCTTTCTGATCTATAACATGTATTTCGACAACTTCCAATAGAGATGGAGCTGTCGGAGTACCTCTAAAACCTTCCTCAGGTGCCCCGCATGGTCCTCCTCTGATATTGAATATATCAGGATATTGTCGATGAACATGACTACGAACTAATCCAGATACTCCTAGAAAATGGAGTTCATAAGCCCTATAAATACAGTCGAGGCATTCCTAACACCGAAAGGCAGGACTATGAACTCTATGTGTCCATATCTTCACCTGAATGCCATCTTCAGGATGTCTCCCTCCTTCACCCTAAACTGATGATATCTATACCGTAGGTCGATCTTCGAGAGCCATCCTTCCCCTTTCAGTTGGTCAATGAGATCGCCTATCATTGGAAGAGGGTAGCAATTTTTTGATCATTACCTGATTCAGCATCTTCTAGTCTATGCACAACATGAGACCACCATTTCCATTATTTGCAAACAAGACTGGAGCACCCCATGGGGACGCACATGGTCGAACATAACCCCTCTTCATCAGATCGTCGATCTGAATCCGCAACTCTCGTAGCTCTGATGGTTCCATACGGTAAGGAGCCATCAAAAGCGGACGAGCACTAGGCTGCAAGTCTATCCCAAACTCGATATAATGTCGAGGGGGTAGAGTTGCTACTTCCTCAGGGAATATGTCCATAAACTCATTGATGATTTCTGGTACTTCCACCATCTCATCATCTACTGAATCTACTGACATCTCAGCTAACAAGGAAAGGAGGGGTTCTTCTCGCCTATTTCCCTACTGACCATTCCTCTCACCGGTGAGTGTAATGCATCAGCCACCCAAGTATGACAATACAACCCTTCCTCGGATGCAGTCTATGATGGCACACACAGAGAACAACCAGTCCATGCCTAGGATGATATCGTATGTCTATATCTATAGAAGTAGTAAATCCATGACCGACAGATGTGGCCCTATCATCAGTCTGAATTATTAACAAACAAATAACAATTCGGTCTGACCTCCGACTAGTGTGCTCAGCACCAGGGGCATTGGAAGTCTCTCGGAATCTAGGCCAAGAGCATGATCCAGACTGTGTGCAACAATGGAGTGTGAATCTTCAGTATCGAACAAAGGCATAAGCAATAGTACTAGAAAAACTGATCATACATCGAACGAACTTCGGTCCCGCTGGAACTGATGCCTCTAAGGCATGAAAATGTCCACGCCCATCTCATCTGCCCTATGGATATCGGTCGCCACCCCAACCATGCCCTGGACGAGGTCCCTGAGGAGTGACCTGAGGTTGGCCTCCCCCTGCAACGTCGGCCCTCGGAGGAGCGGGAGCTCGCTGCCCCTACTGCTGCTATTGGACGAGTCGTGCTGGAAGCTGCTGTTGGGGCAAGTGCTGGGCCTGTCCGCCACTGCCATTCTAAACTCAGTCCGGGAAGTAATTTTGGAGATGTCCATGGCTCCCATAGATAAAACACCTAATTCCTGGGCCCGATGGGAAAGGGCGAGGACCGGGGGACCGGAACTGGAACTATTGCAGCCTTCTCCTTGCTTGTCGAAACCTAGAGGATCCCGATGCCGGAGTTCTGGTGCTGACAACCTTCCCCATTGATGATCATAGCATGATCCCATATCATGTCACACCTCCTATCTCATGAATCCTCGACACCACTCCGACCTTCTTCTGGACCTCCATGTATGTCGGCATGGTGAAAGGGGTAACAGCGTAACGGAGGGAGGGTTGGAGAGCCTCCTCTAATCGTCTTCCCCAAGAATCCTCATCTGGAATGAGGTCCAAAGCGAGACATAGGAGGTCCTTGAACATGATTTCTGGCTCCCTTACTGACATAATACTCTGTTGGAGGGAGAGTATCTCCTTCCTCTTTTCCACCTTCATCGTAGAAGAGAGGAATTCTGCCTGGAACTCCTTCTCGATATCAGTCCATGTTATCTCAGTCTCTCTCTTCTCCCCCAGGTATTGTGTCGACCACTGATGTGCTACTCCCCGCATCTGGCTGACGGCTAGAGGAACCCAATACTCGGTCGGATCCCGGATCAAGCTGAGGCTATTACTAGCTCCACCAACCAGCCCTTCGTCTTCATGTCAGAGGTGTTACCCTCATACTTCTCGAGGGTCTGTTGTTGGAAGGCTGAAAGCGTCTTCTACCATTGGTCGTCCTCCTCCTCTCGATCAGCCTTCCGCTGCTCATCCATGTCAACCTCTTGTGCCTCCATCACCCGTAAAACTCGTGGTCACCTTCTGGGTTCAATAGCTACAAGTTAAGCAAATAATTCCTAAGCCCATGTAGTGCAGAAAGTTGTTCCTAAAACTTATTAAACTTCTTATTTATTTCAATTTCCCAAAACACCCTAGAAACACGAGAACCGAAGTCATCATGATGCATGTACCTTCCCTAAGGTATCTACCCTGCAATTAGTGTGGCCTCACTTGGTCATTTGGTAGGTCCAGAGTCCTTGCCTCAGATCATGGGGTACCCTAAAAGCTCGTGCCCTATCTAGTATTCCCTGGCCTAATTCACGCACCATGGTCACCCAACACCATTTCCCTATAATCCCACTCAATCTTCACTATACCTAACTCCAGACTCCATCCTATCTCTCATACTATGCCTCTGATACCATTCTGTCATGACTCGCCTGAACCAAAAGGAGGGAAGGGTCAGTAGATTGCTAGGCCCTTCCTTCTTTATGTTGAAGGAGAGATAATGACCTCCGAATCCTGCCTTCAATAGGTCCCAGAGTGGATCCCAGCACCAAGGGTATTGAATCACTCACTAAATGGAAGTAATTACCCTTTATCTTATAACAGGAGCGAGAGATAAGATATTAAATCCCACAAAACCAAAACTAAAATGCAAGTAAAGCCCAAACAAACCATTCCCATATGCATGTTCCAAAAGTAAATACCACAAAGTACAACGTGATGACAAATGTAAAGTACCAAGGAAAGAAAAATAGCAACAAAAACTACCCCAAAGATCAAAGCTAGTACGGTCCAACACATTTTCTGAAGTACTCCTGGAAACCAGAAAACAATTTTATATGCGTAGTGTGAGCATACAATTATACTCAGTATTAAAAACCAAATACTCTCATGCACAATTGGGGACACATACTAATTACCTATTAATAAAGGGATAACCATGCACAAACAAGGAAACTAACCATCCAAGCCTCACCAAGGAACACTCCCCAAATAACGTAAGTCAAGTAATATATAGTAATAGCACATCGATGTTTGGGTACCCACACCACTTTCCCATTGGTTATTGAATACATCCTACGCATCGAACCAAACCCGCCATTATCACTGCAGACCCACTACCACTCCCCACCCGCATAGACCTAGGCCATATTCTCACGTAGTCCCACTGCCAAACCCTGCCCGCAAACACTTGGGCCATGACTGTCTCACGTAACCACGGCTGCAAACACCTAGGCCAGAATAACCACCACCATGCTCGAAGACACCTAGGCAAGATGATCTACTAACACACCCACAGACACCTGGGCCTCATCCTGAAGACCCTGGGAAACCACCTACCCGCACACACTTGGGAAAACCACCACACCACTATGCTTGAAGATTATTTGGGTAATAATGGACTTAAGGCTATCACAGGCTGCCCGAAGATACTTGGGATATCCAGGAAAGGGAGTAGAAAAAATCTAAAAACCAGCCACTAATAGAAGTGTTAGAAAAAAACAACCTCCCCCGTGAAATGGTGGTGTTCGGCGGTAAGTTCTCAACTCAGGAGGGGCGCGAACAAGAGACAAAAAACTACAAGTATATGTATAGATAACTAGCACTCACCCAAATCTAGGTTTTTCTTCAGTCATCCTAATGAAAACAAACTACACCCACGACCAAGTCACAACTCACATCAAACCAAAACCCATATTTCCCATCCTTGTTCCATGTTCAGTAATAGTGTTTAGATATGTTTATGCACCTACATTGGAAACCAGTAAGCATATACACAAGCCAAGGAAAAAATATAGTCAAACATCAACTAAAACATTCACACCGGGTTATCTTGTAATGTTACAATAATAAAGGGATAAGAGAGATATCTCGAAGTACTGGAACCAAATAAAACATAAAGATACAACCCCATGTCCCCATGATCCAAGAGCCAACAACTTCTCAACAACATAGGATCCATCCCCAATTCGTGATATAATCATGTTATCCCACAACCTCAAATTCATAACCAGCGAATCCATAACAATAGGGGATCCCGTCCCCACCAACATCGCATAGAAATCGGCCATGAATGAATACAACCAAACCACTACCACTTACTCAAAGCAGGCACATGCCAATATTTTCAGATTTATATGATTTAACACAATCCATGATTCAAATTCCGCTGTACTTTAAATGGGGTTATCATAGTAAATAATTGACCCTGGTGAATTCAATTTATTTAGCCGAATATAAGTAATTAACCAATTTACTTTTCACGACCATCACAAGTTGTAAGGGTTTATTAGTGCATAGAAAAAAGACCACCAACAGCCAGGATTTTCAGTGGTAGAAGCCCATACAATTCACAACATATATAAAAAAATAGTACAACATAACATTGATCACACCCCCCCCCCCCTTCATTCATTAAATTTCATTTATTATCATCATTAACTTTGGGTTTCATCAATCCCTCAGAAGTGAAAGCATACCCACCCCGCATGATACACAGTAAGTAGAGACAAAGGGGGATCCCTACTTGATTGATTAGCGATCGATGTTTTCCTCCACACTCTAGGATTAGGGGATGTGCGACTTGAAGGGCACCAGTACAGGTGCACCACTTTCCTCGGTAACAAAGGACTCCAAACGCACAAGGAAGAAGAGAGAAGTCGGACAAAAGGATAAACGGTGAAGATGAACTTCATTTGCGATATATAGATAAAATCTTGCTGTTACGGAATAATAAATTGAATTTCTTGGAAGCTGGATCGTGGTTATTCCACACGGTTGGGTGGTTACACACAACTATATTAATTTTTATTTAATAGGGAGATATCTTGGGATTTTTAGATATTAATTATGGTTAAAAAAGACCACCGTTAAACGGTAATAAAGATAAAAGGGCCTAAAAGTGGTGTTACAGGGGAGGTTGTAGGAGAAAAACCCACCAAGTCTAGGTGACGCCGATCGGTCACGCCGATCGGTCGCGTAGATAATTTGCAAAGGACAGGGTCATGGGGGTCTGGTTCAGTACAAAGTAAGGGATATTTTTTAATGCGTGAAAAAATTACATAATTATAATTTAATTTTAATATCCAAATTGACACAAATTGATAATTTTATAATATTATATAATTATGTGTATAAATAATATCATAAAATAAAATTTCGAAATATTTCAATCGCATTGGGAACATTATCGTTTTATATTAATAGATTAATTTTCACTTTTTCCAATTATAGAGATATAAATATTTTTTAATTTTATGTTGTTAATATATTTTCTATAGATAAATCCAAAGAAATTATCCAAGAAATATTAAATCAACCATATCCTATTTATTGGGAAAATGAAAATATTTTTATGTTGTGAAAAATATTTATTAAATATTAATTAATATTTTAAAATAACAGTAATTTCAATTTTTGTGCTGTTAATTTATTATGTAGAGACGTAACATTAGAAATACTAGAGATAGATACTAATACCATTATATTAGAATGATTAAAATGAATCAAATCTTAAATGAAAAAATTGTTCATTTTTATTGATATACAAGATACATACATGATTCTTTTATTTTAAATTAATACAATAACTACAATATTAATTTTTTCTTTTCAGGATAACATTATTCGATTAAGTGTATGATTTCATATCGTTCAAAGTACGATTATTATATTCATATGGAATGAAATAAATTAAGGGTGTTCCTACTAAATAATAATGGTTAAAAATGATTGAATTAATAATGATTCAATGTGAATAAGAATTATTTCTAATTAAATTACTAAATAAATGTTCCATATAATAAATTATCATAATTCATAAACTCTATTGTAACATAGTAATGTATACCAGATAACATTAAAATATCTAGATATGAAATAACAAATATGGAAATGGAAATAATTGAAACATATTAAATTTTATCAGAGAATCTTTAGTGAAATTAATCCATAGGAATGTCAGCAATAAAATCTCATGGTAAAATAATAACTAATTCTAATTTATTTTTATGAATAATATTTTTCATCATGTTTCCTAGGTACATGAAATCTTTACCATAAAAATTATCAAAGAAAATTCAGTATATTGGGAAAAATTGCATCCAATTTGTGAAAAAAAAATTCCAACAGACTACAGATGCATCAAGGGGTCATCAATAACCAGGCCCCATGTGTGTCATTAACATCCAAAAAATTCCTTATATATCAAGTAATTGATTTAACATTTTTCCTTATTAAATATATATATTGGGTTGAAGATGCTGATTTATAAATATTTCAACAGTTTATTAGATAAAATTAATATACACACTCTCTATAAAAATGTTATCTAGTTTTGGAAATAATAATATCCATTATATGAATAAATAGTGGAAATTAAATGTTTAATAATTTTTCGAATATTTCATGGGGACATCCTAAAATGAATCAATGAAGAGATATGGAATAATATCATTGGAAATATTAATAATAATACATAAAATGGATGAATAAATATGGTGTAATTAAAATATATCTAATACGGAGTAAAATAAAGGGTTATTTTATTTGATTAATGAGAATAATTTAAAAGTTCATTTAAAAAAAATATTGAAAAAATAGAAGATTTATTTTTAAGAGAATTCTAACAATTATTTCATTGTAAAATATCAGTACAATTTTTTTAATATAATTTTTTAATATTTCTAAATAATCATTGATGAAATTTTAATAGTAAATCTAGACATGAAATTTGAGGTGAAAAGTAATTTATATTTTCATTCTAAAAATGGTTGAAAAATTCCTTTTTGGAAAGGTATAAAATGATTCATTTGAAAAATTAGTAAAAGAATAAATGGTTAAAAATTCATTTAATAATTATTTTCCTAATTGTTTAAAAAATTTCAAAATCTTGGTCTATAAAAAATTTATAAGATAAATGTTTTTCTGACTAAAGAGAGAAATAAATATTGAATTTTTTTAACAACATTTTCTTAATAATTTTTATATCTAGAGAGTGGAAAATGGTAGTAATAGATGAAATACTGCATTAATAACCATAGGATAGTGAAATAATAGTTCATATAATATAATATTCTTATGAATTCCTTCAATGGACTTACCATGGATATATTATTGCTATTATTACTGAGTTAAATAGTCATTAAACATTTTAATGTGTCCATTATCAAATTGATTATTTTTAGAAGACAAGACACATGAAATAATAATATTTGATTAATGTTTTTAATACCCAAAAGATACATCATTAATGACACAATATATCTAAATGGGAAGTAGATAAACAACACAAAACAAGTGCAGATGATTATATTAATTTCATAGAATTTAAAAGTGTGATGAAAAAATTGTATATCTTGAATTATTTAATGCGAACATATATTAACCATAAATATATGTTGTTTAAACATGATAAGATATTATAAAATAACCCTAATCCTATTTATATATAATATATAATCTTTTTTTAATATATCACTTGCTGACTATTCAAAAAAGTCCTTGTTTTAACTATTTCAGGTGATAATTTCATAGTTTTTGGAGTATATTTTGACTTTTTATTTGAAGTTCCTATTAAATAAATATCAGTTGCATAATATCTAGAATGTAAACCATAATTTTAATATCATAAATATACACTATATATATTTGTTTATAATAATACATAATCCTCTGTGATATGAAAAAATTCATTATTTAATGGATATAGTAGATTGTACATACAAATTAATGCAACATCCATTTCTTTTTTATTGAAATTATTAAAACTAAATCATTAATATATATATTAATATTCTATTATAATATTAATATCATATGTTTCACATATTATATTAAAATATCCTATATATATTCCCTATATTTCCATAATGAATCGCACCGCATTGAGGAGGTGGTAGTACACACATCCAATAAGGATGTTATCATATTCTCACATGATGGAAATAATATATATTTGTCTATATTAAAAACAAATATGAAATATGTAATTTTAAATATCATATATATCATATATAAATATATTTTCTCTCATAATTCCCTACCATGAGATGCGGTATAGGAAGAACTAACAATAATCATTTGATGAGGCGGTAGTTCACAATAATCATAAACGGTAAGATCGTTACAAATTATATGATATTATGTGTATTTTTAGGTGAAAAAAAACCTGATAAAATTATTATTTCGGGGATTATATTTGTTTGGTTATGTAAAACTGGTATATATTTATTTGATGTGATCGAGAATGAAAATAAAACTAAAGAGCATGATGAAAGAGTTACCTATTATTTGGGTAACTACATTTGGATTTCCCCAAAGGGTTTCCTTTCTTTTATTTTTTCTCAAAAAGAAATGTATAACATTATATGATTTATTTTTAGTATCTACTTTGATGTGTTTGATCATGAAATATTTTTTTAGAGGTTTAATGAAGTGTGTGGGGTGAGTGCCTTTTTATAATCGAGTGGGCATGAAATTCTTATAAAATTTATCAAAGGGAAATCCACTAAATATTTTCCTATTTCTAGTGGAATGAATAATAAAAAATTATATTAAAAGTATTATCATGTTTAATATTGGCATGTAGTGTATTTTTGATATATTTATATGTCTATTTGGACCATATTTTAATGATGTAGTCATTTATTAATCTGACTATTCAATTAATCATTTCAATTTATATTTATTATATTCACTATTATTTTTGGATAAAAAATACGTTGAAATTATTTTAAATTATAATTTTTTCTGATTCCAAATATTTAATATATTTTTATAAATTACAATGACATAAAATTGTAGAAATATAATTTAATTTCATTATATAGATAGGATGACAATGTTGGTTTTTAAGTAATAATTTTGAAAATATTCATCGATTTTTATCCAATCTCAAATTGAAATTGATTATAATGACCAAAAATGTATTAAATGATATAAAATTTATAATTTTAAGCATTAAGTCAAAAAAAAATTTATTTTATCCGTAAAAGATATAATACTAGATATAGTGGTATTGAGATAAAATTTGGTATTTTTTAATATTCATGAAATATTGAAAAATCATAGAAAAATACCAAAAATTAACCAGAATGAAATTTTTTTATTCCTAATATAAATATTTATATTATAATTGTAACAATCCGAATATAATTATTAATATTATATTAAAATTTAATGTTTTTAAATATGCCAAAAAATGAATTTAAAATTGAAAATCTATTAATAGTTTTTAAAAGTGCATCAAACAAAATATAAGATTCTATATAAAATATTTTTTTGTTCTTGTCATAAATATATAGAATATATTTGATAAATTTCAACAATATTTGATTTAATATATTTCATATATATTGCCTAAATTTCATTCAATAGTTTCAATTAATATAACTTATTACTATAATATATCATTGTGGGAATTCAAATTGTTTTCGATAAAATTAGTCTGTCTATTTCTAGTTGGTTAATATAGTCAATTATAATTATTTCGTCACAATTTATTTGTATTTAAAGTTTTGAAAACCATATTTTGATATGTTTTATGTAATAATAATAATTTCTAAATTAATATATTTGTTATATCTTATTATATTAAATAATAATATTTTAAAAATATATTATTTTTCGGTAAAATATCATCTTGATTTAGATTAATCTCTTGACGGAAGTCTTTGTTGTGTGTAGTGAAAGATAACACAATATCACTTGCATTTAAAGATATATCATTGATTTAATATATTTAAAATATTAAATATATTGTAATTTCTCGACATATTTCATTCCATATCACATTATATAATGTGTGCCTTAGATACAATTGATCTTAATTTTCTAACTATAAAATTTTGTTGCATTAAATTATCACTACGTTAATTAAATTTCTTTCTCATAATTTAATCTCGATTTTGGTAATATATTGTTTGATATTTCCAAATAGGAAATTCCAAATCATTAGAAGGGTTAGTAAGAAATCATATTGAAATGACATAATGGTAAGTACAAAAGTCACATTCAATAACATATAACTTTTTCTTTTAGTATAATATCGTTACTGGTATTTAGAGACGTGGACATAGAGGAAAAGAATAAATATTTATTGTTATTGATTAAGTTAATCATCATAAACTAGTGAATGATCAATGGAATGTTGAAGGAATATATAATATAAAAATATTATGATTTAAAATTCCATCAGTTCCACAAAAAATAATGCTGTAAAACATCGTTTTTTATAATCCTTTTTCTCATATAGGGAAATTCTTTTATAACCTATGAGTATAAGGGTCATTACATACGTGATAAATTTTAATTACATATATTCACTCCATATTTTTTTTAATATTTGATAAATTTTAAATTTATAACATACGTGATGAAATGCATATCCTAAATATTACATTGACGTATGATGCACACATATATTATTTTTATGGATTTTATATCTTTTTAATGGATGAAAAGTATAACTGTTAGTACATAACTGTTATCCAATGATTAAATTCTTAATAAATTAATTTTTAAAACAAAAAATTTACATTATTTTTTCTTAATTGGTATTTATTCATCATATTTATCAACTAAAAAATGACATATTTTCCAAGACATTGTTTAGATCGGTGGTTATCCTTAATCACTTATCATCATTCGGTAATGGGTTTGGGGATCACAACCTTATAGGATTTGATGATCTTTCACCCGACATACTGGATTCCCTTATCTAAAACCACAATTATAAAATTTCATAAATCAATATGATATACATCCTTGATATAAGGTTAATCACAATATTTCCATTTAGTTATGATTTTCCATAAAATATCAATACATAAATACATCATCATTTTTTCCAGAGAAGACATTATTTGGGAATTTTTTACACCATATTATCTATTATCACTACCTATTTCAGTCATTATTAATCCTTCGTAATGAAAATTAAAATTACCCAAAACATATCACCTGGGAGTTTCCAACAAGGCTTGCAGTAAGGCTTATTGTTATGTAATATGTTATGATTGAGTCTATCATGATGCACCATATAGGAGTTTTTACCCCAAGTTACAGATATTCTAGAACTAAATATACAATTACTATCCATACATGGATGAATTTATATTAATAACCACACAATCCATTAATTGAAAAAGCATTTGTGAGTTTTTTGATACCTATCATCAAATTCCACCTTAGGGATTTGGTCTCTAATACAGTTTTCCTTAATTTAGGTCCCATTATTAATAATAATATTCATTAAATAAATACAATGGAAACACAAAATCATGTATTTGGTTTCTTTTTTTAATACCATTACATTGGAATTATTATAAGTAAAAAATCATAATGGACTTAATAGTTTTGTTGTATTGGAAAATCTGAAACATACACAACTCTTTTATTTCAAATGAACACATTAATTAAAAAAATATTTTTTATTTATAGGATATCATCGTTAATTACATGTTATCCAATTACATCTTTCATTATACACTTCTTTGATTCCAAGTGAATGATATAAAATAAGGGTGAGCTCGAATTCTCCATACGGTAAAATCATAGCAGAGGCAATAATGATTCAATTGGAATAATCATCACTGCAAATTAAATAGACGGACACCGATTCAATATAAGAAATACACTAAATGAATGAACTATATGGAAAGGTAATAACTAAAAAGAAAGTCCATTCATATTACTATATATATAATAATCAATATGTTATTGAAAATAATTGAATCACATTATATTTACAAATTAAACAATGAAATAAATGTATCGCGAGATATATTTAAGAAAAAGAATATGTTAATAAAATAAGTGAAACTAAACAATTTATAATATTAAATATTGTAAAACATGATTTCTAGTAAAATAAAACCATTTCTGTCAGGACCATTCAGTAAATAGATTATCATAATGGCTAAAAATCCATCTAATTTTTTAATATAATTAATCTCATGAGACTATTGATGCATAATCGGGCTATCTATAATTGTTCCCACACATGTCATACATGACCAAATAATTCCACTTATATTTAATAATAATATAAACAATGATCCGTATAAAATATTTGTATGGAGTAGAGGAAGAAGATTTATAATTATTTCCCTAGATAATCGAAATACTGTCATATAAACACCACATTTAAAAATTATATATAGATATGTTAACAAAAAGATCCATCATAGAGATAATTAGAGGAAATTCATTGTTATCTAATCCCTTGAATAATTCATGGGGACCACAAATAATGAATCATGTAAGTGAATGTGAATACTATACATGGAGAATCAATAATAAACCTTACAAAGGAAGGATTTGGATGTTATTAATAAAACATATCCAATGAAGATAAAAATAAAATTTATTTGTCATAATGGAATATAAATACCATAAAACTACTTTTAAGAACATTATTGAAGAAAATATTCATTTAATGTTAAAATATCATAAAAAATAGTTTTCTTTAGAAATAACATTCCAATAATTATTTTCAAAAAATATAACCCCTAAATGTTTTCATAAATCATCAATTAAATTATATAATTAAATTAGTACATGTCTTATGAGTTAAAAAGATCAATCCTTTTTCATTGATAAAATATTAGTAAAAACACCATCTTCGGAAGATGACAAGATGACTTATTTGACCTTAATGAAAGAGGAAAAAATGAGACAATTTCTGTTAATAATAATGTTGAAATAATTAATATATTTTTTGGAATTTATTTTGTAAAATATGTTTTCTTGAAGAAAAAATGATCTTTGAAAAAATGAGAGAAATAATCTCAGGATTTTTAAAATCAATTTTTAAAATATTTAGAGTACAAAAGATTAGAAAAACTGTTCCTATAATTAAAAATGATCATGAATAACCAATGTATAGTAAAATAATGGGTTTGATGAAAAATATTCATAATGGTTTTTTAAATGGAAATACCATTGAAGATCATTAGATTTATTTTGAGGTTAAATAATCATTAATCATTCAAATGTTTCACATAGCACTTTGAAATATTATAAATCATAATCCTCATGATGTAACAACATGAAATTAATGTTTGTAATAACATGAATATAAATAGATTATTTATATAATATATCAAGAGTTACATTATATGATACTTTTAAAAGTATAATGTATTGAATATGAAATTTATCTAAAAATGTAAAAATTAAGATGGAAGGCTGTTACCTTTGGAGGGTTAATTGATTAGTTTCCTGAGAATGTTTGGAAATTTATTTATTGTTCATATTAAATATATCATTGTTTCATCATCTCCATAATTTAAAACACTTAGTTAATATCATATATATATATAGTGTGTGTAAATGTATATATAGTTATAATAATACCTAATATTTGGAGATATGAAATTAAATTCAGAATACATAGTGATATAAGGATATATGTACGCATGAACCCTACATTAATTTCATTATATTATTAATATATTTAAAAATAAATGATATATATTTATATTATAATTCTAGAATAATATTAATTTCTTTTGTGTTATATATGATATATAAAAACAGCTTTTATACTTTTTGTTTCTAGTATGAATGAATCACATAGCTTTGAGTAGGCAGTAGTCCACAATTTGGAAGACGATGTTATCGTATTCCCAAATGATTGAAAGCATAATGGATTGATCTATATAAAAATTAAATAAGAATAATGTTCATATAATTATAATAGATTCTATATATAAATACATTTGTCTTCATAAATAACTCAATAATATCTGGTAATGGATGAATGATCAATAATTGTCTCATGAGGCGATAGTTCTATGTACACAGAAATGGTGAATTATGTATCAATTTGATGTAATTGGGAGTATGTCTAGGTCTAAAACAAAAAATATATTTGTATAATGAAGATAAATTTATTTTAATATAATGATAAAATAACGTTATTTTAGAGGATGTGTAATATAAATAATACTAAAGAGAGTGTTGAAAGATGTTACGTATTCTTTGGGTAAATAATTTTAGTTTTCACCAAAAATATTCATTATATTAAATTATATTTAAATTGAGGCCACTAAGATGGTTTTTTTATTTTGAAGAGATATTTTTTAGATCATATATAAGCAAATGTCTCTATATAGGTGTGAGGATTTGGGAGGGGAGAGTTTGTTTTTATAGTGGATTGGGAGTGGGACTCTTGTAAATTTTTGGATAGGAATTCCATACAAATTTTTCCCATTTCATGTGGGTCACATATTTTACCAAAATTGATAAAAGTGAAAATAGTTACTAAATATGAAGATAAAATTCATTTGGAACAATTTTATAGGACACTTTTACCATTATGATTATGTTTTAGTCCTTCCATAATCTATTTTTTAAATTAATCATTGTAATAAATTATGATTACATTAAATAAAATTATAATTAAAAACTAATTTGGAATTTTTAAAAATTATAAAATATGATTATTACATATTTTGAATTCATGATTCTAAATTAAAATTGAAAAAGTGTTGGATATTCATTTTTAATTTAATCCTGCAAACTGGCAGTCAATTCTTGTTTTTAAAATGAATACTTTAAAAAGGTTGCTAACATTATATATCCAATATAAAAATGACATTGATTATAATATAATAAATTAAATATATTGATATAAATATTATCTATCTAATACTTAAAACCAATAATAAATATAAAATTTCCTTTAAAATTTATTTGATTTATATTTTTTATTCAAAATTCATTAATATTCATTATACATCTAAAAATTATACATCAAAGAAAAATACCAATAATTCATGATAATATTATTTCGCAACTACCTACTAATATATTAGAGTTATTTTTATATATAAGGTTCAATTACTTCCAAATAAATCATTTAATATTGTTTTTCTATTAAAAGGTGGTAAAAGTTCCTTTATGAAAATATTGGTTTTAATATGAAATATTTGGATTTTCATATATTATTGTTATAGAATCTATTAAATAAATAACCGAAATATTTAAATGAATATATAATAAAAATATATATAAATAATTTCATTAATTAATTTTAATTATTTTAATTTGTTATGATAAAATGGCATTCTGTGTATACAAATTGTTTTTTATAAAAATATTACCTTTATTTTAAATTGGTTGTAAAATTATATCTAATTAATCTGTAAATGGTGAATTATTTTTATATTAGTGTAAACCAACGATATTCATGATTTAGTTTATAATTTTTATAACTACTAATTTAAAGGATAGTATATATGAAGTGAAATTAAAAAATAATAATTTAATAATATATTGTTGATTAGAAATATTTGGAATTGTGTGTTGCATAAGATATTGAAGAAAGTATTTATTACGTGTAATTATAGAGAACTATGTATTAAGGGATGTAAAGATGAATGATATATTTAATTTATTTAAAATATTAAATATGTTGTAATGTCTCTGGATATTACATTCCCTTAGGCGCATGGTGTTGTGTGTTATGCATGCTATTGAATATAATTTTTTTACATTAGAATATAAAGATATTAAAAAAATTACATTTAATGCAACAAGAAGACAATTTCATTTGAAATAAAATAGTAAAATACTAATTAATGTTTCATATTTACCTTAAAAAATCTTATAAAAAAATAACTCATATTATTTTTTTACAGTTTGAAAATTTATTTTATTAATTATTTAATCCTTTCACAAGAAATGTATCGTCATTGAATAAGAATTTTTTATGATGAAAAAAATTATTTATATTAAAAATAACTAACTATAAAATAAAATATATTTTTATTATAAATATGTTAAATGGTTATAGATTATAATGCTAAGAGAATGGAATTTGTTTTCGCTTCATTATATAAAATAATATTAAATGAATATCATGGGCCATATAAATTCATAAAGAAATATATTAGACAATTGGATTAATAAGTATGATATATATACATGTTATAACAATAGTTAAGTAATTTGTGTCATTCATTCGTCCTTATAATTTAATTTTTTTCATTTATTACGTAGTTGACACATCAGCATGGAATAAAAAATTACCAGTTCCTATTTATAATGTCCAAAAAATAAAAGGGGCTTATATACTACATTATAAAAAAACGATTAAATTTTTTTTAATTCATTATTCAAAATTTATTTCAAGTAAGTTGGACAATTGACATTAATATTAAATTGAAAAAATATGACCTAAATGTATATTAAAAAAATTCATCTTTTTATGTAAAAAAAAATTTCTACTAATTTAATTTATAAAAATAATTTCAAAAATATAATATGATTAATTAATATAAATGGTTAAAAAAATTTAAAAACTAATTTAAAATATATTTATGAATTTCAAACATACTAAACGAAAATATAATTTTCCATAAAAATAATAATTTTTAAACGATTAATAGAAAAAAATATTATTTAGAAATATATCAATATTTATCCATTTTTTAAAAATAAAACAATGTTTTAAAAAACTATATCATATCTCCAAAATAATATTTACAATAATTCTAAATATTAATTAAAACATTCTCATAGAAAATGAATTTAAAAACATATATGATGAAAAAATATTTTTAATGAATAAAACAACTTTTCAAGAAAATGGTTTTAATTTCTTGAGAAGAAATAAATTAATTTTATTTATTTAATAAATAATATTTTTAAATTTAATTTGCACTATTTATATCTTCTAATAGAATGTCTAGATTATAATATAATTATTTAAAAAATAATATTTCTTAATTTTTATGTAATGTGGTTCGTGTCATGTACACTTTTAGAGATAATAATTATGTAATAAACATATCATGATATTAAATTTGTAATAAAATACATATATTTAATGACAATATTATTTTCTTGATTTACCTAAAAAAATTCTTCAAAATAATTACTCACATATAACATTATGCACTCAAAATCAGATATAGTGACAACAAATAATATTCAGTGCATCCCATTAAGTAATTCATCTTCTAAATTATATTTAAAATTGAATCATTTAGTTATATTCACAAATAAAAAAATAAATCTGTTTCCTTAGATGGATATAATATAAAAAATCCATTGATCCTGATTCATATGAATTTATTACATTAGAATCATGTTAATCTTAAATGAAAAAATTTTACAATATTGTTCTTCAAAATATTATAATGGATCCTGTATAATATGTGACAAATTGGATTGATATTTATAATGATATCCTTGAATTATTAAGTGATTTAAAAATTGGATTTATTGTTGAATATTTATATGATGCACTATTTTTATTTAATAATATGAAAAAATTGGATTGCTGATGTTTTAATAAAATCAGATATTTGTTCTCATCAATGTGGTATCATAAAGTGTTTTAATAAATATTTATTATTATAATTAAAAAATAACTACTATTTCAATGTGCATGAAAAAATATTTCTCCATTTTTAATGATATAATATGATATTTAAATTTCAATACTTGTTCATTAACTAGTGAATTAATATTACATTAAATACTATAGGAATCCTACTACAAAGAAATAACATCAGTTTGATCATAATTTAAAATATTATGATAATAATTTTTATTAGTTTTTAAAATGAATGAGTTCATGATATTTATATCAAACAATATCTAGTATAAAATCATTAATAACTCTTGAATAATATGAATATTCTATGATAAAATGTTATTGAGTATATTTTCCAAATAAAATTAATTTTTTTGAATCACTATAGCAATACAATTACATCATCAATAAAATTTTGAAAAATAAATCAATACTAAAAGGCATGATGGTACTATAGTTATCAGCATGCCACATAGATAATTTTGTTTGATAAAACTCAATCCTATGTTATTCCCTTTAGTAATTCCATACCTATTATTGGTTAATACTCATATTTTATTGATTGGTTGGGAAATTTATTTTATCTCATTGACATGGAGAACTATACTCTATTTTATTATGTTGGGATCCACTATAGATGGGAGTTTCCCCCATCTAGTAATAAAAAATTCCTAGTATCTGATAACTGATTCCCAAGACCAAATCATAAAAATATATTAATTCATAATGTTGGAATCCAAAGGGAAGTAGTATAATGAATCACATGATAATTCTTATTTGGGTGATCTATGAATTTCATACATAAATATTATATAATTATATGTCTTCATTCTATAACGTTCACAATAGTACCAACCAAAAAATCGTAATAGTTTATATAATATGGTACTTGATACATAATAATTTAATATAATGAATGATATTAAATGTATCACCACCCACCTGGATTCAACTAAATTTGTTCTCTGATTTAGGTTATCACATGAACTCATGCACGCCTCCCCATACACCTGAGGTTGCTGACATGAAAAAATGGTCTACTATGTCACTTGGGGAGACTATAAAATCTGTATAAATGTAATCAGAACTAGATCACAAAATATATACCAGAAACAATACTAAACTACCAAAATATGTATAGCCACAAATTCATCAAACATGGTACAAACAATAAGAAACAATATATATGACATTACATGATACAATTCTAAGTGATTATAAGCCACTTCAAATATAAATATATGATTCATCGGAATTGTCATGACTCCAAGTCTATAGCTTTATCTTTGCTTGTCTCATGTCTTACTCCACACCCTAGTATATGGTCTTTTCCCATGTCCATAACTTCAAGTTTAAAATCTATATAGGTACCCAATGATGGATTGACAAGGGTGTGTGTATTCATAGTAGCCCACTACCAACATTGTCTACAAAATATCCAGTTCACTATATAATGGATGAAATAAATAAATAAAAATAATAAATATACAACATTTCATGTAGTAATTCATGATAATGATTTTCTTATGTTAATCCATTACAAAATTCATATTCAGTACTTATAAATCCATTTTGAATAGTTCACCCTTCTCATGCCTTAAATGGATTATACATTCTCATTAATCTCTATGAAAATAGTAATAAATCAGGTACCATATCACTAAAGTTACACATTATAATGTCATCATTATCATTAACTTGAAGCCTAAATTTTGGTGGAATGAAACCATTAGGGGAATAAAACACCATCCCCTTCTCTCAACCATTTAATAAGGGGTTAGAGTCTAGAGCCTCATCCAATCTCAACCCATGGCCATAGAACCTCATGTCCATACCCCACTCTACCCTGAAATGTCCATATTCATATTTATTTTTTCACCACACAAAACCAAAATACAACCCAATCATTCCAAATAACATTAGGACCATCAAAAATTGAAAATTCAAATGTGAATCATTATCATTCCACAATCCATTATCACATTTAACATTTATATTCCTTAACGATATAATGAATTTCCCATTTCCCATTTCTAATTAACTAAGACTATTATTGTGCAAAACATAATTCATTTCCACACTCCCATTAATCTAATTTAACCCATCTACCTGCAAACCAATCAATACCATAAACATGAAACACATTGGACACATCTACTCATAATCATTACTAATTAGTTATGTTAACCAATTAACACATTTTTACATTCTCTACATCAACACATGTCGATTTCACACCCTACACTTCTATTATCACCATTCAAGAGGGTCGAGCACCCCAAGGTGTCACTAAATTAGTAAAAAAAATCTTTTACGCATCACACTGGGATCATGATAGTTTCAATTAGTTATTGAAACAAAAAAAATATCAATTTTTTTAAAATTAAACCAATGACACAATGAATGGAGAGAAAGAACATAAACCTACACGCACAAATCTACATCAAAACCAAGTAATATTACATGTAGATCACCAACACTGATTTTTTTGTTAAACACAATCTTAATAGATGCTTTAGATCCTAATATAACCCCCATAAAAGTGAACCAATATCTCACCTCTAAAGAATGGTTTTAGAACATTGGAAGGAGATATAGTAGATATGTGGACCCTAAAAAACAAAAGAATGTTAGGGATTAGCCTTACCATAACAATTGATTCACAATCGACGAAACACCAAATTACTTAGAGATAAAGGAGAATCACCTTTAGATGATATTGTGAGATCTTCATTTTCACTAGGGATGAAAGATGGAAGAATGAAAGAAATTATTAGTTGGTGTTAAAAAATAACAAAATAGTTTTTTTATATTTATCAATTTTACTACGATACACTGATTACTCGCATGGTTTTACAAACCGTATGAAAACCATGTGTGAATCACATTACCAAAATCATCCCATCAATTGGTTTCCTTGGAATTACACATGCTTAGTTAAACCATGTAATAACCATGAAAATCCCATTTCAATTTTTTCACAGTTTTATATGATTCTCTTCATGGATTACACTAACCATAAAATAACTATGTAATATTCCAAAAAAAACTCATTTTCATACACACTAAATCCCTAAAAATTTGTGACACCACCAATACTTCTCATAATATTGGGGAAATACTTATTTAACCAAAATAAGGTACATTTACCAAATCATAAACAAAAACATTCATTGATGAAAATCCCAGATCATACCACCTACCAACCATTAGCTGAACCATCCTTAAGACACTTATATCGAGCATCAATGCATTTCTAAAGGAATGAGATCAGGCTATTAGGCACGCATATTTATTTCCCACTCACATTTTACTTCCATAACATTTCCATGCTACCATAGAATATGATCCAAAGGTACAAAAATGGCATAAATTAAATTCAAAATATGATCAGCATTACAACAATAATGCTCTTCACATGACTCATAGAGCTCAACCTCAACATTTTCATCATCAACCACATGTGATGGATCATGCTGATACTGTTGAAGTTGAGAAAAATAAAAAAAATTGTGCACACCACAATACTACACTGGAAGATAGAATTGATAAGTGACCGATCAATTACACTTCACGATCTAAAACAACCCACATATTTGGGTTCCAACACGACCTGTTTTTGAATTCAAATGAGACCCAGACATAGAGACACCTGAAAAAAACATAAATCCCCTCCACAAACTCATGTTTTCTATGACAGTGATCTGCATATGAATTCTTCCTAATATGAGTTATTATCATGAACATTGTAACAAAAAAAACTATCTCCATCAACTCCGGCAGGAGACTCGGTCCTAATATGTCATATTATTACACCTATGCCGATTCCAATAGTGATCTAAACATTCTATCATGGGGTTCCCCAAAATGAATCATCTATATCACATCATGGAAATTTGTATTTTATGAAAACACAATCACTGAAAAGTGATCTTCCCCTAAACCAATAAAAATAGAACAGAAGCTCACAAAATATCAATTAATACCTGAATTATAGGTTTTTACTATACATCTTTCTGAGGGTGATATGCCATACTCATAAACACTTGGGAACTAAGTTCCTTTTGTAATCCCTACCAGAAGTGGGATGTGAAATGATGGCCATGATCCTAAAATATGGTGCTTATCATGACATTAAACCACACTATCTCTCAGAAATATATCTTACCCAACTAATCAACTCTGTTAGTCTACTCGATCAGTAGGAAATGAGCCACCTTAGTCAGCTGATCCCCAACCATAAAAATTGAATCTTTATTCTGGAGTGTCCATGGATGATTCACTACAGTTTCCATTATTAATTTATTCCACATCCACTCTAGAATAGGCACTGATTGTAAAAGTCCACATAGACATGAATGACCGAGTTTTACTAATTGAACATTAAGTCATTGGGCAACAAAACTATCAAACCCATTTTTCATTCCTGACCACCAGTATTTCCTATGAATATCAGTATAAATATTAACTAACATAGGGTGAACTGATTACATTTATTCATGAATATTTCATATCAACTCTTCCCGCATAAAAACATTTCTGACCACATGACCCCAAACATTGACATTTCCATCATCACAAATTTCCCAACTAAAAGGTTACTCCCCACCTATAACACTTTCCTTAATATCCAAACACTCTAGGTCCACAAATATACCATATTTTTCAAGTCTCTTTATCATGTAATCCACCATTATAGATGAAAGGGTCATCTTCCCATGTTCACTCTATGCCTCTAGGTTCATCTCAAAAAAGAGTCCATCAATCTCCACTTCGAGTTGTATTTCTGAACAACCTGATGCACATACATGTCAGAGAATCCACAACACTATACAATTTCTCTAGTTTTTAGAAAACAAAAAAAAATTAATGGATTACGTGTAATAAAACTACATTCATTTCAAATTATTCAAATCCCACTATGAAATTATGTATTTATACTTTTTTATCGACTAACACTATGATCAGTTTTAAAAACAAGAATTGAATCCCGCACATTATGGTTAAACCACAATTTCCATCTAAAGATCATTAATATGGAAATTTCATTCATGGGGACTGAAATTTCATGACCCATAATCTTATACTCGATCATCCTACATCAGTACTACTCGGAGTCCCACGATGGACACATCATATAACAATGTGTACCTCTAATGTGGTTTAGGTAAAATCAAAATCGGTGCTTTAGGGAACCACTTATTTTATTTGTGATAAATAAATTCATACACATATAACCACTCATATATAAAACATTTATTGGTTAATATTGAGTGTTTTTCTCCAAAAGATATAAATCAAGAGTAGGCTTTCGGTAATAAACTGTAAAATTAGAAAACTCTGAACATCATAAATATTCTAGGGTTTCTCCTTAGACAACATATCCTGCACTTTCCCTAGGTCCACTGAAAAACCCAATTCATAAATAATATGACATAATAGATTCTTCTTATTAATATAGAACTAACATTCTCATATATTTACCTAGTGCCTATGCTAGTTTAGTTTACATTTTATGATGTCAATGTGTTTGAAAAGGTCATAATGAATTATAAAGTACACAAAGTATTATACAATGAATACAAAAATGAAATGATCATGATTCAGATGATATATCTAGGTCATCGGATTAATGAACACATATTGTTCATCGGTCAACCTGAACAGTATCACCAAATACTCATACAACCTATACCTATTCTGGAAAGCTATATTTTCTATGCAAAATGGTTTCTCCAATAGCTGTCGGTAACCTAATCATAAAACGATATTCGAGAACATCGTAGAAACACATCGATTGTGAAATATGTTATTAATAATGGTAAGAGGGTATCCAGTCTTAACCATTATATGATTCAATATCCAATAATCAATACATAGTCTCAATGATCCATCTTCTTTCTTGTAAATTAGACTGGTAGATCCCATTGATGATGTACTAGTATATACAAACCCTTTATTCTCCATCTTCTCTATATAATCATTATGTTATGGGATTTCGTCCAGCACAAATAATTATGGTAGAATGAAAATAGGATATGCCCTAGGGATTAGTTCAGTCAAAAAATGAACATCTCTCTTAGGTGGTAGCCCTGAGATGTCCTCAGTAAACACATCCTGAAATCATTGCAAAACAACTTGGAAAATTGCAATCTCTTCTTCCAAATAATCTAAAGTAAGTCATGATAATTAATCATTGTGTCCTCCTAGATCTTCCAAAATCAATCCTGCATGGCAAGGTCAAACATCCTACTCACTAAGAAAGACACAACTGCTTCCATCTAGATACATGAACATCACTATATGATGGTAATACTAAATTATTGTTTGATAAAACACTATCCAATAGATTACAAAAACCCGGTTTATACCTAGCATTTCATGATCACTCATCATCCATAGAAAATGAAACCCCCCCACCTCTAATGCACAGTTATTACAGTGTTTCACATCCTCAAATCATACCCCAAATCGGGTATCAGGGGAATTTATTCCAAAAAATAATCCACGGTAATTTCCAACACAAAAAAATTGTAAAATAACAAAATGCATAAAACCCATTTAAAATAAATCACTATATAGTATTCAAGACACGTGAATTATACCATGATTGGTATATGGTCCGGCCAAACATCATTCATGAATAGTTTTAAATTCATGTAGATGACATTTCCCTTGACCTATGTCCGCAACTTGATCTCATTGCCCTCCACTGCCTAGTTGATGTGAATGCTCTTTCCACAGAGTTCCACATCCACCACCGCTACAATTATGCCCCATTGAACTCTGAAATCCTTCCAAATATCAAATAATATACCACTTACTAAAATTTTTATTGATATCTAGCCTCCATCATTCCCAGACTATCGTCGGTTACTGTAGAACATTTGTGCATGGCCCAGCCTGGAACACGATCTCACTTAATTGGTGGTTGGGGACACTAGACACACATGTCCCCAGGCCCATGACATTGATAACAGAATAACTAGTACCCACTCTAAGAGGATTACTCTCACTTTTGACTTATATGTGCATTTCCCCCATTATGGAAATTTCCAAAATGGCACTTCTTTCTTTTGGAAGCCACCCCATGTTCCCGCCCATTTTGTACAACATTTTCACTATAGGAACATCCATTATAAATTCCCTTGAAATTCATGACATGATCTACTACCTATGTAAATGTTTTTAGATGAATGTACATTAACTAATACTTGATTTCTTGTATAGGACAATCCTAAATTTTTTTTTGACACAACAACCTCATCTCTTACTAATGACAGGAAGTAGCATTGCTAATTAGTGATCCAAATAGAATAATCCTTCACTAACAGTTGCCCTTGATTCAAACTCTTAAAATCTAAATCATACTCTAAAATAAAATATCTTTTTAAAAAAACTAGTCTCGAATATTCTCCTTTACTTCTTCTACACCATTCCTACAGCCAGCTATATTTGAATTATGATGTCACACAAATACTTTTCGTGACCTCCAAACATATATGTTGCTCACATTAAATTTTTTTCAAGAGGGATATCTGTATAATCAATAGTAGTATGAATAGTCTCTATCCAAAAATCTATTTCCTCTAGGAAACCCTCTCTTGTAATGGTCATAGGGTGTTTATACTAGAATTCCTTGGACATCACAGACATACACAGTCAACAAAAATTTCATATCACTCCATATTCTATATAAAAAGATAAAATTAACATGTAACATCACTTCTATATTCTATTTAATAATGACATTCACTTTCACTAATATGGGAGGAGTGTTTTCTCCAACATCATTTTATCTCAAATCTGTCACATGTTTTTTTGTTGTCATTTCTCTATAATTGAAAATAGGAACAAAAAAACACAATCCATATAGATCTCACAATGTATAAGGGTAGCCTTTTCACTATCCACAAACAATCCATTTCACATACACTACAAATGTTTCTTTATTATTTGTGGAACACATTACTAAACCATCCTTATTAATTCCATGGATAACATAGGGTAAAAAACTAGCATGGTAACAATCCATATCTTCAAAACCCATTAAAAATTATTCCCTCATTATGGAATATAACAATTGAATTTCAATTATCATACCACCATTTTTGAAACATAATTACATAATTATGTTTTAAAAAAATTCTCCCCTTTTTCCCATTCGTATTGTTTAGTTAAACACAATTTTCACTTGTTTTAAGAAATTAAAATGCATTCTTCCAGGTCTATCCCACACATCCGTACCATGTGTGTGTGCCTACAATGATTCATGTCACACATATAAATAGGTTTCTGTAGTCACTCATGAATGGAAATCATCTTTCCATTCCATCCATGAGAAAATTTCCCTAAAATTGACAATGTAAACCACAAGTTACCCACCCAATAGTGAAATATCATCGAATGTAACAAAATAAATTTAGAACAACAATTCCCACCCTATGGAACAAAGGGTTTCACCCGTACATGGGTTAGCTACTCATAGGAACCATCACATTACCAAAGCACTCCACAAACATATCCTCTTATCGACCATTACTAAATAGTATGTTATAGAAAAATACCTCCTCTGATATCACTATGCAATGTCTCAGGACTAGGTGGCACAAAATAATTGTGCTGAGCCAAGTTATCACATCACCTCACATTTTCCACCCCATACACATGAGGATACAAACTAGTATGATGGTCTACTATGTCATGTGGGGAGATTATAAACTCTTTATCACATAAGCATACATTATATCAAACAATATATAGAATAAAAATTATGAAATATCCAAAAACGTGATTAACCATCCATCTCCCATAATGGATAAAAATCACAAGCAATAGGTAATATTTAATTCAATAATATAGTGCCAAGTGAACAAAACCCGAAATACAGAAAAATAGATGAATCCCCAAAAATGTAATGAATCCATATCTAAAACATATTCCATGCATTTAAAATTTCCAACTAAACTCCCAAGATTAGGGCCCTTGAACATGTCTTGACATTTATGCAAGCATTCTTATGGGGTACCCAAAAACTACCCAAGACGGGTGTGAGTATACACAGAAGGCCACCACCAATATTTTATATAAAATTTCCGATTCAATATTCTATGAATTGAATATCTAAATATATAATAATTAATAGATTAAAAAAAATCCATTTTTCATTTATGGTAGTGATTCCCTTCAGTTAATCAATTATAAAATTTTGATTCAATACTAATAAAGACCATGTGCATAAACATTTAAATGTGTTTATTGGATTTTACATATTCATTAATTATAATGCATATGGGTGTAGATCTCTATCCCCTTCTTTACCATGTTCATTATTGGGGTTTAGTTTATAGCCGCTATCCAACTCAACCCATGGTTTTGGAACATCAAATCCATAATGCAAACTATTAATCCATGTGGAAATGATTATTTATTTTTTTACCACACAAAACCACAATATAGACCAAATTAGATAAAAACACTAGAAACATAAAACAATGAAATTATAGTGGGAATTTTTATTCTTCCACAATCCACTAACTCATTAATAATTTATATTAGATAAACATTTAACCAAACATATATCTATCAGTTCTAACTCTCTAAGCCTAATCATGTAAAAATGATAAATTTTTTTCCAAATTCACATTAATCTCTTTTATCCAATTTACATTCCAACAAAAAAAATAGTTATCAATTATCCACAATGGAAACTTCTACCCATAATCCTTCATAATTAATTATATTAAACAACTACCATATTATTCAAATTAAATATATAAACACATGTAAATATCAATCCCTAATATTATGTTATCAGCATTTGTGAGGGTCACGACACCCCATAGGTGGCCCTAAATCAGTCATGTCATTCGCCATGTATGCCACATGGAAAATGAGGGGTTCAATTGGATATGTAAACAACCAATAAAACATGTCATAAAATGAAACCAAGGAAACAAAAAGGGTAGAGAAATAATAGCACCCAAAAGCAGAAATCTACATCAAAACCGAGGGATATTACTTGTAGACTAACAAAATCAATTATATTTTTGAATGTGCATTCAAATAATACCACAGATCCTATTCTATCCCAGATTTATGATTCATCCCAGATCTCACCAAAAAGATGGGTTATTGAACTTCTAAAGGAGATAAAGGTTATATTCAAAAAATAATCCAAATAGATAAGCAATATTGTGATAATGCTAACCCGTATATTCAATTCATATATCTTGGCACTCAAAACATCATAGAGATGAGAAATAATCTCCCTGGGTAGATTTTGAGTGATCTTCCATAATATGATAGTTTCAAGGCAGATTACTGGATGAAATCATGAGTTAGGGTTAAAATCCTCATATTGTATTTTTTGATAAATTTTCAACTATATTGAGATACATTATTTTCCCGAATTGTTTTCTAAACCGTGCACAAATGACTTGTGAGCCACAAACCCCAAATCACCATGTCACACAGTTTCCATAGAATTAAAAATTGATAGCTGAATTGTGTGATATAAATGCACACGCCTCTATCAAGGGATGAATTGTTACCTAGGATTCTCTTATTTTTGTTAACTAATCGCGTGCAAACCATGAAACAAGCTGAAAAAACCAATTTTCCTCCATGTTCATGTACCAAACCCATGGAACACCCCTATGCTTTCTCATAACGTTGTGGGAACATTTATTTGACAAAAATAATGGACATAAACTGAAAAATAAACAAAAAACATACATTAAGGAAAATGCCAGATCATATATTCAACAACATCATGAATAATCATCTTAGAGTGTACACATCAACGAAATTTCATCTGTTAAGCCCTTATTGTTAATTTGAAAAACAATTAAAGATGACTTCAGATTTTGTATATCAGTAATCATTCAAAAAATCAATTGATGATAATAAATATTATTAATAAAAAATTTATATGAACATGACTATAACATGTGAAATTAATACCTTCTCAATGAAATATAAATAATAATCAATCTTCCAATAATGTTATCATTAACAAAAGGAATATGTTTGATGTTTCTAAAATTAATTAGTAATTATCTAGGACCCATGAGAATATATCATATATATGATTCATAATTTATGGGAATATACATATGTACTGAAAATCACATACTTATTCATCCATCGATACCAAAACTCTAACAGTTTATCAGATTCACTACATAATTTATAATTCGTATTGTTAATTTTAAATACCAATACTATAATAATTGATACAGTCTCTTAGATAATATGGTTCACTTTATATTTTAGTTTTATTATATCAGGATATATCATTCTTTACCAAATGCATTGAATGGATTTATAATTTTGAGTCCAAATGTAACATTTGTTAGATCGTTTCATATAATTGTTATAAACATATTAATCATTAATTAGTTTACCATATCATAACATGTATAATGTTAATGGGTTTTATAAACATCACATAATTTTATCCTATAATAAACTAATGAAAATAAAGGATTTCATAACGATGTGATCATAATAAATTTATCTACTAAAAAATAAATACTTATAATGGAATAATTAATAAATAATATGTATCATGAGCCATTGTTTTAAAAAAATTCAATGGTATCATAAATTCATACAACCAATTATGTATAATAATAATCCTAATGTTGTTTTTGATAAGGATAAAATATATTTTAAGAATGGTGTATCAACATTTCTTTGAAACCAAAAAACATCCCATTTGGATTCATATATTTAGAAACAAAGTGTTGATAAAATATTTCAAAAGATATATTAATTTTATTTAACATTAAAAACTATTTAATTTTAATATAATATTGAATAAAATTAATAATATGGTTGAATAATTTTCTACTAATGATTTTAAAACAATAATTCTTCATTAATATTTCTTAAAAAGTAATAATTATGTAGTTTAATAACCATAATAAAAATTACGTTATAAAAAATAATAATATATTAAAATATTTGTTAAAATTAATTTGAAAATCACTAAATAATATAAACGATAAATTTTTTTTTAAAAAATATATTAAACATATAAACAGAATATAATGTTCCTCAACCCAAATGCATATAAGGTAAGGTTTTCTGTCACGACCCATCCTCGGGGCCCGTGTCGTGACTACCCCAAGCCCGCCTTCCATAGGCCAGGGGCTAGCGACTAGAACCAAATGCGTAAATCCCGATATCTGGGAAGGCATTACCTTTATAAGAGTAAAAAAACACCACATAGTACAAGCAGAAGATGTAAAAACTAAGAAAAACTGTACAACAGTAGGTGTAGAAAGTAAAGGGGCCGGAAATACAAGCCCAACTATAAAGTACAACTGAAAGGGAAAACAGCAACTGAAAAGTAAAACTGCAGCCTCGAGGCGTCCAATGGATGTACCTCCTAAAGGGTGTGTACAGATAGCCTCTGCAGCTCCTCACGTTCCGCTTTCTACTCCGAGTATGTCTGCCCAGTGGTCCACCTCCAGGTATCGACTTGCTCCAAAAGCCTCAACCGTGATCAGCGTTGTCTGTCGTCTGCAACCAACACAACATAGTGCGGGCATAGCCCATGTAGGGGTGTGTACAAGCTACTCAGTAGGGACCCTGAGACCCCCAATGGTCTCCCAAAATCCACAAAGGATAAACCACAAAGGAAGAATAAATCACGAAATAACATCCGACACTGCTTAGGTATATGCCCATACATATACCAAAGTCATCAATTCCAACACGCTCCAACCTCTGAGTCAAAGTACATCCCAGTCCACACAGGAAAGGAAATCATATTCCACACAGGAATGAAAAACGTATTCAACACAGGAATGCAAAACGTAATCCACACAGGATTGCACAACTAAATCCACAAAGGAAGCAAAACAGGTTTCAGCTCACACAGGTTATACATCATCGAAAAGGTGAAAGAGATGATCAGACATAGATACTGAATCATCTATGCTGGGATCCACATAGGATACAAGACCAGCACAGCTGGGACCCACATAGGATACAAGACCAGTTGTCTCCATTGATTCGTCTATACTGGGATCCACATAGGATACTAGACCAGTACTGATCATCTAAGCTGGGACCCACATAGGATACAAGACCAGCACAGCTGGGACCCACATAGGATACAAGACCAGCTGTCTTCATTGATTCATCTATACTGGGACCCACATAGGATAGAAGACCAGTAGTAAATAATCTATGCTGGGACCCACATAGGATACAAGACCAGCACAACTGGGACCCACATAAGATACAAGACCAGTTGTCTTCATTGATTCATCTATACTGGGAGCCACATACAATAAAAGACCAGTACTGAATCATCTATGTTGGGACCCACATAGGATACAAGACCAGCACAGCTGAGACCCACATAGGATACAAGACCAGCACAGCTGGGAGCCACATAGGATACAAGACCAGCTGTCTTCATTGATTCATCTATACTGGGACCCACATAGGAAACAAGACCAGTACTGAATCATCCATGATGGGACCCACATAGGATACAAGACCAGCACACCTGGTACCCACATAGGATACAAGACCAACACAGTAGGGACCCACATAGGATACAAGACCAGCTGTCTTCATTGATTCATCTATACTGGGACCCACATAGGATACAAGACCAGTACTGAATCATCTATGTTGGGACCCACATAGGATAAAAGACCAGCACAGCTGGCACCCACATAGGATACAAGACCAGATGTCTTCATCGTCGCAGTCACAGCCAACACTAGGGTTCCCGCACACAGCAAGCTCGTTCAAGAGGGTCCGCTCCACGAGCCGAGAGGCTGATACATCAACTGAAACAAGGTCCAGAGTTGATGTATCCAAAACATCTGTATCGTCAACATGAATTCAACGCAACAGACGGCGCGTCAATCGGACGCCCGGTCTAAGAGTTATTGGCTTTTTCGTTCTAGGGGACCGATTGGTTTTTAAGGAAAAAACCTACCCGACCATACTCCACCTACGTCCAAACCCCGGGCAGAGTGAGCCAAAATATCCTTCTCACTTAGAGGAATCCAACAAAGTCGACGGCACGTCAATCAGACGTCCAGAGCTCAAGATATAAGCGTTTCCGCTCCGAGGGCCCGGTTGGTTTCGTGGTCGAACCAACCCGGCCGAACCCAAAGTATTCCGAAACCTTTAGTGTAATATACCGAAACGTCCGTCTCGATCCAAGGATCGTGATACCGCTTACAGCGCGTCGATCAGAGGTCTGTAGCCCAATAAGTAAGCGTTTGAACAGAAAATTCTTAGTATAGGGGGTCTGGGCCCGGCCCGGCCCAGCCCAGTACCCCCTGGGCCGACCCGAAACGGGTCGACCCGACCCGACGACCCGACCCGGCTGGCAGCGCGGCCCAGACGGCGGTGCGGCAGCGTGGAAACGCGGCGGTGCGGCTAGCGCGGCCAGTGCGCCTCATGTGCGCCGAGTGCGGTGGGGAAAATTCCCCCCCTTGGTTTCAAAACGGCGTGGCATTATGCTGCGCCTTGAGGAAAATGGCCCCCCACATGGGGGCCTGCTGCTTGGATGGTGCATAAGGGGAAAGCCCCCCTCCCCCAATTATTTCACATACATCGCGACATTATGCCACGCCTTTGATGAAAACGGCCCCCCAGGTGGGGGCCCGCCGAAAAAGACACCACCGTGGGTTTCAACCCCCGGTTTCTCCAGATCTCGTTCGGCCTAAGGCCGACCGTTTTATTTTTACGCAGGACCCTCGGGTCCCGCCTTCTGGTCACCGGTGGCTGGAAAAGCCGGACTCTTTTTCCGAACAGTCATGGCTCTACTACGGCGGGCTCCTCTGGCTACTCTGCCACGGCCCCTTCGGTCGCGACACTTTATTGTCCGCCGACGGCTGGTTTTCCGGCCGCTCCTTCCAGCAATGTCGTGGCTCAAATCCGCGGCCCTTGTTCGACAGGCGTAGCATGACGGTGCCTCGTCCCTCCATCGCGGCCCGACTCTGGCCGCGGTCTCTTCCGTCTTCAACGGTGTGGCGCGACTGCACCGCATTTCTTCGTCCCGTCCCATACCGGCCGTAATTTCTTCTTTTCAGCGCGGTGCAACGACACCGCATTACCCCGCTCCAATCCTCATCAAATACAATCACTAAGGAAGGAAGGTTGGCCGTGTTTGTGCGGTCCGGCCTCCTTCTGTTAATCCAATAACTGGTGATTATTTAAAACAATAAATAATGCCGGAAAAAGATATTCAAGATCACCAATGAAAACCCCTACCTCATTTTTCGTTAAGATTTGACGAAGTCGCGAAAAGGAGGCGTCGATTTGTCGACGTCAGAAAAGAGAAATCCATTGATGACATCAGCATTCTTCGTGGATGGCGCTTCCTTCTTTATTCTGGAAGGAGTGGAATTGAGGCATCCAAGGAGGAATCGACGTTGGCAACCTCACGTTCTTCTTTGGAAAAGTCGTTCCTCGTCGGGAGATTATTTCCTTCATCCTTCCAAGACTCCACCACAAGATTCATCCAACCCCCAAATAATAAAAACAACACATCTTATTATAGTGTTAGCATAATGAATTCAAAATGATTCAAATTGAATAAGTTACATCCTTTCATTAATTGGTGGAGAGGCTCCAAAATTAATGGAGGAAGGTGGAAGGGAAGAGTTCACCTTTAATTGGGGGTTCAAGGGAGATAAGGAGTTTTATGGGGGAGTTAAAAGAGGGTTTAAGGGAAACTGATAGGTTAGGGGTTCGTGCGGACCCCACCTCCCTTACAAATATCCCCCCATGGGAAGTTGGGTGGGGTATGGGCTCCACCTCAACATACCTTTGGATGAATTAACATCCACTAGAAAGAAAAAATAATTGTTATACAATTTTATTTCATTCTTTTTAACCTATTCATTTTTAACAAACACCATCTGAGCAACCGCACCTTCAGAAAAGGAGTTCCTAGGAAAAAACCAGCGCTGTGGTTCCATTGGTGCCCTCGGAATTTGATTCCGAGCATCGCTTCAAAGTTAGAAATTCCTGCCTGTTTGTTCACTGAACGTACCAGAGCTAAACTTCGAAAATTTATTCCGGGCACACCGGGCTTCAGAATCAGGTGCCGTCAAAAACAGTGTTCTTGTAAAATTCCAAAGAAAATTAAGAAAAAAAAATTCCCTTGAATTTTACGGGTCTTAACATTTTCATTTCACATTTCATGATCCTTTTCAGTATCTTATTATGGAAAACAGTAATATTACATTTAAAATTATACCACTAAAAGTGGATAAAATATCATGTTGGTTTAATAGGATATCCCTAAATAAAAATTTATTACTGATAATCCTAAAATGAAATGAGGGTGTATAACAATTCCATACCTACATTGTGGTCATAAATCATATACATTCAAGAAAACTGTATAATAAATATATTTTTATTTTTAATCTTTTATAAAATAATTGAAAAATATAATTTAATATTTATCATCACATTATAATTTCCGAATATCCAATTTTTAATAATTTAATAACAAAAGCAATCATTTTTTGGAAACTAGTCCCATTTCTATGGAGGATGTTTATTAGTTCATGATAACAACCCCACTAAATCATAAAATAATTTTAATAAATTTTCAATATATATATATATTCATATCCATAAATTTTTATCAATGATAAAAATTATATTTATTCACCTTGTGGAGGTAGTAGTCTAAAAATACGCATTAGGAGTGTTTTCATTTTTTATTAATTAAATTTAAAAAAATTATACTAAATTATCTTTATATAATTATAATTATAACATATATATAATATAAAATAATTAAATTATTCATTATGAACATCTATATCAAATATAATTGGAAAATTAATCACATCACTTCATGGAGGTGGTATTCTATACATATGGAAGTTCAACAGTATCATTATCAATGGATGAAAAGTAATGATAAAAATAAAAAACATAGAATAAAAAATTATATTCATAGTGATTATAGTTTTTAAACATTTAGATATAGTAATAGAACATTT
Organism: Viscum album; assembly: GCA_963277665.1. NCBI lineage: Eukaryota > Viridiplantae > Streptophyta > Magnoliopsida > Santalales > Viscaceae > Viscum > Viscum album. Next base: position 2,130,349,929 of record OY728147.1, on the reverse strand, counting down.
ATATCAGGTTATTGAAGAATTAATCATGAAAAATAAATGAATGGTCTGTATTTATTATTCAATTATACACATTTGAAAAGAATATTAATACCTAATGGATTGGTATTTTAGAATGAATATATCTAAAAAATAATTTAGAATGATTCTCGAATGAATTTTATTATATAAAATTCAATTTAATTTTATAAAATTGGTTTAAAATAGAATATCAAAAGTTCCCATTTATATGTGTGGGGAGTATCACAGAAGAAAATATTTTTAATATAAACATATAATGAAGTAACACTCCTTGTAATGTTTAACCAAAATTATGAACTATATATTATATAGTGATATGACCACTAATCCATTTCATGAATAATTTATATATAATTAATACTAGGTTATTTTTAGTCTTATCTCTTTAGTTTAACCTCTGTTATGCCTTTTAACTATTACAATGATGAAAATATTTTTATGTTTCTCAAAATAAATTATTAACCAAATACTATGTTAACCCTATAACATAATATTAGTTATTACTATTCCATATATGTAATACATATTTCTCAATATAAATCCTAGAAATTTCTTGTCATTATTTTGATATCCATTCATAGAAAACAATTATATATTTTTTATGGAAATTAATTTTTCCCTATATCTGTTGTATTTCATAATCCATATATTGTTAAAAAAATGAGATAAATTTAATTAAATAATGATTGATAAAAACATCAACACATTTTACAAAAATAATCTATCAATATATATTATCATAATTTATTTTGGTAATAGTATATTTTGTCCATAAATGATGTTATCAGTCAAATATTCACCATTTAAGGTTATATTAATTTAATTTTTATCTAAAAAATTATTTAGAAATTAAATTTTCTTAGAAATGTATATAACAATAATTTCATAATTTTTTATTCTAATTTAATTCCTTATTAAATCTATTAATATATATCCCTCACCATGAATAATAATAATTCAATATTATATTGGGGATTATTTAATCTCCATGTTGTATGTAAATAATGCTATCGAACAAATAATATTTAATTAATCAAATTAGATAATTATATGTAGATGTTTTATATTATAACCCCTTTTAATAATTTATCCCATAGAATTAAAAAAATATAGGATATAAAAAATGATGATTCATATTATATGTCATCACATCACATCCTAATGTTACCAAATATTTTCCATTTTTTTCCTAAATAGTTTGATAGGATGAGTGGTCTTGTACCACAACACCTTCCACCTCATATTCCATATATCAACATGTTTTTACTCATTTGTGAAATCATCCTCTTGTTGTGTATCCTATGGATTAATTACATCGTAAGAAACATGAGTGGGAATTTATAACACCTATAGTATTTTTAATAAAAATAATTAGATGAATCCTCATTGTATATAATACAAGGCACACTAAACCAATCATAAATAAATAATTTTATAATATTATATTAAATATTTTTAATATGACATAGTTTTTATATTGTTTAGTTTAAATATTATTAACTACTTTATGATATATATATATATATATATATCCAAATAACTATATTTTTTTTAAAAAAATCATTTCAATAAATCATTCAATCTTTATTATTTTATTTATATATAAAAAAATACATGTTTTCACAATAAATATCTTTATGAAATATTTTTTACATATTTTATATAACATTTATAAAAATAATTTTGAACATTTGACATCATTTTTAAATTTAATATCAAAATTAGCATAATGTTATTTTTTGCATTTTTGCAGAATTTTATGATTTCCTAGTAAATAGAGAAATATACTTATATCTAAGACTATAATTCATTTAGATGAAATTATATAACATATAGTCAAAATATTCAATAAATATTATTTCATGTTACATTAGTATACTTTTGTAATATATAATATATTTAATTGAATTTGATTCATAATTATATGTATTTACAATATATGATTCATGAGGTGTTTAAAAATTAATTCTTATTATAAATTGTATTAAAGGGAATAATTTGTATCTTTATTTAAAAATATAAAATATCATATCATTTAATGTTTAAAATGATATGTATAAATTTTTTTCATTGAAATATTTATTTAGAAACTCAAATTTTAGTCACCTTAATATGTTTTTTTAAATTAAATTCTTCCACATAATTGAATATAATATGTTAAAATGGATTCAATATTTTTAATTAAAATAAATTATATTATATAACATATACACATAATATTTTTTTTCATAATTCATTGTTAAAACGAAAATAATAAATTAATTCAGTTATGGGAAAAATAGATATACTGGAGGTTGATCCATTATAATAATGCTTAAAATTACATACAACATATGTAAAATATATTGGATGAAAATAGTTCGACCATATAATGTCTATTATTAGATAATGTTATATTTTTTAGACTTGTCCCATGATACAAATATGGGTATCAATTTTTTCATATAACCACACTAAAGTGTTCTACTCACCCCACCTAAATATGATGACTACACTCTTGTCCACCTCACAAAAAAATATCATTCGTATATTGAAATTTTAGAAACCAAAACATCTCTAATTCAGTAAAAATTACATATATCTCTATGTTTTATCAAAAAAAATCCTATGAACAATTTTTTTGTCGTCTTATTGTTGTTGTGAAGAGAAGAGTTATCATGATTAATTAAGATTTTATGTTTTATTTATGATTACAAACCATAAATTCGTAATAAATTATGATAATATAATGATTAAAAATTATAAATTATACTAAGAAGTTATCATTATAATTTCATAAACTATTTCAATACCTTATTCTATTAATTGTGAAATAATCCCATCTTTTCTTTGTACGTCAGAATACTGCATCATATAGAAATTTTTTTTTTCTACCATTGAATCTCAAGTATTTTTGTAATAGTCAATATGAAGAATATATATAATTATTTTAGATACTTATATGTCCTTATCATCCAAATCATATATACTATCGTACATTCAATTCTACCCAGGATAAGATTACATCGTTCTTCTGTATGAAAAACTACATCCTCACGATGTGATGTGATTAATATGTTTAATATATATATTCATGGATTTTAATAAGGTTAAATTTATTGAATATATGTGATATATATGTTATTATCATGAAATTACATACATATTTATCATTTTTAAATGTTATTATTTGAATATGTTTAATTCATTTCCCCTCATTGAAATATAATAACATTGTTTGTCTGTACATGCTAACTACCAAATCCACAAGGTTATGTGATTCGTATTTCATAACCACATATCATGGAATATATATATAATTTTTTTTAATTAGATAAATAATATTTCATTTTTAATATTTTTACATTTTTTAAAATATATATGAAACTTACCTTCATTGCTTAGTGATTGTTATGAAATTCGAACGTTACTCTAGACTACACTTGACCTACCATCTAAATTATGATAAAAATAAAAAAATTACATATTCCCAAGTAATTGTTCAATTTCGATGAATAATTTATATATAATTGTGATAACTATTCGTAACAATTATTTTGGAAATGATGAAACAATTACATATATGACCTCACAAACACACCGAATCCATTTTGAAGAAGAGAGCTGATCATCCCCAAAACATCCAACATGGATATAAAAAATTATGTAATTAAATATTAAAATATAAATGATATTTAATTATTGAAATATTTTTTATCAAACAAAAATGATGTTCAAAAGAAATAAAACAATAGATTTAATCTTATAGTACATGAATTGATGGGAATACATTGAAATTGTAGAATCAAGGTTACTAATTTGATGTTAATTAACATTCCATGATGAATATTTTGATATAAAGAAAAAAAATTCATTTATATGGTTCATATTATAAATCTTTTTCTTGTAATGTCATTAATTTTTCATACATCATGGAAATTTATTTTTAAATTCTTACAATTTCATTCAAGGGAATTTAACAAAAATGATACCAACAGGTAATGCATTTCAAAAACAAATTTATTATCATTGGGTTATATTACATGACCTATTTTATATATATTATTATATTATGGATCATAGATATTCTGATTATCCAATTTAATATTTTTAATTTATTTGTGTGAATTTATATTTTATTCAAATAATAAATTCATAGATTAATTTTCAATATAATGAAATGATCATTATAAGGGGTACTCATCTCAAATTATCTTCTTTAATACATTTGATATATTATAAAAAATTATATTTTATTTGAAATTTATAATTCCCAATTGATAATTTATATGATGAATATCCTAATTATATTTATACTCGATCTTCAGTTGATGTTATTCATTCATGGGGCTTTTGATTGGAGAATATAGAAAGTTGATAGGGGTTTATTTAAAGGAGTACATTCTATATTATAAGGATCATTGCATTTCAGTAGATGATCTTCACTTGTTTTACGTTTTTTTAATCCTGTTAGAACCGATAATATTATCATGATCAATGCATTTACATATATATATATTTAACTATATATACATAATGGTTCTTTATTTAAACATAGAAGTCCAAATCATAATATATGTATAATAAAAACATAATTTAAACCTATGTTCAATATAAGAAAATAAAAATGTAATAGTGATGATTTGTTTCTTAAATAAATAATTATATCTATATATGTGAGAATACATAAAAAATAAAAATATCATCAATATAAAACAAAACTAATCCAAGCATGGTTCACATTAATTATGGATAGCATTGATGTAGAAGTTATTTTTTCCATTAATAAAATAAACGGGTATGGTTTTATTAATAACATATATATAAATATATGTATATATGTAGTGACACTAATTTTAGGTATGAAGTTAAATCCATTGCATGATTTCCATGAAATTAACATCCTTTAAAATCAAGAATTTGTTGTTATAAAACCATTAATGATAATATATTGGTTTTTAGAACATCTGTATAAATATATATATCAACCCTAAAAATCAATGCAAGGAAAAACCTAAGGCCCCCACTTGTTTTAGAGAAGAAGGAGTTGAGTGGAGGTTGATAGAGGAACTAAAAGGATAAGAAGATCCCATGGGGTTATGGGTGGATAACTAGTTTATATAAACTGTATAAACATAATATATATATATTTTATAAAACCGATGGATTAAACCAAAATAAAAAAACATCAGGAGAATACGTTTTTAGAAGAAAACAACCATACTAATCATGAAATCCATGAGATGTTCAGTCTTTTGATAATGTAAAAAACTATATATATATATATACACACACATACGTTGTATCCAAAGGGGTTTGGAAAATAATTTTTTTAAAGAATTTGAGTGTTGTCTTTGTGAAAAAAAAAGAAAAAGGGGTCATGGAAGGTAATTTTGGTTTTCAAATGGGATATTAAGAAGTGGAATAGGGTTATGCAGTGGCTGGAATGGCACTCTATGGTATGAAGAAAACGAAGTCATGAGGAAGGATAAATTTAGAAGGATAGATGTCTAGGATTAGCTATGATTTGGTCTAGTGACTAAGGAACATCCACAATTTTTAAGAAAATATGAAAGATCAATATTAAATATTTACTAAGTCAGATTTATATGGTGTGACCAGGGTATTTAAAAGGATCATATGGAAAATATGTAACTGCATCCCAATTAGATGGCTTATGAAAATGCTGAGTAAAAGTCGTGGTGGGGGATATTCAAAGGGTTGACTGATTAGATGGTCTATATCCAACATAGTGAGATGACATGGCTGAGACTCAATATCTATTTAAAAGGATCATCCAACATCAGAAAAGAAAGATTGTGGGCCCACTTTAGTAACCTAGAGCTCCTGTCAATCACTCATGAAGTCCCCCCACCCTCGGTATAGCCCTGAACCAGTTTCTGTGGGCGTGCTTCTACACCCACCACTGCTGATGTGCCACCCTGCAAGGTGGTACTACACCTATAATGTCCCATTCACATTCCTCCACTGGGGATCACACACACACGCACACACACATTCCCACATGGGTGCTCATTCCCTCACGTGGGAACCTTCAGCTGGTAGGGGAGTTAATTCTCGACCGTCCCACTCCCTTGTTAGTGGTGTGTGTTGCCCCTGGCTAGCAAGGGTTTCCATAGGGTATTATTTTTATTAAAATAAGAATTTACATACATATATATATATATAACATAATGAAAAAATAATATATAAGGATTTTTAAAACCTAATTGACATATATATCATCTAATAGTTATTAAAAACCATCGAAACTACCACTTACAATGGTTTTCTAAACATTTCAGTTTTAAGAAAACAAAACATCCAAATCTAAAATCAATGTCTAATATTCCATAAAATTAATCCCATATAAGTTATATATTTTTAAAATCCGAAACATTTTTTTTAATTAATACAATGTTTTTATTCATCCAAGGATGAAAACATTTAAATGAATCTTAATTTTAAAACATTTGAAATATATAATTACTTAATTTACTATGTATAGATTAAATAATAAAAACAACCATAGACATAAATTTCATTTTCCCAAAGTATGATATCAAACTGAAAAACTTATTTTTTTTCTTACCAAAAAACCATGAAGTAACAAGTCTGTACTTCAATGGGTATTTTCTTTAAAACATCGGGGTTTCGATTTGAAATCCACATCAAACATTAAAAAGCTATGCATTCAGAATCTAAATAAAATTTATTTACAAACATGTTTATATATATAACATTAATTAATACATAAAACAATTTGAAATGTAAATATAAATAAATAAATAAAATAAAATAACTTGAATACCCACCATCTAAAAAACCATATTACCTTTAAAACACCAATGATCAGTTAAAGACTCTATCATCTGTAAGAAGACAAAATAATAGTCAAATATTTTTCCAACTATCTTGAGGACCCTTATAAATAAATTTTTATGGTATTTCATACCTCAATTTCAGTTTAGATTATAATGATGGGTATCTACGTCCCACTGTTTCTTAGCACATGGGTCGTTCTCCAAGCGATTACAATCTTCTCTACAGTCAGTCCAAATGAGAAGGGTTACACGAATGGTCTCATCATGGTGATAGGGTTTCTTCTTGTGTCACTTATTTATATTTATATTAGTTTCCCATACAAGGTTTGGTCATTTGGACATTAGGAAATGTAATCATTTATGTGTTTCATTGAATAAAACAGTCCATGTTTTTTTTGAAATCATTCTATGGATAACATGAAAATTAGACTATATAAAACCATAATATAATTATTATTGAACATGAAATAGGTTAGGGTAGTCACATTATCGCCTGATTATCTGAATTTCACCCTCACAATTCTAAAACATTTGTACAATTCCATTAGAAAAAACAGTTAGAAATTACTCCCAACGTCCCTTTACAATGTACCCTATCATGGACAATATTCTATCATCCTCAGAGGGAATTCCCAAATTATTTTCAATTTACCCAACCACATTGTCCCATAAACATCGTGATAATATTGGATTACACATATGCATGAAGCATTCATGTTTCTAGAGTGACGATTGAGAGGAATTGAGATCCGATATTTCTGAATGAACTCTCTCCATATAGATCTTCCATACCACATCATGCCAGAGAGCACTGATGTCGTAGAGAATCCCATACATACTAAAACATAGGTCAAGGAAAATATAGGTCTCTCTAATATCACTATCCAATGAAGCTTCTAAATAATTTAACAATGGTAGGTAGTTCTCAGACGAAGTGTAAAATAGGAATAGACCTTCTTTGTACTTCCCTCATTTTCTATACACAACAAATTGTGCAGTTTCTATGTGGAGATAAACATAATTATCTCCCGAATATAACATGAGTACATTTGGGCTATGGGACACATTATTGAGGTGTTTTTAAGATTAATGAAGTTTCTCAGATGTATGGTATGATTCTAAACCGTACATTATAATTATAATTTACAGTATCTCATTTGGTAGATACAAAGGTTTGGCTCGTGACCTCTCATCTTCGATCGAAAAATTTTAAGGAAAAGGTTCGTAGTAAGGCATAACCATATCAAAATAAAGAGGTCATTTAAAATAACTATTAAAGTACGAAAACCTAAAAATATAATATTATCCATTAAAGACAATGTTTATGAAACTATATGTGTTACATATTTGTTAGATCCATTTTAAAAACTCACTGGTATAGACATCTTGACATCCGCTTTAATGTCCCTTCACATGTTCCACTATCTTCAATGATTTCTCCAGTTACTAATAAATCAGATCCCAAAAGAGTTTCCAATCTCTTCGATCATTGTGGTCTAGATGCAACACGAGCAACTTGGATCAATTCTATGTGGATATCTAATGTTCTATGTGGAAAAATCATGAAATTTATGATGTTTGGATACATCCACGAAAACATGATGTCTAAAATTAAATTGGATTGACTAGTCCTCAAGAATTTTGATGTCTATAATATGAATAGAATGACTGTAGGTCAATATTTTTCTTATATATGTTTTTGGGATGTCACTAGATTTTGAAGCCTTCAATAAGTCCTCTATAGTTGAAACTTTCTCTTCTATGGTGAAGAATTTAATAAAACCCTCAAGTACATTCTTTTATATGCATATAATTGAAATTGTGCATGAATCATAAGGAAGAATTCAATGTCAGATCCTCAATGGAGTCGAAGTACATGAGGAGATTTGGATACATTGTAGAGGAGTTTTCATGACAAATGATTGTCTTTTAAATTATCATAACCTTCTAAACATGACATGGACACTATAGTCCCTAATATTTATATTTGAAGAGATAGAAGGATTGAATGGTCTACCATATAAAATTTTAGTAATAAAGCTACTTATTATAAAATAATCTAGTTTTTTAATGTTGTTCTAATTTTATGGGGTTTTCTAAACCGACATATGAAACAAACATTCACACCCAAACCCCAGAATCACCGAAGTCGGTGCGTTAATAAAACATGGTGTGTAATTAATTTTTTTTGATAAAAATTAATGCTGTTAAATTACACATCATTATCCAATACAATTTATTTTTAAAGTTGAGGTTCTAGAAATATATATATAAATATTACAGTCCATTAAAACTGAATGATAAATGAATCCACAAAGTAGCCACTACATAAGGTAATTCTCATCTAATAAACCCGTTAAAATAAAATAAATACATTTGGTGAGAATATGAATGCCATGTAATGATGTTTATTTAAAATATAGATATTATTTCAAATAAAAAAATTTGGAATCATCTCATTAAAAATACTCATAAAAATGTTTCTTAAATAAAACTGTAATACATGAAGTATAACATAACATTTTTTAATGAATTACCATGGAACATTTTAAGGAACATTAACAGGGCTACAATAAAACATGTTCCAATTATAAGCATTCTTATACAAAATGCATGGTGAAAAACATGTTATTCAATAGTTAGTTAAAAATGAATAATGCTTCATGCATGTGTGCTGGTACAAAATATTACACATGGAAATAGAACATGATCAATGTAGTGCATAAAAAAAGTCACATAAAATAAAATGAATATTATAAAATATCTGGTAAACTACCCTCATTTTTATTAATGTTCAAGACATGGGTGCTGAATAAATATCTTGTCATGTGAATTTACTTCATCTGAAACTAATAATTATAGAATCTTAACATAAATATTCAAATAGTTTAATATTAACTCGGTTAGTTAAATATTAAAAACAAAATAATGGAAAGTATAATTATGGACTGTGTCATGGCCTTTTACCATGACCTAACTTGTCTCATGTGTTCTACCAATGAATCATGGGGATTTCATTAACTAGTCCCAACCCCATATGGATTTCATTAACTGATCCCCAACACATTGGGAATTCATTAACTGATCCCGAACCCATTATATACTGAGTCCAATTCCTTTTTGCTTTGTCCAGTATGGTTATATAATAAAAGAGTCACATACCACATTGATTTATTATATTCTATCTATTATTCATTGTGTCCCAGGCCACATAGAATAATTAAATTTATATATAAATTATATTTTTAAATTAGAGTTTTTTATTTAAAAATAATAATGAAACTTCTAAGAAAACCCTTTCACCGTGATAGTTATCATTCAAAAAATAACAGTACATGATTATTACATCATGATATACATTACAAGATCATACCATGGAAATTATAAAAGAACGTAAATAATAAAAAACATGCATAATGAGAATTCATCTTGGATTAAATACATAATAAGTTTAAACCTAAACAAATTATTTCATGTTATGTAATGAACACATAATATTCTTAACACCCTTTACATGCATGTATAAAATTACACAAGGCTACTTCCAACTATTTAACAATAATTTATAAATTTAAAATCAAGAAAATAAACCACACAACTTAATAACATAACGATTACCATTTAAACTTTTTAAAATATTTGTATCATCTGTATATACATAAAGTGATTATAATGGGTTTGTATTACTAGAAAATATTCCAAATTGATCTTTAAAAAAACATTCACACATAAAAAAACTTGTTATATATTTCTATAACCATTTAAGAACCCATTTTAATATCATAATCATGAATATATATATATTTATAACTATATGTACATACAGTTTCATTATAAAAACATGAGAGACCAATATATAATTTATGTATATTAAATACGTAATTTAAACAAAATATCAGTATTTGAAAATAATATAGTAAAACCGAGGGATTGTTTAAAATATATATATGTGTGTGTGTGTGTGTTTGTGTGTGTGTTATTTATAATACATACATATTTTATATTTTCATCAACATAAAACACCATGAATCTAAGAATGGTTCACATTTCATTAGGGATTCCATTAAAGTATAAGTTCATTTTCCATTAATAAATGAAACCAGTATGGTTTTCTTAAGAATATATATATACATATGTTTATATATATAGTGGAACTAATTTTAGGTAAAAACATAAAACCCTTGCATGAATTTCCTAACAAGAACATTCTTTAAAATCATGATTTTTTATGATTTCATCTATGAAAATCATTAGGTTTTTAGAAAAACTGTATATATATACCAACCATAAAAATCAAACCAAGACAAATCCTATGTCCGTCACCTATTTTGAAGAAGATAATGTAGTTGAATAGAGGTTGGTGGAGGCATTGGTAGTAGAATAAACTTGTGGGGTTATGGGGGAAAACTATATTATATATACTCTATAAACATTATATATATATATATATTATAAAACCCCTGTATTAACCCAAAATGATAAACGATGAATTTAGGAGAAGACCTAGGAATATTAAAAAACCATACTATGTAATAAAAGATATGGTGGGTAGGCCTTGTGATAAATTCAAAAACTATATATATATACATACATTGGATACACGGGGTTTCACTCAATTTTTTAAAAAGATGATGAATGTTGGCTCTCTGGAAAAAGAAGAAGAAGTGGCCACCAAAGGAGATAGATGGTGTCACGTGCACAGTAATGTAGTAGAATAAGGTTATGAAGTGGCTAGAAGAGAACTGAACAGTAGGATGAATAATAAGTCCTTAGCAAGGAAAAGTGTAAAAGGATGGATAACTAGGATTAGAAACTATTTGATCCAGTAGGTAAGGAGCATCCACAGATTAGAAAAAAAATATGATCAGTGAATTTTAAATCTATACTCGATCAGTGTAATGTGGCGTGAAATTGATTTTTAAATGGTTATGATAACTTAAATTTCATCATGCCTCAGTCAAATGGCTTATGAAAAAATGGCGGAAAATCTATTGTAGTAAAGATTCGAAGGGCAGACTGATCAGATGGTAATGATCCCACACAATGAGATCAGATTGCTGAGACTAAATATCCATTTAAAAAGTTCTTCCCACATCAAAACATGAATGATTTTGGGCTGGCATTATTTTCTTGTAGCTCTCGACCTTCACCAAAAAACCGCCCTCGAAATACCTCCCCATATAGGTGTCTACCGGTGCACTTCTACACCCACCATTACTGCTCTGCTGCTTTGTACATTGGCTGAAAACCTCAAAAGGAATATTTGTGTTCCCCCACTAGTCCACATTCACACACTCATGCCCACATGGGAGCTCATTCCCTGATGCGGGTACCATCATCTTGCTGGGGAGTTAATGCACGACCCCCCACTCCATTGAGAGTGCTATGAGTTGCCTCCACTGGATAACAAGGGTTTCTCAAGGGTATATTTTTTTAAAAAAAAATTTATGTATAAAAAAATAATAAAAATTTTAAATATAAAGATGTTTAAAAATCATTGGACATAAATTTCTTCTTATGGTTATTCAAAACATTCAAAACTGTAATTTTCATTTGTTTTCCAAACATTTCAGATATAAAAATTTCAAACATAAAATTATAAAATCAACGTTTAATATGTCATAAAATAAATCACATACTACTATTATATCATAAAAATAAAAATAAAACAAATTTTTCATTTAAAACCTTGTTTTTATTAATTCAAGGATGAAATCATTTATAGGGTATTTTTATTAAATTATTTGAAATACTAAAATACCTATTTCTCTATGTATAGATAATATAATAAAAAACCATATTCATTAATTTAATTTTCCAAATGAATTATTTCAAACTCTAAAACAAATTTCAGTGTACCAAAACAAGAAGAATTATGTTGTGTGTAATTATCTTCATATTTTATATTAAACAAAAGGGTTTTGATTTCAAATACATTTTAATGTTTAAAACATTATCCTTTTCAAATCAAAGTATGAGTTAATTAAAAACAATTGTAATGGTATAATATTAATTCATACTTAAAATATAAAAAAATGTCATTATACATAAATAATTAAAATAAAAAAAAATAAGAATACCCAACGACTACAAGCAATTATGACCATTAAAATAACAACAATCATTTAATGAATCTATCAGCTACAAGAAGATAAAATAATGGTCAAATGTATTTTAAACTGTCAAGAAGAACCTTATAAATACATTTTTATTTCATTTCATACCTATGAGTCGGTTAGGTATACAAATATGGTTATCTACATCCATCTGTTTCTTAGAACATGTGCACTCCTCCTGGAAATTACATCCATCACTATGGGTGGTCCAAAAGGATGTGGGATACCCCCTTAGTCTCATTGTGTTGTTAGGGGGGATTCCAGTGGTTCTTACCAATTTTTTCATTTGATTTCTAGGCCAGTTATGATCTCATGGCCTTGATGAAATGTAATAATTTCAGTGTTTAATTGAATAAAACATGCCCTGTTTTTATTTTGAATCCATTGTTTGGAAAGTATGGAAATTAGATGATATAAAATGATAAAATATTTATTATTACACATGAAAATGGTTTGGGGTGTAACATTTAATTTACTACCACTATTATATCATTGATCTCATCAATTATTTTTTGAAAAAATGAACTCAACATCTTAAAAACATATGATGTAGACTTAGCTGATTACGTATTTAAAAAACCCCTTATAAATATAAATTATTTAAGTATTTAAAATCTAATCAATAATATCTTATTATGAAATATGTTATTTTATATAATATTATTATACATGTGATAAATTACATACTTGGAATATTTGTACTCGAGGTAAGAGATTTTTTCCAAATTAATATTCATTATTTCATATTTCAATGTCATGAAACAAATTTTATTAATATGGAATGAATACATAAAAATTAAAATTTAATATCATGGTTCTATTATAAACAATTATATTATATGATTTGAAATGGATTATTACATAAATGTGTATTTTAATTCAAATTTATGAAGTAGTAAATGATTTTATAACAAAATTTATTTTCATTAAGTTAAATTACATCTTCGGAATCATTGCTATATATGATATTGTGGGAGTAATAAATCGGGATTATTTTATGTTTATTTATTCTTGAATTTTTTTTATTTAAATTTTATACAAATAGTCGATTAATTGATAAATTTTCACATCAAAATTATGATCATTACGAGACTCTCTCATCTCAAATAATTTTATTTGAGACAAATGATTTCTTATACAGTTATCTTATTTTATGAGAAATGTATACATAAAAAAAGATATTATATATCATGAGTAACACTATTATAATTAAATTTAATAGTCATTTTAGGTTATTATTAATTTTCTATTATAATTTACGTGTTACCAAAGAGGAAGACATTTTATGTTATAATATTCATTATTTCACGATTTATTATATTCACGTTTCTATAATAAGAAATAATATTCTATTATTTTCCTTAAACAAAAATATTTCCATATCTTATAGTAATGAAATCAAGTCGTATAATTAATTTATATTTACTAATTCATTTACTAATGAAATATAAATAATGTTAATTGTATATGATACCAATTGTGTATCTTTTTTTCACTTGGAATACAAATATTTTTTAATATTATTCTGCAAAAATGTATAAAACCTTTTATTTTATAATGATAATTTATATCCTAATGATATCATTCAATATAATTGATAATAAATTATTATTTTTTAATCAGAAATGAATCTTCATAACTTATTTTATGTGGGTTACTTTTACTACTAATAAAAATGATTCAAAAGAGTTTTTATTTTCTACATATATAACATGAATGGGTTTTCTCATCTTATGGAACCATCAATCATTTATAGAAATTATTTTATGTTTCCAAGGTAATTTTCAAAAATGAATTATATAATTAATGATAATTATTAACATTTATTTTATGTTTTTAGGATGTAAATGAATTTTTTCTAAAAAAAATTATATATGGGATCATGGAAAATAAATTTCCATCTAGAATGACATGCATTGATTTTACTCAAACTGAAATATTATTTAATAAAGATAAGTTTTAATGGTATTTTAAGGGTATATTCATTCATAATCATCATCAATCTTTTATTTTAATTATTATCAACTATTATAAATTGAAATGATTAAATCATTATCCAATTTTGGTATGGATTGTTATATTATAAATTGATTTTCTTGCAACCTATTTATTTTCCTAGGTATAATCATATTTCAAAAAATGTTGTTATATAAAGAATTTATTTTCGATGGGTTAAAATTTTCACAAAATGATTAATGTATGTTCTATGATGAGAATAATGTTCTATGTTCATTATTCATTTTATAGTTATTTCAAATTTTTTACAATGGGTTGATCCCAATTATACGTTAGGGGTAAGGCTTATGTATATTATTCGATGATTGATATAATATAGCACTCCAGTGCATCGGATAAATAAATTTGATATAATCCATTTTTTATTCCAATATTTGTTTATAAATGGGATCTATAAGGGTTATATAATTACTATGTTCCAATATGACAACATGTTTTCCTTTTTCATTCTATATGTTTTAAAGATCCCATTGATCATGATTGAAACAAACTAGATTAAGAAATTTGAATAATATGAATATTTCATTTGATAGTGATATATATCATGTTTCAGGATTTATTATAAAAGTATCGATGGGTATTATTTAAATTATGTTATACAATGGAAATTTGATTATGTCATCATAACTTTATGTATAAATCTTCCGCACTTCTTATAGTCTATATTTAAAACTTAAGTTTATACTTTCTAATAATTTCATCTCACTCATATTTTGATATAATTTTTACATGTTATCCATAATAATGGTTGTTGAATTATATCTAGAAAGTTTTCATAAGGATAATTATGATGAATTAGTATAGAATAAGAAAATATTTATACAATGAATAAAAAACTATCATGATGTCATCTGAATTGTTTAAGAAATATTTTTAACAAATTATCCAAATTTATAAATATAAAAGGTCATTATATATTTAATTAATCCATCTAATAATTATTACTTTGTATATTATATATGTATAACATATGGCAATCCTAATTGGAATCATAACCATAAATGTAATGATTATATAATTTGAACCTGATCTTGGAGTGTGGGATTGGGTACATTATAAATTCATTTGGAGAGATATAGTTAAAATATATTATACATGAGGAAGATTAAATATAATAACTTTATGATAAATAATATTGATTATATGATAAAAAATATTTATGAGACTAATATATATGTGGTTCATAATTTACATATCGTGAAATATCATAACAATACTTCAAGGAAAGATTTATTATAAAACCATATCACTTTTATAGAACTATAGTTTGATATAATGATTTTATGTAAACAATTATGGTCATATAAGAGATTTTAGGACATGATACTGAATTAATCTAGTTTTTTTTCAATTTAATATACTATATTATGCTCCAATACCATATGTTATCTACCTTTTTCCGAATTTAATGGATCCTTTAACATATTTTTTGGAATTAAAAAGGTTCCATATAAATTACTATGTAAAAGTTATTATTGTAAGAGAACTTGAATATAAAAATTGCAGATCATAGAAACCATAAAACTATTTATATTGGAATGTTAGAAAAACATTCTATATAATGGTAAAAAAAATTATATTAATAAATTATATTATTTTTTTTATTCAATATGTTATAATGATAAATATGATTGAATATTAAATGGTTATAATATTTGAATATTGGATATACATATTTTTTATTTTATAAATGATCATCAAAATGTCCCATAATTATCATCCATCTAAATAATTTTCAATGGAATACCCAAAAAAAT
The DNA here is from genome assembly GCA_963277665.1 of Viscum album. Classification (NCBI taxonomy): domain Eukaryota; kingdom Viridiplantae; phylum Streptophyta; class Magnoliopsida; order Santalales; family Viscaceae; genus Viscum; species Viscum album. The sequence continues at coordinate 2,130,333,219 of OY728147.1, read as the reverse complement.
AACCTTCATACCCAAGGGGCAATAATCTTATGAAATGGTGACTGTAGTTTCCTGAAAATGGTTAAAATTGGAAATATCAATTTATGATCACACGAATGAATAATAATAGAATAAGTGTGTCATATAATATCAAGAAAAACAAGGATCAAACATGATCTAAAAATGGACATTAACATGATTAATGTAATACGAAATTAACCGGTCAAAATAAATGAATAATAATAATTTTAAATCATCACAACTCAATAATAAATAATTACCTCAAATTATAAATGATCAGAGAATCTTATTAAATATCGAAGACATTTCATGTGTACTTGTAAACTAGGTATATTGTCACATCATTTATCAAAATATTCTTCCAATGTTAGATCATGCACAAGGACTTTTCACCCATAATGGATCAATCACTTTTTCTTATTTCCCATAACAGATAAGTAACATCAACATGTTTTCCATAACATTATCTAGAGATATAAAACATTACCCACCTCATTAGATTATGATATACGTCTCACCCATCACAAAATGAAAACCACCCATATTTTTGATAATTGATTATAATTCATCCATACTAAAGGAAACCATGAAAATAAATCTACATAATAAAAATGTCATCATAACATAACCCACTAAAAATAAATGGGTTTTATGAATATTTATTTTTTTCATCATCAACATAATAAATATAGAGAAATAATAAGGCTAATTTTTTTAATCCAAAATAATGAATAATTTATATCAATGGATGGAATCTTATGTGGAGCGTTATTTTTATTGATTCGTAAGAAATTTTTTCTGAGGAAAATAACATTTTGATTTTAAACTAAATCTTCCTAAAAAATAATACTTTTAATGATATAATTTTTTAAAACTAAACATATTCTTATTAATGGATGATTTAAATCATTTACTTTTCTTGATTATGTGAAAATAAATATTTTTTTTGGAAAAAATTCATTCAATATTTACCAATATATAAATAAAGATAAAGAATGTAATATAATGATGATATTTGGAAATAAATCCGTAATAAAAGTTTATAATTTCCATATTCACATTCAAACATCATTATTAATAAATATGGATTTATTTTATATTTATTGCAGTACAATATATATATATATAACATCATCTCTAAATTATTTACATTATCTCATGACCATTTGTTTATAATCTGATATTAAAATCATTGTTTAGGGTGATAACTACATTATTTTCTAAATATAATTTGGTTTCAAATTTTCAGTCCTTGTAATTAGAACATGTTATGGTAAATTAAATTTTTTTAATAAGGAATAAAAATAATTGTATATACATACCAGTTCCTTATAAAAACATAAGACACCAATATATAATTTATGTATAATAAATATCTAATTTAAACAAAAGTTCAATATTTGAAAATCATATTGTTAAACCGAGGGATTGTTTCATAAATAAATAAGTACAAATATATATATATATATATATATATGCGTGTGTGTGTGTGTGAGTGATTTATAAGACATATATATTTTATAATTTCATCAACATAAAACACCATGAATCATAGCATGGTTTACATTATATTAGGGATACCATTAAAGTTGATGTTATTTTTCCATTAATAAATGAAACCAATATGGTTTTATTAAGAATATATATACATATGTGTATATATATAGTGAATCTAATTTTAGGTAAAAATATATAACCATTGAATTATATTCCTTACAAGATCATCCTTTAAAATCATGATTTCTTGTGATTTATTCTATGAAAATTAACGGGGTTTTAAAAAAACGAATATATATATACCAACCATAAACATCAAACCAATATAATACCTAAGTCTCTCACCTAGTTTGAAGATGATGAAGTAGCTGAGTAGAGGTTGGTGGAGGCATTGGTAGGAGAAGAAACTCTTGGGGTTAAGGGTGGAAATAGATTATATATACTCTATAAACATAATATATATATATTAATACATATATTATAAAACCCCTCGAATTTACCCGAAATGATAAATAATGACTTTAATAGAAGACCTAGGAATATGAAAAAAAACCATACTAAGCACAAAAATATTTGGTGGGTCGGCCTTGTGATAAATTAAATAACAATATAAATATATACATTCATTAGATCCACAGGGTTTCGGTCAATTTTTAAAAAAGAAGATGAATGTTGTATCTGTTAAAAAATAATAAGAAGTAGCCACTAAAGGTGATAGGAGGTGTCACGTGCACAGTTAAGCGGTAAAATAAGGTTAGGCAGTGACTAGCACACTGCTAAGAAGTAGGATAAATAAGAAGTCATTAGCAATTAAAAGTGTAAAACGATGGACATGTAGGATTAGACACTATTTCATCAGTAGGTGAGAATAATCAATATATTAGAAAAATATATGATCAGTTGATTTTAAATCTCTACTCGATCAGAGGTATGTGGTGTGACATGGTTTTTTAAATGGTTCAGATAACATAGATATAACCATGCCCCGATCAAATACCTTATGAAAACATGGCGGAAAAGTCATTGTAGTTGAGATTCGATGGGCAGACTGATGAGATGGTAAAGATCCCACACAATGAGATCAGACGGCGGAGACTCAATCTCCATTTAAAAAGTTCATCCCACTTCATAACATAAACAATTTTGGTCTGGCATTATTTTCTTGGAGCTCCCAAATTTCACCCAAAACTCCCCCCTCGAAATGCTTCCCATTACAAGTATCTTCGGGCACACTTCTACATACATCCCTGCTGCTCTACTGCCCTGCACATTGGGTCATCACCTCAAAAGGCCTATTTGTGTGACCCCACTAGTCCTCATTCACACACTCATGCCCACTTGAGCACTCATTCCCTCATGTATATACCATCAAAAGGATGGGGATTTAATGCATGCCCCTTACACCCTTGAGAGTCCTATCAGTTTCCTCGCCTAGATAGCAAGGGTTTCTCGAGGGTATATATTTTGAAAATAAAAATATATGTATGAAAACATAATCAAAATTTTAAATATAAAGATGTTTAAATCTCAAAGGACATAAATTTCTTCATATGGTTATTCAAAACATTCAAAAATATAATTTTAATTTGTTTTCTAAACATTTCAGATATAAAAATATCAAACATCAAAATATAAAATCAATGTTTAATATGTCATAAAATAAACCACATTCTATTATTATATCCTAAAAATAAAAAAAACTTATTTTTTAATTAATACCATGTTTTTATACATCAAATAATGAAATCAATTATAGGTAATTTTTATTAAAAATTTTGAAATTCAAAAATACCTATCTCACTTCGTATAGGTAATATAATAAAAAAACCATAGTCATCAATTTCATTTCACCAATGTATGATTTAAATCTCAAAAACAAATTTCTTTATACCATAACACCATGAAGTACATTGTGTATCCTTCCCTTGGTAATTTATATTAAACACATGGGTTTTGATTTCAAATACATTTTAATGTTTAAAATTTTATCCTTTTTCAAATATAAGGATGAGTTAATCAAAAACATTTTTAATGGTAAAAAAATTAATTTAAACATAAAATATAGTGAAATATCATTATACATAAATAATTAAAATAACAATACATGAATACCCAATGACTATAATCCATTTTGACCTTAAAAACACCAACAACCATTTAATGAATCTATCAGCTACAAGAAGATATAACAATGGTCAAATGTATTTTAAACTACCAATAAGGCCCTTATAAAAATATTTTTAAGTTATTTCATACCACTAAGTCAGTTTAGTATTCAATTATGGTTCTCTACATCCCTCTGTTTCATAGAACATGCTCATTCCTCCTTGAAATTACATCCAACAATACAGTTTGTCCAAAAGATGTGGGATACGCCCTTGGTCTCATTTTGTTACTAGGGTGTCTTCCAGTGGTTCTTCCCATTTTTTCATTTTTTTTTCTAGTCCAGTTATGATCTTTTAGCTTAGATGAAATGTAATAATTTCAGTGTTTAATTCAATTAAACAAGCCATGTTTCTATTTTTAATCACTGTTTGGATAGCATGGAAATTAGATGATGTAAAATGATAAAATATTTATTACTACACATGAAATAGGTTCAGGGAGTAACATTTAATTTATTACCACTATTAAATCATTGATCTCATCAATTCTTTTTTGAAAAAATGAACTCAACTTCCCTAAAATATATGATGTAGACTTAACTGATTACGTATTTAAAAAAACCCTTATAAATTTATATTATTTAAGTATAAAAAATTAAATCAATAATATCTTATTACGATATATTTTATTTTATATAATATTTTTAAACATGTGATAAATTACATACTTGGAATATTTTTACTTGAGGTAAGAGATTTTTTCTAAATTAACATTTATTGTTGTATATTTTAATTTCATGAAACAAGTTTAATTAATATTGAATACATACATAACCATTATAATTTAATATCATTTTTCTATTATAAGAAAATATATTTTGTGATTCGATATTCATTATTACATCAATATGTTTTTTAATTAAAATTTATGAAGTGGTAAATGATTTTATAACTAACTTTATTTTCATTAAGTTAAATTACTTTTTCATAGTAATTGAAATATCTAACATTGTGGGAGTAATAAATCATGATTATTTTAGGATTATTTATTCTTGAATTTTTTATTTAAATTATATACACATAATTGATTAATTAATTAATTTTCACTTCAACATTAAGATCTTTACGAGACTTTATCATCTCAAATAATTTTAATTGATATGATTTCTTATACAGTTAACTTATTTTATGAGAAATATATACATAAAAAAAGATATTTTTTATAATTAATAACATTATTTTCAGGACATTTAATGGTCATTTTAAGATATTATTTATTTTTTATTATAATTTAAGTGTTACCAAAGAGGAAGAGATTTTATGTTACAATCTTCCTTATTTCAGGATTTATTATATTCATGTTTCTATAAGAGGAAACAATATGACATTATTTTCATTAAACAAAAATATTTTCATATTTATAGTTATGAAATGAAGTCCTATTATTAATTTATATTTACGAATTCATTTAATTATGAAATATAAGGAATATTTATTATACATGATACCAATCAGGTATCTCCTTCTCACTAAGAATCATTATATTTTATAATATTATTTCAAAAAAACGTATAAATTCTATTAATTTATAATGATAAATTATATCCTAATGATATCATTTAATATCATTGAACATAAATAATTATTTTTAATTAGAAACGAATTTTCAAAACAGATTTTATGTGGGTCACATTTTCTACTAATAAAAATGATTCAAAAGAGTTTTTATATTTTACTAATATAACATGAATGGGGTTTATCATTTTATGGAACCCTCAGTCATTGATAGAAAATATTATATGTTTCCAAGGAAATTTTCAAAAATAAATTATTTAATTAATGATAATAACTTAAATTTATTTTATATATTTAGGATGTAAATAATGTTTTGCTTAAAAAATATATATGGGATCCTGGAAAATCAATTTCCATCTATAATGGCATGCATTGATTTTACTCAAACTGAAATATTATTTAATCATGAAGAGTTTTAATGGTATTTAAGGTTATCTTCATTCAAAATCATCATCAACCATTTATGTTAATTATTCTCAACTATTAAAAATTGATACAATTAAATCCTTATTCAATTTTGGTATGGATTATTATAGTATAAATTGATTTTCTGAGGACCTTTTTCTTTTCCTCTGGATAATCACGTTATAAAAAATATTTTTATAAAAAAAATTTATTTTCGATGGGTTAATAATTTTACTGAATGATTAATGGATGTTCTATGATGAGAAAAATGTTATATGTAAATTATTCATTTTATAGTTATTGGAATTTTTTCACAGTGGGTTGATCCCAATTATAGGTCATGGGTAAGGCTTATATATATTATTCGATGGTTGATATAAGATAACACTCCAGTGCATTGGTTAAATATATTTGAAGTAATCCAATTTTTTATTCCAATATTTGTTTATACATGGGATCTATAAGGGTTATATAATTACTATGTTCTAATATAACAACATGTTTTCCTTTTCATTGTATATTTTTTAAGGTTCCCATTGATAATGATTGAAAACAAGTGGATTAGGAAATTTGAATAATTTGAATATTTCATTTGATAATGATTTATATCATGTTTCATGATTCATGATACAAGTATTGATGGGTATTATTTAAATTATGTTATTCAATGGAAATTTTATTGTCTCATAATACCTTTATGTAAAAATCTTCCACCCTGGTTATAGACTATATTTAGAACTTATGTTTACACTTCCTAATAATTTCATCTCACTCATATTTTGTTGAAATTTTTACATGTTATCCAGAATAATGTTTATTGAATTATATCTGGAATGGTTTCATAAGGATAATTATAATTAATTAGTATATAATAAAAAATTATTTATACAATGAATAAAATACTATAATGAAGTCATCTTATTTTTTTATGATATATTTTTAACAAATTATCAAAATTTATAATTATAAAATGTCATTATCTATGTAATTAATCCATCTAATAATTATTATTTTGTATATTTTATATGGATAAAATATGGCCACCCTAATTGAAATCATATCCATAAATGTATTGATTATATAATTAGAATCTAATCGTGGAGTGTGGTATTGGGTACATTATAAATTCATTAGGAGAGATATAGTTAAAATATACTAAACATCAGGAATATTCAATATAATAACTTGATGATAAATAAAATTGATTATATGATAAATAATCTTTTCGTGACTAATATATATGTGGCTCCAAATTTATATATCTCTAAATATCATAACAATAATTCAAGGAGTGATTCATTATAATACCATATCACTTGTATAGATCTCTAGTTTTATATAATGATTTTATGTAAAAAATTATGTTCATATAACAGATTTTAGGACATGATACTGAATTAATCTAGAATTTTTTTTCAATTTCATCTACTATATTATGTTCCAATTCCATATGTTCTCTACCTTTGTCCAAATTTAATGGATATTTTCACATATTTTTTGGAATTAATTATGTTCCATATAAACTCTTATGTAGATGTTATTATTGTAAGAGAACCTGAATATAAATGATGTAAATCATAGAAACCATAAAACTATTTATATTTGAATTATAGAAGAACATTCCATATAATGGTAATATAGTTTATAATAATAAAATATATTAATTTTTTATTCAATATGTTATAATGATATATATGATTGAATATTAAATTGTTATATTATTTGAATATTAGATATACATATTTTTTTATTTTATAAATGATCTTCAAAATGTCTTATAATTATCACCCAAAAAAATACTTTTCAATGGAATACCCAAAAAAACAACCTTCATAACGAAGGGAAAATAATCATAAGAAATGGCGACCGTAATTTCATGAAAAGGGTTATAATTGGAAATATAAATTAATGATCACACGAATGAATAAGAATAGACTATGTGTGTTATTTCATATCAAGAAAAACATGGATCAAACATGATCTGAAAATGGACATAAACATGATAAATGTAATAAGAAGTTAACATATTAAATGAAATGAATAATAATAATTATAAATCATTACAACTCATAAATAAATCATAAGCTTAAATCGTAAAAGTTTTGAGCATCTTATTTAATTTCAAATACATTTCATGTATACTCGTTATCTAGGTAGACTGTCATATCAATTATCAAAATATTATTCCAATTTTAGATCATGCAGAAGGACATGACTCCCATAATAGACCAATCAGTTTAACTTGTTTCCCATAACATATTAGAAACATTAACATGTTTTCCGTAACATTATCAAGAGATATAAAACATTACCCAATTCAATTGATTATGATATAAGTCACACCCACCCTGCTATGAAAACCACCAATATTTTTTGAAAACTAATTATAATTCATCCATAATAAAAGAAAACCATGAAATTAAATCTATATAATAATAATGTCATCATAACATAACCCACTAAAAATGGGTTTTATAAATATTTATTTTCTTCATCATCAATATATTACATTTTGAGAAATAATAAGGATAGTTTTGTTTTTTTTAATCCAAAACAATGTATAATTAATATTAATGGATGGAATATTATATGGGAAGATATTTTTATTGATTCCTTGGAAATGTTTTGAGGAAAATAACATTTCCATTTTAAAAATACCTCCTCCTAAAAAAATTATACTATTAAAAGATATCATTAAAAAAAACATATTTTCATATAATGGATGATTTAAATCATTTAATTTTCTAGATTATGTGAAAATAAATATTTTTCTTTTCCAAAAAAATTCTTTCAATTTTATTTTTTGTAAAATTCACAGTGAAAATATTTAGAAAATTAGAAATATGTTCAATAGAACTAATTTTTTCAAAAGTTAGACATGTGTCAAAAGAATTATAAACAATTTCTATAGAAAATAAAAATAAATTTCTATATTTTTTTATAATATTTGGATATGGAATATCAATATTGACCAATATATAAATAAATATATACAATCCATTATAATGTTGATATTTAGAAATAAATCCATAATAAATGTCTAGAATTTCCATACTCACTTTCAAACATAATTTTTAAAAAATGTTGATTTATTTTATATTTATTATATAAATATATATATATATATATATATAATATAATTTATAAATTATTTATATTATCTCATTACCATTTGATTATAATTTTCTATTAAAATCATTGTTGAGGGTGACAACTACTTTGTTTCCCAAATATAATTTGGTTTGAAAATTTGAGTCCTTGTAATTTGAACATGTTATGATAAATTAATTTTTTTTATAAAGGAATAAAAATAATATGTATTAATTATATAAATATATGTATACATTATTAAAAAGTACATATAGAAAAATATATTACAAAATGCATGAGGTTTGTAGGTCATCTATGCACATTAATGTTGTTTCCATTTTTGGACTGATTGAATGATACAAATGTAGATAATAATTTGCATTTATAGAAAAGTTATTATTTTATATATGTCATATATACCAATAAATTTTGTCCTTATTTCCATCCATGTGAAACATAAATGAATAAGGAATCACATAGCATCTTAGATATGGTAATCTATATGTACGCACGAGAGATGTTATCGTTCGCAAATGGATAAGGTTGTAAAAATGTAGACATACTATTATCAATAAAAAATTATCAAAATTTCCTATATATTAAATATTTTCAGTAATTTCTTCATAATTATCATCTATGATATATATTTTTTAAAATAAATTGTATCTGTATGTGGAGATGGTAAGTCGTACATATGCATGACTGATATATTCACTTCCTGTTTAATGAGAAATATCATGTATAATGATGCTCTTATAATGATATTAGAAATGATTGAATATTTATGACATTGAATTTATTATTATTTTTATATATAATATATTTAGATGAGGTAATGTAGTGTAGAAAAACAATTACATCGATTTTGGTGATTGACTTATCCCCAAAATGACTCATTTTGTTATCCAGTATGGGGATACCGGTTTAGAATTTTGTGAAAAAAATACCTATAAAACATTTATAATAATATTTGGAAGACTAATTATTATATTATGGTCATGATATAATGTTAAACATGATTGGTTAATTTTCCTCCAATATTTGAGGGGAGGGGAAGTTTTGTAATCTCTTAAAAATTTAATATAATATAACTATTATATAAAAAATTATTAAATTGTCAATAATTTACATGGAGTGCAGTATATGGTTTATATATCATAAATAATTAATATTCATATAGGATTATGTTCTGTTTTGAACATTACAGTTTTGGTTTACCCATTAATTAATGTATTATATCATTAATCACAATAACAACGATTTCTATCTTAAAATGTGGTAATAGTTCATTATAGGTAATTGTTGACTCAAAAATGTATATTGTGTTGAATTATCACCCATACATTATCTTATTTTTATATATTTATAATTTTAATTATTTATAAATATTATAATAAAATATTCATTTTATAAAATATAAATATTGTTATTGTTGATACTCTTTAATAGATCCACTATATTACCATCACGAATACACTTATATTTTCAATAATTATATTAAAACATCCCCAAAATTTTATGAAAACATAGAAAATTAACGGATCTCTATATGTATCTAAAATTATGAAATGTATAATATTCCAAAATTCATTAATTTTATTTTTTCATTAATTGAATAGCTACTACATTAGTGTTGTATAAGTATTTATGTTAATTATTGAATTCCAAAAAAATAAAAATGAATAATATCAATAAAATTATTTTACATTGAACAAAAATAATAAAAATTTTAGTTCAAAACGAATTTCTTTCTTAATGTGGACAAAAAAAGATACTCAATACCAAGGGAGTGACATTTTTTCACTTTCATTGATTTAAATATTATATGTAATTTTATTGAAAAATTATACATAAAATAACAAAAACTATGATCATTAATATTGTTTCTAAAATAAAATCAATCAATTAACTTTTATTAAGATAAAATATATACTTATCAATTATTTTGTATTTCAATTGTTTCGATTTGCCATTTTCCGACATGAAAAAACTTCCCACACTTACTATTCAAATTGATCAATAATAAATGGGACCAAAAAAAATATACAACATTCAAATTATAAATATTAAATAAATTATATCAAACTAAATACCTATAAATAGAATAAATTAATTTTAATGCATGTCCACCATATGTTACAAAAACATCTTTTAGGAAAAAATCATTTTCATAGTAAAAATTTAATATTTTTTTCCAACACGTAGAGATATATTTTTAGAAAAATATAAAAACAATGATATCTATGTTTTTATTTAAAATAATTACATAATAGATATTTATTTATTAAATTGATATGAAATTCATCTTATGAATAAAAAATTCTATGAAATTCCACAATTATTTTGAAATAAAAATTTAAAATTACAATTATGAATTTATTTCACATATATATAAGGAATAATTATTTTCAAAATTTTTTAATTGTTATTTATAACCACCGATATAATATATTTTGAATAAAAAACTATTTAATAATCCAATATGTTTCATTTAATCATTTTGTTGTGTGTAAAACAAGTAATCAAAAAACATTACTTCATGAGAAGAATTTCATAACATTAAAAGGGAATTACATTTTAACCCTAATAATAATCTATTTTCCCTAATTTTATTTCAATTCAATGTAATTAGTTATGGATAACTCTAACTCATTACATCTTTAGTTACCCATGTATCTTTATCAATGTAGTGTTTTCTCCAAAAAAACATTGACCATGTGACTAGTCTTGTTTCATATAATGTCATATATATGATCCAAAATATCTACTAATTGTTCATTCATTGAATGATATTTCACTAGATATCTGATATTGAAGTTTAGTACATGTGAAGGATATGTACTTACTAAAGAAAGATAAATGGAAGACATTATTAACTTCATGGATATTCAGTGGGAGAATCGATCGATAAGCTATCGTCCAGATGTGATCAGGAATTTCAAAAAGAATAATTAAAATAGGGATTATCTTTCATTATTTAAAAATATCATCACTCTCTTTTAGGGAGATATTTATATAAATAAATTTCCACCTACACCAAACTCTAGATGTTTCCGATGATTTTTGGAATAATGTTTTTTGAATCTGATCCGCTCTTTTGTTTTTTTGAATGTATCTAACCATAAATCCAATTTAATAATTGTGAGAATGTCCTAGTAGAATTTTATTATCAAAATAAATCTTGTATGTTGGAGTTATTAACACCATACCATAGAAGGCTCCATAAATATCCATATGAATGTAAGAGTTAAATCTAGTGTTAATATAAAAATCAACAAAATTAATGGGTTGATTCCATCCTTCTTTGAAGTCTATAGATAATGATATCAACATATACAAAAGAGTTTTTATTGTAATATCAGATCTATCGTCATCCTTGTGATGATTAAATGTGATAAAAATGAAATTTTTTCTAATACCTATTGAAGACTTCCTTCGAAAATGGAGGTAAACCTCATATCCTAGTCAAATACAATGGATCATTTTACACCATATAATCTCTCTAATTAATGAATATATATTCATAAATGGAATTCAAGAGATATGTTTTCAAACTTTACAATTAAGTTTTCCGATTTGTTATGTTATTTGATTGTAATATATATATCGTAATGGCCTTTACATGTTATGGGGGTGTCCGATGACAAAATACATTATGTTGTTTTCCAATTTCAATTCATATATAGTTAATTGTTATAACTTCCACTTATAATTTTGTTATAAAGAATTAATTTGAATAAAACACAATGAAACATACTTTAAAATATATATCATCATCTCATGCAACTAGTTATATTTTTCTAGTTCTCTATATATATTTTCACTACTAGGATGATATTAGGTTGATGAACTATGAGCCTCATCTAATAGATCGTTTTACAAATATTGTTTGGGATGGATAATTAATATGTTCTCAAAACTACTATTCAATAATAATCAATTTTTAGCTTTGTTTATTTGTATTCCCAACAACATCGTTATGAAACTCTTTAATAATCCATTGGATATATGGTTGAATATTCTAAGGTAGAAAGATAATATGTCTTCCCTTACTTTAATATTTATAGTCCCACAATTTGTAAATACCTAAATTTTTGATCTTATGTGATCCTCATCATCGATAATATAGCATGATCCATTTGGAAAAAAACATCATCCATCGTGTTTTATTTCCAAGGATGGTAAAGTAATGACCATTAATATTCATAAATTAACTCCAATCGAATTATTTTCCTCATGATGAGCTAATATTTTATAAAAATGTACGTTAATATTTTGTTACCAATATACATGTAACATATATCAAAATTGATATAATGTATCTAAATGAATAATATAAAAAAACATTAGGTAACTCGAAATGGTGATTTGGATAATGTTTCTCTTAGATTATTAATTGTTGTGATTCCCTAGCTATCACCATATCATTATACATGAGACAAAATCACAATACATTCATTTTGGAATCAATATAAATTACAAACCAATCTGTATTTTAGGGTAGTGTTATCATATTTACACCTAAAATCCTTACATTCGTCTAAAATATATTCTATTAAGACTCGTCTCTCCTTATGTCCATAATTTTTGTATGGATAATTGTGGTGAGTGGATTAGATAATAATGAAATATAATTTATAAAACATCAAAATTATCCACAAAACACATATAAAATATATATTTAATTAACTTTTGTTGTTCTAGACTATTTGTAAATAAAAATTTTCATTTATGTATCTACATATATAACATCTCCTTAAAATATACAACCAAAAAATAAATCATTATAAAAAAAATATTCAAACTTGTAAACTTTTCCATTTTTATTCTCCTTCAACTTGTTCATTATAAAAATACTCATGTAAAAATCATAAAAATAATTTATCATTTAATATATAATAATATCACATAAAAATATCCCACAAACTGATGCAGATGGTATCTAAAAACATTATTTATTAAATCTATGATGATAAAAGGTGAATTACTATATCCCAAAAGAATCACTAAAAATTCATAGCATATATATTGTGAATGAAAATATTTATTTGGTATATCCTCTTGGTAAGTCCCAAATCAATAATATAAAAAAGACGCAAAATCTATGGAAAATTATTAAGATACATGGAGTTGATCAAATAAATCAACACTATGGGGGATACTGTATTTTTTATTAATTTTAATTCTCTTAATCTAGTTATAATAAATTTAAAGATGCATTGACTCTTATTTAATCTTAATAAATATAAAGGTTGTACCCCATGGTGATGCACTAGAGTATATGAAACTGTATTTAATATTATATTATACTTGGTTCTCCTATTCATTTAAATGAATTTTGGTGATTATATATTAATTCATTGAAATATTAATATAACCAGTTAGGATTTTCATTGAAAACGAAATTACAAAATTTTGTGGAAGAAGCATAGTTTATTAAAAAAATATGTCAAAAAGTTATAGATAATTGGTGTGCACATAATCTTGTTTTTCATGCAAATAATTTATGATAAATATCCTTCATGTATATGAATGAATGTCACCATCTTAAAATAAATTAAGATTGAATGATCATATTCATCAGTATATTGATAAATGATTATTGTTTAAATTAAAATATGACATAAGACATCCCTTCCATGTAAATTAATATGGGAAACATATAGATAAAGAAAATACGTGATTATAATAACAAATATTTAATGAGACAAACTAGTGTCTCAGCACAAGGCCTTGACAAAATCTTATTTTTAGTCTTGGCGCAAGTCATTGACTATGTGGTTATGATGTTCGACATAATGAATTCCATCATTATGAAATTAGATATTGAAATTTCATGTGTTTATTCAGATAGTAAAATATCAATGAGATTATGTAAATCGAGTTATTTGATTTATCATTAACATATTATGCTGATTATCATTTTAAAAAGTTGTTGATTTTAGTCTTATACATTTTCATACATGATTATGCTTATTTATGATAGTTTTCGATATATTGTTATATTTACTGAGAATCTGAGCTCCCCACTTTCATATATTTTATTTTTCACATGATGCAAATATGTATATTATAGGTAACCTATAGGAATAGGCTATGTGGTATGATTGTGTTCAAAGGGAACATAATGTTGTTTGTTTTTCATTTCATAATGTGACATGAGAATATTTATGCATGTAGTACATTCAATGCTACTAACCTAATCTGTCTATCAGGACATGAACTCTGGTGATCATGCCAATGTTATGTTATAATGCACTGACTCTCAGAAACTGGGTTCCAGGCGTTACATTTTGTATTATATGAAGTCTAGTACAAACCATGGAAACAATATTAAGATAAGATCTGATTATATAACATTACCCTATGATAGAATTTTAGGATTAGTATAGAAGAACTTCCTATAATTTTGGTAATGTATGGATTTTGTGTGTTTTCTAAATAATACATCATTGTCTACAAATGAGTAGGTAGAGGCCGCTATGGAATAAGTGTATCTAGGGGTAAACCTCAAAAACACCGCATTGATCTAGACTCGAATGGGAACTAAATCACAACAATGTGTATTACTAAACTATTGTTTATGACACTCCCAAGAAATATTCTATGCATAATTCATCATTTATTTACAAACAATTATGATGGATTTATGAGTAAATAATTTCTCAAAAAAATTTATGATTATGGATTATATGAATAAACATTTCAATTAACGTTATGTAATTTTAATTTTAGTAATTAGGCATTTTTATTCATAAACTAACATAGTTTATATCAATTTTTAAAAATGGTGAATAGTAGAAGGAATGAGAACATATGCAATATGAAATATCCTATGATTAAGAAGGATCATATCATTCGTTGTATTAATCCAATATTTAGAAATTAATTTGCACACCCAAGTATTATCATCATATGATGAAATAATATCAATTTTTAATAAGATATGTAATGATTTTTATGATCCATATGGATTTGAAGGGAATCTGGAGAAGAAAAATATGGAATAGAGAAAGATGTACAATTGGTAGAAGGTAATGAATGATTTTTTCATATGTGATAATGGTGGAATGAATCGCCATAGTAAATTCATGAAGTGAATGTGATTTTTTTAGAAGGTTGGAGAAAAGGACACCATGTACGAGATTTCAAGGGTATGAAAAAGGTGTCAAATTTATAATGCATCATCTACAACGATTTAGGACACTACGTGAATCAATTTCCCAGTCATTAGAGTATACCCCAAATAATGATTTTTGTTAATAATCAAGTTATGATAATACTGCAGATGAAGAGGAATAATTAGTGTACATATATTTTTATTAATTAATAATTTTATTTGAGTGATATATAAATTATGTAATGGTTATATTAATTATGTAATTAAATAAGGATTATAATATAGTAATACTTCATTGAGGAATTGAGAATATATGGTAATAAGAAAAGTTACCAAATAGAATGATAATACTTTTGGAAAAAACATTTTTTAAGGAATGATATTCCTTTATATGGTCCTGATTCTGAGGCAGTGGTTGTTGAATAAGAGATGGTTGATTTGGATCAATTATATTGGATTTTTGTAACTACCTAAGAACTGATTATTCGTTTTTTTATTCCACAATTATTGGAGTATTCAATTTTTTTTATATAAGGTATATATCTAGTATTATATATGGTATAAGGGATTATGAATGTAATCAATATGGATTTATGGTAATTCTGGTTGTTACTATGTTTTAAATAAGTACATTATGGAGGTACTCACACGTTATTATATGAAAAAAAGAGATATTTATTCTTTTATGTTGATATTCCTTATAAAATTTTCGATTATGTGTTTGGACACCAATATTTTTTATGATTTAAAAGGTTTTAATGGATTAATTAGGAAATTGTATATTATTTTTAATGGTTAAAAATTTTCATAAGATTATTTTTTATGTTTTTAATGAAAGGAAAAACTAAAGGTTGGGCGACAACTCATCCTGTCGGGAAAGGCCATGATTCATAAACGCACAACTGAAGTGTGACAATGTTGCATGACCAACCATTAAGCTATGTAATGACCTGGTTTCATTAATGTACTTTTTTTAATATGACGTGATAGACTAATTATAAATTCATTTTTTAACCCTATACGATTAGGATAATTAGAATATTTTTTAGTTCTATTATCTATTGAAGTGAAATATGAGTTGTTGGTAGAAATTAGATGAAGTATGGAACTCTACATGTTAGGTATATATATTTTTTCCTAATCTATGAAATAAATTAATTCTTAAATTATAACGAATTAATCTTAAAACAAATTATATGTTATGGTAATAACTTATATTTTGATGAACCAATGATATTTTCAGTGAACATAGATTTATGGATTTGTTACCCTCTATTTTCTATTTATTGTTCACTATTTTATGATTGATGACCTCAATCAATGCCAATAAATATTTATGTTATTACTTCAATTATGTTTCCCCAATTACACCAAATGATATTGTATTTGATATCTTAATTTGGTGGTTACTTTTTCAATTCCCATTCCCTCTTTTTAAGACTATATTCTATTAACCCGATTTTTGATATAGGTTTTTATATAGAGGTATCTTCTATTTTTAACCTTATACATTCGAAGTAAAAATTCTAAATTTGGAGGATGAAATTTATTGAAGGAGGGGAGAATGTAACCCACCCGATATTTCATTGTAATTTATCTGTTTAAATTTACTTAATAGCTAGCATAACACGCCAAACTATTTTCGTGGGTTCATAGACTTACCATACTAGCCGTTCAAAAAGTAGTTGTGAGTAGAATTAACTGAATTTTTAATTTTATATACTCCATATAATTTTATCATCCATATCATCATTTTATTATATATAATATAATAACACATTCAGTTTTTCAGATAAAATTAGTATTTTTTAAAATTACAATTTTACCACCTTTTAATGGAGAATGCATTTTAAATCAAATTTATGATACTATTATATATTAAATTTCTCAAAATAGTCTTCTTCATTATAATAGGGACATATATATTTAGTTTGGATATTTTTTTATGATATCATTCATACTTTGATGAATAGTTAAAGATACAAAATTTTAATTGAAAACAAATTTTATAATTAAAATTGTTTATATAGTTAAATTATAAAAACTGATCTGTTTGGAATATATATAGATAATATTTTTATTATTTAATCGATTTTTGGTCATTTGATTTAATTTCACATTTAAATTGGACATAAACACATTTCAATAATTATATAGTTTTTGCTTCTCAGAAACCCACTACCTAGTTCGAACAATGAGATTTAATTTTATATTAATTTTTGAAACTAGTATGTTTTTTAACATTTTAAAAAATATATCATTTTTGAATATGGAATATCAAAATTATCATTGGGTATATTTTTGGTATTTTTCTATAAATATGGATTTTTTTATGAATACTGGTAAACATTACGTAGTAGATAAAAACTGTCTTTTTCTTTAAAGTAATATTTTAAAAAAACCTCTGAATGTAAAAATATATAAAAAATAGATATATTAGTCTAATATAATTCATTAGAGACGTTTTATAATATGATTTGACATATAAAATTTTATTTATATTTTTTACATCTTGTTCCATTTTTCTAGGAACATATTCAAATTTTCATAAAACATAATTTTACAACTTCGGTGAAAGGAATGTCAATTACCCAAGAGGCATGATTGAAATCAGTATATAATATGTGGTTAAATAAGATGACTTTTATCTTAATAGTATCATTTGAATTTTATTTACCACTATTAATAGTAAATAGGGTAATTAATTTTAAAAGTGATATTATAATTACCTCATGCCATGTCCTAATTATATCGAATATATTTTTTTACCAAAATCAACATTAAAAATAAAATATTATCTTTTATGATACACTTTAAAAATATGAGGACATTTATTTTTATTTTGTTTAAGGAATAGTTAAATGTATTAAATTCAATTTTTAATAACTAATAAATTTTTTAGTATATGGTTATACATAATATAATTTCAACTATAAATATTAATTTGATATATAAAAATATTTAATACATCATTTTATATTATTAATATTTTCATGAAAAAAATATTTATATTTATTTATGACCCAATGATGATTCTATAATTACATTATTAATGAATGATTAAAATAATTTATATTATAAATATCAAGATAAATTTTAATTCGTACAATTGATTCCATAAAATAATTTTATATGATAATATGAAAATTTAGGTTTGATTTAATTTATTTTATTCTATCTAATCATGTTTTTT
Source organism: Viscum album (assembly GCA_963277665.1). Classification (NCBI taxonomy): domain Eukaryota; kingdom Viridiplantae; phylum Streptophyta; class Magnoliopsida; order Santalales; family Viscaceae; genus Viscum; species Viscum album. The sequence goes on along the minus strand of OY728147.1, from coordinate 2,130,314,234 downwards.
TGACTTTCACAAAAACCAAATACAAAATAGTTTCAAAATTGACATAAATGAGTTTTTAAAACAACTACTAGACTATTAAATGATATAATATTTTGAAAGACTATTGATCATCCAAAGCACTTATATAATGATATATATGTCTATAATGGACCACTTTAGGTTCTACTGTATTTTATTGATAGTTTATAAACATGGTAATATAAAAATACTAGACGAGATGGTAAAAACTATACTATTTAACCAAGAGTAAAATATAAAAGATAAGTATAACATGGTAAACTAAACGTCTATAAAAATTATTTTTTGAGATACATTCGACCCATACCCACCGCTCCATATAAATAAATCAATTGGGATCCATTAGAAACCAAAAATTATTTGATAATAAAATAATACAACATGCTTTTCTTATAGTGCCTCTAACTTCTCTTATAAATGGGTACATCCCCTTCTCTGAATTTCAAACATTCAAAGCCATTTGAATAAGCCAATACCTATTCAAATATCCTCCCATATAATATAAATTCAACCAAGATTCCATAATTAGGTCAGAAATCCTGCATAAGGGGGCATTTTGATCAAATCAAAAGGAATCACCGGGAGAAGAGGTAATTGTTTCAACAACTTCTTCAAAGTACTTTTCCTCTTCCACTTCCTTTTTCTATTTTTTTCCACAACAAAATAATAAATACATTTCTATGTACATAATTTTATGTTATTTTAAATATGTTAGAACAATATTTTTTATTCTTTCCATCCTATGAATGAAAAATAAACCATATCTGCATACATACAGCTTACCGCCTCCACGTCTTGATGTAGTTTTCTATTCAATACATCATTATTTGGATGGGTATAATAATAAATATAATTTATTTTATTAATAAATATTACATTTAAATGGTTCTTTATATATGTTAAAAAATCCAATTACTTGAGATTTTACAATCTATAGAATGAAATTGTTGCTTTTACGTACGTATAGATAAACTTCTACACATATGCAATGAGATTCATTCCCCATCATAACCAGTCAAGAATAATTTTCATTAAATGATTAAAATAATATCTAATAAGTTAATATAATTATGTATATGAATTAAATACATCCTATCTATAAAAAAACATGACTTATGTAACAAGACATATAAATAAAAATGAATCAGTTAACACCTGAAACAATGATAATACTGTAATATTATTAGCAAAGAAATATTAGAAGATCATATATGATTTTTTATATATTAATTTGTTTCTTGTATAATTTAATAACAATTATTTAAATATTATAATAGTGGTTAAATTACGCTATATCAAGGAAAAGTACAAGGTAAGGGTTAATTTTACATTGTCTTTAATATCCAAGGATGTTTATACGTAATCATCTAATGATAAATATTGGTCAGCCACATCCATGATTCTTAAAAATGTGTTGCAATTTTTTTATTATTTCCTATAATATTGGTTAATTTAATTTTTACCCCTTTTTAAAATTTTAAATTTTTTTTGAAAGGAATATTTATGTTGTTTTCCAATAATTTTACTTTATTACCATTTTGAAAAATTATAGTAAGAATTTTTTTAAACTTATACGGCAGGTGCATCTATTTTCCATTGTTATATTACCTTCAATGATTCCCTTACATTTTTGTAAGGATATTTTCAAAATATATGTCACATTTATAATTACTTGATTTTTAAATGATTCTAAATTAGAATGATATATTTCTATCTAACAATTTTGATTTCATGTATGTGAACATTAATAGATGCATTTAAAATTTGTTAAAAAATAATTTTTTATTATTAAATCATCCATATTGTATTATCGGTTTTTTATATTTATGACAGTGAATGTATTACTTTTTTATCATTCGGGTATTATGGTTAATGAATAAACTTCTTATATACAAATTTTAATATGTATGTTTATGTTATGGTTCAACCTTTTAATATGAGGAATGTATTGGACCTAGTAAGTGAAGGGTGGATCCAACTATAGATCCTCAATTCATCAATAGGTCTCTTTAGGCAATCTAGTGTTTTAAAACACGTCCTTGACAAAATCATATTTGTAGTCTTTGTATAAGGCTTTAAATATATTGTTTTGATGTCTGACATTAGGAATTTCTTCATTATGAAATTAGCTATTGATATTATATTTGATTATTCGAATAATATAATTTCCATGTGATTATGTTTATGTAATTATATGATTTATATTTTCCATATTATGATGATGATTACGTTTTGTAGGCCTGTGTTTTAGTCATATATTTTCCCTTAAATTTTTATGCTTATTTATGATTGTTTTTGCTATATTCTTATCCTTACTGATCATTTTTTCACACCTCATTCTTATATTTTATTTATTCAATGATGCGTCAATATATATTACAATTAACATGAAGGAATATGTTACGTGATATGTGAGTGTTCAAAGTGTACACAATGTTGGTTTCTTCCATTTCACAATGGAATGTAAACAATTATGTAAGTATATTGTACTTCCAAGGTTAATAAAATAATCAGTCATTCATGATACGATCTATAGTGATAATTCTACTGTAATGTAATAATGCATCGACTATAGGTAAATGGGTTCATGGCATTACATTTGCTACTAACCCAAAGAGCATCCAAGATTACCCTATGCTAGAAACATACACCTGGACATTAGAAATATTTATTATGGATTATATCACCCTTAAAGTATTAAAATAACATAGTGAAATGGGAAAACATAATCAGATATATATCAGTCAATACATTAATGTAATATTACCAAGAGTCACTATGAATAATGATAACCAAACATAACAATAATAAATTCCTTCTAGTGGTCCATAACCACCCACTAGGCCCCATCTCACACACCCTTGATCACCAAAGCTTGATCCCATGAGGAAAAATAGATATAATGAACCCCTATTATATGATTATAATGGGCGTAAAACATCAAAAGGTGAAATATGGTTTTGACATAATGTTCATAATATTATGCCAAAAAATATTCTATGCAGTTACATCATATGTAAATTCAATGATGATAAAATAAGAGTACAAGTAAGAGAGTAATATGAATTGTTTATAAAATATTTCATTAAACATTTAAAAATAAATTATCAAAAAAAATTCTAAATCACGCCTTATCACCATTTTATAACTAATCATATTCATGAAATGTATAGAAAAACGGTTCATAATTTAATGTAAGGTAATCAAGAAAAGATATGGAAATGCACATGATATTGGAACATTAACAAGAGTCAATACAATAGAGTCACAAGGAATAATAATAATTACTGTAGAACGCAAGGAAACTATGGTTGCTAATGGTGGCAACCAATGCTGTCATCTATTGAGATAATTTATATGGATTTCATTAGTACAACCTATGTTTGGTAGTGAGTCCACCCCATAATAGAAAATGAAATTACAACATGAATAATTGTTTAGATTATATATATTATCACGGGTCTAACTAAAACTAGTTCAATGCACACCCTCTTTCTTAGATAAATGTCCACATCCTCAAACATTATAGTTGGAAATGAATCCACTATAATGGTTTTATTTCATTAGTAATGAAAATGTATTGTTCATATCATTTATCTATATAGATTCACATGAATAGTAAAAAGATGTGTTAACATAAACAAGTTACTTCGATCAAATGAGGATCCTTATGGTCAATATATTACTCCCACCTCCAATATTACCTCAATGAATGTAATTTTATTTCAACACCCCACAAAAATGGGAAGTATAATTATCAGAAAAGTAAAAAAATTAAGGGATTATGACATTGATGATTTGTGATAAAGTTCCAACTAGGCTGTCAAGCATCATCAATTTATATTTGAAATATTCCATAAAATTAAATATTCAAAACATTAATACTATACAATTACATTCACAATCCATCATAAAAATTTCATATGGGTTATTAAAACAATGATATATTTCAATGAAACCACAAAGCATTCAAAGGAAGTATGAAATGATTCAAAAGGGTTTGAATACTGATCAAAACATGGGTTTAGTCCCACTTTATAGAAAAATAAATCATTTATTTAAAAAAATTAATGAAAACGAATTCCAATAAATTATAAAATGATTCAAAGATTTTTCATGTTCACATAATAAATTCAATAATTCTAAACAATTTAAAAAAAATAATATAGTACAATTAATTTAATTAAAAAAAATTCATTTAATATATCTATCCATAGGATAGAGCCCTGAATTTCACCAAAAACAATTTAAAATATCATTACAAATAAACCTATAAAATTTGTATTTGTTAATTTAAATATTTTGAGATAAAAAGGAATATCTATTTAATTCATGAAATATTCAATTCGATGGATAATTGATCAATGATACATTTATTAGGAATGAAATAAACGAATTTAATATGACTTTTATTATTAATTAGGAAACAATTTTTATTGAATTATCAACCATTAATGAGTCAAAAAACAATGTAAAATCATATAAGCACCTGCCAATGAAAATAAATGAATCCAATAACAAATAATCTTAGATGTTCCGAATTGGATGGTGATCACTATATATATGAAAATGGATCATGAACGAAGGGATAAAAGATATTATATCAACAATTCCACATAATTAAATAACAATCCAGTATAATGATACTACATCATGATCATTTGGAGAGATATATCAAGATGATAAGGAATATCCACAAATATAATGAAAATAACTCTTTGAATGATATGATATCTACTTTGAAAAGAACTTTATTTTTCCAAGAGATTATTTTTGGAGAAAACAACTACTCTGTAGGGCCCCAAAATATAATGAATCAAATTAGGATTTAGTGGGAGGAATTTATGGTTAACTATTTGGCTTTTATTATTTTAATTACAATTTTTTAATTTAAAAAATCATGTATATGTTTTTCTAGTGATATTAAAATGGGAAGTACTATAAATGCACCATAAAAATGCCTTTTTTCACACATAGGAGGAAACATTGTTTATCCATGTGGAGACCATGTGACTAGGCTTCACACATTGATTAACCATGAGAAATCCATTCAAAGACACAAAAACATTCAAAAATTATTCTCCCAAATACTAAAACAACCCACAAAGAGATCTAAAAATTCGATACTAAAATAAATGGGACAAAACAAATAAAAACCATTAATGGGATGTAAGAAAATACATTCCATGTGATATTTTATTCTTAGAAATATTCAAGATCAATAGATTGAAAATGGTGATACAATAAGTAATCTATCACTCATTTTTTAAGGGGAATGGTCCATTGAAAAGAATTGAGAGTCATCGATAGATTATCAACATATACATATCTCTATTATAAAAACACAATGACTATCACACATCTCCAAACTAGATAAATACTAGAGAACTCTCTTATTTCAACCATCCATTAAAAAATTCACAAAAATTTTGTAACAAAAGAAAATTAAGTCCTATAAACCAATAGAAGAGACATAAACCAAACAATATGTATAAAACGCATGATCAAGATAATAAAATAATGGAATATTACATATAATGATATATACGTTGGGTATGTATTCAATGGTAACATATTATTTCTAAAAATAAGAATCATACCACAATGTTCCATTCGAATTAATTGTCAACACTAATGAGATATTGGTTATTCAAAAATCGTACACATCTTATTTAACTATGTAAATTCACATGGTTTATCAATTTCCAACAATAATGTTTTCACATATACAGTTCGGTACTCCATAGGGACCATCACTCTCATTGGGGAGACCATGTAATTTATCAGTATTTACATCTAACCATAAATTAAAAACAATAGGGACACAGAGGATCAAAAAATATATAATGAAATATAACCACTGTCATATCATAAATACAAAAATAAACCAAACAAACTTCAAAAAAATTAAGTTCAAAAAATATCCTATAATAAAGGGTTCCAAAAACATAGAAGCCATGTGAAGGAAATAATCAAATAGTTTACAAATCGACATGAGTAAAAAAATAAGGATCAAAAATACCCTTACCTGGAATATTAAATCATTCAAATAAATGATACATTAATAATTGAAAAGATTTACTTCAAATCCTATGGATGGATCACTAATATCATGATTCATATGCTACTCATAGTTAAGAGGTAATATTTTTTATTGAATATTCGATTTTTGTTATGACAATAATAAATCATCTGCATGTGACCTCACCAACCCCCCCTACAAACCATTGAATATAATGAACACAAACTCATATAATTTCCACTTTCTCCACACTAAAACACACAATAGAGATATCATTTTCTTAAGGAGACTGATGTTCCTTATTTGGGAATGTGTAATTTAGTCATTCATGTTGTTTTCCTAGCTCTGCCTCAACTAGAAAAGAGGATTCATTAAATTATGGATCAGATATAGATAATTCTATATGAGTTAGGGTTACATGGCCTTGGTGAAGACATTTTTGTAAATGATTCATCCTTATATAATTCATTACTAACTTGATTATTTCTAAAACATAGAAAATGTGATACCTTATCAGTAAACATCGCAACAGAATAATCAACTTCATTGAAACTCAATAACTAAAAATATTTATCCATCATCACTCTATAATAATACTTTCATTTAATTATTTATTTCTTCAATAATTCCAATGATAGTATCTCAAACACACCAGAGGTAATCACTATATCCCACCAATCAAAGCTAGGTCCCTCAAATATAATGATGATATTCATTACCATTAATGATTTATTACTCTTGACAGTTTCAAATATAACATAAAATTCTTCATTCTAGTATACTACCTCATGGATACCTCATTTACAAATTAATATGGTGGACGAAAATTCATGAATTCATATATGGGTTTAAAATGATATAAAAAACATGATCTCCCACTCAATCTCGATTCTAGGTAGTGTCGTCAAGAAATGAATATACTTCTACAATATATGTTGAACTACCTAGAGGGATAGACTATTGGTCCAACATTCTAGGTTTCCTGAAGGAAATTATGGGAGAAATTTATGAATCATTGTGAAACATAGGTATATGAACACAAGAATCAATGAAAAATAAAACACATCACAAATATTGTTATTAAAATTATCAAGATACATCACTCAAAACATCATAGAATTCATAACACAAGTATTTTACCATATATAAAACATTAATATTTCTTATCAAAATGATAAATATTTCAACATATCAATTAATGTTTTGAAATCCTATTACCCACACATATAAATCAATCCAATGATTCAATTTAATTAATATCATTTTCAAATAATACCAACGATTCTTATTTTAAAGATATTACAAATAAAATTTTATTATTAGACATTTTATTATCATATCCATAAATGGTCTTTAATAATAAGTTTTTTCATCATGATATTTAATATTACTCATATTTTGGACATTGAAAATATTTCTCAATGAACATAACAAAACATGTTTTTTGGCACCATTCGGTTTTCATAGAGAATTTGAAATTATTAACATGGGATTAAAATTGAAACAACCAAGACCTTTAATGAACCAACTTATATCCATATATCTAAAAACCCATATCACAAAAGCGATGTCACGTGTATGAAAATGAGAATTATTCATGTCAGAACCATGTTAGAACTGAAATAGGACTGGTTATATAGGATAGTAAGTCATACACCAACCTCACAAATCTTCATTTTTGTATTGTATTTTCATCTACCATGAATCCTTAGAGTTTACCAGACCATGAAAACATGGTTAAACTATGTTCATCCTGCTATTGTGGTTTAAAAAATCATAATAAATTCCCTAAATACAAAATAAAATCATTCGGAATATAAATATTATTTATAATTAGAAATCCAATAGCTCAAAATAATGACACAATTCCGAACATACTTGGTAACTCAACATTCACCATTCAGGGGTGGTGATCAAGTACCGTATCATTGACTACCTCCATATTTTGGAAACATTGTGAATATATTCGCTTCTGGGAATCATCCAAAATTACATTAGGATTTCATATTCAAGTATTTACAATTAATGAAATACTTCATATAATACCATTGGTAACAAACCATCCCTAAATTCCATCAAAACTGATATCTGGGTTGACTTTCAAGTCACCTAAATAACATTAATGATCTGTAATAGTAGGTGACAATATGGAGACCTTGATTTCCTCTAAATACATTTAAATATTTCTATACATATTTCTACTACTTCGCATAGAGACAACATGTAATTATGTGGCCTTAATTTCACTAGAATTATTTTTTATTAAATTATTAATTATATTTAATGCTTGGAATGCTCATAAATTAAATGAAAATAGGAATTATATTATATAGTTTATCAAATATGAAATTTGATACCATAGTTCAGTCCCAAGCATGTTTTGTAGCCTTGGTGTGCCATAAAACAACACATCATGGGACAATCAAAACCTTCTCTAATTGGTAGTTTATTTAATGAATGAATTAATTAGATACATTTTTAGTGTAATAGATAGAATTTTATGTATATCACCTTGATAACATTTCATGTATTTTCTCATCATGTTTGGAATCCTCTTGTGACTTCTCCTCCTTCCTCCCTTTGGTTGATGATGATGAAACTCCTATATCGAGATGATCGGGTTGAAACCGACGCATCATCTTCGATTCATTGGAAGAAAAACTATTAATAAATTATTGTTCCGATAGAGATATATGACTCTTATCTTTTTGGTTTTTCCATTGGATTAAAAATTCAAATACTTCAATAGACTTTCATTGATCTATTCCTTAACTGCTCGTTTCATGTGCCCATGTCTAGAGATTTAATTTATTTATTTGTGTTTATATATCATTAGTTACACATTCTTTATCGTCATTGAATAATGCATGGATAAAAAAAATTTATAATTTTTTTGTTCTTTTAACCCTAATTTTATTATTTTATTTAGTAGATGGATTCGCATGGTCCCAGATCTACCATTCCAGGATACACCAATCTAGATCAGACCCCCTGAAATCAAGAATAATAAATGAAATTAAAATGACTTTATGGTCCAAAAATATATATCAAAAGCAAGAGGTTATTGGATGGTTTATAATGTGGTTTATGTTATGGAAATTAATAAGTGTATCCATTGTGGTGCGTAATTGAAATAGGAAAAACCTCATGAACCTCAAGTGGCTTATTTACATTAAACATCCCAAAGAAATGATGGAAGTTTCATATATATATTATTTTCATATCTTTTCATGGTGGAATATGTGGAAGATAATCATGAAATGATGCATAGATCTTTTATTTTTATATGTGGTTGTTAATTAAAAATCTATATAACAGGTCCTATAGATGATAGAAAAAATGTCTTGTATCCTCCACCAACAGCGGTGCTATGACATTAGTGATGTTATATATCACAGGACATGTAATAGTTTCTTGTTGTCAACGTATCGTTATTCTGGTTGGACATACATTGTGGCTGACAATAAAAAACCCACCATTTAGGCACACCCTTGTTTCATGGTTCATGGACACACTGTGGAGTCCAACTAAATGAAATGTATAGACACATGGATAAAGATTCATGTTCCTTCTATGAAATGGTTTGTTGGTGATGTGGGACCACATGTCATGTGGATCATTTCACATGTCTTGTACTGTATGATATCAATAGAGAAAAATTAAAAAATCTATATCTCATTCGTTTGAAAAATTATTTTTTCCAATGACTATCATATCCTAAGTGTTTTCATCATTAAACATGATTTTTCTCACAATTCTTGTTTTCAATGTACAATAGTAAATTTTATAGGATTGGATTTCATTGAGGTGGAACCTGATGAAAATTGTGATCGTATAGTTTCACAAGAATTTCTTCAAGGAATTTAACTACAGTAGGGATTTTTTGTTTAGTTTCCTAGCGGATTATTCTAGTCATTACCCTTTAGAAGGTCTAGTATGTGATATTCCCCAATCGATTAATTAAGGTGTTACCTTCCTGTTGGGACGGACAGTCGAGTTCCATAATAACTTCTTCTTGGTGTTACCCTTTATTAGGGGGGTGCATTGGAGATCCCCATGGACCATTTCATGGAATTACCCACCAATGTGAATTTAGAGTATAGTTCCCGATGGAATGTTTCTAGTTTTTAAACTCTTGAACGTACATGATGTGGAACATGAACCTTTCTCAATCATTACCCTCTATTGGGGATTGAAAGTAGAGTTTCTCATTAACTAGTTGTGTAGGACCCCCCATTTCATACCAGGGGATGGGATCTTTGTCTAGATTGTGTGTCCCCTCATCCATGTTCCATAATGATGAGATATGTATTGATGTATAATTGAAGTCAAAATTAATAGGGAAACTTTACCCAATGATACACATTTTTTTGACAGGACCTAAAACAGTGAAGGCGAGTCAGTGCCTCCCAATGTGAATTGAAAAAAGGTTTGGTGATTGAGTTACATAGACAATACTATTTAGGATAGAATTATGAGATTCTAGAAATAGTTATTTCACATTTGTAAATATTGGAATCTATACCTCTTGGTATAAGATGTGAGAGGGAGATCCTCTTACTCCTTCATTTTTAATTATTTTATTGAGAATATATAAATATATATATATATATCATATTTTTTCACCCACTCATTTAGTTCGATTACACTCATTCCATGAGAGGTTAATATGTAATGGTTATTACATGATATTTATATGTTTATATTCTCGTGGTTGGATGATTATATTCACTTATTATCAATGAATAAGGCTCAACAAGATGTTTATCTTCATACCATATGTATCCCCTTTTCCTTAGAATATAATTGGTTCACTTTTTTATTGGTTGATCTATACTTTTTCATTGTAAATTGTGTATATTATCTACTTATAATCTATTGAATCTATCAAGATACCCCCTCATCATTCATGTTATCTAACATGGAATATTAATATACATCCTTGCATGGTTGTTCCCTGCACATGTCGTGTATTCTACAAATGGAGGAAATGGTGATCGAGACTACATATGATATTAGGGATACTGGGTGATGGGACTATATATGATGTTCATATAATGGGATTTATAATATGGGCTCCATTCAGCTATTTAATTTTACAATTTTATGTCAGGTTGGTATAAATATATTTGTTTGTTCATCAATTAAAACCCCATTAAATTCAGACTACACTACAATACTTCTTTTCAGACTAGTGGTTCATGCATTCTTGGTTTATTTTATAGTAGAGTTGAATCATATCATTCATTCCATCTACTCATTTAAATTATGATTGATGTGTGTGTTTGTGTGTTCATGTTCTTAGGAAAATTCTATCGTTTGTGTTGTACCCACCCCTGGTCTATGGCAGTGGGCTTTGGGTAGTTGTTGATCGATCCATTTCATGTGTTTAGTCATGTTAGATTCATATTAGAGAATATTCATTATTTGGAATTTTTATATGATATTATCCCTTAAGTTGATATTTATTGGTTTATGGAATCATTTTCAATGTCTCTCAAGCGAAGCACTTAATCCATGGAGTCTACTGAAGGATTGGGCAGCTGACATGTCCATTTCATCAAGACCCAAACTACTTTCTTGTCGACTCAGCATGTAGCGAAATTTTGTAAATAGACCAACGGTATATTAATCATAAAAGTTTGAATATTTTACATAAATTCTTGTGTCATATCCCCATTTATGGTGATATATATATATATATATGTATAGATACTCAAATTAACATAGTACATCATGATAACTTTCTTGATGCCTCCATTAAAATAGCATACCTGCATACCAGGTGTAGTTTGGGATAATGAACATATGATCGACAATGCCTCAGTTCATGACCCATCCTACAACCCCCATACTATAGTTGTGCTGGTAGTAGCACCTCCACCTATTCAGAAACAGATCAGTCATGTAGATTTGGCTGAGTATTTTTTATTCATAGATTACTCAATGAGTTCCAGTATTAGAGGCTACTAAGGTTCCATAGTAAGTCAAATCCTCAAAAAGTATATGATTTCATAGTTTTGGTTGTACTTATATTTAGGATGTTTTGGGCCGTGACATATTAGGTGGTGTCAGCAAAATAATACCATTCCATGTAGTAGTTTGGTATGTTTGGTTTGTTGTTACACAAACACACAATTAGGTGACACCATCTTGGGATTACTTCCAATGAATGTTCCATGAGGGGTGTTGCACCTCCTCCTAACTATCAATCTGTATCATAGAGATTTTTGAGGATAGAAAGAGATCGACGTTGGTGGATGATTATGTATAGTGGTTCCCAGATTTTATTCACTACTACCTTCCCTTGATAAGGTACAACTACTTCTGATCACAAAAGTATGATAAGGGTCTCTATAGAGAGATTGGAGAAAGGGTGGTCCTCTCGGAAACCCCAACTACTTCGGAGTGGGGGGTGTTGTAGTTTTCAATGGTGTTGGAGAGAATTCTTTTAGGGGAAAACTAGGTATTTAGAGATTGTATTACGAATCATATAAATGATTCATCATTAGTTTGAAGAATTCGTTGGTCAATGGGATATCAGAGTAGGAGATCATTTCCCGTGTTGGCATAAACACATATTCGTATAGGGTTGAGGAATCATAGAGTGGGAGGGGAAAATAGAGAGGGGAATTGCTTTTCTTGTGATAGAACCAGATATGCAGAAAAACCCTTTCATATAATAAATAGACATCCAGGGAGTAGGTAGCACAATGATATGAGATCTCCAAAATGAGGACATGATGGTTCCCAGGGAGGTGGAGTTAGATGAAGATAAAGAGGATCAATGGGTGGTGGACATCACTATGAGATTCTTCCACCACCACCACTAGGTATCTTATGAAAAGTATAAGGATTTAGTATCTAGGCCTTTGGAAAACGACATCATTTTGTTTTTTCTGCCTATATCACACATGATGATTTGAGGTACAATATATGTCTTTATACTTTTCACATAATATTATTAGAACTAGGTTATTTCCATTATATTAAAATGATAATACTAGTTTCGGAGATTTATCTCCTAGTGGAGACACTAACACATCATCTTTGACATAAGGTTAATATTTGGAATAATTCTTATATATCATTCATATTTCAATATTGTAATTTATCGCTAGTATGAGAGAAGTTCATGTGTTTTATTTTGGTTTTAATGATGGAACCCTATGACATCATCAATGGTATTGACATTATTTACATGTTCCATGTCAAAATTTACTATCACCATAGAAAATTAAGATGCATAAGTACACATTGGATGTTATTATCCTTTTATATAGAGAGATATTTCATGAAAAAAATAGTGTATTCTTCAAGAAGGAGGTTTGATCCATTTACCCATCAGATTGAGAGTTTATGTATTGGTTCATCAGGCTCTTCAGTCATTTCAGTTTTCTTATTCATGGAGTATTATATAATAATCATCCCCAAATACATTTTAGGACTCCCTCTAAGATAGTGGAATGATATTTTCAATTAATTTAACACATGCAAAACAATGATATCATCTACTATATATAGGATGTCAAATATCAATCTCATGGAGATGTAGTTGTAGTTGGAGGACCATTGAAAGAATGTTTTCATAAGACCCATTGAGTTCTTAATGGTATCTACAGTCCTATTCTTGAAATTGACGACACACAGAAAAAAAATATTTATTGATTATTGTTGGTTGATGAAGTTCATGATAATGAAAAAGTACACCTTGTCATAGATTAAAGACTACAATGAACTGTTCTAAGGCATGAGATGGTTCTCAAATATTCATTTCAAATCATACATCCACTAATATAGGTTTCAATAGGTTGATATTCCTAAATTTCCATTCTGATGTCGGTTTATGTAATATATGTTCAAGTGATTGCCTTTGGTGTGAGGAAATACCCCTCCATGTTTATGTATATGATTATGCAGTTCATCTTTCTACACATGGATCAGTTTTTCATTGTCTTCATTGATCACATAATAATAAAATCTACAGCAGGGGAGGAGTTTGAAATGAACATGAGGAATGTTCTTGATTTTCTTCTAGAGTACATGCAATATAAAAATATCATGAAGTTTTAGTTATTGATACGTGAGTATCACATACCAGGGGTTGTCATTTTTGAACAAGTGATAACCATGGATTCATCAATGATTACGTAATCTATTTATTTGGAGACACATAAGAAAATGTCTTATGTGCATAGTTTCTTGTTCATAGTGTGGTACTTCATGTTTTTTGTTGTATAATTTTCTTGGATTGTATCCCATTTGACCACCCTTGCGTATAATGGGAATCATTTTACCTTGTATTATTTTTGAAATACAATCTTTAAGGAGTTGAAAATGATAATGAGGAGTGATTTGGTGTGGATACTACCCAAGGAGATCATGGAGTTCATAATGTATTGTGATCCCTCATGATCTAGGCTCAGTTGCATATTGATGTAGTAGTCGACCCTTATCATATACGTGTCAAGGAAGTCCTGACCCCATGATAAGAAAAATACAACCAATGAAATTGATACGAACATGTCAGTCTTATCCATTATGATATGGATTCACTTCTTCATAGGGGATCACTCTGTTATTTACTCATACCACATTATTCCAAAGTTTGTCTTCATGCAGAGAGAGCTGAACATGGGGTAGGGACACTAGTAGGAGTTCACATATGATTTTGACATTGAGATATTCTATATTCAAGGAATGGTAAATATTATACTATATTCACATATTTGGATGTCCCAACCTCTAATAGTGATGGATACCATATAATAGATAGATTCTAAATAGAAAACACTAACTAATCAAGATTTGGTGGTTTTTCATCAGTCGATATCTTTTACTCCTTCACTTCTTGAGTTTATAAGATTGTTCCATCTGAGAAACATCAACTATTATGTGTAATGTGATCATATATTAAACTAAAACTCATTATATGAATATTCTAATAGTGGAAATCATTTCATGATGTTCTTGGGGAGAAAATTTGTTCTAGTCATGATGCGGGAAGAGGTAATCCTTGAAGTAAAAATATCCCCTAGATGTATATACCTTTGTGGGGAATATGTATAAATACCAAATATTGTAGTTTTGGTGGTTTGACATGAGAAAAAGTGTATATGTGTTTGTCTTATTGATCCTCACTTTCCGGTATATAAAATATGAGCAACATGTTTCGTCATGATTTTTGTATACCATTAATATCATAGAGTGAAAATATAAATTTATATATTCAGATTTCATTATAAGGCATCTGTGAAAAATGAAGGTCCATTAATTCATCTGGGTGATTTTTTATTGAATCACAATATTGGATAACTTCTTTTATATCACAAACATGAGTTCAGTATGAAGTTGGAGGATGTTATATATATGTTAGATCATTCTTCTCTATGTCCTACCCTTGACAACTGTCTCTGATTATCAAACACATTTTATCTGCTGATTGGGGAGAGTCTTGTAGGATGAATTCAGTACCTTGTTGATGATTATTATATCTTGTAACCACTATAATAACGTGTTGACTGATCACACAATCAATGTGGTAGTTGTTACACTATGATAATGAGTTTGGGACTTCACCCAGAGCTTGGAGGATCCAATGCCCTTGGTTGTGTTTTTGATAAAAAATACCAACCATTATACAATCAACATGACACCTATGGAGGCACAATATAGGTGACCCTTCCACATACACTTTTTATTGAATGATATTAGAAATTCATCTCTTGTGGACCTCAGGTTGTTGTAGTTGATAACTGATAAATTCTAGGTCATCCATGATAGTATTAAGATGGCCCTAAATAAAAAATATTTATTATGTAGATCTCCCTCACAAGCCCTTAAATGTTTAAATAGAGACAAAATTTTACATGGAGTCACTTAATAATGAAGACTGTTGAGGTATGGCTACGATGGCATGTTTTTGCTGATTTTCATCAGGACATTTTAGATCAAGGAATGGGTTTGAATTGTGGCTTACTTCTCTCCCTATAACCACAACTATCATGGGTTCTCAACATCATCGTTGTTTTAAAAATGATGATAAAAATGCATGACATAACATTCATTATCCACTATAGAGAGTATAAAATTGAGGATGGATCCACCATTGTGGATAACCCAATTAGGTCAAGGAATAATATGAGAAGACTCAATGTGGATGGACAATCTATTTTGTTAGCATGTTGTGGAACCACATAAAGGGGCATGAGTGTTATTTGGAGTTAGAGATCCATGTGAAATCTCAGTATCCCATATTTATTTATTATGTTTTATTTTTAGTGATGAATATATTAAATGAGGGATTTATGTATAATAAAAGTTTTATTATTTCCTACAATTTTTAATATTTATTTATGTATTCCATGTGATATGTACAGAGACTGTGTGTTATTCCAATGCTCAGTGTTCCAAAAATTATTTTTTTATAAAAATATATACTATATTCTATATTATTCATGCACTATACCTCACAGAAAATAAGATAAATCATAAATTATTGATCACTTTACTATTTTGAGAACCTGGTTGAGTCTGTAATGCGGTGTTTACCATATAAGGACTATAAAATGAGTCGGTGTGGGATGTTTGGATTTGTTTCCTATTGAAGGTTTTATTACTAAATTAATAAATAAATTACCTAATTAATTAGTAAATTTTTCAGAGAATTTTTTATAATTATAATTATATCTCCTATAAATACCATGCCTGGTTTGGATCATAATTTTTGTATTCCACCTATGAGAGAATGTCCCTCCTCACATTGGCATATAATGAACCAACACCTAAATCATATACGTAAGGATGAAATTAATGAATAATCTTAGAATCAATGATATAAACATTATTGATCATAGATCAATAAAAAACATTATTAGTTCTCATATTTTTTGTTTTTATATAAATTTTTATTCATTGATTGACTAGATTTTTCTTCTTTCTTCAATCTATGTTGTGCTTATTCTTCACATGTGCACAATATTTGATATTTAATTTTATTCATCAATCCATGGGGCCCTATTATTGATCATAGGTTATGAATTCTTGTGTAGTGGTGTTTAATACATTATATTAGTCCATTTTTTCATCATTTATTTATTTTCTTGCTCGTTTGGATCATTTCGATCTCATTTCGACCATTCTGGGAGATATGAAGATGAACTCGAGATTAACAATGAATCGATGAGGTGACAATAGATTGATGGTACGAGAATTGATTGGGGATGCTTCATGGATGTGGATGATCTATTTGGTGTCTTATGTTCATGAAATAAAATATAATTTTTATAGAGGCTGGTGGTTCAAATGACAAGATCATTGTAAACCTCGGTTGGATTGTTTCCAGTGAAAAAAGACAATAAAAAGAAAAACAATGCATAAATCTATCAATTTTTATTATTTGATGGTGGGATATTCAAAATATAATTTTGAAAGGAAGAAAATTTAACCAATTTTCTAATATATCTAATCTAGGGAAATACCAAATGCACATCGTGTATTTAATGGACGACATAGTTTTTACCCCTAGTGGTTACTCCTGGGTTTTAGGGAATTTAATGAAAACACGATGTGTCAGCTTCTCTCAAAGGTTGTGCATCCACTATATGGTTTGATAGATTCTATTTAAAACCACAAACACATAGTGTATGTTATATAAACATAGGGACTATTATATGGACATGACCCCTGAGACTGGGCCTGGCCCCATTATACTTGGACACGATGTGTATTCCTTCTACCTGGCATGTTCAAACACATAGACACGGAGTCAGGTACTCGCCGTGGACATAGGTAAGTGGTGAAGTGGGACCACTCTCCTCTTTTACCCCATTACAAATTGTGTAACACTTGATGTCTTTAGATAAAACATCCATCATCTTTATCTCATTCATTTAAACATGGATTTTGGCTGATGAGTAGCCTATCCTTAGTTATGTTTATATTTAGAACGCAATGGATACCTTGTATGTGGATTTTGAAATATGATGTGAAATGTTTCATGATTGGAATGAATTGAGATGACACCTAAGGATAGTAACAATCATTCAGGATCATTAGATCATAATTTATTATTATTCACTAGTAGAGATGAGCGGTGAAGTTCCCTAACATCTTCTCCAAGGCATTAACCTTCATTAGGGCCTGGCAGTGGAGTTCCGGAGGGCTTCATATAGGTGTTACCATATATCATTCATCAATAGTGGATTTCCACAGAGGAATCTTCTAGGCATTACACTATAGATTATAAAGGTAGTGATGTTCCTCAAAGAACATTTCTAGGTGAAACCAAAGACCATGGTTGAGAATTGGATTTCACCGATGATCTATTCCTGAAATTATCCTTAATCAAGGTTGGGTGGGCCATTTCCTCGAGGGACATTCCCATGTATTACACTCCAAGGTATTGGGTAGTGGAATTACTTGGTGACTAGTAGTGTCTTACAAATTATCATACCATGGGATGTGATCCTTACCTAAATATTGTTTCCCCACAATTATGTGGCTCATTCTTGAAACATGATTTGATATAGATTTGTACTCATAAATAAGGGGATGTTTTACCAACTATGATTTTTTAGTTTTCTGAAAAATTAAACAATGAAGGTGTCTTAGTCCCAACAAATTATAATGGGATCAACATGTGGTGATTGGGTTCCGTAGACATGTGAAATTAGGTATGATTTGTGAGATTATGGGAATCATTGTTAGACTTTAGGATCTATTGGAATCACTTCTTCTTATACTAAGTTAGGAAATGGAGATAACATTTCTCCATTATTTATCCTTATTTGAATAAGTATATTTATATATATATATCCTCAATTATTACCAACTGTGTGGGTTCAGTTACACACAATTTAGGATAGGTAATAATGTGTCTGGTCTTCCATGTGATTTTTGTGTTTAGATACTCAGAGTTGTATTATTTTACTCTCTAATAATAGGTGATGAATGATCAATGGTTAGTTTATCTAATCATTGTGATTATATATTTATGGTTGTATGAGAATACATTGACTCTTTGTTAGGTTGAGATCTACTTTATAAATATATTTTTTCCATCTTTTATATTTATTTTCTATTGTATCTCTTACTACTCCACTAAATTTTGTTGTATTATACTGGAATGTAAATAATGACCCATGCATGATAATTTACCACATTTGATGTGTCTTATGCAAAAAATGATCTAGTTTATCATATATATATATTATCTTATGGATATAGGGTTATTAGACTACAAACAAAGGTCATAGATTGGGAGGTATGAGCTGGGATGACTTCAGTTATTTAATTTTCTAGTTTTATTTTATGTTGGAACACATTTATGGTTTTGGGTTTATTTTACCCACATTACTTTTAGTTGGTACTACCATATTTTTTATGACTGGATTTTCCTGCATTATGAGTGTAAATTATATTAGTATTTTAGATATTCATCCCATGACTCAGTGTTTTTTCATTGAGTTGGTTGTGTTCATGTATACCAGTGCATAGGAAAAGTCACCCCATGTATGTTATTCCTTTATCACAAGCATCCATCATGTTGGATATAGATGTATGCATGGGGTAGTTGTTTCTTGAGTTGTTTCTTGGGTTAGGTCATGATTCAAAATCTATTGGGTGATTAGAAATAACCATTGGGACCAATTTGTTCTTATATGTATTACAATGAAAATGAACAATGCAGAAACAAAATCTGACTATTATATATAATTATATATCAATCAGTACATACACTTCATAGTAAAAATGAAACACTGAGAAAAATAAAAGTTAAAAATAACAACCAAAAAAAACCTCTTGGTGGTCCATGGAAACCCACCATGACCTAAATATATAACCCATGTTCACCCAAGCACGATCACATGAAGGAAAATGAAATCATGAAAAACTTCAATAAAGTAGTAAAGAAATTAAAATAGAAAATTGTATAAACATTTTGTTAGATAATGATCCTAGGATAATTCCACAAAATATTCTATGGACATGATTCATAAAGAAATTAAAATATTCTATAATAGGAGATTAAATAATAGAGTATGAGAAATGTTTTAAAAATTGTATTCAAAACATTTATAAATTTTTTACAAAACTAAATCACAAAAACATTCCATCTCACCAATTAAAAAGAAATTATTTTAATTACATTTGTTGAAAATCATTTGAAATTTTATATTATAAACAATCATGAAAATATGAAAATATGCATGATGTATAGAAACAAAAAAATAAGTCAATAAAATAGACTCATATTAAATAATAACAATAAATAAAAATATAAAAGAAACTCTATTGCCAAATTTTGAAAACCAATACTTCCATGTATCAAGAGAATGTTTATAGATGTTATGGATACACTTTAGGTTTGATAGTGCGTCCATCTTTGAATAGATAATAAAACTACAACATGAAAAATTTCCAGGTTTACAACTTGTCTCTTGGGTGAATAGAAAACCAATTCCATGCAAACCTTTTTTTCAGGACACATTTCTATAGCCCGAACCCATCTCTTTCTATATGGAATCACTAGATGTGTGCGATTCTTAAAATGAAATTTATATCTATTTAATCTCGTAAATCTATCTAGGATACCATGATTTGACTAATTATGTATTGATATTAACATGGTTTGAGGATCACATATGAATCTATAACATCATTATCTCCCTCTATCCACCAGACATTATCAATGTAAATAATCCATTTTACAACCACCATATCAATAGAGAGTATAATATTAAAGAAATTAATAATTTAGGGATTATCATATAGGAGAATATATATATATTTCCAACCACACTATCAAATGATATCAATTTATATTCAACCCCTTTTATACAATTCAAGATTAAAAATATTAATAATACATGATTCTATTTAAAATTCTACATAAAAATTACTAATAGACCACTAAAATAATTATTTAAACCAATTAAACGATATATAATTCAGGGGATGTATTAAAACCTCTAAAATGGTTTGAATAAATGTCAATATATCTGTTTACACCCCTATTCAATGAAAATAAATCGTTTACTTCATTTATACCAACATCACCAATTACAAAATAAGGGTAAAATCAATCCAAGGGGGTTCATGAAAATTTAATAAATTCAAGAATTTTAGAGAATTTATAAAACATCATATAGTTCAGTTAATTAAATTAAAAAGAATGAATTTCATTTAACAACCAAAAACCCAAGCCATAGCCCTTAATTTCAACAATATACTACTAAAAAACTCTTTAAATATTAATCAAAACAAAAATGAATTTTATTAATTCATAAAAAGTTTATAGAAATCAATGTCTTATCAATTTCCTTCATTCCATATTAAATTTAATGAATAATTATTCAAAAAATATTAAATGCCTAACTATAAGAAAAAAAATCATTGACCATGTGTTAGAAATTAGAAAACATGTATATATTGAATATCATGAAATATTTAATGATAAAATAAATGAAAATAGTATAAAAACATACTCAATTAAATAAAGAACTCAATCCTAAATAATCAATGATATTTTATCTATGATCAGGATCACTATATCTAATAAGATAGATCCTAGATGAAGTTACAAGAGACTTTAGATATAAAATTCCACATCATTAAATCCACATCCAATAAAATGAGAGTTCTTGATGGCCTTTAGGATAAAGAAAACAGGATTTGGCATGATGTATATGATATTGAAGAAAATAAATCATAGAATGATAATATCTTATCTAATATTGGTGATTTAATCTTCCAATAGTTTATTTTTTAGATGAATAATTGACTGTAGACGGTTCCCAAAAGTGGATGACTAAATTTAGGTAGGAATGTGACATGTTCTTGTACAATAAGGGTGTAAAGACCCAGAAATTTCAAAGAAATTTTTTTCTTAATTTTCTTTGGAATTTTAATAGAAAACAGTTTCTGACAGCGCCTGATTTCGAGGCCCGGTGTGCCCAGAATCAATTTCCGAAGTTTGGCTCGGGTACGTTCAGTGAACGAACGAGCGGGAATTTCTAACTTTTGAACCGATGCCCGGAATCAAATTCTGAGGGCACCGATGGAACCGTAGCGCCGGTTTTTGCTTAGGAATTCCTTTCTTGGAGTTGCGTTTGCTTGGGAGCAGTTTTTTAATAAGGTTGTGGTTTAAGTGTAAAGAAAAATAAAATTTGTGTTACAAATTTTATTTATCTTCTTAAGTGGTTATATCCTAAGTGTGGAAGTTGGGGTGGAATCACAAGTTCCTAACTAACCAAGTGAGGATTAAGGTGAGGTAGGGCCCACATGAGCCCCAAACCTTCACCTTCCCCTTAACTCTCTTCTACCCCCCCTTAAACTCCCTTGCACTTAATGTGCCAAAACCCCTCAAATTCCTAACTCCTTAAACTCCTTAACTCCCTTGAACCCCCCCAATTAAATGTGACTCTTCACTTCCACCTTCATTAATTTTGGAGCCGCTCCACCCATTAATGAAGGATGTAACTTAATTAATTTGAATTATTTTGAATTCATTATGCTAACACTATAATAAGGTGTGTTGTTTTATTGTTTGGGGTTGGCTAAATCTTTGTGATAGAGTCATGGAAGGATTGAAGAGAATTCCACCCTCGACGAAGAACACGAAGGACATCTCCAAACATGGAACAACGTCTTCTCGACGAAGAATGCCTTTTCCAAAGAAGAACGTGAAGTTTCCAACGTCGATCCCTTCTTGGATGCCTCCTTCCAGAATAAAGAAGGGAGTGCCTTTCACGAAGAACGCCAGCGTCGTCAACGACTTCTCTTTTCCGATGTCGACGAATCGTCGCCGCCTTTCCGCGACTTCGTCAACACATAACGAAAAGCGAGGTAGGGGTTTGTTGTTTCTTTATTTAATTATTTTCCGTTCTTGGTTCTAGCATGACAAACTTGAGGATGAACGTTTAAGTGTTATCGTCTAACGAGAGGGGGACCGGACCGCACAAACACTGCCGAAACCCCCTCCTTTGTTCTTGAATGTTTCTTGCGGATGAAACGAGATAGCGTGGTGCCGTCGCACCACACGGGAATCACATGGAAATTATTGCACGTCTCCGTCGCGCCGCGCCGTGGAAAGAATTATCATGAACGCGACGCCGTCGCGCCGCGTCGAAGGAAACCGAAGACGCCGCGGCCGGAGCGGGGCCGCGGCGGAGGGGCGCGGTGTCGTCGCACTGCGCCGGATGACGAAGGCCGCGGCCGGTTCCGTGCCGCGGCGGATCATGATGACCGGCGCCCAGCCGGGCCACCGGTGCTGGAAGACGGAAGAGGACCGGCCCTTGCCGGTCCTGTTGACAAGAAACCGGCCGGCCAGGTCGGGCCGGCCGGGTTGGTGGAAACCGGGGGAATTTAATTCCCCCGGGCAGTTATTTGGCCCCCCATTATGAGGGGGGCCGGTTTCACAAAGGGGGGGCCGGTTTCACAAAAGGGGGGGGGGGCAGGCGGCCCCCCGTTTGCAGCAAGCTCGGCCTTCGGCCCAGCTGGCAGCGTGCCCAGCGCGCTGCCTTGCGCCGAACCGGCGCGCCTGGCCGGTTCACCGCGCCGGGCCACGCCGGGCCGCGCCGGGCTGTGCCGGGCCGCGCCGGGCCGGGCAGGGCTGTGTCGGGCCGGGTCGACCCCTTTCGGGGCGGGTCGACCCGGTTCGGGCCATCTGGGGGGGTCTCGGGCCGGGACGGCCCGGGCCCGAAACCCCCGTTACAGAGCGGTTTGGTCAAATGCCTGTATCTTGGGCTACGGGCCTCCAAACGACTCGTCATTAGCGGCAACACGATCCTTGGATCGAGACAGTCGTTTCGGTATACTATACTCAAGGTGCACCTTCCTTTTCGGGAGCCTACGTGGTTAAAACTCTGTAGTTAAGCGTGCTTGGCCTAGAGTAGTGATCAGGATGGGTGACCTTCTGGGAAGTTTCCAAGGTGAGTGTGAGACGAAAAAGCCAATAACTCTCAGACCGGGCGTCCGATTGACGCGCCGTCTGTTGCGTTTAGTTCTTGTTGACGATACGGAACTTTTGGCATCCTCCTCCCGAGTTTTGGATGCAGATGGATAGTGGCCGGGTTGGATCGCACCAAAATCCAACTGGGCCCCTGGAACGGAAAAGCTGATATCTTTCTGACAGAACGTCCGTTTGACGAACTGTCAGTGGCGTTGGTGATCGCGTTGAGAAACGGTCCCTATGAGTTTACCCTATGAGAGTTCGGGGTACATTTGAGATACGACCGGGTTTGGTTTGCTCACGAAACCAACCGGGCCCCTGGGACGAAAAGACTAATAACTCACAGACCGGGCGTCCGACTGACGCGCCGTCTGTTGCGTTGAGACCCCTATGACGGGACGGTCCTTTGAGATACTTCTTCATGGGACTTTGAGATACTTGGAGTATCGACCTGTAGCTCGTGGAGCGGACCCTTCCAGTAACGAGTGTGCGGAGTACGGAGACCGTGTAGCTGGCTAAGACCCGACGACTGCTGATCGAACGACTCGGAGTGTTACAGAGGTGCGCTTGGTTGTAGCGGCACATGTGAGCGCTTGGTTGTAGCGGCAGACCCACGATAGAGTTGCGCTTGGTTGTAGCGGCACATGGGAGTGCTTGGTTGTAGCGGCAAACCCACGACAGAGGTGCGCTTGGTTGTAGCGGCACATGGGAGCGCTTGGTTGTAGCGGCAGACCCACGACAGAGTTGCGCTTGGTTGTAGCGGCACATGGGAGCGCTTGGTTGTAGCGGCATACCCACGACAGAGGTGTGCTTGGTTGTAGCGGCACATGGGAGCGCTTGGTTGTAGCGGCAGACCCACGACAGAGTTGCGCTTGGTTGTAGCGGCACATGGGAGCGCTTGGTTATAGAGGCATACCCACGACAGAGTTGCGCTTGGTTGTAGAGGCACATGGGAGCGCTTGGTTGTAGAGGCATACCCACGACAGAGGTGCGCTTGGTTGTAGCGGCACATGGGAGCGCTTGGTTGTAGCGGCAGACCCACGACAGAGGTGCGCTTGGTTGTAGCGGCACATGGGAGCGCTTGGTTGTAGCAGCTGGCCCGCAGTACTCGATGGGTGGAGTTCTTCAACAGTCTTAGGTTTGTGAGCAGTACCTCAGAGTCGTGACAGGACCACTGTACACTCCAGAGACGGAGCTCTTCAGCAGTTACGGTTTCGATAATGAAAATCCTGGTTTGAGTTGAGACTTTTGACCTTATGTTTACCTCATGATTGAGATGGGTCACTTGCTAACTTTGGTATATGTATGGGAATATACCCGGGTAGTGGTTATCCGTTGATTTCACAATCCTTGTGTTTCCTCATGATTGAGATGGGTTACTTGATAACTTAGGTATATGTATAGACATATATCTAAGTAGAGGTTATCTGTTGAGATCTTATTTGTGGTTATCCTTGTTGGTTTAGTGAGACCTTGAGGGTCTCGGGGTCCCTACTGAGTATCATTATACTCACCCCTGCACGAGCTATGCCCGCACCTCGTTGTGTTGGTTGCAGACGACGGGCAGTGCTGACAGAAGCCGAGTGTTCGAGGACTGGACAGTACCTGGAGGTGGACTATACGAAGAGATGGTACCTGGAGGAGGACCTCATGACGAGGCGGTACCCAGAGCTGGACGTGACGACGAGGCGGTACCTGGAGGTGGACCACTGGGTGAGACATACTCGGAGCAGACGGTGGGACCAGAGGAGCAGAGGAGCAATCTGTACCCACCCTTCAGGTGGGATTTCTAGTGGACAGCTCGGCATAGAAACATTACTTTTTAGTTGTTGTTTTCCCTTTCGAGTTGTACTTTACAGTTGGGCTTGTATTTCCGGCCCCTTTTTACTTTCCGCACTTACTGTTGTACTCAGTTTTTACATAGTGTTTACTTCTTCCGCTTGTACTCTGTGGTGCTTGTTTTCTTTTATAAAGGCAATGTCTTCCCAGTTATCGGGATTTTACGCCTTTGGTGCTATTCGCCAGCCCCTGGCCTATGGAAGGCGGGCTTGGGGTAGTCACGGCACGGGCCCCGAGGATGGGTCGTGACAAAGGGAGTCATCAATATTTTAATTACAAATGTTTTATCATTAATTATCATATACATGGTTTGTTGGCCCTTATAACCCAGTTAGTAGTAATCATGAAACATAAAAATTAAACCTTGCACACATAATTCATGAACATTTTTTAACCAAGTTCAAACCATTTGACAAGGATACACAAATATTGTAACCATGAAAAAAAAATAAACAAATCATGAAATGGAATAGAAACCTTCAACGGGGATCTTTAAAATACATAAAAACCCACAATGATATCCAAAAATGGGTTACTTTATTCAATGGGTAAAATCACTTAAAAATTTAATGGGATGTTACCTTAATTTTGTGATATTTTATAATCAAATATTAAAAAAAATTGGGGAATAATAATTAAATAAAAACCCAATACCCACTGAAACCAAAATGTTTTTCAATATTTGTATATTAGATATTCGAGATTTTTATTTCATGAAATACCTTGAAAATATTTCTCAAAGATCTTCATGCATAATACTATTGATAAATACACCCCACAAAAACATCTATCATTTCTTTGGGAATGAAAACACACGAAAATTGTGAGATTAGATACTCAATATTGTAAAACATGAAAAACATCCATTAATGATCATATGAAACCATAATATATGAATTATTTTATGGGATCTTGACCGTATCAAACATGGTTCATACATTATATGGAATTTATCATAAACATGTTTTATTTTATAAAACACAAACAATTTTTAAGACATGAATCCTATGGATTATAGTACATCATAATTCAATCAGGAAAAATATATTCATGTCACAATGTGTATTGAAACATTATAAGTATATAAACCATTTCATAAAACATGGTTAACAAACAAGATGCTTGTATCTAGAATCAAAACTAGTTTCCCATTATTAATCATTGACATAATCATGTTTCAATTAATGTACCATGATATTTCACTAGTTTCATATAATGGATCAATATAATAGAATTTTTTCCGCATACTATATCATGAGATATAAATCATTATAAATTTAATTATATGGGGATATAAGTCCCACATATCACATAATTAATATAAAATAAATATGTTCCAGAGAATCATAAAACATTCATCATATCGTATCACATTAAATGAAATTGGTTTAATGATCATTTTATTATAGCACAACTCATGGAAAATAAATGGATTTATTAAATAGATATTAATATCAGATAATAAATATACAAGTTAAAAATAGCATGGTTTTATTCCTTGAATAACATCCCCTGTAAAATATATTTAACATAAAATCATGTCATTATGGTTTGAAAATTTATTTTGAATGTTTAGATGGATAATTTCATCCGGAATACATTTTTTTTCATTTCAAAATCACATCTCTTTTAAAAAAATTAATTTTGAATTAAATGGTTTTTAATGAAAATAATATTTAATAATGTAAAATAATCATTAATTAATTTTTTCACCATGTGGTTGGTAAAATATTTTCTTGTCTAATATGTTAAACAACTCCTTCAATATTTTTGTCAGAAAAGTCACAATGAACATTCCATAGAAAATGAAAAAAATATTACATTAAAATAATTTTGAAAGAAAACTAAAACAATTGTAAAAATGAATTTAGATTGTTTTGTTCTAATATTAAATAACTTTATGTAATATTGTTTTTAAATATTATATTGGAAGGGAAATATTTTCCACTAAGGACATAAAAAAATAAACAATCGTGAATAATGATGTGATACTGAAGTAAACTCATTCTTGAATTGACTCTATTCCATGATCAAATTAAGACATCATATATAATAAATATCGATTTAATTTAAAATAATTACATAATAATATATCCATCATAAAATTTATTATTTATTTATAACATATTATCAAAACTTTATTAATAATTTACTATTAGAATCACTCTTATGGGTGAAAACATCATTTTCTTCCAATAAGTGTCGGTTTAGTAGACAAATTCCTACTATATTTATCATGATAACATCATATTAAATAACATTATCTTGTTAGTAACATCATATATATTAATTATAATCATAGATAAAATAAATCATAAAAATTAGAGATAGAAAAATTAATTACATTGTTCATGAAGATGATAGTCTTTACATACACATGAATATTGTTTTGATTTTTTGAATGGATGAATGAAATAAATTTTCATAATAAATCACTATTAAAAATAATTATTATTTAATATATTTCTTATATTTTCATAAATTCATTCTTATTACCAACCAGGTAATATATAAATGAAAGGTCAATCATGACTCAAAATTGAGAAAATTGTTCATATGTACACATAAGTGATGTTATTATTCCTAAAATGATTATATGCTGATCAATTAGACATGATATTATCATTATTTAAAAATAATTATGTCATAAATATCATATATTAAAATTAAACTAAACATAATACCCAACTAAACAACATGGTGATGAAAAGTTAATTATATCACTATGTGGAGACAGTATGTTTATGTACGCAAAAGCGATACATTCATTTCATGTTTAATAATAAATATGGTTTATATTCTAGGTATTAATAATGATAGTAAAATTTAATAATATTTAGGATACTATAGCTAATATTTTAGGATAAAAAACATATATTTTTATTAGGAATGTTTTGTAGAAAAATAATGTTATTTGTTAGTGTTATTACCCATTTATTCGAAACAACTCCTTTAAATCTCTTAGAATGAACAATACAGAAGTTATTTTGGAAAGACAATAACCTATATAATTCGTTAAGGGATTTTATTGAATATAAGATTCCATAATCTGTTATAAATATAATTATCTATGTGATGTAAATATGTGATGGATGATGTTTCCATTTATAAATAAGGCATGTTGCACTTTAATAATTTAAAATAAATTAACTTGAGTATAGAAATACTTAGAAATAGAAATTAACTTGAGCATATTATAGTATATTGTAGAAATATTATAAAATAAATTTTTTACAAGTTTAATTTTTATTTCAAATGATATATTCTTGTTTGACACATTTATTATTATATTTTAACATTAGTCATGGTATCATAATTTTCAATCCTAAAAGGATATAACTTTACAAATTAATTAAATATTGAAAAATAAATTTATAATACAAGTAATTTTTTACCATAAAATATTCCCTTTTCATTATATAATATTTTTATTATTTTTTAATAATTTAATAAAAATATTATATTAATAAAATATTAATATTGTCTTGTTTGAAAATATTTATTAAATTGAATTTAATAACAGTATGAAATCCTTTATCATTAGAACTAATTATATTAACACATCAAGAACAATTATTTTTCATCCATAAAATTAATGCATTGCTTTTATTATCTAAAATTATAAAACATTTCATATATTTAATTTGATTTATTTTATTTTCCCATTAAATGTATAATTACATCATCGGGGTTATATATGTATTTATGGTAATTTATTTATTCCTAAAAATTATAAATAAATAAATTTAATCAACAATATTTATGTTTCCATACAATTACTTTTAATATTTTTTGATAACTAATTTTTCCCATTTGTGAGCTCATATGTGATATATAAAAATAAGAGACTGTAATTATTTCACCTCCTTAAATTTATATAATATACAATTAATTTTCTAGTAAATATTTCCATTAACTAAATAAATTTATAACCAAAGGTAATAAGGATTTAATTTAATTTTTCAAATGATTAATATAATGATATTTTATCGTATTATCACTTCCTTGTAATCCACATTAACAATATATACCCTTTAGCATGGTGATAAAAATTTCCATGGTAACTATTCATATTGAACATAAATAAAAAAGTCCTAATAATAATGTACATCCTTATGATTATAAATATAAAAATAATTTTATCAAATAAAATACAAATCATTAAATAAATTAAATTTATTCCATGTGTATAAATTTTAAAAAAACGATTTTTAGGG
This sequence comes from Viscum album, assembly GCA_963277665.1. Taxonomy (NCBI): domain Eukaryota; kingdom Viridiplantae; phylum Streptophyta; class Magnoliopsida; order Santalales; family Viscaceae; genus Viscum; species Viscum album. The sequence continues at coordinate 2,130,284,185 of OY728147.1, read as the reverse complement.
AAATTTTCATTTTATACATAAAAAATTATTGATATTATCATGTTCTTAAAAAAATATTTTTTAAATGTTTAAAACATAAACAAATATAAATTTTATTAATATAATTCATCAATATGTATTAATTTTTTTTTTAAAAAATTTATTGTGTGTGTAAAACAAATTCTTTCATAAAAATTTCCAATTTTATTTTAATATAAATTTTTTGTTTTTATTTTAGGTAATGAATTTATCTAATAAATTTATAGATTTTATATAATTCCAAATTTAGTTATTTCTTTTTAAAACCCCCAATATAATTTCATGGTTATATTGGAAGCATAATATTTATGTATTGTTTTGGGTTTTTTTAACTCAATTTTGTGTGTGACATAAGTTGTCAATGAAATAAAAATATTTATGAAAACAATTTAATGATAGTATTGGGTCATTACATTATAGGGTTTTTTAGTCCTCTGAAACTGATCATCTATTAATTGATAATATATAGTGATGATAAAGTACTATGTTATCAAATATTATGAAATAATTCTCTTAAAATTCATTTAAATACCATTATGTGATCAAAAAAATATAATGTGGTGAAATTCATGAAACTATAAAAACATCCCTAATATATATCATTATAATATAGTTAATATATAATTATGACATTATTTTAATGAGTCCTTCAAATTTAAAATGGTGATTCAATACAACCAATATACCGTGATGGAATTTTAATGTCTTTGGGAGTTCTATTATGAACACCATGGTGATGTTATCACATTACAATTCATTTTTTTAGGGTAATATTATCCCCTTAGACATATTATACTCAAGAACTAAATTGATGAAATATAAATCGTAATGACATATACTTTGCAATGTCCCATTTCATGTTATACCATCATAAATACTAATTCATATATATATTCAACAACATACTTCCATGATTCATAGATAATTCTAGACTTGGATAATTTTTACACATCTTCTTCTATAATTAAACTATCAATGGGGTACATACATGATTTTGTAAAATAATAATTATAGCATTCTCGTTTTTTTAAATCAAGAACATTGGTCACCTTCTTTTATTGTTCCATAAATTTTACTTTCTTATTTTTTGTATGATCCTGGGGATTAATTTGATGTTATGATATATATTTTTTCATTTTAACACCATAGTTTTGACCAAATATGAATGACTGATATGATAATGAGTGTTTTGTGGGATTTCTAGATCATGGTATGAGCTTGGGGGTAATTTTGTAAAAGGATGTTGGGCCTCATGGTTGTTAGAAACAATGAATCCCAAGAAACACAAGTTGGTAAAACTGTGTGTGGTGTTCTAGGCCTCTATTAAGAGTCTATTGATTTTATGAAACCATAGGAACTAGGGTACTCTCCAAATAAGTATATATGAATTTTATAATGGAATTTTTTAGTATTATTTTAAAATTTGTAGTCATACTATGACTATGAGCCTTATCAGGCCCCCTTGGGGAGATTAGGGAAAATTTTTATCACATTGTTATCCAAAATGGAATTGAAAATGCAAATCAATGTGTGTTAGAGTCATAATGTAATATTTTATTTAAAATGCTTCAAACTATCACCTCTTATTTTCTGTTATTATTTAGTGTTAGAGGGAGATCCTTTCTCCCATATGATCATTTTTTAATTAAAAGCATTATTTTTCCATTGTTTCTACATCCATAAAATGAATTAAACATTATCCGTTTGATTAAATCTGAGTAGGTGTGTTCTTAATTCATCATGTGCCATTATTCATTTGAATTATTATTGATGGAGTTATTTTGGTTCATGAAAATATGTAATATTTTTAGTAATTTCATTCATTCATGATTTTTTTCTCAATGTAGTCTGAATTATAGATTGATACTAGATTAGTGCCATACTAAAAAATTAAAATATGTGGATTATACCATTTTTTACTAGATCAGTGTGGTAAAAAATAATTTTATTGCTATGCATGGGGGAAATTTTGAAGAATAATTGAAACATAATTCAATAATTGAATATAATTAATTTGAAGCTATTAGGTTTCCAGTTGAGTTTGATAGATATTTTTAACAATAGCCTTAGCCACCAATGTGGTGTTTGATTGCATCATCCTTACCATATACCACACTAATGTGTGTGTGAGTGATTATAAACTAATAGGGATACCTTATTAATTGAATGAACATATTTAATTAATGTGGGATTTTTGTGCCTTTTTTCCATGTTATACATGATAATTAAATCAAATTAATTAATTGAATGGAAATTGTAAATATAAGTTGGGAGAACATAATGAATTTGAATGGTTTTTCAGTATAGAATAATTGACAAGATTATTTTAAATGGTTATTGAATCCTTAATGGAGGTCGTTTGATATTGATTCAACTATATGCAATGAATAATTTCACTATATTTCTTGTTTTGTGTAGGGGATTCCATAAAACTTTTTACACTTCAAAATGTAATTCTCTAGTATACGGAGGTCATTTATACCCTATTGTTCCAACATCCTTGGACTCATGTTGCATATAGATTGTGGACATTTTCCTTGGAGTACAACTATGTATTTATAGAGGTTCTGTCAATATTCTCCAAGGAATTGACGTAGATGCTTTGGACTTATATTCCTTATATATAACACTACATTGTATCAATATATTTCTTATATAATGAGACCAATGTGGAAGGCATTGATTATACATAATTTATGTGGTTAATGTTATATATCATATTATACCACTTGGCCATGATGGATATTATACATAGGGTTATATGGATTGTGTTTGAGGATTCTTCAAAATTCTTATAGATATCCATGAAAAGTGTATTAGATACCCGAAGTTATAATTGAAAATATTACATGGCTATTTCTATTTGTATACTCCCTTATATATTAGCAATATACCATTATCTTCAGGGATCCATTTTTGTATGTGACGTAGTACAAAAGACATTGGGTCATTAAATTTGTTACATCAATACTTATTTTATACCATACACACTATTTATACTATTATATATAAAATATATTTATTATAAAAACCATCAGTGGTGGAATTCTAAGTGTATTGTCTCGCACATTTTGGTATGTTTTTTGGTATCTAAAATATGTCAATAAATTAAGTAGGGATTGGGGTAAGAACCCACAATATAATTCATGATTTACTGTACATTGGAGAAAATTAGAATAGGGAAGATACATGATCATGATCCTAGTTAGTATAATTCATTTTTTCCATAAATTTGATACATGTATTATAATGGATGCATGTATATATTTTCTTTTTTATTTGTAGTGATGTGAATGGACACATAGTTTTATTATATGTGTTTTCATTTAAAATTTATTATTCATTACTATCTTGGAAATATATATTTGTTCTATATGAATTTTTGATTTATCTATTGAAAATATTTTCTACCATTGTGATACACATTAACCTGAGGGTGTGGTATCCCCACAGACACACTTAATAACCTCACTGTAAATTTGAATCCTCCAGTGTATTGGGAGTTGTTTGTGAGGCCATGTGATTAATTGGATCATGGTTTCCAAAAATATAATTTGGGTCTTGATATTACAATGGTGTATTAAATTTTTTAATTTTTTCATAAATATTATTTAGCAACATTGTTTTATAATGATTTTATTGGATTTTTTTAATGATATGTACCATGTAGTGTCTACCCACAAATAACAAAAAAATTACAAATTGAAAAAGTTTTTTATTATTCTTATTATAGTTTATTTTATTCAACTATCTGGATTCACACATGAAATTTTAGATTCCTTATGATTAATTAAATCATATTTTATAATGATATGATTTAATTAATATCATTCATCCTTTTAGGAAATTTTTAGAATTCATATGCCATGAATTATTCCATTCTATATTAGATTCATTTCAAGACCTGTAAACATTATATTGAGTGGAAAACATGACATATTTGGGATTTGACTACTGATTCTTATTGGGAAATGGAAAGAACAGTTTCTACATAGAGTTTAGACCATAAAAATTGATATTTCCCTACATTGGCTACATAAGATACCTAATGATGACAACATTTTTATTTAATGTAATGGGCCATTGTTCACAAGGAATGGAATGTTCAGTGTTGTGGATTTAGTGGATTCTATATGTGAGTACATGAAAATTATGGGACCCTATGGATAAAAAATTGGTGCCTATTTTGGTCAAAAAATAATGTAATCTTTAAAATAAATACTAAACTAAATTGTAAATTTTAATTCTAAAATAGAGTACATGAACTTTTCCCAACCTTAGTACAGTTCGTATGAAGTGTCTCTAGAAATTTTTTTGATTGTTCCATCTTACCCAAACCTAGATTTTGTAGTAGGCAATCTGGTATTGATTGATTAAGAAGGTTTTACCATGTAATATTATTTTTATAATGATCTTCTCATTATCATACTTTTATGAGGTTTGTGTTTGGAAATGTACAGAAATTCCACCATGAAAACCTCCAGTCTTATTCCATGAGGGTGATGATGAAAATAATTTAGAAGTGGTTGGAAATGGGCTTCTAGTAAATATACATATAGATCAAAATATGACAACCATAGTAGTACAATATATAGGTGTTGAGGTATAGTACCACAAGAGTTTTTTATTTAGGGAGATTATTCAGGGAGAACTAAAACCAATTTCCTCTATGGCAGAGCTTATTCACGTGTTCCAGTAGTGGAATCCTTCTATGTTTATGGGTATGCAGGTACAAATTATACTAATATGTTTGTATAGAATAATTATTATATCATTGAGCATTTTAATTAACCAATTAATTGTTTTTCCAATCTCATGACACATATTCTTTAAGGAGTAGCTAAAAAAATTCGGGGTGTTTTGAACCAGTATGATTGGCTACAAGATATGATTTGGAATGTTATCCCATTTAGGGATAATTATCATTTATTTTGAGACACTATTATATGAACAAGAAATGGGTTTTATCCATCTGGTATAAGGATAATTTTATATCGTTGATTATTCATCTAGAAGTATAGAGCTACAATGTTTTGAAAAAATTTATCATATTGCTGAGAAATCGATGGAGGTAGACTTAATGCATGCAGAAAAAATGTTTACAGATCTTAGAACGTCATTTTTTATTTGACTAAAATTATAGATCTATGAATTGAATGGAGAATATTGTGTGGATAATGAGGGAATATAAGGTCACAGAGTAGGGAATTTTGGCATATGAACCTTGTGGTTCAGTGAATTCCAGAAAGAACTACCATTTTTAGGCTTCTCATGAGGAGAGTACTTCACATTATGTTATTGATCGTATTTTTTTCTATCATCAGTTTTGGAGATGGGGATATACGATAAATCCTTTTTATTGAGAACATATCCAATGACAAGAATGTAACTGTATGGACCACAGATAATATTTTTACCTGAACATCCATATAATTTTCAGTGGAAGGAAATCAAGTCCAAAAACATGTGTATGAGTATAATTTTCAGCTACTTGTCAGCTAGAGAGATAGAGTTTTGCCAGTCATTCAGGTTGAGGTTGTGGTCGTATCCATGGGATCTATGATACAAGTGTTCTTAGACTGCATAATAGGTTCACTCTAGGTAGTGATATTATTACATATGGTTGTTGTTCATTCAATATATATAATGTATAGCATAAAATGATGAGAAGAATTTCATAGATTATATGGTTTTAGATAGGAATTTTTTGGCATATACTCTAGTATATAACCTTTTTGAAAAATGTTCACAACATAGTTTCATATCATTACATTGTGTGGATGTAATTGGATTTCGGTTCGTTTAACTAATTGGTTAGTAACTCTAGATAATCATTGTGGGATCAACATAGAGGGTGTACACTACTACATGGAGTTCCAATATGTGTTTGATATGTGTCACTCTTTTTGTGATATATTGTTCCTCGATATGGTAGGGTTAGACATCATAATCTCTATAGGATTGATATTTTTTTATTGATCCTATTATGGTTTTATAAATATAGGGATACTTTCCCATCACATTATGGTAGGGTTAATATTTACAAGGTTTAATGGGATGTTTATGAAAGATGATATGTAATAAGGAATCTTGAGTAGGGCAGGATGAAATCCTAGAGTTCTAGTTTATATATGGATTATTAGGGAAGTAGTCAGGAGTATTTATCTCAAGTGGTAGGTCATTTAAGGTATGTGTTCCATGATGACATATCTTTTTTACCTCCTAAGTAGAGGTGATGTTATCCACAATGTTTTTTATTGGAGCTGCATTGGTATATATTCCTCCTTCAATAATGTCTTCTATAGATTAGAAAGAACTCAATAGGTATATAAATAATCAAAAGGAAAATGGTTTTCTTTGAACCAACACATATCCATGAAGAATTTCAGAACTATTTATATGGAAGGAAGATTGAAACATAAATATATGTGTGAATTATCAGAAATGGCTCTAGATTTCAAATATGAAATGGAATCCCCTCCGGCAGATATATGATCTCTTGGAAAATCTCTAGGATTCATGTTTTTTTAAAAAGATTTATATTTGATCAATTTGTTACCAGTTGATTTTTTTTATTATTTACAAACCCTGTATAGATTTTCATTGATGGTATGGTCTATTTGATTTCATTGTAATTTAATTAGGTCTAATGAATGGGCCCACAGTTTTCATGTCATGTAATACACATGTTATACATCTTATCTGAATGATTTTTCTTTTTTATTCATCGATGATCTCTATATGTATTCTCCATTAGTATATATGTAATAATATAGCTAGTAATATATATGTAAATCTTTAATGATCATAATATATATAACCCCATTCCAAATATGGGTAATGAATCGATACCATTAATTAATGAACAATGAATTCCCATATTTTATCATGTGTTTGGTAAAATATTTACAATTTCTTTGAGGAACAAATAATACCCATATAAATATTTAGGATTTATTATACGAATACCATATTTGATAAATCAATATAGATTAAATAACATTTTCCACATGATCGTACTATGATCTTACCTACACACAAAAACTATCTAGTCACCTACTTGAATTTGTTTATTAATTGTTCATAATAATGTTAGATGACCCCTAATTATGTAATCAATATTATTATATTTTACAACTATGTTAAATATCATGGAATCTATCCTTAATCCTTTATTCCGAATAAACAAATTCATATTAGTCACCATTGTATAGCTAGTCAATTTCTAAAAATGACATGACTTTGATGGAAACAATTATAAAAAATTGTAATATATTATATGATACCAAAAGTATACATTCTGTATTAAAATTTCACAAATTCCAAATTTGGTAGAAAAATTTTCCTTCCTCAAGGACATTAACATAGACATTAAATAATCAGCATCACCACCCCTTCATAATGAATATATATGAATTACATCTATAATGACAACCAAAAATTGATTGAGGTACTCACTAAATGGTTCATTTAGTAAATTTCAAGAGTTAGAAGTGGAAATTTTATATACAAATTAATCAACTATAAATTCATAATTATCATAACATTTATTATAGGTTATCATTGCTATATAATCATTAATGATACAAAATTGATGATATCCATAAAAGACTTAAATAAAAAAATTATTGATATATAAACAACTGATCATAATAGGCATCATTATTGGTTATAGATTATGTGTTTTAAATAGTGATCTTGTTATGTTCCCCACAATCAATGAAATGATACATTGAAAAACATTATTCTAACAATAATAAAAGGTGCACCCCATATTGATTCAAAAGGCATATAAATACATTTTAAAAACATCAATGAGTACCTTATAAAATTATTAAAACCCAACTATGTCCATTAATTATGCGTCCTTTGAAATTTTCATATAAACTTGAATGATTTATACAGAAAACACAACATCACAATTCAAGGAAATACTATGAAATGAATCAGAAAATAAAACATTATATTCATGAACAATATGAATATTATAATTAATTAATTTCTCAAAAATATTATATAAACATATATATCATTAGTTCATAGTAATATCCATGAATCTCATATAATCTCAATAGTAGTATCATTTTCATCCTTACAACAAATTAATATCATCGATTGATATAGAATTTCAAATATTGTTTTCTTATTCTTAAAATTTAAATGGGATCCATAAGGAGTAATCTTATAAATATATAACATCAATAAAATGAAATAATTTAAAAAATAATTTTTATTGGGTATATAGTAATATAATTTGGAAAAATATAACTTTCTAATGAATATATGGTAACTCTTCCATAACCATAATGATCTACATTAACAATTAACACAATATGGATCCTTCATTGTTCATGGATTCTGGTCATGGGACAGGTATTTTACATCGATAATTCCAATGTTCCCCACACATAATACCTCAATCAATTAGTGGAACCTTCTTTGGAATATCAGTTCTTACCGATGAAAAAAAGTTACCTCCAAAAATTATATATTTATGCCCTTATTTAAATGATATAACATCATCATGTCATTACATTGAGTCATTTACATCAGTGATACATCCAATAATGATGAAATATTGTATGATTAATTTGTTATACTCCATGGTCTTGATAATTTTACACTCTTTTTGCCCCTTTTTATCTTATTTTGATATTTAAAAAATTTAACTCTTGTAACAACTGTGGAATTTAGAAGATAATAACACCAATCCTAATGAACCAAAACATATTATTATGGTAATAATATCTTTTTAATCTATTAAATAAATTTATGGGTTTGAATACAATTAAAAATTAATGAAATTTTTTTTAAATAACCCATATAATAAAAATTAATTAATTAATATTTTGAAAATATGTACTCAATTTTCAATAATGTTAATTTATAATTTACAAATATGTTTTCATAAACTTGTTTTATTGATTTTTTAAGAATTTTTATATTCAAATTGTTGAAATAAATTAAATTTAATTTTTAAATAATAAAAATATTTTTATCAATGATTTTCAAAATAAGTTTTCAGTTATACTTTTATATTTTTCCAGAAGGATTGATTTTTCTATAAATAGTGAATTTAAATATTTTAATTTAAAATTGAATATTAAATTAATGAATTGATGAAAATATAATTTTATTTTATACGATTTCATACAAACATAACATGTATTCAATTATGAAAAAATTAATTAATTTTAGTGTATTCTCTTTTTTTTGAATTAAGAATAAACATTTTATATACATCAAACACATTTTCTATAAATAAATATTACATAGGGATTTTCATTTAGATTTAATAATAATTACATCCTATAATGAAAATATAATATCAAAAAATATATTACATATTTTAAATATATATTTCCTATTTTTTTAAATAATTCCATATTTATTTCAAATCAATGTGATTAACATTAATTGTAATCTTTATCCCCTGTGTAAATATTAATTGGGATAATAAATCACTAAACTAATTTATATGGTCAGAATATTTCAAATTAATCCTAACATGATAATTATAATTAAACACTTATTAAATTGGGATCTAAATTTATTTTCGTAATAGTCACATTTCAATGGAAAAGATCAATATGATATTTAAATCAATTATTGTTACAAAATGTCACTTCTTTTTATTAAATATCTATTATTTTTTCAATTTTATTAAAATTATGCTATATGAGAAATATATGATTCTAGATTAATAAAATTATTTATCATAGCTCGAATTTGTTTCTAATTTTTATAAATTATATAATTATCTTAAATACTTATAAAATGTAAATTCATTTATTCTAAAATATAGTGAAAGGTAATATAAATATATATAAATAATGAAATTTGTATAATTTAAATGATATATAATGTTACATGAATTTAATAGATTGTTTTGAAATATTTTATTATCTTAAATGTATTATAATTGAATTTCAAATTTCGTAATATGAGTTTCTCTTCAATGTAAATAAATAGTTTAATAATTAAAATTAATGACATTATAATAAAAAAATATTAATAAATTAATTAAAAACTATTTAATAGTAAAATATGTCATTGATGGTAACATCTAATTTAAAATTTAATTAATTTCCTATCTATGAACAAATTTTATCCATATAAAAAAGATTATAACACCATAAAAATGAAAATGGTGTTTCCATGGTTTAGGATAAAATTTGTTATCTATGGGGATAATCAAAATGATTATTTTTAAAATTCCATATAACCACATAAATAATTCATTTTTATTTAAATTTCAATAATACACGTGTATATATTATTATATATGGAATTTGGAGGCTGTTGAACTAGATATTGGCTTTATAAAATTTATAAACATAATTGAATAATAAGAGTTCTAATCCGCTCTATTATACATGGTCACCCATAATCTCTCTTCATTTTAATACATTGAGAATTATGTTTTTATAAATCATTATGGAATTATATTCCCAATATCCATAGAAAGATTACAGATCTTTTGGTGTTTAAAAAAAATATAAACCCCTTGTACAATAATAAATATATAATGGATTTTTAGATGTTAGTAAAATTTCTTTTTATATTTCATTCACATAATCTATGTGTTATCGCACAATATTTGTATGTGTGTTGTATAATTTATCGAGCTATAACCAAATATTACCTGATGAGATGCTTTTTCCAACAGTGTGATCCCTTTTTCTAAGAAATATATTCTATAACTGGTGCGATGATCCTTGATAAATTTTATAAAAATAGAGTATTGGATCATTTTCATGTATTGGTGGGTGATTTATATGCCTTTCCGCCCTATTTCTTCTCCACATTTTTGATGCATATCGTGCGAATAATGTTTGCAGTCAATGGAGGGCTTCATAATCATGCATCATCATGAAGAAAAATCTTGGTCACTTCATGGGGAACAAAATTCATTAAGTGACAACAATTATTTTTCGTCAATACCTTAGTTTCTGTATTATTTACAATAACAGAGGGCTTATTACTGTTATCATACATGTTGACACACTTTAATATTGTCAAACTGATATGTCCATGCGCCTTCACGATACCGTAACACTCATGAAAGGGAATTCCAATTATTTTAGGTGACTAGAATGGTATTTCTACGATACTGGAATTGTAGTATAGAGGGCTTCTCAAAACCATATTAACTTGTTAAGGTGTCATACGAGACTATGATGCAGATAGTCGAGCATGTAACGAGAGGATTTAGACTACAATAGGTTCACGCAACTCTCTCATTATTTCCATTGTTTATATTGAAAAGATTAAGGATATAATGAGGTTTATTGGTTTTTATTGAATAAAATCACTAGAAGTATTGGTGTTGCACCATGGACCAAAATATGGCCCCAGGAAAACATGAACACATTTCATCGGAAATTACATCTATTTTCCATTACGGAGACAATGTGAGTGCATGAGGTCCCCATGATATGTCATATTAAAATAGCATGATGAGGATGACATGTGAGTTATATTTTTTGACACTTGGAGGAAATGTCTTGTAGTTCATGAAATTTAATGTGAATCCCCAGGGGTGTGATTTTTTAGTTTTATGACTATTAGAGGCTCTTGCATCCTTAGTACTTATTTAAATTTTGTATTTTACAAATGATGGGGATATTGTGAGTTTTGTTGAATGATGGTAGGGATAAATATTCTCCCAATCAGTGATGTCTCATGTGAGTTTTACCAACTCAATAGGTTACCATATTTTAGATACATTCTTCATATTTTAAAATTAAATTTTGATCATCTGTAATGCATCCATATATTTTTTATTCGCATGTCCTCGGGGTGCTCAATTGGTATCTGCCGCATGACCCATAGTTTATTTTGTGTGATTTCATTTTATAAGAAGGAATTTATAAACATGACGTCATAAGACATTCCATAGACTATGAACTATTGAAATATCCATCACATGTACTAATGATGGTCAGGGGATCACGCATCTCTTAAAGGTACTCCAGATTTTAAGGTTTGGGAAAACTCCATTTTTCATATTCAATTTGTGTTTAAAATAATACTCACATTGAGTTATATCATCCTTTATGCATTCGAAGATGCTTATTTATAGAGAATAAATAAATCCCACCACCTCATGAGAGTCATCATCCATTACAAGGTGTAGATTATATGTAATGTAAATCCCCACTCTTGTCTTTCACACATACATGAATAATTTTTCATGGTTGACAATTGGCCAACACTGATTTTTTTGGTGTTTCGTGATATAGAAAATAAATATTCTCCAAGAGAGAGGATTTATTCACTAGTTACTCATACTTCCCAATCTCAATATCCCGGATCCATATCTGTTTTTATTTCATATGAACTTGTAGATAGACCTGATCATGATACCCAAATATATGACCATTATATGAAAACTTCTTCACACGAATTTTTTTTCCTAGGAACCTTTCAAACCTAATAAATACCATCCATTAGTAATTGCTTGAACATATTCAATGAAGTTTCATGATCATCTTAGTGATTTAATTGGATCATATAGCTTGATCATATTTCCTTTGATTATTTTTTTGGCTCATGTGACCATGTACACAACACATGAACATGTGTCCACAAAATTTCATGTTGTTTCATGATATCCTTTGAGTTTATTCAACATATTAGATAAATGGGAGTTCTTAAATTAAACCACCCTCTGGTCGTTTCATGAATTACATTGTGGATTAATGTATGTGCACTATGTAGCCATTTTTTTTGTATTTCATTTTATTTTTTGAATTTTATCTTTCAGACACAATCCTTTAACTTCATTTCATAAGGATTATAGATCTGGTCAAATATCATATATGTTGGTTAGTCAAAGGGAAATTATTTATATAAACAAAAATTATGACCATAAATATCATGTGAGTTATAATAATGAGGGGATAAATAGGTTGCTTTTCTTCGTGCTCCAGAATTATTCCCTGTTGAACCAAAATCCTCTAAACATGTTCATATTTATAGATGATGTGGACACTATTCCATTGGACATTAATCTAATTTCTAGATGGGTGATAACATCTCTTGACTACACTAAGAAAATAATTGATGAAGATGGTCAAATGGTCACAGATAGTGCCTTGTGACTATCTTATATATTGGAAAACATCACCAAGGGTCCGTAGGGTTTTCATTTCTCTCGTCATCATATTTCTCAATGTTATTTAAGTATATTATTCTACTCATTGAACAATCCGGACAATGTGTGGAATTCACAATGAGATCCCCATCATGGGGGTAATTACTATGATGAATTGGTGTGAACGTTATAAATTATAAAAATATTCTTGCAGTTTGGCCACCATTTCTACATGGTCCCTCATTATGATGATGCCTCGATCATTGAAATAATTGCCTATCAATAACACGATCTTCACCGATAATTGATTAGTTTATAGTGTCCTAGCACCAAATAAATTATGATATCCCACATTGATTTGGGATTAAACAAATTTCATATCTACAAATATGGTGGGATTCCCCCACTCTGAGAGACATACGATGTGTTTCTACATTCCATAGTTATTCTTTATTATCACCAAAAAACTCACATCATGGTGAGTCATATTCTCATCCTTTATAAGTAGCTGATAAATGGGATTAATATTCAATATAATATCAATTTCAAGGATAGAATCGACATATTCCATTGTCACAACAGGTCCATGAAAACATTTATACTACCAAATCACCGATCATCCCACCATGTTTTTAATTTCTCTGGTTCATATTGGTCCAATTTATTAGATAGGGACCATAAATCAGTAGGATACTGAGCGATGTTAATGATATCTTAGAGACACATCATAGAGTTATTTATGTATGTGTTCATAAATAAATAGATTTTATGAGTTGGGGAAGTATGAAAAAGAATCCATTACTATATGTTGGGGATGGTATCATGGCATTGGAAGTGAAATCATATTAATTTGGTTAGTCAGACCCTTCAACATTTTTTTCTTATATTATGACATATGAAAAAAAGGAAACATACCTTACTGGATCAGTGGCCTTTTATAGTTTTTATTTGGCTGGATTGAGGATTATTTCTACTTCTATGACTGTTGAAACGCTGTAACAATTATGAATTCTTCATCTCAACCTATAATTCACAACATGTTAGGGGATATGGACATGTCACTGAATAATGATTAGGTTATGGATGTACTAATTCCATCTGATATCTTTTAATTAATCAGTTATATCATACTGACTAGTTTTTTCACTAATAATGACAATGGATCCCATGATGAATGGTTATATATTATATCTGGTCATGATGGAATTCATGTTGTTGGGAAGGATGAAATGATAAATTTATATCCATATACACCTCAAAGGAATTCTTGTCTGTTCTCTTGAACCCAAATGGTTTCCCAACCACCCTTGAATGGTGTGTGTGGAGAGAGAAAACAAAATATCATCAACATATTTTGGATTATTTTGGTGTGTGACGACTCTGACATTGATACCATTCTACCGCCTACTGAATCAAAAGCCTCCCTTTATCATGATTAAACCTAGAAATGGATAGAAGCCGATCCTGGTGGTATTCTATGTTGATATTCCATTCATGTATAAAATCCATTAATCCTTAAAACCCCCTTTTTGATGGAAAAAAGTTATTTATTGTTGACTAGGTTGAGACATAGAAGAATCACCCTCATCATTGAGATGTCCACCCTGATAAAAACCTATAATCTACCAAGGAGAATAGTACCACATGAAAAGGATATGGTTGGAAATCATGTTGAGGGAAGTGAATATTATGATTCTTCAATTTGGTCTTTACTAGCAAAACTGGTAACACCACAGCCATTGGTACCTACTCCATTGGTAAAAATAATCCAGACATGGTGTATGATGATTTGGAAGGGGATTCATTCACTCGATACTAAAACAACAATAAATATGTTTTTTGATAAATGGGATCATCTTCATTCTATTTTCCATGACTTTATGGTGGATCTTATTGACCTCCAATGACTAAAAACAATTGTGAATCAAATCATCATGATTTGGAAGGATTTGGACACCAATGGGAGGGGATAGAGTTTAAATGAATAAGAGGATCCACTTTAAATTATTATGAAGGATTTGTTATGTGCATTTTACTAGATCCATCCATTAATGTTGAAAATCCATGCATAGATGGATACATGGACAATAGAAATATGATGTCTAGATGTAATCATAGACCATCGTAGGTATGATATCTCAATGTTATCCCTGTAATCGGATACATATAAAAAAAATTGGAGAGATGAAAAAATTAGTCAATACTCTCCATATTAGGGTAGTAGTAGATGAGTCAAGGTGAGTGGAACTTTTGTGATCAGTTCATGATTATTCCCAGACTCGTTCTAACTTTTCTAGATGGTTCAGATGCATTCATCAGGGTGGACATCCATATATTTGGAAGACACACATTGGTTTCCCTGCATTCAATCTTCCCATAGGGGGGCCTCATCCATCACATATTCTGGGGTTTTTCCTTGATAAAAATGGGATAATGGGATGTCGGTTCATCCTTCCATGGATTCCTCCTTGGAACTCATTACCTAGTCTAGGTCTACCTTATAGACATAAGACAATGTTTTTTAAACTATTCCAAGTTCCATGTCTTCATGGATGCCAGTTAATTACACTATTTCAGTCATTACAATCCAAGGGTTCAAGTCATGGGAGCAACCTTTGTTCATGGGAGTAGTCATGTTGGACTTCATAGTAATGTCTATACAATGTAAATACGACTCATCTGGGTTTATTCCCCTTATGATAGGGAATCTCGAGGGAAAAAGAAGCCCCAAAAATCCAATGTCGAATGCATGGAGTATAATGCTTTTGGTATTTCACTGAGGTTATCCTCGGGTTCCCAAATTTAACAGAGGGTATTCCACAAGTTTAAAGATTGGCAGGGAAGGATTGGACTGATCAGAACAATGAAGAGACTATATCATATGGGAGAAAACCCATGAAAGAACAATTATGCTAGGGCTATATCATGGTTAGCTACCTGATTAATTCTTGTAGCAATGGGAACGTGTTAAAATGATCTCATAAGGATGTGTAGGAACGAGTAAGAAATGGGATTGATATAGATGGTTGATTGAACTAAATGGATAATTTGATTGGATTGACATAAGGGTGACAATGATTTTGGGATTGAGCCTCATGGAGACTTATGTCGTGTCCTCCTGGAAGGGAATCAATATCCACACAGATTATGATGAGTCATCGAAATGGGGAACGTGCAAAGGAAACAACCCAAATGGATGATGTGGCTTATGCATGGATTGCATCTTGAGAGTTGGTCTGATTCTAGAGGGTAGACTAGAGATGTGGGTCCCAACTGAGGGGACACCAAGCTTTTATAGTGCATGGGTTTGAACCTTAAACAATCTTCCAACATACAGTGTCTATAATAGATGTATCAAACCCATGTAGTTCATCTTAGATCATCATACCATCATGTGGGGATGAAATTGGCTTACCAATTGATAGATAAAAACTTCATACCACTGATTAGGGAAGACAATGGCATATAATCCATTGGGTAACACAAATTATTACCGTCTATTGGGAGACATAACATCTTACTATCAATTGGGGGACACAGTGGCTCAACATCGATTGGGGGATACACCGACTTACTATCTATTGGGAGACACAACAACATTCGATTGATTGGTGGTTGGTCATTAGGGAGGCATCCTACATACCCTTTCAAGGAGACAATTATCAATTCTCATGTACATAAAATGGGTGTTGTTTAACATCTTTTAGTATGAAAAGGTGCGTAATGTTTAACATCGTGCAGGATGAAGGTGGAATGTCGTAGAGTGGTCATGAATGATGGGTGATTGGATTAAAACTTAAGGTGGATTCCTACATTCCATTCCATGTAAAGGATAAATTTCCTAATATTTCAGAAAAGTGGATATAGTTTAACATCATATAGGATGATTGAAAACCAACATGAAGTGGTTTGGGACAATTAGGTGTTTGGATTGAACCTAGGAAAGGCATCATATGTAACATTCTGTGGATAGGATCAAAGTCCATGTAGTTGTGGATGATTCTTGGGTATGACATGCTCTGGTGGCCCAAAGAGGATGTCAATTTTGATGGTTATTCTAAGACCACGTGAGTCGTGGTCTGGGAGAGAAACAATAGGCAGCAATGACCTAAAGATCACTTCATAGATGTTGTGAACATAGGTAGTGAAATGGGGATTACACGTGGTTAGAGGCCTAAGGAAGAAACATGGTTTTACATGTGTTGAGAAGCCCAAAGAGGAAAAAGGGGCTTACAGGTGGTTAGAAGCACTAGGAGATGGATATTGGGACTTACATCATAATGGAGGCCTGATGGCGACAAATCCCAGAGGGAGAGGGACAGGGAGACGAAGGTCCGCGTGCCCCTCTTGTCTCTAGTATTTGTAACCAAAGATGAAAGGACGATCAAGGGTGATGAATCCTACATGAAAGGATAAGGTCCTAGAAAAAGATGTATTCCCTTCCCCGTGGATAGGTTCTACTCCATTAGAGAGGTTCAAATTCCATGTGAGGAAGATATCACTCCCCTAGAGATGACCATGTGTAGAGAATGTCCAAGATGGGGAACCCCATATACAATAGATGGGGTGAGGCCATAATATAATTTCATGTGCTGGGGACGATGGAACCTATTAGTTTAATTTCCTGTAGTTCGTACGAGGTGGCTTCACTCTGCACACCTATGACATACATAACTTGCACGCTTTAAACCTTGGTGAATGTAAGGCACAACCAATTCCATGGTGAAGCGGGGTTGTGTAGTAATCCAATGAGGGGTACCACATTATCGTATTTATAGGAAGAAGAAAGAGGCATTATCCTTCATGGGATTCACTATATATCATCAATGGTGAATGGGGCATACATATGGAAGTAGCATAGTCTCAACTCGGAATTAGAAATGGTGCATGGTGCTTACACATGGATGCTGCCCAGAAGCCGATAAGGAGCGAAAAATGTATATTGTCCATACGCATGGACATTTACTAGGTTCTGCAAATGACATGTAATTGTTTATGGATTATACACAAGGAAGCTTCTTAGGCTCCACTAAGAATAGGCAATGGTGGATGCGGATTATGCATGGAAACATCTCGTGTGCCTATGAAGAGAAGAATCAGTGGATGAGGATTACGCAGGGAAGCAACATGTGTGTCGATATGGAGTGGTAATGGTGATTAGGGATTATGAATGGATGCTCACATAATCTCTTTCTCGTGTCTGTCTGTGAGGGAATCCCAACTCACTGATGGGATGAGTCATATAATTAAGGTATACAATTATGCTCTAGTTCCCAAGTGGGACAATTCCAATGGCATTGGAAACAGTCCAAACAAAAAAAGATGAAATGTGTCAATCTCATGCCTGACATTAGGGATGCAATGAGTGTGGTGTGGCGATGGAGGATAATTATTGATTGTGTTCAAAACAAATCATTTTTATCACATATGCCTGAAATGGGGTAAAACATATGACCATAGAATTCTAATCATATAGGAATCATAGGACCTGACTCAAAGTGTCGTTCAAATTCCTTCGATGCATTGTCCTAGAATAGTAGGTGAGATGAGTTGGCATGGGATCAAGCCATTAGGGGGTCCCTTTAGAGTTGAAAAAAATATGATGATCTGAATGAAGGACGTACAATTCGTGAGGTGGAGTGATGGGATGCTTGAAAAGTTTATAATGCGCTTTAAATTACACCACTGTAATCATGTCTTGTGGTATCATATTCATTTCACATAATCCCAGTATTATTTAGAATAAGAGGCATCCTATTATTGAATGATAGTGCATGATACAATTTATGGTCAGGTAGAGTAGACAGTTGACATCATATGCCTGTAGTGTGTGTCATCTCTCGTTTAGAACAAGTGGCAGTCTACATTTATTATATAGAGTGTACTGTCGTTTAATTTAATATGTATTGAACTATTGGAATCTAATTCTTGGAGAATAAGGAATATCTTGTTCGGACCATGAGGCATAATATGTTTGTCACATTGGGAGTACTACAGTGTAAATTCATATAAATAGGACTATTGGAATCTTATTCATAGTGTATAAGGAATATCATTTTTGACCAAGAGGGATCCTATTTTTTGAATGATTGGACATTCTACAGTTTATATTCATGTAGTCTGGACTATTTTCATCTTATGATTGGTGAATAAGGCATCTCTTGTTTAGAGAAAGAGGAGTCATATGTTTTTCATATTTGGCGTACTACTATTCATAGTCATGTAGAGAGGAATATTAGGCAAATGGTTACTAGAAATTTTTGTTGTGGGGACTTACAGAAGAGTGGATATTTTTGGATCAACCTGGTATAAAATCCTTGTGATTTTGTTTGGAGGTGTTTCTTGAGGAATGGTTTGACTGAAGTTGCATAAGTAATTTGATATAAGAATCTCAAATCACGACATGTGAAACAATATAAGAGGAGTGTATATACCCATGGAGTTTTATCGTGAGTGTAAGAGTATCTCAAATCCTGTGATTCCATAGGTGGATGGTTTGTATGCATAAGGGAACAACAGAAATGGTCGACATCTCGTCTTGCGATGTTCGTGGTGCGACTAGTCAATTTTCATGGGGGTCATGGATAGTATCGAAGGGTCCAACCCAGATCCCGAGTGGGGGTGTGGGGGTTCATACCCCGTGGTATGGACCATTGTGTTTAAATGTATGAGCTTTGTAAAGAATAGGGATTCAAAAAGGAATGGTGTTCGCGATGCTCTAGGTCTCATGGAGTATGGAGATTCGCGGAGGATTAGTGCTTCCCAAAGGATTAGGGTTTGTGAATGACGGTTCTTCGTAACGGATTGGGATTCACAAAGGATGGTGCTTCACAAAGGATCAGTCATCAAGAAATAAGGGTACTTCGTGAAGGCTCAACATGAGTGTAGTAGAGATTATCTATAGAAAACATTTATTCATTTGGGCAGTGCGTCATGAAGGTTTCAAACTTTTTTATGCCTAGGGTAACCTAAAGGGGCTACAACCTTTGTGAATGGAAGAGGCCTATTTTCAAAGGGAATCCCTTTGTGGTGCTCAGAAGCACTGAAAATGGGGGATCTGTCACCAAATGGGTGTTGTAACCTCTCTCTTTTGAGGTGGTGAGACCTGTATTTATGGGTAGTGGAGGTCGGCAGGATTTATGGAACTCGACGTGATGAAAAAGGGTGTCGTGAAGGAAACACGTTTGGGTGGGTTCACTAAGACAATGATAACTGCGAAGGACCTAAATTCGAGATGGTTCTCAATTAAAAAGGGTATTGAAAAGGACATATGTTCGCAGTAGGCATCATGATGACAGTCTAGGAATTGGCTCTATGAAATAGTTTTCCATTCCAACATCAAATGACGATAACTAATGACCAGTCAAAACAAAGATTGTGAAACGGGCTTCGATCATGGATCATGTATGGAATAATTTTTAATATGTTGTTGACACATTTTCTAGTGCCAAGAAATTACAACCTAAGAATGGTGTCCATCGAGGATAAGGAGGGCCTGACGGACCGCATTCTGAGGAATCATATGAGGAAGACTCCAACCTTAGGGTCCAATGTATCTCAATTCCATTGAAAAAATATCAAACTAAAACACTATGCCCACGTGATCCATGTTCAATGTGGGAAGCAAGATATAATATGAGGACATTCACAAATAAAAGAGTGATAAATAATAAAATGTATGAGGGGATCATAATGATACATTGATCACAATTGGGAGCATCCTAAAATAGGGAGGAGTCATGGTCGGAGAACAAGGATCCCTGGATAGCTGACATTCTTCTACTAATATGCACTCTAGTGTGGGAGCGGTTTAATTCTAGTTGTATTAGAATCAATCCAAACGGTGGGGAGTATGATCTGTGAATCATGATACCAAAAATTAATAAAATTGTAGGGATGGAAGGAAAATGTTTTATAATAGTAGAACGTGTTAAAAATATAGTATCCCTATTGTGTTAGCCTAAAATGGGGATGATAAATCATGTCTAACCACTGACCATGTTTGAAAAATAGGGCCAGACTCAAAATGTTATCCATTAGTATTCCAAAACATTTCCCAAAAACAATAGGTAAGCCATAGGTTGAGCATCCATACTATTAATGGGTTTCTATAGATGTGCAATATTATGATGGACTAAATAAAGGACAGGCAAAGTGTTGACGGTGGAGTGATGGGTAGTCTAAATGAATTCCAACACTCTTGAAATTATTCTACCATGGGAGAAACACATTATGTGGACAAATCAGTCTAATTAGGGATAAAACTCATCTCTGGACAAGACCTCTCTGATAAGGACCAGATGTGACCCTAGGGTTGTGTTACGTGGTGAAAGGCTCGGATGTCGCAACGTATCCCATCCGGGTGAGAATCATGATAACTATAGTTCATAAATCACATTGTCTTTAGAGGACAACATTGGTAGGAAGAATCCAATTTGGAAAGGATGTTGATGCATCCCATGTTAACATGGGGAATCCCATACTTTCTCTGGGTAGAATCACAGTTTAATGTCATGTGTTGAGGAAATGGTCACCTAGAATGGAAACATGTAGTGTGGTACATATCCTGATGTGAATGAGGACAATATCCACACCACACCACATATCATTGGAGGGTTTTTTATAGGTGAATTGACAGAAAATGAATTTTAGGCAAGGCCTTAGTCCGAGTTCCCTGGCATTCCAACATACCCCATTAGGATTGGAATCATGCCGCATGTATATCATAAATCACTATTTAACGTAATGCGGGATGAAAATCTTTTGTGGAATATCTACACAAGTACATGACCAACCAACACTACTAATACCACATGAGTCACGCTTGATGTGGGAAAAATGGTGTAGTGATGTGATTTTCCTAGTACATAGATGAACTCAATAAGGGTGGTAGAATGCTAGGAGAATGACATCCCAAAATTATCATCCCACATTCTTAATGCACATAGATGCCTATTGATGTAAATTCAATTTTAATGGAATTCCACTGAAACATAGGGGAGTGGAATGATGTGAGTCATGAACCCTGAGATATAGATTGCAATGGTGGTTGTGTGGTGATAGAGGATAACTACTGACCATGTTGGAAACATTGTTACTGTTTCACATTATGCTGAAATTGGGAAAATAAATTATGATTGAATGAGGACCAAATTAAAACATGATACCTATCACAAATGATGTCTAAGGACTACAGGGGTAATTAACCGAGATTATAGGTGAGCCAATGTGGCCGGATACCAGGCCATAAAGGGGGTCCCTTCAGGAATGGAAGTGGATATGGACCAAATAATGGGATCATGACGCTTGGCCACAAAATGGGGAAATTTAGTTGTAAAAATTCCACATTTTTGGATATTTATCATGAAGCATATGAGTATGACAATAATACACATCATATAAAGTGAGTTTAATACCATTCCAATGACAAGGGTCATGGGGTCGTATGGTCCTAACATATGGTTGTAGGTTGGATGACTAAGAGGGGACCTAATTTAATGAAATTCTCATTGGGTGGTGTTGTATCTGAGCCCAATCTGTAGTTCACAAAGGGATATCTTAGTTCAAGGTCATATAACTAGAACCTAGATATAAAGTTAAAAGGAAGAAACATGGTGCTGTTATGGAAAAACAAATGTGAATGGGAACCCAATCGTTTATCTCTACACCACATGCATCCAACGGAATTCTAGAAATGGTGCCGAAAAAGGGTGAAAGGATTAATGATTCCTGAGGATTGACCTACAGATAGAAATTATGGGTGTTCCAACATATCCCAAGAGTTTGAGAATTAGACCACACATAGTTCATAAAAATGTCTCACATGTTAGTGTCATGTGACATGGATAATTGGATCTTAGTTTAAAGGTAAAATATCTCGGACCATAGATATAATTGAGAGACAGAGACATGTGGTGTGGTGATTGCAAAAACTGGAATGAATGAGGATGGTAGGAGTCCATATCACACCATGTGCTACCTAGTGAGCTTTTTGGTTGAGGGATCGAAAGTGAAAGTTTTGTTGTGCTTAAGGAAAACCTCCTGAGAATTTCAAAGTTCCACATTATGAAGGTGATTAAGCCATTCAAAGATCATGAAGAGGCATGGTAGGGTACCAAAGCCAGGGACCATACTATTGGGTTGGTATGGCCCGCACAACAAAAGAAGCCGCATTCGATTGATATTGTTTTATATTTAGGATGGATGTCTATTTTTCATTGAAGCAATAATCCTAGGATATAGAATCTAGAAGTCACTGCTGAAATGAGTACATATATGGTCATTGAAAAATTGTATGGTGTGTAACCATTACCAAACATGAGGTCCCCTCATGTGAGGAAATTACAAGGATGTTTTATTTTTCATCATGTAGACAGGATAATAATAACATAGTTTAGGGTCGTATTACAGAACCAACCAATGTATTTTAATGTTGTTCAATAAAGACACAATAGATTAATATCATGTGGGGTTATTCTACAAGTTTACCATATTATGGCTTCATCAAGTAGTGATGAAGCATGGTTTTAAGGGGGATACACATGGCGTGATAAATCATACTCGACATCTATGAGGACAAGGTCCACACCCCACCACATGCTTTTCTAGGGATGAATCCTTGGGCTGAGGGGCCAGGAAAAGTCAAAGAATATTTCGATGGTCCCGAAGACAATACGTCTATGTGATCCCATGTATCCCATTATGATAGGAATCATCCCCTATGTTGTTCTAAGAGTGCAGTTTAACATCATGCAAGATGAGAGGTAGGAGAGACTACCTCCTAGAAGGGGATTACATGATGTGCCTATTGTGAACTAGACATGAATGAGGATATAAAAAAACACTACACCCCACAATCCTATGAATGTCATGGAAAATTCTGAAGTGAAATGGTGATTTGGGGGGACTAGAGCTAGACCTAACGACAATATGCCCAAGCATTCCTACATATCCTAGAAGAAAGGTAATCGAGCTATTTGTAGTTCTATTAATATAATGCAGTTTTTAGTGGCAATGAAATTGAGAGATCCTAGTTTATGTTCTTAGATCTCATTACATAGATTTATTGGGCCTCTTCCAAATAGACACAAACCTCAATTGATTTCTTAATCTCATTTGAGCTATGCTCGATGTGGGAAACAAGGGAAAAGAGGGTCATTGAAACACATGGAATACAAGAAAAGGGGACATCATTGTGGGGACCTGAATGATGTCGTACAATTTCCATATTCACTTAATGTGAAAATCTCTCTGAGGGGTAATAACAAAAGTATCTGAATTCCACTTGGACATGATTAAGTGGAAAATGATGTGAGTCATGCAACCAATAGATAACCATTTGTGGAAGTGGTTTCACGATGGAGGATAAATGTTGACCGTGTTCAAAACACAACATCCATATCATGTGACCTAAAATGGAAACAACAAATTATTGTCGACTTCTTCCCATAATTACAATGTCGTACTTGTATAAATTTTTCATTAATGGTCCTCGATGAAGTTGGCAAAATACTATAGGAAAGCCCTTATGATGAGTATCCATACCATTTGGGGGCAGGGGGATTGATGTGAATGATGATGTAAACACAAATAAAGTGTCTCATGAATCCTGAGGATGGAAGATTAAATCATTATGTTGGATTATCCATTTTAGGTGATGAACCAACGAGCTACTAGGAACATTAGTGAACTCCCAAAGAGGGTCGAGGGGCCCAAATTAAGAGAAGGCGACATGAAAAGAGATGTGTGGGATAAAGGGATGAAGATCACTCAAGGGAAATAGGATTGTTGTGAGGTTGTTACAAACCTGACGTGAATGATGACATAAGCCCATACCATACAGAATGACCCTCTACTAAGTGAACTCTGGCCAAGAGGACAGGAATGTAAGGTGGTTCCGAATAAAAGGGGATGGAAATGAAGTATAAATGTTCGGAAGGTCCTATTTGACAAAAACAGATGTGAATCAAGACATGAATAGTATTGGAGAGTGTTTTCTAGTTTAATGTCATTCGGTAAGGACAGAAATTGGGGAAAGGTACCTCAATGCGGGATGTTTTATGGATAATAACCCAACATGAATGAGTTCATAATCCCATACTACAATGTAAAATTTTAAATGAAAACTTGGTCCAGGTGACCGAAATAGTTTATGGATCTTCAATGGGATTTCCAATCTATATTGCAGTTTAACTTCTTGAGGAGAGGATGGTGGTGCTATTAGATTATAGTCTAAGAGATTAGACTATAGAAACCTAGTTTAGTTTTAGGTTCGTGGGACATATGGGTTGAAATGGTGAATCACCATGCCTATTATTTGTGAGACCACATAATGACATCAATGATCGAAGATAACTATTATCCTTGTTCTAAACACAATATTCGTATTGTGTGGCCAATGATAGGGAGAAATAATTGTGTGTCAAACTATGAACCTATTCACAACATGAGGCATGTATCAAATTTTCACTCGAGATCCTCGAGGATGTTGGCCCAAAATGGTAGGAGAGCCTATATGACAAACAACCTTGTCGTTCGAGAGTCCTTTTGGATGTGAAATATAGAAAAGAACCCAAATTAAGGGACACACAATGAATTGTTAGACCAGTTTAGCTTAATTTCTTGTGGCAAGGACAATGGATGGAGGGTTGTCTCAAAAGGATGTATTGGGAATGAAAAAATAGCCCAATGTGAACGAGGAAAAAGATTCTACCCCAAACTGCACAATCCTATGTGAGAAACTAGTCCAATGGATAAGAAAGTTTGATGGTCCTGAGACATGATATTCGGTCCTGTCTACAATTTAATGTCTTGCAATAAGGATGATGGTGCTCTTAGTATAAGGTCATATAGCTTAGACCGAAGACACATTACTCTTCATGAGAACATTTCTTTAACAAAATTTCTAATCTTGTGTGAGCAATGCTTAGTGTGGAAAACAAGGAATGATATCATTCTCTCCCTAATATATAAGGGTACAACATCTGGTCTAACACTCCATCCCAAGGGAAACTGATGTTTGAAAGGATGGAACGAAAAAACAAATCAATGCACCAATAATTTGTGACATATGGTAGTGGTGACAATGATGAAGGATAGATATTAACCTTGTTCAATACCAAACATCCATATCATGTGACCTGAAATAGGGACAACAAATGAGCATCGACCACTGACCACATTCACAATGTGGGACTTGTATCAATTTTTCATTCGAGATTCTTGAAGACGTTGGCCTGAAATTGTAGGAGAATTGTAGGTCATATAATCCATGTTGTTTAGGGGTCGTTTTGGATGTGAATGATGATGAATACATAAATAAAGGTTTTATGTGAAGCATGAATGTTCCCATGTAGTTTAACGTCATGTAGAATGACAAAATATGTGGATATCTCCTAGGAGCGTGATACATGGTGCACTAATGATTAATTCGACATGGAAGAGGGGAAAATCATGCACTGAAACATGTGTTTAGAACATATGAGTGATATTGAAGTTGGAGGGTGGGCTTAAAGACAAAATTTATGGGTGATCCAATATACCCCATGAGTATGGGAATAAATCCATATGTAGTTTTGAATGATTCTAGGAAGTGTAGAATCATGCGGTGAAGATGTAGATACGATAAAAGAACAAAGAGGGTTACATGTACTGATTACCAAAATCCCGAAATGAGTGGGGGAAAATGAATCCTACACTACACCACGCATGATCATCAAAACAAACTATACCCAGGGGTAGTCCAAGAAAGCAATTTAGGTTGGAATGAAGATGAGGCATCCAAGAATACCTACATATCCCATGAGGATTGAAATCAATCCATAATTTGTTCAAGAATGGTACATTAATGACTTTAGGGATAACAATGGGGGGTAGATCTTTGTTTTATTTAGTAGAGCTGGAACATAATGGTACACTTACTGCTCACAGTTTAGAGTCACAAATGACAATTTATGAGTACTTTAATGTCCTTGTTTCGGACAAATCTCACATTTTAACACCATTTGGCATAGATAGAGATGTTTAAGGTCACATGGGACCATATGCATCTTAGTTTATGGTCATAGGGATCATAATTTTTTTTAGGTTATCATCCTATGGGATGACAAAGATGTTTAATGCCATGCAGGACATAATGGTTTAATGTAATATAGAACTATATTTACTGAGGAAAAGTACTTCATGAGGAATTTGGAATTTTTGGGTGGTGTTATACCCTCACCATCCATGGTAACCAAGGTTTATTCGCCATTGAGTTTAACATTATGAATTATGTGTGTCCCTTATCATTTTGGATCAAGCATATGAGGTTTCCTACCATGTATCATTAGTATTCTCAGATCCAACACCGGGTCACCTTGCAAGATATAGTAGAGGCGAACTCTCTTTTTGAAAGCTCTAGATATCTTGATCTAATGCTTTCCCATATTGTGCAGGGCACGATGCCTGTTCACATCGAGTGCTTCCAATTCAGCCAAAAATATTTCATCTAGCTTATCTTGTGCTTTCTGATCATAGAGAACTATGCGAATTAAGGCTGTAATGACCCTGAATCTTGACGTACATAGATATTAAAGTAAATTTGAGGAAAACTAAATACATAACAAAAACAGACATCAAATGATCGTAATAGTTTACTGTCTTTGGAAACATATAATATAACTTCTAATCTTGGTGAATTATAATCAACATCTCCTATAAAGAACATCCTTTTTTTCTTACCTAAAAAAGTTCTTTATATCAAGGGGAAAGGAAAACATATAAAGGGTGAGCTGAAATGCTCAGTAAGGGAATGAATGGAGAAAATAAAACAAACCATATACATTTGAAATTGAGAACATGAACATAATATTTAAACATAAAAATCTTGAGCAATGAAATATAACATGGAAGTACGTAAGGCATATATCATAATGGATCTTCAATCCTAATAAAATAGAATTGTAATAAAACATGTAATTGTGTCAAACCATTAATAACATTATATGATTTCCATAGTAGCCAAGGCATTGCTGCCAGGACCATCTTAGCGGACAAAGTCCATTTCTGAATCGAGTTCACTCCTCGTTCCAGTCCTGTAACACTTAACTGGATTAACTTATAGTTCTATCCATTCCTATATCATGTGATATAAATAGTTACCCAATAAATTAGAGGGATATATATATCCCTCCCATCTCATAATGAAATCATACTTTCGTGTGCCAGAAAATAAACATAAATCATTCATCATATCCCAATGAATAAAATTTGTTTCATAAACATCATCCCATCATAACATAATACATATAAAACAAATGGATATATTTTCCTCATAAGAAAAGTGAAACCATGTATATCATAGAGACATTAAACATGTAAAATACACATGTGAAATAATTTCATCTAAGTTGGAAAATGGTTTTGATAAATCCCTTGAAATGAATTCTTGAGAAAAATATCCTTTATTCTTTAAAATCATTTTTTTTAGAAAATGCCATTATATTTTAAATGAAATGGGTTTTGATAAAAATAGTCATGAAATATTCTAGAGTATGCTTCATGAAAATAAGGTGTCATGAAACCATAAAAATAAGTTCATGCCATATAAGTTAAAAAAACATTCTCCTCATTCTTTTAACAGAAAATTCAAAAAGTACCATGTATTGTAATAAAAAGAAAGTTTCATCCCATAACACAATGTAAAAGTCAAAGAGGGGTAAACATGACTTTAAAAATACATAGAATAATATAAAACACTTTATGATAAACATTTTATGGACACGGATTAAATATATACCCAAGTAAATACTTATGTATAAGCAATCTCAGATGAAAACAATATTTGAAAAGTTATCTCTTACCTTAGGTCTGATATTCTTCGTACGTATCTGAACCGCCTATATAATAATTTAAATAATTTCACTGACTTATTAAAGAATCTTATTCATTCTTATGATATCATATATGGTTCACTTATGACATTATATTACACTTTCTTTAATATATTTCATGTAAAAGCAGCATTTTGGGTAAAATCGTTTTATTTATCGTACGTGTTTGGACTTGTTGTTCTTGTTATTATTATTAATTATATAATTTTTTACTTACTTCCAGAATTTATATCCTGATATCTATATCATATATAGTTAATATATATATATATATATGTATAATAGATAGATAAATGGAATTAAATACCTCATTCATGGAGATGGTAGGTCGTACGTACGCATGAACGTTGTTTTCCTTTCCATATTGACTTGAATTGAAGTAAGTAGATGACATATATATATATATATAAATCCACAATATTTATTATGTCATAAATTTAATTATTATTCATTATATATACTTTTTAATAATTTTCAATGGTTAACATGAAAAATGAATCTCATCGTGTCGTGGAGAAGGTAATTCATACGTACGCACGAGCGATGATATCATTCCCATAATTATTGAATTGAATTGGATTGGATGGTAAAATATATCAGAATCAGAATGATGTTATAATAACTATATATAGTTATTATTTACACCATTATAATCATCCAAGTAAGGTGGAGGTGGATAATCAGATTACACCACGACGTGGATATGGTATTCTGTACATATGCACGCGCGATGATTTCGTTTTCTGTAGGATGGATAGAAGGTGAAATAGGGTTGTTTAATATTTATAATAAAATATCAGTATATTTTTGATACTGATGTTATTACTTCATAATGAATCATCTAATGTAGAGGAAGTAGAAGAAGAAATACATTTGAAATAATCGGTAACAGATATTACCTCTTCTTTGGCACACCTCTTTGAAACCTCCTCTCAGGGCACTAAAATGCATCTTTTAAGAAGACCAAGACCTCTATAATGTTTCTATAGAAGTTGAGAATGGAAATGGGAAGGGTTTTGAAGAGCTTTAATGCTAAAAATTGTGTAATGAAAAGAGGGGGGAGATGAACTTTTATAAGGGAGGGGAGGAGAACTTTAGGAAAAACTAAAAATATAATTTTATAATAAAGTCATATTCAGTTTATAATGGATCCAAAATGATTTATTTCGACATTAAAATTGGTATGGGTCTAAATTCTCTCAGAAAACGTGTTTTAGGAAAATTTCGGTTACAATTTTAACTTTATGATTTAGATTAAACTATAAGTTAAATAATTCATCTTTTGTCGTGTCTTCTTTGTTTTACAATATATGGTTAGTAAACATACTATAAACTACCAATAGAACCCCAATTGGTTCATCACTATCATATATATTATTATATAATTATTTTAGTAGAACCATAGATTTTTAGAAATAGAATAACAATTAATAATATAATATTTGTTTTAAAAACTATTTTATGTCAATTTTGACACTATTTGGTGATTGATTTTTGTAAAAATCATAAAATATTGATTCATTCAAAAAATGATAATTAAATCAATACTAATAAGAGATTTTAACATAAAATATTATTTAATTTTATTAAAAGTATAAAATTACATATATTTGGGTATTTATAAGATCAATTAATTTAATATTAATTAATAAGGTAATTACTGCATCATTAGTGTGTCATAAAAAACTTACATTATTTAATATCTAAAAATTATAAATAAAATATCATTATGTAGGAAATATTTTTATATTTCTAATGAATATTTATAGTCGAATTTATCTTATGTATAACCCAATATTAAAAATATTAGTTATTAAACGTTGAATTTATATATTTTAACTCATCTTTACATAAAATAATAATAAATGTTCTAATCTAATCCATGTGGACCTAGATGATAATATTTTATTTCTATGGTTGTTTTTGGTCGAATAGCACTTATCCAATAGAATTAGAACAAGCGTCAGGGTAATATTAATATCATCATTACCCTTAATTACCCTCTTTACTTTTAACCATGGTAAATAAAAGTAAAAAGTTACTATTCACCCAAAAAATTTATCTTACTGAACCAAATTTTACACCTTGATATTAAATATGTCTCTCGGAGTTTCTAAATTCCACTCACAGAATTGGTAAAATTATTTTTTCTGTAAATTTTCAATTTCTCCTAGGAGGTGGATAAAAGACGGTGAAAAGTTCAGCAAAATTTTGTATATATCTAAAATTGTTATAAAATGACTCCAATGAATTACATTGAACTCATATAATTGTTATGTATCAATTTTGACCTAAAATAAATTTAAATAAAATAAATAATTATTTAAATAAAATGTCGGTTTTTAAATAGTTATGTAGTGTTCCCACTATTCATCAAAAATTTAATGTTTTCTAAAAAATACACAAAATTCAATGTAAGATAATTTCAATATTAAAAATCCAAAAATGAAGCCCATTTTGAAAGATAAACTTTATAAAATTTTAAAAAGTGGGTACTATTATTCATAACGGCTAGTTCATAATACTATTACAATAATATCTCATTTAGTGAAACTCGGCGTGGCGTACTACACACGCTATCGAGGAAGTCCTTGATTGCATGTAATGCAAGAAAAGACAGGGTTCCATGTAGTGAAATGTCTGTTTGGTGTTGCGTATAAAATAATAAAAACATATTTCATTTATACATTAATCAAAATATATACATAATGTTCCGTAGAATAAATTCCACAAAACAAACTTGAAATTTTTTGTAACACGATCCAAGAATAGTGTTTCATATAATGTAAGCTAATATGGTGTTGTGTATAATACAGTCTAATCTTGTTTTCGTGTTCAATAGAATACATCAATGAAATTAAAAATAATATATCTCATAAAATCTCAGGGTGTTACATTATATCCCCCTTAAAATGAATTTCACCCTCGAAATTCATCGGGGTTATAAATCGTTTACTTATTGAATGTTTATTTAATAGAATCCCACATCGTAAAATGGAATACTAAAAATTAATTTTAAAAAATAAAGTAAGATATGTTATGGTTAACTAGATTAACTCATCACTGTGTTTCCACATAGAACATAGTTGGAAATATGGTTATGGACGAAAAATTTAACCATGATGTTCTGATGGGGAGTGGCAGAGGACATGGCAATAAAAACTCCAACAATCACAAAGCCATAAATTTTTGATGATTTAAGGTACATCTGATTCATCAGATATAAGGAAACAAAGACATGATTTTTTTTCAAGATCACTTCCCAAAAGTTGATGAATTGTTGAATTAAAAGAAATACATACATGATTTGGGTACAATCTTACTGTTTCATTGTGACTTAAACAATTCCCACTTCATCTCTTAAGGAAATGATGTTGAATTTTCCTTTCGTGAAGTATTAGAAGATCATGCGATATAATGATAGGTCATTCCATCTCTCTCAAACAAAAGGATAGAAAAAGTTATTTAATATACACAAGTCCATCTATAGTCAGATTAATTGTATATGGTTCCTAAAATGGAATTATACTTCATATATCATACCAGATAATATAATAAAACTAGATTCTACTAACCAGGGACATCCTATAGGCTTGTGGTAGGCGATAAAGGCCTATCGCACTTTGGTTGTGGGTTTGATTCCCACAGCCTTGTCAGACGTGATGGGTTGTCTCCCATCCTACAAGTTGTCCTTTTTCTAAAACTACATTAGTATAACATTACATCAATAATATCATAAAAAGTTATAGCCTTAAACAATACTAACTTATGTCCAACATAATCCATTCCAATCTTTAGGCTTATCCAAAATACTTCTGTCTAAGCTCATAGTATAATGAAAACAATAACTAGATATGTCATCTGTCGAACATGTGAATACCATAATTTACCCTTATATATCATATGATATATCTTGTTGGTCAAATTACAAACAGGTGAATACCTTAATCTTGTATTCTCTAAAAAATGAATACCGATTGAACCTTAATGAAAACATGAATGTGGTTAAAATTTAACACTTTCCACAAACCAAAATACCAAAATTTCTATGTAATCAAACCATGATATAAATTTGTCCTTATATCATTAATGATATTATTTCATTATTTTATTTATCCCTTCATTATGTGAATGTTATCTTCTTTCCAAAAAAACCTGAATCACTTTTTATGGTTACCGTTACCATATACTTATTGAAAACCAATACATAGAACTTCCAAAATTCCTTGATACCATAAATTAGATTCCATGAAACTATTTTGAAATCCCATTACATAAACACTTAATCATTAAAAAAACATCATTTTCATACTCAACATCACATATAGTGATCTCATGTGACTTCCCTTTATCATTTTCCTTAAGAAGTTGCTCATGTTGATCATCATTAACCCTTGTATTAGGGCATTGATTTGCATAAGGCCCCATTTCCATGCCCTTGAGGCATTGAAGTGTTGATGGGGAATTCTCTATAGTCATTTCATTATTTATATCATTATAAAATCAATTTCCATTACATCAAAACTCAGCTGCTCGATGACCTTATTTTACACAATTAAAACATTTTCTAGTCACTTTAGGACAATATCCACCATGCTTCATTCCACAATATGAGCATGAAGAAACATTCATCTTATTTTCACCATTATTCTGTGATTTCTCCTTGAACTCCATATTTCATTTCATGTCAAAACCATGATATGGATATGTAACACCAACTAAAATATCTAAATAGATAGAACAACGCTCAATTTCTTCATAGAAATTGAGTCTCTTATAGCTAATTCCCTTTGAAAACATGGTTTTAAGCCACTGAAGAATCAATTAACTTTACATTGGAGTTGGATGATAAAGGTATATTCATACCATACAAGCCTTGTAAAATTCGCTTCGTATATCCCAACAGATTCATCATCCTTTTTCTTAAGCTCATGGAAATCATTTTCCATCTCTGTTATAAGAATACGAGGGAAGTACTTATCAAAAAATAAGTTCTTGAACCCATCTCATTCCATGGTTTCTATTTCAACTCGGTGCCTCGTAATCTTATTTAGAGTCCACCATTGATCTGATTTACCTTCTAAATAGTAAATAGCTAGAATAACGTTTTCATGATCCGAACAACAAATTATGGAAAATATCTTTTCAATGGTACTGATCCATTATTCAGCAAAAAGTGGATCAAAAGACCCACTAAAAGATGTTGTTCTTTTCCTCATAAAGGACTCAGTAGAATATTTTCATCTTCACTCCTCATTTGGAAGTCTATAATGATTCATTGCTTGTTTAAGCATAACATTATGATTTTGTACTCTATCTCCCATATCATTGGTTTGTTCAGGAGGACAGTCATTGTATTGTCCATTACATTGATCAACACTATTGTTTCAGGTTTCAACCATCGTCTAAAACCCAAAAAGAATAGTGTGAGAGGCAAAAATAATGCTAGTTAAAACAACATAATAATGAGGGAGTACCTTCAATATATAACATCATAGGGTTAATTCTAATATTTTTACCATAATTCTAGTATTATAACCTATAATTATACGTAACCTTAGAGAAATCCCTAGACATACCTTAGAAATATCTCCTGGGATATCACAAAAGTTTTTGCATCCTAGTTTCCAAAGGTTAAATAAACCTTTCCTCTGATAACAATTGTAGACACTCAAAGCCTGAAGTGCATAGAAATTACATTACTTTTGAGGAATACTTAACAAATAATAAAAACAGACACCAAATGACTGTAATAGTTTACTGTCTTTGGAAACTCGGAATATAATCTTCTAATCATGGTGAATGATCTTCAACATCTCCTGTAATGATATTTCTTTTTTTCTTACCTAAAAAATTCATTATATCCTGGGGAAAAGAAAAAATATAAAGGGTGAGCTCAAATTCTCAGTAAGGGTATGCATGGTGAAAATAAAACAAACCATATACATTTGAAATTCAGAACATGAACATAATATTTAAACATAAAAATATTGAGCAATGACAAAATACAAGGAAGTACATAAGTCATAGATCATAATGGATCATAAATCATGATAATATAGAATGGGAATAAAAAATTTAATTGTTTCAAACCATTAAGAACATGATATTATTTCCATAGTATCCAAGGCATTGCAGCCAAAACCATCTTAGTGGACAAAGTCCCTTCCTAAATCGAGTTCACTCCTCGTTCCAGTCCGGTAACACTCAACCAGATTAACATACCATTCCATCCATTCATATCTCATGAGTTATAAGTATTTACCCAATTAATTGTAGGGAGATGTATATCCCACCCATCTCATTATCAAATCATTCATTCGTGTGCCGCAAAATAAACATAAATCATTAATCATAAACAAAAGAATAAAATGGGTTTCATAAACATCATCCCATTATAACATAATCCATATAAAACAAATGGACATAATTTCATCATAAGAAAAGTGAAACCAAGTAAATCATATATACATTAAACATGAAACATACACATGTAAAATAATGTCATCTTAGTTGGAAAATGATTTTGATGAAACACTTGAAATGAATTCTTGATAAAAATATCCTTTATTCTTCAAAATAATCTTCTTTTTAGAAAATCCCATGCTGTTTTAAAAGAAAAGTATTTTGTTGAAAATAATCATTAAATAATGTAGAGTATTCTTCATGAAAATAACATGTTATGAAACTGTAAAAATCTGTTCATGCAGAATAAGTTAAAAAAACATTCTCCTCATACTTTTAACAGAAAAGTCAAAAAGTACCTTGTATGGTAATAAAAAGAATGGTTCCTTCTATAACACAAATTAAAATTAAACTATGGGTAAACATGACTTTAAACACACATGGATTAATATTAGACACTTTATGAAAAACATTTTATGGACATGGATTAAATATATACCCTAATAAATACTTACATACTCGAAAAAATGAGATTGGAAAAGTTATCTCTTAACATAGGTCTGATATGCTTCGTACGTATCCGAACCTCCTGTATAATAATTAAAATAATGTCATTTACTTATTACAGAATCATATTCATTGTTATGATATCATATATGGTTCAATTATGACTTTATATTACACTTTCTTTTGTAAATTCCATGATAAAGCAGCGTTTTGGGTAAAATTGATTTATTTATCGTACGTGTTTGGACTTGTAGTTCTTTATATTATTATTAATTAAATTATGTTTTAATTACATCCTGAATGTAAATCGTGATTTATATATCATTTATATTCAATATATATATATATAATAGATAGATATATGAAATAAATACATTGTTCATGGAGACGGTAGGCCATACGTACGCATGAACGTTTTTATACTTTCCTTATCGACTTGATTTGAAAAAATTAGATGAAATATATATATATATATATATCCAGTAGCTTTATCATGTCATATATTTCATTTTTATTCATTATATATAATTTATAATCAATCTTGAATGGTTAACATGGATAATTAATCTCATCGCGTCGTGGAGACGGAAATCCTTTCGTACCCACGAGCGATGATATCATTCCCATAATTATTGAATTTAATTGTATTGGATGGTATAATATTTCATAATTGTTATGATGTCATAATATCTATATATAGTTAATCATTAAACCATTATACACATCCAAGTAAGGTGGTGGTGGAAAAATAGATTACACCACAGCGTGGAGACGGTATTCCATATGTTAGTCGGCGCAGTGATTTCATTTTCTGTAGGATGGATAGAAGGTGAAATATCGTTGTTTCATATTTATAATAATATATCAGTATATGAGTGATACTGATGTTATTACATCATAAAGAAAAAACTAAATAAGTGGAAGTATAAGAAGAAATAAATTTGAATGAATCGATAAAGGATATTACCACTTCTTTGACATGCCTCTTTGAAACCTCCTCTTAGAGCACTAAAATTGGTCTTTGAAGAAGACCAGTACCCCTATAATGTTTCTAGAGAAGTTGATAATGGAAATGGTCAGGGTTGGGCGAGCATTAACACTCCAAATTGTGTAATGAGAAGAGGGAGGAGGTGCTCTTTTATAAGGGTGGAAAGAGGTACCTTTAGAAAAAACATAAAATATTATTTTATAATGAAGTAATATTTATTTTATAATGGCTCCAATTTGAATTATTTCTAAGTAAAAGTGGGTATGGTTCTAAATACTCTCAATGAGAAGGTTTTAGACAAGTTTAGGTTACTATTTTAACATTATCATTTAGATTTAACTCTAAGTTAAATAATTCAACTTTTGTCATGTCTTCTATTCATTACACTATATTGTTTGTAAACATACTATAAACATCCAATAGAACCCCAATTAGTTCATTAATGACATATATATTATTATATACGTATTTTGGATTAACCATAGATTTTTAGTAATATAATATCAATTAATAATATAATATTTGTTCTAAAAACTATTTTATGTCAATTTTGACAATATTTGGTAATTGATTTTTGTAAAAACCATAAAATAATGATTAGTTCGATAAAAGTTAATTAAATCAATACTAATATGACATATTAACCTTAAAAATTAGTGTAATTTATTTAAAGTGTCAAATTACATTTATTTGGGTATTTATAACAATAATTATGTAATATTTCAATAATAAGGTAATTAATGCATCATCATTGTGTCATAAATAACATACAATATTTAATGTCTAAAAATTATAAATAAAGTATCATTATGTATGAGATTTTTTTATATTTATAATTAATTTTTATAGTCGAATTTATATTATGTATAACACTATATTAGAAATATTTTAGTTATTAAACATTGATTTTAACTATTTTAACTCTTCTTTAAATAATATAATAATAAATGTCCTAATCTAATCCAAGTTGACCTAAATGATAATATTTTATTTATAATATTGTTTTTGGTCGAATTAAACTTATCCAATAGAATTAGGACATGTGTTATGGTAATAATAATATCATTTTACCCTTAATTACCCTATTTAATTTTAACCGTGGTAAAAAAAGTAAAAAGTTACTATTCCCCAAAAAATTATTTTTATCTTATTAAACCACATTTTTCTCTTTTATAGTAAACATGTCTCTCTGATTTTTGAAATTCCAGTCACATAAGTGGTAAAATTTAGTTTTATGTAAATTTTCGCATTCCTCTAGGGGTTGGGTAAAAGACGATGAAAAGATCAATACATTTATTATATATCTAAAATTCTTATAAAATGACTCCAATTAATTAAATTGAACTCAAATAGGTATTACGTTTCATTTTTGACCAATATTTAATTTAAATAAAAAATTAATTATTTAAATAAAATGTCGGTTTTTAAATAGTTACCCAGTGTTCTCACTATTCATAAAAAATTGAAAGTTTTCAGAAAAATACAAAAAATTCAACATTCGCTAATTTCGATATTCTTAATCCAAAAATGAAGACCAATTTGAAAGATAAAATTTATAAAATTTCAAAAAGAGGGTATTACTATTCATAACGACTAGTTCATAATAATATTATAATAATATCTCAATTAGCGAAACACGGTATGGCGTACTACACAGGCTATCGAAGAAGGTCTTGATTGCATGTAATGCAAGCCAAGTCAGGGCTGCGTGTAGTGAAAGCTCCATTTTGGGTTGTGTATAATATAATCAAAACTTATTTTATTTATAAATTAAACAAAATCAATACTTAATGTTGTGTAGAATAATTTCCACAAAATGAACTTGAAATAGCGTGTAACACGATCCAATAATAGTGTTGTGTATAATGCAAGATAATACAGTGTTGCATATAGTACAAGCTAATCTTGGTGTAGTGTTCAATAGAATATATCAATGAAATTGAAAATAATATATCTCATAAAATCTTGGGGTGTTACATTCTACCACCCTTAAAATGTATTTTATCATTGAAATTCATCGAGGTTGTAAATCGTTTAATACTTGAAATATTTTTTAATAGAATCCCACATCATAAAAAGGAATTCTAAAACATAATTTTAAAATGTAAAGTGAGAAAAGTTATGGTAACCCAGATTATCTCATCCCTGGGTTTCCACATAAGAGAACGTAGGTGGAAATATGGATATGGAAGAAAAATCTAACCATCATGTTCTGATGGAGAGTGGTAGAGGACATGGCTAAGAAAAATCCAATAATCACAAAGCCATAAATTTGTGATTATTTAAGGTACCATCTGATTCATCGGATATAAGGACACTTGGACAACATTTTTTTTCAAGATCACTTCCCTAAAGTTGAATAATTGTTGAATTAAAAGAAATAATTACTTAATCTTGTTACAATCATACTGTTTTTTGTGTCTTGAACAATTTCCACTTAATCTCATAATGAAATGAAGTTTAATTTGTCTTCCGGGAAGTGTTAACAGATCATGCGATATAATGATAGGTCATTCCATCTGTCTCAAACAAAAGGATAGAAAAAGATATTAAATATACATAAGTCCATATATAGTGAGATTAATAATATATGGTTCCTAAAATAGAATTATAGTTCATATATCATACCGCTTAAAATAATAAAAATAGTTTCTACTAACCAGGGACTTCATGTTGGCTAGTGGTGGGCAATAAAGGCCTATCGCTCTTCTGTTGTGGGTTTGATTCCCACAGCCTTGTCTGATGCGACGAGTTGTCTCCCATTCTACAGGTTTCCCTTTTTCTAAAACTACATTACTATGACATTACATCAATAATATCAAAAAAAGTTCTATCATTAAACAATACTATCTAATGTCCAAAATAATCAATTCTAATCTTTAGGCTTATTCCAAATACTTCTGTCCAATCTCATAGTATAATGATAACAATTCATAGACATGTAATCTTCTGAGCATGTGAATACCATCATTTATCCCCCATATTTCATACGATATATCTTGTTGGTCAAATTACAAACATGTGAATACCTTAATCATGTATTTTCTTGAAAAATGAATACCAATTGAACCATAGTGAAATCATGAATGCTGTCAAAATTTAACACTTTCCACATACGAAAATCCCAAAATTTCTATATACTCAAACCATTATATAACATTGTCCATATATCATTCCTAATATCATTTCATTTTTTCATTATCCCATCATTATGCGCATATCATCTTATTTCCAATAATATTTCAATAACATTTCATGTTTACTGGTACCAAATAATAATTGAAAACCAATACATAGAAATTCCAAAATTCCACGGTACCATAAATGAGATTCCATGATACTATTTTTAAATCCCATTACATATACACTTAATCATTACACAACATCATTTTGATACTCAAAATCACAAATAGTGATTTCCTGTTACTTCCCATTATCCTTTTCCTTAAAAGGTTGCTCACGTTGATCAACATTAACACATGGATTAGAGCATTGATTAGCATAATGCCCCATTTCTTTGCACATGAATCATTGAAGTGTTGGTGGTGTGTTCTCTGCAGTATTTTCATTCATCACATCATTAGAAACCCTTTTTCCATTACTTCGACACTCAGCTGGTCGATGACTTTCTTTTCCACCCTTAAAACATTTTCTAGTCCCTTTAAGTCAATCTACACCATGCTTATTTCCACACATTGAGAATAAATAAACATTCACCTTCTTTTCACCATTATTATGAGATTTCTCCTTGAAATCCATCTTTAATTTGTTGTCAAAACCATGAGATGGATATGTAACACCAACTTCCATTTCTACCTTGATATCAAAACGCTCAATTTATTCATAGAAACTGATGTCTCTTATAGCTAATGGCCTTCAAAGACATGGTTTTAAGCCAATGAATAATCGATCATCATTACTTTCAGGTTGGATGATAAAGCCAGATGCATACCTTCAAAGCCTTGTAAAATTCACTTCGTATATACCAACAAATTCATCATCCTTTTGCTTAAGCTCAAGGAAATCCTTTTCCATATTTTATCGTAGAATACGAGGGAAGTACTTGTTCAAAAATAAGTTCTTGAACTCATCACATTCCATGGATTCTATTTCTTCTCGGGGCCTTGTATTCTTAATTAGAGTCCACCATTGATCTGCTTCACATTGTAAATGGTAAATAGCCAGAATTACTTTTTCAGGATCTGAACAAAGATGTATGGAAAATATCTATTTAATGGTACTGATCCATTGTTCAGAAAAAAGTGGATCCGAAGACCCACTAAATGAAGGTTGACGTTGCCTCATGAAGGACATTGTAGAATATTTTTGCCTTATCTACTCATTTCTAAGTCCATAATGATTCATTTCATGTGTAAGTATAGCATTGAGATTTTGTACTCCATCTCCCATAACATTGGTTTTTTCAGGAGGACAGTCATTGCATTTTCCATTACATTAATCAGCACAATTCATTCAGGATCCATCCTTCATCTAAAACCCAAAAATAATAGTGTGAGAGGAAAAAATAATGATAAGGAAAACAATATAATAAAGGGGTATAACCTTCAATATATAACATCTTAGTGTTAATTATATTATTGTTACCATAATTCTAGGACTATAACATATAATTATACTTATCCTGAGGGACATCCCTAGAAAAACATTAGAAATATCTTTAGGGATCTCAATAGATTTTTCACATCCTAGTTTCCAATGATTAACTAAACCATTCCTCTGAAACCAACTGTAGAGACCCGAAGCTTGACATACATAAACATTACATTAATTTTGAGGAATAATTAATACATAACAAAAACAGACATCAAATGACTGTAATTGTTTACTTTATTTGAAAACTCGGAATATAATCTTCTAATCTGGGTGAAAGATATTCAACATCTCATGTAAAGATCTTCCTTTTTTCATACCTAAAACCGTTCTTTATATCATGGGGAAAAGAAAACATATAAAGGTGAGATGAAATTCTTAGTAAGGGAATACATGGAGAAAATAAAACAATCTATATACATTTGAAATTCAGAACATGAACATAATATTTGAACATAAAAATTATGAGCAATGACATAAAACATGGATGTACGTAAGGAATAGATCATAATGGATCATAAATCATGATAAAATAGCATGGGAATAAAAAATGATATTGTGTCAAACCATTAAGCACATCATAGGATTTCCATAGTAGCCAAGGCATTGCTGCCAAGACCATCATAGTGGACAAAGTCTATTTCTGAATCAAGTTCACTCCTCGTTCCAGTCCTGTAACACTGAACCGGATTAACTTACAGTTCCATCCATGCCTATCTCATGAGATAAAAATCATTACCCAATTAATTGTATGGAGATATTGTTCTCACCCATCTCAAAATGAATCATTCTTTCGTGTGCCACAAAATAAACATAAATCATTCATCATAATCCAAGGAATAAAGGTTTTATAAACATTATCTCATCATAACATAATCCATATAAAACAAATGGATATAAATTCATCATAAGAA
The DNA here is from genome assembly GCA_963277665.1 of Viscum album. Classification (NCBI taxonomy): domain Eukaryota; kingdom Viridiplantae; phylum Streptophyta; class Magnoliopsida; order Santalales; family Viscaceae; genus Viscum; species Viscum album. The sequence continues at coordinate 2,130,241,771 of OY728147.1, read as the reverse complement.
ATTTGAAACCATGTAAAATATAGAGAAATTAAACTTGAAACATTCACATGTGAAATAATGTCATCTTAGTTGGGTAATCGTTTTGATAAAACACGTGAAATGAATTTTTGAGGAAAATATCATTTATTCATCAAAATCATTTTCTTTCCAAAAAATGCCAGGAAGTTTTAAAAGAAAAGGATTTAGTTGAAAATAGTCATGAAATATTGTAGAGTATTTTTCATGGTAATATGGTTTTATGTGTCCATAAAAATCCTTTCATGCTATATAAGTTTAAAAAAACATTCTCCTCGTACTTTTAACATAAAAGTCAAAAAGTAAAATGTATGGTAAACAAAAGAAAGGATCCCTACATAGAACAAATTAAAAGTTAAATAGGGGTAAACATGAATTTAAACAGACATGGAATAATATAAAAAACTTTATGAAAAACATTTTATGGACATGGATGAAATATATACCCCAGTAAATACTTACATATAAGAAATCTCATATAAAAACGAGATTGAAAAAGTTATCCCTTACCTTAGGTCTGATATGCTTCGTACGTTTCTGACCCTCCTTTATATTGATTTAAATAAAATCATTGACTTATTACATAATCATATTCATTGTTATGATATATTATATGGTTCACTTATGACTTTATATTACCCGTTCTTTTGTAAATTCCATGTTAAAGCAACGTTTTGGATAAAATCGTTTTATTTGTCGTACACATTTGGACTTGTTGTTCTTGATATTATTATTACATATATAATGGTTTACATACTTCCATAATGTAAATAATGATTTATATATCATATATATTCAACATATATATAATAGATAGATGAATGAAATGAAATACACCATTCATAGAGATGGTAGGCCGTACTTATGCGTGAACATTGTTTTTCTTTCCTTATTGACTTGAATAGAACTATGTAGATGACATATATATATATATACACACAAATCACATACCTTTATCATGTCATATATTTCATTATTATTAATTATATATAATTTATAATCATTCTTGAATGGTTAACAATGAGAATGAACCTCATTGCGTCGTGGAGACGGTAATCCTTACATATGTACGAGTGATGATATCATTCCCATAGTTATTGAATTGAATTTGATTGGAAGGAATAATATCTAAGAATCAGTATGATTTTATAATAACTATAAATAGTAATTATTTACACCATTATACTCATCCATGTATGGTGGTGGTGGAAAAACAAATTACACCACGATGTGGAGACGGTATTCCGTACGTACGCACACGCAATGATTTCGTTTTTTGTAGGATTGATAGAAGGGGAAATAGGGATGTTTCATATTTATTATAAAATATCAGTATATTTGTCATACTTAAGTTATTACTTCACAACGAAACAACTAAATATGAGGAATTAGAAGAAGAAATAAATTTGGAAGAATCGGTAACAGATATTACCTCTTCTTTGACAGGCCTCTTTGAAACCTCCTATTAGGGCAATAAAATTGGCCTTTGAAGAAGACCAGGACCCCTATAATGTTTCTAGAGAAGTTGATAAGGGGAATTGTCAAGGGTTTCTTGAGCATGATAACTCAAAATTGTGTAAAGAGAACAGGGAGGAGGTGCCCTTTTATAAGGGATGAGAGGGGCACTTTATTAAAAACATAAAATATTATTTTATAATAAAGTCATATTCGATTTATAATGTCCCCAAATTTATTTATTTCTAATTTAAAGTGGGGATGGATCGAAATACTCTCAACCAATAAGTTTTAGAGAAGTTTAGGTTACTATTTTAATATTATCATTTAGATTTAACTCTAAGTTAAATAATTCAACTTTTTTCGTGTCTTCTTTTTTTTACACTATATGGTTAGTAAACATAATATAAACTGCCAATAGAACACCAATTGGTTAATTAATATCATATATATTTTTATATAATAATTCTGGACGACCAATAGATTTTTAGGAATAGAATATCAATTAATAATATAATACTTGTTTAAAAAAATATTTTATGGCAATTTTGACAATATTTGGTAATTGATTTTTGTGAAAATTATAAAAGCATGATTAGTTTTAAAAAGGTTAATTAAATCTATAATAATATGTCATATTAACCTCAAAAATTAGTTTACATTATTAAAAGTCTCAAATTACATTTATTTGTGTATATATAACATCAATTATGTTAATATTTCATTAATAAGGTAATTACGACATCATCATTCTGTCATAAATAACTTACATTATATAATGTATAAAAATTATAAATAAAATATAATTATGTAGGATATCTTTTTAGATTTATAATGAACATTTATAGTCTAATTTATCATATGTATATTCCCATATTAAAAAAAATTCATTAAACATTGATTTTAACAATTTAACTCGTCTTTTTATAAAATAATAATAAACGACCTAATCTAATCCAATTCGACCTAAATGAAAATATTTCATTTCTAAGGTGGTTTTTGGTCGAATTACACTTATCCAATAGAATTAAGACATGTGTTAGGGTAATAATAATATCATTTTTACCATTAATTACTCTATTTACTTTTAACCGTGGTAAACAAAAGAAAAAACTTACTATTCACCAAAAAATTATTTTTTTATAGAACCAAATTTTACTATTTGATATTAACCGTGTCTCTCGGATTTTTGAAATTCCACTCACAGAAGTAGTAAAATTACATTTTATGTAAATTTTCAAAATCTCCTAGGAGGTGGGTAAAACACAGTGAAAAGTTCAATAAATTTTTATATATATCTAAAATTGTTATAAAATGACTCCAATGAATTAAATTGAACTCATAGAGGTATTATGTATCAATTTTTACCTAAAATAAATAATTATTTAAATAAAATTTTGGTTTTTATATAGTAACCTAGTGTTTTCACTATTCATCAATAATTGAATGTTTTCAAAAAAATACCAAAAAATCACCCTAGGCTAATTTCGATATTCCGAATCCCAAAATGAAGTCCATTTTGAAAGATAAAATTTATAAAATTTCAAAAAAAAATTAATACTATTCATAACAGCTAGTTCATAATAATATTATAATAATATCTCATTTAGTGAAACTCAGTATGGCGTACTAAACACGCAATCACGGATGGTCTTGATGGCGTGTAATATAAGCCATGTCAAGGTTGTGTGTATTGAATGCTCCATTTGGTGTTTCATATAACATAATCGAAACTTAATTCACTTATTCATTAATCAAAATCTATAATTAATGTTGTGTAGAATAATTTCTACAAAATGAACATGAAATTTTGTATAACACGAGCCAAGAATAGTGTTGTTTATAATGCATGCTAATATGTGTTGTGCATAATACAATATAATTTTAGTGTAGTGTACAATAGAATAAATCAAAGAAATTAAAAATAATAAATGTCATAAAATATCGGGATGTTATAGGAGCCAATTGAATCTCCCTGGGCAGGACAGACTTTGTTCCGTACACCAGAGAGTGCGAGGATTATTGGGTGGAATTGTGAGTTGTATTATGATAGGCCCAAAGGGATTTGGGTAGTTTGTCCATCCAACTCTTTTTTTCCGACCAGCCATATTATATAAGATGATAGAGAGGGTTCTGTTGAACTCCTCTCTATGCCATTTTTCTTTTGTGTGATAGCGGGAGGTATGGTTAGAAAGAATGTTGTACAAAGATTATTAATTCTTCAACTCGGCTTCCTATATGTTGGTGTCATTATCAGTGAGAATGGTGTGAGGGAATCTAAATCGATAGATGATGTCAAGGGTGTAAAATTCATTTATAGAATGGTCCTTGACCTCCTTGAATAGAACTGCTTCTACCCACATGGAATGGAAATCCATAGCGGTCAGGATGGACCGGAACTAGAGAGCTGTCATCAGTAGATATGGCCCCATGACATCGATTCCCCAGACCAAAAATGTCTAAGATTACTTGGTAGCATTGAGATGATTTAGTGGATAATGATAAATGATTCCATGGATTTGGAATACATGACCCCTATTTGAATACTTGATACATTCATAGATCATGGATGACCAAAAATACCCCCACCATCCATTCTGGTGAGAAAAATTTGGACCGGTCTGATGAGCCCTGCAGGATCCTTTATGAACCTCCTACATGACATGAGAAGTCTCCACTCCTTCAATTCAATAGAGGATAACCCATCAAAATCACACTTTAAGGGGATCTTCTAGAGACCAAGTCCACTCTGGACTGTAAATAACAACCTGAAGCATTAGATTAGCTCATGCTTGACTCGATTTTCCATGATATCACCATGATATAGGTACATGAAAAAGTGTTCCTTCCATATGGTGTCACATATAGAGTTGCATCAGGGGGACATGGGGGTCATTATGTAGAGGCGTCGATGATAAGGTGGAATACCTACATGATATCATCGTCGTCTGGAGTGACCATTGTGATGACTCTCTGGTGGGGAACATGGATAAACATATCATCACGATCTTGCTCTGTAAGACTGCAACTAGGCTGGCCAAGGATTCTTCTTGACCATTCTGGGTTGAGGATATGAGTAACCTCTACCTAAGATGGGAACATGGCCATCAGTTGGTGGGTATGTTCCAATAATTCCACGAGCTCTAGCTTTCTGATGGCATAGTCACTGTCGACTAACATGATAAAAAGTATAGAGTCCCCATTCACATGAAAGTGGGGAATTCCAATCTCGAGAGCCAATATGAAGCCAGTAATGAAGGCTTAGTAAACCTCATCATTGTTTCTATAGCCATAAGACAGAAAAAATGAATTCGAAAATATATCTTGTGTTGGTGTAATGATGAAGATACCTAGGCCCACTCTGTTGAGTTGGGTTTCATGGATCCTTCTACTAATAAGGCTCTATGAAGCACCATCAATGTGAATTTTCCAACACGAAATGGTTTGGTCCACCGAGCAGATTTCCTCATTGAGAAAATTAAGGTCCAAATACTAGATCATGGAAGATGGATGGGCATTAAGGAAATCTACTAATTTTTTCCCATTAATAGCCTTCTAATGGACAAACATATTGCCAAACTGCTAGAGGATCACTACCCACCAAGATAGATGGATTGAAAACATCTTGTGGTTCATGATGTACTTCAGTGGATCCACTAGGGACACCAGTTGTACTTCATGGTGCTGTAAGTAATGTTGCAATTTATTTACATTAAATACCAGTGCAAGGAAGCTATTCTCTAAATGAGATAATTTGGTATCCGAATCGAGGACCATGTGTCCGAGATCATAAATACTATAATTTTTAACCTCATTGTTCATCTGTGTGGGAAGTTCACCAATAGATTGTTCTAGGGTGGTCACATAAAATACAAAAAACGTTTCAGAAATGGGTGTAAATAGAACTGGGGCTAGAGTAGTTACTACATTATTTCTAAAAATTTTGTCTCACATTCTACATCCAGCTAATTTACATTTACATTCGTCATGATCTAGGAAATGGGGTTACACTTACCGACCTAATTTTCAATGAATCAGCATAGGTAGGCTAAGTGGCCCTAAATGCCTCGATGTCCCCTAATTCTTCTCGATGGAGAAATCTCGATAATGTCCCTGATCGTGTACTCAGTCAATCTTAATGCCCCTGTATATAAAAAAATGATGAGAAACATTCATGAGGGATCCCCAAAGTCACACTTCATTGAATTCATATTCAGGTTGCGAGAACGGTGGAAACCGAACAGTTTCTCAAGATATATGAAATGGTCCTAATGCTGGAGAGACATGACAAATAGATATTCCACATAACATTCCACCAATGTAGTAAGGATAGGAATAAATATGATTTGAATGGCACGCTGATTGGTGTCACCTGCATTATTTAGGTCGAAGGGAATTAACTGGTAGCAGAAAGTACTTTATGGTACCCTGATGTTTGTAGGCTCCACATCCTGAGGAGCCATTTAGATTTTGATATACCCGATATACGCATACATTAAGGAGTGGACCTGGAACACATTGGTGGCATCAATAAAATACTCTTTCAGGAGAAATAAAAAATCATTCGTCTGAAAGTGACAGTTGAGATCCTGGAAGACGTTGTAGACATTAATTTGTTCATTTTTCTTCCTAATTTTCACAATGATGGCTAGATATATTTGGTATTGGACCTCATTGAAAATGTTATATATGATGAGACAATCATCTTTGTTCAATACCATGGCATAATGATAAGTCGGAATCTTCTAGGGGGTATCTTAAAACCACAGTAATTTTCTGGAAGAGGGAGGCAGTGTACACTGGCATGAAAAAGGAGACATGTCACCTTGGAGTACACCCACTCAACCATTAATGGAGTAATTAAGGAACCATTGATATGATAAATGGACCTCCACATGCAGGTGAATCCATGTCCTAACCATCAATGCATTATTGGCGGTGTCTTGGGATACAACGATGAACTCTGTGTAGAAATCTAGGCCACTGAACAGAGTCTTCAGTTATATCTTGACAACCAGTGTCTATTTCATCCTTTCAGAACATTATATTTTCATGTTAGAAGGACTAATATCATTCTAGGAAATCCCCATTTTTCAATGTTCCTGGGTTAGGATTAGGTTGATTCCTAACACTGTGTTGATAATATAGTGATGAAATTCCTTGCCATTGAAGTGGCCAATTATACACAGTGGGAGAATCTGCCTTTGTATAGGAGAGACTTCTTCTTCTCCTTAGAATGTGATAATGGCCTGACATAGAACAGTCTTTACTACCTCAGTGTGGAACGATTCTACTACTGCTACCTATGTCTCGAACTTGAGAGGGATTCTTAAATCTTTAGTGAGGGATTCGCAGATATCCACTAATAGGTGAAGGGACCTATGAATAGAAACCCTCATAGTTATACTAGAATGATTCATAAGGACATCATACTTCTGTGGAATGCATGTACTTCTTCTCATAGGCACTCGTTCTGTGGCAGATGGTATGAAGGGCCCTACTGGTTAAAATGGTGACTGACTGGTGTTGGGAATTTCCCACTGATCTCTAGTCAAAAATCATGGAGTGAATACCAGATGTTTCCTAGATGACTTATTTTGGTATGTAATAGATAATGGCTGATTAGGAGGCAGTTGAGACGGCTCTTCCTGATCAAGTAACACAAACAACAGTGAAGGAGAACCCGATCTATGTAGGGCCTACTGTCTGGTTTTCGTACCATTCATAGAATGGAGGGATGTACTAAATGTGCCACTCAAAATACCCATTAAGACAAGGATCAATCGGCACTAGAGATGACTAGGAACATTGGGATGATCCGTATGCTGCTCCTAGCTATTAGAAATCTTGTAGGGGTTTACCAACTCCACTGTGATAAATTAGGCATACCCATGATTTTAACCTGATGAATACACCACAACTTGATGCATTCTAGTGGATATAACCATATCCATGAGCATGAAGTTTCTGTGATTACGGTATGATTATTGAATTGGCGGGTGAAATAATTCTCCTTTGTGTCGTTGATGAATGCTCTTCTGGGAAGAGGATTGCAGAGTCATTGACACATAGGTGCTGGCTATGGGTGAAAAATGTCTTTTGACAGATTAGATCAATTGATTATTTCATGGATTATACCATGTTGATGGAAGGATACCTTATGGTCCATCCAGTCATCATACTTCTGTGACCCGCTATTACGAACATGAGGCCAATCACCTTCACTCTCACTACCACTATCTATATTACAAATACACTTGACAGATGTTTTAAATGAGAGCCTAATATTACTTTGTAGTTACCAACATGGTCTTGAATTCAGCCTTTGAACACATAACACTATTTTATGGTGTTCCACAAGTTCCAGTGACATGGGATGTAGTTGGTGCGATCAGTGAGATCTTCCTTTTTGGGCCTACTAAATTTATGGAAAAACATAGATGTCATTATTCCATGGTGCGTTGGAAATAATCAGTGAGCTGAGCCTTGATGAATGAGTAGGTCTGGTTTCTCTTATCTGGAATGGGGGATCTGGTAGCCTGGCCTTGATTAGGGGACAGAGGATCTTGTCGAGGAGGTGAAACCTAATTATCTTGAATGGGTGGTGGTGACATGTTATACGGGGAACTTTCTGATTCTGAGGTGGGCACAGTTAGGCCAGAGGTTGTGCTTGAGATTAAGGACCCCTACATGTCTGTGGGGGTGGACCCACTAGTAAAAATTAATCATTACTGGGGGCCTCTGTTTGGACCACTGTGGCGGGTTTCGCCTTGGTGTCCCCTATGGTGTGAATTACAGGAGGTGACATATATTCCTCCTTGGTCTGCTAAATGGCTTCTGTTGGATGTTGGTCATTAACAGAGATGTCTCGAAATCCCTCAAAGTAGTTCTGGAAAATGAGTGAGGGGACCAGTTCAGTCTTGGCATCCCCCACACACAATATCAGTAGTTGTTCATGTGTCAGCGGAATATCCAAGGAGTAGGTGTGGCCATAACTCTAGGTGACGAAGTCCGAAACACGTTTTTAAGACCTCTAATTTATCATAAAGAGGTCTGCAATGATCATATTCCTAGTAGTAGTACTGAACTGGTATAGAAACTGCTGACAGAGATATTCTAAGCCGATGATTGACCTAATGGGTAGTTGGTTGTACAAGAAAAACACATTCCCTTACAATGTATGTATGAAACACCGGTCTTCCAAAAATTCATAATGTTCTAGGGTTTAATACATGGGGTTTTACCTTGAGATGATGTGGGACAGATGCTGTAGTGGGTAACCCATCATGTTAATTGGGGATAAAGTGGGATTTCGGAAACCTGCGGGGTACTAGCATATCATCCACCCACTCCAGATATGGTCTTCCATCAGGAGGGATTTCAACCTATCGAGTTTCCAAAACTATGAAGAAATCAAAAATTTCTAACATCAGATCATCTATGCTAGGATTCCTTCCCTAATGAGGGTCCCTAACTAATAGTTCATTGGTTTTTTCATCAATGTGATAAGAACTCACGACAACTCATGGAGTTGTTGGTTAGATGACTTGCAGGGCGGTTGGGTAAACCTTAGCTGGATACTAATGATTTTCACACGTCTTAGGTGGATTTGGTGACACATAACACACCCTTTTTCTATATTCTATGGCCTCTATCCTGTATATTTGGGTAGGATGTTAAATTTCACCATGAGTAAATTTGTCATGGGACTGTTGTACCTACCCCAACTACATCGGACGAGGAACACTATAGTCTGGTCGTCTCTCTACAGTACATTCTTCAATGAAGTCATTGAGCATCTTATTTTTCTCTATGAGTTGTTGACGCAATGAAGTTTTTTTGTGATCATCCCCCTAATTTTGCACTTATCCATTTGGTTCCAAGGTTTTGATAGCCCAATGTTTATCCTTAAACATATTGGGATTCCAAGTGAGGGATAATGACTTAATAGGTACAGGATGACCCAATAAATTTCATAGCTGGAGAGTGATCCTTCCCAATGGATTCCATAGGTGTGATACTCCCTCAATGGTATATCCACTTCGAGGATCTCTAGCTCGTTCTCTCACATGGTAGGCCCACCATGTAAAATGGGACTCTACCTAGTGGCACATCCACAATTTCCCCCGAAAAAATATGGCTGGCACTGAATAGAACTGAAAAGGAGGGAAAAATACATTCCCTAACCATGGACCTGAACGTGGGGAGAAAACTCCTTGATAATTATGTGGAGCACATTAATGCTCTAAAAACAACTTTTTTGAAGGGTCTGGTGGAAACCGAGCTACATAGGGCACTGGGCCATTGGGAGTGCAACCAAATAGACCAAACGACATTGTTTTCCAATATCCTCACAGTGTGCTTGGAATTTTGGGCAATCCACTCATGGATTATTGAGATAGAATTGTGTCGCCCATAAGGTTTCGTTAAAGCACACGACTTCCTCCTAGATAATAGATTTTGGCGCACTGAAGTTGGTGGGATCAATTGGCCAGAACATTTCTGTGATATGATCCACTATAAGGATGTCCCAGAAGCTCAGAGCTATGACTCTAAATATGGCACTCGGTTTCCCCATTCATCAACTAGGGGAGGCTATGGAACATGAAATGTTTCAGATGTTGACCACAAAGATAGTAGACCGGCATGTAGAGAATATGACACACAAGATCATAATCCACCACATATTGTGTTGTCTAGTGATAAATGCAATGATTGTGCAAATACATCTCGGTAAGATGGGCAGGCAACTGTAGTTTTTGGCACCGAGGATGCAGATACTAACAATGGTTCAGTCTACTATTCATTCTCATTTGGTCACCAGAATAGAACTTTGTGGTCTTTGGTTAAGGAATAGAATAACCTAATAGATGATAAGGAGGATTGCTCATCCAGGACCTGGGAAAGGGTCCAAAATTTCTCCTATTATATATATCTGCGCAGGGATGGAGGAATCATTTAGACCTCAAATTTCAGAGGTATGAGGATGACACACCTTGTTACCACTCTGTCCCATGATATAGAGTATGGAAGTGAGAATTCCATTGCTGAGTCACATTCCTCCTTAGAATGTGAGAGGCATTCATTCTTAATTGTAGTCTTAATTTTCTATGCACTCTTTTTATGGCACCGGTGACCATCCCTCCTGCCCTGAGAAGGCTCTTCAGAACATGGTGGATTTTTGGCTCAAGGTGGACCTTTGACCAAATTGACATTGGGGAAGAGAGTACATCTTCTTAGGTGAGTCGAGGTGCGAGGAGCTCCTGGATAGATGTAAAAGGGAACATAGAGTGGACCTTAGTTTCCACTGGATGACAGGTGGAGGGAATATCCACGAGATGTGACAGATTTTGCCAGACCTATAATGAATCTCGTATAGTCATGGATAGGTCCTCCATGCATTTTTCCTTTGACAATATTAATGTGAGGAGTATCCTTTTACTGTTTAGATGAAACAAGAATAGGACCACGATGTTGGGTCCCTATGAAGCACGACAAACCAACGCTTCTCTGGTTGATGGGATGATGAGGACCTTCATCAGCTATTGTATGGACATGGGGATGGACCCCACACTGACGGTCGACTGAATTTCTGTCATCTACACACCGGAGAACTGTGACAGGAGGAATAACTCCATACCTATAGTCATGGGTGTAGCGGAGGCTCCCATTCTGAGCATCACAACGGTTGGGAGGACCCTCATTTGGATTGATGCTGTCATGGGGTGGACCTACACACCGATCTTTGGAGTGGGAAATACATGAACTCTCATTGGTGATTATACTATAAGGACCTCCGTACTGGGTATCGTTGTCGTGGGTTGGCCTATGCTGGGCGCTACCTGTGTCAGTTACCAGGAGAGTCAACCCAGCCTACCTGTGGGGAGGATGGGGCCTCAATCTAGATCAGGCGTATAATTATCTTTTATCAAAATAAATATGGGGCTAATGATTTGCATCATGAGTGTAACAGACCACCTTATTCATTGATGCTGACGCCCCTCAATAGGCAACCTCCTCATCCTGCGCCTGATGCGGGCATTAGGATAATCAGATTGGGATGGTGTCATCGGTGCGTAGATCACTAGCTCCCCATCCATTGGGGCCAGGTGGCGGTATTGACATGGACTAGTGGGATCCCTCTTTACTAGCCCCTATGATAGGATTCCAGCCGGGCTAGCCCATACATCCCTCACTTCATTAGCATTGGGGAGGGTGTCATCAAAGTGTTCCAGAGAGAGGCTCCTAAAACTATTATGTATCGGATTGGGGAGTAGTGTCTCTATTCACAACCCATGGGGTTTGTGCTGGCGATGTGGCGCGAAAGCCTATATGACATGTCGGGCCATATCTCGGGTTGGGACAGTTCCATCATCCTCGTATCGTCGAATGAGATTTTTATCACACTTCTCTAAACAATTTTTGACGGGGAGATGAGGTGTGGGAACCCAACATCTATCGGAATGGAGGCTTCTATGGGGAAAATGAGGCCACATGGGAGTATTGCTTTGATGTTGGACATACCCCTATGTCAGTTTGTGGGCTGTGAATGGTTCCCTGTCAAAGCCACTTTGGTGCTGAAAAGTAATGATATTTTACCATTATTGATGAATGAAGTAATGTGACATGTAGTTATGCAGTGAAATTCCATCTTTCATGGTTGGTAAGAAGGATCCACGCTGACAACATCAAAGACTGGGATGGCGGATTTTCAACTACCCTAATTTCATGGGAGTGTGATGTCAGCCCAACTATTTTCAAGGAGGGAAATATCACCGAATAGATGGATAATGTGACCTGTCAATCATATGATGTATTTAACACTACTAAAATCCACATTTAGTTGATGAAATTTACATCAGGTTCACCATTTTTGTATCCAACTAATTTTTCGGTGCATACATCCATCTGTTTAGGAGCACATGTGTCGTTTTCCCATCATTTTCGCATTCCAATGGTAGGAAACATATTCTACTTATTTGTAGATTGATTCTCCTAGATAGAAATAATATATGGGTATGTCGGTTCCAGATTTCATGGATTCTCCCTCAGAACCCGTTTCCTAGTCTGGGTCTACCTTATAGACTTAAGATGTTGTTTGTGAAACTCATCGAAGTGCCATGTCATCATGGATTCTGATTAATTATGATTCTTATTTTAGGGCATTCAAATGTTATAGTCAGGGAAGAAAATGTCGGTCTATGGAGTAGTCGTGTTGGACATTAATGGTGTGTTTGGACACTAGAACATTGATGCATCTGGGTTTCTTCCCATTATGACATGTCTTCTCGAAGGCGTGGAAGCCAAGGGCATCCCACATATAATGAAATGAATTATATCCAATAGGAGCAGCGACAATGTGTGTGACAAGATCTCACCGTGATGTAGAAAACCGAGTAAGAATCGGGATGGATATTGATTATTGAGTGATGTTAACATATAATGTGATGGGATATAAGAGAGGGTAACAGTGATGTTATACTTGAGCCTTGAATATAATTCTTAAGTATCCATGTGGTAGGCAATTGAAATCCACATAGTTCAGGATGTGGCATGGAATCATGGTGTGTGCATATGACTTCGACCCAAAGTAATGACTGGGATTACACATGGTTAGGAACCCAAGAGATGGTCTAATATTCCTGCGGTAGACAATAGATTAGGGTTCCAACAGAGGGGACACAAAAGTTAACCAGTGAATGGGGTTGAACCGTACGGTGGATTCCTACGAGCCATGTCTAGGAGGAAGGGATCAATCCCACATAGTTCATCTCATAATAGATTACCAGCATCTGGGGATGACAATGGAATACCACTAGATAGAGTACAATGACATACCACTGATTGAGGAACAAAACAGCTTACTGTCGATTTGGGAACACAACGACTTACCATCGATTGGGGGAAATAATCACATACCATATATTGGGGGATATAATGAATTTACATCCATTGAGGGACACAATGGATTACATCCAATTGGAGGACACAATGGATTACCGTCAATTGAGGGTTGGAACTGAGGGAGGTTTCCTATGTAACTTGAACAGGAGATATGGATCAAAGCACACAGATTTCTAATGGGAACCTTTTAACAAACTGGGTGAAAATAAGGTGTTGGGCTTGAAACTCTGGGAGGATTTCTACGTACCTATCCTTGGAAAGGATCAATATCCATGTAGTTCAAGAAGGTGTTTGGGGATTACACATTATGGATGCCCAGAGAGGATGTCATGGTCAATTCTTACCTTAAGCCCACGTGAGTCATGATCAGTGTGAGAAACATGAGGCATCAAAGACCTGAAGGCCATGTTGTGAACGGTGCATCCATGGGATGTGGAATGGGGATTATAAGTGGTTAGAGAACTAAATAGGAAAAATAGTTTACACGAGGTGAGTAGTAAAAAGAGTAAATAGGGGCTTACATGTGTTTAGAAGCCCAGTGAGATGGAGATTGAGACATTATCCATGAAAGAGGCTTGATGGCAACAAATGCAAATGGAGAGGGACTGGGTAATGAGGGTCTATGTGCCCCTCTCACCACTAGTCAATGGCATCGAAGATGAAAAGAGGAGCATGGATGTTGACTCATGCATGAAAGGCTAGGGGATTAAACCAATATGGGTTTCCTTCAATTTGGAAAGTCACAACTCCAATATATAGGATTAAAGTCTATGTCAGGATGATCTCACTCCCAAAGAAACGATCTGGCATAGTGAATGTTCATGATGGGGAACCTCGCGAATGATGCATAGGGAAAGGACATAATTTAGCATCATGTTATAGGGATGATGGAACTTTGGAGTTTAATGTATGGTAGCTCGGATGTGGTGGTTTCACTCTGCACCCATAGGAAATACATAACCGGCATGAATTAACCCTTGGTGAAGGTAAGGCAATGACAATGTCATTGTGAGGGTGTGTTGTGGAGCGATACAATGAGTTGTCCACATTATCGTGCCCATGGGAAGAAACAATAGTTGTTAGTGTTCATGGGTTCTACTAAAGAGCATCAATGGTGAATAGTTCTTAATCATATAAGTGGCCTTGCTGCCACTCAGAAGCGGCAATGGTGCATGGGGCATGTGCTTCGAAACATCCAGGGTGCCGCTAAAGAGTGGAAATGGTGGATTGAGATTACACATTGATGCTACCTAGGTACCACTATGGAGCGGTAACTATGGATGGGGAATACTCATGGAAGCTGTCGGAGTGCCTCTATATAGTGGCAATGGTGGATATTGCTTATGCATGAATGATGCTCGTGTGACACAATGGAGCGACATCGATTGATGCGGATTACAGATAGACGTTACCCATAATTGTTAAGTCAATATGGTTTTTATTAAGCCTTTTCGATTTCTTCGTGTAAAGGGGATACTGTTGAGTGATTGAGGATTCCTTATTACTTTACCATTCCTCTTGTTTTGAAAATCACAAACACCTTATCTGAAGTTAATTTTCATTTGACCCGATATTTTACCCCAGTAAAGAAAATTTTCCTTCACCATGGAAATATACCATAGATCGTTTTCATTTTTCATATCATTTATTTTTATAAGTAAAAAATTCGGATTGAGACCAAAACCCTGGAATCATATAATAATTAGATATGAATATTTCTGTTTAAGACCCTGAATTCTAGTTACAAACTCTCATGACATTCAACTCCGAATTCTGGATACGAACTCTCATAAATTTCATCTCCGAATTACTGATACAAACTCTCATGATGTTCAACTCCGAATTCTGGATACGAAATCTCATGAAGTTCAACTCTAAATTATGGATAAGAACTCCCATGAAGTTCAACTATAAATTCTGGATATGAACGTTATTATGTTGAAGTCTGAATTCTTGATAAGAACATTCATAATGTTCAACTCAGAATTCTGATTACGATCATATGTAATGTTCGAATATAAATTCAGAATACAAATTCTGGTTATGAACATGTCTATGTTCGGACTCCGAGTTCATTGAATTTAGACTCTGAACTCCTATGAGTTCTAACTCCGAATTATCATGAACCCAAACTCCGAACATTGTAAGTTCGGGTTCCGAATTCTTATGAATCTAGAATCCAAATTTACTTGAAATTTAGTCCCCAGAATTCTATAGAATTTAGGTTCTGAATTCCTACAAAACAGAATCTGAATATTCGTGTATTATAGTCTCCGAAATCAATTTTTCTTTAAACTCTGAAATCTCATTTCCATACATTCCTAATATCATATTCTAGTCATTCTTACACTCATTTAATTATAAAACAATATCGTGCTTTCAGTTATCAACTAACTGTTGTTTGAGTGACAAGTGTATAGGTCCATCCGAAATTCAAGGAAGAATATGACCGTTTGCGGAGGGAGATGACTGTTGGAGCCATGCCTACAAATAGGATATCATTTTAAAAGAGATCAACATTGAACATTGAAAACTTTGCATACATGCTGATGAACTGATTTCTAGAGAGAGAGGATCTTATAAACTCTCAGGCCTCATGCAGAATATTTTGAACTTCTTGTTCAAACTTTGCTTCATACAGATTTGCTTAGTGCAAAGGTTCAATTTCCATGAAATCATAGACTTCGGGTTGTGAAGTCAGAGTTGCTGATTTCATTTCAAATCTAGGGCTTGAGGGGATAGCAAGACTGATACCGATCTTCAGATTGATGGATTACTTACGTTTTGGTAAAAAAGTATTTCTTGAAAGTATAAATCAAGGGACCTCTTATCCAGGGTTTTTGGATACCATCCTCTTTGGATTAAAAGAGTTATTACTTGTTACCTGTAATATTTTGTATGCTACTATGTATTTTAGTTGTTGAGGAAAGTATAACTTTCTTATACTTCTGTATATTTGTACTCTGATTTAGTTAGATTCTATACACTTTAAGGTAGAATCTTATATGTTGTTAACTTTTGTTAAGCTTCATTTCCAGAATCACTTTTCCTAAATCATCCAAGATAAAATATCTTAGAGGTGTAGAGAATTTTGGTTATGCACAATTTCCAAAGGAATTTTTCAAGCATACAATTAACCACCACCCCTCTTGTATTTGATCATCTCATAAAATTTTTGATTCTACATTTGGTATTGTAGAGTATATAATAATGATACATACCATCTAAAAATTGGTATCCGAGATTTGGAATCCTCAAACCATATACGAATATCACAATTGGTATCAGAGGATTGGATCAATCTGAATTAATCTCACGACTAGATTCAGAAGTGAAATCTCAGAATTGAACATCCGGATTCACAACATTTCGAAATCTGTTTTTCGGAATCACATAGTTTGGATTCATTCTTGATTAGAGATACAATATCTACTTAAATATTTATAATACTTTCACTTATTTACAAACTCTTACTACTATCATGTTTTTGTACCAAATATTTTCTTAAAAATGGAAGGTTTAAATGTTGGATTTATTGATAATCTAAATCCTACAAGACCCCCTATTTTTGATGGAAATGATTATGTGTATTGGAGAGATAGGATGAAGAATATAGTTATAAATATTGGAGTTGATAACTATCTAATGCTGACTGGAGATTATAAGAATCTGGGTAAGGAATTTGGAACCATTACAAATCAGGAAAAATTAGAATATAAATCAAACATTAGAGTCAAAAATACTTTATAATGATCCATGACTAGGAACATCTATAGTCAAATATCATCGTATGAAGCTGCAAAAAGTGTCTGGAAGAAACATGAAGTTACACATTTTGGTACATCTAAAGTAATTGAGACCAGAAGAGCTATGCTCAGAGTTGAATACCATGGTTTTAACTTTCCTTATATAGAACCTATAATCAATGTACATCAATGTTTTATGACTATTGTGAATAGATTACAATATATGGGAGAAAAATTTTTGGTTGAAGAAGATCTTGTAGAAAATATCATAGATATCATTCCAAATGAATTAGAGACCAAGAGGACATCCATTGATGAGAACAGAAAGTCACTCAGATTTTCTTAGATGAGTTGTTTGGAACTCTTCTTCAGCATGAAACCGGAATAAAGAGAGACAATGAAAATATTAATAAGAAGAATGAGAATGGATGCGTTTCTTTTACAACCACTTCTGAACATATGAAAGCCCAGACTTAAGAATGTGTAACCAGATCAAAGGAAAAAAGTCATTACTCAGTCATAATCTAGTGCCACAAAAAATTCTAAGAATTAATTAGCTAATCTTTCTCAGATAATGGACAATATTATAGCTCAAAATAATAATCAAAATATGTATAATAAGAAAGACTACTGAGATAAGAATGATGGAAAAGTTACATGTTATGAATGTAGAAGAACAGTTCATATCAAACCTAATTGTCCTTTGTTGAAAAAGAAATAAATGAAGGAAAGGAATTCAGAAAGGAACAAGAAGAGATTCTATCATTCAAAGAAAAAGAAAATCCATAATGATAATGATACAGTGAGTGCTATCAGTGGAGACTATTCAGAGAGTGAATCCTATGAATATGATTCATCAACACAGACGAATATGGGATTCATTGTTACTACTTTTTCCCTAATACATGTCTTACGGCCAAGGTATTCTCTGTTGAGACTTTAACAAATTTATATATTGATAAGAATTACTATTCAGAAAATAGTAATTCTAATGATGATACATCATCCACAGAAAATGAAGAAATACCTTCATATGAAAATGTTTCTAGATTTTTCATGTTACATGAAGCAAGAAATTGTAAAATTTCTACGAAATTAGATAAGAAAAATACTAGGAAATAAATTCTTACAAAAGAGATTTCAAATCATTCTAGATATCATAGAGATAAATATGAGATTTTAGAATAACATTCTAAATACCTTGAGAAAGAATATTCTTTTAAGGATGAACATCCTAATGATTATAAGAATTCTACTTTAGAAATAAATGTTTTTGAGGAAAAGTCCAACTCAAAGAAAATAATTCCTGAGTATAAGAATTTAGTCATCAAACAAAAATCCGAAATGCTTTCTCTTAAGAATCTTCTTCAAACATTACCTCTGGGAATGTATATTTTTACAAGATTTATTCTCAAATTATTCCTCAAAGAAACACTATTGGATTAAGATATACTCAAAAAATCATTTTTCAAAAATAACTATTTTGTTCCTTCTAGAAATCCTTTTTGTACTAAATTTCAATGTATTTGGCATTGGAAGAAAAAACAATTCCTTGAATAATTTTTATAATCTTGGGTTTCATAGTGCTTATTTTTCTAAACAAATGTGGATACCCAAAATTTTGGTATCTATCAATTCCGGATCCAAGAAAGTTTGGATTCCTAAAGTCTAACTCATTAGTTTTCAAAAAAATAGGGAAGGTACCAACAACAATATGTGTTACATGGATAGTGGATGTTCCAGGAATATGAATGGTTAAAAAAATTATTTTGAAAAGATTATCAAGATGAAAGGAATAAAAGTATTATTCAGAGATAATGCTCAGGGAGAAAATATTGTTATAGGTAACATCGTTCTTCGTGAATAAACCATGTACATAAATCTTGTGCAAAGAACATAGATATTAGACATCACTTTCTTAGGGATCATACATAAAATGGAGATATCATTCTTCTCAATTTATTGGAATACAAGATCAACATGATGATATTATTACAAAAATCTATACCCTCTGATAGATTTGAATACATTAAACAAAATTTAGGAATGATAACCATAAGGTAATATTCCATGATTAAATTTCTGTTGAACCAATTTCCTTATAGTAATAAACTCTTTTTCACAGGAGGAGTACATTTTTTTCGTAATAAAGTATTTCATATTTTTCGTAATAAAGTTTTTCATATTATTCGTAATGATGTTTTTTCTTATTTTTACTGTGATGTTTTTCAAATTTTCATAATGAAAATTTTCATTGTTGTTTTTTCAAAAAATTTCGTAATGAAAATTTTCATAGTTGGTTTATTAAAAATTTTTGTATTGGAAATTTTCGTAGTTAGTTTTTCAAAATATTTGTAATGAAAATTTTCGATTTTGGTTTTTTAAATTTACATATTATATATATTTCATAGTCAGGATTTGACATTTTCGTAATTAAAATATTCGGACCTGATGTTTTTGTAATGAAAATATTTAGACCTGATGTTTTCACAATGAGAATCTTTAGAACTGAAATTTTGGTAATAGAGACTCTCGGATTTGAAAATTTTTGTAGAGAGATTTTTTTTTCGTAATCAAGTTTATTTTGAATCTAATTTCCTTCAAGAAGAATTTTCCTCAATAAGAATAATTCTCATGAAAAAATGAATCGTATGATTCTGTATTCTATTTTCGTAATTACCTTTTACATATGAGTAGTTTCATTTCTTTTTAAAATTTCTTATATTCTAGTTTCCTTAAATCTGTTTTTTTTATCTCAAAAGATCGGATCCTACTCAATTTTTCATTGTGGATATCATATCAACTGTTAGATCAAATCAGAAGGTTTCCCAACTGTTAGATTGGTCATTTATACTGCCAATATAAAAACCATCAAAGGGTTGTACCACATCAGTTTTCAAGCTCTCGCGTGCTGAAGTTCTCCCCTCCATTCAAAATCACATTCTAAATGCATCAAATGTGCTTTAGTCCGAATTTCTATAGATGTCCCTTCTCAAGATATGTCTATTTTCAAGCTGATTCCGGAGTGGAAAATATATAGGTAGGGGTTGGAACATCCGAAATTCATCACTATGTATGACTTTATTATCGCCATGAATATCATGATCAATGGATGGAAAAGTTTTTTTATTTTAATGACAGGAGCTCAGGATGTTGTCTATCACAAATTGAATCGGGTCACAATCCAATCCGACGCCCGACCCGGCCCGCGGCAAGGCCCGAAGGGCATTCCCGATCCCTAGGGGCTGGCACAAGTGCCCGGGTATCAAAATAATCTTTGGGAACGATTTACCCGAGTGAACAAATATAAAGCAGCCAACCAAAGTAAACCAAACAGATGTAAAGGTTACAGTCAAACATGTAGTTGACCAAACAAGTTTTTGGTTCACAAGTATTCAAAACCCAAATAAAACTAAAACAAGATGAACAAAAACCAACCAAAGGACTGTCGCCCGGTGTGAGGACACCGCCTCTGAGCCACCACCAAAACGCCACGTAGATAGTCCTTCTAACAACCTGAACCACTGCTCCCAAAAGCTGGACCCCTACCTGTTTCAGATGTAAACAAGTCTACATACACCCAAGGGTGTAAGTAGGGTGTGATCAATCTCCCAGAATGATATCACCAAGAAAAGATTCCTCGCACAACTATCAAATGACAACCATTTGCAATGCTAAAATAAAGAGAGAAAGAAGTGAAAAAGAAAAAGGTTTTCATAAAACAATTTAAAAGAAAGGCAGTTCAAGATAAACACATTAGGATAGCAGTTCAAGTGACATATCACGTATCAGCATGCACGCAAAGTAACTGGTGGCACCCGGGATGGGAGAGGCCCTATGGGAAGTAGAACTAGTGGGATCCTAGAATGTCGTGTCTCGGTGAAACGTGCCTTAGGCGTCCACGACCCTCAGAACTCGTGTCTCAGAAGGCCACAACCCTCAGAACACGTGGCTTAGAAGGCCACAACCCTCAGATATCATATGTTTAGTTAGTGTTGCAGTCATCAAACCTGCCAGTGAAACCGGGTCGGGTCATCTCTGGAACACTAGCTCACTAGTCCCAGTCTCCCCACCTAATACCCCGGCTTCCATCCTTGTGCTCACCTAAAGATCAAAGTTCATATAGCATGTCACATTATCACTTAGAGCCAAACATGTCACCTGCACACTGATATCCTCTTTGGAAACCACACACACACACACACCAAAACTTCCTTTTTCTTTTTCCTCTTTAAAAAAAACATAAACCACACTGCACAGTTACAAATAATAATAAACAGCCAAAGTGAGTTTCCGCAATAAAAGAAAAGGACTTGCAGCACATAAATATACCACTGGAAAATTAGATGCACACATTTAAAAAGTAATCAAAACTAATTTTTCAATATGGAAACTAATTAGAAGGGTGCTGAAAGATTAAACCAACACACAAAAGATCGCCATATGATAATTGAGTGCAGAACCACCTACCTCAAACAGGCGTGGAAAAAGACACGGCGCAAGACACCATTTGCGCCGCGGTCGCACCGTCTTGAGCCGTCAAACAGATCCTAAAAACAGCAGATCACACAACAGGTTCAAAAACATTGTTAACATAATAATAATGATGATAATAATAATAGAGATAACATAATAATAATAATAATAATAATAATAACGTAAAAATAATAATAGTGAAAATAACTAAATAATAATTACAATAGTAATATAATAATAAAAATAATAATATTAATAATAATAATAGCATAATAATAATTATAATAATATTAATAATAATAATAAAATAATAATAATAATAATAATTATTATTATTATAAATAATAATAATAACAATAACAATAATAATAATAATAATTAATAATAATAGTAATAATAATACTAACAGAATACAATAATAATGATAATAACATAATAATAATAAAAATGATAATATTTAACATGATAATGATAATAATAATAATAATAATTACATTAATATATTAATAATAATAATTTAATAATAATACAATAATAATAACAATAATAGTATAATAATAATAATAATAATGGGGTTTTTAACATAATAATAACAATAATGAAACAAAACGTTAATAACATATTAGATGAAATAAAACAAAATAAAATAAGATAATAAAGAAAAAAGGAAAACAACTTGCTGGCAGAGAAGAAGGAGAGCGGAGGGGTGGGTGCGCCGGCTGGGCAGAGGAGGAAGGGAGAGCGGCAGGGGGGGTTGCGCCTGCTGGGCGGATGAAGGCGGCCGATCGGGTGAGGGCGCAGCAGTGCTGTCCAGCAGAGCTGAGGAGGAGGAAGAAAAAGAAGTAGAAGAAGAGAAGAAGAAGAGGAGAAGAAGAAGAAGAGAAGAAGGAGAAGATAAGAAGAAGAAGAGAAGAAGGAGAATAGAATGAAGAGCGGCAAGGGGGCCGGGTCGAGCGGGAGGCAACTGGTGGAGAGGTCCGGTGGAGTGGAGAGTGAAGAGGTGTGCCGGTCGTGGGAGCAGGGAGGACGAAAGAGCAGGATAGGGGAGCGGAGGCTTGCTGGAGGCTGGTTCGGCTAGGCAAAACGGACCGAAAACCCGTGGCCCCGGACAGTTCGGGTGGGCTGGGATGTGCAGGAGGTAGCAGGCCTCCGGCTTGGGTGCAACAGCGACGGCGAGGAGTGCAGCAGGGATAGGTCCGAGGTGGAAGAACGAGAGAAGAAGGAGAGAAGAAGAAAAGAAAAAGAAGAGAATGAGGGGGGATGCATGGGGGAGAAGGAAAGGAAAAGAAATGAAATAAAAAAAGAGAGATAAGGGGTGGCGGCGGCTAGGGTTAGGCATGGGGCAAAAAAAATCAAACAAATTAAGATAAAATAATAATATTAAATATCATAATAATAGTAGAAATAATAATATTAATAGTAATAACAATAATCATAATCTTAATAATAATAACCACATAACAACAACAACAACAATAATAATAATAATAATAATAATAATAATAATATATTAGCAATAATAATAATATCATAATAATTATAATGATATTAAAAACAATATTAATAATATAATCATAATACAATAATAACCGACAAAACCATAATAAAAATTTATCCGGTTATTTAACGTTCGAGCATCGGCACCACATGCCGAGCGACATGAAGCCAACGTGCACTTATCAACGCGCGCTTATCAGCGCACACTTATCAGCGCACTTAAAAAATAAATTTTATCCAGCTTGCTCGTGCCTTGCACGCACGCCAAGCGATGTAAGGCTAACGCACATTTATCAGCGCGCTGCGGAAGCCCCTTGTCGATTCAGTCCACGCTTCAACCAAGAAATTAAATAAACCGGAAATTTAAACTCATGAAATAAAAATTTAAAAATTAAATTCGTACCTCTAAATGACGACCGGGCATGACAATTCTCCCCACCATGAAAACTTTCCACCCTCGGGAAGTCAGCTCAAAACCTGATCAGAGAATAGAAATGGGTACTCCTGCTCAACCCATGACTTCCGCTCCCAAGTCTCATGTTCATCATTCCCGTGCAGCCAAAGTACATGGACCAGAGGAATGGACTTTTCACGCAACACCATCTCCTGGGAATCCACTATACGCACTGGTCGCTTGACCACATACAAGTCAGACTTTATCTCCAGCTCCTCCCAAATCAGAACATGCGACGGGTCGGGGTTGTATTTCTTTAGTTGGGAGACATGAAATACGTCGTGAATCGACGTCAACTGCGAGGGCAAAGCTAACCTGTATTCCACCTTTCCAATCCACTCAAGTATCTCAAAAGGTCGGACATATCTCGTTGTCAGCTTCCCCTGTTTCCCCAAACGACGGTGACCCATGCGAGGGTCCACTTTCAGGAACACTTTGTCCCCCACTAAAAACTCGAGATCCCGCCGCCTCTAATCTGCATAAGACTTGTGGCGACTCTGAGCTGTCAACAACCGCTTCCTAATCAGATTGACCTTCTCAGACGTCTCCTGAACAAGACTCGGTCCCAAGAGCGAGGCCTCTCCTACCTCATCCCAACACAGAGGAGACCGACAAGGACGGCCATAGAGCGCCTCAAAGGGTGCCATTCTGATGGAAGACTGGTAACTGTTATTGTAAGAAAACCTGACCAGCCCCAAATGGCTATCCCATGAGCCTCCAAAATCTAACACACAGGCCCAGAGCATGTCTTCCAGAATCTGATTCGCCCGCTCTGTCTGGCCATCTGTCTGAGGATGGTATGCCGTGCTCATCTTAATCTGTGACCCCAAAGCCTTCTGGAGGCCTCCCAAAAAACGAGATGTAAAGCGGGGGTCCCTATCAGAAATAATTGCCGACGGCACGCCATGAAGTATGACCACCTCTTTAACAAACAAGCGGCCCCGTTCCTATACCTTCGATGTATCTCTGATCAGAATAAAGTGAGCAGACTTGGTCAAATGGTCAATCACCACCCAGATATCATTCCTCCCTCGTGGTGTACG
This sequence comes from Viscum album, assembly GCA_963277665.1. Classification (NCBI taxonomy): domain Eukaryota; kingdom Viridiplantae; phylum Streptophyta; class Magnoliopsida; order Santalales; family Viscaceae; genus Viscum; species Viscum album. Next base: position 2,130,217,181 of record OY728147.1, on the reverse strand, counting down.
AGGGAAGCCAATGATGATGTCCATGGCGACCTCATCCCACTTCCAGGTAGGAATGGGTAATGGTTGGAGCAGGCCAAATGGTCTCTGATGCTCTGCTTTCACTTGCTGACAGGTGTAACATCTGGATATGAAGTCGGCTATGTCCCGTCTCATACCTGGCCACCAGAACAGACGGCGAACATCGTAATACATCTTGGTGGTACCAGGATGGACGGCCCACTGAGATTGGTGGCTATCCTGCATCACAACCTTTAGCAGAGTCAACGGTACTACAGCACGACCCTTGAAGCATAGGACCCTCTGGGAAGACAAAGACCAATCAGAAGGAGTCTCCCCATCATGAATAAACTGCATAGATCGCTGACAAAACTCATCACCAGGCTGCTCCTGCTGAATCAACTCTATAAGGGCAGGAGTCAACCGGATGCTAGACAAGAAAGTACTTCCATTGTGCTCGCTGTTCTACAAATGCATCTGGGTGAAAAGCCCCATCAAAGTCCACTCATCGCTGGACTTCCTCAACGCCTGCACTGGTACTTTTCTTCTCAACGCGTCATCCACCACATTACCCTTGCCAGGGGTATAGACAATATCAAAATCAAAACCCTGCAGGTACTCGACCCAGCGGCGCTGCCTCAAATTGAGATCCTTCTGAAAGAAAATGTAGGCCAGGCTTTTATGGTCAGAGTAGACCACAAACTTCTCCCCAAAAAGATAGTGGCGCCACGTCTTCATAGCACGCATCACTACCACCAACTTTAAGTCATGAGTCGGATAGTTCTTCTCATGCGGCCGGAGTTGGCGAGAACCATAAGCCACAACATGGTCATCCTCCATGAGCACACATCCAAGGCCCGTACCTGACGCATCACAGTACACCACATAGCCCTTTCCTGACTCCAGTAAGGTAAACACAGGGGTGGTGGTCAACCGCCGCTTCAACTCCTCAAAATATGTCTGGCACTGTGGGCTCCACTCAAACTTCACCACTTTGCGGGTGAGTGCGGTCATGGGGGAGGGAAGCCACGAGAATTCCCGGACAAAACGCCTACAATAACCAGCCAAGCGTAGAAAACTCCTGATCTCAAACACATATCTCAGCTGCTCCCAAGACATAACTGCTCTGATCTTTTCGGAATCCACTAAAACCCCTTGTTCTGAGACGACATGCCCCAGAATGTTCACTTCCCTGATCCAGAAAGTGCACTTCGAGAGTTTGGCATACAGGCGGTGATCCCACAAGGTGCCCAAAACAACGCGCAGGTGATGCTCATGCTCCTCCTCAGATACAGAATAAACCAAGATTTCATCCACGAATACCACGACAAATGAGTCGAGATATTGTTGGAACACCCTATTAATGAGCGCCATGAAAACTGCAGGAGCATTTTTCAGTCCAAAAGGCATGACCAAGTACTCGAAGTGATCATACCTGCTTCGGAAAGCCGTCTTCGGGATATCTGCTTCTCTCACCCTGAGCTGGTGGTATCCCAAAGGCAAATCAATCTTGGAGAACCACTTTTCCCCCTTCAGCTGGTCAAACAAATCGTCAATCCGATGCAAAGGGTATTTATTCTTGATGGTTACCTTGTTCAACTTCCGGTAATCAATGCACAACCGAAGGGTTCCATCGGCCTTCTTCGCGAATAAAACGGGTGCGGCCCAAGGAGAGACGCTCGGGAGAATGAATCCTTTGGATTCCAAATCGTCCAGCTGTATCTTTAATTCCCTCAATTCGGTGGGGGATATGCGATATGAGGGAAGAGATATAGGATGTGTTCCCGGCGCCAACTCAATCGAGAACTCCACATCTCGCTCTGGGGGTAAGCCAGAAAAATCATCTGGGAAAACCTCTGGGAACTCATCCACTACGCGAGGTAACCCGCCCTGTGAAATACCACCATCGTCCTCCAGCACGAGCGACGACAAATAATAAGCAAGATTTCCAATCTCGGGGAGTGGAGGTCCCACACGTCCCGACCGAGGATCCCATTCTCCGTGAAATAACTGGGGAGTCCCATCAGGTGCTGTAAAGCAGACTCGGCATTGATAGCAATAAATGTGTGCCTGGAAGCGCAGCAGCCAGTCCATACCGAGGATCACATCAAATAGGTCCATGTCAAGGACCAAGAAATCCCATTCCATATCGACTCCCGACACAGCGAGTGCGCACGATCGGAACTTAAGGCCTTGCTCCATCCTTTTCCCCAACGATGATACCAACTCCATAGAAAACAATAACAGCTCGGTTGGTAGGTTCAGAAGATTCACAAAACGAGCAGATATGAAAGAAACTAAAGCAACAGTATCAAATAAAACTGCAGATATAGAAGATGCAACTAGAATAGTACCTCGAACCATCGAAGGCCCTGCATCAGATCCCACTGGTGCCTGATCCACAGCAAGCAGTTGCCTGGTCCCTGCCTAAGAACGACCGCTCGCCTGAGGTTCTGCCCTGATATGGCTCTACCCCAATGACGATCCGGTCCTACCACCACGCCCACCAAACCGAGATCCTGTCGTCCTGGTCGGCTCTGACTGAACTGATACCCCTCTAGAAGCCACTGATCTAGCCCCACTCTGATAAGGGCGTGCAGTCCTGCAGAAGCACTGTAGATGTCCCACAACTCCACATCCATGGCATGGTATGGGAGGGTATGGACAAACAGGTCGGATGTGCCCTGCCCTTCCGCACTGATGGCACACAACAGACCCTGCACCAGAAGCCCCAAATGAAAACTGCCTGGGAGGATGACCTGAGCTTCCATCACCCTTCTTCCATTGCTCATCACGCTTCCTCTTCTTCTTAGATGAACTGCCACTGCCAAGCCCTGACACAGATCCAGAAAACCCCGACTTTCCTTTCTGGTCAATCTCGGCCTTACAAGCACGACCGACCACCTCATCATAAGTCTTCAGCTTGAACAAGAAAACCTGGGAGTGAATTTCTGGTCGAAGGCCCTTCTCAAACTTCCGAGCCTTCAAGAATTCACTCGAAACTATCTCAGGTGCGTACCGTACCAGTTCAGAAAAGCGATTTTCATACTCCATCACTGTCTGAATCCCCTACGAAAGCTCCATGAACTCCCGAGATATAGGATAGGCTATGAACTCTGGAAAATACTGCTCGTTGAAGATACTCTTGAAATCCTTCCAGCTCATGTGCTCATGCTTCCCAGCCTGGACCACTAATTCCCACCATTTGCGACTAGAACCCTCCAGCTGGAATGAGGCACACTTCACCCTGACTTCCTCAGGCGTGTCAAGGAAATCGAACATGCGTTCTATCTTCTCAAGCCACTCCTCTGCCTCATGAGGTTCTGAACCACCTCGGAAAGAAGGATGTTTGCTCCTTAGAAACTCCTGAGCTCTATCCTTCCTGGAGCCGAATTCTGCCCCTCTAGCTGGAACAGGGGCGGGGGCAGGATTCGCCCCTTTTCCTAAAGCCTGAACGGCTCAGACCATTGCCTCAACCAATCTCTGATCAAGCGGCGCAGGAGAACTCTCTCCGGCTTCCTCCTGTGGTTGCATGGGAACTCTCCATGGAGGCATCTTACTGAAAAAGGGAAGAAATCAAGAAAGAAAACGATCAATAATTTTTTTTCAACAAGATAAACATTCATCAATAAACCCAACATGAAAAAAACGAATCCATATAAAAGCTTTACTTTTCTTTCCTGGTGTCCACGTACAGTCTACAGCCTGCACATCCCACCTAGAAAATAAGTGAAACCAGCACCCTGACATCCCATGGTGACTCAGTATCTGTCACGAGACGGGCTGGCCAGGCACCCTACTCGCAATATGAATTCTGAGCCCCCGACAGACCCAACTCATGTATAATCCAACTCATCCCAAATAACATAAACCACCAACAAAACCCCCTTTGATACCATTTTGTCATGAACCGAATCGGGTCGCCATCCAAACCGACGCCCGACCCAGCCCGCGGCAAGGCCCGAAGGGCGTTCCCGATCCCCACGGGCTGACACAAGTGCCCGGGTATCAAAATAATCTTTGGGAACGATTTACCCGAGTGAACAAATATAAAACAGCCAACCAAAGTAAACCAAACATAAGTAAAGGTTACAGTCAAACATGTATTTGACCAAACAAGTTTTTGGTTCACAAGTATTCAAAACCCAAATAACACTAAAACAAGATGACCAAAAACCAACCTAATGACTGTCGCCCAGTGTGAGGACACCGCCTCTAAGCCACCACCAAAACGCCACGTAGATAGTCCTACTAACAACCTGAACCACTTCTCCCAAAAGCTGGACCCCTACCTGTATCAGAAGTAAACAAGTCTACTTACACCCAAGGGTGTAAGTAGGGTGTGATAAATCACCCAGCAGGATATCACCAAGAAAAGATTCCACGCATAACTATCAAAAGACAACCATTTGCAATGCCAAAATAAAGAGAGAAATAAGTGAAAAAGAAAAAGGTTTTCATAAAACGATTTAAAAGAAAGGAAGTTCAAGATAAACACATTAGGATAGCAGTTCAAGTGACATACCACGTATCAGCATGCACGCAAAGTAACTGGTGGCACCAAGGATGGGAGAGGCCCTATGAGTACTAGAACTAGTGGGATCCTAGAACGTCGTGTCTCGGTGAAACGTGGATTAGGCGGCCACGACCCTCAGAACTCGTGGCTTAGAAGGCCACGACCCTCAGAACACGTGGCTTAGAAGGCCATGACCCTCAGATATCATATATTTAGTTAGTGTTGCAGTCGTCAAACCTGCCAGTGAAACCGGGTCGGGTCATCTCCAGAACACTAGCTCACTAGTCCCAATCTCCCAACCTAATACCTTGGCTTCCCTCCTTGTGCTCACCTAACGATAAAAGTTCATATAGCATGTCACATTATCACTTAGAGCCAAACGTGTCACCTGCACACTGATATCCTCTTTGGAAACCACACACACACACACACACCAAAACATCCTTTTTCTTAATCCGCTTTAAAAAAAACTAAAACCACACTGCACAGTTACAAATAATAATAAACTGCCAAAGTGAGTTTCCGCAATAAAAGAAAAGGACTTGCACCACATAAATAGACCACTGGAAAATTAGATGCACACAATTAAAAAGTTATCAAAACTAATTTTTCAATATGGAAACTAATTAGCAGGGTGCTGAAAGATTAAACCAACACGCAAAAGATCGCCAGATGATAATTGAGTGTGGAACCACCTACCTCAAACAGGCGCGGAAAAAGACACAGCGCAAGACTCCAGTTGCGCCGCGGTCGCACCTTCTTGAGCCGTCAAACAGGTCCTAAAAACAGCAGATCACACAACAGGTTCGAAAAAATTGTTAACATAATAATAATGATGATAATAATAATAGAGATAGCATAATAAAAATAATAATAATAATAATTTAAAAATAATAATAGTGAAAATAACAAAATAATAATAACAATAGTAATATAATAATAACAATAATAATATTAATAATAATAATAGCATAATAATAATAATAATAATAATAATAATAATAACATAATAATAATAATAATAATTATTATTATTATTATAAATAAAAATAATAACAATAATAATAATAATAATAATAATAATTAATAATAATAGTAATAATAATACTAACATAATACAATAATAATGATAATAACATAATAATAATAATAAAAATGATAATATTTAACTAGATAATGATAATAATAATAATAATAATAATAATAATAATAACATTAATATATTAATAATAATAACATAATAACAATACAATTATAATAACAATAATAATATAATAATAATAATAATGTTGTTTTTAACATAATAATAATAATAATGAAACAAAACGTTAATAACATATTAGATGAAATAAAACAAAATAAAATAAGATAATAAGGAAAAAAGGAAAATGACTTGCCGGCAGAGAAGAAGGAGAGCGGCGGGGTGGGTGCACCGGCTGGGCGGAGGAGGAAGGGAGAGAGGCGGGGGGGGGGGGGGGGGGTTGCGCCGGCTGGGCGGAGGAAGGCGGCCGATCGGGTGAGGGCGCAGCAGCGCTGTCCAGCAGAGTGGAGGAGGAGGAAGAAAAAGAAGAAGAAGAAGAGAAGAAGAAGAGGAGAAGAAGAAGAAGAGAATAAGGATAAGATAATAAGAAGAAGAGAAGAGGGAGAAGTGAAAGAAGAGCGGCAGGGGGGGCGGGTCAAGTGGGAGGCAACCGGCGGAGAGGTCCGGCGGAGTGGAGAGTGAAGAGGTGTGTCGGCCGTGGGAGAAGGGAGGACGGACGAGTGGGATAGGGGAGCGGCGGCTTGCTGGAGGCTGGTTCGGCTGGGCAAAAAGGACTGAAAAACCGTGGCCCCGGACGGTTTGGCTGGGCTGGGTTGTGTGGGAGGTAGCAGGCCTCCGGCGTGGGTGTAACAGCGACGGCGAGGGGTGCAGTAGGGACAGGTCCGAGGCGGAAGAACGAGAGAAGAATGAGAGAAGAAGAAAAGAAGAAGAAGAGAAGGAGGGGCGAGGCATGGGGGAGAAGGAAAGGAAAATAAATGAAATAAAAAAAAGAGAGAGATGGGGTGGCGGCGGCTAGGGTTAGGCATGGGCCAAAAAAAAATATCAAACAAATTAAGATAAAATAATAATATTAAATATCATAATAATATTAGAAATAATAATATTAATAGTATAACAATAATCATTATCTCAATAATAATAACAGCATAACAATAATAATAATAATAATAATAATAATAATATATTAGCAATAATAATAATATCATAATAATTATAAAGATATTAAAAACAATATTAATAGTATAATCATAATACAATAATAACCGACAAAACCATAATAAAAATTTATCTGGTTATTTAACGTTCGAGCATCGGCACCACGTGCCAAGCGACGTGAAGCCAACGTGCACTTATCAGCGCGTTCTTATCCGCGCGCACTTATCAGCGCACTTAAAAAATAAATTTTATCCAGTTTTCTCGTGTCTTGCGCGCACGCCAAGTGATGTAAAGCTAACACGCATTTATCAGCGCGCTGCGGAAGCCACTTGTCGATTCAGTCCACGCTTCAACCAAGCAATTAAATAAACCGGCAATTTAAACTCATGAGATAAAAATTTAAAAAATAAAGTCCTACCTCTAAATGACGACCGGGCGTGACATTGTCTATCCGTATTTGCTGATAGAATTCTATGAATCAGTTTGCTTCTTTAAGGAAGAAGGTAGTGAAAAATTCTCCTTCAATAGTTATGGAACGAAATACAAACTCTATTACAGCAAGACTACGAGGTTGGTGTGGTTGTCATATGATTGTGAACCCAAGTTTTTTTTCTCATAAATTTCTAGAGGCTCAAGGAAGATTCATTAAAAAAAGGATATGGAATGCATTGGGATTACTGATGAAAAGACAATAATGATTTCCCAACTATCTACCAACAATCAGATTCTACAGTTATGTGTGCAAGGCTTCATCATACTGAGAAATGGAGACAAGGAAACCCTTAAAAAAGTGACATGTATATCATGTACTTTTTAGTTAACATATGTATGGTCAACCTCATGAGACACATTCTCATTATGATTGAAGATATAAAAAAGCGGAATTTGAGTGCTCAGATTATTATATTTTCTACCCAACTCTAAAAGCTGATAGTTCAGTGCCTAGAATCTTTCTCGATCCCCTGAAATTACAAGCTGAGGAATTAAAAGGTATTGTTAATCAGTGATGATACCCTAATGAGAATGAAGGTTGTTTTCTCCAAAAAGATAGGTTCATTTTATGATCTACCTGAGGAAGAGGAAAAAGTTGTTCTGGAAAAAATTGAAAAAGCTGAACCATCAAAGAAGACACGTAAGAAAAGGAATTTGAAGGAAGTAGAAATGGAAGAAAAAACCTCTAAGTCTAAGGAAGTCCAATATACACCTCCTTAACCAAAGAAGCAAAAAAACCTACCCAGATGATGTTGTATAAAATAGAGGGAGGATAAAAAGATTAGAAATGTTGGGGATCCACAGTTCGGTTTGGATCCTGCTGAGGCTAAGGCCTTGAAATAAAAGGTAGTTGAAGAGCATGAGAAGTATGCAAATGAAAAAAAGCAAAAGAAGAAGATGTTTGAGGAAGATAATGTCTAATCTCTTTTGAAGGCCACTAATGTTGCATCCGAGAATATCCATATTCCAATGTATTTCCTAGTGGAAACATTACATAAGACTTTGGGTAAGAGGATTATGACTCTGTAAAAACAACAAGAGAAGATTGTGGAATAGAGGAAAGATGAAGAAGAAGTACAAGAATATGAGAGAAGTGGTGGCTCTGATGATGTGATTAAGAATGTTTAAGAATGTCATGAAAAAGAAAGTGCATCTGAAAAATTGTCAATCCGGATTTCTCATGTCGGATCATAAAAACTTGCTACTCCTGGTGCTGATGAGAAGGGTAAAGAAGAGTAAGTGAATAAGTTGTTAGAGGAAGAGAGACATAGTAATGACTTCATTCTTCTTGATGATATTGAATCCAAAGATGAGAAGGAAAAAGTTGATGAAGATAATATTATACAGTTATCCTGATGTGATCATGAATCTCTTGATGAAGAATCTATTCTGAGAATTAGTAAGGGGAAACAAGTGGTTGCTGACAGCCCAACCGAATATATTTTGGAGAAGAATGAAGTTGGAGGAACTTCTAAGAGGAAGCTGATAGAGTTAGAGGAAGAACCATCTCCAAGTAAAATTTCTGATTCAGAGTTATCTATATTAGGAAATGTTTTTTTTAATCTCTAAATAAGCTAGTGGATACCATTCCGATCATTCCAGCAATTGAATACATATTCCAATTGCTTCAACAAAACATGCATCAGAAAAGAGACTTTGTATCCATGGTGATGGATAGATGTGTTATGATTGAGGTTGATCCCAAATATTTCCTGATCAACTATGAATCCCATAGAAATTAATGGAATAAAATGAATTGATGGAATAAGAAAATTGTTGATGATTTGGAAGAGCTTGACCTATTTCAAGAAGATGGCAAGGAAGCTTTTGACACTGAAGACACCAAAATAAAAAATATTACAAACAGCATTCACGAAATGATAAATCATGAACAAAATTTTCAGATGAAAGATGTCGACGATCAGAATGGAATGTTTTGTCATTTTTTCCAGAGATGGAAAACAGAGAAGGATCTCTGGTGAACGATGGAAGAATATCTTGGGAATGAAGATAAATTGTTGAAGGTTCAGGAAGAGGCTACGAAAGCTCAGAAAGACAGGATCAACGCTTTAGAAAAGCAAGCATAGAAGGATCACAATGAGATTAAAAAGCAAAATACCATTGGGAAGAAGCTAATTCCCATGGAAAAGGAAGCCAAATAAATCAAAATCTGATCTTTTGTTGTATTTTTTTCCCTATACTAATACTTTCAATCTCAATGAAATGGTGTATGCATGTTTGTTTAATTATTTGTAATAATATTTCAGGTACTATATACATTTTCCATTCCCAGAAACTCTTTTTGAAAATCAGAAAGGGGGAAAAGGAAAATGAATTATAAAGGGGAGAAATAAAAATATTTCTATGTATATAAGAAATATCCCTAAGTAAGGGGGAGTTTATCCATGGGGGAGTGAACACTATGAAGTTTTCCACATTCAAATGAAAATTCTCATGCCAGAAATCTAGAATATGATCTATATAGTTCCATGGCCTATTGGTCATTTAGTCATATTCACCATTTTTCATGAAAAAAATTGAAAAAATATTTAATTTCAAAGTCTAGATATGTATTCCAAGTCCTCATATTATTTTTCATAAGGATTTTTGTGCTTTCTAAAAAGGGGGATATTGTTGAGACAATAAGTATTTCCTTATGACTTTTCCATTCCATCATGTAAGGGGGATATTGTTGGGTCATTATGGTTTCCTTATGACTTTACCATTCCTATTGTTTTTAAAATCACAGACACCATATCATAAGCAAAATTTCATTTTACACTATATTTTACCCCTATAAGGAAAAATTCCATTCCGCAAAAAATATACCTTACCTCATTTTCATTGTTCATATCAGTTTTTTTCTATGTATAAAATTTGGATTAAGACCAAAACCATAGAATCATATAATACATATATATGAAGAATTCTGTTTAAGACTCTGAATTCTAGTTACTAACTCTCATGAAGTTCAACTATGAATTCTGGATACGAACTCTCATAATTTCAACTCTGAATTATGGATATGAACTATCATGATGATCAACTACGAAAAATGGATACGAAATCTCATGAAGTTCAACACTGAATTCTGGATACGAACGTTTTGATGTTCATGTCCGAATTCTGGATACGAACATTCATGAAGTTGGAATCCGAATTCTAATTACGAACATATGTAATGTTCAACTACGAATTCTGAATAAGAATTCTAGTTATGAACTTCTCTATGTTCTGACTCCGAGTTCATTGAATTCAGCCTCTGAACTCCTATGAGTTATGACCGCTAATTCTCAGGAACTCTGACTCTGAACATTGTATGTTCATGATTCAAATTCAAATGAATCCAGAATCTGAATTTCCTTAAAATTTAGATTCCGAAATTCTATAGAATTTAGATTTTGAATTCCTACAAAACAGAATCCTAATATCCATGTATTATAGACTCCAATTTCAATTATTGGTTAAAAGCCGAACTATCATTTCATTACATTCTGAATATCTGATTCTAGTCATACTTACACTCATTTTATTATAAAATTATGTCGTTCTTTCAGTTATCAACTAACCATTGTTTGATTGACATGTGTATAGGTCCCTCCGAAATTTAAGGAAGCATATGACCATTAGAGGTGGGAGCAGACCATTGGAACCATGCCTATAAATATGAGCTCATTTCAAAAGTACTCAAAAATAAACATTGAAAACTGTTCTTACTTGTTTTTGATGTGATTGATAGAGAGTGGTTCTCTTATAAACTCTCATGCTTCGTTTAGAATGTTTTGAACTGCTTGTTCAAACATTTCTTCACGCCTATTTTCTTAGTGTAGGGGTTCGATTTCCATTATATAAGAGACTTCGGGTTGTGAAGTCAGAGCTGCTGATTTCTATACTAATCGAGGGCCTGTGGGGATAGTAAGACAGATACCGATCTTCATATTGAGGGTTTACCAGGGATTGGGAAAGACATACTTTCTTGAAGTATAAATCAGGGGACCTCTTATCCAAGGTTGTTGGATACCCTAATCTTTGGGTTAAAAGAGTTATTAATTGTAAATTATAATATTTTGTTTTCCGTTGTGTATTTTAGTTTTTGAGGAAAGAATAACATTCTTATACTTCCTTATATTTGTACTCTGATTTAGTTAGATTCTATATGCTTTAAGATAGAATCTTATTTTTTGTGAACTTTGGATATGTATCATTTCCGAAATTAGTTTTCTAAAATCAAGCATGATAATATATCATAGAGGTGTTGTGAATTTTGGTAATGAAAAAGTTCCAAAGGAATTTTTAAAGTACACAATTCACCCTCCCTCTTGTATTTGAGCATCTCATTATATATTTGATCCTTCATTTGGTATTGTAGTGTATATCATACGCAGACATACCATCTAACAATAATTTCATCCTCATGTCTGGCCATGAGTGCATCCCAACTAACCCTTGGGATGAGGTATATAATTTAGGTCTACACTTATGTGCTGGTGCGCAAACTGGATAATGCCAAGGACAATGGAATCAGTCTGATCAAAGGGAGATGAGTTGTGTGAATCACATGACAGAAAAATGAGGTAATAATAAAATAGAGATAAACAAATGAGGTTGGACTACTAATCATGTTTGAAACATGAGACCTGACTCAATGGGTTGTCCATAGTCTACTGGGTTTTCTGGCCCATAATGGTAGGTGAGCCGAGGAATCATGGGACTATGCTGTTAGGGGGTCCCTTTGGAGATGAAATAGGTTGATGCTATGAATGAAGGATATAGAAATCAAGAAGTAGAGTGCTGGAATGCTCGAACAGTTTCCAACTCTCTTGAAATCATGCCACTACAATTTGGGAATGAGGTATCGTAAGCTTTTTACATAATATTACTCTTATATCGAACATGAGTCATCCTATTATTTAATGATAGGTAATGCTTCATTTTATTGTGAGGTATAGTGGAATGTTGACTTCTTATTATTTTCACATGATGAATCTCTTCTTTATAGCAAGTGGCATCCAAAATTTTTCATATTGGGTGTACTACAATTTAACGTCATATATATAAGAAAATTGATATCTTATTCTTGGTGAATAAGTAATATATTTATTGGAGCAAGAGACATCCTATGTTTGTAACACATGGAGTAATACAATATAAATTAATATAGATAAGACTATTTTAATCATATGCATAGAGCTTAAGACATCTCTTAATTGTAGAATGTGTTATCCAATTATTGAAGAATAGGGCATGCTACAGTTTATAGTTATGTAGTGTGGACTATTGGAATATTATGATTAGAGCATAAGGCATGTCTTGTTTAGAAAAAGTGGAGTCCTATGTTTGTCATATAAAAAATACAACAATTTATAGTCACATAGATAGGACTATTAGGTATAAGGTGCCAGGAAATGGTTATTGTTGGGACATATTAAAGAGTAGACCTTTCGGGTTCCACCTTGTATAAAAGCCTGGTGATTGGGATTAGAGGATCTTCTTGATGAATGGTTCAACTAATGGTACTTATGGAATTAAAGATGAGAATCACAACTCACGACAGGTGCAATAAACCAAGAGGAGTATGTCAAACCAATCGGTTTCATGGTTTTCATAGAAGTATCTCAAATTGTGGTATTTCATAGGTTGTTGGTGCATGTGCATAAGGGTGGATTGGAAAATTTCAATGTCCCCGATCAGGAATTTTTCAGTGAGACACTCCATCTATCATGGGGTGTCAATGATGATAGATAAGTAATGAGCACTAATCCTGAGTGTGGGTTCGCGTGTGAATCCCTTATAGTGTGGAATGGCGGGTTTGAAAGTTGGTACTTCATAAAGGATAGGGCATCATAGTGGAATAGAGTTCGTAGAGATCAGGGTATCGCGTGGCTTGGAGATTCATATAGGAGGGGGGAATCACAAAGAACCGGGCTTCATGAAGGAGGTCATTTCACAAAGGATTGGGTTCATGTTGGAGTGTTCTTCATGAAGGATGGTTCATTCTCAAAGGCCAAACATTGGCTAAGAAAGACTTCTCTATTAAAAACACCTATCTATTTGGGGATTCATTCGCAAAGGCTTCATGCTTTGAGAAACCTCGAGCAACCCGAAGTGGCTCCCTCATTCGTGAAGGGAAGATTCCTCTTCGTGAAGGGAAGACCGTCATGGTGCCTAGGAGCCCCGAGAAATGAGAGATCTTTCACCAAATGGGCAGCATAACCTCTGCCTTATGTGAGGGGTGAGCTTGGTATTTATAGGCTGCGGAGGATGGATGGATAACCAGAGATCTCCATGATGAATAAGGGAGAAACAATGGACATGCGATCGGGCGACCTCACAAAGAAAAAATGATCCCTGAATTACATAAATTAATGTTGGTTCACGAAGACAAAGGGAACTATGAATGACATACATTCACAGTCGGCTCTGCGAAGATTCTCCACGAATGGGCTCCATGAACCATGTTTACATACCAACATTAAATGTCCAAAAATCATAAACCGTAAATCTGTTTGGGCTCGACGACCAGTCAAATCAGAGATTTCAAAACGGGATATGACCATGGAACATGAATAGAATCATTTGGAATATTTTGTGGCAGATTTTTCCAGTTCCAACCATAGATCAACCATCCAAACCTTGTTATTGTTATATCAATAATATGTATCCCATATTTACATGACTATTTGAGAGACTTTATAATTGATAGATTAGTCAAATAACATGGTATTTATGAATTTATTTTATAAACATATTTTTTATTCAAATATTATTTTATTCAGGTTGTGATGGATTCATTATTGATATGATATTATTTGAATCACAAAATACACCCTGCCTTTTTTGAATACCTAGTAAAAAATGGATAGATCTAATTATTTAAATCATAATATATTCATTTCTAGATTCCCTCATCAATTCCCACCAACATGATGTTACTTACAGTTAACTCTGTTATAGTTGTCTTGATATCACTTTAATTATAGATAGATTATTACAATATAATATATTTTAGAGAGGTATAGTATTATATCCTTTTATGAATCATAAATTCATGGAGAGTGTAATTTGATCATATTTAATGAATATTATGATCCTTATAGGATGATCCAAATATTCTTACATCATCACTAGTTTTTTATATGTTAATATCATTTACATTGGACAATATATAAAAGGATTTTACGGTCTTTTGTTTGGGAATAATATCTCTATAGTATATTGTCTATTATCATCGATATTCTATCACTACTATTTAGGATCATTTTTCTTAGATTTTATGTTTCTCTGGTTTATGGTCTTTTAAGAAAGACAATATTTTTATATTTTTTATCATATTATAGGTAAGTCCAGATCTATGTTCATGGAGAATGGTAATGCATTCCATGAATAAACGAAAACACTTTGGGTTATAGGGATCGATAGTGGTGTTGATAAGACTCATAAGGATAATATCTCTTTTCTTGTATGGGGATGATGCCACTTATTAGTGGGTCAATGTCCTTATTTGTCTACGTGATTTCCAAATAGAGGAGTCTCTATTATTTTCAAAGGATCATTAATGATTTATGGGGGAATAATTCATTGATATTGAAACACCAGTGATGTGTAATCCTCATAGATATTTGGAACATGTTTGATGTATTTCAAAAACCAAATGTTAGAGATTGTGAATATGGGATAGGGAAGACATGTCGAGGATTACCTGTAACACTGTGATATGGAAGGGTCCACTACGATGTTGTTAGGGCTCACAAGGAATGAAGATCATTTATATAAAGGATAAAATTCTATTTTTGGTGGGTCAAGACCATTATGAGTAAGTATCATGATTATGGAAAGCTGATATACACACTTTGTTGATCTCCATGGAGGATTTTCTATGACTCAATAATCTATAATAAAAGGATATTATGGATGTAACATTATCATTGATGAATTTTTTTACCCTAGAATAATTATCTCATAAATTGTAAAGCATCAGATCATTGCCTTGAGATTCTGAGTAATGATTTGTGGTCCAAAAACTATTTCAGTTAGATTTTTTGTATTTTTTCATTGGTAAATGGTTCAAGGAATGGTGGAATATAATCATTGATGTCAAATGGGATCAGATAGTTTGGTATGGATATTTTAAATAATGTCTCAAACCAATCAGTTCAAGAGCATGGAATGGTAATGTCATAAAATGAATTTTCTGAAATACATAGAGTTGATGTGTTCTACCATAGCGATTTCATGACTCACAAGGATTTTGAAGACATTTTTATAATGTGAATAATTTTTTTGATGACCATAAGTGAATATTATGGAGCCATAGGGAGGAATTCATAGTCCTGAAATGGGTCCCATGAAGCTGGGTATCTTTTCCATGGGCCATGTATGGTTTATAGTTATCTGAGAAACCCAAATAATGAAGTGTTGTTTTCAGAAAGTGTAATATCAACGATGTTTCAGGAACCCTAAAATTTGTACCAACCCTTTGATAATATACTCTCACAGTGAGGATATTTGAAAATAATTACTCTAAATTTTTCCAAAAAAAGGGGTTGCATTATGAATATAATGGAAATAATTTGGGTTTTGAGTTAGATATATTTTTGTTATACAATATTTATATTCTTCTTATTTATTTTCCTAAAATCATGAGATGTATTGTTTAGAAAGAAAACACATGACTTTATCTTTAGCCACAATTGTTTATTTATGATCCTACAATATTTGTGTCTATTTTACTACCTGTTTATTATATTATGATTTGGTCAATTATAGGATATTGTTTATGTCATGTTGCTTGGACGAAAGTGCTTGCATTTTATGCTCATGATAGACATGGTGATAATTTGAGGGATGATACATCAAAGCCTAACTAAGATACACTAGGTCATGGTCACTCTATCATCATTCAAAGAAGGTGATGAAAATATTGTAAATCATGGATCAATATTCCCTTTTCATGTGTAATGAAATGATATATTCATTCTCAGAATGTCCCAATGAATACTAATGTTATAGGATATCCCATAGTGATGTTTACGCTCATATAGATAATTATCACTTTTTACAAAGCGACACATTTATTTGATGAACATAGTTCCTTTGGAATTTCCCATAGGCAAACATGTATAGTCATGAAAAGGTTCTCTCCATAGTAGTAATATTTATATGGGATATAAAATTTTTGTTGTATTCATAGGTACTCGAAGAATGATGATTTATTTATAGACTGATTATTCATAAAATATGTATGATGAACCTCAAAATCAGGGGGGGTTAGACTCTTATGGACCTTTGATATGGGATGATGATGGATGAAGGCCTCTATAATTTTTCATCATGTACAAGTGGTATACTTTTTTCCATATAGTTCAAAATCCTTGTATAAGGAGTTTTCCAAGGATCTTTATTTTCATGGGGTAAGGACATTTTTGTTTTGAAGTTTTAATTTCATACGACTAGGTCATTTTCCTTGTTGTTTAACGTCATTCACTATGGAAATGGTAATAGAAGTGAAAAACTGTGCACGACATAATACATGTGACTGTAGAATGAACATGGATCTGGCCGATATATAGTAATATTGGACTTCTACACATTGGTCCCAATAATGTTTGAGTGAATTGATTTTTTCATTTTTTGTATTTAGGTTAAGGATTAGATATTAGAGCATCACTATGTATCGTTTTTGTATAGAAATCTTGAAAAATATTTTTTTGAAAGAGAAAAACTATATGTAGGTTTTCATGTACATAGATGTGGGAATTTTTCCAATGAATGTTGTAGTTGGTCCCCTAATTGAAGATAAGTGCATCACTATTTATCCTTCAAATGTAGGAATCATGCCACATTTTGATATAGAGGAACCGTATAGTTTTATATCATCTGTAGAGGACATTTTCGCCTAGATGTGTAAATAGATATTATTTTTAGATGCATCATTGGATATATGGGTGTCACATTGAATTCGATGGTAATATGAATAAATTTATACGTAGTTCTTGAGGAATGACCTTCATACTCCTGTTTTAACTTTAGGCAGAGAGGTGGGATTTTTTATAACTATTGTGACTAGTCCCGAAATTGAATATTTGGTCATCACTATGTTTTTTATGGTTTCAAGAATAAATTTAGTTGTAGTTCATTAGATGATGTGTGGTAGTAGACCTTCAAAAATATGAGTGGTTTGATTGCGTGAGGTTTGAAAAATTATCATTTTATGTTATTAAAAATACATAAACTCTTTATTATAACATCATGTGGAATGAAATGATGGTATTCTATTCATGGACATTGATCCAGGACCATTATGACCCTTTATTGAGCCATTAACCTTTTTTTGAGTAGGGAAATTCTTATGGAAATTCCTATAACCACGTATGTTATGATCTGTGTGAAATGTAGAATTTTAAGGGTTCGCCTCAGCATGGAGAGGAAGTTAATGATTATAAAATGATGATTTGAATTATTTGATTGATGTAACATTTTATATTATCAATGTGTTCCTACATATCTCATTAAAATTAATAATAATTTTTTTAAAAGATAATGAATACCCCTTATTTTTAACATCATGAGGTGATGAAATCCACCATGTTGTTTTACATCTTTCAGTAAGGATGTGGATCACCATATATGAAAGGAAATTTATATTATTGTCACTACCCAAAATAGATATTTGGATGTCACTGTATATATTGTTATTATAGAAATCAAGATACATATATTTCTTAGATGAAGATATTCATTATGTGGGACTGAATCACATATGTGTAAGAGGTATATCATCCAACTTTTTCACAAATTTGTCCCCTGTGTGGTCAATCATTAGTTAGATGGCACTTGGCTTGTTTTTTGATTTCTTGTATTGATGAATCGTACAATAATTTTTAATGTCATGTGCTTATGAACAAAATGTGTTGTTTAATGTCTTGTTACTCGAATGACTACATATAGTTTATCCTTATGTGATCAGGATGTGGGATATTTTGTAATTCAATGGTTTCCTACCATGACATGAGCTCCTACACGTTTTATCATAATTTGGAATGGATAAATTCTATATAGTTTAATTTCATGTGGTATGGATTTTAATACATTTTTGTTTAAATTTATTCTTCCCAGACATAACAAGACATGCATTTTATCATCTTTCTTCCTTATTGAACTAGTACAGTAAAACATAATGAAATTAGGACATTTTGGTGTAGATTAATGTCCAGAAACAGGGATGATTTTGTGATGAAAAACATCAAGTAACCAGGTCGTGGATGTCCAATAATGCATCATGAATCTAGGATGACCTTATTCGGTTAAATGTTATGTAACCAAGACCTGAAATGTTTTATATTATTTATTCAATTTAATTTTTTGTGAAATATTTCATTATGTGGTTTGGGGACACATCCCCATTAGTTGGTTCTAATGATTAATCCCCATTTTTATAGTCATTATAAAGGATTCATGACCCTTTTCATTTGTGTTCCAATATTGGAGGCATCATCCCTACTATCACCTACATCCTGATAACGAAAACTGCTGCTATATTAATTATCAAACGAAGGGAACCATTCTCATTACAGTCAATGGAAAACAATTATGATGAAAATTAATGTTGTGAAATGTGAACAACCTGTTATCATCGAGACACTTCAATTCATCCATGTACCTTTTCAATTTATCATCATATTGGAGTTGTCTTCAAAAGGATATTTCGAGAAAGGAAAAATAGAATTCAATATGAAATACATCCTCTATCTCAAACTCCAATGAGTATTTTCTATCTTGTTTATCACTGTGAATGAAAGTATGTTAGGCCTATAAAATATGCTGGATCCTTTAGGGTAAGGAAATCGAAACATTTATCACCATTATTTGGAGTATATTTGACGAAGTATTGTTGAATTCCTCTCTCTCTCTCTCCACATTCCACAACATGATAGAGATGTGGGTGCTTGGAAACTATATTAACATATTGATATAGATTCATCAAATCTATAGAAGAGAAAGTGGATCTATTTTCAATCATTTTTGTGTAAGGGACTCCATACTAGGTGATGATATTGGACTTTTCGATGATGATGTTGTTTTACATCTTGAAATCCTTGAGGTGTACTAAATCCTCTAAAAAAGAAGGTATTTTTTTTCATTGTTTATCTTCATAGATATATCTTGGGGATATATCCCCAAAATATTCATTGTCTAAATCAAAAATGGGTTGGAATACTTAGTTTTTTGTAGTAATTTTATGGGGGTTTGTGGATAAAGTATTGATGGATTTGAATCACATGTCAATACATGGTGTTATCCACATAGTATTGTATAATAGTGTTTTAATATTAACATAGACACATGATTTGGTGGGAGATTATAGCTCTACACTGATCGATGATGAATGATAGTCCCTGGAATTCCTCATTAATGGGCAGAATATCTCCTACATTTATGCATATAAGGAGTATTCTGTTGAAACCATGTCGGTATAGGGTCTTCTTCTAAATCGGAAAATTCATCATGGTAATGTTCACTAAAAGGTGACAAAAAAATTATTTTCTAGCTCGATCTATTTGGAGAGTACCAGTTTATAGATAACCAATTTTGGGAAACATCCATCAATGGGTGGATGCTGGTTCATCATGTTGTAGCGATTTTTTGGTCTAATTGATTTATTCCATATGAAAGATAATGATGGATGAGACCATCCTTCAGTTTGTGATAGAGAACGTTGCTTCTTATTGATCATGGTCATTTTGGAAAATTGTTTTATTAGCCAAGGTATCATCATGATATCTCTGTGAATAATGAACATGATGATACATGGGCTAACAAGTGAACTCTTCTAGTAGTTCGCTAACATCACTAGTCAAAGAGTTTAAGTATTTATATTTAATGTAATATACACCAATGGTATGATTTATCACTATCTCTGAATCCATATTCATATTTATGTAGGATATTTTTTTGTGTGGATCATTCTAAGATAGTGATAAGGGCTTATTATTCTGGGTCCTTATTAATGAAACATTCGAATACTGATAATTAGTAAGGAAAAACTAATTTGTTTTGAGAGGAAAATACAACCCCCATGGAAACCTGATTGAGTTTTAGATTGTCCATTTTTTTACATATATGAATTTGAGAGTTACTATTAAAATACATTTCCCATGTTTTGGTAGTGTTATGGGTTTGAAATAAATCCATTTCAGGAATCTAAGCATATTATTATGTATTATCTATGGTAGGATATTCCATGACGAAATCATCCTACACTTTTCAATTAAATGATTTATATGATGAGAAATGAATGTCATGTCTTTGAATGAATGATGGAAGAAAGAGATATTTTCGCTGTAAAAAATGAAATTCCATGGTTTTACATGAGAATATAATTATGAGAGAATATATGGAATTTGTGGTGTTGTATGTAATACCTCATCTTGTTCAATGTAATGATGTGTGAATGGTTGTTTTATTGACATTTGAGTATCATGTCTGAGTATCTATCATTTTTTGGATAATGTAGTACATGTTTTTCTCACTTCTTACATCATTATACATTTTGAGGATGAATCCCATTGGGTATTCCATGGAGGTGATATAATGAAGAGTGGATCACTTCAAATAAAGTAATCAGAAATGGTGTGTTCAGAAGATAGTACATAATAATATCAAATGATTTTTGAAATAACAATACCATTGATCGGTAAATACCATTTTTAAAATCATAGTGAATGGAAGTGATTTTACATATATGTTTTCTATATAAATCCAAATATAGAAGATGTTTAGTTTGATACCCATTATTTAATTATGATTTTTAGGGGTTAAATTTCTATGATGGCACATGTTTTATCTCAGTTGGTCTCAATACTATAGTGGAATAACACAAAACCAAATAACGTCAATAAAATAACTCCAAAGGACCATTTCATTTCATTCATCTTCCATAATTTCTATCACAACTTGTTGATACTTATTTAATGATTTCTCATGTTATCACATCAATATAAGGATTTAACCACCGAGTTGTCGACATATAATTTAATTATTCATAACAATAAAGGACTAAATATATGATGAATGCCATGCAGATAAGTGGATCCAACATTATTTAATTATATGGGCATGAACCGATAGAATAATATCCCCTGAAGATCTCTGAATGTTGTGTCTTCCACAACATGAGGGGATACATTTTTTTAATTGTACCCAGAATACCCATCCATGAAGGAAACAACTTGTAAGACCGTATTGGAATCGATAGAATTTTCTGATCAAAAATAGAAAATATGGTTAATATTCCAATATAAATGTAGTTTTAGAATTTTTATATAGTACCAACAAACCACATATCAGGTCTTCATAAGAAATACAATGTACATATCTTTCCCATCGAAGGGAATGGAGGCTATAATCAATGTATCCCACATGAATTATTTAGTTCAATGATTTATTTTTAGGGCCATTTTGGTGATTGATTAGACACCGTATATGGTAGAGAGAGGGGTGTTATAGAGGTCATCCTCATCCTCTTCTACCTTTGAGTATTTTGATACATTTATAGATGAATACATGAATTTGGGGGAATCTATATCGTTATTAGGGTTTTAGAAACAATGAAAACTGAAATTATCATCCTCTAATACATTTACCTTCAAAGAGATATTCATGAACTCATTGTATTTTATACTATTAGTGGGAAAAGTAGGATCTTGGACCATTGGGGTGATGTATATTAACTAGAAATAATTGTTTTTGATCACAAAGTATTGTTCTAGTATACTCAGGTGATTTTTAGGGTAGACTATAGTTAGTTGTGGGATATCGCCTATATATCTTCATCTTGTATTGTTTTATTTCAACTTGTTTTATAGAATTACTCTTCACCATATGTGTATTTACGTGTATCTAAGGGAGAACCATCACAATATATTATGTTGTTTTTTCCACTGATTTGTTGATTCAAACAATGATAGAATGTTGTAGGTCTTTCCATCGGGTAATGGACCCAGGGCCATCCGACATTAGGATGTAGACTTATGTTTCAATTTTTCATTAATAATTTTCCAATGAAAAGGACAATACTATCTATTTAGAAGAACAATATATTTAATCCTTATTTAGTTTGGGAATTTATGTATAGTTCCAAGACACGACATATTAGTTCTTCAGAAATTTAACATACATATCTTTTACATTGTGGGGAATAGAGGAAGCAATCATTATATGCCACATGACTTCTTTAATTCAATGATTTTTCTTTTTAAGAATTTGGGTGGTGGTGATGAATCCTTATACAAAAATGATAGCGGTGTTATAGAGGTCATCCTCATCCCCATACAACTATGAGTCTTCTTAGACATTTCTATATGAGGTCGAGAATTGGGGGAATATCTATCATTATTGTGGTTATAGAAAATATTGGAAGATAAATTGTCATCCACTGCTACATGAGTGTTCACATAGATGTACTGGAACTCATATTTTTATACATCAGTGTGAAAATTATGGTCATTTACCATTATGTTTGTGTTTCTTAACACTATATAATTTATTTGGAGCACATAGTCTTTGTATAGTATATTATGTGGTTTTTAGGGGGTGGTCTGTAGGCCGTTTCAGGTTATTGCCATTATATGATAATTAAATATTGGATTGTTTTAACCAATTTTATAGAAATATTCTTCATAATATGTGTATTTTAATATATTAATGGTAGAGCCATCATAGTATACTTTCATAACCATTCCATTGATGTGTTTTTCAAACACTGATATAATGTTGAAGGTATTTCAATGTAGCTATGTATTGAGGTCCTTCTATGTAAGAATTTATATGTAGTGTATTTCTGGATAACCGTAATATCATTGTTAGATGTTATGAAGAAGAAATAAACTTCCAATTTGATCTTCCAAATAGGTCTTTAATGATTATTATCATATCCTTAAATGTCCATATTTATTGGAGAAAAGTACCCAAATATATTTAACAAGCATCACAATGTTTCTACTTGGATGGTGTTTATCATATACCCAATTTAAATTACATCCTTTTGGAATTTGAATTTGTTGAGTCTTCCCAAAATAAACAAGGGAACTCTATTCACAAATATGACCACTTCATGATCATAGTCAGTGAACAAGATGGATACATGATACTCTTCTGACATGGTCTCCACTTGATAAACATCATCTGTAGGGAAATATTTCTTGAATTATAATGGATTTCAAGGGATTGAATAATTTAATTTAATTGATATTTGAAATGATCGAGAACATAAAAAATTTAAATCATTTATTAGACAACTTATTTCTATTTTAGAATGATAACATTTTTTCCCAGAGGTTACTACTATATGGTATAGGGTTTCTATTGGAAATATATCCCAGGAGCTATGGAATTTGAGGTGGATGTTCCAAGTGCATTTATAGAGGTAATGGGATCATATTATTCTAGTGATGTGGGTCTTGCAGGCCATCCCCATTTCCTAGCTTGATCATATAATCTTACCCCTAATAGGTATTCATGCAAGAAAACTATGTGAGGATGACCACTGGAGGATTCTGGGACACCTTAATGCCAATTTTGAGCATACCTGGCCTATTTTCCATGCATATCAGTTGATATATGTCCTCTATAGAGATGTGGAAAAATTTCTCTATCCTACAATAGCCTCTTTTCCCCTTGATGTAATAACTGAAGGATTTATAAGAAAATTTAATATGAAATATAATGTATACAACACATAGTCCCTACAAAACAATGATTTTTTTGTAATTATTTTAACTAGATAGTTATAACATAGTCGTTAATTATCATCATTCATCATCTGTGAGTTGAAATTAAAGTGATAAACATACACTATTGTGGTCAATACAATATTTAGAGTTTGAAAGGATCAACTTTATTTTTGGGTGAATAGTACCTAGCCCCATTTGAATAGTAATGGAACCTTATGAATAGTAATGTACTATTATGAATAGTAAATCATCCAAATAAATAATAGAATCATCCATGGGAGTAAAAAAAAATTATTCAAATTATAAATGAATGTTTGATATAATTTTGACACAGAACTAGTAATATAATACTTTAAAAATTACTAATTAAGTGAATGTATTTGGTGAGTAAAAGTTATGTAATTAAAATTTTATAATTAATAAATTAAAAAAATAGAATATTAATTTTCATGAAATTTATTCATAAGGAAATGTTTTACTTTCCTATGATTTTATGTTAATATGATAATATCTTTTTAATTTTTTTGGTTGTTATAAAACAGTTCTATCATTAAAAACATTATTTTTTGAGTAAATGATGATTATAATTATAATTAAATTTCTAATTAATGGAAAATTATTTTTATAAAAATTAGTACATATAATTATTCTACATGTCAAAAAAAATTAGAGTCTTTTTTTTTATTTTTCTAAAATACTTGAATTTTTGTTGAATAGTATGATACGATAATTTACGATATATAGAAATTATATGTTCAATAAAATATTCTTTGTGTCATGGATGATGCAAGAACAATTAGTTTGAACTCACATGTACCAATTCATGTGTTTTATCAAAATAATCAACAATAGTTATTACATTGAAAAAATGATATAATAATGAATAAAATAATTAACCATCACCCCTCCCCTCCTGTATAAAAATTATCTTTTCCCCACCCTCTTGTCATCACACCTATATTCTATGATGATTGTAAATGTTATTCAAAAATACGATTCCCATGATCTTATAACATTCAATTTCTCTTGGTCTTATAAAAATACCAATAACCCTTTCCTTACAGAGGTTCACAATGAGGATATTTCACGAGCTAAATCCTTTTCCTTTTTATAATTTAATTTCAATTCATTTTATTTATTCATACTCTCATCACCTCCTCTATCCAGATGATCATAATAACTTTAGTATAATATTTGTTATTTAACATATCATTTTAATTGAATACCCATTATCAATCTCCTAAATCTCTCTCACTAGTTTATTTTAAAAAAAACATTGTCTGGGAGGTGATGATTTAAAACCATCGTGGATAATGAACACTCATTGTATAATTTATCCTTCATGGAAGGAAATGAATATTTTTATAAGATTCAATCTTATTATAAAATACATCTCAGATCTTATTAATTTTATACAATTATTACATATTGATGATATTATATAGTATCACAATACTAGTTCATTGTGATTAAAAAATCAAAAAAATCATGCCTAATGATTATCATTAACTTATTTTTTTTAATGATTAATAATCTTACATAGAACTATAATAATTCATAATAAAATTTTAAATTATTTATTTTCCTAAATAACATTTAATTCCATCTCTGGATAATTATAACAATTTTACATGAAATCCATTACATATAATCATGTTAACTGATCATAAAAATCAATTAAACAAACTCTCGAGACAGAAAAAATTCACTCTTATAACATCAAAAAAAAAGAAATCAATGAAATTAATAAAACTATAATGAATCACATACATGTAGAAAATATTCTTATTTAAATAATTAATGGATTTAAATTTATTATTGATGATATTAAGGACAACTATAGAAGACATTTGAACCAAAGGAAATGGTTGTCTTATCTCACTTCGTTTTTTGTGAGATTATTATTATGCACAATTAATTAATGTGAATGGTGTATTAAAAAAAATTGATGAATCATATCATTAATATATTTTTTTCATAGATTTAAATGTATTTATGGTTGATTATTCTTTTTTGGGCATATGATTCAATTGATTTCAAAGTGGAAAAGGATTTCTTCCTAAACCTCCATTTTCATTCAGGTTATTCATTATTCTATTTTAAACCAATGTAATTATTCCTTTATTTTATATAAATATTAATAATTACAGTTATATGTCCCAAATTTATTTCTTCTATCTGGTTCATCTTTTTTAGGGGAAAATAAATGTTTGAAAAGGGTCCCATTGTCATTTTTTACAATAAGAAGCCCGATTAAAGAGAACATCGTAATATCAAACCTATATTAATGTTAAAAATATAATATATATTTACTCACAATTATTTTTATTGTGAAAATAATTTTACATTGAAAAAAATATCTTTCTTAATTTTGAGTTTTATGAATTGATTTTTTAAAGAAATCTTCTTTTCAATGATATATAGTGTCACTCTCATGAATTTTTCGATCATTTTGTTTCAAAAGATTCATTTATCTGAACACCCTTGTTGAATCTTATTTTTTTGGATTAAACTCTTCTGATTATCATAAAATATATTTTATTAAATGGTTTGTAGTCAGTTTGATTGTGAATTTTCTATCCAGATACCATTCACCAGAATACATAGAACGGTTAGTGATTATGTCTATATATTGGGGAAAGATATTTCACTTATTCATGTTGTTTGTGATTAGTCAAATTCATTTTAGGATTGAATTGGTATTATAATATGATGATTTTGGACATTTATTTAATCTTTATTCAATTTTAGGTCTCATGAGCCCAAATGGATTTTGTTTTCATTGATTCCATATACTTGTATTTTTTTATGTCTTGGTTGAGGCCATGAAAATATGTTTAAGATAATCGACATTATTTATTACATTATTATGAGAATAATATTTATTAAAAAATGTTATTATTATAATATTAGAATATTCATGACATAAATACATTCCCTTATGATGATTTATATTGATTTATGTAATTAACATTCTTTCCCGAAAAAATATACTAAATTATATTTTTAAATGAATCTATTTTTATTTATTCACAATGCATAATGTTTATTCTTATGATAACTAATATTGTATTAATTAAACATACTAATAACATGTTATCATCCATTTCTTATGTTTTATTTTTCCAAATGATGTGATGATAAATGTTATCATGAAAGACTTTCATGAATAATCATAGTATTTATGGTTGTTTCTAATGGAGTTACACGGTAGTTTTTGAATTCATGTTGTAATGTAAATATTATGTTTGAGAATTTTTTCCCACACTAATAAACTATTTGGTCCTTTAGGATGTGACTTCATTAAAAAACATACAACTAAAATATGGTACGTCACTAGCCCCATGCTGCAAGGGTCATAGTCTTTATAGTTGGTATCAATGAATGATTAGTAGAAGCCTTTGAAACTATATATATAAACATATATTAGGGAAAACCCTATGATAGAATTATTATATTTTCTTACAATTATATCATAGATATTTTTAATGTTATCTATTATGTGAAATTTCCTATAAAAATAATCCCTATAATGATCCTATAAGTGGACCTGGTGGATGCAAAAATTTACCCTGGAGTAATAACTTTGAAAAGGTATTCTGGGCCAGACTCAAGGTAACCTGGAAAATGACAATGGCTGTTACTACAAACTTTGTTTTACAGTCCAATGGGATATGAGATGGATAACCCACATTTTCATTACAAAGCCTTATAAGGTTTTTAAATGTATCCATGTCCCCAAAGAAACCATGCTTATGATAATGAGATCAGCTACGCTTAAAAGTTTCAATTTAGGTATGTAATTTAATTGGTATTGCGATTATATATTATGTTTCATAATGTCATGATAAACTATAGTGTATGAAATGGAATATAAATGGTTCCTATTGAATGTAATGTTAACATCACCAATGCACATAATCTAAAGAGTAAGATTGACAGTTTCATCAATGGGTTTGAAATATTATTTTGTAGGGATATAGTCATTCAAATGTTACAATCATACATGGAGATATTATTATGTCCTAACATAAATGAGAATGTGTTTTTATGTATTATGGTTTAAAAAGGAATCATTAGAAGTATAGATCAACTAGGGAAAACATTAATAAACACATAAAGGAAGAAATTTATTTTCCCACATGTGATAATTGTAGAAGTATAAATAGTGGTACAAGATTAAGTGGAAATTTATTTTTCATCATGTGTGTGAAAATGCCCTCATTTTCATAAATTAAAAATAAGGAATGAATTTTCCAATATCCAAATCTTTCACTATAAGTATATAAGACATTATTCATTTGAATACCCCAAGAATTAACAATATATAGCTTCAGAAAATTATAGGGATAACAATAAATCAAATGATGTTACTATGGTCTAAGTAAAATAAATTTTGTATTTTTATTATCGGATTCAAGAACTATGTTATGATATTCACATTAAATAGAATTATAGAATTATTTTTTTTCTGAAATACTATTTCATTACGGATTTGAGGTCGATTGATTAAATATTTCCAGGAACAGTGACTCAATAGCATGTTAAAAATTTGAAAAATATATGTTTGAGGGAAATAAAACCATTAATATTATCCTGATATTGAGATATCAATATTAGAATATAGTGAGGATTTATTTGGATAACATAAATTGGATAGCACTAACTATAACAAATCAAAATAATTTATTTTCGACAATGTGGCTTATTATAACATTGGTAGAGTCTAAAACATATTGTATTTATCTAATATATCTAATTTAATATAATTTATAAGGCAATAAAGATACATGAAAATATTCAATAAGGTATTATGGTAATTGATTTTATCGAAATGCTTCTAGAGAATACGAAGAGAATGTACTCACATGTTTTTATTTGTGATGATTAAGACCCAATTGCTATTTTTATGTAACATCATTATTAATATTCAATGAACTTCTTTCAAAACATTAGATCAAGATATTTAGGAAATGATAAACATGTATGAAATGGTTCAATTTTTTTTGATATTTTTTAATGATTTTTTCACCATACAATACTACTAGTTCCCTGAAATGAAGCATGTATAGTTAAAGGCACAACCTAAGGATAGGATTGTGTTTATAAAAATGTATCGTGTGTGTATATTTTCTTAAATAATTATAGAATGAAATAATTTCTCAACATTATAGATATTATATTGAAATGAAAAAAAAAAAATTCTTAGTACCTAGTTTTTCGATGTGGGTTTTACACAAAGGCATTTTCAATAATTGAACTTATTTTTAATTTTCAATGTGATATTTTAAATTGAGAGTATGAAATTTATTGAAAATGAGATAATTTTACAACACAAGAATTAAAAAATAAATTTAATATTTAATCTAAAGCAGACAACACTATCTCCCTACAAATATATTTTTAAAAATATTTAAACAAGATATTTATTACCTAGCCATGAATCCTAAATTCCCCACTTATGTGAATTGAAATTATAAAAATAGGCACACAAAATTATGATGATTATGATATTTAGAGTCTGATAGTAATGATATAATATTTTTTGGTGAATTGTTACATGACCCTATGGAAGAGTAATATGACATATATGAATTGTAAATCCTCCAAATGAATATTATCCTCATCCATGACACTATAAATAAAATTTGGGCACATAATGAAAAAATTTCATATATAATTATAAAATACTACTTGTAAGATACTAATTTCAAAAAAAATATTATGGTATTTTTTTGAGTAATAAATATTTAATTACAATTTTATAATTAATAATTTTATTTAAAAGGAAATTATTTTTCGTAAATTATAACAATAAATAAATATTTAATTTTACTATTTTTTAGTATAATATTATATGGCCTTTGATAGTTTTTGGGGGTGTTATAAAATCTTTTTTAACATTAAAAATAGTATTTTTTGAGTAAATGATAATTTTAATAAAAAATAAAATTTCAATATTTAGAAAATTATTTTCATAATATGGAGTTCATTTTTGGATTCTACATATTGAAATTGTACAGCGTGACTTTATGGGATTTTCTTAAAATACATGATTTTTTATTGAAAAAAAATATTATACAGTTTACGGAATATATACATTATATATAAGTACATTATTCATTGATTCATGGAAAACAGAATAACAATTGGTTCAAACTAAAATGTAACAATTAATTAATTTCTTCACAAGTGTCAACATTTTTTCTTTTCATGATAGAATTAATAAAATAATGAATAATATAATTTGAAATGAACCCTCTCCTACAATATAAAAACAGGTCATCATCCCCTTTTCTATTCACTCCTCTCCACCTTGTATATTTTCAAATTTTATCTAAAATAATCTTCTCTATTTTATACCCACCAACATGAGCTCTCGTTCTTGCGAAAATTCCAAAACCACATTCCAAAAGATGGCTCCCAAGGAGGATAATTAAGAGGTAAATCCTCTTCCTTTTTCATTTAAATTCATTTTAATTCATTTTATTTTCTCATTATCTCTTTACCTCCTCTATTTAAATGATCATGAAATATCCAGTATCATCTATATACTGTAATCATATAATTTTAATATAACAATAATTATAAATCTCTTTAATGTCTCTATAATAAATTTTTTTATAATAAATCATCATCAGGGAGGTGCTGATTTAAAACCATCGTGGATAAAAAACATTTGATCATTAATATATAATTCAAGGATGGTCTAGAAACAATTTTAATGTTTGATAGATATTATAAAATATTTATTTTATCACATTTAATGTTCTGTAACCATTAATATACACTATATCATATATTATAACAAAACTAGTTCATTGTGATAAAAAAACCGGTAAAATCATGCTAAACAATAATCATTGAAATGTAATATAATTATTCATCCACATAAATGGAAAAAAATTAATACAAAATACCATGTTATATTCTAGAATAAAATAAATAACATGTAATTTTTATTTTTGAGAATTATACCTATTTTACATGTAGTCTCTTTCATATAATCAAGAGAACCGATCATAAAAATTAAATAGAAGAACACTACATAATGATGGAATTAAATATTTTAAATTATAAAAAATAACCATAAATGAAAATAATAAAAAATAATGAACATTATAAATCTATAATAGGTTCTTAATTAATTATTTTATTGATTTATATTTATATCTAGTACATTAAGGTCAAGTGCATAACACATTCAGAGATAGTGTATGGGTTTTCTCTTCTCACATCTTGTTCTGTGAGGTATTTATAATACACCACTATTTATTTTGCATGGTGAATATATAAATCTTATTTATAAATCATATCATGATTCTCCTTTTTCATGGTATTCAATGTAAACATTTTTTATTAATAATTTTTGGGAAAATGATTTAATTGATTACAATGTGGTATATGTTTTCTTGATAAACCACCAATTTCATTCAGGTTTTTCTTTCATCCCCTAAAATCTAATAGAATTATTCATTAATTTTATATAATAATTCAAAATTCTAGGTATATGTTCCAAATAAATTATTTTTGTCATTTCATCTTTCATTTTTTTCAAATAAATATTTTTAAAGGGATACCTTCAAAACATTTCACGACAGGAAATCCCTATTAAATTGAACATCCCAATTTATTATCAATTTTAATGTGAAATCTATAATCTTCATTAGGACATAATTATTTTTCTACAACAACTAATTTTAATATATAAAAAATATATTATTTTATATCTGGTTTTATGTAATTATCATTCCAAAATAAGTCTTCTTTCAATGAAACATAATATTACTCTCAAGAATTCTATGATGATTTTATTTGAGAATATTCATATATTTTAACACCCCTATGGAATATTATGTTTTAATGAGATAAACCTATTATGATTACCATATGACATACATTAAAAAAAGGTTGTGATATGTTTGAATATGGATGTTATATCTTGATACCATTCAACATACTACTAAAAATGATTTGTTATTATGTATATAGATTGGGTAGTGTAATTTCATATATTCATGTAATTTAGGATGAGCTCCATTAATATAAGGAAAAAAGTGGACAAATAATATGATTGGTGGAGACTAATATAGAACCTTGAGGCATTAGTAAGCATCATGATAAAAAAATTGGGTTTTCGTAGAGGCCTTACCCATGATTTTTAAAATATCTTAGTTGCGGCCTTGAAAATATGTTACAGATGTCTAGAATTATGAATTTTATACTTATACGAATATTAATTTATAATCCATGTTATTATTAAATTAGTTTAATAACCCAATTTATCTCTCATTATCTAATAATCATATATATATTTATATATATATCTTTATATAATTATATTTCATTCCATTAATATTATGCTCACGATTATTTTTAGAGGCATGTGTATTTAGTTAATCACAATTAATAATGATTATGTTTAGGATAAATTCCCATGTATTATGTATATTTCTAGCTATTATGAGGTCACCCATTTCATATGATTTATTTTTTCATAAGACATAAGTATGAATATTATTATGAATGACCTGTTATTATAATCAATGAATTTATTGGTGTTTCTAATGGAGGTGCGATGCTTTTTTCATTCAAGTTGCAATGTAAATATTATGTTTGTATCTAGTTATAGAAAACTTATATCTTATTCAATCATTTAGCATGCAAGGTCCTTTTAAACATACCTACTTAATATTCTATGTCACCATCTTTATGGTACTAGTGTCATGTCCTTAAACATCTGCCCACTGTTCCGACACATACGACCACCTGTTAACCAGTTTTGTTTAAGAACACATATTCTGAGTCATATTCATCATAAAATAAGGTTTATCAAAATTTTATCTTATTTGTAGAAATAATGAGGTGGTTTTAATTATATTAGAGTACCATTTGGTGGGATGATGACCGTGCTGTAGTTGATTTTGAGAATTATCAGATAGTGTAAAAATTTTCATTATAGAATAATATGATTTGTAACCATTTATAATTGCATGAATCTAATTGTTGTGACCTAATATGGGAGGTAAATATATTGTATCCTTATTATGGAATGGAGTTATTGTGGATATTCTATGATGTTCATTCATAGTAGTGTGATCATAGGAAACTATTTTTCAAGTCATCTAGATGTGGAACATCTTACGATGCCTAAACAATACATTATTCTAATCACAGTATTCTTCTAAATGGTCAATGGTTATGAAAAAATCATGATCATATGATCTATTCAACACTACCTATATATAATTCAACTTTCCATGATGGATTATGTCAATATGTTTTATTCCTATATATTATGACACAATCGTTTTATGGAAAGGGCACCAGTAGATATTTTTAGATAGGTTAACATAATTAAGATTCATGGGATGTTTTTCCTTAAAAAGGATATTTTTGATGGATTCCATGAAATAATCATGGAATTTTACATTGAAGAAACATTATTCTGTATTAATTGGTTTTTCATATCCTTGGTGACACTGCATTCTTCGGGATTTTGGCTAAGTGTGAATCTATGGTTGATGTTACTCGTTAAAATGTGATAGGTAGATTGGGACCATCCTAGGTTCTTGGATGGGCTCACATACTGGATTGATAGTTATAATTGTATCGTATATATCCCCTAAACACCTCCCATATGGTGTGGCATTAGTCATGTTTTTGATTGAGTTCAATGAATGGATTCCATAAAAAGATTTTCTTTTTATAATAACTCACGGAACACACAAGGATACTTCTATATGATAATAGTTGTCTAAAAACAAATGATATATTTGAAATATAGAGTTCTAATAGTTTTTCCTTCAAGAGAGGTATTCGTATTTAATAGGTTAATCCATTTCATTTTTCTATAGATTTAGACACAATCTCATTTTTCTGTATTTTCTAGTTTACAGGTTAATGATAATTTTTTTCATTATTGTGGAGAACAAAAAATAACTTAATTGATGAAGAAGGTCTTTCCATCATGAAGTGAAACCTTCTGGTAGACTTATATACCAAACAATGGTTTGAAGTATCATATTTTGTCAAAAACACCATAGTGTTGTTACCACTTATTGATCTAGAGGGACCATTATTGACCCAAATTCTGATGTGAAGTGTGTGAGATGTTGTTCTTGACTGACTACACCATAAAAGTTAGACAATGTTGTATTTATGAAATTTTGTTGAGTAAATTTGTATTCCAACCATTTGGTATATGGTTTCCTCTTAGGATTCATGTGTGTGAATCTATCTTTTTTTGATTAAAATCGAGTATATAGGGACTCAATGACCTTAAGAATATATTGGGGGGACTGTATCCTGAGCAACCTATTATTTATAAGGAGAGGGTGGGGGTCTATGAAGTGGAAATTCTATTGTCTCCCACTAATTCTTGATTCACCATATGATGGAACGATATCCCTTAAAATGGAGAGGATGTCACTGAAATAGATAGAAGTCATGATCATTTTCCATTTCCTCATTTATGTAGAATATATTCATAATTATGGAAGAAGTCTGGTTTTCAAATTCCAATATTGATGAAATATTTGATATAGGAGGGAAAATATCCATTTCTTCTTAGAGACAATACATGATAATAATTTTTAACCTTGGTAGATCTTCATTGAGATTTTTGGAGAGTATTCATTTCACTCTCATTTTGTGAGAAATGTTCCTATATGTAAGGATCGTTAAATCATTCTAATGGATATTAAGTTGTATAAATACCTATCAATTTTTCAATAATAGTGTTCCAATGTATAGGATGCATGTCTCTATTTAGAGGAACTAGCTTTTGGATCCTTATTTAGTTTCCAGTTCATGGAGCTTCGGTTGGTGAATCTAGATCACTCTCTTGTTGGGGTATATTTACGATTTGGTAGACTATTTCATTTAAATTATCATCCACAATATTTTTTATGTTAACCGTTATGAAATTTATATGGGAATATCTATAAATGATTGTTTTTTAAAACATTAAATAAAATATGATATTTCTATGCTACCTTTATACGTGCCACTATCCTTACCTGAATCCATATTTGTTCATTTTGGATTGTGACTTAGCTGGGGTCAGATGCCATTCGCCATTCTATCCTCCCATATTAATCTATGAGTAGATACCTTAATAGAGTTTCTTGTAGTGATTTAAAAATAGGACATGAACATTAGAGTTATTTATTGTTCTGTGAGGAACATATAGGATACCAAAAATTGATTTTTCACACACAACGTATAGAATATTTATTATATCTATGATTATTATTATAATTAAAATTCACCCTACCTAGTCGGATGAGGGTTATTCTAGGACACAGTAAAAATGGATTTAATATATTATTTATGATCTATTTATTTATATTTGGGGTTTGATGACACCCATGATGGATATTGAGATACAAATTCCCCAATTAAAGAAGGGTGGGGTTGATATGGAGTCATAGATGATTTCC
Organism: Viscum album; assembly: GCA_963277665.1. NCBI lineage: Eukaryota > Viridiplantae > Streptophyta > Magnoliopsida > Santalales > Viscaceae > Viscum > Viscum album. Next base: position 2,130,181,805 of record OY728147.1, on the reverse strand, counting down.
AAGAGAACCTATTAGGGGATGATGAATATAGTTATAATAATTTATATATAAATTTCCCTATCCTTGTGTGAAACTATTTTATTGGCATGTCCTAACGATATATTCTGAATCATCACATTATTTTATGTTATGAGAGGTGGAAGAGGTGGAATATATTAACCAGCCTATATGGAATGGGTTTTCTCATATACGAATGATATGGAAGCTGCCACTACGAGCCATTTCATGTAGTGATATTTTGATCCAACTAGGGATGGGCGTGGTAGAAGACTAGGATGTGATTCATTTTTAATGGACGATGGACTGTTTATTGCAACCCCCACATCCTTTTATAAAATACATTCCTATAAATTTTATTATTCCATTTTATTGTTATGTTTGACATCATATCCCTTAATTTCTGATATCCATGAATGATTTACATTGGGAAATTATATTATAGAGGACAATTGGCGCCAGTGTTACCAAGTACCATGATTTCATTGGAGGCTAACATAATATAAGATGTCGCATATATGGGGTTTAATTGTTCAAGGTGTTTAGAAAGGTATAATTCCCTATATTATCCATCGTATTGAATACATATTCATGATGTTTCGTCAATTACCAGTTTTCAAATGGATGTGATATAATGGTTGAAAATTTGTTTTATATCTTCATTGGGATTTTCTAATTCTTGATCCTAGGATATAGATATATCAACCAGATCTAGGTGAAAATAGACTATCATGATTGTTTGAAGGTGACCTTCATATCATGGATAAGGGGGGATTATATCCATCTATCACCGATGAGTATCCCACATATTTAGTCATATATAATGCATCAACTCATTTTATAGATCATATAAGAATTAATTGTTAGATGTAGTATGACTTTAGTAAAGGATGGACATGTTTTTTTGGTTAAATATAACCATATTTCAATATCGGTAATCCTCAACATTAAAATAACTACTCTATATGAGGTAACGCTTATAGAGTGTTGGAAATTCATAGACCCATTTTGTAAAGCTTATAAGGATTTGACATGGATACTGTAATTATTATATAGACTTTTAATGGATTTTTTTTACTGTAACATGGTTATACGGTAGTTATTAGAATTTTTATAATACATACTATGATATATTTTTGAATGGTTCCAAAGAAATTTATTATACCATTATTATATGGTTGGGGATTACATTTTTTCTATATATTCCCAGAGATATTTCCTTATAAGGATAACGAATTTTGTTATTTTAATTTATCAATTGTTTGATTTATTAATAATACTATTTTTCACTCCATTTCAGAGACTATTTATCATACTGGTTAGTGTAGACATAGTGGGGTCGATCTACTAGTTTTTTCAAAATCCCTATTTGGGCCTCCGTTTCTTAGTTGTGTCTATTATATGGATCCATGTTTTGACTTGGTAAATGCACATTGTAGTTGATTTTTTAATGGATGGTATATATTTTGGAGCTGGTACAAATGTGGGGTTTGAGACCGGGAACTTTTTGGTCTACTAGTCTTCTGCATTTATAATATTTTTAATTCATTTTGTTTAAATTTTTTATCACCATTACATTATTCATTAATATTTTATTTGAATATAATGTGGGGCCTTATTGTTTTATTGTTCGATATTTTTATATTGATATATTTTTTTTGAATTATTTATATTCTACTTCTATATAAATTCATACCAAGTTGTATAGTCTCCCCAATATACATTTCACACCCTAATTCCTAGTTGATAGCCTCTGGCATTCGGGAGGCACAATTGGGGTTTCATAACCAACCCTTTTTGGAAATCTGAGTGAGTGACTGATCAGGGGATGTTACACCTTAATTCTATCCTCTAATTCTATAATATTTATATTAACATTGTATTGATTGAGATTGTTTTTCAAAAGTAAAAATCCACCAACTTTCCCATGATGTATTATTATAATCCACCCTTTTCAGATGCATGTCCAATCCCTACCATTCACATGACTAATCATCTTCGATGTATATCCATTACTCTTTATTTAATGACTTTACATTATGAATACACTATTTTTAATTCTTTTATTTTATTTTTATTCACCTAGATTGTATTCATCAATTCACCATTTGAATTAAAAAAACAATTATACCCTTAATCAATATATTGTAAATATAATAATATCAATTATCATTTTTAAATATTATTTCCCTATTATTTTACTAAATTACTATTGATAACTATTTTTTATCATTTAATATATATTTATAAGAATATGTATTGAACTATAGTGAGTTTCATTATATGATTCCATTAGAAGGGGATACAATACTCATTTTCATTCATAATTTTCCAAATGATTTGATGTTGATTTATTATTTTGGATAAATGTTTTATGGATGATGATATGTGGGGTCCTATATCACCCTCCAATGAATTAGATTATGGTTTAAATGTCATTATATAAGTAACCATGATTAGATTATAATTGAACATATGTCTGTTGATTAATGATGATATACATGAATTAAATAATTCAAATACATTTTTTTGGTTAAAATTTTTAATGTATCTTGATATTATTACTTAATGGATTATGTTTATCGGTTAATGTATCCATAGTATTTGGATTTATGTTTTTTTCCTACTTCATTTGTTTTTTTTCATATTCTTTATTACTCCCACGATTCTTATTTATCCAAATTAAATAAATATTCTCATATTTTTCTCAATTAGGATATTTTATTTTGATGACCAATATTAACCATTACCAATAATATTTTCCCACTAAATGAAGATGCCTCCATCTTACAAGGATAAATAATATGTTCATAGAATTTAAATTAATGTAATTATGTTTTAGGTGATTTGTAAAGCTATGTATTTTTTTATATTGGGGGGATGTAAATTACTAGTATGAGATAATAATTTTTTAGTAAATGTATTTTCCCAAATCCCTAAAACAATAAAATAAATAATCACCTGATAATATACTAAAATGAAATATTTTCTTTCACCTATGTAATTTTGGTTGTCACAACATTTAGAATATAATATAATAGTCGTTATTTTCAACTATACAATCAGTAGTATCTCTATTAAAATAAACTAAAATTTTCTATTTATATTAATTATGGCTTAGAATTCACCAAAGAATAATTCTCCAACATTGATTTTTTTCAATTTATGTAATATTTTTCCCAAAAATATTTTAAATAAAGAAAATTTTATTATTAAAATATTTTAGAGTAAATTCAAAATATAAATATAGATTAATAAAATGTAATAAATTTAAAAGCATCGTGAATGTGTGATTATTTCTAAAACATTGAAATCTATTAATATTAAACACAACATATATAATGTATGATCCTAATTCTATTAGAAAAATAATATAATGTTATATACCTTTTGGGACCATCAGAATTCTAGTTAGAGGTTGTTTGAGTTTTTAGAAGGAGGATTGACATGGTTTAGTTTAGGTTGGAGTTGTAAGAGAATAGAATAAAGTTATTGAATCCCTAAAATAGGGGTTAAAATTTATTTATTTTTTATATTCCAACATGGGTGGATATTGATTTATTGAATCTTTATTTCTAGTATATAGATAATAGAGTTTATTTACATAATAAAAATAAATCATAAGGAGTAACATAATTCCCTCATGATGCACAATGATGTTCATAAGATTGTTATTCTATATCCAAACTGTTTTTTATAGTATATGATATATGAGACAATGGAATTGAAAACATAAGCATTTAATTTAAAACATAAATTTGATGAGTTACAATATTCCTAGAAACAACATTCATCCATTTTATCTATCAATTGGCCAATCATATCACTCACCCAATAGATAATCCCCAGATGAAAATGGGATATAATATAGTGTCTTATAATACCATTATCAATTGGATTATCTGTTTCATTATTGGTTTTAATTGATGAGTTACATAAACTTTATCAACAATTATGTTTTTATATTATTCATAAGGTTTGATATGACAGTGGTGCTTCTATTAGGGTGTATTTTATGGTACGTTTGGATTATCCACTATTATACTGTATGTTGATATGTTGTTTCCATGGTTCATTATGTTTTTTGAGCTCTTTGTTAAATTCTCAATGGTTCATAGCAAGATTAAAAAGAATCATTGAATTAGTGGATCATCATTATCTCCATTTATATAATCTATGTGTATGGATATCATGATTTTCTTATATAGTTAGTGGATATTATGGCATAGAATAATAAAAATAATTAATTGGAATAACAAAAATTATTTACATGGGGGTGATACCACATGATTTACTATTTTTAAAATGATTTTTATTGTATAGATAATTCATGTTTCTAATAATAAATATTATAGTTATTAGGAACCCTGAGGTCATTATTGATAATATTTTTTGATATAATTATCGTGTTTCAATGTGATCATAACAAAAAAAAATAATAATAAATGGATATCTAGGAAAATTCTTTTTTGAACATTGAAATCAGGTTTATGTGTTAATAACCCCGATAAATAAATAAGAAATATGATCATATATCTTGAATTAAATATTAAAAATGGTATCAATTTAATGTTTTTGTGGTTTCATTGTTGTGTTTCCTTGTGCCTTGTGGTATATATTATAGTGATGGAGGTTACTATATAGTAAATTTGATGTGTTGGGATGTTATGTGGTGGATGGATATAATATATTTGATGTGGGATGTTTTGTGTCATTGTCTGCATTATATGTGATGTTAGGATGTGGTTTACTATTGTTTTTGAGGATGTGATATTAGGTTCTATTGTGCCTTAGTAGTGGTAAATTGAGTTTACGACGTACGTTTGTGGTTGGAAATGGTTGTGTTGTGCAGAGATTATGGTGTTTGATTTTTGTGGTGTGTGGTTCATTATAATTGATGTTCTTATGATTATATGTCTTGGTATTAAGTGTCCTAGTAGTGGAAGTTGATGTGGCGTGTGGTGGAAAGGGTTGTATGAGATGGGAAGGTTTTTCCGAATTTTATTCGTACCAATTTATCAATTTATAATTGAATGAATTGTTATTATAGAGAAAATGAATATGAATGTAGTGGATTTTGGTTTCTAGTAAATGTATTATCAAATAAATGTTTTTAATTGTGTAGTTGATGTTGGTAGATATACTATGAATTCTATATATTTTCATTGTATTCCATAATTAGTAAATGTAGTGGTGGATAAAATTGTTATTTGGTATCCATTGGTGATGTGGAATTCGCTAGTAATGTTTCTCTAACCCATAGGATGTGTTATTTGTGCTTTGTATATATCACGTATTCTATTTCACTAATATAAATGACCCACCTATGTTGGATAACCTAACGAACACTCATATATTATAGGATCCAATTTTATTCAAAATCAAGTAATAGAATGGTGACATGGATGGCATGTTACCCCACATCTCTCAATCATATATTAGTATTGATATACTTGTTGTATTCGTGCAAGGTGGGATGTGATTTCCCATGTTTTATTTTTAATGATATGAAGTGATGATGGATTACTTTAGTAAAGGATGCGAGATATTGTAAGGGTGGGGTAGGTAGGGATGGTTCATAATTGGTATCAATGATTTACATGGTATCATTGGGTGATATTTTTTTTAATGTGGTTGTGGTGTGATGTGTATGTAAGGGATGATTGAAATTGAAGTTTGATGTTGGGAAATGAGAGTGAAAATTCAGTGGGTAAGTGATTGTATGAATCCATTATTTTTTATGATATCAATGTTATATTTCCTTAATGGATGTCTGATTATTTAAGTGATCCATGGTCCGGTTGGGATTATTTAGTGGACTTGTTTATGTTATTATTTTATTTTTAATTTTTTACTTGGTTCATTAGTGTAGTCTTTTCACATGTGGTCAACAAAACCTATATATGATCCTATTATGTAAAATCGTATTCTCACCCAACATAAATAAACTATTTTCCAGGTTTATAAGAGACCTATATAGACCATGTAGAAAATAATTTCTTTGATTATTTAGTAAATGTTATGTCACTACCATTTGAGTTTTGGATTATTATATTTTAGATACTTTTTTGTAATTGGTTTTTCCCTATCATTCAATGTTGTATGTTTTTTTATTTATTTTCTATTGTATTATAGATTTTATTTTGTTTTTATCCTATATTTTGATATTTTTTAATTTATAAAAAGATATTAATCCCATATATGATATTATTAAAACACTGTAACCTATCAAAAACCATGTTCCTATTGTAGGTGGGAAACAAGGATCGTTATATCTCTTCCATTATTTAACAACAGTTTGATAGATGGGTCAATCATGAGTATTATAATTTTTTTTAGTGATATGATGGATATTGGTGTTAGTAACAATGAGTTATTCATTGTTTTGTATAGAAATAGTTCTAATTGATCATGGTAAATAATATCGGAAGGGAGATATGATAGTTCATCTTTATTTTGGGAAACTGGTGATGTAGTTCAGGGACACTAATGTTATTGCATGACTATATGAGGAAGAGAACATTTATTGGTAGATCCCATGAAGAATTATATGAATCGTGGGTCATTGTGATCATTTTTAATTGTGTTTTTTGGGAATATAAAATTAATTATTCTAATAATAATTAATAAAATACCATTTTTCTTTATTTAGGACTTCATAATTATTTTTTCTGAATTATCAATTCATAAAAAAAGTGGGGTTTAGGATATTTATCTTCTTATAGGATGATCTGGTCATTTGTCTATGTGATTTCAAAATAGAAGAAGACACCATATAAAATATGTCCTTCTGTTCCTTTTAATTTATGATTTTGGGAATGGAAGATGGGGAGCGTCAAATCTAGATATATAAAGACATATAGTGGATATAGATAATTCATTTCTTACGATCCATTCATAGGAAGAGTTTTAGGTGTTGTTGGAAAAGTTTCAGTAATAGGGAGTCAAGACATTAATATAGATGATGATTCATGGTGACCAAACTGATTCATATGCTTTGTTTTTAGACATTCAAAATGATTTATGTTCATAGAACCTTTATTAGTTGAAAATGAAAGCATAGTGCCTAGTGTTTATCTGACATCATTAGGTGAGCCTGTGTATGTGGGGGAATGTAAAAATCTTCAAGGATTTCATGAACTTTTATACGCATTTTATTCCCATGGGTGGGGTCAAAATTGTAGAATCTATATGCGGCTATGTTCTGTGTAATCAAGTATGTGTTCAATCAATTTATTTTGCATATATAACAATAGGTTATGGAAATTGAATTAGATATTGAAAGGATTTATTATTTGGGATACATGCCTTGAGGGAGTGACTAGGATAGTGAATCTAGGAATAGATCTTTTTGAAATGTGTGATGGGTGTTTAGGAATTCAGGGTTCTGGCCAGTAGAGGCCAAACTCAATAGATACATTACTATTTTTTGGAATGATTTGTATTGTGAAACAATTATAGGTTTCATATTTTTTTATCCTACATAGAACACCATGATTTTTATCGAAACACATAGAATGACTTTTATAATAGCTGTGATCAGACTCATTATTAATAGAAACAGTGGTTGAACTATGTTAGATTTAGTGTTAGAGATCACTGATGATTTTTTATTAGATTAGATAAATTTTTTTTGGTAGTGGTTATCACACAAGAATCCATGTATATAAAGACATAGGCTATATTTTGATTATAGTATATGAAAGAATAATGTCAGTGGGAACGAGAGTGGTCATATTAAATATTTATAGGGGAAGCACCAGTAGTTCCAGTGTTTATTTGAGGTGAGATTAATTTATCATCAACACTTTATTGATCTTTTTTTATTCAATATCTGAAGAATACTATATCTCTCATAATATAGTCCATTATTTTTTATTGTACTTGTAGAGAATTATAGTTCTCTGGGAGAAAGCAATTTTTGTTTGAGTTTAAGCTACATTATTTGTCGTATTCCAATGATATAGATGGGTGATATGGATACAATAGTAATAGGGATACCTCCCCATGATATAGACTCATCCATATGATTTTATGATTTCCATATATTTAATATACTTCATTAATGCATCAATCAATTCTTTTGATGGGTGGATTTTATTTCTTGTTTTTAAGGGTAAGAGATTAGATTTATTTTGTGGAGAATGGTCATATTATACATGGTGTAAATGTTAATTCCCTTTTTTATCAGTTTTTGGAGGTATCAAGAAAATAATTTACGGATAACCATCCTAGGATCGATTAGGTTTTTATATATTTATTAATGGATGTGGTTAAGACCCTACCCCCTAAACATTGGATGAGTATAGGATAGAGTTTCGGTCTGGTTTATATATCATATAATTGGATCACTATAAAATGATTGTTGTGTAGTAGAACATGTTGTGGTTATAGGTGGATGATAAGATGCACAGTGGGTTCATATGAAAATGTGTATCACTATGGTATGAACCAAATTTGTTCACTAATAAATAATAATATTGTATAAGTTTCTGCATAGACTACTATTTGTGGAATCACATAATAATCCATAACCATTACCCTCTTCCCAGGATCTGTGACAAATTTTACCATTTGGGATTGGATTGATGGGATATATGATAAATAAGTAGTCAGGATATCAGTAATTGAGTGTGAAAAAAATGCGGATGTTTGATAGACCGCTTACATATGATGGTGTTGTTAAATATAAAATTTACAAATTTATTTTGAGGTTATGAATAAACTATCTCTTTCCATGCCCTCATAATGTTTATTTTATGTTATTTATTTTAATATTTCATCATCATATTCATTGATTGAATCTCATACTTCAATAGCTAAATGTAGGATCATTATATGAATTTGTTTGATCTCTTGAAGGTCCTACGATCCCTCTAGCTCTAGAGAAATAATTATTACTGGGAGTTATATATGTGAGAGGATCATTTCATTAAAAATTGTCTATAATTGATGGTTGTTTTAGTGGGAACCTTCACAATAGGGGATGTTTTGTCATGGGAGGAACACATCAATGTGGATTTGGTTCACAATTTCATTGTACATGGTTGATATTAATAGAATATTTTGACCGATTTCCCTTCATAAAAAGTCACTTGATTTGTTTTCAAAAATAATTACATGGATTTTATGTAGATTATTTATTTTATAGTATATTTTAGTTTCATAAATGGGATGTTGGTTCATTATCTAGTAATTTGGTTATTTGTGTATGGATTTTTTAGGTTTTATAGGTTAAGACTCATTTTTGATTAGGATGACTTTTTATGAATTAAAGAGTGGTGATCTTGTATTTTTGTAGGTTTTTATATCCAAATGATAATCACTAAAACACTTATAATATTTAATTGGATGTGGTCATGTTTTTGGTATTGATGTGGGGACAATATACCTTCACTGATTTATATCGAGTTTTCACGAGATACGAGAGCCTTAAATGTGTTTTCATCTAGAAGTGTACAAATTTATTCTTGATGTAGAAAATGAATTTTTTTAGGATTATGATTTTTTGATCGCATAGTACCCAGTAATTTAATATGTGATTTCTATTGAATTGATTCAAGATTCCAACGAAGATGTGGAATAGATGTCAATGGATGTATTTAATTGGATTTTATAGTATTTAATTATGCATCGTAATGTATGGGATAGTAGTATAAATATATGTATTTATCAGATGAATCTTAATTATAACCTAATTTATTTGGTGGATGAGACTCAATGGGGGAAATCCATGGCATAGGAGATGCATGATCTTTTTGTCCTTAGAGTTTCTCAAGGATACATTTTTATTATTGACATAACCATATGTTGTTCTGTGCGTAGTTTTTCATCACCATGAAATGGAAAAGTGTTTTGTTAGTGAGGATCAGAACACAACATTAGAGGAACAAAATAGTTTGAGAAATGTTTATCTATTAATTAGGAGGAATATTTGGTTGTTAGAGATGAATATTTTGGGGAAATGTTTTAGGTGAGGTGTCTAATGTGACTAATGATGAAAAAGGAAAACTATATTCCTTTCTATTTATAGTAGTTCATATATATTCCTATGTGGAAATATTAGAAATACATTATAGACTTTATCAATGAGTTTCCCTTAACATAGAGAGGTTATTATATAGTCTATGTGACAGTGGAGAAACTTATGAATTTGATAAACTTTCTAGAAATTAGTTGGTCTTTTATTATGGAAATTTTTATATATTCATATGTGTATGATATGATAAGTATACATGGTGAACTATGTAAATTATCATATAATAGGGATACACATTTTAACTGAAGGTTATAGTGGGATTTGGAACAAGAATATGCAATCCAATATTACCTTAGGACTACTTTTTACACCTATAATATAGGAATATGTAGTGGACTATAATGATGTTTGGGAATATGTTAGAACCATGCATTATATATATTATTGGATCATCGATAAAGAAGAATAAATTATTCGATTATTCAAAAAAATCTATAAATCATACATTATAATGGATTTGTTATGAGTTTTTTAAAGAATTTTATGTCATTATATATTATTCCAGTTTGAGGGTAAGGAACTATTAGTAATTGGTCCAGAGTATTTGAAGAGAATGACTGAAAAGATATAATTAATTCAATAAATAATGATGTTGGAGTAATACCATCATAAGACCAATGATGATAGTAAGAAATGGCCCATATATATTTTGTTAGATGACTATATCTTCTTGAGAACCCCCTTCGACGACCGTAGTGATGATTTGGTAGGGATAGTAAAATTCCGCCATGATTTTTTCCCAATAATGTTTTGGGGAGTTTTGGGAAGGTGGAATATTGATATTCTTTCCCACCCCCATCGAATAATATTTTTGATTTCTTCCACATGACTAAACATTATAGGAATCTTTGTGATTAATCCCACGTCATTGACTGAGATTGATGGATGTGATGGATGACTTGACGTTCTTGGAGTAACTAGTAGAGACCCATGATGATTGAATTAATGTGTTACAGAGTCAAAAAATATCTTTAGTTTTCATGTTTTGGAGTCATGTTAGACTCCATAATAGTACATGAGGGAACAAATATCATACATGTTCCCTATAACTTGATGGGTAAGTCATTTCCACCTAATATGAAAATATCATACCTAGAAATTGGAATTAATTTCTTTCTGTTCATGGGATATTGTTATGTTTTGTTTGGGGAAGTGGGTATATTGGGATGTAAGGACGATGAGATGATTATTTCAACGAATATATTGAATGTAATTAAATTTTTATTTCATCATTGGAGTATATGTATGTCCAATGAGTTATTTGGTGGTTTTTGTGTGGTGATGATGTTATTGGGATTTGTTGTGCAATTTTGTTTAGAATTTTTTTTGGAGGTATTGTAGAGGTGTAATATAATACTTGAGGGGTATTTAAAGGGGTTTTTGTTCAGGTATATTTCATTTTCATTAGGGTTTGTTTTGAATTTATACAAATAGAATCGAGTGATATGTATCTAATGTAATATTTAGGGCCTTCCCAGAAAGTTACTTATCAATTTTGATAAAAAATTTATTGGTCATAAAATATTAGAGGGGGGCCTATGAATTTAATTGTTCTAATAGAACTATTAAGGGATTTTACACTCTTGTAGATAGATTTATGGTGTTCTATAGTGTGTTACATTTTTTGAATGATCATTTTTGAATTTTATTTCGTAAGTGGTAGATATAAAAATAGATTTATCTAGTAAAAAATATATTTTTTGATGTATGATAATTATTATATGAAGAACAATGAATTAGAGTAGAATTGGGTTTCTAATCCTAAAAAATAGTTTGTAGGGGTACATAATAGGGTACCAAATTAATTATTGCATAAAATTGTTAATTACACTATATATTGGGACAATTACATGTTGTTTCAATCATCTTTCATAAAATTCATTTTCTCATTCGCACACTCATCGATCTATCTGATTGGGGATGGAACCATGTTGAATTTTATTGATTATGAATACTATATTCCCCCAAAATTATCCATGGGTTCCTATGTTTTATAAATGAGGATCGATGATCCTTAACGTCCTCTTTATCACAAAGTTTTCTTCCATTCATCTTATGACAAATTTCATTGATTCTATTGTTTCAATCTGGGTACATTTTGATCTATGATATGATTATCAATTTATGTTGTTCTATGTTATATATCATTTCATTATATGTTTGTAACTTTTATATTTTATTTTTCACTATATGGTTATAAATGATATCAATAAGATTCTATAATGTATGGGATTCTCATATTAACAATTTTGACATTCTATTTGCTGGTATTTCATGTTTTATCATTCCATTGTTTTTGTAGTAATGGTTTACCAAAAGATACAACAACATATACTAAATAAAATTAATTGGAATGGGAGATATATGTAATGGTTTAATAATTCATTATATTTATTGATTATATTGTTCCATCATGATTCGAATATAGAAAATAATGGAGGATTGGATCCCTATTTCCACTGTAGATAAATCATGTTGAGAAATTTCTATTGAAAATCTGTAAATGAACCCTAAGAAATGTATAATGAACATATATTAGGTAATAGATTTTTTTTCAACTGTAAATCTTGATTTATTTAAATTCAATATATATATGAAGAAATAATTTCCTAAAACCCATGAATGAATTGTGGGTGTTCTTATATGGTTCTACTATAAATGGTTTTTGTTTATGTCATGCCTTGCCTAATGTAGGATATATTATAGAGTTGGAAGGATCCATATGGGATTTTTTATGCATGGGAACTATTTTTAATGGTTTATTACCATTAAAATAATGTGGTATATTGTACAATGTTGGTTGTAGTGGATTAAAAATGATGTTATCATGCACAATATATGTGGTGTTCCATGGTTTTGATTCATGGTTTTGGTTCATAGATCATGTATTGATAGGTTGTTTTTAATGATGGTTATTGTGTGTTTTGGTAATGGTGCATAATGATTGTGGTGTTCGGTGGATGAGAAGTATGGTTTTTGGAGGCATTTATTTGTTTATGAGGCTCACTGGTGATGGTGGATTCTATCTATTGTGGAAGTAATTGGGTTACTAATTCTAGTTTTGGTGATGTTTGGTTGGGAATATTATTTTTTATAAAATATATTAATATGTATGATTCATTAAATGTATTTGAATGAGGTAGAAGATGATGTGATGTAAATAAAGAAATGAATAAAATATGTGGAGTGTATAATTGATAGTGTTATATCCTGGGTGTCTTGTGTATTTATGAGTTCTGTGTTTCATATATTATTAGAAATTGTGGTGATGGTTGATGTGTTTTTCATGTTAGTTATGTGTTATATGCTAGTGAATTTGATGTAAACACATAGGTTCTATGTTTAGATTTTTATATATATAGATTATTTCTTGTTATTTCTATATGCACCTCACCAATGTTGGTGTGAATGACCAAAATTTATTGTATCTATGTTTAAAGCGGTTTCCCCACATCTAGTATGATGTGTATATGTATTATTTTCTACCCCCACTCACACACTGTCATATAAGATGTAATGGACCATGTGTATTCAAAAGTGGTTTTCCAATATGTCCCATTTCTCATCAACAATGACATTATAATGTGATAAAAGATTCATGTAATGGATGATAGACATTGTAATGGTGGGGTATGTAGGTATGAGTCCCGAACCTCCTCATCGATAGCCCATGATTCTTCAACCGAAATTTTATGATATGTAGATTTCATGAATCATTTATAGAAGGGATGTGATCACATTCAATTCAATGTTCATTTATGATACTGACAAATTAATGGGTAAGTAGTAGTGGGGAACATTTTTTTGGGAACATGATTCTATTTTACATTATTGGATTCATGATTTGGGGATTGTGCCATGACAAATATAGTATTTTTTATTGATATTTTTATGTACTTCTTGGATGTATTTGTTATTCACATGGTGATTAGGATGTTGTTTTCACAAGTGTAATGAAATTGTTGGGTTTTATTCCTAATTATTATAATAAAATTGGTCAAGAGTTTAGCAAGACCATTTCTAAAAAAATAAAAAAAATAGAGAATGTGATGGTACATTGTTATTTATATGAAGACATTGGGGATAAATATTGACAGTACTAGCTTGGGTTTTGGAAATATTTATAGGTCTATGTGGCTGTACAGTTCTTGTGGCATATAATAGATAGTTTTATTTTAAATTGGTATATTTTTTTAGAATAATAGTGGAATATTCATGGTTTTACTTTTATATTATACACTCGATTGAATAGGAGGTAGTTGATCCATTCTCCCAATACCATTGTATTAATTGAGGTTATTTTTTAAATATGTGAGAATTTTACACCCTCGGTGCTTGAAAACCTCATGGGAATACTAATAGAGGGAATCTTCATTCATTATATCTTTTTATTCATTATTGTAACATTAGAGTTTCCATTCATGAAAAATAAATAATTCATTGGTGTTCAAAAATTAATTTTGATTATAACTATTTTGACAATCCTTATGGATCAATTTAATAAAAATATCTTTATATTCTGATACACCATCATAATCTTACATAATAAATTTTAGAATCGTTTACCTACCACATTTTGTATGTGATAAAAATTTATTGATTTCATTTTATGGAATTTTTATTTGAACAATATATATCATTTCAACAATTATTGAAATATAAATATCAATTTATATATGTCATTAACATTCATAAAATGAATTCTAATCATTAACATAATATAATATTTCAATAACATAAATGAATATTATTATTATACATGAAAAAATGTCATTAAAATATAATTTTCTTTAGAAATATTAATTAGGGAAATTTAATTGGATTATATAGTTTCGTAATAATTATTACATTTCCATCACTACATATTTTATTCGATGAAATTTAATTTTATAACTGTGAAACATGATTCAATCAATTATACAAAAAATATATTATGTTTCTTGTAACAAATGAAGAATTATTTTTATGTATTTACAGAATAAAACATCAAAATTGTGGTATATAAATAGTTTTGTCTATTAATTTCAATAGTAAGGAATATATTTATGAATGATTTGTTGGAAATTATATTATTGTTTCATCATTGTCAGTTCCTGTCAAGATATAATAAATATTTATATTCTAATTTTTCATTTTTTCCTATGTCATATTATTATAGAACGTACTTTACAATAATAGTTATTTTAAAATAACATTATTCCAATATGGACAATAGAAATGTAACCTAATATCTTCCATCCAAATATTATTGAGCTCTGAATTCACTACATATAACCATTAAATATTCTAAAATACATATACAATTGATTCTTGTTTAGCTATAAAAAATATTTGTTATAAATTTTGAAGACATATTTGTATTCTGTATTGGTCTAGGTACTCTTTATTTTATATTATATTTTCTTCTTCAACAATATTTTCATCAACACATTCTCTAATTTATTATCACTATATGAGTCCTCTTCACCAATAATTTAATATCATTTGACCCAAACATCATCAGTTAGATTACCAGATATTATTGTATTCATTTTACATGAAATATAAATTTTTTTTTTAGTAATTTATTTTTAAATTTTAATAAATTTTTAATGATATTATGTGTTTAAAATAAATAAATCAAACATGAAAAAATATCCAAACTTTTTTACCCATTGATAAATGCATAGGTGGCCTCTTACAATGGAATATTTACTCATGAATTCCACAAAATCAACTTTCTCCTTAAATGTTTCACAATTCATCCCCTTGTTCATCCTAAGACATCAAATAAAAACATACAGATATATATATATATATATATTTAATTATTTAATAGAATATATCATATAGTGACATGTTGAAATTTTTATCATATGAAAACTTTTTTTCTATTTTTGAAAATCCATACACCCAACAACCATATTTTTTTTTTCTATTTTGTTCCTAACTATACTTTGACATCAAATTCCAATGATACCCATGTTCCTAGTTATTTTAGAAAATATTCATTTTAGTTAAATTTTACTCTATTTTTTCCATATAATTATAATTAATAAATAATTATAAACATTTACATGTAATCCTTATTTAATTTTATATCCTACAACTTATTACATACATTTATATATTATTCTGAAATTTTCTACAAAATTATTTGTATTTTTATACATCGTATGACTTCAATATTTTAATAAAACATTTTATTAATCAATCATCAATTAATATAATAAATAGAAAAAATATAAAATAATATTGTCTCCTATTAGTATATATATGGATTATTTTTTGGTTTACTGGCCTACAAGAATAATTATTAATTTAAAAGGAATTTCTCTTAATAAAAGTTTAAAATAGAAAATTAATTTCTTTTAATGGATGGTTGTTATTTAATTACACATAATTATTGGAGATTTAAAGAAAAATATTTTTTGAAACAATATCTAGTTATTATGTTACATAGATTACATTGATTTTTAGTAGTCCAATTATATAAAATAAATTGATCAATAAATTTAAAAAATAATTTAATAATTATCCATATTCCTAGGTATCAGTCATTTTATATTCCAAACACATCATATTTAATTAACATTCTATTAAAATAATTTAACCTACATAACAAATATATTATATTTGATAATATATATTCTGTGTGAACCCTTTAACTAAAAAACATTAAATATTATCTTATGATCATACTTACCTATTGTATATTTTATAATAAATTACTATATATTAATCATTTAAAATTTCCAATTACCCTATATCGTTTAATTAATGTTTGTTTTGGATCATAATATCAATATTATTTATAATGGAACAACCAATATAATGAATGTATACATTTTTATCATTTTTATCCTTGATTTAAACAAATGTAGTCCTTGAATTTTATTAAATATTATTTTTCTAAAATCATATTCTTTTAGAACCACATAAATGGTGTGCATGAAGATTGTTCATGAACTAATCAGAAAAGTGAAACTATTCATCACGTTATCTATATATTCCAATAGTAGTATGCATAATATTTTTAGTATATATATCATATAACCACATAATCATATATTTTAATTTCATAATTATTTCTGCAAAATTTTAATGTAAAATTATTTTCATTCCTTTTAGTATTGCATTTGATCATTCCAATTATAAGAAAGATGCACATTTTATATAAATTAAGAGTAATTATTTATATTAATTCCAATGCACCAAAACTATCATTTGAAAGAATTATTATATATTTATAAATTTTATTTTTGTAAACATATATTACATTCAACTGATACTAAATTATTTTATTATTATCATGGGGAAAATTTTCTTCTTGAGATACATCTAAATTTATATGATGAAAATGTTGTGTTTTCATAACTTATTTTATCCCAATGATGAAAATTTCTAGAATATGGTTTGAAAATTTTAAAAGTAAGAATTCAATATTGATTTTAAAAAAGGAATAACTTTTCCTTCTGTTTAGTTATGGTACCTGGTGATTCATTAGATTATTTATCATTTAATATAACAAATTTCCTAAAATCGTCCATTAAATTAGAATGTAAATTCATAAACCCAAAAAAACTATTTTATCTTATTAATTTTGTTCATAAATTTTTGGGGATTCAAAATCGAATCATGAAAAAAATTCTATATATTTATAACAATAAATTATATATTTATATCATTATCAAAGTAATCATATTAACTGTTGTTATGGAATCCATTTTTTACATTCGTATTTTAAATTCTGTTCTCCAAATTTCTGAGTTCAATAATCATATTAGTATTATCAACACTGTATAATTAATCTCTAGAAATTAACATTACATATAATTATATTCATTTTTCCATCACCACAACATGATGTCCCTTTTTTATCATTAAACAAGAGACATAATGTTTTTCAATTACTTATAATACTCATGTTATGATTTTCTACATTAATAAGAGTAATGATCCGCTTCAATTCCCCAAAATTATTTTTCATAAAAATATAGTTATTTTATTAATTTATGAAAATGATAGTAATTCATTTGAATTATTTATCAATTTATTCACATGATAGATTTTTTTCAGCTATCTCTATATTAATACATTCTCTATTTAAATTTTAATTTTAAAACACCAAATAATGCTAGATATTTTAATTTTAATTCACGCTTACCAATAAATAGAACTTATACTTTTTATAATATTGAAGAGATATGTTAAAAAAATATAAAATTTTAAATAACCACTTCTCCCTAATCATCCAAATTATGTTATCTATCATGTCATTCAACATTGAAATTTAATTTTATTATTGGTTAAAAATGGATTTTGTTACACGTTCTTCTAAATTAATAAATGAGTAATCATCATATAATATTCAAAATTCTCCTAATGAAATTACAAAAGGGATAAACCATATATATCACATTATAATAATATTTTTGGATCCAACTGGTCATGAAACTTATTTAAAAAACTACTTCAATAATTTCCTTTCCAGGAATTTTTCCAAAATATCTTATATTTCTAAATATTTCATTAACACATAAGAATTAATAAGAAATGATTTAATTATAATAAAATGAATCATAAATATAAATTTTATTAGTTTTCATCTTTGAATCATTATCCAAAACAATGCCTATATATTTTATTTACCGAGTTAATAAAATCCCATTTTTTTATAATCACACTACATTATTGTAAATTTCAATTTATTATATTATAATAATATTAATTATTTGATTTCTATAAACAGATAGGATTATTTTGATAGAATGAATCATTGGTGAATTAATCTATTATTTTGGGAAACAAAAAATTCATTTTTTACATATAGGAAATGTTAAATTAGATTTGGAATCATAATAATCTACTATCGATAATTATTTCTTCATTAATAGTTCTATTTAATATATTGAAAAAAATTATTTTTTTAATAATAATGTTATGAATTTTACTAGTAGATGGATAATGTTTGGTCCTATATAATATAATTCCCCCATGAATAGTGTCTAAAATTTTGGCATGGGGTTTCACCATGTGAATTTTATTTAATGTTTTTTAAAATAAATTTTTTATACCATATTAACAATATCCCAATGAAATAATATATCTTTTTATTATTTTATTGTGTGAAAAATTAATTTATCTTATGGAACATAATTTTATTACACATTATATAAAAATATTGGGTGATTATATTCAGACACTCATGCTGTCAAATACAACTCATAGATTTCATATAATATAAAAATCTTTTTTTTATATTGGGAAGATTTCACTGTTAGTCAAATAGTTTTTCCAAATATGTTTCCTCAAACAATAATTATTTAGGTGCACTATTGTTTATAAAATAATCCATGAAAACAGTAATTGTGATCTTCAAATAAATTTAATTTTTTCATAATATTACCTCAGGAAATATTCTCCTTCCACTAAAAAGAAATTAAATATTAAGAAATTTTCAAAATCATTTAAAAGAAACTAATATTTCATATTTGTTTCCAAGATTATTATTAAAAGAATTAATGAATCCATATAAAATAATATCCCTCTTTAATTATTTCAATTTCTAATGATTATATAATTAGTGTAGTATATAAATTAGGCCACCAATTTCCTTTTCAACATATGATTCATTTCAATCTACTATTTATATATATTTATCAAATATTTAATATATTTGATTTAATGATTTAAAATTATAAAATAGATCATCTAAAATACATCAACTATATATAATTCAATATATATACAATTCAATATAATTCCATATAATACTTATTTTTGTTTCCACATCCTATGAAACAATATATTTTGATAATATGTTTTAGCAACAAAATTCATATGAAAATGATCTTATTAACAGGATTATAATATATATTATTTTAATCACTAAATGAAAAAAATAATATGAAAATTATATTTAACCATAATGATTAAATGATGAAAAAACAACAATACTTTTTTCATGTGGATTCTCCCATGAAAAACACAGTACACCATGAAATAGAAAATTACCCTTTCATTTTATTGTTGTAGACCATAAAATATGAGAATCATATTTCGAATGTCATTATTCAAAATTTGGATTAATATATTTTTTATTTAAATTATGATATGAAACAATGTTTTATTTACTCTATCATGAATTCATTTCATGGATCAATAAGTTAACATTCACCTAGGATATTTGGTAGTAGTATGGAAATATATGCAATGAAACTTTTATCATCTGGATGTATAATTTTAAAATTAACAAATCATAATATATTTCTATATAGTGAATTTATATATGAATAATCCAGTCATATGTATTAGTATATAATATTATACAATGATATATATTATAGAACACAAATCACATGAATGTAAATAATTATTATACATTATTATAAAGTAAAAAATAAGGTAGTTTTTCATACCAACATCTACCTTTAAATTTTTAATTTAATTAGGGATAACTTTAACAAATTCCCAAATAATTATAAATACTTATTTCATAAATTGAACATTGATATCTAAAAGTATGGACATAAAGAATAGTAAGATTTTTTTGAAATAGCTAAAATATTGCAGTTCATGAATATTTAAAGTTATCTACATAGAAAACTAAAACATACATATTATTTGATATCTTATATGTCAATAATAACAAATTATTTACATTAAAGACTATTCTATAATTTATTGTAATTTTTTACATTGATATTGTAAGGATTGGGATTATAGAATTGTTTCTTTTGTGATATTAGGTTGTTTTAGGCACATGTTGGAGTATATAGGTTGGTAAGTGGGTGATGTTGGATTTTAAAGGTATCTCCTACATATAATTTCATTTTTGGACATAGTGGTGTAGGATATCCTATTTATATAGTGTCTACGGTGTAAAAGAACCATTCTGCAGCATAGGGCACAACTAGAGGGGAAATGAGGCTACTTCTTTTTTTGGATTGGCTTCACCATGGATAATATATTGTGGTGTGGTCGCTTACATAATAGAGTGGTTCCTATGACAATGTTCTTAGTACATTGCTATAACTCCCAAATCCACTTTCATACAATATGACCAAGATTCATTGAATTTCCATTTATATAGTGGGGAAGTGGAGTTGTCCTTCGGGATTCGTCCAGGAATGAAATTTTAAGGTAGTGTTGTGTCATGGTACGAAGGGGATATTCGACGATCTATTAATTTTTTGGTTTTTTATAAATACATTTATCCCTATTAAAACTAATTTATTTCAATTATCTCCCCAAAACATTAGGTTACTATGAGGGGTTTTCAGGAAAATTTAAGATTCATTAAATAGTGATTGGTCCTATCCTCCAATGATCAATCTAATGTAAAACAATATGAATTTAAAATGATCTCTATAATGGGTTTTCATGGTTTGGTTTCGTTTTCCACAAATTTGTTCTTACTATGAAATAGAACTATATATCTACTTCTAATTTAATGATTCTTATATCATCATTCAATGTGTTCATTGAATAACTTATATAAGAGTTTATTTTTCTTCACGAGATAGATAATTATAGAACCATTATGTTCATGAATTCTCATGTGAAAAAAATTGATTCTTATGGGGTTTTGGATTCATTTATTCACCAATTTATCTCCCAAAAATACAAATTTAGTCATGTATTACCCATTTGGATATAAATAATATTTTCCAATTAATTGTTGAGTAATAATTATGATATTGGTTCAAGATGATTCTTGTTTTCAATTTCAACAATGAAAAAGGTTTTCCACATTATTTTAAGGATTGTGTTATATCTATTTTTGGATTATGTACCTTGATTTGATAATTGATTTATAATATTTTTTTAATGAAACATGGTAATGAATTTAAACATAGAAGTAGTTTTTAACATTATTAACAATTAAAGGAGTTGCACTTTAGAAACCCGATATTGTGATTTGAGTGTAATTTAAATGGATGACGTTCAAATGATTAGTGAAAGGATTTTTTGAATGCGATAATGAAATTTGTAAGGAATTTTAACAATGAAAATTCTTATTTATGATAATATTAAAATTTATGTAAATAGATAATGATACTTTGAATTCTTGGTTGAAACTGGAATAGATTCTAAGAGAATGTTCAACTATTGGTAGCTTATTGTAGCTGATCCATACTGTTTCCAATTGTTAGAAATTGTGAATAATTATTTTTTTATTTAACGATGAAATAAAAACCATTTTTCAAGGTAATGATAGTATCTAGGTCCTGAGTTTCTCATATCATCGGCAGGTCAAAGAGACATGAGTATTGAGTAGGGAAACCACATTTTCATGTGATGGAAATATTACTTGTTTTAAGGCCAAGATTCATTATTTAATATATATATTTAATGTTTATTTTTTATACAATGTCTATTTGATCTTCTGATTTAATGTTTTATTTTGGTTTTAGAGCACGAGATATTTGATTTTGACATGGGTGGGGAGACCGGAATGATGTGGTTGTCATAGATTATTATGATTTTGATATACATAAAGATATTCATATTTGGGTTTTGGTAGTTACTAAAAATGAGATAATTATTAAATACTATCTTACCCATTCATTTATTAGATCAATATTCCTACTCAAAATGAATATATTTATAATTTGATGTCCATATTTCCAATTTTATCATCATTCCCTTCCCCACGACTTGAGATAGGTGTATTTTATGGTTTTTATGTTTTCTCTTAGTGGTATCACGTGAAGACATCCAAGATAATTGATGTTGAGAATCATTTTTAATAATTTTTTTTACCATCGGATTTGTGTTAAATTAATTAATATGTTGAAAATAAATTGATCTTGAGAAACCATGGACTCGAGTTAGTATTTTTCAAATTAGAATTTACATATATTTGTTGATTATTTTAATTTAATTTTGTATAATTATTCTATTAAATTATTGATTAGTAATATATTTAATGAAATTTAAAATCGTGAATTAATATATTTCATTTAATATATATATCTTTTAAATGTGTGTGAGCATAATAGATATCAATTCCCTATTAGTTGTATCTTAGTGTCCATGTATGATACCTAGAGATGAGATTACAGATTTATTATTCCTAGAGTGTAGTTGTGAGATATATTATATCTTTTATATTATTTTATTTAATATACATTATAACACATTATATTTGGGTATAATATCACCTAGTGGACATTAGGTGGTTGTTTTCCCCATCATCCTTGTTGGATGATGGATATATGACTACCCCCTCTAGACATGCTACCTTATTTATGCAATTATATGTTTTGGAATGATAATTGGATAGATTACATTATATATGTATAAGGGGGTTATCTATATTTTGGTCATTTCATAGATATATATCTCCAAATTTACTATCTAAGAGAATAATATACGTATGACATGCATGTGATGTGTTTTCATGAGGTAACATAGTCATTGTATTGCATGTGATGTCTTGATGAAAAATACTCGATGTTTGATACACATCATGCTATTTGTGATACCTACTAAAAACATCATGGTTAATACGTGTATATGGTTGATATTATGATTTGATTATGTGATTTAGAGCATTTCCGATTTGATATTTATCACATGTTCATGCATTTATATTTAGTTGGGGGAGAGATGTCTATGGACGTGTGATAAGGGGAAGTGTGAATAACTAGTGGGGAAGTGGTAGTATGGTTCCCATTATGTTTCATAAAAATATTATATGTTATATTGTATATTATACCATGTTAGAGATAGCCATGGAAAGTTGGGTATTTACATATACATTTTTAGTTTTTGATTTATATTAATTATTCTTCATTATTTAGTATCATGAATAATTATCATTTGAATGAGAGGATCTTAAATAGATCTTCTAGATTATGATATCATTATCAATCGATTAATTCATTTAATATATATATAGGATAACATGTGTTGGTTTGATATTAGTACATAAATTACTTGATTACTATTTTTCACGACATATTTGGCATTCTAGTCACTATTGAGTTTACATTTTGGGATCATGTTGTCTTACGTTTAGTTATTCGTACCATATGAAATTTCATTCATGCACATGTGATTTAATTTAAATATATGTATTAGAATATTTTTATTAGTGTATTAATCATATATCACACTTTTTCTATTATATATTCTATCATAGGGTCATGCCCCTCATGTGTACGCTTATTATACAATCAAGGATAGTTTCCAACACATGTTCTACAAGAGGCAATACATGACTTGACAATATATTCATTCAATAATTCCTAACCTCGGTAGGGTAAAATTATGGTGGAGAAGATGATTAAATGGTTGAATGAGAGTTTCTGGGTTATATGTATGATGGAATTTGAAGTTACACATGGATGAGAATTCAAGGGTTGGTTGGAAAATGGAGTCAAAATTTTTATTAATCGATTTTAACAAGGATGAACATATTTAAAAGAAGTAATTATTTCCAAGTAAATGTGATGAATGCGATTTTTTATTTACATTGTATGGTAAATGAAGTTGTTATAGTTTTGGGAAGATAACTAGAAAATGAACATAAATTATTTTTTATTTTTCATGTTCATGAAATAGAAAGACCATGGGATTTTTTATACATTAAAAAAGATAAAATAAATAATGATATGTTTCTCATGTTCAGGGTTTAGAAGTATAAACATAAGTTCTTTTTATAGATGTATCTCTAATTAAATATCTTCTTTAGGTACATGTCATATATACATTCCAAGGTCTTATAGATAATCGCCACATATTATAGTTGTATATGATTTCACATGGAGGAGATAACCTTAATGTCGATGTGATAGTGTCTGAAAATTAAGAGGGATCCTTTTTATGGTCAATGTAAAATTACTCATTATATGAGTTTTAAATAGATTTTAGTTTGGTACATGTTTAGAGAAATCACATTTTTGATGTTTGAGATAATTATTTTTTGGGAATCAAGGTTTTGGTGGTTTATATTTTCTGAGGACTGTGGGTAGTTTGTAGTCTAATCTGATAACATTAGGGGCTAGATCGTATATATTTTTATACATTATTCATTATGTCACCCAGTCCCGTGATGAATCAATACAATGTTATGGGAGATCATGTTTATAAAAAATTTTGATCCATTTCAAGTAAAATATATGATATCATTCAAACGTTGTTATATATGTGGAGTCCTAAATAAATAAATTTTAATAGGCTATGCATAAAAAATATATTGCTACATTACATTGTTCATATTGATGACACATCTCAAGGTGTTATCAGGAGAGGATGTAATTTAAGGTAATGTAGCCTAAAAAAATAATCATGAGAGTGGTAATTTCATGATTCCACGTGATTCATATTTTTTGTATGATATTCATAATTTCTAGGAAATAAGAGATGTGGATGACCAGGGGTTGGTCCCATCCCTCATTATATGGTTTCTCAAAGGTGGATGCTCTACGGACTATTCCAATTGATTGAATTTTTTATGATGAATGATTTATGCAGTGACATAAACCTAACATTTAGATAATTGACCATGCAATAAATATTACATTTAATGTTCCTCCATTGTTGTAGTTTTTGTAAATGACATAGTAAGGATTTATTTTTAGGGATCAACAAAGAAGGGATTATTCATGTTGATGATATCTCAGAGATTAAACTCTTCCTTATATCAAAATTTTTAGTTCGTGATTTTGTTTTAAGAAAGGTAATCGATGTTTTAGAGTTCAATCTGTTAATATTCATGCTTCATCATATCCATTGATAGGTTAAAAAGGTTATTCGAGGTACCCATCACATATTATCAACAAGGGTTCATGATTTTTTTATTAATTAGGAGAGTAACTCAACATAATATCACAAACCCTTTTACATTCTTTATGAGTTTAGTTGTGTTGGATTTTGGTTACCTTTTAATTGGATATGAAAATTGAAGATCAAGATAGCTTGAATGTTGTTTGTACACACTATGATATAATACATGAGAATAAAATCACTTTAAAATAGTTCCTAGGAATATAGATTAAACTATATGAATTAATATGTGGAAGTTATTTTCTATCATTTTTTTAATATATAAGTCATTTATTCAATATAAGGGTTGTGTTTTTTAAAAGTCATTATGATTTAGTGTAGTTTATTGTAACAAAATTCCCTCAGATGGCATAGTAGATATCTATTTCCATCTCTTCCTTGATCGACAAGATGATGGTTTGTTGTGAAGGCATCACAATGTGGGGTTTCCCAACACTATGGAACATTCATATGATATCCTTGAAAATGAAAAATCTATTGTTATTTTGAATAGACTAGTGGTACGTAAATTTTACAAACCTGAAGGAGATGTTGGTCAGTTAATTAGTTATTATTTTTCTGGTAAAGGGAGTTCAATTTGAGGATTTACATTGATGCTTCACATCATGGGTTGGGGTATGTTCTGGTGTTTTAGAGATCCTATATTTCATGTAATTTTTCTTGGTAACATCACTATGTGTATAATTATTCAACAAATGATCTCAAGATGGAATCTATTTCCTTTAACCTGATTTTATAGTGACATTACCTCATCATTGATCATTTATTGGACTTCATAAATAATAATTGACCAATTTATAAATCGTCTCAAAGATAGATGGACATAAAACAATTACAATGGATATAATTATTGTATGATAATTATTACATGTTTTTAGAAATAGATGTAAATAAAAATACTTAAACTAAATTTCTAATCAAGAATTCATGTAGTGATGTTGTTTATGAAACTAGAGATTATTATATAGTGATGGAATAATTACCCACAATGTATATGGTTATGGTAAAGTTTGGAGGTAGCGTTTTTCTTTTACAAGTAATATATTATTACTCATTGGTTCTTCATGTGCATGTATCTTAACCATTGGATCTAGAGAATCAATTCGTGAGAGACTGAGATGTTTTTTTTATTTCAACGATGGGTGGAAAAAGGATGAATACCATTGTGTGTTGATTTTTTTGAGTCAATTTAATAAATTTATAACTCATGATATTGATCTTAAAGAGTTTTATATCACAATAATAGAGGTGCATCCCAACATGATATATATGATAAAATATTTGACAGGATATATTATTTAGCCTCAGTTGAAGCGTACAATTTCATATCATGTTTGTCAACGTTTGGACTACCTGGTGGTGGGGTCTTAGAAATATTTCACTAATGGATATCTCAATCAATTAGATGTTCATCAAGTGGTAAGGGATGAATTATTTATATATATTTTTTCATGTTTACATAGGTCTTATTATGGCTATTATTCTATATATCTGATTGTAGAAAATTAGTTTAAATCATCTAACATCATAGAAATCAAAGTTTCATGCTAAATTTTGGTTTTTTTGAGGATTTATATCGAGGTGGATGTAAGACTCCATGGATTCCATAAGACGATTATATTTTTTTAGATTTTTATTTTAACTCTATGGTGTATGGATGTAACTTTAATGATTTTGAATCTTAATTATTCCTTATTTATTATTTTATTCTACAGAAAAATAGTAAGAATGTGTGGGTCATCCAAACACATTAAGACATAGTTTGTCCTTATATATTAGATTTTAGATGTTCATTAATGTGGAACATTTATTTGGTCTCATTCACATAATAAAATATAATCCACCTTAAAATTATTATGAAATCATTTAATCAATGAATATATAACCTTTCAATTACCAATTGTTCAAGAGTACGATCAGATAGTCATCAATTCATGGATCATAGCTGGTATAGTGTATAAAAGATATGGTTAATGTGATTTTTGAATTGTACAAGGTATTGAATGATTTTTATAAATCACAATTTAATCATTATAGGTAACCTTTGGATGTCATCATTGGAGATCATTTTTTTAATAGCGACTCCTCACTGTGGGAAGAGTTTTTTAATCACGGTAGTATGCATTCTCCCACATTTTCTAGGCTATCCTATGTATTGGATCACGTATAATTTAGGGAATATAAGACTATTCATAGAAATGATATATTTCAGACACATAAATTTCTCACATGTCTTCTCTTTGTCATTATCTTTATGAAAAAATGCAGTTCATTGATTACGGTATGATAAATGTTGGCGATGAAGAGACCGTATATGAGAGGCATGTTGAGGTAGAAGACCCCTATATGAAGTACTTTTTTGGGTGTTTTATTCCCAAGGATAGTTTATATTTTTTGAAATTGTGGTGTAGAGGATAATACTTTTTATATGAGTCAATGAAATTATCTTTCATCTCCTAATTGTATAATGTTGAGATCTTATCTTTTTTAAATTTTACTTTCATAAATTGATTATTTTGCGGTTATAAGGTGGTTTCATATTGTGGATTTCTATGGTTCTACTGTAATTTTATTGGTATCTCGCCCAGATTGCATTTAATTGATCAGTAATTTTTTTTACAAGGTATTGTGTTAATAACAGTAATGATGTTGTTGAACTCATTAGATGGAGTGATTTTTTAGGGGTATATCATGGGTCTATTTAGACAACCCAATACCTTTTTTATATGGGTTTTATTTAAAATTATTAAGGTAAATAATTATTTGGGAGGTTTCATTCATAGTTCCTAAATTCTTGATGCTTTTCTATTGAGTGTTTGTGGTGATGGAGGCACCTAGAAGAGGTTCCAGGTGTTTTAGTGGGTGTTTGGGGTGTTTTAGTTGAAGTAATATCAAAACATTCATGGCTATGGTGTAGAGGTATTCAATGTATCATAATACTAGTAGATGGGGGAAATAGTGGATCTACAGTTCAGTGTATTGGTTAACATGAGGATGAAAGAGGATACAATAATATTAATGTTGTACCTACACCATTGATTGTATGTTCTGATGTAGTCCCTTCTCTAATAGAGGGGTTACTATTATGTGGTGCATACGTCTATGTCATAGCCTCCTGATAAAATTTTATAGTATATAGTTCGAATTCATTTACTCACCTATGATGGATGTTGGCTACAACTAGGTATATCTATCACTTCACAGGAATTCCCTCTATCAACTGGGGAATGGTCTGACAGTTTTGTGATGTGGTATTTTAATTTTCAAGAATATAATAATAATTATTATTAAGGGGTTTCATTTATTAATTTTTATTCTTTTAATGTCACTATGTAATCATGAGATCATATTTCATCCTCGGATAAGTAATAGGTGACTCGATTCATTGGTCAATTCCCATTCAATGAACATTAATCCCGTTATGGTTGGGGATTCATTTATTCTCAATTTTATTTATGTTCAATAATAAAGTTAATTTTTTTTCCTATTGTATGGAACTGTATTTAGAAATGTATATATTGAACTAGATTAAGTAAATTTGTTGTAACAGTTACACGATGTTTCTTTATGTAGTGAAACCAAATTTACTCTTGATTTTATAGGTATTGTTATATCTATTTTAAACTTCATGCAGCATGTTGGTTTTACATGGAATGGGAGGTTTTTTTTGATATAATACCTTAATGATCATTGAAAATCAATCAATTTATCAACATGATTAATAATTAATGATAATATATTTTTGTAATCAAATGTTTGATGTTTGATGACAATTCATATTGATAAATTATCCACATTTTATAAATGGAAATGATTTATTTGTTGTATGTATTTTTCAATAATGATAGTATTGATTGCATTTTCTTGTTTATAAATATATAAATGTATTGAAATAGATAATGGTAATTTTACTTGATTATTTAAAATAGAATATGTTCTATGATTAAGATTTTATTACATTTTATAATAGTTAATTCCTAATGATTGCTACAATTGGGACCTAAAAACAATTAATTGGTCAATTCAACATAGAATAAAAAACAATTTGTTTGATAAAGATAAATTATGACTTGTTAGATTACCGTTTTCTAGTGATGTCTAATGGGACTTATGATTGGAGTCGTAAGGGAGGACTCTAGGATTCACCATATCACTTCTCTCATAACTGGCCACGATGGGGAACTCTTAAGATGGACATACATGTGAAAAATATATTTTGATTGAATATATATATGAATCATGTGTATGAACTAATGTAACTTTTTCACAATCAAAATAATTTTTTGTTCTTCTATCCTTTTCCAAAATTACTTGTACCTAGGGAGACCATTTGAATATTTTTTTCAATAAAATATAAATATGGATGAGTTATCAATATTAGAAGAACCATATGAGTTCCTATTAAGGAATAATAACATAAATAAAGTATAGTCTCAATTACTTCATGGTTTTAATGTATAATATCAAATTATTAGCATCCACGTTAAATAATAAATACATGATAATATAAATTATATAGTGTTCATTAACCTCATTTCATGAGCCATACAATATTTTCTATAACATGGTATTAGTATAGACACATTTGATTTTAAAATATTTTGGTATATGAAAATAATTTTGAATCCCATGAGAAAACAAAAATTATTTAAAAACATATATTTTTTATGAATGTTGTTTCTTCCAATTTTATTACTATAAAATTACATTACTATAGTTTTGAAAATTCAATGGATTTGTAGTTAGGTAACAATGTTTTAATTATTACACATTTTTCTTATTTTCATAATTGATATAAAATGATTTTTATATTACTTTGAATATTCACCATTTAATTCATAAGTGGACTGATAAACACAAACATCGTTCCATAAAAAATGTTAATAAATTTTAAATAAAGAAACAATTTTGGCCATGTTATTAATAGTATAGATATTTTTATGATTATTAAACTGATGGAAATAATCTATGGAGACCAAAATCCAAAAGCCTGGAGATGGTGTCAACTACCATTACATTGTTTTGATTAAATTGAATCAAAACCCGAGGGTCTGATAATTTTAGTTTTTAGGGAATAAAATATACATATTTGATTCCTGAATAAAAAATTAATACACTAATGATGGAAATTATTATTAATTGGAACCCATATTTCCATGGAACATTATACTTTTACCATTAAGACCATTCACAATACAATTTATCATATCAGGTGGAGTCCCATTGTATTTTCACATATAATTCATCTCATCAAACAATGAATGCTTCAAGGGGATATCTATAACCGGTACCCACCCATATCATACCTATACAATTCATTCTTCATAAATAAAATAAAATCCTTGCCTTATCACATATCTACAATGAATTAAATAAATGGTTGTGTAAATAATTTTTTACTAGAGGATAAGTAATAATAATCGTTGTTGATATTGATGAATTTAAGTACCATAAATAAATTATTAAAAATATTACTAAGGAAAATAATATTTTAACATTACAATGTTTCCCATCCAACATATGAACAATATAATAACAATCCACATCAAGTAATAACATTAAATGAATCATAGAATATAATAACAATATAGGGATTAATGATATAGAATTTCATATTAATCAATGTATGTAAAAATTATTTATACTTTAGGAAATAATAATATCCATGATCTATGATATTTTTGGAAACAATACCTCAAGGTAACATTGAATCATTTGTCTGTAGATTGTGTTCTGTTGAAAATATAGGTTTCCATGTTAATTTTCATTCTCAGGAGTTATTTTTGACAATCAATGTTAACAAATAATCATTACAAATAAATAAATGGTATGGAGGAAGTAAAAAATACATGATAAAATGTGGCTCCATTTCAAGTGTTTTCTAAATTTTTGGGACTCAAAATTAGAAAATGGAGAAACATGTTTTTAGTAAAGGATGTTGAGGGATTAATTGAATTTGATTTGGAATCTAATGTTCAAGGTATTTTTCAAGAGGAAAATGTAGAAAAATGGAAACGACATGATGTGTGAGAATGATTTGAAAATGTGATCAAAATATGTGTTTTCTTGAAAGAAACATGAGGACCCAATGTGATGAAAATTATGTATTGCACGCATCGGGGGTATCTTTTGCGATGTGGAAATTCTTCAACAAAAGGATTTACAACACCTATAAATAAGAGATTACCCCCCCCCCCTCATTCGGCAAATCACAACACATAGAGGGAATTTAAGCTTCAGATTGTGTGAGAATTTCATGAAAATGGAGTTCTGTGAAATAAATTTAGTTGCATGAAGTGTAATGAAGTTTCAGGTATGATTTGTGTTGAGTGTAAGATTGAATTTGAGCGCAAGAGGTGTTTCATGAAAAAAAAGTGAAATCATTCACCCAAGGAATTAAATTTTAGTGAATGATATTGTAAGGGTTGTTTGAAAGATTTTATGTTTCCCAACACATCTATTGTAATGTGGTATTAGTCATTTTATTAATGTAGTACACCAATAGAAAATCTATATACACTGGATGATGCAGTATTTGGAGATAATTAAGGGACCTAAATGTATGTATACATTCATTGGATAACTCAAAGAAGCAGTGATGACACATTATTTGATAGAGCATTGAGCATCCAAAATGTGACTAGTTGTAAACTAGTTAGAACAGTGAGTCCACTAATAACATTGTAAACATCAGTGTGTTTTTTGTGGATTTGGTAAATCAATACATCACTGGGGTATTATCCTTATTCATATCCTAGTGGGGGTAAACCAAGAATTTTTTTTTTCTCATGCATGGTTTAATATTGGTTCATAATTCTCTATAGGAATGTGAGAGAAGAGCGTTTTGTTTAAAAATTAAACATTATCAAAAGTGAAATTGTTTTAATCTATTATACCATGATTACAACCCTCTCAGTGTCATTGACCTAGTGGACTAAACCAATTTAGATAAAAAAGTAAAAATCAATTTTTAGTGATTATTTGATATTTAATAATTCTAGGGAGAATCATGGAAGTGAATTAAAATAATTTTTTTTTGGAAAATAAATCAAATCCCAAAAAAAGTATGAATAAAAATGGTATAAATTCAACAAAACCAACAGGGAATAAAAATAAAGGGATATTTTCATTGAAAATTTGAAATATTATACAATTATATCAAAAATAAATCATTAGGAAAATATCATTTATTTAACAAACATTGTAAAAAAATTTATAAGAAAATAATTTTTTTGAAAATAGTTTCTTTATTATGTATACCTGCAATTATAAAAAATAATTTACAAATAAACGATGGTTGCTAAATATGTACATGCCATATGAGATAAATAAAACATTCATTTTTTTATTGTAAAAAGCTTTGATAACACTCATATTTGGAAGGACACTTGAAGATTGCCAAAAATATCCATAAATGATAAAATCATTATCAATGAAATTTATATATTATTTTTGGAATGGGTAAAAAATATTTTGAGGAAAATTTTAGAAATAAGGGAATTTAGAAGAATAAATTTTCACTATCTAAAGACACAAACGATGTTCGGATTACTAAAAAAAATTATAAACCTTGTCGGGTAACAAAGGTTGAAAATTGAAAAAAATACATAAAATAGGAAAATAATAACCTAAATTGAATACAATTAAATGGAATATTATTTAATGAGGCATACTTTCCCCTGATGGAAATTCATGTGTAAATAATCCTGATAAAATGTGACTATGATGTAAACTGTTGAAAGGACTATAATGTTTTTGGAGAATCAATCAATCAATAAAATATGTGTGTCAACTATAAATCCCCATAAAACATGTGCATATAAAATATTATATATTGAAAATTTATTAAAAACATAATCATCAAATATTAACAGCAATGAGGACGCAATATAACCCAATTAAATAGAATCAGGGTTCACAATATATTATAACATAGAAATGTTATGTTCTAATACCCTTAGATGAAAACCTAATAATTGAATCTGAAAATTACATGATTATAAATAAATTAATCATTTAACTTATCAATATAGGTATTATATTTACCTCATAGTAAATGTAAGTGGACAATATGAAATTCATCTCACATATTTATAAAGTAATAAGGAAATCACTCAAATTATGTTTCTATTTGGGTGAATGTCTATTAATTCCATATATGATTGATTTAAACTTGTATATAGATTATATTAGAACAATAATAATATTTATAAAATCATAAAAAACTATTAATAATATCATATTATCAATTCTTTAAAACCCATGAATTATTTTCACTATTCTATGTGTTAATTGATTAGTTGGTCGAGTTTGATTTAACTTGTTACTTTTTTTCAATTAATGATGACTTGATTTGACCATCTCTGAATGATGAAACATGAATGAATTAGGATATATAATACATATATATTTATTAATTATAATATTAAATATTTTTATATATGAAATCAAATGCACCATTCATGGAGATAATAACACATATATAAGTATTAACTATACTTTCATTTCATTTCCATATTTGAAATAAGGAATGGTAAATGATATATATTAATTTTTAAATTATAATTATATTATCATATATTTTTTATATAAGTTTAATTGGTTTATTGAAACTATCTTTTATAAATTAGATGTATTGCGTTAATGAATCACGTCGCATTGAGGAGGAAGAAATGCACACTTCCAGAAACAATGGTATCGTATTCCAAAAAAATGAAATACAAAAAGTTATGTGTAGTATAATAATTAATAATGAATATATATATTGTAATATATATATATAATATAGACATATTTTCCATCAAAAATATCTGATATGAATGGTGGTGAATCAAAAAATAAGTTTGTTATCATTTTGAAGGATGTTTATGTAATTGTACACATAGAAATAAAAATAAAAACTTATAAATATATTTTTGATACAACGATTATTATGTAATCATGAAATAATAATATATTATGAGTTTCAGAATGAATATAAAACTAAATATCTATATGAAGGATGTTACATCACATTCCGGTCACCTATTTTGGTTTTCAACAAAGGACATTGAGGAATAAATTTTAGAACAAATGGAACATTATGGGAAAAGAGAGGAATTTTTAATATTTATTTGGGTATATTTTTTTGGCCAAATGTGTCCTAAGATGATTGAGATAGTGGGAGGGGCCAGTTCCATTCTATAGTGGCTAAGGAGTGGAATTTGATGTATATTTTTGAAACCGAAATCCTCCCATGTTTTACCTATAAATATTGGACACATTATTATAAAAATATACATCCAACGACATATTGGGTAATTTATTGAAAATATAATTTCATTTAAAACTGTTTTTGGACATATTTTCCCTTATGTATATGGTTTATCTCATTGTTAACCTAATTTTCCACTTTAACATTATAATTAATTTTAATAATATTCTGTAATATTTACCATAAAAATAATTCACAAATGTTGGAAATTAGATATTATAATTATTATAAATATTTAATCATTTATTTCATCTTTTTATCTCATACATGGATGAGAATTATATAAAATTTAATATTACAAATGTGAAGAAAAAATATGTTTTTTAACTAAAAGATTCAAAAGTCATCTCTATTTTTATATTCACATTAATTTAGAAATTGATAAAAATGGCCTAAATTATATTATTCAATGTAAAATTAATCTATTATTATTTTAAAACAAACAAATAATTTTATTTTTTCTTATAGATGAAATAAAATATAAATAAATTTTGAATCAATATTCATATTTTTTCAGTATTCCACAAATAAAAAAAACACACAAAAAAATACAAAAAAATCACCCTAAGATGATTTTTATGTATCTTTTTAAAATATGAAGCTTATTTTATTATATATATATTATATATTTTACAAGTTTTTTATTTAAAAAATGTTGTTCATTAAATAGCAGCAATGGTCCATTATTAATAATATATATTGATATTAGTAAAATTATGTTAGTTCTCATCATATACCTACAAAATATATTGGATTAATTTTTTAATAAAATTATTTAATATTTCATATGTATATACATATTAAATTAATATCACTTTGAAATTCTAAATAATTTTATTATTTATAATAAGAAATCCTTGTGATCATTAAAACATTTCCTTTATATTTAATTTGAATAAATAATTATATCTAATTAATTGGTAAAATAAAATTCAAAATATATTTTTCTAAACCATATATCATAATTATTTTTTTAATACTATTCACAACATCTAATTTACTGATATTTTATTTATTATTATACTATATAATGATATTTTATTTAAATATAGTTTACCAAAGAAAATCGGTAATGGGTGTAACACTGGTTATG
This sequence comes from Viscum album, assembly GCA_963277665.1. NCBI lineage: Eukaryota > Viridiplantae > Streptophyta > Magnoliopsida > Santalales > Viscaceae > Viscum > Viscum album. Next base: position 2,130,145,646 of record OY728147.1, on the reverse strand, counting down.
CAGGAAACTGTTATTTAATGCATTGAATGCTAAATATGTATTTTTTAACATAAATATATAAAATAAATTTATTTTATTTAAAATATTAATTTATTTTTAATGACTTGATATATTATATTCCCTTCTAATCTTGGTGTATCAGGTCATACACACGATCTGATAAAGTGTTCATTCTTAGAATTTAAATGTGTTACATTCTCTCCGCATTAAATAATTTTCATCGGAATAATTTAAACATGATCATGGTAAAATATTATTTATTAATATATTGTTTATAGTCCCACACTATGATAAACATTCATTATACATCCCTTATAAAATACAAAATATGATGTATAACAGTCACATGGACTAACATACAACATGGTCTCTTTATGGATATAATTTGTGGCTAGTAAAGATACATATATTTATGAAAAGTGTAAATATGTATATATATTGATTGATTTCTTCAATAAAAAATAATTTAATGATCATTGAAATTTTATGCCCCTAAAAAACAGAAATATTTGAGGAATCAAAACACCATCGGTTCCTCATAAATTAATATAATTGATCAATATTAATTTGTTCATTTTATTTATGTTGAGTAATGTTATTACTATATATGAATATAAATAAATATAACTACTTGATGTATTTATATAAACACAATTTTATATGTGGGGCTTTCTATAATTAATTAAAATTTCATCTATTTACATAGTGAAATTATTATTCATAAATTATCAATGATGTCTGAAGTACTGAAATACACTTTTAATGGATTATATGCCCCTAAAATGAGTCTTTTCAAAAAAATGTCTCTAAATTGAGTGAAAAGTATAACTATTGGTCTCCAACTATTTCCCAAATTAATAAAGTTAAATAAATTAATATGTAAACGTAAAAATTTAAACTATTGGTACATTGTATAAATATATTCACAAAATCGTTTAACAAAAAATAAAAAAAGTTATCCAAGACATCATGTAGGCCAATGGTAGACAAAAAACCCTAATTATCCATCAATCACGATTTTAGGTCATGCATTATTTCTGGAATTGATCGGTTGTCACCTATAATAGAATTTTTCATTTTCAAAAAGTATATTCTTATAATGTCAAAAATAAATATTATGCACATTCTTTAAATAAATCTAATCACTAAATAGAAATTTTTTATATGTATTTCAATTGAACCCCAAACATAAATACATCAACCAATTTATTTCAACCTAGATCCGTTTGTGCTGTACGCCTTTACCCAAGTCATTCATTTTCATAATTTGTTCTAATATATCAAAAAAAATTGAAATGAAAATGTGAATTTTATAATGCATATCCCATGGGACTGTCAAACCTGTTGTGCATTAAGGCCCATTGTTGTGTACTGATTAACATTGTGTTAGGTTGAAAGACCTTTTTGGAGTTATGAACCATTGGTACATCTATGCCATAACCATGTCCTCCTATAGTATCTAGACCAGGATGTATTGCAATGACGTCCCACATAATATGTATCTTCCCAATATTAGATGATATTCTTCTATTCTTATCCTCCAATGATACATTATAGATTTGTTCACTATTATATGTTTTCCAAAAACTATATCCAAAGGATTATACTAAACATAATTTCATTCCAATAATATAAACCCAATCATCGAAGCCCAAATCTTATCTCTACTTCCATTACATAGGAATGATTACAAGGAATCAAATATTGAAGAAAAATATAATTTAACAGCCTTTGTAAATGAGATACATTCATGAGTCTTGTAATAAAAATTAATACAGTAATTTGAACACGTTTTTTAATTCATTCTTCTATAATATCATCATTCAATCCAGAAATCATTTGTCTATTTATACTATTATACTTCATGGAATCTTTGGTAAAGGAAAAATATTATGTATGAGCTCAATTGGTTAGTATTATTAAAATAAAATAGATGATCTCATGAATCAATGAGATCACTCTATATGGAAATTTTGTAACTGACGACATATTCCTTGAAATCAATTATCTAATTATAATGTTCATAAATAATATATAAAGATAAATAATCGAAATCAAGTTCTAATTAAATGACTGGATATTAAAAAATCAATATAGAATGTTGAGAAACTAAAAAAAAAATTCATTTAATCAATATCCTCATAATGAAAACATTATTTAGATATGTCGGCACAAAATATAATGGATTAATGTCAACTTAATAAAATGGAGGGGAATTTATAATTTCTTGACTATATTTTTCCTATGTATATGGTGTGATTACAATAATGATATTTCCTAAGATGATTGACCAAATTAAGTATAAATCCATATAATTTGTTCAACTAACTCATCTCATTAGACTAAGGATCCATTAAGGACCTATACATAACTAGTGACAATCCATGATGTACATATCTAAATCATTCCTCAAATATAATATGAAAATATTCATTATCCAATAATTCTATTACTTAAGAAAGTGTTAATTATCAATAATTCCCCAGTATAGGATAATTAAAAATAATGGTAGTTGATGTTGGTGAAGGAATGTTCAATTCATTGATCATTAAAAATAATGCTGTGGAAAAAATAATTAAATATTCAAAACTATCACATACCACGTTGAATATTTTGTATCAAAATCCTCGTTAAGGGATATAATTAAATGAATTGTGTAATATCATGAGAATAATGATATTCATGATATAAAATGCCAATTAAATCACCTAATGTAAAAATGATATACAATTTTGGAAATTATAATATAAATGATAAATGATATAGATAATTATAAAAAATTAAATGTTTAATGAAAATATTAAATTATATAGTTTAAAGTGATATAAAGGAATTGAATCATAATACTATCATTGTACATATCAATCATAAACCATCAATATTAAAAATATGTTACAAATAAATACAAAAAATAAAATTTAGTGTAAAAATAATTGTTTGTTTTCATTGATGAATATAAATACTATAAAAGTTCTTATAAAAACATTCATCATAAAAATATATTATTTTTTTAATTTTATTTTAAATAATCATATATTTGAGTAAAAATTTTGAATTAAATTCATTAAAAAGTATCATTTTAAACATGAATGGAAAGATTCAAAAAATTATTGCATGTAACTATGAACTTGTCAAATGATGTGAATACAACTTTTTTTCATGGTAAGTTGGATAAAAAATCCCTTTTTTGGAAATCGAAAAGAAGATTCCATTGAAAATATTGGTAAAATACAAAATTGGTATCAAATTATTTAAAAACAATTCTTGAATGGATAATAATATTTTATTGATTTTTTTAGAAATAATGTGTTTTAGAAGAAACAATTTGATTTTAAAAATAAGATGAATGATGACTAAATTTAAAAAATAAAAAATAAATCATTTTTAGTAACACAATGTTAAAAAATGGTAATATAACAAGAAAATCATCATGAATAACCATAGGTTAAAAACAATTAAATTTTATATTAATTAATCATCCAATAATCCCATCAACTTGATATTAATTTTCAAATAATCCCATCAAATGAAATTTTGGTCAGAATCCATGAAAAGACAATAATGATGACGTGATAATCAAAAAATTAATAGATAATTTGTGTTAAATGTAAATTATAAAAATAAATATCAAAAAAGATACTGAAAATTGATTACACAAAAAATCATACAACAATATGATCAATGATGATGTAATATAACCCACTAAAAAGGAATCAACATATGAAATTCATCAGAACATTGTAATTTTTAGATCAAATCGCAATAGATTAAATAAATCTAATTGAAAATAAATATACCGTGAAGATAAAATAATTCACGATATAATATATCAATAATGATTATAAATACTCCATAAAAAATAATATTGTGGTGAATAAAATTTAATCTCATAGATGTTAAAATTTTAGTAGAAAATATGTCCTTTTGCAGTTCTTTTTGGGTGAACATCTGTGAACATTATGTATAACGGTTTTAAAAATGTAAATAACTTATACATAAACCATATTCCTATTATTAATATTTTAGAAACCACAATTTCAGGTATCTAACCCTTACTTGATTCTTTTCATGTTTTTAATGTTAAGGGTGATGAATGGGGTTGTCGGGGGAACTTTAAATGATATTTTGATGCAAAGAGGAAGTCGCACGGAAGGCACACTATTTGTCAAAACCGTCCGTCAAAACTGTGCGTAGTTGGTCTTGGAGGTAGTATATTCCACATGGGCATGGCACGTTTTGTCTAACCATGTAGCCAAACCATGCTTGGAGGGTTTGATGAGGTAGTGGCTGATGCACGGTTAGCGCACGATTTGTATAACCGTGCGAGAATATCGTGCGACCACATAAATGAGATCCTATAAAGGCCTATATCAGGGATTTTTTCCTTGAAGAAGATCTTTGTTCCTCCCAATTGGCTCAAAATCTGGATTTTGCTTCTCCTATGGTCAAAGTGGGTTCTCCCATCATTCCGGGGGATATCCTAAGGATTCCCTTGGCGAATCAAAGCCAGATTCTTGATGTATTTGATCGTTCTTCATCGTTATTGTTCGGTTTCAAAGATCTATATAGGTCTTCATCTCTTAATCTTTTGGTTTTCTAGATCTACACTTGTTATGGGATGATCTATGTGTGTGGATGGAAAATTGATGATATTTGGTCATGGTCTTTCTAGGATAAGATAAGTTGGTTTTTTGATGAATCAACCCAGTTTTGTAGTGAGTTCTTCATTCGTCGTGGTTTTCATCAAAACCCTAAAGATAGGAGGCTTAAATAATGACTCATCTTCCTAGCAATGATTGGATTAGTTTCAAATATAGTTATTTGAATGGAATTTATTTTGAAAGGCATAAAATAAATCTTCTTTACAGATGATTTATGGTATTAGTGAAATTATGAATTCATTGTGAATTTTTGTGCAAGGGATTAGGCTTTTTGATTTTAAAATGTTGAAATTAAATTATGAATTTTCTGAAATTTTAAATGGTGGATGAAAAATAGGTTTTCAGTAAAAAGGGTATTTTATTGAAATGGGTTGATATTGAAATGACATTGATGGAATTGGTTTTAATAAAAATGGAGTTAAATTGAAATGGATTGGAATGGAAATTGTTTTACTTGGAAATGGTTTTTTTGGAAATGGTTTTCAATAAAAATGTGTTTTTATTGAAAGGGTGTTTTGGCATGATTGATGGGAATATGTGGTATTTTCTCATGTTTCATGTACAAGGGTTGTTAGAAAAATGACATTGTTCTCGGTTCCAAATGTGTAATGGCACATGATAAATATATGTATGAGGCTTGGTCAAAATATTAAATTATTCATGGTGCCAAATGTTTAATGGCACGCCATAACACTATTTATGAGGCTTGGTTGAAATATGACATTGTGCTCGGTTTCAAAGGTGTAATGGAACATGGGAAGCAAGTACCTTGTGATGACTTGGTAGATCGATGAGAAACCGCTCATGAGTATGGAACAGTCATGAAAAAGAATACATTTTTTATTGCATGTGTTGGGAAATGTTTGGGAACGCCAAAATGGGATGTTTGTAAAATGGTTCTAAAGAATGTTTTGATAATTTTCTGGAAAAATAAAACTCTTTAAAATTGGTTTTTTTTAAATGTAATTCTTTTGGTTATATGTTGTTTTTGGAAACATGTTTATATTTAGTTATAAACTACCTTTGGGAAAATGTTTTATATGAACTATTTTAATCTAAATGTTCTCAACTCTTCTACCCTAGTGTCATGTGTAGAAAAGTAATTGGGGGAATGCTACTGAGTTTTATACTAACCTCTGCATTCTCACTTTGGTTCTTTTGCAGATTTCATGTTCTGGGATACCGGTAAAGGTAAAGCATGTTATTTTTAGTAGCTCATGGTGATTCTTGGGAGATGTTGTGGAGCTTGGAGCTTGTAGAGCATGAAGTCGTGGTTTTTTTAGAGTCTTGAGTTTTTCATCCATTGTGTACTTTGATACTTGGTTTCATCTTTCGATGTTGTGTAATTGATGTGGTTAGACATAAATGAAGTTTTTTAGTTGACATTCATTAGTTCATGCATCATATAGTGAATGATTGGTTATGATTGATTATATTATGAGTTATTTCATAAAGGGGAAATCGTTCCCCAAAATTTATTTTAAACTCTTCGGCATTTATTTCTAGCCTTTAGTTTCTTGTTGATATCACATAAATCCTAGTAATTACTTGTTGTACTCTCAAGCCAATGAGAATTGATGGGTCATTACAAATGGTATCATCTTGTTCGGTCCCTGCCAAAAAAGTACTCGTCGATGTTCCTAGTCTAGGAGTTGAAATTCATTTATGTATATTCCTTGGTTCAAAATAATTTATAGGATTAGGATTGTTGGAACATGAAATGTATATAATTAATGGACGTAGCTAAACCATAACTATTGAATATCAAGATTCCAGGGTGTTGGGTACATAAGTGTTTGAGATACACTTCTAGAATGTTGGAAATATCATTTTAATGGGTTTATCCAATGAGATAAACATTGCATGCATTGTAGTGGAATGACTACCCACTAGGATCTCATATCTCATTGTGAGGAATGAATTATGATTTTCTCCATGTTTTGAATTTTTTAAGAGAAAAAAAATGTAGAAATTATGTTATGTGAATGATTTTGAAAACATGATATTTGGTGTATTTTTAAAATGAGATGATTTTCAAAAAGGCATGTTGAATGTTTTAAAAAATATTTGATCATGGAAAAAAGATTTTTTGGAAAACAATGTTGTGATAGTTGATGTGATCAAATTTGAAATGATAAGACATAAATTTCTAGAGATCTCAAGGTCAAGTTGGCGACGTATATGATTAAAGATCATGCACATCAATGTTGGGATTTAGCAGTGAAGGATAAATTAGATCAAGGCCTTACATGGGAGGATTTTGAAGAATTTTTCAACAAATAATTCTATCCTCACACGTTCAAAATCATGAAATCAACGGAATATGTCATCCTGAAATATGAGAGCCTCTCTATAACATGTAATGTGGCTAAGTTCATGAATTTACTTCATTTTTCACCAGAGGATGTGGGAAGTGTTTACGTGAAGGCATGCATCTTTGAATCAGGAAAAAGGAAAGAGACTCGATCAAAGATTGTGGTGCTCTATATAAAGGATTATATAGAAATGGTGAACAATGCAATTGTTGTTGAGCGTGACATCTCGGGATCGAATAGAGGAGGAATGATGATAACTACAGGAAATGATTGGAACTCTACCTCTTGGAACAAGTGGAAAAGAGACACCTATTTCCATGGTGCAAGTGGAAATAAAAACCAGATAGCAGGATCAATGAACCTTCCTCTATGCCTACAGAGAAAAGCAGGTTGTTTTTTATGTGTTTCGCAAGACCACATAAAGAGGGACTATCTGGAACAACCTCAAGCACGTCACAATTGCAAGAAAATGGAGAATCTACAATGCTATTGTAGGAATTATTCGAGGTCTGGTGGACATGACACTTCCCAGGCGTCGTAAGAATTTTATGCTTCGACTGGATGAGGACAACAGAGTCAGTCTCATCAGCATAACATAGATATCCATGGTGATTCTCTAAATACCATGACTTCTCAACTAGGGAATCCTTAGCAAGGTATCATGGAGGAAATTATAGTGAATAAACAATGGTATGGAGTTGAGTAGAAGATTGTCAAAGATCGGCCAGACCATCTATAATAAGAGGTGTGATTCTTTTGAATTCTACCTTTTTGCATGTTTTTTTGATATTGGTGCATAAAATTCCTTCATTGCTTCTCATTTTGTTGACCAGCTAGGTTTAAAACTGGAAATCATGCCTTCTGTTTTGAAACTGCCAAAATTTATTGGTGAAAGAGAATGTCAAACCTTTGTGTGTAGAGCATGTGCTATAATTGTTAATGGAATCCGTTAAAATGGGACCACATGATGTTGGATATGGATGTCTATGATGTAATCCTAGGTATGGATTGTCTGGAAACGTTCAAGGCTCAAATCAAATGGTATATGAGAATAATTAGTTTCATGACTAGCGACAACATAAAGCATTTCTTTATAGGAGATAGGATTGTAAAGAAAAGTGGAAAGAGTTTGTTAGCACCAATGGTTAGAACGATCTCTTACCAATTGGTAGCATTGACTATGGCATTAATGGAAGAGATCATGGAACATCATTTTCTAGCTGTTGTTGATCAAATTCATGATATCTTTTCCAACAACTTTTCAGGGTCACCAACTCTGCGAGAAGTGGAGTATATGATTGATCTCATTTCTGGGACTCGTACTATTTCCCTTCCATATTATAGGATGGCACCAACAGAGTTGCGGGAATTGAAAGTGTATTTAGAGGAGTTGGAAAGCAAGGGTTTCATTCGACCAAGAACATCTCTGTGGGCAGCACCAGTGTTGTTTGTGGAGAAATAGGATGGAACTGTTCGACTGTGTATTGATTATCATAATCTTAAACAAGTTACGATATTGAATTGATATCCAATTCAATGCCTTAATGATCTATTCGATCAATTAAGGGGAGCTCAGTGGTTCTACATGATTTACATGCGATCAGGATATCACTAATTGTGACTTCAAAAGGTGGATATACTAAAGACAACTTTCATATGTAGATATTGCCATTAGGAATATGTTGTCATTAAATTCAGTCTAACAAATGAACCAATAATCTTCATGGTATTGATGAATCAGATATATCAACAATATCTAGATTCTTTTGTTGTGGTCTTTGTGGATGAAATTTTGGTCTATTCAATGACAAGGGTTGATCATGAGGTTCCCCTGGAAACAGTGTTTCAAATCATGATATATCATCACTTGTATGAAAAATTATCAAAGTGTGATTTTTGGATACATGTAGTACATTTCATTGCCCATGTCATTACTGAGAAAGTCTTATTTGTTGATCCTAAAATGATAGAAGATATTATCTATTATCAACCACCAATGTTTTTGTTCGAGATTTGATGTTTTATTATTCTAGCTGGTTACTACATATGCTTTGTGTGCGATTTTTCCTGACTAGATTCAGCAATGGATGCTCTGTCAATGAAGAATGCTCCATTCCTATAGAAATAATAACTTCAAGATTCTTTTATGGAATTGAATGTTTGGCTTGCATCGACACACATCATGATTTTACCAGAATCAGGACAGGGGTATGTGGTGTATTGTGATACTTCGGGACCAGGGTTGGGTTGTGTTCTCATGCAAGGAGACCATGTGGTTTCTTATGTTTGAAGGCAGTTGATGGTGCATGTGAAGAATTACCCAACACATGATTTGGATTTAGTTTTAGTCATCCATGCTTTGAAAACCTAGAGACATTATCGCATGGGTGAGAAATATACTATGTTTACAGATCAGAAAATCTTGAAACACATTTTCTCATAGTGATACTTGAATCTGAGGAAAAGTAGTTGGATAGAGTATCTCCAAATGTTTGAATTTGACTTGATATACAAACTGGGGAAATGCAATTTGGTGGCATATGCATTGAGTAGAAAGTCTTATTCTCAGTTGGTGAAAGAAGCTTCATATGAATGGTTGTTGATATCGATCCTAGCTGATATACATGTGGAATTTGAAGACCTAGGGGATGTTGTAGTATTCTTTTCATATATTCTTGTTCCTAATATAGAAAAAATGATCAAATAATCACATAAATATGATGCAGAATGTTTGGTTGTATGTTCAAAATTAATCGTGGTGATACCATTGAGGGTTGGGAAATTGATGGGGGTTCAGTTTTGCGTTTCAGAAATCAGAAGGTTGTACCAATAGTTGTTTAGCAACAACACCTTAATTCTTACTACCATTCAAGATGGTCTTTTCATCTAGGTACATAAAAGACGTATAAGGTGTTGAAGGTGCAGTTTTGGTGGAGGGGCAAGAAAAATTAGGTTGACGAGTTTTTCTCACGGTGCTTAACTTGTTAGCAGGTTAATGCAGAGCATCAGAGACCAGATGGTATGTTAAAATATTGTTCCATCCCAGTGTGGAAATGGGATCAGGTAACAATGTATTTTGTTACAGGTCTTCTATGAATGGTCTGGAAAAACGATGCCATTTGGGTGAGGGTGTATTTTCTAACCAAGTCAGCCCATTTCAACCCTATTCATGAAACTCATAAAGTGGAGGATCTTTAAAAAAATTATATTCGAGAAGTGGTAAAGACTCAAGATTTACCAATGTCTATAGTCTCAGATAGAGATCCAAGGATGACATCACATTTCTAGAAATCATCACAATAATCCCTTGGAAATCATTTGACTATGATCACGGCATATCATCCTGAAATGAATGGGTAATTTGAGCGGACTATATAAACATTGGAAGACATGTTGTGGGATCGTGTAATGGATTTTGGTGGCTCATTGGAGGAGCATGTATCCTCAGTGGATTTCTTATACAATTACTACTATCATGCCTAGATAAGCAAGGCTACCTTTAAAGTATTTTATTTTCCTCCTTGTCGTTCTCCCATATGCTGGGTAGAAATGAGTGAAACATTAATAGTCAGGCCAAGCATTGTCCATGAAATAACAGATAATATCCAGTTGATTAGAAAAAAGATGGAGACATCTCATATTTTTCAGAAATCTTTTTGAGATCACAGTCGAAGATCATTGTCCTTCATTGTGGGTGATCATGTCTTATTGAGGATCTATACAAGGATTTGAAATCATCGTTTTGAGAAACATGGATTGTTATCACCAAGATACATTGGCCCTTTTAGATACTATAAAGGGTTGTAGATGTGGAATATTGGTCGGCATTACCACCACAGTTCAGTTTGGTGCGTAATGTGTTCCATGTATCTCATTCAAAAAAAAGTATTGGCTTGATCCTGACCGTGTGATCATATGGGACTATGTTGACCTAGAGTCGAATTCTTCATTGAAACATATCCTGGTAAAGATGTTGGAAAGGAATGAGAATTTCCTATGTGGAAGAATCATCGGTTTAGTGGAGGTTTTATGGTAGCATGGTCAGATTCATGAAGAGACATGGGAACGTGAAATGGAAATGAAAGTGAAGTGGCAAGAACTCTTTCAGTTGGGTGAAGATTTTCTACTTTCCAAGGATGGAAAGACCAATAGTGGTGAGAATCTAGTATTACTGGTTTCAGGTATGTAACCCTTACATGATGCTTTGCATGATTTTAATGTTAAGGGTGATGAATGGGGGAGTCGGGAGAACATTGTATGATGTTTTGAGGCAAAGGGTAAGTTGCACAGATGGTGAACGATTTGTCTAAACCGTGCAGAAAAACTATGTGTAGTTGGTCTTCGAGGAAATAGCTTTCGCACAGGTGGTGCATGGTTTGTCTAACCATATTGCCAAACCGTGTGTGGAGGGTCTGCTAAGGCAGTGGCAAACACATGGTAAGCACATTGTTTGTCTAACCGTTCCAGAAAACCATGCGGCCACTTATATGGGATCCTAAAAAGGTGGATCTCATGTTTTTTTCCGCTATGCAGCTCGTTTTTTCTTCTAAGTGGACCTAACAAGGTATTATTCTTCTACTAAGGACAAATAGGGTTATTACATTATTCTGGATGCGACTTGAAGGCTTCTCTTAGTGAATCAAAGCCGGATTCTTGAAGTATGTGATTGCTCTTCATCATTCATGATCGATTTCAAAGATATACATAGATCTGCTACTCATATTCTTTTAGTTTCTTATATCAACGCCCATTATGGGTAGATCTATGTTTTTGGATGAAAAATTGAAGAGTTTTTGTCTTGTTCATGCTAGGATAAGATATCTATGGCAGTTTTTTTGAAGAAACAACCCAGTTTTCTTTTCTGTTTTTCGTTCGTTGTGGTTTTCATCAAAACCCTGAATGTAGGAGGCTTCACTCTCGACTCAACTTATTATAATTTATTTCCTTAGATTCAAATTGGGTTATTTGAAAGGAATTTACTGTGAAAAGAATAGTATAAATCATCTTTTGTGATGATTTATGGTTTTAGTGAAATTGTGAAATAATGGTGAATTGTTGTGCAAGTGAGTTGTCTTTTTGATTTGAAAATGTTGTTTTTAAAGTATGGATTTTCTGAAATTGTAAATGATGGATAAAATACATTTTATGAGTAAAGATGGAATTTTATTGAAATGGGTTGAGATTAAAATGACTATGATGGAATTTGTTTTTAATTTAAAAAGTGTTTTAATGAAATGGTTTGGAATTGTAATTGTTTGGCATTGAAATGGTTTTTATGGAAATTGTTTTCAATAAAATTGTTTTTTTACAGTTTTTTTTGGCATGATTTATGGTCAAATGTGGTGTCTGTTAATGTTTCATGAACATGTATTGATTGAAATAAGAACTTGTTATCAGTGCCAAAGGTGTAATGACACATAATAACTATATGTACGAGGCTTGGTTGAAATATGACCTTGTGCTCGATGCCAAATGTTTTATGGAACTTTGTAACTATACATACATGGTTTGGTTGATATATGGAATCATACTCGATTCCAAATTTTTAGTGGCACATGGGAAACAATTTTCTTGTGATGACTTGTTATATCAACGAGAAACCAGTCATGAGTATGGAACTGTCATAATGAAGAATGGATGGTTGGTAACACGAGTTGGGAAATGGTTAGGAACGCCAAAATGGGATGTTGGTAAAATGTTCCTAAAGCATGTTTATTTATTTTTCGGGAAAAATAACTCTATCTATGATTTGATTCATTGTAATGGAATTCTTTTGGTTATAAGTGGTTTTGGGAATCCTGTTTATATATAGTTATAAAATGCTTTTCCGAAAATATTTTTTATAAATTGTTTTTATATAAATGTTGTTTACTCTTTTATCCTTGTGGCGAGATTAGGGAAGTCATTGGGGGGAAACCTACTGAGTTTTATAATCACCCATGTGTTGCCACATTGGTGCTTTTGCAGATTTCGTGTTCAGGGATACAGGTAATGGTAAAGCATCTTATTTTTCGTGTCTCATGGTGATGCTTGGGAGATGTTTTTAGCTTGGAACATGTGGGGCATGTAGTCGTGGTGTATTATGAGTGTCTTGAGTTGTTCATTCATTTTGTACATTGATTCTTGGTTTGGTATTCTGTTGTGGTGTAGTTGATGTGGTTTGACATAAATGAATTTGTTTAGTTGTCATTCATTAGTTCATGCTTGATATGATGAATTATTGGTTATACTTGGTTGGTTCATGGGTTTTTTCATAAAAGGTAAATCTTCCCCCATCATTTATTTTACACCCTTCTACATTTATTGCTAGCCATTGGCATCTTGGGGATGTCACTTAAGGCATAGTAATGACTCGTTGTACTCTCAAGCCAATGAAAATTGGCTGTGCATTAAAAAAATCATTTAAGTTACCATTTTAGTTTAGTACTACATTTTTGTTAATAATCATTCATTATTTTAATTTTGTCAAGTGTTAATTGCCTCATTTGTCGAGTACGTTTTATATTGGTAGTTGTTATTTTTATTAATCAGATCATGATGTCCTTATATTCAAAATGTACATCATTATTTTTTAACGATATATTATCCATATGTATTTATATATAATAGTCTTTTATATTGTGATTTTTGAAATGTAATTCATTATATATGGAGATTGTACGTCGTACGTACACATGAATAACACTTTCATTTTTTTTTCTTATGTAATCCAATAAAAAATAAATGATTTATATTTATATGTATAATAATATTTCAGTATAATATATATTAAATATATGTTATTATGATTTATGAGAATTGTCTTTTATACATTCCATGTATATCCTGAATGAGTCCCATCGCCGTGAGGATGTGGTAGTGCACATTTTTACATAGGATGTTATCGTCTTCCAAAAAATGGAAATCATAAAGATCAATGTTATATAATAATTAAATAATTAAAAATAAATATTATATATTATATATTTCATATATATAAACATTTCCAATAAAAATTCCCTTCCACGAATGGTGGTAATATAAAAAATAAACAATCATCAGGTCACAAGGCGGTAGCTCACCATATTTGAAATCAGTGTTTGTTAACAGTTTGAGGGATGTGTCTGTACTTGTTGGTATAACACATAATATCAAAACATATAAATATATATAGGATATATATTTTATTATTTAGGAATTTAATAACTTGATTTTATTTTTTGTAAAATGAATATACAAAAAAAGAGTTATAATAATTACATCACCTTTTATGTTGGTAACTCCTTTTGGTTAACACAAAAGAACATCCAGAAATTTTCTATTATGAAAGAAATAATCCTAGGTTTAGGTGACATTTTTTTATGATCTATTTGGATATATCATGTTTGGGATAATGTGCCTTGATATATGAGAGGAAGTGGGATGGTTTAGTGACATATCATAGTGGGGGATGAGTTGTAATCATTAAATATTTGAATAATGAATTCCACATACATTTTAATATATAAGATCGATAAAATAATGGATTAAATTCAATAAAATGAATTATAGGGTCTAAATATTAACGTTCAAAGGCTTTTGAATATCTTACTAGGTCATGTTGTCCAATATGTTTGAGGTTCACTCTCTTGTTAAGCATCTTTTTCTCTATATCCATGTAATTAATTTTAAATAATTTCACCAATAGATTTGTTCATAAAATAATTTTATAACATTTCGAATTATAAATTATTATTAAAAATAAATTTTTATCTATTTTATCAAATTATTAACACATAGGTGGGGAAAATTAATTCCAAATATAGTTTGTACACAAGATGAAAAAACTATATTTTTAAGTAAAATGTTTAAAGTGTACTATGTTTTTATAGACAATATAAAAGTTAAATTAATTAAAATTTCCTAAAATGTATTATATTATGAAATATTTTTATAGATAAAATATAAAGAAAGTACAAATCTAATTTAATATTATATATATATTATATAATAAATATGATTTGAATTAAAATTCTAATTTTTCAGTATTCGTCAAAAATAAAACATCATAGAAAAAAGAAAAATCCACCTTAAGATAATTTTGATTTCCATACATTAAATATGAAGAATATTTTGTCATATATAAATTAAAAAAATTAAAAAAATTGGATTTGAAATTTTTTCTTCATTAAAAGGTGGTAAAAGTGACATTACAAAAATATATGATTTCATGTGTAAAATTTGGTTTATTCTTATATTATATCAATAAAAACTACATGAAAATTTTCAAAATTTATTTATTGAATAATTATTATATTTATTAAATAAATTTCACTCAGAACGTTTATTTAATTTAATTAATTATAATTATACAACCTTGTGAGAATAAGAACATTTCATATATATTAAATTTTATTTCATATCAATTTCTATTTAATTGGTAACATATAAATTCCCTTTTTGTTTTTAGAAAAAAAATATTTTAATAAGTTAGTTAATAAAATAAAAAATTACAAATTTAATATCTAGTTTATATATTTGTATATTATCAATAATGTTGTTTTAAAATATTATTTTTCTATAATATTTTTCCATTGGTACAGTGTAAGGTGGTGAAACAAATCATTGTTCTGCATGACACATACTATGTATTTTTCATATTTTAAGCTATATCATAGATTCAATTTATATAAAATAATCGTTATATATTTAATGACTTGAGATGTTATATTATCTAATGTTTTTGGTGTTGCATTTCATGCATGCTATCAAATAAAATGTTATTATATTAAATTTTCAGGGTGTTGCATATTTGTATGTATTAGAATTCATATGAATTTAATTTAGAAGACAACTAAATATTTTAGTGACTGTATATTATTACCATCAAAAGAAATAGTTTTGTGAATCAACATAGTAACATTTGACTGAATAATAAATAATTTAGAAATGAAAATATTATAATAATAAAGAACTGTTGCTATCATGGCCAAAATGACTAATTTGTGTCCTATTATCTACTAAATTATTGAATGTGGGATTGACTTCAAGATATTAATTACATGAAATAATTATTATATGTAAATATGGATTTTAATTTAAGCTTATAGATTAGTTTATTTATATTCTCCTCCCATAGAGAGATCAAATTCCAATGAATTTGATTACGTTTATAAAATCATGCATTTATAATGTAACTAATGATATAATCATCATGTGTCATGAATCTAATCAATGTTTACTTTATTACATTCATAAATAAAATATATTTTATTATGTACACCAATCTAAAAGGTAATTTCTACATTTCCTCCCAATATTCATTGATATATCCCCATATAAAGATATAATAATTTAAGAATAATAGAAACCTACATTCAATAGTTTTCCCATGATTTCAATTTATATTTATTTGTATCATACCTTTCCCAAAATTAAATATTATATATTAATATAAATATTTTTTTATAATAAAGCCATTTTAATTTTCACCACATAATTTCCCCATTATGAAATGGGTTGTGGAAATGAGTCACCATACTCATAGTGTTAAAAATATTAGATAAATAATATATAATTGTTTCTATTAATAAAGATATATGATTAAAAGATGGATTTTTTAAAAAAAAAATTATCCAAATTCATTGACAAGTATTATTTTATTATTATTTATTCATTTGAATCATTCAATCATAAATTTGATTATCAAACATTCAATTTTAGAGTTAAATATTTTATGAATAATATGATTCCAAGACGTATGAATCTTGAATTTGTAATATTGATGTAATCATATTTAAAATAATTTTTTAGAAAATGTCACAATTAATATTTTTTTCAATGATGGGTATAATTAAATATTTTTATGCCTATCCAACATAATACATTCCCACCATCATCAAATTTTAAATTTCCCCAATCATTAATATATTCAATCTTAAATCAGTTAAGTTTCATATTGATGATGTTATTTCATTTCACTATAGTTCAAAATTTATTTTATATACAAAATTCCCTAGTTTTATAATATACTACAAGACATATTGATCTTCAACACAGTAATGTATGAAATTTTGATAATGTTATGAATGTTTTTATAAGGATCCAACAATAAACATTACATAATCATGTATTATGTTAATAATTCAAATTTTGGATCTTTTATGTTTAAGGGTTTAGAGAATTATGTCATAACATATACATAAAAACATGAATATTACATGTATACACTTCTACTCAGTATTAATATTTTCAAAAAATGAAAACCCTTAAAATAAAAAATTAGTTTTTTCCTGATATATATTTAATTGAATTCTTATTTTCATGTACCTTTCCTTATACCCTATGAAAAACATTTCAAAAACTTGGGATAAGTATAAAAATCTCAGTAAGGGTTATAACATAAAGAATGAAAAAATTATTACATCAATACAAACAAAACAAAATATCTCTAACAAACATCATAAAATCATAATATCTTAAGGAAAACACATTGTAATAAAAAATCATAAAGTTAATGTATGGCATTAATAACATACATACATTTTAGATTTCACATCTACATATGTTGTTATTTTTGGAATAATCATCCAAGTATATTCCTTTAATATTATTAGAGAAACATTAACATTTAGCTATGTAACGTTACCCAATTAATATGATAGTTTTCTTGGGTTCCCCCAACCTAGGTTTATCATGGAACCACCCATATACAAAAAATCTCTCCAGAACCATAACATAATCATAACACATAAAACAGCCATAATATAAATATAATATTTCCACATTGCAATAATAATATATCAGTTAAATATATCAACATAAGTATATCATTATCAAAACCATTTTCAATTCCAAAATATAAAAAATTGAATATGGTATTTATTTACCTTTTTGAAACATTATGTCTTGTTATGGAATCCAAATATCAAATAATACTTGTGGTGGCGAGAAGGTAGTTCTCATCGCGTATGTTAAAAAGTAAAATTCCCTTTGTCATTTATTAAAAAACTTCATTGAAAATTGATTCTAATTTAATGAAATTAACAGTCAAATGGTTTAATACATCATATTAATAAAATTGTAGTATTAATGAAAGTATGACTCAATGAAAATAGATTGATATGATGTCCCTTACCTCGAATCCAACTTGTCGTGTATGTTCTTTGTTCTTCCATTTAAAACATGCATCATTATTTTATTTGAGCCAACATGATTCCTTGAATATAATTTATCCAAGGGGAAAGCATTAAGGGGTATATGGGGATGTTGGGAACTTCATGGAGAAGGGTTTAGACAATCCACGAGGATATAGAGGTGTGTGTATTGGGTTAGAGGTGGCGACCATTTATATGAGGGAGGAAGGGAACATTAAGAATGATTGAAGGTATTATTTTATTATAAAATTATTTTCGATTTCAAAAGGCACACAACCCCTTAAATTAGATTATTATATGAATAGAAGTCAAAATAAAATCATCAAATAAGAATAGGATAGGTTTTTGATATATTCTATTCACTATTATTTTTATTTAACCCTTTTTTACTCTTACTGTTTTTCATGCATTTGACACATTGAAAATCAAAATAGTTACCAAAAAAAGAAAAATTTCCAAAAAGTGTCATTAATAAATTTTAAGAATTTTGATAACTATTTGGTCAATTGTTATATTTATTGTAATTTTAAAATTTTAAATAAAATATTTTATATTTGAAAATATGAGTAATGTCAGTTTTGACACTATTCAAAATATATATTTTTTAAAACCTTTACAACCAGATTGATTAAAAAATAATTAATAAAAATATATCATGTATCTATCATGAAATAAAGTATTGGATTACATTAAGATAAAAAAACTAAATTTATTTTTACATTTATAATATCATTAATATAAATCATTTATTAATGAAGCAATAACTTCATTACCATTATGTCATAATTAAATTAATTTATTTAATGTTTATAAATTAATACTAAAATACCATGATTTAGGATATCATTTTATATTTAAAATTAATATTTTTAGTCGATGAGATAAATCATATAACCCCATATATTATTTTTAGTAAAAGATAATGCTTTAGGTAATATTTTTCTTAAGATTTAATTAAAAGTAAATAAATGTCATTTTCCAACACAAGTGGCTCCATGGGTCCTAAAATCTGTTCATGGATTTCCATTGCCCGTTATATTTCATCTAATAGAGTTAGGACACGTGTTAGGGTAATTTTATATTATCATAATATTTTGTTTATCGTTTTTTACCATATTTTCTTTTTTATAATGGTAAAAATATTATTTACCTAAATTACCATTCATAATGTCTAAAAATAAAAGTTGCATGTATACAAAATTTGTACCACCTGATTCCAAATGGGGAATTAATTTTTATAAATTCAAATAAATAAGTAGCTAAAAATTAATTTAAAAATAATTTTTGTTGGAAAAACCCACAAGCGTTTAATTAGAGGTAATGACCTCCAAAAGATTGACATGTGAATTTTTATAATTTAATTATGAAATTACTACGAATTACCAGATTTGGATTAAATGGTAAAAATATAGTTCAATTAAACTTTAAAACCAACAAAAAGTACAATGTAACTATACAAATAAATTATATTAAATTGTAGTTTTGAATTAAAATGTAATATTTTTTACTATTCATTAAAAATGATCTTTATAAAAAAAATTCCAATATTTCATCCAAATTAAATTTTGATGTCAAGTTCTACAAAAATATTTTATTAGTTCAAATATAACATATCGTAGTGACAAAAAATGTATTTATATATGGTTCCCCATCATATGCGGTAAAACAACATTATAATGAATATTAGTGTATTTCATGCCTAAAATATAATTAATTATTATTTTAAGCATCTATAATTTTTTGGATAAATATAATGATATCTTAAAAACACGTAAAATCATATTTTAGATATTTCTTTTCATTCTCTCCAATAAAACTCCTAGGTGTTGACTACCATTTAAAATAATATTATTAATATATGATTTTTCGGTATATCTCAAAGTTATGTGCATCATTTGATTTTGAATAAACTCGTTGATGTGTGTCAGGTATGCCATCGTACATTGAAACCCCTTTAAAATAAAATTAATAATTAATTTACAAATATTAATAATCTTTTACGTGATGAATTACCTTATTGTGCAACACTTGATCTCTTCAGCCAACAATCTTGATTGGTTGTTCCTTATAAAAACTATTCTCTTACAACTGAAATATCTCTAGACTCAAAACATGATATGGATCCAGAATAGACATTAGTAAAATTGAAGAATGAAAAAAATTAGGGACCTGGGATAAACATAGAGGTAAATTCACTCTATAGTCAAATGATCCAACTTTCTCAAGGATTTCATAGAATATAATGAATCTCGATCTCAACATTCCATTTATAAAAAAACTCATCACACTTTTCCATGGAGAAACATTGAAGACGACATAACCACCTACTTTAGAAAGAAGATCTTTCCTCTACTTATCCATGTAACGTTTATGCATGCTCTATGTTATTCTCTTGTGCTTATATATAAACTTAACTTTTTCTACCATCTCTTCTTCCAATTTCGGTCCCATAAACATCCATTCACCTACTTTATCCCCTGAAATTGGATTTCGACACCTCAATCTATATAATTCCTCAATCACTTCCATATGTATATTGGAATGAAAAATGTTATTAAAAGAAAACCTAATGAAAGAATGATGTTTGTACCAAATTCCCTAGAAATACATTAAAGAAGTAGATATCATATCTTCCATAGTATGAATTAAGTGTTCTGACTGCCCATTCTTTTGTGGATGAAAATATGTACTAAAATTTATATTACTACCCTAAGTCTTATGAAGGCATTTTGAGAATTTAGAGGTGACCCTTGTATCATGATCAGATACAATGGCTAGGTGAAATCCATTTATCATGACTATCACATTAATATACAAATGGGAAAGTTGATCTAAAGACGGAGTATCTCTAATAGGAATAAAATGAGAATATTTATTTAATCGATCAACAATAACCCAGATTACATTATTACCACTAGAAGTATTCGGTAATCCATTGTAATAGTCTATGGATATATTTTCCTATTTCAACTCGAGCACTAGAAAAGGTTGAATTATACCTTTCGATAAATGCAACTCTACTTTAACCTTTTTAAAAATCAATCATGTGAGGGAAAATACATCAATATCTCCTTTATTTCCATCCCATGAGTAATACTCATGGTGTTCTCTATACATCTTAGTACTGCGAAGATGAATTAAAAGTGGAGAACAATGTGCTTTACATAATAACACTGTATTTTACTTTGAAACACAAGGATAACATGATATCCTTACGAAACTCAAAACACAACATCTATCAATGTTGAACTCAGGTAACTTGCCCTTCTGAACCAATTATACATTTTTCTATAAATCACTATCATATTTTAGTTCATGCTTTATTCTTTCTGAAAGAGATGATTTCACTGCCATGGGAAACCAAATCGAGGAATTTAATGCACCAACCAGTTCTACGCCCATGTTCCTCAAATAATTAATCAAATGATCATACTCCAAATGTAAAATGGTTAATATTTCATTACTTTTTTGACTCCAAGAATCATCCACATTATTTGATTTTATGACATGGTAATGAATTGTGAAATCATAATCTTTAGTTACTTATATTAATCTATTTTGTATCATGTTTGATTCATTCTGATGAATTATATACATGAATATTTTTTGATCAATATATATTTCACAAATTACTTGATAAAAATGATGCCTCTAAATTTTTAAAGAAAAAACAACAACACCTAATAGTAAAATCATGTGTAGGGTAATTTAACTCATGAGGTGTCAACTAACTTGAAGCAAAAGAAATTTTCTGGCCATTATATATAAGAAAACATCCATTTCATTTCAATGAAGCATCCCTATAGATAAAAAAATCTCCATCTCTAGAAGGTAATTCCAAAACTGAAGCATTCACCGATCATGATTTCAATTCTTGAATACAATCATCACATTATTTTGTCAAAATGAATATAACACCCTTTCGAGTTAACGTAGTATATGGGATAGATAACGTGGAAAAATGCTCAAAACACCATTGGTAATAACATGAAAAAAAAAGAAAACAATGAATATCAGTTAAATATGTATGTCTTGGCCATTCTTTGAAAACTTATGTTTTATAATGATCAATATTTATGCCATTTGATTAATTAATGTGTCCATGGAATGAAATTTTTTGTAGCCAAAACTCACACTTGCAGAATTTACTACAAAGTTTCTATTCTTTTAAGGTTTTCAATATATTCATATAATTAATTTTGTTTTCCTCTTTACTTTTAGAATTTAAGAACATGGGTTCAATTTACACATCCACAATAATATCCATGAACTCAACAATAATTCTATTCATAATATGCATGGATACAATAGGTGCATTAGTTAACCCAAAAGTCATAAAAAAATCATAGTTGTCGTATCTAGTATGAATCATGGTCTTTATAACATCTTCTTCATTTATATTCAACTGGTTGTACCCTAAATTAATATCAATCTTCAAAAAATACTGATATCTATATACCTGATCAAACAAATCATCGATATGAGGAAAATGATACATGTTCTTAATAGTGATGTTTTTAAAATATCTATAATCAATTCCATGTCTCATTGAAAAATATTTATTTTTAACAAACATGATAGAAGTACCCCATGGTGATGTGCCTAATCTAATGAATCCATTATATAAAAACTCCAACAATTTCATCATTAACTCTGAATGATCAATATCAGTCATTCGATAAGGGTGTTTTGAAAATCAATTTACATCAGAAACTAAGTATACTATAAATTCAACATCTTGTTCTGGTATTATACAAATAAACTCTTTTGTAAAAACATCTAGGTACTCATTTACCACTAACACATCAAAAATATTAATAGTTCCTTTATTTTCAACAATATATTCAAGGTAACAATATGTTCTATCTTTTACTATAATATCTCCTTCCAGATATTTTATCAAAAGTTGGGGTGCATTATTTTAAATAAAATGAAATTATTTCTTAAAAGAATATTCTTTAGCTCTGCATTCAATCCAATCATGAGAAATAGAAATCCAATCCATTCCCAAAATAACGTCAAAAACTATTATAGGCAAAACAATAAGGTTTTCAACTCGATTCTTTCTACTAATTATGTAATTATGTTTCATATAATATATTTTTGTCTAATCATTTCCACTCAATGTTGTTATAATATGTTTAGGATTCATATCTTTAAATGGAACTCCCAATTAACTATAAAATTTAATATAAATGAATGAATGTGCAGACCTTGAATCAAATAACACAATAACATAAAATTAATAAAAAAAGTGTACCTGATAATACATCATTCAATTGATGATCATATGCTAATGTAGTTAATAAGGATTGCAACACCCCATTCTGCTTGTAGTTCAGCTTATATCCATCAATTGAGTTCTTTGTTAGATACTCATTTTCCAAATGACCCATTTCATTACAAATAAATCAATTTATTGACTGTAAATATTATTTTGTCTTACTATTACGATGACTATTTTCATTGCAATTAATGTCCTTATGTCCCATTTTTTCACATCGAAAGCACTTACCAGAATTCAAAAGGCATTTCAGAAGTTGATTTTAACCACAATTTACCCAAAATGAAAACTTATGTCTCTTACCATCAGTATTTTTTGAATACTTTTTAAATTTTTTCTACCCCCTCGACCTCCAGTGTTGATGATTTTCAAAGAACACATGATCACTAGAAAACTACATTTCCACCTTCTTAGCAATTCAAAAAAGTTTTTCAAAACAATTGAACTCACAAGAAGCTAAACACCTTAAATACAATTACCTTAATCAAGAGTAAAAATTCTTGATCTTACTATAATGATCCTTTATGAAATTTGAATCACACCTTTCCAATCATGTGAATTTTTATTGATAAAATGTCAATGCATCATTCTTTTCCTCAATTCCATGATTTTATTCCCATCCTATGTCGAACAACATTTGGAAAATATTTCTCATGAATCATAAATTTGAATGCATCTAATCAAGATCATCAATATCCTCCCCATCCCTAATGATTCTTACCATAGACCACCATATAACGACACCACCATAAAAAATGTTAAACTGAATGAATATCATTTTGATGTTATAAACACTCCATTATATTAAAAATATTCTCCAGTGCATTAATTAGCCTTCATCTAGCATATGGTGAGATGATCGTATGAATGACATAGGGTTTTTCCTTATGAAATGCTCAACTACTAACATGTAATTTCATGGTTCATATAGATGATATAATGAATGGATACTACCATAATTTATAGCGTGAGTAAAATGATCCATCACTACAAAAAACTATTCAGTTCTAATTTCGATCATCTTAGGTTGCTGATTTGGAAGTTTTTTTCCACTTATTATCATCTCTTCAATGATTCTATGTATCCTCTATAGAAAACTATTCTGAACACAGAAAAATAATTGGTGAAGAAACATGGTAAACTTCCAATGCTATATTAGTTCAATATTACCATAAATCAATTAAAATATATTAATTTTACGATATCTAAACTCTTATAGTTTTCTAAACTGTCCTATGATACCAACTATAAGGCCTTGACCATAAACATTATATAATCTAGAATGATGTTAATAATTCACATTGAAGACCATTTAAGGTTTAGAGCATTATAGAATTTTTTCATAACCTATACATAACAACATGAATATTAAATGTAGAAACATTTACACATTATCCATTTTTTCATAAAATAAAAACTATTAAATGAAAATAAGAGTTCATTTCTTGATATAAATCATCATGAATTAATCTTCTCTCTTACCCCTCATTATACCCTATGAACAATAGTTCAGAAAAATGGGACGAGTATAAAAATCTTAATAAGGGTTGTAAAATAAAGAAAAAAACATTATACCATAAATACATAAAAAACATACTCTTTTTAACATTCCTCATAAAATAATAAGATTTTATGAATAACACATAGTAATCAAAAATCATAAAGGTATCTTATGTCATCCATAGCATACATACATTGTATCTTTCATAGCTACATAGGGAGTTACGTATCAAATACACATCACATTACATTCCCTAATAATTTAGGAAAAATATTAATGTTTACCTCTATCATGTTACCCCATGCATTGGATAGCTATCATGAGATCACTTTCAATAATTTTATCATGGAACCACCATTATACGTAATAAATGCAGATGAATAATAACTTTGTTATTAAATATTACACAAGCACTAATGATTGATAGCACTCCCACATTTCCTTCATAATATATTAGTTCAATATATTGACATAATTAGTCCTTTATAAAAACCATTTTCAATACATAAATATGTCAAAATAGAATATGATATTTAATTTCCATTTAAATAATTTAT
This sequence comes from Viscum album, assembly GCA_963277665.1. Lineage (NCBI taxonomy): Eukaryota > Viridiplantae > Streptophyta > Magnoliopsida > Santalales > Viscaceae > Viscum > Viscum album. The sequence continues at coordinate 2,130,120,214 of OY728147.1, read as the reverse complement.
ATCTAATTAAGGAATCCAAGTGTCAAATAATTCTTGTGATTGCGGAAAGATAATTTTCACACCGTAAACTGAAAAGAAACATTCCCTTTGTTGTTTATTAATAAATTTCATAGAAAAAGTATTCCATTTGAATGAAATTAATATTAAAATGATTTTATACCTCATATAATGAATGATTACTATAAATCAATTTATTCCTCAATGAAATGAGATTGGGACGAGGTACCATACCTCAAGTTCAATATGTCTTGTATGATCCATGTTGTTCTTCATAAGATGACTAACTCTATTTTATTTGAGGAAAAAGGAATTCTTGAATAGCCATATTCCTAGGGGAAGGCATAAAAGAGTAAGAGGGTGTTGTTGGGATCTTCTTCAATTAGAGTTTGTACAATCCAAGCGGATTGAGAGGAGTGTGTAATGGGTTTTAGGTGGTGGCCTTTTATGTGAGGAATGAGGGGCACTTTAGGAATGTACAAACGTATTATTTTATAATAAAATTATTTTCTGTTTGAAAAGGTCAAAAAATATATAAATTTAAAGATAATGTAAATATAATTATAAATAAAATCATCCAATAGGAATTTCACCGGTTTTGTATATTTTTTAATCCTTATAATTTTTATTAAATCATTTTTAACTCTTACAATTTTTTCAATAATTTAACACGTTGAGAATAAATATATTTACCAAAACATAAAAATTATCCAAATAAAGGGTTATTAATAAAAATTAGACTTATTATTACTATATATTTGGGATCATAGATTCATTTATATTTTACTATATTTAATAAAATAAGTTAGTTTTTAAAATATGAATTATGTCAATATCGCCACTATTCATATCATGACTTTTTTAAAAGTCCATAACATCATGATTGATTTGAAAAAAAATTATTATCCAAAATATAGAATTTTAAATTCAACTAAAAATTTCATGGATGACATCAAAATATAATAATTACAAATATTTGAATCATTTATTAATGAAGCAATCACTCCATCACCAAGGTTTCGTAATAATTTTTTTATTTAATGTCTACAAATTATTTCTAAAAACCATGTTGTGTGAAATCATATTAACTTTCAAATGAATTTTTATAGTTTCAAATATCAATTACACAATAAATATAAAAATTGTTTTAGTAAATGATACATGTTTTGGTTATACATTCCTTAACATTAAATTAAAAGTAACTAAATGTCATTTTCACACAGATGTTTCTCAATGGAGTCCTAAAATCCACACATAGATTCACATGACCAGAATTATTTCATCCATTAGGGTTAGGGATAGTGTTAGGGTAATTTATTATTATTATAATATTATTTTTAACATTATTTACAATACTTACCATTTAACCTTGGTAAATAAATTTTTTTCCAAAAAAAAATATGCGTAGTGTCTAAAAATAAAAGTTACATATTTACAAAATTTAGACCTCTTGATTCCTAGGAAAGATGTTTGTACATACTTCCCTTGTATTCCAGTGAAGAAAAACATATCATATATTCGAAATATATAATTTTTTATTCTAACTTCCCATCTAAGAAAGGATGAAAATATTTCATAAAATTTAATTCAGTACCAAAATACATTTGAAGGCATTTATAGACATTTGAGGTGAACCTCATATCAGGTTATATGCCATGGATAGGGGAACTTCATGTAATATGGATACCTCTTTAACATACAATTGGTAATGTTGATATAGAGACAAAGTGTCTCAAAATGGAAGAAAATGAGAAGATTTAGTAAATCTATCATCAATAACCTAGATTTAATTGTAACCTTGATATGTCTTTGGTAATCTCAAAACGAAACCATGGATATATTTTATCGTTTTATCTTTGGCACTAGAAAAGGTTGAAGCATCCATTTCGAAAACTACTACTCAATATTAACATGTTGAAAAACCAAACATCTCAGCGAAAATTCAGAAATATTTATTTTCATTTCATCCAACCAGTGATACTCTGGATTGACTATGTACATCTTAGTACTAAAATTATTAACTGAAAAGATCAAACTATGAGAATCACATAACATCTCATTCTTCAATTGTGAATCATAAGGCACACATAACCTCTTTACAAACCTCAAAACACATCCTCTCTCAATTTTAAACTCAGGTAGCATGACCTTTTAAACCAACTATAGCATTTTTCTACATATAACTATCATCATTCTTTGAATTATTTATTCTGTCAACTAGACACAATTTCACATCCACCTAATACAAAAAAGGGGAATTCCATTCACCAACAACTTCCATGACAACGTTCATCAAATCGTTAATCAAATGATCTTGTTCAAAATTAAACAAGGTCAATGTTGCATTTCCTTTTTTACTAAATGCATCAACCACTTTATTTTATATTTATGGATAAAAATGAATTATGTAATAATAATAAATTATTAAGTATATCCATCTCCTATATCTCATGGTCAATTCATTCTGGGTGAATATATATTTCAATCGTTTCAGAAAAATATATATTCCACAAATTACTCCATAAATATGATGCCACCATGTTTTTAATGAAAAAACAACATCAGCTAATTCCAAATCATGAGTATTGTAATTAAACTCATGAGTATTAAACTGACTTAAAGCATAATATGTTACCTAATCATTCTTTATAAGGACACAAACATGTCCTTTCAACGAAGCTTCACTATAGAAAAAAAAATTACCATCTCTAGAAGGTAATGCCAAAACTGGAGCATTCTACAATATTCTTTTCATTTCCTTAAAACAATAATCACATTCATTCATCCAAATTAACTAAACACTCTTTCATGTTTACATATTCAGTGGTCTAGTGAACCGGGCAATATTTGTATAAACCTCCATTAATATCTAGCCAACCCAATAAAAAAGTGATGCATAGTTATATATTTAGGTCATAACCAATCATCAATACCTTTTGTTTTTGAAGGATCAAATGTTATTACATTTTTGATACCATTTTACCTTGGGATGAATTTTTTTGTAACAAATTCTCATATTTTGTGAATTTCACATACAAGTTAGTTTCATTAAATGTGTTCAAGATAACCCTTAAATGACATTCAAGTTCTTATTTACATTTAAAATATACCAAATTTTCATCAATAAACACAACGAAACAAATAACTTAGATCTAATAAAAAATTATTTTCATAAGATTAATGAATATAATAGGTGTATTGGTTAACCCAAAAGGCATAACTAGAAATTCATAATGGCCCTATCTTGTCTGAAATGCGATCTTCGTAATGAATTCTTTATAAAAAAGGGTTCTTTATTTCACACCTAAATATAACTTATTAAATTAATTATTCACTTTTTATAACTTATAATATCAAGAGGTATACAGACATTGGGGATATGGAACAATACATAATAACAATGAACATAAATCACAACATCTTAATGGAAAACATCTTTTACATGACCACACCAATTCCCTCGTACTTATCTTTGCATGGGATAATATGGGGACATGCATAAGGAAATTGTGATCTATAAAGCCCAATAATTGAGTAAAAAAGTAATTACAAGAATAATACAGTACATGTTAGGAAATATCCATATTAATGGAGATTAAGAGAAACATGAACAAAAAGGCATGATATAGCATGATTATAATAACATGGAAATGAGGCTACAACACTTAACATTGTAATAGAATGATCTAAGGATCATTTAACATGGATATTGGGTAAAACCTAAATGAACATTAATAATAATGAGTAAACCCTCTTATCACTTGATGTATCATGATACAATTAATTAACCAATGCATTGGACCGCTATCAGGGCACACCCTTATAAGTCATTTCATTTAATACAAAACTGTTCCACATTGATAATATAACATGGATTCATTAAACAAAATCATTTATTTCATGATAAAAGAATTAGTAATTCATAAATTAAACTCTATAATTAATATTTATATGGGCATAAATTTTAATAACCAATATAACGAAATGGAATGGGAATTCACTACACAATGACTTTGGCATGGAATATCACGTTGTAATTTCGGAATATAACATCATGACATGATAATTCATAAAAATGGTTGATATCAGAGAAGGTATTTATCATTATATTTTGATGAAATAGAAATTAATAGGGTAATATACATACATATCCAATGATATTTAATGGAATTTGGATTCAAAATTTAAAAGAATTGCTTGAATTTTAAGGAGAAGAGAGAAATTCTTTACAAAATTTCAGCTCAGAAACATGTGTAAATTGGGAGATTTAGGGAGAGATAAAGATGTATATCATAATTAAAAAATAATAAAGAAGTAATAGGGTATGTTCAGATTCATACACATTGTTTTTTATTAAAATGACAAGGTTAAACAACATTAAGACAAATGGACACAAAAGATAATAGAAGAAATCCCTTACTTGGATGTGTGATACCAACGGCTTTGGGGTGGCTTCATAGTGGATTCTTGAGAGATTAGGGAACACTGTGAGGATTTTATAGAGAGTAGGTTATAAGATGGATGATCTCCACTAGATTTGAGTGAAGAGGATGTGGGGGCATGGGTAGTTTTATATAAGAAAAGAGAGTGAATTCATTATTATTTTGTTTTTGGACACCACACAATAAAATAATCAATAACACAAACAAACCCATGCAATTTTTCCCATGGATTTTTACAAAGGTAAGTATAACATATTATATTATATGGCCAATGACTGAACATCCATAAATATTAGTGTTGTTTTTGTGTAGGTGAGTTACACTCTCAAGGAAATCAATTTAAAATGATAAATTTTTTTATAACTTTTGGTGCGTCCACTAAGGCATTGTAAAAATAAATCAAACAAAAATAAAATTAATTATTTTAAGGGAAAACATATATTGGATTAATAAACCATTTATAGTGTTTTTTACTTCACAACGGGGTCATTATGATGTCATAAAACACATTATATATTTAAATGGTGTCTAATTTTTTCCCTAAAATATGACTATCTTAAAAAGTTCGGAAAAACTCACAATTCGATAATTACAACATTCAGATTCCCAAAATTTTATTCATTTTATATAATTAATTTTATACATATCTTAATTTTTACTTTTTAAAATAGAAACCGATATTTATTGAAAATTCATGGGTATGGGAAAAACACCTTTCAATAATTAATAAAAATTACAATTAAATTATAAAAAATCATATTATCATTTAGATTTAATAATTAGTAATTTAGTAATATAAAAATTTTAAAATAAAATTTATTTCAAAAATCCAATAATTCATCAAAATATATTTCTTAATTTAATATTAATTAAAAATAAGATCTTTTCATTAAAGATATATTTCCATGGTAAGAATAATAAATTGAATGTATATTATTTATTATATAAAAAAATAATTCATATGTAAAAACCAGTAAATTTGAAATTAAATTTCATTCTTAATTATCTTTGGGATTTTACAAGTACGCAGTTTCTGACGGCACCAGCTTCTGAGGTCCGGTGTGCCCGGAATCAATTTCTGAAATTTAGCTCAGGTACGTTCAGTGAACAAACGATTGGGTTTCCTAACTTTTGAACCGGTACTTGGAATCGAAATCCAAGAGCACCGATGGAATTGCAGCGTAGATAATTTCTTAGGAACGCCTTTTCTAGAGTTTCTTTTGCTTGTGTGTGGTTATTAAATAAATGGTTTAACTGAGGATTGAAATAAAAATTTGTGCTACAATTTTTTTTTTCTATTTTAAGCAGTTATAACGTATGCAAGGAAGTTGAGGTGGGAACCACTACATCCTAACACCACATTGTAGTATAATAGTGAGGTGGGGGCCACACAAGCACCACCCCTTCAAATCCCTTAAAACATCCCTTGTTCATTGAATTTTGTAACACACCTGCACCCCCGTTTAAATGACATGTCAACTCTCGCAATTAATTGGACTGTTAAGGGCTCTCAATTAATTTAATTAATTGAATGGGATATTTTGAATTTCAAATTGATTTTGGCATGTGTGTGTGTAAATAAAATAAGACAATTTATTATTTTATTGTTGGTGGATTCGTTGTGTGGAAAGTTGGAGTGAAATCTCACGGTCTTGAAGAAATCTGTCTTCTTCACAAAGAACGCCGAGTCTACGACGAAGAACTCTGTCCCGGGAAGGGGAGATCGTCGTGCAACCTCCTCTCCTCTCCTCTCCACAGCTGGTGAGAGATGGATTTTCTGGAGAATGACGACGCACTGCATCCTTCATCGGGTGAACAATGATGATGCTTACGGAGCCTCGATCTACGACGCCCTCTTCCGCGACGCCGTCTTCCGCGAAGTCCTTTTCCCGCAATGATCCATGTTCGACGACTTCATCAAGGTTGGGGTGTGTTTTTACGATGTTATTATTTCATTGCGCTCTTCATTAAATATTTCGTCCCCCTGTTATGAATTTAACGGGAGGAGGTCCGACCGCCCGAACACGACCGATCCCTTTCCCCCTTTGTAGTTGTATTCGTTGCGGCTCGAATGAAGGCGGTGCGGTGCAACAACACCGTGCTGAAACACGGAGGAATGCGGCGAAGAAGAGTGGTGCTATCACCTCGTCCCATCGAGGCTGATAGAAGCCGTGGCCAGATTCGGGCCGCGGTGTAGGGGCGCGGCGCCGCCCCGCCCCGCCGGAGGATGACAAAGAGGACGTGACCGGAGCGGGGCTGTGGCAGAGGGGTGTACCCCATCGCGCGGCGCCGGTCGAACCATGGCCATGGACATTGGCCGAGGAGGAGAAGAGAGTGGCGTCTGGAACTACCGGCTGCCAGTGCATGGAGGGCGGGACTAACCTGTCCCGCGTGGTAAACTGGAATGCAGTTACAGCCAGCCAGATCCTAAAAACCGTGGGTTTGACCATCGGTCATAGTAGCTGGGTGGACCCCCCCAGGTCCTCCATTCGGTCTGAAGGGCTGGAGGCTCCCCCCTTCCGCGCTCGCGCGGTGCGTGGCACCATCGCTGGGCCAACCGACCGCCCGGGCCGGACATGCAGCACAAGTCCGGGTGGCCCGCACCGGGTCGGGCCACCCAAGCTGGGCCTGGTCGCACCCTGATGGGCCGGACCTGGACCTGGGTCGGGTCCACTCGTACCAGATTCGTGTCAACCCAGGGTATCTCGGGTCAGGTCGGTCTGGGCCCAAAACCCAGACATGTTCTTTCAAACGCCCATAGCATGGGCTACTGACCACCGATCGATGCAACGTCAGTTGAGATGAAATCCTTGGATCGAGGCGGTTGTTTTGGTATATTAAATAGAATATTTTTGAGAACATTCTGTACAGTCGGGTTGGTTCGATCCCGAAACCAACCGGGCCTTCGGAGCGGAAACACTTATAACTTGAGCTCAGGACGTCTGATTAATGTGTCGTAAACTTTGTTGGATTTCTATTAGTGAAACGGATCATTTGGCTTACTCCACTTGAGGTTTGGATGTAGTTGGTGTACGATCGAGTTGGTTTTGACTTGAAAACCAACCAGGCCCCGGGAACAAAAAAGCCACTAACTCTCAGACCGGGCGTTCGATTGACGCGCCATCTATCGTTTTATGTACCTATCGATGAGACGGAACTTTGGGATACATAAACTCTGTACTACTTGTCAGTTGATGTATCAAACCATCGGATCGTGGAGCAGACCCTCTCCGAAATTATCATGCAGTGTACGGGAACCCTAGAACAGGCTGCGACTGCGACGACGACTGCAATGAAATCCACCATGGGTTATGCAGCGATGACGACTGCACCGAAATCCTCTGTGGGTTCCGCAGTGACAAAAACTGTACTAGGATCCTCTGTGGGTTTGGTAGCAATGACTATTGTACTTAATACCTCCATGGGTTCGACGACCATGACTACTGTTCTTGTATCCTAAGTGGGTCCGGCAGTAATCTTGTTTCTGTATCGTACGTGGGTTCGACAGAAATTGACTCTGTACTTGTATCCTACGTGGGTCCGACAGAGTGGTTTTTCTAGTATCCTACCTGGGTCCGACAGCTTAGCTGGTCTAGTATCTTACGTGAGTCCCAACTAGATGAATCAGTGGCTACATCTTATCATCTCTCTCACCTTACGAAGAAGTATACCAGTGTGAGCTATGTCTTGACATTCAATAATTATCTTTGATATGATTTACTTGCTTTCCTTTGTGGATTGGGTGGTGTTATCTTGTCTGGATTGTTTTTACTATCTTGTGTGGACTTGATCAAACTTTGGATCAAATGTTGGAGCTGAACTGGAGTTGATGACTTAGGTATATGTATGGGAATATACCTAAGTAGTGTTGGTTGATACGTCGTGATTTTATGTTTCATTTTTGGATTATCCATTGTGGATTCTAGGAGAACTTCAAGGGTCTCTGGGTCCCAACTAAGTAGTGTATACTCACCCATACATGGTATATGCCGACACTACGTTGTGTTGGATGTAGATGACGGATGGTGCTGGTAGTGGTTGACGCTTGTGGAGAAAGTCGGTACCTGGAGGTGGACCACTAGGTGGGACGTACACGGGGCGTACGGCGGGACCCGAGGAGTTGAGGAGACTATCTGTACCCACCCATCAGGTGGGATTTCCAGTGGACGGGTTGATGTTGCTACTTTACTTTTAAGTTGATGTACATTATTTCTAGTTGTACTTTACTTTCAGTTGTGTTTTTATTGTTGCCCACTTACTTTTACGCACTTACTATTGTTATCCCAGTTTACCTTAGTATTACCCTCGTCTTGTTTACTCTATGGTGTTTGATTACATTATAATGAAAATTCCTTCCCTTTTTATCGGGATTTACGCCTTTGTTGATAGTCTCCAACCCTTTTCCTATGGAAGGCGGGCTTGGGGTAGTCATGGAACATGTCCCAAGGATAGGTCATGACAAATTGGTATCAAAGGAGATCGGTTCTACCGTAGAACTCAGGACTCTGATATTTCATCTGTGTGAATCAATAGTGTTAAGGGTGTTTAGTGTGGTTATCAGTCCAGGGAGTCTAGTGTTGGTTCAGTGGCTGACATATCCATACACTAGGACCCTGACTTCTGATTTCTGACATAGTGCACAGAAACATTGATTGCATGTGTGTTTCAGAAGTTTTCTATTTGATTACTTTGTGTCAACTCACCAGGTATACAGTTTTGACCGTGGCACACCTGTTTCTTTTCAGGATGGCCCCACCACAGCATCCAGCTAGGGTTCAGAGCTTTGTACAAGACGACAGCCCACCGAGTGATGATGCCTCGGTGCATGGACCTTTTTTAGCGGAGGCATCAGCCATACCTTTACCCACCGAGCCACTGATGCCAGCAGCCCCAGCCGCTGAGAGTGCACGTTGCCTTAGTGCACTGCACGAGTTTCAGCGTCCGAGACAGACGATGTTCCATGGGGAGATGGACAATCAGGCAGCCGAGGATTTGATGGAGGCTGTAGTTCAAGTTTTCAGGCTAGTGGGGACACCAGCTGACCTCATGGTGATCCTTGTAGTGAGACTCCTGCACGCGGTAGCAGGCAGATGGTGGAGCCTGATGCTCCAGGTGCATGACGAGGCATCTCTCCTTTGGTCATACATCGAGATTAAGTATTTCTCTATGTTCTTTCTAGCCACCCTCCATGCGGTGCCCATTCAAGAGCTACTATAGCTGCGGTAGGGCAGCATGATGGTAGGCCAGTACTCGGCGAGATTTACCGATCTCTCGCGCTCTTCGACGGACATGGTACAGGACCCATTATTATGGTCAGAGACCTTCGAGCAGAGATTGGGGCATGAAATCAGGGCAGCACGTAGATGAGATTTCTACAGCTGGCAGTCGAAGGATGTTATAGGGGTGTAGAAGGACCTGACCATCAGGCAGGAGACCTCAGGACACTAGCTCATAGGTGTGGGGCACACGGCGTAGAGCCAGCCTTCCAAGGAGTAGGCAGTGCTACGCATGCGGCGGGCAAGGCCACATGGCTCGTGACTGCCCGAACCGCCGTGCAGAGGAGCAACTGACGGTTGAGGGGCCACCCAGGCAGAGGCAGATGGTCGACTATGGTGGTCCTCAAAGAGCAGGTGGACGAGGAAGAGGATCTGGTCAAGCAGCAGGTGGTGGGTGACGCTTTGAGGCTTTACCACTGCCACCACCAGGAGTTCTACCACGACTACAGGGAGATGGTGGGTATAGGCAGGCTCAGCTTCAGGAAGTAGAGGCCTATATCCACGGTGCGCCAGAGATGATTCAAGGTACTATCTGTGTCTAATACACCATTTCTGTAGTTCTTATAGGCACGGGAGCGATTCATTCTTTCATTTCAACTTCCCTTGTTTGGAGCTCGAAGATTCTGACGGAGCCGTTGGCTCAATCCATATGGTTAGAAACTCCTACGGGAGCATACTTGTCAATTACGCACTGGTTCCGGGAGTGTGAGCATACTCTAGTAGGTGAGAGCTTCAGCTGGGATCTTCTTGTATCGGTGTCTAGGCCTTACGACGTCATCTTGGGCATGTTTTGGTTATATACAGTCCATGATCATATTGGTTATATTAGGTGCAAGGTGCGATGTGTTCGCACTGATGGGAGTAGGTTCAACTTAACCGGTGAGAAGGGATCATTTGCAGTGCAGGATGGACTCACGCAGAGGAGAGGATAGCCGATCAATCATCATTTGGATAGCCTCATCCTAGGAGTATTTGACGTGCAGAGTCCTAGTTTTCTTGTAGTGGTGGATCAGTAAGCAGACGTTTTTCCTGACGACGTTCCAGGACTACCTCCTCGCAGAGAGGTACACTTCTATATTGACCTCTACCTCGGGAAAACCTCGATATCCACTCCACCGTATCGTATGTCTCCTGTTGACCTTCAAGATCTACGGGTATAGCTGGAGGACTTGCAGAGCAAGAGACTTATCCGACCCGGTGTTTCACCATGGGCTTCCCCGATTTTGCTCGCCTAGAAGGCGGACGGGAACATGCGACTTTGTGTCGATTATCATCACCTAAACCAGGTGACAGTGAGGAACAAGTATCCAATACTAAGGATTGATGACCTCTTCGATCAGCTCAAGGGAGCATGATGGTTCTTGAAGATAGACCTTAGGTCAGGCTATAATCAGCTCAGAGTTTGGGATGAGGATGTGCAAAAGACGACTTTCAGATGTCGGTATGGCCATTATGAGTTCTTGGATATGCCATTAGGCGTAGCAAATTCTCCAGTAGTGTTCATGAGTATCATGAAAATGATCTTTCATCCTTACCTCGATCTACATGTTGTGGTCTTCATCGATGACATATTGATATACTCGACCACAGAGGAGGAGCACGCCTACCACTTGCGGGTTGTACTAGACACACTATGAGAGCACCAGCTTTATGGTAATCTATAGAAGAGTTAGTTATAGTTACGTAATATCCAATTCTTGGGACACGTCATCTCTGAGGGGGGGGGGAGTTGTTGTGGATCTTGTAAAAATTGAGGCAGTTCTAGCTTGGAGGACACACAGGAGCGTGATGGAGGTGCAGAGTTTCTTGGGGAAAGTTGGGTACTACCAGAGGTTTTTTCTAGACATCTCTAGAGTTATAGCACCGCTCTCACCTTTGACGAAGAAAGGGAAACCCTTTGTGTGGTTAGATAGATGCCAGCAGATCTTCCTAGAGCTAAGACAGAGATTGACCAGCGCACCTATATTGAGGTTACCAGAGGCGGGAGTAGGGTACGTAGTCTACTGCGATGCATCAGGGACCAGGCTCGAATGTGTCCTGATGCTGGAGCGGGCAGTGATAACCTATGTATCACGTAAGTTGATTCCGCAAGATCATAACTACCCTACCCATGACCTGTAGTTCGTAGCTATGGTCTTCACTCTAAAGATGTGGCGACACTATCTGATTGGAGGGCACTTTATAGACTACTCTGACCACCAGAGTCTCAAGTACATCTTCTCGCAGAAGGACCTCATCATGAGACATTTGTGATGGCTCGAGTTCTTCAAGGACTATGACATTGAAATAATCTAAACTCCTAGAAAGTGTATCATAGTATTTGATGCTCTCAACAAGAGGACATGCATTCTGATACTTGGGGAGTTGACAGAGCAGCTAGCCACTTTGCAGATATCCTTCGTGGATAGATATGGAGAAGCCTTTCTTCAGTAACTCACAGTCACTCCTCCACTACTGCAGTGGGTCAGAGAGGCACAACGTGGGGACGCTGACTGTGAGACGTGATGTTCACAGATTTCCAAAGGATATGAACCTAATGGATTTTCTAGGGGAGGAGAGCACGCCGCCCTTTTCAGAGGACGTACCATGGTACCAGCTGCTTTACAGGAGGAGGTGCTGAGAGAGTTTCACACTTCCCATTTAGCGGTACATCCTGGTGTGGTGATGATGTACTAGGATCTCAGACGACATCACTGGTGGTCGGGTATGGAGAAGGCTATGGTAGAGTTCCTTTCTCGATGCCTCACTTGCCAGCAGGTGAAGGCAGAGCACCAGGTACCAGTAGGCTTGGTATAGCCCTTGGAGATCCCAGAGTGGAAGTGGGATAGTATATCTATGTATTTCATGACTAGACTTCCACGTACATCTAGAGGTTATGAATCTATTTGAGTGATTGTCGACCGACCCACCAAGTCAGCCCACTTCTTACCCATCAGAGAGCAGGGCTCAATAGAGATCTTGGGGCATCACTACATTCAATAGATTGTACGGATTCATGGTGCACCATCATCTATTGTCTCTGATCGAGATGCTCACTTTACTTCCAGCATTGGAAGGGTTTGCATGAGGCATTCAGGATGTAGATACGTCTGAGCACCACCTTTCACCCTCATACGGATGGTCAGATAGAGAGGACCATTCAGACACTCGAGGGCATGCTCCGTGCATGTGTCCTCGACTTTGATCGTTGCTGGGTGGATCACCTACCCTTGGTGGAGTTTGTGTACAACAATAGCTACCACTCCACCATCGGGATGGTACCATACGAGACAATGTACGACCGACCATGCAGATCACCTCTGTGCTGGGAAGATCCTGGGGAGTAAGCACTTGTGGGACCAGATATGGTCAAGGACACGACAGAGAAGGTCCAGGTCATCAAGGAGCAGATGAGGACAACCAGAGCCGATAGAAGTCTTATGCTGACAAGAGGCGGAGACCACTAATGTTCAAATATGGAGACCACGTCTTTTTGAAGGTCTCACCTCGATGTAGATTACGGAGATTTGTCTGAGGCGGCAAGTTATATCCGCACTTCATCAGACCATTCCAGGTTCTCAGTAGTATAAGTGAGGTGTCTTATCGCATGGCTCTACAACCTTAGTTTCACCATGTGCATGACGACTTCCACATATCTCAGCTGAGGAGATACGTGCACGACCTGACGCATATCATCGACCATAGGGAGCAGGACATTGACAATGGGGAGACTTTTGTGGAGGTCCCAGTGGAGATCAAGGATAGACATGAGTGGGTCCTATGTGGGTAGTCGATTCCTCTAGTGTAATTTAGATGTCAGCATGTGAACATCTAGGTGATCACTTGGTTGTTGGAGGATCGGATGCGTTCTCATTACCCTCATTTGTTCCCCAAGTTTTTTATTTATCATTACGGGGACATAAATCCCAGAGGTGGTATTAATTTAATGACCCATAATTTTCATAGGAATTTTTTTTATTAATTTTTATTTGGATTTTTCAAGTATGTAGTTTCTGACGACACCTGATTCTGAGGACCGGTGTCCCCAAAATCAATTTTCGAAGTTTAGCTAGGGTACATTTTGTGAACGAGCGAGAAGGTTTTCTTAACTTTTGAACTGGTGCTTGGAATCAAAATCTGAGGGAACTGATTGAATAATAGCACCAGTAATTTCTTAGGAACACCTTTTCTGGAGTTGCATTTTCTTGGGTGTGGTTATTAAATAAATGGGTTAAATGAGGAGTGAAGTAAAAATTTGTGCTACAATTTTATTATTTCTATTCTAAGCATTTATAACATATGCATGGAAGTTGAGGTGGGACCCACTACATCCTAACCTGACTTGTTAGGATAATAGTAAGGTGGGTTCCACATGATCCCCACCGCTTAAAATCCCTTAAATCCTCCCTCATGAATTTAATTGTGTAACACACCCGCACCCCCTTTTAAATGACATGTCAACTTTCGCAATTAATTGGACTGTTAAAAGATCTCAATTATTTTATTTAATGGAATGGGATATTTTTAATTTCAAATTAATGATGGAATGTGTGTTTGTGAATAAAATAAGAAAATGTATTATTTTATTGTTGTTGGATTCGTTTTGTGGAAAGAAGGAGAGAACTCTCACGGTCTTGATGAACTTCGTCCTCTTCGCGAAGAACGCAGAGTATACGATGATGAACTCTGTCACCGCAAGGGGAGAATGCCTTGTCGCCTCCTATCCTCTCCTCTCTGCAGCCGGTGAAGGATGAATTTTCTAGAGAACGACGACGTGCCGCATACTTCATTGGGTGAACACCGACGACGCTTACAGAGCCTCGATCCGCGAAGCCGTCTTCCGCGATGTCGTCTTCTGCGACGTCCTTTTCCTGCAACGATCCTCGTTTGATGACTTCATCAAGGAAGGGGTGTGGTTTTACGAAGTGAGTATTTATTCGTGTTCTTCATTAAATATTTGGACAGCTATAATAAAATTAATGGGAGGAGGTCGGACCACCCGAACATGGCCGATCCTCCTCCCCTTTTGTGGTTGTATTTGTTGCGGCTCGAACGAATGCAGCGTGGTGCAACGACACCACGTGGAAACAAGGAGGAACGTGTTGAAGAAGTGAGGCGCCATCGCGCCGCGCTATTTAGGCCGAAGGAAGCCACTGAAATATTTGGTCCATGGTGGAGGGGTGCGGCGCCGTCCCGCCTTGCCGGAGGACCACGAAGAGGCAGTGGCAAGAGTCGGACCAAGGTCGTGACCTCTGGCCTTGGTGGAGTAAGGAGCGAAGGCCGGAACCGCCGGCCACTGGTGCATGGATGTTGGAACCAACCGGTCCTGTGTGGTACACCGGCCAGCCATTATGGTCGGCATGATCTGAAAAACAGGGGGTTTGACCCCCGGTCATTGCGGCAGGGCGGACCCCCTGTGGGTGCGCCGTTCAGTCTGAAGGGGTGGCGGCTCCCCCTTTCTTTTCTCACGTGGCGTGTGGCGCCATCGCCGGGCCGACCGGCCGCACCAGGTTAGGCCAGACCCAGACTCGGGTCGGGTCGACCCGGTTCGGGCTGACCCAGGGTGCTCGAGCTGGGTGGGTCCGGGCCCAAAACCCCATAAAGATGGACAAGTTCATTCAAACGCCCATAACATGTGCTACGAGCCTCTGATCGATGCACCATCAGTTGAGATGCGATCCTTGGATTGAGATGGTCGTTTTGATATATTACACTCAAGGTTTCGGAAAAAATTGCGTACAACCGGGTTGGTTCGAAATAGAAACCAATCGGGCCTTCGGAGCGGAAACACATATAACTTGAGCTCCGAACATCTGATTGATGTGCCGTCAACATTGTTGGATTTTTCTTAGTGAGACGGACCTTTTGGATTACCCTGCTCGAGGTTTCGACGCAGTTGGTGTACGGTTGGGTTGGTTTTGATTTAAAAATCAACCGGGCCCCCGGAACGAAAAAACTAATAACTCTCAGACCGGGCATCCGATTGACGTGCCATATGTCGTGTTGAGTTCCTATTGACTAGACGAAACATTTGGAAAAATCAACTCTTTACTATGTGTCAGTTGATGTATCAAACCTTTGGCTCGTGGAGCGGACCCTCCCTAAAACGAGCTTGTTGTGTGTAGGAACACTAGAGCTGGCCGCGACTGCGATGACGAATTTACTAAAATCCTCCGTGGGTTCGACAGTGACGAAGACTGCACCGAAATACTCCATGGTTTCGAGAGTGAAGAAGACTGTAAGAGGATACATTGTGTGTTTAGCAGCGACGAAGACCATAGTGAAATCCTCCGCGGGATCGACGACGATGACTATTGTTCTTTTATCATATGTGAGTCAGGCAGTACTGTTGTTCTTGTATCCAACATGGGTTCAGTAGTATTTGACATTGTACTTGTATCCGACGTAGGTACGACAATGTTTTCGGTCTAGTATCTTATGTGGGTCTAACAAATTAGCTGGTCTAGTATCCTATGTGGGTCCCATCTAGATGAATCAGTGGCTACATCTGATCATCTCTATCACATTATGAAGATGTATACCTGTGTGAGATGAGTCTTGACTTTCATTTATTATCTTCGATGTGATTGACTTGATTTCCTTTGTGGACTGGGTTGTGTAATACTGTGTGGATTGGTTGTGTTATCCATTGTGGACTGGAACAAACATGGGCTCGAATGTTGGAGATGAACTGGAGTTGATGACTTAGGTATATGTATGTGCATATACCTAAGTAGTGTTTGTTGATACTTCGTGATTGTATATTTCCGTTGTGAATTATCCATTGTGGATTCCGGGAGACCTTTGGGGGTCTCGAGGTCCCTACTGAGTGTCTTATACTCACCCATGCACAGGCTATGCCCACACTACATTCTGTTGGATACAGATGATGGACATCGACGATCATGGTTGAGGCTTGTGGAGCAAGTCGGTACCTGGAGATGGACCACTAGGCGGGACGTACACGGGGCGGACGGCTGGACCCGAGGAGGTGAGGAGACTATCTATACCCACACTTCAGTTGGGATATCCAGTGGATGGCTCGACATTGCTGCTTTACTTTTTAGTTGCTATACTTTCTTTCCAGTTGTACTTTTCTTTCAGTTTGGGTTTGTATTCTGGCCCACTTACTTTTCTGCACTTACTATTGTTATCCCAGTTTATCTTAGTATTTACTTCATCTTGATTACTCTGTGGTGTTTTTTTAATTTATAAAGGAAATGCCTTCCCTTTTTATCAGGATTTACGCCTTTGGTTCTAGTCGCCAGCCCCTGGCGTAAGGAAGGCGGGCAAGGGGTAGTCACGGCACGGGTCCCGAGGATGGTTTGTGACAACATATGATAATATTGCTATGGTATTGTTACAAAACACATTATAACACCCTTATGTCACCTATGTGTTAGGTGTGCGATGTTGATCGACTCATAGGGTGGCTTAGATAACATCGCACTAGTGGTAATCTCTATCAAATTCAACTTCTCCCATAATAAGTACCATTCAAGCTTAACATGTTGAATATTGACTTGGGCTTGGTCATGATAAATGTTTAGTGATTCCAAATCATTTCCAAGCTCTGAAAAATTGGCTTTGTATGGATAAATTCTAATAGATGAGGGAATCATTTATTTTGTTTGAGTAAATTGGATATGTTAAATCACAATATTTATAATAATTATGTAATCACTACTCAATTGATATATTAGTAATGGTCACATTAGAAAATGGTATATTGAAATCCAAAAACAGATAACAAATTAATTTCATATTTTATTAAAACATTTTATATAATAATAAATTTAATTAGATCTTTAGTAATTTTCATTATTGAATGTTTTAGTCGTCACTATATTCCCCCCTTTTGGAATATTTCCCTCAAAATTTTCATTTCATACAGTAAAATAAATGCAGGTAACACTGCTTCATGACTTCAACTGATTCCCACGTTGACTCTTCAAACACGTGGTTTCTCCACAACACCATGACATGGGGAATCATCTTATTTCATAGAACATTTTCATTAAAATCTATGATCTTCAAATGCTTCTCTTTGTAAGAGAGGTCATTCCCCAATGGTACTACCTCTAGATTGTGTTCATGTGACGTGTCTGATACATACTTCCTCAAATGTAATATTTTGAATAAATCATGTACTTGAGATAGGTATTGTGGGAGTGCTAGTCAATAGGCTATAGATCCAATGCGATAAGGGATGTCAAAGGGCCTATTTACATTTTACTAATATTTTCCTTCATCCTAAATCTCAAAACTCTCTTCCATGGTGATAAGCAGATGAATCACATGTCTCCCAAATCAATCTCAAGGTCTCATCGATGATTATAATTGTATCTCTTTTGACAACTATGAGAAGCATTTATGTATTGCAATATTTTCATAACCTTCTAAACAATTTCTTCAACCATTTACAGACCTAGGAGTTTTTTCTCCCCAAATTCATCCCATCATGTCGGTGTTCTTCACCTCTTCTAAAAAAGGGTATCAAATATATCCATTTGGATGCTTTAGTATAAACTATTTTTGTAAGAGTAGAAACTAGAAGAAGAATTTTATCCCATCAACATTTGATGTCCACTGAAAATTATATCTCCAAGTCCTCATGTTTTTGTATAGTTCTCTCATACTAGCCATCAGTTTGAGGATGATAAGTTTTACCGATGATCAGCTAAGTATTCAGAGCATGTTGAAATCAATCGTAGAACATATAGGAGAACCTTGGGTCTCAATCAGATAAAATAGATAGTGGTAGTACATGAATTCTTAAATCTTCTCCGATGTATATCTGATCTAGTTGATCCAATGAGAAATTCTCCCTAATTTCAATGAAGTGTGCAGTATTTTTATGAAAATTAACAACAACCTTGATAGCATTATTTTCTATTGAACTATTTGAAATATGATGAAAAAGACCATGAGGATGGTCTTTCATATACATAATTTTTTGGGTAATGGTTACATCATCCCCATTAGACTTCATCCTCTCAGCCTTCACTTGCAGACATAATAATCTCTTTGATGTATACTCAGTGATGTCCTTCATCATGATTTCCCACCAAAAAACCCCATGGAGATGGCGACACATGTTTTTATTTCCTTGGTGAATGGTAAAAATTGTGAAATGTGAATCAGCCAAAATTTCTATGATTAACTCTGGATTTGATGGAACAAATATCCCGGACCCAAATCCCAAAATTCCTTCTTCATTAACATTGAACTCTGAAGATTCACCCTTTTTAAAAGTTTTCACATTCATATGAATTCATGAATCATCATTTTAAGCATCCTTTATCCTTTTCCAAATTAGAAGGTTGGGAAATATTCACTTTCCTAGGGTTCTGATGGATTGAGCATTGATTGATGTTGATGTTCTCTAACCATCTTTGATGCTTCTTGTTCAACGATCTCTGTTTGAATATATACATGATGAATTTTTGATCTGTGTATTTTTAACACTTCTCCAAAAATATTTAATGTCACAAAACATTTAAAGCATATATTATCCCATCCAACTCCGGATCATTTTTTTGTTATTCTTGCTCATGAACTTTCAAATTTCTTGAAGAATATGAAAGTACATTGTCATTTTTCATCAACACATAGCCCATGCCCTTGTTCAAAACATCACAAAATACCAAAAAACCTCTCTAATTGTGGGAAGTGTGAGAAAGGGGGTAGTGATAAGCGCGTTTTCATATCCATGAATCTATCTTCACATCCACCACACAAAAAAATATTACACACTTCTGTGTTATATAGTATGGGGGTTGTAAAATCGTGATAAATTTCTCAAAAATCGACAATAGTAAGAAACTAACCCTATGAATCTATCAATATACTTTACTGATGATCTCCACAACCATCCCACAATTTCTAAATTTTTGGAGGGATCCATATATATCCCATATATTGTGATGATATGACCCATGAATGGGGAATCTTTCAACCAAAACTCACACTTGTTGTTAATTACATAGATCTTATCCTATAGAATGTTCTATAGTATTGTTCTTAGATATTCCTCATTCCCCTCCTTGGTTTTGGAGTATATCAGAATATCATCTATAAATACTTCTACCAATTTGTCTAGGTAATATCTAAATACTCTATTTATCATGTCCATGATGATTGTTGGAGAATTAGTAAGTCCAAAAATCATTACTATGATTTCATATTGGCTGTATCTTATACAAAAATATGTCTTGGGGATATCCCCATTCTTCACCCTTACATGGTAATATTCTGACCGCAAATCAATGATGGAGAAGTACAGTTCTCCACTTAGCTGATCAAATATGTTATCAATTCATGGTAGGTGGCACTTATCATTATCATTGTGGTGTTTACCACAATATATTCAATACAATGGAACATTGAACCATGCTTCTTCATGATTAATAGGACAGGTTCACACCATAGTGAAGTACTTGGTCGTATAAACCCTGATCTAGATTCTCCTGTAGTTGTTTCCTCAACTCCTGAAGCTCCAAAACAGTCATTCTACATGTAGCCTTGGATATTGGAAATGACCTAGATATAAAATCAATTGATAATTCAACATCACTTCTTGGGGGAAGAACATGAAATTCTCCAAGAAAGACTTCATTAAATTCCATCCCAATAGGAATATTTTAAATGATGGTTTCTTCCTTGGACTCAATCATCTGATCCAGATACATGTTCTCTTAGGGTAGTAATATCCACGCTTGAGATGATGGTGCTAAAGAAGATTCATCCTCCTACTTGAACATGTACAGAATCAAGGGTTGATTCTCCATATGGATATTGATTTCCCTATCATGACAATTTTGTTGGCTCTATATAAGGAAAAAATATCAATTCCATGAATTACAAAAAAAAAATCCACCATATGGAGTATTAAAAAGTTTTCTAGGAATTTCAATCCACAAATTATGTTAGTTCCACTAGGCGGAATACCCTGAGAGGGGGGGTGAATCAGGGTATGACTAATTAAAAATTAAATCCCATTCTGATCTTGTTTCACTGTTAATAAAAACACACTTCTCTCTCTTACCTACTGCACAATATAAATAGAAAGTAAAGCAAGCAGGACACATCAATTTTAATTGGTTCACCGCTAAGTGCTATGTCCAAGGAGCATACTCCGAGAGTTTTCCAGTCGTACCAAGTCCACTAAACTTCACTAGATGTGGATTACAACGTTCGGGAAAGATCACTTCTATGCCCAGGCTCACTGCCTTTAGAAGGTTTAGGGTCATCTCACTACTTTCCCAAGGGTCACTCCTTGTTTCGATCTTTCTGGCTCACTGCCGGTGGAGAGGATCACCTTTTTCTTCTTCATAAGCTCACTGCTTTGTGAAGGGATTCCCTCACATTTTATAAACCTGTAGGTATCTTCAGTTCCATTATCGAATACATCTTTCTCTGTATGTAGATGCTCTGTTGAAGTTCAACTTTCATCCATAGATGAATATCTCTTTGCCTCTAAACACTGGGAAAACTACCTTTGGAAAGACCTCCGCAAAGCAGTCAACTTCTCTAGGCTCCAAATTTCGCGAAACTCAAGAAGCCTTTGCGAAGCTCCTGCCTTTTCGCGAAGCTCTCTCACGAAGCTCTCTCGCAAAGCTCTCTCGTGAAGAACTCCCGCGAATCTCAACTCGTTGCAATGAAACTTCTCTCGTGAATCTCACTGAGCCAACACGGAGCACACAACTTTCGCGGAGCTACAATAGCCGCGGCGAAGCTCCTCTTTCGTGAATCACACTGCCTTCGCGAACCACCTCCGCGAACTGAGAGCAATGGATTTTCTCTGAAAATTATCTCTACATCGATCGAATGGGTCGGCCTCTATTTATAGGCGATTCCACCGACCCTCGTCCTTTCTGCGCGAAGTCAACGCCACGTCAATGAAAATCGCGAAGCTCCAAAGATTCCGCCAGAATTCTGTCCAAATCACGAAGCACCACGAAACTTTTCAATTCGTGAAGCTTGACGTAGTCACGAAGAATCACCGTCAACATACCTTCTAGACTTCACCGCGAAGCTCCCTCACGAAGCCCAACATTCCTTCGCGACTTCACCACGAAGCTCCCTCGCAAAGCCCTTCTCGGCCGCGATGCGCTTCAGCCTCTACCGTTCGCGAAACATGAAGTAATCGCGAAGAATCACCGCATCCATTCTTCTGGTCTTCACGATTTCCAAACCATGCATCCTATTTTCGCGACATTCATGCCTTTTCCATATTAAATTATGATCTTCATGGAAATCCAATTTCCGCGATGCTCACCAAACACCAAATTTTGGACCCCAAAAATTTGGCAAACACTGGGAAACGGCGCCACCTTGTTCTGCTCTTTTGTACCGCCTCCAGATCGTCCTTTCCTTTGTCATCGTTCTTTGTCAACATGGAATGTCAACAACTTCTTGAGAACTCAACAATTATCCATGGAAACCTGCTTTGTCAACAAACACAATAAACCCAAAAATGATGCAATGTTACCTTGAGGGATTTTTTCCCAACAAACTCCCCCTTTGTGTTTGTTTACAACTCTTCACAACTCTACTTAGAAAGATTTTCAAAACTTTGATACCTCACTGAGTCTTCTTCCAGTCGCTACCACCATTCGCCTCTTGCGATTCTTCTAGTGTTCAAATATTCACTTAACACGTACTCTAAGCCCACATGAGCAATGCTCGACTTGAGAAACAATAGTAGTATGAAAAGTTCATCAATGAATCACTTCATGTCAGAACTCAATTGTCGATTCCACCCTGATACCAATTCTTAAATTGATACCAATTGTTGAACCAAACTGATACGACTTGGTGAATTCTTTTGTTGATACCAATTATTGATAGTTGGACACCGTCTCACACCATTCCAACACCACTATTCTGCTATTATCACGATCCTCATCTGTCGTGATATCTATTCTTTGATCTATCACTTCTAGCATCGTTAGATTTCATACTCTCCCCCTTTCTCATTGCTCCCCCTTTCTGGATGCTCCACCTGTCAGCTTCTCCCCATATCAATTATGATTTATCAACTCTCCACACTGTCTCCCCCTTAAACAATCACTATTTTCTCCCCCTTTAACAAACACTTTTCTCCCCCTTTGTCAACGAACCCAAAGGTCATTCCTTTGTAGTTTGTAACAGAGTATAGAACACAATAGCAGAGTATGGAAAACACGTCATACCTCGGGGAGAGGGGGGGTCCCATATCTACACTATTTCAAGGGCAGGGAATTGACAGAACTCCCAGAACCAGTCGATGCCGCTCAAAAGATTCCTTGGGTAAGGCCTTTGTCAGAATGTCTGCAACATGTAGCTCTGTAGGAACATACTCGAAATTCACGAGCCCCTGCTCAACCTTCTCCTTGATAAAATGATACTTAATCTCAATGTGCATTTTCCTTGAATGATGGATGGTATTTTTGCTAAGGTTTATAGCACTTGAGTTGTCGCACTAGATTCCGATCAGAGACTTCATTACAAATCCCATATCTTCAAGCTGCTGCTTCATCCATAATAATTGTGTGCATGCATGAGTAGCCGCAATATACTCAGCTTCTGCGGTTCTCAATGAAATGCAATCTTGCTTCTTTCTTAGCCAAGAAATACACAATCCACCAAGGTAGAATGAACCACCTGACGTCGATTTCCAATCATCCGCTGAACCGGCCCAGTCTGCATCAGTATATCCCAATAACTCTGTCTGAAATTTATCAGTATATGTCAAGCTGAAATCCACTGTTCCCTGGATATACCGATGTATTCTTTTCACTGCAAGCATGTCGCTTTCCTTGGGATTGCTCTGATATCTTGCTGCTTGGCATGTGGAGAAAACAATATCAGGCCTTGTTGCGGTTAAGTACAATAGACTTACAATGATTTGCTTGTATTCTGTGATATTAACTGACTTTCCATACTCATCTTTAGATAATTTCATCCGGGTAGCAACATGAGTTTTCAGCTCCTTGGAATTTTCCATTCCAAACCTTCTCAATACCTCCTTGGCATATCTATATTGAGAAATAAATGTTCCATTCCTTCCTTGTGTCACCTGTAGACCAAGAAAAAACGTTAGCTCTCCAATCGTTGACATTTCAAACTCATTTTTCATGAAGTCAGAAAACTGTCTGCACTGAGCTTCATCTGATCTGCCAAATATTATGTCATCGACATAAAATAATAACATCATCCTTTGATTACATTCATTGCTGAAATAGAGGTTGTAATCAACTATTCCACACTGGAAACCTATCTTTTTCAAGTACTGATAAAGCCTTGAGTACCATTCCCTTGGTGCTTGTTTCAGCCCATACAATGCCTTCTTCAGCCTGCAAACTTTGTTCTCATCCTCATGAATGAGAAAACCATCTGGCTGCTCAATATACACCTCCTCTTCCAGAACACCATTCAAGAATGCAGATTTGACATCCATCTGGAACACTATGAACTTTCGTTGCATTGCTATGGACAAAAATAATCTGATTGTCTCCAGCCTTACAACTGGTGCAAATGTCTCGTCGACATCTATTACCTCGATCTGGGAGTACCCCTTGAACACTAGTCGTGCATTGTTCTGAATCACTGTTCCATCTTCTTTCATCTTGTTGCGATAGACCCATTTGGTGCCAGTGACATTATTTTCAGCTGGCCTCGAAACAATCTCCCATGTCTGGTTCTTCTCAATTTGATAAAGCTCTTCATTCATAGCCTGAACCCAGTTTTCATCTTCAGCTGCATCGAAACAACATTTCGGCTCCACCTGAGATAAAAACGATGTTTGCTGCAATGATTTCATTCTTAGAGTCTGAACTGGAGCTGTCTGATCACCAATGATATTTTTCCTATCAATTTCAGCTCAACTCTTTGGCTTCCTTGCAGATACAGACTTGACACATTCTTGTTCATCATCAGTATCATCTTCTGAATCAGCCTCTGCCACTTCTACTCCCACTGTGTTGCTTACCTCATCATCACATTCATCCAGAAGCTGTTCACTGGGTCATTGAGCAGTCTGTTCATTTTCAACTATAGTGACATCGTTGCTCTCAAAAATTTTTCCCAGCCTCTTGTTGAAGCATTTATATGCTTTTCTTTTCCCTAAGTATCCAAGGAATATCCCTTTCATCTCCTCGTGGCTCAAACTTCCTATGACGTTATTTGTTGAGAATGAAACACTTACGTCCAAAGATTCAAAAGTATTTCAACGTTGGCTTCTTTCCGTACCACAGTTCATACAGAGCCTTCCCTTGCTTCAGACAGAACATGCAACCTGTTTGAAACATAGACCATTGTAAAAAACTGCTTCCTTCCAAAATTTCTCTGGTAGGTCCTTATCAATAAGCATAGTTATGGCCATGTTGTTGATGATCCGATTTATCCTTTCAACCACTAAATTCTGTTGGGGATTTCTTACTGATGAAACTTGATGTCTTATCCCATGTTTCTCGAGATAGTTTTCAACCTGACTGCTTGTAAATTCCGTACTATTGTCAGTACGAAACTTCAGAATTTTCTGCCCAAGCATCTTTTCTGATTCCCTCCTGTAATGCTTTATGCAACTTAACACCTCTGTATTATGGGTAATAATGAATAACCAGTCCATTATACTATAGTCATCAGTGAAAAGAACATAGTACCTTTTCCCATCTATAGCTCGTGGTGAGATAGGTCCACATACATCAGCATGCACCCATTCGACCACACTAGTTGCTTTTTGTTCCTTTGGCCTGTATGTTTTCATGATGATCTTTCCTTGTTGACAAGAATCACACGTATGAGTGCGATCACGTGATAGTTTGGGAAGGTCTCTAGCAGCATCACACTTTACCAGATCTTCCATATATGGTTGACAGAGATGACCAAGTCGCTTATGCCATAGCTGATTTTCTTCTTCTCTGGATAAAAGGCATGAATCTTCTTCCCCACCTACCAGGTAAAGATTCCCATTTGTTTGTTTTCCCTAAAGAATGACTATTCCATATTTTCCTTTAACAATACACATCTTCTTGGTAAATAGGATAGAGTGCCCAGAGTCACATAGTTGACTGACGCTAAACAAATTATGACTGAGACCCTCTACCACCAAGACATCAGCATGTCTCATTTCATTGCCCCCAAACATGGCTTTTCCTGAGCCAACAATCTTAAGGCCTTAATCATTTCCAAATTTGACAACTCCTTCTTTTTCATATTTTATGCATGTAACCATATCCTTATTACCCGTCATGTGGGATGTGCAACCACTGTCAAGGATCCAAACACAAGAATGATCTGATGCTTTAAGGGCAATTTCAGCAACTACGGCCTTCTCAGTTTTATTCTTCCTGGAACATACTTTTTCTTTCATACTCGGCATAGATTGAGACTTCTGTTCTTTATCAGAGTATGATGGACCAACTTCATCTTGCAAAACTGCAAATCTATTCTGAACATTTAACTCACTTGTCGGTTTTCAGATCTGCTGCTTGCGAACATTTTGATTCTGCTTTGGCACATTTTTCTGAATGGTCGGATTGTAGTACCTAGCCATGTGTCCAAATCCTCCGCACCAAAAACAGTTTCCTTCAAAAAATGTTCTAGAAAACCGTTCTCTGTTTGGCTTCCATCTCTATTCTTGTTCCCATCGATATCTTTTGGCTATGGAACACACATACTGTGAATGTCCCATCTTTCCACAACAATAACACCTGATAAAATGTGTATTACTTCGTGTTACGTCAGCACTACGAGTTTCCCCTTTGGATATATGAGTATTCTGATTCTTCTTTGTGCTCAAATCCACTTTCAATCTCCGGACAGGTGCTTCCGGTCTAACTTCAACTGCCACAGATTTTTGTTTCTGATTAAGCCATGAATCAGCTCTAACTTCTGAGTTCAATTGCAGCTTCATTCCTGCTGAACAACTAGGATTTTCTTTCTTCTTTTTAGTCTTCGTAACAACCTGATTTCCCAAGAATGTGTTGGGATTCAAAGGTTTTTCCTGGTCTTTAACTTTTCTCTACAGACCGACAACTTCCTCTTCAAGCTATTCAATACGCTTGACGTGATTTTTCACTTTTCGACTCAAGCAATAGATCTCCATTTTCTGCTCTTCAATCATGAGCTTATGCTCATCAACATTTTCTGTGCGCTCTGGCATGGAAGACTTAAGATTTTCAATTTCTTTCTCACGCTCAAACTTCTCTTCTTCTTGCTGTTTCATGTAGAGTTTGGCATCACGTACTATCTTGTTGGCTTTCTTTGTTTTTTCTCGCCAAAAATCTATTTCTTCAAGAGCTACTTCTAATACAGCTTCCATGTCAACTCTCCCTTCAATTTCTTCTTCTTCTTCATCAGCTTCCACGATCTTTGCAGTTTTCTATCTCTTCAACTTCTTCACCCTCAGACTCAGTTGAACTGTCTATTTCTTGGGAAAGAAGATTCTTCTTCTTAAAGAAATTTCTCTTGAACTGCTTCTTCCCTTTCACATAGGCTGATGATTTTTTCATGGGAATCTCAACTTCATCTTCATCGCTTTCTTCTTGAAACTTTTTGGGACATCTGGTACCAAGATGACCAACCTTTCCGCATCGGAAGCATGCTAGTGGAAGTTTCCCTTTAAACTTTCCTTTTCCTCATTGCAGATTTTAGGAAAGGAACGACATCACCTCATCTGACTCTTCTTCCTCCTGAGAATCATCAATTGTGAGCCTCTTCATGGCCATAAATGCCACCTCTTTGGATTTCCCCTTTTCCACAGCATCGTTGTCATCATTTCTCATTTCATATGCAACAAGAGTGATGTGTAGGTTATCCAATGTCAGCTCTTTCAGATATTTATCTTCCAAAATAGAAACTTTTGGATTGAACCGAGGTGGAAGCTTTTTCAAGATGTTCTTTACGATCTTAATGTCTTCGATAATTTCTCCATGACCCTGCATGTCTTCTACCACAACATTTACCCTGTCAAAGAATTCATCAACAAACTCATTCGGGTTCATTCTGAGATCTTCATACTTGTTCCACAACACTTGCAGCTTCGCCTCTCTGACTTTTGTATCCCATTCATAAATATTCAAAAGATTTTCCCACATGGAATGTGACATTTTGCATGACATCACCTTTGTATATATGGGATTAGAGAGGGCTCCCCCTAAGGCATTGATTGATTTGGAATCAGCATCCAACTCTTTGTGCTCAGCTTCAGATAATGAACCATTAGTAATATCAGCTGTGATACCATGCATAGCTGCTGAAAACACATCTGTTCCCAAATATCAGAAACAGTGTTGCATTCAATTCTTCCATATCTGAAAATTACATCCGTCGAAGATCGGAATCCCTATATGATTAGTGACCCCCATTGAGAGAAGAACAACTGTCAACCTTTCCCTCAGATACAACTTGTTAGGTCCATTAGGTGGAATACCCTGAGAGGGGGGGTGAATCAGGGTATGAGTAATTAAAAAATAAAGCCCGTTCTGATCATGTTTCGCTATTAAGAAAAACAATCTTCTCTCTCTTTCCTACTGCACAATATAAACTGAAAGTAAAGCAAGCAGGACACAACAATTTTACTTGGTTCACCGCTAAGGGCTACGTCCAAAGAGAATACACCGACAGGTTACCAGTCATACCAGGTCCACTAAACTTCACTAGCTGTAGATTACAACGTTCGGGCTAGATCACTTCTATGCCCAGGCTCACTGCCTTTACAAGGTTTCGGGTCAGCTCACTACTTTCCCAAGGGTCACTCCCTGTTTCTCTCTCTCTGGCTCACTGCCGGTGGAGAGGATCACCTTTTTCCTCTTCCTAAGCTCACTACTCTGTGAAAGGATTCACTCACAGTTTATAGACCTGTAGGTATCTTCAGTTCCATTAAGGAATGCATCTTTCTCTGTATGTAGATGCTTTGTTGATGTTCAAATTTCATCCGTAGATGAATATCTCTTTTCCTCTAAACACTGGGCAAACTACATTTGGAAAGACCTCTACAAAGCACTCAACTTCGCTAGGCTCCCAATTTCACGAAGCTCAACAAGCCTTCGCGAAGCTCCTTCCTTTTCGCGAAGCTCTCTCGCGAAGCTCTCTTGTGAAGAACTCCCGCGAAGCTCAACTCATTGAAAATAAACTTCTCTCGCGAAGCTCACTGAGCCAATGCGGAGCACATGACTTTCGCAGAGCTACAATAGCCGCCACGAAGCTTCTCTTTCACGAAGTACACTGCCTTCGCGAACCACCTCCGCGAACCGAGAGCAATGGATTTTCTCTGAAAATTCTATCTACTTCGCTCGAAGGGGTCGGCCTCTATTTATAGGCAATTCCACCAACCCTCGTCCTTTCTACGCGAATTCAATGCCACGTCATTGCAAATCGCGAAGCACCAAAGATTCCGCCATAATTCTTTCCAAATCACAAAGCACAACGGCACTTTGCCATTCGCGAAGCATGACGTAGTCGCGAAGAATCCTCGTCAACATACCTTCGCGACTTCACCACGAATCTCCCTCACGAAGCCCAACATTCCTTCGCGCCTTCTCCGAGAAGCTCCCTCACAAATCCCTTCACTGCCGCGATGCACTTCAGCCTCCTTTGTCATCGTTCTTTGTCAACATGGAATGACAAAAACTTCTTGAGAACTTGTCAATTATCCATGGAAACCTGCCTTTTCAATAAACACAATCAACCCAAAAATGCTGCAATGTTACCTTGAGGGATTTTTGACCAACAAATTATGACAGTAGAGGAGTTATATTCATCGGATGAAATAATTTCCCCATTTTCGATTCCCACAAGCATCTTTACTTCCATATCATGTGGTGGTTTTGTGATTCTTCTACTAATCCTTCTGGATATAAGGAAAGCGTAGAACAAGAATCAATATGTATGTTCACTATTGTTGAATAAATAAACAGAATATCAGTCACACTTCGTTGTAAGGTTTCCCTTCGGTAGTACTGATAGAAAAAGATCACCCTTTCTGTCAATTAGGTTGTGGTTGCCTCTGACAACCCTTGTTAAAGGGTACTAGTTTATAAAGTGCCTCAGTTATTTTTTATTGAAGAAATGAACAACGTGTTAAACATCAAACATATAATTCCTTTTCTTTTTTGAATCCACATGATTTTCTTATCGACAGTTAATAGGATTCCTCCCTTCACCTCAACACCTAAAGCATTTTCTAATCCCATTCCCGCAATTTCTATTGTTCTGGTTTCTACACCTTTTTCAAGTGGTGTGAATGATTTTCATAGCACCATTGTATTTATCCATAAAACCTAAATAATTGAAGTCCACCATTCACTTATTATCACCTTGATAACCTTTATATCCCTTAATATCCATTTCAGTTATGACGGAACATCGGAAAATTTCTTTATAGCTTTCGATGTCATGGATCTCTAGGGCTTTCTGTAGGCTAGGTGTTATCTTAGCAATAAAGAGTTCAAATTTGTGTTTGGGGGTAATAAAAAATCTGAATGAATATTTTTCAATCCATGTAATTTTTCCTTAAGATGCTCTGATGGATTCAATGACTTTTTTTCCTAAGGTCAAAGATGTTCCTTTCCATCTTATGAAAGAGGGTTCGAGGAAAATATTTATCAAAAAGTACATTCAAGAAATACTTTAATTCCAATGCATCAATCCCCTCATTTGGAATAGAATTTTTGATAAATGTACATGATTGATCAGTTTTACCACCCATACGATAACTAACTAGAAGTACCTTCTCTTTATTGTAACATTGATTGATTGAGAAGAACTTCTCAATGGAGTTGAACCATTTTTCGGGGATGGAGGGATCAGGTGATTAATTAAATATAGGAGGAATTTTTCTCATGAATCCCTCAATTATGACTAGTTCCTTCATATGGAGGGTGGTTGAATGATCTTATTTACCCATGTTTCTTTTCAAAACATGAGTTAACAAAGATACTATTGTGACAATGATCGGGATTCCATCTCCCATCAGATTGGGTATCTCATTAGAGTAGTCATCATATTGATCTTCACATTTGTCGTTATCTTGAGTCCTCCTATTAACGACCATTGGATGGAATAAAAAAATTGTTGGGGGGAATACATAAAGTCTAATCCAAAGAAAAAAATGGATGACATAAAAATTACGTTTATTTCAATAAAATAGTAATTTATAGAATTTAATTTATGTTATCCATGATCTACTTAATAACAAATAATTTAAGGGGAATTTTTTTATTCCATTAATAATGATTCATACCAATATTTTGAATATACAATAGAATATCCACTGGGAGTGTCATAACCAAGAG
Source organism: Viscum album (assembly GCA_963277665.1). Taxonomy (NCBI): domain Eukaryota; kingdom Viridiplantae; phylum Streptophyta; class Magnoliopsida; order Santalales; family Viscaceae; genus Viscum; species Viscum album. The sequence continues at coordinate 2,130,089,239 of OY728147.1, read as the reverse complement.
TGTGGAAAGGAAAAAAAATGTGCACCGGTTCCCATTCAATTCTATCTCAAAGAAGTGTTTTCTAGTTTTACCTCTTGGATATATCTGTGCCCGAGGCTCGTCTACCAACTCGTATCTGATAATTTATTTATTATCATGATTATAAAATTAATCAATACTCCTCAAAATTTATAGATGTTATTATTAGTCTTAGTCTTATCTCTAATGCATTCATTAGATTTTTCTAATCCAATTCCAAAAAATAACTAAACCTATCCTCTACTAAAAACTAGAACAACCCAACTCTATTTCAAACATAATCATATTTTATTATATAAAATATTTATTGGATATAACATAGAATAATTAAAGGTCTAGTGTATTTGGGGATTAATAACATTACACAATACTTTAGAGCATAAAACACAATAAATTTATGAAAACTTATATTATATGACCACACACATTCCTTCGTACATAGTATTTCATGAGATAAACTGAAGGAATGCATTAGAAAAAGGTGATCATTAAAACCCAACGAGAGATTAAAATGTGCATAAAATGAATAATACAATTCATTTTAGGAAATTGTCATATAAATTGAACTTTTGTGAAACATGAACTTAAATGCATGATATAACATGATTATCATGACATGGAAATTTGGAAGCAACAGTTAACATGGTATTAGAATTATCCAATTCTCATTTCACAAAGGGCATTTATAAAATATCATTTCAAAATTATCATCATTAAACACTAATTTCAAATTACATATCGTGATATTATTCTTTATCAAATGCATTGGAGAACTATCAGGGCATAAATTTCTTAATCATTTCATTTCATACATATGTGTACCAATGGATCATATAACATGGATACATTAAACATAATAATTCATTCCACAATAATGGAATGTAGAATTAATACATGAATATAAGAAATAAATATGTATATATGTATAATGGTGTGTACCCTTGATAAAGAAATTGACATCGTATTCACTACATAGTTAATTTTTCTTGGAAAATCACGGTGCAATTTTGCAGCGTAACAATGTGACATAAGAATTCATAAAAATGGTTTATGAGAGAGAAAGTAGTGTCTAATGATACCTACAAAATAATTAAGTTAAGTGGGTCATATAGATACTTATACAAATATATTTAATGAAATTTTGAGTTAAAGTACAATACAATTTCTTGAATGTAAATGAGAAAAGAGAAATTTCATACTAATGTTTTGCAGGGTAAAGGGTGTACATGGGAGGGAATAATGAGAGATAAAGGGGTATATAATAATTAAATCATAAGTAGAGAAGTATAGGGGATGTGAGAAATCATACCCAAACTTTTTTAATTTAAATAACAAGGGTATACCAACATTATTAATCATGGACACAAATGAGAAATGAAGAAACCCCTTAATTGAAAGTGTGATCCCAAAGGCATGGGAGGATTGAGGGGGATTCTTGGTTGATAATGGCTCTTTAATAGTGTTCTAGAGAGATGAGGAAGGATGTTATAAGAGGTATAAAGCCTTTGAGTAAAGAGGGATAGGGATCATGTGTGGGTTTATATATGAAAAGAGATGGAAGTCTTCATAATTTAGGTTTTGTACACCACACAATATACAAATAATTACCACAAACCAACCCATGGTGTTTTCTCATGGTTATTTCCAAAAAGTAATGGAAAAAATTATTTTATATTACCAATGGGCAATATTCCTAAAATAATAGGTTTCCTAATGTGGAGGATAGTCACACCGTAAAGGAAATTAATTTAAAACGTTGAACTTTTTTATAAGTCTTTGATGGTCCTCTAAGTCCTTGTAAAACAAATCAAACAAACATAAAATCACTTAGTTTTAATGGTAAAACATAAATTGGTTGAAAAATTCTTTTATAGTATTATAATACATCACTATTTGGACATTAAGATTTCATAAAACACATTTTATTTTTAAACATTATTTAATTTTTACACAAATATTCAAATTTCTTAGACAAATAAGAAACAATTCATCATTGGATAATATTGACATTCTAATTACTATAATAATATTCAAATTTTTAAAATAATTTAATAAATATGTGAATTTTTACTTTTTAAAAAAATGACATTTATCTAAATTTAATGGGGTTTGACAAAAAATTGATTTCAATCCTAAATAAATATTACAATTGTATTCCTAAAAATTAAATATAATTTATTTTGAATAAAAATTAATTATGAAATAATTTTTTTAAGTATTATGTAATTTAAAAAAATCAATTAATTCCTAAAAATAGATTTCTTATTTGAATATTAATTTAAAATACTATATGATCATTAAAAAACATTTATAAGGAGACAATAATAAAATGAATGTATATTATTTATTCAATTTAAAAATAATGCACATAATTATAGTGCCAATGTATTATTAAATAACCCCTTATAACACCTGCATATGCACAATGGGTAAGGTGTGTGAAGATGATAGACTCTTGGGGTGTCTCATATAACATCGTTCGAGTGGTAATATCAATCAACATCCATTTCTCATGTAAGCGGTTCAGTTCGAGCTTAACATGTTGTAGCTCACCTTGGTCTTGGTCCAGATTGATGGCTACTGATGCCACCACCTTTCTGGGATCTGAAACATGGGCTTTGTACATAGAAATTTTATTAGATGAGGCCATAACATCCTTTGTCTGAGTAAATTTGATTTATAAAATCCCTATATTTATAAAAATAATTAGATTATTGTTCAAAGACAATATAACTAATGCTCAGAATTCATAACGATAGTTTGAAATCCCTAACCATAAAACCAAAAATTTAAATATTTTATATAATCATTTTACTGAATAATATATCAAATTAGATGAAGAATAATTTTCATTAGTGGAAGTGTGGGTGATTACATGCTTCCATTACATTCAAAAAATGGTACCCTCGTCTCAAATAAATCTTCAAAAAAAAATTGATGTCCATGGAGATGATCAAAAAAATTATTGATTTGTGGAAATTGATACTTATTATTTACATTGATGTTGCAAAAGGATCTATAATCAAGGAAAAGTCTCATTGAACCATATTTCCATTAAACAAATATGACATGAGATCCCCATAGTGATTTGCTAGGTTGAATGAAACCATCAACTAATAAGTCCTACAGTTAAATCATTAACTCTAAAAGTTGAATTTGTGACATTCAATTAGGGGGTATTGAAATTGGATTAGCATCAGTAAATTTACAATGTTAAATTCCACTTTTCAGTTTGGTTTTATACCATAAAACTCATCAAGAAAAAACATCAAGATACTCATATATCAGGGGCACATAATAAATATAAATAGTTCAATTGTTCACAACAATATGTTCAAGTTGACATTCATTTCGATCGTTTACTAGTTTCTCATATTCCTAATGTGTTATCAATAGAAAGGGTTAATTCTTGAAAAAAAAAATTAAATCTTGTCTGAAAAAAACTTCATTATCTCTACAAGAAATATTAGTATGACAAATATAAATCCAATCCATACCAAAAATAAAATGCAACACTACTAGAGGCCAAACAATATGGTTTTTAGGTAATTTGTTTCCACAAACAAGGACAAGAAGGTTCTTATAAAATCTTTTTTTTGTCTCAACATTTCCTCCCAATGTTTTTAACAGTTGTTCAGGATTCATATATTGAGATAGAAGTACCAATTTAAATGAATATTTCTCAGACATGAATTAATATGTATACCCTGATTCAAACAACTCCTTTGAAAAATTTTAATAACCAAATATTGTACCTAATATTTATTAATTTTATGTCCCATCAACTGATAAATAGCTGCAAATGGATTTCCCCACCCCTTTCAACTTGTAGTCTTCCCAATTTACCTCAGTTGAGTTCTTAGATGGACACTCACTTTCATAATGAACCATTTCATTTATAATAAACCAATTTTTCATCGAAAATAAGATTTTGTATTACCTATACTGTAATCATTTTTAGTGAAATTCTGAGGCTTATATCCCATTTTTTCATATCATTATCACTTAATAAAATTCAATAGGAATTCCCTCGTGTGCTTTTTTAACACAATTTTCAAAATATCATAACATAAGTTTCATACCATCAAATGTTTTTAAGAGTTAATACCTTTCATCCTCCACATCGGCCTCTTATTCTATTGTTTGTTAAAGAACACTTTGTCATCAAAAAAAATTATTTCCACCTTCTTAAGCACATTAAAAATGTTTTTCACGACGTCTAATCTACCAAAAATATAAATCCCTTCAATACATTGGATTTAATACTTTTTAAAAAAATTTTGATTTTAATATCATCATATTGGATGAAATTTGGAGCATACCTAGCTAGTTAATTGAGTTTTTCTTCACAAGTATCCACTGAGTCAGCCTCATACCTGAATTCCAAGAATTTGTTTTCCATCCTATATTGAACAATATTAGGAAAATATTTCTCTAAAAACATACTATTGAACAATCCCAATCAATATATTCAATATTCTCATTATCCGTGATGTTTTTAACCATCAACCACCACTGATCGTCTTCAACTTCAAAACAATAAACTACATATCTAACATTCAGATGTTATGACCACCCCATGTAATCAAAAATATTTTCTAATGTTGGAATCCATCCTCCAGCTAGCACAAGTTCAGATAATCCTCTAAATGAAGGGGGATGTTTTATCATGATAATATATAATATCGACATGTTCTATTGTGGTTTATTTGTATGATTTCATTCATGGATACCACCATATTTATATCCTGAGTCAACTGTTCAGTTCTGATTCTGACCATCTCACGTTACTGATTTGGAAAGTAGTTTTCCTATTGATATCATCCCATCATTGCTACTATATTTCCTCTACGGAATACCATTCTAAACATTCAAATATCATTGTTTAAGTAACATGGTAATCCACAAATGAAATATATTTTAAATCGTACCATAAATTAATTTATGTAAATTAATTTAACAATATCCTAACTCCTAATGGTGTCTAAACTGACCAATATTACCAACTATAAGGGACCATCTGAAGACATTACAATCATGAAATATGTTAATAAATGAAATTTATGATCTATTTAGGTTTATATATTTAATTAATTAGTTCATAACATATTCATAACAATAAGGAAATTACATGTAGACCCTTCTACTCAGTATCCATTTTTTTCATAAAATTAAAACTCTAAAAAGAAAGCAACATTCACATTCATGATATAAATATTCTAGAATTATTATTTTCTCTTACCATTAATTATATCCTGTGAAAAATATTATAGAAACTTTAGATTAGCATAAAATTAAATTTAAGGGTTATAAAATAAATAAAACATTAGTCCATTAATACATAAAAAACATTAGCTCTAAAACATTCCTCAAAAAATCATATGATTTTATGAATAACGCACAGTAATCACAAATAATAAAGGAAACAAAGGATATCCATAACATAAAAAAAATTGTAACATTTACTACTACATAGGAAGTTAATTTTATAATACCCATCATAGTATATTTCATAAATCTCTTTAGAGAAACCAAAACATGTACCTCTATCACGTTACCCAATGCATTGAAGAGCTATATTGGACTCACCCACAGTATGTTTATCATGGATCCACCAGTATATATAGAAAAATTTAAAGAACCATAACATAATAATAACACATAACACACACATAATGGAATGATAACATTTTCACATGGTAATCAAAATATATTAGTTCAGTACATTGACATAATCAAACCATTTTAAATAAAATTAAATAAAAAATATGTTAAAATAGTATATGGTATTTATTTTCCTTATAAAAACAATATGTCATGTTATGGAATCCAAATATCAAATAATTATCATGATGGCAGAATGGTCATTGTCATCATGTATGTTAAAAAACATTCATTTGGTCGTTTCTCAAAATGCATGGTAGAAACAATATTCCATATGAATGAAATTAAATGTCAAAGGGTTTTTTGCACCATATAATGGAAATTATTGTATAAATAAATGTATTCCTCAATGAAAATATATTGAGATGATGTCCCTTACCTCGAGTCGAACATGTATTATATGTTCCTCATTCTTCCTCTCCAAATGTGTAACATTATTTGATTTGATCCAAAATGCTTTCTTAAATTGCCTCCTACCTAAGGGAATGATTCTAAGAGGAATTGTGGGATATTGGGAGATTCATTAAGCAATGTTTGGATGAGATAATATTCTTGAGAGATGTGTGTAATGGTTTAGAGGTTTTGGCCTTTTATAAGAAGGAAGATGAGCACTTAATGAGAGTTTAAATATATTATTTTATTATAAAATTATTTTATATTAAAAATGATTAAAAAATTATTAAATTAGAAGATATGATAAATAAAAGATGGAATAATATTATCAATTATAATTTGTATAGGTTTTTATATTATTTAATATTTATCTTTTTTATTTAAATCTTATTTACTCTTACCATTTTATAAAGTATTTAACACTATGTGATTCAAAATCGGTATCAAAACCAGTAAAATATCAAAATAAAGAGTGATAAATAAAATATGATACATATGATAACTATTTTTTATAATATTATATTTTTTTTGAAATTTATAATATTTAATAAAATATTTTATTATTTAAAAATTGAATTATGCCAATTTTATCAATATTTTTATCATAACTTTTTATATATCAAACATAAACTGATTCATTCAAAAAAACGTAATTATTATAATTAGTAGATGTAAATATCATCCAAAAAAATTATGGATGACTTAAAAATTACAAAATTACATTTATTTGAACATTTATAATATCATTTATTGGAATCCTTTATTAATGAAGCAATCACTACATCACAATTGTGTCATAATAAAATTTATTTATTTAATGTATAAAAATTATAACCAAAATACCATGATGTATGAAATCTTTTTACCATTCAGATAAATATTTATAGTCGAATGGATCACTATTATTATCCCATATAAAAACTATTTTAGTAAAAGTTACAACTTTAGTAATATTTTCCTGAACTTAAAATTTAATGTAATTAGATGTTATTTTCACACCAAATAGGGTACATGTGGTCCTAAAATGGACCCAAGGGTGGAAATATTTGTAAATAATTCATCTAATAGTGTTAAAACATTTGTTAGGTCATTTTACTATTATTGTAATATTATTTCTTACCGTTATTTTCAAGATTTACCATTTAACCATGGTAAATAAAATATTTATCGAAATTATTAGACATAATTTATAAAAATAAAAGAAAATTTTTTACACAATTTGAACCATATTATTCTAAATATAGAATCCATTTTTTCAAATTTAAGACACAAAAGTTGTGGAAAATAATTTAAAATTAATTTCTATTGTCAGAGCCAAAAAGAGTGTTTTTTAGAAAACTAACTAAATATTGACATGTTTTATTTGTCCAATTTATTAATGAAATTACTTCTAATGACCAAAATTTTATTAAGTAGTAAAAATAAAATACCATTAAAATTAAAACAAAAAAAGTACAGTCTATCTATATAAATAAATTATATTAATAGGAAATTTGGAATTAAAATGTGTTATTTTTCACTATTCATTAAAAATGAACATTATCATGGAAAAACCCAAATTTCAGCCAAATTAAAATTTTATGTTCCCAATCCAAAAATGAATTTTATTTTTTCAAATAGAACATATAAATGTAAAAAAACTATATTTAATAATGGTTTTCCATTAAAATCATTTAAAATTACCTTTTAATGAATATTAGAGTATTTCATGATTAATATAGGATTTATTATTATATTAAGTATCTATGATTTATTAGATAAATTTAATGTCATTTAAAAATATTTATAATCATATTTTAGTTAGTTATGTTCATTCACACCAATAAATCGGTTTTATTTAACTCTCATTTAAAATAATACTGTTATTATATTATTTTTTTAGTATATCTCAATGTTGTGTACAACGTACGATTCCAAAAAAATCATTGTTTCATTTTAGGTACACTATAGAACATAGAATCCCATTTAATGTAATATTAATATCTAATTCTAAAATATTAATAAATTTAAAAATGTAATATTATTTATTTACCTAGGATGTTATATCCTTCACCCCCTTTGGAAATTGCGCCTTCACAATATTATTCAATTATCAAATAAGTGGGGCATTTATCACTAATAGATATTTTAGATTCATATTTTACATCTTCATCCATAGGGTTTATTCAAAAAAACATTAATTTGGAAAATTACTTTATTTTGCATCACATTCTCTCTTTGGACATGATTCTGGACTGGTTATTCCTTATAAAAATTATTCTCTTCCAACAGATCTATTGTAACACCTCGAGATTTTATGAAAAATATTCTTTTTAATTTCATTAATATCTTGTGTTGTACGCTACAACAAAAAGATTTTTCACAACACGTATCCTTGATTTTCCTTGAATTAAATTCAATCGTGACCTTCCTTGATAGCGTGTGTAGTACGCAATACCGAGTTTCACTAAACAACGATATGCTATTAAAATATTATAAAAACTAGCCATTATGAATAGTAATAACCACTTTTTGAAATTTTGTAAATTTTATTTTTCAAAATGGACATCATTTTTGGATATGGAATACCTAAATTAGCTTAGGGTGAAATTTTGGTACATTTCGGATAACTTTCATTTTCTGATGAATAGTGAAAATTACTAAGTTTTAATTAAAAACAAACTTTTTAATCGAAATAATTAATAGTGATAAATTATTAATTTGAGTGGTTTTAATGTATATTTAAAATATATTTTTACAATTTAATACAATGTTGGTCATTATATGTAATTCTACATTTAAACCAGACATAAACAAATGTCAATCTTTTGATAGTTATTATCTCTTAAGAACACACTATTTGTTTTGACGACAGGAATTAATTTTTATATTAATTAATGCAACTGATATGTTTTGAATTTGGTAAAATAGACATCATTTTTGAATTCATAATATCAAATATATCTTCGGACTAATTTTTGTTATTATTCTGAAAACTTTCAATTTTTGATGAATAGTGAAACCACTAAGTGGTAGTTAAAAAAAACGGAATTTTTCATAAAACATAATTTTACCACTTCTGTGAGTGGAATTTCAAAATTCCAAGAGACAGGGTTAATATCAAGGACTAAAATTTGGTTCAATGGGATGAAAATAATTTTTAATGAATAGTAACTTTTTACTTTTTTTTACCACGGTTAAAAGTAAATAGGGTAATTAAGGGTAAAAATGATATTATTATTACCCTAACATGTGTCCTAATTCTATTGTAAAAGTTTAATGAGAACAAAAACAACCTTAGGAATATAATATGACCATTTAGGCCCACTTGTATAGAATTAGGACATTTATTATTAATTTATTTAAAGAAGGGTTAAAATAGTTAAAATCAATGTTTAATAAGTAAATCATTTTTAATATGGGGTTATACATAAGATAAATTCGGCTATAAATATTTCATAGAAAAATAAATAGATTTCATATATAATGATATTTTATTTGTAATTTTTAGACTTTATATGATTTAATTTATTTATGACTCAAAGATGATGCAATAATTATCTTATTAATGAAGTATTGACATAATTGATGTTATAAACACCGAAATAAATGTAATTTGAGACTTTTTATAAATTACACTAAATTATTGATTAATATGACATGTTATTATTGATTTAATTAACTTTGTTCGAACTAATAATTATGTTATGATTTTCACAAAAATCAATTACTAAATAGTATCAAAATTGACATACAATAGTTTTTTAAAAAAATATTATATTATTAATTTGTTATTTTATTCCTAAAAATCTAAGGTTCAGCCAAATGACTAAGATAAGGTTATATATATTAATAATAAACAACTTGGGATTCTTTTGGCTTGATATAGTATGTTTATTAACCTTATAGTATAAGAACACAAGAAGACACGGTAAAAGTAAAATTATTTAACTTAATGTTAAATCTACATGATAAGGTTTAAATAGGAACCTAAACTTGTCTAAATTCTATTTTATGAGAGGATTTCTACCCATACCCACCTTATCTTCGAAATAAATCAATATTGAGCTATTTAAAACCGAATTTGGCTTTATAATAAAATAATAGTTTTAGTTATTCCAAAGGTACCCCTCTCCTCCCTTATAAAAGGGAACCTCCTCCTCCATCTTTCTCACACAACTTTGGGAATTCAAGCTCAGCCAACCCCTGCCAAATTACATTATCCACTTCCCTAGAAACATTATAGAGGTTCTGGTCTTCCTCAAAGACCAATTTTAGTGCCCTAAAAGTAGGTCTCAAAGAAGCACTTCAAAGAAGAGGTAATGTCTGTTACCGATTCTTTCATATTTATTTCTTCTTCCAATTCTTCTTCTTTAGTTGTTTCATCATGAAGTAATAACATCAGTATCACTCAGATACTGATATGTTATTATATGTATGAAACAACCCTATTTCACCATCTATCCATCCTACGGAAAACGAAATCCCCGCGCGTGCGTACGTACGGAATACCGTCTCCACGCCGTGGTGTAATCTATTTTCCACCACCACCTTACTTGGATGGGTATAATGGTGTAAATAATAACTATATATGATTATTATAAAGTGATATTGATTCTTAAATAGTATACATACACTCCAATACAATTCCACGATCATGAGAACGATATCATCGCTCGTGCCTACGTACGGACTACCGTCTCCACGACGCAAGAAGATTCATCTCCACGTTAACCATTCATGAATGATTATAAAGTATATATAATAATTAATAATGAAATATATGACATAATAATGACTCTGGATTTATGTGTATATATATGTATTTCTTCTACTTAATTCCATTCAACTCAATACGGAAAAGAAAACAGCGTTCATGCGTACGTACGGTCTAGCGTCTCCATGAACGGTGTATTTCTTTCCATTTACTGATCTATTATATATATATATTCCGAATATATAGTATATATAAATCATTTATTATATTCTGGAATTATGTAATCATGATCTAAGTAATCATATGAATAATTACAATTCAAAACACGGATGATAAATGAAACGATTTTACCCAAAACACACTTTAACATGGAATTTACAAAAGAACGGGTAATATAAAGCCATAAGTGAACCATATATGATATGATAACAATGAGTATGATTCTGGAATATGTCAATGAAATTATTTAAATCATTATACAGGAGGTTCAGACACATACGAAGCAAATCAGACCTAAGGTAAGGGAAATATCACAATCTCATTTTTATCCGAGATTGTTTATAGTTTGGTATTTACTGGGGTGTATTTTATCATCCACATCCATGTTTCCTAAATATGTAATATTATTTCCATCCACCTACAATTTTTTAAATACAATTTTACCCTTCGGTGAGTTTTTAGTAAAGGATATGAAAGGAATATTTTGTCATTTTTCGTACGAGGTACTTTTGGACTTTTCTGACAGAAGTACGAGAAAAATATTTTTTAACTTATACGGCATGAATGGATTTTTAAAACATTATTTCCAAGAAGCTTCCTTTATAAGTTTTGTAATGGACCAGACCTCTCTGGTCCATTACTTTGTGTAATTTTGGTGTTGGAGGTGTTTCGGGAGGTCAAAGGGACTTATTCCCAACACTTTGCCAATTTTCCAGTTCTGTGAACAATGTTTCTAGTTTTATGAACAGTAACAAATCGGTAGCACTGATCGGTAGCACAAATCGGTAGAACTGATCGGTAGCACTGATCGGTAGCACTGATCGGTAGCACTGATCGGTAGCACAGATCGGTAGCACAGATCGGTAGCACAGATCGGTAGCACAGATCGGTAGCACAGATCGGTAGCACAGATCAGTAGCACAGATCGGTAGCACTGATCAGTAGCACTGATCGGTAGCAATAATCGGTAGCACGGATCGGTAGCACAGATCGGTAGCAAAGATCGGTAGCAAAGATCGGTAGCACAGATTGGTAGCATAGATCGGTAGCATAGATCGGTAGGTGTACTGTAACGGTAGGTGAACAGTGTTTCCAGACTCCTACAGTTTTGCCTCTTTTGACGTTTCCATTGACGTAAAAAGCATTTAAAGACTTATTTTAAGGGCTCTTAAGGCCGTTTAAAATTCCATAAATCCTATATTAATTATTCCTAAGGCTTGGAATGTTTTACTTGGTCAACCGCATGGGTTAATGTGATCCGTTTTTAATGGAGAGTTAACTGGATTTTAAAACATCACCTCGTTAAATCCTAAAAAGGGACGAGATATCATTCTTCCTTGTTCTTTCCCATTGTTCTCGATTAAGAGGCACTATTACCATTCAATACTTTCCATAGGAGTTGAACAATCAACCTTTACTCCTAGGGTCAGTTCCGCTCTGTTGGATGCAACCGAGCCGTGTCGATCAATCTTCGATATAAGCATCGTCCAGTGGATGCAGTTGTCGCGAGGGGAGGATCGTGACCTGTTGTGTGGATAAAGGATGTCAAGAACTCTTCGAGGTAGGGGATTCATGGATTCTCTAATTGTATATGTGCAATCTTAGAATTAGCATGATTTATCCCTTTGGATCACAATGAAATTGACCTAATTAAATACTTGAACCGGATTAAAAGAATTGGTTGATCGCATTTTTTTTCTTTATACCGTGATAACGGTTTGCCTCATGTTTTCATAGATATAGTGATATCTATGTTTTCTTTGATTTTTTGTTCGTTCATTATTGAAATTGATAATGAATGTAAAGCCGGAATTAATTGTTAATTAATTGGAAAGATAAAGAGGTATGTAAATTAATCTTGTTTTGTCGTTGTTGTAGTTGTTATAATTTAAGGATAATCAAATTAGGGAAGGAAGCATGGTTATTTAATTGTGATAGCTTACTGATTAGGTATCCATGATTGGAACCTACGAATAACAATTCTGCCAATTCCACAGGGATTAGAAAACAGATTATGTGGGAATTTCAAAAGGGTTCTGAGTTTCCCGCTTGCTTGTAAGGCTGAATGCCATGTGGTTTAGAGCTCTGAGTGCTCATTGTGTTTGAAGTCTGAATGCCTTGTTAAAGGGTCGAGAGCTCATTTTGTGATGCTTGTTTTCTTACTTCTTGTGCTGTGATATGAGCCTGGATGGCTGTTGTGATATGTGGAGGCATGGAGACTTGTGGTTGTGGCAGCGAATGACGCCTAGTGTGGAGAGATGCATCGGTTTATGCATATGGGTGTCGGGGAGGACACCAAGGGTGATTGTATGAGATGAATGTGATGGTTTGATGTTGGTGGTTTGGTTTGGTTGTTTATCTGCTTTACTTTTCCCCACTGCTCAAGGAAGCTGGTCTTGCTTACCCTCTTTCCGAAGGAGGCGAAGACACGCGGGGTATGCCATGTGCTTTCCGTGTTTAGCCTCTCGATGGAGGATGGGTCTATGCTCTTTATATAGGCGTCAAAGACTCGATGGGTAGTATATCTACTCACCGTGATGAGCCTCCTTTGTGTTTAGAAGCATAGGATTCTTTTCTAGAATGCCTGGGAATGTGGAAAAGTAATTCTGTAAGGAATGTTTGATTAAATGGTGAAAATCCACGGGGATGGAGATGCTGGAATTTAAAGGTGATGTGAATCTTAAAAAGGAGCAGTTGTTTTTGAAGGTGATGCCAATTCAGTTTAATGTGGAATTGTTCATTCTTAATTAATGTTAAAATAAGTAATTAACGTACAGTGGAACTGATAAAATGAGAATGGAGTAATCTAATAAAGATCTTCAAATGGTTGTGTGCTTGTAGGATACCTAGTCTTTGAAGTAGAAGCCTGGAGTCTGAGAGACGTTAGCTACAGCTGTATCCAAGACTAGGTAATGCCCATAGTGTGGATGTGAGTTACTTATATATTCGGTACTTTTTGTGTTTCTATACGCTACTCCACCCTGTCGGTAAGGGCAACTGACACCCCGGGGATTCTGAGCCCTGAGGGGGTGTTTTCCCCAACATTATGATGGGTGGTTGAATGGCTGACTACCACCTTTGGCCCCGCTCTATTCTCTTGGTAGATACTGGTGCCATGAGGCACAGCGGTTAGTTACCCCATATATGTGTGTAGAGGGCTGTAATGTCTTGTGGTTATTCACACTCATATATTCTAGATATAGTATCCTATGGAATACTATTGGTGTAACTTTTATAGGCTATGATGGCTTGAGGATCCTTACTCGGCGTATGGGCTGTAATGGATTAAGGTATTATACCTGACGTATGATACACGTTATGCGAGCTGTGGTGGCTCTCGGAAATTACCTGGTCACTTTTGTTTGTGAGGACGGTGTGGTGCTTCACACAGGTGTCTGCGGGCAAGCCTTTGTGGTGCACGAGGTGCAGATTGTGGAGCTTAGCCCAGGTGTCTGCGGGCAAGCCTTTGGAGAGAGATGCACAGGACTTATGTCATTGGGGACAAAGAGGCAAACCAGTGGGGAAGTAGTAGCGGGGTACCCTTGATATTATTTACTATATTATATATTCTTGTATGAGTTACTTTGTTAGAGTAGCCATGGTGAGGTTGGGAACATAGTATACCTGTTTAGGTGACGAGTTAGTTTCACTTGTTGTTCACTGGGCTTTAGCATGCTTTCTTTACTTTTGCACGATAGGATTGGGGAGGATCCTACTGAGTATACTGTTATACTCACCCTATGTATGTATAAACTGTTTTTCAGGTCACATGGAGCAGGTTGGAGATCAAGCTGGTTACTACTAGCTTGCGGTTGTAGGAGGAGTTGTTCGGGCTCATGGTCGCTGCTGTTTTTCTTTCTTTTGGGTACTTTTAGTTTTCCCTTTCATTTGTAGTATTTTTGCATGACATTTCATATATGTACTTGGGTTTCTTTTATTTTTCAGTTATGAGTTAGAGTTGGTTGGAGTCTATTCTATCTCTCTCTTCTGCATGTGTTCTCTTAGAGGGCAATGCCTCCCATTTGTGTGTGTATTATACCCTCGGTGCTAGTCGCCAACCCGGGGCCTACTGGAGGCGGGACTCGGGGGTCACTATCTCCCTTCTCACATTGCCGGCCCAGGAGGGGTACACTTTGTGGGGAGGGGTCGTGACAGAGTGGTATCAGAGGTCTGGTTGATGGATAGGATGGAGTTCGGAGTTAGGCACAGGTGAGGATGCATGGGATGGTAGGGCAACGGTGTCATTCATGTTTAGAAAGTGGGGTAAACACTGGAGACCAGCAGAGACATAGGCGTTCAGGGCCCCCTATGATCTGTTGCACGAACCTTTAATTTTACAATGGCTACTAAACAAGTGATACTGATTGCAGGGTAGAGTCCTAGGAAAAGAATCATGCATCATTATTCTTTGCGCTTGTGTTTGAATGGGTAGACCTTGGGATAGGTAACCTAAAATTAATAAAACAAAACAATTAATTAATTAATGTTGAGTCTTCCATATTCTAGGCTTAGGAGATCTAACAGTTGTTATTTTACAGGTATGACTCCAGGTCGATGTCCTCGTCAGGTTTGCGCAGAAGATGCCAAACAGGCTATTCCAGCAGATCGTGGCCGAGTAGAGGTTGACGACGATGACACTTGGAGGAAGACACTCCGAGAGTTCCAACGCCAGAGTCTACAGAAGTAAGAGGGCTCCGTTTCAGATGTAGTCACAGAAGAATGGTTGGAGGAGGTCGAGATAGGCTTTAGTTCGATTCGTGCTCGAAAGGAATACTGGGTGACCGTGGTTGTGACAATGTTGCGTGGAGAAGCGATAAAGTGGTGGTTCTTGTTCCTCGGGGATCGTGAAGAGTCAGCGATCTCATGGGAGGAGTTTCGAGACAGGTTTAGAGTCGAGTTTCTTTCATCGACTGTGAAGGCGTCCAGTCGCCAGGAGCTACTCAACCTTCGACAGGGGAGCTCCAGTGTTCGAGAGTTTGGAATTCGTTTCAGGAAGCTTCTACGATATGCTTCAGACCTGTTACCAGATGAGGAGGCCAGGGCGAGGCATTTCGAGGTGGCTTTGCGTCCAGAGATCCAGCGCCAGGTCACCCCATTTATGATGAATACATATCTTGAAGTGCTGGCGAGGGCAGAGGTTATTGAGAGGACTTTGGCTAGGACCGGATCGTCACGAGAGGGGAATCGTCATGATTCCTCACAAAGTAGAGCTGTGGTCCGGGGTTCCTGGTTTTCAGGACAGAAGAGTTTCCATTCACCTGGGTGTAGGTCCCAGCCCTTCCCATCTCGTTTCTCCGGAGGCAGCAACTCTCAGGCCTATGCCAAGGGATCAGGCGCTTGTTTTTCTTTTGCTGGTCGTGGTCATCAGCAGTGGGAGTGCCCGACTTTTCAGAGCAGTCATCGTGCACCAGGCGCTCCACTCCAGGATCCTCCGTTGAGGCAGTTCCTGCCGAGGCAGCAGCAGCAGGTTGCACCAGCTTTAGATCACCCGAGGGTAGATGAAGCAGGCAGAGGACATCCCCATGATGCTCCCCGTCCTCAGAGAGCAGAGCGCGGCCGTGGTGGTGGTCGTCATCAGGGTCAGAGAGGCTGTGGAGGTGGTCTTGGTCAGCTTCATGCTCTAGCGTTGCCAGCTCCAGGCAAGCCAGACGCCGTCCGAGGTACCCTTTGCTTGTTTTCTACCTTGGTGTATGCCTTGTTTGATTCAGGAGCGACACACTCCTTTATATCCCCTACCCTTGTCCACGCATTGGGACTTGAGGTAGAGAGGCTTCCAGTGCCCTTGGCATTGACTACGCCAGTTGGAGGTCGAGCTGACTTGTTTGAAGTATGTAGAGACTGTGAGCTACTGTTGGGGCAACACCTCTCTTGGGGAGATTTCCTATGTTTGCGAATACAACCATATGATGTCATACTTGGCATGGATTGGTTGTATTCGGTGCAGGCTGTTGTGGATTTCTATAGGCAGAAGGTCGTTTTCTTTGATGAATATGGAGAGGAAGTAGTGTTTGTTGGTGAGAGAGATCCTCGGATGAGTCATAGACGAGTTTCATCCTTATCATCCATGATGGCTGGGATGATGCTGAGTTCTTCAGAGGTTCAACAGCTGGTGTTTCCTAGGGTCGATGAGGAGTACCCTGATGTCTTTCAAGAAGAGGTTGTATCCTTACCCCCTCGACGAGAGATCGAGTTTGGGATCGAGCTACAGCCAGGAGCGTCTCCTATCTCTATGTCTCCATATAGGATGCCCCCTTCTGAGTTACGAGAGCTACGTATTCAGCTCGATGGTCTGTTGCAGTGTGGTTTTGTTCGGCCAAGCGTGTCACCGTGGGGTGCACCAGTTTTTTTTGTGAAAAAGGCTGATAGAAGTCTGCGGTTGTGTGTCAATTATCGTCGATTAAACAAAGTGACAATAAAGAATCACTATCCCCTTCCACGGATTGATGACCTATTTGATCAACTGAAGGGTGCAAGTTGGTTCTCGAAGATAGACTTGCGGTCAGGATATCATCAGATGCGTGTAAAGGATGAGGATATCCCGAAGAATGCTTTCCGCTGTCATCATGGGCATTATGAGTTTGTTGTAATTCCATTCGGCATGATAAATGCTCCAGCTGTTTTCATGGGGTTGATGAATGCTGTGTTCCGTGAATTCCTGGACAAGTTTGTTGTGGTTTTCATCGACGACATCCTTGTGTACTCCACATCTGAAGAGGAGCATGCAGAGCATCTACGAGCCGTTTTGGGAGTTCTTCGCCAACAACGTTTGTTTGGGAAGTTGTCCAAGTTTGAGTTCTGGGCTCGAGAAGTTAATTTCTTGGGACATGTTGTGTCCCAACAAGGAGTACCTATGGATCCTTCAAAGATAGAAGTAGTGGTGTCTTGGCCAGCCCCCAAGACCATGTCAGAGGTACGAAGCTTCCTTGGTCTCGCAGGCTATTATAGGAGGTTTGTGGCTAATTTCTCCCGAGTTGCGACTCCTATGACAACATTGACCAGGAAGGATCAAGCGTTCATATGGACTAATCAGTGTAAGACAACTTTCATGTATCTAAAGGAGAAGTTGGTAAGTGCTCCGGTCCTTTGTCTTCCAGCGGAGGGAGTCCAATTTGATGTTTTCTGTGATGCTTCACATCTGGGGCTAGGCTGTGTTCTCATGCCACAGAGTTCTGTTGTTTCATATGGGTCTCGGCAGTTGCGTCCCCATGAATGCAACTATGCCACCCATGATCTTGAGTTGGCAGCCGTGGTGTTTGCGCTGAAGTTGTGGAGAAATTACCTCATTGGCGAGCGCTTTGTGGTTTTCACCGATCATAAGAGTTTGAGGTATGTTTTCTTTCAGCGGGATTTGAACTTGAGGCAGCGTCGATGGATGGAGTTCTTGCAGGAATACGACTTTGAAATATCGTATACACCTGGGAAGGGAAATGTTGCTGCTGATGAACTGAGCCGAAAGTAATGTAATGATGTTGTGCGTGAATCTGGTGATTCTTAAAGAGTTATGGAAGAGCTATCAGCTTTGCATCTTGATATGGGAGAAGTTGTGGGTAGAGGTTGTCTTTTCCAGATGACGGTGAAGTCATCCCTGATGCAGAAGGTGGAAGAGTCTCAGTTGGGTGATCTAGAGGTGGAAGTTTGGAGAGACAGAGTTGTATGTGGTGAGGCCCCTGATGGTTGGTTAGAGGATGAACAACACCGAGTGTTGTATCATGGCAGGATTTTTATTCCCTTGGCGATGCGTGAAACGGTTCTCCGAGAGTTCCATAGTTCACCCTTGGTGGTACATCCTGGTGTGACGAAGATGTACCGATCCTTGAGGAGTCAGTTTTGGTGGCCTGGGATGAAGCGTACAGTTACAGAATGTGTTTCTCAATGTTTAGTCTGCCGGAAGGTGAAGGCCGAACATCGTGTTGCTGGTGGTCTTCTCCAGCACTTAGAGATTCCTCAGTGGAAGTGGGAGGACATCTAAATGGACTTTGTTACAGGGTTACCTCGAGCTCCGGGAGGACTTGATGCTATATGGGTGGTAGTGGATCGTTTAACTAAATCGTACCACTTCATAGCAATCAAGGAGTCGAGCTCAGTGGAGGTTTTGTCGAGGCAGTATCTGGAGGAGGTGGTGAGGATTCACGGAGTACCTAGGACGATCATTTCTGATCGAGATCCTCGTTTTACCTATAGGGTGTGGAGAGGTCTCCAGCATGCTTTTGGCTCTCAACTGTGCCTTAGCACTGCTTTTCATCCTCAAACGGATGGTCAGACAGAGCGAACAATCCAGACTCTTGAAGACATGTTGCGCTCTTGTCTTCTTGATTTTGGAGGTTAATGGGTGAAGAACTTACCCTTGATAGAGTTCACTTACAATAATAGTTTTCACTCTACCATCGGCATGGTGCCGTTTGAAGCCTTGTATGGTCGGCCATGTCGTTCTCCGTTGTGCTGGGCTGGGGTCGGAGAGTCAGCAATTCTCGAACCAGAACTAGTGCAGAATACAACAGAGATGGTTCAGGTGATTCGTGAGAGGATGAAAAGAACACAGGATCACCGGAAATCTTATGCTGATCAAAGAAGGAGACCCTTAGAGTTTAATGTTGGGGATCATGTGTTTCTAAAGGTGACTCCCCGTCGTGGGCAGCGAAGGTTTGGTCGCGGAAGTAAGCTTTCTCCCCGTTTTGTTGGGCCTTTCGAGGTGTTAGCTCGTGTTGGAGCTATGGCATATCGAGTAGCACTTCCCCCTCAGATGAGTCGGATACATGATGTTTTCCATGTATCACAGCTCCGTCGTTACCTTCATGATGAATCTCATGTTATCGATTGGGGAGAGATCAATATTGATGATGATGCAACCTTCGAGGAGCGACCTGTGGAGATCCAAGACCGCAAGGAGAAAGTGTTGTGTGGGCATTCTATCCCCTTAGTTCGTGTCTTGTGGTGACACGGTGGCATGGAGGAGAGTACCTGGGATCGTGAGTCACAGATACGTGCTCAGTACCCAGAGTTGTTTAATGTTTAACTCCTTTCATTTAATGATGTTTTCATTGTGGTTGGACATTTCATGTTTTATTTATGTACCTTTGATGTGATGTTGTGAATGAATTGTTTGGGTATGGATTGTTTGTTCCTGGATGTCGTAGTTTTGTTCCATCTTTTGAACAAAACATGGTGGTTTTCACCTGAGAGGTATCTTATGGGGTGGTTGTTCGGACCCCTCTTTTCTTCTGGGTTTGTTTTTAATTCTCGAGGACGAGAATGTTTTGAGAGGTATCTAATGTAATGGCCCGGACCTCTCCGGTCCATTACTTTGTGGAATTTTGGTGTTGGAGGTGTTCCGGGAGGTCAAGGGGACTTATTCCCAAAACATTGCCAATTTTCCAGTTCTGTGAACAGTGTTTCCAGTTTTATGAACAGTAACAAATCGGTAGCACTGATCGGTAGCACAAATTGGTATCACTGATCGGTAGCACTGATCGGTAGCACTCATCGGTAGCACTGATCGGTAGCACAGATCGGTAGCACTGATCGGTAGCACTGATCCGTAGCACTGATCGGTAGCACTGATCGGTAGCACTGATCGGTAGCACCGATCGGTAGCACAGATCGGTAGCAAAGATCGGTAGCACAGATCGGTAGCAGAGATTGGTAGCACAGATCGGTAGGTGTACAGTAACGGTAGGTGAACATTGTTTCCAGACTCCTACTGTTTTTCCTCTTTTGACGTTTCCTTTGACGTAAAAAGCATTTAACGCCTTATTTTATTTGCTCTTAAGGCCGTTTAAAATGCCATAAATCCTATATTAATTATTCCTAAGGCTTGGAATGTTTTACTTGGTCAACCGTGTGGGTTAATGTGATCTGTTTTTAATGGAGAATTAACCGGATCTTAAACTGTCACCTCGTTAAATCTTAAAAAGGGACGAGATATCATTCTTCCTTGTTCTTTCCCTTTGTTCTCGATTAAGAGGCACTAGAACCTTTCAATCCTTTCCATAGGAGTTTCACAATCAACCTTTACTCCTAGGGTCAGTTCCGCTCTGTTGTATGCAACCGAGCCGTGTCGATCAATCTTCGATATAAGCATCCTCCGGTGGATGCAGTTGTCGCGAGGGGAGGATCGTGACCTGTTGTGTGGATAAAGGACGTCAAGAACTCTTCGAGGTAGGGGATTCATGGCTTCTCTAATTGTATATGTGCAATCGTATAATTAGCATGATTCATCCCTTTGGATCACAATGAAATTGACCTAATTAAATACTTGAACCGGATTAAAAGAATTGGTTGATCACATGTTGTTTCTTTATACCGTGATAACGGTTTGCCTCATGTTTTCCTAGATATAGTGATATCTATGTTATCTTTGATTTGTTGTTCGTTCATGATTGAAATTGATAATGAACGTAAAGCTGGAATTAATTTTTAATTAATTGGAAAGATAAAGAGGCATGTAAATTAATCTTGTTTTTCCGTTGTTGTAGTTGTTCTAATTTGAGGATAATCAAATTAGGGAAGGAAGCATGGTTATTTAATTGTGATAGCTTACTGATTAGGTATCCATGATTGGAACCTACGAATAACAAATCTTCCAATTCCATATGGATTAGAAAACAGATTATGTGGGAATTTCAAAAGGGTTCTGAGTTACCCGCTTGCTTGTAAGGCTGAATGCCTTGTGGTTTGGAGCTCTGAGTGCTCATTGTGTTTGAAGGATGAATGCCTTGTTAAAGGGATGAGAGCCCATTTTGTGATGCTTGTTTTCCTGCTGCTTGTGCTGTGATGTGAGCCTGGATGGCTGTTGTGATATGTGGAGGCATGGAGACTTGTGGTTGTCGCAGCGGATGACGTCTAGTGTGGCGAGATGCATCGGTTTATGCATATGGGTGTTGTGGAGGACACCAAGGGTGATGGTATGAGATGAATGTGATGGTTTGATGTTGGTGGTTTGGTTTGGTTGTTTATCTGCTTTACTTTTCCCCACTTCTCAAGTAAGCTGGTCTTGCTTACCCTCTTTCCGAAGGAGGCGAAGACACGCAGGTTATGCCACATGCTTTCCGTGTTTACCCTCTAGATGGAGGATGGGTCTATGCTCTTTCTATAGGCGGAAAAGACTCGACGGGTAGTATATCTACTCACCTTGTTGATCCTCCTTTGTGTTTAGAAGCCTAGGATGCTTTTCTAGAATGCCTGGGAATGTGGAAAAGTAATTCTATATGGAATGTTTGATTAAATGGTGAAAATCCACAGGGATGGAGATGCTGGAATTTAAAGGTGATGTGAATCTTAAAAAGGAGCAGTTGTTTTTGAATGTGATGCCAATTCAGTTAAATGTGGAATTGTTCATTCTTAATTAATGTTTAAAGAAGTAATTAACGTACAATGGAACAGATAAAATGAGAATGGAGTAATCTAATAATGCTCTTCAAATGGTTGTGTGCTTGTAGGATACCTAGTCTTTGAAGTAGCAGCATGGAGTCTGAGAGACGTTAGCTGCAGTTGTATATAAGACTAGGTAATTCCCATAGTGTGGATGTGAGTTACTTATATATTCTGTACTTTTTGTGTTTCTATACGCTACTCCACCCTGTTGGTAAGGGAAACTGACACCCCGGGGATTCTGAGCCCTAGGGGGTGTTTTCCCCAACATTCTGATGGGAGGTTGAATGGCTGACTACCCCCTTTGGCCCCGCTCTCTTCTCTTGGTAGATACTGGTGTCATGAGGCACAACGGTTAGTTACCCCATATATGTGTGTAGAGGGCTGTAATGGCTTGTGGTTATTCACATGCATATATTCTGGATATAGTATCCTATGGAATACTATAGGTGTAACGTGTATAGGCTATGATGGATTGAGGATCCTTACTCGGCGTATGGGCTGTAATGGCTTGAGGTATTATACCCGACGTATGATACACGTTATGCGAGATGTGGTGGCTCCCGGAAATTACCTGGTTACTTCTGGTTGTGAGGACGGTGTGGTGCTTCGCCCAGGTGTTTGCGGGCAAGCCTTTGTGGTGCATGAGGTGCAGATTGTGGAGCTTAGCCTAGGTGTCTACGGGAAAGCCTTTGGAGAGAGATGCACAAGACGTATGTCATTGGGGCAAAGAGGCAAACCATTGGGGAAGTAGTAGCGGGGTACCCTTGATATTCTTTACTATATTCTATATTCTTGTATGAGTTACTTGGTGAGAGTAGCCATGGTGAGGTTGGGAACATAGTATACCTGTTTAGGTGACGATTTAGTTTCACTTGTTGTTCACTGGTCTATAGCATGCTTTCTTTACATTTGCACGAGAGGCTTGGGGAGGATCCTACATAGTATAGTGTTATACTCACCCTATGTATGTATAAACTGTTTTTCAGGTCACATGGAGAAGGTTGGAGATCAAGCTGGTTACTACTAGCTTGCGGTTGGAGGAGGAGCTGTTCGGGCTCGTGGTCGCTGCCGTTTTTCTTTCTTTTGTGTACTTTTAGTTTTCCCATTCAGTTGAAGTAATTTTGCATGAAATTTCATATATGTACTTGGGTTTCTTTTATTTTTCAGTTATTAGTTGGAGTTGGTTGGAGTCTATTCTATCTCTCTCTTCTGCATGTGTTCACATAGAGGGTAATTCCTCCCATTTGTGTGTGTATTATACCCTCAGTGCTAGTCGCCAACCCGGGGCCTACTGGAGGCGGGACTCGGGGGTCATTATCTCCCATCTCACATTGTCGGCCCAGGAGGGGTACACTTTGTGGGGAGGGGCTCGTGACAAGTTTTCAAGTTTATTTTTAGTCAACTTCATTTAGTTATAATTTTATGACATGTTAAGAAATGAAAAGTGTTTATGAAGTACAAAGGATACTTTCCTCAAGAATGGAGTTCAAGTGTTTTATCAAAATTATTTTCCATATAAGATAATATAGGGTTCTGTTTATATCCCTATTATTACATGGATTTGATTATGTTGTGATGGAAAAAAATTTATTAATTCCTTTATCTTATATGAATTGTTTTATGATGTCATGTTGTTTGAGAATCCCATTTTTACTACATGGGTTATGCAATGATGTATGATTTATGATTTTGTGGAACACATAAGAATGGTATCATTATGAGATGGGTGGGAACTATATCTCCCTCCAATGCATTGGGTAAAGATTTTATATCTCATGAGATAGACATGGATAGAATGGTAGGTTATACTGGTTCAGTGAAACAGGACTAAAACGAGGGTGACTCGGTTCAGAAATGGATTCTGTCCACAAAGATAGTCTTGGAAATGAGTCTTGACTAATAAGAAATGAATCTCTATGATTATGTGTGTATGCCACAAAGTTTCATGTTTTAATTTATGATTATTGGGATTTCATTTCTCTACTATGATTTATCCCATGTTATGAAATTATGCTCTCTTTTGCAGGTTAAGATTTCCAAAATGTTATTCTCTTATGAATATGATGTGATTGATATTTCATTTGTTTACCCTTACTGAGAATTTGAGCTCACCCTTTTATGTTTTCTTTTCCCCAGGATATAAAGAAAGGTTTTGTGTAAAGAAAGGAAGATCTTTATTGGAGATGTTGAAGATCATTCACCACGATTAGAATATTATATTCCGAGTTTCCAAAGACACTAAACCATTACGATCCTTGTGTGTATGTTTTTGTTATGTACTATGTATTCCGCAAAAGTAATGTAATTTCCATGTACGTCAAGATTCGGGTCTCTAAATCTATATCTGAACCAAAATCATTATATGGATTCAACATATACTTTCATAAAATTGAATCACAAAAAAATTGTCTAACGTGGATAAAATTGGATGTAAGGACACTCTGTAGGAAACTGATTCAACATTCTCCATGATTTCATAGTGTCTAATGTACCTCAGAATGTAATATCTCTTCTTACCAAAACACATCACATTGATACATGGAGAAAAATTGAGAAATACAAGATTACTATCCTCAAAGGAAAGATCCTTTCACAGATTATCAACCTAGATTTTCTACCTGCTCTGTGGTGTTCCCATGTTCATCTAAATCAATTGAAACTTTTATGTAACAACTTCTACCCATTAAAGTCCCATCAATTTCGTTCCACCTACTTCTTCTCCAGAATATGTATTTTAACACCGCTATCCATATAATGCCTCAATGGTTCCATCGGTATACTAAAATGAAAACCGTTATTATAAGAAAACAAATCCAAAGAATTGTGTTGGTCACAACATCCCTGGTAATCCATTGAAGAAACAAATATCATTTCATCCAAATTCTGAATTTTTCGTTCGGACTTCCCATCTTATTTTTGATAAAATATTTAATAAATTTTAATTCAGTAACCAAACACTTATGATGTCCTTTTTGAATGTTATAAGTGATCCTCATATCATGATCAGATTCAATGGAAAGGGGGACTCCATTTAACTAGACTATCTCATAAACATTAAACCAAGTATGTTGAAATAGAGTCATTATATATCAAATTTGAATAAAATAAGAATATTTTTTTAATTGAACAATAATAACACAAATTTCATTGTAAATTCATGAAGTCCTCAGTAATCCCACACTTAATCACATGGATATATTTTTTTCATTTCCACTCTCATGCTGGAAAAGGATGATGCATCCATTTTGGTAACTTCCTCATTACTCTAACCTATTGAAAAATGAAACATGATAGGGTAATGTAAGAAATATCTTATATCATTCCATCCCACCAATAATACTCCTGATGAACTTAGTAAATATATGTAATTCTAGGTATAACTAAAAATGATGATTAATGGGCTTCACATAACAACTCTTTCTTCAACATTGAATCACGGGGAACATGTAATCTCTTCCCCAACCTCCAAAAACAGTATATATCAATGGTAAACTTAGGTAACATACCCTTCTTAACCAGTTAAACATGTTTTCCACTCACTATCATCTTTCATTTCACACTTCAATCTATCTTCTCGATACGATTTCACTGCCACCTCAAATGTAACTGAGGACATTCATCCACCTAAAAATTCTATGCAAATGTTCATCAAAGCATTAATCAAAAGACCTTATTCCATAGGTAAGATGGTTAATTTAGAATTACATTTTCAAGTCAATGAATCATTCACATTATTGGTATTTTATAGAAGGTAATGAATTGATTAATTATAATCCTTGATTAATTCTAGCCATCTCCTCTGTCTCATGTTCAATTCCTTCGGAGTGAATATATACTTCAAACTTTTTCAATAAAAATTAATTTCACACATTACTCAATACAAATGATGCCTCCAAAAATTAAATGCAAAAACAAAAACCTCTAATTCCAAATCACATGTAGTTAAATTTAACTCATGAGGGTTCAACTAACATTAAACATTTTAAATTACCAAATCATTCTGAATAAGGAAAAACCCATGGCCTTTCAATGAAGAATCACTATATATAACGAATTCTAATTCTTAGGATTTTAATTCTTAAACTGGAGAATAAACCATTATTATTTTTAATTTATAAAAAAATCATCTCATTCTATTCTCCAAATAAATTCGAGTTAACATTGACAGTGGGCTCTATATCCATGAAAAATTTTCAGCAAAATGTTGGTAATAACCTACTAAAGGATGAAAACAGTGAATCATGGTAATATTTTTATGACTTGGCCCTTTTTAACAACATTTTTATTAGCAGGATCACCAGTTATTTCATTTTTTGAAACCATGTGTCCATGTAATGAATTATGATTCAACCAATACTCACACATGCTTAATTTCAGGTAATATTTATTTTCATTAATGGTTTTCAATACAACACTAAAATGGATTTCATGTACTTTATTAACATTATAATATACAAAAATTTCATCAAAAAACACAGCCATACACATATCTAAAAAATCTTGGAAAATTTATTCCATATGATCCATTAATATAGAATTTCCATTGACTAACCTAAAAGGCATTGCTACAAATTCATAATGATCATATCTAGTGTGAAATACAATCTTTGGAACATATGCTCCTTTTACATTCATGTGATGGTACCCTGAAATCTAGTCAATCATTAAATAATAATGAGCACCATGGAGATGATCAAAAAAATCATTGATATGAAGAAAAATATAAATTTTCATAACAGTGATGTCATTCAAGGATCTATAATTAATGAAAAGTTTCATTGATCCATATTTTATTTAAACAAACAAGATATGAGAACCATATAGTGATGTGAAAGGTCGAAAGAATCCTTTATCTAATAAATCATTTAACTGCATCATTAACTCTATAATTTCAATTTGATACATTTATTATGGGGTTTTTTAAAATGGATTGACAAATGAAACTAATTCCACTATAAAGTCAACGTCTCGATATGGTATTATTCAACGAAACTAATAAAAAAAATCATGATACTCATTTACCACTGGCACATCATTAATCTGAACAGTTCATTTGTTTTCAACAATATGTGAAAGGTGACATTCATTTCCATCTTTTAATATTTTATCAGCATCCTGTTATATTATGAAAATGAAGGTTTCATTTTTTTTACACAAATTGAAATTCATTCTGAAAATAATCCTCTTTAGCACTACATTAAATCATATAAAGATAAAAATAAATCCTATTTATACCCAAAATAATATCAATATCAATTAATGAAAATAAAATATGATATTTAGGTAGATTCATTCCCCACACTAGGACTCGAAGGTTCTTATAATTTCTTTTTATCTCATTATTTCCACCCAGTGTTTTTACCAAAAGATTACGATTCTTATCTTGATATGAAAATCCCAATATATGAGAAATTTTTTCCAGAAATGAAATGATGTGAAGACAATAAATCATATAATACATTGGAATAATATGAATAAAAATTCAATTTACCTGATACTACATAACTCAATGGCCCAAAATTAGCTGAATTAGTTGCAATGGATTTACCAACACTTTTCTGCTTTTAGTTTGAGAGATTTCCCTTATAAGATTTATTATTGGGAAAATGATTTTCATAATGACCCATTTAATTACACATAAATCTTTTTTTTATATAAATTAGATTTTGTCTTACTATTACATCAATATTTTTCAGTGAAATTATGAGCCTTATGTCCATTTTTCCCACATGGGATGCACTTACCATTATTCAAATGGAATTCCCTAGTGGGTTTTTACCACAATTTTAAAAAACTGTATACTTATGTTTCCTATCATCCATAATTTTTGAAGAGTTATTCCCTTTCTTCTACCACCTTGACTAGTTATTCGGGTTTTTTCTCAAAGAACACATGATCATCGACAAACTCCATTTCCACCCACTCAGCACATCAAAAATGTTATTAATAACATTAGAACCCAAAAAAAGAGAAATTCCATAGATACTTTGTCATTAATACTATGTTAAAATGAATTATTATACTATAAATATATAGTATGAAATTTGGAGCACACCTTTCTAGTTGACCAAATTTTTATTCATTAGAATTCAATGAGTCAACCTCTTTACTCAATTCCAGGAATTGTTTTTCAATCCTATGTCGAAAGACCATTGAGAAATATTTCTCAAGAAACATACCTTTGAATTCATCCCAATCAATATTTTCAATCTCTTCAATATCCTATATGTTTGTAACCACCGACCACCACTAATCGGCTTCACCTTCAAAAAGGAAAAAAATATTATCCTTTTGATGTTATGAACATGCCATGACATGAAAAATCTTTTCAATTTCTTGAAATCACCATTCAACTAGCACATGGTCAGATGATCCTATGAATGAAGAGGGATGATACCTCATGAAATTCTCTAGAACATACATGATATTTTGTGGTTCATGTGTATAATCTTGTCCATAGAGACAACCACCATTTATTTCTTTAGTCAAATGTACCATCACTACAATAGAAAGTTTAGTTCAGATTCCGATAATCTTAGGTTGCGTATTTGGAAGGTGGTTTTCAACTTAATGTTGTCCCATCATATCTATTATATTTCTTATCCAAAAAAACCATTATGAACAAATAAATATTATAGGAGAAACAACAAGATAATCTTAAAATTCTATATTATTTCAATATTACAATAAATTAATTTACGTATATTAATTATACAATATCTTATCTCCTAATTTTTTTTAAACTAACCTTTGATACCATCTATAAGGAACCAACACAAAACATTATATAATATTGAATTATTTTATGAATTCACATTGATAATATTTTCAGGTTTAGTGCTTTAGGTAGTTATGTATTTACTTATAAACAACATCATGAATATTATATGTTGAAAATTATTCTTAGTATAATTTTTTTTACTAAAATAGAAACACATAAATTAAAACAAGAGTTCTATATTTTATATAAATATTAATGAATTCTTCTTTTCTCTTACCATTCATTATACCATGTGAAATGAATTTTAGAATCATGGGATGAGCTTAAAAATATCTATAAGGGTTATAAAATAAAGAAATGAAACATTAGTCCACCAATACATACAGAAAATATGTTGTTTAATATACATCATGATATCATAATATTTTATGAATAACACATATTAAAGTCAAATAATAAAGTTAACTTATGGAGTCCATAAATACTTATATTGTAGATTTCAAATCTATATAGGTAGTTACATCTATAATAACCACCATTATATATTACCTAAATCTCTTAGGAGGAACATTATCATTTACACAAATCACGTTACTCAGTCTATTTGAGTGCTATCACGGGATCACCCACCTTAGCTTTATTATAGAAATACCCATATATGTAAAATATAACCAAGAAATATAACATAATAATAACACATAACACAAGAATAAAGGATATGTAATATTTCAACATTGCAATCTTAATATATTAGTTCAATGTATTGACATAATCAATCCATTCTCAGAACCATTTTCAATAAAAATTATATATACATAGTAAATGTTATTCATTTTCCATTTTAAAATATTATGGCTTACTAAGAAATCCAAATATCAAATAATGATCATGGCGGTAGAAATGTGGTTGTCACCACATACGTTGAAAAGAAATATTTCGTTTGTCATTTATCAAAATGATTCGTAGAAAAATGACTCTCATTGAATGAAATTAAAAAAAAGGGTTTTATAAACCGTATAAATGAAATTCATGTTAAAGTCAATGTATGCCTCAATAAATGTCGATTGAGATGAGTCCCTTACCATGAGTCCAAGTACTATTGTATGTTCCTTTTTCTTCCTCAAAACATGTAATTATATTTTATCTGAACAAAATGGATTTCATTAATTGACTTAAGCATAAGGTATAGATTATAGGTGAAACAGGGGGATGTTGGGAGCATCTTGGAGTAGAGTTTGGATGAGCCAAGAGTCTTTAGACGTGTGGGAAATGGGATAGAGATGGTGGCGTTTTATTAGAGGGAGGAGAGGCTCTTAAAGATAATTTCAAATTATTGTTTTATTATAATATTATTTTTTGTTTAAAATTGTCCAAAACACATTATATTCAATGATAATATGAATATAATTCAATATAAAATCATCAAATTTTAATTTTATAGTCGTTGTAAAAACATTCAATCTTTATATTTTTTATTTCATACATTTTTATGCTTACCGTTTGGTCAAGAATTTAACAATTTGAAAATCAAAATAGTCACCAAATCAAGAAACATATCAAAATAAAGATTAATTACAAAAACTTTAGACTTATGATAAATAATTTCTGAATCATATTTTTTTTGAATTTTGATAATATTTAATAAATTATTTTTCATTTTCGAATATAAATTTATTAAATTTTGAATCTATTAAAATAATGTATTTTTATAAAATCTATAACATCCATATTGTTTAGAAAAAACATCATTAATACAATGATAACATGTATCTATCTTCCAAAATATTCATGGATGACATCAATAATAAAAAAGTAAATTTATTTTAACATTTTATAATATTAATTTTTTGAATCTTTATATTAATGAAACAAACCCTGCATCACCATTGTGTCATAATTAAATATATGTATTTAACGTCTAAAAATTATAACAAAAATACAATGATTTATGAAATATTATAATCATTAAAATTAATATTTATAGTCTAATAGATCACATATATTACCCTATAATAAAATTATTTTAGTAAAATATTCATGTATATGTTATATTTTCCTTAACATTAAATTATAAGTAATAAAATGTCAATTTCACAAAAATTGGATCCATGGGTACCACAAATTTACCCATGAATCCCCATGGTTGTAAATATTCCATATAATTGGGTTATGACATGTGTTGTGGTAAATTTATTTTATTATAATTTTTTTTACTATTATTTATCAGATTTACCCTTTAACCAAGATAAATTAAATATTTACTGAAGATACAGCTAATAATTTCTACAAATATATGTTATCTATATGAAAAATTTCAAAATATTGATTCAAAATATTAAATCAATTTTTCATAATTAATAACATATAAGTTTTAGAAATTAATTTCAAATTTATTTTTGTTCTTAAAACCAAAAAGCGTGTTTTCAAGTGGTAAACACTACCAATATAATTACTTGTTATTGTATACATTTAAGGAATGAAATTACATCCACTAGACAAAATTGGATTAAATAGTAATAATATAATAAAATTTCAATTTAAAACCTATTAAAATTAAAATATATCTTTATAAATAATGTCTATTAAAACTATGTTCTGAATTAAAATGCTGTATTTTTTACTATTCACACAAAAATGCACTTTATCAGAAAAATACCAAAATATAATCCGAAGTAAATTTTTATATTCCTCTTCTAAATAAGAATTATATTTTTCCAAATTGATCATATAAAAGTGACCAAAACTGTATAAAAAATGATTTCCATCAAAAGGAGGTAAAATGACCTTTTATAGAATATCTGAGTATTTCTGTTTTAAAATAAGATAGATTCTTATTTTAAGCCTCTAAAATTTATTGGATTAATGTAAATACATTTAAAAAACATGTATAATAATATTTTAGTTAGTTATTTCATTGACGCCAACAATACAAAAAGTTGTTAAGTACCATTTAAAATAATAATAAAAATAATATTTTATTTTTCTGTATAAATAAATGTTGTGTGAAATGAATGATTTTGGAGAAACTCGTTGATACATGATGTGTACTCTATTGAACATAGCATCCCCTATAAGGTAAAATGATTATTTAATTCACAAATATTAATAAATATGAAAATTTCATATTCTTTGTTTACCTGGGATGTTACATCCTTCCCCTCATTTAGAAATTGAATCAATGAAACTTTATTATCATATCAAATAAATTAGTGTATTAATCCCTCTTATAATTTTTTGATTCCCATGTGGCCTCTTCAGCCATATGGTTTTTATAAATAACCATTACTAGATGAATTTTTTTATTCAGCAACACTTTCATTATTCGGTCAAGAATTTGAACTTATTATTCCTCTTAAGAAATATTCTCTTCCGACTTATCTATATATGTACACAAAACAAGAGATGGATCCAGAATATACATTCATAACATTGAAACATTGAAAAAATTGTGTACCTAGGATATACATGGAGGTAAATACACTCTGTAGTAAACTGATCCAACATTTCTATGATTTAAATGGGTCCAATGAACCTCAACCTCAACACTCCCTTCTAACCAAAAGACATCCCACTATTCCATGGAGAAACATTGAGAAACACATGATCACCTAACTATATTGAAATGTCCTTCTTCTGGTTATCTGCATAACTCTTCTTCACACTCCGTGATGTTCTCATGTGCTTCAAAATCAGCCGAACTTTTCTGCCATCCCTTTTACAAATTATGGTCTCATTAACTTTCTTTCAGACACATCATCCCAAAGCCTGGAGTTAGACACCTCATTCCATATAATTACTAGAGAGATTCTATATACATACTATAATTAAAACTATTATTATATGAAAACTCATCCAAAGGAAGATGGTGGTCCCAACTTCCTACATAATCTATTGATGGATCACATAGTACAACTTCTTATGAATGAATTGTTCATTCTGACATCCCATTTGATTGATTATGAAAACATGTACTAAAATTTAATTGAGTACCTAAATACTACTGATGGCCTCTCCAAAAGTTAGATGTGATACATAGATCTCGATCAGATACAATGGGGAGAGTAACTTCATGTGACCTAAGTATCTCTATAAAATTTAACTGAGATGTTGATCTATAAATATAGTATCTCTAATTGGAAGAAGTAGAGAAGATTTAGATAATCGAACAACAATAACCCAAATTGCAATTTTATCTAGATAAGTCTTCTATAATCCCACAATGATATCCATGGATATGTTTTCCCATTTCCAATTTGGCACTCGAAAATGATGAATCATCCATTTCGGTAACTTCTACTCTATTTTATCCTATTGAAAAATAATATATGTTATGGTAATGTCAGAAATATTACTTTTTCTTCCATCACACTAGTAATACTCCCAAAGATCCATTTATATCGTAGTTCTTCTATGATGAACTTGAAAATGGGAACAGTGAGCATCACATAAAAACTCTTTCATTAATTGTGAATCACAAGGCACACAGTATCTCCTTCAAAACATCAAAACATAGTATCTATCAATGTTAAACTCTCGTAACATACACTTCTAAACCAATTCTACCTTTTTCAGCAACTCACTATCATTTTTTTCACATTCATTATTCTGTATGCTAGATACTATTTCACTTCCAACTAAAACAAAATCGTTGATTTTCTTGCACCATTAACATCATTATCGAATTACCTGAAATCATTATTCAGATGATCTATTTCTATACATACCATGGTTTATGTTGCATTACATTTTTGAATCAATGCATCATCCACTCTATTTTATTTTCCTCAATGGTATGTAATTGTGAAATCAAAATGCATGGTTAATTCAAACCATCTATTCTATCTCATTTTAAATTCTTTCTATGTGAATATATTTCAATCATTTGTTATAAGTATATATTTCTCAATTTACTACACGCAAACGATGCCATCAAATTTTTAAAACAAAAACAACAGTAGATTACTCAAAATCATTTGTAGGGTAATTTACCTCATTAGGTTTCAACATACGTGATGCATAAGAAGATACATGATCATTATTCATAAATAAACCACCATGAAGATTAAATAAAGTATCACTATAGATAACAAATTAACCATCTTTAGAAGGTAATCCCAAAATTGGTTCATTCACCAATCTTCTTTTCAATTAATGAAAATAATCATCAAATTCTTTTGTACATATGGTATTAACACTTTTTTGAGTTATCTTACCCATTGGGCTAGAAAACTGTGAAATAATTTCAAAAAAATATCATTAATATCCTACTAAAACATGAAAACTAATTATATCCATTATATTTTTAGGTCTTCTCCATTTTTGATCAACTTTTGTTTTATAAGGAACAAAAACTATGCCATTTTAGGAAACACTTTGACTAATGAATGAAAATTGTTGTAACCAAATATCATAATTTCTGAATTTACCATACAAATTTTTTTCATTAAATGTTGGAATGAAAATCCTTAAATTACATTAATGTTCTTATTTACTTATTGAATATAACAAAGTATCATCAATAACCAAAACAAAAACTTTATCCAATAACACATGGAAAATTATATTAATAAGATCTATGAATACTATAGGTTCATTAGTTAACCCAAAATACATAAATTAAAATTCATAATGGTCGTATCTAGTATGAAAAATTTCCTTTGGAACATCTTCTTCCATTATATTTAACTGATGGCACTCCTACCTTACATCAATCTTAGAATTATACTGAGCTCCCTGGAGCTGAACAAACAAATAATCGATATGAGTAAAATGATAATTATTCTTCATATTGATGTTATTCATGTCTCTTTATTAAATTCAATGTCTCATTGAACCAATGTTCATTTTAACAAACAATATTGGAGCACCCCATGGTGATGTGATAGATAGAATGAAACATTTATCTAATAACTCCTTCAATTGACTCTTTAACTCAAAAAGTTAATGTTGAGCCATTCGATAAGAGGGTTTTGAAATTAGCTTAGCATCCACAATAAATTAAACAGAAAATTTAACTTACAGGTCAGGTATTATACAAGAAAACTCATTTAAGAAAACATCAAGATAATAATTTACCACTGGCACTTATTAATCTAAAAAGATCTTTTGTTTTCAACAATATGCTCAAGGAAACATTCATTTCATTCTTTTACTACTTTCTCAGCTTTCTAATATGTTTTCAAAAGTAAGGGTTCATTTTTGTACAACATCTATAACTTATTCCGAAAAGAAACCTCCTTAGCACTTTAGTCAATCTAGCATGATAAACAAAAATCAAATCCATACAAAAAATAACTTCAAACTCTACTAGGGACAAAAAAAATAAGGTTTGTTTGTATATTATTTACATAAACAAGGATAATATGGTTCTTATAATTTATTCATGTATCATTATTTTGTACTAGTGTTTTTACCATTAGTTCAGGATTCATATCTTGTCATGGAACTCAAAATTTACTAAAAAATTTATTAGAAATGAAATAATGTGTCGACACTAAGTCAAACATCACATTAGCGTAATCTAAATAAACAAACAGTTTTCCTGATACAACATCTATCGATGGACCAACATCTGTTGATGTAATTTCAGTAGATTTCACCACCCCTTTATATATGTAGTCTTGCTTTTTTCCCTTTATTGAATTCTTTGATGGACACTCATTTTCATAATGACCCATTTCATTGCACATACAACAATTTTCTGACTGTAAATCGGATTTTGACTTACCCTTACCCTGATGTTTTTCAAATTAAATTACAAGCCTTATGTCCCATTTTTCAAGATAATAATCACTTACTAGAATTAAAAAGGTATTCCCCAGTGTTAGTTTGATAAATTTTTTCACAAAATGTAATTTTATGTTTCTTACCAGCAATCTTTTTGGAAGTGCTCTTCCATTTCGTCTGCTAACTCGACCTCTTATTCTATTGTTTGTCAAAGAACATGTGATCATCAGAAAAAAAATATTTACACCTTATCAACATATCGATAATGTTTTTCAAAACATACAAGCTCATGAAAAGATTATTACTTTAGATACATTGGCTTTAACCCTGTGTAATGAAAGTTTATTTTACTATCAAGATCCCATATGAAATATGGAGCATACATTGCATTTTATGTCAATTTTTCTTCATAAGCATCCACTGATTCATCCTCTTACCTCAATTCCAGGAATTGTTTTTTTCTTTCTATGTCAAACCCTCTTAGTAAAACTTTTCACAAGATTCATACCATTAATAAGGACCCAACTGTAAAACAATAGATAATATTGAATTAAATGAATAACTCACATTTAGTATGTTTTCAGGATTATCATTTTAGAGAGTTAGGACATAATTATTAAATTTCATCTCAAACATTGCAATGTATACACTTCTACCCCGCTTCAATTTTTTTAATAAAATAAAAACTCACTGAAGAAAATATTAATGTATAGTTCCATGTTTTATACAGCATGAAATTTCCATGATCTCATCCTTTACCCAATTCCACATTATTTCATGTGAAAAATATTTACAAAATGTTGGATGAATATAAATGGCTCAGTATGGGAAACTTAATGAAAGAAAACTATTAGTTTTTCCAAACAACAAGTAAAGCATGAATATCTTATAATAAGTAATACTTTTCACTTTTTTAAAGTATTTAATACTCCTCACTGAAGAAAAGATCATTTCATACCATTTTGTAACCAAACTATTACCATGTAACCCATAGAACGATCATATAACATATAATGTTAACATTATACATAAACATAATTAAATGGAATAACCATACGATCAACATCCTAACGTATCACTAAATTGAATAGCCATATGATCGACTTCCATACCCAATGCATTAGAGGTAAAAATGTAACGACCTTTTCTGGTTCATCATAGAACCACCCGTCATTTGGTTTATCAGGTAACCACACGTCAAATTTCAATATACCATTATAAAATCCTAACACATAAAACAAATAAAAAGGAAAGAAAACATTTCCACATTTCAATCACAATATATCATTAAAATATATTGACATAAAATAAATCCATTGTGAAAAACATTTTAAATACTAAAATACAAAAAAGAGTGCATGATATTTATTTTCCTTTTAAAAACATTTTAGCTTGTTATGGAAGCCAAAGATCAAATAATTAGGGTGGTGGAATAAAATGTCATTGTCACCGCTAATGTTATAAACTTATATTTTTAGTTTAGTAAAAAAACTCATAGATAATTTCTATTATTTATTAACCATTTCCAAATTTTTTATTCCTTTAATATCACTTATTACCTTTCTATAAAAAATAGTTAAATTTTTTAATTCATATCAGATATTTTGTTGATGTTTGGAAGTTGGGTTTTAAATGACTTTGTTATAATTATTAATTGTTCAAGTGGTCAAAATTTCATTATCTCCATAATTATATTCATGGTTTTGATATCATATATTTCTAGTGTATATATATATTAATAATAATACATAAAATTTGGAGATAAGAAATGAAATGCATCGTTCATGGAGATGGCGAGTCGTACGTACTCCTGAACACTACTTTAAATTATTTTTTGTATTTGAATGGAATGAAAATATCATTCTACATAGGTATGTTATAATTATAGTATAATATTATATATAATTTTATTATCCCCATCCTTTATATGTCCCACATAAGGCATGAACAAGTCATATCACATTGAGGGGGTGGTTGTCTGCACTTCCTTAAATTAAAGTATCATATTTACCCACTATGGATACCATAAAGGTATTCTATAAATGAAAAACAACGAATAATAAAAAAATTAAAATGTATTATATATCACATATAAATACAATTCCATGAAAAGTTCCACCATGAGTGGATGTTGGAGATATTTGAACAATCATCGTTTCGTGAGGCAGTAGTCTGCCGTCCGCAGAAACAGTTTGTTCGTATCCATTAGATGGAGGTGTTTCTATGTGTAGTTTCAATACTTATCATAACATAGACATTTTATATTAATTATATAGGTTTTTTTATAAATGAAATTAATATGAATAGTTTATGGGGTTTGAGATGTAAAATAAAATAAATGAATGTAAAAGAAGATGTTACCTTTAAATCAGGTATCTCCATTTTGTTTTATACAAAATTTTTACATGAAGTGCCTTCTAACATAGGTAAGGATTCTAGATGTTAAGATAGATTTGGGGATATAATTTAGGAAGATACTGGATGATCCAAGTTGATTTACATGGATGAAGTATGTGTTAGAAGTGGTTTCCATTTATAAGGGGGAGGAGGGGATCCTGAGGAATGTTTTAAACAACTATTTTATTATAAACTTATCATCAGTTTTAAAAAGTAAAAAAATAATTAACGTCGAAGATAAGAATACTCTTGTTTGAAATAAAATCATCCAATAATAATTGGGAAGGTTTTGGATATTTTTCTAGTATTTATAATCATATTTTTCTAATTAAATATCATTTTCCCTAACATGTTGCTCCATTGAGTCCTAAAATCAACCCAAAGATGCCCATGGTCATAAATATTTCATTCAATAGGTGTAGGAAATGTGTTAGAGTAATTTAATATTATTATAATATTATTTTTTACACTTATTTTCCAGATTTACCCTTTATCAATAGTGAATAAAATATTTACTAAAGTTACAATTAATTATGCTTATAAATAAAAGTTACATATTTAAAAAATTTGGAAATCCTGATTAAAAATATGGAATCTCTTTTTTATAAATTCAAACTACATATGTAACAAATAATAATTTAAAATTATTTACTATGGTAAAAATAAAAAAATGGGTTTCTAAGTAGAAGAAATACGAAAATATTGACTTGTGTTTATGTCCATTTTATGATTTAAATTACTTCCAATGGCCAAAATTAGATTAAATTGTAAAACACAATCCATATAAACATAAAAACCTATTAAAACACAAACCCAACTTTATAAATAAAGTTTATTGACAGACAATTCTGAATTAAAATGTTGTATTTTTCACTGTTTCATAAAAAATAATCTTTTTCAGAAAAATGCCAAAATTTCATCCGACATAAATTTTGATGTTCCTCTTCAAATAAAGAAATGTATTTTTTAAAATAAAACATATTAATGTGTCAATAAATAGTTCAAAAAATGCATCCCCATGTAGATGTTGTAAAACACATTTTATATAATATTTGAGTATTTCATGCTTAAAATAAGTTTTATTCTTATTTTAAGCCTCTAAAATTTATTTGATAAATTTAAAGTCATTAAAAAACTTTTATAATCATAATTTAGTTAGTTCTGTTTATTTGGTACATTAAAATCGCTAGTCATTAACTATCATTTAAAATAACAATATTATTATATAATTTTTCATTATAACTCAACATTGTGTGAAACTTAATATTTCAAAGAATCTTGTTGTTGCGTGTCTGTTACGCCATTGAACTTATAATCCCCAAAAAAGTAAAATTAATATTTTAATGGCCAATATTAATAAATATGAAAATGTTGTGTACTTTATTTACCTGTTATTTTTCATCCACCCCCATTTTTAGAAATTTAATCTGCATAATTTTATTAACATGTCAAATAAGTAGGGGAATTTACCCATCATAGCATTTTCAAATTCCCAAGTTGATTCTTCAAATATATCGTTTTTCCAAAAATCTATTACATGATTTAATAAATTATTTCATAACGCTAGCATTATTTGGTCATGAATCTAGACATGTTGTTCCAGATAAGAAAGATTCTCTTCCAACATGACTATCTATGGACAAAAAACATGATATGGATTTAGAATAAACAATAATAAAAATGAAATCGGAAAAAAATGGTGTAGCTAGGATAAACATAGAGGTAAATACAATCTTTTGGAAACTGATCCAACTTTCTTGTAGATTTCATAGGTTCCAATGAACCTTAGACTGAACATTAACTTCTAACAAAAACACATCACACTTTTATGTGTAGGAACACTTAGAAGCACATGATCTCTTACCTCAAAATAAACATCATCACTTCGGTTATACACATAACTTTTCATCCTACTATGTGACATTCTCATGTGCTTCTAAATCAACTAAACTTTTTCTACCATCTCTTCTACCAATTATGGTCTAATCAACTTCCTTTCAATAACATAATCCAAAAAAACAAGATTTTGACACTGGATTCTATATAATGACTCAAATGTTTCCATCTGTATTCTAGAATGAAAAATGTTATTATAAGAAAACTCAACAAAATAATGATGTTCATCCCAACACCACTTTTAAACCATTGAGGAAGCACATAGAATATCGTCATAAGAATTCATAGTTTGTTATGACTTCCATTCTAATCGAGGATTAAAATATGTACTAAAATTTAATTCAAATCTAAAATTCTTCTAAATGCCATTCAAAAAGTTATTAGTGAACCTCATATCACAATTAGATCCAATATTGATTAGAACTACATGTGACTAAACTATGAATTTAACATAAAAATTAGAATGTTGATCTAGAGAATTTTTATCTCAAATTAGAAGAAAATGAACATATTTAGTTAATGGATCAATAATTACCTAGATTTTACTATTACCTCAAAAATTCTTGGGTAATCGAATGACGAAGTCCATAGAAATCTTTTCCCATTTTAACTCTATAACTCGCAAGGGATAAAACATTTTTTTAGGAAACATCACATCTAATTTAAACAATTGAATAGTTAAATATCTCATAGAAAGTCATTAATATGACTTTTCAATCTATCACACCAGTAATGCTCACGATGATCTCATTAAAACATAGTATTTCTAGGATAAGCTGATAGTGGAGAACAATGAGATTCACGTAACTAATCTTTCATCAACTGTGAATCCCATTGAACATATAATCTTCTTTCTAACCACAAAACATATTCTATATTAATGTTAGACAATGGAAACATAACCATATGAACAAATTCAACTATTTTCTGCAACATGCTATCATCAGTCAACACTTGCTTTATTCTATCATCTATAGATGATTTACCTGCCTCCTGAATCAAAATAATGTAATTTCTCACTCCAAAAACTTCTATTCCACATTTCATCAAATATTTAATCAAATTATGTAGTTCCAAATGAATCATGGTTCATGTAGCATTACATTTTTGACTGAAATCATTAGTCACATTATTTTATTTTCCTTGATGGAAATGAATTGTGAAATAATAATCCTTGATTAATTCTGGCCATCTCATATCTCTCATGTTCAATTCATTCTATGTGAATATATAATTAAATCTTTTTTGATCAGTTTTTATTTAACACTTTACTCCACACAATTGATGCCTCAAAATATTTAAAGTAAAACAATAGTAATAGAAAATTCTAAAATCATTTGTATGGTAATTTATCTCAAGAGGTTTCAACTAACATGAAGAATAATCAATTATGTTATAATTATACATAATGATATAGAAATGTCCTTTCAACAAATCATCAATCTAGATAAAAGATTCACCATCAGTTAATGGTAATGCCAAAACTGGACCAATCGCCAATCGTATTTTCAATTCCTATAAACAATCATCATATTATTTTATATAATGATCTTAACACCCATTCGAGTTAACATAGATAGTGGGCTACATAATTTTGAAAAATATATAGGAAACCATCGGTAATAACATGGTAAACCAAGAAATCAATGAATCTCAGTTATATTTTTTAGGTATTATCCATTCTTCAGCAAATTTTTTTTAATTTCTTTTATGAGTATTACTTTTTTAAAAAAATTGGGACAAATGAATGATATTTTTTGAAACCAAAACTCACAATTTCTGAATTATATATATAAATTATTTTAATTTAATTTTTAAAGACACTCTTTAAATGATAGCCATGTTACTCTCTACTTTTTGTATATACCAAAATTTCATCAATAAACAAAACCAAAAATATATCCATGAAATCACTGAAAATTTTATTCATAAAATCCTTGAATATAGAAGGTGTGTTGGTTATCCAAAAATGCATAATTAAAAATTCATAACGACCATATCCAGTACAAAACTTGATATTAAGAATTTCTTCTTCCTTTTCGTTCTAATGAAGGTACCCTGAACTGACGTTAACATTCGATATATATTGCGCTCCTTGGAGCAATCAAAAAAATCATTGATAAGAGGAAAAAGATATATGATCTCAATAGTTATGTTATTAAAGGCTCTATAATCATTGAAATGACTCATTTAACAATATTTATTTTTAAAAAACAAGAAAGGATAACCCCATGGTGATGTGATAGGTCAAATGAAGCCTTTATCTAATAACTCCTGCAATTTATTCTATAACTCTAAATATTAATTTTCAGCCATTTGATATGGGGATTTTGATATTGGATTAGCTATAAGAAATAAGTGAACTATAAATTAAAATTCATGGTCATGTATTATTCTAGGATTTCCAACTTTTATAGCATAATGATACTCATTTTCCACTAAACATCATTAATTGGAAAAGTTCCTTTGTTTTTAATAATATGTGAAAGATAATATTCGTTTCCATATTTTACTAGCATTCATAATCCTGATATATTATCAAAAGTAAGGAATCATTTTTATCCATAAACATAATTTATTTCTAAAAATAATCCTATTTAGCACAACATTCAATCTTAGCATGGTAAAAAAATCTAATCTATACCTGAACTAACATCATATTGTACTAGAGACAAAACAATAAGGATTGTAGGTAGATTATTTCCACATAGAACGACATGAAGGTTTTTATAATTTCAATTTGTCTTGAAATTTCTTGTTGGTGTTTTTATCATTAGTTAAGGATTAATATCTTAAGATAAAACTACAA
The DNA here is from genome assembly GCA_963277665.1 of Viscum album. NCBI lineage: Eukaryota > Viridiplantae > Streptophyta > Magnoliopsida > Santalales > Viscaceae > Viscum > Viscum album. The sequence goes on along the minus strand of OY728147.1, from coordinate 2,130,046,330 downwards.
ATTTACTAGAAATTTTCTTAGAAATGAAGGAATGTATCGAAACAGAATCAGACAACACATTGGCATAAACCGAATAAATGAATAGTGTACATGATAATACATAATTTGATGGCCCAAAATATTCTATTGTTGTTGAATATTATTTCATCACCACATTATGCTTGTATTTAGGCTGCATTCTGTAATTTGATATTTCATTGGAATCTCATTTTCATTATGACCAATTTCATTGCACATAAAACATTTTACATATGGTAAATCAAATTTAGTCTTACCATTACCCTGATATTTTCTAGTGCAATTATGAGACTTATGTCCCATTTTTCGACATAATACATACATACCAGTTCTCAAAATGCATTCCCCAGTGTTTTTTACCACAATTTTCAGAAACTGTAAACTTATGTTTCTTACTATTAGAATCTTTCAAAGAGTTCTTCCCTTTCATCTCCCACCATGATCTCTTATTCTGTTGTTAGTAACAGAACTACTAATCGGTGGAAAACTCCTTTAAACCCTTATTATCACATAGAAAATGTTTTTCATTAATTTTTCACACACAAGAACCTAAATCACTTCGACAATTTTTCATTAATCTTGAGTAAAAATGATTGATTTTAATATCAAGATCCCATATATATTTTAAAAATCCTTGAATTTTGATTAAATTTATCTTCGTAAGATTCCATTGAGTAATCTTATTCCCTCAATTCCAGGAATGGTTTGTTCATCCAATATTGAACCACCATAGGAAAATATTTTTCATGAAACGTACCTCTTAATTCATCCCAAATAAGGGAATCAATCTCCTCACTATCCCAAATATTTTTACCATTTAACACCACTTATCGGCTTCACCTTCAATATGTTAAATAAAAAATATATCCTTTTGATGTTATGACTACCCCATGACATAAAAAATATTCTCTAGTTATTTATTACACCTTTCAGCTAGCATTGGGTGAGTTGATCCTCTGAATGACGGGGGATGTTTTCAATTCTAACTATATTAGTTTGTTGATTTGGAAGGTGGTTTTCCTTTTGATTTTGTCCCACCATAGTTTCGCTATTTCATCCACTGAAAAACATTCTGAACTATAAAATATTTTAGGAAAATCAACATGGAAATACTAAAATGCAATATTATTTCAATTTTACCATAAATAAATTTAGGTATCTTAATTTAACAATATCCTGACTCTTAATGTTTTCTAAACCAACATCTAATACATATTATAATGCCTCATCCCTAAACATTAAATTATCTTGAATTATGTTAATAATTTTCATTGAAGATCTTTTCTGGTCTGTTGATTTATAGAATTAGGTCAAAAATTACACATAACAACATAAATATTAAAAATATACACTTCTATTTAGTACCCATTTGTCTCATAAAATAAAAACTCAAAAAAGAAAACAATAGTTCTTTTGTTGATATAAATCATCATGAATTATTCCTTCCTCTTACCCTTCATTATACATTGTAAAAAACATTTCAGAAACATGGAATTAGCATAAATATCCTAGTAAGGCTTCTAAAATAACGAAATAAATCATTAATCCGTTAATACATACAAAACATAAACACTTAAACATAAAACAAGAAATCATAAAATTTTATGAATACCACACAATAATCATAAATCATTGAGGTTTCTTGTGGTATCCTTAACATACAAACATTGTATCATTCACAGCTACATAGGAAGATATGTTTGTAATAACTATCATAATATCTTAGTTCTCCTAAGAAAAACAGTAATGTATATCTCCATCACGTTACACAATTCACTAGAGAGGTATCTTGGTCCCACCAATTGTAGAGTTAACATGAAACCACCAATATATGTAAAAAATTCATATGAACCATTAAATAATCATAAAACATAAAATAGGCCTAAAAGAGAGATAACATTTCCACATTTCAATCATAATATATCAATTCAATATATTGAGATAATCAATCCATTCTAAAAACCATTTCCAATAAAAATTATGTAATAATGTATTTTTTATTTATTTTCAATTTAAAAAAAATTATGACTTGATAAGGAATCCCAATATAAAATAGTTCTCATGATGGCGGAATGGTCATCGTCACCGTATACGTTAAAAATGTACTTTCATTTTTCCGTTTATTAAAATGCTTCTTATGAAAAAGATTACCATTGAATGAAATTAATATTCAAATGGTTTTATACACCATATAATGTAAATTCATGTTTAAATTGATGTATTTCACAATTAATAGAGATTGAAAAGAATTACCATACCTCGAGTCCAACTAGTCTCCTATGTTCATTTTTCTTCCTCCTAAGACGTGTAACACTTTTTGATTTGAGACAAAAGGATTTCATTAATTAACGTCTTCATAAGGGGTTTATTCTAGGAGGATGAGGGGTATGTTAGGAGGTTTTTATAGGAGAGTTTGGACAAGACTATTTTCTTGAGATGTGTGTGTAGTGAGTTAGAGGTGGTCTCCTTTTATAAGTGGGAGGATGAGCTCTTTAAGAGTGTCTAAAAGTATTAATTCAATATAAAAGGATTTTAAAATTTAAAAAACCCAAAAAATCATTAAATTTGAAGATAAAATGAATAGAATTAAAAATAAAATAATCTAATAATAACTCTATAGGTTTCAGATATTTTTTAATCCTTATATTTTTTTCATTATCCATTTTTTACTCTTTTTGTTTTATGAATTATTTAACAGATTAATAATCAAAATAGTAACCAAAACATGAGAAATATCCAAATAATGAGTTATTAATAATATTTGAGGCATATGATAACTATTTTACAGAATTTTAGATTCTTTTGAATTATATAATATTTTATAAAATATGTTATATTTTAAAAAATGAATTATGTCAATTTTGGAACTATTCATATAATGACCTTTTTGAAAACACAAAAACATTGATTGATTATAAAAACATCATTAACATAATTATAACATGTAAATATCATTGAAAAATTAGTTAAAGGAATCAAAATAACAAAATTATATTTAAATTAACACTTATAATATCATTTATTTGAATTCGTTATTAATGAAGCAATCTGTGCACAACAATGTGTCATAATTTCATTATTTTATATAAAGTAAAAATAGTATAGCTAAAAAACCATGATGTAGGAAATATTTTTATATTTCAAATTAATATTTATAGAAAATATATCTTTTATATATCCACATATAAATATTTTTTTAGTAAAAGATAAATTTTTATGTTATATTTTCCTTAACTATATATTAAAAGTAATTAATTGTAATTTTCCCACACAAGTGGCTCCATTGATCCTTAAAATCGACCCAAGGATGCCCATGGTTGGAATTATTTAATCAAATAGTGTTAGATAATATTTTAGTGCAATTTAATTTTATTATAACATTTTTTTACCCTTATTTACCTTATTTACCTTTTAAGCATGGCTAATAAAATATTTTGTAATGTTATTATTCATAATGATTAAAAATAAAAGGTACCTATTTACAGAATTTGTAGCTCCTGATTAAAAATATAGAATCCATTTTTTCCAAATTCAAAACAAATATGTTGAGGAAATTAAATTACATTTAATTCCCATTGTCAAACCAAAATATCGTGTTTTTAAGATGTAAAAACTACCAAAAAATCTACATGTGTTTAGATCCAATTTAAGAATGAAATTTTATAAAATGACAAAAATTGGATTGAATGGTTAAAATATAATCTAAATAAACCATAGAACCAATTAAAAGTACAAGCTATCTATATAATTAAAAGTGATTAAAAGTTTTTTTTGAATTAAAATGCAGTATTTTTCACTATTTGTAAGCTATATTATCATTATCGTCAAAATACCAATAATTCATCCAATGTAATTATTGATGTGATGATATTGAAGAATCATTTTACATTCATGAATAGAACATATTATATTGAAAAAAAAATATATTTAAAAAGTGTTCTCTATCAATATGCGATAAACCAACCTTTTAAAGAATATTAGTGTATTTAACATTTAAAATATGATTAATTCTTATTTTAAGCCTCAAAAATTTATTGGATAAATTTAATGAAATTTAATAAACATGTATAATGATATTTTAATATATTCTATTCATTCCCCCTAATAAAATGACTATGCATTAACTACTGTTAAAATAATAATAATATTATATTATTTTTTTTATAACTCAACATTGTGTGCAAAATAATATTTCAAAGAAACACGATGTTTCATGTCGGGTATTCCATCGACCATAGAAACCGATTTAATGTGAAATTAAAATTTTATCGAACGATATAAATAAATATGAAAATATTAAATTCTTCTATTACAAGGGATATTAGTGTTTTTCATCATCATTATTATTAATTGTGATATTAGATATATCATTGCAAACTTTAATAAATATTTTACAAAATAATTTCTTAACATAATTTATTAATGAGGGGATAAAAAATATATCAAAATAATATTTGGTACATTCCCAAATTCTAGTATTTATTTGAGTGAAATTAAAAATATTAATTAAGTGAAAATACAATCCATATGATGGGAAATTCTAAGATATCATTTGTGGACCTTAAATTCTATTGTTCAGTCCTAATACATTTGATCACCCCCATGGAGATAAATCCCATTAACCTATATTAGAAATATATTATTATCTCGCATTATATTTTTATAAAATTATATTATGTTTGTATGCAAAACAACACATGGAATGTTTTTCAAAAATAATTAGATATTTAGAGGATATATATATATATATATATTTGTACACATTTACCCACTCTAACATATATAGAGTACAATATATACAAATATCTAATTGATAACGAGATCATAATTATATTTAATGATGACCAAACGAGTGATATTTAATTTAATCATATTTTTACTACGTGATTTAGATGATTGGATGTAATCATATTATAATTTCTTATAGATTATATTATTTTTAGAGGAAGAGAGATACAAATTTATATATATTTCATTATCTCAACATTCAATTTTATAGTGAATAAAATTTATTTAACACCATTAAAATTAGTTTTTTATCATAATTTGAGGCTTCTAATTCATAATATAAATTACTTTATGGGATTTATCAATGATTAAGTATAATTATCAATGAAATTAAAAACAAAATTTGGGATTTTAATCATTTTAAATGATATTGTTTCTATAAATATTCATTCATCTAATATTAAACCATGAATCCCAATAATAAATAAAAAATTGTGTTTTTATTTACCCTTACAACATGTATATTCTATATTATAAATATTATACCATGTGTGAAATATTTCTAAATAATAATAATGTGTCATTAAATGTTGTTATAATTAACTACAACCCAAATATCAATACAGAATTTGTTATATATGTGGTCTCTGATGAAATAATTAATGGTGTACTTTTCCAATATCTATTCTAGTATGGGTAATGGTAGTAAAATCACCATATAATTTTTTTCAATTAGGCATAACATGATGACATCAAAATATTCAAGAATCACAATATGTATTATCTCCCTTGATTTGGTCACACATGAAATAATATTTTAGATCTCTATAGATATTTTTATGTCCATGATGAATATATAATGTCTAACTATGATATACAAATAATAAATCAATCATCATATATAGTATTGAAGGGAAACATACATAGTTCTTAAACCATATCCTTACATGAAAATCAAGGTCTATCTTGAAAACATATCATAACATCATTTTAGAATCTACATTTTTAGTGTGCACCTCATTAATATTTACATTGAAAAATTGTATAGACCTTATTTGAGGATGATATAGTCTTTCTTCGCCATTATCAATATTCAAATACATATATTTTAAATAAATATGTGTTGGATCCATTATGACCATTATAATATTTATTCTATAATGAATCTTTCATTCGAATGAACATTTTCTATTTCTTTTAGAGATAATTTATTAAACCATTATAATTATTTTTAAACTCCTAACATATTATATAGAACATATTAAACTCTCTTTATGTAAATATATATGTTATAATTTTATTATAAGTTTCTTTTTCATACCTTTCTCTATAATGATAACTTCTCGATATCATTAATAAAAAATACTTTTTCTATCATCATATCTTGAGTTGGTTAAAATTTCTCATGATATATTAATGGGAATGATGTATGGGATATGACCATATAATTACTAATGAGGATTCATCATAGACCCTTATCTGATAAAACCTTAACTATGGTAATTTCTTCTGCACTATATTTTACTGTACAGATATGTTTACCAAATAAACTATCATCTTTTAAAATTATTTTTCTTCACGTTCGTTTTTTCAAGATAATTTTATCCTTTATTAGTTAAATTATTGAAAATATAAAATAACCATGATAATTTTTCCCAAAGTTTTCATAATATCTATCCATAATGTAAATATATGGTTCATGATCATATTGTTTTTTCTTGTCCAATATTCAATAACATAAATCTTTTATGGATCCAAAAATATGTCCTAGAATTAAATTATATGACCTAAATGTAAAATCTCATGTAGATAAAAAATAGTAATGGTAATTTTTCGTAAATATTTTTTCCTTCTTGTAATAAGATTAATCACTATGTGATCTAGAAGAGATTTTTTTACCATATAATATATAAGTTTTTTGATAATAAATACTACAAAATTTTGCTAATGGAAATATATAATGATAGTATTGATTCAATACTAGAATATATCATATGAATTATTAAAACTAAGTGGAATATATATAAAATCAAACTATATGTACCACATGTGGAAGTTGTATTGTATATTTTTTAAACATATACTTTCAATATATAGCATTGAAACCAATGATAAATCATGCATAAATATTTTTCTTGACATAATTTACCTATCCAAACATTAATTGAAAGAAGAAGAAATTAATTCTTTAATGTGCTTTTGTAAAAATCCCCATAATCAACATAGAGTCTCACTAATAAATTTCTCTTCCTTAATAATTAACAACTAAACCTTATGCTTATATACTTTTCTAAATCTATCCCTTCAATATATTATCATAATAAATACAATCCAATATATAATGAGTCATTGATGTTGGTTTTCCTTTGTTATGGGTTGTATTTAAATCTAAACATTATAGTTAGAGAAAAAACTTTAAATTACACAACATACATTTCAATAAAACAAATATAAAATAGGAATATCATTGATGATTAGTATCTTCCCAATATAATTACTTAATCACCCCTTTTGAATTGGGAGGAGGACCCATATAATTGTTATAATTTCCATGAGATTATTATTCTGATCATCAAACTGAAATACCATTAAATATTTCTATATATTATAAAACAATAATTCCTATTATTGTAAATTGATTTATGATATATATAAATTCATATATTATATATGGAATCAAATTGAGATAAATAGTGATTAAAAATATTAACATGAAACAGAATTCTAAAACCATCATTCTGGGATGAATCATAGACTTGAGATGATATAATCATAAAATTTAAATATTTCAAAGAAAATTCAATATCTAAAAATTAGGGCCATATTGTGATACAATTTAATAATTATTTAATTACAATAGACTAGGAATATCAATAGTCATAGAATACATTAGTATTACTATTGTTAATAGTAAGTCTACCACTGAAAATGTCGTTATTAAATCCCAAATCATGAATTCTCATTAAGTGATATTTAATATTGACTTGTGTATTTGGAGGTTACTTATGTCGATCTTCATCAATAACCTTTATATATGACAATTGGTTATATTAATTCCAATACTAACTAAATTTTAAAAATTAGACTATGTGTAATGCATTCAATGTCGTTTTCCCAATGTTCTCATACATAACTATCTTTATCCTTCCATTTTGGAATAACATTTCCCATAGACCATAAATTCAAAATTAATTATATAATTATTATAATAACAATATTTCATCCATGTTATCTTACAAAATTAATATATAATATAATTATAAACATCATTGATCAATTGTTTTTAGAATTACATTTCATTCTATTTAATATTTTCATATCAAAACCATGAGAATAATGGGAAACAAAAATAATAATTTCCACCTAGTTTGATAATATAATATATTATTCAATAATACATATGTCTATTCTTGATAACATACGTCAGATAAATTGTCGGACACCATTATATAATAAAATAAATATTAAATTTGGAATGAATGATAACACCTGAAGAATAAATTCAATATCTTGTAAAATTTTACACTTATATACCAATGGATTCGTCCTAATTTACAATAGCTCAATAAATTCATTTTCAAAAATCAAATAAAAAATATGAGTAATGTAGATTTGAAAAATAACTCCTAAAATAATCCATGTATACAAAGTAGATTTATTTATATTTCATCATGTTCTTGATATGATTCCACAATTAACATGATTTTCCATCCAAATGTTAAAAAAGAAACATTAATTTTTCATGTTACATATATTGGATAATGGAAAGAACTTTTTTTATCAATAAATTTTCCAGAAACTAATATACAAACATACACTCTATATAATAGTATAGATTTCCCTATAAAGGACACCAAAAATTATTTTTCATGTAATTTCTGATTGGGAATAACATTATTATTCCTTTCAAGGTAATTTTTTATAAGCATAAAAATAAAATTTCTCAATCCATATGTAGTAATATTTTGTTCATCCAAAATAAAATCATTTAATTTATCATCACATTTACCCTTAAAATGGTTATTTTTGGTTCCATTAGCTGAAAATACACAAAAATGATAGTTCGATTTATAATTAATGTAATGTAAAACAACATAATATATAAGATTCATTAATAGTATGTGTAAATAATTACTCATCATTTTAAATATTTAAAACATTAGGAGCAGAACAACTCATTATTAATCATAATATATTTAAATATTTCTTATGGTTTGTGTAGATAATGTGAGTAAACCAAATCTTATCCTACTGTAGTGTCAAACCATGTGATTAGAAATAGTATACTCAATGTGAACTAGATTAACGCAAGGAATATACATGAAAACCCTTTTCTATTTTACTAAACTGTCATTCATTAGTTAAAAAACTACATATAGTTATAGTATATATGAATTTTTGTTTTACATGAAAAAATAAATCTTTTATTTTAAAATCCAATGTTTATTATTATATAAAACAAATTTAAGGGGTTTTACTAATGGTTTTTACTCCTAGTTTCTAATGGTATATATATTTTATCTGATAAAAACTAAAGAGAACCATATATTTAATTTTAAATATTATATCATAATTGGGTAATATTTAATACATAACCTTAAAATCATTTATAGAATTTTATAGGTTTAGATTCATTGGAAACATGGATACAAAAAATTATTTAATGAAATACATCATAAAATTTTATGTTCATTATATATGGTTCCCATATTAGGAATATCATAAATAAATCCATTAACCATGACCAAGGGTATTGAAACCTAATAATGTTCTAGGTCATATACGCATTAAGGAAAAAAATGTATATAATAATGATCACGTATGTAAAAAATGAGAATATGTTTATGTTAACATGTGATTTAAAATTGAAAAATATGCCCAACATATTGAACATCATAATATAAAATCACAGAATAATAAAATGAATTTAATAATACAAGAATCATATTGTAATCAATAGACAAGGTCAATAAGAGTATAATATAGGAAAATGTAATAAGTTTGGGGAATATTAATAATCATATAAAATATTTTATATAGAAAAGTCTTGTAGCCAAGTCTATCTTATATGATTTGATTAACTCACCATACCCAATTTACCTTGGTCAAGGAACAATTACAATAATATAATGGTGGGTAGAGTGCCCTCATAAACTATAGTCAATCTCCATTATTGTCTTTATTATATCTACTGATAACAATATTTACCCAATGACTTGGAAGGTTTATAATTTTGTTTCCAAAAGTCACCTTATAATAATTCATTGATATTTCGTCCACAATATATTAAATCAATCATTATATATCTTATTGAAAAGAAAATAAATGGTTGTCATAATCGTTTTAATAATTCATCTTTTCATAATACATCATACTTAAATGTGTTTTAGAAAAATATCATCATCATAATCATAATCATTCCTTATAAAATAATAAGTACTGTATCATTGGATAACATACAAAATAAATAATTTGATAAATCAAATGATTTAATCCTGAAATTTCCATTAAAATATTAGTTGTAAAATTTTTGGAGGATAATAAACTATTAATTGTGAGATACCATATTTTTAACTCTCAAATTTCGATGGGAATTAAAATATGAAGGTGAAAATACCTCATCTAACAAAGTTGAAAATAGGTAAAGGAACACGTTTGTGGTGATCTTTCATAGATGCCACCAACATTCTATGAGGATCAAATAGGTCCAACCTTGATAGAGCATCATGAGAATTGAATACCTTCACGAGGGTCCTTTATAAGATACATGCATAATGGACCATCAAAAAAGGTCAATATATACTATAATATCATGTTTTTAGTATAGATAGGGGGCCTTTAATTTTATGGTAAATGGACACATTTAGTATTCATTAAAATAATTTTTTTCTCCACCTGGTTTACATTCCACATAAAAGGTTAAAAATGATCATTCCATATAATAATATGTTTAATGTCAGAAAAAGGATATATAATATAATCTTTATCCAAGTGTAGTGTTATTTTAATAACTCATTTTCAATGTGCATTCATTGGTGAAGAATGTTTTTAAAATATTAGGGAAATTTAATTTTAATTCCATTCACTAATATTACCAGGGAAAACTATGTTGAACATGTTATAAATTTTAAAATATACCAATTCTAAATATGGAATACATTTGGTCATATTCAAATCATTAATATGGATAAAATTAATTTTAAATTATTTCATTTGATCTGTCATGACACAATGTTTGTTAACAAATAATGTTATAACATTTTAAATGATTTTATATTCACTTACTATGGGAAATATGTTCCAATGAACTAAATTTGTATAATTTATATACAGATAATCTAATGAAATTTTCAAATGGGATTCAATTATAAAAAACTATATAAATAGACAATAAAAATTAGTTTTGATTTAACAAGTCACATTCCACACTATTCATCAATAAAATTTAATCTAAAAAAGTAAAAATTTATATAATGAATTTACATATTTATAATATAATTTAAAAATGATGAATATTTTTAAATAAAAAATTAAAAATAATTGAAAAAATTATTTAAATTGGGTTCTCTATTAATTGGAGGGAAACCATCCTTTTAAAAAACACGTCATTTAATTCAAAAAATAGGATTTAATATTATCTTATACTTATCAAATAAAATTTATGACTATATAAAATTTGATTGATTATATATATATATATATTATTGAATACATTAATAAAATTTTGTTTGTTTTTTATTTTGTTATAATATTATGTTTTTACATTGAAAAAATATTTTTCATAGAAAAAGAATTTCATTATTTTCAAAAAGGTATTAAATTCATTTCTACTAATTAATAAAAAATGGATTATTTTTATATAAATGAATATCATATTTTTAAAATTTAGTATATAAATTTTTTAATTTACATTATAATTTCAATGTGGAGGCTATAATAATATGCTTATAATTTTTGTACTAATATTTCATAGATTTTCAAAAGTCAACTATGCATGTAACAAAATTTATTGAAGGTACATGGTATTTTTTGTAATACAAGGGAACCATTGTGTTTTTTTCATTACAAAATCTTATAAATTTATTTATTATGGAGAAATAATGAATTATTTTTTCTTATAACATATTCCATAATTAGTTCCTTCATATAATAAAATCTTTATTAGTTTTGTATAAATATTAAAAAATATAAAAATGTTTAAATTAATTAAAATAAAAATTATTCTAAAAAATTTTGGGTGTTACATCCAATAAAAATTAAAGTGAATTTATCACACAATATTTATCTGTCTTAATTATTGTTTGATACATGAAATTTACATTCATTAAAACCCACACCAAAAAATGAAAACATAAACATCATTTAAAACATGAATGTTGGAAGCCAAAACGTTACACAAAGAAACTTATAACTAGGTTTCACATATGAGAAAATAGGTGGGATGTGAATATTGGATATGGAAGAAAAGAATAAATATTTAAAGGTGTTTATAAAGATCATTTATAACTATCCTAGAAATGATCAATTTATTGTTATAAGTATTATATACATAAATCTGTAATTACTTATAATACCATTAATTAAACAGAATCGACTGGTGGTTAACACCTCCTCATGGAAGTTGGTGGTGGGACCACCACACCTTAACAACCCATGAGAGGTTATGGTGTTGGGACCCACCCGATCATAACCTCCCATGAGAGGTTACGTTGTGGGGACCACACTAGGCTTAACCCTCTATTGATGGAAGAGGGTAAAACTTCTCAACTCTCCCCCATTAATGAGCGAGAGCCTCTTGACCGTTCATTTAATTCAATTGTGCCAAATCACATAATTATATTGTGCCATCCCTCCACATTAATTATGTAGAGACAAGTAATTAGTTCCTTCTTTTTGAATTCTTTCCAACAAATTAATATAAACTCTAATATATTATTTGGACCAACATTGGAATTTGGGTTGAAGTTTGAGAATATGAGAGTTTGGGAGGATTATAATTATTCGAACGATGAATGAAGAACGAAGAACGTTTGTGATGATCCTTCTTCAATTTCTTCCCTAGACACCAACCGACGAGGAGCGTCTTCTACAACCAACGCAACTTGGTATTGGATGAATGCGTTGAATTCAACGAATGAAAAACTCTTTCATCTTCTCCCAGAAACATCAACGTCGACAACAGACAATCAAAGACATGGGGTTTTATTTGTATATTATCCCTTTTCGTTTCTCGTTATTGGTTGTAAAGGAATCGATGAGGATATTGTAAAATAATTGTTTTTCATCATTCAACCTTGATGAGCCAATTGATACAACCCTAAATGTGGAAGTTTGGGGTCAAACCAACATGGCCCGAACCCTCCACCAATTTTGTTTATTATAAACATCGGCATCACGATGAGGTGATATAACGACAAAGGCATCGACGAAAAAGGTTGTGCTACCCTTGCCCTTCATTAACTGTTATGCCCCTATGGCGCTCCAGTGCTCCCAGTTGAACAATGCCAGCCCACGCCGACCCATGCTGTCCGAACCAACCAGCCCAGCTGCCTCAATATAGCCTGTCTGTACCATACACGGCCTAACGTTGTTGTCCAGCCTTTCATCCCCCGCACGTTCCCCTTGCGCCACCCCGAAACGGCCCGCATTCTGGCCTACGTGGGCATCGTGCGACTTCACGAGCTGACACCGCTCGCGGACACCTGGTCGTGACGGCATCCCGACCCCCCTCACGGCCTTTCATCCGAGCAGACGTCTCTTCACCCCTCACGGCCTCCAGGACGAGCTAGAATCCCGACCCCCCTGTAGTGCTCTGGCCGAATCGGCCCTAGCCCTGCCCTTTGGGTTGAGCCACATCAGATCATTCCCTCATGATGCTTCAGGGCCGAAGCGGCCCCGTGCCCAGGCCGAACTGCCAACGCGGCCTATTGGGATGGGCGCAACGGGGTGCACCGAACCTAATAGGCTGGCCCACAGAATGGGTCGGGCTAGACCCAAAAGGTCTAACCGGGTCGACCCAGACCATGTTGGCCCAGACTAGGTTGGGCCGGGTTGGCCCGAATTGGTCGTACCAGGCACGAGGCCACCACAACCCCTTTACATTATTTTGGCCATATCTTTGGCACCAGATGACCATTTGACAAACTGTCAGCGGCGTTGGTTTTCTGGAGCGCGAAGGTCCCTTTGAGAATACCCCATTATTTTTTGGGATAATGATGAGATTTGAACAGGTTGGATCGTACATGAATTTAACCGAGCCCCCGGAAATAAAAGGCTAATAACTCATAGACCGGGCGTCTTATTGATGCTCCATCTATTGCATTTAGACCATTACGATGTGGCAGACCTTTGAGTTACTTCTTCGTGGGACTTTGTGGTAGTTGGAGCATCGACCAGTAGCTTGTGGAACGAATCCTCTTGGAGACGAGCGTGCGTACTGCGGAGACCTAGAAGCTGGATGATACCTGAAGACTTCTTGTCAATACGACTTGGAGAGTTTCGACTAGCCCAGTTTGGAGTGCCTTGGTATCGTGGCATACCCATAGGGGAGATAGCCTCTCTGTGAGTGCGGTAGACCCACGATACTCGATATAAGGATTACATCAGCATGATATGAGGGTGACCACCTATGTGTGAGCGCGAAAGACCCACAGTGGGGAGAGCCTCTGTGTGAGAACGGTAGACCTATGGTACTCGACATGAGGAGTTCCTCAGCAGTCCATGGTTAGTGGAAAGCACCTCTGTGTGACACAGTAGGATCATTTTACTCGATTGAGAAATATTTCTGCAGCAGTAATGTTTTATATAATAAAAATCCTTGTTTGATTGGAGTCTTTATCTTTTGCGTTTACCTCATCATTGATAAAGAATGCTTGATTATTTTGGTATATGAATGGGAATATACCTAAGTGGGGTTATCTATTGATTTCATAATATGTGATTTATCCTTGTTGGATTTTGTGAGACCATGAGGGTCACAGTGTACCTACTGAGTATTGTTTTACTCACCACTGCAGAGGCTATGCCCAAACCCCGTGTTGTTGGATGCAGACGACAGACATCGCTAACTGAGGATTTGAGTACCAAAACTAGACAGTACCTGGTGGTGGACTTTATGATTAGTCAGTACATGGAGGAGACTGACGAATGTGGAGTGCTGAGAAGGATATCTATACCTACCCTTCAGGTAGGAATCCCTAGAGGACGACCAAGTAGATGCTTTACTTTTCATCAGTTGTACTTGTTTTTCAGTTGTACTTATACCATCCCGTAAGGCATGTATTTCCAACCCCCTTTTCTTTGTAGCACTTATTTTTATGCAGTTTATCTTAGTGTTTTACATCAGGATCGTACTTTTTTGTGTGTATTTACACTTTATAATGGAAATTCCTTCCCAGTTTTAGGTATTTATGCCTTTGGTTCTAGTCGCTAGCCCCAGGCCTATGGTATGTGGGCTTGAGGTAGTGACGGAATGGGTCCCAGAGGACATGTCTCGACAAATTACAATTAGAGGAGCCGATTCTACTCCAAAACTAATGAATCTAATATTTTTTCTGTGAAGAAATAGTTTCCAGTGTATTGAGTGTGGTTTTCATTTCAGGTAGTCCCTTTTTTGTGTGGTGGATGAAGTTTCCATACACCAGGACCCTGACTACTGATTTCCGACTCAGTGCACAAATACAATAATTTCAGATGTTTTTAAAAAAGTATTTCATTACGTCAGCTCAACCAGGTCAACTCACCAGGTATAATAATTTGACCATGTTGCATCTATTTCTTTGAGGACGCCTCCCCGCAGACGACCACCTAGAGCCCCGAGAGTTGAA
The DNA here is from genome assembly GCA_963277665.1 of Viscum album. Classification (NCBI taxonomy): domain Eukaryota; kingdom Viridiplantae; phylum Streptophyta; class Magnoliopsida; order Santalales; family Viscaceae; genus Viscum; species Viscum album. The sequence continues at coordinate 2,130,030,758 of OY728147.1, read as the reverse complement.
TGCGCAGATAGCCCACCGAATGACGAGGCCTTGGCGCAGGGCCATCATCTAGAGGAGGAACTAGCGATACTGCTACCAATTGGGCCACTAATTCCCCCAACCCTAGTAGCAGTAAATTAATGCTGCTTGAGTGCGCTACACAAGTTCCAGCGCCAAAGGTCACCCAGGTTCTAGGGAGAGACGCACCCGCAGGCAGCTGTAGATTGCCTAGAGGCTATGGAGAGATTCTTCATACTGGTAGTGATAGAAGAGGAATTCATGAGGATTCTTGCAGCCATCCTTCTACATGTTGAAGTGGGAAGATGTTTGATCATGATGGTAAATGTTTACGACAAGATGACGCTACTCTAGACAGATTTCAAGAACTCGTTTTGGGCAGAGTTTTCTTAGCCACCCTACAGGCAGTAGAGATACAAGAGCAACTTCATCCGTAGTTGGGTAGAATAAAAGTGGAAAATTGCTCAGCGAGACTCTCCGACCTCTCGTACTACTCTAAAGATATGGTGTGGGTCCCATTTTTCAGGGCCTGAATTTTTGAGCAGGGTCATAGGTGAGAGATCAGGGCTTTGATGATCTCCCACAACATCCCGACATAGGTGGGGGTGTTGGATCGAGCCCTCTTTTTAGAGAGACTTTTTACTGAGCAGTCTCTAGCAGTGAGACCCACCACTTGAAGACATGTAGCTGAGTCTTCTACAGCTAGCAGTAGACAGAAGATGTAGAGGTCCAAGAGGACCAGCCACATGGGTGGACGACCACATGACTCAAGATCGGTTGTATGGGAACCTGGGGAATATACACACTTTCCAAGAGCGGATAGTGTTACTCATGTGGCGGGTAGGGTCACATGGCTCATGACTATTCAATATGCCATTAGGATGATCAGAAGATGGCCAAAGGCTACCCAATCAAATGAAGTGATTCAATCATGTCGGTCCGTAGGGATCAGGCGGATGTCGTAGAGGAACTGCTCATGCAGCTGGTAGTGGACGACAATTCTAGGTGTTACCACCACCACCACCAGGAGGTCCACTCCGACTACAGGGTGTAGGTGGAAAAGAGAGATCATAGCTTCAGGATGATGAATCATATGACCATGGTTCTCCGGTGTTGATTCGATGTATTATCTGTGTCTACACCACCTTAGCTTCAGTACATACAAAAATGAGTTCCAGTCACTCTTTCATTTCCATAGCCCTCGTTCAGAGAACAGATATTCTAACAGATCTGTTGGCTCGATGCTTACAGATAGAGACTCCAATGGGATCATACTCAATGATTAAATACATGTTCTGGTAGTGTGAGATTAATCTAGGAGGCGAGAGTTTTGGATATGATCTCATAGTAGTGGCGTCAGGGCCTTACGACATCATCTTGGATATGGACTAGTTATTTACAGTCCATGCTGAGGTCGATTTTATTAGGTGAAAATCAAGATGTCTCCACATGGTTGGGTCCATATTTACCTACACCAGAGAGAATAGAGCCTTTTCAGCGCATGACAGACATACTCGGAGGAGAGTGTAGCCGATTACTCATCAGTTGGCCTACCTTACCCTCAGAGCAGTTGATGTAGAGAGTCTGAGCTATTCTATAGTGGAGGACCAGTACGGGGATGCTTTCCCTAATGATGTCCTAGGTATACATCCTCAAGGAGTGGGGGAATTTTACATCGACATGTACTCTGGGACGACACCAATATCTACACCATCATATCGGATGTCTCCCACCGAGCATCGCAAGCAACGGGAATAGATGGAGGACATGGAGGAGAAGGGATTCATCCGATAGAGTGTTTAACCCTAGGAATCCTCGATTCAATTCACTAAGAAGGAGTATGGGAGAATAAGGCTTTGTGGAGACTACCGTAACCTAAACCAGGTGACCGTGAAGAAAAATTACCCACTCCCGAGGATGGACGAACTCTTTGATCAGTTAAATAGAGAACGATGGATATCAAAGATAGTCCTCAGATCACGTTGTCACCACCTAAATGTTCGAGACGAGGATGTGAATAAGATGGATTTCAGATGTAGGTACGACCAATAAGAGTTCTTTGTTATGCCATTCGGCATAACCAACACTCTAACAGTGTTCATGTGGATCATGAACAAGATCTTCCATCCATTCTGCGATCGTATTGGCATAGTCTTAACCAACGACATTATGATATACTTGACTACTGAGAATGATCATGCCTACCATTTGCGGGTAGTACTTCACACACAACCAGAGCACTAGATTTATGGTAATTTCTGTATGTTCCAGTTTTATATCTGAGAGGTTAACATTCTAGGACTTTTCATCTCAGAGGCTAGAGTTGTAGTGGATCCAGCAATGATTGATGTGGTACATTCTTGGGAGCCACCTAAGAGTGTGACAGAGGTACGGAGTTTCCTGGGATAGGCGGGTTACTACCGAAGGATCGTGCCAGATATTTCAAGAGTTGTAACAGCACTATCATCCTTGAAAAAGAAGGGGAAACACATCATGTGGGTGGAGATATTAAAGTAGAGTTCTCAATAGTTGAGGTAGAGGCAGACTAGTTCCCCCATCTAGAGGATTCTAGAGGAAGGCATAGGGTACGTAGTCGACTGCGACACATCAGGGACTGGACATGGGTGTGTCCCGATGTAAGAGAAAGCAGTGATTACATATGGTTCTGGGCAGCTGAGACCTCAAGGGTTGAACAACTCTACCCCTGACCTGTAGTTACCAGTAGTGGTCATCACCTTGGTGATGTGGAGAAACTATCTTATGGGCTCGCATTTTATAGTGTACTCTGATCGCAAGAGTCTCAGGTATATGTTCTCTCACGAGGACTTGAATCCGAGGCAACAACAGTGGATTGAGTTCTTCCAGGACTATGACTTAGAGATAGTCTATACACCTGGAAAGGGGAACATTGTAGCAGATGCACTCTACACGAGATCTGGTATAATGTTGCTAGGTGAGGTGACAGAGCAGCTGGCCTCTTTGTAGATATCATTTATGGATAGAGATGGAGAAGCTTTCCTTTAGTACCATACAATCAGTCCCCCAATTCATTAGCGAGTCAGATATGCACATCATGGGGACGATGACTGCGAGACACGACATTCTCAGTTATCCATAGGTTATGCACCTTATGGATTTTCTGAAGGTGGGGAGCACGTCATCATTTTCAGAGGACGTACTATGGTACCTGTGTCACTTTAGGAGGATGTGTTGAGGGAGTTTCACACATCCCCTCTAGCGGTACATCCAGGACTGCTGACTATGTAAGAGTACCTTCAAGGACAGCTTTGGTGGCTCTGTATGAAGAAAGCAGTTTCTATTTTTGTCTCACGATTCCTCACATGACAACAATTGAAGGTGGTGCACCATGTACTAGAAGGCTTGGTTTTGCCTTTAGAGGTTCCAGAGTGGATTTTGGAAGGGATATCCATGGAATTTGTGACATGTCTTCCACGTACTTATATAGTCCTTGAATCTATCTCATTGATTGTTGACTGACTCACCAAGTCATTCCACTTTCTACCCATCAGAGAGCAGGGATCAGTAGAGAGCTTGGGATGTGTCTATGTGCATACGATTGTGCGGCTACATGAAGTGCCTTCATCTATTGTCTATGATCGTGACTTATGGTTTACTTCATGGGTATGTAATGGTTTCCAAGAGGCTTTTCAGACACAATTTTGTTCGAGTACCTCCTTACATCATTTGACAGATGGTCAGACTGAGCAGTCCATTCAGACCCTCAAGGACATGTTGTGTGCCTCTGTCCTCAACTTCAGTCACAACTGGGAGGATCACATAACTTTTCTGAAGATCTCATACAACACATGATATCAATCCACTGTAGGGATGGAACCTTTTGAGGTGTTATACGAGTGACCATGTAGATCACCATTGTGCTGGACTATCCCTGGGGAGTCAACACTAGTGGGACCAGAGATGGTACGAGCTACTATAGAGAAGGTTCAGATCATCTTTGAGTGGATGAAGACTGCACAGTGTAGGCAGAAGTCATATGCTGACAGGAGATGGAGACCTCTGGAGTTCGAGGATGGAGACCACGTCTTTCTATGGGTCTCACCGCGATGAGGATTACAGTTATTTGTCCGAGGTGGAATGTTATCTCAAAGATTCATCATACCTTTATAGGTCTTGATCAGAGTAGGTGAGGCGGCTTACCGCCTGGCTCTTCCACCTCAATTGCACTGGGTGCACGACGTCTTCCACATATCTCAGTTGAGGAGATAAATGCATGCCCATTCCCACATCATCGACCATGGAGAGATAGGCGTTGACAATGGGGCGATATTCACAGAGGTTTCAGTGGAGATTTAGGATCGACAAGAGAGGGTCCTGTGTGGAAGGTCAATAACTCTGGTTAGCATTCACTTGTAGCACGAGAACCTCTAGGAGAGCACAATTGAGAGGAAGGCTCAAATGTTTGATTAGTACCCCCACTTGTTCCCTTAGTTCATGTTGTAGATTAATGGTACATAAATCCTTGAGGTGTAGAGAATGTAAAGACTCACAAAGTTCGTAGAAATTGTTTTTTTAATTCATGCTAATTTTACAAGTCTTCGAAAACTAAGGGCGCATGATTCCAAGGCTCGGTGTGGGAGAAATCAATTTTTGATGTTTTGTTCGGGTACGTTTAGTAAAAGTATGGGCGAGATTTTATAACATTCGAACTGGTGCTCAGAACTGAAATCTGAGGACACCGATGAACTCAGAGTGCCATCATTCAATTTAGAAGACTTTCACTTCGACAACAGTGACTCGAGAATAAAATGATAATTGGTTTTGGTTATTCTTGGAAATTAATAAAATAAAATTAGCTTCACATTATTTTATTTGATCCTCCATGTGGGTGATTGGTAGTCAAAATATCCTCATGGATGTTGGAGGTGGGACCACCACACCATTACCTCCCAAGAGAGGACATGGTAGTGGGGTCCAGTAGAACATAACCTCATGTGGGAGGATAGGATGTGGGGACCACACGGGGGTTAACCCCCTATTAATGTAAGAGATTAAATCCTATCAAATCTCCCTTAATAATGAGGGAGAGCATCTTGGCCTTTCTTTTAATTCAATTGTGTGATGTCCCCAAATTAATTTGTTCCAACACTTCACATTAATTAGGTGGAGGGATGTAATTAATTACTTTTTTTTAATTAATTCCAATGAATTAATAGATACTCTAATCTATAATTTGGAAAAACATTGGAATTTGAGTAGAATTTTGGGAAAAGGAGAGATTGGGAGGATTAGAATTCTCCCAATAATGAATGAAGAAAGAAGAACTCTGATGATGATCCTTCTTTGACATCATTCATGACACCTACGGACATTGAGCGTCTTCTACAACCGATGCAACTTGGGATTGGAAGTGTGCGGTTAACGCAACGAATGAAGAAATTGTTCGTCTTCTCCTCCCAAAATCAACATAGACAACCGGAATTCCATGGTAGGGGGTTTTATTTGTCTATTATCCATTTTCTTTTCTCATCATCAGTTGGAAATGAATCGATTCATAGATTGTAAAATAATTGGTGTTCATCATACTTATTTGATAAACCAATTGATACCACACTAAACATAGAGGGTGAAGGCCAAACCAACATGGCCAGACCCCTCCACTGATCTTGATTATGATGATCTATGGAATGGCGATGATGTGATAGAATAATGAAGGCTATAGCGACAAAGGCTACGCAACCCATGGCCTTTGTGAACTGTGCCACCCCCACAGAGCTCCAATGCTCATGGATGAACACCGTCGTCCTGTGCTGGCCCGAGCCATGCTGAACATCCCAACTCGGCCGCCTCATAGCTGTCGGCCCGCCAGTTCGCACCCTGCCCGGCCGTACATCGTTTGCTCACTTGGCAGCCTTCACACGCACCCCCGCACCTCCCCGGACTAGCCTGTCTGCCGGCCTTCGCGCGCCCCACTATCCTCCCCATGTTGTCCCCCCCCCCCCCCCCGCGGCCTCCTGGCCGAGCTGGCGTCCCATCCCCCCTTGCGGCCTCACAACCGAGCAGACATCCTGGCCCAACTTGCGGCCTCCCGGCCAAGCCGACATCCCGGCCCCCTCATTGTTCCTTAGCCGATCTGGCCCCGAGAGCACCATTGAGGCCGAGTCGCGGCGAGATGTGCCCTTGCGACGTTCTGGACTGAACTGTCCCCGAGCCCAGGCCAAACTGCCCATCCAGCCTACTGGGCTAGGCCTAGTGGGATGGGTCGAACCTAACATGATGGCCCACATAATGGGCTCGGCCAGACCCAACAAATCTGATAGGGTCGACCCAGATCGGGTTGGCCCAGAATGTGCTGGGCGGGCCGGTCCCACCGGGTCGGCCCGGAACCGGGCCCTCCACGACCCCTTTACTTTCTTTTGGACATAACATTTGAAAAAGATGATAGCTTGACCAACCATCAGCAGCAATGGGTTTCATGGAGCGCGAAAGACTCTTTCAGTATACTCCATTGGAGTTCGGGGTATTTTTGAGATATAGTCAGGTTGGATCATACACGAATCCAACTGGGCCTTCAGCACTAAAAGGCTAATAAATCATAGATCGGGTTTCTGATTGATGTTCCACCACATGCATTGATACCTCTATAATGCGGCGAACCTCTGAGTTACTTCTTCTTTGGACATAGTGTCAGTTTGATCATCAACCAATATGTCATGGAGTGGATACTCCCAGAGACAAGCATGCATAGTGCATAGACCTAGTAGCTAGCTGAGACCTGGCGATTGTTGATCGATTCAACTCAGAGTGTTTCAACTATCCTAGTGGGGAGTTCCTTGTGGTCTTAGTAGACACACGATCGAGAGTTCCTCTGTGGTATCGTGGCAGACCCACGGTACATGATAGGGAGAGTACCGTAGCTGGCTACAAGGGGGACTGTCTCGGTGTGAGCGCAACAATCCCAGGGAGGTTAGTGCATATGTGCGAGCATAGCAGACCCACGATACTCGACTGGAGGAGTACCTCAACCATCCGTGGGTAGTGAGATTTTCCATTGTGTGACACATTATGCCCATTGTACTCCATATAGAAGGTGTTCTCCAGGAGCCAGGGTTTTAATAATAAAAATCATGATGTGATATATGTTAGTAACTTTTGTTTTTATCTCATGATTGAGATGGAATATTTGATAACATAGGTCAATGTATGAGAATATAACTATGTGGGGTTATCTGTTGATTTCGTACTTTGTGATTTATCCTTCTTGGATTTTGTGTGACCTTGAGGGTCTCGAGGTCCCTACTAAGTATTGTTATACTCACCCTTTCATGGGATATTCCTGCATCTTATTGTGTTTGTTACAGACGATGGACAACGCAGACTGAGGATCAATGTTGAAATACTGGATGGTACCCGTATGTGGAATTTACGATGATTCGGTACATAGAAGAGACTGGAAGATGTATAGTGACGAAGTGGATATCGATACTTACCCTACATGTAGGAATACACTGATTAAGACCAAGTAGCTGCTTTACTTTTCTTTATTTGTACTTGTTTTTTTGTTGTACTCGTAGCTTTTTATTGGGCTTGTATTTAATACTCCTGTTACGTTTCAACACTCTTTTGTATACAGTTTTACGTAGTGTTTTACTTCAAGCCCGTACCTTATTGTGTGTGTTTACACATTATAAAAGAAATGCCTTCCTAATTTTAGTGATTTACGCCTTTGGTTCTAGTGGCTAGAACCAAACCTACAGAAGGCGGGCTTGGGGTAGTCACACCACTGGCCTCGGGGGATGGGTCATGAAAGTTTACACCAAAAATATTACATGGATAGATTTATTCAAATAGAGAGGCACGTAATATGAAGGGATGAATTTTTGGAGGATATTTTATCAATCATTTCCCAATAGATAGTGCTTGAGTTTTGTAATGATTGGGGGGGAGATGATTCCTTGAATGGAAGGGGAAAAGACACACCGGGTAATATTGAAATGAATTTTGTTCTACCCATCATTTAAAATACCATAAATAGTTATGAATGGAAAATTCTATAAACTCTAATGTGTTATGGATTAAATATTTCAAGGAAAAAAAATATGAATCGGGTAATTTTTACATCATATTTTCTTTGTTTAGTCAGTAATTATTCTCATTTTCCTTTATCATTTAAAATAATTTTAGTTATATTTACCAATAATATAATTCATTAATATTTTTTCATTATTAGAGATTATGTATTATTATTATTAAAAATAGTTAATCAAATTATCAAATTGAAATCATAAATGTGTTATTAATTAATATTTAATTAATCTAGCAGATGTGTTGAGACATTGTATTTTTAAGAGAAAATGATTAAAATATTGAAATGATTTCTTATCAAATTTAGATTTGAAATTTGTTATATTAAATAATATTATATTAAATTCTAAAATATTATTATAATTTATCATTAAAAATATATTTTAAAATAATTAATCTATGTTAATAAATTATACGAGTTAGTAGTTTTTAATTATCATTTTATGTCCTTCATAATTCATCAAAAAAATATTCATAAAGTACTAATTTTTTTTCATAGTAAATTATGATATTTATCATTCTAAAATGATGATTAAATTTTCAAACAAAAATTATAAAATTTTCAAAAATTAAATATAAAATCGAGATTCAATTAAAAGGATGAAAAATTACTTGATACCATCATACACATTTTTATTAATATAATTTGATTTTTTATTTCATTATAAATATTAAATATATTAGATGATTATTAAATATATTAATTCTATATTTAAATATTGGTATTTAAATATATAACTACAATTATTTGTTTCATTTATTGAGTGAAATTTTTGATTTAACATAAAAAATAGTTTTTTTAGAAAAGGAACTTATATATTTTTAAATTGTTCATTTAATTAATTCTGTTAATTGATAACTAAATGATTCAATTCATATCAATGTTTAAATAAAAATTTCACCATTGGATTTATCTTATTCATTTCATCCTTTCTATTGTCTATGTGTTATATATAATAGTATTTTAATAATTTAATATATATTATCTTGTATTGTGGTGAAACCAGGCATTGAATGTAATGAAATATATATAAGGGACTCATTATTTCATGAAATACAACAAAATTATATTGTTTAATGAATCGAAATATCATCTTTGAATTGTGTGTATAGATGGAATGACTTGGTGTTTTGAATAATGCATGTCTCACAAAGTGATTTCATAAAACAAAATCTATATTCAGTGTTGTGTGAAATGGAAAATATTATAAAAACTAAATTAAATGTGATATATAATTCAATATATATTGGGGTGTTAAAAGTGAAATGAAAATTATATTAAAAATATAATTAAAACCACAATTAATGATAATTATACATAGTTTAATCCCATTTAACATCATATAATCCTAAAAGGATGAAAATTCAATGAAACTCATTTCATTTTTTTTGAAATACAATATTTACCATAAAATAGTGAATATAATATAATATATTTGTAACATTTCATTACCGGATAAAAATCACAAAAAGTTCTTATAGAACCTTAAATGATGTTTAATACATATACATGACATGTAATCACACAATAGACAAGAAAAACCCAGTTTCAAAACCTAATTATGAAGCTATAAAACAATGAACAATGAATTGATGATAAATATTATCACATGTTACAACAACTAAAGAATATGTGGTATTTAAAATATAGTAATAATATGTGAGATAAAATGTACATAAAGTGAATAAACATTAAAATGAAGTATAACATACATGTCAAAGGTATTACATAATGTCATTATATAGAAGACGCATGACACATCAAAATGTTTTATATTATTAATGAAATTGTATCATAAGATCATATACTCATAGAATATTTTTTAAAAATGAAAAACAAAATTTAAATTAGGTTTCTTTTTTATACATCTTCACATACTGCACATTGTCAAATAATTTATTATTTTTACTGCCTAAACCAATACATAAAGTCTCAATACACTAAAAATGTTACCCAAATTATTAATAGTTTAATATAATTCCATTCAAACACATCACATTTATTCCACATAAATAATTATTTTTTCACTAATGAATTTAATCCCATTGAATAAACATAATATTTAACAATGTAATGAAAATGGGTTGCAGAATAATACAGTATATCATACTCAAAATAGGGTTTTTAGGGATGTTAATTGTTAAATGATAATATATAATGCATTATCCCAAAAATAGAAGGAAGAATAATCATGTTATAAATGTGAGAGATATATAAATATATTTTAGAATAATCCCATAACATAAATCAATTTCAACCTTTATTTAAATGAATTTAAAAAATTGTATTCAATATTTCATTACAAAAAAACACTATTCACATTGAAATTGTAACATCCCAAGATTTCATAGTGTGTTATTTCTTCAAAATAATTCAATAACTTGCACTACACGCAACACCGAGTTCAATCACACCATGAATTACCAATGGAAAAAGCCATTCAAAAGAGGTTATGAATATTATTAACTAAATTTTAAACTTTATATAATCCTTATAATTTTATAATCCACATTATGAGTTTCTTAGTCATAATGCAAGAATAGATTCATTTTCAGTATTGCACTTTTATCAAAATTTAATAGTGAAACCTTTTTAAATACAATATTTTAAACTTTTTGACTAAATGGGGACATCAAAAAATTTAAAATGAAACATCCCAAGCTTCCACGGTACGCTTTCCTTTGAATAAAACAGTAGCGTGTGTTGTACGCAACTTCGTGTTTTAACACGTACCACAACCGATCAAACTTGCCGTTATGAATAGTAATACCTAATTTTTGAAATTATATATATTTTATTTTTAAAAATGGACTTCATTTTTGGATTCGGAATATCGAATTTAGCCTAAGGTGAAATTTTGGTACTTTTCGTATAACTTTCATATTTTGATGAATAGTGAAAATTACTAAATTTTAATTAAAAACAACTTTTTTAATCAAAATAATTAATAGTGATAAATTATGAATTTTAGTAGTTTTAAAGTATATTTAGAATATATTTTTACCATTTAATATAATGTTGGTCATTGGACATAATTTTACAATTAAACCGAACATAAACAAGTGTCAATCTTTTGATAGTTATTATCTCTTAAAAACACCCTTTTTGTTTTGACAGCGGGAATTAATTTTAAATTAATTTCTGCCACTTCTGTGTTTTGAATTTAGGAAAATGGATTCCATATTTGGAATCAGGATGTTCAAATTGTGTAAATAGGTAACTTTTATTTTTAGACATTTTGAATAATTACTGCGGTAAATATTTTATTTACCATGGTTAAGGGTAAATCCGGTAAATAAGGGTTAAAAAAAATAATATTATAATAATACTAAATTACCCTAAAAACGTGTCTTAACCCTATTGGTTGATAGATGGTCGACCATGGGCATCTTTGTGTCAATTTTGGGACCCCATGGATCCACTTGTAAGTGATAATGACACTTTATTTTAATTAAGTTAAAATGAATACAAAAATGACACAAGCATATATCTTTTAGAAGAACAATTGTTACATAGGGTTATACATGTTGGATTTTCGATTATAAATATTCATTAGAAAGATAAAAAGATTTCCTACATAATGATATTTTATTTATAATTTTTAGACATTAAATAAGTTATTTTATTTATGACACAATGATGATGCAGTAATTACTATAATAGTGAAAAATTAAAATAATTGATATTATAAATACCCAAATAAATATAATATGAAACTTTTAATGAATTAAACTAATTTTCTAGGCTAATATGATATATTAGGATTGATTTAATGGACTTTTTTCGAAGTAATCAATCTGTTATGAGTTTCACAAAAATCTACTATCGAAGAGTGTCAAAATTGACATAAAAGAGTTCTTAAAACAAATATTATATTATTAATTGATATTAAATTCCTAAAAATCTAAGGTTCGGCCAAGAGACTTATATTATGATAGGTTAATCATTAATGGACCACTTGGGTGTCTCTTGGATGTATATAGTAAGTTTATTAACCATATTATATAAAAATACAAAGAGACATTGTAAAAGTGAAACTAATTAACTTAGAGTTAATACTTAAAGATAAGGTTAATATAAGTACCCAAACCTGTCTAAATTCTATTGGATGAGTTGTTTTCGACCTATCCCCACCTCATCCTTTGAATAGTCAACTTTGGAGCCTTTAGAAACCGAATATTAATTTATTATAAATTAATATTTCTAGCATTTCCAAAGGTGCCCCTCACCCCTCTTATAAAAGGGCACTCCTCCTTCTCATTTCTTCACACCTCTAAAGCCTTTTGGTTCGGCCAAACTCTGCCCAAATACTCTCCCAACATCCCTCAATACAACCTAGAGGCCTTAGTTTGATCAGAAAGCCAACCTAAGGAGCCCTTTTGATCAAATCAAAAGGAAGAACCCGAAGAAGAGGTAATGATTTCACCACCCTTTTCTAAGTTCATTTCTTCTTCCACTTCTTCTTCCTTTGTTCTTACCATTATGAAATAATAACTCCAGTATCTCAAATATACTGTGATGTTATTATAAATATGGTACAATCATATTCAGTATTCTATCCACCCTTTGAATAACATGTCACCATACGTGCATACGTACGGCTTACCGTCTCCACGTCGTGGTGTAATTGTTATTCAATATAATATTATTTGGATGGGTATAATAATGATGTGTAACTCATGTAAATAATAAATATAACATGTTAATGATTCTGTATATATGATATACCATCCATTTATATATTATTTTAATATCAAAAGAATGATATTGTCGCTCGTGCGTACGTACGGACTACCGTCTCCACGAACGCGATGAGATTCATTCTCCATCGTATCCATTCAAGTATAATTATCATTTGATGGTTTAAAAATGATGTTTAAGGACTGTATATCATTCTGGATATGAATAAGATACAACAACCATGGCTTATGTAAGAAAACATATAAAAGAAAATGAGTAAGTCAACTCCCGAAACGACGATAATTCTAAGATATTATTAACAAATCAATGTTAAAAGATCATATATGATATCATATTAATATATATGATTCTTGTATAATTTAATAACAACTATTTCACCATTATACAGGAGGTTAACCTACCCCAACCAAGGAAAAGTACAAGGTAAGGGGTTTTCATCTCACTCCTTATTCCCGTGAGATTCATGTCATATTGCCACCATCACCTTTTGTGTGGTGTATGTACTACCCATAATTATATTCTTTGTGTAATACACTCTAATTTATGTGTATTTACATATTCATTGTATGATACCTCTTTCATGGGTTGTATGTTTCATAAGTTACCAAATTGGTAAGGGTTATTTCACAATCTCTTCTTTATCCGAGGTTGTTTATACGTAATAATCTACTGGGATCTCTTTATCATCCACATCCATGTTTCTTCGAAATGTATTTCAAAACATTTTTACTATTTACAAGAATATGGGTTAAAGTCATTTATACCCTTGTTTGACTTTTTATAAGAGGTTTATAAAGGAATCTTTCCGTCGTTTTCAAAACAAGGTCCTTTTTAACCTTTTCGACAGAATTGAGGTAAGAATGTTTTTTTAACTTATACGGCGGGTGCGGTTATTTTCCGCTGTTATAAAATCGTCGAAGCTTTCCATACAAGCTTATATGAATATTTTCAAAGAAAATGTTTTATTTTATATGGATCTTAAATGATTTCAAAATAAAAGGAGATACTTCTTTAAAAAGAATTTTGATTTCATCTATGTCAACATCCTTTGATGGATTTTAAGATTATTTGAAGTTGATTTATTATGATACAAAAATTCTATATTGAATTGAAGGTTTTGTGATATGTTTGACTGTGGATGTGCTATTTTTATACCATTCATAGTTTATGGTGAAGTTATTGACATTTCGTATGCTAGTTTTAATCCGAATGTTTATGTTATATTTCAAACTTTTCATCAGATGAATGTGCTAAACAAGTATGTTCCGGGTTGGGGACCGGTAAAAGTAAGCCCTCCAGGTTGGGGACTGGTAAAAGTAAGCCCTCCAGGTTGGGGACTGGTTAAAGTAAGCCCTCCAGGTTAGGGACTGGTAAAATTATGCCCTCCGGGTTGGTGTACGGTTATTAGAGGCACTCCGGGTTGGTGTCCGGTTATTAGAGGCACTCCGGGTTGGGTTCCGGTTAGAAGTAACCCCTAGGTCTTGGGATGAGGCCTAGACAAAGAAATTAACGTTTAGCATTATGCATTCCAACATTATGAAAGTGGTTATTGATTTTTGCATGTGAATATTCGATTAGTAGAATATCCATGTGAATAAGTAAATGGCATTATTTCATTTTACTTTTGCCATACCATGTTGAAGTTCAATTTTAAAAGGCTTTTGTTTTAGTAATGCATTGCCTTAAATGTTTATTCTTATTTATGAAAGTTTCCGCTATATTGTTATCCTTACTGGGCATTTGAGCTCACCCCTTTTCTATGTTTTATTTTTCCCCAGGATGTGAAGAAGTAAATTATGAATGACCTGCAGGGATATTATGAGGGGATAGTAGTGTGGATTATGGAGACATTATGTTGTTGTAGTAGTTTTTCATTTTATGATGTAATGTAAAACTTATGAATATATCTAGTGTTTCCAAGGGTACTAAACCAATCGGTCTTTCGAGATTTGATCTTTCTTGTGATCATGCCAATGTTATGTAATTAATGCACCGACTCTAGGCAACTAGGGTCGGGGCGTTACAGTTGGTATCAGAGGAAGTTTAGTACAAACCTTGGAAGCTAGATTTAGATAAACTCTGATTAGAGCACGTAGACCTAAGATGAACTTTGAGGATTAGTATAGAAGAACTTCCTAGAATTTTGGTATTGTAGAGATTTTGTGATTTTTCCGAGCAATACATCCCTGTCTGGATACGAGCAGGTAGAGGCGGCTCTAGCACAGATGTACCTAGGGGTAAAACCCGAAAACACCGCTTTGAGCTAGACTCGAACGGGAACTGGTGCACGACAACGGGCCTTGCTGCACTCTTGGTTACGACACTCCCGGGGGATATGCTTAGGATAATTCTCATTTTCTTTACAAACCATTATGAAGGGTTTATGAGTATATACATCCTCAAAGGAGACATTTTTATGGATTATATCCATAAATAGTTCAATTTATGTTAAGTGTATTATAAGTATGGGATTATGTATTTTGATTCATAAACTAATCTAGTGTATTCCATTGTTTAGAAATGGCGCCCAGTAGAAGGAATGAGAACTCCAGAAATGCACATGATCCAAAGAGAAGGAAGGATCATATCTTTCATGGTCTTAAGATAGAATTTATAAGAGAAATAGTCTCCCATGTATTATCATCATATGAAGAAATAATATCATGTGTTGATAAGATAAGTAAAGAGTTTACTGAGTCCTATGGCTTTGAAGGGAATCAAGAGAAGAAAAAGATGGAAGAAAGAAAGATGGATAAAGGGAAAAGGGAAAAGTAGAATTTTCCCATATGTGGTAACTGTGGAAAGAAACACCCTAGAACTTGCCTGAAAGGAATGGGAGTTTGTTATAAGTGTGGAGGAAAAGGGCACAAAGTACGTGACTGCAAGGGTAAGAAAATGGTTTTAAATGTACAATGCTTCATTTGCAAGGAGTTTGGACACTACGCGAACCTATGTCCCAGTAATCAGACTATGCCGCAAATGATGTTATTGGATAATAATCAAGTTATGATACTACCACAGATGAAGAGGAATGATTAGAGTTCTTATGTTGATTATGTCAATTGAGTGTGTATCAACAATTTACTTGTTATAATAATTATGGAGTATGTAAGGATTGTACTGCAGTACTATTTCATTAAGGACTTGAGATTTTTTTGGAACAAAGAAAAGTGACTCAATAGCAGGATGAATTTTTGGAAAATATATGGTTGAGAGAATGATAAACCATAATATAGTTCTGATACCGAGGTAGTGATTTTGGAATAATACATGATTGTTTTGGATAAATTATATTGGATATTCTTGACTACCCTGGAACTGATTAATGATTTTTATATTCCATCATTGTTGGGTTTTAAAACATTTTTGGATTAATGAAGTATATCCAGCATTCTATATGGAATAAGGGAACATGAATGTAATCAATAAGGAATATGGTAATACATGATGAAGGTATTCATATGCTATTACGGGGTAAAAAGGATCTATATTATGTTTAACTTCCTTATAAATGTTGGACTGTGAGTTTGGATAGAATTATTTTGGATAGTTCTAGTTTGGATTATTTTGGATTTCCATAAAAGGACAACCCGGAGGTCGGGCGGCAAACCGTCGCGTCCGGCAAGGCTGCGAGACTTGAACCCGCAACCGAAGGGCGACAAGGGTGTATCACCTACCACTGGCCCACGAGATGTCTTGGATTAAATAATGTAGTTTTTTTAAAAGATCTGGTAGATGAATTATAAATTCATTTATTTTGGAACCCTGTACGAATAGTATAAATAGAAATTTTTTTACGTTCTATTATCTTTTAGAGTGAAAGATGAGTTTGTGGTAGAAAATTTATTAATGGATAAAACTCTAATTATAAAGTAAGTATATCCCCTTATGATCTTAGCCAATATCATAAATAAATTCCTCAACATTAAGAAAATAAACTTAGAACAAAAATGTTTTCCTAGATGGTACCTTAAATCATCACTAATTTATGGATTTGGGATTGTTGGCCTTTTCATAGCCATGTCCTCTACCACTCTCCATCAGATAATTGATGGTTAGATTTCTCCTCCATATCCATATTTTCCTATATGGAACCCTAGTATGTGTTATTTTCGGTAATCTTCATACCTTCCACTCTTTATTTTAAATAGAGGCCTCATTAATTCATTTTTCGATGTGGGATTTCAACTAAGATATTTCGAAACGTCAAAAATGTGTTATCCTAATACCCTATGTTTTGTTGAACCGATGGTATTTCAAATCATCATAGATTGATGAATTTAAGGACCTCAATTTTATACTTGTTTGTAATTGATGACCTCAATTACTACCTATAAATATTTACGTTTTCCTCCAATTATATGTCTCTAATTTCCACCAATGTTCTCCTAATCGAGATCATAATTTGGTGGTGACCCTTTCATTTCTCTTTTCCTCATATTAAGACTAAATTTTAGTAACCCAATTTCCGATGTGGGTTTTCCCACAAATATATTTTCTATTTTCAACCTTTTATTTTCGAAGAACAATTTCAAATTGCGAGGACGCAATTTATTGAAGGAGGGGAGAATGTAACATCCCAAGATTTCATAGTGTGTTATTTCTTCAAAATAATTCAATAACTTGCACTACACGCAACACCGAGTTCAATCACACCATGAATTACCAATGGAAAAAGCCATTCAAAAGAGGTTATGAATATTATTAACTAAATTTTAAACTTTATATAATCCCTATAATTTTATAATCCACATTATGAGTTTCTTAGTCATAATGCAAGAATAGATTCATTTTCAGTATTGCACTTTTATCAACATTTAATAGTGAAACCTTTTTAAATACAATATTTTAAACTTTTTGACTAAATGGGGACATCAAAAAATTTAAAATGAAACATCCCAAGCTTCCACGGTACGCTTTCCTTTGAATAAAACAGTAGCGTGTGTTGTACGCAACTTCGTGTTTTAACACGTACCACAACCGATCAAACTTGCCGTTATGAATAGTAATACCTAATTTTTGAAATTATATATATTTTATTTTTAAAAATGGACTTCATTTTTGTATTCGGAATATCGAATTTAGCCTAAGGTGAAATTTTGGTACTTTTCGGATAACTTTCATATTTTGATGAATAGTGAAAATTACTAAATTTTAATTAAAAACAACTTGTTTAATCAAAATAATTAATAGTGATAAATTATGAATTTTAGTAGTTTTAAAGTATATTTAGAATATATTTTTACCATTTAATATAATGTTGGTCATTGGACATAATTTTACAATTAAACCGAACATAAACAAGTGTCAATCTTTTGATAGTTAT
This sequence comes from Viscum album, assembly GCA_963277665.1. NCBI lineage: Eukaryota > Viridiplantae > Streptophyta > Magnoliopsida > Santalales > Viscaceae > Viscum > Viscum album. The sequence goes on along the minus strand of OY728147.1, from coordinate 2,130,012,669 downwards.
TATCTCTTAAAAACACGCTTTTTGTTTTGACAGTGGGAATTAATTTTAAATTAATTTCTGCCACTTCTGTATTTTGAATTTAGGAAAATGGATTCCATATTTGGAATCAGGATGTTCAAATTGTGTAAATAGGTAACTTTTATTTTTAGACATTTTGAATAATTACTGCGGTAAATATTTTATTTACCATGGTTAAGGGTAAATCCGGTAAATAAGGGTTAAAAAAAATAATATTATAATAATACTAAATTACCCTAAAAACGTGTCTTAACCCTATTGGTTGATAGATGGTCGACCATGGGCATCTTTTTGTCAATTTTGGGACCCCATGGATCCACTTGTAAGTGATAATGACACTTTATTTTAATTAAGTTAAAATGAATACAAAAATGACACAAGCATATATCTTTTAGAAGAACAATTTTTACATAGGGTTATACATGTTGGATTTTCGATTATAAATATTCATTAGAAAGATAAAAAGATTTCCTACATAATGATATTTTATTTATAATTTTTAGACATTAAATAAGTTATTTTATTTATGACACAATGATGATGCAGTAATTACTATAATAGTGAAAAATTAAACTAATTGATATTATAAATACCCAAATAAATATAATATGAAACTTTTAATGAATTAAACTAATTTTCTAGGCTAATATGATATATTAGGATTGATTTAATGGACTTTGTTCGAAGTAATCAATCTGTTATGAGTTTCACAAAAATCAACTATTGAATAGTGTCAAAATTGACATAAAAGAGTTCTTAAAACAAATATTATATTATTAATTGATATTAAATTCCTAAAAATCTAAGGTTCGGCCAAGAGACTTATATTATGATAGTTTAATCATTAATGGACCACTTGGGTGTCGCTTGGATGTATATAGTAAGTTTATTAACCATATTATATAAAAATACAAAGAGACATTGTAAAAGTGAAACTAATTAACTTAGAGTTAATACTTAAAGATAAGGTTAATATAAGTACCCAAACCTGTCTAAATTCTATTGGATGAGTTGTTTTCGACCTATCCCCACCTCATCCTTTGAATAGTCAACTTTGGAGCCTTTAGAAACCGAATATGAATTTATTATAAATTAATATTTCTAGCTTTTCCAAAGGTGCCCCTCACCCCTCTTATAAAAGGGCACTCCTCCTTCTCATTTCTTCACACCTCTAAAGCCTTTTGGTTCGGCCAAAATCTGCCCAAATACTCTCCCAACATCCCTCAATACAACCTAGAGGCCTTAGTTTGATCAGAAAGCCAACCTAAGGAGCCCTTTTGATCAAATCAAAAGGAAGAACCCGAAGAAGAGGTAATGATTTCACCACCCTTTTCTAAGTTCATTTCTTCTTCCACTTCTTCTTCCTTTGTTCTTACCATTATGAAATAATAACTCCAGTATCTCACATATACTGTGATGTTATTATAAATATGGTACAATCATATTCAGTATTCTATCCACCCTTTGAATAACATGTCACCATACGTGCGTACGTACGGCTTACCGTCTCCACGTCGTGGTGTAATTGTTATTCAATATAATATTATTTGGATGGGTATAATAATGATGTGTAACTCATGTAAATAATAAATATAACATGTTAATGATTCTGTATATATGATATACCATCCATTTATATATTATTTTAATATCAAAAGAATGATATTGTCGCTCGTGCGTACGTACGGACTACCGTCTCCACGAACGCGATGAGATTCATTCTCCATCGTATCCATTCAAGTATAATTATCATTTGATGGTTTAAAAATGATGTTTAAGGACTGTATATCATTATGGATATGAATAAGATACCACAACCATGGATTATGTAAGAAAACATATAAAAGAAAATGAGTAAGTCAACTCCCGAAACGACGATAATTCTAAGATATTATTAACAAATCAATGTTAAAAGATCATATATGATATCATATTAATATATATGATTCTTGTATAATTTAATAACAACTATTTCACCATTATACAGGAGGTTAACCTACCCCAACCAAGGAAAAGTACAAGGTAAGGGGTTTTCATCTCACTCCTTATTCCCGTGAGATTCATGTCATATTGCCACCATCACCTTTTGTGTGGTGTATGTACTACCCATAATTATATTCTTTGTGTAATACACTCTAATTTATGTGTATTTACATATTCATTGTATGATACCTCTTTCATGGGTTGTATGTTTCATAAGTTACCAAATTGGTAAGGGTTATTTCACAATCTCTTCTTTATCCGAGGTTGTTTATATGTAATAATCTACTGGGATCTCTTTATCATCCACATCCATGTTTCTTCGAAATGTATTTCAAAACATTTTTACTATTTACAAGAATATGGGTTAAAGTCATTTATACCCTTGTTTGACTTTTTATAAGAGGTTTATAAAGTAATCTTTCCGTCGTTTTCAAAACAAGGTCCTTTTTAACCTTTTCGACAGAATTGAGGTAAGAATGTTTTTTTAACTTATACGGCGGGTGCGGTTATTTTCCGCTGTTATAAAATTGTCGAAGCTTTCCATACAAGCTTATAAGAATATTTTCAAAGAAAATGTTTTATTTTATATGGATCTTAAATGATTTCAAAATAAAAGGAGATACTTCTTTAAAAAGAATTTTGATTTCATCTATGTCAACATCCTTTGATGGATTTTAAGATTATTTGAAGTTGATTTATTATGATACAAAAATTCTATATTGAATTGAAGGTTTTGTGATATGTTTGACTGTGGATGTGCTATTTTTATACCATTCATAGTTTATGGTGAAGTTATTGACATTTCGTATGCTAGTTTTAATCCGAATGTTTATGTTATATTTCAAACTTTTCTTCAGATGAATGTGCTAAACAAGTATGTTCCGGGTTGGGGACCGGTAAAAGTAAGCCCTCCAGGTTGGGGACTGGTAAAAGTAAGCCCTCCAGGTTGGGGACTGGTTAAAGTAAGCCCTCCAGGTTAGGGACTGGTAAAATTATGCCCTCCGGGTTGGTGTCCGGTTATTAGAGGCACTCCGGGTTGGTGTCCGGTTATTAGAGGCACTCCGGGTTGGGTTCCGGTTAGAAGTAACCCCTAGGTCTTGGGATGAGGCCTAGACAAAGAAATTAACGTTTAGCATTATGCATTCCAACATTATGAAAGTGGTTATTGATTTTTGCATGTGAATATTCGATTAGTAGAATATCCATGTGAATAAGTAAATGGCATTATTTCATTTTACTTTTGCCATACCATGTTGAAGTTCAATTTTAAAAGGCTTTTGTTTTAGTAATGCATTGCCTTAAATGTTTATTCTTATTTATGAAAGTTTCCGCTATATTGTTATCCTTACTGGGCATTTGAGCTCACCCCTTTTCTATGTTTTATTTTTCCCCAGGATGTGAAGAAGTAAATTATGAATGACCTGCAGGGATATTATGAGGGGATAGTAGTGTGGATTATGGAGACATTATGTTGTTGTAGTAGTTTTTCATTTTATGATGTAATGTAAAACTTATGAATATATCTAGTGTTTCCAAGGCTACTAAACCAATCGGTCTTTCGAGATTTGATCTTTCTTGTGATCATGCCAATGTTATGTAATTAATGCACCGACTCTAGGCAACTAGGGTCGGGGCGTTACAGAAATAAACTTTTCAATCTCTATGATTTAAAAAAATATAAAATATATTATATAAAAATTACATGGGAAATATATAAATGTTGAAAAAAAGAGATAATTGTTTATGATGGTGGGTAATTAAATACATGTTGTTTAAGTTAAAAAACTTTCAATTTGAACTATTATAAAATTATTAAAATAGTTCCTCATTATGAAAAATAATTATATTCCAAAGATTTTTTTAAAATAATAACATATGTAACATTTTCATTATTAATTCCTAAAAAATTATTCAAGATAATATTTTTATGATGCCTGGATATTGAAGAATATTATTAATAGCTAAAGAGGGAAATGAAGTTATCATTTATTAAACACCTCAATTATTATAACTAGAATAGAGGGTATATTTTAACATGGAGTTAGAATTTGAAGATTATAAATATAAGGAATAACTATACACTTTTTTTTATAAAATTATCAAATCTTTTTGTAAAATGGAAATTCATGTATAAACAACGTCAACTAAAAATAGATCGAAACAGAAATCATTATTACATAATAAATTTTGAATCATAAGTAAAATTAATAAATTAGATTAATGAGAATGTAAAATATCATTATATATGATGGATTCAAGATATAATATGTAATTCTTTCATATATTATTAATTTAAAATATATTAATTTAATAAATGAAAATGTTCCTAAAAGTCATAATTTCTAAAAAGATACTCATTTCCTGCAACCAAACATGAAGTCTATATCTTTTATTTCATGTGTAATGAATGTATATAAATTATTTTCTTAACTTAATAACCTATTTAATTTTTATCCCCTTATAATTAATCCATTTCCCAATTTTATTTTACATACATATTTATATATTCAATATGTTATGTCCAAGATCGGTTCTTTGAGGAGGATCAATTCATATGTTCAAAATGCATCTATATTTTGGAAATTTTAGAAGAAATAATTGGTAATCCTTATCAACAATAAGAATAAAGAAAAAAATTATATTTTTAAATAATATATTATACCTATAAAAATATCCATGAATTATGGTTATAAAAAGTAAACTAGATCATAATCATGGGGAAGGTAGGTTTTATATACACATATATGGATTTTAAATTTTTGAATGATCATGATAGAAATATAATAAGTGTAATTTTATATTTTCTTAATGATAAAAAATAATATATATTGAATTATGTATTTAAATAAACATAACTATAAAATCTATATATTACTGTTACAAAAATGAAATACACTGTTTTACGAGGAAGACATTCAATATACAAAAGATCAATAATATAATTTTCCCTATGATGGTATGGTGTGAAATTATTACATATATTAAAATTAAAAAAAAAATTAATATTTCATTGGAATCATATATAAATATGAACTCAATCATTCTGAATAGGTTTGAGATGTGATGATGGAAAATGAATTATATTTGTTTGAATGGGAGTAGTACGATGTAGACATGAACAACTGTTTCATTCACATATAATGGAAGTGTATATGGCTAAATAATATGGTATAACTATCATAATATATATTTATATATGATATAATAGTTATAATATATTTTTATTTTCAAGACAAAATTTAAGATAGAATAATGAAGTAGGTAAATGATTGATCCTGGTGAAGCTGTTAACCATTTCCTAAAACAACATCATATTTTTTTCTCTTATAATGGACTTCATGGTTTGTATTTTTGGAGACAAAATCACTATAATGTGGATCAATAATATGGGGACAATTTTTTTTAGGGTTGTAATTTTCCAAAAGGCTTCAATTTTTGAAATATGTAATGGGATGGGTGTTAGTTTTCTAATTTTGGTAAGGGGTTTTTTAAATATCATAAACTATTCAATTCTAGGATGTAAATCTCAAGGAATGTCCCTCCAAAAATTAAAAAATAAAATATTTTAGTGTAATTAAAAATGGGAAATACCTCTAAAAATAAAAACAAAAATGGTAGAAACATGTTATCAACATTACCTCTAAGGTTATTCAATTTTAATATTTTTAACATGGTAACTAGTTTTTAATTATTTGTGTTATAATTATGAATGAAAATTTATATAATATTATCTTATAATATATGTTATGATTACTCAAAATATTCAATCAATTTTATACAAATCATTAAATATTATTAGGAAATTATATTTAATGTAAATACTTACGACGTGATGAAAAGTGGTAATCTAAATAATATTTTCTTTCCGGAAAGAATTATATTCTTCTAATTGTGTTATTGTGAGTCCTCATTATATAAATTTACATTCACAAGTAAATATATTTAATATAAAATTTAAATTTATATCATTTCTCATTAGGGTTTATTTTTATTTATTAAATTTTACAAACATTTTTTACATTTCAATAGTATTTAGAAAAATGTGTTTTCAATTCGGAAAATAATCACATTCTTATGTTATATTAGAATTTCTATTTAAAAAATATTTTTTTATTTTTATGTAATCATTCCAACCATTTTATAAACTAATTATTATATTTTCCCAAAAAGCATATATAAATCAATTTTCATGGAAACAGATTTTCGGACGAGTGAAATATCCTTCTTAAAATGAGTTTGTATATTTTAAAATGTTTATATTAATTTTATATATATTATGATATATATATTATAAAATAATTAATTTTTTTAATTACTTCTAACTTAATAGTTATGTTACAATTGTTACATCCCAGACCTGGATGCCACTAAATAGTGCCCCAAGCCCGATTTTCTCGATGGCCTCTAAAGAATATCTATGAATTATGGAGGATATAAAATAGGAGCGAGGGCCTATTGTGTGTCTTTTTAGTGACTTTTATCCCATACCATAGTGTAACAAAATGTAATAGGAATTTCATTTAAATTCGGAAGAAGGAAACCATGAAATTAATGAAAACATGGAAGGAATATATAATAATGTTAGAAGGAACATCATATAAATAATGTTGATAAATGAAAAATGACTCTAAAAATGAATCAAAAATGGTTAATTATAGTACAATAAAACACATTTATCAAAAAAAAATTGGCCAAATGTATTAACACTATCATCACGGGGCTCAACTAATTCATCTGCTCTTATTCTCATAAGAATCAATCAATAATGTATATAAATGATATTTCCCTTTACAATAAATACAGTCATATTGTATGTTCAGGTACCCCAGGAATCCCAAACAGGGTGCGAGACAAAATCCCTGTAGGATGACACCCATGGTCAAGTAATACACAGTCTATGAATAAATATATAACAACAATGTCTAGGAAGTAATATAATAAAAAACTATGTATTTCATGTAATAATTAAATAATTTCCCAATTCTCATATACATCTAATTAATTTAATGATTCAATTACATTATATTAATAAGTCATGAGAGCTAGATCATTTCCTAACACCCAAAATGAAAATAGTTAACCAAATTACACCTAATGAGGCCTTATATGATGTATGAACAATGTTAAATCCATGATTTTGAAATGTATTCATAGATGAATCATATAAGTCAATTCATTATTTATTCAATTTATAACTTAAGATTATACCTGGAATTACTAATTTTTAATCTGGGTATTAGTCTAGTTATAATATAAACAAACACCTTACATGATCATCCATGGAGATCCTCACAAGAACCTAGGTACCACTCTAGATGTGGTAGAATATCATTTCAATTAGATCCTAACATTGACAGCCAACAAAAGGAGACAATTATCATCGATGGAATATATGATCATATTTCCATGAATCCATTATTGAATATTCATTAGGAATCCCATGATCAAACAATATATAATATTCGACCCATATGAGTAAGTCTATGGAAGTTCACACAAGGTGTGCAGGTGTCACTCATGTATATGCATGTAAATGCTAGATGGGTCTTTCCATGGAATTTATCACTTCAATTCATGTGTCACCCCAAGAAAATTAACCATTACTCTATTAAATAACATGTAATAAAAATATTTTTAACATTTAAAGTTAATTAGTATGATAATTACATTTGAAAATCACCTTATATGGTTTCAAAATTCAAGGGAAAAGCATAGAGGTATTACCTCTCAATTACTCACTTGGGGAATTCATCACAATGGGATTTCATTGTTAACCGTCCAATAAATGTAAGGGGTATGGATAGGTATGTTATTCCATTTTCTTCCCCGATTCAATTAAAATTTTTAATTACAATTTAATACACATTTCTCATCACATGTAATGTGGTTAATAAGAACACCTCAAATGTTTCCAAGTTAATACTCCATTATAATTCCCCATTAAATAAATAACACAAACAAAGGGGTTGATTCAATTTTAATGCCCTCTACCTATAATAAATAACTACTAGTCGTATTTAATTATATAGGTCATTCCAAAAAAAATTGAATAATTTAAATTCTATTCAAGGTGTCACCTGATAATGGGGAGAAAGACACAACATTATAAAAAAACATAAAATTTAAAAAAACACCATTATATGACATACAATTGGTCTATATTTTATAGATCTTGTAATATATTTTATTGAATCAACATATTTTTTTATAAATTTGATGAATAGATGATGTACCAATTAATATGTAATATTATCATTCACCTAAATATCATATATAGAACAAAGAAAATTAAAAAATGGAAGAAAATTAACCAATAAAACAGTTATGTTGAATGAATGACATGATCAATGATTGAATTGGATAACAGATGGAGGAGATACATTAATTCCAATAATTGTCACTAAATTTGGATCTTTAACTGTCATTTTTCATTACCAGGTATAAAATAATATATTTTGGTTAGAAATTAATTTAATTAGAATATTTTTTATAATTTCAACCACAAAATATATGGTTGAATGGTTTGGATGCATGGGTTGGCCAAACTGTGAACCAACCAAACAAACAATCCAATATGGGAGGGAATGTCACATAGTTTACTTGATGTGTTTAACTTACAATGAATATACCATGAAAAAAACTAATATCCAAATTGAATGAATTTATTCATGTTCGTGCACTAAAAATGATAGGGTATAGTCTAAACATATATATTTGTCATGATCTCTGCACAGACTTGTATAGTTTCATCTAATCATGCAACATTCACTAAATGGATTTCAAAAATAGTGACCCACTGATTTTTGAACCAAAAGGTTGTGTTACATATTCCAAACCATCCCTTGACACCCTCGGCACCTACATGACCTCTGAATATATTAATATCTAGGAAATAGTTTTACATTTTAACTGAAAATTAATCGATAAAGAGGATCATTACATCAATGAATGAAACAGGTTCTTATGAACATCACCCGTAATGAAATTAACCCACAAATTTCCCTTTATTTTCTTTTGTGATGAATTATCGGATAATAACTCTAGCCACTACAATCATACATCTGGCTCTCACTCCCATGACTCATCATGTACATGGTTGCGCTTCCATAACAGTCTTACCCGAGGAAATCACTAGCATCAGAAATGTTTGTGCTTCTATCCAAAATATGTATTCAACGCTCATAAATAGAAACATAAACCTGAAAATAAACATCCACTATATGAAAGGCCTAAAACAGTTCTTAATATAAAAAGTACGACTAAGATACATGTAAGATTTAATACATGGATTAGTACCTCTAAATTAACAATAAATTATAGGGTAACTATAAGATCATTAACATTTATGGAGTATATCTAGATTGAATTTCGGTGCATTTGTCTTTATTTATAATCCTTTGTTTGATGTTAATATTTGGGGTGTGTTGGGTGGATTTTCCTGAAATAAAATTAAAAAAGATGATTGTTCGTAGTTGGCGCCTAGTTATAGGAAATTTTTATCCCAACCCATTATACTGTGCGAACCCTAATAGATGGAAATCATACTGATGTTTAAATTTTTGAAGAACCATGTTCCCAATCCAAGTAAAGCATGAAAACATGGGATAAGATGTCTACACAGTTGGTGCGCAGTTTAACAAAACTTGGAACCTTTCATATAAAACTATTTGTGAAAAATTGTTTTATCTGAAAACCATTTTTAAAATCCAATGAACCCTTGAACCACCATCATTTCATTATAGGCACAAAAACAACATGTTTTTTATTCTTCCAGTTAATTTCTAAGGGGTTTATGTTTTTACGACAAAAATGATTCAATTTTAGAAGCCTGAACCAATGATTTTTTCATCTCCTAGTAAGTTGTCATATTCTTGATCCTTATCATACCATTTAATTACTATTCTATTAATAATTTGGTGGACATTACCATATTATTATTTAGATATAAAACATACTGGTGAGATCTATATGTTAGAATTTATATATAGTTTTATATTTTTTAGATAATGATACCATTTATCTTGGTTAATTAATAATGATATGGAATTCATATTTGCATATTTGTGATACTAGGATTTTGGGGATTGTAGGTGAGTGAATTTTCAAACACGAATCGAGGTATGTGGTCCAAAATATAAATAACATATTCATTCTATTGATTATGTGTATGATATTTTAATATTTTCTATAGTAGTGTGGAAATTATAATCACAAACTAATGTAATTTATGATGAAAATTAATTAATTTAGATGGTTGTAAAGTTTCAATATTTTGGGATTGTTGAACTATATAGCTAATTGGAATATGAATTAATTTATTTGATAATGTTAACATTAATAATTAATTATTGTATTTATTTAATAGGGAATTTAAGTGGTTGAATTCCTTAATTGATTGTGGAACTGATTAAGCTTTATGAATGTTACGAAATGATATAATGAATTGTGAAATTAGTTATGGGATACTGCTATCGTGATTTGAGATTATTAATTTGGAATTTCATTTATGGGATATTAAGGAAATTATGTGAATTATTAATTGGTAAATTAATTATAATATATTTACATTGTCATTTTTTATAATTAATTATTTAATTAATTGTTGGATATTGACATTTTGAAAAGAATAATTAATTTTTTGAATTAAATAATAGACATGGATTAATTATTTAATTATTTAATTAATGGATGCTACACTGATTAATATAGAAATTATGTTTAATATGATTAATCATGGAAGTCATTATAACATGAAAACATGTGATGATGAGATACATTGGATGTTTTCATAACAATTTATATATCTGCAAAGTTGATAAGAGTGTTGTTAGACATTATGATCGATGCTAGTGATATAAATAAATAGTTTTTATTTTAGGGTGTTAGACTTTACAATCTATTCAAACGATAGATTTATCTAAATGGAAGAGAATTGGGATTTTTGGTATGATGATCTACACAAATGAGATATGTTCATTGTTAATAATTGGGGTGTTAAACATGTTGTTCTAAGACTATAATGTATTTTTATAATTGATAATTGGTGAGATATACATAATTTTCTATGTCCAGGTAATATATATATATACATATATATATTTGATATACATAGATCTATACATGGTGTTTTATATCCAAAAACATAAGCACTATACCAATTCTCTAATTGGATGTGATAATGAGATTTAAATAAAATGGATAGTAAAATCCCTCTTGTTTAAATGAATTGATAATTGTATATATAAATGGATTTGACCCGGTGCAGACTAGAGTAGTTTTTAGAGTTTGGGTATCCTTCTGATCCCGATTGTTTATATAATTAATATTGATTATTTGATAGTGTGATGGTTATTTACTTATGCATTTTAATTCATTCATTATACAACAGTATTCTATTCTTATTAACTGGATTTGTTTTAGAAATCGATGGTGCTGTAGTATTGGGTTTTACTCACACCCAATTTGGTCTTCACAATCATTACATGAAGAGACATTATTGTTACTTGAAATGTTAATAGAAACCCTAATAGATTATAATTCTAATTGGGGATGAAGAATGGTTGAGGGAATCAGACATGAATTGTGACCCACTTGGGATTCATTAGTGTTGATACTTACAGTTTCATTTTAGACACATTGACACATTCATTGCCATGGCATGTTTCCCAATTAGTTGATTACTGTATTTCTTATTTATTATGTATTAAAATTGTTATTATATATGTTTATATATGTTTCCTTATTATTTTATTTATTATCCTATGTCTTTTGACTCTGATAAAATATGTTGTAGTCTCCCTATAAATAACATATCATACCCTTGATTGTAGTGAAAACCCTCTAGAATACCTGGAGGTGTGCTTGAGTTCCTTTGGAGGTCTGGCATGGGGACCGGTGCCTAGACCATGGGTCAAGATGTTACCTGAATGGCCATAAGGCATTCATTTTTTATTATTTTTGATAATCAACCATTCATGGTGTGAGGTGGAACCCATAAAGGTCCTGAATGCATAATGATATTATTACATGGCCCATATGTCTTAGAGGGAATAACCCTAACAAGTAAACTTGTATCTTATCTTCCTTATCAAATTTCATGATAACATCACACCACTATCGCAGGGCTGGTTGAATAGTTTTCATGTGAAAGTTTTCTTAGGCATGATTCTAATGGAAATGACATAACATGTCAATCTTTCAAAACCGTTTCTCTATACTCTGGTGAATGTTCTTGATTAAAATTCTCATCTCCAGCCTTATCCCTTGTTCCCTTCCTAGTAAATCATTATATTTCTTGTGGCTTAAACAACTTGGGGTTTTCTGAATGCATTGAGGTGGACCGAAGGCATTGAGTGACAATTGACCGGATGTCCTTGTGTGGACCAAAAACCATTCGGGACCCGAGGACTACACTGGTCACCCAAAGGCCCTAATGGAATAATATTTATAGTTTTTACAATGTCGAACAATAAAATCTAGAGTACATACTACAATGCTTAAATAGTAACCCATAAATATGTCTCCACCTAGATTTGATAGGAGGTCTCATAGATGCACTTGTGAGTCCTCACAAACCTGGAAAAGGTTTAGAAGTGATCATGATGTTACAATGTGGTATCAGAGCTCCAATATTCATTCTTGTTCATTTTTTATACTATTCGTCGAATGTTATACATGTGGAATGGATGATTCAAGGAATGTTAACAATCTCATCAATAGGTGTTTGAAACCCAAGAATGGGGGAAAATAAATTTACTAAGGGTGTGATTGATAAAATTATGTTTCTCTGTTATAATTGAATATTATTTTACCTTTGGTAACACACATGTTCTATGATGCTATTATTGTTTCTCTTAATTATTGAAAAATAGTTCATGGCCTAGAAATACATCAGATATGAGTCAACATGAATCATTCATGGAACTCAGAACTATTTTTCGGCATGAATAATTTTATGCATGCTGAGGATAATTGGGTACAGGTATGTTGCTGAACATTGAGTATTTTTACATTTTGTGATTCTACATTTAGGAAGACACCTAAATTGATATTGAATATGGTAAAATGATGATTTTTTTGGATAATTTAGTGTATATATGAAAAACCTGAATACGACAATGTTTTTACCCTTGGAAACTAGGACCTAGGTGTATGATGCATACATTTAGTGATAACACCCTAATTTTGACTATGTGGGGATATTAGGAGAAAATGAATGATGTATCTTATTATTTTTCCCTCTTATGTAAATGTGTTGAATTCATGAACTTTGTACAGAGGTGAATTATTGGATTTGTAAGGATATGCCTCCATGATGGCACTAGTAGGGAGGATGATCTATGGACATAGTTTTTGGTGATCCTATAATAATGGATACTGAGAGATCATCAATCATTTCATGAAATTAATTGAATGATACCCAGGGGAATTTTGAAAAGAAAGTATAATCTGATGAGGGAGTTTTAGTTGAATAACCCTCTGACTTTTATGGGATAGGGTGGACTTGAGGGAGCTGAGTTTTTGTTTGAGTCCATTTAGATGATACTTGACCATCTAAAGACTTTGACATAGTTGAGGGTCATGTTTTCTTCTTATAAACAACCGGTATGAGTGAAGAACTAGCGGGGCATTCATGTAAGGATTTGATAGAACAATTGTATGTTATGGGAGTTCATCATGTGGATTTTCTTGGAGCACATTTACCTAGAGACACAGAGGTGAGATAGAGAAGTCATGTGCATGTGGGTCACTCATGGGAGCATGTCAACGATGAACATTGAAGGGTGATTTATAGATCAACCTTGATTTCATCATTAATTGGTATGAAATGTGATGATTACAGTAATTCATATCTATGATGGAATTATGTGGGAGATTATGTCCAATGATAACCTCTATCTGATTAATATTTTTTTAGGTGGGGGATAATGCTCATATTGTTGAATGAAACCTAATAGAGGTTTCTAGTTCTAGAGAAAATGTTGATTCTAGGTGATCAAAATATATTTATTTCAACAGTCAGAAGTTTCATTATGAAAACTTTAGCCATAACATCGATAATCATAGTGGCTAGTCCAGGTGATCAGGTAATTATGATATTACTTGTATGTTTTTCATATAGTGTGGTATCCCATGATAGTTTCAAAAATATGTGACCATGGATAACATTAGAGTGTAGATCTTGGAGGCATATTGGGAATCTATAGATGTTATGTAAGAAACCAGGTATTATGGTTAGTGATTGTGGATCTAGAAAGAACTAGGGAGATGAAAGGGGATCATCCTCACCATATCTGGTGGGAAGTTGGATTTCTATTTGATTAGGTGGTCGTGGAAGTGGACATTGTTATTATAGGAAAGGGAAACCCCCACAACATTGTGGTGTAGCTAAATGGTGTCATAATATATTATGGGGAGGAGGGGCTAGATAATTTCTTGTGGGGTACCGTACACTTATTGATATTGAATTTTAGTCATCAATAACGAAAGGTACAACTGTAGTGTCTTATAAATTAGCTAGTTTTTTATTTGGTAATTCAATCTCTCATCCATAAATCTTTAAAACATTTTAGTGTATTGAGAATTGTTTTGGATTTTGTGAGTGGTTTTAGTACTACTGATTTTCCACTAGTTGTATGATCTATAGACATCTTCCTCTACAAGAGACATTCTCTTGATTTAAGAGAGTATAGTTTTATATTGGATATATATTTTTTAAATGACTATATCTTACCAAATTATGGGTATTCACTAGATTGTTTCCTACTAAGAACACATTTATTATTACTATAAAAGAGATACATTTATGACTCACAATAGAGACAATTACATTCACCGGGGTGAGTGAGATATCCGGGTGGGAAAATTTTGGCAATTTAAACAACTACTAGGAGTGGAAAATGGAAATAATTTTAGTCTATTGATGAATTATGGGAATTATGGAAATATTTCCTTCAACTAGTAGTGTAACTATTTCATGATGACTTTCTAGATGTCTTCTCAGATTTTCCACTTGATGGAGTTGTTGAATTCATTGTTTTTCTCTCACTGGGGACTAAGCCAATATCTATTCTACCATATAGAATGACACCATTAGTGATTCTAGAGCTCAATAAATATTTTTTGGAGTTGGAGGATAATCGATTTATCCATCAATTTATGTTACATTAGTGATAACTAGAATTTCTCTCAAAGAAATCTGACAAGATTATACATTGGTATGTCAGTTTTCAGTAGTTAAATATGATGACTATACATAAATTTAATACTAATAAACATATCAAAAATATATTAGACCAACTAAAATGTGCATACATCTTTTGAAAGATAAACATGAGATCATAGAATTGTCAATTGAGTTTTTAGACATCAATTATATTTTTCACATCATTTAAGAAGTAGGTTTGGCCTATATGAATTTTTCATAATGAATTTTAGTCTGATTGACATACTATCATATTATATTGATTCTAATTAACTAAATCATTTATATATTCTTATATTAGTTTGTGGTGGCATTAATTGATGAAATCTTCATTTTCTCTAAGACTCTCAATTATCCTTTCCAACATCTTGACATCAGACTGATTACACAAGAGATAATCATATATATTCAATGATTTTTAAGTGTTTGTTTTGGATTCATTATGTACTCTTCTTTGGGAACATAATCTTAGGGTATGTAGTGTCAGTGTACCCAGATAAGGTTCATGATTTTCTTTCATAGGAGTAACCTGATAATTTATTCATTATCTGTTTCATTTTGGAATTAGTTGGAACTTAAAATAGATTCATCCATGAGTTTTCCCATTTTATAGGGCCAAATTTGAGCATGATCAAAATGGTGTAATATCTGAATGGTTATAGGTTTTGATGGAATATTTATATGAGTTGAAAAATAATTTTATGTCATCACTGAATTTGATCCTACCCATGTTAGGTTAGGAGTACCCGGGGTATTGTGAAACTTCTAGGATCAAAATAGGAGTAATGTTGATAATATAAGATCAATTAATTGAGTATATCACTAATTATATGAGAAAAAATTAATAGAAATACCATATTTATGACATTGATATGTAATTTGTGGTGTATTCTTGGAATAGTTGGATGCACTATCATTTGGGTGAAATTTTTACAGATTTTATTCACCATAATTTCTCAAGGTATATATTTTCCAATAGAGATTTGAAGCATCTGTAGTTGTGATGGGTTGAGAATATAAAGTATTATGATTTTGAGTTGTAATATCTACCCAGGAAGGGAAACAATGTGGATGATTGTTTGAAAAAAAATACATTGACACCGGAATTTCAAGAGTCTAGTATAGAGTAGATAATGATGGCGTTGCTAGATGAGATGCACATTATGGTTCAGGAGAGTAAATATAATATGAGTATCATATTATTTTATTTGGGATTTAAAATATTGAGATAGATCATGATTGTAACACCCTGTGATTCCATGGTACGTTTCACTTTGAATCATATCAATAAATTGCATTTTATGCAAATATGAGTCCTAGAACACCATATCCAATCAAACTGGTCGTTTAAAAGAAAATTATGAATAGTAATAACAACTTTTTTAATTTTTTTAATTTTTTTTCAAAATGGAATGAATTTTTGGAGTTATAATAACAATATTAGCTTATTATGAATGTTTTTTATTTTTCTAAAAACCTACAATTTTTGATGAATAGTTATAAAAATTGTGTTATTGTTTAAAACCAACTTTTTATATAAATAATTATTTTATAATTTAAATTTATTTTAAATTAAAAATTGAAACATTAAACATATATTAATCAAATGTAATTCAACAGATTCATTTTAAATTGTGATTATATATATATTTATAATTTTATTGAAATTGATAACGTCTTTTACCCACAATCTAGGCACATTTTCTAATTTGTATAAAATGAAATATTATCACTTCTTTGAACTTAATTTAAAAAATTTGAGACACATGTTTGACTTATATAGGTAAATTTCTTTCAATATGATGAAAATAATCTTTGTTGAATAGTTTAATTTTAATTTCATTTCTGTGTTCAAAAGTAAGTAGTGTAATTAATAGGTAAAATGATATTATAATTACTCTAACACATGCCCTAATTCTATTGGATATGTATATTTCGACCAAAATAAATATTAGTAATAAAATATTACACATTTTTATCAACATGGATTGGATTAAGAAATTTATTATATTTTATTTAAAGAATAGTTAAATTTGATATATTAAAATTTTAATAACTAAAACATTTTTTATATTTGGTAATACAAAATATAAATTCAACTATAAATATTAATTAGAAACCTAAAAACAATTTCTACATAATTTTATTTTGTTAAGAAAAATTATACATCAGATAATTAAATTTATTTTTGAAACAATGATGATCTAGTAATTACATTATTAATGGAAGTGGAAAATAATTGATATTTTAGATATTAAAGTAAATGTAAATTGAGACTTCTGAGTAATTCCATCCATTTTCCACTTTAATATAACATGTTATTTTGAATAACTTTTTTTCGAAGTGATAATGTTCTTATGAATTTCACAATAACTATATACCAAATAGTCTCAAAATTGACATAAATGAGTTTTTAAAACAAATACTATTTTATTAAATTATATAATAGTGCTAAAAATCTAATTGGACTAACATATCATGGTGAAATATTACAAAGTATCGTTATCCTCTAGTGTCCTAGAATCAGTGAAACATCTACTTCAATAAAACGCTGTATATTGTTTCATTTGAATACATGAATGGATGCTATTGTTATAGGAAAATTCTATGAGAGGTAAATAAATATCCCACATACCTTGAATGTCAGGTGATAATGATCTCAACATGTCTTCTTAGGATTGAATAGTCTTTTCAAATTATCCCTCAGTTTGATGGTGGTAGGCAGTGCTCAAATGAATTTCAGAATCCAGGGCTTTCTAAAGACTTTTCCAGAATCATGATGTAAAATGGGGGTCATGAATAGAAACAATCTGTAGGGGTACACCATTAGGTCTTAAAAATTAATTATTATATAGTCTTTCTATGGTTGATTTTGTTCGACATATACTTTGATTAGAATAGGAATTTATTATATTTTATTTAACAAATAGTAAAAATGTTAAATTATAATTTTAATAACTAAAACATTTTTAATATAAGGTTCTAAATTAGATAAATTTGACTATAAATATTCATTAAAAATATATAAATATTTACTACATAATGGTATTTTATTTATTATTTTTAGAAATTAAATAATTAAATTTATTTATTACACTATGAGGATAAATTCATTATTTTATTAATTAATTATTTAAAAAATTGATATTTTAAATATTAAAATACATTAAAATTGATAATTGTGATGAATTACATGAATATTCAATGTTAATATGAATTGTTAGGGTTGTCTAAATAAATTTTGATCAACGAAATAATGTTTTTATGACTTTCACAATAACCAAATATCATATAGTGTCAAAATTGATATAAATGAGTTTTTAAAACAATTAATATTTTATTAAATTTTATATTTTTCTTAAAAATATAAGGATAAGACAAATATATTATACAATGATAGATATTTTATTAATGAACCATAGGAGGTTCTCATGAAAAATTATAGTATGTTTGATTACCATGTAATATAATAATAAAAGAATACATGGTAAAAGTCAAACTATTTAACTAATAGTTAAATATAAATGATAAGTTTAATATGGTGAAATAAACATGAATAAAACCTATTGGTAGAGAGGGTTTCGACCCATCCCCATCTTAGAATGGAAATAAATTCATTTTGAGTCATTAGAAACTGAAAGTTATTTTATAATAAATTAATATTTCAAGCTTTTCCAAAATTGACCCTCACCTCTATTATTAAAGGGTACTTACACACCTCTTAATTTTAATTCTCCATAGACATTAGGCTCAGAAAAAACCCTAGTTAAATATCCTCCCAAGTACCCTCACTTCTTCCTAGAGGCCTTAATTTGATTAAACACTTTATCATTCCACCACTTCATTGTCATATTCAACATCGCCCATAGTGATCGCATGTGACATCCCTCAGTCCTTTACCTTAATAAGTTGTTGATATCAATCATCATTAAACCATGGATTAAATAATTGGTTAGCATAATGCCCCATTTTTTTACACCAGTAGCATTGAAGCCTTTCCGATGTGTTCTCTGTAGTCTTTTATACATTCACGTCATTAGATACCTTATACCAATTACTTTGGAACCCTGGTGCTCGATGACCTTATTTTCCACACATAAAACATTTTCTACGTCCATTAAGACAATCTAAACCATTATTCTTTCAACACATTGAGCATAACGAGACATTTTTCTTTTTTATTCATTGATTTTTGATTTTTCCAGGAACACTATCATTCGTTTCATTTCCAAACCATGAGATGGATATGAAATAATAACTTCCAGTTCTACCTTGATAGCACATCCCACAATCTACTCATATATACTTAAGTCTCTTATATATCTAATTCATTATGATGACTTGGTTTTATGCCACTAAAGAATAGATCAACTTTACTTTCTGGTTGGATGATAAATCCAAATGCATATTTTTCAAGCCTTGTAAAATTTGTTTCGTATATACCAACAGATTCATTATCCTTTTGCTTAAGCACAACTAAATCCTTTTCGATATTCATTCTAGGAATAAGAGGAATGTACTTATTTAAAAATTAGTTATGGAACTCATCCCATTCCATGGATTCATTTTCATCTTGGGGCCTTGTATTCTTAATTAGAATCTTCCACTAGTCTGATTCAACTTCTAAATGGTAAACAACATGATGACTTTTTCATCTTCCGAACAACGATGTATGGAAAATATCTTTTCAACTGTAATGATCTATTATTCAAAAACGAGTAGATCAGGAGACCAACTAAATGAAGGTGGAAGTTACATATTTAAGGACTCAATAGAATATGGTTTCCTTCTCTGCTTATTTGGATGTCTAGAATGATTCACTGCATATGTAAGTACAAAAGTAAAAATGTTCACTCCATTCCCCATAACATTTCATTGTTCAGGAGGAAAATCATTACATTTCCCAATGCATTGATCATTAACACGGTTCCGTTTGATTCCATCCATTATCTAAAACTCAATAGAATACTGTGAGAGTAAAATTCATGCTAGGAAAACTACATAATATAGTGTTAGTACCTTCAATATATAACATCTTAGTTTTAATTATAATATAGTTATCATAATTCTAGGACTATAACCTATACTTATACTTAACCTTAGGGACATACCTAGACATACCTTAGAAATATCTATTGGGATATCATTAAAGTCTTCGCATCCTAGTTTCCAAAGGATAAATAAACATTCACTCTAATACCAACTGTAGAGTCTCAAGATTTACATACATAGACATTATATTAATTTTGCGGACTAATAAATACATAACAAATATATATTCCAAAGTAATGTATTAGTTTTGTGTCCTTGGAAACTAGTAACATAATCTTCTAATCATGGTAAAAGATCATCAATATCTCTCATAAATATCTCCCCCTTTTTTCTTAACTAAAACCTTTCTTTATATAATGGGGAAAAGAAAACATAAAAACGGTACTCTAAAATTCTCATTATGGGTAAACATGGAGAACATAAAACAACCCATAAACATTTGAACGTAACAACATGAACAGAAAAAACAATATCATGACTAATGACATAATTCATAGATGTACATAAGTCAAATATCATAATGGAACATTAATCTTGATAAAAAAGCATGGGACTAAAACATGTAATTATGGAAAATCATTAATAACAAGAAATTATTTCCACAGTATCAATGAAATTTCTTCAAAGACCATCATAGTGGACTATGTCCATTACTGAATAGGGTTTACCTATCGTTCTAGCCATGTATTACTGAACAATATTTACTTGTCATTCCATCCATGTCTCTCTCGTGAGATATAAATCATTACACAATGCATTGGATGGAGATATAGGTCCCACCCATCTTATAATGAAATCATTATTTCATGTGCCACAAAATAAACATAATTCATTCATTATAACCCAACAAATAAAATGTGTTTCATAAACATCATCCCATCATAACATAATCTATATAATCCAAGTGATATAAGATCATCATAAAAAAATAAAACCATGTAAATAATAGAGACATTATACTTGATACATAACCATATAAAACAATGTCATCATAGTTGGAAAATAGTATTGATAATACACTTCAAATGAATTCTATAGGAAAATATCATTTCTTCATTCAAATAATTTTAATTTCTCAAAAAGTTGTACGATTTAAAAAGAAAATAATTTTCTTGGAAATAATCAAGAAATCGTGTATAGGAATCATTATATAAACAAGGGGTTATGAAATCATAAAAATCATTTCATGCCGTATATGTTAAAAATACATTTTCCTCGTACTTCTTCTAGAATTGTTAAAAAGAACCTTGTATGGTAACCAAATGAAAGATTCCTTCCATGCCAAATAGTAAATGTAAAATAGAGATAAAAACCAATTTGGAAATTCATGTAAGAATATTAAAAAATTTATAAAAATATTATTTTATGACATGGACAAGGATGGAAAATATAACGACATTAAATACTTATGAATAAACAATATCTGATAGAAATGGCATTGGAAAAGTTACCCCTTACATTAGTTCCAATATCTTCCGTATGTGTCCAAAATACTTTTCTAGTTGGTTTAAAGATATTATAGCCTTATAATAGAACCATTATAATTTCTATGATATCATATATCATTCCCTATGATATTATATTTCTCATTTATTTTTCAATTCCATGTTAAAGCAACATTTTGGGTAATATCGTTTCATTTACCGTATGTGTTTTGACTTGTAATTTTTTAAATGATTACTTATATCATGATTAATTGAATACCAAATTTAATACATGGTATATATATCATATATATACAATATATGAATATATATAATTGATCAATAAATGGAATGAAATACAATGCTCCTGGAGATGGTAGGTCGTACGTATGCATGAACACTGTTTTAATTCCCTTGTTAAATTAAATAAAAGTAAATGATAGATAGATATATATATATATATATAAATCTTGTAGAATTATGATTTCATATATATCATGATAATTTATTATATATACTATATAATCATTCCTGAATTGTTTACATGGAGAATGAATCCCATCGCGTCGTGGAGACGGTAAGCCGTATGTATGCACGAGCGACAATATCATTCCCATGACTGTGGAATTGTATTGAAGTGTATACTGTATTATTTTTCATTATAAATATCACTTTAAAATAATCATATATATTTATTTCATCCATTATTATACCCATCCACGTATGCTGGTAATGAAAAACACATTAAACCACGGCGTGGAGATGGTACATCGTACGTATGCACGTGTAGTGATTTTATTTTTCATAGGATTGATAGAAAATGGATTATGGTTATTTAATATTTATATTAACATATCAGTATAAACGTGACCCTAGAGTTATTACCTAATTATGAAATAACTCATATAGAGGAAGTTGAAGAAGAATAATGGTTGAAAAATCAGTAAAGGATATTACCTCTTCTTGGAAGTGCTTCTTCTAAACCGCCTCATAGGGTAATATGTATGGTATTTGAAGAAGTCAAGGACCTCTAGTATGTTTATATAAAAGTTGATAAAAGAAATATATAGGGTTTGGCCGAGTTGGAATGCTCAAAATGGTGTGAACAAGAGAGGGAAGAGGTTCCCATTTATTAAAGAGGGGAGGGGCACTTTGTGAATCTCTGAAAAATATTAATTTATTATAAAATAAAACCCCACATAAAAGCCTCCAATATGATTCAAAATCAATGATGAAACAAATATTGGGTGGAAATATAATCATCCAATAAAATTTATACTTGTTTCGAATTTATTTTTAACCTTATCATTTTTATTTATCCTTATTTAATCCATTTTATTTTAATTGTGTTAATAATATTCTAAATTTCAGATATATATAAATAATTAAATATGTGTTGTGAATATTAAATAATTAGACAAATTATGACATTATCTACCATATAATATTCAATTTTTAATTTTTTTTAAAAACTTATTTCTAAGCAATTTAATAATATGTTCTTTTTATAAAATACCAATAGTGTCAATTTTGACAATATTCAATTACTTGAATTTAAATAAAATTCACACAAAAGATATGTTTGAACAAAAATATTTAATAGATTTGTAACATGTCATATGTTTCTATAAAATTTGTGGATCTCATTATTTAGTTCCTATAATATTAATTTTAATATTTTTAATACCATTTATTTGATATTGTTTTAATAAAATAATTAAAAAAATGTTATTGTATAATTATTTAATATAATTATTTGATTCATAAAAATTAAAAAAATAACATGATTAAGATAAATATAATAGATTTCATAAGAACTCATTTAGTCTAATTTATCATCTAAAACAACAGACTTTTAAAATGTTATCTTTATAAAATTATGAAGATGATAACTTTGACATCATTTAAAAATAAAATAATATAAATGTCTTAATATGTTTTATATGGCTCCAAAATTTCCTAATGTCGACCCATGGAGGAGTATGGATTATTTATAGTCTACCAATATGTTTTGGACATTTTTTTGGTCTTTTTGAAGGGTATTATTATTTTCATAAGAACTATATTATTCATTGTTCACTAAATATGTAAATTTTGGCATCATTAATGTATAAGCTATTAAGGTAATTATATATTTCTTAAAAATTACAAATAAATTACCATGACGAAGAAAAAAGTTTTTGTTTCATATTATTATTTATAATTAAATTTATATTTTTTATAAATTTATATGAAAAATAATTTAATTAATAATGTTTGAGTGAGACATATTTCACTTTCCTATAAAAAAAATAAATTAATGATCTTAATCTCATACAGTTGGGTTTCAATAGATTCAATTTTGACCCAAGTATGTTTTAGAATGACATATAATCACCCCATTATATTAATATAAGTGTTAGCATAATTTTATAATATTATTTTTACCCTTAATTACCTAATTTACATTTTACCGTGGTAAATAATATAAAGCGGGGATACTATTCATAATGTCTTAAAATTAGAAGTTACATATTTTTAGAATTGGTCCTCATTATTTTAAATATAGATTCCATTTTTTCATATTCAAAACGTATCAGATACAATAATTAATTTAAAATTAATCATTATGTCGATAAAAAATAGTTTTTTGTGTAAAACATTGGACAAGATTGAAATATTTTTACCTATTAATTCAATGTAAATTTAATGATAATGATATAAATTATATTAAATTGTAAAAATTTATTCTATTTATACTTTTAAACCCTTCAATATTATAATTTAACCATATATATTATCTACATGAATGTTTATTTGATGTAAAATTTAGCGTATTTTTACTATTAATCAATATATGAATGTTATTATAAAAATATGAAAAATTTATCCAATGTAAATTATTATAACCTGATTCAAAAATAATAAATTTATTTTTTCAAATTGATCTTTTAAAATTTTCAAATATTTTATTTAAAATGTGTGTTCCATCAAGAGGCGGTAAACTGCATTTTTGGAAAAATACTTATTTTACCTGAAAAATTTATTTTATTCTCATATCATGTTCTAGAATATCTGTAAGATGAATGATAATGTTATAAAATTAAAAATATGGTTATCACTGTTCATTAATTCTAGTTAATAACAATTTTATAATAATATATTGTTTTTTAGTTAAACTCAACATTGCGTACATCACAAATTTTTTGAGGAAGGTCGCTCTAGCATGCAATGCATGCTAAAAAAAGTGTTTTGTATACTATAGGAAAAAACGGGTGTAGTGTATAGAACAATTTAATATTGGGGTTTCTTAGAACACATGACATCAAAGAAATTAAAAAAATTATTTCTCATAAAATCATGGGGTGTTGAAATGAAATAATGGTATACCTGTAACTTTATTTCCCCTCCGAATGAATCTTAGAGGCCAATTCGATAAACAACCAGTCTCTACAATCCATCTAAACCATTAGTATCTATTTCATAAAACATAGTGAATCGAGCACTTCATTGACCATACCATTGATATAGGATATCTCAAAAGAAAAATTCTCCATTTATTCCACCACTCAGCGTGGTATCATATTCAAATAACACTGTATAAATATGTAGTGTAATATTTTTTGGTTCGTGTACACCGAAAAACAAACTAAATGTTTGTAAAGTCTCATACATCACATTTCATGAAGAACATTAGCTAACATTAGATCATGTTTTAGGTAGTTACTATCATGTCGAATCAATTACAGAAACAAGTATTCACCAACACAATATACATTTATATGAACATCTCTTATACAAATACTAGACGCATTGTTTCACACATTGTATCTCCTTCCATGCTCTAGAAGAATCATATAACTACTGAATTCGATCTCTCGTTCAGTGACTGAAAGGACATGTCATAGGAATACGACCATAACAACATCTCACCCATTATATTTAGTACCAGGATCTGTTCATCTAGGTGTCATAATTTCTATATGAAATTCAAGTAATAAAAATTTATCCCAAAGAAATAATGAACCTATAAAATGTTATCAGATTTATGACAGAAAACTAAATCTCCCCCAAACTCTATCTCCACTGATAATCCCATCTCAAGGATAATCTGACTAATGAGTAGAATATAATCAATTGATAAGTTCCACTTTCTATGTTTATCGTATAATTGATTCTCCTGAAGTGTATTCAATGTGATATCATGATGTTCTGAATGGCCATGTCGAATATGAGAATACAAATAAATATAACCCATGAAACCCACAAAAAAATATTCATGATAAATTTGGAAAACTATGAAAATTAGTGTCATGAGGAATTATGGGTAGATCATTATACTGAATAATATTACAATAAACTAATATATAACATTACTTATATGAAAATGTTTGTTAATAATGTCCAATAGTGTAAAACATGCATGATGAAAACCAAATGTAAAATAAATCATTGAAAAATCCTGAGATCATCATAGTTGGTTGAAGAGATAATATATCAACAATATGTGATAATAGTTATTAACATTCAACTAATTAAATTTATATTAATCCACCCATAGAATAAGATTATGATCCTTATTTTTTGGAGAATGTATCATTATCTCCCAAAAAGTTGTACTGGGTTAAACAAAAAACTTTTCCACTAAATACATTATATGCCACTTAAGCTAAAAAATACTAGTAGTTCCATCATATAAAGTGGAATTTATATAGATGGAGCTCTAAAAATTATCTCGTTATTTAAATTTATCCCTCTTACTATAAGAAATCATGAGATGTCATTTAAGAAGAGAAACCTAAAACAATATCCAATTATAGGTAAATTAGGTAGACCCATTCCTTGGTAAACATGACATAAACTATAAATTTTGGATGCCATCCCACCCATCCCAGAATTCTTTGGTCCATATCCATTTGACTATACATCAAATTCAACCTTGTGAATTAGTACTCTTCTATATGGGGTTTTGAATGTCACCCTTGGGTGATATAAATATATAAAATAATGAATGATATCTCAAAATTACGTCATGATAATTATTTACAAACCAATCATATCAAGTAAATAGAGGTCTCATATGAATTTAGTCACACTAATTGGATGGTTTCAATCCATTAACTGATATAAACCCTCAATTGTAATCCCCAAAAATTTATCAAGATTCCTAAGATCCTAAAAAATCTAAATAGTGATACAAATGATCTCTATAATGGGATAATAAATAAATCTATAAGAATCATCAATATAGAAAATTTCAGAATCTAATATATAGTTTTATACAATATTACATATAATAGTTGAAGGTTTAAGATCCCTCTCCTAAATGGATAGTTACACTACGTGTATCATTCTAGAACTGAGACCTTATGAAACTACCATTATACCATGACTGGATCCACTCCGATGTGGAAGTAAAACTGGTGTTTGAACACCATGAACACAATGACCACATGTTATTTATCATCCAATTATACTCCATATCCTTTCCTGATGATAAGCTCCAATCCTCTATCCAAACCCTGGAGTTAGTCTATACCCTCTCTTAGTAGATGTTGGATTAAATTTTATATGTAATCACTATAGATGTATCATAATTATACAATATCAATACTCAATTGGGTCCCTCAAATGTTGTGTCCCCATATGTCCTGCCCAACTATATTGGTATCACATCACATGGTTTCCTGACTGTATGATTTGACTATGGATTTTATGAAGTGGAATCTCTAGATGAGGATTCTATCGACTAGTTGATGTGGTGGGGAATTATGTTATCTCTATATACATTAACAATCATTCTTTTAGAATTTTTATAAAGAATGTATAGCATGTACATTTTAGAAAATATTATAAACATTTCAATAAAATAACTTTTTTATTGTCAAAAATAACTCACAGTTTCCGTAACAAGTAATTTCAATAAATAATTGTATATTATTAATTCTATTTTTTAAATTATGGACCTCTAAGGATAATACATATTATTTAATGGAATCAATCCAATTTATAATTTTATGATTTATTTTTTTTCATTCATGTATTAAAGAGTTTAAAATATTGAATAAAATATAGAAACACCATAGTTATATAGTTTCATGATAATTTTTTTTTATTAAAGAAAAATGATATAATTCATCATCTAAAACTAATAGAATCCCAAATGAATGTGAAATAGTACAACACATTCTTATATCTTTGGTAACATTGAAATTTAAGCTCCTTGAAATAATATAAATTTAGTGAATAATTAATAATAATTAATAAATAGATATTCCTGGAAAATATACTTAATAGGTAATATATGCACAAAATTAAATTGAATATATATTAATAAGAAATATATCTCAATATAGTGTAAATTTGGAGAAAATTGTGTACCTCCTACATCCCGTTAGATAAACATTTCATAAACTCATGTATAATGTATTTAAATAAAATATTAATTTATATTAAATTCATTATCATATTTATAATGTTATATAATATCCTCACATATGATTTTATCACCCATTAGACATTAATATTATGTGTTTAAAATGTCTTGTGTGTTAAATTCTTCTTTTGGATATGCATGTTTTGTCATGGAATTTCTATTTTTTATCCACATTTTATAGAACCATCCCCTCGAAAATTATATTAATTTAATTTTAAATAATTAAATTCAACATATAAAAATATTTAGATTCTTTATTAAATGAATGATATTGATTATGAATCACTTCACCTCGTAGATATGGTATGTCATATGTACACACGAAAAATGATATCCTTCCACTAAGGAGTGAAATGGTAAAGAAGTGGATGACATAATAATTAATTTATTTAATAAAAAATCATATGCATAACATATTTTCATTATTTTCATCATTATTATTGTCAATGTGAGTCTGTTGTGGAGAAATATTATATTAGTTCACATAGACGTTGTCTTCCAATCACAAGTGTAATGTCTTTGTTTCACTTTTGATGGAGGAGGACATAAATATATATAATTCCACAAAATAATAAAATATACATATATGGGAGGTACTTATGTATTTATATTTTTATTTTGAAGTCCTAATTTAATTAAAAAAGTATAAGAACTAACAAAAAAACGTATTGAATTCAATTATCATCTCATAGAAGAACATGTTTCTGGCAATTAATAAATATAATATGCTCGGTTTATTAAGAATAAAATAACACTAAAAAATGAATAATTTTCTTTGGTAGATATGATTGGATTTTTTTTTCATGATAAATAAAATTATATATATGAATTTGTGAGGGGGAGATTAATATTTTATAATTTAAAAATAGTTTCATTTTAATAAATACACAAAACTATTCAATAATGGGAAGTCACCCTCACCAAAATATCCTATAATAAATAGAAATAAGTTGTTAGTGGGATTTTTTTTAAAAAAATACATCCAAAATACAAAATGAAACATGTTTTAAATGTATAATTTATATATCCTAAATGTTTCATAATTTTACCATTTAACTTTTCCCTGTAGTAATTTTTTAGAATATTCCTAGATAATTTATCCTATGAGGATAAAAATTTATGAGTCTTATTATAAAATATGTATTCATTAGCTTAGTATTTTATAATTTTTATCTAAAATAAAATATATATTTTAGGGGAAAATTAATCATAACATAGTTGAATGTATAACATAAATCATTATTTTATCATTATAAAAAATTATTAATTTTTATTGTCTCTAATATTCACTATGACTAAAAATTATGATTATATAAATAAAAAATAATAATAAAACTAATTATAAATATTTAATCCATTTTACATATTTACATTCATATATGTTGTTGAATTTAATTAAAAATAAATCATTCAAGAGTTACAAAATATTCAGTTTCTATTAGGAATGTTTTTTTATGTATAAAATATTAATATATAGAATTGAAAAAAAAATTATTTTTTAACTATGATCTAAATTTTATTAGTAATAATTTATTTTAAAACTATAAATTTCTTAAAAATATTAAATTGAAGTATGTAAATTCTATAAATGAATTTACAATGTTTAATAAATGTTTGAATTTTTCCTAATTTTCAAAATATTTTTTTTCTAAAAATCTTATGAAAAAACTTCATTAACATAATTTAAAAATTTTGTCTTAAAAATAATAACTTCATTTTGACCAATAGATGATCATAATGTGTTAAATATATATATATATAATATACCTGAAAACATTAGAAACCAACCTCTTATAAAAGAACATTTTTTAATCATAAAACTTAATTTATTAATATCAGATTCATAGAAATAATTTCATATTAATGATAAAACATTTTATTGAATATAATATATTATAATTAGGTTAAATATATTCTCCAATAGTGATTATTTTAACTTATAAAGTTATAAACATTTCTTTTAAAATGAGTTTTTTCAAAAAAAGATATTCACTTAAAAATGTTGAAGTTTTTCATTTATAGTCAATTGATGTGAAATGAATTTATTTTATTCACGTGTAAATAAAAAAAATTTCTATTTATTTAGTACAATTTATACCTTCCAACTTATCATCTTGGTTATAATAGTTATGTGTAAATAAAATATTTTTTGATTCGTTTAAACTTGATGTTGCATGTATGATATTCAATCATATACTAAATTATTCATTAATTCTTTTGGGGTGTTACATAAATTAATACAAATAAGTTAGAGATATAAAAATGAAATATATAGTTCATAGTGACTGTAGGACTAACATGTGCATAAATGATCTGTTAAAATTTTGATTGATGTAAGGATATAAAGGTAAATAATAATTCAACATTCAAAAATAATTATTATATAATTTATGTCATATAAAATAAATAGATATACTATTATAACCATTAGTAAATTGTGGAAATAATAAATTAATCACATAACCATATGGAGATCAAAGACCTCACAAATTCATGTGCGACATTATTATTTTCCAATAGAATAGAACATAATAAAAAAGATATGATACTATAATCCAATCAAAAAAATTATATCCTAAATTTATAATATAAAAATTAATATCATAAAAATCACTATACATTAAATATGGTGTAATTGAATTACTTGAATTTCATTGTGGAGGTGATAATCCTCACACGCACATTAGTGATAATCACAATTTTTATTTTATTGATGAAAAGGTGGATATTCGTTGTTACATAATCATAAATGAAATTATTTATTTTTGGGATTATTTAATTACAATATTATTATGATGAATATATAATTTGTGGAAATATAATAAAAACAAATTGAGTAATATTGGCTAAATTATTTCCACTTCTATCGTACGCTTCATTTATATCCTTTCTCATGAACGCATGGAGTTGTATTTTTATTGTTTATCACCTATAATAATTGATTGATGAATTTTGGAATGTGCATCTGTAAGTTATTCATCTATATTATGTAATTTTTTTTACTGAAGGAAATTGATATGTTTCCTTTTATAAGTGGGGACATAACACACATGGAATTCCATTAATGAATAAAACAATCTAATTAATGACTCATTCAAAATGATTACAAATGTATTGATGTTTAAAGGTGTGATAGTTATAACATAGTATATATAGATAATATATGATTTAGAGAAGCATAATTTCATAAATTTCCCTTAACTACTTGTTTAACCACCTGATTAACAAATTTCAACCTTTACCACAATACAAGTTATCATAAATAATAAAATTTTCAATAAAAATATATATGTGTTTAGTCTTCATCAATCATTAATATTATAAAAATATTCTCATCATTTCAATTTTTGGTAATATCTATGTGATGATTTAAAAATATATCTTCTTTTATTGAAATAATATTTTAGAGTAGAATATTATATTATATAATTTTTATAAAAAAATAAATAAATATCATTATTGAATAAAAAATTTATTTTTGAAGGGTATTGTAGATTTACTAAAAATACTTTAATTATTTTTTAATTTTAATTAATTAATTTAAAACAATTATAGATAATCATTATTATATTTATAATATTTATAATTATTTGAATTTAATTTATATGTCATTATTTTATACTATATTATTTTATATTTATACTCTGGTTTTGTTGTATTTCATGTAATAAATGAAAAAAGATTTTTATTTTGTGAAATAAATAATATAATCATTTGGTGTTTGTAGAATATTGATCCAAAATTATATTAGAGGTACTCAAGGTTGCTGGGAGAAAAAGAAGCTTATGGGAATGCGGGAGATGAGAAAAGTATAGGTTTTTTAAAATTATACTATTATAATGTGGATAGTTTTTAATTCGGGAAGATTCCATTTGTTGGCCTATATTCTTTTATAGAGCTGGTTCTATACAATAACACCATTGTCTGGTCAGCATGTCATATAGCGTTTTTTTGGATCCTATAAACTCAACGATATGGTCAGTTGAACTATTGATGCTTCTTCATGAATCATATATGTCACCTTTCAATACATTATCCATTTAGAGACACATAAAACCTCTATATAGGATAAAAAATTTAAATCATAAACAATTTTTGTGAAAAATGTATTGGGTGTATATTAAATATTTGATTTTCCATCTATCCAGTAATTTTCTCTTATAATCCTCAATAATTATCCACATGGGCGGAGTTGATCTATTTCATGAAATTTTTTAGAATTCTAGTTTGATGATCCCTTAACTATTTTGAAAAAGTCTCATTCTTAAACTAAATTTTAAATAGATAATTTTTTTCATTATAATAATCTTATTGGTTCAATCCACTATCCAAATAGGTTTCTAGAAATTATTAATATGATTGTAGAATAATATCATTACATCCATGAACATGATTGAGATCAGGCTTGTACCATAAATATTGAGACACATGGAGCACATTATGTATAACATGGTACCATGGTGCAATGTTTGTCTAATAGGCCACAGTTCTGATGACAATTGTTATATGAACTAGCTAGATTTATTGTGGATCTAACTAATCAGGCTTCCTTAAATTTGTATTCCCAAATATAGCAGAATTCTGGTAGCAAAAAATGATCCCTATAATGAACATCATTTGTCATATCCTTTTATAATAATGAGTTTGTTTACTATTCAATGAAAATCAATCCATTCTGGAATGATCTACATTTTTCTGATGCCTTATTTAAAACACTCAACAAAATATAATGATTTAGGAGACTCGTTGAAACATAACTATGAATTATATATTTTTCCATTAGACACCTTTATTGAACCCATTTATATCGATGAGTGGATGTTGTTATTACTGGAGAACATATTTATATCCGAGTTTTCTTTCCATATGCATAAAAAATAAAGAACACACCCTCCAATAATAAAATATAATATAGTGATATTTTTTTCTAACTGCATTAATATATATACTATGATTAAATTTATTTCTAATATGATTTCGTTAGACAATATAAAACCTGAAGGTAGACCATGAGTTTTTATCAAGAGCCACGATTAACTAAACTCCATATCGTCTTATAATATACAAAAAAGTGAATTACTTATTAATGCACCGGTTTTTTGTCCATTATTGGTATGAAAATCTTAACCTCATTAAATTACTCCCCTAAAATATAAATAGAGTATATATAACATGGTGTCCAAGGTCACCTTATCACAATGTCTATAGTCACAACATCCCACATCCATTCAGGCACTAGCAGTTTATGGGGTAATCATATATATAAATGTTTCTCATTTATAATTTTCTAACATGTCAAATAATTGGTGAAAATAATTTCAATTTCCTTTATTGTGTAAGGACACTATAAATGTAACGCCCAAACAAAGAATCCTGGAGTCATAGCATTATTTTATTAAATTGGAAGAATTATAATGACTCTGCTCCCAACGGACCGGTCAGTTTAGTAGTCTTGGAAAATAAATTATATAGATGAACATTAATTTACACATTCACACATAATACACAACATTAATATTTCATTGAAAACTCCATAATTCTTATTGTTTAACCCTGCATTTCAATCATAATTCACTTATTCGAATCCACAGAAATCAAAACCTAAGAAACGGTTGATCTCAAATAATTACTAAGTGTATATAATTTAGCAGAAGATATAAAATTTTAAAGAAATATGTGTAAAAAACTAATGACATGTAAACCTAAACTGGTACATAATTGGGAAAAAAATAAATCTAACATTACCATATAATCATGCACATTTATATTCTAAAAGTAAAATAATCATATGTAATAACTAATTTCAAAACTAGGGAACATGTAATGTGGTACACCCTAACCACATTGTCAAGACCTCGTGCCAAGAATACAAATAAATAATATTTTAAGGCTTTGTCCCAAGACACTAATTTGACTCATGTGACCTACCGATGCATCAAGGGTTTATAGAGGGACCCACCCATTAGTTAATATGTCCAATGCATTACTCATATAAAAATGTCTAATCATTACATAATATATTATATTTAAATTAGAATACAAAATTCCAGTACGTAAACTATAAATCATGAATGATATAAAAATATAACACCCACATAAAAACATATCATAACTCATTCAATAAAATATGGATGATTTTATTATAATAATCCATCCTCAATCAATAATAATATCAACGAAAGGATTTTTACATAGTTGAAAATGATCAGTAAAACTATTTGAGAGACATACACCTTTTTCATTAAATCATTTAAAATTATCACAATTTATAATGGAAGACATTTAAAAGTTATTTTGTCATAAATGTGTCCCATACCACATTGAAACTTTTGAATCTAATTATCATTTCAAAACATTCATGTACAAATAAATGAATCCTTCAAACAATTTTGAATATATTTCCATTAATAAGAAATATTTTTGATGAATAAATATTTAAAACATATAAAATGATGTTTGTTTTAAATATTTGATTATAGGAATCATTTTTAAATTTCTTTAATGAAAAAATGTCTTTAATAATAAATTTATTATATTAAATACTTACACATAAACTATATTGTATAATAATGAGATTGATGATTTAAACATTACATTGTACTTTTCCTTTAGTCGAGGGTACATTTATCCTCTTTTATAATTGATATAGAATGTTATGAAAGTATACCATAACCATATTAATATTTATGATATCATATATTATTCATTTATTACATTATACTACCCATTTAATAATAATTTCCATGTTTATGTAACATTTTGGGTAATAATCTCTTTCTTTATCGTACATGTTTTATCATGTTATATTAATCATATTACATAGATCACGATTTACATAAATCAATTATATAAATCATTATTTATGTATCATATATATTCTGAATATAAATATGGTTAATATATTGAAATATGACATAGAAAAAACCGTTATGGAGTATGTAGGTCGTACGTATGCCTAAAATCTATTTTCATTTTATTATCATATTGAATAGAAGCAATTGAATGGATATATGTAAATACATACACACACACACACAAACACACACAAACACACACACACACACAAACACACACACACACACATATATATTTACTTTATCATTATTATGTCATATATTACATACTTTTTAATAGTATATATTTTTATAATCATCGTTGAATTGTGAATGAGTGAATGAATATCATTGCGTCGTGGAGACGGTAAACCTTACGTACGTATGACCAACGATTCCATTCTATTGATGGTGAAATCCAATGTAATTAGATAGTATATTATAAATAAATAATCATTAACATGTTATATTTATTATTTAAATCAATTATACTCATTATTATACTCATCCAAATAATGAACTGTTGAATAAAAAACTACACGACATCATGGATATGGTCAGCGGTACATATGCAAGAATGGTGTATTTTTAATTCATGGTATAGACATAATAATTCATATAGTTGCACCATATTATTAATTATATATCATTATTTATATGGAATTGAAGTTATTATTTTGGTATTGAAAAAACAATGAAAGAAGAAGTGGAATAAGAAAATAAAATTGAAAAAGGTTATTAAAATAATTTCCTCTTCTTCAGCTGCTTCTTTTTTATTCGATCGAAATGGCTCCATAAGTTGGATTTCAGATACATTTAATGCCTATAGGTATACATTATGGTAGATGAGAGGATATTTGAGCGGGATTTGTTTACACCAACTGGATTTGGATATGTGAATTTGAGAGAAGGGGATGTACCCATTTATAAGAGAGGTGAGGGGCATATTTGAAAAAATATGAAATATTATTCTATTATAAAATAATTTTTATTTTATAATGGATTTAAATGGATTTATATCTATGATATGGTGGTTATGGATATAAATGTTCACAACCAATAGGTTTTACAGAAGATTATTTCACCATAATACCCTGATCTTTTAGATTTCACTCTTAGTTAATTATTTTATCCTTTACCGTGTCTTCACGTATTATTATAATACAAGGTTACTAAACATACTATAAAATTATAAAAGAAACTAAATTGGTTCATTAATGTAACATATATAATTATATAAGATATTTGGCCAAACCTCAGATTATTATGACTATTATATAATTTAATAAAATAGTATTTCATTTAAAAACTCATTTATGTAAATTTTGAAACTATTTACTATATGGTTTTTCTGAGAGTCATATAAAAAATAATACATAAAGAAAAAATAATTGAATTAACCCTAAAATGCCATATTAACATAGAAAATTCTTTTAATTCATCAAAAGTCTGAATTAAAATTTATTTCAATATTTATAACATCAATTATTTTAGTATTTAATTTATAAGGTAATTTTTTCATCATCGGAATGTAAAAAATAAATTAAAATATTTAAAATTTAAAAATTATGAATAATATACCA
This sequence comes from Viscum album, assembly GCA_963277665.1. NCBI lineage: Eukaryota > Viridiplantae > Streptophyta > Magnoliopsida > Santalales > Viscaceae > Viscum > Viscum album. The sequence continues at coordinate 2,129,976,157 of OY728147.1, read as the reverse complement.
TGAATTATGGTATCTATTTATCTTTATAATTATTATGTATAGTCAAATTTATCTTCTGTTTATCCCTATATTAAATTTTTTTAGTTTTTAAACTTTCAATTTAACACTTTTATGTCTTCTTTAAAAAAATATATTAAATATCACAATCTGATTCAAATTGATAAAAATGAACTTATTTTTTTCTTATGGTTGATTTTGGTCGAAAAACATTTACCCAAAAGAATTAAGACAAGTGGTAGTGTAATTATAATACCATTTTTACAATTAATTATCCTATTTTCTTTTAATTATGGTAAAAAAATTAAAACGTTAATATTCACAAGAAATTATTTTAAATATATTTTACAAAATTTTATATAATGATGTCATATGTGTCCATTGTGTTTTTGAAATTCAATTAACAAAAGTGGTAAAATTACGTTGTATGCCATTACACATGTTCTTAGCAGGTGGGTAAAAGACGTTAAAAGGGTTCAATAAAATATTATATGTATAATCATATTAAATATTGATTCCAATGAATTAAATTGGAAAAATATAGGTATTATGTATCTATTTTTGACTTAAAAAAATTAAATAAAAATATCAATTAATTAAATTAAAAGCCGGTTTTAACCAATATTGTAGTGCTTTTCACTATTCATAAAAAATTTAACGTTTTCAGAAAAATTTAAAAAATTTATCCAAACATTATGTTTATGTACCACTTAGAAAGTAGAATCTAATATCATTAAATTGAATATATAAAACTATCATATATTGGATTTAAAAAGGGTTCTCCATTAAAAGAAGTAGAAACTGCATTTGTTGGAAAAAGACATCTTTTATCTAAAACATTGGATTTGTACTTTTATTATATCTAAGAAATAGAAAATATGAATTCTAAAATTATATAGGATTTATATAAAATTAATAATGTGGTCAATACTATTCATAAATACCTTTTAAACGTCTAGATTGAGTGGTTGTGAAACACTTGATCTTGATTTTGTGTGTAGCATAATCTATTTATTAACATTAAAGAGACAACATACAATGAAATATTGTGGTGTTAAATTATACTCTCATTCAATAAATTACATCCTATAAAATTTAAATTATTCATTTAAAATAATGGATGAAAATAGAAAATATCTAGGTGGAAATCCCACATCTGAAATAGGGTTAGTAAGCATTGTTCGTAATAAGATTGAAAAGGAAATGAAAACATCACCACCAAAATCGTATTTTGAAAAGTATAACATTATTGGCAATTAGAGAGACATAATTTATTTAAAAACATAAATATTTATAGTATTTTTTTGTGTTCATCAATCTAAAACAGGTGAACAATAAATGGAAAATTTAAGCCCTTAAAACCATAAATCTATGATGTTTTATAATATCATTGGTTCAATAAAATTAAGGTATTAAGATAATACATTATTGGTTTTATATTACTTTCCTAATTATTATGATTTAATATCTTCATATAATTAAGAAAATAATAATAATTTCCAATTACAGTTCTATCTTTTAAATAAGTTCTTCCACAAAATCATCTTTTACTCTGAAGATAATTGTTGTCAAAAATATTCTATTTATCCTAATAGTATAGGGTTTCAAAAATATATATATAATTCATATTTCATACCATATTAAAGAAAACTACATTACAAAACACAGACATCAAATATTAGATTTCTATGTGATGCACCCTCGTTTCCCTTCAGTTCCAGGTTCAAGTCCCACGACCTTGCCGGACGAGATAGGTTATCACCCGACTATCGGGTTGTAATTTTCATAAAAATTGAAAAATAATCTTATGAAATGTTTTAAACATAAAATATATTATCCAATTTCAAACATAATTCATTCCAACCTTTATTCTTATCCAAAATATATCTATCAAAATATATCTTAATATTTTTATAAGGAAGGTTAACGAATTGAAGATCTATTTTTCCACGTAATAACATGTGAATACCTCAATAATGTATTTTCTTAAAACATTATAACTCCATTAAATACAATTAAATCTTATTTATTGCATTCATGATCTATTATTCATTATAGAATACATGATATACTCTTTATATCCCAAATTTTTGTAAACTCCATCAATGATTTATTAAAAAAACAATTAATTAATTTCTAGGTTGTGAAGGATATCTAATAAATTTTTTCCAAATAAATCATACATTATTCCAAAAACAGTATCATAGTTTCAGAAACACAATAAGTGTTATATTTCCACCAACCATATATTTTCCAAAATGTATAACTTGAAATTGTGTCACTTTACATGGTACCATAATTTCCCCAATACTTAATTAAAACATACTCAAATAAAATCCTTATATACATTATATTTCATATGACATGTATATAAATAATATAGTATTCATATGACATAGTTCATTAATAACAAAATAGGTACACTAATCTTTTTTTTTCATATACAGTAGTATCATAACATGATTATTATCCAATAGCATCTTTTGGGGTATACACTGATGATTGGGAAATTGATTTGTGTAGTGTCCCAAATCATTTCATACGAAAAATTGTAAATTTGAAACATGTTTCATACCCTTCAAATCATGAATATGGTGTCATTTTACCCCCCACTAATAACAAACTCACATTCCTTTCAAGAACATCATTGGGTGATTCATTCAACGGTTATCACATATGGGTAAATCCTTTATTCAGTTCTTCCCTTTGTCCAATTTCTCTATACCATCATCTTATTCAATGGATTTCCTTCAATGCAATAAATCTCAAAGAATTATTTAATTATATTATTCACAAATTATAATATTTCTTCATATGAAAAAAATACATGGGAAAGTTTTTCCAATCTATATTTTGGCTTAAGACCATGAAATAAATGATTCTTTTTTCTCTTTGGATCATGCATATTGCAAGAGTTCACATTACTTCTATTGGGCTACATTTCTAAATGAAAACTTACACTAGGTCAGATCATATCATAATAAATAATATGAAAACTAGAAAATTTATCAACATTCATTGAATATTTTCACACATCTAGTTTTATAATCATAAAAATAGTTTCTTTGTTGACATATTTACTCATAAATCATTGATAATGGTTTGTAAAAAAATTTGGAATTATCCTAAGCATATCCTCTATGAGTCTAAGATTGGGTGTGCAGTTTGGCCCATTGGTGTGTACTAGGATACCCCAAGTCATGAATGAATCTCCTTGTCAGAGTTTTCACACAATGATATATCCGTGACAAAACAAAATCCACTTGTAGTATCCAAACATTGATTTTTTTCATGGAAAACCAACATAATATATACATTACAAAAAAAATTATTTTCGTCTATAATAATTTTCAATGTCTATCTTGGGGTAATGTTTACTAACCATTGTTTTTCTAAATCTAATTTCCAAGGATATGTCCAATCACCTTATGATACCAAATATAACACCCGGACCCAAGAATCCTGGAGTCAGTTTATTATTTTAGAAGACTTGTAGGATTTCAGGGAATCACGACCTAAAGGACATACTAGTTTAGATATCTTGGAAAATATATTACATAAATGAATATTAAATTACACATTCAAAAATAAAACAAATCATAGATAATCCTTTGAGAATGAAATTATTCTACTAACTGAACCATTCATTTCAATCATGATAAACTTCATGGAATTTTAAGAAAACAATACATAAGAAAAAGGGATCTCAGATGCTCAGTAAGGTTAAATATTATTTTTGATGCTATAAAATTTTAAGTAATGATGCATAATAAAAACAACAACCTTTTAAAAAAACATGTACATAATTTGGTAAAAAATAAAATAAAATATTACCTTATAATCATGGACATGGATATTCTACTAGTCGAATAATCACATGTAATTACTAATTTCATTACAAGGGAATGTATGCTGTCAGACTTCAAAACCACATAGTCAAGGCCACGTACCTAGACTGAAAATAAATTTTTTGTCAAGGCCTAGTGCCTAGACCCTAATTTGCCTCATGAGACATACCGATTCATTTAGGGGCTATAGAAGGACCCACCTATCACTTACTAACTCAAATACATTCCTCATTTGAAAAATTTTAAGCATAACCTAATCATTTTTATTTAACCTAGAATACAAAATGTCAATACAATAACCCTCAGCTATGAATGGAATAAAAATAAAACATCAACAATAAAACATATCAACACTCATTCAATACAATATGGAATATATCATTATAATAAATTAACATCAATAAAAAATAACCATTAAAGGATGTTGACATAGTTTAAAATGATCTGTAAAACCATCGTGAAGAAATACCCCTTTTCCATTAATTAATTTAAATTTCACACAATTTAAATAGGAATAAATTTAAAAGATCTTTTTTTTCTTCAATGTGTTCCAAACCATTTTGAAAATTTTCAAATTAATTATCATTTTAAAATACTCATGTACGTATAAATAAATCCTTAATTTTTTTTTCAAATTATGGACATAAATGAGAATGATTTAAAAGAATAAATATTTAAAACATTTAAACTAATGTTTTAGTTAAAGATTAACATAAAAAATCATTTTTAAAACTATTTTATGAAACATGGATATGGATAATAAATATAACCCAATAAATACGTACAGATATACAATCTCAAATAATAATGAGATTTAGAAATTTAACCTTGACTTATACATCTCCTTCAGTCGAGGATATGATTAGTCTCATGTATAATGACCACAATATGTGTAATTCCCCGATTCTGGAATCCACCCAGTGGTGCCCCCTACTCGGTTGGTCACATGGACTCAAGCTCATTTCCTCGAATTCTAGAGGCTGCCGACTAGCAGTGAGGCCCTTGGTCGTGATAGTGGGGAAACAATGCCTTTATTGGTAGAGTACACAGTGGATACGAGATATAAAAAATGATAACCTAAGTAGTAAGAAATTCATACCCAAGTGAATAGTGGAAGACTAAATTTTATAAATAGTAGGAGAACACACACACACACACACAAACATATATATATATATATATATATAAATTATGCATGATGCATACATATCTAGGAAAATAGCCAAACAAGTCACAATGCTGAATACAGTACTAAACCAATGTATGAAAGAACAACAAATGAGAAACTTGACAACATCACAAGCCTTGGCATGGTCCCATGCTCTCCAGGTCCAGTGCAATCATGAACTTGAAGAAGAATGGTGATTGGCCTTATCTATACCTTCAACAATATAATGGTTTTGGGCCCAAATGCATGACCAAAACAGGGTGTGAGACAATGTCTTAGTAGGAATCCACCCAAAGATCTGTGCCTAACAATCAGTGAATATATGGAAAGTAATGTACAGTAAGAAGTAAACAATAAGAAGTCAATAGGATACTACACAGCAGCAACAATCCACAGTTTCTATCATATAATTTATGAACAAGGAAGCAGCCACTCAATCAAGTAGAACAGAAAGTTAACCTCTGGGTAGTTCTCACAGCCTAACCCCTATGGTTCAACCTACATGTACTAGAAACCCTCTGAGAGGAACACACAGTCTCACCCCTCTGGTTATGTACAGTAAGAATAGACTCTTTGGGGAATCACTCACCATAAATTCCACCTATAGTCTCATATCGTACTAAAGGCTCTCTAGGGAATCACTCAACGTCTAATCCCCCCTATGGCCCGCGTCGAGGAAAGAAAGACACTTTGATGAAGAAAAAAATGTTAATTCCCTCAATGGTCTCAAATCGTAAATTATAGACACTCTAGTGAAGACTTAAGTCCATTCTCCCTATGGTCATCTACACTAGGTTATCTTAGCCCTATGAAAAGTTAGAAAGTATCGCATCGCGTAAAGGCCAAAGTGATCCTCAGGAACTACTTGGTTAGCATTATACAACATCTTAGCAATGGAAGAACAATGACACCATTGTATAAACTAGGCATGGAACTAGAAATATCATAATAGGAAAAAGTAGAAACAACTGTCATAAACTGGAAAACATACAAGGGAAAAAAATCCAAAGCACAATAAAAAAAGCAGGAAAAAAACATGCATATAAGAAAAGTAGGAAAAAAACAAGGCAAAACAAGAAACACGAAAAACCCCGTTCATGTTATTGGTAGAATTTTCACAAAAATACTCAAAGAAATTCTATAGAAAGGCACATACCCCCTACCTAGATCTTAGGAGAACGATATACTTGATCCAAGGGGATTGAATCTCCTTTGAACGCCACAAATCTACGAACATGCAGAAAAAGTTCGACCCACGATACCATGAGAATGAAGTGTAATTGGAAAACATTGTTCGAGTTGAAGATAAAACTCATCAATATAGTTCCAATGCAATAGACAGAATTCGATTCAGACTAGGCCCGAACCCCCATATTTTAGATCCATTTTCGGTCTATCGCCCATAACTTGAGCTACGAGCCTCCGATCGATGCACCGTCAGTTGCGATGCGATCCTTTGATCAAGACAGTAGTTTCGGTATATTGCACTCAAGGTTTTGGAATACTTTGGGTTCAGATGGGTTGGTTCGTACACGAAACCAACCAGACCCTTGTAGTGGAAACGCACATAACTTAAGCTCCGGAAGTCCGATTGATGTGCTATTGACATTGATGGATTCCTCTAAGTGAGAAAAAACTTTTGGCTTACTCTGCTCGAGGCTTGGACACTGTCGGAGTGCGGTCGGGTTGGTTCGCTCACAAAACATACAAGGCCCCTGAATGAAAAATTCAATAACTCACAGGCTGGGCGTCTGATTGACGCGTCGTCTATCTCGTTGAATTCCACTAAGTGAGACAGAACATTTGGCTTACTACGCTCGAGGTTTGGACACTGTCAGGGTGTGGTCAGGTTGGTTCTCTCATGAAACCAACCGGGCCCCTAGAACGAAAAAGCCAATAACTCACAGGTCGAGCATCTGATTGATTCACCGTCTGTCTCATTGAATTCCTATTGATGAGATGGAACTTTTGGCATACTTTTCTAGAGATTTGGATGAAGTTGGATAGTTTCCGGGTAGGATTGCTCCCGAAATCCAACCGGGCCCCTGGAACAGAAAAGATGATAACATTCAGACTGGACGTCCGTTTGACGAACCGTCAGCGGCGTTGGAGATCTCTTGGAAAAACGGTCCCTATGAGTATACACTATGAGAATTCGGGGTAATATTTAGATACGACCGGGTTGGTTCACACACGAAACCAACCGGGCCCCGACGACGAAAAGGCTAGTAACTCACAGACCGGGTGTGTGATTGACGCGCAATCTGTTGCATTGAGACCCCTGTGACGAAGAGGTCCTTTTAGATACTTCTTCGGGGAGCTTTGTGATACTTGTAGTATCGACCAGTAGCTCGTCGAGCGGACCCTCCCAGAGATGAGAGTGCGGAGTACGGAGACCGTGTAGCCGGCTGAGACCTGACGACTGCTTGACCGATCAACTCGGTGTGTTTAGGATAGCCGAGTGGGGAGCGCTTGGTTGTAATGGCAGACCCAGGGTGGAGGAGCGTCTGGTTGTAGAGGCAGACCCGCGATACTCAACAGAAGGAGTACCTATAGAGGCTATGAGGGGGAGCGCTTGGTTGTAGCGGCAGACCCACGGCGGAGGAGCTCTTGGTTATAGCGGCAGACCCGCGGTACTCAATAGAAGGGGTACCTCTGTAGGCTATGAGGGGGAGCGCTTGGTTGTAGCGACAGACCCATGGTGGGAAGCGCTTGGTTGTAGTAGTAGGCCCACAATACTCGACAGGATGAGTACCTCAGCAGTCTTAGGTTAGTGAGTAGTACCTCGGAGTCTTGAAAGGACCACTGTACACTCTAGAGACAGGGCTCTTCAGTAGTTGCGGTTTCAATAATGAAAATCCTAGTTTGATCTGTGTCTATGACCTTTGTGTTTACCTCATGATTGAGATGGGTCACTTGATAACATAGTTATATGTATAGGAATATACCTGGGTAGTGTTTATCCGTTGATTTCATAATCTTTGTGTTTCCTCATGATTGAGATGGGTTACATGATAAATTGTGTATATGTATGGGCATATACCTAGGTAGAGTTTATCTGTTGAGATATTATTTGGGGTTAACCTTGTTGTATTTAGTGAGACCTTGAGGGTCCCGGGATCCCTACTGAGTATCGTTATACTCACCCCTACATGGGCTATGCTCGTATCTAATTGTGTTGGTTGCAGACGACAGGCAGCGCAGACAGAGGCTGATTGTTCGAGGACTGGACGGTACCCGAAGGTGGACCTCACGACGAGACAGTATCTGGTGGTGTACTTCACGATGAGATGACACTCGGAGGAGGTTGATGGGTGAGAGCATTGTGGAGGCTATCTGTACCTACCCTTCAGGAAGGATCTGTGGAAGACGATCCAGGAGCTACGCTATTTGTACATAACCTTCAAGTAGGATCCTTGGTGGACGATCCAGGAGCTTCTTGTCACCTTCTGGCTATTTTATCTTTTTCCTTGTACTTTACAGTTGTGTTTGTATTTCCGACCCCTTTACTTTCAGCACAGCTAGTTTCAGTTTTACGTAGTGTTTTACTTCCGCTTGTACTCAGTAGTGTTTGGTTACTTTTATAAAGGCAATGTCTTCCCAGTTATCAGGATTTACGTCTTTGGTTCTAGTCGCCATCCCCTGGAATATGGAAGGCGGGCTTGGGGTAGTCACGACATGGGTCCCATGGACGGGTCGTGACAAATTGGTATCAGAGGAGTCGCTTCTACCGCATAACTTATAACACTGATATTCTCTTTCTGTGAATAAATAGTGTTAAGGGTACCAAGTGTCATTTTCAGTTCAGGGAGTCCAGTGTTGGTGCGGCGGCCGACGTATCCATACACCAGGACACCGACTACTGATTTCCAACTTTGTGCCTGAAAACACTGATTGCATTTGTGTTTCCAAAAGTATTAAAGTCTTCTCAAACAAGGTCATCTCACCAGGTATAAATCGTTTGACCATGTCATATCTGTTCAGGATTTCTCTACGCAGACATTCAGTTGGAGTTTTGAGAATGTACATGATGGAGGCCCACCGAGCGACGAGGCTCTGGTGCGGGGCCCTTTTTACTATGTTGGCACCCTCGGGTGGTGTACCAGTAGCACCACCACCTTTTGGGATGTAAATTCTAGCAGCTATACTAGAAAACGGTGCACGCTGGCAGAGCGCGTTTCACGAGTTCCAGCAGTAGAGGCCTCCGAGGTTACGAGGTGAGGCAGATTCCTAGACAGCAGAGGAATGGATGGAGGCGATTGCTAGATTTTTCTGCCTATCTGAGTCACCAGTGGAGTGGATGGTGGACTTGTCCACTAGTGTATTCTAGTAATGACCATGAGGATGGTCTTCATAGTGATGAGGCTTCAGTACGTGGACCGATGCCTGAGATGGTGCCTTTGGGTAGTGTGTCAGCTATACATCACTACCTGTTGGTCAGCAGTTACAACCGGCGGTACCAGTAGGTGACACATGTTGGATTACTGACTTATTCGTGTTCCAACATCATATACTCTCAATTTATGAGGCGAACCTGACTCACAGGAGGCTGAGGACTGGATTGAGGAGTTGGTTGAGAGTTTTCTAGAGCTTATACAGCTTCTGTAGGATGACATGTTGGTAGATGAGAATTCATCGAGGCGTACCTATCATTTCGGGTACTCGATGAATAAGATTTTATTAGTTCTATAGAGCTCGGACCTCTGAGTGTGGTGTGTTTAAGGATATTAGAGCCATCACTTTTTCCTCTATGTATTCCTACTCACGTTAGGGTGCTAGAGAGAACCTTGAGGTTGATTGTTCTTTGGCTGAATGAATATAGCTAGAGACTGTTAGAAGTTGTAATGCAGTGAGCTGGTTCCAGTCTCATAGACTTGGGGGTGCGAATGTTTCAAGAAGAGTAAATGTTAAGGACAGATATATATGCAGAGCAGCAGACGTGGAGGCAGAGTTAGGAGAGCAGCATGGGGTGGTGTACATTTCAACATGTTTCAACCCCCGCCTTTGTTGTCCCCACTAGGATCAGGGAGCTGGAGGGAAGGGGAAGGGAGTAGCTGCATGCAGTCAAGGAGTGCGACCGAAAGGGCTCTAAGGATGATTCGAAGTGCGGAAATTGTCTTATACTAGCTTCTATAGCCACAGAATCGATACGAAACATCCCTTCATTCCATGAATATAGTCCCAGACCTAGAGCTTCCGGTTAAGCCATTGACTTGACCCTCACGTCTGGAGATACCTTTGGGAGGAGACTCGATAGTCACACTTATTCCGACGGTGTGATCTGACCCTTGAGGCGAGAGTCTTGGTTGGGACCTCTTGGTGACAGCGTCGAGGCATTATGACGTTAGTTTGAGTATGGATTGGGCAATAACTGTTCATACTCAAATTGATGATATTAGGAAAATGTCAGGATGGGTTTTCCTTGGTCATAGAAATGGAAACCCTAGGCAACACATGATAAACTCGTGCATGGGAGGGTGTAGCCGATAATTCTTAAGTCATCCAACCTTACCCTCATGGCAGCAGGAGTTTGAATTTCAGTTCTAATCAGGAAAGGGAGACCTCTAGAGTTCGAGGATGACGACCACGTTCTTATACGGGTCTCAACTCGACGAGGTTTACAGAGATGTAGCTGATGTGGAGAGATATCTCCGAGGTTCAACGGAACGTTCTAGGTTTCTAGAAGGGTAGGTGAGGTGGTTTACAACTTCAACATTCCACCTCAGTTCACCGGGTGCATGAAATCGTCCACGTACCTCGGCTGAGGAGATATGTGCTTGATCCTTCACACATCATCGACCTCAGGGAGTTGGACGTCGATGGCAGGGCGACATGCACGGAGGTTCCAGAAGAGATTGATGATCAACAGGAGAGGGTCCTATGAGGACAGTCGATTCCTATTGTGCGTTTTCGTAGGCAGCAAGGGAACCTCCAGGTGAGCACATGGGAGCGGAAGGCTCAGATGCGTGCTCAGTACTGCTTTTGTATCCCTAGTTTTTGTTAAAGCATTATGGGGACGTAAATCCCTGAGGTGGGAGTAATGTAAAGAACCAAAAATTTTAAGGAAATTTATTTCATAATTTTTTTGGGATTTTACAAGAACGCAGTTTCTGAGGGCACATGATTCCGAGGCCCGGTGTGCCCGAAATCAATTTCTGAAGTTTTGTTAAGCTTAAATTAACGCACGTAAGCAGTTTTACTAAAAAAGTGTAATAAATCTTAAACGGTTACTCGAATAAGAAAACTGAGGGCACCTTTGCGATCAGGATGGCAGGTTTACCTTAGGCACGACTTATGTTTAGTCGGCGTGGGCCTCCTGTGAGAAATTCTAAAAATGGATTAACATTAAATAAAATAATTAAATAAATTATTTTATTTTTTAAATGCTTATAACTCACAAATGGTAGATCAGACAAAAAATATGAGACAACCACTGAACTTGTGAGGTAATGGTTTATTTAGGAAAATACTAACTTCGGCCAGCGTGGGCCACCAGAAAAAGTTAGTTTTTAGCCGCAAATAAAATAATTAAATGACCATTATTTTATTGTAAAATTCGAATATTTTAAACGGTAACTCGTATTGAAAATTAGAGAGTATTGTTGGATTCATTGGGGCGTTTTACACTTAGGAAGATCCTGACCTTGACCGGCATGGGTCGAGGGTGACTGATAATATTTTTCCAAACATTTTTTCTGGTATGTTCAGTAAACGTACGTGTGGGTTTTTCTAACTTTTGAACTGGTGCTCGGAATCGAATTCTGAGGGCACTGATGGAATTGCAGTGCCGGTATTTGCTTAGAAACGCCTTTTCCGGAGTTGCATTTTCTCGGGTGTGGTTATTAATTTTTGGGGTTAAGTTATGAAATAAAATAAAAAGCGGTGCAACAATTTTATTTTATTTCACTTAAAGCCGCTTAACCTAAGTTAAGCGGATAATGTGGGACCGATAATATCCTACCCACATGGTAGGATATTTGTGAGGTGGGGCCCACACGAGCTCCACCATTTATTCCCTCCTATGCAACGCACTGGAAACCCCCTCTTTAATGAATGTCAATTGTGCATTTTTCTGGTTAAAAAACTCCCCATTAAATTGGGCAGTTAAATTGTTACAATTAATTCTTAGAATTAATTGTTCATTTCTCATATTTTGATTTTCAAATTCGTAAGTTGATTATAAAATAATAAGTGGACTTATTTTATTATCGTTGGGGATTTGTGTTGTGTTAAACCTTTTGGAGAAAAAAGAGAGGATTCTTCGTTCTTCGACAAAGAACACGAAGAGTGCTCTACCGCCAACGAAGAACGCTAACCTCTGACGGTGAGAGACTCCTTCCTCAGAGATCACCCAATGCCAATGGCGGACCTATTCTTCCACGATGATCCTCTTCTTCTGTGAAGGTTAATTCCGCGATGAACTCTCATTCGACGACAGCGTTGAGGTAGTGGTTTTTTATGCATTTCTATTTTGTGTTTTTCTTCCGTCGTTTCCCCTTTCAATTGAACCGTCTGTTATCGCATTAACGGGAGGAGGTCGGACCGCACGAACATGGCCGATACTCCTCCCTTTTTGGTTGTGGATTTTTGATGCGGTGAACAAGGAAATGAGGTGACGAAGCACCGCGTGAAAATTTTAAATGGGAGAGCGGAGAAACGCGGCGCCGTAGCACCACACCGTAGAATATGAACAAAGGACCCGGCGCCATCGCGCCGTGCCGGAGGTCCTCAGAAGCACCACGGCTGGAACGGGGCAATGGAGGAGGGGCGCAGCGCCGTCACGCTGCGCTGGAGAGACGAAGGCCACGACCGGTTCCGGGCCGCGACAGAGCAGGGGAACCGGCAGCCGGTTCCGGGCCGCCTGCGTCGGAGCGAGGGAACCGGCCCCTGCCGGTCCCGTGATGCCGGCAGCCGGCCGACCACCCGGGCCGAACGGTTCGAGGAGAGAGCTGGGGGTCGTAACGCCTGGCCGTCCTACTAAGCGGCCCCATTAAAGGGGGCACTGTTTACTTCACGCGGGGGCAGCGCCCCCCGCCACGAAAGGGTTCGGCCGATCGGCCGAACCCCTGGCGGCGTGCCAGCGCACCATGCGTCGGGCGGCTTCCCTGGCCGGTCTGCCAAACCGGACCGCCAAGCTGGGCCGCGCCCAGGCCGGGACGGGCCGCACCAGCCTGGCCGGGCCACGCCCAAGCGGGCCGGACACGGACCCGGTTCGGGTCGACCCGGTTCGGGCCAACCCTGGGGGTTTCGGTCCGGGCCTGAACCCCCATATTACCGATCCATTTTCGGTCTTTTGCCCATAACATGAGTTAGGGGCCTCCGATCAACACACCGTTATTTGCGATGCAATCCTTGGATCGAGACAATCGTTTTGGTATATCGCACTCAAGGTTTCAGAATACTTTGGGTTTAGCCGGGTTGGTTCGTACACGAAACCAACCGGGACCTTGTAGCGGAAACGCTCATAACTTATGTTTCGGATGTCCAATTGTCGTGCCATCTACTTTGATGGATTCCTCTATGTGTTAAGGAACTTTTTGCTTACTACGCTCGAGGATTGGATGTTGTCGGAGTGCATTCAGGTTGGTTCGCTCACAAAATGAACTGGGCCCTTGGAACGAAAATGTCAATAACTAACAGGCCGGGCATCCGATTGACGCACCGTCTGTCTCGTTGAATTCCTCTTAGTGAGACAGAACTTTTGGCTTACTCTGCTCAAGGATTGGACGTCGTCGGACTGCGGTCGGGTCGGATCTCTCACGAAACCAACTGGGCCCCTAGAACGAAAAAGCCAATAACTCATAGGTCGGGCGTCCGATTGACGCGATGTATGTCTCGTTGAATTACTCTTGATTAGATGTAACTTTTGGCATACTTCACCAGAGATTTGGATGCAGTTGGATAGTGTCCGGGATGGATTGCACCCCAAATCCAACGGGGCCCCTAGAACGGAAAAGCTGATAACTTTTAGACTGGACGTCTATTTGAAGAACTGTCAGCGGCATTAGAGATCACGTGGAGAAACGGTCCCTGTGAGTATACCCTATGATAGTTCGGGGTAAAGTTGAAATACGGCCGGGATGGTTCACACACAAAACCAACCAAGCCCCGGGGACGAAAAGGCTAGTAACTCACAGATCGGAAAGACCCCTGTGACTAGGCGGTCCTTTGAGATACTTCTTCGAGGAGCTTTGTGATACTTGTAGTGTCGCCCAGTAGCTTGTGGAGCGGACCCTCCCGGAGACGAGCGTGCGGAGTACTGAGACCGTGTAGCCGGCTGAGACCTGACGACTGCTCGACCGATCGACTCGGTGTGTTTCAGATATCCCAGTGTGGAGCGCTTGGTTGTAGCGGCAGACCCACGGTGGAGGAGCGCTTGGTTGTAGCGGCATACCTATGGTACTCAACAGATGGAGTACCTCTAGAGGTTATGAGGGGGAGCGCTTGGTTGTAGCGGCAGACCCACAGTGGAGGAGCATTTGGTTGTAGCGGCAGACCCATGGTGGGAAGCACTTCGTTGTGGCAGCAGGCCCCCAATACTCGATAAGATGAGTACCTTAGCAGTCTTAGCTTAGTGAGTAGTACCTCGGAGTCGTGACATGATCACTGTACACTCCAGAGACGGGGCTCTTCAGCTGTTGCTATTTTGATAATGAAAATCCTAGTTTTAGCTGAGTCTATGACCTTTGTGTTTACCTCATGATTGAGATGGGACACTTGATAACTTAGGTATATGTATGGGCATATACCTGGGTAGTGGTTATTCGTTGATTTCATAATCTTTGTTTTTCCTCATGATTAAGATGGGTTACTTGATAAATTAGGTATATGTATGGGCATTTACCTAGGTAGAGGTTATCTATTGATATCTTCTTTGTGGTTATCCTTGATGTATTTAGTGAGACCTTGAGTGTCCCGGGGTCCCTACTGAGTATCGTTATACTCACCCCTGCAAGGGCTATGCCCGCATCTCGTTTTGTTGGTTGCAGACGATGGGTAGCGCAGGCAGAGGCCGAGTGTTCGAGGACTGGACGGTACCCGGAGTTGGACCTCACGACGAGACAATATCTGGTGGTGGACTTCACGACGAGACGAAACTCGGAGGAGGTTTATGGGCGAGAGCATTGTGGATTCTATCTATACCTACCCTTCACGTAGGATCCGTAGTGGACGATCCAGGAGCTGCGCTATCTATACCTACCCTTCAGGTAGGATCCTTGGTGGACGATCCAGGAGCTGCATGTCACCTTCCGGCTATTTTATCTTTTTCCTTGTACTTTACAGTTGGGCTTGTATTTTCAGCCCCTTTACTTTTATCACAGCTTGTTTCAGTTTTACATAGTGTTTTACTTTCTCTTGTACTTTGTGGTGTTTGGATAATTTTATACAGGCAATGACTTCCCAGTTATCGGGATTTACGCCTTTGGTGCTAGTCATCATCCCCTAGCCTATGGAAGGCAGGCTTGGGGTAGTCACGACATGGGCCCCGAGGACGAGTCGTGACATAAAGGCTCTCTGGGGAATCACACAACGTGTCATTCCACCTGTGGCCTAAGTCGAGGGACTACATACACATTTAGGAAGAACTCAACATCAATTCCACATGTGGTCTTGCATCGCAAATTAAAGACACTCTGAAGAAGCCCTTATTTCCATTCTCCCTATGGTCTGCTACACTAGGTTCTCTCATCCCTATGTAAAGTCATCAAGTATCGCATCGTGTAACGACAAATGTGATCCTCAAGAACTACTTGGCTTGCATTCTACAGTATCTCAACAATGGTAGAATAGTCACACCATCCTATAAAATTGGCATGGAACTGGAAAAAACCTAACAAGAAAAACTAGACCAAACGGTCATAAACATGAAAACATGCAAGGTCAAAACATCCAAAGCATGGTAAAATATCCCAACTCACAAGAAATGTCTTGTACACGAGAATATTTGCAAAGCATGAAAACAACATGTTCAAATAGGAAACACACAAAACCCCATTCATGTGTATTGGTGGAACTTCCACAAAATACTCAAAGACTTTCTATAGAAAGGCACAAACCACCTAACTATATGCTATGAGATTGATATACTTGAGTCATGGTCATTATTCCCCTTTGAACGTCATAGATCTATGAAAAAACACAAAACGTTTATCCCAAGATAATGTGAGAAAGAGGAGTAATTGGAAAAAAAATGATCCAGCAGAAGATAGAACTCATCGATGCGGTTCCAATGCAATAGACATAGTTCAATTCAGAGGATAGATGATCCCTCAGGGGTTTCTCAAAAATCTGTGGCCGTTTGGGAGATCCCAACCAAATGATGAATAAAAGGATATGTTTTTGGTAATTAGAAGGGACCATGGGTCATTTAATGAAAAAAAATAATGTACACGGCATGTACTTTTGGAGTACACGGCATGTACTATGCTTTTCTGTACTCTACTTTAGGTGGACTCTGCATCACCCCTAAAGGACTTTTTCATGTTCATGACATGACCATCACATGGTCTCTAGGGGAAACAAATTACAATGAATGTACTAATAATTTACATGACGTGTACTTCAAAATTTTCCAGAAACTTCTCTTTTTTCTAAAAAAGACCAGAAAAAAGAAAAACGTACCCGTAAGAAGGTCAGGGTTCTTACAGTATGCTATTAATTTATAATAGATATATATTAATATTTATTATTTCTTATATGATTCAATTATTGTTTGAAAATACTAATTTATAAATAATTTCCATGTTTATGTAACATTTCTTATAATAATCACTTTTTTTATCGTACTTGTTTTATCTTTTCATTCCTGATCGTATCACCAAGATCATGATTTACATACATCTAAAATATAAAACATTATTTATGTGGAATATATATTTAAAATATAAATATGTGTAATAGAATGATATATTAAATGTAAAACACAGTTTATGAAGACAGTAAGTCGTACGTACGCATCAACGTTGTTTCCGTTTTCTTATCGTATTGAACAGAAGTATTTGAATGATATATATATGAAAATAAATACACACAAATATGTGTATATATATTTAAAATAGAATTATTTTGTCATATATTTCATACTTATTAATAATATATATTTTTTAATCATCGTTTGAATGGAGAACGAGGAAATGAATCTCATCACGTCGGGGAGACTGTAAACTGTACGTATGCATGAGCCACGATAACATTCTATTGATAGTGAAATCATATGTAATTAATTTTTATATTATATATATACAAAGTCATTAAAATTATATATTTATTATTTACATAAATTCTTCTCATTATTATACCAATCTAAATAATGAAGCGTTGAACAACAAACTTCACTAAGGCATGCAGATGGTAAGCCATACATATGCACGTATGGTGACATTATCATTCATAGGATATATAGAATAATGAATATTGTTGTAAAATATTTATCATAAAATATCAGTATGAAGACGAAACATTAGTTATTATTTTTTTATTGAAATATTCATGAATGTGGAGGTGGAAAAAGAAAATAACGTTGAAAGAGGTGATGAAACAATTACCTCTTCTCTAGGTGTTTCCATTTTATTTGATCAAACAGGCTCTTTAGGTTGGCCTTCTAATAAATTTAAGGCCTCTAGGTAGAATTTTGGTTATTTGGGAATATATATGAGTAGGGTTTCACCGAGACAAATGGCTTTGTCTGTGTGAATTTGAGAGATGGGGAAGTGCCCTTTTATAAGAGAGGTGATGAGCACATTATGAAAAGCTTGATATATTATTTTATTATAAAATTATTTACCATTTATAAGGGACCTAAATAGATTTATATCTAGGATATGGTGGATATGGGTTCAAATAATCTCAAAAAATTGGTTTTATACATGTTTAGGACACCATATTAACCACATCTTTTATATTTAACTCTAAGCTAAATAGTTTAACTTTTACCATGTCTTCTTGAATTATTATAATACAGGTTTAATAAACCTACTATAAAATTTCATGAGTAAATAAAGTGGTTCATTAATAAAATATCTGTGATTATATATGCCCTTTGGCCTGTCCTTCGATATTTATAATTATTTAATAATTTAAAAACATAATATTTATTTTAAAAACTCAATTATGTCAATTTTGACACTATTTAGTATTTGGATTCTGTGAAAGCCATAATGACAATATTACTTAGATACAAAATAATTGAATCAACTCTAACATGTCATATTAACATTGAAAATTCATGTAATTAATCAGAAGTAAAAAATTTACATTTATTTTAATATTTATAACATCTATTATTTTAGTCATTAATTAATAAGGTAATTACTACAACATCATTGTGTTATAAATAAATTCAATTATTTAATGTATAAATTTTATAAATAAAACAACATTATGTATAAAGTATTTTCATCTCTCTAATGAATATTTGTACTAGAATTTTTCTTATTTGCAGAACTATATTACAATTTTTTAGTTATTAAACTTTGAATTTAACACTTTTAACTCTTCTTTAATTAAATAATAATAGACATCATAATATAATACAAAATGAATAAAATGAATAATATTTGAATCCTAATGAAAATTTAATTTTAAATTAATTTATGAAATAGAATTATTACATTTGTTATGGTAATTATAATATCATTGTTACATTAAATTTCATATTTACATTTAACTATACAAAATAAAATTAAAAAATTGTTATTCCCAAAACAAATTCTGCATCCTGTTGAAAAAAAAATTACATACTAATGTCAACAGTATCACAATGATTTTTTCAATTCAATTCATAAAATCAGTAAAATTATGTTTTCTTCAAATTTGAAAATGTAACTAGAATGTTGGTAAAATGAGTTAAAATTGTTCATTAAGATTTTTTATGTCAAATATTATTATAAAATGACACAAATGAATTTAATTGGAATAATTCAGGTATTGGGGTATAATTTTTATTTAAAAATATATTTAAATAAAAAAATTTATTTAAATCAAGTTGTTTTTAAACAACAGTGTAGTGTTTTTCACTATTCATAAAAAATGAATGTTTTCATAAAATTATCTAAAATTTATCCAAAATATATTTTAATATTTCATGCTTCAAAACAAGAATCTAATTTCATTAAATTGATTATATATAATAATAAAATATTGGATTTAAAAAAGGGTTCACTTTAAAAAGGTGGAGAAACTGCATTTTTTTAAAAATATTTCTTTTATCTGAAAAATTGATTATGTCCTTATATTATTTATGTTAAACAGAAAATATTAACGTTAAAAATATTTATGTCATGTTTAAAATTCAAAATGTGGTAATACTATTCACAACCGATTTTTTAATCGCCTCGATTGAAAGGTTGTAATGTTCTTGAACTCGGTGTTGCGTGTAGCACAAGCTATTGAATTACTTGAAAGACATAAATTACTATAAAATCATTGGATGTTGCAATAAAATCTTATGGAATCATGATACAAAAATTTTCATACACGGTACACTATACCATTTTAATCATGAGAGGATTTCATAATCTATTCATTAATGGATTAAGGATTTATTGTAACATTATTAAATAGAAGAAAAACAGAACTATTACAATTCCATCATAGAAATGAACCATTTACCACTACCATATAATATATCATTACACACTATGTATATTAATCCTTAATGGAATATAATATCTCAAATAATGATTACATGATAAAAAATGCGTTAAAAACTACATCTTCATGATCAAAAATTATTCTCACCTGAAATATTATAATAATTTAATGAGCCTCCACCCATATTCTAACATTAACTCGTAAAAAATATATGTATTCGTAATCTTTTCATCTTTAAATACATTTATTTTACCTAGTGAATACACAATATCATAGTTTAAAATCTAAAAGTATTCTATAAAATTATTCAAAACAATATTTATGTCAGGTTTAAAGATGATATAGCATTGGATATTATGGAATTAATGAAAAAAAGTATTTTCTTAAAGAGTTCTTACCACCAACATTTAAATTCAACTTTTTAATTGGTTCCATGGTATAATTTATGTAATTTTATTTCCATTAATTAATATAATTATAATTTGTTTTATCCTATAATATTTTTCAATACTGAGTGGTGTGACCCAGGAAGATGTATATGATCAGTGGTCATTATATGTAATCATTAGAAGTGACCTTGTGATGATTCATTTTGATACGGTCTTTTAATATTTCATTGCAATGTGATATTTTGATGTCGTACTATAATATAAACTTGTTATGTGACCTTTTCATGGGACAATGTAAAGCGACTATGGATTGTTAATCTATTTTTCATGTGACTAAAAGAACAAAAGCTAATGAAATAATTATAAAAAATAAATTTAATGAATATAATAAAATTTATGACAATTTGATAAAAAAATATCCACAGACATTAATAATAAGAATGTTAGAATATGAAAAAATAAAGAGATTTGTAGATAAAAAATTAATTTTCCACTTTTTTAAAATTTTTAATGTTTTTATCCTATGTTTTGACCTTATTATGGTCACTTATTTACGTTATCTTTTTTAGATAAAAAAATAAATGATTTCTTTATATTTATAAATTTAAAATTTAATCAGAGTTCTGATATATTTTTCATTAAATTATTATGAAACTTATAATATTTATAAATTATTAAAAATTAATAATTTCATTTTGATTAATTATGTATTCAAATAAATTCTTATAATGTGGGATGAAGACTCATAATTTTGTTTTTGAAAAAAACAAATTATAATATTATTTTGGATAGAATTTGAATATATTATCTAATGTAATTTATGGGAGAATTTAAAGTGACATTAATATTGATTTTAAAATTTTGTGTTACAATATAAATTATTATAATTTTTCATCACTATAAAATATGTCTTTAATGTTATATGTTGTTGATATCACATGAGATTGTATTTTTTCATGCACTTTCGAGGAAGAAATATCATGTTCCATTATAAAGGATGACATGATAGGAGATTAATATGTTGAATCTATTTTGAATAAAGGAACATTATATGTGTAGTTTGAGAGACATATATTAAGATTCTCACTTATGGAAATTTTCTAACAATAAATTTTCAACATTGTATGGTGAAAAAGTAATTTTCCAAACTAGGGTAATGTCATTTCATCCATTAATGGAGGAGAGACAATTTTCCACAGGATATATAGATCCATATTTTTATATGTATTTCTGTTTTTTCAATACATTTAATATGTTTAATTATATAATGGTTTTCATACTATTTAAATTTATGATATTGTTCTATGGATAAAATAACAATTAATTTATTGAGTTTTTTCATAGCCTTAAAATTGTTGCCGAATTTCTTTTTCCATAGACATGATAAAAATATGTGTTAGGTTTCTAAAAATTCATATAATGGTTCCATCATGTTATTCTACTATTGTTGAATAATGAGGGTGGTATGGTATTTCCATCATGTGTCAAAAAAGAATATATTTTTTATATTTCCTATATGGGTTATAAATATGGTTTTAAATGTTATTTATATTTATTCAGCAGATTATGAGTCCATAATTGGGGGTAACAACACTCCCAATTCATGAGTAGGTGAAAAATAGATCTAGATCATTTAGATCTGAAATAGTCAAAACCATATTTATTTTCATTACTCATTATTTTACCAATACAATTATTTTAAATTGATTTTTCATTTAAACAATTATAAAAGGTAATTATTTCATCATCATAATGTCCTAAATAAATTATAATTTATATTATTTAAAAATTATAAATATTAGAACATGAAGTAGGATATATTTTTTTAATTAATATTTATTGTCAAATTTATCTTATGTGTATCCCTATATCAAATTTTATTTATTTATTAACCTTTTAATTTAACACTTTTAACTCTTCTTCAAAAATATATATTAAATTGATTAATCTAATAAAATGGATAAAAAGGCTCAGATTTTTGTCCTATGGTTATTTTGGTCAAAATACACTTGTCCAATAGAATTAATACATGTGTTCGTGTAATTACAATATCAATTTTACCTTTAATTTTCCTACTTTCCTTTAATTGTGGTAAAAAAATTATATAGTTAATATTCAGAAGAAATTATTTTAATTATATTGTACCATATTTTACTTAATTATGTTAACCGTGTCCTTTGGGTTTTTGAAATTCAATTAACAGACGTGGTAAAATTACATTTTATACAACATTACAAAATAACATTTAAGGTGGGTAAAAGACGTTAAAAGGGTTCGATTAAATTTTAAATGTATAATCATATTAATAAATGACTCCAATGACTTAAATTGGACTTATATATGTATTATGTATATACTTTTTACTTTAAAATATATTTAGATAAAAATATTAATAATTTAAATTAATAGACTCTATTAAACAATATTGTCGTATTTTTCACTTTTCATAATTAATTGAATGTTTTCATAAAAATATAAAAAATTTATACAAGAATTATTTTTTTGTCCCATTTCTAAAGATGAAACTAATTTCATTAAATTGAATATATAAAACTTTCAGATATTGGATTTAAAAATGGTCCTCCATTAAAAAGGCAGAAAAACTGCATATGATTGAACAATACATCTTTTATATGAATCATTGAATTTGTTCTTTTATTATATCTATGAAACAAAAATATGAATTCCAAAATTATATTGGATATATATAAAATTAAAAATGTTGTTAATACTATTCATAACTACTTTTTAAACAGCTAGTTTCACAGGTTGTAAAAAGCTTGATCTCGATGATTCATGTCGTGTAAGCTATTGAATTACATTAAAGAGACAACATAATATAAAATAATGGGGTGTTACATTCTTCTCTCCTTCAAAAAATTACATCCCCTCTATTTTAAATTATTCTTTTAAAATAAAGGGTTGAAAATTTGAAATTCCTTGGTTAAAAACCCACATCGTAAATAGGGTATATAAACATTGGTCCTAATAAGAAGTAAAAGGAAATGAAGAAGTCACCACCAAAATTAGAATTAGAATAGGAGAACATTAGTGGATATTAGAGATAATTAATTTGAGTAAAAGCATAAATATTTATTGTAAGTTATTGAATTCATCAATCTAAAACATGTGAACAATAAATAGAAAATTTAGGTCAATAAAACAATAAATCTATGATGATTTATAATATCAATGGTTCAACAAAACATAAGGCATTAGGAAAACACATTATTGGTATTATGTTCTATCCCTAATGATAATGATCTAATTTCTTCATATAATTAATAAAAAAAATATTACTTGCCAAGTATAGATCAATATTTTAAATAATTTCATCCACAAACACTTCCTTCACTCTAAAGTTAATAAAACTAAAAAATATTCTATTTAACATAATAGTATAGGGTTTAAAAAAATGAATCTATAATTCAAATCTCATACCATTCTAAAGAAAACTACATTATAAAAACCAATACATCGCATGTGCCTCTTGTATGTGATACACCCTTGTTGACCTTCGGTTGCAGGTTCATGTCCCATAACCTTGCTAGAGGTGAAGGGTTGTCGCTTGACATTCGTGTGGTAATATTCATAACAAAAAAAAATAATATTAAGAAACGTTTTAACCATAAAAAATAATATCCAATTTTGAACATAATTCATTCCAGTCTTTATACTTATCCAAAATACATCTATCTAAACATAGAGTCAAAAATTTATAAGGAATGTAAACATATTGAATATATATATTACCACGTAATAACATGTGAAGACCTCCGTCTCACATTTTCTTAAAACATGGTAACTCTCATAAGTATAAATAAATCTTATTGATTACATTCATGCTCCATTATTCATTATAGAATATTTGATATACTTCTTATATACCAAATTTTTTTAAACATTATCAATGATGGATTAAAAAAACAATTAATTAGTTTGTAATTTGTGAATAATAGATAATAATTTTTTTCCAAATCAATAAAAAATTATTTCAAACTCATTATCACATTTTCATAAATAGAATATGTCCTATATTTCCCCCAACCATATATTTTCTAAAATATATAACTTGAAACTCTGTAACATTACATGGTACCATAAAATCCCAAATCCTTAATGAAAATATACTACAATACAATTCATATATATCGTATAATTCATATGACATGTACATCATTAATTCTGTACTCATAGGACATAGTTCTTTAATGACAACATAAGAACACTTATCATTACTCTTCATCTAGAATAGTCTCCAAACATGATTATTATCCAATAAAATTGTTTGGGTTATACAATGATGATTAGGAAATGGATTCACGTAGTGTCCCAACTCTATGAATATGAATAATTATATATTTGAAACATTTTTCTTAACCTTCCAATCATGAATTTCATCTCATTTTTCTCCCCACTAATAACAAACTCACATTCCATTCAAGAACTTCCATAGATGATTCTTTCCACAATTATCACATATGAGAAAAAACCTCATTTCCCTTCTTCCCTTTATCCATATTTATATATACCATCCTCTTCTTCTCAATATTTCCTTTAGATCCATATGAATCATAGAATTATTTACATATCTTATTCACACATTATTTTATTTCCTCATATGTTGATAATAGACTATTTTCATACTAAATGTTGGCTTAAGACCATGAATGATATGATCATTTTTAGGCATGGGATAAAGTGTATTTCACGATTTCACATTCCTTCTATTGGGCACAATTTCAAAATGAATTCATATAATAGGTTAGATCATATCATAATGTAGATTTCATAAACTAGAAAAATTATCAACATTGATTGAATATTTTCACACATCTAGTTTCATAATCATATAAATGTTTTCTATGTAGATATAGTTACTCATAAATCATTCATATTATTTTGAAATAAAAATGAGAATTATCCTATGTATATCCTCTAAGAGTGTGAAACTAGGTGTGCAGTATGGATTATTGTCGTGTAACAGTATACCCAAAGTCAAGCATGAAACTCCTTATTGGAGTTTTCACTCATATGTACATATGTTCCAGAACAACATCCACCTTTTGTATCCAAACATGGATTTTTTTTTGAAAACCCACATAATATATACATTACCAAAGGGATGAACCCATAAGGGTCTTTCGGCGCTGGGGTTTCCCCCATCGCCACCTCATCTCCCCTGGGGCGGATTTGTTGCAGATGTTCTGGTGCTCTCTGTGATGACCTTACGGTGCATCCGTCCTTCTGTGGCATTAGATTTCATGCTATGGGATTCTACAACTCTATCAGCTCATCATCCACAAGCGTAAGATCGGTTTGCGACGAATGTATCTTTGTTCGACTGCTTACTCCATCAGAGGGTTTGTGGGTTTGATCGTGTTTTGTCGGCGCGACATCGTCTTCTGGTCAGGTTTTTTGGCATTTGAGGGTTGTCGACGTGTTATTCCACGACTTGAGTACTTTGATAGTTTGTTTTAGTCTTATCTGTGGGATTTTTGTTGGTGATGGGATCTGGTGTTGGCTCTGTCCGATTTGTGGCATTGAAGGGTTCATATTTGTGAGTCGATGTTGGATTTGATGTGCTCGTTGATGGTAGACTGTTGTGTTTTGGTCGATTGGGATCATCTTGTAATCTAAAATTTCTTTGAATGTACTATGGAGATGCCTGAGGAGTTCTCACCAGGGATGATGGACGAAGGATTGATGGTGACGATGAAGGGTTCGATGGCAGCTACACGGCTCGAGGACAGGTTAGTGGCTTGATTGTCGGTGCGCGGAAAGGTGCATGGCTCGATGGAAGGTGCGTAGCTCGAGGGCATCTGTCTTCTCAATTTTTGATTTGTAAATTTGAATTTGAATTTGAAATGGTATGAATCTGAGGATGCAGTTGTTGTGTGGTTTTTTGTGTGTTCATGCATTGTTCTGGTTTTGGAATGATGAAATATGGATGTTTTGTTGTGGTGATATAGATGTGGTTAAGTCATGTATTGGGTACCGACAACTCTGAACCGGCATTTTAAAAATTGAAAAAAGATATTTGCAGTCATATACATTACCAATTTTATTGGTTGTTCTTATATAATAATCCTCATACTCTATCTTATTGTAATGCTTACTTACCATAGTTTATATAAATCTAATTTCCATGGTTATTTCCAAATATCATATGATACCAACTATAATGCCCTGACCCAACAATCCTTGAGTCGGTGCATTATTTTAAAACATAGGTTGGATTTTAAGGTATCATGTCATGAATAACCTACTAGTTTATATGTCTTTGAAAATAGATTAAATAAGTGAACATAACATTACACATTCATACATATGACAAAACATAAACAATCCTTTCGAAATAAAATTATTCCCATAAATGAACCATTCATGTCAATCAAAATACACTTCTTGGAATTCTAGGAAAACAAAAGATAAGAAAGGGGGAGCTCAGATGCTCAGTAAGGATAAATAATTTAGAGGATGCTATAATATTTTAATGCATGATGTGTAATAAAAACAAGAACGTATTAAGAATATACATTAACATAATTTGAAAAGAAATAAAATATTTCTTTATAATCATGCTCATGGATATTCTACTACTCAAATAATCACATGTAATTACCAATTTCATAATGAGGTAATGAAAAATGTCAGAAATGAAAACCAAATTTTAATGGCCTCATACCAAGACTGAAAATAAAATGTTTTTCATGGACTTGTTCTTAGACATTAATTTGTCTCTTGAGACCAACTGATGCATTGAGGGGCTATAGCAGGCCCACCTATCACTTACTAAGCCAATGCATTCCTCTTTTGAAAATGTGGAATTATAACCTGAACATTCGTATTTAACCTAGCATTAAAAATGTCAATACATTTACTATACACCATGTATGGAATATAAACATAACATCTACAATAAAAAATATCAATACTCATTCAATACAATATGGAAGATTATATTTTAATAAATCATCCTTAGTCAATAATAATATACATTAAAGGATGCTGACATAGTTGAAAATGATCAGTAAAACCCACTTAGAAAATTAACCTTTTTAATTAATTAATTTAAAAGTCACAAAATTAATAAAGGATGATATTTAAAAGATATTTTTCCATCAATGTATTCCACACCACATTGAAACTTTTTAAAGGAATTAAAATTTTAATACCTTCATGTACATAGAAATAAATCCTTAAAACCAATTTCAAATCATGGACATAAATGATAATAATTAAGAAGAATAAATATTTAAAACATTTAAAATGATGTTTTAGTTAAAGAGTATCATAAAATAAGAATTTTGAAAACACTTTTATGAAACATGGATATGAATAATAAATATATCCCAACAAATACTTACACATAAACAATCTCAGATAATAATGAGATTGAGAAATTTACCCGTACATAGTATTTCTATTTGAGTTGAGGATATGATTAACCACTTGTATAATTACCACAGTATGATAAAATATTATAATAGATTTGCACTGATGTTTATTATATCTTATATGATTCATTTATGACATTATACTACCAATTTATAAATAATTTCCATGTTTAAGTAACATTTCTTGTAATAATCAGTTTCCTTATCATATGTGTTTTCACTTTTTAATCATGATAGTATCACCTAGATCCTGATTTAAATACCTCTAGATTATAAAACATTATTTATGTGTCACATATATTGAGAATATAAATATGGTTAATAAAATGATATATTAAATTTAAAACACAGTTTATAGAGATAGTAATCCGTACGTACGTGTCAACATTGTTTCTGTTTTCATATCGTATTGAACGGATGTTTTTGAATGAGATATATGTAAATAAATACACAAATATATGTAAATATATATTTACAATATTATTATTATGTAAAATATTAAATACATGTTAATAATATATTTTTTTGTAATCATTGTTGAATGGTGAACGTGGAAATGAAGCCCATCACATCGGGGAGACTGTAAATCGTATGTACTCTTGAGCGACGATATCATTATATTTTTGGTGAAATAATTATTAATTAATTGGTATATTATATATATACAGAATCATAAAATGATATATTTATTTTTTACATAAATTTTACTAATTATTATTCCAATACAAATAATGAACTGTTGAATGACAATTACACCACGACATTATGATGGTACGCAATACATATGCACGAATGATGTCATTGTCATTCAGAGGATATATAGAATAATTAATATGGTGGAAAAATATTTATAATAAAATATCAGTATGAATAAGACATCTGAGTTATTATTTTTGTATGGAAATAACAAAGAAAGGGGAGTTTTAAGAAGAAAACAACTTTGAATGAGGTGATGAAACAATTACCTCTTCTCTCGGTGCTTCCATTTTATTTGATCAAAAGGGATCCATAGGATGGATTTCTGATCAATGTAAATAGTCTAGGTTGAACATAGGGTATTTGGGAGGACATATGAGTAGGGATTAAATGAGCCAAATGGATTTGGAAGAGTGAATTTGAGAGAAGGGGAAGTACAATTTTACAAGAGAGGTGATGGGAAAATTTGGAAAAGCTTCATACATTATTTTATTCAAAAATTATTTTCAGTTTATAATGGATCAAAATAGATTTATATATAGGGTAAGGTGGGTATTGGTAGAAATAATCTAATAAAATTGGTTTTACACTTGTTTTTGTCACCATATTAACCATATCATTTAGATTTAACTCTTAGTTAAATAGTTTAACTTTAACGTTGTCTTCTTGTATTAATATAATACATGGATAATAAACATACTATAAAATTACATGAGTAAAAAAATTGGTTCATTAATTACATTTCTATCATTATATATGACTTTTGAAATTTATTTAGATTTTTAGCATTATTATATAATTTGATAACATATTTTTTTTAAACACATATATGTCAATTTTGACACTATTTAGTATTTGGTTTCTGTGAAAGCCATAACAACATTATTTCAGTGAGAAAAAATAATTGAATCAAATATAACATGTCATATTAAAATATTAAATTCGTGTAATTTATCAAAATTCTCAGTTTATATTTATTTTCATATTTATAACATCAATTATTTTAGTCATTAATTAATAAAGAAATTACTAGATCATCATTGTCTCATTAAAAATATAATTATTTAATGTCTAAAAATTATAAATAAAACAACATGATGTAGGAATTAATTTTATCTTACTAATGAATATTTTTAGTCGATTTTATCTTATATGAAGCCTTATATGACAATTTTTTTAGTTATTAAACTTTGAATCTAACACTTTTAACTCTTCTTTAATTATAAAATAACAAATGTCATAATCTTATACAAAATGGATCAAATAAGATCATAATTTTTCCAAATAATAATTTAACATGAAATTAACTTATAAAATAGAATTATTACATTTTTAGGTTAACTATAATATCATTTTTACATTAAATTTCTTATTTAATTTTTAATATGCTAAATAATATAAAAAAATTACTATTCCCAAAAAGAGTTTTCATAATATTGAACGAAATTGTACATAATAATGTCAACCATATCACAAGGATTTTTTAAATTCAATTCATAGTAGCATTAAAATTATATTTTATTCTAATTTTCAAATGTGCATAAAAAGTGGGTAAAAGACATTAAAATTTCTAAATTTGATTTTTTATGTATAATATTAATATAAATTGACACCAATAAATTACATTTGTATAATTCAAGTATTATGTATCTATTATTAATTTAAAATAAATTTAAATAAAAATATTATTTATTTAAATAAAAAAGTTTCTTTTAATCAATGTAGTGTTTTTCACTATTCATAAAAATTGAAACTTTTCATTTAATATCAAGAATTTATCCAATATTTTTTTTATTTAATGATTCATTAGAAGAATATAATATCATTATATTGACAATATATAAGATTAAAATATTGGATTTAAAAAAGGATTCACAATAAAAAGTTGGAGAAACATCATTTTTTGAAAAATATTTATTTTATCTGAAAAATTAATAGTGTAATTATATTATATATGTGAAACACAAAATATTAATGTTAAAAGTATATATGATATATTTAAAATTCAAAATGGGGTAATAGTATTCACAAATACTTTTTAAATGGATTTTTTGATAGGTTGTAATCATCTTGAACTCGTTGTTTCGTGTGGATCAAGCTATTTAATTATTTAAATGAGATAAAGTACTATAAAATCCTGGGGTGTTGTAAAAAAATCTTATCAAATCATGATACAAAATTTTTCATACATGGTACACTATACCATGTTAATCATGATAGGATTTCATCATCTCTTCTTAAATTGATTAAGGTTCTATTTTAACATTATTAAATAGATGAACAAAACAACTATTACAATTCAATCCAAAAAATGAACCATTTAATGCTACCCTATCATATATCATGACACACTCTGGATATTACTCTTGAATTGAATTTACTATCTCAATCAATGAGTACATGATAAAAAATTAGTTAAAAACTACATCCAAATGATCATAATTTATTCCCACCTGAAATATTATAATAATTTAATGAGCATCGACCCATATTCTAACATTCACTTTTTAAAAACATATGTCTCCCTACCATTTTCTTCTTTAAATACATTCAGTTTACATAGTGAATACACAATATCATAGTTTAAAATCTACAAGTATTCAATAAAATTATTTTAAATAATAATAATTTCACGTTTATATATGATATAGCCTAGGATATTGTGGATATAATGAACAAAAATTGTTCTAAAAGAGGTTTTATAACCAACATTTCGACTCAACTTTTGAGTTAGATCCTTGGTATAATTTATATAATTTTATTTCCATTAATTAAAATAATTCTATTTTGTTATATCCAATAAGATTGATCAATACTGAGTCATGTGACCCAGGAAGATGTATATGATTGGTGGTCATTATATGTAATCATTAGAAGTTACCATGTGATGTATCATATTGATATGGCATTTTAATGTTTCATTGCAATGTGAGCTTTTGATGTTTTACTATAATGTTAACGTGTCATGTGACCTTGTCATGGGACCAAGTGAAGTGACCATGGCATGTACAAATATTTTCCATGTGACTATAAGAAGAAAAGATAATGAAATACTTATAAAAAATATATTGACTGCTTAAACTAAATTGGTGTGACCCTAAAAAAAATTATTTATACACATTAACTATATTAATGTTAGCATATGAAAATATTAAGCTATTCAATGTTAAATAATATACTGAACAAAATTTTAAATTTTTTATTTTTTTATCCTACGTTATGACCTTATTTTGGTCACTAATTTACATTATCATTTTTAGGTCAAAATCATCAATGATTTATATATATATATAAATTTAATATTAAATCATTTTTTCATATATTTTTCATTATAATATTTTTACACTTATAATATTAATAAATTTTAAATAAGTAATAATTTTTTTTGAATAATTCTTTATATGAATGATTTCTCACTATATGGTATGAAGACTCACTGTTTTTTCTTTCAAAAAACCATATTTTCATATTATTTTGGAAGAAATTTTAATTGATTACCTCTTGTACATTATGGGAGTATTTAAAGTGACATTAATGATGATTTTTACCTTTTTTACTGTATTATTTATTATAATGTATTATCACTATAAAAATCGTCTTTAATGTTATATTTTGTTGATATCACATGATATTGTATTTTTTCATGCTGATTTGAGGAAGAAAGAATATATTTTATTATAAAGGTTTACTTGATAAGATATTAATACATTGAATCAATTTTGAATAAAGTTATATTATATGTGAAGTTTGAGAGACATATATCAAGAATCTCACATGAGGAAATTTTTAACAATAAATGTTCCACATTGTATGTTGAAAAACTACTTCGCCCAACTGGAGTAAAATCATGTGATCCATTATTGGTGGAGAAAAAATTATCCACATGAATCATAGATCAAAATTTTTATATGAATTTATATTTTTTATTACATTCAATATGTTTAATTATATAATGATATCAAAACTATTTAAATGTATTATATTGTTTTATGACTAAAAAACTTGAGTAATGTATTGAGTTTTTTCATATCCTTAAAAGTGATGACGATTATATTTTTCCATAGACATGATAAAAACATGTGTTAGGTTTATACAACTTCTTATAAAGGTTCCTTCATGTTATTCTACTATGGGTGAATAATTAATGGTGTTATGGTATTTCCATTATGTGTTAAAAGAAAATTTTTTATTTCATATTTATTATGTGGGTTATAAACAAGGTTGTAAATGTTATTTATATTTATTCATCATATTATGAGTCCATTATAGGGAATAACACCACTCCAAATTCACAAGTGGATGAAGAATAGATCTGGATCATTTACATCTGAAATAGTCCAAACAATATCTATTTTCATTACACAATATTTTACCAATACAGCTATTTCATGTTTATTTGTTTTTTAAACATTTATTAAAGGTCACAACCACTTAATCATTCACCCATACTCATTAGGATCTAACATTTTGTTTTTGAAATGGTTCCCAAGAATTATAATTTCAATTTATTATCTGTGATAATTTATTTATGACAACCTATATAAATATGATCCCAAAAATATAAATTTTAAGGAGGTTTTAATATATATATATAATGGTTTTGAATATTATATATCTTTATGTTTATATGAATGTGTCAATACATATTTCTTCATGAAAAAATGATGTTTCAAAAATAAAGTGAGTTAATCATATAGTATCAAATGTTCTTATAAAAATTATATATATAATATTAAGATCTATGTAATATACATTTAAAATTAAGGAATAAATGGCGGTTACCAAAACAATTTTAATATGAGAATTTATTTTAAATTTAATGAGTATTTTGGTTGAATTATTTGATAACTCTATTCAGGATGAAAGAGTTTGATGCAAAATACCCAATAATTGTAAATATAAAAATGTAAAAATTGAGGAATATATAAATATATGTTAATATAAATTATACGAGATTATAGAACCTTTCTAATAATTTGATTCATAATTAAAAAATGTTTACGTTTAGAATATAGTATATTGAATGGTTATGATTTTAAATCAATAGTTCTTTTTACCAGTAACCAATTGGATTTTAAATTTTAAGGCATTGAAATAGTATAAATTTACTTTTATTACAAAAGAATAATAAATAATGTCTAATAAATACAGAATAAAAATATTTTCCCTAAAAATAAAACATTAAAATTGTAATAATGAAGATTTAGGTGAATAAAAGGCGTAGAAATTAATCCATAAAACCCAAGTCTCATGAATAATAATAAAAATATATCAATACTAAATGTAATGAAATAAAAATGAGTATTTTTATAGTTATTCATTATATTAGGATTCAAATTATTAATCTACTAGAAATAGATAATCCACCAAAAAATATTAATAGATTATAAGAATGAAGAATGAGAATATAATTTCTCTCCCAATTCTAAATTAAATTTGTATATTAATTATAAATATGAAGAGTTGTATGGACTCAATAATAATGATATAAAAACAATCATATTATAAAAAAATTGTAAGGTTAAATATATTTATGTTACTAATAAAATTGAAAATATGATAAATAAACCCTTGATTTGAATGTAAAATTATATGTTGATATGGAATGTGTTGGACTAGAAAATGTCAAAGTAAGATATTATATGGGCACACATTAATAAGCTCATAGTATTTTGTTTGATTCTATTTGGAATAAAATGAGTTTTATAATAATTATGTGGAATGGTTACAAAATTATATTTCTTAATTATTACATAAGAATGGGATGATTGAAAATTTCAACGACCACAATTTATTTTGAAAATGAATTATAAAAATCTATGTGACCTTTATAGATAAAAAATAATGTTCTGATTAATATATTGTTCCATGTTTTAGATAACACATTAATTTTTATTATTGAAATAAATTTTCCTTGAGATATATTGTTCCATGGTTAATAAAATACAATTACATCAAAATCATTGTTTTCTATATTTCCATTAATTGGTTTCTTAATGAAATATTATGTTCCCAAAAATCACTTTTCTATCCCTGTCAATCATAAATTTAAATGTGTACAATAGTTGTTGTAAATAATTTTATAAATGTAAAATTTCATTGAAGAATATTAATGGATGTGGGCTATGCGGATATTAAATATTCATAGTAGATGAAAACATATTTTTATAATTATATTCCATTTAATAAATTTTATTTCCATATTTGTACTTTTAATGATTGCTGAATAAAAAAATTAAATAATTTTTTAATTAATTATTTAAAACTTATTTTCATTTTCAAATGATTATTTTTTGTTTTAAAAAATATATATTATATATATCATAGTTTTATTAAGAGAATACGATTAAGAAATTTGAAAATGTCGGTTTTATTTTTTAAAAATATGATTCTATATTTATTTATAGAAAATGGAAAGGTGATATATATTAGAGTATTTTTTTTCTTTATTTGACTGAATATAATGTAAAATGATATAAAAAATAAGATTTACAATATTTTATATTATGGAATACCAAAAAATAAGTATTTTAGGATTTACGATAATTTTCAAAATGACACAATGTGATGTACCTTCTTAGTTTAAATTTTAAAAACACATATTTATGTGATTATTTCATAAAATAAATAAATCATCTGGAGTAATTCATTTCTATAGATGAGGATATCCCATCCATAGTACATAAACATTTAAATTTTGATTTATATAGTCTAATTAAAACCATTAGTAATTTTGAATATTTTTATTATTATTATTGACAATATTATATTTACATGGAACTATTTACATGAAACATAATACGAAACAATTTTTAAATTTACTTCATATTTGAAATTAATGAAAAATTAATATGGTAATATAACTGTAGTAATTAGAAGTCATTATGGAGGTGAATTTTAAGCTTTGATGTTTCATTAGTATAATATATATAATGGAATATTCATGATTTATCAACACCTAGGACTCCACATAAATGTATTTTAGAGGAATGGAGGAAATAATGTGTTGTATTAAATAATCTGAATAATGTAAAATGTGTACTCTATGTAAAAATATTATTTGAAAATTTTATTAAATCATATTTAAATTATTCTAATTGATTTTTTAATATTACTTTTTCTATAAAAGATAACATGTGATATCTTGAATTTATGGAAGGTTATAATTTGGTATTACAATGTATTAAAATAAAATGACAACATTCTAAATTCCAATATTTCAGTATAAAAAATTTATTAAGAGTCATTTAGTCGAAATAAAAACTAATTTATAGAATATTGAGTAATTAAATAGAGATTTCAATAATTGGGAATGATAGAATTTAGTGTTACATTAATATATTAATAGAGATATTACATCTCGTGAAAAATTAAATATATCTATAAAAGTCATTCAATAGATAATATAATTTGAGATATAAACAGAAGTGTAATAACCAAAAAATAATTATGAATGTTTTATTCTTATCAATATTCTAAATGATATTTTTTGTGAAAATAAATTAATGAATAATTACATGATTAAAATAATATATGTAAATTTATTAAAATGTATATGAAATTATATCTAGACCTGAGTTGATGTCCTAGAGGATCAAAATACTATTATATTACAAATTATTATTTGGAAACTAGTCAAAATAATCTATAAATATAAATATAGAAATGGCTAGGTCAGTGGATCAAGTACTCAATTAGGATTTTTTTTAAATCTTCATCCCCGGAGATTTTATTATAATTAATAATAAATCAATTGGAATTTGGATCTCATTTTGGAGTAAATATTTTTCAAATGAGTTTAATGATTATTTTTGTGTGTATATGTATATATATATATTTATTTAAATATGTATGTAACAAATCAATGTAGTTTTTATAAATAAATATAAATATTCAATTTTTTGAACAATTAAAATTATATTTATGTTCTAGAACAACATCATCATGCTTCATAAGGGATTTTTATTTATTTATTTGTTTTAAATAATTTCCTAAAGGGGAAATATTTATACAATATTATTCATGAAAACATCATCAAAAGATAATAAGATGTTATAAATATATATTGGGGATATTTTATTTTTTTAATCTTGTAATATTATTCGTAACGATTTTTTTAGTTTAATAAAATTATAATTTGACAATATACACATGGGTGAACATATGTTCTACCTAGGTGGTAAAAAGTTCGATAAAATAATGTTATAATTTTCATATTTTAAATTATGAAAATTAATTCATTAAATATGTTATTAAATATGGTTGTAAAAGAAAATTATTTGAAAATTATTTTTTGGTGTATGTTTTATTTCGATGATATTGTAACATATATCAATTATTATACATTTCAATATTTGATTTTTAACATGATTTTTTTAAAATAAGTAACAATAATAATAAAATTATTTTATAATTTAAATGGTATAAATACTAGTTTTATTCTAAATAATATCATTTAAATCCAACTAATAAAATTTTAATCATTTTTAGGGATACATGAGTATTGGTAAAGGTTATTTTACATATAACAATTCTTAAAAATATAGTTTTTAGAAACATATTTTTGGGGTTGAAATGTTGATTTAATATCATAATATATATCTATAACATTCTTTGAAATTTTTCAAAATAATTGAATTTTATTGAAGAATTTTTTTATTTATCTACTCCAAAATTTCAATATTTTTAGATTATTATTTTTTTTCCAAATCATTATATATTAAAATATCTAGATTATAACTTATAATTAAATCTTTAGAATATAAAAAAATAGTTTGATAATAAATAATAATTTTATATCCCTAATTATACTTTAAAATAAGTTTTTTTATAAAATAATTTATATAGGACATAACTGTAAATGATTTTATGTTCAAAATTTTGTTAATATATTTTAGTATATTTCTATATAAGATCGATATTATTATTTCCCTAACAAACCAATGTATTAATAATTATTTGAAAAAATCATATTCAAATTGGAATGACTTGAAATAAAGCCATTGATTATATGATTTTTTATATTCTTAATTAGTATTTGATCTAAAACCTTAAATATGTTAAATTTGTATGTGTGAATATTAAATATATTTCACTCTATTTTCCCATTGGAATGTTCTTAAGTAGATTTTGACAATTTATTTTATTTTATATCACATTTACTCTAATAAATTTAATTCATTAATATATCATTAAGAAATAAAAAAATTAAAAAGTGTTTAAAAATGAATAATCACATATGAGACCCAGTTTATCATTAAATGTAAAAATATTAATGTATATAATCATTCCCATAAATCATTCTGGGGGAGAATTCAATTTTAGGGGAGAATTACATGATCAATATTATGTGGAAAATAATTATTGATAAAAAATTAGAGCATTTAAGGAGAAATTTTTTAGTATTTACAATCAATTTAAAAGATGGGAATAAATTTTTTTAGGTTTTATTTATTTGTGTAATTTCAAAAAAGTGTAGAATTTTGTATTAAATCCATGATCCATTTTATTTAATATTGTTTTATTTATTTTTAAAAAAATTTATTTCACATACACATGATGTTTTTCTATATTAAAAAGAGTTACCTAAAGATATTAAAATGGGATGTGCCCATGGTATTTGGAATTGATAAGTGTGCATCTGATGTTACCATTACGTCAAACCATGTTATGTCACCTTTCGATTTGACCTGGAGAAGTTGGCTTGTTAAGTGAACTTCTCATGTGACCATGTGAAGTTTACATTCCATATTACCTTCTATTGTCTCAAATTAATGTTACATTATCAGGTGACCCTATTAGTGATTTAAATATTGAAGATCTATTTAGTGTATTCATAATAATTGTTAATTTGATAGAATGAAATTTTTTTGAACTATCATCATGATCAAAGAGGAATAGTCCAAATGGAGAAAAAAAATTATCATATTAAATAATGAATATATTTTTTTCAATAAAAATACTATAAACACAATATGAAAAATTATGTTTCTATATGTTTAAATATTTTAAAGAGTTAATCCTACATAGTGTCTTTCTTATGAACACATAATTACAATCTCATTTTAATGATAAAAATAAGAGAATTTTATTTATAATTAAATATATAAAATTAATGGATGTTTGATCATGATATTTATCTTTATTTAATTTTAAATTAGTTATTTATTAAATAATTATGTACAGTGAAATATTATATGATGAAATAGTTTTTGGGATTAATTTTTTACCACATGAGATAATTTCTTATAATGGATTCATCAAAATATGATATTCTGAAATTTAATTCGATTGTTTTTTATTCGTTAATATAAAAAATTTATTTTATATTATCATGGGAATTTAGTGGTAGTTGATTTTTTATTTAATTAATTTTTATAACATGTTATCATTGTGAAATGAATTTTTAAAATTACATATTATTTATGATAACCACATGGGTGTGATGAATATACTCATTCAATGAACAAATCATCTATTTATTAAGGAATGATGAAACGATATTATATTCGTGCTATGAATAATATATGAATATAATATCTTTATAGAGTAGTTTTATATATCATGATTAAGAGACAATATTTCAGATGTTATTGAACCATACTAGTGTAACATTATGAGTTGCATTCAATTTACATATAGTAATTTATATTCATTTGAACACTAGTTTATATAGATAATATTGTCTGTTTAACACTCAAATCCAATCATATATATTTGGTTCTATGGTTTAAAATCCTTATATTATTTTCTAACATTTTAATTTAAAATTTTCAATATTCATTGAAAATATTGGATTGTGGGATTTGATCACTAATATGAAGTCAAGAATCAGGTTCCTCATTAATTGAAAATATATTTGGTGTTTATTTATTCCCTTGACTAGTTAATAAATAATATTATCATTTCATATCATATTAAAATTATATATTATCATTTGTTTTTATATATGTGGAATAGTAAGGGTGATCATGTTAAAGAACTCGATGAGGAAAATAATTTCATAATGGGGTTTTCCACCATGGGTTAAAAAATATAGTCATAAAATTTAAGTGATAAGAATTCAAAGGACATAGAATCCATTAAATTCTGTTCAATATGAAATAATTCATGAGAATGGTAATGAGTAATGTAGGATCATATAGAACCAAAAAAACAATTAAAAATCAATTTGATAATTTCCCTTCAATTTTAATCTATATTTACATATCCATGATATGTGGATGAAATTATTTTAAATATTCAATTAATCATCCTTTATGGCCATTCATCCATTAAACTTATTACAGAAATTCAATACCACAATCACAAACTATTTATTGTGAGTATGTATGTTCTATTCATGGGGTCACATTTGGGGATAATTGTAAGAAATAAAATTTATGTCATTCATAAGAATAGATACTACGAAAATAGAAGGTAAATAAAAGTAAATTTCATACATAACTATAATATCATGAAGAAAATATAATAGTTTATGAATTTACCACTACATCAATATTTACAAAAATAATTACATAGTATTCAATCCATTTATATATGAATCACTTATAGTTTAGTTCAACCATCTTCACTAGAAGGTGACATCATTCTTAAAAAATTCTCACAATGTTTCCACCCATACTATAGAAGCATTGATAAAAGAACACATTTAATGATTTTTATGAATATAATAATTTTTCACATTTCATTTAATAAAAATATATTTCTTCTTGATAGAACATTTCTACAATAAACCACACCTCCTATAACAGTATTTAGAACTAAAAAAACCTATCATTATTGAAATTTTCATGATGAGAAGGTATCATGAATTTTATGTTCTTGTCAGGGTATATAAAATTATGTCATTAAAGATAATGATTATTAAGGAGTCCATGTTTTTATTATGGATCATCTTTATTAGAGTAAATAAAAATATCAGAACATTCATCAGTCTAATTTGAAAGCTAAGATACTCATAAAAGGATACCTTCATCTAAAAAATATCTCCCGAATGTAATCATATCAAACTAAAAACTACTGGCAGCCATAACATATATAAATTATAAAAATCAACCAATATACCTATCATTGATGAGAAAATTAGTTTAGTCAAGGAAATATTTATCATTTCTACTTACTGATATAATTCAACATTGGGCATTCTATGTGGATTCAATGAATGAAATCATAATTATTAGATAACAATATTAGATCATCCTATGGGGATGTGTTATGAATGATTATTCTTTCATCTCTCACATAATCAATCCCCACTTCAATCTATATAATGTCATGTGGTGCATTGTTATGTGGTAAAATGGATATGGGTCATGAATCATTGAAAAATATATCCTAAACCCAACTTCATTGTATATGTGTAACCCTATGAAATCATTTAGAATGATATATGATTTAAATTATTATGTAGGATAAAAATAAGATTGATTAATCATATGAATAATTTTAAGGATCAATCTATCCATTATCACTAAAAAGACATCTTTTTGAAGAAGATATTGACCAACTCTTCAAAAACTCAGAACCCCACACCGGTAAACATGAGATTCAATCAATTTTTTTATAATAAAAACGTAAAATACCATGAATATTTATGGGTTAAAATTATATGGAAATACATTCATTTAAAAGAATTACATAGGATCTATATATATTAAAAATTATGAAACTCCAATGATGATTGGTACTTGAAACAATCTTTTATCATTCTTGACCTGTATAAAGATAATCAACAATCATTATCAGGGGTGTATCAATTGACAGTAAATATGATATAAATTTCAATCATAAATAAGTCTAATTTAACAATTTAGAATATATGAGTAAATTGGAAATTCTTATAGAAAACATGAAAATTAGGAGGGTAGATGAAATCATGATGATAACTTGAACTACTAAAGGACCATCTCCACCGTCAAAAACATCATGAGCATTTAAATTAATCAGGTTAATAACCACTCCATGATGACCTAAAATATAATGAGACACCATATTAAGTTATCATGAAGTGATATACACCTGAATTTGAGGTCCTACACCTTCATCATAGTCTGAAATCTATTTTTAGTCTTTTAATCCATCGAATGAAATATTTTTTTATGAATAATCCATGCACACCTATGACAATTATTGAGGAAATGTGACATTCTCTATAAAATGTCCCCATCCTACATTATTTATAATATCTTGAATAAATATTTATCATATAGGGTATCAATGAATTAATAATTATTATTTTCTATATGGATCATTATGATATATTTAATCTTATGACATCAACATCTTACTATAAAAATAAGAATCATGAACTCCACTAGAGAAATAACATCATGTTCTAAAAAATAATTTTGTAAGAAAAAACACTATTTCATCCATAATTACCTTATATATAACCAATTACTTAGGAATCACTATGTAATATGTCATTAAACTAAATTTCATGACCTGTGTCAATAATTATGGATGATGACCGATTTTTTCATTATTTTTTTTTATCTTCATTCGACATTAGTACTATAAAAATGAAAATAAACTCTTTCTGAGTGATGAATGGGATAAAACTATTATCATCCCCTATAGGATATCCATAAAATAATTATAATAAGATAACATCAGTTTATCTATAATGAACCATTTGAATTATATTTTTGTTATGGTCGCCCATGATAGTATTTCAGGTCTACCAAAATTTTTTATAACAAACATTTATCATCCACCAATAACATAATTCATGAAGGTAACATGATAAATATTATGGTTCTTTGGGTCCCCATATGGTTTAATATCTTCATTAATGGTCGTATCTAGTCCCCCCAAAATCCCAAGGGCCTCTAGTTTTCATAAACAATAGGGGTACAAGAGTTTAAATTCACAACCATAATTATCCATTGTTGGACAACCCCTATTCTATTATCCAGTATGAATTGGTATAATCTAATAGATTTTGTACTAATATTAGTTTCTGAATTTACACATTGTACTAACCAAGGGATAATTCTCACATGAATATTCAGTCATAATATGGGGTACAAATGGGTTTTAAATACTTTTATGTATATAATGGTATTTGCACGCTGCGGATGCAACAGTTACAGCAGGACCAGAGGTCGTTCGAGGTATGATTAGTTTGTTTAGTACCCTTTCTTACGTCTTGTTCAGTACAGGAGCTCCGCACTCCTTTGTTACAGCTATTCTAGCCTGTGCTTTGGGTCTAGATGTTGAGGGGCCTCTAGTGCCCCTGGTGCTGAGCACACCAGTCGGAGGTTAGACAGACATGATATATGATTTTCAAGGATGTAGACTGAAGATACAACCACATCAGTCAGTTAGGGACCTCATGCTATTGTATATACAACAATACGATGTCATCCTAGGCACTGAATGGTTGTTATTTGTATGTGCCATCATCGACTGCTTCCAAGGAAGGGTCATGTTTTCAGACTTAGGCGGCCGACATGTTACATTCACCGGCGAGCGGGGTGTACAGAAGGGCAGCGGGCGAGAGGAACCCCTCCTATACTTGTTAGTTGAGATATCAGTGGAGTCAGTGGATGTAGAGATGGTGGAGGTATTAGGGATCATTAGTGAGTTTCTGGACACCTTTCCTAAGGAGTTGACGACTCTACCCCCTCGATGTGATGTCGAGTTTGGGATAGACTTCCAGCCTGGTGCTCATCCGATTTCGATGGCTCCCTACTGGATGGAACTTTAGGATCTACGAGAGTTGAAAATTCAGATTGATGATCTAATGAAGAAGGGTTTTGTTCGACCGAGTGCATCAACATGGGGATCTCCTATGTTGTTTGCGAAGAATGTGGATGGTGGTCTAAGGATGTGTATAGACTACAGGAGACTGAATTAGGTAATGGTCAAGAATCGCTACCCTATTCCAAAGATAGACGATCTCTTTGACCAGTTAAAAGGAGTCGGATGGTTCTCGAAGATCGACCTATGATCTGGATATCACCATATGAGGGTGAAAGTGGGCGACATCCCAAAGATAGCCTTCAGGTGCCGATATGGGCACTTTGAGTTTGTGGTCATATTGTTCAGCATTATAAACACTCCAGCTGCATTCATGGTTCATATGAACTCCATCTTCCAGGAGTACCTGGATCTGTTCGTAGTAATGTTCATCGACGGTATCCTAATCTACTCAAGATCAGAGGAGGATTAGGCCGAGCACACGAGGATGGTTTTGGAGGTCCTCTGACAGCACCATCTCTATGGTAAGTTTTCTAAGTGCATGTTTTAGATGCGAGAAGTGCACTTCCTTGGACATGTGGTGTCCGAGCGGGGGATAGCAGTGGACCTGTCAAAGGTCGAGGCAGTTGTTTCTTTGGCAACACCCAAGAACGTCGCAGTGGTCTGTAGATTCTTTGGGCAGGGAGGTTACTACCGATGGTTCATACCAAACATTTACCGAGTTTTAGCACCATTTACATCCTTGAAAAAAAAGGACCAGGCTTCCGTTTGGGATGAGCAGTGTGAGGATGCCTTCAGATATCTAAAGAAGAAGTTAGTGAGTGCCCCAGTGCTGAGGTTTCCAGAAGAAAGGGCGGGATATGTGGTGTATTTTGATGCTTCCAGACAAGGCCTTGTGCGTGTGTT
Organism: Viscum album; assembly: GCA_963277665.1. NCBI lineage: Eukaryota > Viridiplantae > Streptophyta > Magnoliopsida > Santalales > Viscaceae > Viscum > Viscum album. Next base: position 2,129,932,455 of record OY728147.1, on the reverse strand, counting down.
GATGCAACGTCAATGACTGATCTCTTATGGGTCTAGACACATATTTCCCTATGAGTGTAATTATGCCACCCACGATCTGTAGCTCACAGCAGTCGTTATTTCACTAATGTTGTTGTGGCATTACCTCATCGAAGAGCACTTTGTGGTCTTCACGAACCACAAAATCATGAAGTATATCTTCTCCCAGTTAGAACTGAACCTACGATAGTGAAGGTGGATGGAGTTCCCCCAAGATAATGATTTCATGATTTCCTACACCTCAGGGGAAGGAAATGTGGTGACTGATTCCTTGAGAAGAAGGACACAAAGGGGTGTTGTCTGAGAGTCTGCAGACGCTTGGAGGGCTATGGTGGAGTTGGATGCCCTACAACTGGATGTGAGGATGGATAGTGGAAGGGGTTTCATGTATCAGATCATAGTACAGTCTTCTCTGTTACGTCAGGTGGTGGAGTATCAGTGAGGATACCTAGAGAGTGATGTGATGTGTGACTGGGGTAGCCAAGGCGATGCTCTGGAAGGGTGGATAGAGGATGGTCAGAACTAGAGGATTTTCTGGGGGAGAATGTTCATTCCAGAGGCGATGCACGAGAGGGTCCTTGTTGAGTTCCACATCTCACCCCTGGTGGTGAATCATGGAGTTTCTAAGATGTACCAAGGTTTTATGGGATAGTTTTGGTGGCCCAGGGTAAAGTGGACGGTGGCAGAGTTTGTGGCCAACTGCCTAGTGTGTCAGCAGGTGAAGGCTGAGCAAAATGTTCCAGGTGGTTTGTTGAAACACATAGATATCCCCAAGTGTAAATGGTATGAAATCTCGATGGATTTCATCACAGGGATACCCAAGGTTCAAGGAGGCTATGATGCCATAAGTGTAGTAGTAGACCGGTTGATGAAGTCGTCTCACATTCTGACGATTAGGGAGTTGAGTACGGTGGATGATCTCACACTGAGGTATGTGGACGACATGGTGCGATTTCATGGATTTTCGATGTCCATAGTCTCGGATAGGGATGCAGGATTTATCTCACGAGTCTGGAGGGGTTAGAAGCATGCTTTTGGCACCCAGCTGCGCCATAACACTGCTTTCAACCCCCAGACAGATGGGCAGACAGAGTGTACAATCCAGACCTTGGAGGACATGCTACGAGCATGCGTCCAGGACTTCGGAGGATCATGGGTAATACAATTTCTTTTGGTATAGTTCTCCTAAAACAATAGCTACCACTCTACCATTGGCATGGTTCCGTTCGAAGCATTGCATTAGAGGCTGTGTCGCTCACCCGTGTGCTGGACAAAAGTCGGGGAGGTGGGAGTTCTTGGACCGGAGGTGGTATAGAGCACAACAGAGATGGTGCGACTTATACGAGAGTGGATGAAGGTGGATCATGACAGGAAAATGTCATATGCAGATGATAGGATAAGGCCCATGGAGTTCAAGGATGGGGACCATGTGTTCATGAAGGTCTCCCCTCATCGTGGGCATCAGAGGTTTGGCAGGGGATGTATGCTATTTCCCTGGATCATCGGACCCTTCGAGCTATTCCACTGGGTCAGCGAGGTTGCTTCTCAGTTGGAGTTGCCACCACATCTACGAAGGGTGGATGATGTCTTCCATGTGTCCCATCTTCGTCGGAATCTGGACGACGATTCGCACGTCTGAGACTAGGGATAGCTAGATATTGAAGACAATGCAAACATCGTGTAATGGCCAGTGATGATCTAGGGTCATTAGGAGAAGGTTCTTCATTGATGGGCAATCCCATTGGATCACGTGTTATGGTGGCATGGTGGGATTGAGGAGATTACCTAGGAGAGGGAAGCACAGTTGCATGCCCAGTACCAAGATTTGTTTTATGTTTAATCATGTTTTGTCAGTACTTGTTTTCCATGTAATGCTTTACCTTGTTGACTATGGGATGTGAAGTTTACTTTTTATATGAATGTGTGTGAAGTTACCTAATGGATGGGGAGGGGAGGACTTGATTCCTAGTTAGGAGGAATTAATGTGGATGTGCCTAAACCTGTGTGGGTGAGTCAGTGCCGCCCAAAGCAGATGGTATCTTAACACGGAGGAAGGGAAACCCCTCTCCCACATGGTCGGATGGTTTAAGTCTTTTTTTTTCAAGGTTTCACAGAGAGAGGAGTGGTAGGACGTCTGTGATTGTTCAATAGATAATGTGTTCCTTTGTCAGAGAGGTTCACTCATGAGAGGTATCTTAATGTGTAGTTGATCGGACCCCCCCACTCTTTCCTTCGGGTCTGGTTTTGGATTCTCGAGTGTGATAATAGTTTGAGAGGTATCTGATGTAATGGCCCAGAAAATCATGATCAATCCCTTTTCCAAATTCTAGGATCCTAAGGGGTCGCACCCCATCGGTGCGACCGATTGGTGTGACCGATCGGTGTTATCCATCCTTGTTTGGTTTTCCTTCTACAGTTTTTCCCGTAACACCTCTTTTAGGCCCTTTTGACCTTTTAAGGCATTTTAAGGCCATTTTAACACATAATTAATATCTAAAAATTCTGAGAAACCACCATATTAAATAAAAATTAATTCAGTTGTGTGTAACCACCCAACCGCGTGGTAGAACCACAATCCGACTTCCACGGTGTTCAAATTTTTTATCCCGTAACATTGGGATTTCATATTCTTATCACACTGGATTTTATTCCCCTTCCACTTGGATAGTATCCTCCATTTCCTTGTTCGTTCGATGTCCTTTCATTCCTTAGGTATGTGGCGCACCTGTGCAGGAGCCCTTCGAGTCACGCTTCCCCTATTTTGGCGCGTGGAGAAAATCTGCAATCTTGATCAACCAATCTGGCATTCTCTCCTTTGTCTCTCCTTTCTGTGTATCATGCAGGATGGTATGATTTTTCTACTATGGAAATTGATAAAACCGAACTTAAATAAGATAATGAATGGATCTTTAATGAATTAAAGGGTGTGTGATCAATGTTCTTCTGTACTCTTTATGTTGTTTTTTGTTGGGAATTGTACAAGCCCATGCTCACTGAAAATCATGGTCGTTGGTGGAATTTCATTGTGCACTATTGATACTCGGTTATCCTAGATGTTTAAATAACCATAACATGGATTTGGTTAATTACGTATACTTGGATAAATAAATTAAAAGCACCGGGATCAACCCTTTTCTGTGATAAACCCGGTTAAAGAACAGTGGAATTGAAACCATGGAGTGTTTTAAATATTTTAAATCTGAAAACACCTGTATGGGCCTTCCTTGTGTAGGTTGTAGAGGTTTGGTTGTATCTGTCACATGCTGATTTCTGCGGTGATACGGGTGGGGGTGTGATCCCCTGTTGTTGTATTTTTGATGGTTGTGAATTTGAGGTTGTGTGTTTACTCTGCTTATATCACGTATTGGGATGGAATCCTCTATTGTTGAGAGGTCGTTGGCTCTGGGATTTTGGAACATGGGGTTGTATCTTAGGGTTTTCATTTTTTCCAGTACTTCTATGGATCTCTCTTATCCTTTTGTTGTTGTGACTTTTCAAGAGAACCGGCTGTGAATGCTTAAATTGTTGTTTGGTTGTTTCTTTCCTTTTGGCTTGTGGTTATGCCTGTTAGTTTCCTGATAGTGAAGAATTCAACATAATGGGATCAAATGAACATGAAATCAAGAATGGTTTAGTGGGTAAATATTCTAGGAATGATTTGTGACTCGGTTGCGAGTAGTATGCTTTATATGAGTAGTGACCCGGCTGTTCGTGCTTGGGTTAGTTGTGGAACCCGAGGTTGGGTTGGGTGCTTGTTACATATATATATATATATAATTATAGTTCTTGTGTTTTTATTCATGCCCCAACCAAGTTGAGCACATGGTTCCGAACACCCCATTTTAAGGGGAGGTTGTTTTTCCCAACACTCCTATGAGTGCCTGGTTATTATCTCTTTTTCTGATCCCTTTCCCAGATATCCCGAGACGTTTCAGGCTTGTTGTGATGGCCTGAGGACCATTATTAGCCCATGAATCTTTGGTAGGGGTAGTTTTTGTGGTTGTACCAGGTGTTTACGGGTAGGTTGTTTCCCAAGTATCTTCGGGATGAGGCCCAGGTGTCTTTGTGCATGACGGTAGATTTCTGGCCCATGTGTCTTTGGCCGTGGCAGTGGTTGTTCTGGCCTACGATTTTGAGGTAATGGTTACGTGAGGATGTTGTGGCCCAGGTGTCTGAGGGCGGTATGGCGGTTGTGGCCTAGGTGTTTTCTGGAGGGATGTATGCTTGTGGCCCAGGTGTTTGCGGGCGGGTGTGGTAGTGGGACTGCGGTGAGAATGACAGGATTGGTTCGATGCGTAGGATGTATTCAATAACAAGTGCGAAAGTAGTGAGGGGTACCTAAACATCTATTTTCTATTACTATAATTTACATAAATTTTTTTATTTGGGGAGTGTTCCTTGGTGAGGCTTGGGTGGATAGTTTACCTTGTTATGTTTTTAGTTATCTCTTTTTCCACAAGGCATTAGAATGTCTCCTCACTTATGCATGAGAGTCTTTGGTTTTCTCTACTGAGTGTACATTTATGCTCACACTACATATATAAAAATGTTTTTAGGTTTCCATGAGGACATCAGGGATCTTTCGGGACCATACTAGCGCGGACCGTGGGGAAGTTGTTGTTGTCGATTTCTATTTTTTCTTGGTACTTTACCTTTCGAGTTTTGTGGCTTGTAACTTTTACTTTTGAACATTCGTATGGGAATGGTTTACTTTGGGCTTTACCATTACATTCAGCTTCGGTATTGTTGGGGTTGTTGTCTTATCTCCCAAACCTATTAAAGAAAAAAGGTAATTCCTTCCATTATGTGAGTTATTCTATACCCTTGGCGCTGGTCGCCACTCTGGGACCTATTGAAGGCGGCTTTCGGGGGTCATTATCTCTCCTTCAACTTGAAGAAGGAAGGGTCTAGAAATATTCTATCCCTTCCCTCATCCTATTGAATACGGGATGTGACATATTCTATATAAACGATGTCAGGTATTTTATTTTATATGTAGATTATGAGTGGTTGAACCCGATGTAGGTAAAAAATTTGTGTCCTCTTCCACGCATTGATGAACTTTTCGATCAGTTTAGTAGTGATAAGATATTATCCCTAGTTTATTTGATATTAGGTTACCAATAGTCAATGTTGAAACCATCATACACCCCTTAGTCTTTTATTTAGAATAAAATATTACTTGAATAAATTTTTTTGATACAATATTGGTTGACTAATGAACAAAGGATATTCATTTCATTGTTATATTAGATTGTTATTCCACTTCTAAATCAGTTTTTGGTTGATTTTTTGGATTCTATATTAGTTTTATCCTATTCATAAGATGATTTTTCTAAACAAAATTAAATTATCATGGTTAAATTGAGATAGAATCAACATTACATCATAAAAACTAAAAAATATATATTTGGGATTAATAGTTTGAACTTATTGGTACATTAAATATTATTGGGATAATTATCATTGGATGTAGAGAATATTTTATCCTTGGAATATTGTCAACATTCCAAGAATATATTTTGGATCCCTATCATTCTCTGTTTAATATGCCATTATTGGATATTGTTATAATAAATCTCCCATTTTGAAGAATAAATATCTAGGATGACCATAATATGGTTGAAGCATGTTTGGTATCATAATTATGAGAGATATTTTCTAGAGATGAAAGTAATACCGACCAAATAATATATCCTTCTGTGACATATGTTGAGAAACACATATATTTTGTACTGTGATTCATCCATAGGGGGAATCAGAGAAATTCAAATGATGGAGGATAGGGAGGTTTCTTATTGATATAAGAATTTGTTTCCACATGAATGTTATTACCCTAGTCATGATCTAGAGTTAGTAGTTTTCATACATTATTTTATATGTTAGACAAAATCTATCTTTTATCATATTTTTATGGATTACATGGATTAGAAGAAATATATCTACATATTTTCATAGAGCGTTCGGAACCTTTGGAAGATTATGTGGTTCAAGTATCTAATGTACTTATAATTTGAGTTATTGTATAAAAAATGAAATAAAAAAGTCATTGATGATGTATTGATAAGAAGGAATTCTTCAACGGTAGTTTGGGAGTCTTGAGCTATGTGGGGTATGTTGGCCCTCTTTCTGAACATGCATCTAGATGTTAAGGAGTCTGAGGGCCATGTAGATCGTAGTTGGAAATCTTTTTTACCAATGATTTGAGTCCAAATTATGACTAAAAAGTTATCTATTGATGAGGATCTAGATCTGAGAGAAATAATATATAGCGGGGAGACACAATTAAGATAGTTTCCTAGTAGTGTACATTCTATTATTTTGAATTTCCATGTATGGATTCTGTGGGGAATATGGGGTGTTCTATTCATGAATATTCATTATTCTAGAAAGAAGGTACATCCTATTTTATCAATTTTGAATCATGTTATATATATATTGTATTGTATTTCATTTATGATGATGAAGGATTCATGAATTGTTCCTAGATGCATCAATTGTCAACAAGTGAAATCTAGGCATTAGAGGACATGTGGGGTTTCACAACCATCACCCACCCCTGAGTGGAAATGGGATGATTTAATTGTATATTTTGTGTCATGATTACTTAGGACACCCCATAATAATGATACTATATGGATTATTGTGGATGTAATAAATTTTTTCACACTTATTACATATTATAGAGACCTTCAATGTTAATGATGTGGGTAGTTCTTACATTCTATATGTGGTTTTGTTGAAAGGTGTTCTGTGTATTATCCTTTAATATAGATATTATCTTTTCAAAAAAAAATTCTAGTAGGGTCTTAATAAGACAATATGATAATTGGTTCATTTTAGCACAACATATCATCCTCATACTGACGGAAATTATAGAGTACTATTCTGTTTATGGAGGATATTATACGATACCATGTTTTCTATTTTAGTGGTTAATGGGAGAAACATATGGATCTCATCGAGTTTTCCTAAAATAATATCATCCAACTATTGATCCAAATGTATAATTTCATGGCTTTGAATGTATTTCCATTACATTAACATATTTTTTGGATAGATAATGGTGATTCGTCACTTCATTGGGAATAGTCTCGTGCATGAGACATCTAAAAATCATCAATTGATCTGAACATTGTTGGTGACCACATATAGTAGGAATAAATTCTATGATGTGCATTGAAGATGACCTATGTAATTTAGGATTGGTAATCATTTGTTTCTTTTGGTGATTCCAAAATTAGGGAACATTATATAAGGAAATAGGTAAACATAGAACATAAGAGTTTTGGGGTGATAGAGATAGTGTAAGGAGTAAGTCTGTTGGTGTACTATTTATAACATCAACCACACTATTGGTCCATGAACAAAATGATTCATTTATCATAGATTCATAGATATAATTTAGTCACATACATGCATTATTTGTAATAGACATTGATGATTCTGTTGATTTTTCCTTTATAATGAATCATACACATGTTTTTGATGGTGGTGATATATATCATTACGGTTGGATTATACTTTATATTTGAGTGGGGAGGAATCATTAGATATTTAATGTGAAGACATATGGGAGGGAGTCTTGTACATAAATATAGTTTCTATAAATTCTTACTGAGATCTCATAGTGATTCGTGGATAAGCTTATAGATGAACTTTTATATGGGTGGGGTGTTGTAAGATATCATCTATTTCTAGGATTATATCTCTATATGTTTTTCATTAAAAATTATAATTTTTGTTTCGGAATATATTTATACCATTTTATTATATTTCCATTTTGGTTTCTTATATATTTAATAAACACAGTATTAAGTTATGTGGAAACTTGAGAAAACTATAGAGGACCCTATGGAGAGAGATTTTGGTGAAATGACTATCATTTCATGGATGTTTGTTTATTTTAATTAATTATGTCTTGGTAAATTGGTTTGGTTTTTAACAGAATATTAGTATATAGAGAATATTTATTGGGGTATTGGGTGTTTTAAATGTATAATGTACTGAAATATCATCTTCTAAATGATTTACACATCATGTGAATGGCTTACACGCTATGAAATATTATGGTTTTCAATAAAATGGTCTGAGTTCTTTAGTGTTGTTAGATATTAAATTACTATTATTAATAAATCATAAAAACATTTTAAGGATTTATATTCAATGAAATTATATATTAATGTATGTTATTTGGTTTAGTGTTCATTATAATTAAATAGAACATTCTACTTTAAAACCATTGGAACCAAACAAACAATTTTTTTGTGCCAAAATTCCTTCCAGAAGCCCTAATAACAAAATCATTTCCTTGTATGTGGATTTCATCAAGTTTATAACATATCACTTTTAGTTCTCCAACCCTTGTTTAAAAATCATTTGATTGTGTGTGTTGGTTTTTTGTATCATGATCATTTTTTCTCTATGAACCTATTTAATATCAACACTAACTTATTACTGATGAATTTTTTTCCATTGTATGTTTTTTATCATCAATATAATATTGGGGGTATAAGTCATGGGAATATGGAGTTATAATTTCCATGTATATGAATTACTGTGATTTTTCTAATGTGACATGTTCTTGAATAAATTAATTAATGAATGTTATTTTTCCGTTGATTCCATTTGTAAAAATCGGCTTTTGAGCTAGCATTCTGATACTAATTAGTTGAGTAAACCATGAATAGAATTTAATTTTATAATGGATTAATACATTTTTATAATTATATGATACATTGTGAGATTTCATAATATATAATCCATAGTATTCAGATTTTTTTTCATTTTTGAAAGTAGTAATCAATTATAATAAAAATACAATTTTTATATGAATGAAAATTTGTAATTCACATAATTATCCATTGATATGTATGATGTGATATTGTGATATCCATGTTTAGGAAAATAATTATGTTCCATGATGAAAATATTTTATATTGGGATTATCATGGGAAGATTCATGCTTACATGTTAAATGTGGATATTGAGAAGTTTCAGTCAAATAATGTGATGAAATTATTATTGTGACTAGTCGCAACCTAGTCCCATTCTGTATTCTTATATAGAATTTTACAGAATTTTGTAATTCTTATAGGTCCTATAATAGATCTGATTTTACTATACAAAGGTAATATGGTTGTGGTATTCAATTCTGTAAGAAATCCACAATTAGTTTATAGAATGTATTAGAAGAAGGTAATTTAATCAGGGTTATCTGATTGTTGTTGGAATGGTTGTAATACCTGATTAGAGGTATTATAGTATGGAGATGAAATTGTCTGCTCTTGTATATAATTAATTGATCAATTAATTAATACACATATTTATCTCTTTATTGGATAGACTCCATATCAAACTATTTTGTTTAGGAATTATTTTGTCATATTTTGTAGTTATACTATAACAATAATTGGGTAGCAATTTCGTACCCAGGAATATTTCATTGATGTAGGTTTGGACAAGGTAAAATGGCCTTGATGTTAATTTTTTCATCCTAGATGTGATGGAGTTTTTAGGTGGGAATGGAATAGGGCTTTGGTATATGGACTATTAATTATTTATGGAGTATTGAAATCATGTACTTATAATGGTTCTAGCATGATATATTGTTACGTTCATGTTTGTTAGTACATTATTCCGGTAAATATTTATTCATCATGTAGTTGTATTTTATTGCCAGTTTTATATTTATCTACAATTTTAATTCCATAATTTATTTAGATTATTCCATTTATGATGAAAATTCATACTAGAGGGTATAATGTCCATAATATACATTTCACACCCCCAGAACAAGATAGAAGCATCTAGCGTATATGTATGTACTCTTGTGGTCACGTAAATGAACCATAGTTCCATGTGAGAGAAAGAGAGATTGATTTGGAGATTATTAAAATATACTTTTATATTCACTCTAACATGTATATTTGGACTCAAAGCTAACTAAATACATAGAATATATTTTTTCAATCCTAATTGAGAAATACATTAAATATAGGATGTCAGAAAATAAAATAAAAGTTTTTTTTGTGGAAAACTGCAACTTGACCCACATTATTCCAATAACACCATAAAATACCCTGTTATAATAGAATCATTTTTACTATGTTTTTAATCATTAGGTAATTTCATTTCATTAAATGTAATTATTTTTATATCAATTCCATTACTCCATAATTTATTGTTTTTCTTTTAACAAAATTGATAATATGTTCCCCCATTTTATTTTGTTTTTTATCATTTTGTTTCTTTGATAAATTTGATTATTAATATGGTTTCATTTTTATCCCATAATAACAGACACATGATAAAATGAATTAACTCAATTATAACATATACTAACATGATAAAATCCATTGTAATATAACATTCAAAAATAAATTGTATGTATTTATCAACTTTAATTTTTGGATTTTTTGAACCATATATATAACTATTAACTACATAAAATAAAATAGAATCTATATTCATCTTAATCTAGTATTGTATCTCTCTATACCCCCTCAATCAATTTAACTTGATTTTCTCTCCAAGCCACATAGTAAACATTAAATTTAAATTTCAAACTTAAATATTATTTGTATTTATATTCTATTTTGATTTATATGTATTAGTCAGTTATTCAATATATATTTTTTATTATCCCATATATGAATTAATTCATTAACAAAGAGGTCCTTTTCACACCCAATTATTATTTTTAGATGTATTTTTTTAATATTTATTTTAGGTCTTCTATTGTACGCAACACCAAGATAAGCATGAGCTATATGAAACACCATATTGGCTTGCGGTATATGAAAAATTATGGCTAACATTGGTTACACAAAATTTCAGGTTCTTTTGATATAATAAATTTCATGAAAGAAAAATTTTATCTGAACAACTGACTATTATTATGTTACTTAATAATGTATTCATCATAATGATGTGTATGAACAATTTTAACATTCCTTAGAACCACTATTTATATGAAAATAAGTTAATTTCTATAAAATAAAATCTCACTTGATGGATATTATTAATGTAATATATATTTAATATATTCAATATAATTCTTATAATTCATCTTATATGTATTCTAGACATTATATAAGAAAAGATTCTATTTTTCAGATAAAAGGAGAATTTTTTTAAAAATACATTTTTCCACCATTTAATGGAGCACCTATATTAAAATTGAGTTTTTAAACATTGATATACTTTATTTAAGAAAAAAAATCTTTTTTGTAATAAATATATAAATATTTATGTAGGATGGATTTTTTATATTTTTCTGAAAACATTAATGTTTTGAAGAATATTAAAAATACACTAACTTATAATTGAAATTTTTTATATCAAAATAATTTATATTGTTAAATTTTATTATTGAATTATATGAAATTATAAATTATTTTTATGTAAATATACCTTTAGTAATAGGAATTAATTTTACATTGAATTCATATTTAAAACCATTTCAATGTTTAGCAACATTTAATCATTCAAATCACATTTTTTTTATTTCTATGATGGGATTAATTTTAAATAAATTAATAAACAATTGTTAAAAGAATTTTTGAAAATTTATATTATATTTAGAATCAGTAGGAAAAAATTATATAATTAAAATTATTTTATTGTTTCACATTAATAATTGTAAATTCAGAAATCATTATTAATATGATACAAGGGAAATTAGAGAAATTGAGGGTAAGAATAATATTATAAAAGTACCCTAAAACTTTCTTTATATAATTGGATGATTAGGATTCAACCTATATTATTCATGGGTTGAAATAGTATCCATTGGAACCCTCTTGGATGATGTAACAAAATTTATTTTATTTTATTTAATTAATGGTTAAATTTGGTTTTATATTTCATGATATATTTTTTTAAATATTTTAAAATAAATAATTACATAAGTGATATATTTATTGATGATGTATAAATTATCAAATTGATGATAAAAGAATTTTTGTTAAATTAAAAATAACAATTTAATAAAAAACAATTGGCCGAATATTATTTTTCACATACATATTGACCATAATAATCCAAGTGTCAAATCATTAATCATTTAGAGCCATAGAGAAAGGCTTAAAAAACTTATATTATTTTATTTAATTTGATGTTATAGTTTTCATATTCATGTTTTCAAAATTATAATTTTTTTAATTTATGATTTTCATGATGACAAATTCTACAAATATTATTCCTTTTAAATAGAGTATATTCATCTTTATCATACTATTACCTTTTCAATTTGGAATCCACAAATAAATGTATTAAATAATTATACCAAGCTATTGTAGTAATAATGTTTGTATTGGTGATATCAAAATATATTATTAACAATATTAAAATAAATATAAGTTTTGTCAATAAATATGTATAATTAAGTTCATATAATATATTTTTCACTTGGTTATATAATTAAATATTTAGTTTTAAGTTAACCTATTATCTATATATTTTTAAACATCAATGATTTCAATGCCTTCAAAAATGAAAATATTGAATGTTTACTAAGATAATGTTTAATTAAATTATTTAAAAATAATATTTTCGTTTAAAAATATTTAATAATTATCATATGTTCAAAAATGTTATAATTTATTTAATTATGTTTTAATTTCATATTATATGTAAATATTTCAGCCTCTTCATATTGCAATATTTTAAACACTAGAAAAAATTAAATAGAATAAAAAACAATAATTTAAAATAATATGGTTTCAATTAATAGAAAAAAATGTAAAAAATTTATTAGTTAATTATATTAAATCCCTTTCTCATCACAAGTTTCTAATTGGTACATTTTATGAATTTTTTTTAGGGTTTTATTTTATTATAAATAAATATTTTTGAGATCCCAATAGTACCCATCAACTCAATTATAAATCCACACATCCTCCTTCATAAATTCCCTACCAATTGAGCCATGAAACTCTTCCATATCATGCCATATTCCCATATAAATATTCATAGTGATAATATAGGTTTTAGGTACTAATTAAAAAATCTACTCTAGTGCATTAGGAGGAAATTTTGAAGTGGTATGTCCAAGAAGATGTAATTTCATCTACTGATAATTTCAAATTATTTATTCTTCTACCATATCATAATTAATTTTCAATACTAATCTAATAAATATAATATAAATGGTATTATTATATTTTATTATGGTTGTGGAACAACTATATTCCACCTTCCATCCATCGTATGAAAAAATAAATCCTCAAGCATGTGTATGTATGGCATATTTTCTCCATGTCGTGCTATAATGTGGATTCACCACCATCATAACTAAATTTATATAATTATGTAATTAATTACTATAAATGATTATTAATAACAGTATATGGATTATTGAATAAAATATATATCATCCACTTCTATACCTTGTCAAAATTATCAGAATGATATCATCCCTCGTGTGTTTGTATGACAAACCATCTCCAGATGATATTCAATTCATTATACATGATATTAATTATAGAATTATTATATAAATGTACATAATGAATAAATATTGTATTTGTTATGTTCATATTATTTTTTATGATATAACTATGACATTAGAAGAATAACTACAAATTATTTTACAAAACAAGGATAAGAACATAAAGTAGTTAATACCCGAATAACGAGTAATAATTATACATTTTTAAAAAATTAATGAATATATGATAATATATGATATCATAAAAATTTCTATTATTTGGGAATATGTATATTAAATAATTTAAAACATTATAAAATATGATTAGATATATACAAATGATATCATACATATGTTAAGAGATTATTTTGTATCACTTTTATTCTTATGGGATTTGTACCTTATACAACACCATTTTATATTGTGTGGTGTTTTTGTTGGTCATGAATGTTTTTTTAATTCATATTAATAATGTTATGATATATAATAATGAATATTAATTTCATTATTTCAAAATTCAGATAACTCAACTGATTATAATTTAATAAGGTATAATTTTGTAATCTCATTATTATCCGAGATTTTTTATTCATATGTATTTAATGGGGTCTGTTTATCATCCAGGTCCATGAAATATATATATATATATATTATAAAATAATAAACATATACATATAATTTTTTTTATTAAATAATTTTAATTTTTTTTATGATTTAATTATATTTACCACATCAATTTTTTTATATGAATTATGTTATGATTTGTAATGTATAAGAATCCCATTTTTTCAATGGATTATGCTATGGTGAATGATTTATGTTTATTGTGGAACACAACAGAATGAAATCATTTTTAGATGGGTGCGACCTATATATCGCTCTAATGAATTGGATAAATATTATTATCTAATGAGATAGATATGACTGGAATGGAAAGTACATCTTATTCAGTAATACATTGTTGGAAGGATAATTAAAGTTGAATAAGTAATACGGGGCTTCAACGAGGAGTGGGAATGTTTCAATAATTGACTATTTACACTATAATGGTCTTTCGAATGTTACTTATCAAAGATGGATTTTATTTGTATGAATAATATTTTTACACAACAACATGTTTAAAGAAAAAGATATTTTTTAATGGTTTAGACTTCAATTATGATTTAATCCTTATAAACTACCATGATTTATATCAAGAATCGAGTTTTTATATTTGGTAAAAGTGGTTTGTAATTCAAAAGGTATTTAAATGTTTTAAAGGAATTATGTTAATGAATTTAATGATATTTTCTATTTTTACGCTTCTTGATAATTTTAGGTCACCCTTTTCATTTGTTTTCATCTCCCCATAATAAAATTAAAAGATTTATATTGGAGAACTAAAGTGGAAGATCTTAATAAGAGATTTGATGATGTTTAATCGATTAAAAATATCTGTTACATTATTCCTAAGGCACTAATCTAATAATTTCATTCCCCATTAATTTGTGTAATGTATTAAGTATTCAGAAAGTATTTATAATGTCCTTGTCATTAAATTTCGTGTTATTGCTATTAGAGTTAGTTATACAGTTTAGTCAATAATTGAAAACTAGGATGTGAAATATTTAGTTATATCCCTAGTGATATTTATACAGTATGTCGAAGACTGTCCCTTAGGATATGTATATCTAGATGTTTCAATCCAACAAATATTTTTAATAATCATTATTAACCTATAATTATTCCAATGATGTTGTATGTAGAGATTAATCCCACTTTAATATGTACATATCCTAGTATGATTTTCCCTATCACACTATTCATTTTTGGTATTATACAATGGATAGATCTAGGAGGAACTGTGTTAATGATCCTCATAGAGATAAATTCAACAACATTCATCCTCAAACAACCAAATGATATTAGAGCTGGAATGTGAAATATTTTCTCTATACCTATAGAATATATGAATCATCATGGAAATTCAAATGGGGGAAAAAGGGAACAACATTCTATTGAGTTCTTCATGAGTCAAAATTTACATTCATCCAATGTATCTTATGTTAAACATGTATCTGAATAATGGATTGGTAAATGTAATAATACATTTCCCATCCTTCATTGTTCAGAAACTTAAAATTTAATTTTGACTTCTTATCATTTCAGATGGAGATGTGGAAATGTGGTGGAATATAATCCTTAAAACAAAGCATCATGGTCAAATTGAATCCTTGGAATGGGAAAAGTTCAATAACATCATATCCAATAATTATATTCCTCGTATACTACATGTTAAGATGAAAATTTTGTTCCTTAAGATTAAAAAAATTATGATGAATCTGTATGTACATATGAGGAATATTTAACAAGGAATCAATGTATTTTTATGGAGTTATCATCAGACATGAAATTATTGTAGATAGATTTGTTAGTGGAAAAACCATGTATTTCATGGGTGTTATCAATATGATACATTGGTAGATGTGAAGGTCTTTTGAATTGTGATATTATGGTTGAAATGGAAGTTGGTGTTACATAAAAATATAATGTCTTTCAATGGAAACAAATGTTTTAGTTTAAGTGAAAATCTAAAGAGAATTTTGAATTGAAAATGGGGATCTCTTAATACTCAATGTATGGACGCAATCATGGTGGATATTTCCTAGAATATTGTTCGAAAGTAATGATAAAAAGGTAGATAATGATGTATATAAATAAAATGATATAGATAATTCATCACCCACACATCAATGGTACAACTCCAAAAAAATGGGGTACCATTTTATCCAAAACTCTAATCCTAGAGTTATGGATGATGATTTACATCAAAACCCACATTATGCTAAAGTCAATGCCAAATATCCTGTGATAACAATTATAAATGTTGAGTATGACAATGATGTAGTGGAATACATGAGTGTTTATGTAATGTGACTACAAAATAATGTATTTATAATCCCTTTTATAGTATAATGGAATATATAAATATCTATGTATTGGTCATATATTGATTTTCTTCATTAATATGGTACTAGTAACCAATAAAATTGATTCAAATATTTTTGAAAGACAAGTGATAAGTTCATAATATTGGGATAACGAGATAAGAAGATGTATGATAGTATTAATGGCCTCGGAATTGATATGAGGATAAAGTGATTTATGTGTCATTGATTTAGTATTTAGAGTTTATCGGATTAATGGTATGTCAAAAGAGTTAATTTTTTAAAGAATTCATGTTTTCATTATGTTTTTATAGAAATTCACGATTTTACAATGTTTGAATAAAATAGATGATGAATGCATTAACATTTTTGGAATGTTACCCACAAGAAATAGTTTATGATATATAGGGATAAATGTTAAAATGATTTAGTGCACCAATTTTTATTGTTTGGGATTATTATATTTTAGAATGAATTTATGTGTATAAATTTATAGAATATTTATTTTAATCTTAAGAATATTTTCTTAGAATCACATATTATCTCACTATATGTGGACCTATGTATATTAGATTTATTGTGGTAATATTTTTTTCATAAAGACAGATTGAATGAACTATCATACTATTTATTGATTTTGTGATCTGCTAATACTTCAGAAATGGAAAATTCAACATCATTTTGTAGAATAAGAAATGAAGGGAATGTTGTTCAAGGAAAGAACATCTATGAGATTTTACCTAAAAGAGTAAAAAAATATTCTCATATAAATTAAATTACATTAGGGAATAGGGATAATAATTTTAAAGGGAGTCTTATTATCGTTATTTTCTTTGATATCAATGACAAAGTCTATGCTTCTTTAGTTTATTGTTATCTGAATGTTAACTTTTACTGGATCACCAACTTTCTTGTGTTTAGTGATCATTATTAATCAGTACAATTATGTATGCCTTCTCTCCCTGACCAATCTTCACATGTGATCGAATTATAAGATAAATAATAATAATTTAAATTGGGATACTGTTATTTTCCAAATAATATTTTTTTAAAGGATATTTTAGAAATCATTTTTTAATGTGGGTTTATATGAACGATACTTTATATTATTAAACATTTTATAAGACATCTGAATTTTTATGGTGGAGTTCATTTTAGGTGGTAGAATGCAACACCCAAATATTTATATGAGATTAATATTTGTAATATATACGATGCATTGGGTTTTATGCTCCATCATGATACTTTATCGTTATAATAAACACTTGTTTATCTTGTTTTCTACATAACACTATGTTTGGTTATGTTACAAACAATTTCTTGTTATTTCTATAGAATTAATTTCACACAAGGGTGAGCATAAGTGATAACATAAATAATATCATGATACCTTATAATAAATTCATTATAATGCCGGGTAAGGAGAATCATACATTTCTTCAAGAAATCTATTTAAAATAATATTAGTATTTTTATAAAATAATAAAATCTATATTGATGGATATTTTTAATTTAATATATATTTAATATATCATAGTTAGGGTTTTTCTTCGTGGTAAGAACCCATGCAATCAAGGATAAAAAAATTGGCTTTCCAAACCCATTGTGCACATAGTACTATAGCACTAATGTACTGTATTGTAGTAGTGGCCGCACTATAGAAACCAGATAAACTATAGTTGTGGTAGCTCACTATAGTGGTGCCAGGGTATTGTAGTAGAGGTGGGAACAATGTCGTAATGTTGGAGGTGGTTATTTTAGTAGTACTATTCACATAATTGTCTTTGGTCAAAAGCTTTGGGCCTACGGGCCATCTAATAGGATAAATTCCCACTGATCCTTTAGGCGATGTAATGGGACTCCCTCTACAAATTAAAAAGAAGCCTTTTGGCTTGGATTAAATAATAAATAAGGCTTCAGCCCCAAACTTAGAATATATATATATATATAATATATTCAATATAATTTTTAAAATTTAGATTATATTTTTTATATTCATGATATATGAAATCATCAATTTTTTTGATAAAAAAATATTTTCAATAATTCCATTTTACCACTTTTTGATGGAAATCCCATTTTATATATACTATATAATGCATTTAAAAAATTATATTTAAAAACATAAATATTTTCTTTGGAATAGGGATATAAAATATTACATTGGATTATATTTTGATATTTTTCTGATAATTTCACTTTTTGATGAATATAAAAATGACACCAAAATTTAATTGAAACAGATTTTCATCATTGAAATTATTTAGATGTTTCAATAATAATATAAGATGATTATAAATTATAAATTGAATTGTTTTTATCATTTAATATAATGTAGGTCAATGACACCAGTTTTACAATTAATTCAGTTGTAAAGAAATTTCATTATTTTATAATGTTTTATGTTTTAAAAAATGTTTTCTTGTTATAGAAATGAGATAAATATTACATTAATTACTAAAACATGTCTGTACTGAATTCATAACTCAATATTTGAAATCATAAGGTTTGAATTATCTAAATATAATTATTTAATTTTTATGAATTATAAATAATATCTTCGATAATTATAATTAATATGGTAAAAATGTATATCAGATAATTTTGGGTATGTATTTTATAATAAAAATACACTAACACATTTATTAATATCATTGGATTAGTAGTTTTAGACCAAACAATCCTTGGGTCTATATTCTATCCATTAGTATGAACTTGGATGATATTACATATTTTATTTTATTTTATTTAATGAAATGTTAAATATATCTCACTCAATGTTCAAAAAACTAAATCATTTTTAATATAATTTTACAAAAAAGATAATATCAATTATAAATAATCATTATAATAAAAAAATTATTTTATTTATAATGGTAATTTATTTTTACTATTTAGAAAATAAATAATTACCATAAATGTTTATAACTTCATGAAGAATAAATTATTTAATTGATGAAAAAACATTAAACTATTTTTTATTAAAATCATAATAACCCTTAAAAGGCATGAATACACAAAAAAATCATATTGGGTAAGTGTATTTTGATAATATAAATCCATAGGTTGAGTTATTGACCATGTGTATCTATTTTAAAATGATTATGACACTTATATTATTTTATTGAACGTGATTCTAATGTTTCCACATTCATGTTTTCTGAATAATAAAAATTTTAAAGTAGAATATTCTAGAAGATAAATAAGAATAAAATTATTATTAGTAACTCTAGTATATTTATCTTAATAATTTTATTTTATTTTAAATGTTTTTACCAATAATAAGTTAATTATATAATTATACAATCCTGATGAACAAATTTTTATTTTAATTTATCTAACAATAAATTATAATTAGAAATATAGAAAAATATAATTAATGCTAATTAAAATGTATAATTAATTTTATAGATTACCTAAACCACATATAAATAGAATAAAGTTGTTTATTTGAAGTTAACATATTATCATAATACTTTAAAAAATCAATGAATTGATTAGTTGTAAAATTGACTCAGTCGTTTGTTTAACAAAATATCATTTTATTAAATTATTGAAAAATAATTAAGCTTTTTTAAAACATATATTATAATTATTATTTATTCTAAAATGATATAATGTATTAATTTATGATTTAATTTACAAAAAACAAGTTACATTTCCACCATTTAGTATTGAAAAACTTTTTACCTTAATTAAAAAATAATTTTAATAACTAAGTTCTATTTAAATTAATAAAGATTAAATTAATGGAAAAATTTCAAATATTTATTTTATGATTAAATTACAATCCTATATCTTATAATCTAGATATTTTGGAAATTTGTTTGCTTTTTCTGAAGTTTTATATTATATTTTAAAATAATATTTTTGAAGATCCCTATTACGACCCGCCCTCGGGGCCCATGTCGTGACTACCCCAAACCCGCCTTCCATAGGCCAGGGGCTGGCGACTAGCACCAAGACATAAATCCCATCAAAAAGGGAAGGCATTGCCTTCGAAAAGTAAACTAGCACCATAGAGTAAGAAAGCGGAAAAGTAAACACTATGTAAAAACGATACAAGCTGTGCTGAAAGTAAAAGGGGCCGGAAATACAAGCCCAACTGTAATGTACAACTGAAAGGAAAAACTTCAACTGAACGGAAAATCCGCAGCGTCGAGCCATCCTCTGGAAGTCCCACCTGAAGGGTGGGTACAGATAGCCTCCACTGCACCTCGGGTCCACCTGACCACTCCGAGTACGTCCCGCCCAGTGGTCCACCTCCAGTTACCGTCCTGCTCCGCACGCCTCCACCACGATCAGCGTTGTCCGCCGTCTGCAACCAACACAACGTAGTGCGGGCATAGCCCATGCAGGGGTGAGTATAAGCTACTCAGTAGGGACCCCGAGACCCCCGAAGGTCTCCCGAAATCCACAAAGTATAATCCACAAAGGAAAGATACAATCATGATGTAACATCTGACACGGCTTAGGTATATGCCCATACATATACCTAAGTCATCAATTCCCGTTCGGCTCCAACGTCCGAGCCCAAGCACAGCCCAGTCCACACAGAAATGAAAAACGTATACCCACACAGGATAGCACAACACAATCCACAAGGAATGTAAACAATCAATCCACACAGGATAGCTCAACACAATCCACAAAGGAGAGTAAACAGTAAATCCACACCGGATAGCTCAACACAATCCAAAAAGGAGAGTAAATAGAAGATTCAGCTCACACAGGTATACTTCGTCGAAAAGGTGAAAGGGATGATCAGGTATGGATACTGAATCATCTACGCTGGGAACCACATAGGATACAAGACCAGCATGGCTGGGACCCACATAGGATACAAGACCAGCACAGCTAGAACCCACATAGGATACAAGACCAGCTGTCTTCATTGATTCATCTATACTGCGACCCACATAGGATACAAGACCAGTATTGAATCATCTAAGATGGGACCCACATAGGATACAAGACCAGCACAGCTAGGACCCACATAGGATACAAGACCAGATGTCTTCATTGATTCATCTATACTGGGACCCACATAGGATACAAGACCGGTATTGAATCATCCAAGCTGGGACCCACATTGGATACAAGACCAGCATTGAATCATCTAAGTTGGGACCCACATAGGATACAAGACCAGCTGTCTTCATTGATTCATCTATACTGGGACCCACAAGGGATAAAAGACCAGTATTGAATCATCCATGCTGGGACCCACATAGGATACAAGACCAACAAAGCTAGGACCCTCACATGATCGGGCCCACACAGGACCTGTAGCACTGATCCACATAGGATCGCTAAGTGCTGTAGTTGTCGTAGTCCACTGAGGATCTCTGCACAGTCGTCGTCGCAGTCCACTGAGGGTCTCTGCACAGACGCCGCTGCAGTCCACTGAGGTTCTCTGCACGGTCGTCGTTGTCGAAGTAGCAGTCTCAGCTAGCTCTAGGGTTCCCGCAAATAGAAAGTTCATTCGGGAGGGTCAGCTCCACGAGCCGAGAGGCCGATACATCAACTTTCACAAAGACCGAAGTTGATGTATCCAAAAGTTCTGTATCGTCAACAGGAACTCAACGTCGCAGACGGCGCGTCAATCGGACGGCCAGTCTGAGAGTTATTGGCATTTTCGTCCCAGGGGCCCGGTTGGTTTTTAAGGCAAAACGAACCCGGCTGTACTCCACCTGCGTCCAAGCCTCGGGCGGAGTGTGCCAAAAGATCCGTCTCACTTAGAAGAATTCAACAAAGCTGACGGCATGTCAATCGGATGTCCGTAGCTCAAGATAAGAGCGTTTCCGCTCCGGGGGCCCGGTTGGTTTCGTGTACGAACCAACCCGGCCGAACTCAATGTATTCCGAAACCTTGAGTGCGATATACCGAAACGACAGTCTCGATCCAAGGGTCACGTTGCCGCAGATGGCTCGTCAAACGGAGGCCCGTAGCTCATGTTAAGGGCATTTGACCGAAAGCGGTCTGAAAAACGGGGGGGGTCCGGGTCCGGCCCGACCCGACCCGACCCGGGTCCGACCCGGTAGGCCCGGCCCGGCCCGGCCCTGCCAGGGCCGGTCCGGCTCGGCTCGGCCGAGCGGCCGACGCGGGGGGAGCTGCCGCCCCGCGTGACACCCCAGCGGCACCCGCGGGGTGTCGGCCAGACAGCCTGACGTGCCGCATGACAACCCCGCGACACCCGCGGGGTGCCACCCTGTACACCCGGGGGCGCCGCGTGACAACCCCGTGGCACCCATGGCGTGCCGCCCTAGACACCCTGGGGGCGCCGCGTGACAACCTCGCGGCACCCGCGGGGTGCTGCCCTGGACACCCTGGGGGCGCCGCGTGACAACCCCACGGCACCCGCGGGGTGCCACTCTGGACAGCCGGGGGCGCCGCGTGACAACCCCACGGCCCCCGCGGGGTGACACCATGGACACCCAGGGGGCGCCGCGTGACAACCCCGCGGCACCCACGGGGTGCCGCCCTGGACACCCGGGGGCGCCGCGTGACAACCCCGCGGCTCCCGCGGGGTGCCGCCCTGGACACTCGGGCGCGCCGGACCCGCGCGGCCGCGGGTCCACGGGCGCCGCCGCCTCCAGCCGCCGGCGCCGCCGCGCCGGCGACCCGCGCTGCCGCCGGCTACCGCGGGCCGCCGGAGTCACTCCGGTGGCCCGTTTTTCTTCCCGTCTGCACCGTTGTTCCTCCCGGGTTCCGTTCATCACTGCGGGATCATCAAATTGGCCATGAATCGTATTTTTTCGTCGCCCGCCAAATCCGCAAAACAAGAAGAACGACATAGGGTGGACGAGCCGTGTTCGTTTGACACGCACCCTCTGCATTAGATAAAAACAACGGGAGAAATTGTTCAACACATGAACCGACAATTTTAATAAAATAGAATTGTTCATTCGAAACCGGTTCTTTAATTTTTAAATAACGTTCACGGGAATATAAAGAGGGGTATTCCAAATTATAAAATCCATACCTCGTTGGTCGTCGTCGTACGCACGTCCTTCACGGAATTGCTCGTCGCGAGAGGTGGAGATCGTCGCGTCGTCGCGGAAGGGCGTCGCGTCGTCGCAGAACACAGCGTTGAGTCGGCGAACTCAATGGACCATGAAACAGCAGATTTAATTTAATTAATTAAATCCATGTTTTGGTAAAGAACCACGAAGGAGATTAAAAAGAATGTCTGAGACTCTTACATCAAGCAGCCGATCGAAGATCCATCGCGGAGGAAGATTCATCGCAGAAGAACGTTGCAGGAAGGGAACGTCGGTGTTGCGGATCACAGCGTCGCATCGTCGATTTCCGGGTTCGACGTTCTTCGCGTTCTTCGCGTTCTTCGCATTTTTCGCGTTCTTCGCGTAGGAGGTTGAAGGTTCAAGGATCCTCTCTAAACGAGTAAAAAAAGATAGGTTGGTATTATTTTATTATTATGCCAACAAACAAAAACGGGTAAGTAATGACCCATCAATTCGTTGAATTAATTCAATGAAAGAAACAACTCATTTAATTTATGAAATAAACCGCTCAATTAAATGGTCTGTTAAGAATTTAAGAAACGCGTCAGTTGACTTTCATAATGACGGGTTTTCGCGGGTGTGTTACATAGCGGAAAGAAACGGCGGGGCTCGTGTGGGCCCCACCTCCCAAATATCCTACAAAGAGGGTAGGATATTTCTGGATAGTATCCTATCAGGTTCAACTCAGTTCAAGCCTCCTTAATGTGGCTTCAAGTGGCTTCCAAGTGGATTAAGTGAAATAAAATAATGTTGTCGCAAAATTATTTTATTTCTTATCTTTATGCCCGAAAATTAAAAACCACACCCGAGAAAACGCAACATCGGAAGAGGTGTTTCTAAGAGAATACCGGTGCGGAGATTTCATCGGTGCCCTCAGAATTCGATTCCGGGCACCGGTTTAAAAGATTGAAAAACCCGCTCGTCCGTTCACTGAACGTACCCGAGCCAAACTTCGGAAAATGATTTCGGGCACACCGGGCCTCGGAATCAGGCGTCGTCAGAAACTTCGTTCTTGTAAAATTCCAAAGGAAATTAAGAAAAAAAAAATCTTGAAATTTACGTGTCTTTACATTACTCCCACCACATGGCTTTACGTCCCCGTAAAGCTTCAACACAAACTAGGGATACAAAGGCGGTATTGAGCACGCAACTGAGCCTCTCGCTCCCATGTGCTCCCTGGAGGTTCCCGTGCTACCATCTGATGCGCACAAGAGGAATCGATCACCCACGTAGGACCCTCTCCTGTCTATCCTCTATCTCCACCGGGACCTCCTCAAAAGTCGCCCCATCATCCATGTCTAGCTCCCCATGGTCAATGATGTGCGTCGGGTCGTGCACGTATCTCCTCAGCTGAGATACGTGGAAGACATCGTGCACCCGGTGCAACTGAGGTGGCAGAGCCAGGCGACAAGACACCTCGCCAATCCTGCTGAGAACCTGGAATGTCCCGATGAAGCGTGGAGACAACATGCCACCTTGGCCAAATCTCCGCAAACCACGTCGAGGTAATACCCGCAAGAAGACGTGGTCGCCATCCTCGAACTCTAGTGGCCTCCGCCTCCTGTCATCATATGACTTATGCCGGCTCTGAGCTGTACTCATCCTCGCCTGGATGACCTGGACCATCTTAGGTCCCACAAGAGCTGCAAGATTTCTTCCTTGCCGATAAGAGAAATCTGGTCCCATCCCCTGGATGAACCACATTCTTTGCCTAATACAGTCATTCCCGACATGGGTGATACTAATCCATATCAAGGATGACGTTGTAAGGCCTCGACGCTACTACCAAGAGATCCAACCGTTACTCTCGCATCCAAGGGTTGAGTCACACTGTCGGCATCAGTGTGTGGTAACTGGGTCTCCTCCAGTAGATGTCTCACAAGTGAGGGTCAAGTCAATAGTCAAAACTGGAACCTCTTAGTAACAACACAAAAGAGGACAGGAATGAAAACATCACAAAAGTATGCGTCTTTTATTATTGCAGCTCATAATACAAAGACGCTGCACAATAAAAACAAGGAAATAGAAGTACAAAGGACGTATCCACTAGTTCCACTCCTGTCCATTTGCTCCCAGAGCTCCATGATCGAAGGCCTCAGCTGCCTGAAGCTGAGCTCTCCCATGTCCACCAACTCCCTGCGGTCGGGGTGGAACTCATGGTGGTGGTCGTGGAAACACCTTGAAGTGTCTCCCACCATCGGCTACTCGGCCAGCTCCTCTGCCTCTTCCGCCTGTACCCTATGGACCACCGTGGCCGAATCTCTGTCTGGGAGGTCCCTCTACCACCTGCTGCTCATCTGTAAGATGAGTCGGCCACTCTCGAGCCATGTGACCTCGCCCACTGCATGCGTAGCAATGTTTGACCCTCGTCTAGCTGGCTCTCCTTCTGGTGCCCCGCACAACCGAATCTTCATCCTGTGACTTCCCATCTGATGGTCTTGCCCGCTTGGACCTCTGCGTCACCTGTCTACTGCCAGCTGCAGAAGACCCTTCTACGGGCCGTCCTGCGGAGAGCCCTGTCACTGGAGCCTGCTCGGCGAGAAAACACTCCACTAGAAGGGCTCTCTCTAACACCTCTGCCTATGTCGGAATGTTGAGGGAGATCATCAAAGCCCTGATCTCGTGCCTCAGTCCCTACTTGAAGGTCCGGGCCTGGAAGAATGGGCCCCATACCATATCTATGGAGTAGTGCAAGAGATCAGTAAATCTTGCCGAGTACTGGGCCACTATCAAGCTGCCCTGCCGCAGCTGAAGAAGATCATGTATGCGTACCGCACGGAGGGTGGCTGGGACGAAATCGGATCGGAATATGCTCTCAAAGTCCATCCAAAGGAGTGATGCCTCGTCGTGCACCTGGAGCATCAAGCTCCACCATCGTCCTGCTGCTGTGTGCAGTAGGCTCGCCGCGAGGATCACCATGAGGTCTGCTGGTGTCCTCACTAGCCTGAAAACTCGGAAGACCGCCTCCAGCCAGTCCTCAGCTGCCTGGGGGTCCGTCTCCCCACGGAACCTGGGTGTTCGCTAGCGCTGGAACTCGTGCAGAGCTCCGAGGCGTCATGCATCGTCAGCTGCCAGTGCTGGAAGCATCGGGGGCTCGGCGAGTAAAGGTACCACTGGTGCCTCTGCTGGAAAAGAGCCCAACACCGAGGCCTCGTCGCTCGGTGGGCGGTCATCACGCTCCACTCTCGAAACCCTAGCTGGCTGCCGTCGTGGGGCCATCCTGAAAGAAACAGGTGCGCCACTGTCAGAACAGTATACCTGGTGAGCTGACACAAGTAATCACAAGGAAAACTTGAACACAGATGCAATCAATGTTTTCGTGCATTAAGTCGGAAATCAGAAGTCAGGGTCCTGGTGTACGGATACGTCGACCGCCGCACCAACACTGGACTCCCTAGACTGATAACCACACCCAATACACTAAACACTATTGCTTCACATAGAAGAAAGATCAGAGTCCCCGGTAGAACCGACCGCTCTAATACAAATTGTCACGACCCGCCCTCGGGGCCCGTGCTGTGACTACCCCAAGCCCGCATTCTATAGGCCAGGGCCTGGCGACTAGCAACAAGGCGTAAATCCCAACAAAATGGGAAGGCATTTCCATTGAAAAGTATGTAAGCACCACAGAGTAAGAAAGCGGAAAAGTAAACACTAAGTAAAAACGGTACAAGCTGTGCTGAAAGTAAAAGGGGCCGGAAATACAAGTCCAACTGTAAAGTACAACTGAAAGGAAAAACAACAACTGAAAGGAAAAGCCACAGCGTCGAGCCGCCCTCTAGAAGTCCCACCTGAAGGGTGGGTACAGATAGCCTCCACTGCACCTCGGGTCCACCTGACCGCTCCGAGTACGTCCCGCCCAGTGGTACACCTCCAGGTATCGTCCTGCTCCGCACGCCTCCACCACGATCAGCGTTGTCCTCCATCTACAACCAACACAACGTAGTGCGGGCATAGCCCGTGCAGGGGTGAGTATAAACTACTCAGTAGGGACCCCGAGACCCCCGAAGGTCTCCCGAAATCCACAAAGGATAATCCACAAAGGATAGATACAATCACGAAGTAACATCTGACACGAATTAGGTATATGCCCATCCATATACCTAAGTCATCAATCCCCGTTCGGCTCCAACGTCCGAGCCCAAGAACAACCCAGTCCACACAGGAAAGCAAAACGTATACCCACAAAGGATAGCACAACACAATCCACAAGGAGAGTAAACAATAAATCCACACAGGATAGCTCAACACAATCCACAAAGGAGAGTAAACAGTAAATCCACACAGGATAGCTCAACACAATCTACAAAGGAGAGTAAAAAAAAGATTCAGCTCTCACAGGTATACTTCGTCGAAAAAGTGAAAGGGATGATCAGGTATGGATACTGAATCATCTACACTGGGACCCACATAGGATACAAGACCTGAATGGCTGGGACCCACATAGGATACAAGACCAGCACAGCTAGGACCCACATAGGATACAAGACCAGCTGTCTTCATTGATTCATCTATACTGGGACCCACATAGGATACAAGACCAGTATTGAATCATCTAAGCTGGGACCCACATAGGATACAAGACCAGCACAGCTAGGACCCACATAGGATACATGACCAGCTGTCTTCATTGATTCATCTATACTGGGACCCACATAGGATACAAGACCAGTATTGAATCATCCAAGCTGGGACCCAAATAGGATAAAAGACCAGCATTGAATCATCTAAGTTGGGACCCACATAGGATACAAGACAAGCACAACTAGGACCCACATAGGAAAGAAGACCAGTTGTCTTCATTGATTCATCTATACTGGGACCCACATAGGATACAAGACCAGTATTGAATCATCCAAGCTGGGACCCACATAGGATACAAGACCAGCATAGCTAGGACCCACACAGGATCGGGCCCACACATGACCTGTAGAACTGATCCACATAGGATCGCTGAGTGCTGTAGTCATCGTAGTCCACTGAGGATCTCTGCCCAGTTGTCGTCGCAGTCCACTGAGGGTCTCGGCATGGTCGTCACTGTAGTCCACTGAGGATCTCTGCACGGTCGTCGCTGTCGAAGTAGCAGTCGCAGCTAGCTCTAGGGTTCCCGCACACAGCAAACTCGTTCGGGAGGGTCTGCTCCACGAGCCGAGAGGCCGATACATCAACAGTCACAAAGACCGAAGTTTATGTATCCAAAAGTTTCGTATCGTCAACAGGAACTCAACGTCGCAAATGGCGCGTCAATCAGACACCCGGTCTGAGAGTTATTGGCTTTTTCGTCCTAGGGGCCTGGTTGGTTTTTAAGGAAAAACCATCCCGAACGTACTCCACCTGCGTCCAAACCTTAGGCGGAGTGTGCCAAATGATCCGTATCACTTAGAGGAATTCAACAAAGCTGACAACATGCCAATCAGACGTCCGTAGCTCAAGATATGAGTGTTTCTACTCCGGGGGCCCGGTTGGTTTCGTGTACGAACAAACCCGGCCGAACTCAAATTATTCCGAAACCTTGAGTGCGATATACCTAAAGCGGTCCGAAAAATGGGGGGGGGGGTCCGGGTCTGAGTCCAGGCCGACCCGGCCCGACCCCCCCTGGTCGGCCTGAACGGGGTCATCCCGAACCGGGTCGACCCAACCCGGGTCCGACCCGGTTGGCCCGGCCCGGCCTGGCCAGGGCCGGTCCGGCTCGGCTCGGCCGAGTAGCCGAGCGGCCGACGCGGGGGGAGCCGCTGCCCCGTGTGACACCCCTACGGCACCCGCGGGGTGTCGTCTAGACAGCCGGACGCACCGCGTGACAACTCCGCTGCACCCGCGGGGTGCCGCCCTGGACACCCGGGGGCACCGCGTGACAACCCCGCGGCACCCGCAGGGTGCCGCCCTGGACACCCTGGGGGCGCCGCGTGACAACCTCGCGGAACCCGCGGGGTGCCGCCCTGGACACCCTGGGGGCGCCCCGTGACAACCCTGCGGCACCCGCGGGGTGCCGCCCTGGACACTCGGGGGCACTGCTTGACAACCCCGCGGCACCCGCGGGGTGCTGCCCTGGACACCCGGGGGGGCGCCGCGTGACAACCCCGCGGCACCAGCGGGGTGCCGCCCTGGTCACCCGGGCGCGCCGGACCCGCGCGACCGCTGGTCCACGGGCGCCGCCGCCTCTGGCCGCCGGCGTGGCCGGTGGCCCGTTTTCCTTCCCGTCGGCACCGTTGTTCCTCCTGGGTTCCGTTCTTCATTGCGGGATCATCAAATTTCCCTTGCATCATATTGTGTTATCGCCCGCCAAATCCGCAAAACACGAAGAACGGTGGAGGGTTGCCGGGCCGTTTTCGTTTGACCCGCACCCTCCGCGTTAGATAAAAACAACGGGAGAAATTGTTCAACACATGAACCGAAAATTTTAATAAAATAGAATGGTTTATTCGAAACCGGTTTTTTAATTTTTAAAGAACGTTCACGGGAATATAAAGAGGGGTATTCCAAATAATAAAATCCCTACCACGTTGGTCGTCGTCGTACGCACGTCCTTCGCGGAATTTCTCGTCGCGGGAGGTGGAGATCGTCGCGTCGTCGCGAAAGGGGGTCGCGTCATCACGGAACACTGCGTTGAGTTGGCGAACTCAACGGACCATGAAACAATAGATTTAATTTAATTAATTAAATCTGTGTTTTGGTAAAGAACCATGAAGGTGATTAAAAAGAAAGTCTGAGACTCTTACCTCAAGCAGCCGATCGAAGATCCGTCGCGGAGGAAGAGTCATCGCAGAAGAACGTTGCAGGAAGGTAACGTCGGTGTCGCGGATCACAGCGTCGCACCGTCGATTTCCGGGTTCGACGTTCTTCACGTTCTTCGTGTTCTTCGCGTTCTTCGCGTTTTTCGCGTTCTTCGCGAAGGAGGTTGAAGGTTCAAGGATCCACTCTCAACGAGTAAAAAAAAAGATAGGTTGGTCTTATTTTATTATTATGCCAACAAACGAAAACTGGTACGTAAAGACCAATCAATTCATTGAATTAATTCAATGAAAGAAACAGATCATTTAATTTACGAAATAAACCACTCAATTAAATGGTCTGTTAAGAATTTAAGAAACGCGTCAGTTGACTTTTATAATGACGGGTTTTCACGGGTGCGTTACTTAGCGGAAAGAAACGACGGGGCTCGTACAGGCCCCACCTCACAAATATCCTACCAAGAGGGTAAGATATTTCTGGATAGTATCCTATCAGGTTCAACTCAGTTCAAGCCGCCTTAAAGTGGCTTCAAGTGGCTTCCAGGTGGCTTAATTGAAATAAAATAAAGTTGTCACAAAATTATTTTATTTCTTATCTTTACGCCTGAAAATTAAAAACCACACCCGAGCAAACAGAACTCCGGAATAGGAGTTTCTAAGAGAATATCGGCGCTGCGATTTCATCGGTGCCCTTAGAATTCGATTCCAGGCACCAGTTTAAAAGATAGGAAAACAGGCTCGTCCGTTCACTGAACGTACCCGAGCCAAACTTCGGAAAATGATTCCGGGCTCACCGGGCCTCGGAATCAGGCGCCGTCAGAAACTGCGTTCTTGTAAAATTCCAAAGGAAATTATGAAAAAAAATTTCCTTGAAATTTACGGGTCTTTACAATCCCAAAAATGACACTCATCTAAATTATAAAAGGGAACTTCCTCCCTTTCATGTTCATTTCTCATTGAGCCCTCTCGATCGGACATACCCTTCCCTTTAAACTAATAAAATAACTTATTAAGATGCTAGAGGTTCTCTTATTTTTAATTGTTTAACTCTAGTGTTTTATAAGGAGATTTAGAGTGAGGACGTCGATGAAGAGGTAATATTGTCAACAAATACTGTCAAATTATTTGTTCTTATACATCATGTTGACTAATTTTTTGCATAATTAAGTAATTACTAAATTCTAAATTATATGATCTTATGTAATTATGGTTATTTAACAACCATATTCCTCCTTTTATCTGTAACATAATAAATGAAATCAACTCACGTGTGTACGTACAACTTACCGTCTCCACGCCGTGGTGTAATATGTTTTTCACCACCATATTATATAGATGGATATAATGTTAGAAATAATATTTATTTATTATTATTTAAATCATTAAATGGATTCTTTAACTATATATACCATCAAATACTACACCATTTCTAAAATTTTGTAATGATATTGTCGTTCATGCGTCCGTACGACATACCATCTCCACGATGCAATGTGATTCATTATACATAATATCCATTAACAATATTTATATAAATGATTATAATGTATAAATATGGTCATATTATGCTCATATCATCTTTTAGTTATATAAATATGACATAATAATGGGGACAAGAACTAATTCAACAAAACACGAATAAGATCACAAACTAGTCAATGCCCAAATAACGAGTACCAATGAAGTGTTACAAACACACAGAACTTAATATGATCATTTAATATATCATTAAAATTAAAATGATTCTCGAGTTACTAAATTAGACAATTTAATTCATTATACAGGAGGATTAGATACATATACAATATATTACACATAATGTAAGGGATTATTTTCTCTCAATTTTATTTTTTTGGGATATATGCCTCAAACAAAACTTATTTCATTTTAGAGAGATTATGTTTCCTATAAATGTTTTAATGATTCGTTTTATTATTTCGATGATACATGCATATGCATATAAGTTTCTTTATTTAATTATTCATGTGATTTTACTAATTTTAAATTGGTAAAGGGTAATTTATCAATCTCAGTAATATTCTATGTTGTTTATACATAAGTATATACTTGAATATTTAGATCATCCATATCTATTATATATAAAATTTAAAATATTCATCATATCCCGGTGTTATTGTTTTAAAAATATGCTCCCATTTGTTATTTGTTTAAAATGGTTTGAGTGGAATATTTTTTGTTTTTCGATACATGTATCTTTTTTACATTACATGAAAAATACAACAAGTATGATTTCTATTAAACATAATGAATGTAGAGGATTTTTATGCATTCATAACTCCTTATTCCCATGAATATTTTGTTAACATATTTTTTTATTATTTTCCAAAAAATCATTTATTTTAATATTTCATGGAATTTTGATAAAAGGAAATGTTTTTATGGAGAGAAGATAATTTAATTCAAAAATAAGTTAAATCTATTTTATTAACATTATTTTCAGGGATACCATTATTTAATAAGTATATGTTTAAATTATAATATACCTATTATTCCGATAGGTTTTTTATTATTTATTATGAAATTATATTTATGATATACATTTGTTTTATATGGATTATGTTATGATAAAATGAAGTTTAAGAAACCCATTTTTCTTTGGGATATGATATGATTTTTGATTTTTGATTTCTATGATCGTGTAAGTGGGATATAATTTTGATATTGGTGGGACCTATATCTCCCTCAAATGAAATATTTAATGATTTATATCTCAGGGTATAGATATTGTAGGAATGAAATGTAAATCTTGTGTTGTAATATTGAGCTAGAGGGACAAGAAAATCTTGTTCACCAAAAATGGGGTGGAACATGGAGTAAAATCAATTCTTTAATAGAAATTTTCTTCTATGTTGGTGTCGGAAATGATCCATTTCCAATATAGAAATGATTATCTATGCTAACGTGTTTTCCCCAATTGCATGTTTTCTGTCATTTATTTTTCTCAAGGTTTATTATTCCATTATGATTTATATCTTATAAAAAACCATTATTTAATTTATTAATCAAGATATGTATATATGTTAAATTTTTTATCGTTTTCAAAACTTATGTTCATGTTATCCCATTTTTATATTTATTTTTTAATTTTATTTTCCAATTTTACTCTTACCGAGCATTTAATCTCACCTTGTTCATCTCCAAATGATACAAAGAGAGGTTTTATATACGAAAACAATAAGAAATTATCATCATGAGATATTTTTAATATTGTTCACCAATTAGATGAATGTGATCAATGTTTCCAAAGGTACTAAACTAATATGGTCACTGGTCCATTGTTTGTTTAATGTATTAAGTATTCCGAAAAGGTGTTTCACATTCTATATATGTAAATCGTTGTTCATTACAGCCCTCATAATACAGATTTATAATTTTTAAATATTGCTTAGTTGTTATATTAATTGTTATTCACATTAATAATGATTTACTTCAAGGGAATGATTCATCTCGTACTAAGTATAATAATATATGTATACTAAGTGTGTAGTGATGAAAACCATCTACATTATATGTTCCTATAATTTTCAACAAATTAAATATGAAGAAACATATTTTTTATTTGTTTAAAATTTCATGAAACATGATTTCAAAAAAATAAAAAACAATTAGATATTCCATTTATATTTAACATGTTGATCATGATACTAGGAATATTCAATATATCGACCCTGATTGTACATTTTCTTATTTATATATAGTGTAGTATAATCAATAATATCTATAACTATCTTCCTATTAATCTAAATATAATTAATAGATAATCTTGGTTAGGATACGAAATACTTTCATTACCCTCCATAACATGGACCCCCTCTTGTGTCGTACAAAAATTAATGATTTAGATCTAATGTCTATCACTAATAGCAAAGGTGATTGTGATTTTCATATATTGTATGATGAATGAAAATGTGTGAAAAGACCCTTAAAAACACATGAAAAATTATAAGATAAAATTTATTGATATATGTTATTAAATGAACCCAAGAAGCAATTCATGTGAAATTCAAACATAAAAATTTTCAATAAGACCCAATAACAATGTGATCATATTTAATCAAATATATGATATCATGGAAATTACTAATTATATTAATATATAAATTTTGAAATAATACATTCCTATTATGATAAAAATGGTTTTTAAATATTGGGTTGAGTATAAAAGTATACATAGTATGATCCTCCTTAAAACGACTGATTAAAATGTTGTAAAAAATTATTAATTTTTAAAAAATAATATAGTAAGGCCAATTTGAAGACATAAAATTTCAATTATTACCCGTCTTCATTATGTATTACTTTTAAAATATAGAATTAATATTTATTATAAAACAATACAATTAATATATGTCATCAATATTAACAGAATGTACTTACCCTCTGATTTGGCCACTCTTACACCCTGACATTATATATACCCATCAAAAACACTTACTTTATAGTAATACAATATATATAATCTATATACTATCCACATACACTAATCCATAGTAATATAATATGTCACCATGTTATTAAATCATATATTTTCCTCAACATAGTATGTTATATTAAAATTATCGACAATAGCCTTATACACCCAAATAACTATTAAGGGATCAAAAAATTAATATATTTCACTATAAAATATTCTTAATATCACATTTAATATTGATGAATGAAATTTATAATTCAATAAAAAAATTAATTATTATAAAAACTATTGGTCGTCCAAAGTGAATTTGGGGAATATAGAGAAGTTTTCTTTATATTCCCTCTATATAATATATATTTCATTAATCTCTCAAGATTATAATCCAAAAAAATAGGTAGATAGATTAGATAACATTGTTGGTGGAATTTCATAAATATCAGGAAAATATAAACATACTAAATAACAAAAATAATCGATCAATTGGTTCAAACAAAAAAAAAATTCATCATAAAATATTAATACAAAGACATCAAAATATCTTATTTTCAGAAACATAAAAAAATATATCAAAACTAGAAAAATCATCCAACAATATTCATCAATCCAAAAAAATTATACATACTATTTTATTACATAATTCCATAATTAAATTTTTTTACCACATACTAGTGTCAATATATTTATTATTACATTCATTTCACATATTAAATTTTATTTGATTTTTAAAACTATTTCACATTCCAAGTCATAATCAATTATAGATTTACCTTATTTAAATCCACATATCATTTAGTAATTAACATTATTCATTAATACCATAATAGATATTTAATAAAATTAATAAATGGAATTAGTTATTATTATGTAACAGGATACAATTTATATATTCTATAACATCTATAATTAGTATATTTTTCATTTCCAATTAATCTATGTACCACAATGATTATATAAATCATTGATAAAAAAATTTATCCAATAGAATCATTAACTACTCCCAACTAATTCCAATAACCAACACCACAACAATTATTCCATTTCATATTTGGAATAATATCCATTTAATTAGTAATATTACCATTATAAAACTCACAAAACATTACCACATAAATATTCAATGAAATCCTCAAAATTTATTATAAAAAAAGGAAATATCCTATTTAAAATCATCTATTCTAGTAAAAAAGAATATATCATAATATTGAAGTAATATCTTCCTTATAGTATAAAAACTAAATTC
The DNA here is from genome assembly GCA_963277665.1 of Viscum album. Lineage (NCBI taxonomy): Eukaryota > Viridiplantae > Streptophyta > Magnoliopsida > Santalales > Viscaceae > Viscum > Viscum album. Next base: position 2,129,896,650 of record OY728147.1, on the reverse strand, counting down.
AATACTTATTATATATATATATAGATAATTTCATGCACAACATCATAATATTTTTTAAATATTTCAACTAAAATAATTAATTATATACATTTCATGATAAACAAATTTTCCAATGATATTTTGAAAAATCAATTACTCCCCAAATATGTATACAATTGATTAAAATAATTACATTTTTAATTTAAAATCATCATCGAACCATATGAAAAAGAGATATTAAAAAATTACACATAATAATTTACCCCCAATACATTTAGTTAAACATATAACAATTCATTATAATATTATACAAATCTGTACATATGAAAAGGGATATTATAGATTGATTATTACAGTACCATCCCACCCCTATATGATCCATTCCATTGCTGAAATCTGGTGTTTGAGGTGTTTTGGGAGGCCTAGGTGTGTCATCCCTAACACCATTCCAAATTTCCTATTTTCTGAGAAGTGTTTCTAGAATGGTGAGTCTATAGTGCTTCCATGATGGTAGTTCTACATTGTTTCTAGAACACTGAGACAACTAACGATAGGTCTGAAATGTTTCCAGAAAGTTAGGTTTATAGTGTTTCCAGAGTAGTGAGACATCTAAAGGTAGCTCTACAGTTATTATAGATCGATGAGACTATAGTGATTCAAGAATAGTGATTACATATTGATTCTATAAGAGTAGGTCTATGATGTTTCCAGAACAATTTAATATCATTTATCATATTTATTATTTTATCTAATTTCCCAGTTTCACCCATTTAACGTTTTATTAGATGAAACATTAACTGAAGGCCTTTATTTATGGGTTTTATGGCCGATTTAAATCCCATAACTCCTATTATTGTTTTCTTAAGACTCGGGATTCCATCACATGGTCAAACCACGTGGTTTAATGTAATCTATTTTTAATGTAAAATCTATCCTATCGTTCCTTATTTGTCCAATAAATCTAATAATGGGATGAGATGTCTTCCTACATTGTTTCCTTATTTTTTCCTAGAGAGAGATTCTCAAACCATCCCTTCCTTTCTGTAGTATACGTGGACAGTATTGCAGCTTTGGATCATCACTTCCCTGGATTTTCTTCATAATGGATGTGCACCCCCATGTTTTTGTGAAACCAATCAGTATCGATTAATCTTAAAAATAAGGTATTGTATACCATTTTTCTTTTGGGTACTTATAATTCTATTTCTCTATTCCATATTATGTAATAATATCTCCATGATTCGTTTGGTGTTTTCTAGGTGGTTGGCTGGTGCGGTGGTGCCTATGAATCCTCGGGTGGATGCATTCCTCTGTGAGAGATGATAATGATCTTCTTTGTTATACTATTCTCATCCAATGAGCATCAAAAACCTTTTTATTTAGGGTATTCATTGTCTCTCTATTATTTTTAATTCAACTATATAGGTACCATCTTTTAGCCAACTATATCACAATGGAATAGACAAAATAAATATTTGAACAAAATAAATAAATTTTTATTGATAATATGTTATTACCACTTGTTTATCTAGGGAGTAAGATATTTATTGTAGCCTAGTTTTTCATCTCACCCTGGACCAAAAAATTTGATGAATGTAAACTAGGATTAATTATAATTATTTTTCAATGCCAAAGAGGAATGTAAATGATTCTAATTGTTGTTTACGTAAGCATGATTAATTGAATTAATTGATGAACTAGAGGCATATTGATACTAGTTGATATTTAATTAAATTCATGAAAACTAACTAATTATAAATTTTTTGATATCATACTACTTTGGATTCCAATATTTGGAACCAAAAATTAATAAATTTGTTCTATCCAGATGGATTAATGAACCAATTTATTGAGAAAAACATAATTCTTTGTAGGGTTCTGAATTACCCTATTTCTTGTACAGCTAAGTTCCATATGATTTGGATCCATGAGTGATAATTATGAAGAAATGTTGGAAGCCTTGTTTTAGGGACAAGAGACATGTTTATATTATAAGGACCCAGCCTTAAAAAATTACATAATCATGAATTAAATGAATAATTCACATTTTAGATCTTTTCAGGTTTAGAGTTTTAGAGAATTAGGACATAACTATTACATCTCAATGATTAAAAGTAGACACATATACTCATTTTACATTTTCTTTCACAAAATAAAAACTCTTGAAAATTAGATTCATGACTAGTTCCATGTTTTACACATCTTAACATTTCCTTGATCCCATCCTTGACCATATTCCACTTTATGACCTGTGAAAAACATTTCAAAAACATGGGATGAGCATAAAAAGCTATGTAAGGGATACACATTAGATCATCAATATATAAATAACATATGATTCTTTATATTCCTCATGAAATCATAAGATTTATGAAAAACTCATAGAAATCATATGACATAAAGGTAAAATGAGGCATTCATAACACTCTTACGTAGGGAGTAACCCTTATGGTTACGTTTGGAATACCCATCACATTATATTCCCTAAATATTTTCATAGAAACCATAGAGTATAAATCCTTAGCATTACCCAATGCATTGGGGAGCTATCTCGGGCTCCCCCTCCGTTCGATTAACATGGAACCACTCGACTTCATTAAAAAATCCCAAGAACCATCACAAAATCGTATCACATAAAACATGCATAATGGAAACCTAACATTTCATCATTTCAATCACGAGATATCAATAAAACATGTTAATATAATCAAAACTTTTTCAAATCCATTCTCAATACCAAAATAAATTAAATGTAAAACATGGTATTTATTTTTGATTTAAAAAAATGTCGTCAAGATATCAAAAGCTACCTTAATGAAAGGAGATTGAGATGATGTCCCGTACAAAGACGACATCATTAGATTATGGATAAATCAACTACATAATTATGTGTGAAAAATATAAATACACTCAATATAAATTGATATTAACTATAAATCAATAATAGGTCATCTAAACATAATCATAGCATGAGACAATCCAGAAGTATATTTTTAACCAATGAATTGAAATTGGGTTAAAAATTTCCCACACAGAAATTGGACAGCCTAACGACGTCACTTTAAAATTCATAAAATCATTTGATGAGAGATAAAAAGTGTATCTCATCACTTGGAAATTATATTTACAGAAATAAGGATATATAAGAACATATCCCAACATTGAGAAGTTATAAATTAAACAACCTAACAAAAAGAAGAATTTTAAAAAGTGGAGGGTGAATGGTTCCCTTACCGATTTGGGTAACTTTCGAAACGTACACCTAATGAAGGAAGGACTATACAATGTTGATGTAAATACACAGAAAATAAATTATATTACACAATTATTAGAATAATGGGATGTAGATACACCACTCAAAATGGATAGTTAAAAATATAGCATGAATATCACGGGAATAAATAGTGAGATAAAAACCCCTAACCCCGTTCTAATAAATCGAGTCATATTACCAAAAGAAAATAAACACCAATTTTATCACATAATTACATGAATATAAATAGAATAATGATATTATATATCTAATGGAAGTACACAATACACCACATGCAATAAATAAGTGGTGAACAATGGAAATCTCACGAAATTAAAAGTGATATAAGAAATCCCTTACCGCGTGTCTGACATAACTCGCTTGTAGGTTATTTTTTCTTTCAGAATGATAAAAATAAATTAATTTCTACTTTAACAAGAATATTTTTCAATTTTATTATTCATTTTATATCACTTATTACATTTCTAAAGTAATCATTTAATTTTTTGAGTTCATAATGGACGTTTTGTCGATGATCGGAACTTGAGTCAAAAATGGACTTCTTATAATAACATGATGTTCATGTGGTCCAATTTTCATTAAATATAAAATGATATTAAACATTTATATGTAATATATATTATATATATCCATTATATATATGTACATATAATTGTACATAACATTTGTAGATAAGAAATGAAATGAAATGTTCATGGAGATGGTAAGTTGTACGTACGCTTGAACCCTACTTTCATTCCTATTTTATAAATTAATGGAATGAAAAAATAATGATACATAGTTATATTATAATAAAAGTATAATATATATGTTATATATGTTACATATGTTCATAAATTAAATTCTTTAAAAATTCCATCATTGGCATGAACGAGTCACATCACTTGTGGGGGTGATTGTCCACACTTCCTCATATGAAATTATTGCATTTGCACAACATGAAAAGCATAATGGTATGTTTTAAATATAAAATCCAGAAGTAAAGAGAGTAAATAAATATAATATATATCATATATAAATATTGTTCCATCATAATGGACACCATGATAGGTGGTGAGAGAAGATTTAACAATGATCGTTTTTTGAATCATTAATTCGCCAACCAGAGAAACAGTATGTTCTTTAACCATTAGATGGGGGTGTGTGTAAGTGTAGGTATAATACATATCATAACAAAATCCTAGTATATTTAGGATACTGCTGTTATTATGGGAACAAATAATAATAATATAGTGGTGAGTGAAGAGTGAAAATAAAAGAAAGAAACTTGATAGAAGACATTACCTCTAAATATGGAAACACTTTTTTATTTGGGCCAAAGGCTTCTTTGGAATGAATTATGCCCAAATTGAGGAATATATGAGTAAAATAGGGATTTGGGGAGATAATATGAGTAGATTTTGGAAGATAAAATGGCTTGAGAGGTGTTGGTAAGGGGGTAGAGGTGGGGGCCTTTTATAAGAGGGAGGAGGATCACTTTTGGAAGGTATTGAAATGTAACTTTATTTTAAAATTGTATTCAGATTTTATAGATCCCAAAATGATATATTTCTAGGATAAGGTGATAAGGGTTCGAAATACACCCATTAAATAGGATTTTGACAAGTGTAAGGCTTATATTTTACCTTATCTTTTCATTTTAGTTTAATCGTTCATTAATGAGTTAATCACAACATCATCATGATTTCAGAAAATAATTTATTTATTTAATGTATAAAAATTATAAAAAAATAACATGATTTAGTAAATATATTTATATTTCCAATTACTATTTATAGTCTAAATCATCATTTATGTACACATAATTAAAATAGTTTTACTTAGGATTTACCAACCTTTGTTATATTTCCCTTATTTTTTTAAAAACAAAGTCATAATTGTTACTATCACACCCATGTGACTCCATGGGCCCTAAATTTTGTTAAAAAACTTCCCATGGTCGTCCATGAATCAAAAAAGAGGATTTGGACATATGTTGTGGTCATTTTATATTATAATGATATAATTTTATTACACATAACTACCCGATTACTAATTAATCACGACAATTAAAGATAATTGTTGTTGTGATTATTCATAATGTCCAAAAACAAAAGTTCCTTTATTAAATTATTTATAAATTCTTATTCCAATTATGGAATCCATTTTAACGAATTTAAAACACAGAAATTACAGTAATTAATTTAATTATAATTGGCGTTGTCCTAACCAAAGATGAGTTTTTATGAAGTAAATTTTATGCAAAGATTGATTTATTTTTACATCGAATTGAAAAGTTAAATTTCATCCAACGAACAAAATTGTATTAAGTGGTAAAAAAATAATTAAATTAAGCTTAAAAAAATTAAAATGTCAATTTATCTATATAATTAAATTTGATGAAAATCAGTTTTGAAGTAAAATGCAGTATTTTTCACTATTTAATAAAAATGAACATTTTTCAAACAAATAAAAAAAAATTATCTATAGTAAATTTGATATTCCAAATTCAAAAATAATTTCCATTTTAAGAAATTTCAAAAAATATTATTTTCATTAATTAATTTTATAATTAATTCCCTCTTTCAGGACTAATATCGTGTTTTTAAGAAACAACATATATCAAAAGATTGACACTTGTTTATGTCCAATATCAAAGTGAAATTAATTCCAATGAACACCATTGGATTAAATGGTAAAAATATATTTTAACTACACTTTAAACCCAATTAAAAAGATAATAAAACTAAAAAAATAAATTATATTGACGGAGGTTTTCAATTAAAATACATCATTTTCACTATTGATTAAAAATGAACTTTATCAGAAAAATAACAAGAATTTACACAGAAAATTTTGATGTCCTGATTCTAAAGAAAGATTTTATTTTGACGAATATAACATATAAAATTGAAAAAATTTATATTTTAAAATGGTTCGACATTAAAAGGAGGTTAATCTACTGTTTAATGAATTTTAAAATATTTATGCTTAAAATTGGATTCATTCTCATTTAAAGCCTCTATAATTTATTGGGTAATTGTTAAAATATTTTAAATCATATATAATAATTTTTGTGTTAGTTATTTTCATTCCCACTATTACAACGGCTAGTAATTAACTACCACTTAAAATAATAATGTTATATTATTATTTTGAAACGTAAAATTTAAAAGAAAATCGTTGTTGCGTATTGGGTACACCATCGAACATAGAATCTCCTTTAAAATAATATTAATATTTTATTCAAAAATATTAATAAATATGAAAATGTAAAATTCTTTATTTACATGGGATGTTACATCCTTCCCCCCTTTTGGTAATTGCATTATGACAATTTTAAAATTTGGCTAAGAAACATTATTCAATGCCCCACATCGGAAAAAAGTCAATCAAACTGTTACTTTAAAAGAAAGAATGAAAAGTACAAAGGTCACCAGAGACAATATATAATATGATTCCATTATAACATGGATATGGAGGAGAAACAAACCATCACGTTTTGATGGAGAGTGATAGAAAACATGATTAATAGAAAGTTAACCATCAAAAAATCACAACCCTCTGATGGGTTAATTAGTATTTGATTCCCCAAGTTGGAAATTTTAAAAAACAATGTTTTTATTTTATGTTTCATTTCATTGAAGAATTATTTTATGAGAATAACTAAAACATAATTAAACAAGCTTACTTGTCATGTAGACATTCAAAATTTACTAGATTTCTAACACAAACTCATATTTCCTCCAAGCGATGAGAATTTAGGATGACTTGTAAAAATTAAGAGTGTTATACTCATCTTCTTGACTATCACATAATATAAAAAAGATGAACTATATATTTCCCATGTCTTTAGACCATAACAAAAAAAAATTATTAGTACAAGATCAGATAATCTCAAAAATTATAATCCTTTATTAAAAGAAATACTACTCATAATATCTAAAATTATACAAAAAGAACCCATGGTTCCAGAAAGACCATTAAATAAACAGCTTTCCATAAAATTTTTCAAAGTCATCCAAACATAGATTGAAAACCAAATATCTGAAGGATTTAATCACATAGTCCTCCATGGTAAATCTTAACAATTATCCTCAAATAACATTAGTTACTCTTAAAGTAACATATATAAAATTAATTAACCAAATAAAATATCCTCCATGATAGGATAATAATTTCTATAGATAACCCAAAATCAACTTATTCCTGATTCATAAGATCATATAACTAAAACGAATTAGTCACAATAACCAAGGACATCACGTAGTCCAGTGGTATGTGATAAATACCAGTCGCACTTTGGTTGTGGGTTTGATTCCCACAGCTTCGTCCGATGCGACGGGTTGTCACATGGTCCTTGTGTTTCTCTTTTAATAGAACTACATAATTTAATTTCATTTCCCCAGAAGAGATAAATTAATCAAAAATAACCATAACATATTATAACCAAAAAGGTTATAAAATAACTTTTTTTCATCCAAAAATGTATTAACCAGTAATTGCCTCATATTCAAGGATTTTATAAACTATCACGACACGCCTTCACCAAAATGAGGGAAGGGTTAGAAGATTGACAGGCCCTTCCTTCATTATGTTGAAGGAGAGATAATGAACCCCGAGACCCACCTTCAATAGGTCTTGGAGTGGCGACTAGCACCAAGGGTATAGAAATTACACAAAAATGGAAGCCATTACCCCTTTTTGTTTTATAGGATCGAGAGATACGATGATCAAACCCGACGACAGAAAAACAAAAAGAAAAGTAAATCCAAAAGTAAACCATTCCAAGATGCATGTTCCAAAAAGTAGAAGCCACAATGTACAAAAGGTGACTACAAAGTTATGTACCAAAGAAGAAAAACAGCAACTGGAACTACCCCAATGGTCCAAGCTAGTATGGTCCTGCGTGGTCCCCGAAGTCCTCCAGGAAACCTGAAATCAGTTTTATATACGTATGGTGATCATACATGTACACATAGTAGGGTAAACCAACGACTCTCGTGCACAAGTGGGGGAACATACTAATGTATCGTGAGAAGGAGTAAACAAAACACATATCAAGTTAAACTATTCACCCAAGCCTCACCAAGTCACACTCCCTAAATAACGCAAGTCAAGTAATATATATAATAAGAGAACAACGATGTTTGGGAACCCTGTTCCACTTTCCCACTGGTTATGGAGACATCCCATGCATCGTACCAATCCCGCCATTCTCACCATAGTCCCACTACCACTCCCGGCCGCACACACCTGGGACACAACCACACGCAGTCTCGTTCCCAAATCCCACCCGCAAAAACATGGGCCACAACTGTCACACGTAACCCTACCTGAAAACAACTAGTCCAGAACAACCACCGCCATGCCCGATGACACCTGGGCTAGAAGATCCACTTCCACGCCCGAAGACACTTGGGACTCATCCCGAATACAATTTGGAAACAACATGCCGCACACACCTGGCTAACCACCACACCACCATACCCAATGATTCTTGGGCTAATAATGGACCTCAGGCCATCACAGCCTGCCCGAAGATACATGGGCTACCCGGGAAAGGGAGCAGAAAAGGATCTAATAACCATCCACAAATAATAGTGTTGTGGAAAACACCCTCCACCATGAAATGGTGGTATTTGGCACTATGATCTGAACTTGGGTTGGGCGCAAATAAGAAATAGAAAAATACAATTATATGTATAAGTAACAAGGACTCACCCAAAGTTTAGGTTTTTCTCTAGCCAGCCTAAAGGACACAAACAACATTCAAGTCCGAGTCATGACTCTCGCCAACAAAACCCATTTTCCCATTCTTGTTTCATATTCAGTAATAATGTTTTAATAGGTTTATGCACTACTGGGATACTAACACCATAAGAATAACCAATGAAAAAAACCAGTCAAATGTCAATTTAAGTATCCACACTCGGTTCTCTTGTAAATTCACAACAACAAAGGAATAAGTGAGATCCCTCGAAGTACTAGAACCAAATACAACCACGAGACACATCCCCTTATCCCCTCCCCCAAAAAGGTTTTTTATCAAATAGAGGATCCCACCCCAATTCGTGATATAACAAGGTAACCACCCAGTCTTAAAACTCACAACCACCAAATCCATAACAATAGGGGATCCCATCCCCCACTTCCTAACCACCGAGAGTATTAAAACATGGTATCCCATCCCCTACCACATCTCCAGCAATCGGCCCATAAATGAAAACAACCAAACCACTACCACCAACACAAACCAGGGCCATGCAGGTATTTTCATATTTAAACGATTTAACACACTCCATGATTTCAATTTCCGTGTCTTTTAACCAGGGTTATCACAGAAAATATTGATCCTGATGCCTCAATGTATTTGGCCGAATATACGTAATTAACTGATTTCCTTTACACAATAAGGGATCAAACCCACAATAAAAGCCGTTTAAATATAACCAGATGCAAGGGTTTGTTAGTGAAAATAGAAAGACCACCAACGACCAAGATTTTCAGAAGTTGAAAGCCCGCATAGTTCACAAAGAAGATCATAACATAAAACAACATCAATCATCAGAACCCCCCTTCTTTCTTTATAGAATCCAGTTATTAACTTTATTTAGGTCTGGTTTATCCAATTCTATAGAAACAAAAGCACGCCCACCCCGCGTGATACACAAGAGAGAGAGAGGAAGGAGAAATTCCCTACTTGTTGATCAACGATCGATGCTAAGCCTGGGCATGGAACTTCATCGATAGCGATGCGGCTCGGCTGAACGAAAAGTGGCTCGTTTGGATGAAGGGTACTCTAGAACAGGGTGAACGAGATAAGAACCCTAAGGAGAGCCCCTTTGTTTTTATGGTCGGCGATGGTTGACATTAGAATGTGAAACCGCATAAGGATCGGGGTCATGGGTTGACCACACGTCATTATAGGTCCCACGGTTTAAACGGACGCACACACCAGGTTAATTCATTAAATATTTAATAAAAACGTTTATGGGTGTTACCAGGTTTTAAAACAAGCTTAAAGGGGTCAAAATAGGCTTTAAAACCAAATTCTCCCAAAAATGTGCACTACTAGAAAGAACCTATGGGGGTAGGCCAGAGCCACCGGTATCTGAGAGCTACCTGTGGGTGACAGCTACCCGTAGGCTACAGTGACTGGTAGACCCAGCTACCCGTAGGGTGCAGCTACTAGTATACTGAGTCACCGGTAGGCGAAAGCTACCGGTAGACTGAGCTACCCGTAGCCAGAGCTATCGGTAGCTGTAGCTACCGGTAGATCGAGCTTCCAGTAGACAGAGCTACCGGTAGGCTACGACTACCGGTAGACCGAGATACTAGAAGGCCTGCTACCGATAGGCTTAGGCTACCATAAGGCTTACTATTACACAAACTTCACCGAGATTCCCAGAACAGAAAACCCAACACGATATTTTCACAATGTAATGTACCCCTAAAATCCGAGCCATTACATCAGATACCTCTTTAATGATTCTCGTCCATGAGAATCAAAACAAACCAACACGAAAGAGAGGGTCCAAACAACCATCTAGAAAGATATATCTTAGGAGTGAACCCATGATAACTAAAAACACATCCCTATCATGAACCAAGAAACTTACCATGTCAAAATTCCCAGGCATGTGGATTGGGGAGTCTCCTCCCCCACGTCAAGATATTATCCGCTTTGGGCAGCATTGACTCACCCGCATGGGATTAATCACATCCACCTTAATTCGTTTTGATTAGGGGTCAGGTTCTCTCCCCCCCCATAGATAGGGATTTTCACACACATTCAGAGGAAAGAAAACCAGTACATTTCATAGCCAAAATGACAAAACGTTCTACCACAACAGGTACAACAAAGAACAAAACTCAAAACAACCCTGTTTAATAGGTACACATCTATGATTCCCTCTCCCACGTACTCTCCTCAAGCCCACCATGTCTCCACAACACACAAACCAAGGGAATGGTTCACCCACGAAGCCCCTTTTCTTTAGGATCCTTGATCATCACTGGTCTCTCCACATAATTCATGTCGTCCACAATGTCCAGCTCACCCCAATCAAGGATGTGTGAATCGTCATACAGATATTGACGGAGCTGGGACACATAGAAGAAATCATGTATCCTCAGTAGCGGCGGTGGTAACGCTAGCTGATAATCCACTTCGCCAACCCGCCGCAACACTTCGAAGGGTCTGATGAACCTGGGATAAAGCTTACTCCCCTTGCTGAACCTTTGCACCCCACGCCATGGGGCGACCTTCAAGAACACGTGGTCTACAACCTAAAACTCCAAGGGCCTCCTCCTGGTATCATCATACGACTTATTTTGGTTCTGGGCCACCTTCATCCTTTCTTGTATGAGATGAACCTTCTTTGTCATGCTATGCACCAACTCCGGGACAAGGATGCCTGCCTCTTCCACTTCGGTCCAACACACAGGTGAATGTAATGGCATCTCGTACAAGGCTTCAAATGGGGCCATTCCAATTGTAGAGTGGTAGATATTGTTGTAGGCAAACTCTACCAAGGGAAAGTATCGCACCCATGATGCTCCTGAGTCCAAAACACATGCTCGCAGCATATCCTCCAACGTCTGGATGGTGTGCTCTATCTGCCCATCTGTCTGGGGATGGAATGCGGTGCTAGGGCGTAGCTGGGTCCCAAAAGCATGCTGCAAACCCCTCTAGACTCATCAGGTAAAACGTGCATCCCTATCTATGACTATAGACCTCAGAACTCCATGAAACTGCACCACCTCATCCACGTACCTTCGCGCCAAATCATCCACTACACTCGACTCCCTGATCACCAGAAAGTGATCCAATTTCATCAACCGGTCCACTACCACCAAGATGGCATTGTATCCCCCTAGGACCCTGGGTATTCTTGTGACGAAATACATCGAGATTTCATCCCACTTCCACTCGGGGACATCTAGAGGCTGCAGTAGCCCGCCTGGAACTCGGTGTTAGGCCTTCACTTGCTGACAAACTAAGCACCTGGCCACAAACTCTGCAACTGCTCGCTTAACTCTGGGCCTCAAAAACTGCCTCTTCAGTCCCTGGTAAATCTTGGAAACTCATGGGTGTACTACTAGGGGTGAGTTGTAGAACTCATTGATAACCCTATCGCGCATCACTTCTAGAAAAAACAACCTTCCCTCAAAAAGCACCTGGTTCTGACTATCCTCTGTCCATCCTTCTGGAGAATTTCCCTAGTCAACTCGGTCACACATCACTTGACACTCTAGGTGTCCCCACTATGATTCCTCCACTTGCTGAAACAGAGAAGACTGCACTGCCATCTGATACAGGCAGCCTCTACCGCCATCCATCCTCACATCCAGGTGTAAGGAAACCAACTCCTCCATCGCCTTCCATGCTTCTGTTGACTCTCGGACCACATCTTTCTGTGTTCTCCTGATCAAGGCATCGGCCACTACATTTCCCTTTCCCTCAGTATAAGAGATCCCGAAGTCGTAATACTGGAGGAACTCCACCCATCTCTGTTATCGCATGTTTAGGTCCCTCTGGAAGAAGATATACCTCATGATTTTGTGATATGTGAAGACCAAAAAGCATTCTATGATGAGGTAGTTTCACCATAACTTTAATGAAAAAATGACTGTTGCATGCTCCAGGTCATGGGTGGCGTAGTTACGCTCATGAGGGAATAGCTTCCTGGACCCATAAGAGATCACCCCTTGTTGCTGCATCAATACACTTCCCAGGCCTTGTCCTGAAGCATCACAAAACACCTCATGCGCCACCCCTTCTTCTGGAAATCTCAGCACTGGTGCACTGACCGAATTCTCCTTCAGATGGTTGAAGGCTGACTCGCACCGCTCACTCCACACGAAAGCCTGGTCTTTCTTGGTTAGGGCTGTCAAAGGGGATGCAACTCATGAGAAGTTGGGTACAACCCTCCAATAGTATCCCGCCAGCCCCAGGAAACTACAGACCTCGGCTATATTCTTGGGTGCTTCCCAAGAAACAACTACCTCAACTTTTTATGGGTCCACCACTACCCCATGTGCGGACACCACATGCCCTGGGATGTTCACTACTCATGTCCAAAACATGCATTTTGACAACTTCCCATAGAGATGATGCTGTCAGAGGACCTCCAAAACCGTCCTCAGGTTCTCTACATGGTGCTCCACTGATCTCAAATAGATCAGGATATCATCGATGAACAAAACCAAAAACCGATCCAAGTAGTCTCGGAATATCGAGTTCATATGCCCCATGAAAACAGCCAAGGCGTTCGTAACACTGAAGGGCATGAACATGAAATCGATGTTTCCATATCTACACCTGAACTCCGTCTTCGGGATGTCAGTTTCCTTCACTCTCATCTGGTGATACCAAGACCACAGGTCGATCTTCGAGAACCATCCTTCCCCTTTCAGCTGGTCGAAAAGATCGTCTATCCTCGGAAGAGGGTAGCGATTCTTGATCATCACCTGATTCAGCCTCCTGTAGTCTATGCACAACATGAGACCACCATCTGCCTTCTTTGTGAAAAAGGCTGCAGCACCCCACAGTGAAACACTTGGCCGAACATAACCCATCTTCATCAGATCTTCAATCTGAATCCGCAACTCCCGTAGATATGATGGTGTCTTCTAGTAAGGAGCCATCGAGATCAGACGAGTGTCGGGCTGCAGGTTTATCCCGAACTCGATATCACGTCGAGGGGGTAGAGTCATCACCACCTCAGCGAAGATGTCCATAAACTCATAGACAATCTCTGTAACTTCCACCATCTCAACATCTACCGGTTTTATTGACAGCTCGGCTAGCAAGGAGAGGAGGGGTTCCTCTCTCCTGCTGCCCTTATGACTGCTCTTTTTTCTAGTGAAGGTCACACGTCGGCCGCCCTTGTCCGAGAACACAAACCTTCCTTGGAAATAGGCAATTATGGCACACATAGAGAATAGCCCGACGATGCCTAGGATGACATAGTATGGTTGTATCTATAGCAGAAGATGATCCATAACCGACTGATGTGGCCCAATCAACAGTCTGCATCCCTGACAAATAGACAATAAGTCAGTCTAACCAATAACTCGTGTGCTAAACACCAGGGGCAATGGAAGTCTCTTAGCCTCTAGGCCCAAGGAACGGGCTAGATAGGGTGAAACAAAAGAGTGTGAAGATCCGGTATCGAACAAGGAAAAATCAAGGGTACTGAACAAACTAATCGTACCTAGAAAAATCTCCCGCCCTGCAGGAACTGCTACCTCCACGACATTTAGTTGTCCATGCCCAGCTCTTATGCCCCTCGGATGTCGCCCACATCCCCATCCATGCCCCAGTCAAGGTCCTTGAGGATCGCCCTGTGGTCTGCCCCCTCCTCCTACGTCTTCCCTCAGAGGAGCAGGATCTCGTTGTCCCTGTTGCTGCTATTGTAAAGGCCTGGAGGGAAGCTACTGTTGGGGTGGGTGGTGAGGCTGTTCGCCATGGCCGTACTCTACCCGGTTCGGGAACTAACTCCGGAGATGTCCAGGGCTCCCACAGACAAAGAACCGTTGTCCCGGGCCCAAAGGAAAATGGTGAGGACAAGGGGATCAAAACTGAAACTGCTACGGCCTGCACCCTACCGGTCGGAACCAGGAGGGTCCTGACACTGAAGGCCTGGTGATGATGAACTTCTCCATCGATGGTACCAGTTGGATCCCCTCTCCTGTCACTCCTCCTTGAGAAAGCATCGTCTCCACCACTTCATCCTTCTTCTGGACCTCCAAGTACGTCGGTAGTGTAAAGGGGGTAACAACATACTAGAGGGAGGGTCGGAGCGCCTCCTCCAAACGTCTTGCCCGAGACTCATCATCGAGAAAGATGTCCGGAGAAAACGTAGGAGGTCCTTGAACTAGTTCCCTAGCTCTGTCACTGACATACTACCCTGTTGGAGGGAGATTGGATCCTTACTCTTTTCCGCCTTCATCGTCGAAGAGAGGAATTCTGCCCGGAACTCCTTCTCAAAATCATCCCATTCCACCTCAGCCTCTCTCCTCTCCCCCAGGTAAAGCGTTCACCACTGACGTGCCGCTCCCCACATCTGGATGATGGCCAGAGGAATCCAATACTCGGTCGGGGCCCAAATCAGGGCGAAACCTATCTCTAGCTCCTCTAGCCAGCCTTCTGTCTTCATGTCATAGGTGATTCCCTCATACTTCTTGAGGGTCTGTCGCTGGAAAGCCCGAAGTGTCTTCTACCACTATTCATCCTCCTCCTCTCGATCAGCTCTCTTCCTATTGGCCAAGGTAGTCTCCAGGGCCTCGATCGCATGTACCACACGTGGTCGCCTTTCAGGTGCCATACCTGCAAGGTAAACAAGGAATTCCTAAGCCAAAGTAGTGCATAATGTCATTCTTTAAAACATCATAAAATTTTCATTTATTCTTCATTCCCAAAACACCCCATAAACACAAGAACACAAGTCATTATGATGCATGTACCTTTCCTAGGGTCTCTCTACCCTGAAATCAGCATGACCTCACTTGGTCGTTCAGTAGGTCCAGAGTCCTTGCATCGGATCATGGGGGGTCCAAAATCCCGTGTCCTAGCGGGTCTTCCCTGACTTAATTCATGCTCCAAGGTCTCCCAACACTGTTTCCCTACCATACCATGCAATCCTCATTGTGCCTAACTCCAGACTCCATCCTATCTCTCAACCATCCTCTGATACCATTTTCTTTATGACCCGCCTTCACCAAAAGGAGGGAAGGGTCAGCAGATTTCCAGGCCCATCGTTCTTTAAGTTGAAGGAGAGATAATGAACCCCGAGAACCGCCTTCAATAGGTCCCGAAGTTGCGAAAAGCACCAAGGGTATATAAATTACCCACAAATGGAAGGCATTACCGCTTTTTCATTTATAGGTTCGGAAGATAAAATGATCAAACCCAACAACACCAAAACTAAAATAAAAGTAAAGCCAAAAGTAAACTATTCCCACATGCATGTTCCAAAAAGTAAAATCCACAAAGTAAAAAAAGTGACTTCAAAGGTAAGTACCAAAGAATGCAAAACAGCAACTGCAACTGCCCCAAATGTCCGAGCTAGTATGGTCTTGTGCGATCCTTGATGTCCTCCTGGAAACCTGAATGCAGTTTTGTATATGTATGGTGAGCATACAAGTACAATCAGTAGGGAAGACCAAAGACTCTCACGCACAAGTGGGGGAACGTACTAATGTCCCATAAGAAGGATTAAACCAATCACCTAACAAGGTAAACTATCAACCCAAGCCTCACCAAGGCACACTCCCCAAATAACGCAAGTCAAGTATTATATATAATAAGAGAACATCAATGTTTGGGTACCCTGCGCCACTTTCCCACTGGTTATTGAGACATCATATATGTCGAACCAATCCTGTCATTCTCACCGCAGTCCCAATTCCACACCCGCCTGCACACACCTAGGCCACAACCACACGCAGTCCCACTGCCAAATTCCACCCGCAAAAACACGGTCCAGAACTATCACACGTAAACACGCCTGCAAACACGTAGTTCAGAACAACCACTAAAACGCCCTGAAGACACCTGGGCTAGATGTTCCACTACCATGCCCGAAGACACTAGGCCACATCTCGAAGACACTTGGGAAACCACCTGCCACACATACCTTGCCAACCACCACACCACACTTCCTGAAGAATCATGGGCTAATAATTGACCTCAGGCCATAACATCCTCCCCAAAGATACTTGGGCTATCCGAGAAAGGGAGCAGAAAAGGAGCTAATATCCAGCCACTAATAATATAGTTGGGGAAAACACCCTCCCCCATGAAATGGGGGTGTTCGACACAATTTGCTCAACTTGGGTGGGGTGAGAATAAGAAACACAAAACTACAATTATAAGTATAGGTAACAAGCACTCACCCAATGTTTAGGATTTTCTTCAGCCAGCCTAAAGGACACAAACAACACTCAAGTCCAAGTCATGACTCTCGCCAACAAAACCCATTTTTTCTGTTATTGTTTCATGTTCAGTAATAAGGTTTAAATATGTTTATGCAATACTGGGAAACTAACACCATAATCATAACCAGGGAAAAGAAACCAGCCAAACGCCAATTTAAGTATCCACACCCGGTTCTCTTGTAAAGTCAAAACAACAATAGAATAAGTGAGATCCCTCGAAGTACTGGAACCAATGACAACCCTGAGACACTGCCCCGTGTCCCCTACCCCAAAAAGGTTTTTCTTCAACAGAGGATCCCACCCCAAATCATGATATAACAAGGTAACCAACCGGTATTAAAACTCACAACCACCAAATCCATAACAACAGGGGATCCCAACCCCATCTTCATATCCACCGAGAGTATAAAAACAGGGGATCTCATCCCATCCCAAATCTCCAGCAATCAGCCCGTAAAAGAAAACAACCAAACCACTACCACCAACACAAAGTAGGGCCATGCCTGTATTTTTAGAATTAAACGATTTAATACACTCCATGATTTAAAGTTCCGTGTATTTTAACCGGGGTTATCATAGAAAACATTGATCCTAATGCCTCAATTTATTTGGATGGATATACGTAACTAACTGATTTCCTTTACAAAACAAGGGTTCACAACCACAATACAATCCGTTTAAATATCACAAGATGAAAGGGTTCACTAGTGCACATAGAAATACCACCAATGACCATGATTTTCAGAAGGTGTAAGCCCGCAAAGATCACAAAGAAGATCATAATATAAAACAGAATCAACGATCAAAAACCCACTTCATTCATTATAGAATCACGTTATTATCTTTATTTAGGTCTGGTTTATCCAATTCTACAGAAACAAAAGCACGCCCACCCCACATGATAAAAAAAGAGATAGATGAAGGAGAAATTCCCTACTTGTTGATCAATGATCGATGTTGTCCATGGGCGCTGAACTTCACTAATATTGATGCGGCTGACCTAAACAAAAAGTGGCTTGTCTTGAAGAAGGGTTCTATAGCGCAGGGTGAATGAGAAAAGAAACCAAAGGTGAACCATTTTGTTTATATGGCCGGGGACAGTTGAGATTAGAACGTGAAACTGCGTAAGGATCAGGGTCGTGGGTTGACCACGTGGCCCCACACATCATTAGAGGTCGGGTGGTTTAAACCGACCCACACACCGGGATAATTCATTAAATATTTAATAAAAACTTATATGGGCGTTACCGGGCATTAAAAAAAGGTTAAAGGGGTCAAAATAGGGTTTAAAACCAAATTCGCGCAAAAAGGAGTGGTACTGGAAAGAACCCGTGGGGGTAGGCCAGAGCCACCGGTAGCTGAGAGCTACCGGTGGCTGTCAGCGACCGGTAGCCCAGCCACTGGTAGGATGCAGGGACCGGTAGACCGAGATACTGGTAGGCCTTATACTGGTAGGCTAAGGATACCGGTAGGCCTACCGTTATACAAACTTCACCGATATTCCCAGACCAGAAAACCCAACATGAGATTTTCACAAAGTTATGGACCCCTAAAACCCGGGCCATTACATAAACCCAAAATGATTATTTATAACTATATCCACAAAAGAGAAGATAATTATTCCATGAGTAAAAGTATCATATATAAAACATCATGGTTACACATACTATAAAAAGTCTTCTAATGTAATCCCACTATCAATAGAGCCTTAATACTTTTACGAATTTCTCCATCCTAAAATCTACCATATCTCTTGAATCTATTATATGTTGACTTCATACTAATGAAAAATTATTCATGATCCATTAACCATTCATTTCCAAATTATTTCGAAATAATTCATTCCTACATACAAAATCATGAATCGTATCCTAATATTCAAAAATTGGAAAACATATGTTAAGAAATAATCCATACATTTCATTGGTTATTGTCAGTTTCTTCATCCTCAATCTGAATGGAGTTATTTATTGGTAAACAAATATTTGTACGATCCTGGTGATCCCATTCCTGATACATCTTCGTAGGACATGTGTTTTCATAATGAACATGCACACCACATTTAAAACATTCACTTGATCCTTCGTAAAGAAATTCTTTCCCTTTCCTAGAGTGAACTAGATGCTTCCTTTTTCTATAGAAGGTTCTTGCTTTATGACCATAATTTCCACATCTATAGCATCTTTTTTCCCTATGAAACATTATCCTAGGTGTTTCTTTCCAAATCATTGACACACAGGTTTTTGAACACACATACCATTATGATTATTAACTGAACTTCTATAGGGATATGTTTTTCACATATATGATGGCTTATAAAAATCACAATGGTTCTGGTGGTTAATCATGACCCAAGATAGGTGGTTGAGAATAACCACAAGAGTTCTCATTTAAGCTCCCATGTCAATTATTTTCTCATTCAGAAAACCTTCATAGTTATCTTCACATCCACTATTACATTGGTTTCTACTAGATCCACCAATTTACTAAAACCAAAAAGGATAGTGTGATTATATTAGTCAAACCATCATATAATATTTTATGAGGAGGGTAATAACTATGATATTATTATTCATGTTATCTTAAACTCATTTACTTTATAAAAATAACTATGACTCTTTTTAAAATCCTAACCATTATGGTAATGTCACTTGTGCTTAAAGAATACCATATCCTCTAATGTTATCTAAACCGAACATTGAAACCAACTATAAGGACCCAGACTTAATACATTACATAATCATGAATTAAATGATTAATTCACATTGAGGATATTTTAAATTTTAGTGTTTTAGAGAATTATGACATAAATATTACATCTCAATGATTACAAAGTAGAAACATCTACTAATTTTCCATTTTTTTCACAAAAAAAAACTCTTGAAAAAAATAGTCATGTGTAGTTCGATGTTTTAGAAGTATGACATTTCCTTGATCCTATCCTTGACCCTATTCCACTTCATTCCCTGTGGAAAACATTTAAAAATCTTTGGATGAGCATAAAAAGCTCAATAAGAGATACACAATAGATAATCAATATATACATAACATAATTTGTTTAACATAACTAATGAAATAATAAGATTTATGAATAACTCATAGAAATCATTATACTTAAAGGTAACTTGAGGTATTCATAACATTATTACAAAGGGAGTAACCCTCATGGTTATGTTTGGAATACTCATCACCAAATATTCCCAAAATCTCTTCAGAGAATCCTTAGTGTTTAACTCCTTAATGTTACCCAATGAATTAGAGAGCTATCTCAGGCTCACCCAACCTTTGATTATCATGGAACCACCTAACTTCATAAACAATGGAAAATAACCATAACATAATCTTATAACATAAAAAATGCATAGGGTAAACATAACATTTCCAAATTTCAATCAAAAGATATCAGTAAAACACACTGATATAATAAAAAAATTATCAAATCTGTTTTCAATAGAAAAATAAATGAAAAGTATAAAACGGTATTTATTATTATTTTAATAAAATTTTATGGCTTGTAGAGGAATCCGAAACTCAAATAAGTGTCACGGTGGTAGAGAAGTCATTGACTTCACATACGATTGTCAAAAAAGCATTCTTTTTTACATTTAGTAAAACGCTTCCTGTGAAAAGATTCCTTTTGAATGAAATGAAAATTCAAAAGTATTTTATACATCGTATAAAATAATGTCTTTTATAAATTAATAGATGGCTTATTTTAAGGGGATTGAGACAAAGTCTCATACAATGAAGGTATCATTAGATTAAGGATAAAACAACTACATAATTATGTGTGACAAATATAAATACACTCAATATAAGGAGATATTATGTGTAAATCAATCAGAGGTCATCCACACATATTCATAGAACGAAAAAATCAAGAATTAGAGTTTTAACCAATGAATTGAAATTGGGATAAGAAGTTCCCTTACAGAAATTCGACAGCCTAACTACGTCACATTAAAATTCATAAAATTAGTTGATGAGAGATAAAACGAGTATCTCATCACATGGACATAAAATTCAAAGAAATAAGGATATATAAGAACATATCCCAATATTGGTAATATGTAAATTAATAGATGTAATAAAAAAGTCTATTGAAAAGAGAAGGGTGGAAGGTTCTGTTACCGATTTGGGTAACTTTCGAAACGTACACCCCATGAAATAAGGACTATAAAATGTTGACATAAATACCCATAAAAAATTATATTTCACAAATATTATAATAATTGGTAGTAATTAAAACACTCAATAGAGATTGTGACAAATATAGAAAGAATATCAGAAGAATAAAAAATGAGATAAAAAACCCTTACCTCGTTGTAATAATTCGAGTCGTATGACCAAAAGATAATAAAAACCAAATGTATCACATAATACCATGAATATAAATAGAATCATAAAAATATATAACAAATGGAAGTACCCAATAAACCACATGAAACAAATATTTGGTAAAAAATTTAAATCTATGGAATTAAAAGTGATATAAGAAATCCCTTACCTCGTGTCTGACTTGACTCACTTGTATGTTCCTTGTTCTTCCTAAATCATAAACATAAATTAATTTATAATTTCATAAGATTATTTTTCATGTTTATTATACCTTTTATATCACTTATTACCTTTGTTTAATAATTATTTGATTTTTTAATTTCATAATGGACATTTTGTCTATGTTTGGAACATGAGTAAAAAATAGACTTCTTATAATTACATTATGTTCATGTGGTCCAATGTTAATTAAATCCAAAAAGTAATTCATCATTTATATGTAATATATATCATATATATCCATTATATATATTTTCTTAGAATAGTACATAACATGTTTAGATAAGAAATGAAATTCACCGTTCATGGAGATGATATGTTGTACGTACGAATGAACGCTACTTTCATTCCTATTTCACAATTTAATGGAATGAAAACATATTTATACATAGTTATATTATAATAAAAGTATAATATATATGTTATATATGTTACAAATGTTCATAAACTACATTCATTATAAATTCCATAATTGTCCTGAACGAGTCACATCACTTGTTGTGGCGGTTGTCCACACTTCCTCATATGTAATTATCGAATTTTCACAACATGAAAAGCATAAAGGAATATTTTAAATATAAAATACATAACGATAGAGAGATAATAAATATAATATTTATCATATAAATATATAGTTCCATCATGATGGCCACCATGAGAGGTGGTAGGAGAAGAATGAACAATCATCGTCTCATGAAGCAGTAATTCGCCACCCATAGAAACAATATACTCTTTAACCATTAGACGAGGGTGTGTTTAAGTTAAGGTATAATCATTATCATAACAAAATCCTAGTATATTTTTTATAATGTTGTTATTATGGGATCAATTAATAAGAATCTATTGGTGATTGAGGAAGGAAAATAAAAGAAAGAAACTCGAGAGAAGACATTACTTCTAAATCGGGTAACTCTTTTTGATTTGTGCCAAAGGCTTCCTTGGAAAGACATATTCCCAATGTGAGGATTTTAGGAGTAATAGTGGGATGTGTAGAGATAATATGAGAAGAGTTTTGACGATCCAAGGGTTTGATATGTGTGGGTAAGGGGGTAGAGGTGGGGGCCTTTTATAAGTGGGTGGAAGGTCACTTTTGGAGAGTCTTGAAATGTAACTTTATTATTAAATGGTTTTCGGATTTTAAAGGTCCCACAATGGTATATTTCTAGTATAAGGTGATAAAGATTCAAAATAAACCAATAAAATAGGTTTTTTACAATTTTAAGTCTTAGATTTTACCTTATCATTTGATTTTATTAAAATCATTGATTAATGAGGTAATCACCACATCATCATGGTGTCATAAATAAATTTATTTATTTAATTTCATAAAAATATAAAAAAACCATGATGTAGGAAATCATTTTATCTTTAAATTGAATATTTATAGTCAATGTTATCATTTATGTAAACAAAATTAAAATTCTATTACTTTGGATATACAAACCTTTGTTATATTTCTCTTCTTTTTTAAAAAATAAATTCAAAAATGTTACTTTCACACCCATGTGACTCCATAGGCCCTCATGTTTGGTAAAAATCTTTCCAAGGTTGGTCATGACTCTAAAAATAATATTTGAACACATTTCAGGTTCATTTGATATTATTATGATATTATTTTGTTACCCATAACTACCCGATTACTAATTAATCATGATATTTAAAGATAATTGACGTCATTGCTATTCAAAATGTCCAAAAATCAAGAGTCTTAATTACATTATTTGGACCTTATGATACCATATATGGAATACATTTTTCCAAATTTCAAACACAGAAATTTTAGTAATTAATTTAAAAATAATTCATGTTTTCACAACCAAAGACGGTTTTTAAGAAGTAAAATTTATTAAATGATTGACTTGTTTTTATGTAAAATTGAAAAGTGAAATTACTTCCAATTAACAAAATTGAATTAAGTGATAAAAACATAATTAAATTAAACATTAAAAAAAATTATAAAGATAATCTAAATATATAATTAAATTACATGAAAAAGCCGTTTTGAAGTAAAATGCAATATTGTTCACTATTTATTAAAAATGAACATTTGTCAAAAAGATACCAAAAATTTATCCAAAGTAAATTTCATATTCCATATTAAAAATTGATTTACATTTTACCAAATAAAAAACATATATTTTTCTTTATTTAATTTTGTTATTAATTCCCTCTGTTAGGACAAATATCGTGTTTTTAAGAAACAATATCTATCAAAAGATTGACAGTTGTTTATGTCCAATATCAACGTGAAATTAATTTTAATGACCACCATTGGATTAAATGGTAAGAATATATTTTAAATAAACATTAATCCCAGTAAAAAAATAATCTAACCATATAAATAAATTAGATTAAAATGAGTTTTTGAATTAAAATGCAACATTTTCACTATTTATTAAAAAATGAATATTATCGAAAAAATAACAAAAATTTAAAAAATGTAATTTTTGATGTCCGGATTCTATAGAAATATTTGAATTTCTCAAATATAACATATACAATTGACAAAAATTATATTTAAAAATGGTTCTCTTTCAAAAGGAGGTTAATTAACCTTTTAATGAATATTTTAATATTTATGCATAAAATTGGATTCTTTCCCATTTTAAGCATCTATCATTTATTGGGTAATTGTTAAAATATTTAAAATCATATATAATAATTTTTAGTTAGATCCTTTCATTCCCTCCATTACAATAGCTTGGAGTTATCTACCATTTAAAATAATATTATTATATTTTTAGTGTGCAACGTAATAATTCAAAGAAACTCGTTGTTGCGTATTGGGTATGTCATCGAACATAGAATCTTCTGTAAAGTAATATTAAAATTTTATTCAGGAATATTAATAAATTTGAAAATTTAAAATTATTTATTTACCTTGGATGTTACAAATTTCTCCCATTTTGGTGATTGCATCCCCACAATTTTAAAATTGGGCTCGAAAACATTATTGAAATCCCCACATCAGAAAAGGAGTCAATTAAACTGTCAATTTAAAAGAATGAAAGAGAAGTACAAAGGTCACCCGAGACAACATATACAAGGATTACATGGAATTATGGATATGGAGGAGAAACAAACCATCATGGTTTGATAGAGACTGATAGAAAACAAGATTAGGACAAAGTTAACCACCAAAAAATCACAAACATGTGAAGGGTTAAACAGAATTTGATTCCCCAGTAGGAAAAGTTAAAATACAAAATTTTTATTGAGTTACATTTCATTGATATTTTTTATGATCTTAACTAAATCATAATGAAACATACATACTTGTCATTTAGACTTTCAAATTTTACTATATTTCTAAAATAAACTCATATATTCTCTAAACGATGAGTATTCAGGATGACTTGATCAAATTAAGAGTGATATAATCAGCTTCTTGAGAATAACCTAATCCAAAAAATATGAACTATACATTTCCCATGTCTTTATACCATAACCAAAACCAAAATTGTTAGCACAAGATCAGATAATCCCCAAAAAGTTAATCCTTTATAAAAATAAATACTACTCTAAATCTCCAAAATTTAACAAAAATAACTCAAGGTTCGAGAAAGACCTTTAAAAAAATATCTATACATAAAATTATTCAAAGTAATCCAAACTATGATTGGAACCCATATCTCTAAAGGATTTAATCACATAGTCTTCCATCGTATGTCTTAACATTTATCTCCAAATAAAATCAAGTAACTCTTAAAGTATCATATTGAAAAGTAATTAACCTATTCACATATCCTCCATGATAGGTTAATAATTTTCATAGATAACCCAAAATCAACTTATTCCTGAATCCTAAGATCATATAACTAACAGGAATTAGTCATACTAACCAGAGACTTCACGTAGTCCAGTGGTAGGCGATAAATACCAGTCGCACTTTGGTCGTGGTTTCGATTCCCGCAGTTTCATCCGACGCGACGGGTTGTCACATGGCCTACGTGTTGTCCCTTTTTAAAAACTACATATTTTTATAACATTCCCAAGAATAGATAAATTATTCAAAAAATAACCATAACATATTATAACCAAAAATGGTTATCTAATAACTTTCATTTTGTAGCCTAAAATATATTAACCTGTAATTGCCTAAAATTCAAGGATTATATAAACCCAAAATGGTTCTATATAACTCTATCCACAATAGGGAATATAATTATTCCTTGAATAAAATTTTCATATATTAAACATCAGGGTTACACATACTATAAGAAGTATTCTAAAGTATTCCCATCATCAAACGATCCTTAATAATTTTAAGAATTTCACCATCCTAAAATATACCATATCACTTCGATCCATTGTATGTTGACTTCTTACTCATTCAACATTCTTCATGATCCATTAAACATTCATTTCCAACTTATTCTGAAATACTCTTTTCCTACAAACAAAATCATGAATCGTATCCTAAGTTTAAATAATAGGAAAAAATATTTTAAGAAATAATCCATCCCTTTCATTGGTCATTTTAAGTTTCTTCATCCTCTATCAGAATGACATTAGGTATTGTTAAACAAATGTTTTTACGATCCCGCTGATCCCATTCTGGATACATCTTCATAGGAAATGTGTTTTCATAATGACCATTCACACCACATTTAAAAAATTCAATTGATCATTAATATTCTTTCCCTTTCCTAGAGTCAACTAGATGATTCCTTTTTCCATGGCAGGTTCTTGCTTTTTGACATTAATTTTAACATCTATAGCATCTTTCTGTACCTTTGAAACATTTTCATAGGTGTTTCATTCCACATATTTGACACATCTGTTTTTGAACATACATACCATTATTATTATAACCTGAACATCCGTAGGGATTTGTTTCTCGTATATATGATTCCTTATAAAAATCACAAAATATCAGTTGGTTAATCTTGACTCTAGATAGTTGGTTGAGAATAACCACAATAGTTCTCATGGAAACTCCCATATAATTTAGTTCCACATTCATGAGACCGTCACAGTTATCTTAACATCCACTATTACATTGGTGCCTCGTAGATCCAACCATTTACGAAAACAAAAAATGTCAGTGTGAGTATATCAGTGAAATCATCATATAATATCATATGATGAGGGTAAATACTAAGATATACTTATTCATGTTATATTAAACTCATTTACTTTATAAAAATAACTATGAATATTTTTAATATTCTAACCAATATGGTAATGTCACTCATGCTTAAGGAATTCTCTAACCTCTAAATTTATCTAAACTGACCTTCTAAACAAACTATAAAGACCCGAGACTAAAACATTATATAATCATGAATAAAATGAATAATTCACAATGTAGATCTTTTCAAGTTTAGAGTTTTAAAGAAATAGGAAATAACTATTACATCTCAATAATTACAAAGTAGACACATCATCTCAGTTTCCATTTTTTTCACACTAAAAAAATTCTTGAACAAATGTTCCATGCCTAGTTCTATGTTTTAGACAACATGACATTTCTTTTATCCCATCCTTGACCCTATTCCACCTTATCCCCATTGAAAAACATTTCAAAAACATGGGATGGCCATAAAAATCATAGTAAAGGATACACAATATATCATCAATATTTACATAACTTAATATGTTTAACATACCTCATGAAAACATAAGAATTATGAATAACTCATAGAAAACTTAAGTCATAAAGGTAAATTGAGTCAATCATAATATTTTTAAGAAGGGAGTAACACTCATGCTTACGTTTGGAATACCCATCACAGTATATTCCCTAAATATCTTTAGAGAAACCTCAGTGTTTAACTCCTTTGTGTTACCTAATGAATTGGAGAGAAATCTCGGGATCACCTACCCTTAGTTTATCACGGAACAACCTGACCCCATAAACAATGCCCAAGAACCATAACATAATCTTATAACATAAAACATGCATAAAGAAAAAATAAAATTTCCACATTTCAATCGAAAGATATCAATACAACACATTTATATAATCAAAACATTATCAAAACCATCTTCAATACCAAAATAAAAGAAAATTAAAACAAGGAATTTATTTTTCTTTTAAAAAAAGTTATGGCTTGTAGAGGAAGTCGAATCTCCAATAATTGTCACGGTGGTGGAGAAGTCATTGTCGCCACACACATATGAAAAAAAACCATTCCTTTTGTTATTTAGTAAAATGATTCATGTAAAAATATTCCTTTTGAATGAAATTAAAAGTCAAATTGGTTTTATACACCATATAATATATAGTCGTGTAGAAATCAAAAGATGCCTTAACGAAAGGTGATTGAGCTAAAGTCACGTACAAAGATGGTATCATTTGTTTAAGGATAAATCAACTACATAATTATGTGTGAAAAATATAAATACACTAAACATAAGGGGATATTATGTGTAAATCAATCAGAGGTCATCCACAAATATTCATATCATGACACAATCAAGAAGTAGAGTTTTAACCCAAAGAATTGAAATTGGGTTTAGAAGTTCCCTTATAGAAATTTGACAGCCTAACAACATCCCATTAAAATTCATAAAATGATTTGATGAGAGACAAATAGGGTATATCATCACTTGGAGATAAAATTTACAGAAATAATGATTTATAAGAACATATCCCAACATTGATAATATGTAAGTTTGAAGACCTACTAAAAATAAGTCTTTTAAAAAGAGGAGGGTGAACGGTTCCCTTACCGATTTGGGTAACATTCAAAACGTACACCCCATGAAAGAAATAATATACAATGTTGATGTAAATAACCATAAAAGAACTTATATTACACAAATATTAGAATAATTTGAAGTAAATAAACCACTCAATGGTGTTAGTGACAAATATAACCTGTATCTCATAGGAATAAATAGTGAGATAAAAACCCCTTACCTCATTGTAATAAATTGAGTCGTATGAACAAAAGATAACAAACACCAAATGAATATTATAATACCATGATTATAAATAGAATCAAGAAAATATATATCAGTTTTATGTACACAATACACTAAATTAAATTAATAAGTGGTAAACAATGGAAATCTCATGGAATTAAAAGTGCGATATGAAATCCCTTACCTTGTGTCTGACTTGAATCGCATGTATGTTCCTTGTTCTTTCTGAATGATAAACATAAATTAATTTCTAAATTCATAAGAATATTTTTCATGTTTATTATTACTTTTATATCACTTATTACATTTCTATAATAATTATTTAACTTTCTGATTTCATAATGGACATTTTGTCGATGTTCGGAACTTGAGTCAAAAAATGGACTTCTTATAATTACATGATGTTCATGTGGTCCAATGTTTTTTAAATTCAGAATTATATTCATAATTTATATATAATATATATAATATATATCCATTATATATATGTACATATAATAGTACATAACATTTTTAGAGAATAAATGAAATGAACCATTCATGAAGATGGTAAGCTGTACGTACGCATGAACGCTACTTTCATTTCTATTTCATAATTTATTTGAATGAAAACATAATGATAAATAGGTATATTATAATAACAGTATAATATATATGTTATATATGTTACCTATGTTCATAAATTAAAATCTTTATAAATTCCATCACTGACATGAACGAGTCACATCACTTGTGGGGGCGGTTGTCCTCACTTTCTGATATGAAATTATCGCATTTGCACACTAGGAAAAGCATAAATTTATATTTTAAATATAAAATAAATAAGAATAGAGATGAAATAAATATAATATATATCATATATAAATATAGTTACATCATAAGGGCCACCATGAGTGGTGGTAGTAGAAGATTGAACAATCATCGTTTTGTGAAGCAGTAATTCGCCACCCACAAAAACATTATGTTCTTTAACCATTAGACGGGGGGTGTGTAAGTGTAGGTAGAATCCTTATCATACAAACATAGTAGTATATTGAAAATACTGTTTTTATTATGGGATCAAATAATCTGAAGATTGTAGAGTGTGAATAATGAAAATAAATGAATGAAACTCGAGAGAAGACATTACCTCTAAATCAGGTAACTTTTTTTGATTTGAGCCAAAGGATTCATTGGAAAGACTTCTACCCAAACCGAGGCTTCTAGAAGTAAGAGAGTGATGTGGATAGATAATATGAGTAGATATTGGGTGATCCAAGGACTTTATATGTTTGGTTAAGGGGGTAGAGTTGGACGCCATTTATAAGAGGGATGAGAGTCACTTTTGCAATGTCTTGAAATATAACGTTATTATTAAATTGTTTTCAGATTTTAAATGTCCCACAATGATATATTTAGAGGATAAGGTGATAATGGTTCTAAATACACCCATCCAATAGGTTTTCGACAAGTGTATGCCGAAGGTTTTTCCTTATCATTTCATTTTATTTTAATTGTTCATTAATGAGGTAATCACTTCATCATCATGGTGTCACAAATAAATAAATTTATTTAATATCTAAAAATTATAAAAACAAATGATGTAGAAAATAATTTTATATTTCCAATGACTATTTACAGTCTATGATATCATTTATTTATACAAAATTAAAATTGTTTTACATAGGATATACAAACCTTTTTTATATTACTTTTTTTAAAAAAATAAAGTCATAAATGTTACTATCACACCCATCTGATTCCATGGGGCCTCATGTTTGGTAAAATGATTACCATGGTCAGAAATGACTCAAAAAGAGGATTTGGGCACATGTTGGGGTCATTTTGTATTATTATGATATTATTTTATTACCCATAACTACATAATTACTAATTAATTTTGATAATTAAAGATAATTGATGTCGTTACTATTCATAATGTCAAAAAACAAAAGATTCTTAATTAATTTTTTTGGACCTTATGATTCAATATATGAAATCCATTTTACCAAATTTCAAACATAGATATTTCAGTAATTAATTTAAAAATAATTCTCATTCTCACAACCAAAGATGGGTGTTTATGAAGTGAAATTTATGAAAAAGATTGACTTGTTTTTACATCCAATTGAATTGTGAAATTACTTAAAATGAACAACATTATATTAACTGATAAAAAAATAATTAAATTACACTTTAAAAATAATTAAATGGTAAACAAAAATAAATAATTAAAGTAGATAAAAAAGAAGTTTTGACGTAAAATGTAGTATTTTTCACTATTCATTAAAAATGAAAATTTTTCATAAAAATACCAAAAATTTATCCAATGTAAATGTGATATTCCAAATTCAAAAAAGATTTCCATTTTACAAAATTCAAAACATAGAAGTTGCATTAATTAATTTTATAATTAATTCCCATTGTTAGGACAAATATCATGTTTTAAAGAAACAATATCTATCAATATATTGACAGTTGTTTATGTCCAATATCGAAGTGAAATTAATTCCAATGACCACCATTGGAATAAATGGTAAAATATATTTTAACTACACTTTAAACCTAGTTAAAAATATAATCTTACCATATAAATAAATTAGATTAAAATGATATTTTGAATTAAAATACATCATTTCCATTATTCATTAAAAATGAACTTTATCGGAAAAACAACAAAAATTTACACAAAGTAAATTTTAAAGTACCGATTCTAAAGAACGATTTTATTTTTTCAAATATATCATATAAAATTGAAAAAAGGGAGATTTAAAAAGGGGATTCCATCAAAATAAGTTTAATCAACCTTTTAAAGAATATTAGAATACTTATCCTTAAAATTGGATTGATTTGCAACTTAAGCCTCTATCGTTTATTGGGTAATTATTATAATATTTAACAATAATATATAATAATTTTTCAGTTAGTTCTTTTCATTCCCACCATTACAACGGCTAGATGTTTACTTCCATTGAATGTAATATTATTACATAATTAGTGTGCAACATAAGATTTAAAAGAAACTCGTTGATGTGTATTGGGTATGCCATCAAACATAGAATATCTTTTAAAGTAATATTAATATTTTATTCACGATTATTAATAAATATGAAAATGTAAAATTTTTTATTTACCTGGGACGTTACATCCTTCCACCCTTTTGGGAATTTCATCCTTGCAATTATAAAATTGGGCTACGAAACTTTATTGAATGCCCTACATCGGCAAATGAGTCAATTAAACTATCACTATAAAAGAAAGAAAGAAAATTACAAATGGCACATGAGACAACATATACTATGAATCCATGAAAACATAGATATGGAGGAGAAACAAACCATCATGGATTGATGGAGTCTGATAGAAATCATTATTAGTAGAATTTTAACCACCAGAAAACTAAAAACATGTAATGGGTTAAACATTATTTGGTTCACCCATAAAAAAGTTAAAAAAAGTGTTTTTTATGTTAAATTTCATTGAAGAATTTTTTTTATGTGCTTAAATAAATGATAATGAATCGTAATTACCTGTCATTTAGACTTTCAAATTTTACTTGATTTCTAACTCAAACTCATATTTACTCCAAATGATGAGTATTCAGGATGACTTGATCAAATTAAGTGTGATATAATCAACTTCATGAGAATAATATAATCCACAAGAGAATAACTATATATTTCCCATGTATTTAGACCTTAAAAAAACCAAAATTGTTAATACAAATTCAGATAATACCCAAAAGGATAATCCATTATAAAAAGAAATACTTCTCTTAATCTCGAAAATTCAACAAAAAGAACCCAAGGTTCCAGAAAGACCATTAAATAAACATCTATCCATAAAATTCATCACTCTAATAAAAACTAAGATTGAAACCCATATCTTTGAAGGATTTAATAATATAGTCTTCCATGGTAAATCTTAACATTTATCTCTGAATAACATCAGTTACTCTTAATGTATCATATTATAAAGTAATTAACCTAATCACATATCCTCTATTATAGGTTAATCATTTCCATAGGTAACCCAAAATCAACTTATTATTGATTAGTAAGATCATATAACTAAAAAGAAT
This sequence comes from Viscum album, assembly GCA_963277665.1. NCBI lineage: Eukaryota > Viridiplantae > Streptophyta > Magnoliopsida > Santalales > Viscaceae > Viscum > Viscum album. Next base: position 2,129,863,981 of record OY728147.1, on the reverse strand, counting down.
TAGTCATACTAACCAGGGACTTCACATAGTCTAGTGGTAGGCGATATATACCAGTCACAAATTGGTTGTGGGTTCGACTCCAGCAGTTTCGTCCGATGCGATGAGTTGTCACACGGTCTGCGTGTTTTCCCTTTTAAAAAACTACATAATTCTATAACATTACCATGAAGATATAAATTAATAAAAAATAACCATAACATTTTATATCCAAATAGAATATCTAATAACATTCATTTTGTATCCCAAAATGTATTAACCTATAATTTCCTCAAATTCAAGGATTACGTAAACCAAAAATGGTCCATTATAACTATATCAAAAAAAGAAAAGATAATTCTTCCATGAATAAAACATTTATATATCACACATCTGGGTTACAAAGACTATATTATTTCTTCTAATATAATCCCATCATCAATATAGCCTTAATTACACTATCCTAAAATCTATCATATCGCTTGGATACCATATATGTTGAATTCTTACTTGTTCAACATTCATCATGATTCATTAACCATTTATTTTCAAATTATTCTTAAATACTTCTTTCCTAAAAACAAAATCATGAATTGTGTCCTAAGATTCTATAATAGGAAAACATATGTTAATAAAAAATCCATACCTTTTATTGGTCATTGTCAGTTTCTTCATCCTAAATAGAAATAGCATTAAGTATTTGTAAAAAATATGTATATTATCCTGGTGATCCCATTCCCGAAACTTCTTCATATGACATGTTTTTTCATAATGACCATGCACACCACATTTAAAACATTCAATTGATCCTTCAGAAAGAACTTATTTCCCCTTCATAGAGTCAACTAGATGCTTCCTTTTTCATTGAAGGTTCTTGATTTATGACCTTCATTTCCACATCTATAGCATATGTCTGTCCCTTTGAAACATTTTCTTAGGTGTTTCTCTCCACATCTTTTACACATAGGTTTTTGAGCACACATACCATTATAATTATTACCCTAAAATCCCTAGGGATTTGTTTCTCACATAAATGATTCCTTATAAATATCAAAAAAAATCAGGTGGTTAATCATGACTATAGATAGTTGGTTGAGAATAACCATAAGAGTTCTCACTGAAGCTCCCATATCATTCAGTTGCTCATTCAAAAAACAGTCACAGTTATCTTGACATCCACTGTTACTTTGGTCCCTGCTAGATCCAGCCATTTACTAAAACCAAAAAGGTCAGTGTAATTATATCAGGGAAATCATCATATAATATCTTATGAGGATGGTAAATACTAAGATATACTTATTCATTTTATCTAAAACTCATTCACTTTATAAAAATAACTATGAATCTTTTTTAAATCCTAAACTTTATGGTAATGTCACTTGTGCTTAATGAATTCCCTAACCTCTAATGTTATCTAAACCGACCATTGAAACCAACTATAAGGAACCAGCAATAAAACATTAAATAATCAAGAATTAAATGAATAATTCACATTGAGAGTCTTTTAATGTTCAGAGTTATAGAGAATTAAGAAATAACAATTACATATTAATGATTTCAATGTATACACATCTACTCAGTTTCCTTTTTTCACAAAAAAAAATCCTGAACAAAAGAGTCATTTCTAGTTCCATGTTTTTGACAGCATGAAATTTCCTTGATCCCATCCTTGACCCAATTCCACCTTATGCCCTATGAAAAACATTTCAAAAACTTGGGATGAGCATAAAAATATTAGTAAGGGGTAGACAATAGATCATCAATATATACATAAAATAATATTTTTAACATACCTCATGAAATCATATGATTTTTTTAATAACTCGTAGATATCCTAATACATAAAGGCAACTTGAGGAATTATTAACATTATTATGTAGGGAGTAACCCTCATGGTTACATTCGGAATACCCATCACAGTATATTCCCTAAATCTCTTCAGAGAAACCATAGCGTTTAACTACTTCGTGTTACCCAATGCAATGGAGAGCTATATCGGGCTCACCTTCCCTTAGTTTATCATGGAACCACCCGACTTCATAAAAAATTCACAAGAACCATAACATAATCATATAACATAAAACATGTATAAAAAACACAAATTTTCCACATTTCAATCACATGATATCAATTAAACATGTTGATATAATAAAAAAATTATCAAAACCATTTCCAATACCAAAATAAAAGAAAAGTAAAACCTTGTATTTATTTTTTATTTAAAAAAAGTAATGGCTTATAGAGGAATATAAAACTAAAATAATGGTCACGGCGGCAGATAAGTCATTGTCGCTGCATACGTATGACAAAACAAACATTACATTTATCGTTTAGTAAAACGATTCTTGGAAAATGATTACATGTTAATGAAATGAAAAGTCAAAAGGGTTTTATACACAGTATGAAATAATGTCATGTAGAAATGAAAAAGTTCCTTAATAAAAAGAGATTGAGAGGATGTCCTATACAAAGATGTTATCCATATATTAATGATAAATCCACAACATAATTATGTGTGAAAAATATAAATACACTCAATTTAAAGGGATATTAATTGTAAATAAATCTGTGGTTATCCACACATATATATAGAATGACACAATCAAGGATTATAGGTTTAACCCAAAGAGTTTATACTAGGTTAAGAAGTTCCCTTACAGAAATTTGACAGCCTAACATCGTCACATTGAAATTTATAATATGAGTTCATTAGAGATAAAAAGGGTATATCAGCACTAGGAGATAGATTTATAGCAATAAGGATATATAATAACATATCCTAACATTTAGAAGATGTAATTTAAATGACCTAACAAAAATAATTCTTTTAAAAAGAAGAGGGTAAAAGGTTCCCTTACCGATTTGGGTAACGTTCAAAACGTACACTCCCGGAAAGAAGGAATATACAATATTGGTGTAAATACCCATAAAAAAAATTATATTACACAAGGATTAGAATAATGTGTAGTACATACACCACTCAAAGGAGACAGTGAAAAATATGGCATGAATCTCACAAGAATAAAAAGTGAGATAAAAACCCCTTACCTCATTTTAATAAATCGAGCCGTATGACCAGAATACAATAAACAACAAATGAATCAAAGAATACCATGAATATAAATAGAATCATGAAAATATATATCAAATGGTAGTACACAATACAGCACATGCAATAAATATGTGATGAACAATTGAAATCTCATGGAAAAGTGAGATAAGAAATCTATTACCTCATGTATGACTTGACTCACTTGTATGTTCCATTTTTATCCCTAATGATAAAAATAAAATAATTTATACTTGATTGAGAATATTTTTCAAGTTTAATATTTCTTTTATATAACATATTATCTTTCTATAATAATTATTTTATTGTTTGAGGTCATAATGGACATTTTGCTGATGTTCGGAACTTGAGTCAAAAAATGGACATCTTATAATTACATGATGTTCATGTGGTCCATTGTTCATTAAATCCAGAATTATATTCATCATTTATATGTAATATATATCATATGTAACCATTATATATATGTACTTATAAATGTACATAACATTTGTATATAAGAAATGAAATGTACCGTTAGTGGAGATAGTAAGTTGTATGTACGCATGAATGCTACTTTCATTTCTATTCCATACATTAATGGCATGAAAAAATAATGATACATATCAATAGTATAATAACGGTATAATATATATGTTACATATGTTACATAGGTTCATTAATTACATTCTTTATAAATTCCATCATTGGCATGAATGAGTCACATCACTCTTGGGGGCAGTTGTCCACACTTATCATATAAAATTATCGCATTTTCACAACATGAAAAGCATAAAGTTATGTTTCAAATATAAAATAAAGAATAATAGAGAGGGAATAAGTATAATATATAATATATATAAATATATTTCCATCATAATGGCCACCATTAGAGGTGGTAGGAGAAGATTGAACAATCATCGTTTCGGGAAGCAGTAATTCACCACCCAAAAAAATAGTATGTTCATTAACCATTAAATGGGGGGGTGTGTGTAAGTGTAGGTAGAATAATTATCATAACAAAATCCTAGTATATTCAGGATAATGTTTATATTATGGAATAAACTAATAATAATACAATGGTGATTGATGAAGGAAAATAAAATAATGAAACTCGAGAGAAGGCATTAACTCTAAATCGGGTAACTCTTTTTGATTTGATCCAAAGGCTGAAATGGAAAGACTTCTTCCCAATGTGAGGCTCCTAGTAGAAAGAGAGAGATGTGGATAGAAAATATCACCTGTGTTTGGATAAGACAAGGTAATGAGATGTGTGGGTAAGGGGGTAGAGGTGGGGGCCTTTTATAAGAGGGAGGAGGGTCACTTATGGAATGTCTTGAAATGCAACTTTAATATAAAATGGATTTCATATTATAATTTTGGAACAATGACATATTTCTAGGATAAAAAGACAAGGGTTCAAAATCCACCAATCCAATAGGTTTTAGACATAGTATGTCTTATATTTTACCTTATATTTTCCTCTTATTTAAATTGTTCATTAATGAGGTAGTCACTACATCATTATGGTGTCAAAAATATTTATTTATATAATGTCAAAAAAATTATAAAAAAAATACCATGATATAGGAAATATTTTTAGCTTTCTAATGAATCTTTATAGTCTAAGAGATCATTTATTTAAAAAAAATTAAAATTTATTTACTTATGATATACAAACCATTGTTATAATTCCCTTCTTTTTTAAAAAATAAAGTCATAAATGTTACTATCACACCTAGGTGACTCCATCGGCACTCATGTTTGGTAAAATGCTTAATATGGTCTGAAATGAATCAAAAAAGAGAATTTGGAAACATTAGGGGGTCATTTTATATTATTAGGATATTATTTTATTACCCATAACAACACAATTACTAATTAATCATGATAACTAAAGATAATTGTCGTCGTTACTATTCTTAATGTCTAAAAACAAAAAAGTCTTAATTACATTATTTTGAACTTATGATTCCAAATATGGAATCCATTTATCCAAATTTTAAGCACATAAATTTCAGTAATTAATTTGAAAATAATTCTCGTTGTCACAACCAATGAAGGGTTTTTAAGAAGTAAAATTTATGAAAAGATTGACTTGTTTTTACATTCAATTGAAAAGTGAAATTACTTACAATGAACAACATTGTATTAAGTGATAAAAAATAATTAAATTAAACATTAAAAACAATTAAAAGGAAATTATAACTATATAATTAAATTAGATGAAAAATCCGTTTTGAAGTAAAATGCAGTATTTTTCACTATTCATTAAAAATGAACATTTGTCAAGAAAAATTCCAAAATTTATCCAAAGTAAATATTATATTCCAAATTAAAGAATTATGTCCATTTTACCAAATTGATAACATATAATTTGCCTTAATTAATTTTATAATTAATTCCCTCTATCAGGATAAATAGCGTGTTTTTAAAAAACAATATCTATCAAAATATTGACACTATTTATGTCCAATATCAAAGTGAAATTAATTATAATAAACACCATAGGATTAAATGGTAAAAATATATTTTAACTACACTTTTAGACAAGTTAAAAATATAATCTAACCATATAAATAAATTATAATAAAAAGAAATTTTCAATTAAAATACATCATTTTCACTATTCATTAAAAATAAACATTATCGGAAAAATAACAAAAATGTACACAAAGTAAATTTTTATGTCACGATTCTAATGAAAGATTTTATTATTTCAAATATAACATATAAAATTGGAAAAAAGTATATTTTAAAAGGGCTCTCTATCCAAAGGAGGTTAATCAACCTTTTAATGAATATTAGAATATTTATGCTTAAAATTGGATTCATTCACATTTTAAGCCTCTATCATTTATTAGGTAATTGTTAAAATAATTAAAAATCATATATAATCATTTTTTAGTTAGTTCTGTTCATTTACACCATTAAAACGGCTAGGTTTCATCTACCATTTAAAATAATATTATTATATTATTAGTGTGAAAATTATGATTTCAATGAAACTCATTGTTTCATATTAGGTACGCTATCGAACATAGAATCTCCTAAAAAGTAATATTAATATTATATTCGTGAATATTAATAAATATAAAAATGTCAAAATATTTATATAACTAGGATATTAAATCCTTCCCGCATTTTGGGAATTGCATCCTGGAAATTTTAAAATTGGACTTGGAAACATTATTGAAAGCCCCACATAAGAAAATGAGTCAATTAAACTGTCACTTTAAAAGAAATAAAGTAAAGTATATAGGTCCCCCCAGATAACATATTCATGGATTCCATGAAAACAGGGATATGGAGGAGAAACAAAACATCATTGTTTGATGGAGAGTTATAGAACATATGATTAAGAGAATGTTAACCACCAAAAAATCACAGACATTTGATGGGTTAAACAGTATTTGATTCCCCATTAGGAAAAGGTATCAAACAACTTTTTTGTTTTAAGTTACATTTCATTAATGAATTTTTTTTATGAGCTGAAGTAAAACATAATTAAACATGCTTACATGTCATGTAGACTTTCATCTTTTACTATATTTCTAATACAAACTCATATTTCATCCAAATGATGAGTATTCAGGATGAATTGATCAAATTACGAGAGCTATAATAAACTTATGGAGAATCATCTAATCCAAAAATGATGAACTATATTTTTACCATGTCTTTAGACATTAACAAAAACCAAAATTTATAGTAGAAGATCTGATAATCCCCAAAGGATAATCTTTTACAAAAATAAATACAACTCTTATTCTCTAAAATTCAACAAAAAGAACCCAATGTTCTAGAAAGACCATTAAATAAACAGAAATACGAAAATTTATTCAGAGTAATCCAAACTATGATTCAAACCCATATCTCTAAATGATTTAATCATATAGTCTTCCATGGTAAATCTTAACATTTATCTCCAAATAACATCAGTTACTCTTAAAGTATCATATTGGAAAGTAATTAACCTAATCACATATCCTCCATGATAGGTTAATAATTTCCATAGATAACCCAAAGTCAACATATTCTTGATACATAAGATCATATAACTAAAAGGAATTAGTCATAATTACCAGGGACTTCACGTAGTCCAGTGGTAGGTGATAAATACTAGTTGCACTTTGGTTCTGTGTTTGATTCTCGCAGCATCGTCTGGCACTATGTATTTTCACATGGTTGGCGTGTTTTCCCTTTTTAAAAACTACATAATTTTATAATATTTCCAAGAAGAGATAAATTAATCAGATATAACTGTAACATATTATAACCAAAAAGGTTATCTAATAACATTAATTTTTCATCCCAAAATCTATTAACCTATAATTTCCTCAAATTCAAAGTTTATATAAACCCAAAATGGTTCTTTATAACTATATCTATAAAATAAAATATAATTATTACTTGATTAAAATTTTCATACATCAAACATCAAGGTTACACATACTATAAAAATCCTTTTAATGTAACCCCATCATCAAAAGAGCCTTAATACTCTTATGAATTTCTCCATCATATAATTTATGATATCTCTTGAATCCCTTATATGTTGACTTATTACTCATTCAATATTATTCATGATCCATTAACCATTCATTTCAAACTTATTCTAAAATATTTCTTTCCTATAAACAAAATCATGAATCGTATCTTAAGATTCAATAATAGGAAAATATATGTTATTAAATAATCCATACCTTTCATTGGTCATTGTCAGTTTCTTAATCCTCAATCAGAATGGAATTAGGTATTGGTAAAAAAATATTTGTACGATCTTGGTTATCCTATTCTCTATAATTCTTCAAAGGACATGTGTTTGTATAATGACCGTGCACACCACATTTAAAACATTCAATTGATCTTTCAGAAATAACTTCTTTCCATTTCCAAGAGTCAACTAGATGCTTTCTTTTTCCATGGTAGGTTGTTGATTTATGACCTTCATTTCCACATCTATAGTATCTTTCTGTCCCTTTGAACCATTTTCGTAGGTATTTCTTTCCACATCATTGACACATATATTTTTTAACACATTTACCATTATGATTATTACCTGAACATTTGTAGTGATTTTTTTATCGCATATACGATGCCTTATAAAAATAACAAAGGTTCATGTGGATAATCATGTCACTAGATAGTTGGTTGACAATAACTACAAGAGTTCTAATTGTAGCTCCCATATCATTCAGTTTCTTGTTCAGAAAACTATCACAGTTATCTTCACATCCACAGTTACTTTTGTGCCTGCTAGAGGCATCCATTTACTAAAACCAAAATGGTCAGTGTTAGTATATCTATAAAATCATCATATAATATCTTATGAAGTTGGTAAATACTAAGATATACTTATTCATGTAATCTTAAACTCATTCAATTTATAAAAATAACTATGAAACTTCTTAAAATCCTAACCATTATGGTAATGTCACTTGTGATTAAATAATACCATAACCTCTATAGTTATCTAAACCGACCATTGAAATCAACTATAAGAATAAATCATTAAAACATTACATAATCATGAATTAAATGAATAATTCAAATTGATATTATTTTCAGGTTTAGATTTTTAGAGAATTACTACATAACTATTACATATCAATGATTACAATGTAGACAAATCTACTTAGTTTCCATTTTTTTCAACAAATAAAAACTCTTGAACAAGAGATTCATGTCTAGTTCCATGTTTCAGACAACATGAAATTTCCTTGATCCCATCCTTGACCCTATTCCACTTTATGCCCTGTGAAAAACATTTCAATAACTTGTGATGAGCATAAAAATCTCATTAAGGGATACATAATAGATCATAAATATATAAATAACATAATAATTTTCACATTCCCCATGAAAGAATAAGATTTATGAATAACTCATTGAAATCATAATACATAATGGTAACTTGAAGCATTCGTATCATTCTTACATAGGGAGTAACCCTCCTGGTTACGTTTGGAATACCAATAAAAGTATATTCCCTAAATATCTTCAGAGAAACCATAGCGTTTAACTCCTTTGTGTTACACAATGAATTGGAGGGCTATCTCGGGAAAACCCTCCCTTAGTTTTTCAAGGAACCACCCAACTTCATAAAAAACTCCCAAAAACCATATCATAATCGTATAAAATAAAATAGGAATAATGGAAACATAACATTTCAACATTTCAATCAGAAGATATCAATACAACACATTGATATAATTAAAACATTATCAATACCATTTTCAGTTCCAAAATAAATGGAAAGAAAAACATTGTAATTATTTTTTATTTTAAATTATTTCTGTCATGTTGAGGAAGCTGAAACTAATATAATGGTCATAGTGGCGGAAAAGTGGTTGTTGCCGCATACGTAAGACAAAAAAACATTCCATTTCTCATTTAGTAAAACGATTCTTGTAGAAATATTATTTTTGAATGAAATAAAAAATCAAAAGGGTTTTATAAACCATATAAAATAAAGTCCTATAGAAATCAAATGATGCCTTAATGAAAGGAGATTGAGACGAAGTCCCATACAAAGATGGTATCCTTAGATTAAGAATAAATCAATTACATAATTATGTGTTACAAATAAAAATATACTCAATATATACGGATATTAAGTGTAAAAAATCAGTGGTCAACCACACATATTCATTGCACGACACAAACACGAAGTAGAGGTTTAACTCAATGAATTGAAATTGTGTTAAGAAGTTCCCTTATAGAAATTCGACAGCCTAAGGACGTCACTTTATAATAAAAATAATGACTTGATGAGATATAAAAAGTTTATCTCATTATATTTAAATAAAATTTACATAAATAAGGATATATAAAAACATTTCCCAATATTTAGATGATTTAATTTAAAAGTCCTAACAAAAAAAAGTCTTTCAACAAAAGGAGGGTGAAAGGTTCCCTTACCGATTTGGGTGACTTTCGAAACGTAATCCCCATGAAACAAGTACTATAATATTTTGATGTAAATACCCATAAAATAATTTATATTTCACAATGATTAGAATAATGGTAAGTACATACACCACTCAGACAATATAGTGAAAAATATAGCATGAATCTAACATGAATAAATAGTGAGATAAAGACCCCTTACCTATTTGTAATAAATTGAGTCGTATAACCAAAAGATAATAAACAACTAATGAATCACCGAATACCATGAATATATATAGGGTCATGATAATATATATAAAATTATAGAACACAATACACCGCATGCAATAAATAAGTGGCGAACAATGGAAATATCATGGAAATTAAAGTGAGATAAGAAATCCCATACCTAGTGTCTGACTTGTGTCGCTTACATGTTCCTTGTTCATCCTGAATGAAAAACCTAAATTAATTTCTACATTATTAGGAATATTTTTAAAATTTATTATTCCTTTTATATCTGTTATTTCATTTCTATAACAATTATTTAATTGTTTGAGTTCATAATGGACATTTTGTCGATGTTCGGAACTTGATTCAAAAAATGGACTTCTTATAATTACATGATGTTCATGTGGTCCAAAGTTCATTAAATAAAGAATGATATTAATAATATATATTTAATATATATCATATATATACAATATATATATTTACTTATAATATTACATAACATTTGGAGATTAAAAATGAAATGCACCATTCATTGGGACGGTAAGCCGTACGTACAGATGAACCCTACTTTCATTTCTATTTCATACTCTAATGGAATGAAAACATTATGATACATTGTTATAATATAATTAAATAAAAATATATATGTTATATATGTTATAGAAGATCATAAATATCATTATTTATAAATTCCAAGTTTGGCATGAACGAGTCACATCACTTGAGGGGGCGGTTGTCCATACATCCTCATATGAAATCATCGCATTGGCACAACATGAAAAGAATAATGGTATTTTTTAAATAAAAATTATTGAAGAATATAGAGGACATATATATAATATATATCATATATAAATATAGTTCCATCATAATGTCCACCATGAGAGGTGGTATGAGAAGATTGAACAATCATAGTTTCGTGAGGTAGTAATTCTCCATCCACATAAATAGTATGTTCTTTAACCATTAAACGGGGGTGTGTATAAGTGTAGGTAGAATCCTTATCATAACGAAATCCTATTATATTTAGGAGACTATTTTTATTATGGGATCAAATAATAATACGATAGTGGTGAGTGAAGAAGGAAAACAAAATAATGAAACTCGAGAGAAGACATTACCTCTAAATTGTGTAACTCTATTTGATTTTCCCCAAAGGCTTCCTTGTAAAGGATTTTGACCAATGTGAGGCTTGTAGGAGTATGATAGGTATTTTGAGAGATAATATAAGTATATTTTGGCCGATCCAAGGGCTTGAGTGGTGTGGGTAAGGGGGGTAGAGGTAGGGGCCTTTTATAAGAGGGAGTAGAATCACTTTTGGAAAATATTGAAATGTTACCTTATTATAAAATGTTATTCTGATTTTAAAGTTTCCAAAAGGATATATTTTGAAGATAAGGTGATATTTTTTATAAATAAACTCATACAATAGGTTTTATACATGTGTAATTATTATATTTTACCTGACCTTTTTAGTTTATTTAAATCGTTCATCAATGAGGTAATCACTGCATCATCATGGTGTCATAAATAAATTTATTTATTTAATGTTTAAAAATTATTAAAAAATTAGCATTATGTTGGAAATATTTTTATATTTTAAATGAATATTTAATGTCTAAAATTTCATTTATGTAAAAAATAATAATTTTTTTTACATGGGATATACAAACCTTTGTTATATTTCTCTTCTTTTTTTTAAAAGAAAGTCATAATTGATAATATCACACCCATGTGACTCCTTCGGCCCTCATGTTTTGTAAAAAGCATCCCATGGAAGGCCATGACACAAAAAAGTGGTTTTTGACAATTTTTTGTTTCATTTTATATTATTATGATATTATTTTATTACCCTCAACTACCCGATTACTAATTAATCATGATAATTAATGATAATTGTAGTAGTTACTATTCATATTGTCCAAAAACAAAAGAGTCTAAAATAAATTATTTGGACCTTTTTATTACAAATATGAAATCCATTTTACAAAATTTAAAATACAACATATTTCAGTAATTAATTTAGAAATAATTCTCGTTGTCACAGCCGAAGATGGTTTTTTAAGAAGTAATATTTATCAAAACATTGACTGGTTTGTACATCCAATTGAAAAGTGAAATTATTTAAAATGACCAACATTGTATTAATTGATAAATTAGTAATTAAATTAGACTTTAAAACCAATGAATAGAATAATATAACTATATAATTAAAATAGATGAAAAATAAGTTTTGAAGTAAAATGCAGTATTTTTCACTATTTATTTAAAATGAACATTTGTCAGAAAATTACCAAAAATTTATCCAATTTAAATTTTATATTCAAAATTAAAAAATTATTTCCATATTTAAAAATTCAAAACACAGTTGTTTCATAAATTAATTTTGTAGTTAATTCCCACTGTCAGGACAAATAGAGTGCTTTTAAGAAACAATATCATTCAAAATATTAACACTTTTTTATATCCAATTTCAATGTGAAATTAATTCTAATTACAACCATTGGATTAAGTGGTAAAAATATATTTTAACTACACATTAAACCAAGTTAAAAAGATATTCTAGTCATATAATGAAATTATATTAAAAGGAGGTTTTGAATTAAAATACAACATTTTCACTATTCATTAAAAAATGAACTTTATCGGAACAATAACAAAAATTTAAACAAAGTAAATTTCGATGTCCAAATTATAAAGAAGTATTTTATTTTTTCAAATATAAATTATAAAATTGGAAGAATTTAGATTTAAAAATGATTCTCCATCAAACGTTGTTTAATCAACCTTTTAAAGATCATTAGAATATTTATACTTTTAATTGGATTCATTCGAATTTTAATCCTTTATCATTTATTGGGTAATTGTTAAAATAGTTACAAAAACATTTATAATCATTTTGTAGTTATTTCTGTTCATTTCCACTGTTACAACGACTAGGCATTAACTACCATTTAAAATAATAATATTATTTTATTAGTGTGCAACGTAAGATTTCAAATAAATTCATTGTTGAATATTGAGTACACCATCAAACATAGAATCTCCTTTAAAGAAAAATAATATTTAATTAAGGAATATTAATAAATATGAAAATGAAATATTTTTTATTTACCTGGGATGTTACATCCTTCCCCCCTTTTGGTAATTGCATCCTCTAAATTTTAAAATTGGGCTTAGAAACATTATTGAAGGCCCCACATCAGAAAACGAGTCAATTAAACTGTCACTTTAAAAGAAAGAAAAAAAGTACAAAGGTCACCCGAGACAAAATATACTAGGATTTCATTAATACATAGATATGGAGGAGAAACAAACAATCTAGGTTTGATGTAGATTGATAGAAAATAGGTTTATGAGAATGTTAACCACCATAAAATCACCTTCTTATGATGGGTTAAACAGGATTTGATTCCCCAGTAAAAAAATTAAACAAAAATCATTTTTGTTTTAAGTTACATTTCATTGAATAATTTTTTATGAGCTGAACTAAAACATAATGAAACATACTTACTTGTGATTTAGACATTAAACTTTTTCTATATTTCTAACAAAAACTCAAATTTCCTCCAAATGATGAATATTCAGGATGACTTGTTCACATTAAGAGCACTATAATCAACTTCTTTAGAATTAACTAATCCATAAAAGATGAACTATATATTTCCCTTGTATTTATATCTTATCCAAAACCAAAATTTTTAGTACAAGATCAAATAATCCCTAAATGGATAATCATTTATAAAAATAAATACTACTCTTAATCACCAAATTGGATAAAAAAACTCAAGGTTCAAGATAGACCATTAAATAAAATTTTATCCATAAAATTCTTATAATTAATACATACTAAGATAGAAACCCAAATCTATAACGAATTTAATAACATAGTCACCAATCATAAATCATTACATTTATCTCCAAATAACATCAGTTACTATTACAGTGTCATATTGAAAAGTAATTAAACTAATCACATATCCTCCATGATCTGTTAATCATTTCCATATATAAACCAAAAAAACTTATTCCTGATTCATAAGATAATCTAACTAAAAATAATTAGTCATACTAACCAGGGACATCATTTAGTCCATTGGTCGGTGATTAATATCAGTCACACTTTGGTTGTGGGTTCGATTCCTCCATCTTCGTCTGATGCGACGATTTTTCACACGGTTTGGGTGTTGTCCCTTTTAAAAAACTATATAATTTTATAACATTCCAAAGAAGAAATAAATTAATCAAAAATAACCATTACATATATTAACCAAAAATGTTATCTAATAACTTTTTTTTGGCATCCCAAAATGTTTTATCCTATAATTTCCTCAACTTCAAGGATTATATAAACCCAAATTGGTTCATTATAAATATATCCACAAAAGAAAATATAATTATACCAGGAATAAAATTATCATTTATCAATCATCAGGAATAAACAGAATATAAAAAGTCTTCTAATGTAATCCCATCATCAAGAAAGCCTTAATAATTTTAAGAATTTCACCATCCTAAAATCTACCATAACACTTGAATCCATTATATGTTGACTTCTTACTCATACAAAATTCTTCATGATCTATTAACTATTCATATCAAACATATTCTGAAATACATCATTCCTAAAAAAAATCATGATTCTTATCCTTTGATTCAATAAAAGGAAAACATATATGTTATGAAAGAATCCATTCCTTTCATTGGTCATTGTCAGTTTCTTCATCCTTAATCAGAATGACATTAGGTGTTGGTAAAAACATATTTGTATTATCCTGGTGATCCCATTCCCAAAACCTCTTTATAGGACATGTGTTTGTAGAATTAGCATGCTCAACACATTTAAAAATTTTAATTGATCTTTTAGAATTAACTTCTTTCCCTTTCTTTGATTCAACTAGATGCTTCATTTTTCCTTGGAAGGTTCTTGATTTATGACCATCATTTCTTCATCTATAGGATTTTTTTGTCCCTTTCAAATATTTTCATAGGTTTTTATTTCCACATCCTTGACACATAGGTTTTTTAACACACTTACCATTATTATTATTACCTGAACATCCGTAGGGAATTGTTCCTTGCATATATGATGCCTTATAAAAATCACAAAGGTTCGGATGGTTAATCATGGCTCTAGATAGTTGGTGTAGAATAGCCACAATAGTTCTCCGTGCAGCTCCCATAACATTTAGTTGCTCGTTCAGAAAACCATCACAGTTATCTTCACATCCATTGTTACATTGGTGCTTGCTAGATCCATCCATTTACTAAAACAAAATAGTTGAGTGTGAGTATATCAGTAAAATAATCATATACATTCTTATACGGTGGTTAAATACTATGATATACTTATTCATGTTGTCTTAAACTCATTCACTTTATAAAAATAACTATGAGTCTTTCTAAAATCCTAATTATTATGGTAATGTCACTTATGCTTAATGAATACCCTAACGTCTAAAGTTATCTAAACTGATCTTTGATACCATCTATAAGGATATAGACTTAAAACATTACATAATCATGAATTAAATTAATAATTCACATTGATTATATTTTCAGGTTTAGAGTTTTAGAGAATTAGGACATAACTATTACATCTTAATGATAACTAGGTAAACACATCTACTCAGTTTCCATATTTTTTACAATATAAAATCTCTTGAACAAAATTTTCATGTCTAGTTCCATTTTTTAGATATCATGAAATTTCTGTGATCCCATCCTTGACCCTATTCTACATTATTCCCTATGAAAAACATTTCTAAAACGTGGGATAAGCATAAAAAGCTCAGTAAAGGATACACATTAGATCATCAATATATAAATAACATAAGTTTTTTTACATACTTCATGAAATCATAAGATTTATTAATAACTCACAGAAATCAAAAGACATAAAGGTAACTTGAGGCATTCATAACATTCTTACATAGGGAGTAACACTCATGGTTACGATTGGAATACCCATCACAATATATTCCCTCAATCTCTTCGGAGGAAGCTTAGCATTTAAATCCTTCATGTTAACCACTGCATTGGAGAGCTATCTCAGGATCACCCGCTCATAGTTTATCATGGAACCACCTGACTTCATAAATAATTCCCATGAACCATGACAGAATCGTATCACATAAAACATGCATAAATGAAACATAACATTTCCACATTTCAATCACAAGATATCAATACAGAATGTTGATATAAAAAAAATAATATCAAAACCATTTTCAATACCAAAATAAATGAAAATTAAAACATGATATTTATTTTTTTTTTTAAAATTATTATGCCTTTTAGAGGAATCCAAAACTTAAATAATGTTCATGGGGGAGGAGAAGGAATTGGGGACGCATACATAAGACAATAAAACATTCCTTTTTTCATTTTGTAAAATGATTCATGTAAAAGTATTCATTTTGAATGAAATGAAAATTCAAAAGGGTTTTATACACGGTATAAAATATTGTTGTGTAGAAATCAAAAGATGCCTTAATGAAAGGATATTGAGGTAAAGTCGCGTACAAAGACAATATCCTTATATTAATGATATATAAATTACATAATTATGTGTGAAAAATATAAATACACTCAATATTAGGGGATATTAAGTGTTAAACAATCAATGGTCATCCACACATATTCATATAATGACATAATCAAGAAGTAGAGGTTTAACCAAAATAATTTAAATTGGTTTAAGATGTTCCCTTACAAAAATTAGACAGCCTAATGGTGTCACCTTAAAATTCATAAAATGATTTCATGAGATGTAAATATGGTATCTCATCAGTTGGTCATAAAATTTATAGAAATAATGATATATAAGCATGTATCCCAACATTGAGAATATGTAAATTAAAATACCTAAAAAATTCTTTAAAAAAGTGGAGGGTGAAAGGTTCCCTTACCCATTTGGGTAACTTTCAAAATGTTTACCACATACGTGAAAGAAAATATAATGTTGATGTAAATTCCCATAAAAGAATTTATATTACACAAATAGTAGAATAATGGGAATTACATATACCACTCAATGGATATAGTGACAAATATAGCATAAATCTCACAGGAATAAAAATTGAGATAAAAACCTCGTAACTCATTGTAATAAATCAAGTCATATGGCCAAAAGATAACAAACAGAAAATGAGTCACAGAATACCTAGAATATAAATAGAATCGTGATAATATATATCAAATTTTAGTACGCAATACACCACATGGAATAAATAAGTGGCGAACAATAGAAAACTCGCGGAATTAAAGGTGAGATAAGAAATCACATACCTCGTGTCTTATTTGGCTCGCTTGTATGTTCCTTTTTCATCATGAATGATAAACATTAATTAATTTTTATTTTAATAAGAATATTTTTCATGTTTATTATTCCTTTTTTATAACTTATTAACTTTCGATAACAATTATTTAATTGTTTGAGTTCATAATGGACATTTTGTCGATGTTCGGAACTTGAGTCAAAAAATGGAAGTCTTGTAATTAAATGATGTTCATGTGGTCCAAATTTCATTAAATCCATAATTATATTCATCATTTATATGTAATATATATGTTATATATGTTACATAATTTCATAAATTACATTAAAAATAAATTCCATGTTTGGCATGAACGAGTCACATCACTTGAGGGGGTGGTTGTCCACACTTCCTCATATGAAATTATCGCATTTGAAGAACATGCAATTCATGAAGGTATGTTTTAAATATAAAATATAGATGAATATAGATGAAATAAATATATATAAATATAATATATAAATATAGTTCCATCATAATGGCCACCGTGAGAGGTGGTAGGAAAAGATTGAACAATCATCATTTCGTGTGGCAGTAATTCGCAACCCACAGAAATAGTATGTTCTTTATCCATTAGACAGGGGTGTGTGTAAGTTTAGGTAGAATCCTTATCATATAAACACCCTAGTATATTTATTATACTGGTGTTATTATGGGATAAAATTATAAGAATATAGTGGTGAGTGGAGAGGGAAAATAAATGAAAGAAACTCGAGAGAATACATTACCTCTAAATCGGGTAACTATTATTTATTTGACCCAAAGGCTTCCATGGAAAGAATTATTCCCAAGGTGATAGGTCTAGGAGTAATATAGGGATGTGGAGAGATAATATGAGCAGAGGTGGGACGATCCATGAGCTTGAGAGGTGTGGGTAAGGGGGTAGAGGTGGGGGCCTTTTATAAGAGGGAGCAGAGTCACTTTAGGAATGTCTTGAAATGTAACTTTATTATAAAATGGGTTTTGAATTATAAAGGTCCCACAGTCATATATTTGTAGGATAAGGTGATAATGGTTCTAAATACACACATACAATAGGTTTTAATCAATTTTATGTCTTAGATGTTACCTTACCCTTTAATTTTATTTAGATCATTCATTAATGAGGTAATCACTGCATCATCATGGGGTCATAAATAAATTTATTTCTTTAATATCTAATAAATATAAAAAAATACCATGATGTAGAAAATCATAATAAATTTCCAATTTATATTTATAGTATAAGAGATCATTTATGTAAACAAAAATAAAATTGTTTTACTTAGGATATACAAATCTTTGTTATATTTCTCTTATTTTTTATGAAAAATAAAGTCATAAATGTTACTATCTCACCCATGTGACTCAATAGGACCTCATGTTTGGTAAAAATATTTCCATGGACGTCCATGACTCAAAAAAGGAGATTTTGACCCATGTTGGGGTCATTTTATGCTATTATGATATTATTTAATTACCATTAACTACCCGATTACAAATTAATCATGATAATTAATGATAATTGATGTCGTTGCTATTCATAATGTCCAGAAAAAAAGAGTATTAATTACATTATTTGGACCCTATAATTAAAAATATGAAATCCATTTTAAAAAAATTAGAACACATAAATTGTATTAATTAGTTTAAAAATAATTCTCGTTATCACAACCAAAGACTTGTTTTTAAGATGTAAAATTTGTCTAAAGATTAACTTGTTTTTACATCCAATTGAAAACTGAAATTACTTCCAATGAAAAAAATTGTATTAAGTGATAAAATATTAATTCAATTAAACATTAAAACAAATTAAATGGAAAATATAACTATATAATGAAATCAGATGAAAAACAGTTTTGAAGTAAAATGCAGTATTTTTTAATATTCATTAAAAATGAATATTTTTCAAAAAAATACCAATTAAATTATCCAAATAAATTTTATATTCCAAATTAAAAAATGATTTCCATTTTAAAAAATTCAAAAGATATATGTTTCATTATTTAATTTAATAATTAATTTCCACTGTTAAGACAAATAGCATGTTTTTAAGAAATAATATCTATTAAAACATTGACACTTGTTTATGTCCAATTTCAAAGTGAAATTATTTTTAATGACCACCATTAGATTAAATGGTAAAATATATATAAACTACACTTTAAACCCAGATAAAAATATTATCTACCCATATAAATACATTAGATTAGAAAGAGTTTTTGAATAAAAATACATTATTTTTACTATTCAATAAAAAAGGAACATTATAAAAATAATAACCCAAATTTACACAAATTAATTTTTGATGTCCTGATTCTAAAGAATGAATTTATTTTTCCAAATATAACATATAGAATTGAAAGAAAAAGTATATTTAAAAAGGTTAGACATCAAAAGGCAGTTAATCAATCATTTAATGAACATTAGAATATTAATGCGTAAAATTGGATTCATTCACATTTTAAGACTATATAATTTATTGGGTATTTGTTAAAATCATTAACAAACATATATAATACTTTTTTATTTCGTTCTTTTCATTTCCTCTATTATAATAGCTAGGCGTTAACTACCATTTCAAATAATATTATTATATTATTAGTGTACAGTGTAAGATTTCATAGAAACAATTTTTTGTGTATTGGGTATGCCATAAATCATAGAATCTCTATTAAAGTAATATTAATATTTAATTCACGAATATTAATAAATATTATAATGTCATATTCTTTATTTACCTAGGACATTACATAAATGATGCTTGTTTCCTACTACTTCTTTTGTGATGTGATCCTGGATGGATATTTGGATATGTTGTGGTAGGGATGCACATTAGGTGTGGATGTAGTTGATTACTAGAGTGGAAAGATGCATCAGTTTAGATTTTTGGGAGCTTGGAAGGAAACCAGAGGTGATGAAACGGGAAGAATAAGAATGATTGGATACTATCTGAATCCTATTGGTTGTTTATCTGATATATGATCTTCACTACTCAAGGAAGCTGGTCTTTATTTACATCCTTCCAAAAGGGGAAAATAAATTTGTGGTACGGCACATGCATTCTATTTTTATATTATAAAGAGAGTATGGGTCTACTCTCCTTCTATAGGTGGAAAAGATGTGTTGGGTAGTTCATCAACTCGCCATGTTGATCCCATTTTGTTTAGTAGCATTGCATATTTTTCTATAATTATTGTGAATATGGGAAAGTATTATTATAGTTAATAAATGAGTGAATTAATTATCTTAACCCATGGGGGAGTGATGGGTGGGTCACAATGTGAAGAATGAATTTAAAAAGAACAATATATTTTCGGTGTGAAGCTAATGAAATATAATGTGTAATTGATAATGGAAAATTAAGGATTATAGAATAAAATAACATAATGTAAAAAAGGGAGAATCTAATCAAATGTTTCTCATTGAATGGTTTTGTGATTATAGGATACCTAGTTATAGCTGTTGTAGCCAGTAGTCTGAGAGATGACTTCAGGATTTAAGTCTAAGACATTGTTATGTCCATAGTGTGGTTGTGAGCAATTATAATTTCAGTACAATTATGTTACTATACTCTAATTTACCATGTTTGTTATGGAAACTAACACATAGTGGAATATGATCCTGGGGGTATTTTCCCCAACATTCTGGTGGGAGTATGGTTGGATAAATACGCCTTTTATATATTCTATATTCACATTGTAGTTACCTGTTTGGTTATGCAAAATAGTTAATTTTCCCCATATGTGTGTGTAGAAGGATTTATTGGATTGTGGTTATTAAAACACATATATTGATGGTATAGATTCTCATGGACTACTATAGGTGTAAAATTTTTATTCTACGATGGATTTAGGATCCTTACCCAATGTATAAAATGTGATGTCCTGAGGTATCATCCACATTAAATGATACATGTTATGTGTGCTATGGTGGCCCTCGAAATCTACATGGTTACTTTGGTTATATAGATGTAGTGGTTGTGTAGCATGAGTATCATGTTGTGGTAATATGCCCATGTGTCCATGGGAAATCCTTTTTTGAGGGAGATTATTAAGACATGCATTGTTGGGGAAAAGTGAAAAACCATAGAGGAAGTGGTAGCAGGGTACCCTTGATATTCATTTTTATATTTTATAAACAGTAATATGATACTTGGTGAGAGTATCCATGGTGATGTTGGGATCGTAGTATAATTATTTTTGTGATGTGTAAGTTTCACTTTTTGTTTATTGTGCTTTAGAATTATTTGATTAGTATTACAGGAGTGGCTCAGCGGATAATCCTACCGTGTATACTATTATACTCACCATGTGTATATTTAGACAATTTTTTATGTCTCTTGGAGGATGTTGGAGATAATTCTAGTTATTACTTGCTTGGGGTTACATGAGTTTTTCAATATTCATGTTCACTATTTTTTTATTTTCTTTTAGTACTTGTTGTTTTCTATTTCAATTATATAAGTTCCTGCTTGAAATTAAGTAAGTGTACTTGTGTTTTATTTTATATTGATATATAAGTTGAAGTTGGTTGGTGTATGTCTTATCTATATCTTTTGAATGTGTTCTCTTAGAGGTTAATTCCTCCAAATATGTGTTTATTATATCATCGTTTATAGTCACCAACCCAGGGCTTACTAGAGGTGAGACATGGGGTCACTATCTCCCTTCTCACTTTGCTGGCCTTGTAATGCCAATCCTTGTGAGGATACAGTTGTGAAAAAAAGGTATCAATGGGAGGTTTGGGAATATAATGAATTTTGGAGTTAGTAAAATTTGAGGATTCCTGAATTGGTGGGGAAATGGTGTCTGTTATGTTTATAAAGTGATGTAAACACTGCAGACTATCTGATACATAGGCTCTTAGCCCCCCCTGTGATCTGATGCATGATCCATTGAGTTTATAGTGTCTAATAAACATGGTGATACTTATTTTAGGGTGGAATACTAAGAATGGATCATGCATCATTTTTCTTGGCATCTATATCTGAATGGGTAATCCTTGGTATTGAACAACATAAAATAAATAAAATAAAACAATTAATTAATTTTTAGTATTCTATACTCTATTTTTTGAAGCTATAATTGTTTTTTATCTTTCAAGTATTGCTCAAGGTCAATGTCCTCATCAGTTTCTCATAGAAGATGTCCATATGGTTTCTCCGTGTATTTGTTGCAGGGTAGAGGTTAACGATAAAGACACATGGTGGAGGTCACATAGAGAGAATCACCAAATTAGTCTACAGAAGTATGAGGGATACATATTAGATGAATTCATGGAATACTGGTAGGAGTAGGTTGAGATATCCTTCAGCACAATTTTTTCCCGAAAGAAGAATTGGGTGTTGGTTGTAATGATACTATGTGGGGTAGCAAGGTAGAGGATGTTCTTGTTACTTATTTTTCATGAGGAGTTGGTTTTCTCATGGGAAGAGTTTCGAGACATGTGTAGAGTCATGTTTCATTCCACAACTATTAATATGTCATGGGCCCAATAGCAACATACTCTTTGATAGGGGAGTTCCATTGTTCGAGAGTTTGGTGTCCCTTTATGGAACATTTTATGATATTTTTTTGGACCACATTCCAGATGAGGAGGTCAGGGAGAGGAAATTTGAGGATTCATCATGTCCAAAAATCTAGCACCAGGTCACCACATTTATGTTGAAAACATATCTTGATGTGCTAGAGAGGCAAGATTCCATCAAAAGGAAATTATCCATAACTAGATCTTCAGTAGAGGGGAGTCGTTAGAATTACTCAAGAATCAGAGTTGTAGTCATGGGATACAAGATTTTAGGACATAAGAGTTTTTTTATGGGGGCAGGACCCAGCCGCCAACATCTTGTTTCTCTATGTTTGGAATCTCATAGGCCATCCCCAATGATCAACCACTTCTTATTCTTATGTTGGCCTAGGCCATCAGTAGCGATATTTCCCAAACTTTATGAGTGGTCAACGTAAACTATTTTTTTCGTTTGAGGTTCTTTCACTGAGTTTATTCCAACCGAGGCAACTGATTTAGGTTGCACCAGCTTTGGATCGGTAGAGTTTAGATGGGGTAGGTAGAAGACAACCCCAAGATTCTAACCATCCCAAAAGTGGAGAGTGTTTCAATGGAATTGGCCATCATCTTAGCTCGAGAGGCCATAGAGGTGGTTGTGCTCTTATGCATTATTTAGCTTTGCATGCGCTAGGAGATCCATACATCGTTCATGGTACCATTTTCATGTTTTCATCTTGGGTGTTTTCCATGATTGATTCAAAAATGATACACTTCTTCATATCAAATTCCCTAGTCCACTAGTTGGAAATTAAGGTAGAGAAGCTTCTGGTACCCCTGTTTTTGACTACTCTAGTTGGAGGTCGAGCTTACTAGTTTGAAGTATGTAAAGAATTCGAGCTACTACTGGGGCCACACTACTGTTGGGTAGATTTCCTATTCTTATGGATCCAATCATTTTTTTTCATAATCATCATGGATTGTTTGTATTCGGTGTAGGCTATAATTGAGTGCTTTAGGAGGTAGGTGGTGTTCTTCATTGTTGATTGATATCCAATGCTGTTTTTGGGTGAGTGAGACCCTCAGATGGGTTAGAAGCATGATCTCTCCTTATCATCCTTAATGATTGAGATGATGTTAGCTTCGTCAGTGTTTTAGTGGTTGGTGTTTCCCAAGCTCATAGAATAATACCTTGATTTCTTTCTAGAAGATGTTGTGGCCTTACCCCATCGACGAGAGATTGAGTTAGGGGACGAGCTAAATCAATGATCTTAAATCATATATAGGTCTCCATATAGGATGTCCCCATATAAGTTACTTATGTTTTTTGAATTGCTTGATAGTCTATTATAATGTGTTTTGGTTTGACCTAGTGTGTCTCTAAGGGGTGAACTGGTTTTTTCTCGTGAAGAAGGATGATTGCAGTTTGCGGTTTTGTATTGATTATTGTCGATTAAACATGGTGAAGATGATAAATCATTATCCTCTCCCATGGATTGATTATTTATTTGATCAACTGAAGTGATAATGTGGGTTATTTAATATAAACATGAGGTCAAGATATCATTAGATTTTGTTTTAGGATGAGGATATTCAAAAAACTTCTTTCAGTTTCCTTCATGAAAATTAAGATTTCACTGAAATTTTGTTTGGTGTGTTGAATTCTATTGTAGTCTCCATTGGATTGATGAACAATGTGTTCTGTGAGATCCAAGATAAGTTCATGGTGGTTTTAATCAATGAAATCCTTTTTTACTTTGTGTCCGAGGAGGAACATGTAGAGCTTCTGCATGCCAATATGGGAGTTCTTATTCAACAACAGCTATTTGGGAAGTTGTAGAAGTGTGTGTTTTTTTCTCAAGAAGTTCTTTTCATGGGGAATGTGGTGCACCTTTAGAGAGTAGTTTTGTATCAGTTGAAAATAGAAGTATTTCTGTCATGGGAAGTCCCCAAGATAGAGAATGAGGTACAAAGATTCATGGTCTCACATAACACTATAGGAGGATCATAGAAGATTTATCTCCGGTTGTGAATCCTCTGATAGTATTTACCATGAAATATCAAGAATTTGTGTTTTTGTATTCGTGTCATATATCTTTTGAGTACATGAATGATATGTTTCTCTGTTCTCCAATTCATTGTCTTCCATTTGGGGGAGTTATGTTTGACGTTTTCAGAAATGATTCGCAACGTGGGTTAGGTCATGTTCTAATATAACAGATATATAATGTTTTTTTATGGGTCATAGTAGATTCACCTCCATGAACATAAATTTTCCTCCCAATAGCTTGAGTTAGTGGACATTGTTTTTTCTATTATGTTGTTGATACATTACCACATTCGTGAGCACATAGTGGTTTTCACCAGTAATAAGAGCGTCATGTATGTTTCCTACCAACATGACATGACCTTGCAGTATCATCAGTGAAAGTTTTTATTATAAGAATAAGACCTCAAAATATCATATACACCATGAAGGGGAAAGTTTTGCTGATGCGCTGATTAAGATGTCATATAGTGATGTAGTGTGTGAATATGATGATTCATAGAGACCAATGGAAGAACAATAAGCATTAAATATCGATGTGGGAGAAGTTAGTGGAAGTTTTTAAATTTTTAGATGATTTTGAATTCCTATCTGGTTAGCATTTTAAAGAGTCGTATATGGTGAATCTAGAAGTAGAGGTCTGAAGAGACCAAGATGTTTGTGAAGAGGACCCTGATGGTTGGTCTGTGGATGACCAACACTAAGTGTTGTATTAGGGAAGGATTTCCGTTCCATTGGATATGTGTTAGTCATTTTTTAGAGAGTTCCATTGTTTATGCTTAATGGTACAACCCGATGTTCCAATGATGTATCGAGCGTTGAAGAGTCAACATTGGTTACCAGGGGTGATGAGTGTAGTTGCAGAGTCTATATCTCAATGTTTGGTCTACCATAATCTGAATGTCGAGAACCATGTCCCCAGTGGGTTTCTACATCAATTTTATGTTCCTCAATGGAAAACGGAGGACATTTCAATGGACATTTTTATTGGTTTTCCTTGAGCTCATGGAGGCAATTGCGCTATATGGGTAATAGTATATCATTTGTGGAAATCATCCCACATTACAATAATCAAGTAACCAGGCTCGTTTTAGGTTTGATCAAGGAAGTATCTAGAGGAGGTGGTGATCCTCCACAGATTCCCTAGGATAATTATTTCCCATTGGCAGCCATGTTTTACCCCTAAGGTGTAGATATTACTCCAGTATGATTATGGTTCTCGCACATTCCGTAGCAATACATTTCATCAGAAAATGAATAGTCAGATAGAGTGGACCGTATTAACTTCAAAAGACATGATGTGCTCTATTTTTATGGATTTTGGGGGGTCATGAATGAGTGGAATACCCTTTCTAGAGTTCTCTTAAAAAATTGCATTCATTCCACCATCAGTATGGAAATGATTGAATCCTGTTATGGGTGACCTTTCTGTTCTCTGTTGTGATGGCCTGAGGTTGTATAGATAGCAATTCGTGGAATAGAACTAGTGCAGAATATGAATGATATGGTTCATGTGATTAGTAAGGGGATAAAGGTAGCATATGATCATCATAAATCACAAGTCGATCAAATGAAGAGACCATTAGAGTTTGATTTTGGGGATCATGTGTTTCTGAAGGTGACTCCATGTTGTGGTCAGCATGGTTTTGGTCATGGGAGTATGCATTCCCACATGTCTGTTGGGGATTTTATGTTGTAGGCTTGAGTTGGATCCATGGTGTATTATGTAGAAATTAAACTACAGATGAGGTAGTTACAAGATGTTTTTCATGTGGCACAAAAACATCATTATCTTCATGATGACACCCAGATCATCGATTTGGTTTAGAACGACGTTGGAAATGATGTGACCTTTGAGGAGTAGCCTATGAAGATCCATGACCATAAGAAGAATGTGTTTAACATGTGTTTTATTCCCTTTCATTATGTCTTGTGGGGAAATAGTGGATGGGAGGAGAGTACATGGGAACATGGGTAACAGCTACGTTCCTAGTGCCTTGAGTTTTTTTGATGTATAACCATTTTCATGTAATAATTATATAGTTTTTGGTTTCAGGCCTTTTCAAGTTATGATATGGAATTTGATTCATGTTGTTGATTTCTCTCCATTGAGAGGTATACCCCCCTTGAAATTTTTTAGACTCTTTTTGTGGTTTGGTTGAGTTTTTGTTGGATTATTTTTAATGAACTTTTCACTCCTTCAATGGAGAGAACATTGATATGTATCTCGAAAAGTGATAGATCAAACCCATTTTTTCCTAGAGGGGTTGGTTTTAGATTCCTGAGGATGATGATGTTTTGAGAGGTATCTGATTTTATAGACCAGACCTATCTTGTCAATTCCCTTGCTAATATATGGAGTTTTAGGTGTTCTGGGAAGTCAATGTGACTCATTCACAACATAGAAAAATTTCTAGTTCTATGAACATTGTTTCTAGATTGGTTAGTCTATAGTGTTTCTAGAAGGGTAAGTCTATAGTGTTTCCAGAATGGTGAGACATCTAATGGTATTTCTACACTGTTTCTATAATGGATGGTTTGCAATGTTTTTAGAATAATGAGACATATAAAAAAATTTCTACAGTTTTTTAAAACCTGTGAGTATACATTGATTCCAGAATCATATGTCTATAGTATTTCCAGAAAGATGAGACATCTAATAGTTGTTCAAAAAAATTTCTAGAATGGTGATTCCACAGTGTTTCTAGAATAGTGATTCTACAATTTTACTATAATGGCAGGTCTACAATGTGTCCAAAACTATTTCATTTCCATTTCAAATTTCCACTTTTTCTAGATTTCCTAGTTTCCCCCGTTTAAAATCTTCATTGACAAAAAAGGCACTCAAGGAGTTTTTTTAAATGATGTAAGGGTGAATTAAATCCCATAACACCTATATTAATTTTCAATGTCTTGGGATGACTTTACATAGTCATAACCACATGGATTAATGTGATAATCTTTTAATTGAAATCTACTGTATCATAAAATGATGCTTTGTAAAATATTCTAAATGGACGAGATATCATCCTCCCTTGTTCTTCCTCTTTATTTATCTGGTGTGAGATGCACAAACCTTCCTACCCATTTTATATGAGTCATCCAAATATTTGTATCCTTAGATCATTTATTTCATATATTTTACTCATTTAGCTTGTGCACCCTATATTTTGGTGCAAAAAAGTTGTATCAATCAATATAAAATATAAGGTACGGTATCCATCATTCTAATGGGTTAATCTACTTTTGTTTCATAATTCACTATTATGGAATTCTATCTCCATGACTTGTATGGAGTTATCTTGGGTTTTGGTTGGTATGGTGTTATCTCTACATCATCGGGTGGATGTAGTCCTCCTGGAGGGGTGATCGTGGTCTGTTTTGTTGGAATGTTCTCATGTATAGAACATAAAAATTGTTTTGAGGTAGGGGATTCATGGTCTATCTATTATTTTAATTTCAACTATAGAGTTAGAATGTTATAACCCACGGTATAACAATGTTATTGAAAAAATAAATATTTTAACTGGATTAATAAATTGGTATCGATCATTTTTTTGCCTCTTCTTTTTCTATATAGTGTGATATCTATCCTTTCCTATTTTTTCATGTCTACTGGATTAAAATTATTATTGAAAATAAATTATTATTTATTGTGATTTTTTATGATAAAAAGGCATGTAAATGAATCACGTTGTTGTTACAGTAATCATGTTTAATTGGATAAATTAATGTGCCAGATGCATGCAGATGCTTCTTGATATTGAATTAAAGGAATGTAAATTTAATGTTTATTTAATTTTTTATAGCTTACACTTTTGGATTCCCATATTTGTAACCTAGAGTTAATGAATATTTTATTTATAGATGGATTATATTACCTATAGTTTGATAAAATGATAATTCTTGATAGGGATCTGTGTTATCCTCTTGCTAGAAAGGATGAGTTCCTTGTGCTTTGGCCCCATGCATTATCATTAGTATTGTAGGATGAATACCTTGATTAAGGACCAAGAACCTAGTGGGTATTAAGTTTGTTTACTTCTTCTTGTGTTTTTATGTGATCCTAGATGGATGTTGTGATATCTGGCTGCATTGAGGCCAATTAGTATGGGAAACCGTTGACACCTTGAGTGGCGAGATGAATTAGTTTATGACTTATCATGTTGGGGAGGACTCCGGAGGTGATGAAATTGCTTGGATATGAATGATTGAATACTTTTTGAATCTTTTTAGATGTTTTTATTGATTACCTTACCCACTTCTCAAGGCAACAGGTTTTGTATACCCTCCTTCCAAAAGGGGAAATGATGCGTGGGGTATTCCCAATGCTTTCTTTGTTCAGATTCCTGAGGGGGATGGGTCAACTCTCCATCTATTGGTTTCAAGGACTAGATGTGTAGTGCATCTACTCACCATGTGTATTTTGTTTCATTTAATTTCTTAGAATGATTTTTAGAATTCGGGTAATATGGGAAAGTAATAATGATGCTAATAAATTATTGAAAAAATGATGTTAAAACATTGTGATATAGAATCAAGGTTAACAATGTTGAGGTTGTATTTTAATATAAAAGTGTACTTTGGGTGCTATTCTACTGAAATATAATTTTTAATTGTTAGTGGTTAATTACTGGTTAATGAAATAATTAATGTAATGTAAAAACGATTAAAGTAGCAATGTTAGATAAGGTAGCTATTTAAATGGTTGTGTGAATATAGGATACCTAGTTCTAGTAGTGTAGTTAGGAGTCCAAGAGATGTTAGCTACATTTGAGTATATGCCTAGGGTATTACAACAGTGTTGTAGTGGGATATTTTATATTATGTACTTTTTTGTTTCTATAAACTACTCCACCACATTAGTTTCGGCAACTAGAACCCCTAAGATTCTGATCCTGGGAGGTGATCTTTTTTCCAAAACATTTCGGTGGGAGGATGGATGGATAACTATCCATTTTGGCCTCACTTTATTCTCATTGTAGTAACTTGTGATGGTAGTAACTATAGTTATTTTTCACCATATATGTGTGTTGAAGGCTATAATTGTTTTTCTTATTCAAACACATATTTTCTGGATATAGTTTCTCAGGGACTACGATAGTTGTAACGTTTATAGGTTGTGATGGCTTGAGGATCCTTACTCAGTGTATTGTCTATAATGGCTTGAGGTATAATGATCGATGAACGATAAACATCATACGAGTTGTGGTGGCTCCCAAAAAAAACCTATTTACATTGGTTACATGGATATAATTGTTTTGTTGCATGAGGTGCAAGTTGTTGTACTCTTCCCAAATGTCATTTGAAAATCATTTTGGAGAGAGATTCATAGGATGTGAGATGTCGGGGTAAGGCTTAAAACTAGTGGGGAAGTGGTACATAGATTCCCATGTTTCATGATGTAATATTATATAATATTATATGTGAAAATTGCTGAAAGTATCCATGGAGAGGATGAGATCAAATTTTACATGTTTAGGTGTTGAGTTAGAATCACTTATTGATCATAGTGATTTAGCATTCTTTGATTACTTTTTCAATGGTGGATCTTGGGAATCTCTTAGTAATTATTCTATTATAATCACACTACATATATATATATAATGTTTTCAGGTCATTTGAAGCATGTAGGAGATCATACTAGTCACTACTAGCTTGTGGTTATAGGAGCAGTTCGGGCTTCGTGGCCACTCATGATTTATATTTTCTTTTGATACTTGTATTTCTCCAATTCTATTGTATTAGTTCCTATATGACATTAAATATGTGTACGTGGGGTTTCATTTAAATTTTAGTATGATTTTGAGTTGGTTGGTGTGTGTCTTATCTCTCTCTTTCACATGGGTTCCCTTAGAGTGTTATGCCGCCCATTGTGTGTTTATTATAACATCAGTTCTAGTTGCCAACCTGGGTCCAACTGTAGGCAAAACATGACGGTCACTATCTCCCTTCTCACTTTGATGTGCCCAGAGGGGTACACCATGTAGAGAGTGGGTCCTGAAAATTACAGTATTAATATTAATATTGATAGAGATGTATTAAATACACTAAAGAAAATTAGATGACATTTACGATGAAATTTACTAAAGAAAAATAACATGACTCTAATAAATACCCACAAAACACACAAAAATCATGTGCATGGTCAATGAATTATGATTCCAAATGAAAAAAATTAAAAAACCAATGTTAATAAAATAAATTTTGATAACCTCTCATAGAATAAAATACATGATGATAAATAATTAGAAGAATAATTGAAATACACATGAATATTAATGTTTTTTTTATGTTATATATTTGGATGAAAAATAATGAAATATTTGATATAGTTCCCCAGAACCACCTCAACACACCCCGAGTTTTATAAAACTATAAGTACTAGGGAAAACATAATAAAAATTACATAATTTATAATAATTCAATAAAAATTTAGAATCACTACGTGAATGTTTCTAATCACACAAAAATATGGTTAAGTCATGTGCATTAAATAAAAAATGAAACAACCTACTTTTATATCTCAGAAAATAATGTGGTCATAAATTCCTTGAATTATTGAAAAAATTAATATATATGAAACAATAACATAAATATATAATTATGGTTGAAATATTTTTTAAATGATGACATTAAACTAATTGGACTCCATCCCAGTAAAGAAAAGAATATTCCATAATGATCCCAAGATTTTAAAAGAGAATAGTTTCATGTATATTAAACCCATAAAAAACATAATCTCAATTACGAGACTCAAAATGAAAAAATTGAACTAATAGAACCTACGACGATCTTAGAAAAATTCATTTGAAAATATCATAACAGACATTAAAACATGGGAACATCCATATATAATTTGTGACATAACCATTTCTCCTCATTCCATAAACATATATACACCTCAAAACAATACATCTTATAGAATATATGGACATCATCCCATGGAAAAAAATATCATTCAAAAAAATTCAATATTATAAAACATAGTATACTATATAGATAATCACTTCCAGTAAATGATTATGACACAATACATTTGTTCGGGCTACAATAAATCCCTTCTAGTTTAAATTTCCACTTCATGATAATCATTCTCTAGTCACCCATATTTGACACATATCATAATAAAAACATCAGTTTAAATGTTTAATAATGTTAATTTTATTAAATTATGTTTCTATAAATCAATTTTATTCATCAAAAGATATTATTAAAAAACCCATAAAATTTAAAATAATTAATAAATATACCTCCAAGAGATACCTTTAAAATTGAATGAACATTATTTCGTACCCATGATACAATAAAAGAAATATCATATCCATCAATGACTGAGTAGTACACACAAATTGACCATCCATATGCGTTTTATGGTTGTTTAAAGGAATTGATGAGTACCTAAAGCATAGTAATGTCAACACAATTCTTGGATGCTTAATTTTTAATTCAGATTAAATTTTTTTTTCTTGGAACCCTATACAGATTTACTACATCATCGAAATACTACATATCAAATTCATAAAAACACATTAAAACATAATCTTATTTATTTACTAGAATACATCGTATATTTCATTATCACAATAATTGAATTAAATCCCACTAGAGAATGTGGATACATAGTCTCCCTGTCCATTAGTATTTCATCTAACATATACTCTAGGAAATTATTGTGTTTTAAATAATCTATTGTAATAAATTCCATAATACCACCATCTTAAAATTCAAACACTCTATCAAATACAGCCTAAAATATGGAAGCATTCGTAGAAACCTAAACTAGCACCATAATGAATTATACCTATTTCATACTCTTTGATTCATCATCATGGGTGATATATAGTTCTCATAAAGTACCCCAAATCACATTTCAATGGGAAAAACATCCATATTAAACTCACATGATATATATCATCATATAGAAAACCATAATGAGAATCACATATAATATTATAGTCACTCAATGCTTATACATTTGAGAAACCCCAAAAATAATCCAACATTCAAAAAAAATAGTATGACAAAAATTATTATTCATTAAATGAAAAAAATACCACAAATCAAATTTAGATCATGGAGAATCAATACATGATACATAACTATTCATTAATAGTTAGAAAACCATAATATATGTCACTATTAATTCCTAATCATGAAAATATAACAACACGTTCCCATTTCTAATGGGCAATAAGAATTAATCATCATAGTCCTACAATAAATACTTCCACCATTATTTACCATTACTAAATATACATAATTAAATGATATTACACTAGATTATATTATATTAAAAGACCATAAATCAAAAATTAATGAGGTATTTGATGGTTCTGAAATACAGTCCATGGGAAAAGATTATGAAATAGAATCCATATTAGAGAACTTCCAATAAAAACATCCCCAAAATCTCTTAAGGGTATACCTCATGAAGAATTATTGTGTCACAATGTTCAACGAGCTATAAGATGTGAAACCCCTTAACGACCATGTAATGGATTATTGGTAGCATTAAAATTGTTGTTGTTGCTTCATGATAGTGCGGTGTGTTGAACACACTTACCATGAGTTATGTGGAGTCAGACCCATTCTCTCAGACCATTGTTCGCTCTTGAACCACTATATTGCTTCACAAAACCACAATACCTATAAACACCAATCTCATTGAAACTATTGTAGGATGGTAACCCTAATCATGGACAATATAATTTGTCCAAATTAATGATGCACATGAGTATCAAGAGGGAATCCAAAAAAATTAATACATGGTTCTTGAAATTCATGAAACACCATTTGGTGTTTTTTTGAGAGCCTCCAACTATAAGGGACACTCCATTAAAATAGTTCTATTACATTCGTGAAGGAATAAGGACCTTTAGGGAAAATCAAGCTTTGTAAGTCATCATTATTTCGTTAAGAACACCATTACATAACCCATAAATCATCCCCATTTATGTTTATAATGGGATTACATCTTCTCCCACCATGGATTATCCCCCCATCTAGATGTGTACAAGCCTCCCCTAGAGGGAAAAGTTCAGGCATAATCACTACACACCCTATACTAAAAACATATGACGATCCATGATTAACTAATAATGAATGAGGTTATCATCACATACAATTAGTTTCTCCCTTAATATAATAAAATCTTCTATGGGAAGCATTCTTCTATAAGCCCATTACCATAAATCGTTCATGATTGTTTCACGATGGGAGTGATTGGTATTGTTTTTACACTTGTTTATCATAGAGAGAATCAAAAAAATTTGCCTAACGGATAGATTTGGTCTTGACACTACCATCCACAATTGATGGGAACCCCTCATAGATTAATCCACAACCGTATAAACATCCACGAGAATACTCAATGTGTATTCATTAACCACGTGTCCCTTATCCTCATGTGTAAGACCCAACCACCCCAAAATTCATGGAATTTGTTTCCCAAAAAAATCAGATATAGAGGAATCCTACCTAATGCCCATACCCAACATCACATTTACATACATGCAAATTTCCATGGACCTCTAAATTTTAGTATGATCATAACGATACCCAGAGACCAAAAATCCTTCAGGTCCATTTTATGAAACATTAATATGTAATAAGCATACCTTCCATCATCTACGCTCCACTCATGCCATGAGAATCATAAAATCAAAATTATTTACTACATGGAATATCCCATTCATTATACATTAAATAAAAGTATTAAATTTTAATTTTGTTGATCCCTAACACTAAGTAAGGTTACATATGATTCAAGTTTGAGGTTCAATCCTGACCACTAGTCATCCTAGGATCCCCTTCATATAGGTATACCTCTATGATTCACCTACTTATGTTTTATTCTTTCATGTTGTGACATAATACCCTTATAGGACACACCTCCTAGATATACCTCATTAGTTCATTCTAATCCATGATTTAGTTATACTACAAGGCGATCCCGTATAGGGACCCACCTCTATGACCACCTCTACATGGGATTTTTGATCAATTATTTTCATCTCCATAAGATGGTAACATTTTATAACCACAAATTCATAGCTAATGATAATAATTAGATGCATGAGGTTAATTTCTAGGATGATATGAACCTATGGTGTTAGATACAAAATTATAAATTTGGATATATGATGTAAATTCAAGTGATGATATTATCCTTCAACGTTATATTCCATGTCATCAACAAGTGGTGCCTTAGGATCTGGACCCAATATTACACTATGATTTTCTCATTCATAAGCCTTTTATATGTGACCTATTTTTCTAGATTCGAGAAGTTCCATTGATGTCCAATGTGAGGACCCTAAAAAAGAATGTTGTAGCCCAATAATTACCCAATATAATGTTCTAAAATTTGTAGGGTACATAACTAAAATCCACAATGTTATGGAATTATGAACTATTTCCTTGAACATCTATACACATTGTGTATGATACATAGACTATGAAATGAATTCACAGAAGGAAATTATTGATGGAGGAACTAATATATCATCATCCCATTTACCTAATATAGCATAGAAATCATTATAATGTTATGATTGTTACCCTCCAATGGAAAGAGAGAATGTTGGTCTATTGTTTCTAAAAAACGCCCCAAAACACGCATGGAAGCGTACCCGAATGAATGTATAATAAATGAACTGGTGAACCAAACATGAAATAATTATACATCCTTCATAGCTATTATCTATGTCAGACATCAGATAAGGATTTTAGTTAGACCCTTTATACATCAGTCCACTAGATGAAATGATCAACGTGGCATGAATCCCATTCTCTTAATCTTGTGGATTAGTATAATTCCAGACATCAACACATTTTCATGTAACTAGAACAAGCTATTAGGTGTCCAGAACAAATGAGAAATTTGTTGTCCTGATATTGAACTGACCAAAAAATTGGGTACTTAAATGATAGGAATTATGGCCTATCACATCATCACTGAAAATATATTTCTACATCCATGGAATGTTGGGTGAATATGAAAAATAAGACATTTTTATTTGTTTTTATAGTGAAATATGAATTTTACTACATTATAAGAACAGATTTGATAGAATGAAATCAACCCAACCCCATAGTCATAGAGGTAGGAGAAATGTAAATATTGAAATATATAATTACCATGTCTCCTCAAAAACATAATCCATGACCACAGCAAACATGAACCCCTGCCTCTTCTCATGGTTTTAAATTATATAGAGAAGTGTGATGGACACACTCATTTGTTGGTATAATTATGAGGTGGTAATTTCAATGTTGGACCTAGCATGCTAAGAGTTGTAGGATTTTTTTCTCACATAATATACTTCCCCCAAGGCCCGTGAAAGGATCCACGACTCCCCAATCGAATGTTGTATGGCATCAGGAGCCTCTCCTTCTATCTATCATGTGACTCATTATCATTCGCCGAGGAGGTGGAAGGTGCATGAGTTACTATGGCTCCATTTATATCCGAGGGTCCTCAAAGGATGACTCCAAAAAGACCACATCACCGCTAAAAATGACTAATATTCCATGATGATGATTAGGTGGTTGATACCCTAATATGTTTTCCCCAGTCCGAACCACCTGATGCTAATGTTTCTAATAGGATTAAGAGAATTTTTAATAATGGTTATCATATTATAAAACAATTGTGTCCATGTTCATAAAAAAATTCAATTAATTCATGACCACTGGAGAACATGATTGAAGCACAACAATATTGGTATTGAGACCTCTACCACTGCATGAAGAGACTTGAATTACTCAATCAACCATTGGAATCACTCGCAACCGTTATGATAAAACCACTAATGATGAGAATCAATATAGATGTCCTTCCCAAACATTCTCCAATCAATGACGATGTCCTAGCCACACTCATAACCTGTGCGGAGGGCCTCATAGTGTTCTCAGCGATCAATGTGTAGCTCCGACCTACTTCATCGATAGTATGAATGATTATCCTCCTTGTGTCATTACAACTAGTCAGCTCAAACATCCACCTTGTACTCAACACAAATACCACGATATCTATTTTCATTCCATTCATTGATAAAAGGGAGTTCCTCCCCACTCTAGCACTAATTCATGTAAAAGTCACCAAACATCATCTATATCCCATATAGAGGTCAACCCAATACATTTTTATCCATGCATGAATGACCTCTGCATTCCATAACCAACCAAATTGGGGGCCATACCCACTACCCAATAGTCGATGTGGGGGTCCTCCCCATGATTCTACCATCTCTTGTTGATGTCCTTCCAACTCCAGAACTAATGAATGAAATCATTCTACCCAATCCATTCAAAATTTACATATATGCCCTCTAGATTTCAAATTTGAATATTGAATGGTCCTCCTCACACTATATATATCGAATACATATGTCCTCCATATTTCATTACAAACTCTCATCATGTAGGTCCCCTTATTTTTTCTCTAACCAATTATGAATTCATCTGAACATCATAAACAACCTGATTTGAGCCTCTCCCCACTTAGTCTGCAATCAACATGGAGGTCCTCCAAACTCGTACAAAAGATGATAGAGAGTCCCTACCTATATCTAGATGGACCAATGAATTGGTCCCTAGATCACCAGTAGAAACCAGTATTGTTTCCCCATCATTTAGATGAATATTCTTTCTAAAGAATCACCCCGTTGACAGAGGGAAAACCACCTCTGATTAATGTAAAATTATTAGAAGAGTCGTGACATTGTAAGTCTCTATCTCTTCATAGATTATAAAAAATAATGATATTTGATGATGGAATATTCTCCCCATTCACTTTCATTAGATTCTAGGGATGGTTCCCACCATTGTGGTTCATTATTATATATAGTGAAATTTATAAAATCTTAATGTATATCCATAGGTACATGTATGTAGAAGATGATCTGTCTACCTTCTAGGTGTTTACCATTTTTTCATCACAATTATCTTCTATATATCCCACTACATACACCTAATATAATGAAGTGTTATTCTATAATGAGATGGATTAAGACTATAAAATTGAGTCACTAATGAGAACTACTACCCACCAAATCGAAGCAATGGTGAAATCCTAGTGTTGCATGGACGTACTGTAGTAGTTGAAACCGGCCTCGATAGATGACACATTGTATTGTGACATATAATTTCATGTCATGTGTACTTCAAAGGTCTACCAACCACCACAATTATCTATGTTAGTGCCACCTCAAATTTATTACCTATAACAGATCGAATTGTGGGCCAACTAAGGTCAACGACTAGTTTGTCAGCTGCAATTCATGTTGGAAATTCTAGCTATTGATCATGTTTCTATAAAATAATTGAAAATTGAACTTTCATATTAAATATAATAGATTCCCTCACCCACAACCATTTTTGATTTTTGTCCAGACATTATGTATGATTATTTTTCACCTGCATGACCATCCATTTCTCTACCCATGAAACTAAGTGAATTTTCACGCAATTGATTAGTTGTACCTTATTGTTGATTTGGAGGAACTCTATATGGATTAGTTACTTAAATGACTCAACTACTACTTGACTGTCCAATAGTGATGTGTGAAGAGCATCATAGGGTTCTTCAGATTCATTAAAGAAGAATATCTAAATGTGAAGAATCGTGTGTATGGAATCTATGATATTATACACGTAAATTATGAAATTTGAAACCACTTCATACCCACTGATATTGAGGATTTTTATCTGGATATCATTTAAATAATGATGTGTTCCCCAAGATATTAAAATAAGATGTCAATAATGCATGACCCGATAGAAAAAATTCACTTCTAGAGAATGAAATTATAAGTTGGAATCTCAAAAATGTGTCCACAATCCCCTGTAATAGAAGTCCCCCTTCCCTGAAGATCCTTCGACATCATTTAACATAATTCAAAAAATTAACAATGATAATGGGAATCATGATCCCTGTGATGCATCTCATTTTTCACATTATATTGTTTTCAATCCTACTTTTCCAAAAATTCTCTAGTAGATTGGAAATTAAAAGTGGATAATTGACATGATCCATGATGAGTGGAATCTAAATTTTGATGCTCTATTATAAGAACATGTTCATCCTCCACTAGGTAAGTAAGGGTAGCCACAATTACTTCTCATGATGTTCCTCCGAGTTGAACCACATGATCCAACACACAATCAAAATGGAAGAGGTATGATTTCATTGAAAGAGACCTGGATAAGGTTTATGAATATACCCATGATGTGTAATAATTCTCTTATGGAACCTAACCATTCCACTCTAATAGGATAGAAAACCTACATACTATATCGCTGATTTATTAAAGTCATTGAAGGAAATGTATACATTTAATGATATTAAATCCCACAAAAAATTTCTTAATGATTCTCTCACTACTTATCTAGAAGACATGGAAACATGATAGGTGAAAATTCACCTGATAGATAGATATATTCATCATTTTTGGTAGATATGTGAGAACAAAATGACAATGGGAATCCTAGATTACTCATTACAATGGAATGTTTGAATGTTTCAACATTTAGAATCATTCTTCTCAATGTGCGGGAAATGATTGAAACCCCAATAAAAGAGGAGACTACCCAGATCTACATTTTAACATACATTGGATGGTCCCATGTTTCTCTGGTACATCTCATTGACCATTGTGTCCATTACTAACTGAGAATATCTATTCATCCAGTTCCTCTACTAGTTCATCTCCACCACATGCATGATAAGTATTTTTGAAATTTTCATATATAAGAAAATCCAAGAATAGTGTGGCATTGACATTGTCACCCATTGGATTGGCCCCACATTCTATCTCTATATACCATTAACTCACAACCATATATTGAAGATGTGTGTGGGGAAAATCAAAACTACAATGTTTCCAACACTCCTAACTCCAAATGTCCTAAGGAGATTCAAGGATTTGTCTTAAAAATATTCGTACATGGACAAATCCAAACAAAAATCCATGAGGGACCATCCATTATATCTTCCAGTACTTAAAATTTTATCCTTCAAGACATATAAATCCAACTCTATAAATTTATAACCCTTCGTGTCACTAGATATATTGTTGGTACATCCCAACAATGAATAGCCTCACATGGTGCAGTAGTTTCATCATGTTCAGCCTTGCTAAGTAAACTATATATTGGATCAAACCCCTAAAAAATATTCCTCAATGATAGAACATGTTAACGGACCCTCACTAGGTTCCCACCTCTAATTAAGACTAGGAATCTAGAGAATCCTTCCACGATAGGACACAATTATCTCATTCCTTCAAAAATGTATAGGTTCCAAATTAATTCGATAGTGTCTTGGAATAGGTTTCTACGAAGATGAATGAGTTGATGAATACACATGAGGCTACGGTAATTAATCAACCTAATCATTTTTTATCCACCATATACTTACAAATACCATCAAATAATTTTATGTGTTAAAACATATGTTTCAGGACCATTTGGACAATGGGGTTTTCAATTTAGCCAAGATCCCAGCATAGATGGAACGCATGTTTACTAGTAAAAATAAATATTGGAATGGTTCTAATCAATATATACAGGTTTACCATCGTGGTAGTTAGATGTTTGATGACTAGTTTGTAAGAAGGGTAGTCACTCAACTCATTCTATTATCCATACCCACAATTGATTCACTAAAACAACTAATGGAATTTTTCCCCCAGAAACTACTATATATGCTTCTTCGACTAAAGATACAACCTCACAGTGGAGTATGCAATGAAGACATAATGGAATGAATATTCTTCATGTTAGTGATTAATCTATTCTATAGACATATTGAAATCATTCCACCAGAGATGGGAATAAAGAACAATGTCCACATTGAATTGTAAGAATCCTCTGATGAAGAGTATGTTTTTTTCTTTGTAAATATCATATAATTATATGACCCCTAAATTGTCCCCTGATGATGGAGAATGTTCAGGATGTCCACATATTTCTTCTGATTGACACCATCGTAATGGTAGTTGCATTCATTAAACTTATAGGGATGTTGATCCAGTGATCTGATCCATGTTGTGCATGATACTAATATTATGAAACCATGGTTATGCAGAGGTCATTAGTAATATTCCACCCAATCTAATTCATCAAACATTTCACCACTATTAACTATTCTAATTTATTATAAAAACATCCACATACTCATTGTGATCGGCAATGTCTAGCTAAAGACCAGCCTCAACCAGTGTTCAATTATCATAAATTTCTCAGGTTGAGTTATCTAATGTCCAATAGGATAATTCCATCGCCATTTAGAACCCAATAGTTAAGCCTTGTAGAACCCATTGTACCTCAAACAATAGAACATCATAATACATTAAAAATACATATGGAATGGATGTAATAGTTACTAAATAAAATTTAAATCATTTATAAAATATCATTGTCCATGAGGCCTTCTCTCATCAGAATGATTTAGTAGGGCCCTCATAAAATGCTTGAAAATCAACATTTTGTTTGGAAAAGATTCGTCTATTTTTGGAACATATATTTTTATTATTTTAAGAAAGCAGAATTCCATGGAATCATCACATTCTACATAATAGACGAGGTATCCATGTGTTTGGGAATATCCAATTCCTATACTCTCTATCATGCTCAATGACGTGGATGCCCATTATTTAATGGTGGACGATGATTCTGGGATTAATCTCATCCTAACCTAGATAATCTATAAGATTTTTGTAACAGATGAGGTTTTGATTCCCAATGAATCAAATATTATGGGTAATGAAATGAATGATTAAGGATTGTATAGAATAAATGGGTTAAAACCCTTGTTCTATGGCACAATATAATGAATTTAGTTATTTGATTTCTATCATGATTCCACCTACAATTCATCTTTGGTAAGACAGTGGATTCATATTCAGGAACATGTTCCCAACTTTTTTCACATTTGCCTCATGTACTCCCTCAACGGTCTATGTGGAATGATTCTTTGGGATATATCCCCTTTGGATTCATGAGATTTATGCTATCTGGATTCAAAGTTTTATAAAAGAACATGAAAAAATATCTGTACCAATGACGGGGATCACAACACCATTAGGGAAAACCCATAGGAGGAATTGGATAACGCTTTCTTCCTCCTGATACAATTGGTAGATGCTTCAATTCCATATTAAGGAAATTTCTATTTTATATTTAGGAAAATGGGGTGTCAAGTCCCTAAGTGCAATGAATGTTTGAAAATTACCTCATATTCCCAGATAGTGAATTACATGATGTTAACAAAAATCACCACCCTTTGAGAAACATAGATGTTCTAACCATGAATACCATGGTATGTCACACCCTTTTATTTCATCCAGCTATTTTGAGATGACTGATTCCATACCACAACAATTATACTTAGATCAATCATGGGCCCGAAAGTCGATGTCCTGATGGAATCACCTAGACCGCCTCTATATCAATGGTTTCAGTATATCATGAGATCTTGATCCATGATTCCACATTATCACAATAAGTAACATTTGATTCCCCATAATCAGTCTGATCAGATGGAACATATCATCCCACCAACTCCCCCATCTCAGATATTGTGTAGGATTTGGAATACACTGCACTCACATTTTGATAGGGTGTCTCCAATATTATTGACTAGATGGTTCAGTAGAACCTATATACTGAAGCATATCTAAGAAAAATTTGGATCATCACAACCAAACATCAATAAGAACAATTATAGTTTTATGTTTAATGAAAAAAATCAAGAATTATTATAAAAATGTTATGTTAAGATTACAAGACTAGACCCTCTATTTTTTTCAAACTATCAAGGTATCCCAATTATTCATCGTAGAATTAGGTATCCCTTAATGAAAATTCACCCCACTTATGGATCCATGGTCATGGTTTTTGTTGATAATATTGGAAAACACAAAAACTCAAATGATTCATAATACCCAATGATTCTATATTAAATATTATTTTCCATGATAGAGAAAAAACTTAATATTATGTATTTAATTATTGGTCCTCAACCGCCACATTAAAAAGGATTTATAATCCCTTATATTCAATGGGTTAATGATTGATTCTACAAAAGACTTCTTAATATCACCGGAATCGATGGATACTATAGATAAAATCAGATCAGGA
Organism: Viscum album; assembly: GCA_963277665.1. Taxonomy (NCBI): domain Eukaryota; kingdom Viridiplantae; phylum Streptophyta; class Magnoliopsida; order Santalales; family Viscaceae; genus Viscum; species Viscum album. Next base: position 2,129,820,831 of record OY728147.1, on the reverse strand, counting down.
TGGGCCTGGATCCTATGGATTATACCATTATCAATGTGCTGCAATGGACTTTCTACTATCTGGTAATATTATTCAGTATGATGAATTCATGAGGCACTTATCAATGACCCATTCACACAATTTTAAACTAATCATAGAATGTTATTGGAGTTCTCTGTGGAAATTTTATTTTTAACATTACACCAGTAAGAAGGCCATCACTAAGAACATGATAATTTGTTCACATTAATTCACTCCTTGCATATAACGATAACACCATTAATGTGTTCCTTCTAGATTACCCATGGGATTTTTCTCGGTAAAATTATTATATCTCAAGGAATCTAGGTCGACTTAATTTGGATAAAATTCATAATCCAGATTCCGCCTCAAAGATACCTTAGCATTCTTCACGTCCACCAAGGTACCCAAGCCTATATATGAGGATTCATCATGAATATAGTTTGAAATTACTAGACCTATTCTATTCTCACGAAGAAGGGTATTTTCATCCACATAGATGAAGAGTCTCATACCACATATGAGGATGTATTCTAGTAACTTAAACAACAAATGGTTTTGATTCCATCCATCTATTTGAATCAATTGTTCCTCTATTAAATATCCCTAATGTCATCCTTAGTTACCGTATTATAATGTAGAAAAATGAATGCAGTGAAAATAGTTGTTACTTTCTCAGTAATATTCTTCCTGAAAACGAGGAAACATACTCTCATTTGGAGAAGGTATTCCTACCACTAGTTCTTGAAGTGAATTATTCATGTGAAAATATGTAGCATCCTATGAAATAACTGGCATCCTTTGTGGATATATAGTTGTATATCTTGAATTGTCCCACACTCACTAGACAAAGATATTTATAAGGAGTGATACTTCAGTAGTTAAACATTTGGTTAGTTCCATATAAATCCATCAAGTTACAAATTTTGGTTGTGTTTCTAGACACACACCTAAAACGTCAAGTGCATCCACTGGATGTTGACATCATAGATGATGTAATATATTGGTTTATTATGAGATTCACAATTTGATGATTCATTTTGATGGTTCTTCCTAGTGAACAATAAGTATTATGGTCCATGATAAAAAAAATGTATAGAGTATGAATTGGGATTGTCTTCATTAACCATTCATATGATGTATTTTCATACACCTTCCTATTATCATAAGGATGAAACTAAAATGAGGTATACTATCTTGGGCACATAACTAGTTTTGATTAGGATTTCTAGATTTATGTTCACCTATTATTGTTTAATGGAAACTCAAAAATATTAATGAAACAAATAAATGGTGATAAAATTTTCCACATTCCCATGATTTTTCCCTTATTGAATTCCACTATCCAGATAATAGACCTGTTCCATTATAAGATAGCGGTGACTTATGTTTCCTAGTCCTAGAACGATCATGATGATTCCCTTCCCAGTCTAGATACCTCTCTTAATAAGACTGACTAGGATGAAAACCTATTTCATGTAGCTAATAAAATAGTCATCACTCATGTAATATAGTATATTGAAGTCATTCCATAGGTTAACCAGTTGACCATTAGTGCTTCCACATACAGACCTCTAGAGTTCCCCATGTCAAATGTAAACTCTGATTTAACAAATCAATTTTCATATATCTCTAGTATGATACAATCCCACCAGAAAGAGCTGATCATGAGAAAATATGTCTTCTTGAATGATTTATCCCATCATTTTCCATGACTGTATTGAGTCTCCAGGGGTTATGCACCTCATATTCATCACAGTTATTTTTATCCACTACCGGAGCCCCTTCATTTCACTATGTATTCATAGATCATTTCTGAATGGGGACTCGATATCATGTGACCCTATCTTCCAAAAATACCTTGCCAATGTTGGTTCGTTATAACCACTATCTATTCATTATATAAGTAGTAATATATGATTCATATTAAGTAGGTCATGGGGTAATTAGTTGTATAATTTCCATGAGTGAATATCATTAAATGATTTGTAGTCTCACACAACATTCTCATATACAATTGAAACATCATCTATGAGGATAATCTAAATATGTTTAATGAAAATTACAATATTTGGTCCAACCATAATTAATGATACTATGCATTGATAATGGAATGATCAAGGTGTTCAAAAACATCATCCATCCCAATTTGAAAAGTATGGTAGCCCGGAAGACGATGAGTTTTCCAGAAATGTTCCCCAACTATCTCTATGTTTATTGGATAAAAACTCAAAATTCCACCCATGGGATTCTATATTCCAGGGTGTAAAGAATAGGGGAATTTTCAAACATGAATTTTCCATTTCCAACGCAATGAACATATTTTTATGATAAGAATATTCCAAAAGAAATTGTAATAGTCTGTATAGGTTATCTAGAATCCCTCAAAGAGAAAATGACCCAAGAATTGTACCATCTAGAGAAGAACCAGAACAAGTTTTAATGATTGTTCTATATGAAATTTCATATCTTCTCCATTCTCTAGGGTGACACATTATTGTCTCCTAGAATTATAATTATTCCTAGAATGATTCCACCAATGATAATGCTCAAGTCAGAAAGGTGTTTTATCATCCACAAGGTTGATCCAAATAGTTCTTATGCTTTGATCACTATGGATGGAGAGCATATTACTCCACCATCGAAATGAATGTATTTGAAATATTACATTGTAGGATGAGACATTATCTTCCCTATAACATGAAATTAAACAATTTTGTCCCTATCATATATACAACAAGTAAAATTATATAGAATTATTTATCCACACATCAGACCATAAAAGGAACATACTAGAGTCTCATACATGGGATGTTAAACTAGACCCTCAGTCCTTGATTTTAGTCCATAAAATGCTATTAATCCTGTTGTTCAAACCATTTAACAATAAAATAAGATTTTAGACTAGGGATTATGATAGTAAAATTTTTGCAAGTTCTCATTTCATTTTTTGTGGTGTTGGTCCCATATGGTCCTCATCCTTTTTTGGTTAAAAGATGGCACATTATGAACTTTAACATTACAACAAATTCCATCCTATTTCCATAGTTTCATGATTAATAAATGAAAAACACCAACATTATAACTACATGATGTCAAATTGAATGGACATATACTATCACATGACCATAAAGTAGTATTTATCCTCCTAGATGCAGATAAAAAATACACAACAACAAGATGTTCTCACAAGATATGACAATTTCCAAGGAATTGGTTAACTACCATTCCATGTTTGAGAACAACATATGGCATCATTTCTTCATACACAAGATATGTAGAGACAACTCAATTTTAAATCATAATGTATCTACTAATGAACACAATCTCAATATGTATGGGTCACACATACTATGTAATATTTTCATGATGAACTACATATATCATCATTCCCATCTTATGGGATATGCAGTTATTGTCTTACACAATGTCTTTAGGCCCTACCATAAATTCCTCACTTATTTTTCATCCTTGGGTCTCATTTTTTTCATTTTGGAACTATATTGTCCTCCATAATGTTATGTATTTATTTTATCTATAATACATAAAAAAATATAATTACTCTCTCAAAAGACTCATTAGGAATATGTATTGTTTTTAGGCCTCCTTGGCCCTCATTCATGTTTTTTTTCAATACCCACTCCACATGTGCTCATTTTTTACCTCCCCATTTCCATGTTCTGAATTCAATTACATTAAAATAATATCTAATTGTCCAGAAATCATGAAATTAAACTATATGCTAGTTATCCAGAGAAATGTGTGGCATATTATTGACCTATTTGTTTCACATTCACAGTAGGTTACCCCTTTCATAACCAAAATTTACATTATTGATAAGTCAGACCCTCATTCTTAAAGGGTTTGTTTATCTCCCCTAGGATGTGTTGGGTACTGCTATTCCCACTTACATATCATTCCCATTTTGTTATTTTCATAAAACCTTAATAAACACACAAATTAAAGGAATTCCTTGATTTTGGTTCAACCTATATGATGTTAAACTAGAATACAGAATCTAAAGCGCATAACGCCAAGCATCAATGCCACCTTGTAAATGATCTTGATGCCCCAGGACAATCTTGTGAAACATTATTTCCCATGTCGGAGAGGGTTTCCTTCATCATATTTGGTCAATAAAATGATTTGTTTTTAGAACTTCAAGTGTCTTGATTACCATTCCTTCATGATATAAAGCGATGATGAGACATATTATCATTTTTCCAATATGTACAATCAAATGTATTTTTGGCCCCATAACATCATTTATAGTCAATAAATTATAACTATAAATGGTATACATAATGAATTAGCAACACTTCACATTTTGAATATCCTCTATGTCTCATTCCCGTAACAAAAAAAACACCCACACCACATGAACATCTGTTAATTATCCATTCAATGATTGTTAATACCATATAATCTTTAACAGTGTGTATCAATTTCTATAAAAATTTGTGGATTAATTAACACTATTATAGGATATATACGAATTCTTGGATACATTGTCTTGGGTCCCAACCCCAAATTCATCAAATAATTTATCTCCTTAGACCGTTTATTGTCCCAAACTCATATACTATAAAATAAGAACATAGATCTCATTCATCATGACTTTAAATAAAGTAAAGACCAAATTTTGATAGTGTGGTGTGGTGTAGAGACTCCTTGAATCATTCAAGTCAATTTCTTTACATTGGAATTCCACCTAAACGATATAGAGATTCCCCTAGCCTAAGTTATAAACCATTTGAATATAATTTATGTTCACATAGTCAAGGAAACATAACAATAAACTATTTAATATAGCTCCAAGTTTTTATAACCTTATACAATTGTCATCCCCTATAGTTGGATAGGTATGAAATTAATATACATAAAAACCATCAATGCATGATGTTAAATTGGGATTCTACACCATAATAAGTGGGATACCAATTAATATAAAATTATCTAAACCATATACTCAAACATCATATGCATCACAACGAATGCAGGATTTTTAATAATACCTTATTAGAGAGGATCGCCCCCATCATCATTTGACTTATAACACACCATACTCTATATTAATGGTGGATTGAATCAAATCCTTATGGGAAACATAGTGACACCATAATTACTAATCTACATGACCGGACATAATTTCATTACATATCCCAACCTTTTTCAATTATTGTGGTCTATGGATTATGACTGTAAAATATATGATATTAATATAATGGTTTCTATATGGAACATAAACCTATATAGACACATTCACATTTATTTTTACCTCTATTACCCCATTTACATATAATAAGTACAATCATTTTCCCTAATAGTATAAGAAACATCACATTTATCTATTTTTTATGGTGTCAGTATCATGACCATGAATGTTATAAATGTTCCCATGTAGATTTGTATCCAAAATTATGATCCATACCATTCCACCCTTAGATCAATTCTTGGATTGGATATCTTTCATCCTTAAAATAAATATGGATCCCATAATGGTGATGATAACATTCCATTTTATCTCACCTTCCATCATATGATGACACCCAAATTGTTCTATAGTAGAAAAACAGGGTTCTTGATTTTCAAACATGAAAAAATTGTTGATTGAGTATTTTCTCAGACATTTATTTTCTATGGTGGCTATGATCCATGGGGTGGAAATATTACACTATTTTTAATATGTTTTCTATCCATACACATGGGATGAAATTCTATAAATTCCTCTATACTTTTCGGTAGATATCTTTAATACCTGCAATGTATTCTTGGAAAGAATCCCCAAAATAATCAGTTGGAAACATATCATGTGGATGATATATTGGAATTTTTTTTAACTAGGTAATCTAGTTGAATATCATCATGAGTCAATGGATGGATGACCACCCTCATAAATAATTTCTCATTAGTCTCCCAACATAAAACATAATCATATTTTACCACGTAAGGCATCGTATAGTTGGGATACGACATCCCAACTCTCATAGTTTCTCTTGCTGGTAAAATAACCTCATCACTGGTTACATTTGTTAGATATGATGTTGATTTTAGGGAAGGAACCCCTAATGTAGCCTCCACAGTTTCTTCAACCATGGGATCCATCACTAATTCCTTATTCTCTTCATCTATATACTATTTCACTTCATCCCTATCACTTCATTTGCATTGGAATCCCATTCCAGAAACACCATGATCATATGATCATCCCCTACAAATATTTCATCCAACCCAATTTTGGGCCCTATCTCATCCACTTTCACAGAAACATTGACACCACTAGTATCTTCATGTGGGACCTGATTAATTGGGATTGCCTATATACCTTGCTTACTCAATATTTTTTTGATCCATACCTCTCCTCCCTTGGATAAAGAAATGATCTCATTTTTCATTTCGTGATTATCCTATTGGGTTATCCAAACTTTCACAATCACCAATGTTTTCTCCTGGTAGAGAATCCCCCACCATTGTCACATCATCAACCACAACTAGAACTATAGAAGTATTGTCCCATCATTGACCAACCACATTCACAACACCGGTAGGGTCACAAGACATTCCCTTTCAATGATTGGTGTTCCATCACATACCACTCAGTGTATATAATTAACATAACATTCATTTGTTCTCGTCAATTCCTTAAAATGTATATAAAGGAATAGTAAATGGGATTTAAGATAATGTGATGGTCAAAAAGAAATAAAAGATGAACCTTTTTAGTTCATTTGTGGTATGATTCTAGTCTATAAAGGAGATCTGTTAGGCAGTGCTTCTCTTGGAGTCATCTAATTATTCACATTTGACCATATTTACATGGAATTAAAGAGAGGATTGAAAGGGATATATTTCAATCATAATACTAATTCAATCATTCAAGGGATGTTAATTACCCAATGAGTAGAATACAACCTATAGAACTACCATGTATTGAATTTATTCAACATTGGGTTTTTCAAAACATGATTTTTAATGTCCCATACTAGTGAGGAATATTCCATCCATACAAAGAAACAACCATTCCCAATTATGTGTTGTGATCTTATTTTTAATTCCCCCTTTACTCCTAGGTATTATGATACATGAAGTCCCAAGGAAAATTACGCTGACATACTCATTTCCCATTACCATATAAGTAAACCCCTGAAAATCACTCTAGAAGAACATCATGCTTTGTGTTTCCCCTTGTGCAATATTCTCAAGCCCAGTAATGATCCATCTAATGAAATTACTTCTCCTTCAGCCACATGATCATTCAGACTAGTTTCTGTTTACATATGCAATGGGTAATTATTACCACCACAAAACTCTCTCTCAAGAATTCATCCCTGACTTCATGGTGGAGGGTCCAAACCTTCCTTAGCTCAGATAGATAATAATCACATATTAACCTAGGGAAATTATATTACCCAACACTAAAAATAGTCATGGATCTTCTAGTTGAAAAACAAAATAATTAAGTTGAAATTATTTGAGGCATCATTAATTATTTTGTGCCACATCCTTACCACATAAGGGATTGATAGTATAATTTTCTAGACTGATAGATCTAGGACCATTTATGATGCCCATAGATTCGTTACAAACCTCTTTTTAGAATCATGAAAACACAATTCCTAAAAATACCATGTTCATTCAATCCACTATGTGATATGATGATTCAATAAGGTTTTCTTATGACATTAACATTCCTATATGTTTTGAAAATATGAAACACAATTTCTAGAGGAAAATTATCTTTCTCTAGGAATTAATTTCATAAGGAATGTTTTATTTCTCTTTGAATGTTTTATCCATTCCTTGGATTTCAATGACATATTCAATGTACTCTCAAATCCAAGGGTAACAAATTTTTACTATGTAAAAAAATTAGGTTGTTTATCAAAAACCTCGGAATGATACAGATCTATAATATAAAAAGTATTACTATTTTCTTACTCCAAATTACTTATAAGTCAAAATCTGAAATCTCAAAAATTTAAACTCTGAATTCATTGATATTCGGACTCAAAATTCTATGAAATTAAATCATCGAATTCTATGAAATTCAGACTCATAAATCATTATAATTCAGACTCTAAATTCTCAGAAATACAAACTCTGAATTATATGAAATTCATACACTAAAAGCATTGAAACTCCAACTCCAAATTCTATGATATTAAGATGTCCAATTCCTCATAATTTAGACTCGAAATTACTTTGAATTAATACATCAAAATCTATATAATTTATACCTTAAATTTGTATAAAAATAGAATGAGAATATTTCTTTTTCTAGAATCTGATTGTTTATAAATATAGAATCCAATTATATTTTTATTTTATTCTTATAATTAATTTTTGGTTACGATACTTTATATTACATGAATATTATTTATTCATAATGATGTTAATGTTCCCAATTTTTTCTACTTAAAAAATGGCATATAATATTTTACTGACTAAATGTTTGTTCAGTGAAACGTGTACATGTCCTTAGAAGATTCATGGAAAAATATAACCATGGCAGGAGGCATACAAATATTGGAGATTTTCCTATAAATAGATTCTCAGTTAAACAATCTTGTTTTTTATTGATGATCATATAGATTTATTATGGTGAATAGATTTCTAAAAAATAGACAGACTCTCGTGCCTTGTTCATTTTATGAACATCTTGTTCAACCATGAACATATTGTTCATCTTTATTTGCGAGACTCCAATTGTTGTTGACTACAATCGAGGGATTCCAGGGATAGAAATACATATGTAATGACTACCATAAAGTTCAAGGGCTTGTCGGGATTTCCAGAAAGACTCTAATTTTATTATCAAGATCTTACCGAGTTGTGTGTTAGATACACTTTCTTGGACATATAAATCAAGGTAACTTTATCCAAGGTTGTTGAATACCAATATATTAATGATAAAATATTTCATATATCTTTACTATATAGTTTTTTTAAGCTGTATTTCCACAATATTTTGTTAAAATAAGAATGCATTACTCTCTAATATATTTTGGAACTTATATTTACTATGATATATAAGATTCTGTAAACATTAAGTTACAATTTCTCACAATGATAAACCTACTTGTGTTTTCTTATTTTTAACCTGATTAATTTTTTTGTTTCTTATAATGTTTCATGGTACCACCCAATTATCCCATTAAGTATGAACAGAATAGTTTTTGTGAATTTATCTTTTTTTATCATTGATAAACATGGTTATCCTTTTATAGTTAAAAGAATTTTTTTTTAAATTACAATTTTCCCCCTCTTGTGATTGAGGATCAACATAGTATATTTTGATACTATAATTGGTATTAGAGAATGTTATATTAAATACTTATTCATACATATAAGTTTTCTATCTCAATTTGTTTTATTGTTCTAATATTTTTTATTAACATTTTTTTCTCATGTATTTCATAAATATTTTTATCATTTGTTATAAATTTTTTCAATTAACAAGTTTTTTAGAAATATATAATCTTAGAGAATGGTATGTATAAATGTTGGTTCTATAGACAACCTTAATCCTACTAGAACACCAATATTTTATAGTAATGATTATGAGTAGTGGAGATATTGGTTTATGGAATTTCTCAATAATTCTAGAGATGGAAACATGGTTATTCATACTGAAGATTACCAAAAATCCAGAGAAGGAAGTTAGAACATCCACCCACAAATAGAGAATAAAATATCAATTATACTACATGGTGCATAATAAATTTTTGTATTATATGAAGATGAAAATTTATAGTAAGATATCTTATGGTTATGCAGCCAACATCATTTTGAACAATCCTAATGTTACGTATTTTGAAAAATATAACTGATATAAACTACAAGATCTATGTTAAGAGAAGAATATCATGTATTCTTATTTCATTATGGAGAACCTATTTGCAAAGAACCTTAATGATTTTTGGCCGGTTTCAACAATCATAAATCTCTGGGATAAAATTGTCTTGATGATGATGTTCTTGTAGACAATATAATTGATATCATGCCCAATGTGTGGGAATCTAAAGGGACATCTATTGATGAGAATATAAAATTATCTAACAATACTCATGATGATTTATTTAGAATCTTCTTCATCATGTAATAATAATGTAGAGTGTTTATGATTTTAACAAAATGAATTACGATAATAGATCTGTAGATTTCACTACCATATATAAATCCAAGACTTCAAAAATGCTAACTCTATTAAAATCTATGAAATTTGTTGTTATATCCAAATCATTTGACAACGATTAGTCTGAAAATGAAATAGCCAATATTTATAGAATGTTGAATAATATTGTGGGGAGGAAATATTTTTTGTACATATATAAGATGAAATATTGGAAGGAAAAAAAAGATTGTAATGTAACTTGTTATAAATGATAAAGGGATTGACATATCAGACATTATTGTCATATGCTTAAGAGAAATGATAGGAATTAAAATAATTTTAAAAGAAATATAACGATGTACTAAAATTAAAATCTTGATAATATTTTGAAGGAAAATGACACATGTAGTGCCCGTGGAGGTGACTCTTCAGATGAATCTTCAGAATATAAATCTTTTGGTCAAAATAATATTGGTCTTATAAACACAATACCCATTGAAAATCATTTTTTAGGGATAAGGTATTCAATGCCGAATCCTAAACCAATATTTCATTAAAATATAATTTTTCTAATGAAGATTATTATGCATTTACAAATGAAGAATCATCTCCATCATAAGATAATACTTACCTTTATTTGGTGAAGTTTCTAGATATACTAAATTACTTGAGAATTAAATTTTTATTATAAAAAAGAAGTTATAGAGACAAAATTCTATAATATCTATTTTACCAAAATAAGTATCATATATATTTAATGATTATGAAAGAAAATTATTTTGATAGTTTTTCAAAATACCTTTATAAAGTTAATTCTAAGAAGGATAAACGTTATAAGGATCAAAAAAATGTTATTTGAAATAAAAATGTTATATATAATAACTCATATTACAATACTAATGACTACAATGATACTAATTTTTTCATCAGAATAAAATTCCAAAATTTTTCCTTAATGAAAATTTTATCATATTTTACATCAGGAGGGAAGTATTTTCATAACATGTATTCCCAAAATCAACCTATAAAGAACTATTTAAGAATTTATTATACTCATTAAAACACATTTTTTATTCATAATTATTTTATTCCACAAAGTGATACTCTTTCACCAAGTTACAATTTGTTGGAAATTTGGACAATAATGTCTCATAAAATAAAACTCAATCCTTATGTTTTCATAAATATTACATTTCTATGAATATGTTGATTTCCAAAATTTTACTTTCTAAAGTTTTCAGATCCCTGAATATTTTGATTCAGAATGTCTACTTATTTTATTTTTAAGAAAATAAAGAATGTAACAACATTAATACATCGGACAACGATAATGGATATTCTCGACACATGACTGGTAACAGATAATTAATTGAATAATATTATAAATACAAAAGGAGAAAATGTTACATTCATAGGTAATTCTCCATGAAAAATTGTTGGTATATGTATCATTATTATTATTACAAAAACACAAATTTCAAATATTCTATTTTTCAATGTTCTTATGCACACCATCATTAGGATAATCTAATTATGTGTTGAAGGTTACCTTGTGAATATTATGAATGATAAATGAATATTATAGAATTAAAAGGAAGAGTATAATATTTCTTCACATAGGTATTACAATTTAATACATTTAACATATAAGTCCTTTGAATCCAAAACTTACCTAGACTTAGTTCAATAGAAGATCAATATTGGTTACAGAATTGAATACAAGGACAATATAACCTTATGATCATATGAAATGATTGATAGAAAATACTTGTTAAAGTTATACCAAAGAATTGATTTGAATTTTCAAAAGTTTTTAATCCTTTTAGTACGGAAAGAAATATATTTTAAGCTTTAAATTATACATGTCAATTACAAATTCTAATTTATCACAGGTTTTTCATATAAATATATTGGGTCTAGAACATATAAGATGTATTGGAGGAAAATACTATGTATTTTTCTAGTAGATGTTAACATAATATTTAGGTGGGCTATTTTCTAACAATGAAATATGATCATTTTTTAATTTTAAAAAATTAAGGGACTATGTTATGAAAGATACAAACCTTCCATTGATTAGTATTCATAGTGATCATGGAGGATAATTTTGAAATTTTGATTTTGATAATTTTTTCAATAAGAAAGGAATTAGGAATAATTTGTCATCCCCAAGAAAACATCAACTAAATGGGTTTGTTGACAGGAGAAATTTAATCCATTAAGAGATAACTAGAACCATGTTGAGTAAATATTATATTACTAAAAATATTTGGGAGAATTCTCTTAGTACTTGTTGTAATTCTATAAATTGAGTTTGAATCAGAATTTTTTTTAATAAAACACCTTATGAATTGTGGAAATTTCCAAAACCTATATTTTCTAACATCAATATCTTTTGACGTAATGTATTCATCTTCATTAGAAAAGATAACATACAAAAATTTTCACCTAAATAAAAAAGATGTAATTTTTTAGTCTATCCCACTACATGCATGTCTTATATAGTCCAGATAAAAGTACTTGTATTGATGTAGATATAGTTCATGTTAAATTTAATGAAACAAATCTTTTTATTTTTTAAAAACATCAACCTACATCAGCAGATGTTTTTTAAAAAATATATTATCATCATTTGATGTAAAATTCTTCTAATAATGAAAATATTCTTGAAAATTTTTCCGAAGTATTTAGACCAAAAAAATTTATACCTTATGTTGATAAATAGGTTTAAAAAAAGAAAATCTGTTATTTCTTAAGAATCATCCCAGTGATAGTATCATTACTGATGCAAATAAACTTGTAAGGACTAAAATATATTTATGAAAATAAGTATAACATCCAGAAGTTCATTACAAATAAAAACAAAAATGCACTAATGATGAATTTGGTGGTGATGGCTACATTAAAGATATGAATTATGAATTAAGTTAATTTGAATGAAACAAAGTATGGACCATGGATGACTGACCAAAGTACAATTATGTAATTCAAGTTAAAAGGGTCTTCAGAAATAAATGTGATGAAAATGGAATCATTGAATGAAATAAAGATAGATTAGTTGAAAATGTATATAATCAACACGAAGTAATTGACTATTAAAAAACTAATGCACCATTAGCTAGAATGGAATATATTTTTATTTTACATGAAATTGATGAATTATATAATTTCAATGATTTTCTAATGGATGCGAATGCTTATTTCCATAATAGATATGTTCAAAAGAAGTTGTTGTGGAATAGCCTCCTGGTTTTGAAGCATGTTTTCAAACATAAAATATAATTATATGACCTTATACAAGATCCTAGACCCTGGAATAATAGACTTATAGGATTTTAATTACAAAACTAATATGTCAAGGGAACTGATGAATCAACACTTTATATAATTTATGATTTGAAAAGTGTTTTTATTATTAAAATTTATGTTGATGACATTATATTCAGGTCAACATAGTAATATTTAACTAATTTATTTGTGAATATTACGAAATATTAGTTTGATATGAGTATGATGACTGAGTTAACATTTTTTCATTGTTTTCAAATATATAAAAAACCACAAGGAACTTATATATATCAACATAAGAATATTAAATGAATTCACAAAAATTATTTATATTTCAATTGTAAATTTATAAACACTCCAATTGGTACAAAAAACTCCCCTCAATATTGATGAATGTTAAAAACCATTACTCTAAAAGTATTTTAGAGGTATGATATAATGTTTATTATAGATAACATCTATTCATCAAGAAGTAATGTTTTCTTTATGTTAATGTGTATGATATCAATCTAATCCAACAAACATTCCTTTAAAATAAGAAAAATGAATTTTTCTCTATTAAACGTGAACCATGGATTTAGGATTTTTTTCTTCACCTAGAAATTATTCATCCCTAAAAATGAATTTTGAATGCTTATTTATGTGGATGTAGAATGTACCAATATAGTACCTCGTGAACTTTTCATTTCATAGAAGATTCATTATTTTCTTTGTATATCATGACGAGACACTCAATAGCACTTTCCAATGCTGAAGATGAATATGAAGCCACTGGAAGTTGTTATGATCATGTGTTGTGGATGAAACACACACTCACGTTCTATGTCTTGAGTTTTACCAAAACACAGATATTGTGTTATAACACTAGTGGTATATCCTTAAAAGAACCCTACAAATCACTCTCATGGTAAGAAAAAAAATATTTGGCACAACTTTTTTAGACATTAGACACTAAAATTAGATATTATTATTCAATTTATGAGAATTAAAGAACAACATTATGACATTTTTATAAAATATTTACCCTCCAATTGATTATAATACATTAAAAAATAATAGGAATGATAATGGTAAGGTAATCATACATATTGACTTTTTGTTGAATCATTTATCCTTACATTAAAAAATCATTTTCATACGGGGGGAACATTTGATTATTCATAAGCCTAATTTTTTTCCTTAATAAAATTATCATAACAGAAATTTATGAACTCAAAAAATATAAAATTTTGATTTCTCAGAACTAAATTTTTGATAATCTCGGGACCTTTCTATTTGAATTCTAAAAATATATTTTTTAGAAATGTAAAATTTTCATTCTATTATAACATATTCTTGGATCTATATTTTTCATGGACCTTATCAATAATGATTGTTTTTTTCTATGAAATATGAAAATTACGTTTCCTTACATAAATATTCATAATTCAATTTGTACATGTTGTTTTTTCTATCTTGTTTTAATAAAACTCTATCAGACTCACTTTTATTAAATAATATTTTTCCATAAAACCTCAAAATATCACAACCTACAAAATCATTCATTAGTATTCATCTCAAATGAATGATCTTATGAATATTATATCAACCGTTAGATTTAATTGGTAATTCTAATTATCATATTGAATCCTAAATAAAGGGACCCCCAATCCGGGTCCCAGATCGGTTTATAAAGACGTTGTGCGCTGAAGCTATGACCTTCTACAAATCAGTAGTTTGGGATTCCATGTTTCCATAAATTTAGAATGTCTCATGAAAATTCCATGAAAAATAAGAAGGCTTCAATCAAGGATGTTATGGATTAGTTTGTCCATAAGTAATGTTTGGTTATCCCAAATTTCATTGCTATGTATAATTCTTTGATTACGAATAATATCATGATGAATGGTTGGGAGAGTTTATTTGTAGATAATCCAAAGAGTCAAGATCATGTTTACCCTAACCTTCACATATTATTTTATGATACAATATGTTTTTAAGAATAATGAGGAAGGGATATGTTTTAATTCATGATCTATATAAAACCACTTCTATATAATTTGATATGCCCCAAAAAATACTGTGTATTCATTATGTACGTGAACCAATATTTTTCACTCACTGTTTTAATGATCAAATAGGATGTTTTGGGAAGGTAAACGTATTTTAGAGCATTGGACTCATGTGAGAAATGTCAATAATGATCATCCATATCCCAAATAACATTAGGTTGTTAGCTTTGTGGTTAAAGGATTTTCTTATTCTTGGAATGAGACAATGACTCTCTTATGAAAAGTGATATCGTTTTGAATGACTTTTTTTGAACTGGAGAAAAGTAAACATTGTCAACTAAATCCGTCTGAAAATAACTTACATTAAGAATAATACCCTCAAATCTTATAGTTTCATGTATCCATGGATATTGTCAAATAGCATCGTTCTTTGTTTCAGTTAAAAACCCATAAAGTTAAGGATTATTTTGTTGAGTGATGATTCTATGAATAGGATGAAAGTAAGTTTCATTACAAAATTAAGAGTTTCTTTTAATCTATTGTAAAGATAGGGTCATGATTTATATAGAAAAGGAGAATTATGAGAAACTGACCTAAAAACTCAAAAGAAGATAAAAGAAAAAGAACCACAATCAAAAGAAAAAGTTCCAGTTTTGTAAACCCAATAAGATCCAACAATGATGAAAAGGGAAAACAATTAATATGATTTAGTTGAAATGTTGAGAGAGTAGAATAAGAAGAAGAATGATGTTGAATCAAACATCGATTTAGTCTCTTTTGATGCAAAATCATTGAAAATTCAGGCTGCAGAAGTGCATGAGAAACAATAAAATGAAATGAAGTTGAAGAAGAAAATTTCAAAAGATGAAATCTTCCATGTCCTTCTCAAAGATACTGGAAAGGATTATGATATGATTTATGTACCAGAATCATTTAATCATGATTCACTTCCAAGAGAAACTATCAGAAAGAATATTTCAATCCTCGAATATATTATTGAAGAAATGATATCTCAACAAAAAGAAGTCGAAGAAGAATAAGTGGAAGATGATGAATTCGAATATGTGATTAAACAATTGTAATAATATCATTATAAGGAATGTACTTTAGATAATCTAATGATCATAACCGTAAATGATCCATCATCAAAAATAATTTCTCAAGGGATTGAGGATGATGGATAGAATGAGGTTGATAAATGTACAGATGATGAGGTAAGTAACAATGATTTCTTTTATCCGATATATGTTCAAATATACAGTGAGAAATAATATCATGATGAAGAATTGATAATCCAAGTCTCAGATATAGATCATGTGACTCCAAAAGTTGAAAAATAATATATAGATTTGATAAAGGTAAATCGATGGTTGATGATACACATATAATATATGATGTTTTGGAATCTAAGGAAGGTTATGGAGGAACATCAAAGAGTAAATTTGGAGTGTTAGTTAATATTTCCTCACCAAAAAAGTAATATGATTCCGAATATCCATCTTCAATGGGTTAGGATTTTGTTATTCAGTCTTTTAATATGTTTGCAATTAAAATAATACGGTTTCCTAGTATTGATTCGATATAGAAGTTTCTTCATTATTTATTCAATCAGAAGTTAGAATAGTTATGTATGATCATAGAAACAATTATCATACATGAAACTATCTACAATTCCTTTCATATTGGTTATGATGCTCATATGAGACATTGTATGTAAATAACAAAATGGTCTATGAGAATGATTGATGACATGAAATTCTAGGATGACTTCCATGATTTAGTAAAATATTCCTTAAATATGTTAGATAATAGAATAACAATGTTTAAAAAAATTTCTAAACATTTGAATATTGAGAAAGTGGAACAAATTCAAGAGTAATGTGATCTTAATAGAATGTTGAATTCAGTTTCTCTAAATGTAAATAGATAAATGGAACACAAGGAAGAGTTGGAAAAAAATAT
The DNA here is from genome assembly GCA_963277665.1 of Viscum album. Lineage (NCBI taxonomy): Eukaryota > Viridiplantae > Streptophyta > Magnoliopsida > Santalales > Viscaceae > Viscum > Viscum album. The sequence goes on along the minus strand of OY728147.1, from coordinate 2,129,803,476 downwards.
TAACAAGAATTTAGTGGAAGTAAAATATCAGAAATAAATATTCAATTCTCAATAAGAAAAAATCAAGGCTCTTTAAAAGATTAATCATAATATGGATCAGTTGCATGAAAGTATTGAGGATTTCCACTATGAGATGAATAAATTAAAGTGTACCTTGATAAATCTCACACCGATGGAGAAGAAAGATGAATGATTTTCTTGAAAATCCAATATTCTATGGAATATTTTCCTTTTATCAATTTTTTCGATCATAATGACTCTTTTTTCCATTATTGTGTCACATATATTTTTAAACATTCATGTAAATGTTTTTCCTTCCAATCATTTTTCGAAATATAATATAGGGAGAAAATAATTATCACCATAATATAAGGTTAAAATTAGATAATTACCTTGAAATGTGAGAGATTATCAAATGGGGGTATAAATAAAGATGAATTTGTTTAGCAAGAAAAAGTAACATCTAAAATAAAGACTATAATAAGATCATTATGGATATTAAAACATAAGGGAGAGTTAGTTCTATTCATCATTAGTGTTAACTAATATGAGATAACTATTTCTTTTAATGTTCTAAAACAAAAATAATTATTACATATATTTTTTTGAAATGTTGTTTTTGTATTCCAATAGTGGGAGATTATGGAGTCAGTAAGGTTTTTTTATAAATTTTATAGTCCATAATGTGTTGATGATTAGAAACACATTTTAAAAAAGGTAAATTATCTGTCTCTAAGAATTTTTTTCTTAAGGAATGTTTTCTTTTTAAAATAAAATTATTTTATATACATTGGTATTCAATTCCATATTCAATGTCTTTTCAAAACAAAGCTTATATATTTTTTACTAATTAAATAATTAATTTGATTAAAAACCATGGAATCATACAGTTCCTTAAACTACTAAGGAATTATGTTCTATGTATCTGAGATCCACTGAATTCTGATGTTGAATTCTCTTAAATTCATACTATGAAATATCTGAAATTCATAATCTGAAATCTCGGAAATTCATTATCTGAATTTTCTAAAATTCGGACTACAAATCCTATCAAATTTAGATTATAAATTCTCTATATTTCAAACTCTGAATTCTATGAAATTCAGAATCATCATTCCCTGAAATTTCGACTCGAAATTCTATAAAACTCATACTCCATATTATATGAAATTTAGACTTTCAATTATATGAAATTTAGACTTTGAATGCCTCAAAATTCAGAATCTGAATTGTTCATAATTCACACTCTTAAATCTGAATAATTCCAACACCAAATTCATTGAAACAAAAAATATGAATATTCATTTTTCTAGAATTCGATAGTTTATAATTTTAGACTCTGAATTCTACTTTTTGTATATTTTTATTGTTTATTTTTGGTAAAGGTACATTATTTTACTTAATATTATTGATTCTTAATAATGGAATTTTTCCGATGTTTTCCTACATAAAACGATGTTGTAAAATTTTTTTTCTATCAAACTACTAGTTGACTTAAAAGAGTACAGGTCCCTCTCAGATTATAAGAAAAATATAATTGTTGGATGAGAGAGTAAAATTTTATATTTTTTTCAAAAATTGTAGAGAATTATATTTATCTAATTATTTATTGACAGACCTAGAGATTGCATCATGTGAAGTGATTTCTAGGGAGATAATAACTATCATCCCTTGTTTGTTTTATGACCATCTTGTTCAATAGTGAACATCTTGTTCAGCCTATATTTTTTGAAACCATTTATTTCTATGTAGAATCAAGGGAATATGGGGATAGGATGATAGCATTTCCAACATTCTTAAATATATAGGGCATTCCGATATTCCATGATATTCTATGTTTTTTTAATCAAGGGCTTACCCTTTTATGGGTATGATAGAATTTCCATAATATATAAACCAAGGAACCATTATCCAAGGTTGTTGGGTAGCCTTGTCTTTGGGTTAAATGATTTCATACTAGTTCACTTTATTGTTGTTTCATGTTTTTCTCACATTTATTTTGTAATATAATGAAATTATAACATTCTTATAAATTCTTGATCTTATATTTAATCTGATATATAAGATTCTATATGATTTTTGGTAGAATCATTCACTAAGATAACCCAACATATGTTTTCTTATGATTAACAAGATTATGTTTAGTATTTTTATAACTGGACGTGGTCCCTTCCAATTATCCCATTATGTATGAACTGAAGATAGTTAGTGAATTTATATTGAATAACATGGTTAAACATAGTTCTCATTTGTCTTTAAAACCAAAATGTTTGAAATTAAAATTCATACCCACATCTTGTAATTGAGAATCTATATATTCTATTTCGATCCAAGATATTATCAACATATATTTTCTACTAATTTGTAGACCACCAAATCATCAAGTTCCAATTCTTAAATGGATCATCAATGTTAAATGATCATTAATAAAATAAATTTTTTATGTTATTGAGAGCCTCATCCTTCCGTGGAGATGCCTTTTATAATGTCTAACCCTCATCAGGAAGGAAGTCGTCCTTTAGAAGAACTGGTAGATTTTCGAATGACTTTGACCATGTGACACACTCCATTACTGGTCCATGAATTCATCCTAATGTATGTACATCATGATTTATAAATCACCACTTACATGAACCCCATAACCACATTAATTATCTTGAGCTCCATGAAGAACCCCTATGTGAGGCCCTATGACTTGGGATACCCTTATACGGGGACCGTCTATTCTACATCATAAATTTTGAAACTTTTTCACTATGGTTGACTGCTTAGAGCCCCTATAGAAATCCATTATTTGTCAAGGAACACAAAATGTCCCCATGTGACATATTCCTCCATTCTTGTGTCCCATTTCACCTCATGTAAGTCCAAAGACACCCACCTGCCTTTTTATTCTCATAATAAGTAACATTAATGATGTATTCATCATAGTGATGGATTTTTAATGTGGACTTGATGAAAGAAAAATCCTTCACACAATTGATTCCAAGAATTTCTAAATCCATTCCAATCCAATGGGTTCTTGGAATGCAGTTATGTAAGACCAACCATTATTGACTGAGACCCCCATGTTCATGATGATTGATGTAAAACATACTATCAACATTTTACTAGAGACATGATATAAAACTATCATCTTACCCTACACAACTCACATGGGATGACTTCTGTATGATCATCATGGGATGACATCCTCTGAAAAACGTATTATATGACAAACTAAAATGGAAGCTTCAATGAATAAGCCCCACTTACCTTGTTCCTATATAATAGGATGCTCCACACATGAATAACATAGAATGATATCCTTCCCACATGGAATTAGATCATCCCCACATGGAATGAAATACTCCCTGGGACGCTTGTTCATGTAAGCCCCACACCACATCTCATTGGATCTTGTTTCACGAAACAATCATTAGGTCGAATACATCATCGTGCCTCTCACTCCATGAATGATTCATAGAAGATTAATGGCCAGTGGAATTCTCGAAAATCCTTAATCCTTCCATGTGAATCTCTCTAAAATTAATCCCTAACTATATCTACATCCCCAGATAGCTTCCACATATAAGACCCAACCATGTGGGTGTCATCATCATGTGTAAACACCAACCATATAGAACTATGTGGTTTTTGGTTCCCAAACAAATAGGATACATATGAATCCTACTTGCAGTACAAACCCAACATTCCATCTACAACCAACCTAATGATTCATTTTCCACCATTATCCATGTTAGGACATTCCTTGTACTCGATACCACATCTCCTTCGGGTAAATGTTTTGTAACATCCATGTATAATCCCCACGACACCCTCCTCGCCACTCCTTTCATGGAGTGATGTTTTTTTACATAATATAAAAACACATAGATTAATAACATAATATGAACTTAAACTATATGATGAATCAAGTTTGAGTTAGATCCATGCATCATAGGAATGGAATATTGGATTTCCATTTGAGATTCATTCATATCCAGTGGTAATCATAGGTTCCCAGTCAAAGGGTTTTACTATATTGAATCCATTATTGTGTTTTCTGCCTTTGTGGTGTGAGATATTCCCAAAATGGGACACACCACATGGATCCATTTATATATGGTGTTCTGATCTATCCATCATTAATCTTGACAGGTTTTCCCTTATAGGGACACACCCCATTGATATTCCTCTATGGGGAATTATGACCAATCATTTCAATATCCACAAGACATTATACTTCTATCTCAAAATAAATAACTCAGGAAAATCGTGGGATGTATAACATGATTGACCTAAAAGATTTTATTTAACCAACTATTCATACCTTATTGTTACGTCATTTTAAAAATAAACTAAATAAAAAACTACACAACCAAGACCCAACATATTTGTGTCTTAGAGTAATTTGATCCCTACAACACACGTATATAATAAATAAAAAATTGTATTTATTTAAAAAATCATATTATTTATTTGGTCCCCATTTCCTCCATAGTACATGTATTCACCAGAGGATATAAATCAAAATATAGGGTGTGATAATGTCATAGTAAAAGGATGAATAATAGAAATTAATAATATGTGAGTATAATACCACAATAATGAAAGAAGAAAAGGATCATCATCATAATAATGAGAGGGAGAGTTTGAAAAAGGAATGTAATGTGGAAAATCAGAAAAACAAAACAACATGTCATGGTTTTCAACTACCTCACATAGTTAGGAAAAAATATTGCATCATGTTCATTTATAACATTTGTTAATAACGAGGAAATCATCATTGTGAACAAATAAAACATAATTTTCATTCCTATTCACAATTATATCATCATATGAATCACATTATCCAATTCATTAGAGAGATATATAATTATGGGTTCACCCATCACATCATTAGATTTACATAATCAAGCATTCCACATAGAACATATAAAAATATTTTTTATAACAATGCTCATAGAATGGGGATGGGTTTCATGATGATTTAAAAATACATACTTTCATGTATAATAATTAAGGTTCCCAAAACAAAAAGAGTATGACATAAATGTTTTTATAATCATCCATATTTTTTGAAGTATAAACAGTCATTAGAGAAGTATAAGACGTTTTTTGAATGAGTTGTTTTTGAATAAAAAACGTATTTTTCAAAAAAAATCTTATTTTAAAAATGTATATCCTTCAAGATAAATGGATGTAAAATTAAATCAATGTTATGTAACATTATTATAACATACATAATGAAAATGGTTTGACAGATGATGAATCCAATAAAAGAGAGTATGGTTCAAGGATACCCATACCTTATGTATGAATGTAATCTTCATATTTATTACTAGGATAATTAGATTTGATTGATGAATTAACAAATTGATAACCTATAATACATGTATTTGACTAATTATATGTTTATTAAGTTCATTCATGGAAACTATGATGTGTTATAGATTTCAATTCCATCCATCCGAGAGTACTTGTGTTTTTTGGTTTTAAGGATCTGTTCACTTGTATACATATATGTATTTTTTTGTTAATATGGGATAATTATTTAGAATTGAGATCATATATTGTTAATGAAAATATATAATATTGAATTATATTATATAAAATATTAAAATATGATATTTGGATGAAAATTTAGATAAATAGTTATAAAAATGATTTATATTATTTTTGTGAATTTTACAACCATTATGAAATTATATCATCATGTATATATATATATATCTTTTCAATAACATTATATAAATTAAAAAATATTTAATATGATATTATTTAACCATTATAGTTATTTAATTACCAGCCTTTAATGTGGAAGTGAGAAATAAAAACATATCATCCCCAATGGCAGTAAATCAACACACATTAGGCGTTATTTTATTTTTACCATAAAAGGAAAAGGTAAGTGTTTTGAAGATAAATAGTCCATTTAAATAATTAAATTATTGGTTATAAAATATAATACATTTATAATACCAATTGAATAAGTGGATATTTTTTTAGGATATGACTTGAAAGTAGATTTTAATTAAATAAAAATAAAAAATAATGATTATTTCAAATCATCATTTCTAATCCCTGAGAAACACATTAGTGTAAAAAAAATAAGTATTTTGATGAGATAAAGAGGCTGTATACCTTAGGTAGGGTATTTATAATATTATTGTATACATATTGGACATGCGTAATGGGTGGAATTGGTTAGCATAACATGTGGTGAGGGTTTGTATTTATTGGGGAGTAGAGGGGTGTTTTCACATTATTTTATTCGATAATTTATTATTTTAGCCCATGACTGTGATTAGTTATAAACATATTAAAATTTATACTTATATAATGAATTATAGTTTTATATATAGATATTAAATTATCCTTATATCATCAATGATTAATAAATTTAGGTGTTTAGCTTTTATAGTAAATTATCATATTTTTCTATTGACCAAAAATTCAAGTATTTTTTAAAAATCCTATAAATTCACTCTTTATTTTTCGTTTTTTTATATAAAAATTCAAATAAATTTTATTAAAATAATTATTTTAATATTTTGTACTAAATTTTTTGTTAAAATTGTTATTTATTAGGGAAATACTAAATCAAAATTTGTGACAGATTTCAGGACACATTGAAAAATTTAATATTGAGTCATAAATTAATCATATATTCATATGAAAACAAAACATTGATTTTTTTTTTATGAATATAAATATGTTTTCATTAAATATATTTATTATAAAATTATAATTAAATATATATAACTTATAAAAATACTAAAACTTAATTTATCAATTTTAAATTATTAATTTACATATACCTTTAAATGAAAATATCATTTAATCATGCATACGAAACATAAATATTATTCATAATTTCATAAACTCAATTATTATTCTATTATAAATATTACTAATCATAATGGTCATATTGCTATTATAATGGTCATGATAATATTTCATAAGTATTTGTTCTTTAACTCCTATAAATACATTTTATTTCATTATTTATTTATTTTTATTGTTTGTAATGTGTTTTTATATTTATTTTTCTTGTTTATACAATATGACATAATTATAAGAATATAATTTACATTTTATTATTTTTGGGTTTTAAATTCCACCCATTATGAAACATCGACCATGAAAGTTTTTTTAAAAAACAACAGTGAAAACATGTAACGGTACATGTACATCAACTCTTACTTTGGTTCCCAAGATACATGTTCATACTTATGGTTTTTTCATTGTGATTCGAAAAACTGGGTAGTATTTTTTCTTAAAACATTATATCTATGGTTAAATATCATCACTTTCTTCTCCTTATAAGACATAACATTTTCAAGCAATTCCACTTTTCTATTTAGTACATGTGAGGAATATGGTATTTACATCCTCAAAAAGGATGCATGGAATACATCATGTACTTAAGGAAATGTATTTGGAAGTTAAATTTTATAGGTCACATCTCTAACATTATCAAGAATCCCAATGGGGTTGGTTTAACTAGGAATCATCATTCCATTCATTCAAAATTTAATGATCCTCTTCCATGAAGATATGTGGGGGAATTATTTATCTCCAACAGAAATATCAATGTCTGTTCGATGATTTCACCATATCTCTTTGTCAGTTTTGTTCATCATTTATGTTCCTACAAATGTTTTTAATGTTCTATAATTTTTTTTTAGAAAATATCAAGTCCTAGTAGTTTACATTGTTTTAATTCATCATCACATAACATTGTAATTCATCTTTTACCATAACTTAATTAATATACATCTTTTTGGATGCTTGATAGGAAGATACCATTGTAAGAGAACTTGACTAGAGAAAAGTAATTCTACTATCCTATATTAATATCCATATAACAAGATATAAATTTTCCTTCCAATGTCTAAATTTTTCTTTTACATTGGCCATTAGTTTGATGGTGATTCATCATACTGATGTATATCTTAGTGATTAGATAATGTTATTGAATTTTCATAAACAAAGAGTTTATTCTGAGGTCATGATCAGATACAATTGTTAGAATAACATCATTCATCCTTAAAACATAACTAATATATCTATATATGTGAATAATAATACTAATATATGTGCTCTATAATTTCAATAATGTGAGATATAATTTTGATATGATCCACATGAAAGAAGATATCATTGTTTCCTCCTGATGTGTTTTTTTTTCTAGTGACAATGAACATGGTGATGTTTTTACAATTATATGTTCTATGAGTAATGCTTGTACCAGCCCCTTCTAATTTTTCCTTGAAACCTTTATTTATAGACATACAATGAACTATAATGAATAATCTGTTATCTACAACTTTATATTAAACCACCAATATGTTTCTTGTATATCTCAATAAAACTGTATGCTCACAATCTGAATATAGAATGTTTCACTATTTTTGACATTCAGAAGATATTTTATTGTTTTAGGATAATATGGAAAACAATATCATGATGCAAGTATCATGAATCATTCCTCGTTCAACCTGATATCTGAGTATTTAACTTTTTTTTATAGTGACCGCCTTTTTATGAATTTCCAAACCATTTCGTTGAGAATCAATTATTTTCACCATGAGGTATTGTTGAGGAATTAGATAAGAAATTATTTATAATGTTCATTGAAAAAATATTCACCATTCCAAAATTTTTAAATATAGGAATAATAAACCCGTAAAATTTATAATCATTGATAATGTTTAAGAATCCTTTCTACATAGAGAAAATTCCACTTTATTTGGATTACCCTGATGGTATTAGATTGTGAAAACATAATCTTTAATGAACTCTAAACTTATTCGCATGAGAAAATTAATATTATTTTATGTCAATATATATTTTATTATCTTTTTATTATGATTTATTCCACAGTTATACCCATATATATAATTATGTGAGAATTTCAGCATGAAGATCATTTTCGCCCACTCTAAATAATCTGTATGATAGTTTTTCAAATGAATTTTCAATATCATTGAGGTGTAGGATATCAAATTATCATTACAGATCATTACACTTCCTTATACCATTTTTGAATCATCATTCTATTCTAGAATGTGTTCCACACTATTACTAATTGTAAGTATTGGCATAGTGATATGCCTCTTTTTGTACAATTTAATGCAAAATTCATAGTCACTAGTATATAAAATATTTTGTCACATTCAATGAGTCATGGTTAGTGGGTTTTAAAATGATGACAAGTTCATCAAAAATCCCTCATAATACACTTATTGACCAGGGAAATCGTGCATCTACATCATAGATGTTGTGCTAGGGAACTCATTTATTTACTTTTTCATTGAAGGGTTTTTAAGTATGCATTTACTGGTGATAACATGCCCCACAAAAGATACTTCCCCATCAAAAACTCAAATTTATTGTATTATTCATATAGACTATACCATCACATGGTTACTAGAATTATATTCAAATTATCATATAGTTCGACATTTCCCTTTGTGTATAAGATAATAACATGAATAAATACAACTAAAAATGTATGAAGGTAACATCTAAAAACTCTATTAATAAAGTCCATGAATATTTCTGAAGAAATAGTGAGCCCAAAATGCTTTACTATTAAATCAGTGTGTATGTATCTTGTTTGAAAGGATGTCTTGGGAATATCATCATTTTTTATGATTAATTGATTTTATAATGACTACATATCCACCTTAGTAAAATAATATGAACCTTATAGTTGATCAAACAAGTATTTAATCAATGTAATTTGATACTAGTTATCTATTATCATTTATTGGGCTCATGATAATTAATTAATACGATAATTTATTGATTGTTCTCCTTAATGAAGAGGACTACAATACCCCATTGTAAAGTACACAATATTATAAATCACATTTTGATATTATATGATAGTTTCTACTTCAGTTACACAATATAAATGGTGTATATTATATAAAGATTATTTTATATAGTCAATGATCCAATAAGATCAATTGATAACACAGCCTATTAGTCACTATAGAGTCTATGTAATTCTTCTATAAACACATCACTATAGTGCATCCAAATGGGCGTGACTTCAAGAATGATTCCATCCATTGAATAAATTATTTGAGCTAGATATGATTTCACATAAGTATATAATATACATACTTGGGATGATGACTCTGAATTTCATTAATCTTCTTCCTTACAACTATTCAGAATTGGTGGATTCCTCTGGATTTGAAGGGAGATCTCACTTTACTGATACCACATATTTGATATGTATAAAGATAGTCATTCAGTTCCCAAAATAGAATCAAAATTCAACAATGGAATTATGAGAATATTTTCATTAATTTATTGTACAAAAAAATATATAGAGACGATTTTTACACATTGTATCTAATAATAACCCTATTTTTGGTTGTTGTAGATAATTCAATTACAATATTTTTATTTGGTGTTTTAATTGTTCTAAAAATAATGTGAAATATAAAATAATTTGTACAACTAGAATAAAATAATATGTTATATATTATTAAATGAATAACAAGTATACCAAACATAACATCATTGTCAGGATCTTCCTTGAAAATTGTGATGGAATTAACATTCCCTAGTTCCATTGGCATTGATGGATGGTGGAGATAATTAACCTTATGTACTCAATTATTATTTTCCTATCATTAATAGTTCATTTTCTCTATATAGTTGTTGTATTGAAGTATAGGTATGTATATCCTTTCTTAAATAACATTTCCTATCTTCCACTTGCCTCTTCTAAATTCATGATCTTAGTGTCCTTATCTCCCACAGTGAAAGCATTACCATGTCCATTTAAAGCAATTCCCATTATGATTCTTCTAATATTTTAAACATATGAGTTGATGAGTTTTATTTAGACCATTTATATTGTATCCCCCTCATGAAACTATGTTTTTTGGATATTATCTCCATTTCCATGGTAACATTATATAAACACCACATCCTATTTTAGAGAACATTGAAATACATCATCATAATTCACAAATTCTTTAATAGGTAGCCCCTTTCAATGGTGTATTTTTAAAACAATAATATATCATTTAGTTTCTTTGTAAATACAAATTACATATCTTTTGGAACACATTACAGGAATTATGAATTTTGTTGATATGTTTTCAATGATTTAACATAGATTTTCATCATCCCTATAAATTCTCATTAAATATTCGTGTGAAGTGATATAGGGGAATACATGTTAGAAAAATATTGGATAAAAGTATTCCACCTCAATATATTCAACTTAATACTCTATGATTCTGAATTTAGTGAAATCACACCATTGATTGGACTCACCATTTAATCAATAAATGGAATCATTCTCCATCTAAATATTTTAATAGTGAACCATAGAAAATAACATATCCATTGTTTCGACATAGTGTTTAGTTACTAGTGAATATAACATTCCACTAAATATTTGTTTTCATTTCATCATGAAACAATAAACTTCATGTTGACACCTTTTATAAGAAGGAGGGTGTTCCAATGTATTCAGGTTATGGTTCATATTGTGAGAAACTTAGATAAGAATCACCATGGTATTTTTTAATTCCATCTCCAATGTAATTGGGGATATAATTGGGGTAATCACTATATTATCCCTCAAACATGTTATTGGAATGATTTATCCTAGTTCCCAAATTAGTCAAAAATAAAATGTGTTTTATAAAAACATAATTTAAAATTTCTGGAATAAATATTTAATTCCTTTTTGAAATTCAGTCTAATGGAATATCTTATTGTATATATGTGATTAATAATTTTTTCTAAAAAAATTAATCATGGGATATTATAAACATCTAGTCTCACAGTAAGGGTTTTCACTTATATTCTCTAATCATAATTAAAAAAACTATCCAAACCATGATATGATAAAAACTATAGCGACCCTACTTTTCATACCATATTATGACAAATTTTTAATGATAAGGACCATTAAAATTATACACAATAAGAATATAAAGGATTAATGTAATTGAAAAATTAAAACCATACAAAAAAATTAAAAAATAAATAATAAAAATTATTTAATTCCTTATTATCTAGATTCTTTTTTCCCAAATGTTCTCATTAGAACATGCATTCACCTACAGATACACATCAGAATAAGTGGTGAGCTAAAAGACCAGTATGAGGATGAATAAGTGACATGAAACAAATATGAGCATAAACATCAAAAAAAATTACATAATTAAAGGTTAATAATCATAATAATGAATGGAGGAATTAGATAAATACATGGAATATGTCAATGGAAAAAAATGAATCATTTGAACCTAGTGTTAAACATCCACATATAGTTGTTGAACAATGCTCTGGTCATGTTCACACATATCATATGTGATAAACCATAACATCGTCATCGTAAATAATTGTAGAATCATTTTTATCCCTATTCCACATTACATCATGCGATAAATCACATTACCCAATTCATTACATTATTATATAATTTTATGTTCATAATCACAACATAATATTTACATAATTGTGCATGCATAATACAACGAATAACAATATTATCCATAAAATTACCCTTGGAATAGAAAATTTGATTCATGAAGATTTAATAGTGCATATGTTCCTGAAAAAACATTTGGGTTACCAAAATAATAACTTAATAACATAATTGGTCTATGAATCGTATGTGTCTTGTAATGAAGAAACAATTTAAAATGAAGTAAAAGATATATATTTTAGAAAAAATATTTTATTTTTAAAAATAATTTAATTTGTAAAAAATTGACATTATACATTTAAATCCAATAAAATAAATGGTATGTAAAAATAATTGATATTTTTGGATCATTAAAGAAACATCCATATTGAATATGGATTGAATTATGAATAATCAAAACCAATAGATTTGGGTTCATGAACCACATACCATATGAATGTTGTCATCACATTAATATCTTGTAAATTCAGATTTAAATAATTAATAAATTAATCCATATCATCTTATATTTTTATTTGAAAATTTATATTTTTATTAAGTTCATTTATATCCATAATTATGTGTTATATAGTTTAAATCTATCAGGACATGTGTTTATTTCTTGGTTTTCATGGCCAGTTCACTTGTATAAATATAATGATGTTAGTGTAAAATGAGGATAATTCAAAAAAAATGATATCACATATAATTAATATTGTTATATAATATTTAATTATCTTATATATCATTAATTTATATATTATTGTGGTTAGTCATTATAAAATTATTTAATGAAAAAGATTTGATTTATTTTTGGGTATTTTAGGACAATTATGATATTATATCATCATTTTTTTACATAGGTTAAAGAACATTTTTTAACTAATAATATGAATAATATAATCATATTTCATGATAATAATTATATTATGTTCACCCTTGAATGCAGTACTGTACAATAAAAATGAATCATCAATGGTGCGGTTAAATGGACACACCACATATGATATTTCATTTTTGGAATAAATGGAAAATGGGAGATGATTGATGAGGAATTATTTAATTAACATAATAAAATTATAATATAAATAGTATAATATATTTTTTATACATCATTTATTTGTTAATGAGTTATTTTATATGAAATGAAACTAAATTGAAAAGAAATTAAAATAAAAATAACAAGGATTTTACCTCTTAAATATCTCATCCTCGATATCCACCTTGGAGAAAATGGATTATCCTTTTGATGAGACCAACTGCTCAATGAATTTTTATAGGGACTTGGTAATAGTATTTGGTAGAGAATGGATAAAAATAATGGATTTAAAGGTGTTAGGTGAGGATGTGTTGATTGGTGGTTTTAATGGGGGTATATGGGTGATTTCTCTTTATTTTATTAAAAATTTATTATTCACCTTAAATTATAGTATTTTACAATTCAAAAATTAATTCATGTAGTTTTCAAAATATAAATAAATTCACCCTAATCATTTATGAATGTGCATAATTAAATAATGAATTTCCCTTTTATGGAATAATTTTTATAAATATGATAAACCCTATTTTTAATTAAAATCCAATCTATTAGAAAATTTTGGATTTTAAAATTATAACTGAATTTTTGGAACTCTGTAAATTTATTTACAATCTCATAAAATTTTCCTAAAATCGTAATAAAATGAAGTAATAATTAATGATTTCTTTTTATGGAAATAAACTTTATTTGATATCACTATATTCTTCATAAAGTTGTAATTAAATATTTATAACTTTCAAAAATACCAACACATAATTTATCATTTCTAAAATGATTAATTTTATATAACAAGGAAAAAAACTATTATTTTTCCTCTATAAGTTCACTAAATTTTATTCATATTTTAGTTACTAAGGTTAAAAATCTATTTTCTTGATTAATATTATTAATGGTCACATTACTATTCCTATGATGAAGATATTATTTCATCGGTATTTGTTATTCTACTTCAGGAAATAACTATTCATTGCATTAGTTAATCATTTATATATTTTTTATTATGTTCTAAAAGTGAATTTATGTGGATTCTAAAAGATGAAATAATTATAAAATGGATATTAACATTGATTTAATTTAGTTTCATGAAAAATACATAGGCATATGATGAGAGATACCACATGAAAAACAACAGTTGCATTAGGTAAAATCCCTAGATGACTTGTGTCTTTAAGATTCAATGCCAAATGATCAATATGATTTTCATTGGGTTCCATGACCACTTTACCACCATGATATTTCCCCCCATAAATAAGACATAATTTAACAATGTTCCTTACGTCAATTCATGCATGAGATTCCCAATGTGACTACTATTCCTATCAAAGGTTTATTCCCTGCCAAGATCCATTGTATTTTATTGTCAGAAGTAGGGTAATTATCCCGCATCCATAATGAGATGGAACATAAAAATAGATCCATATAAAATACTCAAATTTATTAGGGGGACATGAACTAGGATACATATTCTAATGGGGAGTCAATAAAAGGAGTAAATTTCATCCCATCATCCAATTATGATGAAGGAGTTGAAATCATCATTGAATGTGATTGAACACACCGTCCATTGGAAAGTGGAAATGTGAAAAAATAGTGGTGATTCAAGCGTATTGTCAAACTTTCTTAGTTCCCTGCAGTGAATAAATAATAAAAAATAGTAATTCAATAATAAATTCAATAATTCCCTACCTATACTAACTCAAAATCATCATTACCGTCGATTTTCCATGATAATGTTTAATTTTTGGAACCATAAAATATATCAACCTCTATAAATGGAAATTTCTATATTTTTTATATTTTAAATATCCTATATGAATCTCACTGGTAACCATATTCATTAGGTGGGATTATAAATACTGAAATCACAAAATAAATTTTGGATTTAAAAAATAATTATGGAAACCAAGGTGGCCTCGAACACGAGGAAAATGCATAAACTACTAACAAAATTCTGAAACATGCATCATCAAATGAACATAAACATTATCATGGCCATTGACCATCCATACTAGAGCTAATGGCCCAAGAAAACAGAATAAGAACATCCACCATTACTGACCCCCAACGTCATATTACCAATGTAGAACTCCAATGTCACTACCAAAAAATAATCATAATATAACATCAGAAACTTATAGAACATCATCGATGAGATAGTTACACTCCCTCATACAATAATTAACAAAACCCAAACCTTAATGAACCTCTTTGAATACCCACATAATTGATCAATGAGGAAAAGAGCATAATACCAATATGTATGAGTAAATGTAAAAAAGATGGATTCATCTGCAATAGACCATGTTAGAGACCACATTTTTGAAAAAATGGAAAATCACACAACCATATAAATATAAAACCAATAATAGAGAATCATGAAAAAACTATAACTGTAAAGTAGTTCTTAAATATAAAAAATTATCAGAAACAACGTCACTAGTCCAGATCATAAAAAAATAACATAAGATACAAAAAATCGTTAAAAATTGAATAATAATAAAAATGAGAACAAAATACCAAAATTTTTGAAATGGACAGTTGGAATAATGGACAAGTTCTGTAATCTCCAAGAACAAGAACTTATTTTACTTCTATCCCTGCTCCAACATCATCCCAAGTACAGATAAATAAAAAATTGAACCTACCAAATGTGGATTCAATCCTAATGGGTAGTCTAGAAATGGAAGTAGTGAAGAAATACCCTAGATGATGTCACAAGAACCAAAAAATTCAATCTAGTCTTCCAACATATAAACACATAATGGGGGGGGGTCTAATGTGATGGGATAGACTGATATAGAGATGGTGATTTTGTATTCTTTCCAAACGAGAAATACACATCATTAATGATTTGAGAAGTAGAAATAATGGGAATGAATAGGATTAATGCATGGAAATGGAGGAGTGTTTCAACTGTTGAACCTACCATAAAAAACCATGGTTAAGGGGAAGTGGAGGCATTAGGAGCACTATGATCCATTGGAGGGAAAATCTATTCTATTTGTTTTTATAACACTGCTAAATTTAAATTTACTACAATTAATGATGTGAATATTCATATAAAATTCATAACACGAATCCATGAAATGGATTTATAGAATATGATAATTAATCCACCTATTCATTACATAATCAAATGTTTCATGGCCAACATCACTCCATAAAATTATTGGACCTTATTACTCATTGATATCAAAGGAGGCAACATTCATCAAATAGAAAAAATATTTAAATTATCCTACAATATTGATGAAATTATGATCCTACGAAATACATATGGTTATATACAAAGACAAAACTACATGATTCTCTACAGTAAAAACAATCATTCCTTTTCTAAAAACTACATGGTCATGGTAATTCTTCCCACACATCCAAATAATTATTTTGTAAAACATCCCAAAACTTTGATATAACATAAAGGAATCTACATAATATATATCCACATTATTATGATCCCTCTAAACCAAGGATTACATGATAATAAAATCAATGAACACAATCTTGAACTAATCATTAATGTCATAAAACCCATGTTAAATTTTTCACAAGGGAAGCCCTTTGAATCTTATGATGTTAAATGAAATAACAATTAATAAGATATTCCTATAATGAACCTAAAGATAGTCATACTAAAACCCTCCTCATATATCCGTAATCGGTGATACCATGAATCTATGTAACTGAAATAGTACTAGATGTATCGCTTCAATTTATCAAACAACACATCAATAGAGTTTGTCTGTGTTTGACCATCAACATAAAAATATAAGTCTATTTTATGGATATCATAAAGCTATAATATATATTCCTGGTGAATAAAATCAAATCACCCAATAATGAAAACAGTAATTATTCTAACTATTAAATATTGAATCATTAATTGAAACATAATCTCCAAAAACACTGAATGTTTTATATAGTAATGATAAATTTAAATATATAAAAAATTTGGGTTTAGTTTTTGTGTGATTTCCATATAGAATTTGTGAGGCTCAACATGTTAGTTATAACCCCAACCACAAAATGTTATATAACATCATGTGGAGATGACTATAATTTCAAAGGTGAAAACATAGAAATCCACACTTACCATAATAATTGATTTTTCCTAAACCATGATAGTTTACAAAATAGGAACTTATACTTGAGAAGATTCATGTTCCTAACAAACATGATATATCTAGTGGTCCTACAAACATGAAAACTGCATATGATAATTTTTATGTAAATTTAATAAAATGTTTTCATGATATAATAAATGGAGGAATAATTTGACTACAATATCGTAATAACTATATTGATATTGTGTGTAAATATATTCAATATTCCTAAGAAACCATATATTCTTTTTAGCTATGTTTTCCCTTTTCTGCTGTTTTTTAGGAAAAAGAAGAGTTTTTTGGGAATTTTTTAGTACACATCGTGTACTTTTTAAGTACACACCATGTGCTCGGTTACCATAGGTAGCCAGGTGATGGCTGTGTAACAGCCATGTGCATGGCCTTGTGTGGTGACCTGTAGACTTCCTAATGTTGGTGCCGGTGAAGGCAATTACATGCCGTGTTCTTCTATCTTACACATCATGTTATTTTTTTCATTAAATATACTAGGGTCACATTTGTTGGACATGACTTTCTCTTTATCTACCTAGTTCTTCTGAGAGTGTCTGTATGATGAAGATCTTCATTTATCCCCCAATCGAGCATCCTTTCTCCAAATCAGACTCTATCAGTTGCGTTGGAATGACGTTGGTGAGTTCTCCCTTCTTCTTGATCACATTTTTCTCATTCCTTCTTTATTTTTTGATAACTTTTTTTGATCTTTTTAGATGTTTTTATAGACTTATTATGTTATAAGGTGATTCAAGGCCTGATACTCATGTATATTGATCTCCCGACTCCAAGGTAGGTGCTTTGTGCATTTCTATAGAATGTCCATGAATTATATGTGAAAAAAATATCAATACCCTTGAATGGGGTATTGTGCGTTTACTATTTTATGTATTTTAATTAAATTCTATGATTACATGGTTTATTATAGTTTTATTTAATGATAATAGGGTTAATTGCTATGCTTTGGATGTTTTTTCCCATGCATGCCTTGGTTTGACCATTTTTTCATGCATATCTGTTATGATGCCTTATTATTTTTCCCTTTCCCGGTATTATAAGATAGAGTTATTTTTTCAATCTGACATGCTAATATGTTTTAGACTGCTTGAAATGTATTTCATGAGGTTTACATTGGATGATATTCATTTCTATGATTTCATGACATTCACAGGGCCATCAGATCCTGAGGTAGTAGACCTTAGGGGGAATGGACATAAGGGCTTCTAGAGATTTCCAGTATTTCTATTTAGATGTGAGACCACAAGGGGAATTGATGTAAGTTATTCCTAAGAGTGTTTGTAGTTTGTCAACATGGGCCAAAGGGGGGATCTAATGTATGTGCTTCCCCAGAGCAGCAATAGTTACCGATAAGAGACTATACGAGGAATTGATGGTGAGTGATTTTTTAGAGAGTCTATACATAAGTTGAATCAGAGGGGTTAGACTACGTGTAAATCCCAAAGGGTTTATTATCTTGTTTGGTTGAAACTGATGGGTTAGGATGTGAGTAATTCCCAGAGGGATACCATTTGTGTTGATATGCTTGATTTTCTTGTTTGGTTGAACCAAAGGGGTTAGGTTGTGATTACTTCCCAGAGTGTTACCGTTCAAGTTTAGCTACTTACTTGTACATGTGTGGTTGAACCAGAGGGGTTAGGCTGTGAATACTACCTAGAGGGTTACCTGCTTTTATTATCAGTTTCATGACATATGAGGCTGAATGAATTGAAATTGTGGATTGGTTACTTCTGAGTTCTTCCTTATTTAATGCATTCTATAACTTATTACCTTCCATATATTCTCTGACTGTTAAGAACATTTCAATAAGTGGTTTTCTACTGGGATTCATCAGAAACCCAAAATGGGCCATGAATTTCAGCCCAAAAAGATTATATTGTTGCAGGTATAGGAAAGGTATTGTTCCCTTTACATTGGATACTATACTTCATTGGAGTTTGAGAGCATGGTACCAAACATAGGCTTGCGATGCTATAGAACTGATTATTTATTTCCAATGTACTTTGGTTTAGTACCATATTTCAGCGTTGTGACTTGTTTGGATTCTTTTTTAGTCATATTTATCATGAATCATTTATATATATTTGTTCTTAATATGGTTATTTCCTTTAGATGCATGTTTTTTACTATTGTATGGTATTTTAAATGCTTCTGTTAATGTATGTTTTTTTGTTTCCATTGTGTTACTCTGCAAATGAGGGGATAATTTCCTCACTATCATAACAAAGGCCCTCGCTGCTAGTCGGAAACCACTGGTGTTTGGGGAAAATCACTTGAGGCCATGTGACCAACAGGGTATGAGGTGCCTTTGGGTGGTATTTTGAATAGGTAAATAACAATTTTGTATCAGAGGTATTTTTATCATCTTGAAATACTATTTGGAACCAATATTTGGGGATAGTATGGCAATAGGTACATGGTAATAATATGTTCTTGGGAATAGCTAACTTGTGTATAGGGAAAATCCAATCTACCTCTTTATTTAAAATTTTCTAGATTTTCAATTATAAAGTTGATTTGATTTCATCATTGGGTGACTCAAATGTATAGTATTGTTATTTTGATGATATTGGGGTTATATTTTTGTAACCCAATGAGATGAGGGTATGCCATCTCAAGCATCATATAGGCACTTTTTAGGAATCAAATGTCATGCATTTTTTTAGGGTATTTATGGTGCATTAGCGATTGCAAGTTGTTGTGGTAGATGTTTTTCTAGACATGCAAGCTGTTGATATGGATGCCTTGAAAATTTTAATTCTGTTTCATGGGGTATTAATTTTGTAAGGTTTTGTTTTAATGAACACCAAACATTCGTTAATGAGGTGTTATGGGCCTCAAGGACTAGAATTTGGTGGATCACTGCACTTTTTTCCGTGTTATAACATGTATAAGATTCCAAGCATTGATTCTCGGGGTGTATGGAACCTCACAGATTGGAATTTGGCACTTTAATGTTTGTTTAAGTGTTTTTATATGTTCTGGAGAAGTTTCTGAGGCTTCTGGTGTAGGAAAACCAAAAATACACAACGTTTAACGATGAATACATACCATGTATTCTTCGGTTCGGGAAGAAACTATTTTTCATAGGCACACGATGTGTACTGTATGTACACACCATGTAGTCCATAACTGTTTTACTAACGATGTGGATAGAAACACGGGGTTAGGAAATCATGGTAGAACATGTCGTTTTCTAGATGTACACACCGTGTGGGGTAGACCATGTTTCCACTCATGTGACTAATGACATGGATGGATGAAAGCATATGTAATACTTGCCATGTCATGTTTTAACATAGTGTGTAGTGTGAGTCGTGTATCCATATGTGTCCCTTATAACAAGGGTTGGTGAAACTCATCTAGTAAACTCTGTGTTTGGCACAAACATGTTTTGTAGTATTGTTCTAGGAGAACCATGTATCTTAGTCATATAGAATGTCTCAGGTAGAAGAAGAAGAATATTCAAGTATATTCCATGTGTTAAGACAACACGACGCGTGTTTGGGGTGTTACATGACCAGTTTTGGAAAATGTATATGCCCATGTGAAATGCTTAAGGGAACATGTCGTGTAGTTAATTATTCACGCCGTGTATCCATGTTTTGTAAAACAATAATGCTTTATTTCTCCTATTCCTTTCTTACCATTCATGTTTTCAGTCATTGATAATATTGGTCTAAGGTGTGCGATTGGCCTTGAAGGGCCATGCCACTGAGAAGTCCTCTGGTTGTATTCTTGTTACATGGAAACGATCAGAAATCGGACATGGATGATCAAGGACTTCCAACAGATCCTCCAGTTGTGCCAGTCTAGGACCCAACCATTATTCTGGACACATGTGCTATCACACGGTTCAAAAAAGTCTATATGAGGTTTATGAAGACTATATAATGACTACTGCGTCATTCCCCTTCTATGGAAAAGTTGATGTAGGTATTTTAGCAGCATCATCCTCCCACCTTTACAGGGTATGGAGGGCCACTGGCTATAGAGAAAGGGATAGAATCCATGATTTCTATCACTGAGCATCAGGATATGACTCCAGATAGGAGTGTCAAGATCGCAATGTATATAATTCCGGATTCCACCAAGAGATGCTTGGATGTGATATCACAAGTGGGACGCCACTAGGTTATAGCCGGAGATGAGTTACAGCATGCCTTAAACCACTACTTCTATCCGGTCTATTTGAGGGTCGATCGAGCTCGGATGTTCACGAGTCCAGAGGAGGGTACTCTGTCTATTATAGAGTATTATTCTTGCTTCAATAAGCTACAATGTTTCATGCCTATTCTAGGAGGTGATTAGTTATTACATGAAAATAAGTATGAGGATGGTCTGAGGCATGACATCCAATATCAGGTGAACATATTCAGGTTAACGTCTATCACTTTTATCATCAACCAGGAATTGATCACAGATCCCAATTTGAGGGATTTTAGAGTTGTGAGCTGGGGTGGTTTGACATCTGATGTTATTATCCCTTATACTGACAGTAGGAAGTGTCGCAGGGGGTCTTCGCATGGTTATCCAAGGAGGAGAGACACGCCTTCTGGTACCCAGGTGGTGTGCTACTAGTGTTGGAAGACCAGGCATACGAGCCCACATTTCCCGAAAGACCCTCTAGAGTATCGATCTTACGGCAAGATGGGTCATATTCATCACTTTTTTCAGTTCTCTTCACCAACATCTGGCGACAAGGGTTTTTCTAGGACTCCTTGTTTAAGAGCAACACCATCAGTTTTTCACCAGTCTGGGAAATCATGATCATCCTGATGTTCAGGCTGAGGTGGAGGTCGTTGCCTAGGAATTTAGTCGCAAGGCATTCAACGTAAAAAGGTTTTACATGCTTAGAGTAGTCAGGAAGGGTTACGAGGCCATGGTACCCGCCACACTTTTGATGTGGAGAAGACATAGTAGAATCAGGATCATAGACCCTCTACAGTTTGACGTACATTCTTTGATTCCTCTGTTTTTTGTTTCTATTAATTTTGAAATAGGGTCCTCCCTTTTATTTATATTTGTTGCTATTGTGGAGATCCTTGGGCTATGTAAATTTTTTTCTACTGATGTCTTAACATTTAACACTCTGTTGGGACAAAGAATGTCTAGTCTCTGACAGAACAAGCAATTCCCAATAGAGGATTGTGGGTGTCACTTATTAGGGGACCTTTATGTCTTAGAGATGATAGGCTATGACGTCATTCTCAGAACGGACAAGTAAGTTCCCTTCTAGGTAGTATTCAATTGCTATAGTCATAGGGTGAGATTCACATCACAAAAGGGAATATCGTTTCTTCATAAGGGTGAATGTGATATTTAGGGGAGAAAAGAGGGACCCAAGCGGCATGGGTTGGGAGGCGTCATAGCCCAAATTTTTAGTCTATATCTGGATGACCACGAGAATTAATAATTGGAATTTCCTCTAGTGGTGGATCATTTTAGGTATGTCTTTTCATTGGAATTTTAAGTTTTTTCTCTAGAGCAAGAGGTAGACTTTTCTATTGAGCCCTTTCCAAGAGCGGCATCGGTGTCCATTCCACCTAATAGGATGGCTACACTAGAGTTTAAAGAGCTTAAGAAGTATTTGGAGGAGTCAGAGAAAAAAAAAGTAGACCAAGGACTTCTCTAGGGGGTTCGCATGTTCTGTTGCTGGAAATAGAAGACGGTACTCACATGATTTGCATAGATTATCGAAAGCTGAACCAGTTGGCCGTCAAGAACTAAAATCCCTTACTGAGGATTGATGATCTCTATGGTCATAGTCGAGGATCCTGGTTGTTCTTTTAGATTTATTTGAGATCCCATTTTCATCATTTTCCAGTTATACCATTTTATATACCTCTTACATCCTTCGAGAGCAGGTATGGTCTATAAGAGTATGTGGTTATGCCACTCGTTCTCACAATCAAACTTATAGTTTTCTTGTAATTGATGAATGTGTCATCCATCTATACTTTCATTCTTCCATGGTGGTTCTCAGGGAAGATATATTGGAGTACTCTCACACTCGCCCCGACCATGCCACCCATATTGAGATCATTTTGGGTACACTAAGAGTGAATCAGTTATATGCATAGCTCTTGAAATGACACTTTTGGATTAACTAGATTCACATCTTGTGTCATATAATCTCAAAGACAAGAGTATCAGTAGACCTAAAAAATCTGAGATGAGTAGTTTCATGGAAGAAATTGAAGAATGTCATTGAGGTACGATGTTTTATTGGGATTCTTGGATACTACAGACATTTAAAACTGGACATCTCATACATAGTAGTTCCACTGACGTGCCTGACTAAAAACGGTGCAATGTTCTTGTGGTCATATTCTTCTGTGTCTGCATATTAAGAGCTAAAAGGTAGCTTGACATCAGAATCGATAATACTATTTCCAGAGCAGTTAAAAATCTATTCTGTGAATTGAGATGCTTCCCATATCGGGCTGGGAGTAGTGCATATACTGAGAGAAGGATTCATTGCGTGGGGGTTTCAATAGTTGAGGACACATGAGAGGAATTACCCGATGCCCAATCATGAGTTGGAAGAAGTTGTTCGTGACTTATGGTATTGGAGACATTTTATTTTGACAGGGAATTATTTGTTTTTCACAAACCAAAAATGTCTCAACTATATCTTCACTCATCGTGACATGAATTTGAGACAGTGAAGGTGGGATCAGTAGCTTCAGTCTTTTTACATTAAGCTTCCCTACACACCTGGTAAAGGAAATGTGGTGGTTGAGGCACTGAGCAGGGGGACTCAGATACAGGCCTTTCTAGAGGCCAACAATGAATGGATACCTATGGATCTTCTCAGTAAGATGCATTTGAAGGTGCACGACAGATAGGGGCATGCGTTTCTTTCTTATGTAGTTGTTACCAAAACTCTTCGTGACAGAATGTGAATGAGGAAGCTATCAGATTCTGAAGGCCTAGTCCTACAAGGGAACATGTCAGGAGGGGACCATATTCCTAGATGGACCATAGGAGAGGATGAGATATTTCGTTTCCAGGGGCATGTATGTGTGCCAGCAGACATACGTGAAGAGTTGATGAGAGACATTTATCCCTCAGTTTAGGTAATTCATCCTAGTGTCACCACGATGAATCATGATATACACCATTAGTATTGGTGTCCAGGAATGAAGAGAGATGTTTTAGGTGACATGATGAGGTGTTTCACATACCAGTAGGTAAAGGAGGAGCATCAATGACCAGTTGTGCTTTGGCAGTAGTTACCCAATCCCAAGTGGAAGTGGAACGACGTCACGTTGGATTTCGTATTAGGTTTATCAAGCTCACCTTGGAGAAATGGTGTGGTATAAGTTGTCATTGACATACTCATGATGTTTACTCACTTTCATACAATCAAGGAGACCTTCAGTGTTGATGAGTAGGGACGATTGTACATCCAAGATATAGTACGTCAACATGGACATCTACACTCCATTGTTTCAGATAGAGATGCTTGTTTTACTTCTCTACTATGGCAGGGGCTACATATGGTTTTGGGTAAACAGGTACATTTGAGTATTTCTTAACATCCCCTTAGAGATGTAAAGTCCAAGCATATGATTCAGGTGTATGAGGACATGTTGCGAGCATACATCCTTGATATTGAAGGTTCTTTGGAGAAACCCATTTCTCTTATAGAGTTTTCCTATACTATTAGTTTTCATGAAACTATACAGATTGTACCATATGAGTCATTGTATAATAGGACATGCTGATCACCCTTATGTTGGCTGGAGGCAAGAGAGGTAGCTATACGGGGACCTCATCTTTCCAGGAGAATATAGGGCTTAGACAGTTGATTTGGAAGAGGATGGCTACTGCACACTCTCGATAGAAGGCTTATGCTGATCAGCGGAGATGCCCTCTGGATTTCGAGGTCCGGGTTCATTTTTTCCTTCATGTCACACCGATGATGGGTCGTAAGAGAATTATAAGACAGGGTAAGCATTCACTGAGGTGAATTGGGCTCTTTGAGGTTTTGGAGAGAGTCATGACGTAATCCAATATGCTGTAGTTACCACAGAGTTACCCGGATATGCATGACTAATTTCACATTTCTCAACTTCGACGTTACTTCTCAGCCATGTATCATGTTCTTCAACCCGATGAGGTTGATTTAGAGGTGGAAACCTGGTTTGATAAGCATCCTATCAGGATTGTTGATCGTAGTATGAAGGATCTCCGTGGACAGTCTGTTCCTCGGGTACGAGTGCTATAACTGTACAGGCGAGTACATGATGAGACCTAGGAGAGGGAGGCTAATGAATGATCATAGTGGCTGGTTCTTTTGGAAGAATCTTCTCTTACACCGCCTTTCTAAGGAAATTCGGGGATTAATTTCTTTATGAGGGAATTTTTGTAAGAACCCTACAACTCTTTTCAAGTATGTTTTCTTTTTTTATGGAGTTTTGGAGGAAAAACATGAGTTTTCTAGATATTACATAAGTACATGCCATGTACTTTAGAATTACTCACCGTGTACTCATTTACCATAGGTTTCTGGGTGTTATTTGTGTCACAACCATGCACACAGTTTTGTGTGGTGAAATGGGGACTTCCTAATGCGGGTGCCAGTGATGGCAAGTACATGTCGTGTACTTCTAAAGTAGACGTTTTATACATTTTTTTCATGAAACATATCGAGATCATGTTTGATGGACATTACTTCTCCTTCTTGACCATGTTTGTCTGAGAGAATCTGTATGTTGTGGATCTTCGCTAAGCCCTTGATCAAGTGTCCGTTTTCGGAATCAAACTTCATTGGTTGCTTTAGAATAAGATCGATGAGTTCACTATTATTCTTGAACACCTTATTCTGAGTCCATCTCTATTATGAGATATCATGGGTTGATCATTTTTGATGATTTTTTATATCTACGATGATCTAAAGTGATTCAAGTCATATGACTCATGTATATTGATCTTTTGATGTTGAGGTAGTTAGTTTGTGCCTTTCAGTAGAATGTAATTGAGTTATATGTGCAAAATTTCCCAATACCATTGAATGGGGGTATTGTGGGTCTACTTTTTTATCCATATTAATTTCCTTCTATGCTTGTATGATTGAGTATTGGTTGATTGAATGTGAATAGGTTTATTTTCTTTCTTTTGGATGTTTTTCCCATGAATGTCTATTTTGACAATTTGGTGCTACAAAGCCTGTTAAGTTGCCTTATGGTTTTTCACATACCTAGTACTTTAGGATAGATTGATTTGTTAATTTGACATGGGGATATTATGTAGATTTCTAGAAAAGTAGTTCATGAGGATTACATTTGATAATATTCTTTGCTATGATTTCTGGAAATACACATGTATGAAAGAACCTGGTGGAGTAGACCATAGATAGAATGGTCGTAAGGGCTTCTCCAATGTTTTTGTTTTAATGTTACGATGTGAGACCATAGAGAGAATTAACGTAAGTGATTCCTTAGAGTTTCTATATTTTTTGATGCTTGATACATGGAGTATGTGACATAAGTGCTTCCCCAAAGTGCATTTATTTACCTATATGAGAAAAAACGAAGAATTAACAGTGACTAATTCCTCAGAGAGTCCATGAATAAGCTCATCTAGAGGTGTCAGAATAAGTGTATTTTCTAGAGGGTTTCTTGTCTTGTTTGGTTGAACCAGAGGCGTTAGGTTGTGAGTACTTCCTATAGGGTTACCGTTTGTGTTTATCTATTATCATGTCATGATTTTTTGAAAAAGTGGGGTTAGGCTGTGAATACTTCTTAGAGGGTTACCATTTGTGTTTAGCTGCTTGCTTATACTTGTTTGGTTGAACCAAAGGGGGTAGGCTATGAATACATCCCATAAGGTTACTTGCTTTGATTAGTTGTTTCTTGATATATGATACTGAATTCATTGAAATAGTGGATTGGTTACTACTGAGCACATCCTTGTTTACTTGTTTCTTTTCGTTATTACATGCCATATATTCACTAAATGTTAGCCACAGATCATTTGGTCGCTTCCTACATTGATTCGTCTCACACCCTATTTGGGACATTCAATCAGGACCAAAAAAATTATATTGATGCAGGTATAAAAAATGGAAAATACCCTTATACTACAGGTACATGACTGCTTTGGATTTGGAGATCATAGGACCAAGATTATTCTTTTGATGCTACATATCTGTTTATTGAATTCATTTGTACTTTAGTTTAGTAATGTATTTCAGTATTTTGACTCTTTTTTCTGCTTTCCGAGACATATGCATCATGAATAATTTATATATATAGTTCCTTTGGCGGGTTATTTCTTTTAGTCATTAGTTGTTTACTATTATATAGTATTATTAATGCTTCAGCTACCGTGTATCTGTTTTTTTCCCTTGAGTTACATTTACAATAAGGTCATATTTTCCCCACTATCCCAACCAAGGCCCTTGCTACTAATTCGCAGCCTCTGGCATTCGGGGAAATGTGCATGAGGCCATGTGACCAACCAGGTACGGGGCACCATTGGGAAGCTTCTGGAAGAGGGATGTTACAATAGGAATAATTAGACAAATAAATAAAATAACATCATATTCCACACATATACCTTATTAAACATAAGAAATATAATGTTTTAACATTTAAATGGTAAAATGGGAACTAATCACCTCTAAAATTTGATTAACAAAGATCAAATCATGGATACTAAAATTAAGTATAATTATTCATTAGAATAAATCATATTGATGCCCCAGAAAAAATACAAACAATTGGTACCATAGATGATATCCAAAATTCTTATAACTGGTATCTATAATTAATATAAATTATTTATTCCTAGTCCTAGAACTATATATCCCTCCACATATACACCATTATGACTAATATTGTTAATATATACATATTTATTAGCAACAGTAATAGTAAATCCTCATTTAGTACTATATAATCTTAGATTTAAAAAAATAATATTGCCCCACCAAATTATAAGGATATAAATAAAAAATATTATTAAAGATAAACTAAATTATGTTCACATATAGATCACATGAGGTAATCTGAATAAAAATACATGAATATTTAAATATTATATATTAATATTAAATTGATTTCAAATAATATATTCCTTATAACTATAGTGGATGAGTGTATTTATAAACTACATACATAATTATCTTATATCATGAATGATCATTATCATATCCCATTATGTTCTATTCATGTAGTAAAATTCTAAGACATATCCTACTAGAATACAAGCATCATAACCATGTGAGTTGAAACATTAGAACAATTCAGATCTCATTATTAGTAAGAGTTGTCATTATAATTTATTGTAAATTATTATTATAGAGAGTAAGGTATGAATAAATGATTTAAAATCTAATCATTTTATAGGATGTAATTACCAACATATTTTAATATAACTAATCATCATTTATTGAATTATTCAGTGACATAAAAAAGTTCATTAATAATAATTTTTAAAGATCATAAATAATATATCAGTACTTATAAAAAAATATAATAAAAATTAGAAATATATTTTTTGAATACCTAAGTACTATAAAATCATATATATAGTCATGTATAAGTACCATAATTTATATGTATTAATTTCCTTACTCCCCATTAAATAATGAATTACATCAATAATGATATTAATAATAAATACATTTCGTTAAAAAACCACGTTCTCTTTCAATTATATTCCATGTTATATCAAGAGATATCAATCATTTTTCATGTAGTTCTATTAATTAATAATTCACGTCCCACCAATCACCTATGAAAAACCAATGATTTGTAAACTATAAAATTCATAAAAACAGTCTTCACTTCAACATAGAGTAGCATGTGGGAAAAAATTATATAGAGAGAATCCTTTTTGACAAATTTTTAAATGAAATAATTTATAATTTTAATTTAATAAATCCTATTAATTATTATGTCTTATTTTATTATAATACTATGTTTATAATAATCCAAAGTGTGTCTAAAACACAACCTCATTTTTTCCCTATAATGAGATCATAATTACCTTTATGAACAAAAATATACACAGGTTAACATTGGAAACAAATAAAGTGTGGTACTTATACATAAATTACGACCTGACGTTCGTGAGCCCACCACGAAGCACCCTGGGCGGTCACCCTCCGTGCACACCCTGACATTCACGACCTGCCTTGAATTAGAGGAAGCGGTACCCCTCCGCGAATCCGGTTGACTTTCGCGACCCTCTGCGAAGCAACCGAAGGCCCCTTCGCACCACGTGAGATCTTCTCCACTGTGCCCCGTGCCTATAAATACTAACCTCCCCCTAAGCTCTCGGGATGGACAATATGACCCTTCGGCTTCTAAACACGCAAATAATGAAGCACCCTTCGCTTTGGGAATCATGAGCTCTGTGAGATTTTTTTTTCTTTGCAAGAGGCCTTCGCCTTGTCTTGTTTTGAGCCCCCCTTCTGAGATGGATTCCATCGCGAACCCTAAGGGCCTACGTGAAGGAAGGGGATTCCCAAGGGAACCCGGGCAACCGCGGAGCATATATGCTTTGTGAAACTCCCATCCTTTACAAGTGATCCACATTCCTAGGTCGGGTAACTGTACCTCACGAAGCCCACTTCTTTACAGCCCCTTGCTTCGGGAGGCCCCTCTGCTTCGCGAGGAAGTGCTCCGCGAACACCCTTCAACATCACGAAGCACACCCATTTCAAAGTGCTCTCCACTATGAAGAGCAACCAAGCTCTGAAAGGTCCCTACATGTGGACCCCTTTGCTTGGGAAATCCTATTCCCGTGCGACCCTCTAGGTTTTCACGATGTGATTACAAAGTCCCCTAGACGACACCACCCATAGATTTTCTTCGCCTAATGATTCTTTGCATTGGCACACTAACGACTATTGCTTCTTCGCATAGCCATGCTAACGTGGACCCCTTGATGGTTCGCTCCGCGACCCCCCTTTACCGCGGCCTTGCCGATGCCTTCCATCCCACAAGGGGTAGAGGGTGTCGGTTATGTAAGTCCTAGGGGTGCGGAGTAAACCCACCTCGTCTGAGATGCAGGAAGTTAAACTACCAAGGACCGCGTCCTCAACACATGACGCTAAACTGTCACTCGACCCCATGCCTCGCATGCAGGGTCCCCCCATCTCGCACATTATTTACGGAGCACGTCTTAAAGAGAATGGAATCACCCTCACATGGGATGATATCCTCCATTTCAGAGTAGTGTTTGTCCATGGGGAAAGGGCTTCCTCAGAGCGTAAGCGCCGAGCCTCTCTTACAGAAGGTAACATCCATGCACCTCCGCACTTCCCCACTGCCAAGGCCAGTGGAAGGCACGGTAGGGAATGAGGCACCTCCCATCTTCGGTCCCAAATTCCTCTCTCATCATGATTTGGTGTACTTCGGTCCTCCATCCTGGAGTAAGTCCAAACACCATGGGCCGCCTAACGCGTATTCCCCCCTTTGCTTATCACGAACGCACCCTTCGCGACATGATCGACAGGTCTCTACTGCCTCTTGTTTCTCACAACAAGCATGACTCACCTGGGCATAGAGTAAGCATCGCCCATGGAAATTCCCTTGTCCAGCATGGCGTTAAACTGTATTCCCTCATCCAGCATGACATTATACATTATGCCCTCGTTCAACATGACATTACACTGTATGCCTTAGACCAGCATGATGTTAAACATTATGCCCTCGTCCAACATGATGTTAAAATGTACATTAATTTGATCTATGAGGTCTTTCATCCATGTCAATGAATATTACATAGGAAGCCTCAATGAGGTTCAATCCCATCTCCAATCATTTATTCACGTCAGGGTTCACCCACATCCAGCATGACGTTAAACTGCATTTCAGTCTAGTGGTAAGACGTTCTGACTATCACGAACTACAAGGACTTTGATCCTTGTTATGGCATGGTACGTAAGAAGACTCATGAGGTTCAATCCCAACACCAGTGGACCCACAAGTTCACCATCATGTTGGTTTTCTGAGGAAACCCTTCCCAAACTATGAGGAATTTGATCCACATTATGGAATGGTACGTAAGAAGCCTCCCTGAGATTCAATCCCATCACTCATCGGACCAAGGTCCATTCTTCATGTCAGTTCTCCGACACCCACCATCGCCACCCAAACTACGAGGACATTGATCCATGTCAAGGCATGGTACGTAGGTAGCCTCCCTGAGATTCAAGCCCAAAAATCATTAGCCCAGACCATATCTTTGTCATTGTGCCAAGCCCCCCATTTTCACCTGATCTATGTGGACTTTGATCCATGTCAAGTCATGGTATGTAGGAAGCCTTTCTGAGGTTCAAGACCAACACCTATTGGTCATTTTGACCCCCTTCACATTGGTTCACCAACACCTGGGTACCCTAGAGTGTATGCCCCACACCATCTAGACCAAGGTCCCCATTCACGTCAGTTCTCCGAGACACCATTTTGAACTATGTGGTCTTTGATCCGTTTCAAGGCATCATACGTAGGAATCCTTCCTGAGGTTCAAGGACATCACCCATCTGGACCACGTTCCATCTTTATGTCGGTCCTCTGACACGCCCCCATCCGGTATGTAGTTAAACTACATCCCAGTCTAGTGATAAGTCGTTGTGACCATCCCGACCGACGTGGACTTTGATCCATGTCATGTCATGGTATGTAGGAAGCCTCACGAGGTTCAAGCCCACCACCTGGTCATTTAGACAACATTCACATCGATTCTTCCATCACATTGCTCGGACTAGCATGTAAGCCCCACACTTTCATTCTAAACTACGTAGACTTTGATTCCCTGCCCCGAGGATATGTTGGCTGTCTCTTCGAGACTCAATCCCATCATCTCTGTCATCTCCATGATAGCCCAATTTCACTCCCCCTCTACTCCATGCAATTCTCCACTATCCACCCTGATTTTTAACAGGGTTGCCATGTCCCGGTGAGATCACGCCACCCCATTCCCCTAAACAACATTCCAGAAGCAACACACGGGCTTGCCCCAATAACGATATTCACACATGGGGGATTCCTAAATCTAATCCACTCCAGCTAGTATTCTGATTCAGATGATCCATCTCTTCTAGACGTTAAACATGCGGAATACCCTGTGTTAAACAAGGGACGATTAGGAAAACCTCATATACGTGCCTATGACATATTATTACCCGCACTGGATGTGGGATGACTCGGGCTTCCGCGCCCTCGAGAAGCCCTATAATAAGGGAAAAACATAGACATGCCTATTCCCTAGAATTCAGACACGTTACTGATGCCTCGACATGACTAATCCCCCAACTGAAGGTTGGTTTCATGGACAAACCTTTTGGAATGTCCTGACATAAGCAGTGTAATTAACCGGCGTCCATGGAAACATGGAACTGGGAGGAGTTTCACGAATAATGTATTAAATCTATTATGGAGACCCAGATTAGGTGACAAGTTTGGAGGAGGAATCCATGGAAGGAAGAACTGGCATCCCATCATCCCGGTTTCGACCAAAAAGTATACGTCCCTAAATAAGGAATTGATTCCTTCCACCTTTGGAAAGTCGGATTGTGGGGAAACACAAAAGTCGTGTCCGTCGTCCCCAAGCGGATGGACTCGTGCGCCCTGGAGAAATTGTCGAAAATAAAAATGGTGAATCTGATGTGAGGATCTTTTCCTCAATGTAGCGGCTAATAGAGTTCGAGACATCAATAGATTGATGTGTCACCGAATCCAGATATCCGGCGCCGGGTCCCTCCAAGTAAATAGCGTGTCTAGCATGAAACTCTCTAGATGTTGGGGCAGTAGAACTTGGGTCATTCCGTTATACAACGTTGTCTGCGTGGATCCCTATTGCCAACCACAAAAGACGAAATGACGATGGGGCACTGGTTTTCGATCTCTTTTCCTTACAGTGCTGATGAGTTAATCTCCCTTCTTCTCAGGAATCATGTTGATGCGACATGGACACGATCGTCGCCCACCTGCCGACGCAGGGGCATGGGCAATACGAGCACAGTCACACTGCGTGGATCCACTGCTACTACATTGGTGTCTAAACATATGAGTGTGGGGCACCCACGCCCCCTCTCCCCATTGGAAGTCATCCAACGAAGGGTGATTAACGACCTCATAAATCGTTAAGAGGAGGAGGGAATAATCCCCTCTCGGGATATGGCCTGCCTGGACCTGGCGGCGTCTAGGCCCCGCCATCAACGCCTCACTCGAGGGCAATGCAGGGAGCCCCTACTCCCCACCCCAACATTCAATCGTTTCGGGAACCTATCCCCGGAACACTTTGACGACTCACTGGCTTATGCTAATGAGGTGGGTGTTGTCAGGATCAGCCTGGTCGGAGTCATGATCCAAGGACTCCATGTAAGGGTCCCCACCCGGCTGCGTCAGCCCCGCCGTCCGGCCTTGCTAGAGGAGCAGGTACGCTATTCCCATGCACCACCCGCACCCGCTCTCCTGACCCGACGCCAGCGTTGGGCCCAAGCTAAGGGTGCCTGCAAAGGGGCATCGATGTCGACATATACTGTGTCCCAAGCCACCCCTGAAGTATATCATGATGCCCATGTACACACTGAGCAGGGGCATTATTATGCCCAACCAGGATCGAGGCCCTATCCACCCCACGGTCAGTATGGGTTGACTCTCTAGGTCGCAGGCCCGAATGGTGGTCGCCGTGAACTAATCTGCGTTAATGTCACCCCATACGAAGGTCCTCCCCATACCACCATTCCACCGAGCATGGGCCTTCCCCGCTCCGAAGTTCTTCATGGGGGTATGCCCAGTGCTACCCCAAACCCAAATGAAGACCTACCCCGTGGCAGTGACACTCAGTGCGGATTTATTTCCCTTTCCTGTCACACTAGGTATGGAATTCCTCCTCCTACCCCAGAACGTCGATTTGAAGGCATTTCCCTTCTAGTCCCTCCCCAACGTGGGGATCCTCCCTGCGTTCTTTGCTCAACTAGCGAAGGTACTCCTCGCCATGGAAACCAAAGGGGTGAAGGTCATCCTAACTCCACCCACATCTCGCATGGAGGTCCTCCCCATGCTCCCAACGGTTGAAATGGAAGTTTCGCTGGCTCAGGTGTTGTCCATGAGGATCCTCCCCATGTTCCCTTCAACATTTTCCCCAGTGCCCCTCGCACCCCGGTTGTCTCAAGTGGATGTCCTCTCCGCCATGGCACTAGGATGGACCCTAGACCACATGTCGAGAATCATCCTTGCCCTAAAGAGACATCTAGGGGCAGAAGGGTGGGTCTTCACTGCCACACGAATAATCCAGGGAAGCCCTGGATGAGGATCAAACCAGCCCGCTTCTCGGATTATAAAGCAGAATGCAACTCGGCATTGGAACCCTCCCCTCGTTCCTCCGTATCATGGACCGGGGTAGGAACAAGGCATGTCAGCCTCATCTTTCTAGAATGTAAGGTCCACCGGCTTCCCGCTTCACTTTGAAGATACATAAAGGAGGAGGTAATTGTGGGAATCCCGCAGGTTCTGACCGTACAGTCATCACCGTCATCACCAGAAGAGCCCTCAACCTCTACTAGAGTTCATGGAGAGATATTTTGGGGAACGTTGGCCGTTGAGCGACAACGTGACCCATTGCTGGTAACCACGATTCCTATTCCAGATGTTGTGGCTATCATCCTATTTTATCGTAACATTTTGGTAAGGTCACCTCACTCTTCGGAGGATGGTCTGGAATTCGGCGGCCAGTGGGCTCGTTCTCCGTTTTCTTCACCGCCCAATTTACTATCCCAGTGGTCCTCCTCAGTAATGCTATCGGTTCCTCAGCCCCTTCCAGTAGAAGAGTGGGGAAATACAGGTCGAGACCCATAATTCGAGCCCATGAGGTTCTGTAACATTATCGTAGAAGACCACATCTCAGAGAAGTTCTGGTCGGTGGAAACGCCGAATTTTTGTGCGTCAGAATCCTTCACCCCGAAGGAAGTCGAGTGATTCCATCAATCCATGTGGGTGATGCACTTTCTTCTTCGCTATCAAAGAGTGTTATACCATAAGATCCAAGTGCACTTCGAGGAAATCAGGTAAAATGTCGTCTGGTCGATTTGGATGCACTCCCTGTGGCCCAGCGCCCTAAGTCACCAGGTCGCCAGAGAGCCCTCCAACAAAAATGTGTTCAGAGTTTCACGGTACTCCGCAAATTCATCTGGGAAGCTACACCCCCCCCCCCGATGTGCATGTCCATGGCTAGAGACACTATGCTCCCTCCTCTTCAGTCCTATCTGACGGTATCCCAATTCGTTATGAAAAATTGAGGACATTCCCCCAAGAAGGGTTGCGGTCCACATGGGTGAAAAAGTGGACAAATAGGACGAGCTATAGTTTCTCACTCAAGACTTACCTCATGAGGGTGTAGCACCATTTTTGGACCCAGCAGGGATGATTACTCATCAGTAGAGGAACCTTCATGGCCTTCCTATTCCCACTGATTCGCTGGTACTCAGCCGAAATTCCAGTAAGGGTAAAGAGCATGACAGAACTATCAAGCACTCCGACTCGTCTACCTCGGTACAAAAAATGGACGAATTCCCCGAGAAGGTCGTGTTGCGCCTACATATTTCTAACCAGAAGAGGACGGTTGATGAACTCTTAGCCGAACACGCTATCGAATGGTGACCCGACTGTGGTGATCCTAAGCCGTGGCCACAGGGGCATGAACAACTCCCCCCCCCAAGGAGAGATACCTCCAGGCAACCCTAATCATGCTACTCCTGCAGACAGGGCAAAAGCTGGAACTCATGGAAAGAGGGCGTGATACATCTCACCAAACCCTCTTGAACGATGAGGTAATCCGAGGAATCTAGCTAGGGTTCCCCCAGCCGTCCCGAGTTCCATTCCTCTAGTCACTCCATGAGCCATTGAATCCGTTTACCATGTCAAAGTGTCCAACAATGCACTTGTGGATAGGGATCCCCATCAATACAGGGACCCCAATCTGGATGATCCTATAGCGGCACTCATCGCCCGCCTCGACACATTGTAAACACGACAGGTGGAAGTCACACCAGATGGAAAGCCATATCCCCTGTGGGTGGATGATATACCTGCACCCCCGGATTTTGGAAACCCCACTTTCTTTCCCTATAACAAGACTGGGGACCCGCCACAGCACTTGGCTCATTTTTCCTCCAGGTGTGGCCCCATGTTGGGGACCCCGACACAACAGGAATCTGCCAAGCTTCGGTGTTTTGTGCAGATATTGGAGGGCCATGCATTCATCTGGTAAAACCAGCTCTCTATCGGATCGGTGACCGGATGGGAGGATCTCCGTTGACAGTTATTATACAAGTACAACATCCCCACGTGAACGACTAGAATTGTAGACCTCTTCAAGAGCAAACAAAGGCCTGACGAGCAAGTCGCGGACTTCATCGCCTGGTGGAAGGGGCATACATACTCCCTCGACATGCCACTGACTCAAGAGAAATTGCTGACGATGTGCTTAGGGAATGTTAAAATAGAACTTCTTCCTTCCGCGATCACCCAGAACTACCCCGGACGATTCTGGTATTTCTCAGATAAGGTTCAGTACCTCGAGGAAGCTATGCAACAGACTAGTCAGGCATGTCTGCTGCCCCCCTGGGATACCAGCCAAGAGAGCTGCTAGAGCCGAACCCACTGCGGTGTCCAAAATAGAATCCCCCAGGAATCTAGAATTACTTCTAGTGGCACCGTCCCTACAACCCCGCATAGGCCCTCCATCTCAAGCATAGGCTCTTTCCGTGCAGCGACCGCCTCAGAACTGATAGGTTCCCCCGCGAAATGCGCCACCACGGCCTAGGCGGGACAATCAGGCTCTGCATCCTCGGTAGGCCTCTCTGGCCCCTCATCAGGACCAGGCTCCAAGGACCCCCTATCTAGAAAGAAGGAACCAGAGATACTCGTTCAATGAGAATCAGGTCCCTAGCTACATCCGAAGAGCCCTATAGCAAGAGATTATGTGCTTACCCGAGTGTAGAAGGCTAGCAGAGCCGAATCTCACTGATCTCCCCAACTACTGCATCTATCATCGGATTCTGGGGCACACCCTCAAGCAGTGCTATGTGTTTAAATACTGGCTCTGAGACCAGGTCGACAAAAACATAGTCAGGATGGGTCCGTCCTCGATACAAGTGGCGCTTGTCTTTGTATGGTCAGAAAGCGGTAGCGACGACAAAAGCGAGTGGTAGAAGGTTCCCAGCCGTGGGTCCTAGAAATATGATGATTGGATGGCTCGTAAAGTCGTCGCCTACGCCCATAGAATCATTTGGGCAAGCATGAATCAGCTGGAGCCTTCAGAAGATGCGACTGGTACCTCTGTATCGACATCACAGCCGACCTCTTCCCAAAAGGGAAACCAGCGACGACACAAGAAGAAGCAACACACTCCACCACTTCCATCATCATCCCGCACTCTTAGTTATTTCATGCCCCTGGAGATGGGAATTCTTCCTATAATCTTCCTAGTGGTGGATGACTCATCGAGCGAAAGTCAGGGGTATGTTTCTCTTAATACCATGGAGATGGTAAATCTCTACATGACTCCCGACGAGGGGAAACGCCAGGCGAGCCTCCCTAACATCCCCAACTGACGTCAACGTCAGAGGAACCGCAAGCTCATGTGTTATTGATGCATTCCAGTGGGCGATTTATGTCTGGC
This sequence comes from Viscum album, assembly GCA_963277665.1. Lineage (NCBI taxonomy): Eukaryota > Viridiplantae > Streptophyta > Magnoliopsida > Santalales > Viscaceae > Viscum > Viscum album. The sequence goes on along the minus strand of OY728147.1, from coordinate 2,129,765,219 downwards.
TGTGCACACTACTGAAACCAGACAGCAGGCCCAACGTAGATCTCAGCATGCACAACCTCATCTGGTGCCCTGAGATCTACTTCCACTACCATTTGTGCTACTAGATCAGGCAGAGCTGCCTTGTCCGTACCGCGACCAGTCATTCCATGCTACAGGAAAATCTCAGTTGTCCAGTCCCAGTCCACCACCTACTCTTCAGGCATCAACTAGTGGGCCATGGGATGTACACAGTACTAGCCAGCCGACGATCCAGCCGACAGGGCCTACCATGCCTCCAAATACAGAATGACCTTCTGTAAGTCCAGGTTTGCGTTTGGCCGGAAATTATGATGTTATGAAGCACCTTTCCATCATTCCAACAAGTATTTCTATTCATGAGTCTTTTCTCCTATCGCCTGTATTGCGTGAAGAACATACCGAATCCCTAAGGATCCCCCTCCAGTTTGAGAGGGAGGTAGTAGCTGCAGAAGCCTGCCATGCTGAGGCAATTGAGAACGCCGAATGATAGGAAGTTATCTCATTATCTGTTGAATATTAAGACCCTACCATACATGGGAATATTCTCCCATTGTATGTCACTAGATAGTTCAACGGAGTGGAAGTCCGATACTATCTTATTGACACGGGTTCTGGGATTAACCTAATCTTGATTCGGACACTGAAAATGCTAGGATTGTCTGAGGATGATTTAACTCCCTCCGACCATAGAATCCAGGGATACGACAGGAACGAACATTCCCTCGTCGGAAAGATCCTCTTGAAGAAGCAGTTCAGTGGCCTAATTTCCACCACCGAGTTCATGGATGTCTCCCAGGACACCACATACAACGCATTGATGGGCAGGCCATGGACCCATCTGCATGCAGCGGTCCCTTCGTTGTATCACCAATTCCTCAAGTATATCATCAATGTTCGAGTTGGCGTTCTCCAAGGAGATGCATCTCTTTTGCCTCTTGTGAGTCCCACTATCTGGATGCCATCTATTACAAGAGCAAAGATAAGAAAATCCTGACAAGTCAGGATGAACCCGCACCGATCACATGTGATCCCTGGGCAATCCCGGACGACTCCTACACCGTTCTGATCCATCAGTTTGAGGCCACGACCCCCGAAACGGGACAATGTTTTTTTTTTTCGGGTACAAGAGGAAGGCATGTTACCATGTCCAAGTGACGGTGGAAAATCACCTCGTAATCCTACCCCAACCAGCCTTAGTTTCTCCCGGAACCTCCTACCCCTGTGCGGTATTGAAATGTCAGGATTATGGAAATAGTGGTACATCATACGTGTCTCTTCGGCCAGGCGGGAATCAACTGGCTCAGGCTAACACGTCAGTACTTCATTGATGTCATCAAGTGTGGCCACTTGGGCCGAAGGCCAGATGGGATAGGATCAACTGACTTCATCGTTATGGTCTTAGTGGAGCATGGGTCTCATGATATGATTACCACTGCTTCTCAAGCCAGCAGCAGCTGCCCATCAGGGTTTGATAACTCAGATGTAGCTCCCCCTACGAGAGATCCCTCCATGAGTGTAGAGGAGGATCTGAAGGATGCTCCCCCTGCCTTTGTAGAAGGTTTCACTACCACGGTTGATGAACTAGTACATGTGAACTTTGGTAGCGAGGTAGATCTGAGACCCACATTGATAAGTGCAGCCATGCACCTAAAGGGGCAGCAACAGTACGTGGACTTTCTCAAAGAACACCGTGATGTGATTCCATGGAGTTACGATGAGATGTCAGGACTGGATCCCTATATAGTCGTCCACAACCTTGGTCTCCCAACAAACCATCGGGGGTTTAAGAAGCCTCCTAGAAAGATGCACCCTTCTCACAGTGCCATGATTGAGGCCAAAGTTGACAATCTTATCAAATCCAACTTCATCAAAGAATTCCAGTACCCCAGGTGGCTTGCAAACATTGTGCCAGTCAGGAAGAAGAACAGGAAGTTTAGAGTCTACATCGACTTCCATGATCTTAATCACCACTACCCAAAGGATGATTTTCCCCTTCTAGTTACAGAGTTTTTGATTGATGCCACTGCCAGGTTCCGAGCCCTCTCCTTCATGGATGAGTATTCCGGGTACAACCAGATCCGGATGGCCCACGAGGACGAGGATTCTACTACTTTCAGGGATCCCCAAGGTACTTTTTGTTACCAGGTTATGCCCTTTGGCCTGAAAATGAATGTGCCACCTATCAGTGGGCCATGCCTCTCATATTCAAGCCGATTCTTGGGACATTAGTGGAATGCTACATGGATGATCTGGTGGTCAAATCTCGCAAGCACCAATACCATATCATGGACCTTTTGAATGTGTCTGACTTCCTTCGTTCTCACCACCTAATGATGAAACCACTAAATTGTGCATTCGGGGTCACCTCCGGAATGTTTATTGGCTTTGTTGTTAGATATTGAGGCATCGAGATCGACATAGAGAAGATCTAGTCCATCATTCGAATGCCACCCCCGAGCAATATTCTAGAGCATCGAGGTCTCTAATGCCACATAGCCTATATACGCCGATTCATTTCAAATATGGCTGGCAAGTGAGATCCCTTTTCCCAACTCATGAAGAGAGGCTCCGCCTATGAATGGGATGAAGAGTGTCAGACCGCATTTGAGGAAATAAAGTTGTATCTACTCCAACATCTGATCTTGATGACACCCGTCCCCGGAAAGACACTGGTCATTTATGTGACCTCCCTGGAATGGTCCCTCGACGCACTTCCCACTCAGAAGAACAATGAGGGAACAGAGAAAAACCTCTACTACCTCAGCCGCATGCTCCTCGGTACAGAGACCATATACTCCCCTATAGAAAAGAGTTGTCTTGATATATTGTTCTCCATACATAAATTATTGTATTACCTACAGCACCATGAGTTACAATTGGTCTCTCGGGTATACCCACATACGTACATCCTAAACCGCCCTATGTTAACTGACCGACTGGAGCGGTGGGTGGTGATCATCCAGCAGTTCGACATCAGGTTAGTGCCTCAAAAGGCCATCAAGGAACATGCATTGGAAGAGTTTCAAGCTTCTCATCCAACCTCCGTGGATCAATCCCTGTATCTAGATTTTCATGAAGAGGCGATCCTCTCAGTTGATAAGGTTGTCTCATGCTGGAAAAGGCACTTCGACGGTTCCTCCCAGATCCCCGCCGGTAGGAGGCTCTACGATCCTATGCTCAACAGAGTGGGTCTGGGTATCATCTTCATCACCTCGAAGCAAGCCACTATTCCATACTCATTCCTGTTGTCAGAAGGTTGTGCCAACAACGAGGCAGAGTATCGGGCTCTCCTCACTGGCCTCGAGCTAGCCCTTGTGATCGATGTGCGCCATTTGTATGTGAAATGGGATTCTGAAGTAGTCATCAAGAAGGTCAATGGTGACTACATTTTCAGGAAGACATAACTTGTTCCATTGCTAGAGTGCACCCTTTATATAATGAACTATTTCTATTCTTGACAAGAGGTTACCCAAGTACCTCGGTCAAAGAACGGTCGAGCATACAGTTTGGCCGGCTTAGCTACATCGCTCGCAGAACCCGAGGAAGATTATTTGATCATTCATGTAGCACACCAGAGAGTCATTGCCCTCGTTACCCTAGAGGATGACGACAGACTTTGAGTAAGACAAATTACCGCCAGACCCTCCACATCAGGAGCCCCACGTTCTTCAGATGCAGTGGTTGAGGCCACTCCCGACTGGAGAGAACCTTTTGTTGAGTATCTCTAAAATGCTTGCCTCGCGGATGATCGGGCCGAGCGCGAGCGAATCCGACGCCGCACACTGCAATATACCCTCCATATTGGTTCGAGTCTTGAGAGGATCCTCTATAAGCTGATCTTCGATGGTGTCCTCCTCCGTTGAATTCATGGAGTCTAGATTTCTTAGTTCATTAAAGAGGTTCATTCTGATTCCTGCGGTGCCCACCAGGCTGGGCCCAAGCTGTCCCATGAGATCCGTAGGTTGGGGTACTTATGGACCTCTATGATATGCTATTGTATTGAGTTTTCCAAGATATACCATGCGTTCCAAGATCATGATAAATTCCTACATCGACCTCCAGAGCCTCTCCACTCAACCAAGTAATATTGGAAATTCGCGGTATTGGGACTCGATGTTGTGGAAGCATATCCACTAGCGATAGCTCGCTAGTGTAGGTTCATCCTAACTGCTACAGATTTCTTCTCCAAGTGGGAAGAGGAAGTTCCACTCAAAGAGGTCATGGACCGTTCCATTGCTGACTTCATGATATCCAACATCATCAACCGGTTTAGAGTCCCTCAAACTTTCCTCACTGATAACGACACCAACTTAAAAGCATTTGAGATGAATAAATTGTCCGCCATGTACAAGATCCATTCGAACCATACCTCTCGCTATCATGCGCAAACAAATGGACAGATTGAGGCATTCAACAAAACCCTCTCTAATATTCTGCATAAGATGTTTGGTCAGAACAAGAAGATTTGTCCGGACAAACTCCACAACGCCCTCTAGGTATACCGGATTACGACTCGCAATTCCACCCAGGTGACCCCATATTCCCTGGTGTATTGGGATGAGGCCATCCTACCCATTCACATCTAGTTTCCATCGTTACGCACAAAAGTCTATGACCAGTATGTGCTAGAAAAGGTGGTCAAAATCCATCTAGAAGAATTGGAAGCACTGAAAGAGAATAGGCTTCATGCCTGAAAAAATCTGGAAAGGCCTCAGAATAAGATAGATAGAGACTTCAACAAGAAGGTTCGCCTTCTCTCTTTTCTGCAAGGTGACCTGGTGCTGGCCCTCTGAGCACCAATGATTCCTAATAGGAAACCACCTAAGATTGATCCCAAATGGGAAGGAACTTACGTCATTTATAAGGTTTACCCCACTGGAGCGTACTCCCTGGCGACCATGGATGGTGATCGCATAACTCCTTCCACCAACGCCAAGTTCCTCAAGCAGTGATTTTCTTGAGCCCCTTTCGTCCCGCATGATAATAAACTGCAAAATGGTCCTAGATCTATGACCATAATCTATGATCACAACCGTCCATATCACATGAAGTTAAAGTGTGTGATCTATCCCAACTGAAGGATATAAAAGCACTCAGCATTGGTCTTGTACAACCTTAAATTGTATGGCCCCACATGACTTTAAACTACACCTTACGGTCCCACATGATGTTAAACTACACCTTACGGTCCTGCATGACCTTAAACTGTACCACAGTCCTGCATGAAATTAAACTAAACATATTCTTCCATCATGGGTTTAAACTATACATTATGGACCCACATGACCCTAAACTGCAACATCATCATGCATGACAATAAACTGCAAAATGGTCCGAGCTCTATGACCATAAACTAAGATCTCTCCCATCCTTACTACAAGAAGTTAAACTGCTAGCCGGTCAGGACTTCCTGAACGAGGCTCAGCCTCATACCCTATGGCCTATTCAATCCCCTGGCACCTATCCTTACTACAATACATTAAACTGCAAGGTGGTCAGGCCTTCCTAACCTAGGCTCAGCCTCATGCCCTTTGGACTCATCGGGCCCCTGGCCCCCATCCTTACTGCCAGACGTTGAACTGCATGCTGGTCAGGCCTTTCTGACCAAGGCTCAACCTCCTTCCCTTTGGCCTCTTTGTGTCCCTACCCCCATCCTTACTGCAAGACATTAAACTAAATGCCTGTCAGGCCTTCCTGACCGAAGCTCAGCCTCAGGCCCCTTGGCCTTCATCAACACATCCTCTCTTATGGGATTATACGTTGTGGTGTAGGATAACATCCTCATCCATGTCTGGTTATCCATCGTACTGTACATTTCCCTAGCTGAGATGCATCTTCTCGTCCAGTATGATGTTAAACTGTGATACAAGAATGACATATGGCTTGATTCCCATTCTATTGTGATACGTAGGAATGCTAAGTTGTCTCTCCTTGAGCCCAGCCCCAAACTCTTCTCTTTCACTATCTGCCCTGGGTAAATTTTCCTTTGAGGGCCCTTGATTGATGAGGAGTAGGCTTCCTTAGACCCGTTCATACGATTATTATAAGGGTTGAAACATGTGCCCACTCTCATTTATCTATCCTCCCACGTCCTCACCGCATGACGTTAAACTACATGGCCTTCAAGAACTATGTATGGCTTGATTCCCATCCTCATGCGATACGTAGGAACTCTCAAACATTTCCCCTGTTGGCTCATCCCAAATGCCAAAATCATCCCCTCAGGTCAAGACATATGGTAGGGTGTACACTTTTTCCCCAGTTTATGTCGAGAAAGTCTCGAACTGGCTATACGTCCCCCCTAGATATGTTCGACTCTTTCGCAGATGGGTACAAATATGCTTTACACACTCCTTGACTGGGATTCCATCACTTTCATCATTTGGAAGGGCCCATGAATTGCATGGATTCTCGGCCTAATGGATCTCTTACCACTTCGGGCCAATGCCCTTGAGGATGTTGAGCAACAATATGGTACATGTCCCACATTTCAAATGTGTTCAGTGGTCGACTAACAGTTGTTTCTCCCATATCCGGTCACCACAGGGACACTGTGTTTCGAACCTGGTCAACAATGTTCCGAATCATTGGGTCTACCCTAAGATGTCCCACACATCGAGTGCATGGATTCATTCTTCTCTATCCCCAAGTGAAAAACATCCCTCTGGTTGGTGCCAATGGTCAGGCACATGACACCGATTATTTTATAGGGATCGGGAGGTGTAGTGTGGGATTATGTTCTCATTCACATAGGGTTACATTCCATGCCATACACATTCCCTTACCGAGGCCCAGCCTTGGGACTCTTGGATTTTCAGGCCCTAGCCCACGTTCTCACCAAAAGTGTTCGGTATGGTGAGGGATTATGTCCACTGTCACGATGGTTTGTTCCCCATGCCATACACATCCTCTATCCAGGTATCCCTATTCCTTGACTTTTGTCCGTACTGCAAGAAGTTAAACTACAAGTTGGTCAGGCCATCCTGACCAGAACCCAACTCTGCGGCCCCTTGTCTTTTTCGGGACCCCTGGCCCAGGTTCACTCCAACAGGACTATGCGTTGTTGTGCGGGATTATGTCCTCATTACTCGTCATGCCGTAAACCTCTTTATTAGGGTATCCTGCCCCTGGGTATCTTCTAGAAATACGTGTGGCTTGATTCCCATCATTATGGGATACGTAGGACAACCAGAATGTCTAATCATCGGGTCCAGCCCCATTTTCTGAAAATCACCATCCCACCTTGGCCGCTTGGCCTACCATTCCTGAGCCACTCCATCGACCCTTTTCAGTGGTTCACTAATGTGCCTAAGGGTACTCTGGTTTCGTTACCTGGAATGTTAGACTCTACTCAGACACGTCTGCACCCGCTTTTCAGGCTTCGTGTTTCCCATCATCAAGGCTTTCACCATCATTAACACCCAAGGGGACCCCCAAGAACATCCTAGATACAATACCCAAGGTCTCTCCTACTATTACGGGCCAACGCCGCCAAGGGTTTCAGAAAAAAAAACGATAAAAATCATGTGTTGTGAATATGATCCGCTGTCAATGCTCATTTGTTTTTCCCACGTCAGGCTAACGTGACGTGGAAACTATTTTTCTGCCATGGTTAACAGTTATCCTCCATTACCATGTGAACCCCATTAAGCCCAAAATGTCAGTTACATGATTCACATCCTTCTCCATCCTCATCATGTCTATGTAGTGTTTCAAAACTCTTGATACTATTACTTAGTGCACATATACGTGTTATGGGGAAAATGCCACGTCAAATGTGTCCTTTGGGGCCCTTCACCAACATCCCTTTTATGGAAGCTTCGGGTATTGCAATGAAGATCTTCCTCCCTTGTTTCCCACACTGAGTTTAACTCATGTGGTATTAGTGATTGAGTGGAGGTTTTCACTTACCTGGAAACCATAATCCACCCATGGTCCGAGCACTGTGACCATATTATATGATCTCATAAGAACTATGTCTGGATTGATTCTCATCCTTATTTGATACGTAGGACCACCCGAACGTCTCTTTTTTGGGTCCATATCATTTGGGATCTAATCTCTCCCCCTTCACCTCTCACCTCTATTTGGGCCCCTCGGCTTGAGGTTCCTCTCTTAGAATTGCATATGGTATAATGTGGGATTATGTCCCCATTCACGTCCGTTACGTCGCACAACACCATAAACATTCCCCGCCATGCATCACCTTTGCTATGTCTGCAATGCATGACATTAAAATGCATGCTTGGTATTATCACATGACCCTAAACCGTGACATTATCGTCTTGGCAGCATGACGAAATATAGCACTGCATTATGATTACCTTGTAGTAGAGGACATCGCGTTGGGTATTGGTCACAGGCCATGCCATTTTTTAAAACATATCACATCATGATTCTTGTGGGGACTTCAGGGCTTGCTACCCTAGGCCTGTTGCTTCACAAGAAAAACCACTCACTTTAAAGGACAAATAAGATTTATCAAATTCCACTTCTTCTGGTGAAAGGGCCATGCCCGCACTCCCCTTTTTCCATGGAAATGGTACCTTACCATGCCACCCTTCAAAACTACATGCAGCTTGATCCCCATCCCCATGGGGTATGTATGAACGCCTTTTCAATTTGATTCAGGGCTAGGTAAACTTTTGTTTTCGGTCCCTTGACCTAAATCCTCTCCAAAGGGGGTTATGCAGTACGGTATGGGATTACGCCCCCATTCACGTCGGGTTGTTCATGGCACCATACACACCCCCTGTTCCCATCCACGTCAGGTTTTTCATAACTACCCGCCACATGCCTCCTATGTTTCCTCTCATCCATGGTCTGAATTCTATGACCCAAAACTAAGATCTTATTGTGGGAAGGGACATGACTCCCACTATCTAATATGCCTCATGGTCGTATTTAAATGTTTTTTGACAAAGAGTTCGGAGTGTGGAATTTTCATGGAGACATTCTCTCGTTCCATGACCATGCTTCGTGAGCTCGGTATATGGATCATCTTCCTCTTCCACAACCAAATGGACCCTTAGATGACATGGATGCTAGGCTTAAGGGATTTCCATGGATGCTAGACCTAAGGGCCCTCCAATTGTTTCTGGACAATGTCTCTACATATCTCTGACAACATTTTCGACATGGTCCCATGTTTCGAACATGGTCAACGGTCGACCCTCATTTTTCTGTCCCCATTCTAGGAGAATGCGATATGGATGGTGTGTTTCCACCACGGTTATCAATTATCCTCCATCGTTACACTGCCATCATTATGTTCCAAATTTCGAGCATCATGATTCGCCCATTTCCACTTCCTCATGTTCAGGTGGAATTACAACATACTCGGTTGTACCTCTTCGTGCATCTAGGTGTGCCACATGGACGCATTCGTGTCATTGGGCTTGTATTCACTGAACATCCCATCTTTATATCCTTCCCCTTCTTATGTCAGGAAAGTTCCCCATTACTTCTTGTTTCCCACATCGAGCACGACTCACGTGGGATTAATAGTTTTGGTGGGATATGTACCGACACAACCAAGATTCTCTTAGTCCTACATGATGTTAAATTATGCCTCCAAAACTATGTGTGGCTTGATTACCATCCTCATGGGATACGTAGGGACTCCCTGGTATATGGCTTAGGGTCCAGCCCACAGGAATCATAAATCTTGTTCTTCCCCTTTCCTGCCCCCTGGCCGAACCCCTAGTAGGGAACCGTGTAACTAAAACCCTACCTTGAACAAGTTCATGATGCCGCAAGATTATATTGGGATGTGACATACCCCCTCACCAGAGAGGCCCTGTCTCAATGAAGGAATGATCCATTATCAAACTGATCCGCCCATCTGGCACACTCCCATCACGGTGGTGTAATTACATGAGTGTGGGATTCTATTTGGAAAAACCATCCCTCCACATTTCACACTTTGTGTGCCCCTTATTCGGACCCTCATCCCCTTTTTGTCAGGAGGAACCCCCTAACAGAATGGATGCTCGACCTATGGTCCACCTGTTGTCCCGAGCCAATGTTCTGGAAGACTGGTCATGTTTCTAGGGACCTCTTAACAGTATGGATGCTCGACATATGGCCCGCCTGCTGTCCTGGGCCAATATCATGGAAGAATGACCGACAATATATGAGTTAGGCCTTGTGTTTCTAACATGGTCAATGGTCGATCCTCATTTGTTGTCCCCATTTCAGGCTAACACAGTAAGGATACCGTTTTTCCACAATGATTAATGGTTATCCTTTATTGTCACACCACCCTCATTGTGTTTCTAATTTTGGGTATCATGATTCACACTTCCCATTCTCATCCTTTCGGACTGATTTTAGCGCCCCTGGAGTTACACCGTTCTTGCACAAGAGCACGCTGGAAAAATGGTAATTCGTCTATTCTGAGTACTTCCTTATCTGGCCAGGTCTGTCTTATTTTTTTGAAATTCGGGAATGTTATCCAAACCTCGAATTCCTGACGAATGGTTTTCACTCCTGTGTTTGGACACGACGATGAGGTGAATATCTCTTATTTCTCACATCGGGACTTACCCACGTGAGATTAGGGAATTGTCGTTGGACGTCCCACAAACATTGTAAGGATTCAAAATGAACTACTACAAATAACGGAACTCATGCATGCTTCTGAATTCAAAAACATTTAAATCACGAATGTACGTTTAAGGGTTTGTAATTATTACAATACTCGGTGGCCAACTCCCCCCATGGACGGATTACCCCCGTCAAAAGAGAGTTGCAGCTTCGCCACCCTTTGACTTGTGGAATCTATGAATTACTGCCGCCGACTCAGCTCCTGCTCCACCTCAGCAGCGATGGGTTGCATTTCATCAGCCTCGGCTCATTCCCTCTCTATGTTAGCCTATGTGGCATCCATCTCTGCATAATTTTTCTTCATTCACTCTTCTGCCTCTGCCAACTGGGCATTCAACTGTGATATCAGCTCAAAATGTGCATTAAGAGAGGTTGAGTGCTCATCCACCCGGGCCTGTAGTTGTTGGACCTTGTTTTCAGCATCATGGAGCTTCATGACATTCATCGCATTCCTCCGCTGCCAGGCCACGCTAATCCCGTGATCATATTCCCAAATCTTCTCAGCCATGACATCTCGGATGAGCATATGCGGGCGCTGGGCATCCACTCCCCCAGGGCACAGTTCGCATAGCTACGAGTGAAGTATGTCCATTTCATTCATCCATAGGGCTTGGGGTGCCATTGATGTTTCACGTGATTACCTTCCATGATCAGCGACATAATATTTTGTTGTCCTCTTCATCACAGGTCGTCTCGTCCCAGTCCGCACGATTGACAGGCTCGTATGCAGGATATGCCCGTAGAAAAATATTCAGTATGATCTGCATCTGGATTTGAATATGGCACGACATATGGCACTGAGGCAGGCGTTTCAGGGATTGGGGAGGTCGTTTGATCCTCATCATCAGACTCCAACTCAATAACCTCGGGCCCGACCCTACTGGTGGTCCTTCTAGTGATATGGAGTGCTGCAGCTCGGGTAGGTGGGGGAATGTAACATCTGAGGTAAATAAATAATATTACATTCTAATTTTTATACATATTTGTGAATAAAATGATAATATTATTTTAAAGGGAACGCTATTCTCAATGGCGTACACAATACGCGACAACAAGTTCCTTTGTAATATTACGTTGCACTCTAATAATAAAATAATATTATTTTAAATGGTAGTTAACGCCTAGCCATTGTAATAATGGAAACTAACGGAACTAACTACAAAATTATTATATATTTTTGTCAAATATTTTTACTATTATCCCATAAATGTTAGAGGCATAAAATTCAAATGAATCCAATTTTAAGCGTAAATCTTCTAATATTATTTAAAAGGTCGATTAACCGACTTCTGATGGAGATCCCTTTTTAAATATACTTTTGACAATTTTATTTTTTTTATATGACAAAATAAAATCCTTCTTTAGAATCCGGACATCAAAATTGACTTTTTCAAAATTTTTGTTATTTTTCCGATAAAGATAAATTTTAAGTGAAAATGTTGCATTTTAATTCAAAACCTCCTTTTAATATGATTAATATATATGGATATATTATATTATTAATTGATATTAAAGTGTATTTAGAATAAATTTTTACCATTTAATCCAATGATGGTCATTGGAATTAATTTCACTTTAAAATTGGACTTAAACTAGTGTTAATCTTTTAATAGATATTGTTTCTTAAAAACACGCTATTGGTTTTGACAGTGGGAATTAATTATTAAATTAATTAATGAAACTTATATGTTTTGAATTTTTTAAAATAGACATAATTTTTGAATTCAGAGTATGAAATATAGCTTAGGGTGAACTTTTGGTATTTTTCTGAAAAACTTCAATTTTTGATGAATAGTGAAACCACTAAGTGGTAGTTAAAGAAACTGATTTTTCCATTAAGTGAATCTTTACCACATCTGTGATTTGATTTTCAAAAATCCGACATACATGGTTGTCATTAAGAACTAATATGTGGTTCAATGAGATTAAAATAATGTTTGGTGAATAGTATTTTTTTAATTTTTATAAATCGCGATTAAAGGTAATTAGTGTGATTTAAGGTAAAAATGATATTATAATAAAATGAAAATATCTTGACACTTGTCCTAACACTATTTTATGAGTCATGGCTAACCAAGACAACCCATGGGTCTATTTTTGGGATCCCATGGAGCCACTTGGGTAAGATAATGACATTAATGCCTTTAATTTAAAGTAATTGTAAAAATGACACAAACATGTATTGTTTTACTAAAAAAAGTTTACATGGGGTTATACAAGTCAGATTTTTGACAATAAATAGTCATTGGACATCTAAAAAGATTAACTAATTCATAGTATTTATTTTTATAATTTTTAGACATTTAATAATTTAAATTATTTATGACATAATGATGATGCAGTGATTACCTCATTATTTAACGATTTAAATAAAATGAAAAGTTAATGTAAAATCTAAGACCTACACATGTCAAAAACCAATTGGACGGGTTTATTTAGAACCCTTTTCACCTTACCCTCAAAATATATCAATGTGGGACCTTTAAAATCTGAAACTCATTTGAAAATAATGTAATTGTTTTTGACATTCCAAGAGTGTGCCTCCTCTCCTCTTATAAAAGGCCCCCACCTCTACCTCCATACCCACACCTCTAAAGCCTTTGGCTCAGCCAAACCCTGACCATTTAATCTCTCCACATTCCTCTTTTCGTCATTTAGGCCTCACCTTTGGGATGAATCTTTTCCAAGAAAGCCTTTGAGCTCAAATCAAAAAGAGTTACCCGATTTAAAGGTAATGTCTTCCCCTGTGTTCTTTTGTTTTATATTGCTTCTCCAACCCTCTAAACTCTTTTTATCCCATTATTTTGTAACAAAATCCGTATATTAAATATACTAGGATGTTTTTATGTGAATTATTCGAGCTAAACATACACACACCTTCTTCTAATGGTTAAATAACATATTGTTTCTGTGGATGGTGAATTTCTGCCTCACGAAACGATGATTGTTCAATCTTCTCTTAACACCTTTCATGGTGGCCATTATGATGTCACTTTATTTTATATATGATATATATGGTATTTATGTTTTCTATATGATTCTGAATTTTATATTTTAAACATGCCTTTATGCTTTTCATGGTGTGCAAATGCGAAAATTTCATACGAGGAATTGTGGACTACCGCCCCCAAAAGTGATGTGAATCGTTAATGCAATACAAGGAATGAATAAAGAATGAAATTAATAAACTTATGTGACCTATATAACATATATATTATACTGGTATTATAATATATATATCTCCCTCAATTATTTTTAATTCCATTAATATGTCAAATAAATGAAAGTAGCGTTCATGCGTATGTACGGCCTACCGTCTCCATGAACAGTGCATTTCATTTCTTTTTATCTCCGAATGTTATGGAACAGTTTAAAATGAATATGTACTGTATATATAATATATTAAATTAATTAATACTATTATGGAGATGATTTACTTATAAATACATGGGAAATCATTTTCAAACAAGTTCATTTTTCACTCATGTATCAAACATCGACAAAAACGTCTGATATGAACTCACATTATTAACCAATTATTATAACATTATAAAATGTGATATGAAATGAATAATAATATTTAAAGTATCACCTTAAGAAATCATAAATTGACCAAAGTTTATTATTCAGGAATAAAAATAAACGAACAAGACAAGTCGGACTTGATGTATGGGATCCGACCTCTCGCTTTCTTTTCAAGTAACCTCTTTCATGTCATTTCATTTATGCTTCATGTTCTTATGATGGAGGATGTTATTTTTATTAACCATTATTTAATTTGTATTTTTATATTATGAGATACCCTCTCTTACTCTAATCAATTCTATTTTTTAATTTTTATGTGGCGCCACTAGGCTGCTGAATTTTCGTAAAGGAACCTACCCCTCTCTTTCTTTTTAAGTACACTCTTTTATGTCATTCCAATTAAGATAATCTTTCTTATAATTGGGATGTTATTTTATATTACACATAATGTAATTTTTATGTTCATATGATGAGAGAACCTATTTTCTCTCATCAATCCATTTTGGAAGTTTTGATTGGCGCCGTTAGGCTGCCGAATTTTCATAAGAGATCGAACCTCTCTCTTTATTTTTAAGTACTCTCCTTTATGTAACATCTTTTAAGATCCTATTTTTTATGTTGGGGATGTTCTTTCATATTCCTATTGCTTTAAATTTTATGTTAATATTATTAGAGACACTATTTGATCTCATCAATCCATTTTTTGATGTTTTATGTGGCGCCTTTAGGCTGCCGAGTTTTCGTAAGGAATTTTTCATCTCATTTTATTCCTTTGAGATTTATGCTACATTTTCAACCATTTCCTTTGAGTGGTATATGTACTGCCCATTATTCTACACTTTCTGTAATATAATTTTTTTATGAGTATTTACATCAATGTTGTATTTTCCTTCTTTCATGGGGTGTATGTTTTGAACGATACCCAAGTCGGTAAGGGAACTTTTCACTCTCCTCTTTTTAAAATACTTATTTTGTTGGGTCTTTTAATTTACATATTGTAATGTTGGGATATGCTCTTATATATACTTATTGATGTAAATTTTATGTTGATGTTATGAGATACCCTTTTTAACTCTCATAAACTAATTTTCTGATTTTTAATGTGAGGCCGTTAGGCTTTCAAATTTTACCAAGGGAACTTCTTAACCGAATATAGATTTCTTTGGGTCCAACATGTAGTTATTGAATATGTCATCCTTTGAATATGTGTGAATGACATGTGATTGTTTTACACGTAATATCCACTTATATTTGGTGTATTTATATTTTTCACAAATAATTATGAGATTGATTTATCCTTAATTTAAGGGAACCTTCTTTAGAGGGCATTTCATCTCATTTTACATTTCTATTGAGACGTCATTATTGTTATGCACCAATTCACTCTTATACAGTGTATATACTGTCCTTTTGGAATATTATATCATGAATTCATTTATTCTCATGATATTATAATGTTATGATTAAATGTTATTCCTGAATTATTGTATTCAAGTGTCTCTCATTTTTTTAAAACCCTTTAACTAAGTTAATGTTTTAAATGTTTTAATGATTTATTCTTATAAATATTTCTCGTTAATATACATGTTTTCAAAATGGTTTTAAGGATTTATTTATATTGATATTAATGTTTTAAAATGATAAAAACTTCAAAGTGGTATGGGACACATTGATTCAAAGTTCTCTTTATTAAATGTTTTAAATGGTTTTGAAAATGGTTTTTAGAATGTATTCATTATTTCAATATCGTAAAATGTTATATGTGGGAATGTTATATTTCCATTATGCTTAAGTTATGTGCTATGATTATGTTTTGGTTCTTGGGCATTGTTTATGAATACGTGTGGTTCCGTGATAATCTAAGGGCGGGTGAGCCCGATATAGCTCTCTAATGCATTGGGTAATGCGAAGGAGATACAAGTTAATGTTTCTCCAATGAGATTTAGGGAATATACTGTAATGGGTATTCCAAATCCGACCATGAGGGTTACTCCCTACGTAAAAATTTTATGAATGCCTCAAGTTACCTTTATACCTTATGATTTCTATTGATTAATGCATAAATATTATGATTTCATGAGGTATGTTAAATTGCTTATGTTTTATGAGTAATGTATGATTTCATTTATTCTTATGTATAAATGGACTGATATTTTCTATCCATAATGTTATAACCCTTACTGAGCTTTTTTATGCTCATCCCAGGTTTTTGAAACGTCTTCACATGACATAAAGTTGAATAGGGTCAAGGATGGGATCAAGGAAATTCCAGGCTATCTAAAATAAGGAACTAGACATGACTCTTTTGTTCATGAGTTTTTATAATGTGTAAAAGATGGAAGCTATGTAGATGTGTCTACTTTGTAATATTTGAGATGTAATATTTATGACCTAATTCTATAAAACTCTAATCCTCAAAAGATCCTCAATGTAAATTATTCAATATAAATCAATATTGAGTAATGTTATAAGGTCGGGGCCTTATAGTTGGTATCAGAGGTCGGTTTAGATTACTTTAGAGGTTAGGGTATTCTCTAAGAATAAGTTACATTACCATAATGGTTAGGATTTCAGAAAGAGTCCTTGTTTTAGATAAAGTGAATGAGTAATTATATCTTAGTTTTTATCTTCCTCATTAGTACATGATAGTTTTGTTGATATACTCACACTGAAATTTTTGTTTTTAGTAAATGGGTGGATCTAGATGGAATACAAGTGACAATGGTTTTGAAGGAAACAGTGGTGGTTCTCTGATTAAGAGACTGTATGAAATGGGGGATTCAATGAGGAATCTCATGGTTTTTCTAATCCAACTATCAAGGATTCATGATCAACCACTTGAACCTTGGGGAGTTATCTAATGCATTATGTACGAGATGACCAACTCGATGTGGATGTTAAGGTAATAATTATAAATGTAACCATTATGGTTTATATGATCCTTACTTTTGAGGTAATTATAGGTTACTATATGTCATGATGGAATATGAACGACATGAGATAAGTTTGAGGTTATGTTATGTTAGGATTATTTTTGAAGATTTTTTCATTTTTTAGGGAATGTTATAAGAATTATATAGTTTTGGAAAAAGGAAAACATGCAGACCATGTGACATCCTGTCACATTAGACAAAGCTATGGGAATCGAACCCAGAACCAAAGTGCGACTAGTATTTAACGCCTACAACTGGACTATGTGAAGTCCCTGTATAGTTTGACTAATTATTTTTAGTTATATAATTTTAGGAATCAAGAGTAGGTTTATTTTGGGTTATCTAAGTAAATGATTAACCTATCATTGAGGATATGTGATTAGGTTAATTATTTTTCAATATGAGACTTTAAGATTAACTAATGTTATTTAGAGATAAATGTTAATTTTTTTACCATGGAAGACTATGTGATTTAATCATTCAAATATTTGGGTTTCAATCTTAGTTTGGTTTACATTGAATAATTTTATGGGAAAATTGTTTATTGAATGGTCTTTGTTGAACTTTGTGTATTGTTTGACAAATTTTGGAGAATAGGAATAGATTTTTTTATAAAGTATTATCCTTTTCGGGTATTATCTGATCTCATACTAACATTTTTGGTTTTAGTTTTGGTTAAGGTCTAAATACATGAGGAGTATATAGTTCTCTTTTTTGGAATAGGTGATTCTCTAGAAGTTTATTATAGCTCTCTTAATGTAAACTAGTCATCCTAAAGACTCATATTCTTGAGAAAATATGAGTTCATGTAGAAAATTTCATAAAAGATGAAATTAAACATGACAAATAAGTATATTTCCTTATATTTTAGTTAAGATCAAAAATAAATTCCTCAATTAAAATTAATATCTAAAAAATTTTGTCTGTTAACTTTTCCTACTGGGGAATACAATACCGATTAACCCATCACAAGTTTGTGATTTTCTTATGGTTAACTTTATCGTAGACATGTTTACTATCACTCTCCATTATAACATGACCCTTTTTCCTCCATATCCATATTTTCATACTTGGAATCCTAGTATGGGTTAACTCAGGTGACCTTTGTACTTCTCTGCCATTCTTTTTAAGTGATAGTTTTACTGACTCTCTTTCCGATGTGGGACATACAATGGAGTTTCCAAGCCCAATTATGAAATTGTGAGGACACAATTTACAAAATGGGAGAAAGATGTAACATCCCAGGTAAATAAATAATATTACATTCTAATTTTTATCAATATTTCTGAATAAAATGTTAATATTAATTTAAAGGGAACACTATGCTCGATGGCATACCCAATACGCGACAACGAGTTCCTTTGAAATCATACGTTGCACACTAATAATAAAATAATATTATTTTAAATGGTAGTTAACGCCTAGCCATTTTAATGGTAGGAATGAACGGAACTAACTAAAAAATTATTATATATGTTTGTCAAATATTTTTAATTTTATCCAATAAATGTTAGAGGCGTAAAATGAAAATGAATCCAATTTTAAGCTTAAATCTTCTTATATTCTTTAAAAGGAAGATTAACCACCTTTTGATGGAGAACCCTTTTTAAATATACTTATGACAAATTTATATGTTTTATTTGACAAAATAAAATCCTTCTTTTGAATCTGGACATCAAAATTTACTTTGTGTAAATATTTTTTATTTTTTCGATAAATATCATTTTTAAGTGAAAATGATGAATTTTAATTCAAACCCTCCTTTTAATCATATTTATTTATATGGATAGATTATATTTTTAATTTATATTAAAGTTTATTTAGAATATATTTTTACCATTTAATCCAATGGTGGTCATTTTAATTAATTTCACTTTGAAATTGGACTTAAACTAGTGTTAATCTTTTAATAGATATTGTTTCTTAAAAACACGCTATTTGTTTTTACAATGGGAATTAATTATTAAATTTATTAATGCAACATATATGTTTTTAATTTTTTAAAGTATACATCATTTTTGAATTCATAGTATCATATATATCTTAGGGTAAATTTTTTGTATTTTTCTGAAAAACATTAAATTTTTATGAATAGTGAAACCACTAAGTGGTAGTTAAAGAAACCGATTATTCGTTTAAATGAAACATTAGAACTTCTGTGATTTGATTTTCAAAAATATAACATACATGGTTGTAATTATGATGTAATTTTTTTTTTCAAATAGATTAATGTAATTTTTGGTGAATAATAAATTTTATGTTTTATTAATCGTGATTACAGATAATTAGTGTGATTTACGGTAAAAATGATATTATAATAAAATGAAAATATATTGAAACTGGTTCTAACCCTATTTAATGATTCATGTAAGACACATTCAACCCATGGGGCTATTTTTGGTATCCCATGGAGCCACATGGGTAAGATAATGACATTAATGCCTTTTATTTAAAGTAAAATTTAAAATGACACAAACATGTATTGTTTTACTAAATCAATTTTTACATGGGGTTATACAAGTCTTATTTTTGAATATAAATATTCATTGGAAAGATAAAAATATTTCCTATATCATTGTATTTTTTATTATTTTTATACATTAAATAAATTAAATTATTTATGACATAATGATGATGCAGCGATTACCTCATTATTTAACGATATAAATAAAATGATAAGATAATGTAATATATAAGTCCTAAACATGTAAAAAACCTATTGGATGGGTGGATGTAGAACCCTTATCACCTTATCATTGATATATATCAATGTTGGAACTTTAAAATCCGAAACTCATTTGAAAATAATGTAACTTGGTTTGACTTTCCAAGAGTGCCCCTCATCTCCTCTATAAAAGGCCCCCACCTCTACCTCCTTACCCACACATCTCAAGCCTTTGTCTCTGCAAACCCCTGACCATTTCATCTCTCCACATCCAAATATTAATCATTGAAGCCTCATATTTGGGCAGAATCCTTTCCATGGTTGCCTTTGAGCTCAAATCAAAAAGAGTCACCCGATTTAAACGTATTGTCTTCCTTTGTGTTCTTTTGTTTTATTTTGCTTCTCCAACCCTATAAACTCTTTTTATTCATTTATATTTTAACAACTACAGTATCGTAAATATATTAGGATGTTGTTATGTTAATTTTTCTTGAAACACTTACACACAACTTCGTCTAATGGTTATAGAACATACTGTTTCTGTGGATGGCGAATTTCTGCCACACGAAATGATTATTGTTCAATATTCTCTTAACACATTTCATGGTGGCCATTATTATTAAAATGTATTTTATATATGATATATATGGTATTTATGTTGTCTATATTCTTCTGAATTTTATATTTAAAACATTCCTTTATGCTTTTCATGTTGTGCAAATGCGATAATTTCATACGAGGATGTGTGGACTACCGCCCCCTCAAGTGACGTGACTCGTTCATGCAATACATGGAATGTATAAAGAATGAAATTAATGAACTTATTTGACCTATATAACATATATATTATAATTTAATTATAATATATATGTATATCTCAATTATTTTTAATTCCATTAATATTTGAATGAAATGAAAGTAGTGTTCATGCATACGTACGACCTACCATCTCCATGAATGGTGAATTTCATTTATTTTTTTCTCCAAATGTTATGGAGTAGTATAAAATGAATATTTAATTGATATATATGATATTTAAATAATTAATACTATTTTTGATATGATTTACTTAAAACTACATGGACAATCATTTTCAAACAAGTTCATTTTTGACTCATGTACCAAACATCGACAAAAATATCTGATATGAACTCACATTATTAACCAATAATTATAATATTATAATATGTTATATTAAATGAATAATAATAATTAAAGGAGGACCTTAAGAAAATATAAATTTACCAAAGTTTATTATTCAGGATTATAATGAAACAACCAAGACAATTCAGACTTGAGGTAAGGGATCCGACCTCTCGCTTTCTTTTCAAGTACCCTCTTTTATGTCATTTCATTTATGCTCCATGTTCTTATGTATTGAGGATTTTCTTTTATATTAAAAATACTTTAATTGTATTTTTATATGATGATATAACCCCTCTTACTCTCATCATGTGTTTTTAGCATTTTTATGTGGCGTCATTAGGCTGCCGAATTTTCGTAAGGCAACCTACCCCTCTCTTTCTTTTTAAGTACACTCTTTTATGTCATTCCTCTTATGATCATCTTTCTTATGATTGGGATGTTCTTTTATATTACACTTACTGTAATTTTGATGTTCATATGATGGAAGACCCTAATTTCTCTCATCAATCCATTTTGTAAGTTTTGATTGGCGCCGTTTGGCTGCCGAATTTTCATAAGAGATCCAACCTCTCTCTTTCTTTTTAAGTACTCTCTTTTATGTCACATCTTTTAAGATCCTATTTGTTTTGTGGGGGGAAGTTATTTTATATTCCTATTGCTGTAAAATTTATGTTCATATGATTAGATTGCCTATTTCATCTCATCAATCCATTTATGGACATTTTAAGTGGCGCCGTTAGGCTGCTGAGTTTTCGTAAGGGATTTTTCATATCACTTTTATTCCTGTGAGATTTATGCTACATTTTCCACCATTTCCTTTGAGTGGTATATGTACTGTCCATTATCTACAATTTGTGTAATATACTTTCTTTTATGAGTATTTACATCAATTTTGTATGGTCCTTCTCTCATTGGGTGTACGTTTCGAAAGATACCCAAGTCGATAAGGGAACTTTTCACCCTCCTCTTTTTAAAAGACATATTTTGTTGGGTCTTTTAATTTATATATTGTAATGATGGGATATGTTCTTATATATCCTTATTGATTTAAATTTTATGTCCATGTGATGATATACCCTTTTTATCTCTCATCAACTCATTTTCTGTATTTTAAAGTGACGTCGTTAGGCTGTCGAATTTTACCAAGGAAACTTCTTATCCCAATTTAAATTTCTTTGGGTTCAACATGTAGTTATTGAATATTTCATCCTTTGAATATGTGTGAAAGACCACTGATTGTTTTACACTTAATATCCACTTATATTGTGTGTATTTATATTTTTCACACATAATTATGAGATTGATTTATCATTAATTTAAGGGTACCTTCTTTACAGGGGATTTCATCTCATTTTACATTTCTATTGAGACTTTATTATTGTTATGCACCAATAAACTCTTATATGGTGTATATACTGTCCTTTGGAATATTATATCATGAATTCCTTTATTCTCATTATATTATAATGTTCTGATTAAATGTTATTCCTCAATTATTGTATTCAAGTGTCTATCATTTTGTTAAAAACACATTAACTAAAATATCATTTTAAATGTTATAACAATTTATTCTTATAAATATTTCTTATTAATATCAATGTTTTTAAAATGGTTTTAAGGATTTATTTATATGAATATTAATGGTTTAAAATCTTAAAAGCTTCAAAGTGGTATGGGACACTTTGATTCAAAGATCTCTTTATTAAATGTTTTAAATGGTTTTGAAAATGGTTTTTAGAATGGATTCATTATTTAAATATCATAAAATGTTATATGTGGGAATGTTGTAATTCCTTTATGCTTAAGTTATGTGCTATGATTATGTTATGGTTCTTGGACACTTTTTATGAAGAAGGGAGGTTCCGTGATAAATTAAGAGCGGGTGAGCCCGATATAGCTCTCCAATGCATTGGGTAACGCGAAGGAGTTAAACGTTAAGGTTTCTACGAAAATATTTAGGGAATATACTATGATGGGTATTCCAAATATAACCATGAGGGGTACTCCCTACGTAAGAATGTTATAAATTCCCCAAGATACCTTTATGCCTTATGATTTCTATTGAGTTTTGCATAAATATTATGATTTCATGAGGTATGTTAAATTTCTTATGTTTCATGTGTAAAGTATGATTTCATTGATTCTTATGTATACATGGACTGATGTTTTCTATCCATACTTTTATAACCGTTAATGAGCTTTTTATACTCATACCATGTTTTTGAAATGTTTTCACAGGACATAAAGTTGAATAGGGTCAAGGACGGGATCAAGGAAATGTCACTTGTTCTAAAACAAGGAACTAGAAATGAGTCTTTTGTTCAAGAGTTTTTATTTTCTAGAAAAGATGGAAGTTGTGTAGATGTGTCTTCTTTGTAGTCATTGAGATATAATAGTTATGACCCAGTTCTCTAAAACTCTAAAACTGAAAAGATCCTCAATGTGAATTATTCAATGTAATTCAATATTAAGTAATGTTATAAGGTCGGGGCCTTGTAGGGAACTATCTCCACAATCACCAGCATGCCCCTAGAAGGGATTCCACCAGACATCCCGACCAGCCTTGCCGCATCATCCCATGCCTGTCGGAGAAAATTATGACACAGAAGGGCATGAACGTCTGTTGGCACAATCTATATATGATAATAATGAATCCATTGGAGAAAACATATAGAGATCGAACTCCTGCTGCTGCTCTGGAGTCAATGTTGACGTGACCCCGAGGCATGGCCCTCCGTATATTATTGGAAGGTCTGGTGATTCTGGAGGAGTCACCTCAGATGCTCTAGCCCTACCAGACACAGTAATGGATGCAGTCGTAGGCATAGGTTCTAATGGTCCTACATCATCACCGTCCAAGGGGCGAGTGTGAGGTATGTGTATGAGTTCCTCCTGCACGATTCAGGTATTTGTAAGAGGACCATAATATCCTGTGACCTGACCCTGAGGAAGGAAATTTAGAATATTACCTTGATTACCTATTTGAAATGGTCGGAATCCGCGTCTTGATCTCAGACATTGCCATCTTCCAACGAGCTCCCTCCACCGGCCTCATCCTCCCCATAGGATTTGTCTAATTCTTTAGGCAGGGGGAAGTACTCTCTTAGTTCGGCTGCCGACAGCTATTGGGGAACCGTCTGATCCAGCATCACCCTTACTCAGTCTTTCATTGGACGCGGGAAACCACTGGAATGTACGTAGTCCTCTAGATCACCCAGATATTGTTCCGCCTCCACCAAAGACACCGTGAAACAGGCCCGAATAAGGCCTATACCCAGTAAAACCATCCCACAACAGTTTAGGAGTTCCCACATCTTGGGCCGGATGAGGTGTTTCCGGTTGACATCTTAAAGGTCCATAGCCTCCTAGAATATGACATCCACTGGCATGTCTATACGACGCACCTGCTTCCCAGGATCCTGATCAGATATCATGTGGAATTCCCTAGGCGGCCGCCCCTCTGGATGTCTCTACTCTTCTGGAACCACCGGGTCCACTACCACTGTTGGTTCCACTGATGCTACCACGTTCTCAACTGATGTAGGTCTCACCACCGCGATAGCCCCTCCACTACGAGAGTCTATTGCTGCTCTCTGACCCCAACCTCAGGATAAGGGAGGCCCTCCATCACCAGTTTGAATGGTTGGCTGCTTCAACATTTCCCCAAGATAAGCTGCCTCCCAGCTGATGGCATACTCCATCACTAGTCTAAAGGCAACAGTCGGTGGAGGAAATTCCATTCAAATTTTATAGTCTTCCCATGTGAACATGTGCCATAGGTGCCTCATTACACACGGGTGATCCTCATGATGCACCTCCTAGTATACCTGTCGGGTCAGCCGCTGCAGGCACCAGAACTGCCTCGCAAACTGATGCAGGGTGTAAGGCTCACAGAGTTGCTCACGGTCCACACGTTCCACCAATCGTCCACCTCAAAAGACCCAGAGATAAGCCCAGTGCTCTTCCGTTCCTAGCCCATCATCAGTAAGCACCCCCTTCGGCAATGTGAATAGGTGGAAGTTAAACTCGTCCACCTTCCACACTCGGTTTAGCACCATCTTTAAGGTTAATTTGACTGGTTAGCTCCCAACCACGTTCAGAATAGAAGGGCGGATGTTTCATCCCACAACATCCTGTATAATCAGGCGAGCATCAGAATCCCTAGATTGACTCGCCTTCCCATGGCCAGCATGGATGCCACGATGAACGATCTGGGCTGAACCCTCCATGTTGGTATCCCTCACCAGTTGGATCCAACCACATATATGGGCCGTGCTGAATGCTGCCAAACCGACTATTGGCTGTTGTTTAGTGCTGACACTGAAACCCCAAGTCTTCCATTGGCTATCCTCCAAGAGCCGCCAATATGAGTCCTCCTTGCCCCATTGAACCCTATTAGGACAAGTTCAAGACCTCTGAGGGAACACTCGATTCTCCAAGAAGTTCAGGAACCGCTTAAACATCTTTTTAAAGTGGACATCTCTCACTGCCGCCTTGCCCTCTACATAGACCAGTGCCATCAGTGTCGATGCCATCCACGACATCTGCTCCGGATCCTCCCACACTCTCATGATGTGGAGGAACTCATCATACATGTCCCGCCAACATCGGGACCCCCAAGATTTGATGGACATCCCATAGTCTGATGCCAACCTCCCTCTGGTGTAGGTGAAAACTGTTGGTCCTAGACGACCATCTGCTCAGAAGCTCCGACATCAGCTGTTTCGGTTGAAAAATGTGGAATTGGGAGGCCCATTCCGCCTCATATAGACCCACTCTCCTAAGCTTGGCCCCAAACTCCTTGCATGAGGCACCTACCCAATAGGCCCAAGCCCAGTCGTTGGTGATGTTAGTGCCCTGGCGCAGGTCCCACTCGTCGGACCACCCCTTTTTCGAGTCCTGTAGGGCCACCTTCAGTATGGTGCAGTACATGGGAACAGACATCTACGATTTCAGTGGCACCCATTGATGTTGATCCGATGATTTTACATACCGTTAGTACTGACGAGTGTGACGTCCTCCCGCACATGACCATCGGCCGCCCTGAACCATTGGCGTTGGCATGGTGTGCTCCTGAACCATCAAGCTGGTTCGTCCCTACTCACCTTAGGAATGAATACATCATCCCTCAACCCGAATCCATACAAGGGAAGCTTCTTGCACATCAGATAGTTCGTTTTTCTTTCTGAGAGGAGTTTTTTCAATGAATTATTGTCCAAGTGACTTCAGACCATCTATCCATGGCCCAAACAATTGGCCATATCATCCCTACGGGAGGTGTCTGCAAGCTCCCCCTGCACAGCTTCTTGATGGGCCATTAGAGATTCAGAACTCGGAAAAAAATTTTGGGTTGGGTCCCGATGGTTTTTTGCAGAGATCACTCGCGAAGCTCGTTTTCAAATACAAGCTGTGAGGCCTGACCTAGGTTTCAAGCAGACGTTCTATTGGAACAGTCTTGGAGTAGGAGACTCGCGGTTCGCCGTGAAGCTCAATTCGCGGTGAGCAGACGCGGAGGACACGGAGCTTCACGAATTGAGAGTGAAAAAGGTCAATGTCGCAAAGAAGGAAAAAGACAAGAGCTCAGTCCCTATTTATAGGTGGCGACCATGGAGCTTCGTAGCGCATCTAGCCCGTAGAGAGCTTCGCGGTGCATCCAGAGCATGAGACCCTGCCTGCCTCGCCTGCCTTCACCCCGAGGTAGCACCGCGACCTGCAGATAATTTTGGCGATTTCTATCAGACTACGACCATAGATACCTCCGCAGCTCCAAGTCTGAGGGGGGAATTTGTTGGTGCCAAAACATTGGATGAATAGAATGAAGAAAAAATAGGCCTCATGCACGTCCTCACGAAGCCCTGATGCGAAGTCCCCCTAGCTCCATAGCTGCGGCGAAGCACCATAGGCGGTAACGCTCCTCGGATAGCCTGACATTCGCGAGTCCGTCACGAAGGGCCAGAGGCGGTGATGCTCCGTGGACGACCCAACATTCACGAGCCCGCCGTGAAGTACCATAGGGGGTAACCCTCCACGGATGGCCTTATGTTCGAGAGCCCTCCGCGAAGCACCCGAGGCGGTAACCATCCACCCATGCCCAGACGTTCGTGACCCACCGCGAAGTAGAGGAGGCGGTACCCCTCCATGAATCTGATTGACGTTTGCGACCCACCGTGAAGCAACCAAAGGCCACTTTGCACCGCATGAGCTCTACTCCAGGGCACCCCTTGCCTATAAATACCGAGCTCCCTATGATCTCTCGGGACATAAAATCAGACCCTTCGGCTTCTCAACTCCCATATCGCGAATCACCCTTCACTATGGGAATCATGAGCTCCACAAGGTATTTCTGCATCGAGAAAGGCCTTCACCATGTCTCGTTTTGAGTCCGCCTTCCGAGAGGGATGCACTTCACGAAGCATAAGGGCCTACGTAAAGGAAGGGGATTCCCAAGGGATCTCGAGCAGCCGCAGAGCGTTTATGCTTCACGAAACACCAATCCTATACATGTGATCCACATGCCAAGGCAGGGTCACTGTACTTCACGAAGAAGACTGCTTCACATCCCCTTTCATAGAGATGCACCTATACTTCACGAGGCAGTGCTCCACGAACATCATTACACTTCGCGAAGCACCTTCCACTCGCTCCTCCACCCCATGCTAATGCCAAGGCACTCCACTTTATGACGCACACCCCTTTACAAGTGCTCCCCTCTATTCAAAGCAACCAAGCTCATTAAGGTCCCTGCCTGTGGACCCCTTTTCTTGGAAATTCCTCTTCCCATGCGACCATCCTGGTTTACACGAAGTGATTTCAAATTCCGCTGGAAGACACCACCCGTAGTGTTTATTCACCTACTGATTCATCCCATAGGTATGCTAAAGGCTATTTTTATTATCATAGCCAAGCTAACATGGACCCCTCGATGGTTCGCTCCACGACCCCCCATTACCACGACCTTGCTGATGACTTTCCTCCTACAAGGGGAGAGGCTGCCAATTATGTAAGTCCAAGGGGTGCGGAGTAAACCCACCTCGTTCGAGCTACATGATGTTAAACTGCCAAGCACCTCATCCTCAACGCATGACATTAAACTGTGACCCGACCCCGTGCCTTGCACATAGGGTCCCCCTAGATCAGACATTATTTACACCGCTAGTCCCCACGGGAATGGAATCACCCTCACAAAGGATGATATCCTCCCTTTCAGATTAGATTTTTTCCACGGGGGAAGGGTTCCCTCAGAGTGTAAGCCCCAATCTTCTCATACGGAAGGTAGAATCCATGAACCTCCGAACTTCCCCACTGCCAAGGCCAGTGGAGGGTGCGATAGGGAACGAGGCACCTCCCATCTTCCATCCCAAATCCCTCTCCCACCGTGGTTTTCCGCACTTCGGACCTCCATCCTAGAGTAAGTACCAACTCCACGGGCCGCCTAACACATAAGCCTCAATTCGCTTCTCACAGACGTACCCTTCACGATGGGATCGTCAGGTCTCTGATGACTATTGTTTCTCACATCGAACATGAATCATGTGGGCTTAGAGTAAGCAACGACCATGGAAATGCCCTCATCCTGCATGATGTTAAACTGTATGCCCCCATCCATCATGACATTAAACTGTATGCCCCCATCCAGCATGAAGTTAAATTGTATTTCCCTATCCAGCATGACGATAAACTATAAATCCATTTGAACTACGAGGTCTTTGATCCATGTAAAGGAATGGTACGAAGGAATCCTCCACGTGGTTCAAGCCCTCCTCCCATCATATATTAACGCCAGGGTTCACCCATGTCCCGCATAACATTAAACTGCATTCTGGTCCAGCGGTAAGCCATTGTGACCATCTTGAACTACGAGGACTTTGATCCTTGATAAGTAATGGTATGTAGGAAGCCACATGAGGATCAAGCACACCACCAGTGGACCCACGGGTTCAACTTCACGTCGGATCGCTAAAGAATCCCTTCCCGAACTTTGAGGACATTGATCCATGTCGGGGCATGGTATCTAGGAAGCCTTCCTGAGGTTGAATCCCATCACTCATCGGACCAAGGTCCTTTCTTCACGTCGGTTCGCCGACACCCACCATATCCACCTAAACTACGAGGAAATTGATCCATGTCAAGGGATGGTATGTAGTAAGCCTCCCTGAGGTTCAAGACTAACAATAATTGGCCCAGACCGTCTCCTTGTCGGTGTGCCAAGCCCCCATTTTTACCTGAACTATGTGGAAATTGACCCATGTCAAGGAATGGTATGTAGGAAGCCTTCATGAGGTTCAATCCCACACCTGTTGGTCATTCCGAACCCCTTCATGTCGGTTCACCAACACCTGTGAAGCCTAGAGAGTAAGCCCCACACCATCTGGAATAAGGTCCTCATTCGTGTCGGTTCGCGGACACACCATTTTGAACTATGTGGTCTTTGATCCGTGTCAAGGCATGGTACGTAGGAAGCCTTCCCAAGGTTCAAGCCCATCACCCATCTAGACCAATGTCCATCTTCACGTCGGTCCTCCGACACGGCCCCGTCACGCATGACGTTAAACTACATCCCAATACAGCGGTAAGACATTGTGACCATCCCGAACTATGTTTAATTTGATCCATGTCATGTCATGGTACGTAGGAAGCCTCACGAAGTTCAAGACCACCACCTGGTCATTTTTACCGCATTCACGTCGGTTCTTCCATCACCTTGGGTGGCCTAGAGTGTAAGCCCCACACATTCATTGTGAACTATGTAGACTTTGATTCCCTGACACAGGGATATGTAGGATGTCTCTTCGAGACTCAATCCCATCATCACTGTCATCTCCATGACATCCCCATTTCAATCCCCCTCCACTCCAAGCAATTCTCCATCATCCACCCTTATTCTTACCCGGGCCGCCACGTCCCGGTGAGATCATGCCACCCAATTCACCTCCACAGCATTCCGGAAGCCACGCATGGGCCGGCCCCGATATCGGCATTCCCTCAAGATGGATTCCTCAATTTGATCCACCCCAGCTCGTGTTCTAATCAGGCTGATCCATCTCCACTGGATGTTAAACTTGCGTCATGACCTGTGTTAAACATGGGTAGTTGAGGAAAACCATAGATACAAGCCTATGGAATATGAATCCCCACGCTCGATGTGGGATGCCTCGGGATTCCATGACCTCTATAATCCCTATAATTAGGGAAAAAAGATAGAAATGAAAATTCCCCAACATCTAGAAATGTTACTGATGCCTCGACATGACTACTCCCCTGACAGAGGGTTGCTTCCCTAACCAGACATTTTGGATTGTCTGGGAAGAAGCAGTGTAATTAATCGGGGTCCATGGAAACATGGCAGTAGAAATATTGTCATGAACAACATATTAAATCTACGAGGGAGACCTGGATTAGGTTACGAGTACCGAGGAGGAATCCACAGAAGGAAGAACTGATATCCCACCATCTCGGTTTCGATCAAGGAGTAGACGTCACTGAATAAGGAACGGATGCGACACGCCTTTTGAAAGCAGGAATGCGGGGAAAGACAAAAGTCGCGACCATCGCGCCAAATAAGATGGACACCCATGCCCCGATGAAAGAATCAGAAACAATATGTTTGTGGAATCATAGGAAAAGTGGTAAAAACATAAAATATTTCATAAACATTGGTCATTGATAAATACTAAGACAAAAAAACATTGGATGTAGTCCCATTATTGATTAGGTTCACTAATTATCCATATGAATGATGTATCATGAAACTAAAATATTACCCAATGAATTTTAGGGACATATAATTTTATTCCCACTAATGGGAAACATATAATTTACTAAAATATGTGTGAAACAAACTGAAATAAATCATATTTCCAAAACAATATAATATCCTATGGAATGAATATTTGTTACATATTTCATATCTTAGAGAAATGAGATATCTTAAATAATAAAAATGAGAAATGATAATGAAGAATGTATTAATCAATAAAGTAATAATATCTGAGAAACATATATATGAAATAATAATATATATATATATATAATTTAGTATAAATAAATTACATTAAATGTTCTTGATTTTCATGAATAGAAATAATTTTCAAAAAAATAATAATTTTTTATTATTTATATAAACATTCCACTTATGAAATGTAATTTCAAAAACAAAAAATTATAACAAAAATTATAGATGATATTTTTATTAAAACCCAGTGAAACTTTATTATGGAACCATAAAATAGTTGTGTTGTATTAATGGTGGATAATTCCATACATTCCATATAATAAAAAACAAAATTTAAATTAAGTCTTTTGTAAAATGTTTATGAAATGTCATGTTCAAAAAATAGAAAAAAAATTTTCCTTGGAATTTTGTTTAAAAATTCAAATAAAGTTCAAAAATATTATAATTATATAATTTATTAATTTCACAAATATTAATAAAAAAATTATTAATAACATGTACAAGGATGCAAAATTATTGTTAAAATAATAGATAAATAATGTTTTCTTTTCTTAAACAAATTCTTCTATTTTTATAAAATGAAAAATAGTGGGAAATTGTAATATTACATGAATATTTCTAGATTATCATGGGCTGAATAAAATTAGATGATTTTAATATAAGATAAAAAATACTATTCTAGAACGTAAATTCATTAAAAAATAATATCTTTATATTGACATAGAAAAATAAAACCTCAAATCATTTGAATAATTTGAAACATAATGTCCATGAATGAATTAAATAATCAAAAACTAATAATATACTGATATGAAATGGAATCATTATATAATATTTATAGGGGAGTTATAAACATTTTTAAATGAAATTATATTTATAAATTAACATGAGTCTCAAAAATTGGTATTTTCAGAATAAACCCTTATCGCATGTCAAGACATTATCATCTATGACTTATATATCACATATAATTACCATATATAAATTAATTGAATTTATAATAAAATATTACATCTTTCATATATTATTAAATATAAATTTCCATTATTTATTTTTATAATTAATTTACATACATAGTCATTTTTTCTATATCTCTTGTTTTTAGGATTATCAGTTCATATTTTTAAAATGAAACTATTGTTTAACCATGGTCAAAGAAGAAATTATTCAACAATATCAACAATAATTATCCTTATATATTTATTATTTATATAACTGAATTATAATTTTATAAATTCCCATGAAATATGGTTATGAAAAATGAAATATGTTATAATCAAAGACATGGTAGTACATATGAACAAATGTGTAATGATTCAATTTATCAGAAATCATGATAAAAATAAAAATTATTTTCTAATTTTATTTTTAGAATTATAATTATGTCACTAATATTATATTATTTCATAAAATAAACTAACATATATCATCCATGTTATTCCGTATTAAAATAATAATCAAATGGCCCCTTATAGTAGCAGTCTGCAGTATAAAAAAACGAGGTTATCATTTTCAATGAATCCAAATGTAAGAAGATATATGTGAAGTAAATATTAAATAAATATTTATATTCATGTATTATCTTATATATATATTAATTAAATACGCATTGAAAAATATTATCAGAGATAATGGAATAATATACATTGGTTTATGAGGCAGTTGACGAATGTACACATGTATGATGGTTTAATTTAAAAATTCATAGAAGTATATATATATATATAGGTTATAAAAATAAAATATTGAAATATAATTATATCTATGATACATTTTTTATTGTACATCATAAATATAAATATTTTTATTATTTTTAAGATCAAATAAAACAATTATTTATTGTTATGAACACTGTCTCTTATCCAGACCACCTCTTAAGGATTGTACGTAAATCCAAAAAATATGTTATTATAAAAAACATTCCTCTAGTTTTTGGAGTCGTATTTAAATAATTTAATTGGGTTGGACATGGGAAATCAAAAGTGTTTTTGATGTCTGTAATGGAGAGGAAATAGGGTGTCCATTTATAATGGATGAGAACTAGCCATCTTGTAAATACCCAAAACAATTTTGTAATGGGAAGTCACTATCATGACAATGTGTCTCTAAAATTAAAAAATAACATATTGGAAGATATATATTGAATATAAAAAATGATAAAATATAAGGGAAAATTATTTCCAAAGTGTTATCCTCGTTACATCAGAGGTTACCAAATTTTACAATTTTTATTAATTTTCACTAGTGACAAGTTTTCACTGTAATTACTAAAAACTGGGATCAAAAATTAAGTTGGAACTATAAAAATAATATATATTATTATGATTATTAATTTCATATAAATTTTTTAAAATTAAAGTCAAATAATTGATAAAATATAATTTCTAATAAATACAACATTCTCGATGAAATACGAGTTTCCTAAATACATGTTCATTATGGAAAATATGATATAATATTAATAGTATGAAAAGAAAAAACAATTAAATTAATTAAAATAAATATATATAGATATATAATAAAAAAATAGTACTCAAAATAAATCATCATTATGTGTTACATTAATTATCAAAAATAGTGATTCATAATTAATATTAAATAAAATTTCTCATAATATTGATTTTTAACCACAAAAATAAACATAGATTAATATCCAATATAAGGATTATTTAAATGTAATTAACATAAAAATAAATAATTAATGAATTATATTAATGAAATTAAATGATATTAATATAATAATGATACATTAAATTTTTATAATTTATTAAAAAATATAGTTTTTTGGAATTTGAAAATTTTCAAATTTCACTTGGAATTCAATATATTCGGAATAATCCAATAATTTAAAAATGTTTTAATATCGATATGATGTTTTAAAAAATAAATTTTATTATATAAAATCTAATTTATAAAATAATTAAAAATTATTTATAATAACATGTCACAATATATGATAAATATCATTTTTGAATGAGATATAATTTTAGTTAAATAAAATATATTTTATAAAGTTGAATGAATTTTTTTTAATTTTTTAAGTAAATATATAATGAGTATGACCAGTATATATATATTTATTAAAGAAGATATTATGATTCATATACACAACTATAACATCTTGGTTATGTTAGTTTCATTTAAAATAATATATTAATATTATATCAAAATATTTTTGAACCCAATGATGATTATAGAATAAATTATTCGACATGGTGTTCTTTTAAAAGTATGAAGTGTTACATAATACCCCATTTGAATAAATTTAGTCATCTAATTATTATATTTGGATCAATAGAAAATTATTTAATATTCAAACATTCCTTGTTGAATAACAAAAATAATAAATATAATAAACAAAACCTAAACTTATGGAGAGGGGGAAAAATATGAAGGCATCCTAGAATTGAAAATAACTAGTATTAAACATAGTTGAAAATTAATGTGATGGAAAATATGGACATGGATTCAAATTGTAATATTATTTAGAGATTGATTGAGATCATTGATCACAAGAAAGTTAATAATCATAAAAAATATAAAAATAACAAAAAACCATAAATCTATGAGGAATGTAATGAACATTGATTCATTTGATATGAAGGTATTATGATAAATTTTTTATTCCAAGATAATTTTAAGATAATCGATATATTCTATTTATATTATGATATAAAAATGATATGAACAAAATTACTTGATATCATTTAATTTAATTAACACAATTTTATCCATTGGTCATGATTTGATCACATTCAAATTCTCCACTCACTATAATAAATTAATATACAATATTAATTTTATTCTTGAATCACTAAAACTAAAATTTACTAGTTCATGAGATCCATATGTGTGTAGATTTTAATTTTCTTTATATCTATTGAAATAAAAAATTGATATTATAATGTAATATAATTCCCTATATAAATATAAATATTTTAATTAACTACAATATGCATAGAATCAATTAGTTTAAAATATATCAATCCTTGAATAAAAAATTATAAATCCCATATAAAATTCATAATCTCAACATGAAATAAGTTTATAATGTTAATATATATCTTATATCCTTAAACTCACATCAATAATAAGATAATAATATTTTTACTGAAAATCCATTATATTATACGTAAATGGTTATATATAATAACCTAGTTAAATGTTTCCTAAAATATAATTAATCACATTAAAATCAAACCACATCATTATAATGGGATTCAACGACATTTAAATTATAATAAACAATAAATTCATTATCCCTTGACGGTATGTATAATTCCAATGTTTATATAACCCCATTTCATATATGCTAAATACAATAATTATATGTGTCATGATTCTAATAATAAAAATTACAATTAGAAATATTACTTTTACAACATTATTCAAGAATCCCAATGAAAGAATACTTCAAATATTTTTAAGAAATACTTGGTATAATGTAGATATTGGTATAATTTATGTTTAAACATGTATTTTGTGGATATTTTTCACATAATTCTTTGTTCTCCGACCATAAGGAATCAAATTCTGTTCAAATGTATTGATTTATGTCCTATATTTACACATTGAAAACATAGTCCCCTCTATTTGTGAAATTATTCTAGGTTCTCATTCCATTCTTCATGAAATTAATGATGTTGATTTTTCTATCTTATATGTTTATTGACACCTAACTTTTTATAAATCCCATTATTACTCTTTACTAATAAAGTAAATATCTCCACAACAATCATGTTGATAATCATATATTTTTATATATGAGTAGGTATAATTGAAATACATTTCTCTCCATTAATAATCAATTATTTTCCAAAATTCATTGATTTTTTAACTTATATAATGTAAAAAAATTACATTGTTGAATCCATTGACTAAAATCAAAAATCATAGTAAGAGAAGTAATATTCATACAAATAACCCACCTAATCATGAAAAATCATTTGATGGATGTGAATTCATGACTACTTATTATAAATATATTAAAAATTTGTTGTATCATAGTTAATTCATGGTTAATATCAATTTAAATCCCAAATGATGTTTCATAATATGTATTGAAAATATGAATGTATTTTCCACTAGAGTGTCAAATAAGTTGTGTAAAAACGCCCATTTTAATGTAACAGGTGACAAATGATTCAAATCCCAATACTGCCATTTCCATGTTATTACCTCGTGGTAAAACCATGATAGTGAAAAATCTTTAAGTAGTATCTATATAAAGAATTAATTTCTTGAAAATCACTCAAATTAATTTTCAACAAAATTCTAGGATATTTTCCTCTTCTCATTCTGATCCTGATAAATGTCACTTGGGTTAACGATAATTTGTTCTCTATATAGATTCTAATGGTTAACAACAAAATTTATCTAATAAAAACAACATAGAATGAGGCCTTTAACATATATTATAAATTATTTTTTAATGAACAAATATTAATTAAAATCGAAGGGACATTAGGCATATTGGATTTAAATTCATATGTTCATTAAATTTCAAATTTTTACTAAAATAGAACATCATTATTGTTTTTATAATGAATGACACCATAAATCAAATTGAGATTTTAAAAATGCATATGAAAACCTATGGAATATATAATTGAAGCATGTGAGACAAGAACAATATTTTTTGAGTTATAATGATATGGAGTCAAAAATTATGTTTCATAAATAAATGATGATATCATAAAATCAGATAGAATATTGTAATCAAATGGGATAATAAGATACATAACATGCTATAACAAAACCATTGTATCATCTGAAAAGTGGTAGAGACATAAAACATGGAATACATATAGGGTAAGAATAAACACCTACATGAAATCATGTAGTGGACATTGTTCTATAAGGGAATAATTTCACTCACTAATGTCATACATAATATCTCATCTGATTAAAAAACATTTAAATCTATTTGAGTGACTAACCCGCCAAATCCATAAGATATATTTGGAAATATATTCTATGCAATTAAGTCAATCATGTGGAATTGTATTAATTATAACCCATGGAATTATAATTGGATGCATAATATAATCTCATATCATAATAAACAGATATTTCATTCGATGGAAATTTATAATTTATAATGATGAAGGTATTACATCGTAAATGTAACGATACATGATATTTATATATTTTTAAGGGAAATAATGATAGAATTTTGAAAAATTTCTTAATATTATAGTTTCTTCATTGATGAATATAAATAATTGTAATGAATATTGAAAACATTTTAAAAAAATCATTCCACTATAAAAATCAGAGATTAAAAACCAAAAAACTAAACAAATTATAATTAATTTTCATTATGAAGTAATATTAAATCATATAAGATAATATTCAATTATTTTAGTGGTAGTAATTGTTGTTAGTACCCTACATGTCATTTAAATTAAATAAAAAATAATTCAAACTATATTAATTAGTTAAAAAGATACTCATTTAATAAATTACAATACTATTCATTTCAAACCATTTTTTCAAAATTCTACCATTGGTAAAAAATATATTCAAAATATATATTATGAAATTTAAAAAATAAATTGAATTAATTTATAAATAATACATTTGGAAAAAAGTAGTATTTTTGAATGAGGAGAGAAATTAATTCAGTTTTATGTAATAAAATTAAAAATCATTTCATGTTCTAATGAGAGTAAAATGGTACTATTAGTTGAATATTTTATTAATAACCACTATATTTTTAAATTAATGTGTTTTATTATAAAATTATCAAATAATTTCTTTCAATGTAAATACAATCATAAAAAATCAATATTAAAATTATAATGATTCATAAAACCCTACAACATTTGTAACTTTTTAATCATACCTTAATGAATAATATAACTGAATAATAAATTTAAATAACATTAATTATTAATTATATGAGATATTTTTTTAATGGGAGTGTATATACATCATTTAAATGAAATTATGCATAGAAAATATCTTTTATCTCAAAGAAATAATTTTTGATATGAAAAGTATTCCTCGATTACATGCTTTAAAATGTATTTATTTTAATGAATATGAAAAACTACTCAAATTATTCAGTTTTATAATAAAATATTATAGTTATTATAATATATAAATATACAATTTATTTCATTTATTATAATGTATTTTTAAATTTACAAATATGTTATGTCTAGGATGAGTTTTTGAGGATCCCCATTTCAAAATTAAAAAACATCACTAGTGTTTGACCATCATCAATGTTATCAATGTTCTATAATATCTAGAAAATTAAACATTAAATTATTATTATTATTATACATACATAATTATTTTAAAACCATTTTTGAAATATGGTTATGTAATATGATCTAAATAAAAATATTAGACATGGAAAACAATAAATTTATTATCTCCAAATGTTGAGAAATATTTTATGTTAGTGGAAGATGAAATAAATTAATGATGACCAGTAACTAATGATATATGCTCTTCGTACGACAAAAGTAGCATTATTACATAATTATTACCATATATTATATATTATGTATAAAAATAATATAAATTATTTATTGAAATTTAACGATGTTATTTAGGTAAGTCTTAGAAGAAAAATTGATTGACTGTGTAGAATGTATAGGAGAGTGGATACCCTATTATAAGGGAGGTTGAGTGGAATTATTGTAGATCACCAAAACTATTAAATAATGGGAATCACATCCAATTTATAAAAAAATTCATATTTGGTGGTGGATGAGAGATAATATATACAATCCAATAGTAATCAATAGATTAATATTTTAAACATTTATCCCACTTTACATCTATGTTAAAATTCATTTGACAAATTAATTTGTTTTACCAATGTAACAATTTAATCATTTTATTATGATTAAAAATTAATTGAAATTTATTATATTTTAAATATGTTCCATGACACACTCCCCACAATTTATACCCCTGCATGGTCGGTAATGTGAGAAAATAGAAAATGTTCTATGACTCCCACCAAATGTAGGCCCCTGGTGGCCACTACCACCCATGGAATAGTAAATACACCTATTTTAGCCATTACTATCTAAGATAACACATGTGAGAGAGGGAAATAAAATAGAAATCATCCAGTTTCTTTTTAGAGCACTATATTAATTATATCCAATATACGCTTATGTAATGTCAAACAAGAACAAAATCAACTGAATGGGAAACTTGATGCACCAAAAGAATGTAAAACTATAACAAATACGAAGCCCAAACAACTCCTATAGACCATAAGGTATTAGTAACCATCTGAATCTCCAACAAACACCAAATAACAAGAAATATAGTATATATAACTTTGGGTGAGTATAAAAGTACACTCAATAGGATACATCCCAGAGCATCTCTTGAATGAGCAAAGAAAGCATGTTAAAGAATTGTGAACAACATGTCAAACTAAACCATCACCTAAAAAGGTATAGTATGTTCCAAAAATCACCATAAATACTATCCCCATGTATCACATAAAATAAAATATAATGTAATAAATAATATCATGGGTACCACTCTACCACTCCCCCACTAGTTTTTTGATTTCACCCAACATCTCATTTCTTCATAATCTCTCTCCAAATTGGATTACCTACAAAAACTTGGGAGAAGAAAAAAATATGAACATCATTCATCAACATGCACTTACTATATCACACCACAAAATCCATGTAACCTAGGTAACCTTGTAGTTTCTGGGAGCCACGACAGATCCCATAATGTGTATCAAACTT
The DNA here is from genome assembly GCA_963277665.1 of Viscum album. NCBI lineage: Eukaryota > Viridiplantae > Streptophyta > Magnoliopsida > Santalales > Viscaceae > Viscum > Viscum album. The sequence continues at coordinate 2,129,725,634 of OY728147.1, read as the reverse complement.
ATGGTATTATACATTAGGCTATTACAGCCTATACACCGAGTAAGGATCCTAAAGATATCACATTCAATATATGTTAGAACTATTGTATTCAATATGAATATATATCTAGAATATTTGTTGGAGAATAACCACAAGGAATTACATCACTCTAGACACATTTATGGGTAAATCTATCTATCATGCATACCAGCACAAGTAAAAGAAAAGAGAAGAGAACATGGCCAAACGGGGGAAGTCATCCATTCATCCCCTTACCGAGATGTTGTATAAAACACCCCATTAGGGATAAAAATCCACAAGGTGATGGTTTCCATAATATAAATGGTATATCAGTATATCAAAACAGAAAACGTATATGTTATAAGATAGCACACAACCACACTATTAGAAATACTGAGCCTTTGAATCATCTGCAACTAACGTTTCTCAAACTTCTAAATTCCACTACTAATACTAGATATCATATTTTCGCCCAACCATTTAAAGGGCTACATATTGATACTTTTTCAATTTTATATTTTTTAGTTTAGGTTTATAAATATTAATTTACTATTATAATGTTCCACATCACATTCCATTAACACGACAACCAAGATCCATGCCCTCCAATCATATCAAAATAGAGCCCATGAATCCTCATAATCATAGCCTCATCACATAATCCAAGAAATATCAATCCCCATAGGTTAAAAATAATTTATTCATTTATTTATAAATATTCATATTTACCATATTCCAAGGAATTATAGAATATAATTAGAATCTACCAAACACTAGGAAATCCTCATGGTGAATAGATAAGATACTTGTCGAGTTATTCCACCTATTGTAAGAGCACATACCCATCAATCCTCAGGATGATAAATGCATAATCAATGTGGCATACCTTGGGTGGAATTGACTCTATAGAAAGAAGGGAAATAAAGACCATATACGACATGAATATGGGATAATAAATAAGATAAAAAATAATAGATTCAATATAATCCATTTTCACATCAACATGTAAGCCCAAAATAGACTGTATCATTATCCCTAATGTCCTCCTGAACAATCACATGATAAAATGATCAATTTCTCCAACTTTAGATCCATCTTCTACAAAAAACAAGTTGGCCTTCCTTCCCCCACATAACAAAAATACCTCCCCGTTCATCCATACTACTCTCATGTCACATCTGGGCCTCCCTACCCCCACAACCACAGGTCTCATATCTAGAGCACATGACAAGAATCATAGAAAAAAAATAGAAATAGGCTATAGTCAATAATATAAGGCATTCATCCATCACACACAACAATATATCACCACTAAAAATCATAGACACCAACCCTTTATAAAATGTTTACAAATCATACCCTACATGTCATTTAATTTGTCTCAAAACTTCTTTATATTACATTTTGAAATAAATAATTCATTATTTATAGGTTCTAACTAAGGGAAAAATAAAAACAAGCTATAAAAAGCTACCACCAAGGAATTTCAAAATTTTATTTAAAATTAAAGTACATATTTTATAAATTTACATCTACATGTTTCATGTTCATAATCCAATTCCATTATGCATGCGCATATGCATCAATTTTTTTATCATCAAAATAAAAAAAACAAATTCAGTAAACATGCTTCTTTATCTATATGCCAAACAATTATCAATTGAATATGTATTTACATTAATTCCCAATTTCCATCATAAAAAATATGATAACCATGTAAGGCATACATATCACTCTGTCTAGATACTAAATAGGAAAACAATTATCACAATATAAAACAACATTCCTATCTGATTGATACTAATTTCTATAATATGGTTCTCAAAATTTTGAGTTCAATTTCACTATGATCCAAATGTATAAATCATTCTATCTCTATAATTTCATGTAATGTAACGAATTATTGATTCCCCTAACATAAATGGTCATAGATGTTCTTTCCATGAAAATAGATCAAATCAATATATCATGACGTCCTCTCCAAAAAACAACCAAATCATCCAAAGAATGCCGCATCACAACCTCACTAACCAACCACAAAGAAAACATCATTTGAAACAGGGATGTCACACACCATCACATATAAATTATATATAAAATAATAAAGAACAATGAAACCACAATAACAAAGGTATCATATACATTATATCGAAGACGGATCACTACAGATCGATGAATGGAGCGAGGGATCATTACATGATAATGAAATCCAACAAATACTAATGTTATGGTCCTTGGGATGCTTGGGGTCGATAGAGATCCACTACAACCTTATGATTGAGAAAACCAAACTGGCTACTAAATAATTAAAGGATTCAACATTGGGGCATTAAAAAACCTGTAATTCTATGTCACATGATGTAATAGAATGGCATTGAGTTCCACAGAAAAAAACCTCACCTCCATAGTATTTTTATTTTTAGAACCCAAAAACTTTTGAAATCATCAATCTATAATTCATTTCATGAAAAGGCACATTAAAATTGATCCCACATCATGTAATGTAGGTATTAAATGATAAATTCACCCATTCACGCTTTTACATAACCATGCATCCCCAATCCTCTTCTAAATAACAGATGAGAACATCGATATTCAAAACATTAAAAGGGTTGATCAATGTGGATCATGAACCTTTCACTAGATACCTCTCAAAAAATTCTCATCCTCATGAATTCAAAACAATAATAGGGAGAAAAAAGAAAATATTCATCAAAATAACCTCCCTCTAAGATATCTCTCAAGGCTCTCTCCACCATAAGAGCTCTTGACCTTCCTATATATATAATAAAACCACAGAACAAAAAATAGCTCCTAGACACTCTCCCTTGGATGTTACCCATAAAAGACAACAATCCATGAAAATATAAAAGTAATTCCATTTCATAAATAGAAAGAAACTACAACCACCAAACAAACAACACAATATGTGTTAATCTGAACACCGAATATATCAGGGCACTAAGCACGTATCTACTAAAAACATTCCCTGGTACACTCCTCCACACCATTGTGCCACTATATAACTTGAACCAGGGGCATAACATGCCCATGAAACACCATATCATGGTGGTCCGAGATCCTTATAGTCCACTATGTGAAGGTCATGTCATCATAAACATATATGTTTCCCTAATAGATGATGTGAGAGTCATCCTGATTATAACAACAAATCCGTTGTTGGTGAAAAACCTCATGTATCCAAATAATATATGCGGTAAGTACTACCTGATACACCGTGGGTCCATCATGATCCAAAAACTCAAATGTCCCAAAAAACATGTGATAAAGCTTACTGCCATGACTAACCCATTGATACCAATTATTTTAAGTGTTCATTATAAATATTTTATCCCCGACCATAAACTCTAGAGTTCTTGTAGAATGGACGGAATATTATTTTTTGTGTTTCTACACTACCTTCATCCACTCAAAAATCATCGAACCTATCTATATTGTATTATATACAAGTTCCGGACTAAGAATTGATGAATCTCAGACCTAAGAATCATTACAATGTATAATGGTTGTTTAGTTGACACAAGGATTAAAATGGTTCCATACTAATGGTAGAGTGAAAATAGTGTGGAATGATAAATCAACCAAGTGTTAGTTCATCATCCATGAACCTACGATATCTAAGACATAATGTGCAACACATCTTCATGAGTCTGGATTGTTTGCCCTCTCTGACCATCCATATATAGATGAAAATCAGTTCTTAGGAAGAGTTGAGATCAAATTTTTTGATGGAGACCTCCTTACAACCTATAGGCAAAACAAGGATCCCAATCAGAAATGATCATCCTCGGGACTCTGTGGAGACACACCACCTCTTCAAGATATTTCATCTATAAAAACTCCATGAATCATAACTCCTTAATCCCTATAATTTCTTCTGACTTTTTATAATATTATACTACCAACCATATAGTTCCATAGACTCCCTGAGATCAAAGTAATATAGAAACACTGTAAATCAATATGTCTTACCACCTCCATTGGGGAACATCTTATAGTTGGAGAAAGCCTCCAGGAACACTTTAATCAACCTTCACCTTTTAGAGGTACTAACATCGAGACGAAAACCCCATAACTACAAACCTAAAACCAAGCCACCAAAACTAACTTTTCAATGCCTAGTATATATTTATCACATGAGGATGTATTTATAAGGTAGAACTATTTAACTCTCTTAGAAAATTTTCACATGAAGCCAATTGAGAGAAAACTCTCCCATGATTCAACACCTGATGCTTTTCATTGTCAGAAAAAACATAAGGGGACTAAATAAAAAATAATCGGTCTCTCCAGACCTCCACCTCAAGATCCCACAAATGGGACTCTTCCATTAAAAAAATCAATGATAACTGAACCATCATATGAAAAATTTAACATAATACCCACAACATCTCACATATCTATATGTAATGTTGAATGTTCATCCATCATGCCCTTAGAATCACATGATTCTCATATTACATAACTACGTGATTTTGGCATATCACATTAGCAACAACATTTTCCATCCCATGTGTATATCGAATCTCAAATTCATAATCTTGTATGAAATCATTCATCCATTGTTGCTTCATGTTCACCTCAATCTATGAGAAAACATACCTTATTCTTTTATTATTGTTGAAGACCACAAAGCAATGGTCGATGAGGTAATGTCTCCATAAATTTAGGGAAAACACCACCTATACCAACATAATATCATGTGTAGCATAGTTACAATCATGGGGATGTAATTGTCGAGACCCATAACAAACAACTGATCAATGAATCATTAGAACACAAACAAATCCAAAATGAAATGCTCTAGATAAAACCTAAAAATTAATTCCTTATGTTAGAAAAAAATAACAAGATCACTGGCCATCATATCTTTCATAAAATAAAAAGATTCATTACACAATGTAATGTATACAAACACCTGATCAATTATGTCCAATTATTTTACAGGAGCCGAAACCTGATAGAAATCACCTAAAAACCACTGGTTATATCATGAAAGACCAAGGGAAATTTTCACCTCTATCACGGTCTTGGGGGAATCCCATGACATAGCTGATTCTACATTAGATTGATCCATAACTACACCATTCTGGGACATAACATCCATTAGGAAAAAGACTTATTGAGCCCAATACTCACCCTTCAACAACTTCACAAAGAGCTCTATTTGATTAAGAACTCGCAAAAAGGAACACATGTTCAATGAATGTGCCTCTTTACATGAGGATTATAAATAGATTCCATTGATGAAAAATACAAAGAACATAAATGTGAACACACCAAACATGGAGTTCATCAACAGCATAAATACAACTGGAGAATACTTCACACCAAATAACATATTGATGCCCTCAAAATTATAATGAGCATAAGGAAATGTAGTCTTCATGATATCCACATTCATCACATCTTCATAATAAATGATAATTTTTTATTAATAATGACAAAAGACATCAAAAACAAGAACATATGAAAAAAAGACTATGGAGGCCTGAAATGGTGAAGGCTGATAGAATCCCCTATAATTAGATTGACCCCTTATATTTCAAATAGAGGATATCAATTAAGAAAACTGAATCATTACCGGGGACCTCCATTAATGCCAGGTAGTCCATCACTTTGTTACTCTCATGCCAGTAATGCATAACTTTTATGTGGTTGGTGATCATACCTTGGCACCTTTTCATAATATAAATGATAGACCATGTAGGAGTGGAAATATCATCTATTACATCATGGTACAACTTTGATTCTTTACCATATTTAGATAAATTCAATCACTTCTAGTGGAAATTATTTATACCCATGAGAAAAGCCATTCCTTCGGCCAGAAGAGAGAAACTGTGGCCAAATATGGAAGAGAAGCCCAAGAGGACCAAGCCCCCAGAGTCCCCAACATCCTAACACCCATGCAATATACCCATCTTCTAAGACCCATTAGTGTAGAGTTTAATGCCCGTGGAGGGGGATTCCTTCATACCCATATTTCAGAGTTGCTATTGTCAACTGCCTAAGCATCAAGTCAATCGAGGGCATCCCTCATTTTCCAAATGAGATGATCCTAATCAAGAAGATTTCTATTAGACCTATTGATGGTTTAATTTCCAACATAATATACCCCATCGTGTCTAAATTATTGTTATCATTCCATATATAACAAAACCCCACCAGAAATACCTATGCATGTTCCATCTTCCCTGGTCCTCTATTTTAGAATCCATTGATCCACATATCCCTAAACGGTAGCACACTATGTTATATTCACGAGGTATTCTGAACTCCCCAATAAAACACCACACATCACATGCCCATACCGCCTAAATAATTGGTTATCGAAACATTTCTCCAAGAATTCATTACTATAGGGATACTGATAAGCAAGAAGGATTCTATATCTTTTTATATTCATGTCTGTGGGGATGGACCGATACATGATCCTATATAATCAGAAATTCATTTTCTAATGAACAACCAAGGGCTAAAGGATTTCATTCCATCTACCATGCTTCTCTTTGATGACCCGATACTAATGATAGTTCTGATTGGTAAAACCCCTAGGAATATGGAGTAAAAAGGAAACAATTAGGTTATTATTTCAAGACAATGATATTTAATATTTCATTTTTCTCCACATACAACACAACCATAATTAATGTCACATTCATACTGAACTCAATGAAGAAATTTTTGGGAACAGGGCTCCCCAAGATGCTGAGCACATTTGTATACCAGTTGTGTTTCTATATAATGATGTCCCTCCCAATGATCCATTGATATTGAAATTTATTCTCTGATAGAATGTTACATAAAATCGGCCATAATGAAGAAAAGAAATCCTTCCATTGTGGAATGGATTCTAAATAGAGGGAGAATTATATTGCCCCACACTGTAATCTATTAATTCACTTGCTAAGACAACTATTCATGCATGCAACTGAGGGGTCATCCAAGTTATGCCCATTAATTCCACCCAACCAACAAGTTCTCACCACCTTTCACCATGAGTTCGAGTGATTTTTCCATCCACAAGAGGACCCCAGATGAAACACACTCGAAACACCCAATACTAGGGATGACACCCTTAAGTGCCTTGATGGTAGATAGAGTGAAAATTGTATTTTCCAACATAACACTATTAATGTGACCAATGAAACCTCCAAAGGATAGATGCCTATTTCTGTAGTTGTGGATGCAACCCGTGATCTTTTTGGAATTTAATTCAATGTCCCAAATCAACATTCATCCATGGGTGATGGTTTCCCTGATGTATTTCATATTAAAACATTATCATTGCATAGCATGGGTGAGCTAATCATATGAAGACATTTTGGGATATTACTTGTTGTAAATGAATAAGATTATCTTCTATTAATTGATAAGATTACCACTCCCATGGAAGTAGTCCTCCAAAAGGTAGTTCAAGCATTGAGTACATTTTCCCCACATATATAAAAAAAATGGTGCCATCTACAAAAATTAACTAAGTAATGGTTGTGGCCCTCATGATCCTAAGATATGGAATAATATCACAATTACTGATGCTCCTATGAATTAGCCGATAGAGAACCTATGTTGTTACGATTGAAATGGTGAGGGACAATGGGTGACCCAATTTAAGTCCACGAATGGATTTGAAAAACCTGAAGGACTTAACAATGAATTAGACAGCCATCCATGGGGAACTGAAACATCTAAAAACAGGATCTATAGTAATGAAAAAAATAAATATTCCATCCATTCCCTTTATAATGAATCCCCACTCCACATAGTCATAAGCATTATTCATGTCTATCTTGAGATCCACATTAGACCCCTGTTTTTTTAATTCATATCTCTTATCATTTATTCAGAATGAATGATAGCACCTTGGATGGATATAACTTTCAAAAATACATCATGCTTTATCTAGATCCACCTTGGAAGATGAATTGAAAGGATTGAAATAATGAAACTTGCATGCACTTTATAAGGAAAATTTCACTTATAAACTGGTCTATATTTTATGATAGATAAGGGTTTTTCTTATTTGGAATGAGAATAATCGTAGTGGCGCATACAATATGCTACAAACTACTACCCCTGATGAAGTCTTGGATGGAAAAAATAAGTTCCACCTTAACTACGTCCTTATATACTTTATAGAAGGGGCCTGGGAACCTGTCACGTCTTGGGGAACTGTCATGGTTATTATTCATCATCGCATTATAATTCCACTTTTCATCTGAAAGAGAAATAAACACTTCATTTTCCTGGCCTGTGAAATGTTTTGGAATAACTCATAAGATCCCTTTATCATTGTCAGTATTACTACTTGGAATATGACTATTGGAACCAACCACCAAGTACTTGATGTATGATAGGTCCATACCTTCCATAGTATCCCAATTATCCATGTATCATATATTTTCCATAAAAATGTTCGGTTTGATACATATCATCCTCTATTTTATAAAGAAATGAAAAAAACCTATGTTTCTACCACCCTCTTGGATCCAATTAATTCTCAAACCCCCCCTCACCAATCTCTCCCTAGACATGATCATAAAATACAGAACAACCATTCTGAAATCATGATGCTCAAAACTATAATCATCCCACTCCATTTCCTGAAGATATTTGAAGCTCTCTACCTCCTGTATGGCATCATTAATCTCACTATCAACCAGAGGGAGGTCTCATTCCCATGATTGGAGTCCAGACCTGACATAGTGCAATATATAATGAATAGAATCCCACCGACCACTTTGTCCAGAGATATTCCGTATACCACAAACCAAGCCCTGATATCCAGGTATACTGACCCATTGTTGAATGAAATGGATCTTATCCCGAGGATCCTTCTTGGGTGAAATCAAAATTAGTAAGGGGGATTGATCAGAAATCCCTCGAATGAGGTGACAAACATTTGTGTGTAAGAACTTCTATATAGATTCCCTATAGGCAAAATTTCTATTAAATCTACTCCACAAATGATGATGTACCTTCAGTTGTTCCTCTATTTAATGCAGTCGCCTGATAATCCCAGATTTGTTAGGCCACTCCAAGCCATGAGCTGTATAAACTCAATGTTGGAGTTCCTCTTAACAGGACCACTTCCATTCCTTTCCTCCAGATTGGGGATGATATTGAAATCCCCACCAAAAAACCACGGTTGGATGCCCTAGAGAAATGAATTATGATCACTCCAAATCTTGGTCAGTTGGATGGGATCACAACTCTGAAACACAAAATTAATGAAATAAGAGACAATACCTAGAGACACATTAGTAGTGATGAATTAGTTAATCTGATGGAATATCTCTACATAGGTTCTCTAGTTCCAAAAAAATCCAAATATGGTAGTTAGTAGGTTACAAATGCAAGGATCCATGCATCTCAAACATCACTGTGAAGTCCCAAATTATGGCAGGGGAATACACTTTTTTGATGATGGAAATAACAATGGCCATGTGTTTTCTTAAAAAATATGAGATGAAATATGATTTAACCCAAGAACCTAGGTAATAGGATTCTAGATGAGCATTGAATTCATTGGAAGGAAATAACTTTGGAATTGACCCTAGAGCTAGTAGCCAAATGGATGTGGTGGAGTGAGCTCTCTTTACATTTCTTTATTGTCATTGTGTGCCAACTCCCACCCGAATAGCTACCTTTATACCATATGAAGGAATAAGTACTTTAGGATTGGTATTGGAACACATGTCAATCTTTGAGAACCCAATTTAACACTAAAATGGATTAAATAAATAATCAATTCTCTAAAGAGGATAGAAGTTCCCCTATGTCAGTTGGTTAAAGTGATGTTAATCGATACACAAACACAAAATGCTGTCAGCCTACATCAAAAAAAGTGTATCACCCCATGGTGATATGCGTGGACAAATGAAACCATAATTAAACAATCCATTAATGTATATACAAAGATCTCTAAACAAAATAGTGTCACAATATTAATATAAATCGAGATTGGAGGCAAGCCCAGCTATATCTCAATGTCGAACTAGATCTCGGAACGCGGTGGTCATGCTAAAAACTCTTTTTTAAAGACATCATAGTACTCTTCTACAACCTTGTTAAATTCCAACTACTAACCCTCTATTGATTTCAGCATCAACTAATCCATCATGGTTGAGAACGAAAGAACACACCTTTAACCCAACCCTGTGTCTCAAATGTAAAAAAAATGATTGATCTCTATTATAATCAAAGAACACTGCATAAATCATAATGCATTCCACCAAAAAATTCACTGAATAAAGCCAATACATATTGAGGGTTATATCCTTTAATTGTATCTGAAAAAATATGAAATATCATCAAGAGATGCGCTTTACCAACAAAATCTGACATTCTCTACATAGATCAAACAATTCATCTCGACCACCAACTGGTGTAGTAAATGTAAAAGGAAATTTAAGAATATGTACCACATGTCAAATGGTATGGGAATGTGCAGATGATATGAAGGAGTTTGTCTCTCCTAAATCAAAAAAAGAAAATACCCAATTAGAGATAATGTAATGTGTATTTCTAATGACTTCCAACTACAATGTATATTGAAATGCTAATGCATAAAGATGACCAAAACCTGCTCTATTTTCTCTTTTACCATTTCGGTGACCACATCCATAGTTGTGATCTACTCTCTACCAATGGGGAGCGTCACAAGTATATCCTCTGCCAATACAATCAATGCCCTATTTATCCAAAATTGGCGCAACCCGCTACTACTGCCGCATTAGGAACTGCCGCAATGGGGTAACCTGAAGAGGAATTACTTATGCAAGAGGAATTTTTAGAATAGCAAGACATTATCGCTAGTAATAACCACAGACTGAACAATAAAAACATGCTATTAATACCTTTTCATATTCTTATAGTCTTACACCACATGAAAAACGAGATACAAAGTTAAATTACCTACCCATATATAATAAGAAACTCTTCACCAAAGAAAACTAGGAACAATAAACCACAACTCTAATTCATGACGGATCCAGATGACTACCCTATGGTGAATATCTGGTTCTAGAAAACATCCTTTCGGTGACCTCTACTCTAACAAGAAACATGAGACATTTCATCCAAATAAATGTGGTTACCATATGCTAGATATATGCATGAAAATACTCCTCTATATTCCATTCCATGGCCTCCTCATCTGGAAATAAGACTGAAGCATAACACATATGGTTTTAGAAACACATCCTGGACTCTCACACATAGGACCTCCCCTACCCGGGGTTTAACATCTCATTACGATTGAATTTCATCACGCTTCAATTAAAATTTCAATTACAACCTACTATTAGTACATATCACATTCGACTAAGAACATATCAGGATTCCTAAACAACATGAACTACCACTACCTCACTACCCCACAAATCATCATCACAACTGACAAAACATCATTATATTTTAAAGAACAAATCATCCTGGTGTCAATCTCAACTTCCTCCAACTAGTCTACTGTGACAAAATCAAAAATAGATCCCTTGTACATCCACATACTCTGATACTGGAACTCTATGAGTTTCATTCTATATGTATTTTCAACTTCACACTCTACTGTATTGTGATCTACTGGAACAACCAACTAAAACTATTTTACATGATCCTTATGAGGATGTCAACCTGGAGCCATACCTTCAAAAGAACAATGGTTCAAATCTCTCAATCCTGGAATGTTGAAGTATTTATCATTAATTACTTTTTGTATTTTATTAATATTAGGAAAACATGTCATCAAATCGTCCTATTAAAACACAAGAGAAAAGAAGAATGTTGCGTGATCCATTCCTATGTCTATACCCTACAACCAGTATCAAATTGCTTAGTAGCCTACGTAAACATTAAGGTGCCTAAATCAGATCACAAGGGGAACTACAAACCAATGACTCAGTCAATATCCAATGTTTACAATTCATAATAAAAATGACTAATATAATTTCACTACCAACCCATGCAACCTCACTTATGCCAAACTTTATACTCTATAATATCTCTCAACCAGACCTCTCATACCAAATTGTCACGACCCCCTCCAAACAAATTGTACTTCTCCAAGGTAATAATTTTGATAATTGAGATAATTAACTCTATTTCACCACTCTATTAGGCCCTGAGTTTGTGACTACCATCAAGGGAATAGTAAATACACATATGAGAGGAATTACCCTCAATGAGAACACTTACTAAAGGGAGATAAAATAGTCACTCATGAACTCCATCTCAGTATAAAATAAAAATGTAACTCCTTTTAAACACATAAAATATCATTAAAGTAATATAATAACTGAAAGGTAAACTAGAAGTAACCAAAGAAAGTAAAAAAAACAATTACCATATAGCTCATGTATTCCACAAACTACTTATAACCAGCGTGATCTATATCCTACTCGAACTAACCTAAAAAAAATTTAATATAACATTGGGTGAGTATTAAAATATACACTATAAAATTCACCCATGATCCTCTCAGAAAACATTAATGAAATAATTCCAAATCAACTGGATATCAAGTGAATCTTTCTTGTCACCAGTATATGTATACAACATTCACATCCTAATAATGGATACTCTCACTATGTATCACGTACAAGAGTATATAATGTAAAAATTAATATCAAGGGTACCCATTACCACTTCCCAATTGGTTTTCTGCTTTTCCCCAATGTTACATGTCCTTTGAATCACTCTTCAAAATGGATTTCACGTTGACAAATGGTAGATGCACACCAACATGAACCTAATGCATCAACATCCACCTCAAGCATCACACCATCATATCTATGTAAATAATGTTACCAAAAAGTTTTCGGGAGCCACTAAATCTTTCATAACATATCTCATATGTCGGGAATTATACCTCAATCTATTATGAACTATACACCATGTAAGGATCCTCATGCCATTATATCATATACACATTAAAATTATTGTAGTCTATATGAGACTATACCTAGAATATAGTTGTGTTAATAATAACACACCATTACAACCCGCTAGAGATATATATGGGAAAAACCATCCATCATGAATACCAGAAAATGTTACAACCATCAGACGAGAGTGAGGCCAAAGGTTGTTTGTTATTCATCCATCATCCCATTAAGATGTTGGTGAAAACAAAAAATAGGTTTCAGAATCCCTGGGGGTCTATTTCCCTAACTAACAGGGTGGAGTAGCATATCAAAGCACAAATAGTATATGATATAAAGTATACCACAATCACTCTATTTTAAAAACATATTATTAGAATCATCAATAACTAACATCTATTGGAATCCAATATGTCCCTCCTATAACGATATATCTTATACGCACACAACCTTCTAAAAAATACTTTAATTGAATTTTTCATATTTTAACAACTAAACGTTACATTAATTAATTATTTAAGAATTAATTTACCATTATCTGTTTCGATATCGAATTAAGTTAACATCACATTGATGTTTCATGCCATCCAGGAATAACCTAACAGAGTCCATGTCTCCTCAATTGCATAACCTCAGCACTGCACCATAACAAACTCCAACACCACTGGTTAAACCTCAGTTATTAATTTATTTAACAAAATTACCATTTTACATATTCCCAATAATTGTATTAAATCATTCAAATCCATATACTGCAAGAGGATCATAATGGTAAGAAGATGATCTACTCATCAAGTATTTTCTACCTATATCTAGAGTGTAGTCCCATCCATCCATGAGAAGGTAAATATATAAATCAGGGGGCACCCCCCGTGCATCTTCACCACTTCTAGAAGGAGGGTATCCAAGAAAATATTATTAAATCATTGGGGAATGAAACTACAAAATAGATTCAACATAATGAACATTCATATGAATAGGTATGCCCAAGTTTAACCTGTTTCATCATCACAGGTTTCCACCATATCACCCACACACACAAACTGTTACATTTCTCTACTATAAGAAGAAACAACTGACACATCCACTGGGCCAACCTACCCCACATAACCCAATAGCCCTCTATTATCAACCATGCTAGGCTCACAAGCCATCCGAGACTCATTACACCAATGAAGAAAAGTCTCTTATCCATGTACACCACAAGTGGTTGAATCAAACACATCAACAAGCTCTTGGCCCCAATGATAATCAGTTATCCATCTTATACATTGAGATATCACTTCTACAAATCATATGAACTAGGGCTTTAAATTAAATTGGGATAATCAATCTATAAAAGGAATTAAATTTATGACATAACTAATTATTATTAAATCTTGAATTAACGAGTTCATTGTTCATAAGATCTAACTATATTGAACCTTAGAAACAATCTATTACAAGCTATCACCAAATTAATTAAAAAATTAATTAACATTATTTTAACGCTTTTACCTTCATGAGACAACATGATTCAGGTTCATCATCTACTTAACTTTTATATGGGTATCTGGATTAATATTATAATCCTGATATTACAATAACACCTACCAGATTTGTTAAACATGCCTCTTTATATTTCAGACAATTAATTATCTATTAATTCCAACTTAATGTTCGTTTCCAATATCCATCAAGATAAATATTATAGATAATAAAGTATTATATATCACACTATCTAAAAATCATTAGAAAACATGTTATCATGATATATAGTAATAATACCTCTACAAGATTGAGATATATTTCATTAATCCAATTCACATAGATATTAAAAAAATTTCATTATGATATAAAGGGGTAAATAATGAAATCTCTATTATTTTACATTAAGTAGATAAGAATTAAATCCACTCTATAAAAAGGTTTTTGATGTAATTTTCATGATAATATTTCATTTAAACGAATCACGACCACATCTCATGCATAAACTGCCTCAACTCAAGAATGCTTTGACAAAACTACACTGACCACCCCCTAGAGATCAATAATAGAATCATGGAGATCGTGTGCCAAAAAATGGAAATAATAAAAATAAAGAAATGGATTGAAGAAACCTCTGGAATAGAGGTTGATCATAGCTTATATCAATAATGGATCAATATGTATCAAATAAGGGAGTGAGGGATCGTTCCATGATGAAAGAATCCAAAAAGAAATGAAGAGTTGGTCGCCAGGTTGCCAGGGGTTGAGGGAGAGTTATAGCACCGATAGGATTAAAAAAAATTCTGTTGTAAAACACAAAAAACAAACAGTTTCGGGCATTACATAATATATAATGACCTTTAACATCGTTTAATGCATCGATGCAGAGTTTTGCTAAAAATGGTGTCGCCTCGACCAATTAATTTATTTTTCGAACCCTGAATCATTTCACATCGTTCATTCATATTTGACATTGTGAAACAGGGTATCAAATAATTTAATGACGTTACACGAACTGTAATCACCCAATTTATTCGTTTACATATCCTAATATATAGAAAACTCTTTCAAATCATATAAAAGTACTTATATCGTTGGAAGAGAAAATTGGATTATCAACACATATATTGGCTTTGTAATATTATTAAATTTAAAATAATAAAATACAATTTATTAAAATAAATTCCCCAATGTTAAATACATAATTAAAAAATAGATGGAAGGTTGTAAATCAGTTTTTTTAGAATCTATTTTTCCGGAAGATGATTCTCTAATTCTAATTGTATGCAAAGTAATAATAATCATATGAGTCGTAATTAAAATATATAGATATATAAATTTTATAACATATTTAATTAATTGTGAATTATGTGTTTTATTATTATTTTTAAATGAATTAACCATATTCGTCGTAAAACAAATTTATAAAAAATTGAATTTTAATGCCTAAGATTAAAAATCCAAAAAAAAATTGAAAAAGTCTTTGAAAGAAATTAATTTGACGAAATATGAATAAATAAAAAATAAATTTACTTAAAATTATATTAAATTAACTATTTTTCATTTATATCACTAAATTTTTAAAAATAAAAATACATGTTTTTTAAAAAATCAGTATTTTTGACAATTCAAATGAAAATTAATTTTTTTATGAAAATTAAAAAAATTCATGGTATTTTGAATATGGTATATTTATTTTTAAATTTATTAAATATTTATATAATAATATATATAAATATTTGAAATATTAATTATTACAATTTCTTATTAAGAACAATAAATTATTTAAGGAATTGTTTTTTTATTAGAATAAATTGATTATATTAATGTATATTTCATATTTATCATGATTATTATAATAATTTTTTAATACCAATAACCTTTGTATATATTTAATAAAATAATTTACACTATTAATATCAATAAATTTACCTTCTTTGTTTTATCAGACTTTTTATGTAATTGAAATTTAATATTATTTCACAATTCTTTTAAAAATAGTGTTGCAAGATGAATAATCTCTAATATAAAGTGTTCTTTAAAAAAATTAGGGAATAAGAAATAAATTAATTTTTACCCATTATTTTATTTCATCATACCATAACACATTGAAAAAAATTTATTTCATTAATATTTAATAAATTCATAATTATCTAATGGGAAAAAAAATAATTTATTAGAATCATACATAATAATCATCATAATAAGTAATTTAGAGAATGGATGTGCATAGAATACATAAAATAATATATTAGGTATAATTAAATACCCATAATAGATGCTAAGATATATTTATTATTTATTTAGATGTTCATTTGAATATTTCTTGTTTTTAATTTAAAATAACATTTACATTTTATATATTTAAAATTTAATAAAATAAAAAAAAATGGTGATATTCATTGAAATTAAAAAATGTAAAAATTAATGGAAACATAGAAAACTTATTCTTTACTCTGGGAAAATTCAATTCCATAATAAAATTTAAAATAGTGATCCATTTAAATTTGTTTAAAAATTTTAAACAAAACATAAACAATATTGTTTTTTTAAAATATATGTCAAGAATGAAAAATTTGATATATAATATATTTATTTAATCATTTAAACAAAAAACTAAAAATTATTGAAAACATTATTATTAATATGGAAATAGAAAAAAATGTTCACTGATAAAGTGGTAAGATTTCCTATTATATATATAAATTATATATATTTTTATGCATTAATGATAGTGAAATCATTCTTGTAGTTAGTTTTTTTAAAAATTCATTATAGGAGTTGATCATCTTTGGGGTTTATGTTATATGGATCATATAATTTTCCATAATGGAAGCATTACATAATTATTTTTGAAATTTAAGGAGATTTTAAAAACACTCTTACCTAATACCCCATCATGTATTGTACACATTAAAACCTATAAAATAATAGAAATATATTTATTGAAAATTTACTCCATAAGAATAATTATAATTATAATTGGACCCATTGTTTGTATATAAATTTTTATTATATTTTCAATGAAAGTTATTCATTAAAATAAACATTCAGGTAAAAACATTTCTATTTTCTATGCATGATTCAATTTTAGTTTTATGGTCCTTTCAATTAGCTAATAGATTAAGCATCTATAAAATTGTAATCCTTCTATAAATATAAAATTTATTCATTCCATGTACCTTTATATCCATTAATATAATATAGCATTTAAAATTATGTTACATTAATTAATGCTGATGTTAGTCTATTTGTACACCCCATTATTGATTCAACATCTTAATGGATAGAGTTAAACAAATAAAAATTCTCATTAAAAATTAATTGATTATAATTATATTATATAAATATATTTCATATTCAATAAATATATCATTATTATTTCCCAATATTATACACTAGTTATGTTATCATTTTTAAATAGATAGTAATGAGATAGACTATAGAAATAACATTAAAATAAAAACATATATGCACTATAATAAGATAGAATAAATTTTATTATTATTATTATAGAATATATATATTTTTTAGTATTAGTGAAACTTGAAAATGGATAGTTAGAGTATATAAAAGTCTCTGGGGATCCTCAATTGAATATAAAAACAATCTTTTATTAGTGTGTCTTCTGTTTGAAACTACTTGGCAATGTCTTGTATTTAGACATTGGGATCGTATATAGAAATAACATAGTTGATATAAATTGATCATTTAGCATGGAAAAAATAAAATATATTGTCCCCTTTATAATATAGGGTAGTGGAACACCTGAAAATACAAAATATATTAAAATTAAAAAAATTCATATTCCAGTTCTCATGGAACAAACAAAACAAAAGATAATATATGTTTAGGTAAATAAAACAACTAAAATTAGAATTATATATTTTTTAGGTATCTTTAACACTTATCTATATTGTTTAACCAAATATTATCCATTTTTAAAATCAATATAATAATAAATATTCACCTCTATTTCTATTCAATATGTCAAAAAGAAAAATCATCCTCAATAAAAAATTCTAATCAATGATTTACAAATATATAATCTATATTATTAGATTAATTTTCTATAAATGTGAAATTTATTTTTAAAATATGAGAAAAAATCATCAGTAAACAACTATAATGAAAATTAGTTATTATGAATATTTCTTAATTTATATATATTTATTTTGTAGAAAATACCATTATGTTAATGTTATATTTTATTAACTTGAAGATATATTTTTTAATTATTTCCAATCAATAAAGTGATTAATTTTATTTATAAAATGACATCTTTTTTGTAGAAACATGTTTTCATAAAAAAAATCACTTTTATCATTCAAATATTTTTATATTCAAATATATGACATATATAACCAATTAATTCACTAGAGAAATGTTATTAAAAAATATTTTTCATAAATTATTTTGACTTCATTACTCCCAAATAAACATAGTGGAGATGAATTTAACAATTATTATCAATATCATAATAGTATATAAAGGTTCATTTAAATCAATGTTTTGTGTAAGGAGAGATATAAATGATATATAAATTCAATAATTAGACAGACAAAAAATAATATTACGGAGATACATTAATCAATATTTATTATAATATCTCCTTAAAAATTACGTATTTTATTAATTGAACCATACAATACTTATAAAACATTCTATCAATGATTAACCATGTAAATTTCATAGAAATTTGATGTTTCTCCCTAAAAGCATTGTCATGTTGATTGGACATTTTCCATAAAAACTTTTTTCATTTGTATTGATACTTAACAAATTTTTTCTTATTAGGGAAATCATGATCTAGATATA
Source organism: Viscum album (assembly GCA_963277665.1). Lineage (NCBI taxonomy): Eukaryota > Viridiplantae > Streptophyta > Magnoliopsida > Santalales > Viscaceae > Viscum > Viscum album. The sequence continues at coordinate 2,129,706,444 of OY728147.1, read as the reverse complement.
TTAAATAATATTTAACTATATCTGAATGATCATGTTTGTACATATTAATGACTGATAGGTGGAACACATATTGAACATACCATATATTTAATGGAATAAAATTTGTATGATAACGAATCCACATATAATAAAGAATATTAAATGTTATAAAATATTTAGGGTTTATTTTTCATTTTCCCCAATCTCATAACCTTCATTATTAGAGACATTAATGTGTATAAATTATCTCGAATATCAAATTTTGAATCCCACTAACAATTCTCAACATAAAATTTTTTAAACTATTTCATTGGTTGATTTTTTTTCCAAATGAATCTAACCATATCTACTATTTTCCATACTATCTCTATTTATAACATATTTTTTTATCTATCCTCATAAAAGAAAATTATTTTTCTTTATAAAATATATAATTTTATTATCAATGAATCATAAAAAATTTCTTAACTTATATCATTCCACAGTTTTCAACAACGAAACATTCCTTGATTGAAATTAAATTTATTTACATTTCACGGTGATTGACTACAAAATAATTACCATTTTACCCAAATATTATTTTTGAGATTATAATAATTTAAATTAGGATGATAATTTTAATTTAATTTTATTAATTTATTTTTTAAAAGATTAATTTTGAAATCCATTTTGGAAAATATTTTTTATAACATAATATGAATGATGATATAAACTCTAATGTGTGACAATCGATATTGAGACACCAAAAATTCAATTTTATAGATAAAAAAATTATATAATTATATGAATAATAAAGAAAAATGAACATTTTTATTCATAAAATAGAACAAATTTAATTTTGTATTTGGGATCCATTATATTTTCTATAACATTATCTTTCCAAAATTTAATTTTTGAACATATAAATATTACTATAATTTTTCGATACTTCCATATATTGTTTTTTAGTCATCATTAATGTCAACATTGATTAATGTACAAACATTATTACATGAATGATATAATATACCAAAATTACATATTATTTGAGGATAACTGTTACATATATTCACAAATATTAGACCACATTCATTCCATATCATAATAAAATTGGCACAGTCTTTCTGACTCAGAGCATCTGTTACCCTGTTCGCCATCTATGTGTTCAAATGTATTGAGTAGTTATAATATATACTAAACACCAACCATATCTATTTTCATTAAAAAAATATTTTTAATGTATAAATATAATTTTATCATATGTATATATATCATATCTGTCATAATAACGTTAATGCCTCAATCTTTTAATACATACTTTACAACAATAGACTCCAAAGTCTGGTTATAGTAATTTTTTGATGAATTTTAATTTAAGTTGAGAAATATTAAATAGCTATATACTTATATATATTAATGCATCAAAACAAATTATTCATTGAGTCACTTTAGATTATAAAACCTTCTCCCCAATAGTTTTGTGAGAGATTAGGGTAACTAGTAATCATTCATTTAAGATACCTGATGCTTTTGTCACAATTATATATGTATTGTAACACATATCCAATCCATATAAACTATATATTTTTATATCCCTAAAAATATATCACATTTTCTCAATAGTATATATACATTCAAAAAATTCACTGTATCATGGACATAATTGTTTTTCAAGGCTATTTCAAAAAAACATTTAACATCAAATGTTCTATCTGCATTCACACTCTTGAAGATATATGATATAATGTTGAACCGTATTATATACACAAATAGATTTATATATATTTGACATAAGGTTTTTCCTTCAATTGGTTCCTTATAATATTCATAAAAACATTTTCTTGATGTTCCATGACATCATTATGTTAAATATTTTTGTTGATAAATTCTACTAACAAATTAATTAATTATCCATTAATTATTTAATTTTATAAATACATGTATATTTTAAAGGTATTATATTATCCAAATAATATATCAACCAAATCATAAGTTACATTAAATATATGGATGGTTTTATTGAGTATATCATTATTTATAACAATAAATTAATGATATCTATAAACAATGTCAATGTTGGAATGGTATTGAGCTTTGTGTAGTTTATTATACATGAAAACAATATAGGGAAGATGATGCATTTTTTATGGATGTTTTTATATTCTCTTTAATTAATTAAAATAATCAATGATCCATAATTATTTAATGAAAATAGTATGCTTATTGTTTTACACAACACTCTATGAATCCCTTATCATGATTCATGTAAAGAATCATCTAAAATATCCTTATTCAATAGGTTTAATTCTAGATTGAATCATTTAAATTTGATCACAATTGTGTATGATATATATTTTAAACTAAAATTTTTTATGTATGATTAGTCCTTTCATTAAAAAATATATCACTATATCCCAAATAATAAGTATTTATGGAATATTTATTTTATCTAAAATTATTAGACATAAATATCCCTCATTAAAAGGTATTAAGAAATATACAATAGAATAAATTTACAATAAATTTACATATTCAACCTCACACAAAAGGAAAGTTATATATTAAATTAGAATATCAAATTTTAATTACATCCATTGAAAATTTATGTGGTATTTATATATAAAAACAAATACATTCCAATTGTATCCTAATTTTCAACTAGAGGTATATTAATAATATTTTCAAGTAGAAAAATGTTATTGAATCTTATTATAGATAAGATATACTCATGATATGTCATAATCATAAAACTAAACAATTGTAATGAATATTCAATATCTATTCCTTTAGTATGAGATGTGGTATCATTATAAAAATAATTATATTTAAACTAGTGTGTCATAATAAAATCAAATAAGTCAATTTTAATACTATATTATATTGTATGTGTGCTTATAGAGTCATCATTCTCATGGCCCCTATAATTATTTATAATTAAATTATATTATCATTTTTATCTTAACGTAATTAGTTTCTAAAATATTATTTATCAATTATAGATAATACTATAATGGCCCAGACCTCTCTAGTCCATTATTTTGTGAGAATGCAGCTTTAGAGGTGTTCTGGAAGGTCAAACTGACTTGGGGTGCGTTTGGGTGGACTTTTAAGGATGACTAAAGGGTAGTAGCTTTCGTACAGGCATCGCATGGTTTGTCCAAACCGTGGAGCCAAACCATGTGAGGTTGGTGTTGCTGGCAGTGGATGACCCATAGTTAGCGCACGATTTGTCTAACTGTGCGGCCTAACAGTGCGAGGAGTTTTTGATGAGGCAGAAGCTAGTTCATAGTTGGTGCACAGTTTGTCAAACTGTGCGGACTAACCATGAAGGCACATAATTCTAGATCCTAAAATTGTGGATCTAAATCCTTTTGCCTCTAAATGCTTGGTTTAAGATCCTAAGTCGACTTGAATCTGGATTACACTTCCTTGAAGGTAGGAGAAACGATCCAATGCATTTTGTAGGAGATCTGAAGGCTTCTCCTGGAGAATCGAGGATGATTTCTTGAGGTATGTGATTGTTCTTGTTTTGTTTCATCGATATACATAGATCTACTTCTCCTCTTCTCTTAGTTTCATAGATCTATGCCTGTTATGGGTAGATCAAAGTGTGTGGATGTCAAACATTATGAGCTTTTCTCGTGATCTTTCAAGGGGGAGAAATCTAAGGAGGTTTTTAGAGAATCGACATAGGTTTCTTGAGTGTTATTTGTCTGTCGTGGTTTTCTTCAAAAAGATTAGAGATAGGGGATTTTTTTCCTCTATTTCATTTACATGCAATCGTATTGATAGCATGATGAATCCTGATGGATGACAATGGAATTAACCTAATAAAATACTTTGAACCAATTAAAGAAATTGTATAGATTGTATGGTATTGCCTCATATTTTTCTAGGTTATGTGATATATATTCATTCCTTGTTTATCATGTGTTCTTGGTGTAAATTGGTAAATAACGTAAACTGGGACTAATTGATATATGTTTGGCTAATGATAAAGAGACATGTAAAGGAATCTGGATCCTGTTGTAATTGGATGTTAATCAAATTTGTATAGTAAGAATCTATAATCTTTTGTGATAGCTTACTGGTTAGGTTCTCAATTTTGGAACCAACAAATTAAATATAGAAATTCCAGATTGTTTAAAGATTGTGATTGTTGATAATTCCTTGAAGGGTTCTGAGTTACCCTCTAATTTGTTGATAGAGTCGTAGCCCAATTGATGTGATGTTTGATTTCTTACTGCTTGTGCTGTTATGTGAACCTAGAGGGGTGTTGTGATATGTGGAGGCATATAGGCCTTTTGGTTGTGGCAGCAGATGATGCCTAGAGTTTAAGATGCAACGGTTTATACCTGTGGGTGTCGGGGAGGACACCAGCGATGATGGAATGGGATGTATGTGATTTGTTGGATGCTTGTTGATTCTTTGGTTGTTTATCTTCATTACATTTCCCCACTACATAAGGCAGCTGGTCTTGCTTACCCTTCATAAAGAGGCGAAGACACGCTGTGTATGCCACGTTCTTTCTGTGTATTTCCTCTCATGGGAGAATGGGTATACCCTCATTCTATAGGCGACAAAGACTCGACGAGTAGTACATATACTCACTGTGTTGATCCCCTTTGTGTTTAGTAGAATATGATGCATTTCTAGAATTCATGGGAATATGGGAAGGTAATTCTGTAATGAATGTTTGAAAAAGTTATGTTAACCAATGGGGATTGAGTTTGTTGAATCTTAATGATGAGGTTGAGAAATTTTGATGAGACGAAAATTTATTTGGATGTGTTGTTAATGCTATTTAATGTAGAATTGTTCATGGTTAATTAATGTTATAAGAATTAATTAATGTACAGTGGAATTGATAAAAAGTGAATGAATTAATCAAATAAATCCATTAAATGGTTGTGTACTTATAGGATACCTTGTCTTAGAAGTGGTATCCCGGAGTCCGAGAGACGTTAGCTACATTTGTGTCTAAGATTAGGTTATGCCCATAGTGTGGTTGTGAGTTATAACATATTCTAGACTTTTTGTGTTTCTATACGTTAATCCACCCTTTCAAAAAGGTAAAATGGCTCCCCTGGGATTCTGAGCCCTGGGGGAGTGTTTTACCCCACATTCTGGTGGGAGGATGAATGACTGAATACCCCCTTTGACCCCTCTCTCTTCTATTGGTAGATACTAGTTCCATTAGTCACAACGGATAGTTATCCCCATATACGTGTGTAGAGGTATGTAATTTCTTGTGGTTATTCACACAAATATATTCTGGATATAGAATCCTATAGAATACTATAGGTGTAACGTGTATAGGTCGTGATGGCTTCAGGATTCGTACTCGGTGTATGGGCTGTAATGGCTTGAAATATAATACTTGATGTATGATCCACGTTATGCGAGTTGTGGTGGCTCTCAGAAACTACCTGGTAACGTTTTATTGTGATGATGGTGTGGTGATTTGCCCAGGTGTCTACAGGAAATCCTTTTTGGTGCATGTGGTGCAGATTGTGGAGTTTAGCACATGTGTCTACGGGAAAGCCTTTGGAGAGAGATGTTTAAGACATATATCGTTGGGGAAAAGAAGAAAACCATTGTGGAAGTGGTAGCGGGGTATCCTTGATATTCTTTACTATATGATATATTCATGTACGCGTTACTTGGTGAGAGTAGCCATGGTGAGGTTGGTAACATAGTATACATGTTTAGGTGATGAGTTGGTTTCACTTGTTGTTCACTGGGCTTTAACATGCATTATTTACCTTTGCATGATAGGCTTCCGGGAGGATCCAACTGAATATACTGTTATACTCACCCTACGTATATTTAAACTATTTTTTAGGTTACATGGAGTAGGTTGTAGATCATGCAGGTTTCTACTAGCTTGGGGTTGCAGGAGCTGTTCGGGCTTGTGGTTGTGGATGTTTTACTTTCTTTTGGGTACCTTCATTTTCCCCCTTTTTGGTTATAGTACATTTGCATGACATTACACATGTGAACTTGGGTTTTCTTTTATTCTTCAGTTCTGAGTTAGAGTTGGTTGGTGTCTATCTTATCTCTCTCTTCCACATGTGTTCTCATAGAGGGTATTTCCTTCCATTTGAGTGTTAATATACCCCTGATGCTAGTCGCCAACTAGTCTCCCATTAGAGGCGGGACTCGGGGGTTAATATCTCCCTTATCACATTTCTGGCCCAAGGAGTGTACACATTGAGGGGAGGGGGTCGTGACAGAGTGGTATCCGAGGTCTGGTTGAGGGATAAAATGGATTTTGGAGTTAGGCACATGTGAGGTTGCATGGGTTGGTAGGGAAATGATGTCATTCATGTTTAGCAGGTGAGGTAGACACTAGAGACCGACTGAGACATAGGCGTTTAGGGCCCCCTATGATATGATGTATGGACATTTAAGATTACAATGGCTTCTAAACAAGGTGATACTAGTTACATGGTAGGGACCTAGGAAAGGACCACGAATCGTTATTATTTTTTCCTTTGTCTGAATAGGTAGACCTTGCGATATGTTAACCTAAAATGAATGAAAGAAAACAATAAATTAGTTAATGTTGAGTCTTCCATATTCCAGGTTTAAGAGCTCTAACGATTTGTTATTTTTCAGGTATGGCTCAAGTCCGACGTCCTCATTAGGTTTTCACAGAAAATGTATAACCGGATGTTCCAGAAGATCACCGCAGTTTAGTGGTTGACGATGACAACACATGTAGGGAGACACTCCGAGAGTTTCAATTCCAGAGTCTACATAAGTGTGAGGGATCCGTTTCAGATGCAGTCATGGAAGAATGGTTGAAGGATATTGAGATAGGCTTCAGTTCGATACGTTCTTGGAAGGAGTACTGGGTGTCCTTAGCTGTGCTGACGCTGGGTGGTGAAGCAAGGTAGTGGTGGTTCCTATTCCCCGGGGATCGTGAGGATTTAGCGATCTCATGGTAGGAGTTCCAAGACTTGTTTAGAGTTGATTTCCTTTCCTCGACTACGAAGGCATCCATTCTCCAATTTCATCTTACCCTTCGATAGGGGATATCAACTGTTCGAAATTTTGTAATCAGTTTCAGGATCCTTTTACGATATGCTTTGGAACAACTACCAGATGAGGAGGCATTGGTGAGGCTTTTAGAGGAGGCTCTGCATCCAAAGATCCAGTGCCAAGTCATCCCATTTATGCTCAAAAAATATATTGAGGTGAAGGTGAGGGAAGAGGATGTCCAGAGGACATTGTACAGGACAATATCATCACAAGAGTGGGATCATCATGATCCCTCATGAATCAAGGCTATGGTCCAGGGTTCCCTATTTTTAGGGTAGAAGAGTTTCTGTTCAGCCAGGGGTAGGTCCTAGCCCTTCACATCTCATTTCTCTATAGGAAGCATCTCTCAGGACTATGCCAAGGGATCAGGCGCTTGTTTCTATTATGGTGGTCATGGCCAACCGTAGGGGATTGCCCGAATTTTCAGAGTGGTCATCATGCCCCATGTGTTACACTTCAGGTTCCCCTATTGAGGCAGTTCCAGCTGAGGCAGTAGTATCCAGTTTCACCAGTTTTATATCAGAAGAGGGTAGATGGGGTTTGTAGAGGACAACCCCATGATGCTCCCTATCCGTAGAGAGTAGAGCGCGACCATGGTGGTGGTCGTCATCAGTGTCCGAGAGGTCATGGAGGTTGTCATGTTCAGCTTCATGCTCTAGCGTTGCCATCACCACATGAGCCAGATGTCGTTCGAGGTACCCTATGATTGTTTTCTACATTGGTGTATTCCTTGTTTGATTCAAGAGTGACACACTCCTTAATGTCACCTACCCTTGTCCATGCTTTGGGTCATGATGTAGAGATGCTTCTAGTGCCCTTGGCGTTGACTACGCTAGTTGGAGATCGATCTGACTTGTTTGAAGTATTTAGAAACTGTGAGCTAATGTTGTGCAACACCGCTCTAGGGGAGAATTCCTATGTATACGAATACAACCATATTATGTCATCCTCAGCATGGAGTTGTTGTATTCAGTGCATGAAATTGTGGATTGGTTCAAGAAGAAGGTCATTTTCCTTAGTGTGGATGGAGATCATGTTTTGTTTTTTGGTGAGCGAGATCCTCATATGGGTCATAGGCGTGTATCATCCTTATCATCCATGATGGTCGTGATGATGCTGAGTTCATCAGAGGTTTAGTAGTTGGAATTTTCTCGGGTAGTAGAGGAGTACTATGATGTCTTTTCAGAAGAGATTGTAGACATACCCCCTAGATGAGAGGTCGAATTCAGGATCTAGGTACAACCAATTGCGTCTCCTATCTCTATGTTTCCATATTGGATGGCCCCTTATGAGTTGCGAGAGATACATATACAACTTGATGGTAAGCTGGAGTGTGGTATTGTTCGGCCAAGTGTTTCGCCATGGAGTGCACCCATTTTGTTTGTGAAGTAGGCCGACGACAGTTTTCTATTGTGTGTTGATTATCATCGCTTAAACAAAGTGACAATAATGAATCACTATCCTCTTCCGCAGATTGATGAATTATTCGATCAACATAAAGGTGAATGACAGTTCTCAAAGATCGAGTTGCGGTCAAGATATCATTATATGCATGTGAAAGATTAGGATATTCTGAAGATTGCTTTCTATTTTTGTCAGGGGAATTATGAGGTCATAGTAATGTCGTTTGGTGTTAAGAATGATCCAACGATATTCATGGGATTAATGAATTCTATGTTCCATGAGTTCATGGAAATGTTTGTGGTAGTTTTCATCGATGACATCCTTGGGTACTCAACATCTGATGAGGAGCATGCAGAGCATCTACGAGCCATTTATGATGTTCTTCGGCCACATCATCTGTTCGGGATGTTGTTGAAGTGTGAGTTTTGGGTTTGAGAAGTCCGTTTCTTGGGGAATGTTGTCTCCCAGCAGGTAGTAGATGTTGATCCATCGAAGATAGAAGCAGTTGTGTCTTGGGGAGCCCCAAGATAGTTTCAGAGGTGCGAAGTTTCCTTGGTCCCAAAGCCTACTACAGGAGGTTTGTGTCAAATTTTCCATGAGTTTCAACTTCTCTAATAGCTTTGACAAGAAAGTATTAGGCCTTTATATAGACTGATCAGTGCCAGCCATCTTTCAAGTATCTAAAGGAGAAGTTAGTAAGTGCTCGAGTCCTTTTTCATCTAGCTGAAGGAGTTAATATTGATTTTTTTTGTGATGCCTCACATCTGGGGTTAGGTTGTGTTCTCATACAGCAGAGGTCAGCAGTTTTTTATGGGTCTCAACAGTTACGCTCCAACAAACACAACTATGCCTCCCACGATCTTGAGTTGGCAGCTATGGTGTTTTATATAAATATGTGGAGACATTACATCATTGGTGAGCGCTTCATGGTTTTCACTGATCATAATAGTTTGATGTATGTCTTCTCCTAGTGTGACTTGAACTTACGACAGTGTCGGTGGATGGAGTTCGTATAGGAACTCACCATCGAAATATCGTATACACCTGAAAAGGGGAATGTTGCAGTTGATGCGTTGAGCAGAAAATCATTTAGTGATTAGGTGCGTAAATCCAGTGACTCGTGGAGAGTAATGGAAGAACTGTCAGCATTACATCTTGATATGTGAGAAGTTGGGGGTATAGATTGTTTTTTCAGATGACAGTACAAAAATCCCTAATGCACAATGTGGATGAGTCCTAGTTGGGAGACCTAGAGGTCAAAGTCTGGAGAGACCGAGTTGTTTCTGGTGAGGCCCCTAGTGGTTGGAATGAAGATGAACAACACCAAGTGATGTATCATGGAAGGCCTTTTGTCCCTTTGATGATGTGTGATACGGTCCTCAGAGAGTTCCATAGTTCACCTTTAGTAGTACATCATGGTGTGACAATGAAGTACCGATCATTGAGGAGACAGTTTTGGTTGCCTGGGATGAAGCGTGTGTTTGCGAACTTTTTGTCTCGTTGTTTAGTCTGCTAGAAGGTGAAGGCAAAACACCATGTTCCTAGTGGTCTTCTCCAGACATTATATATTCCTTAGTGGAAGTGGGAGGAAATCAAAATAGACCTCATTAATAGTTTACCTCAAACTCCAAGAGGACATGATGCTATTGGGGTGGTAGTGGATCGTTTAACAAAATCATCCCACTTTATATAAATCAAGGAGTCAAGATCAGTGGATGTTTTGTCATGGAAGTATCTAGAGGAGGTGGTGAGACATCATGGAGTTCCTAGGATGGTAATTTCTAATAGATATTCTCATTTTAACTCTAGGGTGTGGAGAGGTCTCCATCATGCTTTCAGTTATCAACTTTTCCTTAACACTACATTTCATCCTCAAACGGATGATCATTCATAGCGATCCATCTAGACTCATGAAGACATGTTACACTCTTGTGTTATGGATTTTGGAGGCTCAGGCATAAGTCACTTAGCCTTAGTGGAGTTCGATTACAATAATATTGTTTCACTCCACTATCGGCATGGTTCCGTTTGAATCCTTGTATGGCCAGCCTTTCCGTTCTCCGTTGTGATAGACTTGGGTCGGAGAGTCAGCAATTCTTTGACCAGAACTATTGAAGAATACAACATAGATGGTTTAGGTGATTCATGAGTGGATGAAGACTGCACAAGATCGTCAAAAATCATATGTTGGTCAATGAATAAGGCCCTTAGAGTTTAATGATGTGGATCATGTGTTTCTGAAGGTGACTCCCCATCCCGGGAAGCGAAGGTTTAGTTGTGGAAGTAAGCTCTCACCCTAGTTTTTTGGGCCTTTTGAGGGGCTAGCTTGTGTTGGTGTTGTGGAATATCGAGTAGCAGTTACCCATCATTTGAGTCAGATACATGATGTTTTCCATGTATCAGAAGTCTATTTTTATCTTCATGACGACTCTCACATCATCGATTGAGGAGAGATCGATGTTGATGAGGATGCAACCTTTGAAGATCAACCTATAGAGATCCAAGACCACAATGATAAGGTGTTGAGTGGGAATTTTATCCCTTTAGTGCATGTATTGTGGTGACACGATGTCTTGGAGGAGAGTACCTGGGAGCGTGAGTCACACATGTGTGTCTAGAACAAAGAGTTGTTTGATGTTCGACTCTCTTCATGTATCATTGTAACTTTTGTGGTTATGAAAAATTCATGCGTATGTCATGGCTCCCTTTGTTGATTTTGTGGCTTGCTCGCTTTTGACAGGTATCTCAAGGGGTGGTTGTTCACACCCTCTTTTGTTTTCACTTTATGAGGGTTTTGGATTCTCGAGGATGAGAATTCTTTGAGAGGTATCTAATGTAATGACCCGGAACTCTCCAGTCCATTAATTTGTAAAAATGCGGTGATAGAGGTGTTCTAGAAGGTCAAGGAGACTTGGGGGGTGTGTTTTTGTGGTCTTTTAAGGAAGACTAAGGTGCAGTAGCTTTCACACGGGATTCACAGGGTTTGTCCAAACCGTGCATCCAAACCATGTGAGGTTGGTGTTCGAGGCAGTGGCTAATGCATGGTTAACACACAGTTTTTGAGACCGTGTGGCCTAACTGTTTGAGGATTGTTTGATGAGGTAGAAGCTAACGCATGATTACTGCACGGTTTGTCATACCATGTGGAATAACTGTGTGGGCATATAAATCTAGATCCTAAAATTGTGGATCAAACTCTATTTCCTTTAAATGGATTTTTTAAGATCATAAGCGGCCATAACTCAGGAATAACATTCTTTGAAGGTAGGAGATCCTCTTCCAATCATTTTGGAGGCGATCCGAAAGAATCTCCTAGTGAATCGAAGCTAGTTTATTTATGTATGTGATCATCCTTGTTTGGTTTATTAGATCTACTTAGATTTACTCCTGATATTCACTCGGTTTCATGGATCTATGCCCGTTATGGGTAGATCTAAGTGTGTGAATGTAAAAAATGATGATCATTGGTCTTGATTTTTCTAGGAGGAGAGATCTAAGGTGGGGTTTGGGAGAATTGACCCAGGTTTCATAAGCGTTCATCGACCATAATATTTTTCGTCAAAAACCGTTGAGGTAGGGGATTTGTTGATTCTCATTCTTTTACTTGCAACCATATTGAGAGCATGTTGAATCCCACTATATTACAATGGAATTAGCCAAATAAAATACATTGAATCATGTAAATAAATCATGTCGATTGTATGTTTTTGTCTCATGTTTTGCTAGGTATTGTGATATCTATGATTTCTTTTCATAGCGGTTGTTCTTGGTTGAAATTGGTAAAGAACGTAAACCGGAAAAATTTGATATTTTTTTGGCTATTGATAAAGATCCATGGGAAAGAATATGGTTCCTATTGAAATTTTATGTTAATCAAATTTGAATAGTAAGAATGTATAATCTTTTGTGATAGTTACCGGTTAGGTTCCTGATTTTGAACCAATAGATTAATTCTGTTAATTCAAGATGGTTTAAAGGGTGTGATTATCAATAATTCTTTGAAGGGTTCTGAGTTACCCTCATTTTTGTTGAAAGGGCCATAGAAAAATTGAATTTGATGTTTGATTTCATGCTTCTTGTACTCTGACGTGACACTAGAGGGGTGTTTAAATATGTGGTGGCATAGAGGCCTTTTGGTTGTGGCAGCGGATGACGCCTAGAGTGGCAAGATGCATAGGTTTATGCATGTGGGTGTCGGGGAGGACACCAGGGATGATGGAATGGGATCGATGTGATTGTTGGATTCTTTTTGATTCATTGTTTGTTTATCTTCTTTACTTTTCCCCATTGCTCAAGGAAGCTGGTCTTGTTTACCCATATTCCGAAAGAGGAAAAGACAAGAAGGGTATGCCACGTGCTTTCCATGTTTAGATTCACAAGGGATAATGGGTCTACTCTCTTGCTATAGGTGACAATGACTCGACAGGTAGTATATATACTCACAATTTTGAGCCACCTTGTGTTTAGAATCATATGATGCTTTTCTAGAATGCCTGGGAATATGGGAAAGTAATTCTGTAATAAATGTTTGAATAAATGATGTTAACCCATGGGGTTGGTGTTTTTTGAAAAATAACGATGAGGTTGAGAACTTTTGAAGGGGCAGTCGATTTTTTGGATATGGTGTTAATAGAATTTAATGTGTAATTGTTCATGGTTAATTAATGTTTGAAGAACTAAATAACGTACATTGGAATTGATAAAAAGGGAATGAAGTAATATAATAATGACCATAAATGGTTGTGTTATTATAGGATACCTAGTATTAGAAGTGGAAGACTAGAGTTCGATAGATATTAGTTGCAGTTGTGTCTAAGACTAGGTTATTCCCATAGTGTGGTAGTGAGTTATAATATTTTCTGTACTTTTTGTGTTTCGATACGCTACTCCACCCTATCAGTAAGAAAAACTGGCACCCTGAGGATTCTGAGCCATGGGGGGTGTTTTCCCCAACATTACGGTGGGAGGATGAATGGATGACTACCCCCTTTAACCCCGCTCTCTCCTCCTGGTAGATACTACTTTCAATACGCACATCGTTTATTTTTCCCCATATATTTTTGTAGAGGGCTGCAATGGCTTGTGGTTATTAACACACATATATTTTGGATATAGTATCCTATGGACTAATATAGTTGTAACGTGTATAGACTATTATGGATTGAGGATCGTTACTCAGTGTATGAGCTATAATGGCTTGAAATATAATACTTGACATATGATACACGTTATGTGAGCTTTGGTGGCTCCTGGAAACTACCTGGTTACTTTTGGTTGTGAGGTTGTTGTGGTGCTTCACCCAAGTGTCTGCGAGAAAGCTTTTCTGGTGAACATGGTGCAGATTGTGGAGCGTAGCCCTGGTGTCTGTGGGAAAGTCTTTGGAGAGTGATGCACATGACGTATGTCATTGGGTAAAAGCAGCAAACTAGTGGAGAATTAGTAGTGGGGTACCCTTGATATTCATTACTATATGATATATTCTTGTATGAGTTACATGGTAAGAGTAGCTATGGTGAGGTTGGGAACATAGTATACGTGTTTAGGTGGGGAGTTGAATTCACTTGTTGTTCACTGGGATTTAGTATACTTTCTTTACCTTTGCACGAGAGGATTTGGGGAGGATTCTACTGAGTATACTTTTATACTCACCGTACTTATATATAAACTTTTTTTAGGTTACATGGAGAAGGATAGAGATCAAGATTTTTTATACTAGTTTGGGGTTGCAGGAGCAGTTCGGGCTTGTGGCTACAACTGTTTTATAATCTTTTGGGTACTTTCAGTTTCCCACCTTTTTTGTTGTAGTACTTTTGCATGACATTGAATTTGTGCTCTTGGGTCTTCTTTTATATTTCAGTTCTAAGATGGATTTGGTTGGTGTTTATCTTATCTATCTCTTACGCATGTGTTATACTATTGGGTAATTCCTCCCATTTGTGTGTTACTATACCCTCGGTGCTAGTCTCCATCCCAGTGCCTACTAGAGGTGGGACTCGGGGGTCATTATCTCCTTTATCAAATTGATAGCCCGGGAGGGGTACACATTGTGGGGAGGGGGTCGTGAAAAATACTTTTAACATTATAAATAATATCTAAAATCATGGAAAATATATCATTGGAGTGTTTTTAATCATTCATTTGAGATTCATAACCATTCGTTTGAATGAGATGACTATTATAATCATCCACTATTATTCTTCATTGGGTAATTATTTGACCCACTAAAAAAATATTAAAAGAATTAATATATAACTTTTATCCTTTTATCCATCGACACTTCTTGATTGACTTAAGAATAATTTCCATTCATTAATGATTTTTATATTATTATTTAATTAAATATTCCATATTCCCCTACATAATAAAAAAATTTATAGTAAAATTAGAATTTTCAATAACAATATCTATATTGATAACTAATCTAATTGTTTTATATATATATATCAAATTTCCCTATAGAAAATATATTTTTGACACATGGTTATGAATTAAAAAGTAATACAATTTTATTTCATTCAGAGGTGATGATAAAACATGATGTATACATTGAAATTATACTTGTAATTTCATCATGTGTACTAATAGATTAAACATATTTTTTAATTAAATACAAAACAACCCTTTATATATTTTATATTGTGTTTGAGGGATATAATAATTGAAAGTACATTATTAATCTCATCTCATGACATGTATTCAATTTATTCTACTTAAAATGCACTCATAATAATTATCCAGTACATACCTACTCCACCATCCAAATTCTAACTAGATTCAATAATTATATGATCATTTACGTTTTCAATAAAATATAGTAAATTTTTTGATGAACTAATGCATTTATTTGTAGAAAGTGGAAATGAGGAACCATTGATAGTTGCTGAACTGTTCTATATAAATGTGTATATATTTAAAAGTTTGTTGCATTGTTAGTTTTTTAGGAATTATTCATGTTAATATTCATATCATGATATATTTTAAAGAGAATCTAAATTAAATGTTACATTACTACTTAAATTTAATTTATATTATAATGTGGATGGCCATTTCATTTAGATGAAAATTTTTTTCACTACAATCCACATTGTTCTGTCAATGAATAATCTAAAAAAATATTTTCTGAGAATGAAAAATTATGAATCAGAATTTGAAATCATATGGTAATGCAAATAATTTTTACGATATATTTTTTAAACATATTAAAATAAAATTTTATCACATATCATTATATATTATCATAAGTTGTCCTAAATTATTGAATTTTATATATTTTTACAATCATTAAGGACAATGTTAACAGACCATTGCATACACCCAGTGTGGGTCCATATATACTTATAATATTTTCCCAAATCATCATTCAAAGAATAAGATTGATTTTTTACTCAATTATAAATTTGGTAGTTTTTATGAATAGGTGAATCAATTTCACACCCACATCAACTTTGTGTATAATGATAGTGATTTAATTTATAATAAATAACATTATATAAACATTGTTGTAACATTTTTATTTTATCCTATATAAGAAATTTTATATAGGGTTTTAACAAACGTATCTAATCAAAATCAATATGAAATACTATATCATGTATTAATATGATTTTTAGTTTACTATTAGTAATATATATATATATATCATTATAATAGATTAATTTGAACATATTTCAAAAAAAGTCACCCTAAAACCATAAAGACATAATATATTTTGAGACTACTAACATATTCCTCTTATTTGGGTAACTATTATCAACATATACCATAATGTTCATATTAAATAGTACAGTTCAATGAAATACTCTAAATAGAACCATTATTTACATCTTATGGAAAATAAAAATAAAAACATATGAGTGAAAGAGATCTATAAGGGTAAAAAAGAGATATCAATTAATTATCCTCAACGTTATTAATATAATAATAATGGCATGATAAAATTTTTATAGGTATCAAGAACACTACTAAATCATTCTATTATATTTAGTCACGAGTCATTTATATGTACATGTTAAATAAAAATTGATATCTAATAATGTTCAGAAATCATCGATAATAGATCATATTCCATGAAAAAATTTCACCAACATAAAACAAATTTTTTTAGAATTCCAATAAAATATTAATTATTTACTATGAAAAGATTCCCTACCATAAATTTCCTATTTTATGGGTTATCATTCATAGTCACGGTCAATCCATAGAAAATCATAGTGAAGATAATGCCTTATTATACTGGGTTCACCCACCAATAATTTCTATATTATCTCATCACAGAAATATAATTTGAAAATATTTTGATGGGATAAACATTTTTTGTCCCACTCATCAAATAATGAAGACCGTTAATAATTTTTTCCAATGGTCCATAAATTATTCAATATTTCAACGCTATATAATTCATTAAATAGATAGAGTTATTATAAATAATGATCATTTTATAATAGAAAAACCAATGGAAAACAAGTATTTCAAAATGATCATGACACATCACAATAAATTTGATGTATTGAAATATTTTTTTAAAAATAATTCTTTATTAAAAATAGACTTAACTAATCTACATGAAGATTTTGGATGGTATGATTTGATAATATCTCTAGTGATGAATAACAATTCATAATCGATGTTGAAATACATGAAAAATTTGATGCCATTTGAATTTATAATAGAATTATTTAAAAAAATTAATCTCTTTGATAGACTACGGTAAATGAATAAATTATATTTAAAATTATAAATAATAATTTTTATATCATATACAATAAGCAACAATGAGATTCAAAAACCAAAATATTATAATATTTAAAAAATTTAAATTTTAACATAGACATTGAATTGGAGGATTTGAATAATATTGACTACATTATAAAATATATAAAATGGTCTTACATAATATAAATCTATTTATAAATCCACAATAAATTTTTTTTCCAATTAATGAATTTAATTTAATCTCTAATAAATTACTTCAATCATAACTGTGATTCTTTTTTTTTTGAAAAAATATGATAATTAATTTTTTGAAATTTTAGAAATTTAATTGTATAAAATTACATTAAATTTTAGAATCAACATATCAATATAAACAATTGAAAAAATATTTTTCAAAGAAAATAATTTTTTTGAATAGTGAAAATTTAAATTTTTTAAAAAAACATTTACATTTATTAATTATATATTTTCGAAGTTATATTATTATTTATAAACTATTTCAATGAAAAATAATAATTATTCTATTAAATTCAATTAAATTATATCTAAATATTCTTTATATTTAGTTTTAATATATATATATTATTTGGGATGGAAACAGAACATTTTCATAAATATATTATAATGTTCATAATGTTTCTCAATTATTAATTATAAAAACTAACCTTAATGAAGAATGATTAAAATTAAAAAAAAATATTATTTATCATTTTATTATTAAATTATATATTTATTTGGATGAATACTAATCATATAGATTTTATCAATCATCTTGTGCTCAAAAAATCATAATATTAAAAATTAATTTTTCAACAAATCTATGGGTTTTAATTAAAATAAATTCTACCACATCTATGATTTAATTATCATGAAACCGATTAAATATTTTCAATTAAAATAATAATATTCACAAAAATATTAGAAACATAATTCTTGATCAAATGTATTTATAAATTTAAAAAATGTGTTCTAAATGTTTTGTCAAAATGGGGTTTTGCACGCTATATGATATTGGGTTAATTTTCATTTTCCATTGACATGGAGTTTTTTAAATTTGATTTTATATTATAAAAAATTCAGCATAAATTATACAAAAATAATAATTTTATTTTTGGGTGAATGTATAATTACAATTGTAGAACAAATAATTACCTTGGTAGAAACTAAAATGGTAAAAGTTATAAATATAAATGATAACGAATAACATGTTTAATTTTTTTTATTTTTTCATTTGGGGAAGATTATACACATATATAATATAATTCCTTATTTATCAATTATAATGAATCATGGAGCAAGAGTGATTTACCATTATTGAATAGTTTAGGATATTTAAAAAAATATCACTCAACCTGAATTATAGAACATAAATTCCTTTACTCACTTATTCGTCCAACAAGAAGCCATTTAGATATTAAATAATTTCACACAATGTCTTCCAAAAATACATTCCAAAATATTATTTATTTTTATCTTATAGAATTTCTCACCCAATGGTTTATTATATGATATCTAATATAGGGTTCTCTAAGAGATAGTAACCCTCTTAACGCAGATTTTACTTTTAATTTCTTATTTCAGAACATTTAATTATATATGAAATATTCATATTAAATATCAAAATTATATCTAATATAAGGATACATTATTATTTTATGAATAACCTATAAACATATCATCTTACATCAAATTGTAAATGAAAAAATCGACCTAGTGTACATAAAACTACCGTATCATAAATCATTGTAACTCTTTTTCATGAACACCCATAAGGTAAGAATTAATTATGTATATTATTTCAATATATTATTTTGAAAATATAATTATAAATATTAAATTATAATAAAAATATACCTTTTATATTAATATTCTATTTAAAATGTGGTAATTTCACTCGTGTTTATAATGAACTACCACCTTGTAATGAAATTAAATTCATTTTTAAAATAATCCTTACATGAATGTAATAAGGATATATTTATTGAATATATGTGATATATTTGAAATTATACCGAATCCATAAAATTAATATATAATACAATTTCTTATGACATCACCAATTGAAGAATTGATAATGGAACTCCTTCGTACATATGTCATACCATCTCCACAACAATATGTGATTCATTCTCCTTGAATAAA
Source organism: Viscum album (assembly GCA_963277665.1). Lineage (NCBI taxonomy): Eukaryota > Viridiplantae > Streptophyta > Magnoliopsida > Santalales > Viscaceae > Viscum > Viscum album. Next base: position 2,129,687,181 of record OY728147.1, on the reverse strand, counting down.
TATAAATAATGATTTTAAAAATGAATATAATTTCCAAATAGTGTATTTAAAACAATAATATAGTTTTTATATGATACAACTATATAATATACTCAATATATATAACATTTATAATATAACATTCCGGAGAAAACAAGGTAGGTTACAGCTAAAAATATTAATAATGAAATCTAATTATGGAACATTTGATAAGACTATGTAAAAAAATAATATATTAAATTTTAAACATTATTATTGTTTCTTTATAAGTAAATTAAAAATTTTAGACCACTATATATGAGTTTAAAGCACATTCAACCGGAATGAAGCTAGAAATAATTGATTTTTTTTCACAATTTTATTTCATTGAGGTAGACTGTAATGTATTACACATATTTTTCTATATATGTTTAATCTAATTATGGTGTTACATTAAATTTCAGGAATAAATAATTATTATTTTATTTTATGTCCAGTTCTATTGAATTTATCAAACAGTATTAGACTTGAAAATTATATTATTGGGAATAATTACGTAAACAAATTTACTTCATTAGCTAATATTACATTATTGTATTTGATATTATTAAATTATATGTAGTATTCATATGAATATATTATGTTGTGATGTTATAAATATTTTAAGCATTTCTAATCTCATATTATTTCCATGGGCACATAAATAATGTAATAATTTTATCTCATATTATGAGTTTAATCTTGAAACTCATTGATATTTTATATAATTATTCTCTTAAAAGTAATATTTTATGTTTAATGTGATGTTATTTAATTCGGAGCGTTGACAATTTAAATGTTTTAAATGTGATAAGTGACATATGTTTCCATATAATATTATAGAGATTTTTTATAAAGATAATTACATTTATTTTTTATCATTATCTAATAACCACCAATAATTATTATCTTCTATAGATAGTATAGAAAAATTTTATATAATATAATGCTTTTCCTCTACGTGGTATATAAAATGAATGAGAAAATATTATTAACAAAATCCATCTTCATTTATCTCTTTAGTTAATAAATTTTATATATAAAATCAATGATTTATTATGATGATTTCAAATATGTTTTACTATGATAGTATACAATAATTATTACTAATATATTGATATTAAAAAAATTATATTAAATATATTTTTCCCATCATATTTCAGAGATGGTATTTTCTTATTAATATGTGAATGGAGACTTTTTTAATACACTAAACATGAATTTAACCATTATCTATCTAGAACACCCATTTTATTAATGATCTCTCTAAATGATTATAACATTATTTTTAATGAAAACTAGCATCCAAATATTTAGTAAATTTCATGTCCATAAAAGTTATATTCAAACTGAAAATGGAATTTTACTTATAAAAATAGTAACGATATTAATATGCAATTTTGATTCATCAATGAAAAAACACATTTATTTAATATATACTCCACTGGATATATTTTTTATTGATATCAAAATTATCTTTTCTATTGAATGGTTATGATAATATTTGATAGGGAATGTATACAAATTTAATTTCATTATTAAATTTTTTTTATATAAATTTTTTCAGTAAATATTCAATTTAATTATATAATTGGACAATAAAATTTTCCTAAATATCAATATTATTTATTTAAAATATAGTTCTTTCATAAATATTATATATTTTCCAAATAAATTATTTTAATTTAATGTATTATTATTTAATAAGAATAATTTTTTTATTCTATGTTACTTATATTAAATGAGAATTTGCTGATAAGTAATTTGTTTCAATAATTACATCAATCATTCGATAAATGAGGAATTTTTTGGACATGTAGTTAGAGGTAGAGAATCATTATGGTGATACCCTCAAGAAATAAATATTCTCATGATATAAATATGATGGATATGATTATTTATATGGGATTGTGTGTATACATACCCAATAGTTAAACATTTTTTTAAGAAGGGAATGAGGTTAATGGAATAATTATTAATGTGATCATGATTTCAAATAGAATGCATTCACATAATTATGAATTTAATTATTATACAAGACGATTTTTTTATATTTTACATGGCATAATTTTTTTCATTTTATTGACTAAATGGAATTCGTGATTAGTTATTTACCATTTTGTATTGATTATTCCTTATCCAATTAGGAAATTAATATCAATATTGAAATTGAATTTTTTTTCATTTATATACCATTCTAGATTATTCATTTTTATTTTTGATAGCCTCTTCTTTACATAACTCATAATGAGATTCAGATATCACCATTAAATTGATTCATTTTCTACATATCATAGTAGTGTACATTGAATTGGATGTGAGGATGTTCTAGAGGGTATAATGATAATCATGAAAATAGAAGTTATGTTGTAATTATTGTAATATGGGAATCATGTTTGTTTCTAGTTTAAAAAGTCTAGTAAAATATCCAGTCATTTTGTATGTAATAATATGTATCATTCATTAATTTAATATTGTTGACACTGGCTATGGGATACTATTATTTGGGTACATATAGTTTGCATAAGAATAATGTTTAGCAGAATACTTGGGAACTATATATAGGAAAAATTTGATTAGAGAAAATAAACAGATGAATTCATTTTATGATATATATTTTTTTAGGAAAATGATCTAATATTTTAGTAATTATTTTATTTTTTTTTCATATAAATTCTTTGATTTATAGATACTACATGTGGAAATGGATTTGGAATAGATTCATCTAATTTAATGACCATTAAATGAGTTTCTATAGTATGTCTAGTTAAATATTAATGTGAACTCTATGAGTGAATTCTATATCGACATATATTGAGACTATTTGAAGATATTATTTGGATAAGTCAAACTCTCTCCATGAACTATTATAATAAATTTTATAATATATCCCATGGATACCTATGGTCTTTGCTCATTAAATGGGAAAATATAATGTGGCCTGTGATGGTATTAATAATTTTAATCATATGGTAAAATGTAGAGTTTCTAATTTTTAGGTTCTATATGAATACTATAAAATATTTTTAATATTATATGGGGAGACATGTTGACTAAAACAAACATTCATATTAGTATGGGTTTTAGTGAACAATTATTTGAGGGATAATGAATTTTTACTTTATAAAAAGAATATTAATGTAGTTATAAACATTATGATTAATGTCATTATTTAGATGAAGAAAATTTTGGATATATAGTTTTGTTGAATTGTGTGACACATTATATGGTTATTTTAGTGATTTTAGAATAAAAAATAATCATAGATACTCATTATTTGGATTAAAAGATGGTATTTTGTTAGAAATTTTTTAATTAATGACATTAATGATGTTGTGTAAGTTTATTTCTTCGTGATTCGATAAACATAGTAATTGAAACCCTCAAAATTAAGTAATTAATGTTCAAAAAAAATTTGTTTGACTGTTGATAATTTTTGTTCTATCACATAAAATGGTATAATATTTACTTATAATTGGAACTTCATTCAAAATCTATATGTTCACATTTCAATAATGGTTTAAAAAATGGAATCCTTATAATGTGTTATTATATATGAACCTAACAATACCACTTCCATATTATATTAGTATATTTTATTAATATAATATATAATGTGGGTTTCCAAAAAAGAATTTTCAAATACAAAACCCATGATTTACGAGTTCGTGTTTAAATCACATAGACCTAATTAGTTAAAAATATGGATAATGTAACATATCAATATTTAATATTTTTTTTATTTCAAATAAAATTAGGATCATTAATATCTTATAAATTTTGAAGCCAATAGATTTTTTTTGTAAGAATATTTTTGTGTCATATTCAACATGAAACACTAATATTATAATCAATCAAAATATATTATATAACAATGATCATCATAAAGTGTCCATTGAATTCGATCTTATTTATAATATTAAATAATTTATCATATATATATTTTTGTTTCTACAATCTATAATTTTTTTGAATAATTCTTTATAAATAATAAATAATTTTTTATAATGATATGTGGTTGTATAAAAATAATATGATTAATTGAAAAATGATTTTTTATCTCTTTTGTGGAAAAATATTATAATTAGTTTTCTAAAAAATATAAAATGTGATTTTTTGAAATTAAAATAAATTTTTATATGAATAAATTAATAATAACTTATAGAAATATTTTTTGGGATGCTTAAAAAAATATTGATTAAGTGGTGAATAGTGAAAACCCAATTTTTTTTGGTAAAACACTACTTGTTTTTATATATTAACAATGTGAAAATTTAATTAATTATTTTAATATTATTTAAATTAAGACAACTATTATATAGTAAAATTTAATTCAATTAAATTTGAACTATATTTATAGCATATTATAATATAAATATATTTTAAGGATTTAAAAACCATTTTTATAAAAACATTATTAAAGATCTTAAATTTACCCATTTAAAATAATTAAAACATTAACTACATAATAATTATTAAAATTATATATTATATATTTTATATAAAAATATTATTACATAAATCCATAATTTGATTATTAATATAAATATATTAAATATAATTTCCTCATTAGAGTGGTAAATGAATTTCTTCAAAAAAATCTTTCGACACCACTATGGGTTTTATTTTAATTTAAATTATTATTTTCATGTGAATATAATTTCATAAATTGGATTTAAAATATTATATAATACTAATTAACATTATATAATAATGCAAAATTATTTTTACCACAATGTAGTAATGATATTAAAATACATTTATTTCAAATATAAATAAAATGAGGTTTTGTGCATTGCATTTAATTTTGTTCAAAATAATTTTAAATAATGAAGTAATTATATAATATATATTATATATAATGAATTATTCGATCCAAATTATCTAATATGGATAATTTTATATTTTTTATTAAATGATAAATTAAGAAGGTAAAAACAATGTATTGTGGTAAAAAAAATGGTAAAAGTGATTAATCCAAAATGTTAAGGAAGAGATTGATTAAAACATTTATTTCTTGTTTTTTAGGGTTTTATTTACCAATTATTTACTCAAATAATGTATTTACCAAATTTTTATTCACTTGGGGTGAGGTTGACTACCCATTATTGAATTTTTGTAGGTATTCAAAAAAATTCCACCAATCATCATTTATAAAACAGATCTTATTTCCAACACATACTAAGAACAAATAAAAAACTTTTATTCAAATAATAATGTGAAAAAACTCCCATACATAATTTAAAAATGTTATAGATATTATTTTTTTCAAAATATAAAAACAGTTATTTGTTTAAGAAGAGATCCAAAGGAGGTTTCACATGGGAATGGTAATTATCTTCAAAAATAATTTTCCTTCTTCATTATTGTACATATGTAATTTATTTATTAAAAATTTTATAATAATGTTCCAACTATAAATTGTATAATTAGATTTTTTTCTCATGTCCCAATATACACATGTAACATCTTCTATCAAATGGGAAATAAAATCATCAATCGTGTATACGGAGGAAAATCGTATCACGAATTGATAGAATCAATTACCATAAAAACTAATGGTTTGATATAATAATTTCATTAATATATATATATAATATTATATAAACAAACTTATTTAATTTTAATATGACATTTCCATTTTTACATACTAATTTGTTTATACTATATTGTGGCTCGTGAGTTCAGTTGACTGTCACCTAAAGAAGCAATGCTATTTTTTTCAAATATTCCTCACAAAGAAAGTAATAAGGATAAATGTAATTAATATATGATATCTATTTATATGAAAATATGTTTATTCTTTATAATTAATATATCACCCACTTCATTAACCTTTCACCCATTATGGATATGACGATGTGACTCAAATGTTCGTCTGAACTACCATCTCTATGAAGGGATGAGATTCATTCTCCTTGTTGAAATTTAAATAACGATTAGAAAAATATGTATAAAGAAAAAATTATATTTATAAAAATTTTATCATTCTATAGATTATGTTACCATGTAATATTTTCATAATCAGAATCATTTACTTAAAACATGTAATGGAATACAATTTAGTTATCACTCGAAAAAATAGTAATATTGAGTTATTATTAATTAATGGGGAATAATATGTTTTAAAAGTACCATTAAATATATTATAAATATTAGTATTGAACTATAATATGTAAATAACTTATTTTAAAACAATGTATAGGTGGTTAATGTATTTAAAATAAAATGAAGCATAAGGTAAGGTATTTTTTTTCAATTTCCTTTAATTGAGACATATGGTATTGTTATGAACATTATTTCATTCATATGGTTTACATAATAGGATTTTTTTATGTACTATAATAAATAAAACACTACTAATGATATTTTACGTTTCAATTTGAAACGTTTCATTCATGGGAATCTGAAATCAAAATTTCCAACTTATAGATAATTCCATAACACAAATTTTTTTATATTATACTAATTTATCATTTCATTTTATATTATTATACATTTTTACTTATGAAATGTTTTTATGTATATCCAATATTTTTATGTGTATTCTATTTTTATTCAAATAATCAATTCATTGATTAATTATCACATCAAAATTATGATCATTATAAGTTTTTCTCATATAAAATTTTCTTAACTAGAACATATGTTAGGTTATAAGCCAATACCATTTTATGAAATATATCTACATTCCCTACAAACATTCATTCAATACTCACTGTTTATTCATGGTATTTAATTTTATCATTTTCTATTATTCCATTAATGGGGTTTATAATTCAAAATTTATCTATATTTTAAGATATTTGTGATTTTATCTCTTTTTAATTTGGATCATTAATACATGAATATCCAATAATGTATATTATATTTCAAATGTATAAAATACAGTGTTGATTTAATTCTTCATTTTTATTCATTAATATATCATGTAATATTATCATTTCTTTATATTTTGTTTATAATACAACAAAGAAAATATTTTTGTTTAAATCTACCTTCGCATCACTCTTCAATAAAAAATTTTATTCTTCCAAAATCATTTCCCCAAATAAAATTACAAGTCAATACTATGATTATTTAAATTGGTTTTTACCCATAATTTTATGTTTATGAAAAAAACTTCAAAGGAATATTCCAATAATTTTCCAAAAAAAATACTTTCTTAATATTCTTAAACAATTGTTATTGGAATAATTATTTTTAACATACTCAACACGAACATTACCTTCTTACATCATAAAAAATGATTTAAATTAATCCACTATAACATTTATAGATTTTTATTCCAAAAGAAAAATAGATTTTCTAATATTTTATAATGGTATAGATTTTAAAAATGTTTTTAAGAGATAAAATTATATATTCCACAAAAAAAATTAGATAGATTATTTTTTCGTGAATGCCTATTATTTTTTGAAAATCAATTATTTTTTAAAAACTCTTCTAATGATATATTAAACTGATATTGTTCTAATTCATTCAATGGATGGTTTTCATTTGATTGATTATGTAATGAAATAAAATTAAATTCTCATACTATGTTTTTATTCACTATCATTGCCATAGAATCATCACTTACATGTGATATTTTCCCATTATACTTCCCCTTAATATGTATATTATTTATCATGGACACACTTATTTCTGAAAATGCATATAATTATTATATGTTTAAAATCAATTTTAATTTCTTAAGATTGATCTGGGAAACTGTTATAATTATATACTCCTTGATCAATATATAAATTATTTTGTAAACTATATTGAATAAGAAATAAATTGAAAATTTTATATATGTGGACTGTGATAGACATGATGTAATGTTTGTGATAAAATTATATATAACACCTCAACGCACCGATAGAATTAAGAGGTGAAAAATATTATCTAGGTGTATTTAAATGCTATTTTAGGGGTACCACACCATTCGTTAAACTATATTAGTATATGTTATCGAAGAAAAATGTATAATGATTCTTGAGGTCACTACTTAAAATATAATTAATTTTAATAATTAGGAATTGAGTTATCCAAGATATAATTTAATATATATTATCCATGGATGAATATTTTCCTATATTTATTGAATAATAAGGTTTTATGTTTAGTTATACAAATTTTCACATTGATTACTAATTTTATTATTATGATAATCACATAATTGATTAAATTTAATGTGAATTTATTTATTTAAATTACCATATTATAAATTATTTGTTTTGTATAGTGTTCATTTTATTTTACTATTACTATATATATGAAATCACAATTATAATTTTCTTTTTTACAGGAATCCAAATTCACTACAATGAATGATATTAAAGGATAATCATGAGATAATAATGATATTCTCCAAAAAAAATTCAGTTGTAATTGTTGTAAAATGATAATCAATTACTTATCTAGTTTATTATTTTTAAAAAACTATTTCGACATTTAGGATTAAATAACTTATGTTAGTCACATAAATAATAATTTTTACACTGGATGTGGGCTATTATCATCGAGTCTTAATAAAAATACCACTAAAAAGACTTTTTATCATTTAATTGAAAAATGAGAATATATATTTTTTTATTTCTTCCCTATAAATAAAATTATTAATATATTCTTGAAATTATTTATATAATAAATGTTAAACATTGAAATATTTAAAAAAATATTAAATTAAATTAATAGGCATTATTGTTAGTGAATTGTTTCCTTCATTAAATGATAAAAAATTATTCCTTTATCAATTTTAATAATAATAAAAAGTAACTTATTATAAAGATATTAAAGTGATTTATTTATATTACTGTAACATAATATATGGTATAACATTTTTATAAATAATAATTTCATTATTGAAGACATTATGTCAGAAAATATTTTATTGAACTTGGACATGGAAGATAATGATTAGAAAGCAATAATAAAAAACTATTTTAGAAAAACATTTTCATTATTGTTTTGATTACAAAATAAAAGAATTTTTTAATAATATATAAAAAATGATGAAAGAACCATTGGAAAAAATATATATTTTTATGTATCAAAATCCTCTTATTTTCTTAATTAAAAATCAGTATAACTCATCACGGAAATTAATGCGATTTTAAAATATAATGGTACATTAAATATAATATTTCTTCATATTCATTTAAAAATCCTATATAAAATCAATATAATTATTATTGATATATCATATATCAATATTCAGAAAAAAAATTACAATTTACATTCCCATCAAAATTAACAAATTTAATTTTTATGATATTATTAAACAAATTTTACATTCATGGGAAATATGTGTTGTATTCTATGTGTGGGTTGGATAAGTTATTCCTACACATACACCATGGAAATAGTTTATTTTGGTGTAAAATAATAATAAATTTATACATAAATTTTATATTAAATATATATATTTTTATAAATAATCATTTTATGTTGTTATCCAATTTTTTTATCACATATTTTAGATTATAGTACACATGTATGCATGAGGGTTGTCTTATCATTACACTAGATGGTACATATGAAGGATAAATAATAATTATAACTTGTGGAATAAAAATAAAATATAAATTATATTATATAATTAGTAAATATATTCATATTACCAACTTTTAATGTAGGTTATGATAAATTAAAGACATATTTTTATGGTGGTGGTTGTCAAAATGTACTAACAAGCGATGTAATATTTTTACAAATGATAGAAATGATATTGAAAATGGTTGTAATGTTTTTATAAAAATATCACTATATATAAATTATTTTGATACCACAATACTATAATTACTATAGAATATTTATAATATTATTATGACGAAGGTAACAAAATTATATTATTCATAGAAAATGACTCATATATAGGAATCAATATTTAAAAAGATTGTTAATGACTCATAGAGGGGTATGATTGGACGAAATGAACCACATAGACATGGATAAATGTTTTGGGAGAGTATTTTGGTATGTAATGGTCCAGATTAACGGATTATGTTGTGTAGAGAATATAGAGCATAACATGTCTGATGATATGTTTGGGGAGTTGTAGTCATGTAAATACACAATCTCTTAAAGCAAAATATTGTAATGTTCATGTGATGGTGGAACCAATGAATACCGAATATCATTAAAATTGAAATTTGAGTAAATATATTCTTATCTAATTTTTTTTACAAATATTTTATATATTTTATCTTTTTAAATTTAGTTTAACCCATCGAAAAACATTCTATTCAATACCAAAAGAATGAAATTTTACCATAGTCAATTTTCATAATTAGAAAATTGAAATTGAGCACATTTCCAATTTTGAAATTATTATAAAAAAAATTAGAATCCATGTTATCACATATAATTATTATATGTGGGTAAATTAATATTTAAATATGAGCATGAAATGATATGAAACAAAATTTTATAAAAATGATTTTTTGGACTGAAACTGAATTTATTTATAATTATTTATATGATAAAACCATTATACAAATTTTATTATATTTAATTGAACATTGAATAAATTAATTTCAACAATTTCATACAAATTTTTTTAATTATTTTAATTTAAAAAAAATTCTTTTCTGAAATCTATTTATTTGAAAAACATTGATATTTTTATTTCAAATGATCATATAGACCTTTATTACTAATATATTACCAATTTATTAATATTATAGATGATTAATAAATAAGATATTAATGATTAATATGCTCTTATTAATAGTTTCAGGTCATTTGGATAGAAGATATTTATAATATATAATAATAATATTTCAATAATATACAACATTCTCTTTTAAACTTGTTGGTTAATGTAAACAAATATGTTAATGTCGTAAAAATTATTTCATGATAAATATTTCATTAAATATCAAGAATATACACACTAAACATAAAATAATTTTTAACTAGAAATAAATATATCGATTAGCAATAAATTTAATTTTTACCAGAATAATTCCCCAGGTTGCGATACGATAAATAAAATCTCATAAAACAAAAAGAGATTACTGAGATTGAAAAAAACAATTCAAACACATAACTTTCTTACCTTTTATATCCACTATATAGATATTAAATATTTCATGTATTTTATGGAATCCATTCATGAGATTATTTAAACCACAAATTAACCCTCCTAATAAAAAATTTACTAAACATACACACACACATATATATATATATATGAAATATAAATGGGCTGCACTAATATTGAATCACTGGAAGTGACATCTATTCAAAATCCCATGAACTGCAGTTCCCTAATTAAAATGAATGTGATTAAATAATAAAATATATATTAGTTTAATATCGAGTAATCTAGTAACCCTTGTTTGACGTATGGAAATAAACATGTCCCTCTTCACCCATAAAACAATAATAGAATAACACATAGTATGGAACTACATTCATAAATCCACATAAAAATTTATATAATACTCTTGATTTCCATGGAAGAAACTTCTTATTCATCGACCCAATAATCTAACAATTCATCTTACTAAATCCAATATCACTTCATACAGTCGATTATGTTGAATATTTTTATGAATTACACTAATTATTTTTCCAACTTATTTGATTCATTAATCCATAATAAAAGAATATGTATTCCAAAAAGATGCATCTTAATTAATTTTGAAAATATTACAATAGTAAACAAAACCATAATGTTTCAACTTTGTAATTTATATTTTAATATGATTACGAGCATAAATTATCAATACATTTGATGAATGAAAACACCTTAGCCTATTAATATTGATATCATTTAGAATTATTTATTTACATATAGATTATATCAATATATTGATCCCATTTAAATAAAAATATCATTATATCATGATGTACATTACTCTGTAAGGATTTTCTATTATAGTTTTTATCATCTACACCTGAATGTTTGATATTCTATATTCCCCAATATTAGATTTAATGGGTTTTTAATAACAATATTTATATTATGTGTCACTTTTTAAATAACAATATAACCATGATTAACATTATTAACAAGTTTTAATATTTGATCTCCACCTTAAAACAGATGTATAACTTGAATAATATTATTTAATGAAAGTAAACACTAATAAAAATCCTTGAGTGGATAGTGAACTAATGTTTAACCCCTAAATCACTACTCCAATAGACCAGATGAATAACATTTTCAAAGAGGTTATAAAACATATTTAATAAATATTATCTTATTAAAATTTTAATATTAATAAATAAAACTAATCCAATCCATCTATTTTTAAATTAACCGAATTAATAGTCAGTAAAACATTAATACATTAAATGATTCACAAATATAAAATACCATATGAAAATAATTTTCAATCATGTCTGATAAAACATTATATATATCAAATTATAATAACTAGATTTGTCTGAAAAACACTATTATATTCACACAGATCTTATATTTACACACACACACATATATATATATATATATATGTTTATATATATGGAAAAAAGTACACTCAATAAAATCTACCTCTAAAAGATTATATAAAATATTTAAAAATTCATTTTGTCTATCATAAATGAAATTATTTGACAAAAAAATATGAATGTTCAACTATCAACAAAAATCACCAAGGACCACTCACCTAATATAATATCGTTTAATAAAAATAAATATATATCAAAATGGTACACCATATCATTTCCCTAATTAATCTTTTAAATATAATTCCCCTATAATATATGTCTTATTCACTAATAAATCATCCATATATATATCCACATTAGCATATTTTACTCTAGAAGCAAAATAATGTAGGCAATAGAAATCACAATATCTATAAATTTCAAACATATATCACAACCTCATTAATGTAGGTTATCATGAACATGAATGAAATCAATGTCCCACCCAATTCCAATCATGAATGTTTACATCTATGAATGACAACCAATATCTTGTCTTTATCATGTCGTATTTACTATAATTGTATGATAATTTTTCCCATGATCCATAATCAATACACATAAAATATTCTCTTCATTTATAAGGATGACCAATAATGAATAGTATTAATCCATATACTACATCCACAATGATGATTTTGATGACAAAAACTAAAACAATTTCCTTTATAACATTTTAGGTATTATTTGTGAGTCACGTGATGGTATATATTTAATGAAAATAATTTATGATTGTATATAGTTAAAAAAAGAATACAAACATCAGGGTTCACACAATGAATACATTTCATTCAACAACTGTGCGAATTGAAACATCACTACATATTACTGTAGGACATTTCCATAACTAAAAAACCAATTACATATATCATCAAAAACACGTAGAAAAGACATTATTAATATACATTGTCCCCACATTTGTAAATATTTTAAATATTTATAAAACTATTTAATGAATATTATATTAATTATATAAAATAAATTTATTTATTATAAAAACGTCAAATAATAACGGTCAAAATTAATATTTTCAATATTAATATTTATAAATCCATTGCAACATCATTGAGATTAATAATAAAAATAATTTCATTTATCATTTAAAAGTCATAATTCTTCTCCATTCTATATATTGTCAATTTTTGTTTAACAGACCAATGATTTATTGATTCATTTATGAAATAAATTATTATTTTGTAATATTCCACTGTTATTCCCATATCATGTGAATCAATAATAATACAAAAAAGACAAAATTAGTAAATAAAAATTTCCATGACACTTTATTATATACTTCTCATTTAAAAAACTAATTCCCTTCAATAAAAAAATACATTTTAGTAACACCATTAACATAGAAAATATCATCTAAAATTATTAATTAAAAAACATCACCTTATGATCTAAAACAACTAAAAAATACCACAATAGAAATTCTATCAATATCAAATTTCATGGTAATATATTATGAAGAAAGCAATAATTATAAATTTAAATCGAATAAATAATATTGGAACATTCATTAATTTTAAAAGATAAATTGTTTTTCGAAATCAAATATGAAATTAATGATTAAAATAAACATGTTTAAATAATAATAATATGTGGGTAAAAAATTTTGAATGATGATCATACAAAATAATTTTTTACCAATATTTTTATATCGTAATTTCACGACCCGCCTTCACGAAGATGATGGAATGGGGAAACAGATTGCTAAACCCTTCCTTCTTCAAGTTGAAGGAGAGATAGTGACCCCTCGAGACCCACCATTAATAGGCCCTAGAGTGGTGACTGGAAAAAAGGGTATAGAATCACAAGAAAAAATGGAAGTAATTGCCCTTTTTTTAGTAGGATCATGAGATAGGTTAGTAAGTGCCAAAAAACACTAAAACTGGAAGTGATAGTAAATCCCAAACAATCCTTTCCTATATTCATGTTTCAAATAATATGTACTAAAATACAAGAAAACATCAAAGGTAAATTTCATAGAATGGGAAACAACATCAACAATTGTCCCAATGTTTGAACTAGTACGATTATCCATGGTTCTAAATTTATTTCTCAAAACCTAAAAGCATTTTTATATATGTAGGGTGAGTATATAGGTATACTGAGTAGGAAAAACCAAAATCGCTCATGCACAAGTGGGGATGGATTCTGATGCCCATAAGAAAAGGAGATAACCATATCACCTAGGAAGGAAACTATCCACAAAAACCACACCATGGATCAATCCCAAAATAATTAAATACAAGTAAGGAAATAGAAATAAACCAACAATTTTTGGGTACCACACACCACATTCCCACTGGTTATTTAACATAACCTACACATTAGACCATCCCTGCAATTTTTACTGCTATCTCACAGGCATACCACAACCACACACAACTGGCCTACCACAACCACACATCCCACCCGAAAACACCTTGGCCACAACCACACATAATCATGCTTATAGACACCTGGGTGAGAACAACTACTGACACACCTGATGACAACCGGGCCTTACCCCGAAGACACATGGGAATCAGTCTACCCACACACAACTAGGACGATCACCATAAGTAACCTTCCCAACGAATCATTGGCTCTAATGTACCTCAAGCCATAACATCCTTCCCCAAGAGTCTTGGGTTACTCAATAAAGGGAGCCAAAAATGATCTGATGACCAACAACTCATAGGAGTGTTGGGAATAACACAATCCCCCATGAAATGGAGTGTTCAGAAAGAATTTATCAACTTTTGTGGGGTGTGAATGAGAAACATAAATGAAGAATAATACATATAGGTAAAAAGCACTCATCCTAGCCTTGGGGTTTTAATCCCATCCCATATATAAAAGCCCTCATCACTATTCATTCATAAGAATCACAATATCCACAACTGTGTCACAACTCCTTCTCGGAAAACCCCATTAAACCCATTCTGGTTTTCATATTTATGTTATTCCATTTATATGATATTTCACTACCAGGCAACTAACAATCAGTAACTGAAGCCCCAACATATTAACCCACATGGACTCAATTCCACAAGCAGAAAAACAACACAATAGGAGATCCCATCCCCATCCATGCCACCTCAAATCATCAATTAGAACAACTATACACAACACCATAATAGAGTAATACAATTTTCATATTTAGACACACCTTCAATTAGTTATGTCTTTCTGTGTGGTTAACCGGGGTGACCACACAAGGATTATCTTTCATTTGGGAATCCATTTAATTAGTCAAGTTTGCATGATTAACCAATTTCCATGATACATACATTAAATCATTTAATTAACTAGAAAACAAAGGTTCATTGGTGCATAAGGATGTACCACCAATGAACACAATTTTTAGTTTACAGTAGCCCATATAATTCACTTCATATAACTAAATGTTGATGATTACAAAAAATCATCAAACACACAAAATAATTACTTAAAGGTTCGTTTATTATCTTCATTAATGTTTGGTTTCATCCATCTCCATAGAAACATTAGCATATCGGCCCCCACATGATTCAAAAATAAAGAGTGATGAAGGAAGGACCCTACCTGGATGATCAATTAGCAATGTTTCTCTCCATGCACCAATAAATGGGGATGCACAACATGAAAAGGAGGAAGTCCAGGGACTCCATGGTTGAGAATAATAGCTCCATCCCATGCGCACCACTTTCCATGTGAATGGGGATCCAAATGAAACAAGTAGAAGAGGGAAATAATTCTAGAGTTATAAAATGGGGTGATCCTGGAGTTACAAGATACCAATTTTGAACGACTTAAAAGGAATATTTTGGTTTCACTATATGATTGGGTGGTTACAAATGATGGAATTAATCATTGTTTAATAATTCTATTCGAAGAGGTGGCCATAACAGTATTGTGTTAAACGGTTTCCATTAATCTGATGAAAACAAACAATAGGGGCAGAACTGGAATGTACTGGTAAACGATTGACACCGAGGAAAATCCATATGTTTTCGTAAGTCAATGGTTACCCAGCTCTTGGGGGATTATAGTTATCATTTATGGGCTTTCAAAATGATTAAAAATGGGTATTGAAAACTTCTACATCAAAAGATACGTTGAGGGATCATAAAATGTCAGAAACCGGAAAAGAACAACGGAGGAACACCGTTTGGTGAGACACCATAAGATGTGCCATGTTCACAGTGCCACCATGAGCAGTGCCATCATTTTGGTGTGATATTGAGATGTTGTGACCGTCATGGTGCCACCATTTCAGTGTGTGACTTTGATCGGTGTCACCATTTTGGTGGAACTATTTTATGGAACTGTGTTTCAGGAAAAGTCATTAATGATCCATTTCTTGGGATGTTAAATCAGATACCTCTCAATGTATTCTCTCCCATGAGAATTATACTAGACTCGAAGATATGAGAGGGGTCCAAACAACAACCTTAATAGATACCTCTCAAGAGTAAACCTCATCAAAATCTAGGAACACCTATCTATCATATAACCACACAAACATAGAAAGGGTCCATGACACACACATTTCGATAGAGGATTCCTCTCCCCCATGTCAGGATACTATCCGCTTTGGGCGCCATTGACTCGCCTGAACTGGTTTAATCGCATCCACTGAAATTCATCTTAGTAATGGATAGGGTCTTTTCTTCTCCATAGTCAGGACTAGTCAAACACATTAAGAGAATAAGGAAAATAACACATTTCATAGTAAACAAAGTTAAGCACTACATCACAAAAAGGTATGAAAAAATAGGACAAAAATCAATATAACTGTAGGTACTAGGCATGCATGTGTTCCTCCATTTTCGAGGTACTCTCCTCAAAGACACCATGTCTCCATAACACACAAACAAAGGTAATGGTTTATCCTAGAAGAACATTCTCCACACATCCTTTGATCCTTACTGGTCTCTTTATGAATGTCTCACCATCCTCGATATCCAGCATTCACCAGTCGAGGGTGTGAAAATCATCCTGTTGATATAGACAGAGCTGAGACACATGGAAGATGTCATGCACTCTCGGTTGTGGTGGGGGAGGTGCTAGCTGATAAGGCACTTTTGATCCCTCCACAACACCTCGAAGGGTCTGACAATCCTAGGAGAAAGCATACTCCCCATACCGAACCTTCATTATCCCCACTGAGGGGATACCATAATGAACACATGGTCCCTAAACTCAAACTCCATGGGGATCCTCGTACTATTAGTATATGAATTTTGTCCATCCTGGCCCACCTCCTTCCTCTCTCGTATAATCTGAATCTTCTTCATCGAGCTATGCACCACCTCTTGCCCAAGAAAACCTACTTCCCCAACATCTGTCTGGCATACGATCGAGTGACACAACATCACTTACAAAGCCTCAGAAGGATACATTCCAATGGTAGAGTGATAGCTATTGTTGTATAGATACTTTACCAGAGGCAAGTGTCATGCCCACGATCCCCCAATGTCTAAATCACAATCTCGTAGCATATCCTCCTACGTCTAGATGGTGCCCTCTATCTGCTCATCTGTCTGGGGGTGTAAAGTATTGTAGAGGCATATCTGGGAAACAGAAGAATGTTGTACTCCATTCCAGACTTGTGAGGTTAACTGGGTATCCCAATCAAAGACTATAGACCTCAGAACTCTATGACACTACACTACCTCTTCCACATAATGTTGTACTAAGTCATCTACTGCACTCAACTCCATGATTTACAGGAAGTAAGCTGGTTTCATCATCCGGTCCACCACTAACTAGATGTCATCACAACCCCCTTGAACACTGCCTATTCCGATGAATAAATCCATAAATATTTCATAAAACATCTACTCAGTGAAATCTGAATATTGTAACAGTCCTCTTGGGATACTGTGTTTAGCCTTAACATGCTGACATATGGGACACTACGCCAAAAATTCTACCACTTCCCGCTTTAGATCGAGCCACCAAAACTGACCCATCAATCCCAAATACATCTTGGATACTCTTGGGTGCACTGCCAAGGGTGATTTGTAGAACTCACCAAGAACTCACTTGTGCATTTCCAATTAGACTAACAAATTCTCATGAAACATCATCTGATTCTCCCTATATTCCGATAATAATTTATTGAATTTATTTGTAAAACATGATTGCTCATCACTTCTACCTCTGAGTCTCCCCACAAAGACTCCTCTACCATTCACAATAGAGAGGACTACATTGTCATCTAAAACGTACAACGTCTACCATCATCCACCCGTGCATCCAGTTGTAGGGTAGCCAACTCCTCCATCGCCTTCCAAGCATCTGCGGACTCTCAATACTTATCCTTTTGTGACTTCTTTCTCAAGGCATCAGCCACTATGTTTCCCTTTCCAGAGGTGTAGGAAATTTTGAAGACATAGTTCTAAATAAACTCCATCCACCAATCTTTCCTCATGTTTAGTTTCGGTTGGGAGAATTTATACCTCATGATCTTACGATCTATGAAGACCACAAAGAATTATCTGACGAGGATGTGTCACCACAAAATTAGTTGGAACCCAAATGCTCGGTGATCCAAATTGTGGGAGGCATAGTTACACTCATTGGGACATAACTGCCTAGACCCACAAAATATCAAACCATATAGTTGAATCAATGCATACTCCAATCCTTGTCCTAAAGTATCACAAGTTACCTTAAATGTCATCCCTTCTTCTAGAAATCTCAGAACTGGGGCACTAAAAAATTTCCCCTTCAGATAACTAAAGGATGCCTGACACTGCTCACTCCATTCAGAAGCCTGGTCCTTCTTGGTCACGGTTGTAAATGGTTCTGCAACTTGGGATAATTTTGTAAAAAATCTCCGGTAGTAACCCGTTGGACCCAAGAAACTATGATCCTCCCCTACATTATTGGTTGATGACCAAAAAATTACTGCATCATCCATTGAAATATCTATATTTATTCCTTGATCTGATACCATGTGTCCCAGGAACTGCACTTCTTCTGTCCTAAACATGCACTCAAGAAATTTCCGATAGAATTTGTGATGTCGGAGGACCTATCAAACCATACATAGATGCTCATTATAATCCTCATATGATCTTGAGTATATTAGGATGTAGTCCCTAAACATGTCTACAAACCTGTCCATATATTCCCAGAATATGGAGTTCATGATCCCCATGAACACGGCCGATTCATTCGTAATTCCGAACAACATGTCCATGAACTCAAAGTCAGCATATCTACACTCGAATGCAGTCTTTGAGATGTCACCCTCATTCACCCTCAACTGGTGATATCATGACTACAGGTCTATCTTTGATAACCATTCTTCACCCATCAATTGGTCATAGAATTTGTCTATCCTTCGGAGAGGGTAACAGTTCATGGTTATTACCAAATTTAATCATTGCTAGTCTATGAACAGCCTGATACCTCTATCTTCCTTCATTACAAATAAGATTAGTGCGCCCCATGGTGACGTGATGTGTCGAAAAAACCCATCTTAATCAGATGATCAAACTAAATTCGTAACTACCGCAGCTCAGAAGGTTTCATCGGATAGGGATCCACAGAAATCAGATGGGCACCATGTTGAAAGTCTATCCACAAATCAATGTCACGTTGAGGGGATTAGTCACCACCACCTCAGGGAAGTTGTCCATGAACTCACTGAAAATTAACAAAAAAATCCACTATCTCTATAACCTCTGACTCTTCTGAAAAATCAGATAACAATGAAATAAGGGGCTTCACTCGTCAACTTCCATCCGAGCAACTCCTCACACCGATGAAGGTCACACATGGCTCCCCAACATCTGAAAACACGATCCATCTTTATAAGTAGATGATAAAACAAATTACAAACCACAACTAGTCGATGCCCTGAATGACATCATATGGCTACATATACAAAAAAAGATGGTCCCTAATAGACTAATGTTGTCCCAACATCAGTCTGCATTCTGAGAAAAAAATGAGACAGGATGGTCAAACATCTGACAGGCATAATCAAGATCAAGGGTACAAGAAGTATCTCAGTATCTAGAACCATATAATCGGCCAGACTGGGTGCAACAATGTATTGAAAATCACTTGAATCAAACAGGGTATATACAAGAGTTTAGAATAGAGATATTGCACCTCAAATGTCATTCGGACCAACGAGAACTACTTCTCATGCGATGTGTAACTTCCCAAGCCCATCTCATATACCCCTCGACGGTCATCCACCTCCCCGACCTTGACTTGGTCGAGGTCCCTGAGGAGCACCTTGAGGTCGGCCTCCTCCCGCAATGTCTACTCTTAGAGGAGTGTGATCTCATTTCCCCTATTGGTGATGTTGAAAGGGTCCATCTGGAAATAGATGATACTAAGGTGGGTGCTATACCGACCCACCCCCACATGACTATACTTAGTCCAGGAATTGATTCTAAAAGTTCCCCTGTATTCCATAGAGTAAGAATCTCAGTCCTGGTCTTGAAAAGAATGGGTGGAGACCATGAATTTGGAACTGGAACTACAGGGGCATGCTCCCCACCAGCCGAAACATAGAAGGCCCTGAAGCTAGAGGCCTAATACTGACAATCATTCCCTTTGACGAGCCCAACTGGATCTCATCATACATAACACCTACCAGAATTTGAATTTTCTACACCACATCATCCTTCTTCTTGACTTACAAGTACGTCAGTATGTAGAAAGAAGTGACAACATATAGAAGAGAAGGTCGGAGTGCCTCCTATATACGTATCACCTGAGAATACTCATCCAGAAAGTGGTCTAGAGAAAATATAAGGAGAACCCTGAACTTGATCACTAACTCCCTCACTAACAAACTGCCCAGCTGAAGGGATAGTAGATTCTACCTCTTCTCAGCCTATATCATGGAAGAGATTAATTCCTCCCAGAACATCCTCTTCATGTCAGTCTGCATAACATAAGCATCTCTCTTCTCCCCAAGATAAAGGAATCCACCACTGACGCAATTCACCTCACATCTAGATTATATCTAGAGGAACCCAATACTCCATCATAGACCGAATCATGATGAAAAATACCACCATATCCTTGAGTTTTCTCTTTGTCTTCATGTCTGAGACATTGTCCTTGTATTAAAAAGGGTCTTCCACTGAAAGGGATGAAGCATCATCTTCCACTGATCAACCTCCTCCTCACATTCATCCCTCTTCTGATCAGCCAAATCATCTTCATGGGCCTCAATCGCCCACACAACTCATTGTTGTCGTCCTACTGCCATAATAGCAAGGTAAACAAGGAATGCCAAATCTTGAGATGTGTAATATATTTCTTATTATTTTTCATAGACCTATAATTCATTTTATATCCCTATAATACCCATGACACCATTGAAAAAAAATTCATTATGATGCATATAACTTTCATAGGGTCTCAACCCTACAATTGGTTTAGATTAACTTTAACAATCAGTAGGCCTATAATCCTTGCATCAGATCATGGGGGGGGGTGGTAAAATCATTTGTGCTAGCTGGTATTCCCTATCATATTTCAAGAACCAAGATTTATTAATATTATTTCCCTACCATCCCATGTAATCCTCATTGTGCCTATCTTCTGACACCATTATATATCTCAACATGTTTCACATTTGATATCATTCTGTCACAACTCTCCTTCACAAATATGAGGGAATGGGGAAAAAGACTACCAATGCCTTCCTTCCTCAAGTTGATGGAGAGATAATGACCCTCGAGACCAGCTTGTAATAAGCACTGAAATGGAGACTACCACCCAGTGTATAGAATCACACGTAAAAATAGACGGCATTATCATTTTTATTTCATATTATTTGGAGATATGATAGTAAGTCCAAAACCACACCAAAATTTCAAGTACAAGAAAATACCATACAATCCTTTCCCATACGAATGTTTTAAATAATAAGTAATGCAGTACAAGAAAACTCCAAAGCTAATTCCAATGAATGGAAAAAACAACAAAAAATGTCCCAACATTTGAACTGGTATGGTCTTGCATGGTTCCTAATGTCCTTATAGAAACCTAAAAGTTTTTATATATATGTAGGGTGAGTACACAAGTATACATTGTAGGGAAAATCAAATTTTCTTGTGCATAAGTGGGGAGGAATTATAATGTGCCGTGAGAAAAAGTGACAACTAAATCCCCTATCAAAGAAACTATCCACCAAAACCTCATCATTGAAAACTCCCCAAATGATGTAACGACTGTGTAGTTCCTCAATAAGTTCATTTCCATAAACTCGGTTCCATCAAATGGTTCCACCAAAATGGTGGCACGAGTCATAGTCGAACACGGAAATAGTGGAACCGCTTAGGGTGGCACTACATACAGTGGCTTAGGGAGGGTGGCACTATAATGGTCACACCATAAGGGTTGCACAACAAAATAGTGGCACTGCTAACAGTGGAACCATGAAGGTGGAATAGTGATTGTGGCACTGTACCGATCACATCATCCCAGTCGCACACTGAAATGGTGGAACCACTTAATGTGGCACCGTAATGGTGGCAATGTGAATGTGGAACCACATACATTGTCTATCCAAATGGTGTTCCACCATTATCCTTTTCCAGTTTCTAACTTTTTCTGCTCCCGCAATGTATCTTTTGATTTAAAGTTTTTTATACCCCTTATTAATCCCTTTTATATTCCATAAATGATATTTAATATCCCACAATAGTCGGGTGACCCTTGAATTACCAAAACGTGTGTCTTTTTTTCTGTGTCTCACCATTACCCATACTTTCTAGTTCCTCCCCTATTGCATGTTTTCCTCAGATTAAAGAAAACTATTAAACGCATAGCTGTTATGGCCACCACTTCAATGAGAATTATTAAATGATGATTTATTTCTTCATGTGTAACCACCCAACCACAAGGAGATACCATGATCCATTTATTAATTCGTTCAAAATTAATATCTCATAACTTCAGGATATCTCATTTTTATCGCACTGGAAATCATTCTTTCTTATCCCTGTTGCGTTTAGAGCCCTCATTCCTTAGGCCTGTGGTACGCCTGAGCTGTTGCTTTTCTGCTCACCCTTAGAGTCCCCAGAGTTCCTCATTTTCTAGTCATGAATCCCCGATTCTTGGTGTGTGGAGAGAAAATTTGATCATTTATCATCTTGGTTGGGTCCATCCTTCACCACTCTTTACATTGTATCATGCATGGTGGGCATGCTAATATTTCTACGGGGATGTATGAAATCAATCCATAATGAAGACATAAAATTAACATTTAAAGAATGATGGGGTTTTTTTATGATTCTGTAGTAAACTACTACATTTTATTTTATGTAGTAAATTATATGGGCTTATTTACACTGAACATTATGGTCATTGGTGGTCCGTCCTTGTGAACTAACGAACCGTTGTATTTTGGATAATTATGTGATTGAATAGATGTAACATGGAAACTGGTTAATCATGTTAATATTAATGATCAAATGGATGCCCAAATGAATGATAATCCTTGTGTGGTCAACCCTTTTAACCAAAATGAATAATAGAACTAATGGAATGTAAGTCTAAATCTGAAAACTCTCTTACTATTTTATGTTGATGTGTATTTTCGTTCTTCTAGATGCTTGTGAGGGGACATGGATGGGGATAGGATCCTCTATTATGCAGTTGTTTGCTTATGGATTTGGGGCCGAGTGGGGTCATGTGATGGGGAATGGTTTTGTTCCATTACGATGAGGTATCACATGGATCCTTTTTTTGTTGTGACATTACAAGAGACCCTGGTGTGATTGTTTAAATTGATGTTTTATTATTTTACCTTCCTTGGATTGTGGATATGCCTATTAGATTCCCTATATTGAAAAATCATCATAATGGAAGCACTTAAATATGATAGAAAGAATGTGTTCAATGAGGTTTTCCAGGAATGAGTTGTGACATTTTTGTGGCTGCGGTGCTTTCTATATAGGAATAATAACGTGGGTGTTTTTATCTGGGCTAGTTTTGGAACCCCTAGGCTGTGATGAGTACATGTTACCTATATGTATAATTTTGTTTTTATGATTCTTATTTCCACCCCACCCAAGGTGATCACATCATGAAGAACACCACCAATTCAGGCTGGAGGGTGTTTTTTCAAACACTCCTATGAGTGGCTGGTCATTATCTTTTTTATGCACACATTTCGAGTATGTCAATACTCTTCGGGCATGATATGATGGACTATGTTCCACTATATAACTTGATTCATTTGGTAGGGTGTTTTGGTGTTTGAATCAGGTGTGTGCAGGCATATGGTCTTCCAAGTGTCTTCGATATGAGGATGATGTTTCTTCAGGCGTGGCGGTAGTTGTTCTGGCCCAGGTTACTGTAGGTGGGATGTGTGGTTGGGGTATCCCAGGTGTGTGTAGGTGGTTTATGGAAGTGGGACTACAGTGAAGATGATAGGGATGGTTTTACGGGTAATATTTAATCCATAAATAGTGGGAATGTGGTGGGGGAACTCATACATCAATTTCTTATTATTAATTCCTTATTTGACTAGCATTATTTATTGAGTGTGTCTTGGTGAGTTTTGTGTGGATTGTTTCATTGCTATGTGCTTTGGATATTTTTTATTCTCGCTTGGTATTAGAATTCCTCCCCACTTGTGCATGAGAGCTATTGGTTTTCTCTATTTTGTAAACATGTATACTCACCCTATGTTTATAACACAGATTTTAGGATTCTAAGAGGACTTCGAGAACCATGTGGGACCATACTAGTTCATACATTGGGAAAATTGCTGTTTTTTTTCCTATCATTGGAAATTACCTTTGATGTTTTCATATAATGTAGTTAGTTTTTTGAAACATTCATCTGGGAAGGGTTTTTTTGGGATTTACTTTTACATCCAGTGATGTGTTGTTTGGGACATAATATCTTATCTCCCATTCCTACTAAATAAAAAGCCTAATTTCTTTCATTTTTATGTAATATTATATACCCTTAGTGCAAGTCACCACTCTAGGTCCTATTGAAGGCAGGTCTTGGGGGGGCATAATCTCCACATCAACCTGAGGAAGGAAGGTTTTGTCAATATGATGCCCCTTTATCTCATATTAATGAAGGTGGGTTGTGAAACATAAATACAATTATCATTATTATTGTGGTATCATCAAGATATATTCAATAATTTAATAAATACATTGAAATTTTTGATTATAATGAAAATAATCATGAAACTATATATCTCAATTAATATTGTTTTTTATTTTTATGAAAATCTATATAATAAAATAAATTATGTCTAATTACTGATAATTAAATATTTAAATGATATTAATGAAGTATAACTATCAAATTAACGACCGAATTTGAATCCTTAGAGAATACAAGTAACTGTTATATGATTAAAAGATTTTAACCCCACCAAAAAATTATGATCAACCATAATAAAATACCATAAAAACAATCACTAAAAATTCATATTTTATTATAATTCAATAATTAATCATTGATATCATGAATATAAGGGGAAAATATATAACAAATGATTAAATAAATTTATGATTACAATTGGTTTCCTAGGGATTCACGTAGTTTAGTGTATTATATGATAATTTCGGAAATGGAATGAATTTATAACAATTCTATACTTCTAATTAATCCTGATGTATAGGGTACACAAAACCCTATCATGTCAACTTTTAGAACCCTACAAATTATTATTCTATGATACCCCATGTATCATGGAATATAATGTTTTCATTACTATCATATTTATCTTTTCAAAGATAGCAAAGATGAAATAAAATCAATAAGATGCAATAATTCTGGAATAACAAGAACAATAAAACAAATCTTTTAGAAATTCACACTATAATGATAAATAAAATTCCTTATTGGAAACTATGTTAAATCAACTAAAATAGACATTCATGATATAATCTAAAAAAATAAAAATTTACATCCTTCGAGTTGAAAAAATGGTATGTCGGCATTAAAAATGGATTATTTTGATGTATTCACATTAAATTAAACCTAAGAATCAGTTATATTGTAGAACAATATATTCCTTTATTCATTTGTGGTTTCAATTAATACCTTAACAAAATCACCACCATGAATAAAAATATGTTAAGAAAGAAAATGGATCACATCACATACGATAATATATAACTAAGATATAACAAAATGCTTCATGTCATGGAACAAAAAACTCAACAATATATTGCATCACATGAACCTTATGTGAAACCCCTTTCTAAATTAAAAGGTCCAATAAGAAATTCCAAAAGACTATAGCCATGCCTACCTGTATGTATGAGGATTCTGACAATCAATTGGGGCCCTAAAGTGATTCATCGAGAGACAATATCCCCAATTATAATGTTAAAAAATATATAGTCAATATATAATTATATAATGTGTAAATAGATTTTATAGAAGCTATCTATATGTATAATGAAATAGAAAACTCAAATATTGTTAAATGAAACATAGCAATCAACATGTTAATGAATTATTAATATTAGAAACAGAAAAAATCATAAGAGTGTCATATATAACAAAACGTATCATATCATTTATGTCTCTTGATTTATTGTTATAAAACCCATTATATTATTATTAAAGTCCTCATACCATATATTAAATATAGGAGAAGAGTTATTAATGGGAAATCATGTTTAATGGACGTATGAGTAGTGTTTGACATTTACTCATTTGAACACCACCAACACAATATAGTTCTCAACTAGTAATATTCACTATTCATACATGTTATTAGTTTATAATAGTCTACTATGAAAGGTAAAACTCCACATGCTTAACACAATTACTTAGAAAACATATGAAATAAAATCCACTAGGAGAGTAGTCATGAAAATTCCATTATTCCACTTTTAGTGGTCATAAATTCTTCCACATAATTTAAATGTCATAACAAAAAAATTTCATGGTTATCCAATGACAATAAAATGGGAATATAACCCATATCCCATTAGAATGAGTGAACCATGTCATATTATTCATGTTGGTCATCAACTACTGACACCATCACCACTTCACAATGGTCTCAAGATATCTAATCTAATCAACTCTCACTCATCCACCTCCACAACCATCATATCCAAACTGTTTCACACCACTGTAATTAATATTAGTAAAATGTGTCTAATAAAACGCACATACACCCACATACCAACTACCTAATGAGACCATTTTCTAGGATATTTCAACTCAACTATGCATCTTTTCGTACCGCCAATTCACCATGATATTAACTTGATACATTGGTTTATGTGTACAAGGATCATTCTTAAATACTATTCCCAATTACAAAGTTATTATCATTACAATCCATGTGTTCACATTCTCTATGTGATACACATCAAATGATTGTCCAAATATATCAAGTACATATAAAAAACATATTTGAATGGTACCAAAAATTACACAGTATATATAAATTGGATGATATAGTATGGAATAAAATTCATTGTATTATTAAAAACACATGAAATTAATGATCATAAATATACTTGAAAAAAGATCCTATATAAAAAGTTTGGGAATCAAATAACATAATAAATATCACATGATAAACATGAAGACCCTAATTTTATCAACATCAAAATTTAACATTCACATATCTGTATATATATTTCTTATCTAGAAAACAATATTTCATATATATAACATATCATTACAATTAATAAATTTTCATCTAAACTAGACATTTGATTAAATATAAATATGGTCTATTTCAAACACTAGAAATAAAAATTATATAAATATATACATGTTATCACAGGAGAACACACAACACATTGATGTGATTCATAAATTTAACATGGTCTCATAAGTAATAAAATTTTTGTCTGACATCAACACACCCCAAGATGGGCATGTTTCTTAATTCACTCCTATGTTATAATGTATCAACCATCAGCAACCAATATATTTATAGGGCACAATATTATAATGTGTTAATTAGGACAATATTAAGATTAAAATTAAAGTACATTTATATAAATAATAATTGATTACCACAATAATTTATACTATTAAATTATTAATAATAAATTATTAAATTTTTTATTACTCCTCAAAATTCGAGATCATCATATCCCATGCCAATAAACATCTATAATACCGTACAATAGAGTAGACGAGAAAACATACCGATTGTGTTTTTATGTGAATGTTGATTCTCATTAATGAAACACTATAACAAATACAATTTTTTGGATTTAATACTTTTAATATTTATATATATGTCTATGGATTTTTTCTCAGACTATTCATGTTATTTTAGAAACTCGTCACGCAGAAATCAATATATTGAAAATATGAATATATATGAATGATCATGATCATATAATAAAGAATTATATTTTTTTATTTTTTATTCCTTGGTGGGAAATCTGAGACCATAGTTGATTTTGAAACGTGATGGTTACCCATGGTGTCATATAAACATTATTGGAATTTGGAATTCTCGTTGAGGGAAACTATTGAAGTTCATTAAATAAAAAAATAGTTATATTAATTATTTTATTTGGACACAGTTATCAACTGAAAATAATCATTATGTTATTTTTCAAGGTTTATATTCACAACACTTAGAGAATTAAATATTGAGGTGATCATTATCATCAAAAAAGTATGATGAATAAATATAGATGACTAATTGTTCATGTTTGAATCATGTGATGTGTATCAAATGAAATGTAGTTTTGTATTCAATGATAAAGGATGTGATTCATAATGATGTATGACCTAATTTTAGAATTTTATAATTATATAGTGTTATTATTCCATTGATTTAATTGAAAAATAATGGTTTATTTATATTCATGTTTTTGTTTTATTGTAATTATATCCAGAATAAAAATTATTCATTTATTTAATGAATTTTAATTTATCCCTTGTGATTTTCAATTTCATCCTCTCTAACTAGAATTAATCTTGAAAAATATTTATGCTCATCCCTCACATTTTTTATTTGTTCTTTTCAATCCCATTTCATTGAATGATATTTTCCTTAGTAATAATAATTTCAGCTTTTTCACATCAGCTAGAATGTAATCACTTGAAAAATAAACTAGCACCTGGGAGTATATATATATATGTCCACATTAATTGTTGAGATCGTGACCAAGATACATTGAGGTGATATATGTAAAATCATAAAGATTAGATATATATGGGGATAATTTGTTCATGTGTTTCGGCATAAAAATATTAGTTGTGTGGGATAACATCATTAGAAAATTTGGGTTTATAGAATCTAGCATAAAAAATTTAGAGGTTTAGTCAACTAAAGATCCATTATCTATGAATTTATTTAACGAAGATTTAGGGGAATAAGTAATGTATAATGAAGAGTCATAAATTATTTGTGCTTCTATAAAATGCTAGAACACCTGACATGTATCCTTATATAACAAGTTCTGTTGCCCCTTTCTATAATACCCAAGTTATTATGTAATGTTATGTATCACAAGATGTGTATAAACCATACACGTTGTGTGACATAATTCTATCAACTCAGTGAGTATCCTAGTGCTACATGTTAATAGACATGACCTTGTACATGGGAAAGAATAATGTAAAAATTCATGAACATTTATTGAAACCTGGACATGATTCACGAACATGGTTAGAGCACAAATCAATAACTAGTCTACAATTAAATTATATAGAATGAAAAGGTATTTCAATGGGATGAATAGAAACAATGTGTTCCACTAACACATGGATATTGGTCCCATAATTATGAAAAGAATTGTCAATGTGGCATAAGGACTAAGTGGCTAGGCGATGTCCCAAGACATGTGACCTGATGAACGCACCATAGACCTCCATAATCAATCACTAAATGTATACCCTTATTTGAGACTCGTATTTTTCCCCATGAATTTCAATTCATGAATATTTTTACAAATATAAAAAAATAGTGTACATAAATCTAGACTCAATGATATGATATGGGGATTTATGAACATGAAACATCTTCCAATGAATTTTAGCATATGGTAATTATAATGTCGTTTGACATGCGATATTTTTGGTGGAAAACTATATCGGAAAAAACAAGAGAATGTCTCAGATACTATTTACAAAGAATGGATTGGTAACTCAAACATTAAATAGGTTATAGGTACTCTATATATGGAATGAATCCACCTTTTATGGAGTTCTAATTTGGATAAGTTCATCAACAATAAATTATTCCCCCCATCTATTATGCATATTGGTGGTGTGTGACATACACAAGTATATTTGTTTAGCTGGGCATGATGCTGTGAAATATAGATAGGCAGTTGGAGTTCATAATGACTCATCAATCCAAGATGGGATATGGAGATGGAGATCCAAATTCTCTCTCTATTGGTTTTATGTTGAATATTTTATTTATTCGGTTTTAATTAACCTCTTTTTTATTTGTTTAGATAACTATTTTATTCATATTTCTACATTCTTATAATTTAGTGTCTTTTATTGGTTATATATATACCCACCAAATCATGGGATTCTCCAACATGTTTCTTGTTTATTGATTAATACAGATAAATGAATGGTGAATGTGGTGGAGTATGATCAGTGTATCATAACAATACCTAGAATACATAAACATTTTCAGTGGTATGCCTTCTATATTGTATGTTCAATGCTCATCATTCCCTATTTATCTAGTTTTATATGTTTTCGAAAACATTTCTAATGTGGAATTTATTTTACCAAGTACAATTATTTACTATGATGTTATACTATTAATTTTTTTGGTATGTCATCTCATGCACGATTCAAACATAGATGATTCCTTATTTTTATGATATAGTAAATGTTTTATATGAATGGTTATGTGTGTCTTTAATTAATTATACTATAAAATATAATTTCATCATTAAAAACACATCACATGTCCCTATCCAAAAGATTAATTTGAGGTGAGATAATTGTTTTGAAACATGTATTACCACACTCCTAGTGAAACCATGTGGGTTGGATAATGATAGAGTCCTCACAGAGGTTTCCCTTCCACCAGGTTGGTGTTTGGTGATGGAACCTTATTTGAATTTTTGGGGAATATGTGAAAATATTTTTGAGTTTCTCATGTGTTTATACCAAGCCATAAAACAAAATTTTAGTGAAGTGTAAGAAATATCCATTCATAATGACTATGATTAATTCTATTCAACTCAACATACATAGACATTAGCTATAAAAAATGTGTACAAATATTATATATGATTTTTTCATTCAACATTTACGATCCTCTTGAGACTTGTACCATTATATTAAAATCAAAT
This sequence comes from Viscum album, assembly GCA_963277665.1. Lineage (NCBI taxonomy): Eukaryota > Viridiplantae > Streptophyta > Magnoliopsida > Santalales > Viscaceae > Viscum > Viscum album. The sequence continues at coordinate 2,129,655,505 of OY728147.1, read as the reverse complement.
GCATATGCATCTGGATAATTGTAATGATTTCTCTATGATGGAATATGTCTAGGATTTAAATAGGATCTCATAACCACTATTCATTGTGTGATGATGCCTCAGATCTATGACTTATTAATGATATATTTCCCCCAAATGGGAATATAGTATTTTAAATGAATATTAAGTAGTGTATGGTCCCAACATTTCCTAAGATGATTTTCACAATCATATAATGTTATTTGATATGCATATATATGGTGTCGAATTGTTTTTCGGTGGGCCAGAAAATTAGGAATAATATGATTCACTTGAGTCAGTGATCAAATATTTCAGGAACCTTCATACCACAACATATCTGATGGTTGCACTTACTCATAGATAAGGTTTCCTAGTACCTACTTATAATACTTTTATTGTATATATATTAAAATTATTAAATAATATCATAACTTATTATTACATATTTTTAATTATTTCGAAATGGATTTAATATAACAATGTAATACAATATTTTTCACATTTATAAGTCCATAATAGATCCCAACTATAATGAGAGCCTTTACTTTCTACAAATATATACATCATATTGTTATCTAGTTGCATATTGTACTCTGAAGGGACACATATTATTTAGACCCTCAGGAGAGAGTGAGGGAAAGAAGAAGCGGTTTAATATTCTGATGTTCACACATGCAAAAATATTTGATGGGAGATTATGAGAAAAACTTACTGATAGTAATTTTTGAGGTTTCATCAGATATTCCTATATGTGATCATGGTTAATAGTCCTTAGTCTTTAAAATTATCGTTAATATATGTTATAAATCACTCAAATATATTTACTAACCAATACTTCCATACCATATGTTGGCGTGATGTAGGATTTGTGCAGTGAATATTGATTGGCATAATTTTAATGTATAATTCCATGAAGTATTTATTCCTTCTCTCTTTTTGGAATATGATATCTAGACCCTTTGACTATAGTATAATTATAACATTAAATTATGTGACCAAGTTCTAACTATGTGTTTATTTCAAATAGTCATAGAAAGGTATACTGTGTAAATAGGTTGATGAGGCTATTATGAAACCTAGTTGAGGATATGTTGTCACAAATGGATTAAAATACATTTTGAGTGATCATATGTTTTTTAATTTTATGAATCAATGTTCAATATCATGGTTTACTTGGCCCATTTAGTTATAGTAATTATAGACATTAGGTAAATCACCTAAAGAAAATGAGAATATGCCATAGATGGTCAAACACTATGTGTTCACATTGATCTAGATTAAATTTTATTTTAGATTTATTAATTGAAAAAATTATTCTCATGTAAATTTAATTATTCTATTCATGTTATATTGATCACATAAATTTAATAAATAATTATCACTAGCCTATCAGTATATATATATATATATATTATTGAATATATTCAATACAAATATTCAGTAGTATGTGAATGAGATATTTATTAATAATTTTTTTTGGTGATCATCAAATTCAATAAGAGCTTGAATGATCCTATAATGTTTATGATGAAAAATATTAATCAATATGTCTTATAAATAATATTTTTTATTACACAAGTTGATTCACATCATAAAAATAATAATAATTTCTTTATGTGGATGAGGGTTTCATAAAAGTAATAAATGATTTTTAATGCCTAGAATAAATATAAATAATGTTTATTCTTGATTAGTAAATATATAAATACCCAACTATTTATATTTAGTTTAACATCAAAAAATTTTGAATAAATAATTATTAAACATAAAAAATTCTCTCTCAACTCATTCTTCTCTCTCCCTCTAAATAACGATATGTAAAGTAAATATTTCATAATTACTGAAGAATGAGTGATAGTGAAGGAACAACATAAGAAATTCAACTCCTTATTCATGCACATGTTGATCGATTGGTGTTTTTCAGACGTCATCAGAGTATGTGTGGATCACTACTAGAGGTATTTTATACTTGGGACATCACAACACAATGAGATTAATGCAAAGGGGACATTTTGAATGATCTATATTCGTTACAATTGCTTTCCCAAGAATATTTATTGATCTGTTTTTATATTAAATTATTGATAAATTTTATATATACAATCCAATCTATTGGTTATAAGTGATAAGAATTAAATAAATTTAATTATAACACACACTACAAAAAATTTCTACTATGCCCGAAACCAACATGTTTTAACTATGTGGCCCCGTTTCAATATATAATTTTTTATTTAAGAGTTGATCTATGAAAAATTATGGTTATATTATTATTTCTCTATTATTTATATTTTAATTACATTTTAATGATCATTTTATCAACACATTAACAAATTTCATTTACTTTTTCAATTTTTAAAGTTTAAGAATATATTAAAAATGACATACGATGCCATCAGAAATTTCCAAATCATCAGATGCTAAAATGGGGTTTCACAGAGTGTAGTCAAATCACCTTCCATGAACCATGAAAATTTTAATAGGATGCAATCAGTATTTAATTTCAAATTGTGTATTTATTGAACATAGTAGGTTGAATGGACCATCTCAGCTCAAAGAATTTGGTACAAGTCAAGTCGCTGGCCATTAAAATCTGTGAATTATAGCATATTTAACTAGAAATTGCATTAGGTGTGTGACAAAGTTAAATGGAAACTGAGGTATCCAAAAAGAATCTAGTTTGTAAAAACCGTTTAGATTCTCATTAATATGTATAAATGATAATTAAAATATATTTAAAACCACATCATTAAAACAATATTTTATTTATTTTAATACAAATGTGTTATTATAAATTTTATAATGATTTTAAATAATATTAAATTCTCAAATAATTTATTATATTTAAATTTAATTATTTGTTATTCTATTTATTTTAAATTAATGAAATAATTTGTTTTTATATTTTTATTATTTTAAAATGATCATTAATATGAAATGAAATTAAATCATTCATTCATCCATTAATGCAAACATGATTATCTTAAACAATAAATAACAAATAATGATATGAAATCTTGTAGGTAAATTTGATGTATTTTTTGAATTTAAAACAATTCATTGTCATGACCAAGACATATATAGGTATTTTATTTTTTAATATAATGTATTTCATGATTTTGAAATTATTTATTATCAAATTATATATGATGGTATTCATGTAATCCTTTAATCCATTATAATATTAGACCTACGTGTCCAAGGGTATTTATATAATCTTATTTTTCCAAATTGTTTGGTTCCCCTCACCTACATTGGAGTCAGGAAGAAATGTAATTAAAGGAGTATCCCATAGACTATATAAGCAGTTCAAGATGTATCAATTTTGAATCCAACATAGTTGACAAAATGATTAACATATATAATATGGTAACTCCAGCCAAGACTCATAGTATAAGTCTATTCCCCTAGATAATTGGTTTATTTAATTAATTCACAATAAATCAAGAATTACATTATGATCATAATGATTTTATTTAATTAGTTATCAAAACATTTCTGTGAATTTTTAAGGATCCTAGATTGTGGTCAAATAAATAAATAAATTTTTATGCCTTGATGGAATTTAAATAAATTTATTGTGTGTAAATGTTTTATCCAACATCATAAATTAATTATGTAACATGCAATAAATATTAAGAACAAAAATAAATGTTAAATCAAGATTAAATTTATGCATAATAATATATAAAAATTAGTTATGTGTAAATGTTAATTTCCAATAAGGATAATTAATTAAATCATGTCCACATAATATAAACATGACATTTAATAGATAAAAAAGAAAAATTTAATGCATAATAATTTTACATTACAAAAACTAGTATAATTGAATAATATTCCTTTTGTAACATGATTAGGAAAAATAATTAATATATTATGTTTTTTACTATCCATTTATGTGACACATAATTTTATAAGTGTAACTAATATGATGGTTAGTTATTGACATAACCATTTTACATGAGGAGGAGTAGACCATACATAAATGGTATTATATGGAGGCATAAAATGAGGAAGTACAAGTCGGGATTTAAAGATGGGGTAATATTATAAATGAATCAAAGTGATACAATAATATATTTGGAAAAGTAATTCTATCATAAATACCTTAATATATCATGAAAAACACTTTGTTTTGGCTATGAAAATGGGAATATATATCATATTCAATTTAATGATAAAGTAGACATAAATTAATTTTTAAATGGTGACAGATATTGGGGAATGATAAAATAGTGGTTGATTTATGAAAATCGATTAATTTATTATAACTCACACAATTTTAAGCAAGAAAATGTGTAATAATATATATTTTTTAAATTCATGAGTAAAATGTAATGTTTCTAATCTATATTATCCTTATGATCAATATTGGAAAAAGTTTACTTTCTAAGTGGTAGTAACTTCTCTGAATCATAAAACCTCTATTGGGTTTTTTATGCCATGAAGGGTAATCATACATTTTATAATCCTCAATGACTAGAATTACAACTATGTAGGATAGTGATGAGGTGTCAGTTGTATTCGAATTTTTTTTGAGAAATATAGTCAATGTACAATGTTTTATATATTCATCAATTTTTATGGAACAGATTAAATCTCATGAAAACTAGGATATTTATATCATTCTTCATCACCTTCATTGTATTTACCATGTGAGAGATAGAAAAGAATTATTTTATATTTATAGGGTTCTCCTTGAATTAATTCTTAAAGAGGGTTCAGCAGTTGGGACTCATGTATTATATATCATTTGATAAACATAGTGATGTAGTTTATAGGGTTGCAAATCCTTGATGTACTAGGAAATAATCTCATTAAATATTGTTATTTGTTTAAAAATTGGTTTATTTTAATAAAATCTTAGAGTATTTGTCTTATTTTTAAGGTCATAGATGTTCCTCACTATGATGATAATAATTAATTGACATGAAAATATTCATAATTTAGTTTTGTCGTCGTAAAACATAGTATAATGTTCAAATAGTATTTAGACTATCATGGGTGAGTGTACCAAAGGATATGATGTTATTTTATGGAACTTTTCTCATGGAATTATAAAATATTATAGACATTGATAATAAACCATCATGTATGAATTCTACTTTTTCATCTATTGTTGGATATTCCTATCCATGAGGGTCTGTAGTGGTCATTATACATGTATATAAACATTAATTTATTTAATGACTCACACACTTTTATTTATGAACTAAAACCATCAATCCATATCTTAGAGGTATGTAAGAAATTTTGGTTGCATGATTACAAATTAATTAGTAATGTGTAATTCAATATATGATTTGTCACATCCATATTTTGGGAATATGATATTTCTACAAATTTATTCAAATAGAATATTGGAATTAAATTACATTGGTATAGTATAATGATGTAATTATTTTATATATCCAGTGAATGATGTATCTAAATAATATGATGATGAAATAATTGTGAAACATTCTTAATGAGATATTTTGAAAAGGGGTTTATATTACACATTTATCATTCAATGTGGTTTTCGTATTTTCAACATTATATTCCTTACCTTGTGATCTATAACACATTTATAGAAAGTAATCGTGGACTAACAAAATCCCACCATACTACAATGAGAAATAATAATAGAGATACACACACAAGTGTTCCCATTGATCAGGAATAAATTTAATTTGAGTATAAATAATGGAATAATTATAATTCTCATGTATATGTAATAATTATATTTATGTTATATTTAAAACATTTCATAAATAAATATTGAATTCATTAACATGAAAATAAATATATGTTTAATTATTTTATTTTATATTTAACTTGTATTTAATGTCGAGTATGTGTCTGATATATTAATTTATGAATATTTTTTTTCAGAAGTTCAACTAATTCAATTTATGTTTCAACAAAAGAATTATGTGTTTGGTGAGAAATGTAAATTAATTTGTGTGGTAATAATATTTTTTATTTTTCAATGTTATGCGCACATCAAAATAAAAAAAGAAATATTATAAATATATTTCAAGTTTTATTAATGGAAATAAATGATATTTATGGATGACATGTATTTAAATATTATTTTAAAAAATCAAAAAATTATAAATTGATATATATTTCTACTATATTGTGTATATAAAAATTTATAGAATATCATTGTGGTACCCATTGAGTTCACTATCAAATACTATTTCTCTATCCGTTTCCAGAAAGATAAAGTGAAATAGATATTTCTTCAAGACTGAAAATATTGTTTTCAATTATGAACAATGCAAGACATTCAACACACTGCGCTAGCACTGGAATATCATGTGGTGTTCATTAGACTTCATAGGATCACATGTGCATCACTGTTTGAGACATACTATCATAGGATCCTTAATGTGAAATGATTGTAAAAACACGATCCTATGAAATGATAAAAATTCAACAACGGACAGTAATCATGTTGCAAGGTATTTGTTTCATAAAATTATTAATAATGTAATTTTAAAGTTAACTTTTTAGATATTAAATATTAATTTAAAAAATATATTATTAAAAATAATTATTATGTAACTCCAACGAACATACAATAATAGTATACCTAAAACAAATATATGTTGTCATTATTCATCATGGTGAAATAGACCACTAGTGGAGTATGATTCCATGATTCAATCATTAGACATTAATATCATGGTCATATTTCTAGTATAAATTTCCTAACATTTGTTACCCTTCATGATTATGGAATATGTTTATTATGGAGATTTTTGTGTTACAACATGGTGATTTTTTTTGTTGTAGAGTAGGATATGAGGATTACAAAGATCACACATTACTCCATTTATATGGTGTGTGACTGGTTCATAGATGATTTTTTTCAATTGGGTCTTCCCAAAATAATCTATACTAATGTTGTATCCTTATAAATTCATACTTTTGTTATAGTGCTTTAACATGAAATGGTTATATAGAAATTAGTATTATTTGGAAATAATGTTTTTGTTGAAAGAAGTGTACATCATTGGAATGATTTTTCTATTAAATCAAGATGGTTTCAGCTGATATGGTTTCAGTTTAGGATAAATATTTTTGTTTTGATATAATCACATTTTTTTATATCACATGGATCATATAGACGATTCATTCAAAAAATATTGCAGATGATATTATTTCTAAGGAATAGTCACATGTATCTTTATTTCCTGACCCATCATGTTATGGATGGTATAAATGAAGTGGATTGATAACCATGATAGAGTTAGTATCATAATTTTGTTTCTCTCTTTAGAGTACAGGGTGGCCTAATAGAGCTAGTTCAGATTGTGGTGATGGTGGATATCTGAAGGAATGAGATTCTAGTGGAGGGAGATCCTATAAACTACTACTACTACTTGTAACACCACCTACTATCCCAAGCTCACCTCGAGGTTTTTTTGGTTAGTGATGCGAGTAGAATTATTCTATAGATGATTTTGACTAGGGTACTCGTGAGATAATTCATGATACATTCTATTTCTTTCATACTATTACTCACCTTGTTTTAGAAAAAAATAGTAATTTATTTAACTATATAAGATTTTTTTGATATATAGAGCATCATTTTGGGACTTTATTCATGTATTTATGACTAATGATTCTTAATGGTTATGATTATTCTATATCAAACATTTTCAATATTGAGAGTTAGATTTTGATGGAGAATTTTTTTGTTGAACATCACGGTCATCATAATGAAACAATTTTATTTCATCGTAATTTTGAATATGACTCCCATGGAGCATTCACATTTTTTCTCTCAATGTAGTAGATTATATTCAGATGGAATAATAGAGTGATAAATTCCATTATGGGTGAGAGATATCTCATGGTTGATAGAGATGGGATAATGGGCATGAAACTGAAACCCATCACCTATCCTTTTGTGAGATTATCCATCTTTGGTGTGGGGTAGCCATATATCTAGATTCCATTACTAATAGGGGAAAATATTGAATTTTACATAGAAGTTGTTCTCAAAATATCTATTGGGTGAGAAATGTACATTGACATGGACATGAAATATAATAACATAGGTATAGCTTCCCCGACATATTGTATATCCCCTATGATTATTTAGGGGCCATGGGTGTAATTGGGAGCCTTCAAGAGTTATTTTTAACAAACATGCTGTTCAAAAATATTTCGCAATAGATTTTTTGATAAAAATAGGGAACTGGGTTTGAGAGTTTTTTTGACTTTAATATCTTGAATTAGGTAATCATATTTTATATTTGACCCTTTATGAGTATTAATGAATTATTAATCTAGTTTATATTTGCTTGTTGAATGTCAAATATTTGTATCTGTTTTGGCTACCAAGTGGTGAGGGTTCATGAGGGCGACATAACAGAAATATAATTATGATATCTATATAGACACAATTAGTTAATTGTAATGAATTTTTATTGATAAATTATATCAAAAGTTTCATGGGTCTTATGAGGAGGATCATTCATCTAGTCAACAACCAATTAATATTGTTATTTAGCAATGACAGACTCATTTAATCTACATCAGAGTTGGACCATATAAATCACTTGACGATGGTCCTAAAATTACACTAGGACCAACAATTTTTAGGTAATATCATTACGAATCAGTTCATGATTTGCGAGGCACACTATCAAGGGAATGTCATCCATGTGTATGGGCTGACTATGTACCATACAATGATCGATGCTAGGATTTCATCAGAACCACAAAAGTGTGTCTCAAAACTATAGAGTTTTTTTGGTTGGGTGATGTACTATAAAGTAATCATGGATGAAATTTCATAGGTATCATCCACAGTTATTGCATTTAAATAAAAATGGATTCAATTATCAAGGAAAATTTAGTTTCATTATGAAATCAAGGAGTTGTGGATGAGGATTAATATATATCATGTTTTTAGGAGACTCTAGGATGGAGTTTATTTTCTGGTGTTTTATGACTCATGGTTCGATGGGATTAGATACATGTTTTTGTAGAGTCCCATGGGGATATATAAGGGTTCTAGGAATTCAAGACCCCATGAGATCTATTATGTGACCATTGATTTATTGTTTGGTTGGGTAGTATTCTCTCTAATATGTAGAGGCACTGACTTTTTGGATATATTTCCATACTTCTTAAAAATCGTAAAAGAATTATATAAGTCTTATATTAGAGAGATATCAACCAGAGATAGTGTCATTATATTTAGATTCTACAAGAAAATGAAATTGAGATATTCTATTCATCTATGATGGGAAAAATGGTGGAAGATGATCATTGTAGGAATTCTCATTCACACTCAGTGGGGGACACATATAATAATATTTCATGATTATAGAAAAAAAAATTGGAGAAGAGGGATGAAATTAATAGTCAATAAATGTTTGTGACTCTACCACATGATCAATATGTGTTATATTATTCATTGACAATGTTTAATATAGAGGTTCTAGGTGGAAATATATCCTCAGGTGATGCATCTACTGATTCATAGATTTAGGTGATCACATCATCTATTATTGGGGATGAACTTTGCTTAAGGATATAATGATTTTAATTTATAACCAAGACATGGACAAACATACCATAATTTTAATGAAATACAGGGGACTTCATCCATAGTGTTTTTGGGATAAAATAAGGTGGATCATGGAAATGTTTGTCTTGGAGTGTCTCATGTAAAACAAGGTAAATGATTAGCACCAGGTTGAAATAGGCTTCACCCAACCACATTATATCCAAAAATTAATGGGGGATCAAATATTGATGGGTTTTTAATGGGAATTTTATTTACAAATTTTGTCTATTATGTAATATGGTTGATTATAAACCCACTCTCCATGTCACAACACATTATTTCTGTCATAGAGTTGATTTCAATTGGGTTTTTGGGGGTAGTTCTAACATGCATAATATCATATAGTTTGATTGTGTCCTCATAATGATTATAATTGAACATGGTTTTATGTTCATGTAATGTTTGAGGAGTGGTAGGATGTAGGACTTCATGAACTAGTAATGGATGTGTATAGATTTTCACCAATAGACAGATAGCCAGACCATATGGAGTATCTGGGTGTTGAATGAAACTATTCAATCCATGTTATGAGACATTGGATAAATAAGTTATGATTCTTTATCATTTTAAAAGTTTTCTAGTAAGAAAACATATCTCCCTAATATCACCATGGATCCATTTAATGTCTTGTATGGGAGACCCTACAGATAACTATAACTCTATAATGATATTTGTAAGAAAACTTTTATTTCATGATATTTAACATGAAACAAATTAAATGGGTCATGTGATTCATGAGTATGTGTGGAATTTATACATCTCACATAAATAACATGTAGATCATTAATTTTGGCATTTGGGGCTTGATCTAATAAACAATGTTTTCCTAAGAGTCTCACCAGGATGATGATTGATGTGATTTCACCAGCGATGTTTTCTATCCGCAAGGATCATATGTATGTTTTAGATAATATGATGGTTTGGGGATTTTTGTACTTCTTGTATATTGACAAATAGTTGGATCATGTCCATTATATCATTCAATATTCACAGTTTAAAAGATATGTGAATGAAACTGAACACATTTCTGATTGGATATATTATGTGATTGTGGATGGATAATCCATTTTAGAGTACCCGATGTTGATCATAATCTAATAGGACTGGATCTAATATTTCTCGACTATCCATTTGTTTATATTTCATTGGTGGCACAATAATTTGTAAGAGATGTCCTAGCAGTTTGAAAGTGACATTTATGCTCTGCAACCCCACTATTTTTGTTGATTGTTTTTACGGTAAAATACTAGAAAGATGGGAGAATATAACTACTCCTATTATGTATATTTTGTCTATTAAATTTACATGTGAATTTATTAATTTTATTTTCATGATTCAGAATGTTTTTCGAAGAGTCAACAGAAACAAATTATAAAATAAAAAACATTCATAATTATATAATAATTCAAATGAACACAAAATTTTATAATATTTTTTATATTGTTTGACAGTAAGGATTGGTAATCCTAAAAAACAATTGATTACCATATTTGGTTATTAATCTATAAAATTCATAATCATGGTCAATATTGGGATTCTAATTTAGTGAATCTATTGGATGTGTATTAAATAAATAAAATGTTTTATAATTTATTTTAAATAATCTAGTTAACAATTTACCTTTAAAAATTTATATTTATGATTTTTTACATGGTTAAAAACTTAAACCTATGATTATTTGAGGGGTATGTGATATTAATCAATTTTTGTGACTCGATATTTAAAATCGATGATAAATAGATTTTGGTGAATGATGATAAAGATGGTGAATGTAGATGGATGATTATCTTCACCACTAGTAAAAGAGTTCTTCAAAAAATGAAAAACCATTACTAAATTATGACCCATTATTTTTCAATTTAAATACATTTATTTATTTGATAATATAGTGAATGTTTATTTGTTTTTTATTATGGTGATATTCATTCTTTGTGAAAACCCAATTTTTAATTTATTTATTGAATTTTCAGTTTTGCTAGTTGAATGTTGATGTCGTCAACATTGAATGTATGCCCTTATAAAAAATGAATTTATTAATTACATATATTTTTCTTTTCTGGTTTTCCCCCCTAATTCTTTGCACAGTCATCACCGATAATATTTTGGATGATGTCTTGATGAATATATGAGAACATATCATTATGAAATTGAACAATAGTGTTATTGTACACTTATTTTTCCCTAAATTTTGACTAAGGGGATGATAAAGTTATATTGTGATGTGAAGGTTTTAAATCAGACATATAAAAGTTAAAAAGTAGTTCATTGTTCTTGGGTTCTAGCATATAGGGTACTGGAATTATAATATAGCAACTCAAGTGGACTTCAATTGCTAAAATTGGTCCACAATAAATGTGGGTGATATATTAACCATATATTAATGTTTTATGATCATATAACAATGGAATATGGGGTGGAGGTGGTGTGTATTTACTACTTTTAATTTTTTAGGATTAATTAAAATCTCAAAAAACACTATGTTATGTCTCTGAACTCATTCTATGTAGTCCCATGAAAACCACATATAGTGTTTCATGTGCAGTAATGTTTCCCATGTTGTGTATGGACCAATAACGCCATGGGACTCGGTGGCAGTTGTAAATATTTACATCAAGGTTACATGATAATATACATATTGAAGAACTTGTTCACAACCACAGTACATATAAATATATATATATACATAGACACACCTGTATACACAAAAACAACAATTTTATATATAAACAAATAGTGTACATTGTAATGGGAGGAATATATATTAGATAGACATGAAGGAAAAAGTCACATAATGTACCACATGTACATGTTGTGTAGACCAACATGGTCTACTAATCAATGTATATGTGATGTCATTGAAATGAGTCTAGTGGAGGTCACAAATATAGTGACCATTATTGCTTGTCGTGTAGAAACCTCATATGCATTCTACTATTTTATATCCTTCTTTGGGACCTTAACTAGGCCCCATGAGTAGCCTATAATATTTATTAATTCTTGTGTAAGGTGATGTTTTCCATAATTATGGGATTAAAAAAATTTCATGTGGTGTTTTGAATGTGAAACTTCTTATAATAGTACTTGTCCTATTAATGTGATCACATCGATTTATCAGAGAATCTATGGGATTGGAAACCCCCCCCCCCATGTCGCCCTAATGATTTTTTCTATAAAGACCCATAAAATTAAAGGGAATTTTTTCCTTAAATTCATTGGTGTTTTAAAAGTATTCAGTTTCTGATGGCACCTGATTCCGAGTCCTGGTGAGCCCAGAATAATATTCTGATGTTTAGTTTGGGTACGTTCATTGAACGAACGAGCAGTTTTTCTTCTCTTCTGAACTAGTGCTCAGAATTAAAATATTAGGTTACCGATGAACTCGAAACACTAATAATTGCTTAAGGGGTCCTTTACCGTAGATGCATTTTCATTGGATGAGATGTTAAAATTTGTGGATTAAATAAATTGTTAATAAAAATTGTGGAACAATTTTTATTTTATATCTGAGGTGGTTATATACTACATGCAGGAGTTGGGGTGGGACCCAGAAGCACCTAACTACCCATGTGAGGATATTTGTGAGTGGGCCCCACACGATCCCCAACCATTCACATTCCCTAAACCCCTTAAACAACCCATTAAACTCAATTGTTTAATGTTGACAACCCTTTGAATATAAATGTGTAACCTTACCACTTCCTCTCTCTCCCTCTTTAATTCATGCCAACACAAACCATAATTTATTTATTGAACCACTTCAATTAATTAATTATGTGTATGAAATTTAAATTTTTAATGGTTGGAAATATTAAATAAAATAATGATATGCCTTATTTTATTTCGGGGGATTGGAAATTGTGGGGTTTTTGAGAAATTGGGAGAGCTCTTGGGTTTCGATGAACGGTTCTTCTCCTTTGTTGATGAATGCCAACTCTCCAATAATGTACATCGACTCAACAACCCAGGTTTTCTCCATCCAATTCTTCCACTGTGAAAAGGGAGGAGGCGTCGATACTGGAACTCGCCAATGACGACTCACCTTTTATTTTTCTCTCGGTGACAAATGGGGAGACACCACTTCCTCCTCAGGCGCACTTTGACATCTATGAATCCTCACCTCGTGACGCTGACGTTCATCATCAATTGTTGAGATAGGGTGAATTGTTCTTATTTTATTTGAATAAAATTGTTCATTGTGCTTCATGAATCCCTATTCATCTTCAGCTGATTGTTACCGCCTAACACGGATGGCGCAGGCCGAACAAACATGGCCTGATGACCCTCCATCGTTTCTTGATCTTTTTGGAATTGGTAACCGAAGGTGGAGAAAGATCAGTGTCATCGCGATGTGCCCGAAACATTGGAAATGAAGGCTAGACCATCATGCTCAATATGAGAGAGGAAATGTGGCCCTCATCGTGGGCCTCTTTGGTGGAAGAACCAGCTAGCCCGTCGGCCGACTGGGCAGAGGTGAACTATGGTGCCATGATGGCGCTGCGTTGAGGAACCAAACGGCCTGTCGGCCGGGAGGGCTGAGCTGGACTGCAGCACCAGGGCACCGCCGTGCTCAGGTACATTCAGTGAACAAATGAGAATGTTTTTCTATCTTTTGAACCAGTGCTCGGAATTGAAATCTGAGGGAACCGATGAACTCGCAACGCCAATAATTGCTTAAGGGGACCTTCAACGTAGTTGTGTTTGCATGGGATGAGGTGTTAAATTTTGTGGATTAAATAAAAAGTGAATAAAAATTGTAGAATGATTTTTATTTTATATATGAGGTGGATATATCCTACATAGGGGATTTGGGGGGGGGGACCCAGAAGAAGCTAACTACCCATGTGAGGATATTTGTGATGTGGGGCCCACACGATCCCCAACCATTCACATTCCCAAAACCCCTAAAACCCCCCATTAAACTCCTTTGTTTAATGTTGACAATCCTTTGAATATAAATGTGTAACCTTACCACTTCATCTCTCTACCTCTATAATTCATGCCAACACAATCCCTAATTCATTTCTTGAACCACATCAATTAATATATTATGTGTTTGAAATTTAAATTTTGAATGATTGGAAAGATTAAATAAAATAAGGATAAGACTTATTTTATTTAGGGGATTGTCAATTATGGCGTTGGGGAGAAATTGGGAGAGATCTTGGGTTTCAAAGAACGGTTCTTCTCCTTTGTTGATGAATGCCAGCTCTCCAACAAAGAACATCGATTCGATGACCCTGGTTTTCTCCGTCCTCTTCTTCCTCCACGAAAACGGAGAAGGCATTAACGCGGGAACTCACCAAAGATGACTCACCTTTTATTCTTCTCATTATTAAAAAAGGGGAGACACTTCTTCCTTCTTGAGTGCACTTCGACATATTCGAATCCCCACATCGCGACGCCGACATTCCTCATCAATTGATGAGGTAGGGAGAATTGTTCCAATTTTATTTGAATAAAATAGTTCATTGTGCTTCATGAATCCTTGTTCATCTTCGGACGATTTTTACCAATAAAGCGGAGGGCGCGGGACAAACAAACACGGCCCGATGACCATATGTTGTTTCTTGATCTTTTTGGAATTGGAAACTGGAGGTGGGGAATGAACGGCGTTGTCGTGCTTTGTCGGAAACATGGAAAAAGAAACTGGCACCATCACGCCGGCTATGCGGCAGAAACCGTGGCCGAAATCGCGGGCTGCTTCGGTGGAATAACCGGCCGGCCCATCAGCTGACCAGGAGGTGGCGAACCGCGGTTCCAGGAGGGCATTGCGCTGAGGTACCGGTCAAGCCCTCGGCTGGTCGGGGGGATCCGGACCGCGGGGCCCGAAGGGAGCCGCGCTAGAAGACCGGTGGCACGCCCGTGCGGGCCACATACTCTAAAAGGCCAGCCCGTCTAGCCGGCCATTTTGGGAGGGCAGCACCATAAGGTGCCACCGGATTGGGTAGACAGGGGATGCGCCCCCGCCTCGGACCGCTGAACTTAAGGGTCGCTCCGCTCTGCCGGCTGGACGAGCATACCAGGCTGCGCGCTCGGCCAGGCCTCGCCCCTCTAGGACAGGTCGAGCCCCTTCGGGCTGGGCCACGCCATGTCGGGCTGGACTGTGCCCCTCCGGCCATGCCACACAACTCACTGGGCTGGTCTGACCCCTTTGCCTATTTGGACCCACCAGAACCAAGTCGACCCGATCCGTCATCCCATCGGGCCTAACGAACTGGGCCCGTTATTCACTTAAACATGAATAAAATAAGGACATAGAGTCTGATCAACGTTCCGTGTGATTCACTGGGACTCTTTCAATGACACGGATCTTCTGTAACACTCTACGTGTGTTTCAGATGATTTTGGATATCATCCAGTTTAGAAATGAACATATTTCTAACCAGGCCTCTGAACGGAAAAGCCAATATCTCCCAGACTGGGCGTCCAATTGAGGCACCTTCTATCGCATTGAGTTTCTTTTGATGAGACCGAACTTTGGGGTACATCATATCTTCACTTCATGACAGTTGATGTATCAACCACTTGGCACGTGGAGAAGATCCTCACAGAATCGTGTGTGCTATGTGCGGGAACCCTAGTGCTGGCTGCGACTGAGATGATGATGACGACTGTACTTGGATTCTACATGGCTTCAGCAATGATGGTTACTGTTCTTGGATCCTATGTGGGTTTGACAGCGACGGATTTTTTACATGGATCCTATGTGGTTTCGGTAGAGGTGATGATTCAGAGGCTACATCTAATCATATCCACCCCTTTTCCTGAGTAGTATACCTGTATGAGCTGAGTCTTGACTTTCAATAATTATCATCGATGTGATTGACTTTCTTTAATGTGTGGACTAGGTTGTGATTCCCTGTGTGGACTGGGTTGTACTTGGGCTCGTGAGTCGGAGCCAAACTGGAATTGATGACTTAGGTATATATATGGGCATATACCTATGTAGAGTTGGTTGATACCTCATGTTTGTATCTTTCCTTTGTG
Organism: Viscum album; assembly: GCA_963277665.1. NCBI lineage: Eukaryota > Viridiplantae > Streptophyta > Magnoliopsida > Santalales > Viscaceae > Viscum > Viscum album. Next base: position 2,129,638,941 of record OY728147.1, on the reverse strand, counting down.
GTTTATCCATTGTGGATTCTTGGAGACCTTCAGGGGTCTCAGGATCACTACTGAGTATCGTATACACACCCCTGCATCGGCAATACCCTCACTATGTTGTGTTGGTTACAGACAATGGACAACACTAATTGTGGTTGAGGCTTGTGGAGCTGGACGGTATCTGGAGGTGGACCATCTGGTGGGACATACACGGAGTGGACGGATAGACCCGTGGTACCAATGAGTCTATCTGTACCCGCCCTTCAGGTGTGATTTCCGGAGGACCACTCGGTTTTTTGCTATTTTCTTTTTAGCCATTGTACTTCTTTCTCAATTGTCCTGTACATTCAGTTGGGTTTGTATACCAACCCACTTACTTTCCAACACTTACTTTTGTACTCACTTTACTTTGTGTTTACACCATCTTGCATATTATTTTTTGTATATTTACTTATATTAAGGTAATTAATTTCCTTTCATCTGGATTAAGGCCTTTGGTGCTAGGCGCCAGCCCCTGGCCTATGGAAGGCGGGCTTGGCGTTGTCAAGGCACGAGCCCTAAGGACCAGTCGTGACAATGCCCCCAATATTAATTACGTACTACGGAATAGAAAACCACATTATTATAAATGGGTTTGTTCCTCTATCTAAAATGTTGATCCCCCTTCCTTCTTCACCCCACCATTAGTCTCAAGTGGGGTGTGAGTCCAACGAGTTAGATTCCCCCGAATCCTATAGAGTGTAGTAGTGAGGTTTACAATATCCACTTGTATTCTTATATAGTTTCTCATAATTTTGGTAATTATAAATTGAATATTCAATCATTATCTTAAATCATACATCATTTTTGGGCTATAGACATGGATATCTTCACCCTCTCTATCTCTCATAGGGTTCTATGTGAGAATATTGACATATTGGGATTCCAATTGCATATTTATAATGGGGTGATATGACTATTATGTATTTACATTTCTCCCATAATGGTTATTTTTAATTATTATTGTGTGTGTATATAGTCATCCCTAAATTCCATGGGCCATCACATGTTGTGTTTCACATATATTATATACATATCAGTGGTGTCCATGTTAGAGCATGTCTTCGAAGAGTATAGACGTACCTAGTATAATTACCCACATCACATGGTTGATCATGGAGATACTATGTTGGGATCACACTAGTATCGTATATTATAGTTTTTATTATGTTGTGAAATTATTTTTCAGGGATTTTTTTATCCATTTATAAATTTATTATAAATTTTTTTCATGGTTCGTTTCATAGTATTTATCGATTACATAGTTTTAAATTTAGATTACAAATATTTTACCACTAAATATGTATGCCCTAGGGGGATGAGTCATTAAAAAGATCCTCCAAAACATTACCATTTATCATTTTCATAAATTATATAACAAATAACTCCCAATACCAATTCAATTACTTTATTTCCAAAATAAAATATTGTAATCACATTTGATAACAATGTTGACCCTCAATGAACATTTTAAAATTATGAAATTAATAGAATTTATTCCAAAATTATTTTTATATGGAAGATAAATTAGTATTATTCAACTAAAATAATTATATCTCAAAATAATTAGATCTAATAGTAATAAATATTATTTTTCATCATTTTATAGTTTTAATTAATAACTATTTATTTATTTTCCATTATTAATATTTATATTTATTTATATTTTATATATTATAGTGTTTGATTAATATAATTCATAAAAAGTATCCTATTTATAATTCATTTCAATAATTGAAAGAAACGTGGTAGATGGATGGGAAATAGGATATAAAAACTAAATGGATAAATGGTTTTGATATATTTATGATGAAATCCACATACATGTTCGTTGTAATAAAAACGTAATATTAAATCATCAGTTAAATTTTTATATTAATTTTAATATGAATTATAGAAATTTATTATCATTAATACATGTTTCAAATATTTATATACTAAAATAATCAATATCTACAATTTAATGTCTTTTAAAATAGAAAAACCAGGTTACATGGTCAGTCAATGGATTATGAGTAAGAAAATATATTATTTATTATTTTTCACCAATTAGAGAAACATATTTAGATTACAAGGATTACCCTTAGATAGAAATCCCTTTTTTATAAAACCAATTACCATGTATTTTAAATTTAGTGGTATCCTTACACAACATCATTTTACCCATATGAATACTATAAGAAACATGATTTTCCTTATCTGATACATAGGTTACCCATACATATGATTATTAAATACATTGTAATAATTACATAGTTATTTATTTCAATTTATATGTTCTGGGAGTAAACTTCGGTGATGATTCGATAACCTTTAATCAATAAATAGATCTTTATTGATACCCATATGAATCTCTGTAATTAAAAATACGAAGTTCTCTATACCCTTATGTAACATGAGGATACACTTACATTTGATGTAGGATTTTAGGGTGAAAGATATCTATTTCATGGTAGTTCCAGATACCCCTACATATCATGGGTGTTGAATTTATATATCTTTCTAAAACACTACCTACATAATAATTCTAATATATATTCCAATATGTAACTCATAAAAAATACCCATGTAATTGTATAGTGTTACAAATCTCTATAATATCCCAATACAATATGTTAGGTCAAGAATTTATTCATATATTAAATATTTATAGAGAAAACCTTCACATTCCAAAGTAATATGTTTTTTCAAAAATTACAGTGTTATACCTTATTATGAAAACACTAGTTTATTTTTCAACACATCTATAAAAATAAATTAATCTCAATTTTAATCATCCTTCATCCAATATTATCATGAAAATCATATAGTAGAATGATCTCTCATTGTGTTCATAGAATGTGTGATACGCTATAAATATAATAGCTTCATATATTTCCAGTCAACCTTATATATGAGATCATATTTAATTTTATAATCAATTGAGAATAAGCTACTAAATATTTACATCATTATTGATTTAGTTCATATTTTTTCAATTGCTTTATAATTGTCTCATTACTCTATTACCATATAAATTATTTTTTTCTTATATTATTTAAAATAATAAAAATAATGATATAATATGTTTCTTATTTAAGTGTTATGCAATATAAAAATTATCCATTGTCCCACAAAATTATCAACACATCTTATTCTTTTAGAAGTATAATGAATAATATATTTCAACATAATCTTGATTAAATTATTCATAAGAATTGGTGATCTCAAGATTATAATAATGGAAAATATAATAATTGTAATTAAAATTTGATATGTGATATTAGAATTCGATAAAATAATGACATGGTAATATAACATCAATATAATGAGATAGTCATTAGAATCATGGAGTGTAAAATACACGAGTTGATGTACTAAAAAATAAAAATGGATTGATATAAATTTTTCCATTGTGATGAAACTAATAATAATATATAGTAAAATATTTACCTAAAGCTAATTCATCTTGATTTTAGATATAATAATCATACTATTGATGCATTCCGTCTAGGAAATATTTAATATTATAGTAAACCATATAATGAAATAACATATATATTTGGAATCATGAGAAAAATAGATGCATCAACTGGATATTTAGGTCCAAATTCATCATTAATTAAATAGATTGCATTCATTATATGAATGAATTAATAAACTATGCAATACATAACCAATATTAAATTATTATTAGTAATAATATGAATTTAAATGACATGTTTTTGAATTATGAATATTTCCCAATGAAATAAATGGAATACTTTTATATGCTTAAATCCCGCGAACTAGCACAACAAATATCAAGGACTATATTTTTAATTCAATATATTCCATTGTCAAATATTATTTGGAGTCTTAGTGATCACCCTTTTAACATAATATAGAAGTATATATTGTTCACAACAGAGTTATATTGGAAGGAAAATTAATTCATATATAATATAATGAATTGTAATTAAAATTGATGTGATGGATTTATTCATGTTTTATCCAAAAAAAATTATTATGATATGAAGTTTATGTAAATCATGAACAATATTAATAAAATAAAACTGAATAAATTTGGGAATATGAATCATACCTCAATAAAGTAAAATTGAGATTCAAAAACCACTAAGGTAATTTTAATGTATGAATGAAATGAACTAGATTTCATTACCAAAAAATTTAAAATTAATACAATGAATTAAATTCATTATTAATGAAAGATATATTTTAATTAAAATAGTATATAAAATAATAAATGTGTTTTATTATTAAACATGTCACATGGAAATTAAATTTAGACAAAGAAACATTTAATATATTATAAACATAAAAAAAATGAGTGACTGTATGATTTCAAATGATTCATTATATATCAAGAATAAAATTGATATTTTTTGAAAATATAATATGGCTTCAAGATAAGAAATATCATCTAAAACATATAGTATAATAAAAAATATTTATTCAAGGATTAAATATTTGGTACTAGTATACATTATAGATTGAATGTAATCATAATAAAAATACATCAAGTAAAAGGGAATTAAATTGTAATTAAAATTACATGAAATATTATACATGTAAATAATATAAAATAAACACTATATAAATGTAATTTTTTTTCTTATAGAGATTCTTGATTCAAAAAATATGAATTGAGAACAAGAAACCCCATAAAAGTAACTCAAGCGTTTATGTAAGAATTAATCCCTAATTATTTTATACTAAAGAATTGATGATCACTAGAAACAAAATAATGGAAAAAAAATCATATGTTCAATAGTAATAACAAAATATTCATGAACAATATAATTTTAAAAATAATGACTATAATTCCCTATAATAATATTACCATAGTACAAACCTTAATGAGTATTAGAATTTTTTCTATAAATTCACCTATATTATATATTAATAAAATTAAGATAATTTTGACCTTATTTGGATCCTTAATGATATGTATTTTAAAAATTATCAAACAATTAATATCTCATATTTTTATTAATTATATTGTTTTTTCAAATGTTTAGGTGAAAGAAGAATTAAAATTTACTTATTTCTATAATTATAACAATAGAAAGTAATATATTAATAATATGATATATATATCAATAATTCAAATAAAATTCAGAATTGTACTTTTTTTATAAACATGTTATATCATTGGTATTTATTTTCGCAAAATAGTCAATGATATATTTATATAGTATTGTCAATTGAGGTTTTCAAACCATTGCAAAAAAATGAGAAGACTATATCGTGATGGATGGGTATCGTCCAAGAGGTAAAATATTTAATTATAATAAATGGATAATAAAATAATGGAATGGATTTTATTTTTTTAATAATATGTTTATTGGTTTGTATAATTAATTAAATACATTACTAAATGAAATGCATTGCCTTGGGGAGGAGTAAATCCTCAAAACACATTGTTTATATTATATTATTTATATATAAATATTTTAATGTATCAAATTTGATCAATTAATGAAATAAATATTATGTATAAAAAATTACTCTAGAAATATTATTACGTTGGTTAGGTTTTGTTTTTATGAGAAATACTGTGTTGAAATGATAAGATGGTGGTTAAACATGCTCTGGTAAGATGAATTTTATCTTGAATGGTGTCATGGTATTTATTGTATTATGATAAAGAAATATTGAAAAATTTATCATTAACAAGAGATAATGCTCTCATATAATAATAATATATGAGTTTTCTTAATAAATAGAATGGAATGTATGTGTTAGGAAGGTTTTTATTATTCGATATTTATAAGTGAAAACAACTACTCTTCTATGAACATCCATTATTTATTTCAAATGGAATGAATCAATAGGGCCTGAATTTGATCATGAAGATAGAAATAAAGGATCATGGGGCATAATATTTTCATGAAATAATAACCCTTTCAATTTTCTGTAAATAATTCATTTTTATCATTCTATTTTTAATTTTAACATTTTCTTCGGTTACTAAGTGACTGGTTTTTTAAATTTACTATATTTTTTTCCTCAAATTTTAATATTACCCATGTCACCATATATCTAGGGGATAAACTTAAATTTTAGATATAATAAATTTAATTTTATTCCTAATGATAAAATAATTAACTTTAATATGGAAAAAAATGATATATAAGAAAAAATTTTAATGAAGACATGTTATTTTTTCCATTAACTGTTCTTAATCTTAATTTTTTTAATTGTAAAATGGAATAAGTAATAGTATTATTATACTTATGATCAATTATATTAAAATTTTATGTTTTGGGATGATAATATCTTATTTAATTAGAATAAAAATTGTACTTCATTATTTAAAAGATTTATTGAAAAAAACATCTTTACTATTGTTGTAGTCAATAATTTAAAACATAGTAATCATATTATTATAAAAAATATTAAATATTTATTATTAAATAATAATTTTTTGTACTAATATACTAAAATAAATTTTTATAATTATTTTTTATTTGTTATGAAAAATAATTTAAAATATAATCAAACAAAAATAGGTTTACTGTTAAAAATATTTAATTTTCCATATCGAATAACATGGATTATATAAATTAAAATATCTGATTTTAAATTATTATTAAATTTATATATGTTATTATTATATAATTATTCTATCAATAAATTGAATATATTATTGAATGATTACTATTTCAATAATTTTTTTATTAGTGTGTTAAATAGTAATTCTTTATTTGTAAGTAAATATCATTTATTTTAGAAAAAATACAAAAATACACAATAAATTTTTTCCTATATTCAAAAAATGATTTAAATTTTATATATTTTAAATTCTAAAATTTACAAATATTACTTTTATATAGTAATTGTATATATATATAATGAAAAATTGGGGTCCTCAATTATTTCCTTCTAAAATCATAATGTGTTATATTCATATTACAAATTCATTTAATTGTTGATTAAAATATTTTTACTTATTTACCCAAGGTTTAATTATCTTTAAATATTCTTCATAGTAAATATGTTTTAAATATATATAGTTTATTATTAAGTGTGACTGATGTTATAGAGGATAACATTAATTTTATGGATCTAAATTCATAGCATCTTATATTATATCACCGTAAAAATATTTCATAAATATGTTTTTTAATTATTTGTTTCTAATGAAATTACATTGTGGTATTTTTTATGTAATCATCATTCAAGATTAAAAATATTAAATGAAAGATTTCATACTCACTTTTACCAGATCTTGTTACATATATTTCATCAATCAACATTATTATTTTATAAAATCATATCCAAATTTCCCTATATAACATATTCATATACATTACACATAATTTTTTTTCAGAAAACTAATAAATATTCAAGTCATTAAACCATTTTGATATCAAGATCAAACAAAAAAATTACCCCTAGCACTGCCAATAGTATATATTGACTATAATTTATTACCCTGATACTGTAGAAAATATATTTCATGACACAAAAATGTGAGCAGTACATCCCCAAATATATCGTCAGTCACTTCATTATTATACTTATACAATTTATGAGGCCCTTAGTAATTTATATAATATTTTTTCAATATCACTCATCAGTTCAGTACTTCAATATATTTAAAATTTCAATGTTAACCATTTTACATCCATCATTTGTCTGTCTTTTATTACATATGCGCCAAAATATAAAATAATCTTCAAATAACTTTTCTATGTTATTGCTACTATTTAATTCTTTCTAAAAAATTATTAAAGAATAACCACTATTGAAAAATCAATACATGATTCAATAAACCTAAAAGTCATTAATGATATAAAATATTATCATTGTTAAATATAAATCACACATAAACAAAATATATAGTTTCATAATTTCGATTATACTAAAAATATAACAACCATAGATAATGAAATGAAACTCACCAATTACTTTATAATTTATATACTAAAATATAATCAACCATATAATTATAATATTTTATTTAGTTTAATGAAAAATTCATATCAAGTTATTTATATTTCCTTACTCCATTTTCATGTATCAATTTTTACCAACTACTATAAATTAATTTTTATTAATCTTGTTTATAATTTTAATAAGAATAAAAAAATATTAATATTTATTCCCCAGTGGGAACATTGTTTTTTAAAAAATGAAACTATTAGACGATTATGTGACAATAATTTCATAGTCCACTATTATCCAATCCAATTATGGATTTGATTGAGGACATAGTTAGTTCATATTCTATGAAATTACTTTAAAATGTTTTGAAAATAAACTATAAGTAAAAATGAATATCCCCATTGTGTGTAAAACTACGTGTATAGTTAGACGTCTGTTTTAAATAGAAGATGTCGATCAATTCAATACCCATTCCACAATTTTCATGGTTATTACAAAAACATAAAAATGTTAAGGATCCATTAACAACCTATAGTATAGATAAGATTATTTAATTTCAATGAGATCGATAGAATCACTACTTTACCAAAACATTGGGATTATATCCAATACCTAACCATATAACCATGATACATCTAATGTGTTATCACTGGATATCATTTATCATAATACTTAATATAAAAAAATACAAAATATACAAAAAATTAATACTACATGGATTTTTATAATTAATATTTATTATAAATTGTATTTTATCGAACTATAAATTATCGAAACTAACATCTTAACCTATAACAATACCTAACACTTCCATTGAAAAATTATATGAGAATCTACAAACAATATCATATTATATAGTCTTAATGAAAAAAATTATTTTATAATCTATTGGAATTGTTCCATAGTGAACCAATTTTGACAATTATTACAAATATTATCACAGATATATTGATTATCAAACATTGGAAAGGACATCTAGTTTTCAATTTTTAGAGAGTGTGCAAATTATTTTATCTAAAACTTCAATGTATATCTAATAAAATTAACTAATATTTAAAATATATAAGAATAATTTTTTTCTTAATATGTAATCATAATATCTCAGAAAATTATCCATAAAAGGTATTATATTAGATATCAAATGTCTGATAAATTTCATCACATCCTAGGTATAATAAATAATAAGAAGTGTAGACCTCAACTGATCAATATGGTTAGAAATTAAATTTATTAATGATAGTGTATATTCCATAATAAGACGTGATTAAATATTAGAAAATATAATATTTTTAGAGTAATTTTTTAATTAAATTAATATTTTTCATAACATAACCATGGTTGAAATATTATGAAAACATTGATATAATAAAATAACCATATCATTTGTAGTTAAATTTATTATATCCAAAAAATAATTCATTGAATGAATCCATGACATATACATCTTATACACTAAGATTGTAACGCCCCGACCCCAGCTACCCAGAGTCGGTGCATCACTTCGTAACATTGGAATGATCACAAAAGACCAAGTCTCGAAATAACGATTAGTTTAGTAGCCTTGGAAACACTAGATACATTCATAAACATTACATTACATCATAAAAATGAAAACTAAAATAACATGGTCTCCCTAGTCCACACTCATATCCTCACTGACTATTCTTGCAAGTCAGTCATAATACACTTCTTCACATCCTGGGAAAAATAAAACATTGAAAGGGGTGAGCTCCAATGCTCCATAAGGATATCAATATAGCGGAAACTTTCAAAATAAAACATAAGAATTTAAGGCAATGTAAAACTAAAACAAAAGCCTTATTGAACTTTAACTTCAGCATAATATGGAAAAAGTAAAATAAATTAATTCCATTACTTACTCACATGGATATTCTACTAGACGAATAATCACATGAAATATCAATAACCACATTCATAATGAGAGAATGTATAATTCCAGACATTCTGAAACATTTTGTCAAGGCCTCGGCCAAGACGTCTAAAATGATTAAGGCCTCGGCCAAAACCATAAATCAAATTGGGAAAGGGCCTCAGCCAATTCCACGTCTAGTTGTTTCATGAGACCTACCAATGCATCGAGGAGCTATAGCGGGCTCCTCCAGTCACTTATTAAGACCAATACATTCCTCATATGAATAGGTTTAAACATAACATAAATATTCGTATTAAAACTAGAATACGAAATGTCAACAATTTCTCCATAAACTATGGATGGTATAAAAATAACACATCCACAGTAAAATATTTCAAAAAATGTTCAATGGAAGTTTTGTATCATAAATCAATTTCAATTAAACTTAAAACCAATCAATGGATGTTGACATGGATGAAATCAAAGCTATTTGAGAGAAATATCTCTCTTCTTTGAAATAATTTAAAAGTCCCATAATTATAAAATAATACATTTACTTTGAATATATTCTTATAAGCTTGTAAGGGAAGCTTTGACGAGGTTATAATGGCGGAAAATAGCCGCACCCGTCGTATAAGTTAAAAAAACATTCTTACCTTAAATTTGTCAAAAAGGTCAAAATGTACATTGTTTGGAAAATGACGGTAAGATTCCTTTCAAAAACGTATAAGGGTATAAATGACTTTAACCCATTTTCCATTTAATAGAAAAAATGTTTTGAAATACATTTTTAAGAAACATGGATGTGGATGATAACGAGGTCCCGGTAGATAATTATGTATAAACAACCTTGGATAATGAAAAGGTTGTGAAGTAAACTCTTACCTTGTACTTTTCCTTGGTTGGGGTAGGTTAACCTCCTGTATAATGGTGAAATAATTGTTATTAAATTATACAAGAATCATATACATTCATATGATATCATATATGATCTTTTAACATTGCTTTGTTAAAAATATCTTAGATTTATCGTTGTTTCGGGTGTTAACTTACTCGTTTTCGTAAGTCGTGTTTTCATGGATACGATGTATCTTATTCATATCCAGAATGATATAATGTACTTAAACATTATTTTTATATCATCAAATGATAACTATACTTGAATGGATACGACAGAGAATGAATCTCATCGCCTTCGTGGAGATGGTAGTTCGTACGTACGCACGAGCGACAATATCATTATTTTGATATTAAAATAATATATAATTGGATAGTATATCATATATATAGAATCATTATCATGTTATATTTATTATTTACATGAATTAAATATCATTATTATACCCATCTAAATAATAATATATTGAATAACAATTACACCACGACGTGGAGACGGTAAGCCGTACGTACGCACGTATGGTGACATGTCATTCAAATGATGGGTAGAACACTGAATATGGTTGTTCCATATTTATTATAACATCACAGTATATAGAAGATACTGGAGTTATAATTTTAGAATTGAAATAATAAACAAAGAGGGAGTGGAAGAAGAATGAAACTTGCAAGAGGGTGATGAAAATGTTACCTCTTCTTCGGGTTCTTCCTTTTGATTTGATCAAAATGACTCATTATGATGGCTTTCTGCCTAAAGTAAATCTTCTAGGATGAAGGTAGAGATATTGGGATAGTATTTGGGCAGAGTTTGGCCGAACCAAAAGGCTTGAAAGTGTGAATAAGGTGGTAGAGGTGGGGGCCTTTTATAAGAGGAGAGGAGGGGCTCTTTTGGAAAGATTGAAATGTTACATTATTATACAATGATTTTCGGATTCTAAAGGTCCCACACTTATATAATTCGTGGCTATGGTGATACGGGTTCGAAATCTACCCATCCAATAGTCTTTGGACAAGTGTATGCCTTGGATTTTACATTATCATTTCATTTTATTAAAATCGTTAAATAATGAGGTCATCAATGCATCATAATGATGTCATAAATAACTTAATTTATTTAATGTCTAAAAATTATAAAAAAATTATATGATGTAGGAAATATATTTATCTTTCTAATTAATATTTATAGTCAAAATTTGGACTTGTGTAACCCCACATAAAAACTGTTTTAGTAAAACAACTCATATTTGTGTCAATTTAATTTTAACATTAAATAAATATATATTAATGTCATTTTCCAACCAAAGTGGCACCATGGGGTCCCCAAGTTGACCCATGTGTTGTCTTGGTCGGCCATGAATCATCCAATAGGAGTAGGACAAGTTTCAAGCTCATCTCATATTATTAAAACATTATTTTTACCTTAAACTACACTAATTACCACTAATCGTGATTAAGAACTTAAAAGTTACAATACACCAAAAAATTATTTTAATCTCATTGAACCACATTTTACTTCTTAATGACAACCATGTATGTCGTATTTTTGAAAATAAAATCATAGAAGTGGTAATATTTCATTTTAACGAAAAATCAGTTTTTAACAACCACTTAGTGGTTTCACTATTCATCAAAATTGAAGTTTATCAGAATAAGGCCAAAATTTCACCCTAAGCTATAATTGATATTCCGAATTCAAAAATGATGTCTATCATAAAAAATTCAAAACATATAAGTTTAATTAATTAATATTTTAATTAATTCCCGCTGTTTCAACAAAGAGCGTGTTTTTAAGAAACAATTTATATCAAAATATTGGCAATTGTTTATGTCCAATTTCAATGTTAAATTAATTCTAATGACCACCATTGGATAAAATGGTAAAAATATATTCTAATTATAATTTAAAACCACTAAATAGTATAATTTATCACTATAAATTATTTTGATTAAAAAATTTGTTTTTAAGGATTTTTCACTATTCATAATAAATTAGAAGTTCTCAGAAAAATACCAAAAATTCAACATAGGCTAATTTCGATATTCCGAATCCAAAAATGAAGTCCATTTTCATAAATAAAATTTATAAAATTTCAAAAAGTAGGTATTAATATTCTCAATGGCTAGTTTAATTAGTTTTGGTGTGTGTTAGAGCTCGAGGTTGCGTACAACACACGCTATTGCATTATTCGAAGGAAAACGTACCGTGGAAGATTGGGGTGTTACATTCTCACCTCCTTCAAATAATTGCATCCTCGCAATTTCTAGGGTATTACTGCATAAAAATACTCGGGTGGTTCTTTATCATAAGTTCCTCAGGTTCCCACGTTGCCTCTTCCATTTTATGATTTCTCCACAAAACCTTTACCAGACGAGTCGTCCAGTTTCTCAGCACCTGCTCCCTCACATCAAGAATTCTGATGGGCTCTTCGCAATAAGATAGATCAGGTTCCAGTTCTAATTCCTCATAGGTAAGTACATGTGTTGGGTCGGGCATGTATTTTCTCAATAGCGATATGTGTAAAACATTGTGAACTTTAGAGAGATTTGGCGGCATCGCCAAACGATAAGCTACATCCCCAATACGATCTAGAATTTCGAAAGGTCCGATGTACCTGGGACTCAACTTACCCTTCTTACCAAAACGAATCACTCCCTTCCATGGAGATACCTTTAGGAAAACATGATCTCCCACCTGAAATTCCAAAACCTTTCTTCTACTATCGGCATAGCTCTTCTGCCTACTTTGAGCTGCTTTGATGTGGTTTTGGATTACCTTCACCTTTTCCATTGTTTCTTCCACCAGTTCTAGTCCCACAAGTTTTCTTTCCCCAACGTCATCCCCACAGGTTGGTGTACGACATCTCTTTCCGTATAACGCTTCATAAGGTGCCATCTGAATGCATGAATGGAAGCTATTGTTATAGGAAAATTCTACCAGTGGTAAATATTGATCCCACATACCCTGAAAGTCAAGAGAGCATGATCTCAACATGTCTTCTATGGTTTGAATAGTCCGTTCTGATTGTCCATCTGTTTGAGGGTGATAGGAAGTGCTCAAACGAAGTTCAGTATCCAAAGCCTTTTGAAGAATTTTCCAGAATCATGAAGTAAAATGAGGATCACGATCAGAAACAATCGATAGGGGTACTCCATGAAGTCTTACAACTTCACTAATATATAGTCTTGCTAGACGTTCAAGTGGTAGATCCTCCCGTATAGCCAGAAAATTTGCTGACTTAGTAAGTCGATCAACAATGACCCATATTGCATCATTCCTTCTAGGAGTCTTTGGTAGTCCCATGAAAAAGTCCATCGTAATATTATCCCATTTCCACTCAGGTATGGGAAGAGGTTGCAATACTCCACCAGGATGTTGCCTTCCAGCTTTCACTTGTTGACAAACCATACACCTCGACACAAAATCAGCAATCTCTCTCTTCATATTGTCCCAACAAAAATGTTCCTTCAAATCTCTATACATTTTGGTGCTCCCAGGGTGTATAGAGAAGTTGGAACTATGAGCATCATCCAGCAATTCCCTTTTTAGATCAGGTATATCGGGAACATAATGTCACTTCCCGAATTTCAAAATTCCATCCTTATACACAAAGATCCTCAATCTTCCATCATTCACATCATTAATCTTCTTCTGAAACTCTTCATCATTTGTCTGAGAACTCTTAATCCTTTCTAGTAATGATGGTTTGGAAACCATTTGAAAAAGAATTGGTGTTTCACCTTCCCTAGTTATTCCCATGTCCATCTTCACTAGATCTAAGAAAATTGGATCCCTTTCAATTCTCATCGCATTCAAAACTCCATGGTCTTTTCTACTCAAAGCATCTGCCACCTTGTTTGCCTTCCTCGGGTGGTAATGTATCATGCAATCATAATCCTTGAGTAGTTCAAGATATCACCTTTGCCTCATGTTGAGTTCTTTTTGTGTGAAAATATACTTCAAACTCTTGTGATCAGTATAATTCTCACATTTTTCACCATAGAGGTAATGTCTCCGTATCTTTAAAGCAAAGATCACAGCTGCTAACTCAAGATCATGAGTAGGATAGTTTTGATCATGAATTTTTAGCTATCGTGATGCATAGGCAATGACCTTATCATTCTACATAAGGACACAACCAAGTCCTTTCTTCGATGCATCACTATAAATAACAAACCCATCATTCCCCGATGGTAGAGTCAATACAGGGGGATTTACTAATCTTCTCTTTAGTTCTTCAAAACATTCTTCACACTCTTTTGTCCAGACAAATTTAATCCCTTTACGTGTGAGCTTTGTCAATGGGTTAGCCAATCTGGAAAAATTCTGGACGAAAAGTCGATAATAACCTGCTAAACCAATAAAACTGCGTACCTCAGTTATATTTGTCGGTGCTGGCAATTCTTGGATTGCCTTGGTTTTATAAGGATCAATAGAAATTCCCTCCTTAGAGACAATATGGCCAAGAAAAGATATCTCATGAAGCCAGAATTCACACTTGCTAAATTTCCCATATAATTCATTTCTTCTAAGAGTCTTCAGGATAATGCGTAAGTGATTTTCATGATCTTCGTGGATTTTGGAGTATACCAAGATATCATCAATAAATACCACTACAAATTCATCAAGATATTCCTTGAAAAATCTATTTATTATATCCATGAAAACAGAGGGTGCATTAGTCAATCCAAAAGGAATTACTGTAAACTCGTAATGCCCGTACCTTGTTCGAAATGCTGTCTTTGGAACATCTTCCTTCTTCACACACAACTGATGGTATCCAGACCGAAGGTCAATCTTTGAAAATTATTGAGCTCCATGCAGTTGGTCAAACAAATCATCAGTGCAAGGTAGGGGATACTTGTTCTTTATTGTTATAGCATTGATCTCCCTATAGTCAATGCACAACCTCATAGATCCATCTTTCTTCTTAACAAAAAGAACAGGGGCTCCCCAAGGAGAAACACTAGGGCAAATAAATCCCTTATTACTCAATTCCTCTAGTTTTTTCTTTAGTTCAACTAATTCCACAGTGGCCATTCTATAAGGGGTCTTCGATATGGGCATTGATCCAGGAATTAAATCAATGGAAAACTCAACTTCTCGTTCTGGAGGATGTCCAGGTAAATCTTCAGGAAACACATCAACATATTCTCTCACAATAGGTACATCCTCTATTTGAATATTCCTTTCCTCACCCTCAGTAATTTCCATCTCTTCCTCCCCAATAATTGAATTTAGTTGAGCTACTGGAGGTGGATCTAGATAAGAATTATGTGGAGACGATTCTGCTCTAAAGATAAGGTGTTCCTTATCAGCATCATCAAGAATCGTAACCTCTTTCCTCTTACAATAAATTTTTGCATCATGGTCCGAAAGCCAATCCATACCGAGGATTATATCAAATTCAATCATGGGTATGACGATGAGATCTGCAGGTAAAGAATATTTAGGTGCTCTAATGGGCACTAATCGACAAAACTTTGTTGCAACAATACTTCCCTTAGGGGTTTTGACAGACAACTCCCTTGTTAAATCATATTGGAAATATCTAATTTTCTTAGCAAACTGGGATGATATGAAACAATGCGATGATCCAGAATCAAATAATGCATTTTCTAAACTTGAGGAAACCATTAAATTACCTGCCACCACGTCTTTCGGAGCTTCCACCTCAGAAGTAGTGATAGCATAAGCCTGACCTTGATACCTTGGCCTCTTCTGAGGTATGTTCCCCTGACGCTTAGGACATTCATTTGCATAATGTCCCTTCTCTCTACAATTATACCATTCCACGTTGACAGCTGCTTTCTTTCCCTTGCATTCATGAGCTTGGTGGCATTTTTCACCACACTTGTAACATACTCCTTTTCCTTTTAGACAGGCACTAGGGTTATTTCTACCACAATTATCACAGGGTGGAAATTCATTTCTTCCCTTATTCCCTGTTTCCTTATTTCTTTTCCCAGAGTTTTCAGCGGATCTCTTCTTATCTTTCTTTGATTTAAAGTCATAAGACTTAGAGAATTCCTTTTCTGTCTTGATAGCAAACGAGACAATACCTTCGTTTGAAGAGAATGTTTGTGATACTAAAGCTCGACGGAGAAATGGTTTTAACCCATCAAATAAATGATCAGTCTTACTTCTTGGGTTACGTATGTAATCTTCAACATACCTCGCTATCATTGTAAAGTTATCCTCATACTTTGCGACATTCTCATCCTCCTTCTGCCTCAGACTCAGAAATTGCCTTTCCATATCCGCTCGATGGTCTCGAGGAAAGTATTTTTATAAGAACAGCTCTTTGAACTCTTGCCATTCCATGTTTGTTAATTCATCATCTTCCTTTGTGTTTTGAATTAGTGACCACCATTGATCGGCATCTCCAGTGAGGCGGTAAACTGCCATGACAACTTTCTCCCTTTCACTACTCCCCATGGAATGGAATATTTTCTCTAAGGAATTTATCCATTGCTCAGCTACTATAGGATTTGTACTCCCATTGAAGGTTTGTAGTTGTTGCCTCATGAAACGGTCTAGCATTGATCCTCCACGTTGCGGATCAGGGTGCTCCATACGAGTAAGGTTATTATTCATAACCTGCGTGAGTTGTCCCAGTACGGTGAGAATCTGATCAGCACCAGTTGTATCACTAGCTCCACCATAATTTTCTTGAGCAGGAGGGCAGCCCCTACACGAAGTACGTGCATTGATACGGTTTCCATTCCTTCCACTAGGCCCCATTTCTAAATAATGGCATAAACTGGATTAGCTTATGAATCAAAATACATAATTCCATACTTGTAAAACACTTAACATAAATTGAACTAATTATGGATATAATCCTTAATTATAAAAATGTTTTCTTTGAGGAAGTATATACTCGTAACCCTTCATAGTGGTTTGTAATGAAAATGGGAATTATCCTAAGAATATCCCCCGTGAGTGTCGCAACCAAGAGTGCAGCAAGGCCCGTTGTCGTGCACCAGTTCCTGTTCGAGTCTAGCTCAAAGCGGTGTTTTCGGGTTTTACCCCTAGGTACATCTGTGCCAGAGCCACCTCTACCTGCTCGTATCCAGACAGGGATGTATTGCTCGGAAAACTCACAAAATCTCTACAATACCAAAATTTTTAGGAAGTTCTTCTATACTAATCCTCAATGTTCATCTTAGGTCTACGTGCTCTAATCAGAGTTTGTCTATATCTAGCTTCCAAGGTTAGTACTAAACTGCCTCTGATACCAACTGTAACGCCCCGACCCCAGCTACCCAGAGTCGGTGCATTACTTCGTAACATTGTCGTGATCACAAAAGATCAAGTCTCGAAAGACCGATTAGTTTAGTAGCCTTGGAAACACTAGATACATTCATAAACATTACATTACATCATAAAAATGAAAACTAAAATAACATGGTCTCCCTATTCCACACTCATATCCTCACTGACTATTCTTGCAAGTCAGTCATAATACACTTCTTCACATCCTGGGAAAAATAAACCATTGAAAGGGGTGAGCACAAATGCTCTGTAAGGATAATAATATAGCGGAAACATTCAAAAGAAAACATAAGCATTTAAGGCAATGTAAAACTAAAACAAAAGCCTTATTGAACTTGAACTTCAGAATAATATGTCAAAAGTAAAATAAAGTAATGCCATTACTTACTCACATGGATATTCTACTAGACTAATAATCACATGAAATATCAATAACCACTTTCATAATGAGGGAATGTATAATGCCAGACATTCTGAAACATTTTGTCAAGGCCTCGGCTAAGACGTCTAAAATTATTAAGGCCTCGGACAAAACCATAAATCAAATAGGGAAAGGGCCTCGGCCAATTCCACATCTAGTTGTCTCATGAGACCTACCGATTCATCGAGGAGCTATAGCGGGCTCCACCCGTCACTTATTAAGTCCAATACATTCCTCACATGAATAGGTTTAAACATAACATAAATATTCGTATTGAAACTAGCATACGAAATGTCAACAATTTCTCCATAAACTATGGATGGTATAAAAATAACACATCCACAGTCAAATATTTCACAAAATGTTCAATGGAAGTTTTGTATCATAAATCAATTTCAATTAAACTTAAAACCCATCAAAGGATGTTGACATGGATGAAATCAAAGCTATTTGAGAGAAATATATCTCTTTTTTGAAATCATTTAAAAGTCCCATCATTATAAAATAATACATTTACTTTGAAAATATTCTTATAAGCTTGTAAGGGAAGCTTCGACGAGGTTATAATGGCGGAAAATAGCCACACCCGTCGTATAAGTTAAAAAAACATTCTTACCTTAAATTTTTCAAAAAGGTCAAAAAGTACATTGTTTGGAAAATGACGGTAAGATTCCTTTAAAAAATGTAAAAGGGTATAAATGACTTTAACCCATTTTCCATTTAATAGTAAAAATGTTTTGAAATAAATTTTTAAGAAACAAGGATGTGGATGATAACGAGGTCCCAGTAGATAATTATGTATAAACAACCTTGGATAATGAAGAGGTTGTGAAGTAAACCCTTACCTTGTACTTATCCTTGGTTGGGGTAGGTTAAACTACTGTATAATGGTGAAATAATTGTTATTAAATTATACAAGAATCATATACATTCATATGATATCATATATGATCTTTTAACATTTCTTTGTTAAAAATATCTTAGATTTATCGTTGTTTCGGGTGTTAACTTACTCATTTTCGTAAGTCATGTTTTCAAGGATAGGTTGTATCTTATTCATATCCAGAATGATATCATGTCCTTTAACATTATTTTTATATCATCAAATAATAATTATACTTTAATGGATACGACAGAGAATGAATCTCATCGCGTTCGTGGAGACGGTAGTCCGTATGTACGCATGAGCGACAATATCATTATTTTGATATTAAAATAATATATAATTGGATAGTATATCATATATACAGAATCATTATAATGTTATATTTATTATTTAAATGAATTACATATCATTATTATATCCATCTAAATAATAATATATTGAATAACAATTACACCACGACTTGGAGACGGTAAGCCGTACGTACGCACGTATGGTGACATGTCATTCAAATGATGGGTAGAACACTGAATATGGTTGTTCCATATTTATAAAAACATCACAGTATATAGAATATACTGGAGTTATAATTTTAGAATTGAAATAATAAACAAAGAGGGAGTGGAAGAATAAAGAAACTTGAAAGTGGGTGATGAAAACGTTACCTCTTCTTCGGGTTCTTCATTTTGATTTGATCAAAATGACTCCATAGTATGGCTTTATGACTAAAGTAAAGCTTCTAGGATGAAGGGAGAGAAGTTGGGAGAGTATTTGGGCAGAGGTTGGCCGAACCAAAGGCTTGAATGTGTGAATAAGGTGGTAGAGTTGGGGGCCATTTATAAGAGGAGAGGAGGGGCTCTTTTGGAAAGATTGAAATGTTACATTATTATACAATGATTTTAGGATTATAAAGGTACCACACTTATATAATTCGTGGATAAGGTGATAAGGGTTCGAAATATACCCATACAATAGTTTTTGTACATGTGTAAGCCTTGGATTATACATTATCTTTTCATTTTATTAAAATCGTTAAATAATGAGGTCATCGATGCATCATAATGATGTCATAAATAATTTAATTCATTTAATGTCTAAAAATTATAAAAAAATTACTATGATGTATGAAATCTTTTTAGCTTTCTAATTAATATTTATAGTCAAACTTTGGACTTGTGTAACCCCACTTAAAAACTGTTTTAGTAAAACAACTCATGTTTGTGTCAATTTAATTTTAACATTAAATAAATATATATTAATGTCATTTTCCTACCAAAGTGGATCCATGGGGTCCCCAAGTTGACCCATGGGATGTCTTGGTCGTCTATGACTCATCCAATATGAGTAGGACAAGTGTCAATCTCATCTCATATTATTACAACATTATTTTTACCTTAAACTACACTAATTACCTCTAATCGTGATTAAGAACTTAAAAGTTACTATTCACCAAAAAATTATTTTAATCTCATTGAACCACATTATAATTCTTAATTACAACCATGTATGTCGGATTTTTGAAAACCAAATCCCAGAAGTGGTAATATTTCATTTTAATGAAAAATCAGTTTTTAACAACCACTTAGTGGTTTCACTATTCATCAAAAATTGAAGTTTTTCAGAATAAGGCCAAAATATCACCCTAAGCTATAATTGATATTCTGAATTCAAAAATGATGTATATCTTACAAAATTACAAACTTATAAGTTGCATGAATTAATTTTATAATTAATTCCCGCTGTTACAACAAATATCGTGTTTTTAAGAAACAATTTATATCAAAAGATTGGCAATTGTTTATGTCCAATTTCAATGTTAAATTAATTCTAATGACCACCATTGGATAAAATGGTAAAAATATATTCTAATTATACTTTAAAACCAATAAATATTATAATTTATCACTATAAATTATTTTGATTAAAAAAGTTGTTTTTAGGTATTTTTCACTATTCATAAAAAATTAGAAGTTCTCAGAAAAATACCAAAAATTCAACGTAGGCTAATTTCGATATTCCGAATCCAAAAATGAAGTCCATTTTGATAAATAAAATTTATAAAATTTCAAAAATTAGTTATTACTATTCAAAACGTCTAGTTTAATTAGTTGTGGTGTGTGTTAGAGCTCGAGGTTGCGTACAACACACGCTATTGCATTATTCGAAGGGAAACGTACCATGGAAGCTTGGGGTGATACAAAGATCATTTTTTGGGGCCATATGTTTTAGAAATATTTTTTAATTATTAGGCATATAGTAAACTAACCAAGCTAGTTTATCTCACCATGCATATCAAAATATTAAAATGATGAAACAGTTCCCATCTATCACTAATTATGTCCATTATAGTCATCATATTGTTCATTTAATAATATATCAAACAAATAATTATTATTTATTATTGTCTAAAAAACATTTATCATCCATTAAAATGATTATTGATTTATAATATTTCACTAAAAAATAAAATAAATTTATTTTATTCTAGGAATATTTAAAACTGAAAGTGAACTGAAAATTGTTATTCCATTATGTTAATTAATTTTCTCATATATTGATGAGTACCATATATGTGAATAATATTCAACCAATTGATGGAAATATAGAGTGGTTATAAAGAGAGTGTAGTGAAGAAAAAATAATGGCAGTAACATATAATTATTTGAAATGAAAATAGTTGTAATTGGTTTTATTCATTTTTTACACCCAATAATAAATTTTTTTGTATATTTTAGATTGAAATCCAGGACCAAAACTTATATCGTATTGTGGAATTATTATGTGAATGTTAACTATATCTAAATTAATAAAAATTTAAATTAAATAATATATTATTTTAATGGTAATGTATTAAAAAAAGATCATAAGATGGATACAATTAATTACCAATGTACATAAATTAATTATATTTATTATAACTTGTTTAGATTAAGTAATTTATAGTCCATAAGAATTTAATATATGAATTGGAACATAAAAATTTCTCATGAAATTTAATATGCGACAAAACAAAACCTTTGACATTATAGTCCTTGAAATAAATATCACATAATTTATATGACATGATGGCTTAAATATATTGTATAAAAAAAGTATTATTATTAAAATTAATTAATTTTTACAAGATAAAAAATTACATTGAAAGCATGTTTTCTAATAACAAATATATTTCATGGGGTTAAAATTTAATACATCCAACCATTAAGAATTGAATATTATTTAAATGAGAAACAATAATGGAGAAAGATAATGTTACTAAACATCAAAGTGCTCTACATATAATTCATTATATAAAAAAAAAATGAGGTAATATATACACCACATAAAATATAATGTCTTCAAAAACAATAATCATTTCTCAATAAATATGATTTTATATTAAGAAAACCCTAATATGATACATATGGATTGTTTTAAGTAACATTATATAATTAGGCTAGATGTATATTGATTCATGCATCACCAATTTCCAACATATCCATTTATTCTTGTATTAGGTTTTCTGGATGAGTCATTGGAAGGTACTATGGTTGTTATATGTGGAGGATATTTGATGCTAGAAATTCATGACATATATTATTTAGATGAGAGGAATTGTTGTTTCAAGGATTACATAGATGGATAGTTCCCAAATTGTATGTCTCTATGGGGTATCCATCATATGTATTACAAGTATTGTAAGTTTATCTCCTGACATGTAATAAAATTAATTCAAATATGATTTTTACTGAATAAATTAATTATTATATAACCAAAGGATTAAATAACATATAATGTTGATAATACATGAATCAGGAATGATTATTAGTTTTAAAATTCATTTTCCTTCTATTTAATTTTTTATAGACCCATACAAAATCGAAATTTTTAAATTACCCTATGTCTTACTAGGAGGAATTTCTATTCCACCTTCCCCTTACTTCAATTTTTTGGTTCAGGTGGTAGTTATTTGAGGTCCTAGGGTGATAGAATTCCAATATCCATATTTCCTTTTTTTCATGGGGTTTATTTATAGTGATATTGTTTTGGTTTATGGTGGGATTTTATTGACATGAAAAAGTAATTATAAACAAATATTGACAAAATAATTATATAAAAATTAATAAAAAAAAAACAAATAAAAGTAATAATATATAATTACAATATTAATAAATATAATTGTATTGAATGAATTGACATTAAAAAAGTATGAAAAGTTTAAATCCATTTTATGATATTATTGAAACATAATAATTTTGAAAACAGTAAATATTATTATTCCTGTTATTAATTCAATGAAATTTACACATTATTACAATAAGACAAAAATATAAATCAAAATATCAATCTTTTCACATTATATTTATTCTATAATGGATCATTGATATTGGTTGTCGTGTGAATGTAATTTTTCTCACAATAAATAATATAATTTTTCTAATGAAAATTTTTAGTTCAAAATAATAACATTTACCTTATAAATCATAAATATCAACTCAACCATATTGAATTGTTAGAGGAGAATATGATCTATGGGGATAATTAGATGATACATTGGACAACACAATTTACATTATTCATGGAAGATTTTATTATTGAACCTAAAAAATAAATTATTTTTTACAATGGAAATCATGCATAAAAATTAATATACCATGGTATTGACTTAAATTTACCATGAAAAGCTGACACTTGATTAAATTAATTATGTCACTATGTGGCGTCATCATTTCCACCTCATATACCAAATCCTGAGAATAAACATCAAGGATCTAGGAATTTATTGTGGGGAATGAATACCCCATATATATGAGGAATATAAAATATTTTAAATAAATCAAATGAATAACAACAATCATCAACATATTATATTTAATAAGAGATCAACATCATGTTATATCATTAGAAATGCATAAGAATTAATTCCAATAGACTATCTGTCATGACTATATATAATTAATGATCTAGAACCATGGTGGAAACACACAAACACACACACATATATTATTTGAATAGAATATTAAAATAAGAAAACCAAATAATCATATATGAAATTATGTTGGTTCAATCCCGTCCCCTTTCCATAAAAAATTTATTACACCATGTGATTTTAAAATACATCTCCCTTTAAAAACTAATATGTTGAACATATTTTCTAGATGAATCTATGAACCAAATAATACATTTGAAATTATATATTCATAATAATGTATAATTTGTGCGGTTTTTTATAAATAGAGATGGTGAACATACAAAATATATTCTAATATAAGGTTCATTATTTATAGTGTATGTTTAAAATAAATAAAATCACTTTGTGGTTCACAGTATAATATTTTTTATCTTATCTTTTTATGATAATTATTTTTAAAAAGTGGATAATTTATATAAAATGAATTGTTTTTATAATGTTGACATTTATTATAATATGAATTATAGATTTATTTTTCTTATTATTTTATACAAAATGATAATATTAATGGTGGATACATTCAATATTAATATTAATATATAAACATGTATTCATTGCATTCTGTATATTTATAATTTAAAATCAAAACATTTAGAAATATTATTTTAAATTATTTTGAATTTTTTTGTTCTTTTAATATTAATATTATCTTCAAATAAGTTTTTTGGATAAGGTTTTTTTGTAAATTTTGAAAAAGTAACGATGTTTCTAGAGACATAACATTTATGAAATTATTTTAATACAATAATGACATGAATGATTATGAAAATAAATATATTATTTAAAAATCATTTATATAAATACTTTAATCTATCATGAATAATTACTAATTTATTTTTACAAAAATAATGATTTTTATTTTTGAAATTTATTTAATTTTCTCTCAAAAATATATTTTACTCTCTAATGTTGAAAATAAGATTCCATCATATTGTGTATATAATTTTAAAAAATTAATATTTTATTTTATAATTATCATATTATTTGAATAGGTAAATTTCATTTTTTACATAAATTTATGAATAATAATTTTGATTTTTATAATCAGGTTAATAGAAAACTATCATATTAATAAATTGTGTTATTAAAATTGATACGTTTCTTTGTAATATTATTGTATCATCCAATTAAATCTACTGATTTACTTATTTACCATTATTTGATTGTTATTGTTTTAGTTTTTCTACATGTTGAATTGGGATATAAGTTTATGTTTTTAAGTGTCAGGGATTTTTCATAGATTGAACACAGTTTAGTAAAACACTGTGTCTTGGACCAGTATATCATAAACCCTATGTGGAGGTTCTAGATATTGGTGAATAGTAAACCAATGGTATGTAATAACAATAATGACACCATTTAATTCCCCGTGGAATTGGGAATTGGGGATTTTAAGTATTAAAACATGGTTACTGTAATTGTGTTTCCAAACAACACAACCATTCAAATGGCCAAGAGTGGGACGATGGTCATTATTAACCATCCACCATGATTAAAAAATTGTGAGAATAAGATTTTGTCCACACTAAAATTTAAATTATAATATAGAGACAATAATTTTATTAACTAATAAAATGAAATTAGGTCTTAAAATTATCCATGGGACTTTTTATGATGTCAACAAATGATTTTTTATATTTTTGTATATGTCCTCTCAGATTCATGTGGAATAGTATGAGATTGATTCCTACCAGATATTGGTTTCCTCTCATGGTAAAAAAGATATAATTATTATTTTTTATCATTCATTGTGTGTTATAGTTCCTTATGTTATTGATTGATATAAATCATTGTTTACTAGATGATGACTCTATGGAATAATTCTCGGTCATCTTATCTTTTGATTCTCCATTGGATATTATGATTTCTAGTGACTGGTCATTTGATCATGTGATGATATGGTGGTGGATCTATATAGAATACTCCAATATTCAAATCAATGATTTTA
Source organism: Viscum album (assembly GCA_963277665.1). Lineage (NCBI taxonomy): Eukaryota > Viridiplantae > Streptophyta > Magnoliopsida > Santalales > Viscaceae > Viscum > Viscum album. Next base: position 2,129,612,802 of record OY728147.1, on the reverse strand, counting down.
TTTATTAATTTAAAATTAAATTTCAATTCATTGCATATAATTTAATAGACATAAATTTATATTTAAAAACTATTATATTTTTTCTTTTAAATTATTTTTAATTTATTTAATAAATTATAAGTTTTTTATAATGGTTGGATTCATATTGAAATTTATTTGATCAAATAATTTGGTTTTGATTCTTGATAAATTTTAATTTTAATTAAATATTATTGTTGATCGAATTAAGTTGTTAACACAACATTTATTTTTCAAAATTATAATATAATAATTCAAATTCAATTGATTACTTAACTATGAATAATTATATTATTTGATTTTATTTTATAATTATATGAATAATTTAGTAAAAGTACATGATATATGGGAATGTTAGTCAGTTATTTTTATTATATGTTTGAAATCTACAACACCCTTTAAAGGGATTGAATAATAAAATTACAACAAATCAAAATACAATATGATTTTCTCAAATGGGGTGTGCACTGATTATCCATAAGGACATTTCAAAAGGGATATTTGAATACTTAATGATCCATTATGATTGACTATGTATTATGAGGATCCCATAACCAGAAAATAAAATACATTAGGGAATATAAACATGTTCCATTATTTTGTCCTGAATAAAATTGTTGTTATTAGGTATTTATTATCATTCCATTATATCTATATAAAATGTTACAAATTTTATAATTTGATATACATTCCATCTTAATGTTTTTTATAATGTTTTCAGTGAAAAATATGATAATTATTTTAATTAATTAGTTTATAGTGAATTTTACGATAAAACGTTTATTTTGAATTGAACTTGTTATCAAACATTAGGTGGAATCTAACATGGAAATATTTATCACAATATAAAATTATGTTTTGAGTTCTTATTATTATATATTTTAGATATAATAAAAGGAAAATATCAACACTTTAGTTGAATGATTATATGATGCATTGGACCTTCGGTACAGATGATAAGTAGTGGAGTTTTGATCCAGTCATTAGATAGTGGTGGTGAGACCACACCATGATGATTGTATTTTATTATTTTGTAAGAGGTTTTACAGTTTGATATTTATCTTCATGTGGCACATTTTTCATTTCAGAGTGTTTTGAATAATGACTATGTACTATTCGATCTTCCACTATTATATATCGATTCATTTCTCATGTTTAATAACCAATTAATATAATGTTTATTGATTCTAATTTTCTATTCATAGAAATATGATCATTGAGAATTATCTTATGGATATATCACTATTCGATATTGTACTGGTGTACTAGTTTATTCAGATTTTTTGAAGAAAAAATATTTTTCATGGTTGATAGAGTTAGTATGTACCCTAGATTTAGTTATGTGGTATGATATGTCCAGATAGATAGGGGACTAATTATTAGGTCTCAAGTGGTAGATATGGGGATATGTCTAAGAATATATCTTTATAGATACCTATATTTTAACATGGGTGATTAAGAAAACTATCCTTTAATAAGAAATTGATCTAATTATTGGATTCCGATTAAATTTTATGAATATAATTTGAAATATTAATTGTTTGAATCATTTTAATTGAATTGAATCTCATATATATATTTATTGAGTTGATGAACAAATTATATTTTATAATTTCTATAAGTCCACATCCTTAATCATTAATTAATCTTGAGTTATTTCAAGAATACACATTTAGGATATTTTTAGTTTTAGAGTTTTAGATAATTAGATCATAAATCATGCATTACATTACAAATTTAAAAAATGTAGTTACATCAATGACAATATTCATTTTTTTCATCAAATATAACATATTTAAAATAAAAAATGGATTCTTTTATGACACTTCCTCGACACTATCATCACATCATGTATTTTTCCCTTGACCTGTGAAAAACATTTCAAAAACCTGGGATTAGAAAAAAAAGCTCAGTGAAGGAAATAAAAATAAGGAAAGAAAACATTAGTCCATGTATACATAAGAATAAATGAAATCATATGTTACTCATAAATCATAATCACTTGAAAATACCTCATGAAATCATAATATTTGTGAGAAACACAGAGAAATCATAAGACATAAAGGTATCATGACGCATCTATAACATTATTACATAGGGAGTAACCCTTTTGGTTACATTTAGATTACACATCACAGTATATTCTCAAAATATCTTTAGAGAAACCTAACTGTAAAACTGCTTCGTGTTACCCAATGTATTGGATAACTATCTCAGACTTAACCACATTTAGTTTATCACATAACCACCCATCTTCATATACAATGCCCAAGAACCATTACATAATCATATAACATAAAACATGCATAAAGGATACATAACATTTTCACATTTCAATCACAAAATATAAATACAACACATTGATATAATCAAAACATTATCAAAACCATTTTCAATACCAAAATAAAATAAACTAAAAATATGATATTTATTTTTCATTTGAAAGGGTTATGGATTTTAGAGGTATCTGAAACTAAAATAATGGTCATGGAGGCAAAAAAGTCGTTGTCGCCAAATATGTAAGACATAAAAATTCATTTTTTCATTTAGTAAAATGATTCATGTAAAAAGATTCCTTTTGAATTAAATTAAAATTAAAATTTTTTTGTTATAAAATTAATTAAATAATGTCTTTTATAAATCTAAGTATGCCTCAACGAAAGGAGATTGAGACGAGGTCCCTTACCTAAAGTCCGACTTGTCTTGTTCGTTTCTATATATTCCTGAATAATAAACATTGGTCAATTTATAATTTATTGTGGAATAAAATTAAAGTTTATCATTCAATTAATATCACACATTATCAGGTTATAATAATTAGTTAACTATATGAGTTCATATCATGCGTTTTTCGATGTTCGGTACATGAGTAAAAAATATACTTGGTTGAAGAGAATTGCCCATGTAGTTATAAGTACATCATCTGCAGAATGGTATTAATGATTTAAATATCACATATATCTAGTATATATTCATTTTATACTATTCCATAACATTTTTAGATAAAAAATGAAATTCACCATTCACGGAGACAGTAGGTCGTACGTACGCATGAACACTACTTTCATTTCGTTGTCATATTAATGAAATTAAAACTAAATGATACATATATATATATAAAAATATATATACTATAATTCCAGTATAAAATATATGATATATATTTAACATATATTCATTAATTAAATTCTTTATAAATTCCATGTTTGGCATGAATGTGTCACATGACTTGAGGGGTGGTAGTCCACACTTGCTCAGATGAAATTATTGCATTTCCACCTATTGTAATGCATAAGGTTAAGTTTTAAATATTAAATACATAAAAATATAGAGGAAGTTAATATACTATATATCATATATAAATATATTTAAATAATAATGGCCACAATGATTTATTTAAAAAAATATTGAACAATCAACGTTTCATTAGGCAGTAATTTTCCACCCACAGAAACAGAATGTTATTTATCCAATAGACGGAGATGTGTGTAATATTAGGTAGAATCCGTATCATAACATCATCCTAGTATATTTATGATAATGGTTTTACTATGGAATCAAATAATAAAATGATAGTTGGCAATGAAAAAGGAAAATAAAAGGAGAAAAAAAATCGAGAGAAGAAATTACCTCTAAATCGGGTAACTCTTTTTTATTTGAGCCAAAGGATTCCTTGGAAAGACTTAGTCCCAATGTGATTATTCCAGGAGTATTATTTGGATTTGGTGATTCAATATGATCATAGCTTGGATGATCCAATGGATTTAGAGGTGTTGGTAGGGGGTAGAGGTGTGGGCATTTTATTAGAGGGATGAGGTTCACTTTTGGAATATCTTAAAATGTTACTTTATTATAAAATGATTTTCTGATTTTAAAGGACCCAAAATGATATATTCTAAGAATAACGTGATAAGGGTTCTTAATCCAACCGTACAATAATTATTAGACATGTTTAATTCTTAGATTTTACTTTATCTTTTCACTTTATTTAAATCGTTCATTAATGAAGTAATCATTGCATCATCATGGTGTTATAAATAATTTTTTAATGTAATGACTAAAAAGTATTAAAAAAATACCATGATGTATGAAATTTTTTCTATATTTATAATGAATATTTATAGTCTATGAGATCATTTATTTAAACATAATTAAAATTGTTTTACGTAGGATATACAAACCTTTGTAATATTTCTCTTCTTTTTAAAAATAATGTCATAAATGTCACTATTACACACATGTGACTCCATGGGAATTCAAGTTAAATAAAAAGATTTCCATGGTCTGAAATGACTCAAACAATAATATTTGAACACATTCTGGGGTCATTTTATATTATTATGATATTATTTTAGTACCCTTAACTTCCTGATTACTAATTAATCACGATAATTAAAGATAATTACCATTGTTACTATTCATAATGTCACAAAACAAAAAGGGATTAATTATATAATATGGACATTCTGATTCCAAATGAGGAATCCATTTTACTAAATTCAAAACACATAAACTGTAGTAATTAATTTAAAAATAATTCCAGTTGTCAAAACAAAGAGTGTGTTTTTAAGAAACAATATCTATCAAAATATTGACAATTGTTTATGTCCAATTTCAAAGTGAAATTATTTATAATGTCCCCCATTTGATTAAATGGTAAAAATATATTATAATTAAACTTTAAAATTAATTAAAAATATCATCTAACCATATTATTAAATTATAAGAAAATTCCGTTTTGATGTAAAATGCAGAAATTTTCACTATTCATTAAAAAAATTAACATTTTCAAAAAAATACCAGAAATTTATCCAAAGTAAATTTAAATTTCCCAATTCTAAATAATAAGTTTATTTTAACAAATAGAGAATATATAATTGTCAAAATATATATTTAAAAATAGTTTTCCATCAAAAGGATGTAATTTTAAAAAAAAAATTAGAGTATTCTATGCCTAAGATTGGATTTATTCTATTTTTAAGCCTCTGAAACACTATCTAATTCATAAATATACATAGATATAAAAATCTATTATTAATTACTTACATGCGATGTTAGATCCTTCCATACTTTATGATATTGCATCCCCGCAATTTATTTACTTATAGAATAAGTGGGGGTATTTATCCCTCATTGTATTTTTAGATTCCCATGTTGCCTATTCAATTATGTGGATTTTCCAAAAATCAAGTACTTGATGAATCACCTTATTCCACAACACATGCTACCAATGGTCAAAAATATGGCCTAGTTGTTCCTTATAAAATAGATTCTATTCCAGCTGAACTACCTCTGGACTCAAAACATGAGATGGATCTGGCATGTACTTCCTTAACATTGAATCATGAAAAAAAAATTTATACTTAGGATAAATGTGGAGGTAAAGCCACTCGGTATGAAACTTATCCAAATATCTCTATAGATTCATGTTTTACCATGAACCTTGGACTCACACATCCTTTCATACCAAACTTCATCACACTTTCCCATGCCGAAACATTGAGGAAGACATGATCACCTACCTCAAAAAAGAGTTCCTTCCTCATGTTGTCCTCATAACATTTCTGCATGCTCTGAGCTATTCTAATGTTCATCTGTATCAACTAAACTTATTTTACTATATATTATACCAATTGTGGTCCCAAAAGCTTGTTTCCCCTACATCATCACAAAAAGCTGGAGTTCGACACCATTATCCATATAATGCCTCAAATGGTTCCAACTGTATACTAGAATGGAAACTGTTATTATATGAAAACTCAACCAATGATATATGATGGTCTGAAATTCGATAATAATCCATAGAATAATCACATATAATATCCTCCAAAGTTTGAATTGTTCATTCTGAATACCCATATGTTTGAGGATGAAAAGATGAAAAAAAATTAATTCAGCACCCAATGACTTCTAAAGGCCTTTCAAAAAGTTATAAGTGAACCAACGATCACGATCAGATCCAATAGAGAGGGGAACTCCATGTAACCTAACTATCTCTTTGATAAAAAATCACGAAAGTTTATCAAGGGAGAATTTATCTCGTATAGCAAGGAAATGATCAGATTTATTCAAGCGATCAACAATAACCTAGATTACAGTATTACCTTGAGGTGTCTTCAGTAATCCCACAACGATGTCCATGGATATATTCTCACATTTCCACTCTAGAAAAGGTCATGGATGAAGCATCCTTTTTGGTAAATCCTGCTCTACATTAACATGTTGAAAATTGAAACACTTCACAGTAAAATCAGCAATATCTCTTTTCATTCCATCCCAACAATAATACTCTTTAGGATCTCTATAAATCTTAGTACTGCCTGGTTGAACTGAAAATGGAGAACTATGTGCTTCACATAACAACTCTATCTTAAAATATGAATCACAAGGCACAAAGAATATCTTTCTAAATATCTAAACACAATAATTATAAATGTTGAATTCAGGTAACATTCCCTTCTATGCTAGCCCATCCTTTTTCTGCAACTCACTGTCTTTCTTCTGTGCTTCCTTAATTCTATCTTATTGAGAAGATTTCACATATAACTGAAACAAAACAGAATAATTTCCTACACCAACAACATCGAAACAATAATTCATCAAATCCTTTACCAAAGGATCATGTTCCAAATGTAACATGGTTATTGAAGCATTACTTTTTCGTCTCAATGCATATGCCTCTTTATTTTCTTTTCTTGGGAGGTAGGGAATCGTGCAATCATATTCCATGATTAATTCAATCCATAACATATGTGTCATGTTCAATTCTTTCTGAGTGAATATATGCTATAATCTTTTTTGATCAGTATATATTTCACACTTTACACCATACAAATGATGCCTCGAAATTTTAAAGCAAAAACAACAACAGTTATTTATAAATCATGTGTAGGGTAATTTATCTCATGAGTTGTCAACTGACGTGAAGCATAAGAAATTACATGATCATTTTGTATTAGGACACAACCAAGTCCTTTCAATGATGCATCAATGTAGATAACAAAGTCAACATTCCTGTAATGTAGTGACAATACTAGAGTATTCACCAATATTCTTTTCAATTATTCAAAACAATCATCACATTATTTTGTCCAGAGAAACATAACACCCTTCTGAGTTAGCATAGTCAATTCGATGGAAAACCATTCAAAATTTTTAACAAACCGTCAATAATAGCCTGCCAAACCAATAAAACTACGAATCATGGTTATATTTGTGGGTCTTGGCCATTCTTCAAGAAAATTTTTTTTTGTAGGATCAACAGTTATTCCATCTTTAGAAACAATGCGACCAAGGAATGAAATTTTTTTCAACCAAAACTCACACATTCATAATTTCCCATACAATTTTTTTTCCATTAAGGTATTCAAAATAACCCATAAATTACTTTCATGATCCTTTTTAATTTTGGAAAACATCAAAATATCATCAACGAAAACAACAAAAAACTTTTCCAAGAACACATGGAAAATTATATTAATAAGGTCCATGAATGCAGTAGGTGCATTGGTTAACCCAAATAAGCAAAACTAAAAATTCATAATTAACATATATTGTACAAAACACGGTCTTCGGAATGTATTATTCCTTTACCTTCAACTAATTGTACCCCGATCTTAAGTCAATCTTTGAAAAATACTGAGCTCCCGAGAGTAGATCAAACAAATCATCGATATGAGCCAATGGATCTTTGTTCTTAATAGTGATGTTATTCAAGGATCTATAATCAATTCAAATTGACATTGAACAATATTTATTTTTAACAAATAATACATGAGCACCCCATGGTGATGTGCTAGGTCGAATGAAACCTTTCTATAATAAATCATGCAATTGCTCCATCATCTCTAAATGTTCAGTTAGAGCCATTCAATAAGGGGGTTTTGATATTGGCATAGAATCAATAACTAATTCAACAGTAAATTAAAAATCCTGAGCTGGTATTGTTCTAGGAAACATATTAAAAAACATCAGGATACTCATTTACCACTGGCACATCATTAATCAGAATGGTTCCATTTTTTTCAACAATATATTCAAGTTAACATTCATTTTTATATTTTACATGTTTCTCAGCCTCTTGATATGTTATAAACATTAAGTGTTTGTTTTTGTACGCAAACTGAAAGTATTTTTTAAAAGAAAATTTATTATCTCTACACTCAATGTTATCATGGTAAACATATATCCAATCCATACCCAGGATAGCATCAAACGCTACTAGAGGTAAAAAAAATAAGGTTTTCAAGTAGGTTCCTTCCACGGAGAAGAATAGGAATATTCTTAGAAATTATTTTTTCATCAACATTTCCCCGATGTGTTTTTACCACATGTTCAGTAGTCAAATATTGAGATGGAATTCTCAAATTACTAGAAAAGTTTTCAAATATGAATGAATGTGTAGACCCTGAATCAAACAACACATTGGCATAATCTATAAAAACAAACAAAATACAGGATATAACTTCATTTTATGGCCCAGCATCTGCTGATGTAGTTGCAAAGGATTTCACCACACCTTTCTGCTTGTAATCGAAGTGATACCCATTATTCGAGCTCTTCGTCAGACACTCGTTTTCATAATGACCCATCTCATTGCAACTGAAACATTTTACTAATTGTAAATCAAATTTTGGCTTACCACTACCCGAACCATTTCATGTTCAATCATGAGAATTATGTCCCATATTACCACATCAGAAGAACTTTATAGAATTCAAAAGACATTCCCCAAAATGATTTTTACCTCATTTGTCACAAACATAAAACTTATTTTTCTTACCATCAATCCTTTTTGACGGATTATTCACTTTCTCCTGCCACATCAGTCTATTCTTCTATTGGTTTTCATAGGACACTTGATCATCGGAAAACTCCATTTCCTCATTCTCAGCACATCGAAAAGGATTTTCATAACTTTTTAAATCATGATAAGCTAATTCCATTAAATATTTTGGATTTAATCTTGAGTAAAAATGCTAGATTTTACTATCAAGCTCTCGGATTAAATATGGAGCATACCTTGCCAATTGAGTGAAATTTTCACCAAAATAATCCATTGTGTCATCTTCATGCCTCAATTCGAAGAATTTGTTTCCATCCTAAGTTGAATATACTTAGGAAAATATTTCTTAGGAAACATACCTTTGTATTCATCCTAATAAATCAGATCAATCTCATCAAAGTCTCTGATATTTTTAACAATCGAACACCACAGATCTGCTTCACCCTCTAAATGGTAAACAACAAGAATATGCTTTTGATTGTTTGAACACCCCATAGCATTAAAAATCTTCTCCACTTCTTTAATCCACCCTTAAACAAGAACAGGTTCATATTTTAACACCCCAAGCTTCTACGGTACGCTTCTCTTTGAATAATGTGATAGCGTGTGTTGTACGCAACACCGAGTTCTAACACACCATAACTAATCAAACTAGCCGTTATGAAAAGTAATACCTACTTTTTGAAATTATATATATTTTATATTTGAAAATGGACTTCATTTTTGGATTCGGAATATCGAATTTAGCCTAAGGTGAAATTTTGGTACATTTCGTATAACTTTCATATTTTGATGAATAATGAAAATTACTAAGTTTTAATTAAAAACAACTTTTTTAATCAAAATAATTAATAGTGATAAATTATGAATTTGAGTGGTTTTAAAGTATATTTAGAATATATTTTTACCATTTAATATAATGTTGGTCATTGGAAATAATTTTACAATTAAACCGAACATAAACGAGTGTCAATCTTTTGATAGTTATTATCTCTTAAAAACACGCTTTTTGTTTTGACAGCGGGAATTAACCATGGTTAAGGGTAAATCCGGTAAATAAGGGTTAAAAAATAATATTATAATAATACTAAATTACCCTAAAACGTGTATTAACCCTATTGGTTGATACATGGTCGATCATGGGAATCTTTGGGTCTATTTTGGGACCCCATGGATCCACTTGTAAGTGATAATGACACTTTATTTTAATTAAGTTAAAATGAATACAAAAATGACACAAGCATATATCTTTTAGAAAAACAATTGTTACATAGGGTTATATATGTTGGATTTTAGATTATAAATATTCATTAGAAAGATAAAAAGATTTAATACATAATTATATTTTATTTATGATTTTTAGACATTAAATAATTTATTTTATTAATGACACAATGATGATGCAGTAATTACTATAATAGTGAAAAATTAAAATAATTGATATTATAAATACCCAAATAAATATAATATGAAACTTTTAATGAATTAAACTAATTTTCTAGGATAATATGATATATTATGATTGATGTAATTGACTTTGTTCGAAGTAATCAATCTGTTATGAGTTTCACAAAAATCAACTATTGAATAGTGTCAAAATTGACATAAAAGAGTTCTTAAACAAATATTATATTATTAATTGATATTAAATTCCTAAAAATCTAAGGTGAGGCCAAGAGACTTATATCATGATAGGTTCATCATTAATGTACCACTTGGGGGTCGCATGGATGTATATAGTAAGTTTATTAACCATATTATATAAAAATACAAAGAGACATTGTTAAAGTGAAACTAATTAACTTAGAGTTAATACTTAAAGATAAGGTTAATATAAGTACCCAAACCTGTCTAAATTCTATTGGTTGAGTGGTTTTCGACATATCCCAACCTTAACCTTTTAATAATAAACTTTGGAGCCTTTAGAAACCGAATATGAATTTATTATAAATTAATATTTCTAAGTTTTCCAAAGGTCCCCCTCACCCCTCTTATAAAAGGGAACTCCTCCTTCTCATTTCTTCACACCTTCAAAGCCTTTTTGTTCGGCCAAACTCTGCCGAAATACTCTCCCAACATCCCTCACTACAACCTAGAGGCCTTATTTTGATCCGAAAGCCAACCTAAGGACCCCTTTTGATCAAATCAAAAGGAAGAACCCGAAGAAGAGGTCATGATTTCACCACCCTTCTCCAAGTTCATTTCTTCTTCCACTTCTTCTTCCTTTGTTCTTACCATTATAAAATAATAACTCCAGTATCTCACATATACTGTGATGTTATTATAAATATGGTACAACCATATTCAGTATTCTATCCACCCTTTGAATAACATGTCACCATACGTGCGTACGTACGGACTACCGTCTCCACGTCATGGTGTAATTGTTATTCAATATAATATTATTTGGATGGGTATAATAATGATGTGTAACTCATGTAAATAATAAATATAACATTTTAATTATTCTGTATATATGATATACCATCCATTTATATATTATTTTAATATCAAAATAATGATATTGTCGCTTGTGCGTACGTACGGACTACCGTCTCCACGAACGCGATGAGATTCATTATCCATCGTATCTATTCAAGTATAATTATCATTTGATGATTTAAAAATGATGTTTAAGGACTAGATATCATTCTGGATATGAATAAGATACAACAACCATGGCTTATGTAACAAAACATATAAAAGAAAATGAGTAAGTTAACTCCCGAAACGACGATAATTCTAAGATATTATTAACAAATCAATGTTAAAGGATCATATATGATATCATATTATTATATATGATTCTTGTATAATTTAATAACAACTATTTCACCATTATACATGAGGTTAACCTACCCCAACCAAAGAAAAGTACAAGGTAAGGGTTTACTTTACAACCACTTCATTATCCAAGGTTGTTTATACGTAATAATCTACTGGGATCTCTTTATCATCCACATCCATGTTTCTTAAAAATTCATTTCAAAACATTTTTACTATTTACTAGAATATGAGTTAATGTCATTTATACCCTTTTTGACTTTTATAAGTGGTTTATAAAGTAATCTTTCGGTCGTTTTCAAAACAAGGTCCTTTTTAACCTTTTCGACAGAATTAAGGTAAGAATGTTTTTTTAACTTATACGGCTGGTGCAGCTATTTTCCGCCGTTATAAAATCTTCAAAGCTTCCCTTAAAAGATTATAAGAATATTTTCAAAGAAAATGTTTTATTTTATATGGATCTTATATTATTTCAAAATAAAAGGAGATATTTCTTTAAAAAGAATTTTGATTTCATCTATCTCAACATCCTTTGATGGATTTTAAGATTATTTGAAGTTGATTTATTATGATACAAAACTTCTATATTGTATTGAAGGTTTTGTGATATGTTTGAATGTGGATGTGCTATTTTTATACCATTCATAGTTTATGGTGAAAGTATTGACATTTCGTATGCTAGTTTTAATACGAATGTTTATGTTATGTTTAAACCTTTTCATATGGGAATGCATTGGACTTAATATGTGACGGGTGGAGCCCGCTATAGCTCCTCGATGCATCGGTAGGTCTCATGAGACAAACTAGTGTCTTGGCACAAGGCCTTGACAAAATCTTATTTGTAGTCTTGGCACGAGGCCTTGGATATGTGGTTATGATAGTCTGGCATTATGCATTCCAACATTATGAAAGTGGTTATTGATTTTTGCATGTGATTATTCGATTAGTAGAATATCCATGTGAATAATTAAATGGCATTATTTCATTTTATTTATGCCATACCATGTTGAAAGTTCATGTTTAAAAGGATTTTGTTTTAGTTATACATTGCCTTAAATGTTTATTCTTATTGATGAAAGTTTCCGCTATATTGTTATCCTTACTGGGCATTTGAGCACACCCCTTTTCTATGTTTTATTTTTCCCAGGAAGTGAAGATGTAAGTTATGAATGACCTGTAGGGATATTATGAGGGGATTATAGTGTGGACTGTGGAAACATTATGTTGTTGTAGTAGTTTTTCATTTTATGATGTAATGTAAAACTTATGAATATATCTAGTGTTTCCAAGGCTACTAAACCAATCGGTCTTTCGAGATATGATCTTTCTTGTGATCATGCCAATGTTATGTAATAATGCACCGACTCTGGGTAACTGGGGTCGGGGCGTTACAGTTGGTATCAGAGGATGTTTAGTACAAACCTTGGAAGCTAGATTTAGATAAACTCTGATTAGAGCACGTAAACCTAAGATGAACTTTAAGGATTAGTATAGAAGAACTTCCTAGAATTTTGGTATAGTAGAGATTTTGTGAGTTTTCCAAGCAATACATCCCTGTCTGGATACGAGCAGGTAGAGGCGGCTCTGGCACAGATGTACCTAGGGGTAAAACCCGAAAACACCGCTTTGAGCTAGACTCGAACGGGAACTGGTGCACGACAACGGGCCTTGCTGCACTCTTGGTTACGACACTCCTGGGGGATATGCTTAGGATAACTCTCATTTTCTTTACAAATCATTTTGAAGGGATTATGAGTATATACTTCCTCAAAGAAAACATTCTTATGATTATGGATTATATCCATAAATAGTTCAATTTATGTTAAGTGTTTTATAAGTATGGGATTATGTATTTTGATTCATAAATTGATCTAGTTTATGCCATTGTTTAGAAATGGTGCCTAGTGGAAGAAATGGAAACTGTATCAATGCACGCACTCCATGTAGGGATTTCCCTCCTGCTCAAGAAAATTATAGTGGGGCTGGTGATGCAACTGGTGCTGATCAGCTAATCACCATACTGGGACAACTTACTCAGGTTATGAATAATAACCTTACCCGTATGGAGCACCCTGATCCGCAGCGTGGAGGATCAATGTTAGATCGATTCATGAGGCAACAACCACCAACATTCAATGGGAATACAAATCCCTTAGTAGCTGAGCAATGGATATTTTCCCTAAAGAAAATATTTCAGGCATTGGGGAGCAGTGAAAGGGAAAATGTTATCATGGCAGTTTACCGCCTCACTGGAGATGCAGATCAATGGTGGTCATTGATTCAAAATATGAAGGAAGATGATGAAGTATCAAATATGGAATGGAGGTAGTTCAAAGATCTATTTTTAGAAAAATACTTCCCTCGCGACCATCGAGCAGATATGGAAAGGCAATTTCTGAGTCTGAGACAAAAGGAGGATGAGAATGTCACAAAGTATGAGGCTAACTTTACAAGGTTAGCGAGGTATGCTGGAGATTATATTAGCAACCCAAGAAGTACAATTGATCGTTTCTTTGATGGGTTAAAACCATTTCTCCGCCGAGCATTAGTCTCACAATCCTTTTCATCATACGAAGACATTGTCTCATGTGCTATCAAGAACGAAAAGGAATTCTCTAAGTCTTATGACTTAAAAGCAAAGCAAGAGAAGAAGAGACCTTCTGATCAATCTGGGAATGGAAATAAGGGGAAGAAGGGAAATGTTGAATATTCATCTTGTGGTAAATGCGGGAAGAAACATCCTGGTACTTGCTTGAAGGGAATGGGAGTCTGTTACAAGTGTGGTGAAAAAGGCCACCAAGCTCATGATTGCAAGGGGAAGAAGGAAGCTACCAACGTTCAGTGCTACAATTGCAGGGAGATGGGGAATTATGCAAATGCATGTCCTAAGCGTCAGGAGAACATACCTCAGAAAAGGCCAAGGGATCAAGGCCAGGCTTATGCTATCACTACTGCTGAGGTAGAAGCTCCGAAAGACGTGGTGGCAGGTAATTTAATGGTTTCCTCAAGTTTAGAAAATGCATTATTTGATTCTGGATCATCGCATTGTTTCATATCTTCCCAGTTTTCTAAGAAAATTAGATATTTCCAATTTATTTTAATAAGGGAGTTGTCAGTTAAAACTCCTAAGGGAAGTATCGTTGAAACAATGTTTTGTGAATCAGTCCCCATTAGAGCACATAAATTTTCTTTATCTGCTGATTTCATCGGCATACCTATGATTGAGTTTGATATAATCCTCGGTATGGACTGGCTTTCGGACTATGATGCAAAGATTTATTGTAAGAAGAAAGAGGTTACGATTCTTGATGATAATGATAAGGAGCACCTTATTTTTAGAGCAGAATCGTCACCACCTAATTCTTATTTAGATCCACCCTCAATAGCTCAACTAAATTCAATTATTGGGGAGGAAGAGAATGAAATAACTGCGAGTGAGGAAAGGAATGTTCAAATAGAGGATGTACCTGTTGTGAAAGAATTTGTAGATGTATTTCCAGAAGATTTACCTGGACATCCTCTAGAATGAGAAGTTGAGTTTTCCATTGATTTGATTCCTGGATCAAGGCCTATATCGAAGACCCCTTATAGAATGGCCACTGTAGAGTTAGTCGAACTAAAGAAACAACTAGAGGAATTGAGTAATAAGGGATTTATTCGCCCTAGTGTTTCTCCATGGGGAGCCCCTGTTCTTTTTGTTATAAAGAAAGATGGATCTATGAGGTTATGTATCGACTACAGGGAGATCAATGCTATAACGATAAAGAACAAGTATCCCCTACCTCGTATTGATGATTTATATGACCAACTGCATGGAGATCAATACTTTTCAAAGATTGACCTTCGATCTGGATACCATCAGTTGTGTGTGAAGAAGGAAGACATTCCGAAAACAGCATTTCGAACCAGGTACGGGCATTACGAGTTTACTGTAATGCCGTTTGGATTGACTAATGCACCCTCTGTATTCATGGATCTAATGAATAGAGTTTTCAAGGAGTATCTCGATGAATTTGTGGTGTTATTTATTGATGATATCTTGGTATACTCCAAAACCTACGAAGATCATGAAAATCACTTGCGCATTATCTTGAAGACTCTGAGGAGGCATGAATTATATGGGAAGTTTAGCAAGTGTGAATTCTGGCTTCAGGAGATTTCTTTTCTTGGCCATATTGTCTCTAAAGATGGAATCTCTATTGATCCTTCTAAGACCAAGGCAATCCAAGAATGGCCAGCACCTACGAGTATAACTGAGGTACGTAGTTTTATTGGTTTGGCAGGTTATTATCGACGTTTCGTCCAGAATTTTGCCCGATTGGCAAACCCATTAACGAAGCTCACACGTAAAGGGGTTAAATTTGTTTGGAAAAAAGAGTGTGAAGAATGTTTCGAAGAACTGAAGAGAAGATTAGTCAATGCTCCTATATTGACTCTACCATCGGGGAATGATGGGTTCATTATTTATAGTGATGCATCGAAGAAAGGACTTGGCTGTGTCCTTATGCAGAATGATAGTGTTATTGCCTATTCATCACGACAGTTGAAAATTCATGAACAAAACTATCCTACTCATGATCTCGAGTTAGCAGTAGTGATCTTTGCTTTGAAGATATGGAGGCACTACCTCTATGGTGAAAAATGTGAGATTTATACTGATCACAAGAGTTTGAATTATATTTTCTCACAAAAAGAACTCAACATGAGGCAAAGGAGATGGCTTGAGTTACTCAAGGATTATGATTGTACGATACACTACCACCCAGGGAAGGCAAACAAGGTGGAAGATGCTTTGAGTAGAAAAGACCATGGAGTTTTGAACAATATGAGAATTGAAAGGGATCCAATTTTCATGGATCTAGTGAAGATGGACATGGGAATAACCAGGGAAGGTGAAACATCAATGCTTTTTCAAATGGTTGCCAGACCATCTTTACTAGAAAGGATTAAGAGTTCTCAGACCGATGATGAAGAATTACAAAAGAAGATTAAAGCTGTGAATGATGGGAGATTGAGAGACTTTGTGTATGAAGATGGAATTTTGAAATTCGGGAAGAGACTTTGTGTTCCCAATATACCTGATCTAAAAAGGGAATTGCTGGATGATGCTCATAGTTCCAATTTTTCTATACACCCTGGGAGCACCAAAATGTATAGAGATTTGAAGGAACATTTATGGTGGGACAACATGAAGAGGGAGATTGCTGATTTTGTGTCAAGATGTATGGTTTGTCAACAAGTGAAAGCTGGAAGGCAATAGCCTGGAGGAGTCATGCAACGTCTTCCCATACCGGAGTGGAAATGGGACAATGTTACGATGGACTTTGTCATGGGGCTACCAAAGACTCCTAGAAGGAATGATGCAATATGGGTTATTGTTGATCGTCTTACCAAGACATCACATTTTCTTGCTATAATAGAAGATCTACCCCTGGAACGTCTAGCAAGACTATATATTAATGAAGTTGTGAGACTTCATGGAGTACCCCTATCGATTGTTTCTGATCGTGATCCCCATTTTACTTCAAGATTCTGGAAAAGTCTTCAGAAATCCCTGGATACTGAACTTCATTTGAGCACTGCTTTCCACCCTCAGACAGACGGACAATCAGAACGGACTATTCAGACCTTAGAAGACATGTTGAGATCTTGCTCACTTGACTTTCAGGGTATGTGGGATCAATATTTACCTCTGGTAGAATTTTCCTATAACAATAGATTCCATTCGAGTATTCAGATGGCACCATATGAAGAGTTATACGGAAGGAGATGTCGTACACCAACCTGTTGGGATGACGTTGGTGAAAGAAAACTTGTAGGCCCAGAACTGGTGGAGGAAACGGTGGAAAAGGTGAAACTAATCCAAAAACACATCAAAGCAGCTCAAAGTAGGCAGAAGAGCTATGCCGATAATCGAAGGAAGGATTTGGAATTTCAAGTCGGTGATCATGTTTTCCTGAAGGTATCTCCGTGGAAGGGAGTCATACGATTTGGTAAGAAAGGTATATTGAGTCCCAGGTACATCAGACCTTTCGAAATTCTAGAACGAATTGGGGTTGTAGCTTACCGATTGGAAATGCCGCCAAGTCTCTCCAAAGTTCACGATGTGTTCCACGTATCTCTATTGAGGAAATACATGCATGATCCGACGCATGTACTCACCTATGAGGAATTAGAACTAGAACCCGATCTATCTTATTGCGAAGAGCCTGTCAAGATTCTTGATACGAGAGAACAAGTGCTGAGAAACCGGACGACGCGTCTGGTAAAAGTTTTGTGGAGAAACCATAAGATGGAAGAGGCAACGTGGGAACCAGAGGAACTTATGATGAAGAACCACCTGAGTCTTTTTATGCAGTAATACCCTAGAAATTGAGAGGATGCAATTATTTGAAGGAGGGGAGAATGTAACACCCCAAGCTTCTATGGTACGCTTCTCTTTGAATAATGTGATAGCGTGTGTTGTACGCAACACCGAGTTCTAACACACCATAACTAATCAAACTAGCCGTTATGAATAGTAATACCTACTTTTTGAAATTATATATATTTTATATTTGAAAATGGACTTCATTTTTGGATTCGGAATATCGAATTTAGCCTAAGGTGAAATTTTGGTACATTTCGTATAACTTTCATATTTTGATGAATAATGAAAATTACTAAGTTTTAATTAAAAACAACTTTTTTAATCAAAATAATTAATAGTGATAAATTATGAATTTGAGTGGTTTTAAAGTATATTTAGAATATATTTTTACCATTTAATATAATGTTGGTCATTGGATATAATTTTACAATTAAACCGAACATAAACGAGTGTCAATCTTTTGATAGTTATTATCTCTTAAAAACACGTTTTTTGTTTTGACAGCGGGAATTAATTTTAAATTAATTTCTGCCACTTCTATGTTTTGAATTTAGGAAAATGGATTCCATATTTGGAATCAGGATGTTCAAATTTTGTAAATAGGTAACTTTTATTTTTAGACATTTTGAATAATTACTGCGGTAAATATTTTATTTACCATGGTTAAGGGTAAATCCGGTAAATAAGGGTTAAAAAATAATATTATAATAATACTAAATTACCATAAAACGTGTCTTAACCCTATTTGTTGATACATGGTCGACCATGGGAATCTTTGGGTCTATTTTGGGACCCCATGGATCCACTTGTAAGTGATAATGACACTTTATTTTAATTAAGTTAAAATGAAAACAAAAATGACACAAGCATATATCTTTTAGAAAAACAATTGTTACATAGGGTTATATATGTTTTATTTTAGATTATAAATATTAATTATAAAGTTAAACAGAATTCCTACATAATGATATTTTATTTATAATTTTTAGACATTAAATAATTTATTTTATTTATGACACAATGATGATGCAGTAATTACTATAATTGTGAAAAATTAAAATAATTGATATTATAAATACCCAAATAAATATAATATGAAACTTTTAATGAATTAAACTAATTTTCTAGGATAATATGATATATTAGGATTGATTTAATTGACTTTGTTCGGAGTAATCAATCTGTTATGAGTTTCACAAAAATCAACTATTGAATAGTGTCAAAATTGACATAAAAGAGTTCTTAAACAAATATTATATTATTAATTGATATTAAATTCCTAAAAATCTAAGGTTCGGCCAAGAGACTTATATCATGATAGTTTCATCATTAATGTACCACTTGGGGGTCGCTTGGATGTATATAGTAAGTTTATTAACCATATTATATAAAAATACAAAGAGACATTGTAAAAGTGAAACTAATTAACTTAGAGTTAATACTTAAAGATAAGGTTAATATAAGTACCCAAAACTGTCTAAATTCTATTGGTTGAGTGGTTTTCTACCTATCCCCACCTTAACCTTTTAATAATAAACTATGGAGCCTTTAGAAACCGAATATGAATTTATTATAAATTAATATTTCTAACTTTTCCAAAGGTGTCCCTCACCCCTCTTATAAAAGGGCACTCCTCCTTCTCATTTCTTCACACCTTCAAAGCCTTTTGGTTCGGCCAAACTCTGCCCAAATACTCTCCCAACATCCCTCAATACAACCTAGAGGCCTTAGTTTGATCCGAAAGCCAACCTAAGGAGCCCTTTTGATCAAATCAAAAGGAAGAACCCGAAGAAGAGGTAATGATTTCACCACCCTTCTCCAAGTTCATTTCTTCTTCCACTTCTTCTTCCTTTGTTCTTACCATTCTAAAATAATAACTCCAGTATCTCACATATACTGTGATGTTATTATAAATATGGTACAACCATATTCAGTATTCTATCCACCCTTTGAATAACATGTCACCATACGTGCGTACGTACGGACTACCGTCTCCACGTCGTGGTGTAATTGTTATTCAATATAATATTATTTGGATGGGTATAATAATGATGTGTAACTCATGTAAATAATAAATATAACATGTTAATGATTCTGTATATACGATATACCATCCATTTATATATTATTTTAATATCAAAAGAATGATAGTGTCGCTCGTGCGTACGTACGGACTACCGTCTCCACGAACGCGATGAGATTCATTCTCCATCGTATCCATTCAAGTATAATTATCATTTGATGATTTAAAAATGATGTTTAAGGACTAGATATCATTCTGGATATGAATAATATACAACAACCATGGCTTATGTAACAAAACATATAAAAGAAAATGAGTAAGTTAACTCCCGAAATGACGATAATTCTAAGATATTATTAACAAATCAATGTTAAAAGATCATATATGATATCATATTATTATAGATGATTCTTGTATAATTTAATAACTACTATTTCACCATTATACAGGAGGTTAACCTACCCCAACCAAGGAAAAGTACAAGGTAAGTGTTTACTTTACAACCTCTTCATTATCCAAGGTTGTTTATAAGTAATAATCTACTGGGATCTCTTTATCATCCACATCCATGTTTCTTAAAAATACATTTCAAAAAATTTTTACTATTTACTAGAATATGAGTTAAAGTCATTTATACCCTTTTTGACTTTTATAAGTGGTTTATAAAGGAATCTTTCTGTCGTTTTCAAAACAAGGTCCTTTTTAACCTTTTCGACAGAATTAAGGTAAGAATGTTTTTTTTAACTTATACGGCGGGTGCAGCTATTTTCCGCCGTTATAAAATCTTCAAAGCTTCCCTTACAAGCTTATAAGAATATTTTCAAGGAAAATGTTTTATTTTATATGGATCTTATATTATTTCAAAATAAAAGGAGATATTTCTTTAAAAAGAATTTTGATTTCATCTATGTCAACATCCTTTGATGGATTTTAAGATTATTTGAAGTTGATTTATTATGATACAAAACTTCTATATTGTATTGAAGGTTTTGTGATATGTTTGAATGTGGATGTGCTATTTTTATACCATTCATAGTTTATGGTGAAAGTATTGACATTTCATATGCTAGTTTTCATACGAATGTTTATGTTATGTTTAAACCTTTTCATATGGGAATGCATTGGACTTAATATGTGACAGGTGGAGCCCGCTATAGCTCCTCGATGCATCGGTAGGTCTCATGAGACAAACTAGTGTCTTGGCACAAGGCCTTGACAAAATCTTATTTGTAGTCTTGGCACGAGGCCTTGGCTATGTGGTTATGATAGACTGGCATTATGCATTCCAACATTATGAAAGTGGTTATTGATTTTTGCATGTGATTATTCGATTAGTAGAATATCCATTTGAATAATTAAATGGAATTATTTCATTTTATTTATTCCATACCATGTTGAAAGTTCATGTTTAAAAGGCTTTTGTTTTAGTTATACATTGCCTTAAATGTTTATTCTTATTGATGAATGTTTCCGCTATATTGTTATCCTTACTGGGCATTTGAGCTCACCCCTTTTCTATGTTTTATTTTTCCCAGGAAGTGAAGATGTAAGTTATGAATGACCTGCAGGGATATTATGAGGGGATTATAGTGTGGACTGTGGAAACATTATGTTGTTGTAGTAGTTTTTCATTTTATGATGTAATGTAAAACTTATGAATATATCTAGTGTTTCCAAGGCTACTAAACCAATCGGTCTTTCGAGATTTGATCTTTCTTGTGATCATGCCAATGTTATGTAATAATGCACCGACTCTGGGTAACTGGGGTCGGGGCGTTACACATATGATCCTTTCAATGATAGGGGATGTTTTCTCATGAAATGTTCCAACACTTACATGTTCCTCTGTGGTTTATCTGGCCCATCTTGTGCATGGATAACACCACCATTTATCTCGTGAGTCAACTACGACATTACTACAACAAACATTCAGTTCCAATTTCGAGCATCTCAGGATGCTGATTTGGAAGGTCATCTCCTTCTTTATGCCTTCCTAGCACTACTTACCTATTTCCTCTATGTAAAACCATTCTGAACAAACATGTATTAGATGAAGCAACATGGTAATATTCAATTGCTACATCATTTCAATTATACCATAATGTGTGAAAATATAATTCTGGATAATCATTTTATAGAATCCTAACTCCTAAAGTTATTTAAACTAATCCCTATGATACCAACTATAAGGCCCTAGCCTTAATCATTAAATAATATTGAGTTATTTCAATAATACACAGTGAGGATGTTTTCAGGTTTAGAGTTTAATAGAATTAGATCATAAATCATTCATTACATTTCACGTTTAAACTAGGTGGTTACATCAATGACAATATTCAATTCTTTTCATCAAAGGAAACATATTTAAAATAAAACATGGATTATTTCTTGAAACTTCCTTGACACTATCATTACATCATTTACATTTACATTGACCTATGAAAAAAATTTCAAACACTTTTGATGACCATAAATGGATTAGTAATGATATTAAAATATAGAAAGAAATCATTAGTCCATGTACACATAAGAATCAATGAAATCATACTTTACGCATAAAACATATGAACTTTAACATACCTCATGAAATCATAACATTTATGAAAAACTCATAGAAATCATCATACATTAAGGTACCTTGTGTCATTCATAACATTCTTATATAGGGAGTAACCATTAGGGTTACGTTTGGAATACCTATCATAGTATATTCTCTAAATATCTTCAGAGAAACCTTAGTGTTTAACTCCTTCATGTTACCCAATGCATTGGAGATCTATATCGGGATCACCCACCCTTATTTTATCCTAGAACCACCCGACTTTCTAAAAAAATTCCCAAGAACCATAACATAATCGTATCACATAAACCATTCATAAAGGAAACATAACAATTCCACATTTCAATCACATGATATCAATAAACACATTGATATAATCAAAACATTATCATAACTATATTCAATACCAAAATAAAATAAAAGTAAAACATGGAATTATTTTTTCAATTAAAAAAGTTATGGCTTGTAGAGGAAGAAGAAACTCCAATAATGGTCACAGTGGCAGAGAAGTTGTTGTCGCCACATACATAAGACAAAAACATTCCTTTGGTCATTTAGTAAAACTCTTCGTGTAAAAATAATTTTTTTCAATGAAATTAAAATTCAAAAGGCAATATTATACAACTAATAAAATAAGGTCATATATTAATTGAATTATGCCTCAATGAAAGGAGATTGAGATGAAGTCCCATACCTCAAGTCCGATTTGTCTTGTTCATTTCTTTATATTCCTGAATAATAAACATTGGTCAATTTATAATTTCTTAAGGACATACTTTAATGTATACTATTCAATTAATATCACATATTATAATGTTACAATAATTAGTTAATTCTGTGTGTTCATATCATACGTTTTGTCAATGTTCCGTACCTGAGTAAAAAATTAATTTATTTGAAGAGAAATTCCCATATAGTTATAAGTACATCATCTCCAGAAGGGTATTTATTATTTAAATATCATATATATCTAGTATATATTCAATTTATACTATTCTGTGATGTTTGAAGATAAAAAATGAAATGCACCGTTCATGGAGACGGTGGGTCGTACGTAGGCATGAATGCTACTTTCATTTATTTGTAATATTAAAGGAATTAAAACTAAATGAGACATATATATATTATAATTCCAGAATAATATATATATTATATAGGTAAAATAAGCTCATTAATTACATTATTTATAAATTCCATGTTTTTCATGATCGACTCACAACACTTGAGGGGGATGTAGTCCACACTTCCTCATATTAAATTATTACATTTGAACAACATTAAATGCATAAAGGTATGTATTAAATACAAAATACAGAATCATAAAGAGGAAAAAATTATATATATCTTATATAAATAAAGTGACATAATAATGGCCACCATGAAAGGTGTTAAATGATGATTGAACAATCATCGTTTCATGTGGCAATAACTGGCCACCCCCAGAAACATTATGCTCTTTAACCATTATACGGAGGTGTGTGTATGTATATGTTGAATCCTTATCATAAAAACATACGAGTATATATATGATACCAGTGTTATTATGGTATCAAATAATAAATAGATAGTGGTGTGTGAAGAAGGAAAATAAACGGAAAAAACTCGAGAGAAGGCATTACCTCTAAATCAGGTAAATCTTTTTGATTTGAGCCAAAGGCTTACATGGAAGGACTTCGTCCCAATGTGAGGATTCTAGGAGTAAGAGAGAGATGGGGAGAGATAATATGAGCAGAGGTTGGATGACCAAAGGACTTGAGAGGTGTGTGTAAGGGGGTATAAGTGGGGGCCTTTTATAAGAGGGAGGAGGGTCACTTTTGTATAGTCTTGAAATGTTAATTTATTATAAATTAATTTTTGGATTATAAAGGTCCCACAAAAAAATATTTTGAGGATAATGTGATAACTGATCAAAATACAGAAATCCAATAGGTTTTATACATGTGTATGTATTACATTTTAACTTATATTTTCATTTTTTAAATCATTCATTAATGCGGTAATCACTACGGCATCATGGTGTCATAAATAAATTTATTTATTTAATGTCTAAAAATTTAAAAAAAATACCACGATAAAGGAAATATTTTTAGATTTCCAATTTCTATTTATATTCTAAGTAAAAATTTATGTAAACATAATTAAAATTGTTTTACTTAGGATATGCCAACCAATGTTATATTTCTCTTCTTTTTATAAATAATGTCATAATTGTCACTATTACACCCATGTCTAAGAAAAATTTATTTCCAATTTCAAAGTGAAATTAAATCATATGACCACCATTGGATTAAATGGTAAAAAAATATTCTAATTACACTTTAAAAAAAATTAAAAAGAAAATTTTACCATATAATTAAATTATATGAAAAAGTAGTTTTCAAGTAAAATTCAGTAACTTTCATTATACACTAAAAAATGAACATTGTCAAAAAAACACCAAAAATTTATCCAAATTAAATATAAATGTACCAATTCTAAAGAATAAGTTTATTTTGACAAATAAAGCTTATAAAATTGTCAAATGTTAGATTTAAAAATGGTTCCCCATTAAATGGTGGTAAAATATTCTTTTAAAAATATTGGAGTATTATATTGCTATGATTGGATTTATTTTAATTTTAAGCCTCTAAAACAATATCTATTTCTTAAATAGGAATATATATAAAAATCTATCATTCATTAATTACCTAGTATGTTAAAATTTCTATGGTTCATGTTGATTTTATATAGTACCATATCACCTATAAAGATGATTGAATATACCCAAAGTGCGAGATATTGATGAATCATTAAAATATAACATTCTACATGATCAAAACCACATTGACACAGGGTTTCATGGTGTTCATCCTCTGTGATAGTTATATTCACTCATTTATGTTCATCAAAATGTTTTGGAACCTTGAATGGATGAATCTATAGATCATTGTAAATAAATTATTTTGAATAAGACACCAAATGTATAATTTTATAATGATCCTATATAGGTATAGGATTGGTTGAAAAAAAGGGAAATAATTTCTGAGTTCATGTAAATTCCTCACACATCAATGCTAAAATTTATTACCTATAATCATGAAGGGAAATGCTCGAGAAGGAAGATTTTGATTGTTAGAGTGACAATACATGGTTTTATAGAGTGTAATTTCATTAAAAATAATTTCACTGAGTTATTATAACATTTTTAAATAGTTTTTGAAACATTTATCAACTTACATAACCCCCACCATAGTAATTTAATAGTAAATTAGTATCATAATCTATTTTATAACGATGTTAAATATCTCATGAGATATTAAAGAACAAGATGTTAATGAAATGAAGAATTAATCTATGTTTTTTATAATATTAGAACATTGTTTTTCCCATTAATTATTACTTCATATGAGGACATTATGGATATTTTTATGATAAGTGATCATTAAATTAATGGTATGTTAGTGTTGATCTGGGTTAGTCTTACACATAATAGAAATTTTCTTGGTCACTCTAAATAGAAGAGAATGTGAGAATATACTCATTGTAGATCTCATAGAGTGAATAATCTTGGAATTATATAATATCATGAAAAGTAAAATGAACTCCCATTTCATGCGAAATGTGATTAAATTTTGTTGTGGTGTTTCATGAACTATGTATTGATATTTGCATTTTGATGTTTCTTAAGCCCCATATAGATTTCATTCCATGAAATTTATTACACTTATGTAGGAAAAATAATCATGATAATCTAATGTTAATATTTGGTAAAAAATTTCATCAAGATATAAGGGTTTAATGACACATGAATCATAAAAAATACATTCTTTAAGATTTGTAATAGTCTCTTGGGGTTATTTTGGTGAGTCATGAGATAGTGGGAGGTATCATCAGTATATCTACATATTTAGTTAATTCATTATTTGATACCATTATATCAAATTATCTATTTTCAAATTGTGTTTAAATTATTATAAACTAAAATTCAAATATTATATCATTTATTACTAATATTTGTACAACCATATAATTTTATGGAGAATATTTTCTTTGATACCCTCCTTTTGTGTTCACATTATCCGAGATTGAGTTATCCAATATATTATTATCTTTATGAAAATCATCTCAATTTTTTCTTTGTGATGTTTTGGATTATTTCACATAAATATCCTACTGATTGATATCTTCAGTGGGTCAAACGTATTACTCTATATAGTGGTTTTCTGTTTTCGAAAGACAACGAGAACTAATTATAAGAAAAGTCATACCTTCCTTTTCATAGTTGCAAAAGGTGATATTTTTTATTCATTTTCATATAAGTAAAGAGTTTTATATAATTGATCTTAATAATTTAGTCATATAGATTCCAATATAGTTTCATTCTAATGTTTTTTTCCCATAAATATTTCAATTTAATTCTTCTATTAATTTTGTGTTGATAACTCATCCCATCACTATTTATTCTAACAATAAATCATCATCAGATGCAAAATAGTGAATGTCTTATTTTGATGATCTATTACTGAATGTATCTCTAACCACATACATTTCTACATGGGTGGTTCATATAATTATTTTTATGAAATATGAATGAAATATTCTCCATCGACATGATTACAAAAAAATCAATTAATTTATGGTATAGAAAAATTATTGTCTAATAATTTATATATATATATATATATATATTATTTTATTTAGTTGAAAGGAATGAAATGGTTCTTGAAGATTGATATATTGTTTGCTTATCACTATCACAAATTTAATGAATATGAAATCATGATGTCATAAATATGGTGTAGTAATAGCACCTATGATTACCATATTATTTGGTTTTTTAAAACAATTGAGGTGTAGTATTAGTAAATTATTAATATTGACATTATATGAGTACTTTGATTATTCCCATATTATCTTTTTGACTAATATAATATTTTATTTGAAAACCAATGAGGATTATATTTATAAACTAGGATATTCTCTAAATACATCAATATATAACCCAATCTATAACCAACTATGGAAATTTAATTTATGGATTCATTGATGTTTGATACTTGGGACCATCAGTATTAGATTATTTAAATAATGTAAATCTATAAAAAGTGTTTTTTGTTCTAACACAATATAAACCATTAAATTTTCCGAAGATTCATTGATTATTGTGAATACATGGGTTTTACCATTAGTTTATTAAATATATATAATAGTTGGATTCTCTAAATACCACTCTCACATTAAAACCAGTGAAGTTTTGTTTTGGATTTGAAGTTACATGATTCATGGATGAGTTGAATTGTATTTTGAAATCTTCCCTAGTGGTGTTACTTTTACAAATAGTAAGGGATGTGGTGATTTTATGATACCTCTGGTTTATGTTTCAGTTAGGTTCTCATATATTGTAAACACATGGTGAGCAATGTTTCCAAAAAACATATGCAACATGAGAGGAACTATATAAATCATGATAATATAATCCAATTTAGTAATAAATATATTAATAAATGTTGTAATTACTATTTTATCTAATATTTTTGTGTATATTATGATAATTAAACATGATATATATCATATATTAAGAAATGATCATTTATCAGAGGAGTTAGTTTGAGTACCTGAAAACCATTGATATTGACATTTTCAACACAACTAGTTAGAAGAAAAACCTTTTTCATATAAAAATTATGAAATTTCCAACCCATGTGATGAATGTATCATTAGGAGAGTATAATTTCATGTCTCTATTTTAACCTATCCACCTCAGTGTTTCATGGTATAAGACCGAGATTCGTTTGTAGAGTATATAATTAATATCTTGTATTCTCGAGATGATTAATTATGTATAGATGACCTATGATTACATTTATTGATTTAGAGTGTATCATTATTATTGGGATACTCTTGTCCTATGGTCAGAGACTTTTTTTGGTATCATGTTATATCATAATAGTTAGAACATATATTTTCACATTAGTAATGTTGTAATATGGGATTTCCATGAATTCATCTTTGTTGTGAACATTGGAAACAGGATAATAAGTAGAATAGACATTTTTAATTAAATTAATCATTATTATAATAATTTTTAGGTCAAGGGGGAGAACAAAAAAACACAATAATAATATATACAAGCAATCTTCTGATAAGGATGTGGGAGAAGACCTTATATAATTCCATTTTTTGGTTTCCTTATACCATTATAAGGTGAAATAAAATGATAATAGTAAATGATTAACTTACAAAATGGTATCTTATTATTCCCATTACATATATATCAAATTTTTAAGGAATATTAGTCCTATATGTATAGTTGATTATCATATTTCATCGTGTTCCATTTGCTGTCGTTTCCCTTCGGGATACCCAATTCCCATAATTTTTCACTGAGTGGTGTCTAAGTGGTAATGTGTAATTTTTGTATTTTCATTCATGTGATATATTTTAATTTAAATATAAATATTATTAGACCCTGGATCTATTCTAGTGTGAGATTCCATGGTCTGGTGAACCTAGAATATTTGATTGAACAATATAAAAAATATTAATATTATAACCACATGGGTTTCCGATAAAAGGTAAATCATTAATTAATGGAGTCTCGAATTGAAAATGTGATGCTATAATTGATTTTAATATGTGTTTTTTTACCTTAGTCATGATATAACATTTTTTCGTATGTGTTTTTATAAAAACGATGTAATATTTTCTTAAAATATATAAATAATATATTTAATTTATTTTTTGTCCTTAACGATGGGTCCTAAATGACTCCTCTCTATACACCATATTATATGTAAGAGTTAGGGTTATGCCCATATCCCTTTAGAACGAGAGAGGTAATTTTATAGATACCTTATTGAACATCATCAAATCAAAGTCTCTGATAAGTACCACATAGATCATCAATGAGAACACAGTTTCTAAATCACCCCAATAAGGGAAAGAATGAGTCATTATTCATCAGTGATTGATCTAATTTATGTGATATAAATTTGATTTATTTTTATTCCCCATATTTATATATCATGTTTCAAATATGGACAAATTACACAAACATTAATTGTTTCAGGCATCGTGAGTTAAATTATTCTATCATTCTTTTTATTTTTGGTTGTTGATTATTACTCTTAATTCACCTATTATATGAAACAATATTGAGGATGAAATAAAAAGGTATAAGACCTTTTCTTCATGTATATGGTATATTCTTTCTCCACCATTCCTTTTCACATTCATGATAGTCAATTTATTTTTCTAGTTGTTCGATAAATTCCTGGTATTGGATTTCTCTGTGGCTATTCATTAGCGAAAAAAATTAACAATTTAGGTCCAATTTCCGATTAGGAGCATGATTGATGTTCACTGTCATATGATAATAAAATATTTAATTGAGTTAAACTAGTTTTCATTGTTTTTTATAGTTTTACACATCAATATAATGTCATAATATGATGGTATGGTTTGTCAAAGAGATATCTATGGATTCTGGACCCTAGACCCCATTGACCAATGATGGTAAGGGTATTCTAACACTAGATCCATGAATCATAGCTATATCTAAAGGGGAATTGGATGATGATATGGGAAATGTAGTTGAGGAATCAGGGGTGTATTAAAATCCTATATTACATTGTGTGAAATATATAATTACACGCAACTTATGTGCATGGTTTCAGTTTTAGGGTTTCATTAGAAGATATAATGATAAGACAATGTCTACTCCATAACACACATTCTATGTCAATTGAATAGATTGTTCCATGTATGTTATATGATACACACGAATAGGTTGAGTATATAGGTTAGCAAATGTACTAAAACAAATACATTGTACCTTGAATGAGCCATGTACCTAAAGTGATCCTGGTGTTCATGGGGATTACTTCAGGTTCACAAGAACAACTAAATTAATACATATATGGACATGATGATGTTCATATTTAGTATAAAATTCATTGTTCTTTTTGTACACAATATGTAAATCCCTTGATATTTCACATGGCACTTCATTTCTTCATCATGTACCAATATATGTTGACAAAATTATATTAGTCCACCCCCTCAAGTGTATAGTGTAGATCTACATCCTCAACTATTGATTATGATCCCCTCATGAGGATGATTGTCATATAGATTTTGTGGATTCCCACTATGATACTAAGGAGTTGTCTTCAATCATTATTTCAAATTCTATATGTGGTATTCCTCGAGTTATTATGATTTAAATGAATATGGAATTAGTACACCATATAATAAGACATATTTCTAAGGATGATGGTATTTTCGGAAATATGATCCCTAACATATAGGTTGATCCATATTGGGGTTATGATGTCCAAAAATGGTTCTTGGGGTGATACCTTATCATCCCCAAGATGAATTTAGAGATCCAATGAGAACTTCTTCGGTAGGATCCATGATCACGACCTCATGGATGAGAATTACCCCATACATTATGGACAATGTAATCAGCACCCCATAAATGTGTATTACATTGAATACCCGAGTATCTCCCTCTAGATAGATGTCTTCTCTTATACCGGATTATACTTTATCATTATTATGAGTATATCTGGTTTTTTTATTAATATATTATTATTATGATATTGATAATCTTCATGCATTATGTTTAGTGATTTCAGGTTTTTCTATTGGGTATTGATAAACTCACCCTTGCATGGTCTCTGACTACATGTGTCACTCCTTATATAAACAACGATAATTTTTTACGATGTTCTATGACAAATTAGAGAAGGAAAAACATATCCAGGAATTAGAAACCATGTTTTTTTCTAGTTGGTTTCAATTTATATTGGTCACCACATTTTGAGAATATTGTACTCTCCAAATTTTTTTTTTCAGTTTTATTTTTCCAAATTACATATTAAAGTGTTTCTTTTTTATACAAATTATTGATGGATATTTTGTATGAATTTATGGTATTATTTCTCAATACATTATTAGTATTTTATATTCTTATTGGTGTGTCTATATGTACAAGTATATTATCCTACTACCTACCATGTACGGGTTCTTCCAACTCTTGTCATATCATCACCACTAGTCTATTTTTGGATGTCTTAGTGTATTAATACTAATATTATCATATCATAGGTTATCCCTAGAGTGTCAATTCAAGATAGAATTGTATCAGAGGCTATATGTTCTTCCAATGGACATGATCATAGATTTCATTATAGAAATGGCATTGGTTAGGAATTTATGGAAACAATTTAAATCTTTTTTAGTTAATATTTCAATAAAAACAGTAATGTTTTTTGTTTGGTATTCGATATATCCATCCAATTAGACTATGATAATATAGTTGTTTGAAATAGAACATGGAAACACTAACATTCAAAAAAACATCAGTATATTAACCATAATAGAATGGGTGGTATATTCCATGTAGTTATTGATTCTTCTCAACGGATATAATTATTGGTCATGGGGCATCATGATAATTATAGGATTCTTCCATGATTAAAGAAAGTCATAGTTACACTATGATATAACTAGGATTAACCACCGAATGATCAGAAAACATTATAGGGTCAATTATATGTGGTTATACTCTATATGGTTTTTTTGGGAAAGCCCAAACCCATTGAAATTTTTTTCACTAATACACGATGGGGGTGCATGAAATCTGAATATCAGGGATCACATATAGTAGTAGATAAATCCTATATTTCAGGTAGATCCAACCACCATGTTAGTTGGGAACTGGCTAGAGGCACTCCCTACGGTGTTCCACTACATGGTGAAACAAGAAGATCATATTGATTCCCTCATAATGAGTCTTTTTGGGCTATATATATAGATTGTAGAGTCCATTGAATAAGTGAAATTTTAGTTAAACTATTCCAAAATCAAAAATAAAGATTCTCTTCAGTGTGTTGTTTTATTTTGACATGTTGTGATCATTTTTCATGTAGGACCATCTTTATATACAATGATCCATTATGATAATGAAGAAGTATTCATATATGTTTTCTGATCTCTCATGAAAATCCATTGATATAGGTAGAGATCTGTTTATCATGGTACATAACTTCATGTAGTGATTATTCATATATATCAGATATAAAATGATATCTATCTTCATTTATATCTATAATGTATTTATATGGATAGCATTTTTTGGAGATTATGTTGATATATAATATGCATATAGTGGACGATGGTTATGGGAATTAATGTGTTGATACCTCAGTAGTAGGTAAGTGAATGAAGTCATAGGTATCACAAAATTTTATAGGCATATAGAGATGATCCTAGGATAGAGGACTAATAAAAAATTTATCTATGTATGAATCATGTCCCCCAAGGAAGACTCGTTATATTCCCACAATAGTCATGGACAATATATATTGAAATGTCAAACCATTTATAAAATTTATAGAGAGATTGTTGAGGGTCCAACATTAAAGAGGCACCGGTAGGAGAAAAGAGGTAAACATGGAGATTGACATGGTATAGTGGAAGGTAGGGAATAATGAGTTAGCAGTTTGTTTCAAATATTACAAAAACCACCCATAGGTTTTCTATGCACGGCTTGGGAGGATGGAGTGGACATATGTGGATTGAAACCATAAGTGGATGCCTATGACCTCAAGGATCATTGAATGATTAGAGATTTTATGTTTATATATTATTAAATAGTGGGATTAATTGTAGATATGATATCTTGGATCTCCTTTCTTTATACATATTTATATCACTATATAAGGATTCATGAAAATACCATGGATTTTCCTTGTCACTTGGTGACTACCACAGTAGATGACTCATCAATCAATGACATATTCATAAAACATCAACTAAAATATGTTGTCTATTGTTTCAGATATGATTTATTTGTATTTGTAATGAGGCATTATGATTTCATCCATGTTCATTATAGGTTATCAAAAATACATTACCAATTTGACTATTTTAGGAAGTGGATGTGGTGTTCATGCAATTACATATCAAGGAATGTATTTAGGTGGGGAATGAAATCCCTGGAAAAAATTAACGAGATCATACATTGGATAGTGTATATTATTACTCACCATGTTACAAGAATTACTCATGGAAAAGATTATGTCATGTGATACTATTTTATTATGGACGTAGTAGAGTTTGAGGACATCATTCCAAAGGGTGTGCTGGTATTACCACCCCACATAGATATAAGATACTATATTCACATAAACCAAAGTATTTCACTAATATTTAAAACATCATACAGAATGAACACTACATATCATTGAGTGGGAAGGAGGTAGTTGAAGTAATTATAGAGGAAGGGAGTCAACAGGGTGACAATTTCACACTGGAAATCCACACTACTATTATATAATGAAGACTGAAATCATCTTGAGGTTGTGTGATGATTATCATCACATGAACTAGGATACCATGATTAATATTTATCCACTGCCTAGTTTTTAATAACTATTATATTAGAGAATAGTTGCATAATTTTTTTTCAATATAGAACATAGAATAGGCTATCCCTAGAAATAGTTATTGAAATATGATATACTGAATAATGATTACATATGTTAACACAGTCACTATGAGTGCATGATGATTCACATATTCATGTAGAAATTCTGAGAACATTTCATGGTAATCATGTATTATATCATCCATACATTCAACTATAGTTTTTGATGGTTTTCAGTGATGATATACTACTGTCATATTCATATGTTTAGTATAGAAATCTCAATATGATCCATTTTTATATACATTGAGGAAACATAATTTATTGAAATATACTAATTTTTAATTTCATTTTTAGGAGTTTTACTATTTATTGGACACCATTGGGATGGAGGTTTATTAGTGGACTTTGAAAGATGAATGTGGTATATTCTTGAGAGCATCCCAAGAGCTTGACAGAGTTATGTATCTTTATTGTGTTGACAATATATTGCATTTGATTATTTCGTGATGTATATAGGATATGATCACCTTTAACATAATTAAATATGAAGTGTTAGACTTCGGGATAGATTGGTTCTAGTTAGTTTTCAAGAGTATAGGTAGAGGTTGAAAAGTGCAGCTATCATGAGATTCATATAGGTGTGTTTATAAAAAATAGTGTTCTCTGATTATTCAAGGATAGGACAAGGTTGCGATCTTATTTTGAGGTAGGTTATGTTTCCATTGTGTATTAGAGTTTTAGGAATCATGATTAAAATTGTGTGACTCATGAACTTATAAAATACTCTTCTTTATCAAGTGTATTTTTAGGATTATGATATACATATATACAGCTTTACACATATTGAAAAATAATTCACATACATATTTTAGTTCTCATTTTCAAAAGGTTGGCCAATGTTATGTATAAATTTAATTTATTGTTTAATGTATAGTGTCTGGACTCTACTCCCCTATCGAATAGTGATTTGTTACTATGGGATGTTATTCTTTATTAACTCCACCACATACACCATAAGATACTGACTAGTATCCAACATTTGATTTTGTGGCAGTGCTGAGACTAACCATTATGTCATGATAATAATTTATGTCCATATAAATATATAACATCATTCAAAAAAAACTACATCAATAAAATAAACACATAAAAAATATGATGATTTTTTAAAAAATTATAATAAATACTAATCATGAAAGAAGGAATAAACCATTTTACAATAAAACATTCCATGTTAGAACTGATCCTAATGAATGTATATAATAAAATTTACCCATGAACAAACAAATATATATAAATAACTATTTGAAAAGGTCACCAGAAACACTAGAATGATGCAGAGGGACAACATGGTACATTTCCATCAATCCCATGAAATAGTTTGAACTACAACCACTAATGAGGAGTTCGCAATCATGATCTCTTATCTAATATCTATGACATTTTTTTAAAGCATCAGAGGGTTCTATTTAAGGTTTGATTATGAACTCAATATTAAGTCACCAACATTTTCATATATTAATCCCATAATATTTAAGATTTATATAAAATATATATATATATATATATATATATGGAATCACATGCACAATTAAATAAATAACCATCTCCCATATCTTAGCATCCACTTAGAAGTGATAAAATTATTTTTCCAATTTTGGTAAATATGAGAAAATGTTCCTAAAAATATAATAATGGATCACAAAACATGTATTTATATATATATATATATATCTCTCTAATTGGGAGGACCCATATCTATGTTTCCAGGATACTCTGATGAATATCATTTAAGGTGAATCCACTATTTCTACCCATAAACAATTCTACTAGAACCTAGATCCTTCTATCCTATAATAGGTGTCCCCGTGTGATGCCAAAGAATTCACTAGGCACCGGAAACTACACTCAATTGTTTTAACCTACTCAACATCACAACATTATGAGTAAAATCAATATCCAATCCTCTAATAACTAATTCATCATCAATTAAATAACTTATGTCCATTGTCTTAATGATATACCTTCTCACATAATTCAATCCCATCAACATCATGTATAACAATGAGACTCATCCTGTAACATGTTGTCTCAACACCATATCTATTCATGTGGATTGTTATGCTGATCATATATAACATAACTTATGGTTTACACCATTCCTCAAGACACAATATATTTTTATGCCTCCACCCAGAAAGTGTGTTTAACACCACCATAATTAAGTCACATATGTGTGAACCTGACCCCAATGGTGTGTTGAACCAAAATTGGGAGTGGCATCCTGAAAAATTACATATGATACATCAACCCCTACATCAACACCCAACATCCATTTTGTTATATCCTAATTTTAAACACAATAATATTTCACATAGTTCAGGCCCACATATTTATAATCAAACCGATTTCATCCTGATGACATTTACCGAGATCCCAATGTTTCCCTTCATGTAACCATCAAAAATATGTACCCTATATATAGAATATTCCAATATTTTAATTAAAAAATATTCAATTCTTTGAAAATGGTTCCATAATCCATGAATGTTGTATCCTCTAGTGAAGATTTATGAATAGAAATTATCAATCCACTCTCTGCATCATAAGGATGGTGTTTTCAAAGAACCTAATGTTGAAATACATCCAGCATAGTCTTTTAATTCTTCCCCCCTAATAATGTAAATCCATTCTCTTATTTTCTACATCTCAGAGAATATGCGTCACTAGCATTACTATCCAACTATGTGGGGTCTCTAGATGATCAATGAATGTATTATACGAATCAATATAGTTTTATAATTCATATATTCCACCATCACCATAGAATTAAACATGGTACTAAGACTATAACACATGTGTCAGAGATTCCATATATTAATCATCTCCCATTACAAATTAATTTATACCTTATATAACCCACACCATGACCTCCCTAATATTCTCGCCAATCCATGCCCCAAAATCTACCATATACCAATGCTTTCTAGAATACACAATGTACTATTATTATGGATCATGGTCATCTTGACCCTCATGTACCACATCCTGACCCTCAAGGGCCTCATCATGTGCCCACTCATGAGACACCATAAAAATTTCATTTTGACAGTCCACTAGAATACATCTGTGTGGAATCACACTGATTAACAATCAATATGGCCAAACAACCCTTATAATTTATACATACATAAATTTTTTATATATATAGCATGAATCTCTTTTCACCACTTATACACTCCCCTTCTACACCATGTATCACAACTTCTTCTATCATGGAAACATACGTTATAAAATTAGGATCATTTATCAAGTTTCAACTGGCCTAATGTACCCTTTCATACCCATGTTAGATTGAAGGATCACATATAATCTAGCCTCATGACCCCTTTCCAACCCTTAATAGAGTCATAAATCACAATCATTGTTTCTCAATATGGGGTAATTGAGCACAATTCAAAAAAAATGATATGTAAGAAAATGTTTTTTATCATCATTGTGGACACATTACAAACTCACCCCTTCTAACATCCATTCCATACCTTATCATGTTGATACCCATAGATACTAAAAACATTAAAACACATTTCAATATCATATTCAATGAAATTAATAGGCTAGCTTAATAGAATTAAACCAAAATAGAAATATTTGAAAAATTTTCATTAGATTCATTATTGACACCAAAAAAAGACCAACCCCACATACCACTTTCCAGGTTTATAATGACGAACACAATAAAAATATAAGATCATATAATACATATTCTCTATCATGATGTAAGAAAATTTCTTTCATTCCATACCATGATAATAGTACAAGCCATATAATAGTAATACATCACTCCTATGTATGACAGTAGACGTGAAAATATATCAAATATAAAAGAACTCATTATTATATTTGTCTCATACCATTAAAAACATTGTTTGTCTCATGTGAATTCAGTTGCGGGTACCCTAACACGTTCACATTAACTATTTCTCATTACATAAAACTCTCTAGTTTGTTATAGAATAAATTATAATACCAAATAGGAAAATAAACACCTTTAATACCATTTATAAATTCATGACCTATTTTTCAACTAAAATAGTTCCCTATGAGGGATGACCACTAGGCCATAGGTTCCCTATAATGGAAGAGGTTGATTACTAGTAGAGAGGGTCTGATAATGAGATTGAAGGTAGACTGTACCCAGAAGTGACGATGATAATTTTGGTACATAAACATATATAAATAATTAAAAAATTACCAAAAGAGCATGACAAACAAATATATGTAGTATAATTATGATAATAATAAGTAAAATAAATATTATACAGGTGTTAAGTAGTAAATCATTTGTAGATAAAACATTTCATAACATCGTAGGTCATACCAAATAGTGGAAAAGCATCTCACCTAAGCTCGATCATAATAGTATATATAAAAATAATGAAAAATAACAAAATTCCATTCCTCTAAATATAATGAAAACACTAAGTCCACTCACATCTATACCATAAAAATGGCACATCTATGAAAAAAATAGTCCAGATCCCAATCCCAGTTCGTTAACTGATCTCAAATACATAGTTTGTGCCAACATTCTATATCTCCTACACAGGGTGTGAGTATGAGCTCATTTGGTAAACCCCAATGCGTCTCTATCTTTCATCCATAATTTTTTTGTTATTTATAAAATTTAAATGAATGGAGGCAAAAGTATATTTAAAAAAATAACATCCCTCCATTATTTTAATCATCCATAGGGATGAGATCACATACATTGTGTGTATATATTACATCGTAGAATATGTTCACCCAAATATATAAATTTCCTACAACACATGTCAACATATTTATATTTGTTGTTTGATTGGATGATTGCTTAGTGACTAGGATTCCCCTACTGTATATAATATCAGGTGAACCCTCAGGATCCACCTATAGACATGTCACCATGTATCTTATTCCATATGTGATGTACCTAATATCCTCACAGAACTCTTAATTGATCCATTTTTTTAAGACATCTTCCATTTTTCCTACTCATCTACACAACCCATCATCATTACAGATGATGGTTTCTTCCCTATATCAAATAATACAACATTCACTCAATAGTTGGCATACCAAGGGTTAAAAATATCCATCCTGCCAATAACTTGTCCCCCCACCCCCGACCACATGTATAATGGGAATCATCAAACCCCCAACTGATGGTCTCAACACCATAACAAGATGGTCAATCACTATCTATGTGGATTTCAGTGGTGATGAACACAAAGATAACTAATTCTAGATTCCATAACCTAATATGTAATATCAAGAAAGGTCTCCACAAACAATGATCGGTCAACACTACCTCCATTGGTTCATATCAATGTGACCATGTATCCAAAACATGTTATCCTATAATCATTAGAATCAAAAAAATCCGATGATAATTAATATGAAACCACATGACCCTATGAACATAAAGCTAAATCCCAATGGTCAACAAGATCATAAGTAAGACATTCCATGTCCCCAACTTGATGGTACCATCACCTCAATCTGACATAAATATCACCCAAAGAAAGTGTTGAACTTCACCTAATATGTCTTGGTACATGAATGAAAAGAAAAAACAAATTTATATAGTGCATGTGATCAATATCTCTTCTATCCACATGACTAGGATATAATGTTCCAAAGGAACTCACGAAATAAATATATAAAATTCAATTAATATGAATTCCAAAAACAACCTAAAATTGAAGGTATGTGAAATGATCCATTACAATATTATCACACATAATAATATTATAGATAATTTTTAAATAAACCACTCAACATTAATTTAGAAATATTAAAACAATCATTTATTTAACATGTATATCTCTTGGAATGCCAAAATGGGATCATATATAACTCATACTAAGAAAACAATAAAATAAGGGAAAAATCATTGAACCACATAACTTGTACTCATATGATCTCTCGCATTTGATATCCAACTCTAACTTGTGAATAGTTGAGAGAACTGTAGTAGGTACTATAGCAGGAACTATGCATTACTATAGTAGGAACTATAGCAGGTAGTGTTTGGCACTGTAGGAGCCAGGAATATACCCCCGTTTGGGCCTTCGGGTCACTAATTTGGTCATTGTGTCCTATAAGGACTTGGGACCATCCAGGACATCACGTTGGTAATGCCTTTGGGCCACCTCAAGGACTTCTGGCCCCCTTAAGTGCAGATGAAAAACCAGAAAACCTACAAGGAGAAAGCTCTATAAAGAGGATGAGAAAAGATCTTCCACCACAATAGATGCTAAACATATTCCAAGAATGAGAGGGTATGTCACCTGCCCTCGGGAAATGCTTGTTCATGCACAGGAATGCCTAGCCGAACATCCATGCGATGGTGGGGATCTGATTTCAAGATGAAGATGCTTGGGAGGAGCAATTCCAAGTAGTTATTCTGGGTTGTATGTGATGTTTGATGCCTATGAGAAATGAATTCCTCTAAGGCTTACATGTAATGTAATACATATTCCTACAAGCCTTGTAAGGGTTCCACCTCACCCCATGAAAGGTGGATTGTCAAAATCAATAAAAAATTAAGGCCTTCGTGCCATTGGAGGTGAATAGGTGAGAGAAATCAGTGTTTTAGACCAATGAATTGAATATAGGTGAAAATATCTGAAAAAGATTTAGTATTCAATGATTAATGAGAAATTATGATGGATAGATAAAATAATTAATTTCCTACCAAGTGGAATTCATAGTCAATAATGGATAAAGAATTAGAAATCAGATGTAGAGTGGAGGCCAAATACATAGTGAGAGAAAAACTAGAAAACTCACCTTGTGTGTGTGATGGAATTTAAGTGAAAGGGGAGGAAAATTAGAAAATGATAAAAAGTAGAATTATTAATTTACCCCATTATATATACAAACATTGTTTAATTCAAGTTTTAGATAAACATTTTCTAACCATATGGTACTCACTATCAAAGTACAATCATCACATGACATTGGTGAACAATTTACATAACTTAGCACCGACCGTGGGATTCCCATCTATTAAAAATTACATATATATTTCATTACATTGTCCCCCACATGAATATTGGAAAAAACCATTTCCATTGCAATATTGGACCACAATGTTTCTTCTAGGATGCGTCTTGTTTAACTGTAACCATTATTCTATATATTTGTTTTTTAAACCATGATTCCATGTTTAGACACCATAAAAAAACATCTCAACCCCCAATGACCCTTTCGAGCCTTAATCCACATTTTAAAAAATTTCTTATGATAATGAAAGTCCTTGAATTATGTTCCAAAAATAAAGAGAATATTTTTCCTTGTCACTAAATTCCATAGTTGAAAATGTATTACAATTTCTACCCACTATAAATATGGGATGATAGATAATGTATACATACTATGAGAAATAATTTATTGAGAATGAGATATCTAGAAAACAACACTATGGTTTTTTGATGTGTGGGTAAATAAATATATTGCCTTTACAGGCATTGGATAATAATTTTTATCTCAATATATGTTATGGTATTATGGAGTGAAGATAATCCACCACATAATTTATTCTTCTAAATTCTCTCAAATGGTGAGTAGACTCAATCCACCATTAGAATATATTATCATTAAATTTCTTCAAGATGAAACTAGGATTATTCATATGAAAAATTGTATTTTATTGATTACACATATTCTAGGATACCATGATCATATGATACTGTTTTCATATTCCATGTTTCGATTTATATGATCATCCCGTTTATTTTATTGAATATACATTCAAAATTTTATGAAATATTGCCTTTATTAAATTTTTATAACCATTTGTATATCATTATATTACTTATGATATTTTAGTCTCATTACACATATATAACATTAAAAAAACATGATAAAATTCATTATTATGTTTTATTTTTTCCCAAAAAATTTACAAAATTATTGTGTGTTGTATGTATTGGCAATTGTACCATGTCGAAATATTGTGGTAGATGTCCATGATATTGTATATTTACAACAGTAAGTTATATAAGAAGAGAATATCTTTTTTAAAAAAATTATATTTTATTTATGTTTATGTTTTTCCTAGATGTATAAAACCCTTACCCTTGAATATTATTGATATTTATTGTAATAAATAATTTCTTATAGGGAATGTAATTTTTCATTCACACAATTAGGTAATTGTATGTTCTATCACATGATAGATTAGATATATTTATATATTATTATGTTAGATGACAAAAATTTAAGGGATGATAAACTAGAATTTTAATATTTTCTATGCTATATGTAAAACTCAAGGATAAATGATGTAATATTGAATATTTTATGAACATGATTATATGAATTTACAAATATCACGATGTAAATGAATATGAATATGATTACATTCAAATATGTTCGTAATTTTTTAGTATATGGTTTTGTATTAAATGGAAACATGCATATTTATTAGATGTGTTTTTATATTGTGGAATAGATATTCATATGTGTATTGAAACAAAAAATGGGTCACTCAGTATTAACGTGAACATATACTAGTTTAATTAAAGAGAAATGGATGCATAAATGGTTTTATACTCCCTATAAATTTTCATTGTCTAAATATTTTATATTTATAAACTCGCAGAATGTATCAATTCAAATTTTTTGGTAATTAAATCCATCAAAGTCAAGGGATGAGTTCACGGTAAAGCATCCTATAATTTATTGAATATCATTTAAGTTGTGTTTAAAGGCAATATTATTATTTTATAGTGTAAAAAAATAATTTTTTAGTATTATCAATAATTTTTTTTATAATTCTCTTATAATGATAATTATCTACCACACATCGTACATCATGTTTTTTTGTTTTGGATTGAAGAATATGGGACATTTATAATGATCATTATGCGGGAAAATGTTGTTAGAATCTCAATGAATGACAATCATAATGGCATAAATATAGAGAAGTATATTTATTGTTCCTAACCTTATATATTGAAATAAAAATAACAATGTGTACATATTTGAAATCCATAAAAATTAAACAATGAGAATGATGTAATTTCATCAATTTTCCGTAGAAATGATGATAAATTAATGAAGAACCAATAACTTACATTTCCAAAATGACATTAGAAGCACCAATGGAAATTCCGCAAAGGATATGGAAACTATTTTCTCTTTTGTAATTGTCAGAATTAATTATCAAAAATCCATATAAAAAATAATTTTTCAATAAGAATATTTTAGAAAAATAATGCTTTACATTAGGTGAAACTTGAAAATTGATGACATATAATGGGGGATATTTTAACTATTAAAATATGTGCACTAATAAATGTTTTTAATATTGAAATAACATAAATTTCCCCCATGAACATGGTAACATGGAAGCCGCAATAAAATTACTACTCGTGAAGATGATTGAATAAATTATGTTGTGGTTGGTGAACTTATTCAAAACTATAGATTTCTATATACCATATATCAAGAAATATTTTAACAAAATTTATTTTATATTATACCAAAATGTATTATAAATATTATTTCAAAGTAATATGAATCTACTTCAATGTTATTTATAATTCAATACTTATTTTATATATATATTATTTTTTCAGGATTTTTTTATATGAACCTAGAGAAAATATTAATTATTGCAATTATTAAATCATAATTAATGTAATACTAATATACTATGTTAACTCGTGAATTATTATAAATACATTTTATAAAAAAATTAAATATTTTTTGTCTTTAAATTCAATAACAACATACAAGTGACTGAAATTGTTTGTGGAAAAGTCAAAAATAAAAAAAAACTATTCTCATAAATATTATTGGTACCTATATTTTTTTAAATAATATATAAATGGAAATTAAAACACGAAAAATTTTTAAT
This sequence comes from Viscum album, assembly GCA_963277665.1. NCBI lineage: Eukaryota > Viridiplantae > Streptophyta > Magnoliopsida > Santalales > Viscaceae > Viscum > Viscum album. The sequence goes on along the minus strand of OY728147.1, from coordinate 2,129,568,933 downwards.
ATTTGGGCAAGAAAAATTACATCATTTAGTATTTTATTACTAATATTATGACAGTAGAAATTTTATACGGTGGGAATTTAACAGAAACAAATTTTAAAGAACTATTGCATATAAAAACTAATGTGTTCAATAGATTTCTTGAAAAAAATAATAAATTCCAAAAACCCATATAATAGAATATAACAATTATTTTTCTTTATTATACAATAAATTAATATACATTACCTAATTTTCTAATATATTTTTAAATAAAGGAAATTATATTGGATTAACTAGAAAACTAATAAAATCACATAATTGTATAAGATTAATTTTTTTAAAAATTCATTGAATATTATTTTAATAAAAAAAATATATTATGAATAAGAAATATGTTTGATATGATTATAATATATATTTTAGAAATAATGTACTAAGAATATTTTAATTAGTAATTAAACAAAATCATGAATATAAATTGTTACCACATTGAATATTTATTTTCATATAAGAAAATTATTTTTTATATTGATATTTTTAATTTAAAAATAATAATATCAAAATTTTCATATTTAATTTTACATAATTTAATTTATATTCACATTAATAATAACAATATTTGTACAGGAAATATAAATTTTTTATCAAATAGTCAACTTCAATATGAATAGTGATAAATAATTATTTTTCTAGAACAACCAATTATATTTACATGATTATCAAATAATAAGAGAAAATAAATTATTAATTAAATTTAATATAAAAATATATTTATAATGAAAAATATTTATCTTCAAAATACAATTCTATATTTATAAAACTCTCTTTTACAATTATTTGGAACAGAAGTAATATATACCAATAAAAAATATTTAATTCTATATGTTAAAAATTAGTTATCATTACTAGTGTATATTAAATATGAAAAATGATTTTATTTCTTATCAACATGATAATATTATATAATATGGAATATTTCATTATGAAAATGATTTATCATTACTATTATTAATTTTTAATATGTTGATAATGATATAATTGATATTTTCATGAAATATTTTATGATAATTAAATATTCATTGTATAATTGAAATAATTATTATTTATTAAATCTTTGTTATAATATTAATTTTTGTCCAATATAATAATATATAAATAATCCACAATTTTTAATAAATATTTTATATTATGAATGAAACATATTTTTCAAATCAACATTCGTATACATATATTTATTTTATTTTGTATAATAAATAATTTTTAGGTTCAATTTATATTATTGAATAATTTTTTTCTCCAAAACAATGAATAAATTTATAATTATACAATAAATATTTTAATAGTAGTTACCTTTTATTTATAATATAAAATAAATTTCATTGAAGAATTCTTTTACCATGGAATGAACCGAAAATGTAAAAATAAATAAATCTAATGCTATGTAAATAAAAATATGTTTACAAATTTAGTGGTTATTAACAGAAATGTATTGAAATACAGAATATCACCACATACTCCATTACATCAAAATTTTCATTTCATTGAAAAATGACTTTTGTAGTTATATCCTTGAGAATTTAAATGGTACATGAAAAAGTAAAATATTCTCCACTTAGAAATGAGGAATGTCAAAACCCCTCTTGACAAACCCATTACATAAAATTCCATATTTATGTTCTAACAAATATAAAATAGTAATAAAAATATATCATGTTAATAATACTATAATATCAAATATTATTCTTGTTACATTCATTTTCAAGGACACATTAATGTGTTACTTCAAGGTACCAATCTAATTATTGCATACTATGTATGTTTCCTCCATTATATTTGTCTTATAATACTACCCAAAAAATATTTATTTATGGGCCTTAATGAAATTATTAAAATTAGTGACAATTATATTCATATTAAATCCATTATTCGATACTTTCTAACATTTTATAAAAAAACAAAATGTTACTAATGAAATGTGTGGATTACCCCCACCTGTAAGTAACATTTTTCATTTACCATGTTGATTTCCATTATTTTCATAGATAATTGAAAATAGTATTCAAAAATATAATTAATTAAAAAATATAATTGTATATTTTTTATGATGATATGATATAACTCTATGTACCCATTATTTACAATCCAGATACATTGTGTTCTTGTAAGGGATGGCTTAAACACATTGTTGAATGATACTATAAAACCATAGTATGGATATTTAAGGGAACATAAATACACATATTATATTTTGGTAAGAATAAATTTAATATTACTTTTAGTCCCATTAATGGTTTCATTAAATATTTAAACTAACATTAAAATATCATCATATTTCAAAAAAACTAAAAATATATATGAAAACGGTTTTTTTTGTAAAAATAATAATATAATGTATAATAACTAAATTGAGATTTATAATTAATTGAATACAAGAATTTAAATCACAACTAATATGTTTTAAATGATGTTATCTAATCAATATAAATTTATTATTATTCATGTTATGTTCATGCACAATGTAAACGATGATTGAATAAATGGATTCCCTCTTGATCATTATTCATCGACGAAAGAATTGATATTATGCCCCAATATTTATTTTAATAATTCAAATACATAAAAAATGATTATAATATTTATAATTATTTAGTAATTATAAAGATTACATTAATTAACGAAATTCAATGATTTATTATACTATTGATATCATCCCAAATATATAAGGGTCATTAGTCACTCTTTTTAATATTCTATATTATATTTATAAAAAGGGAAATGAAATTTGATTCAGATCAAAATTATTATTGAGTTTAATTAATTCATGAAAAGGATGCAATTTTTTAAAAAATTACCATCTTCTTAAAGTATTTTTTCTATAAAATATAATTTTTTATTCCTCTAATGATCTACATTGGTATTAGAATAAAAATTCATACTTATATCATAAAAAACACACAATTTCGTAATATTATTTAAAAATGGTTTTTATAACATTTTTATGGTATTATATTGTCTGAAAGAATTTTTTACAACATAAAATTTGAACACTTTGATGTTTTGTTATATTTCTTGTGTCAACTCTGTAAAATAATTTTCCACATTAATTAAAATTTAAAACAAACGATATTTTTGGAAAACCATCGCTATTAAATTTTTTAATAGGGATTTTAGAGAAAATTACTTTCAGAAAATCAATTTCAAAAATATCACATAACTAGTCCAATATAAATATTCATTATCCTTCATCGTTATCAGGAAAATTTCATTCTTATACCTCAATTTATGGGGACATTGATTCCGTGTTTCAATTTTAAAAACCAAAAATATCAAATTATATATTTCGTTTAAGAATTTCAATGATGCATACATTAACCTTCTTGGAGACATGATTATGAATACTGACTCATTCTCTTCAGTTATGTCAGGAATATAATTAAGTAATTTATAATTTTTACCAAGTGAAACACATAGAAATATATATATATATATATATATAATTAATATAATTATGTGATGGTTGGGTTTAAAATTATATGACCCTCTAATTTATTCCGTAATGTTTCTATATTATGAGAGACTATGTATGTTGAAAATGAGATTATACTAAGAATACTATGTTATTTTATGGGGTTTCCCAATGTTATATAGGCCCTTAATAAATTATGTAATGCATTATATCTAATTAGATTATATGCATATGATTGTTGAGTGGACATAATGTACTATAGTAATTTTTAAAATATGTTTATGGGATTAGGGTGTGATAACAATAAAAAATGGGATTGTGTCCTCTATGATTATGTATATTGTGAGAAAAAAATTTATATAACATCATTCCTTATGTGATTCCAAATATTACATTACTCCATGATAATATGATATTATTTATATATTACATGTTTACATGTTTATAATAACGATCTCTATTTTATTGGATATGAATTCTGTAATTTATTCTTATCTTCCTCTCTTAAATCCTCATATATCTATTTTTATTATTTACACCCATGATATCGTTGATTGTTAACAAATATGGTTTCCCATACTGAGTGTTAAATTAAATAACTATATCTTTGACTTTGATTATGTAATGATGAAGATTAATACATGTTATATCATTATAAGTATACATTCGGTATATTATTTGTTGGATATGTCGATGATATGTTAGGTAATGATGATTTTATTATATAGTTTAGAAATTTTCATTTATTTTAAATTTTTTTGGGTTTTATTTGATAATTTGTACCCATAATGAAATAATTTTTTTTTAAAAGTCATGAGTATGTATTCCCAGGAAATATTTATTCAATTCCATGAAATATTATATTGAAATAATGGGAAATCATATAATGTCATTGTCCAACTGGAGCGATTGGTATTTAATATAAACCATAATGTCCTAGAAGGATTTAGAGTCCAATATGAGGCCTTATATCCCAACGATGCATTATCATGATCTATGTTTACACCTATTTTATACACAATCCTTACCAAAAAACTCATTGTCCTATCTTCGTTTAGTTTTACCTTTTTTTATCTTACAAAATAATAATTCCCTTAATGTTATGCAAGAAGTCAAAATAGTAAATTTTTACGCTGTTTCCATTTCGAGTACACTCAAACATGTCTCTCTACACTACCCAAATTACATATAAAATAATAAATAAATTTGTTTCCGTAATAAATTGTAATGTTTTAACCTACCCATCCCTTGATATGATTAACATTATTCAATGGAATGAACAAAATACATCCCCCAACCCTATATGAACCAATAATTAATAACTATATAGTACCATACATTTGATCTATTGATTCTAAAGAAGGGTCTGAATATAACAGAGTAGGGATTCACCCTGGCAATTATAGAAATAATAATAAATTCTATAAATTTGAATGTGACATATTTATTAGTTTAAATAATAAACATTGTGGATTAAAAAAATAAACAATTTTTTACACATTTCATATTATGAAACAAGTAATGAATTATACCATAATTGGTCAGGATGAATGATACTATATGAATATAACAATACTTCCCCATCCATTATATATATAATGTATTATATTAGACTAAATTTCCTTCGAAATGAAGAATTGTAATAATCAACCAGATATTTTTAGAATAATGAATTAATCAACCAAGTATAATCAATAATTAGTATTGATTACAATGTGCTACCCTATCCAATTATAGGATCTAAAATCATTAATAATTCAATGGACGTTGACAAATAAAATAATATTTGATAAAACATTTATCCGAGGGGATTTAAAACTAAATATATACATGATTTTTTAATAATTGTGTGGATTACCAAATTCATTCTTGATGACATGTTGGTATAATAAATAAATAAAATTCTACCCCATCCAATAACATTTGTCTTAATAGCATGATCATATGAGCCTGACATTTTATTCGAAGTATCCATAATAAATTTTGGTGGGCAGTCTATCCCAATGATTTCTCTCATAATTGATATCATTATGTGGTCATACATCTCTCTAGATGAATTTAAAAACTATATCATCTTCCCATTAATTATTTAAGATGGAAAGGTAACACAAATGGGGTCTGGGTGGACACAGAAAATGTAACCCAGAACCATACCATCTCACAAGGTCAACTATATCAGGTTTTAGCTGATTTAAATTGTAAAAGCATTAGGTACCATGGTCTTGAACAAAGATCAAGTCCATATAGTATTCCACCTTATTCCCTTCCCACCATGTATGATTCACCCGAATGTGAGAGAGGATGTTACTTCTTCTCCGGATATAGTACAAGATTTTCCATGGGGTTGGGAAAGTGCCATTAAATGAGTGGAGGAGGGTTTTGGTGTATGTTTTATCTTCGGTGATGTCGATGCCCTCGAGTAGCAGAGGGTGTTTGCAAAGAATAAGGCAAGGGCCTCCTCCTGGATGGAGGTGCCCTTACATATGGATTTTATTAAATAAAACACAAAGGATCACCTAGAATCTCAAAACACCAATCCTCCCTTAATGGTTCCCTCATAGAATGAGACCTTCGTGTTAAGATTCAATCCATTGGGTGGGGGATTCCCAGAGACCCACTTACTGAGTAGCGCTGCAACCCGGGGACCCTAGGAGAGTAGTTGTAGAAGCTAGAGATATATAGCTTCCTTCCATACATTAAAAAACCTGATAAGATCATGGACGTGACAACATGTGCAGGAGATGATAGACCTACCTCATTAAGATGATCCCTTCATATCTAGCTCTATTACACGTATAACAAATACACCACAAAACTTCATACAAGATAATGATCCTGACTAAGCAGTCCACTCCATTATCTCTCGATCCATAGATCCAGTGGCTAGTGAAGGAATCAGTGTTTGAAATAGTGATGGAAACAAAAGTGAACACAACTATGGCCTACAAACACTCTTGGGCCTAGACCCCATAAAGAAGAGGTGATAAATTATTTCCTCTTTAAATAATATATGATGACATCTCAAATTCATAATCTTTCATCCCAAGTATTAACATCATGATTGATCATTACTTTTGATTGAATGTTATCCTATGTAATCAATACAAACATGGATTAAAAAAATCCTCTCTATGGTCATTATACCTCTAGGGAACCCACATGTGTCACCTCAATCACAAAAACATATAGTAACCCTATATGGTACCATTGTTTCAGTTGTTCCTCAAGGGTCAAATCCTATCAGTATAATAGAATAACATCACCTGAAATAAAATTTATCAAAAACACGACACAATTTTACATGAAGGAAATCATGTTTTAGTATTACATTAGGATTATGAAATCAATTCCATTACATTATCATTAATCTATGGATAACATCATTATTGGGATACAATTTTCATGTTCACACATCTATTTCTTATAACTCATCTCTAATCATGTTGAACAATCAAATTCATCACGTGGTGGGTTCTCAAGAATAAATCCCATCCATGTAAACAATGGGCCTACCAAATAGGTTACACTCATCACATTGTGGACCAAAAATTCTTTTATGGTAATTTCAAATTTAAAAATGGTTTAATGACATATCATGTTTACCAAATAACCTCATATAATCCATAAAAAACATTCATCTCTCACTTATAGCTCGAGGTCACAACAGACACATATCACTAGGGTTTTCAAAAATTGTTTATTTTAATTAATTTAATTTAAAATATTTAATGTTAATTTTCAAAATTAAATTCACGTGTAATAAATGTATCAGTCATTAGTGCATGAGGAATCATTCTAATGCGTAGGTTCCATAATCGATTGGATTGTTGAAAATTCTCTTTATAAATATTTAATTATAAATAAATTGTAAAAATAAATATATTATGTTAATATACATGAGTGAATAGAACTCATGTAGAATAGAACATAAAAATAATATTTAACACTAAAAGGAAAATGAGTATAGAACAACTTCATAAACTTGTTATCAAAACACATATCATGAATATATTGACCAAGAATTGGTTCCAAAGACCGCCTCCCTTTGAAACATATTTATTTACTGATTAATAATGGAATAATGAAACATTAATTATACCAATATCTACAGAATAACTTGGGAAAACATACATACTTATAATGATGGTCAAATATAGGTGGACCACTCTCTATACAAATCCAGATTTATGCCTCCTAATGGACAAAAGTTATATCAGCAAATCATATTCCAATTTCACCAAATTCTATAATCTCATTAAATAAAACCACATGAATCATAAAAAAGTAGATATTATGAATGAAGACCTCAATTTATCATCATGGTACCCTTTTATAAGATGTATGAAACGCACACAAATTTCAAGAATATTTCACCATTATTTGTTGAAATCAGCCACCAAAAACCTAAACCATGTTGCAATAAAATTTTGATAATTAAAGTGGATGTTCTAATCCATTATATAACTATATAATGAAACAAATTATTCGTATGAATCTAACCAATAATATCATTATAATAGTTTGATGATAATGGAATGTTGGTGATATAGTGGGGGTTCCTCCACTCTCATTCAAAAAAATCACGAGAAACCAAATTGATGTTCCTAAAATTGGTCGATATGAAAATTACTAGAATGATATTAATAAAGAAGGCATACATCATGACATATTACCATGATTATTCGTGTAATAATGGATACACTATTATGGATATTGAACACTATATTTCCATTCTAAAACATACTGTGCACTAAAATTATATTTTACCTAGGAAATTATTTAAATGATAAATTTATATTTACTATAAAATATTAACATAATTTATTTTGGTATTTTAATATAAATATTACCATATTATGATATTTTATAAATATTTTTATAATATACTATATAATATTCTCTAGTAATTATGGTGGTGTAATGAGAAAATTCCAGCCATTATAATTCTAAAAACCAAATCATGTTTCTCACTCATGAGAATATTATCTATGATTGATTAGAAATCTATCTATTACCTTAATGAAGAAAAAATTTATATTACAATTTTTTATAGGTCTAATAATAATAGTAATGATTAAATCCCTCAAAATGTGTTCCTGGAACATTTATTTGTTATAGAGATTCTCCCTCTAAGAGTAGGTTGTGGAAATCACATGTTTCTGAATAAGGGTTTCAATGAGAAAACTACCATTTTTATGGTAATATAAGAATATTGGTGTGATGTATTTCATTATTATATTATATAATGAGTAAATCATTGATTTCAGTATTCTTACCATTATTCTATTTATTTATTCATTGATTCTATTTATAAATATATATCATACAAAATCGACATCATATGATTGTGATTTTTCAGGGATAAATACAGGTTTGTGAACTTGTTGTGTTCTAAGATCCTTCCTGAGTATCATTAATTTTACAATATTAATAATCATAAATTCTTATTCTGTACTTTCTAGAATGTAATAATGTTCCCCAAAAAAATTACAACCACTATTTGGGAATGATGTTAAAGGAATACACATCGGCACGACTCAGTAGAATAAAATTATACATTCTCTTATTATCCAAAATTTGCATATAAATTGGACCCTTGGGGCCCACATTTGACAATTTTGTAATCTAAATTGTATACAATAATATCTAATAAGAATAAAATTTATAAAATTTTCTAAAATATGATAGGTAGCTAATTTATTCTCTATAATAAGTGGTATTATAAAAATGTACTTGTGACTGAGGTTTCCAAAGTTTTAACACCATAAGAAAATTCATTGGGATTCACATAATCTATTTTATATTAACACTATATATAATTTTCCACATCAGATAGTATATATTTTTTCTTCACTTATTAAGGAATCCACGGAGACCCATAATCATTGGGTACAAAATCACTATGGTATTGTCACCCATAGCAGCACCTATACCAAGCATCACATGGTATGTTCATTCATCATGTTCCCTATAAAATAATATGTATGGGGGCCTCCATCACATAACCTGGGTAAAAAGGTTCATCATTAATCATATACAGTACTTGGTTGAAACATTTCTAACTATTATAGTATCACATAATAATTGTCTTCATACATTCATTTAATATCCTAAATCATCTGATTCCATTATCATTTTAAAGAAAAATGATAAAACCATAATTTATGGTCTAACATTAATTCATTAATTATTTCTATTTAGACTTTAATTATCAATTCCATTTATATAGTTATAATATGCATGGATTAAATGTATACACACCAGTATAATATTCTATAAATATTACATTACCGTAATAAATAATGTTTTATATTTTTCTACTATAATATATAGGAAAATCCATTTTGTATTAACACAGATATCCCAGGGTGAATTTATGTCTTAATCATGTGTAAAAAAGTCATAATCTTATATAGTTACTCATTAAATCAAGGATAAACCATATCTGAGCTTCATTGTCATGGGAACATGGTAGATACCTATGTACGACTAAGGGGAAACATATAAATAAAACCTTACATTCCCATAACTCAGTGGATTCCACTTTTGTTCTTTATAGAATGTGTAACATAATTTTGATGTATTTTACAGTCATTCAAGAAATGTGGATATGTGAGCCTTGTATCTTTCCCGACCTGGAATCCACTAAATCGTTTCTCTGATCCTGGTAGTTACATAACCTTGTGCATGACTCCCCGTATGCCAATGGTTGCTGACTAGAAGCGGGGGTCTTTTTGGTCAAGTGGGAGACTATACAAAATTTTTATCAGAGAAAGGGACAACATAAATTAACCAATAGAGGAAACAATAGTCAATAAACAAGGAACATGTATAACAAACATTTCCAATAATAAATATTCCATGTCGTATTATAAGTGCCAATGTGAGCAGAAGCCCAAAATAAAGACAACGAAAAAAATCCCAAAAATGGTCCCAACTCCAAGTCTTGATCCTCCACCATGTTCTACCCATGTCCACTTAACTATCTAGAAAGGACCCTTTCCCTTCTCGTGTCCTTCAAACATGAAGTCTGCTTAGGTACCCAATGGCGGCCCGATTAGGGTGTGAGTACAACTCAGTAGGCCACCCACAATGGTGTCTAAAAAATATTTTGTATGAACATGTAGTGCATGAAAAAGGAATATGAATGATAATTTCCATGTAATTATTTAAGGTTTAATTAACCAGTTCAGAGACAAAGCCCCTGCCACTTCCATTACCATTCATTTCACACTAATTTTCATCACTTATCATTTCAGCACAATTACATGGGTTAATCACATACATTATGTTACAAGGATCTATGGCCAAAAATCAGATGAAAGAGGGTAAACACATCATTATCCTATATCACTAGGTCTAACCCCCTCATAGTAACCATATCCTCACCTCAGAGCCTCAGTTTGGGTGGATGAAACCATTACGAGAATATATCCTCAGTCCCCATTCCTAATCCATGCATTTAGGATGGAGTTCACAGCATTAGTCTCCACTCGACTCATGGGCGTAGATCTTGAATTCATACCCAACACTACCAATCCATGTTCACATGATTATATTTATATAATTAACCATAAAACTACCATACCAATGCCCTTTGACAAACACCATTCACAACAAACCACACGGTAATTCACATTATGCCTTAACCCATTTAAACAATACCATTTCACATCAATTAACCTTTCACCCAATTCCCATGTGTTATTCCTATCTCACTAAGCATTTAGCACTAAACTCATACCCAATCCCATTTTGGTCTTTAAACAGTTTACTCATTAACCCATTTAACACATTCATTGTTTCCATGAATCAACAATTATTCCCATTCCAAATGACCATTAGGTTATTGACATGTCTAGATGCATCGCCTAACTTCTATTCTAGGTTCAACCAATCATGCCAACATATTCGTCAAGGGCTCTAACATTTATTACAACAAGGTCAATTATCTAATAACAATACCTAAGCCCGGGAAAACCCGGTAAATCCCCTGGATGGCCCCAATTCGTTCAAGTAATTCTCAACGCATCCTATGGGGATCATGAGGGTTCACATTTACCGTTTTTAAGCATCATTTATACCAAACACATCCATTTTGATCAAATATCATCAAAAGGAAACCATGAGGAAATCCACACATCCATAAATCCACCATAAAACTATGGAATAACGTTTGTAAACCACCTACCTCGAAACCAATGTTGAACGCACACTCAGTCGAGTCCATAGACCTCAATCCGACAAGACTGTGGTGCTTCAAACTAGAACTTTCCCAAAAGATAGGGTTTTAGAGCTTCAGAACAAGAGGGATATAAGATACAAACACTAATCCCAAAAGGGAATCAAGGATGGGATTAGCCTTACCAAAGATTCAATCCACATCCAACAGCACCAAAAAGTCCTTATAAATGAGGGATATTGAACTCTTGGAGATCTTTGGTGATTTTGTTCATTCCTAGGGTGAAGAGGGAAGAATGGAGAGGAACTCCTAAGTGGGTTCTTAAAATCCCGGGGTGGGAATTTTGTAATTTTTCCAAAATTTAGTACATTGTACAGTTTGGCCACACGATTTGAAAATTATTGCACAAACCGTGCATATGGTACTGTCTGGAGGAGGATGGGTTGCAAAATTTACCTGGGCAGGCCGCATGGTTTTCCTTGGCTGTGTGCCCTGGCTTGTATGCCCCAAATTTCCTTTCTTTTGTGCCTTGAGCCCCCAAAACACCCCCATTACCTCTAATACATTCAGAAGACATCCCATGAAGCCCGAAAAAAGGGATTAAACAAAAACATAATGAACACTTACCCTTACAAAAACCGAGATCTTACAACATCCCCACCTTACAACAGCTCGGCCTCGAGCCAAGTTTCCAGGCCACAATGATCCACCAAATAGAAGAGTTTGGGCCACTGAGCCCGCATATCCAACTACCAATCAATGTTTCTTTCTGAACATTCCCATGCTGCCATAGTACTCGCACTAATGGATCAACCAGGGCTTGCAAGACCTTTTCACTATGATCCACCACACGAACCAGATGCTCCTCAAATGACGAATCAGCCTCAAGCTCCACATCCTCCACATCAACCACATGAGATGGGTTTGGGTGATAACATTGAAGCTGAGACACATGAAACACAACATACATCCCACCATACCACTATGGGAGAGACAATCGGCAATCCACTAGTCTAATCCTCTCCACAATCTCAAAAGGACCCACATACCTGGGTGCTAACTTACCCTGCATTTGAATTTGACAGTGACCCAACAATGGAGACACCCAAAAGAACACAATATCACCCATCACATACTAGAGTGGTCTACGCCTCCGATATTTATATGAATTCTGCCTACTCTGAGCCATATACATCTACTTCCGGATCAACTTTACTCTCTCTGATGTCTCCTTCACGAGACTTGGCCCCAATAACATAGATTCACCAGCCTCTATCCAACACAACAGAGATCTACATGGGCTCCCATAGAATGCCACTAACAGTGCCATCATAATTCTAGCCTAAAAACTGTTGTTGTAGGAAAACTCAACTAATTATAGGTACCACTCCCATGAACCACCAAATTACAAGACAGAAGCTCTTAACATGTCTTCCAACAGTTGGATCGTACACTCTGGTTGCTCGTCTGTATGTGGGTGGAATGTTGTACTCAAAAAAACCTGTCTACGAAGCACCTTATGCAACCCTTGACAGAAACATGATGTGAAACGTAGATCTCGGTTCGAAACTATAACGTCCCGGTTCTGGGTTCCACTCTACGGGTGCCCTAAACCTTGTTCGCCACGTGACCTCAAGCACATTTCCCAAAATTCCAGAGGCTACCGACTAGCAGCAAGGGCCCATATTTAATAGTGGGGAAACTATTCCCTCATTTTTCAATGTGTAGTGTAGTGGGATAAAATAGAAAGCATACAGCAACCACAGAAGCAATAAACCATACACATTTAAAATAAACAACTACAGTAAAAGATAACCAACAGTTATATAGATGATGATGCAACGTGTCTTATGTTCTATGAAAACATCCATAATATGTTACACAACAGTACAGTACAATACAATACAGAGTACAGCAAAACCAAAACAAAATAGTTTGTAGCATCGCGAGCCTAATCCTGGTCCCATGATCTCCTACTCCTTAGCAGTAATCAAGTACCTTTATAAGGACCCTTTACCTTATCCACACCTGCAGAAATGTAATCTGTTTGGGCTGAAAAGCTTGACCCAAACAGGTTGTGAGAAATAAATCCCAGTAGGCACCCACTAAAGGCCTGTTCTCAACTGTGTGAAATGTATGCAACAAAAGTGTGCATTAGTAAAATGCAATACACTTAGCCGTAACCAAAAGTAACTAACATTACCAGTTATATTGAAATTTTATTATTCATTTTTACAATTTAATTTAATAACATTCTGTGATCAATAGAACCAAGTCCTCAGTCCAATCACAATCTTGCCCCCATGAAAATATAGTAATGTCATGCCCTCAATCATTCCCTTAGGCTATTGAGTATTTCCCTCAAGAGTAAGAAGTGTCGCCCTCAGGCACAGAATCTCCTGCCCTCTGGCACAGAAGAAGTTTACCACAGAAGGAATATAACAATGCCCTCAGGATAAATAGAACACTTCCCTCAGGCTAAATAGAACACCACCCTCAGGCTAAATAAAACACTACCCTCAGGCTAAGGTAACCGAGCTAAGCCCAACTTATATGCTAGAAATTATATAAAATTACTATCTAAGGAATTTAAATCATGCTACAATTTTACGGTATAACCTCAGGTATAATGGAAAAAATGACTAAATTGAGGAACGCACCTTGGGGGGTGGTCCTGGATCCAAGCAGCGATCCCAAACAACATTTCTACATTTTCAATAAACTACCTATTTAATTCTAGGAATATAATTCAACAAGGCATCATCCATACGACACCCCATTCATGGGAGTGTATCACAACATTACACAAAAAACACACAACAATTGGAATTTAAACACCAAGTGACCTACCTTAAACACCCACGAACGGTATAAGCAAACAACGATTCCAGAAATGCCCAAAGACGACACTGATCTGGGTTAGAAGAAAACCCGTTCAAACAAATATAACATCCCATCTGGAAATAATTGGTAAGAATAGCGTACGGAGAGAAGAGGGATTACTTGTGCGGTTCCAACGAGATCATCGGTGGAAGAATCTGATTCCCGAAGTGCGCTCGGGTGATCTCTAAAGCTCCGGCATCCAATTATGCTCCAAAACGAACCCAAATGCCTCCTCCACCAAATGAAGAGGCTACTAACCTTTTTAGGGTAAATAACAAACAAACTACATGTCCTGTACATCCAAGTACACGACGTCTACTTTTTCATATAACTGTTCCTCTGGAGGCACATAAAAACTGTTCATCTGTCGAGATGAGTACACGACGTGAATTCTTGACTACACGGTGTGTACTATCACCCAGATGGCGGCAGCTTCCAACACCTTGTTGTTTCCCCTTCCAACAGACTACACGACATGTAAATACCTCTACATGTCCTGTTGTCAGTTTTTAAACCCTTCGTCGCTAGCATGGCTACACACCTTGTGTACTTATCCCACACATCCAAGGTACACAGCCTGTGGAATAGTCCACGATGTGTAGTCACAAAAATTTAGGATTTTCTACATTTTCTTTAATTTCTCAAAAACAATTAATGAAAAGATAAATGAAGAAACTCATACCTCAAAATAAGAACCGGGATCTTTCAAACTTCCCCCTTAAAGCAATTCATCCTTGAATTTACCTTCTAATGGTGGTAAATATATAGCCATGAACAACTCCGGGAACTAAGCACATACGTTTGTGTCCCGATCCCATGTTTCATCCACCACTCGGCCATGCTTCCATAACACTCGTACGAGGGGAATTGACCGGCCTCAGAGATCCATCGTGCTCATATCTAAGATACGAATCAGATGCTCCTCGAAAGACGCATCTACCTCGAGCTCAACCTCCTCGGGCTGAAAAACATGAGACGAGTCCAAATGATAGCGACGCAACTGAGATACATGGAAGACATCGTGCATGACTCGTTACCTTTGTGGTAACTAAAACTGATAGGAAACCGGCCCGATTCTATCCATAATCTCAAATGGCCCCACATACCACGGTGAATTTTTACCCTGTCTCTGGATCCGCCTGTTTCCCATCCTTGGTGAAACACGCACGAAAACCTGATCCCCAACCACGAACACCAAGGGTCATCTGTGGCGATCACCACAAGATTTTTTATCAGACTATGCGGTAGCCATCTTCTTCTGAATCATCTGGACCTGCTCAGAAGTCTCATGCCAGAGATGTTGTCCCAATAAAGCTACCTCAACTGCCTCTAACTAGCACAAGGGTGATCGGCACAGCCTACCATATAAAGCCTCCTAAGGTTCCATCTCAATAGTTGCCTGAAAACTATTATTATAGAAAAACTAGACTAGGCGTATATGCTTCTCCCAAGATCCCCCAAAGTCTAAGATGAATGTACGCATCATGTCCTCAAGCAACAGTATCGTACTCTCTGACATACCATCGGTCAGAGGGTGGTATGATGTGCTCAGAAGCACCTGTGTACCCAGTGCCCTCTGAAAACTCTTCCAGAAATGAGATGTAAATCGAGAATCCCTATCTGAATTGATAGAACGAGGGACCCCATGAAGACATACGACCTCTCGAATATACATATTCTTGAGCTCGTCAACACCGAAGGACTCCATGGTTGGAAAAAAGTGAGCTACCTTCGTGAGTCTGTCCACAACAACCCACACGACATCATTCCCATGAGGTGACCTTGGAAACCCAGTCAAGAAGACCATCATGAAATAATCACATTTCCACTCTGGGATGGGTAACTACTGGAAAAGCCTGGTTGCCCTCTGATGCTCCGCCTTCACCTGCTGACAGGTGGAACACCTCGTAACAAAACCATCTATTTCTCTATTCATACCCGGAAAACAACACTGAAGTCTCAAGTCTCGATGCATATTGGTAACCCCGAGATGAACTTCCCATGCTGAATAATGAAACTCTTGCATGAGCTCCTCGCATATATCCCCTAGAACCCGTACTCGTATATGGAAACACAATACTTCATCATCACCTACCATCCATCCAGGTGAAGGGTCCACATTGGTCACCGACTCCCGTAGAGCTAGGCCTTCTAAATCAGATAGATGTCTCATCAACACTCTGTCCAGCAGGATATGAATCACAAATAAAGATGAAAGATAGGTCTTCCCCTGACTGTCGTGCACCTCTAGATGCATCTTTGAGAACAAAGACATCAATTTTCATCCACCACTATCCTCCTGCACTAACTGTACTTGAGTCTTCCTGATCAGTGCATCATCTACTGAATTACCCATACCATGTCTATAGGAAAGGTCAAAATTGAAGGACTGAAGGTATTCAACCAACCTTCATTGTCTTTGGTTCAAGTCACGCAGGGTAAATATGTACTTGAGATTTTGTGGTCAGTGAACACCACAAAATCTTCTCTGAATGTATATTTTCTCCAACAGTGCAACGGATGAACAACTGCAGTGTACTCGAGATAATGCGTCGGGTAATTCCTCTTATATGGCCTCAATTTCCGATACCCATACGAAACTACGTGATCGCCCTGCATCAACATAGCTATTATCCCAATAACGGATGCATCACAGTAAATTGTGTATATCTTCCCCGGCTCTGGGAGTATCAGTATCGGTTCTGATGTTAACTATCCCTTCAGCTCCTGAAAGGTTGTCTCGCAAACTTCTGACCAAAAGAAATTCACACCTTTCTTGGTCAAACCTGTCAACGGTGATGCTAAGAGGGAGATGTCCTGTATGAAGAATATGTAGTAACAATCCATCACCAAGAAACTCTGTATTTCAAACACTTTCTTATGATGTTCCAAGGAAACTACTGCTCTCACCTTCTCTGGGTCTACTGCAACTCCTACCTCTGAGATGATATGACCCAGGAAGTGAATCTGGTCCATCCAAAAGTGGCACTTTGAGAGCATAGCATATAGTCTATGCTCACTCAGTGTACTCAATACGATCTGAAAATGGGTGGCATGGTCGTGTCGAGTATGAGAGTACACCTAGATATCTCCCACGAATACTAAAACAACATAATCCAGATAGGGATAGAACACACAATTCATCAGAGCCATGAAAACTGCTAGTGCGTTCGTGAGTCCGAACGAGATAACCGTATACTCATATAGATCATACATGCTCTTGAAATATTTGAGATGTATATCAGATGGTCTAACGTGCATCTGATGATATCCTGATCTCATGTCAATATTCATGAAAACTCATGCTCTCTGATGTTGATCAAATAGATCATAAATCCTTTGCAAGGGATATCGGTTTTTAACCATCAACTGGTTCAACTTCCAATAATCCACACAGATTCTGAGAGTACCGTCTTCCTTCTTCGCAAAGAGGACTAGTGTACGCAAAGGAGAAGTATTGGGTCAGATGAAACCCTTTTCCTGTAATTCCAGTAACTGTCTCTTGTGCTCCTGTAACTCAGGTGTAGCCATTTTATAAGGAGGAATGGACACAAGTGCCGCTCCTAGAACAAGGTCAATAAGGAAATCCACCTAATGCTATGGAGGAAGACCTGAAACGTCATCCAAGAAGACATACCTATAACGATCAACCACTGGAGGAAACCCCTTCTGACAAGTCCCCTAGTCGTCCAGATATAATCTCGCAATCTGGGCTGTGATACCACCTCGCCCAGGATACACTCATCTAGCTCGACTCGCCTGAATATCCCACTCACCATTGTATAGAAACTATCTGCCCTCTGGTGATGTGAAACTCACCCTACGACGGTAGAAATCCACAAAGGATCGAAAGGGAATCAACCAGTCCTTCCCGAGAATGACATCATAGCTCGTCATCTATAAGACATAGAGGTACCAATGGAAGTGACACCCACCAAACTCAAGGGGGAACTCCTTGCACTGACGAACACCATTCGTTCTAGTTCCAAACAGAGATTCTAGCATTATTACAACAAATGATGTAGAAACACATAGCTAAAGTATCCCCACAACGTATAAATATATAAAACTATGTGTATCACTTGTATCAAAATTTTATGAAGACAAGCCCGAAGATTCTAGAATAGTACCTCTGACTGTAGAAGGTTCAGGATCCTGCTCATGTGGGGTTTGCTGCACTGCATATGCCTCCCCAGTGCTGCGGCCCTGCGACATAGACTAGCTACCCTGAGCTATCCCGCCATACTGCCTCTAAGATCATGTTGTTTGGATACCACGACCACGACCACCATCTCTGCTTTCACACCCTAACATATTCCAGTTCCCGAATGGTAAGAAGCTGCTAGTCCTACTCCCACATGTGAAGTCTGCATAGAACCCCTCTCACTACAAACTGGTGGAATCGCCCTGAAAAATCACTGTAGATGACCCATCTTGCCAAAATCTCGGCACACCACAAGGTCACCATGACACTGCTATCTCTTGTGCCCCACCTTACCACACTAGTAGCACCTGATTGGGCCACATGATGAAATCGTCTTTCTAGTACTGCCACCGTGAGAGAAAATCATCTTTATCTTCCTCTTACTGGTAGAAATAGTTCCAGAAACTGGTGCTGAAGCACCCTGGCCCACAACACTAGCATCCCGACGGTTCCTCTCTGTAATTTGCACCTGGATCACAATAGCATGTACAATAGGAAAACTAAAAACATTCACCAGTGTGCAGATGACATATAATATACCACCCTCATTATTTCTATCTCTCATCGTCTCATCGCCCACCAAAACGGGTTCAAAATGCTGATGCTCGGTAAAACGAGCAGAATAATCCATCACCATCATAGCACCCTAATGCAGATTCATGAACTCTCGAGATCGATCTGACCTCATCGTATCTATGAATAAGAAGTCAAAGAAGGCTATCTAGAAATCTTCCCATGCCATGTCTCTGTGATGATTTGAATATGTGGTAACATCCCACCACCTCTTGGAAGAATCACGTAGCATATAAGTCGCATGCTTGACACTCCACCCAGGAGGCATCTCTATGTGCTCAATAATAGTCTGAATACACCCCATCCAAGACACCGTATCATGTGGTCCACCATCCCTTGAAAACATAGGTGGATTTTTCTGCTGGAAGATATGAGTCAGCTCGGCCATAAATGTGGCATCCGGCGGTGCTCCTTGAAAGGTATTCCTAAACCGCATAAAGCCTTCACAGAACTGCGCCTCCATGCCTGTGTCTGGTATTGCGGCTGGCGACGCATCTGGCTCTACTGGAGGATCTACTGGTAGCCCATGGCCCACCATTTCTGGAGTATACATGTTGCCGCTCTCCTGGAAAACAACCCTTGACCGTCTTGGCGGTATGAAACTACAAGTTGAAATACACACATTAGATCATGATTATCACAGTCTGAAAGCAAAGGAACCAGAAGAAGAACAGGGGGAGGAAGGAATTCATGATTTGAAAAAAAAGACTACACGTCTTGTATGCTGAATACACGGTGTGTAGCTGACTTCTCTTCCCTTCCCTAGTCCTTTTACATGGCCAATCCACACAGATCCCGTTTGAAAAAAACTACATGGCGTGTATATAATCTACACGACGTGTATGGTGAAATTTTCCAACTACCGCTGTCATTTGTGACATGATCGACTACTTGGCTTGAACTACATGGCGTGATAGACCCACACACGGCTTGTACACTACCCCATTTCCCAGCCAACACGGTCTATCCTCGGACAAGACAACATGGTGTGTCCCACAGGTACACGATGTGTTCTAGACGAGCTTTGTCGACCCATGTTGTTAGTTATATGGACGAATACACGACTCACACAACGTGGTGTGTTCCACATGGGCACGGCGTGTACATGGAAGGATTACACCGAACCGTGTTGTTGGTTACATGGATGAATCCCAGGTCAGACTACACAGCGTGTTCCATAATGGACACGACATGTATGTCCTGAGGTCTCCTCTTTCCATGTTGTTAGTTACACAGGTAGACTCCGGGTCAACAATACATGGCATGTACATCCAGTACACGGCATGTTCACCCCAGGAATTTTCCTTCCCCGTGTCCCTGCCCACACAGTCTATGACCGGGGAAGGACTACACAGAGTGTACTTAGGGTTCATGGCTTACTCAAAAAGTTTTATTTTCTTCCCGAACAGATGAACATACACAGCGTTTTTAAGGTACTACACGGCGTGTATACTGGTTTTCTAGATAGTATGCTTCAGAACATCTCTGGAACCCAAAAAGTACTGAAAAAACAACACCTAAGTGCGAAATTCCGATTCGTGAGGGCCCATACTCCCAACGAATCATAGTTTGGCATCTTATATTTGGTATAACTGGATAAACAGTCAATAATCCACCAAATTATGGTAAATGAGGGCACATAATCCCCAAAAACCATCGTTTGGCATACATTATATAAACAGGCTCACACAATAATACCCTATCATATAGAAGGTATCTATCAAAGCAGTTATCACAACAGCATGCTTTTACTAGCACAACATCTATCACAACAACATGAAATATCTAATTCACCTACATGGCATGGAAACTATTCATGATATGTGATTTGTACCATGTGCCTATATGATGTATGAGATGGCATACCCTCATCTCATCGGGTAGCAACTAGATAGAACCCATGAATAAAATATAAATACCACAATCACAAGTGTGTCACCCTTCGGTGAAAATCAATTCAACCATAAAATTTCAAAGTCTTCAAAATTGCAACACGAGGTAAATATTATTTTCCCTATACACAAGTTATCAATGACCATGCACAGCTTATTACCAACTATCATTCTCGTCTTATCCCTGACTATGGCTCCAAATAGTAATTCAATGAAAATAACTCCTCTGATATCACTTTGTAACATCCTGATTCTACGTGTCACTTAACTGGTTCCCTACACCTGGATCACCACATGACCTCATGCGCATTTCCCCAAATGTGAGAGGCTACCAACTAGTAGTGAGGGCCCAAGTCTGATAGTGGGGAAACTATGCCCTCATTTGTTAAATTGTAGCGCAACAGAATATAATAGAAATCATAGAGCAACAATGGAAGCAATAAACCATACACATTTATAATAAACAACTGCAGAAAAAGAAAACCCACAATTACATAGATGTTGATGCAACATGTCTTATGTTCTAAGAAAACAGTTAGAATATGTTACACAACAGTAAAGTACAGTACTATACATAGTACAACAAATCCAAAACAAAACAGCTGATAGCATCATGAGCCTAAGCCCAGTACTATGCTCCCCTACTCATCAGCATCAATCAAGTACTTGTATAAGGACCCTTTCCCATATCCACACCTGCAGAAATGTAATTTGGTTGGGCCGAAAAGAATGACCCATACTGGGTGTGAGAAATAAATCCCTGTAGGCACCCACCAAAGGCTCGTGACCAACTGTGTGAGAAGTATGCACCAAAAGTGTGTTGTAGTAAAATTAAATAAACTAATAATTACCCAAAATAAACTAACTTTTCCAGTTATATTTCCATTTTATTATTCATTTTAACCATATAATTTAATAAAATTTTGTGTTCAAAAAAACCAAGCCCTCTAAAAAAATGGAATCTTGACCTCATAATAATATAGTAAAGGCATGCCCTCATGCTTTCCCTCATGCTATCGAGTATTTCCCTCATGCATACTAAGTGTCCCCATCAGGCACAATATCTACTACCCTCCGGCATGGAAGAAGTTTCCCTCAGGCGGAATATAACACCGCCCTCCGGCTAAATAGAACACCGCCCTCAGGCTAAATATAACACCGCCCTCAGGCTAAATAGAACACTACCCTCTGGATAATGTAATAGGGCTGATCCCAACAGATAATCATGAAATTATATAAAATTCCTCTCAATGAAATTTAATGCATGCTACACTTTTAAGTATAACCTTGGGTAACGTGGCCAAATGCCTAAATAGAGGAACGCACATTGGGGGGTGGTCCTGGATCCAAGCAGTGCTCCCAAACAGCATTTATACATGTTAATTAAACTATCTATACAAATATAGGTATTTAATTCAACAAGGCCTCAGCCACACGACACCCCATTCATGGGCGTGTATCACAACCGTACACAAAAACGCACAACAGTTGGAATTTAAACACCAAGACACCTACTTAAAACACCCACGAACGGTATACATGAATGTTGATTTCAGAAATTCCCAAATACGACATAGATCTAGGTTAGAAGAAAACTTGTTCAAACATAAATAAATTTCCCTCAGTAAAGAATTGGTATGAATGGCCTAATTAGAGTGGAGGGCTTGCTTGTTCGGTTCCCACGAGATCATCGATGGAAGAATCTGATTCCCGACGTGAGCTCGATGGATCTCTATAGATCTTGCCTCATCTCTTGCTCCAAAATGGACCCAAACACCTACTCTTCCATAAGAGGATTATAATTCCATTTCAAGCCAAAAAAAACTACACGGTGTGTGATTTCCAAGTAAATGACATGTATGTTTTCATATAACTGTTCCTCTAGCGGCACCACCAAATTATTCATCCATTAACATGAGTACATGGCATCTATTCTTGACTACACGGCGTGTACTGTCGCCCAGATGGTGGCGGCTTCCACCACCTTACTGTTTCCCCAGCCGACTGACTACACGGCGTGTAAATACCACTACATGTTGTGTAGTCAGTTTTTATGCCCTTTGACACCGACATGGCTACATACCCCATGTACTCATCCCACACAGCCATGGTACACGGAGCGAGGAATAGAACATGATGTGTATTCACATAATTTATGATTTTCCCCCATTTTCATTATTTTCTCAAAAACACCTAAGGAAATGAGAAATGAAGAAACTCGTACCTCAAAATAAAAACCAGGTTCTTACAGAAACTATGGCCTGTGGAACACCATGAAACAACACTATTTCCCGAACATACATCTCACCCTACTGGTCGACTATAAATGTCTCATGAATCCATATGATGTGAGCCACTTTCGTTAACCGATCCACAACCACATAGATTGAATCATTATTTGGCAGAGTCGTCAAAATATCCATGACAAAATCCATTGCTACATCATCCCACTTCCATTCCGGAATGGGCAATGGATGCAACAAACCACCTGGGAATTGATGCTCATCCTTCACCTCCTGAGATGTATGGCAGCATGCCACAAAGACCGAAACTTCTTTATTCATTCTAGGCCACCAAAAATGACATCAAAGATAACGATACATCTTGGTCAATCAAAGATGCACTACCCCCTATGATGCATGGAAGTCATGCATCAACCATTCCTGCACACACTTTGGCATATCCACCCGATCCCAAACATGAACAAAACCTTCGAAACTGACGACCCAATCAGAAGGTAGCTCCCCACCTTTATGTTTTTCTTTCATGATCAAATACTCAATATCATCAAGATGAACTTCCTTAACTCGACTCAAAAGCGTCGAATCCATCGCTAATGATGAAAGAATGACCGGACCACTCTCCTCTTGAACCTCCAGGAGCATCTCTGCAATGAAAGCTATCACCTTCCACTCAGTGTTGGAAAACTGAACTACCTGATTTTGAACCTTCCTGATCAAAGAAACTGCAACATTATTTCCCTTTCCATGCATGTACACCAAATCAAAGTCAAAATACTAGAGATATTCAACCCATCTTTGTTTCCAAAGGATTAGATCACGTTGTGAGAAGATGTATATTAATCTTTTATGGTCAGTAAACATGGTAAACCATTCTTCAAAAAGATAGTGCCTCCAGAACGTTAAGGCGTACACCACTGTAGACAACTCAAGGTCATGAGTGGGATAGTTATGCACATGGGTTCTCAACTACCTTGACCCATAAGTCAAAACCCTCTCATCCTGCATCAACACAGCCCCATGTCTGACTCCGGACGCATCACATAACACGATGTACTTCTTTCCCGGCTTTGGTAAGATCATGATAGATGTGGTCTTCAACCACTTCTTCAACTCTTGTAAGGAGTTCTCACAAGCGTCATACCACTCTAGCCTGATTCCATTCATGTCCATGCCCAATAGTGGTGCAGTTATGTGAGATAAATCTAGAATGAAACTTCAGTAATACCTGACCAAACCAAGAAAACACCGAACATCAGAAACACTCCTGGGCTCCTCCCAATATACAATTGCCTTTACGTTCTCTGGATCCATTGAAAAACCATCCTCCATGATTATGTGACCCAGAAAATGCATCTAACATATCCATAATTGAAGCTTTGATAGCTTTGAGTAGAGCAGATTCTCTCTTAGCATACCCTGGACGACGTCCAGATGTTGGGCATGATCGTCATGAGTTTTCGAGTAAACTACTATATATTCAAGAAAGACGATCAAAAACTGATCTAGATATATATTAAAGAATCAGTTAATCTAATCCATAAACACCACCGGTGCATTGGTCAATATGAATGGCATTACGACAAACTCAAACAACATGTACCGACTTGGGAAAGCTGTCTGTGGTACGTCTGAAGACCTCACCCTCATTTGTTGATAATATGACCTCAGATCAATCCTAGAAAACACTGATGCACCCTTCAAATGATCAAACAGGTAATAAATTATAGGAATAGGGTACTGATTTTTCACCTTCATCTGATTCAACTTTCGATAGTCAACACACAGCCTCAACAACCAATCGGCCTGCTTTGTAAAAACATGGGAGATCGCTAAGGAGATGTACTGGGACAGATAAAACCCTTATTCTCTAACTCCACAAGATAATCATTCGGTTCCTGGAGTTCTACTGGTTCCATTCGTTATGGAGGAATAGAAACTGGCTCTGCTCCCTGCATCAACTCTATTATGAGCTCGGCATCACTCTCAGTTGGTAACCCCGAGAAAATCCTCTGGAAACACATCCAGAAACCGATCCCCCATAATAGGAAAAGCATATTTTCCCCTCCATCATCATCTTATAGCATCATACATGCCACTTGAACTGTGAGTCCACTCATTTGTTGAAAAACAGCCCTACACGTCCTGCTCAAACATCCCATTCGCCATAGTTAACATAAGTGTTACCCTCAAGCGACCGGAACGATACTCTGCGACGATAACAGTCTATGTGCGCTCGGTATAACACCAACCAATCCATCCCCATGATTAAGTCAAAACCTGACATATCAATAACAAAAATGTCCCAGATAAAAAGATACCCACCAACATCCAAGGCACATCCCTTGCACTGCTTTATATCCTCAACCCGCACCCTAAATTGGGTGTCAATTGACAAAGCTCCACACACCCCCTCCACAGGTAAAACTATAACTATCACAAGTTGGGTAGAAACATAATATTGTGTGGAACCGATATCAAAAAACACACTAGAAAACCAAATATATACAAGGATCATACCTCGAACAGTTGACGGTCCGACCTCACCATCACCAGGTGCAAACTGAACTGCCTGAAGCTGACCTGACCCTCTACACTGGGCTCTAGCATGAGCACCCTGCTTCACACTGCCCTGCTAACATTAGAGGTATTTCCTTGGAGTTCCACGTCCACCGCCCCTACCAGTACGACCAAAGGACCACTAACTTCTTGCCTGATACGGGGAAACAGATAGCTTACCTGTACTCGGTACCTTCTTTTCATCATCAAGCTCACTCGTCTGCTAAGGGTTCATTCATAACCTCTTCACATGGCCCATCCTTCCACATGAACGACACTCAACTGGAGGTCTAAGACACTAAATGGCGCTTTCGACCTTCGGAAGATGCACCACTTGTCTACCCACCTAGCATGACAAGCCCACCACCCGAAGCTCAGATCATTTTTTTCATAGATTAGTGCCTGATGCATCAACTCTGAAAACATCATCAAGAAGAAGATTTTCACTTGAGAATCTATCTCATGTCTCAACCCATCCTGGAAATCCTTTGCTATCACTGCCTCATCACATGCTAACATTGGGACAAAGAGTCACAAATTAGTGAAGTGACTAGAATAGCCCATCACCGATAATGATCCCTTAGTCCGGCTCATAAACATTGTAGCTCGATCCTGCCTCTATGTATTTTGGTATAAATGCTCCAGAAAATTCCCCTAGAAAACCTCCCACGACATCCCCTCAGCCTTCTTGGTCTAAGATTGAATGTCGCACCAACGTGTTGTATAGCCCCGCATCATATAAATGGGATGCTTTACTTGCTTTTCAACAGGTGTCACTAGATAATCTAGTATCATTTGGACTAACTCTAACTAGATCACCGCTGCCTCTAGACCAACCTCTTCGGTGAAGGTCAGAGGGTGCTACAGCTGGAACTCCCTGGTCAGCTCAAACATACTTGGTGCAACCCGCCCTGGGTCCCGACCCATCTTCTACATAAGGCAATCCATGTTCTCCTAGAACTGGTCTTCTCTACCCTCATTGATCACCACATATTTGTGCTCTTCTACTGGATGAGTGTTCTTAGCAACATCCTCCCATTACCCAACTTGTAACCGATGTCGTGGTGGCATCTCTCTACATTTCCAAGAACGATATTTAGCAAACTTACCATAAAACATGCGTGACTTCATCAAATGCCCTTTACTAGCTACAACAACCCATTTTCAAATAAAAATCCAATGACACTAACACCTAAAATTCACCACCCCGACCATCCCTACTATGGGTCATGGTCTACATGGGGTAAACAACCATGCACTACCACCAAACTCATACAACATTTTACAAAAACATTTTTCACTTCATTTCAAACCCTTATTTTAGATTAAACATAATTCTTCCACTTGTTTTATTTTATTCTTCCCATTATTTCATGGTTTTAGGAAATTAATGATTCACCCTACTTCCTTGCCTCACACACCCACCTCGTGCGTGTGCATAACACAATGCATGTCACCTGTCTCCCTAGGTGCCTACAATGATGAATGAATGCAAATCATCCTGTTGTTAAGTTCACGAGCCAAATATCATAAAATATTAACATCAAACCACATGTGCATAACCCAACGGTGAAATATCATCATTTTTAATGACAGACAACCAAGAACAACATTTCCCACCCAGGGTGACTTGGTTTTTCCCTCATGCATGGGTTAGCTACTCCCATGCACGGGCTCATTTACCAAGGCACGACACATCATAACCCTTGGAAACCTATCCCAAAAAGAAAAAGCTCAGAGAAGGAGAATAAAGACCTCCTTAGATACCATTTTGTAATGTTCTCATCCCAGATGCCACTAAACTGGTGCTCCGAGCCGGGTAGTTACATAACCTTAAGAGCACCTCCCCGTATTCTAAAGGCTGCCGACTAGCAGCCGTGGTCTTTTGGTCAATTGGGGAGACTATACACCCTTTTAATCAGATTAATCCACAACAGAAATAAACCAAAAGAAGAATCAATAATTAATAAACAATTAATATGTATAACAATCATTTTCAAAAATAAATATGCCATGTCCTACTACAAGTGAAAAGTGTACAAAATCCCAAAATAACGACAATGAGGAAAATCCCCAAAATGGTCTTGACTCCATGTCCGGATCATCCAAAAAGTGCTACCCCTATACCCTGAACTATCTAGCAAGGACCCTTTACCTTCTCTTGTCCTATATACATTAAGTCTTCTCAGGTACCCAATGGTTGCCCAAATAGGGTGAGAGTATAACTCAGTAGACCACCACCAACGGTGTCTACAATATTTCTAGTAAGAACAGGTACAGCATGCAAATGGAATATGAATGATAATTTCGAAGTAATTATTTAAGGTTCCATTAACCAGTTTAGAGCCAATGCCATTTCCACTTCCATTACCATTAATTTCACACCAATTATCATCACTTACCATTTAATCACAATTCCATGGGTTAATCACATACATTATGTTACATGGGTATAAGGCCTACAATAACATGGAAGAGGGTAAACACATCATTATCCTATCTCAATTGGACTAACCCCCTCATAGTAACCATATCCTCACCTCAGAGCCTCAGTATGAGTGAATGAATCCATTAGGAGAATAGATCCTCGGTCCCCATTCCTAACCCGTGCATTTAGGGTGGATAACAGAGCATCAGTCTTCACTCGACCTATGGGCATAGATCCTGAAGTCATACACCACACTAACAATCCATGTGCACATGCTTATATATCTATGTAACCATCAACCCACCATACCATTTCCCTTTGACAAACACCATTCACAACAAACCACATGGGAATTCACCATATGCCTTAACCCATTAATACATTACCATTTCACATCATTTAACAATTCACCCAATTTCCATGTGTTATGCCTATCTCAATAAGAATTCAACACTAAACCAATAACCTATACCATTATGGTCTTTAATCAGTTTACACATATACCCATTTAACTCGTTCTTCATTTCCATGAATCAACCATTCAACCTATTCCAAATAAACTTTTGGTTATTTCCAAATCACGGTGCATCACCAATCTTCTATTCCAAGTTCAACCAATCATGTCAACATAATTGTCAAGGGCTCAACCATTTATTACAACAAGGTCACTTGTTTAATAACAATCCATGTGCTCAGGAAAAGTCGGAACATCCCATGGATGGCCCCAATTAGGTCAAGTCATTCTCAACGCATCCCATGGGGATCACGAGGGTTCCTATTTGCAACTTTTAACCATCCTTTATACCAAACACATCCAGGTTGATCAAAGCTCATAAAAAACCATGTGAAAATCCGCGCATGCATAAATCCACCATAAAACTATGGAATATCGATTTTTGACCACCTAACTCAAAAATGCAGTTTAATACACACTCAATCGAGTACTTATACATCAATCCAACCAGCCTTTGGAGCACCAACCTAGAACTCACCCAAAAGATAGGGTTTTAGAGCTTCAGAACAAGAGGGAGAGAAGATACAATCCCCAAACCAAAAATAGAAGCAAAGATGGGTTTAGCATTACCCGAAGATTCGATCCGCATCCAACGGCACCAAAAACACCTTAGAAATGAGGGATATCAACCTATTGGAGCTCTTGGGTGATTGGTTCATTCCTAGGGTGAAGATGGAGGAATGTAGATTAAATTTCAAGTGGATCTTTAAATCTCAGGGTGACAATTTTGTAATATTTCTCAATTTTATGTGGCCTCATAGTTTGGCCTCTAGGTTTTAAAAACCGTGCACAAACCATGTGCATGTTACTATCTTTAGGAGGAGGGGTTACACGATTTACCTAGGCAGGCTGCATGGTTTTCCCTGGCCGTGCGCAGGTCATGCGTCCATGCTTGTCTTGCCTAGCTTTCCTTTATTTTGTGCCCCAAGCCCCCGAAACACCCCCATGTCCTCTCATACATTCAAAATACATCCCTTGAATCCCGAAACAAGTGATTCAAAAAAACACAATGAAAACATACCCTTCTAAAAACCGGTATTTTACAAGCCAGATTGTAGAAAAAATAATGGTGGGCTCCGTGATTCATTCATGGATCAATTAAAATACGGGAAAAGTGAATCATTATTGATTAATCCATTATCCAGTCTATAAAGATGGAATATATATCATATATTCCATATCGACCCACTCATCAATCGTTATATTGAGAATAGATCACATACATGTGATTCCTTTTAAATTAAATATCTAGGACAATGAAAATTATATGACGTCCATAATTATCATCCATTACATATTTGTCACACCTAGTGAAACTAATAAGGTAATAAGGATATATTATAATTTAGAAACATGACGATTCAATATTATCTCATTTTATACCTCCTTTATATTGTCAATTCCCAATATATATCTAAAAATTTTCCTCCTTCTGAGGTGTCAACCAAAATGGGACACATTCTCATTATGAAATTTCATTGAAGGTATATATTACAAATAAAGTATCTCATGGATGACCCATTATTCATATTCCATCCAAAAATAACTATTATTGGATATTTTTTGAAAAAAAATTTATATAAATTTTACATTAAACAAATTTACAATTTTTCAAATAACACAATACTAATCCACAGTACTTCAATGATATTAAAAGGTAACATAAATTCAATCCACATGTATTTATAAAATGTTATTTGGACTATATAAATTTGGATTATAATATTTATGGGATATATATAATACCACATTTAGTTACAAAATGAAAATAATATTTCATATATTTTACACAACTATGAATATTCATTAGGTGAATTCACATTCTACGAGTCAGTATATCTTATTAAATCATTTCCACACTCATAGGCCAATTTTCCTTCTATAATATCACATTGTTCTTTGAATGAAATAAAAAAATAAGAAAAAAATCATCAAATGGATATATTCATTATGATATCAACCAACATTCCTTACAGAAAAATTATTATGGTTTTAACCAAATAGATAATCTCATGTGTATATCTCACACCAACCATTTCCCTGTTTATTTGTTGGAATTACATTCAAAAATTATATTAAACATCATGAATAAAAAAATTCATGATTATTAAATGTATAATATGTATCATTTAATCAAAATGATCAATGTGGGTTATAATTCCTTAAAATTTTCCTATAGGAATATCCTTCTTGGTCTCATTCCCCATATCCAAATAATTCACTAGCTTTATAGATCATAATAAACATAAATGATCCATGATTTGTTTCTCTAAATCATACTGACCAATATGAATGAATATATATGTAGAAATAATGAAAATATAAAGACCCTATGTTAACTATAGATAGTGTCCTATTCTATAAAACTCATATAAAAAAATATATTCACATTGTTAGGTTATATTTGAAATGGTCTTGAATTAAAATAGAAATTCACTAACACATGAATACAAATGTCACAATAAATATTCCAAAATTTGTATATGGTAAAAATTTGTGAACATAGAAGAAGTTACTAAGATTAAAAATTAGTACTATATAATTATTACTAATAAAATGTGGTGGCCCTAACATCCCATACTCTTGAATAATATGTGTTTATATATTTCATGGAAAAGAAACCATAATGAATTCCTGTCATAGGATAGAATCCTTATCGCATTTCATGAATGTGTTATCCTTTGGGTGTTTCATATTCCATTAATATACCCCATTATAATCCATCCTAAATATGTATTATAACATATAATTATTATTTATTTCGAATCACATCGTCACCAAAAAAAACATCATCTCACCTCATCCATATATGAAACAAATATAGTGATCTCATGTGAATATTTTCATAAAAAAACTAAAATACATTTACCAAAATTGGACCATTTTGTTTTTTTATTCCATGGTATTAAATATTATTTAACAACTATGGACCATTCAATAATTATATTTAATGATGGTGCTCTCATTTCATCCCATTTTGGTTTTCATATTCTATACAAACTAAAATTTTATATTAGATAAAAATGATTAATTGAAAAGGAGCTTGTTTCCCTTATATAGATAACTCTATATGTATTCCATCATGTGATGTATCACTGATCGATATTTTATGTTTTTTATCATCAAAGCCTTATCAAAATATATTTATTTGATAAAATGAAAATCGGTCATCATCATGCTATGGTTTCAATTCACATAAAAACATGAGAGATTCAAAAACCATACGTAGAAGGATGATGCCAACAATTTATAATTAGTACAAGATGATGAATGATTTATTAATGGTGTACCATGGTCATAGTTCAACAAATCCCTGTAGGACACATGTAGTGATAAAAAATTACTGAATCCTGTAAAACAATCTCATTCAATGGAAGAAAAATTGAAATTGGTGAATCCATTTGTTGACACTAATATCCTTATGATCTTATCACCAAATAATTTTGAATAATAAAATATTATTAATTTTGAAAAGAATAAATGGGAAGAATATTTGTAAAGAAATATTAATGATTCTAAAATGAGGGATATTCTTATGCATTTCTTCCAGCATCATGCAACTACCTCAACTTAGCAGCATATTCATGATGGTCCCCATATTATCTAACTGTATTCAATTAGGCATAGGAATAATTGGTATCTCTCTATGTATGATGAGCTATGTAACATAAGAAGTGTACTAATCTCCTAAAATTCCCTAAATAAATATATTAAATTATTACGGTTTCTAAAATTGACTAGGATCATATTCCAATTTTCATATGGAATGTATTTTAGTAAATTTTATTTATTTGAAGGGAATGATGTGAATTCCAACACACAATCATGTGTCTAATAGAAATATCCTAATTGGAAATAGAATAATGTTTTGAGGATATATTCCCAAATCAATTGATGATTTAAATCAACACATCCTATAAAAACACATTACTTGTCTCATTTTTTCAACAATGCCCATAAAAACTCCCAACATATTCCAGAGGAAATGTTGAAGATTCACCATAATAGATATAAAATAACAGAAGTACATTCAAAAATTCATATTAAATCCAATAAATTCATTATATCATCATGTACAACATATAAAAATAATTATTAGGGTGAAATAAAACATTCTTTCTCCAATTCAGTATGATTAGTGGTTAATTCAATTAATGTATATGGAAAATGATCTTACTCATAGTCACATTATTACTAAGGTTATATGTCCTAACATGAATATCTCATTAGGTCAGGTACATAAACATGTCAATGAGATACAATGTCAATTTGTCAACAGAAAAAAGGAGTTTCCAAATATGAGGACTCTAACAATGAATCGTTGTTAAATACCCACAGTATTCTCATGGTTGGTTTAACTCATACCTAAATTTTAGATTCATTTTTGAATATTAAACTAAATTTGAAGTGCATGGAAATCATTCCAAATACATAATAGGGAGGTCTATATTTTCATCCCTTGTAGTCTATTCATTAGGAAGAGTAAACCCCTTTTCCATCTCTATATTTTTATCAATTTAACATAATGGAAAATGAATATTTGAATCCAAAATATATATCTTTTGTGACAATGGTTAAAAATATATTTTGGCCTCCATGAAAATATATGATGACATTTCATTCAATAGTCTGAATGTTTTTAGTGATATTCAATAAATATCCTAGTCATAAGAAAATATTATTGAAACATTCAAAAATAATTTTTATGAATTTCAATAGTAGCCACACATCAAGAGAATATTCTTAATTATTAAAAGTAGTAGATATTCATATTCATACATATAAATTATAGTATACATAAATCCATATAATAAATATTTAGAGTATCCTTATAACCTTTGATCTCAGTATATTTTGAAGAACATCATAAAAAACATATAAAACATTTTAGCGGTATCACTGAGATGGATTAAGGGGATCTTACCCCAACCATCCATCATGAAAAGCCTCATAGTATTAATAGATAATATAGGAATTAATATCATACACTTTTTAGACCTTTTTAATGATATGATCTCTATAAAACAAGGTGAACTACATATTATTAATTTTGAATTTCCTAAAAAACAGCATCTCATTCAAAAAAATTGGATAAGAATCCATTATCCATAACATCTATAGTTAATGAGACACCATATTGAGAAATGTGACAATTTGGTTCTACACATGTACTGTAATATGCCTCCTATATGGGAAATTAATGAATGCCATACCCTGAAACACGCATGTTAAAATTAATCATTATATATCAATTATCCTTCATTATTGGAGATACAATAATTTTTACAACCAATGGTTAATTATATCTATCTAATATAACTCTTCACTTTCTCTATGGTCGAGGATACATGAAAAAACTACAAGAACAAGTAAAATTATTTAATTAATAATACTAATGTATAATAAAAAATTAATTCTAATTTATTTTGTTATGTACAAGCCTATGGATAGGGATATAATTTATCACATCATTCCACCTTTTTCCCAAGGTCAGTAATCTATACTAAAAATATCATCATGGATTTTCAATGATAAAAGAGGGGTAATGAATGCAAAAATGGATCAAAATTATGAAAATAAATTTAAATATTCATATCTTAAATTAATATAAGAATAAAAACTACACATATAATTATTTTGGTAGAATTATGATCCCTAACATCTAAATGGTTCAGAACACATCTCATATTACATTGAAAAAATCATCATCTATAATGATGAACCTTGTAGCAGGTTCCACTTGTTAAAAGTACGAGTTGAAACATTATCATTGTAAATTTGTAATTGAACAAATAAATATGATTCATTGGTGGAATATATATGAATCATTATGATTTTATCCACACCCTACATACCATGGTGAATTTTTACCACTAGTTACACCACTATGCTCATCCAAAAATTTGAAGGGATAAAATGTATACAAGTTTTCTCATGATAAACCTCCAAATAATATTGTGGGGAATGATTAAATTTAATTTAACCTTATAGTTATTAAAATTAATGATATAGTTAGGATTTTTTGTTGTCCTACTGATATCTTATGTAGGAATCATGGCTGGAGGCATTATTATATCCAGTCAAAAAATTGATCCATTCAAGATAATTAGGCAGTTAAAAGTAGTCATCACATAACAAATACATGATTTTATGATACACATAGATTACATTAATCCCATTCCTTGTGATATTGATTATATATTCAATGAGGTTGATTATTCGTATATCAGAACCATGGTATCACCATATTTAGAAGACTAAAAGATTCAATGGTTTCATAATGAAATGATATATTGAGAAAAAAAGGTACAAGGGAATATCATAGAATAACCTAAAAAGTGTATTTGGGTATAAAGGGTTAATAATTTACATTGATTATTGAGAAATTATTCTTTAGTAAAGGTATCCTTTTATAAAAACCACCCATAGTAATTTAGTTGAATATATATATATAATGTCAAAAACATAGATGCATGACATGGGTATTCTATTAATTGAGACATTAATTGCAAACATGAATTATTCTAGGCCAATGTGTTAAAAATATAAGGTTGAACTATCAAATATTCCTTTAAATGTGGAATTTTCTCACTACCAATTAAACATACTTATAAATTAATTGAATGTTTTTCTTATATCCCACATTCCTCCATGGCATGTTGAAGTCTTATATATGGTTGAAAAGTTTGAAATATATGAGTATGAGATAACCGTAATAATATTTGTTAATCAGGAATAAATTTAGTTCAATATCCCAACAATGAATCACCACTTTGATTATGTGACAACATATCCTAAAAGGAACTATAAAGAGATTAATAATATTTTATGAGTTGAATATGATAATGAGGTATCATTTTGTGATAAAAATCATATTTTTATGAACACTAAAATTAAAGAATACAATACTTTTTCAGTGAAATTATGGACATATCAATTATATCATACAATCAATCATTTTAAACGTCATTTCTTAATTATCAGTGAATAATTATCACGGGGTTGCATAATTTTTCACCAAATAATCACACTAATGGGATGACTTATAGAATTGTTCTCCCAAATACCAAAAAAATCATGTCGTATTCCACCTAAATTCTATTGATTGATGGGATTTTTCCCACAGTTCTTCTTTAATGGGAAACATATATTGTATGGGTGGATTTGACTATTTATCTTCCTGATATTTAAAATCATTTTATTAGGGAAGATTAACTCAACCATTATATCCCAATGTTTCTTATATTATAGGAACATATAAAATTAAAATATCAAAAAATAAGATCATTATACCGACATCAGGGAGAATATATTTATATTTGTATTATAATATACCATCAGTGTGATTCATGGGATAAAATAACTTATTATTTAATTCAATTATTTATCATGGTTTATAAATATAGTAAATATTATAATACTAGACACTAAAATATTAATAATTGAATGGTCTTCATAAATTACCTATATATATATTGGCCTCACATACTCCAAGAACATTAAATTTCAATGGAAAGAATATTTATATCTTATTATAAAAACCCATAAAAATATATGGACTCACCATTGATCGGTTTAAAATAATCCTCAATAATATAAGTGTTTTTTGATAGGGAACAACATCTGGAGGATTTTATTTAGTGAAGGGTTGGTAAATATCATAAGACAAAAAATAATAATATAGAGTAAATGGTCTCATAATGCAGGTACTTCCACTATAATACTCATCACTACATAAGGGACTACTAAAGAAACCAACCATACACACTATTGCCTCATTCCACCCTTATAGTGACTTCAATAACACATATTCCCAAATAAAGGGGAAATTAAATTGAAATAATAATTATGATATATGCAATAAAAGATCTAAATAAATTCCTTATCAAAATAACATGTTCATGTTTAATAATTCATAGTAATATAAATAAATATGATGATTCTTCTTGTGTCCCAAACATTTGATATCGCTTTAGTTAGTTATAAGCCTTTTAGTTTCTTATTTATTCTTAGATAATTCCAGAAAATAAAAGAATTTTTTTTCTTTAATGGAATACACTAGAGAATGTATAATTATTTACTTGTGAGAATTGGTAAATCCCATGTGCACATGGTCCATTTGAACAATATCCAATAATAAGAATATAGAGAATGAAGTGATGTTATGGTTATATTTGATTAAATAATTAATTTCTTGATTATAAATTAAATGATTCATTTGGGTCATTCCATTGTCATGGTGGATCATTAGAAAAAAAATATGGTCATTAAAACACACTCATTTCCCAATGTTACAATTTCATAATCATTAGTAGGTTGTACACATTACTAAATTTAATAGAATATGTAATAATAATAGGATTCTCACATAAAATATATACATCCTTAGACCATTACTATCATATTTCAATTTCCATTTATATCATAGGCAATACCCAATAGAAAATTATTTCACCTTAGATGAATCTATACTATCCAATTCTATTATCCTATTTTTTTAAGAATTACCGTTGACTGAAGATAAAAATGATTATGAACAATAATCCCCCATACCAGATTGGGTTTCCATGGCTAGATGATAGAAAAGTTATGGAAATGAAGGAATATTCTATTAGGTTAAAAATTCCACAATTCTAATATTCCCCATAATTTGTAGTATTTACCTCAATATTTACATTTATGGTTTTTTATTAACATCATACGAGCTTGAAAAACTATGGAATCCCTGATGTTTCATCTAAATAGAATTTGTTTTTAATATTGGTTAGTGGGTGTAGAGATATATTAATATCATATATACAATGTCATAGTAACACCATATAACACCTTAGGAATAAATAATCCTTATGAATGTACCTATTTTCTTGAATGATCAAACATAATAACATCTATTGTAATGCCCCATTTCATGTTAAAACATTATGTCTGGAATAACACAACATTGTGGAAAAATTATGAATATAGAAACAATTGATTGGTGTTTAATATTAATTAGTAACCATATTATAAATCCATCAATGAAAAGATATATGTAATGAACATGGTGATGGACTATACATCTGCCAACATATTGAGGAAAAACTCACCAATCGTTCTGTGATTCTGATGTAAAGTGGTTCAGTATAATCTAATTAAACTATATAATTTAAATTAAAATAATTAAAATAATACAACGAGTAGAATAATATGATTTTTCATGTTTTATAGTGTTACATACATTGAATTTCTATAGGATCTAGTTTATAATGGTTAACATTTTAATCGTATTGATTTTTGGACACTGAGATTTTTAAGATTCAATGAGGTATAATTTTCCACCTTGAAGATAAAAATTAACATGTATGAAATGTGTGATAGAATTCTTGAAAAAAATGTAAATCAGAACGCTATTTTGGGGAAATCATATATAATTTATTTTTTAGGTTATCTTTTAATAATTTTAATTTATTGTTTTATGTGTGGATAATGGTATCATTGATATTCAATGATGAAAAATCCACACTATCAATGCACAATGTTTTTATGTATGAGGCCATAAATAATTATTTATACTTGATACTTTTTTTAACAATTTGTTTTAATTCATTTAAAGGATGTTTATTATATATATATATATATTCCATCATACTTCAATAGATAAATTTTACAAGAGAGTGTTCATAATTCCACTTAGTATCCGCATTTTCTTATTATTTTAAATATATATATTAATTTAATTTTTCATGAAACATACTCAATAATTTTATATTAACCACATACATTTAAATATAATAAAATCAAACCTATGATGAATTTTTTTAAATTTATAAGGATAAAAAATGTATGGGGAAGAAAAAAATGAAATAATAATTTTTATTACTTTAATGTTGTTAAATATTTTCATTTATAAAAAAAATTATTTTAGAAAATATCATTGGATATGAAATAAACTACCCTACCAAATTATTACATAGAAATTTTATAATGTTGATTTTTTAAAAATTTATATTCCAAATTATTATATTAAATATTAAAAAAATATTAAAACACTTTCAAAAATATAAGGATTACAAAAAAAAAATGATTGGAAAAATTATTTTTAACATAATTTCATTATCGTAACTTATTTAACAATAATAAATATATAATAACAACATAAACAATAAATAAGCCATTTAGGTAACATGTGATGATATTTTAACATGACATATAGAGGTACACCATCACAAATTTTAACCCTTCATCATAATAGTTAATAAATGATTTATATGGATATATAGTACCAATATATCGTTGTTTAATAACATTATTAACCAATCCTTGTTTATAATTGAACCACCCACCCATTTATTATTAAAAAATCCAAAAAAATGCTTCAAAATGGAACCACTAGACTATCTTTTATAATTGAACAACCCATCATCATTAATATATTCCATGGACCATAACATAATCATAAAACATGTAATAAATTATTTACAATATTATATATATAAAAATATTCATTTCTCCTAAAATATATCATTTCATGAAATAGAAATATCTATTTTGTTTACAAAACTATATGAAAATACCAAGAACGTGTAGAAAGAGGATTTTTCATTCAATAAAACAAGGAATATTATAATGTAATCCAAAAATTAAATAATAGTTATGTCATCAGGAAATATTTTTTTACACTATATACAACAAATATAATATGAATTTCTATTTTAATAATGTTCAAGACGTTTAAAATAAAATATGTAAAAAGATTATTTTTCAAAAACATTTATTAAAAAAATATCATATTACCTTTATAATTTTTTCATTTCCATATAAATACATCCATAAATTATTAATTTTTAAAATGTACATAGAAGAAAAATATTTAATTTATATATTTTTAAATGATTTTAAATGATGTTTTTAATGTAATGTGTCCCTTAACATGTATCTGAATTATCATTGAAGTTTTTTTAATCATCCTGAACAATTAATTAAATGTAAATTATTTAATATCATAAAAATTGTAATATTTTTTGTTAATTATTTTTTTAGAATGTTTTAATCACCTACATAGATAATTTATTTTTCATATAATGTTTTGGTGAAATTGAACATGTATGTATTAAATGAATTATGTATGTTTACTGCGTAAAAAGAGTTTATTATTATATCATTTATTTAATAACAATCATGACGTGTTTATAATTATTATAAAAAAACTTCATATTAATTTAATAATATTAATTTTGGATATAAAAAATGAATTACATTACAATCATAGAGAAGACATGTCATATACATGCATGATAAATTAGTCAATTATTCCAATTATCATTATAAAATGAAGCTAAATATTATTTTATACATAATTGGTTACAATGGTTTCTTAAATAACATGTAACATATCAAAGTATAATTATTTATAATATCTTTGTGATGAGGTGCAAAAAAATGAATCATGTCACAACATGGATGTTGTAATCCGCACATACAAATGAGAAACCTTATAATTATTAAATGGATGGAAAGTAAAAAATATATATAAATTATAATAATAATTAAAATAATGGCATAATTATAATATTTAAATAGTAAATACATCAATATAAATCATAGTTATAGGCATTGATGAAAAATTAATTATACCGATTCATGATGTGGTAGTTCTCCATACTTATTAACGAAGTGTTCATTCTCTATTTGACAGAAGTGGAGATGGATTTATGATTTAACATTAAAATAGTAAGTAACTATTATATGATTGATATTGATGTGCACTGTGTTGCATTTGTTGTCAATAAGGTATGTTGTTGATCAGAAGATGTCAAATCATGAATGGATGTCAAGGAGAGTCAATATGTGAATGACAAAGGCTATGATGGTGTTGGTGATGAATGGAGGATGGCCATTGTGTTAAGATGTATGTCACTTAGGAGATTCACTAAGTGGCATAAGTGTTTATGGTTGAAACATTCATCCATGTTTACATCAGACGATTGATGAGATGATCTTTATGTTCCAAGAACTTGTATCAACTGGATACAATGTCACAACATTGTTTGAAGACTGTGCATTGTCTTCACAATGCATGAGGAGTTGAAGGTATCCATCCACAAGTTCTATGTGGATGATGTGGTTTAATGAAATCCATGTACAATCACTTAGTGGATGATGAATTGAAGATGATCCAACTTGATCTTTGATTAGATCAATGAAGAACTTTGAAGAATTATTTGATTCAGGAGCTTCGGGTGAAGATGAACCTTCTGGAATTTGATATCCTAAGTGAAGATCATATGAAAATATAATAGAGGAATTATTAAGAAGAATAAATGATGAAGAAGGCATGAAGTGTCTCTCTTGATATGGCTTGATTTCATGGAGGACTTTGTTTTTTGACAAAGTCTTATTCAAAACGTAGCCAAAAATTAGGCCAACCGTGGGCACCTTGAGGGTTCAACCCCAAGGCATGTGGGCACTAGCCACCACGCCCATGGGGGAACCCGTGGGGCAAGCCCAGGGCGGCAGGGCCACGCAGGGGGTCTCACGCCCGCGCGGCAGGGGCAAATGGAGCGCGCCCAGAGCGCATGGTGTGCGCATAGCGCACCAGTGTGTACATAGTGGGCGCCAGTGGCTCGCCCGAGTGTCAGGGGTGGGCGCAAGAGCGCGCCCGCAGAGAGAAGACGGTGCAGGGCGGCACCGTGGAGGGAGGAGTTCAATTGCAATGACGGGGGGAGCGGATTTTTGATAAACCGCGGAAAATCCGCTCGGCGATTTGATGTGGGACGCGCAATTTTCACCGGGAGCGAATCCTGGCCGCTCGATCGATCGCGCGCCAGATCTCGACCGCACGATCGATCCCGCGTGAGATATTCTGATCGCGGCCGTCCGATGTATTTCAAACTCTTGATCCGACGGCTGTCGCATCATCCCCTACCTCGAGCTTGGCCGAGGCACCCACGACGTCCCCACTGAACCAGTGGCACCTCCGAGCACTGGATTTCGAGTTCCCGGCCACCATTTCTAAAAGTAAAGTGTCCAAGGATTTTGTCTCGACTTAATGAACTCATACATTCATAAAAATACTCACGCATGCAATGAGACAATATTTTCGAAGAAGGCCAAGGCAAACAAAGTGCCGAGGCCATGTGGGGTTTATGTTTTGCATGAATCGACTTAAAGGAGGCCATGCAAACGTTCTAAAATGCATGCACGTGAAGAAGGCTGAAAAATAAAGAACCTGTGTGAAACAGAGGAGAAAATCAATATTTGAAGAATCTTGAAAACCCGAAAATTTCGGGAGTTTGAATTTATATCCCGCAGATTTTTTGAGGATTCCCCTTCCTATAAAAGGAGCACCCAAGACACAGAATTGCTTGCTGAAAAACATAAGAGGTCCCGCGAAGCCTTTGTGCAACGTGAATTCATCCCTGCGTGCATCACTTGCACGGAATAATCCCGGAGCTCCCATTAGCTCCGTAAGGATCCTTTTGCACACCCCTTCTGCGAAAGAGGAGTTAGGTAGTCCCCTGCGCGACAGGATGACACTTGGCAGTATCCTTTCCCGCCCGTGGTTGCATCCCTCTCTGCATGCGGACTTACGCGGTAGGAGGTGTTTGCACGGCCACTTGTGCCCTTGCACTTGTGCGCCCACAGTGGTGTTGCACCCTGTGAGCTTGTGGTCTTTGAACCCTGTGCGTCAGAAGCCACCCAAGAGCCTTGCGTGCCTTGCACCCACTGACACTTGCGCGGCTGCCTTGCACCCAAGGAGTTCGGGTTGTGTGTGCAAAAACAGAAGAATGCAGTGTGTGTGTGCCAAGTGGAAAAGAAGACCTGAGGGCTTAGTGCCTTGTGTGAAGTGAAAGAACACACCGTAGTCATGTATGTGGAAAACAAGAAGGCCGAGGCTTACACCTAAATGAACTAAAAATGGGTTGTGGGTGTTAAACACAAGAGAGGAGGCCAATCTCAAGTGTGTGCCAAAGTGAAGAAGTTGTGTGTGCGAAGAGTAGAGGCTGAACCTTAGTGTGTACAAAGTGATGTGAACACTTTGAAGAATAACAAGACCCACACTAAAGTGGAACACACATTAATGTGTGTGAACAAATTGAAAAAAGTTTGTGAGTGAAGAAGGTGTGTGTGCTTAAGGAGAAATTAAACTCTTTGAGTGTTTATCACACCAAGGAAGAGAAGAAGGGGAGTGGATGCTTGCATGCATGCACATGCACACGTGAACAAAGCCAAACCAGCTTGTGTGCATTTTAGGAGTACAAGACCAGGAGTTCATGATGTTATTTGAGAAGCCATGCAATCAGTGAATGAGGAATCAGAGTTTCCATGCACTCAGTGCATGAAGTTGAGTTGAAGTCAGACTGAAGCCAGACTGAAGATAGAGATATCAGTTGTCTGAGTTTTCAGTAATTGAGAAGAGCCTGATCAACAGAAGTGATCAGAAGTTGCTGAGCAAGACCAATAGACCTTTTCAGAGGTTGTTGAAGTTTCTTGAAGAGAGAAGGCCAGGTCATCCTTAGAAGAAGGAGATAAAGCCTCAGCAAGACGAGAAGACATGATCATCTCATGTGATCAGAGGTACAGAGCAAGTCCAACAGTCTTTATCCCAGGCTGCTGAAGATACATGAAGAAGCATAAAGTGATGAAGAGCTACTCGTGTGACTCAAGGAGCCAAGAGAACCCCCTGTGAGACTCAGGGTGGAAGAAGTCTTCAGTGGGATTCTGGAGCAGGCCAGTGGGACTCTGGTAACACTGTGGGATGCAGTATAAAGACCCTCCTGTGGGACTCAGGAGAGATAGAGTGTGACTCTGTATCGACCATTGTAATACTAACAGATTATAATGGAAGAAACCATGTTGGGGTGTTTAACCAACATGGCAAGGACGTAGGCCTTTGGTGCCGAACCTTGTAAATCCTTATGTCCAGTGCCTTTACATTTATTGCACCATTCGAGGAAAGGCTGAGAGATAAAAGAAGAGTGGATCGAGACCTTAACAAGCCATAGAGGTTTAATTGATAAAGAATCAATTAGTAAAAAGTTTTAAAGGATCACTGATTCACCCCCTCCCCCTCTCAGTGATTCACACTGATCTGGGAACATCAATTGGTATCAGAGGGTGGTTACCTCTAAAAGATCCAAGAGAGTCTATATGGAGTGCAGATTTGTGGAAATGAAAGAACAGCCTCAAATTGAGATATCTGCCAAGACTCTGAAAAACAGAATGAAGAAACAAGCAAAGAATATGAGGAATAAGGTTGTTGCAATCAGAGAAACTCCTTCTATGGAAAGAAATGTGAAAGTCACATCAGATGACAATTCATT
The DNA here is from genome assembly GCA_963277665.1 of Viscum album. Lineage (NCBI taxonomy): Eukaryota > Viridiplantae > Streptophyta > Magnoliopsida > Santalales > Viscaceae > Viscum > Viscum album. The sequence goes on along the minus strand of OY728147.1, from coordinate 2,129,524,711 downwards.
TTATCATTCTTCTGATGAAGCCTGGTCTAGCTGTGATGAAGATGGAAGAAACAATGATCTTCTAAATTCAATCAAATATCTTCAGAGACAGTCCCCAAGGAAGTGGAAATGTGTATAGCTACAGGTATCCTTGATCTTCAAGAAGAAAAATTACAGCTAGAAGATGAAGCCAATTCTCTGGAAGTCCAATTGGAAAAAAAGGGTTGTCATAACCAACACTCTCAGAAAGCTGGTGAATGCCAAGGATGAAACATTTTACCTTTGCAATGAAAGATATGAAGACACTACTAAAGAATTGCAAAGAATCCTTTCTGAGAAAGAATTCTTTATGATAATGGTTAAGGAAGTTTTTCATGCACTGGAAAAGAGGCACAAAGTTTCAATGATTGTTAGAGATGCTCAAATTGAAGACAAAGTCAAAATGGTGAAGGAGCTTGACAACTCATTGCATGAAATAAAGAAGGTGCATGATGACCAGATGGTACAGCTGAAACAGAATTGGGAAGGTAGGCTATGTTTGGTTGAGGATGATAAGAACTCCCTCAACATGAAATGCATTGAACTGGAGGTGATATTGAAAAGTCTGCAATCAACCAAAGATGAAGCCTACCAGTCAGCTGAAAGAAGAAATGTTTCTACTCAAGTGAGCTTTGAGAATGCTGATTCTAAAAGATATACATCCTCTTATGAAAGGGAAACATCTTCTAAAAATAAGGTACCATCCATACCATCTTGTATTAATGCTTCTAATTGTGTTTTCACAAAAAGTGCAGGATGGAAGAATAATTCCAAAGAAGTATGGATGAAGACAATAAAGATAGAGATCTCTCCTAAAACAACACAGAAAGTCAAGAAAAGTACCCAACAATCAGAAGGGCTGAAGAGGTCAAGATTTGTGGGTCAGTGTTGGTGTTGTAATAAGTATGGGCACTGTGCAAAGGATTGTTGGTACAATCCACTGAATGTCAAAGCACAAAGGAAGCCCATGCCAAGGGGGAGTAATCCAGAAGAAAAGATGAAACATCCACAGGTCCAGAGACATCTGTTTACTGCTAACAGATTTGGATTGCTTCATAACATCTGGGATGTGTGCAAAAGTGGTCAAATAGAGACATGTCAATCTCCAATTGTATCCAAAGCTCAAAAGAAGAAAATATCACCGAACCTGGCTCAGAGAGAATCCTTGGGAAGCAAGATGAAAGTTGAAAATGCTCCCAAGAAGATGTTGAAAAAGGAATATAAGTCCTTGGATTTTAAATCTAAGAAGGGTGATGCATCCAGAAGGACCACCAAGAAGAAAACATGTTTCTACTGTGAATGAAAGGACACATCATGGATCTTTGTAAACAAGCCATGAAATTCAATAATGTCAGACTGGACTCAAACAGTCAATCAATCCCGATGAAGCAGAAAGGATTGGTTGAAAAAAAATTTCCTAAGAATGGTAGCTTGAAAGCATCAAAGGAACCATGTGAAATATCCAGAACTGAGGCCACACTTTCAAGTGACTTACTAGTCATATGGCCAAATCAGTTGCAACTTGCCAAAGATCTGCAAAGAGATGAAGATGAAGTTCTGGAAATTGCTAAGGCAAAAGGGAAGAAGAATATTTCACAGGAAGATGTATTGAGATCCACACTAGCACAAACATCATTGAAGATCAAATGTGCAAGTGTGAAGAATGGTGAAAATGGGACTTCTCGGTTGAGAGAATCTTCTCAACCTTGTTGTTCACATTGATGAACCAAGGAGGTTCCATCATATTCCATAACCACTTGTATTTACATGTGCTAACATTTCAGGGAATTGAAGATGATGATCATTCTCATCTAGAGAGTGGTTTGGATAGAATGGAGTGCACCCCTTGAGGGGGAGCCAATTTGTAGAAGATGGGATTCTGAGATTTAATACCATCATGAGAAAAGATGAAGGTATTCCAATCATACTTTCATCCCTTGTTTCTTAAATGTATTCATCCAAAAAATTAAGGGGGAGTATTGATTGAATACAAATAATTGAAAGGGGGAGATTTATCTTTGCACCTGAAATTTCTAATGAGTTTGGTGAAGTATGTGCAGGATTTAGCAATTCTTTGATATATCTGAAAAATTTCAACCCTCTGAAGCATGATATCACATGTACAGTGAATTGTGGACAGCATTGAAAATCATGGTTACATCACTCTTGTTTTCTACACCGGTTTAGCCCACGTAGACTTAGAGTTGATCTACTAATGGTTCTTTGCTAAAGAGAACATGTGACATCATCCCTCTCTTAGTGATTTTGATGAAAAAGATTTTCTAAGGGAGGAAGAGATTTTTGAAAGTGTACCACACCACATCATTGAATTTGATTGCCAATAAGGGGGAGAAAATATTGGCACAAATATTGACCCATCCATATGTGCAGAAGTAGTGTATTGACAAAAAATACAAAGGGGGAGATTGATGTGCACTGTGTTGCATTTGTTGTCAATAAGGTATGTTGTTGATCAGAAGATGTTAAAGAATGAATTCATGTCAAGGAGAGTCGATATGTGAATGAAAAAGGTTATGATGGTGTTGATGATGAATGGAGGATGGCCATTATGTTAATATGAATGTCACTTAGGAGATTCACTAAGTGGCAAAAGTTTTTATGGTTGAAACATTTATCCATGTTTACATCAGACGATTGATGAGCTGATCTTTAAGTTCCAAGAACTTGTATCAACTAGATACAATGTCACAGCATTGTTTGAAGACCATGCATTGTCTTTACAATGCATGATGAGTTGGAGGGATCCATCCACAAGTTCTAAGTGGATGAAGTGGTTTAATGAAGTCCATGCACAACCACTTTGTGAATGATGAATTGAAGATGATCCAACTTGATCTTTGATTAGATCAATGAAGAACTTTGAAGAATTATTTGATTCAGGAGCTTCAGTTGAAGTTGAACCTTCGGTAATTCGATATCCTAAGTGAAGATCATATGAAAAGAGAATAGAGGAATTTTTAAGAAGAATAAATGAGTAAGAAGGCTTGAAGTGGCACTCTTGATATGGCTTGATTTCATGGAGGATTTTTTTTTTGACAAAGTCTAATTCAAAACATAGCCAAAATTTAGGCCAGCCGTGGGCACCTTGAGGGTTCAACCCCAAGGCATGTGGGCACTAGGAACCACACCCATGGGGGAACCCGTGGGGCAAGCCCAGGGCGGCAGGGCCACGCAGGGGGTGTCACGCCCACGCGGCTGGGGCCAATGGAGCACGCCCAGAGCACATGGTGGGCGCATAGCGCACCAGTGTGTGCATAGTGGGCGCTAGTGGCCCGCCTGAGTGTCAGGGGTGGGAACAAGAGCGCGCCCGTAGAGTGAACACGGTGCGGGGCGGCACCGTGGAGGGAGGAGTTCAATTGCGGTGAAGTGGGGAGCAGATGTTTGATAAACCGTGGAAAATCCGCTCGGCGATTCAATGTGGGACACACCATTTTCACCGGGAGCGAATCCTGGCCGATCGATCGATCGCGCGCCAGATCTCGACCGCACAATCGATCCTACGCGAAATCGTCTGATCGCGGCCGTCTGATGTATTTCAAATTTTTGATCTGATGGCTGCCGCATCATCCCCTACCTCGAGCTCGACCGAGGCACCCGCGACGTCCCCGCTGAACCAGTGGCGCCTCTGAGCACTGGATTTCGAGTTCCCGACCACCATTTCTAAACGTAAAGTGTCCAAGGAGTTCGTCTCGACGTAATGAATTCATACATGCATAAAAATACTCACGCATGCAATGAGAGAAGATTTTCGAAGAAGGAAGAGTCAAACGAAGTGCCGAGCCCATGTGGGGTTTATGTTTTGCATGAATCGACTTAATGGAGGCCATGAAAACGTTCTAAAAAGCATGCACCTGATGAAGGCTGAAAAATAAAGAACCTGCGTGAAACAGAGGAGAAAATCAAGATTTGAAGAATCTTGAAAACCCGAAAATTTAGGGAGATTGAATTTATATCCCGCATATGTTTTGAGTATTCCTCTGTCTATAAAAGGAGCACCCAAGACACAGAATTGTTTTCTGAAAAGCTTTTGAGGTCCCGCGAAGCCTTTGTGCAACGTGAAGTCATCCCTACGTGCATCACTTGCGCCGAAAAAGCCCGGAGCTCCCATTAGCTCCGTAAGGATCCTTTTGCGCACCCCTTGCACGAAAGAGGAGTTAGAGAGTCCCATGAGCGACAGGAAGACCCGTGGCCGCATCCTTGCATGCCCGTGGTTGCATCCCTCTCTGCCTGCGGACTTACGCGGCAGGAGGTGTTTTCGCGGCCGCTTGTGCCCTTGCACTTGTGTGCCAACAGTGGTGTTTCACCCCATGCGCTTGTGGTCTTTGAACCCTACGCGTCAGAAGCCACCCAAGAGCCTTGCGTGCCGTGCACCCACTGACACTTGCGCGGCTGCCTTGCACCGAAGTAGTTCGGGTTGTGTGTGCAAAAACAGAAGAAGGCAGTGCGTGTGTGCCAAGTGGAAAAGAAGCCCTGAGGCCTTAGTGCCTTGTGTGAAGTGAAAGAACACACCCTAGTGGTGTATGTGGAAAACAAGAAGGCCGAGGCTTACACCTAAATGAACTAAAAATGGGTTGTGGGTGTTAAACACAAGAGAGGAGGCCAAGATCAAGTGTGTGCCAAAGTGAAGAAGTCGTGTGTGCGAAGAGTAGAGGCCGAACCTTATTGTGTACAAAGTGATGTGCACACTTTGAAGAAGAACAAGACCCACACTAATGTAGAACACACTTTAAAGTGTGTGAACAAATTGAACGAAGTGTGTGAGTGAAGAAGGTGTGTGTGCTTAAGGAGAAGTTACACTCTTTGAGTGTTTATCACACCAAGGAAGAGAAGAAGGGGAGTGCATGCTTGGATGCAAGCACAAGCACACGTGAACAAATCCAAACCAGCTTGTGTGAATTTGAGGAGTCCAAGACCAGGAGTTCTTGAATAGTTTTGAGAAGCCATGAAATCAGTGCATGAGGAATCAGAGTTTCCATGCACTCAGTGCATGAAGTTGAGTTGAAGTCAGACTGAATCCAGACTGAAGTTAGAGATATAAGTTGTCTGAGTTTTCAGTAATTGATAAGATCCATATCTATAGAAGTGATCAGAAGTTGCTGAGAAAGACCAATAAACCTTTTCAGAGGTTGTTGAAGTTTCTTGAAGAGAGAAGTCCAGGTCATCATTAGAAGAAGAAGATAAAGCCTGAGCAAGACGAGAAGACCTGATCAACTCAAGTGATCAGAGGTACAGAGCAAGGCCAGTAGTCTTTATCCCAGACTGCTGAAGATACTTGAAGAAGCTTAAAGTGAAGAAGAGCTAGTCGTGTGACTCGAGGAGCCAAGAGAAGCCCCCTGTGAGACTCATGGTGGAAGAATTCTTCAGTGGGATTCTGGAGCAGGCCAGTGGGACTCTGGTAACACTGTGGGATGCAATATAAAGACCCTCCTGTGGGACTCAGGAGAAATACAGTGTGACTCTGTATCGACCATTGTAATACTAATAGATTATAATGGAAGAAACCATGTTGGGGTGTTTAACCAACATGGCAAGAACGTATGCATTTGGTGCCGAACCTTGTAAATCCTTGTGTCCAGTGCCTTTAAATTTATTGCACCATTCGAGGAAAGGCTGAGAGATAAAAGAAGAGTGGATCGAGGCCTTAACAAGCCATATAGGTTTAATTGATAAAGAATCAATTAGTAAAAAGTTTTAAAGGATCACTGATTCACCCCCTCCCCCTCTCAGTGATTCACACTGATCTGGGCACTTCAGATATGATTAATACTATTTCATCATTATTGAGTAAAATTTTGAAGACATATATTTACGATGAGAACTAAAATATTTAGTAAAAAGGTTTACCCCTTCTTCAGACAGTATACTTTTATTAACGCCATTATGTCCGATAAAAAATGATTTATACAGAAACTAATAAATATACTTTTGTTATGGTTTGTTATTGATGTGTTTTTACAATGATATTCTGAAATAAATTTAATATTAATTGTGAATTTTGGTGGACAGGTTGTTCCCTCTTATAAGAAAACGGATCGAATTTTTTTGACATTCACTCTGAATTAAAATAGAAAAAAATTATTTTCAAGTCTAAATAAACCTACTTTGATAAAACTATAATATAATACCTATATTGGTGGATAATTTTTGCCCAATAAACATTTATAATTGTTTATAATATTTGATACCCTTATCTCATTTTTACATGTTGAGTAAAAATATTCCACTATTTATGGTTCATTATTGTAACTGATTTTTTTTCTATAAATAGACCATGTACACAATATTAAACAATATCCCAATAATTTTTAAAAATTAAATATTTTTAGAAGTTTTAAATCTATTAAAAAAATATGTATTTAATAAAATTTTATTTTTGTAGATTTTTGAAATATATGAAGTATTATTATATAATATTTGCAAAAGTCATATTAAATGTATAAAAAATTAATAGATGAGTATATAAGAATATTTGTTTCCGAATAGAATCATCAGATAAATATTTTATACAATTTTATATTATATTAAACACAATCTTTTAGAATAAAATCTTGGTTATCATATTTTATCTGAAACCAATGTAAATCATTTAAGCATAAAAGGAATCTAATTTTATATATAATGAGTAAATTTAATTCGATATTTGTTTGGGATGAAATTTTTGACATTTTATATTCCTATTTTTCCATATTCGACATTTATAGTATTTTTTACTAAATTAATGAAATTATATTAAATAGAAAATATAAATAATTTTGTTTTTGACACTAATAAAATAATTTTACATTTAAGACATCAATATAAAAAATTAATTAAAAAAATTAAACCACATAAAATATGATATATTTATCTATAAGATAATTAAACACATTACATTTTTCATATTGAATTAGATTTCATTTTTTTAGATTTAGGTATTTTATTTTTATATTAATTAAAATAAATACTTTATCAATGTTTCACATGTATTTAATATAAATAATTCACCATGAAAAATAAAAAATACTATAAAATGTAAACTTTTTATTCATTTATATAATTATATACAATCATTAATTTGTACTTTTATACCCATCACAATTTATTATGGATTCTAAAAAATATAAAGATACATTTTTGTATTTATATTTTACAAAAATATTATAAATGAGTTTTTAATTAAATATGTAACTAAATTTCCATTTCATAGATACATGTATGGAAATTAATGTATTAATCCTCTAAAATTAAATATAATGAGTTTTTTTCATCAATTTTTTTCCTTATCATATTATTTCTATCCATAATTAACTATTTTACTCTATCCATAGTGTTAATTGTTCAGTACAATTAGTATTCATTGTAACTAAAAATAAACAAAAAAAAGTAACCCAATTTTTATAACATGATTCAAAATATTGAATATATTTTTAAATAATAAATACCATAATTTGGGATTACACATTTTACGATTATAACAAAAAAATCCATGGAATAATATTTTTTTAAATATAATTCCTTTTATGTATAAAAATAATTTGGCAAAAAACTAGAAAATAAAATTTATTCTAATTAACATAGTTGTAATATTAATAATATTAGAACATGTCATAATTTATTGTACTTTTATAAAATGGACCTCTCTAATTTTTCGACATAAAAAATAGTTTTATGTGGAAAACAATATATTATACTTTTTACATGAATATAAATTATTTTATAAAAAATCATAAAATAAACTCTTAAATTATTTTAACATTATTATTTTAAATTTGAAATCATTTATTAAAAAAACATTTATACATTTTTTAGACGTTTATTTTCATGATTTCTCAAAAGATCAATAAAAATATATTTTCTGAAAATATATTTCTAATGATTATATAGGCCATTAAAAACTAATGAGATCTTATTTCCAACGAATTAATATTTACATATTTATTTAATTAGGTATTTTATATATATTTTATATTTTTTTAAGATTTTTGATACCCGCAAAATAAACATCTAGGTTGTAACAGGTGTATTTAATTAATAATATTTTGTTGTTTGTTTAAAAATGTTGTTCTATATCATGTAGAATATATTCCATTGTCTTTTTATTTATATATATGTATACAAAATTCTTCCATCCATTAATAAATATTACCCTTAATGTTTTATCCTACATGGTAATGATATATAAAAAATATCCCCTAATAAAAATGAGTGTTATAACAAACCCACCATTGCATGTTTTATAATGTTACCAGCAATCCTTGGATTATAATACAACCACCACACATTGTTTATAACAACATGAACCATCAGTAGAATATTATAGAACATCAAATAATTTTTTTATTATTGAACATTATTTTATTTTAAATAATACCCATGAACTATGACATATTCATAAAACAATGAATATTTATTTTCAATCATCGCATTCAGAACAAATATTTTTTAAACCCAAAATAAATCATTTATAGAAAATGAAATATCTATTATATTTAATCCCACTTTAAAAAGTGAAATGATTATATGAAATGATGGTGTTTCATTGAATAAAATATTTAATAATTTATAGTAAATTAAAAATAAAATAATTATTACTATGAAGGGAAAAATTATTGATATCTAATATATAATATTTTTTCTTTCATAAAGATAATCATAACCTATTTTATAAAATACCTAAAAATATTCATTTTGGAAAATAGTGAAACAATTTTTAAATTGACATAATAATTCCTTCATAATTAAATTATGTCCATATCATTACATCAATAAAATTAATTTTCTAACTTTTAAATGTTAGATAACAATTCTGAAAATATATCATTAATACATTTAAATAATGGTTTTAATTTAATATGTCCCTTACACAGAGTCCCACAAGTTAATTATGATTTAACACGTAAGCCTCAGTGATATAAAGTTAACACGTTATTTTATTTATAATATAATACGTTCTCAGTTTAACATTTCACCACCCAAAAGTTATGATTATATTGTTTTAATATTTTTGTTGAATTTATTTTATAAAAGTAATCTTTTAATGACTTTTTAAAACTTTCCCTTAAATAATATTTTGTGATTAATTAAAAATGTAGTATTTAATGAGTACTCATTTCAATTATATAAATTTATTATAATATATTAAATTAAAAATATCATTACTATCAATTTTATAGAAATAACGATATCATCATTACGAGGTAAAAGCTATAGTTTTTGGAAAATAATTATTTTCATTAAATATATATAATTTCTTCTCATTTTAACTATTTAAAACATATTATCATGTTTAATTATATACATTTAATTCATTAAATATTTATATAAGTATATTTATTTTAATCCTTCAAATGATGATTTCTAGTGAATTATTTAATATAATACTCTATATTGAAGAAAAAATGAGGTTATTAAAAAATTCTATTTTTGACACGTCTGGAATGTTTGTTTTTAGTATAAATTCTTCCACATTTATGAATGTGAATTTGATAAAATGAATTTTATAATTACTATGATATATATTTTTATTGTTTAAGAATTTAAAATAAATTATTTCACAATGAATAATAAAAATAAAAACACTATTTACAACAAAGAAGGCTAAAATGGGATTTTACACATTACATGGGTTTTTTTAAAACATATTTTGATTTCACGAATAATATTTTGTGTTAAAATAGATATAATATTTAGAATTAGTTAGTCAAAATTTTCTAGTAATGATTATTTTATGATATACTTAATGGATTAAATAAATTGGATAAAAAACTACTTACCATTGTGAAAACTAAAATTTTAATATACCATCAGTGGGGTTAATCAAAAGAAATCCACATGAGGGTTCTTTATGGAATAGTGATTGTGTTATCCCTTGAATTATTCTACTTCATCATTTTTCATCATAAAATATGTATTAAAAATTACCTTATAAAAAATAGCAATCTCTCATATAGTTAAATATTCTTATTTTGGGGGAATAATATTTATCTCTCTCATTCTCTATGAAATTGGAAACAAATAAACTACTCTGTATATTTCAAAACATATTCATGAGATGAGGTGATTTTATTTTCAAAAGCACCCCACATTGATATTAATAATTCCTGAAATAATTAATATTTATGATACATATTTTATTATATTTATTTTTAATAATTTATATGTCATCCATTAGCTTACTCATTTTCTAAATAAGTGAATTATATATTCTATAATGTGTATATATTGCTAAATTCCTCAATAAATTGATTAAAATCATTATAATTATCCACCATTTATTAATGTTATTAAAAATGAATATATTGAATAAATTTTATATTTATTAAATTAATTGAATTATGTATATTTAAGATATATATAAGATTCATAATATCTAGAACTTCCTTAAAATATCATTCATGAGAAGAATATAAGATAAAAATAAAATAATGATTACAATGATATATAATAAATGATTTTGTAGAAAGTTTTTATAAAAGGATCATATATTAATTTTTAATATAAGAATAATGTTCTTAAATATTTTAACTACATTATTAAAACAATTATAAATGAATTTAAACCATTTTAACTAATTTGATGTATAAGGTAAGGGATTCTATATAAATTAACACTCTATTGAGTAATAAATGTTATTATGATCCAATTAACATCTATGTTTTATATATACATTCCCATTGATTTTTCTATATTGAAAAATTTTTTTTTTACGATTAATGATTAATTTCTATAATATTATTTCAAGGAATTATAATTTAAATTTTACAAAATCTATGAATCTATTTTACAATATCAGAATCATATTGGATTTCATTTACTTATAATGAAGGAATAATATCATTTATTATTAATGTGGTCCAATAATTTTCATATCCACATGATTTTTAAGGTTTTTAAATATTTTTGTAATATACAACTATATGTACTTGAAGGAACTAATAAAAATTTTAAATGAAAAACTGATTTTATTTCTCCTTTTATGGGATATATTAATAATACATGTCCATGTATGTTCAATTTATTGTTTACAAGTTCCATTTTTAACTAGAAATTTTTTATATGAATTTTTTTTCTGAATGAATCATAAAATTATCATGAAATGAATTGTTGTAATATATTTAATGGCATGTATATTTTGTTTTTTGTAAAAAGTAAAAATGATATTTTATTTAGTAATATAATAGAACCAAATTTCAACACCATATTAATTATATTAAATTGATCATATTCAAAATCAATGATATAGTTAATCACGGAAAAATCATTTATGAATATATTATTCTAAAAGATCACATTTTATCACTATATTCACCCGATTAACGTGATTTTATCTTGAAACATATCTTCCAAGTGAACCAACAATCACCTATTATCTCTTTATTATCTTTGGTTGATAACATTATATTGTGAAAATCAATATTTAATAATATTTTTTCACTATAAATTAAACACATCTTCAATATAGAAATTAATTTTATAATTTATTTTTTATGTCTAAATCATATTACATTTTATATAGAGTGTTTTAATAAGGAATTTATTATATTAATTGTGGGTAAATATTGATCAATATATATTTCAAACATTACAAAGGTAACTATTAATAATGGTTATTTTTCTTGAATTAAATTCATCATTAAATATATAAGGAATTATTTGGACATCGAGTAATGGGTGGGTCTGGGAATTATATATCCCCTCAATGGATCAACATATATAATGTGATAAATCTCTTAACCAAATAAAATTTTCTTTGAAAATAGTTTTATACTATCTAGAAAAAATGATTTCATGATATATATATATAATGAAGTATGAGATCAGGGTATAGAATATTAATATTTTCCTTAATTGAAAATGTATATTTCATTATACATTTTATTTTTTAACTTGAAATTGTCATTAGGTGTATTTAGTGATAATGTTATTTCTTAAATTGAATGTTTTTAGTGGATTACCTTGGTAAATAGATTATCTCTCATTTTACTACATACAATGTCCCATGTACATAACCCTTAATGATAATTTAAGATCAACATTATTATTTTTTCATTTCCCTATTATATGATGAATAATTATTTGAATAATTTCACAAATATCAAATTCATTTAATTTTTATCTTTTATATTATATTTCATGTGTAAATTTTGTATCATGTATATACATTTAATTCCCAGTCTACTATATTTATTAATCCATTCTGAATTTACCCCATAAATCTATGATGGTTTTTTAATGTAACGATCTGATATATGTTACATGAATTTGGGTTTTTATAGTTTGTATAAGATCAGTATTAGTAAAAACCATTCCAACTGGATTTTAGAAATTTGTGATTAAGAAACAGAACTCTATGATTTATATTGATGAAATTTAAAATTGATAATAATATTAAAATATTGGTTAGGTATAGATTATAAGTGTTCTATAGGAAATATAAACCTGTATGGATACTACATTTCCCCATAGATCTAGAATAATTATAACATGTGTAATAAGTATGAAAATGAATCATTGTGTGTCGAATATAATTTCATCTAGTTTATAACAATTGGAATTATTTATCACTATGTCTGAAACTCACAGAGGGTATTCTTATGAAAGGTTATATTTCCATTAAAACCGATTGTGAACAATTTGAAAACAAAATTGGTTTGATGATATCCCCAATGTAAACAAATTTTTCATTTTGAGGATAAAAATTATTAATTATTAAAATTATTATATATATTATACATCAATTATAATTATAAATTATGATTTAAATTTCATATTTTATGCGATAAGAGAATATATTACATCGATTTTTAATATCACCAATAATAAATAATGGATTCAATACAATTGATCAAGGATTAAATTACCCTATTAGAAATAAAATATAGTTAGTATTGGATATGATAATATAATGGAAACATTATATTATCTAACTCAGGTCCTAATGAATAATATTAACTTCATAGAAAAAACTGTTTTATCACAATAAGATTTTCCAAGATTGGATCTCATTATTAAATTGAATATCTATAATTTAGAGGTACTTTTAATACACTTGTATCTTGAAATGGAGTTATTCACATGAATTGATGTTTATTGCTTTGGGAGTCGATGATAATGAAATGGATATACTGAATGAACACTATCTCAATAGAAATAATGATCACCGGTGGTTTTTGAGATAAAATTCTATAGGGGGTGATGCAATATGAAACCATTAAGTTAGATCATTTTGAAAAAAAAAATTATAAATATTTCCCTTATTAAAAAAAATATAATTAATATATTATTCAATTAATTAATGTAAAAGGATGAATAATGTTATGTATTTTATAAGTATATCATTACAGACTATACATGTATTTTAAAGATTACATTAGAATTATATAAGGTAATATTTTCTATTTATTAGATAATCTTAATTCATGTCACTCACGGTAAATGGTTTCATAAAAATACTCATTGTATGGTTAAATATTTTTTATCTCCAAAAAATGATTCTATTTTGTTGATCCAATATATTTATAGGGAATCAATATAATAAGAGTTCACATAAGCACCATTTATAAGGTAAAATATCAATGAATAAGTAGAAATAAATAAATCTTCGTCATGTAAATATTATTGCAAGAATCATCTAAATAATTATTCTATTTTATGTGAGATTATTACAAGTGTGGTGATAAGGGTATTTTTTATAATTAATGAAAGGGGATGAAACAAATCATATGCGAAAAATTCTTTAATTGTCGTGAAATTATGAATTATTCGCACGAATTCCATATAAATCAATAGAGAATTCCACCAAATTGTTTTAGGGGATAGGATAAAGCTTATGTGATCACTATGTATTATTTGGTAGGTAAATTCATTGTATACTAAAATTTTAAAAAAAATTAATTTCATTCTGGATCTTCTAACTCTTTAATGTATTCTATGTTTCTTATGAAATTTTAATATTTTCCTAGAAACATAAAAATGTTGTTTTGGTCAAAACACATATTGGATGTATTGCTTCCTATAAATAGTGACCTAATCCTTTTATACATGTAATTTTGGTATTTTTAACATAAATATCCCAAAATATAAAATAATGTTTGTGAGACCTATTTTATTTAGATGATTTGGTTCATAATCAAAATAATGCAACTAAAAACTTGTATTCATTTTTTAATCCATACAAAGATATTAATATCGATATGTTGTTCTAAACTATATTAGATATCATATGGAATACAATAAACAACGTGTTTATCCAAAAATACATGTATGTGGAAAAAAATGTAAAGTAAACATGATGTTTACATCAATGTATATTGTGATATCATACGAGTGAAGGAACATGAGTTCTAAAATTTAAACCAAATATAATTATCATGGTATTATATGATAATATAATCATGAGAAATGTGGTATGAAATAAAACAATTATAGAAACAAGGTTCAAGGATGATTGTAGAAACAATATCACATGGTGGAAACAATCCCATAATAGATTCAGTTCAATCTATAATCCCATAATTGATGAGTCATGATAAAAAACAACCCAATTTTTTATTGGGATATATAATTTAGAGCCCATCATTCACATTCATATATCGTACATGTTTATTTTCACTAAATATATAAATCATTAAAAATTAATATACATACTAATTATATATAGAAAAAAATGTATTTCAAAATGATGCCTCAGAAGAAAGTCAAATGAAATATCATGATATTGAAATTTGAGAAATGGTCAAAATGTATATATTTCACAAAAATGATGGGAGAGTTATATAGTTTTGAAGTGCCCAGATCAGTGTGAATCACTGAGAGGGGGAGGGGGTGAATCAGTGATCCTTTAAAACTTTTTACTAATTGATTCCTTATCAATTAAACCTCTATGGCTGGTTAAAGCCTCGATCCACTCTTCTTGTATCTCTCAACCTTTCCCGGATAATGCAGTAATGAAAAGGCACAGGACACATGGATTTACAAGGTTCGGCACCAAAGGCCTACATCCTTGCCATGCTCTCCCAGCATGTATTCTCCCATTATAATCTGTTAGTATTACAATGGTCGATACAGCTTCCCACCGTATCTCTCCTGAGTCCCACAGGAGGGTCTTTATACTGCGTCCCACAGTGTTACCAGAGTCCCACTGGCCTGCTCCAGAATCCCACTGAAGACTTCTTCTCCCTGAGTCCCACAAGGTCTTCTCCTGGCTCCTCGAGTCGCACGAGTAGCTCTTCTTCACTTTAAGCTTCTTCAAGTATCTTCAGCAGTCTGGGATAAAGACTGCTGGCCTTGCTCTTCTTCTGATCACTTGTGGTGAACAGGTCTTCTCATCTTGCTCGGGCTTTATCACCTTCTTCTAAGGGTGCCCCGGCTTCTCTCCAATTACTGAATGCTCAGACAAATAATATCTTTATCTTCGGTCTGGTCCAGTCTCAGTTGCACACCACTGATTTGGCTTTGTTCACGTGTGCATGTGCATGCATGCATGCATGCACTCTCCTTTTCTTCTTCTTGGTGCAGTAGACCCACAAAGGGTGTAGTATCTTTAAGCACACACCTTCACTGAACTTCGCACACTTAATTCAATTTGCTTACACACTTAAAAGTGTGTTGTACTCTAGTGTGAGTCCTCCCTTTTCTTCTTCTATGTGTATACACACTTCTTAGTGCACACACTAGGTTCGGCCTTCACTTGTCACTTGTTAAGCACACACAAATTCTTCATTTTGCACACACTTGATCTTGGCCTACTCCTCTATTCTTGCACACACTTGGGCCGTAGGTGGTTCTTCAAGTTTTCACACACACACAAATGTGTGGTCTTCACTTCACCCACTTGCACACACAAGGCATGCCTCGGCCTCCTCTTGCACACACCCGAATACCAACACAAGGGCTACGACCTACTTCACTTGCACACACAAAGTATGTTCTTCAATTGTTCATTCACACAAAGTGTGCCCTCGGCCTTGCTTTCTCACTTCTACAAACAACCAAGCCTCGGGTTCTTC
This sequence comes from Viscum album, assembly GCA_963277665.1. Lineage (NCBI taxonomy): Eukaryota > Viridiplantae > Streptophyta > Magnoliopsida > Santalales > Viscaceae > Viscum > Viscum album. The sequence continues at coordinate 2,129,508,686 of OY728147.1, read as the reverse complement.
CTCCCTTAGCACACAACCCGTAGGTATGTAATTCACTCCATCTTCATATTGCACTAAGCACACACATGAGACTTGGGCTATTCTCCTTCTCTTCTTGCACACACACGGCTTCTTCTTCAATTGCACACACACAGTGTATGTCTCGGACAAGGTGTGTTCAACCCGAACACAAACAAGGCGCGCAAGGGTCTGCTTGAGCCGCGGCCAACTTCTTCTCCAACAGCTGCACAAGGTATGAACCACGGTCTCTCTTCCTCAACACTGCCGCGCAAGCCTCACACCACATGGGCCGCGCAAGCCACGGGTGCAAGGCACCTCGGGCTTCAACCGTGGGCGCGCAAGATGTTGCGGCCACGGGTCTTCTTGTCGCGCAAGGGAGGCGCGCAGGGGACCTCTCAATTCTTCTTTCGCGCAAGAGGTGCGCAAAAGGAACCTCTCGGAGCAAGGAATGCTCCGGGCTTCACTGCCACGCAAGTGTGCGCGCATGGCTGTTCTTCGCGAGGCAGAGCTCTCACGGGACTCGGATTTTCAAGAATACTTCAGCGCATCAGCAAGCGGCACAGAGGGCTCGGCCTCATTTTTATAGGCAGAGACTGCCTCGCATCGTCCGCGTGATAATAACTTCAAACTCCCGAGATCTTCGGATCTTTAAAATCTTCAAATCTTGATTTTTATACTCTGTTTCAACGCGGGTTTCCTTTTCTTTTCCTTCGGTTTCCTCCACGTGCATGCGACTTAGAACGCATGCACGGCCTTCGTTTAGGCTTATCTCATGCAAAACATAAATACCCCGATGCCTCGGCAACTCCGTTTGCCTCGGCCTCATTCGAAATTCTCCATACATTGCATGCATGTATATTTTTAAGCATGGTTCGGTTCGTTATGGCCAGACGAGCATGAGGGTGGCTTTACTTCGATCAGCGGTGGTCGGGAGCTCGAGAACGGGTGGTCGGATGGCCTCTGGTTTAGCGGCGTCGCGGGTGGCTTCGGCTCGAGCTCGAGGAAGGAGACGAGCTCTCGGCCGTCAGATCAGGCGTTTGGGATACATCGGGCGGCCTGGATTAGATCGCGGCGTCGTGGATCAGATGTGCGGCGCAGATCAAGCGCGCGATGAGACGGACGACGGAGATTTGCTCCCGGGATTTTTTGCGCGTCCCACATCGAAACGCAGCCCAGTTTATCCGCGGCTTATAACCCAGCCGCTCCCTTGAACGGCCAGTTGAAACTCCTCCCTCCACGGTGCCGCCCCGCACCGTGTTCTCTCTGCGGGCGCGCTCTGCGCCCACTATGCTCCCTGCGGGCGCGCTCCTAGCGCCCACTATGCCTCCTGCGGGCGCGCCACTGGCGCCCACTATGCAGACTGCGCTCCTCCGGGCGTGCCCCAGCGCCTCTGTGGTGTCTGCGGGTGCGCCCCTGCCGCCCTGAGCTCGCCCCACGGGTTCCCCCTTGGGCGTGGCGCCTTAGGCCCACATGAGCCTTGGGGTTGAACCCACAAGGTGCTCACGGGTTGGCCATATTTTTTGGCAAGTGGACAGAATAAGACTTTGTTAAAAACAAAGTCCTCCATAAAAGAAAATGCCAATTCTAAATGCCAATCCATCTTCCTCTAAGCCATTCTTCTTCTACATTTTTCCTCTTCTCCACATTTCTATTCTTCTTCTTCATTAGAATTCCTCCATTCTTCTTAAACAAATAATCTTCACTTAGGAGGGAATTCCTGAAGGGTCTTCATCTTCAACTGGGCTCCTAAATCACTTAAATTCTTCAATGTGCTTCATTGATCCAATCAGAGATCAAATTGGGACTTCTTCAGATTCACATGCACTAAGTGTTAGTGCATGGACTTCATTAAACCACTTCACCCACTTAGAAGTTGTGGATGGATCTTCTTCTCATCTCCTCATGCATTGTCAATACAATGCATGGTCTTCTAAAGCTTGTTGTGACATTGTATCCAGTTGATACAAGTTATTGGAACTTTAAAGATCAGTTCAACAATCGTCTGATGTCCATGGAGAATGTTTCAACCACAATTTCCAATACCACTTAGTGAATCTCCTAAGTGACATGCATCTTAGTACCATGGCCATTCTTCCTTCTTCACCATCACCATCACATCCTTTGACATTCACATCTTGACTCCTTGACATCCATTCATTCCAGGACAACTTCATGCCTCATTGACAACAAATGCAACACAATGCACTTCAATCTCCCCCTTTGTATTTGTTGTCAATACACTCCTTCAGCACATATGAATGGGTCAATATGTGTGCCAATATTTCTCCCCCTTATTGGCAATCAAATGCAAAGGTGTGGTGTGGTTCTATTTCAAAAATATCTTCCTCCCTTTGAATAGCATCTTCTTGAAAATCACTAAGAGAGGGATGATGCCACATGTTCTTCTTTAGCAAAGAACCTTTAGTAAATCAACTCTAAGTCTACTTGGGCTAACCCGGTGTAGAAAACAAGAGTGATATAACCAAGGAACTCAATGCTGTCCACAATTCTCTACACATGTGAGATCATGCTTAGGGGCTTGAAATTTTTCAGATATAACAATGAATTGCTAAATCCTGCACATACTTCACAAAACTCATTAGAAAGTTCAGTGCTAAGATAAAGCTCCCCCTTTCATCTATTTGCCTTCAATCCATACTCCCCCTTAATTGAAAAGATAAACTCAACTAAGAAACAAGGGATGAATGTATGATTGGATTACCTTCACTTTTCTCAAGATGATATTAAATCCCAAAATATCATCTTCTCTAGATTGGCTCCCCCTCAAGGGGTGCACAAGATTCTTTCCAAACCATCCTCCAGTTGAGAATGATCATCATCTTCAATTCCCTGCATTGTTAGCACATGTAAATACAAGTGTATAAGGGAATAAGATGGAACCTCCTTGGTTCATAAATGTGAACAACAAGGTTGAGAAGATTCTCTCAACCGAGATGTCCCATTTTCACCAGTCTTCACACTTGCACATTTGATCTTCATTGATGATTGTGCTGGTGTGGATCTCAATACATCTTCATGTGAAATATTCTTCTTCCCTTTTGCCTTAGCAATTGCCAGAACTTCATCTTCAGCTCTTTGTAGATCTTTGGCAAGTTGCAACTGATTTGGCCATATGACTAGTAAGTCACTTGGAAGTGTGGCCTCAGTTCTGGATATTCCACATGGTTCTTTTGAAACTGTCAAGCTACCTCTCTTAGGCAACTTGTTTTCAACCAATCCCTTCTGCTTCTTCTGGATTGATTGTCTGTTTAAGTCCAGTCTGCTTCTATTTAAGTCCATGGCTTGTTCACAAAGATCCATGGTATGACCTTTCTTTCCACAGTAGAAGCACTTCTTGGTGGTCCTTCTAGATGCATCACCCTTCTTGGATTTCAATTCCAAGGACTTCTCTTCATTCTTCAAACTCTTCTTGGGAGCATCTTCCACTTTCTTCTGCTTGCTTCCCAAGGATTCTTTCTGAGCCAGGTTCTGTGATCTTTTCTTCTTTTGAGCTCTGGATACAGTTGGAGATTGACAGGTATCTTTTTGACCACTTTTGCAATCATCCCAGATGTTGTCAAGTAATCCAAATCTATTTGCAGTAAACAGATGTCTCTGGACCTGTGGATGCTGTTTTTTTACTTCTGGCTTGCTCCTCCTAGGCATGGGCTTCCTCTGTGCTTTGGCAATCAGTGGATTGTACCAACAATCCTTTGCACAATGCCCATACTTGTTACAACACCAGCATTGTCCCACGAATCTTGACCTCTTCAGTCCTTCTGATTGTAGGGTACTTTTCTTGACCTGTTGTGCTGTTTCAGGAGAGCTCTGCTTCTTTACTGTCTTCATCCATATTTGTTTGGAATTATTCTTCCATCCTGCACTTTTAGTAGAAACACTTTTAGAAGCATGAGTACAAGATGGCATGGATGGTACCTTCTTTTTAGAAGTTGTTGCACTTTCACTAGAGGATGTCTTTCTTTTAGAATCATCCTTCTCAATGCATACTTGTGTAGCAACATTTCTCCTTTCAGTTGACTAGGAGGCTTTGGCTTTGGGTGATTGCTGATTTTTCAATATCACCTCTAGTTCTAAGCATTTCATGTTAAGGGAGTTCTTCTCATCCTCAACAGCTCTTAGCTTTCCTTCCCAAATTTCTTTCAGCTGATTCATCTGGTCATCATGCACTGTCCTCAATTCAAGCAATGAATTGTCAAGCTCCTTCACCCTGTTTACTTTGTCTTCAAGTTGAGCATCTCTGACATTCATTGAAACTCTATGCCTCTTCTCCAGTGAATGGTAAACATCTTTGATTATTACTTTAAAGATTTCTTTCTCAGAAAGGCTTCTCTGCAATTCTTCAGCAGTGTCTTCATATCTTTCATTGCAAAGAGAAACGGTTTCATCTTTAGCCTTCACCAGCTTTCTGAGAGTGTTGGTTATGCCAACCCTTTTTGCTAATTGGACTTCCAGGGAATTGGCTTCATCTTCTAGCTGTAATTTTTCTTCTTGAAGATCAAGGAGGCCTGTAGCTATACACATTGCAATTTCCTTGGGGACTCTCTTCTGAAGATATTTGATTTCATTTAGAAGATCATTATTTCTTCCATCTTCATCACAGCTAGAGCAGGCTTCATCAGAAGAATGATAAAAGGAATTGTCATCTGATGTGACTTTCACATTTGTTTCCATAGAAGGAGTTTCTCTGATTGCAGCAACCTTCTTCCTCATCTTCTTTGCCAGTTTCTTCTTTCTATTTTTCTGAGTCTTGGCAGATATCTCCATTTGAGGCTGGTCTTTCAATTCCTCAAATCTGCACTCCATATAGACTCTTTGGATCTTTTAGAGGCAACCTCCCTCTGATACCAATTGAAGTGCCCAGATCAGTGTGAATCACTGAGAGGGGGAGGGGTGAATCAGTGATCCTTTAAAACATTTTACTAATTGATTCCTTATCAATTAAACCTCTATGGCTGGTTAAAGCCTCGATCCACTCTTCTTGTATCTCTCAACCTTTCCCGGATAATGCAGTAATGAAAAGGCACAGGACACAAGGATTTACAAGGTTCGGCACCAAAGGCCTACATCCTTGCCATGATCTCCCAGCATGGATTCTCCCATTATAATCTGTTAGTATTACAATGGTCGATACAGCTTCCCACCGTATCTCTCCTGAGTCCCACAGGAGGGTCTTTATACTGCGTCCCACAGTGTTACCAGAGTCCCACTGGCCTGCTCCAGAATCCCACTAAAGACTTCTTCTCCCTGAGTCCCACAGATTCTTCTCCTGGCTCCTCGAGTCGCACGAGTAGCTCTTCTTCACTTTAAGCTTCTTCAAGTATCTTCAGCAGTCTGGGATAAAGACTGCTGGCCTTGCTCTTCTTCTGATCACTTGTGGTGAACAGGTCTTCTCATCTTGCTCGGGCTTTATCACCTTCTTCTAAGGGTGCCCCGGCTTCTCTCCAATTACTGAATGCTCAGACAAATAATATCTTTATCTTCGGTCTGGTCCAGTCTCATTTGCACACCACTGATTTGGCTTTGTTCATGTGTGCATGTGCATGCATGCATGCATGCACTCTCCTTTTCTTCTTCTTGGTGCAGTAGACCCACAAAGGGTGTAGTATCTTTATGCACACACCTTCACTGAACTTCGCACACTTAATTCAATTTGCTTACACACTTAAAAGTGTGTTGTACTCTAGTGTGAGTCCTCCCTTTTCTTCTTCTATGTGTATACACACTTCTTAGTGCACACACTAGGTTCGGCCTTCACTTGTCACTTGTTAAGCACACACAAATTCTTCATTTTGCACACACTTGATCTTGGCCTACTCCTCTATTCTTGCACACACTTGGGCCATTGGTGGTTCTTCAAGTTTGCACACACACACAAATGTGTGGTCTTCACTTCACCCACTTGCACACACAAGGCATGCCTCATCCTCCTCTTGCACACACCCGAATACCAACACAAGGGCTACGACCTACTTCACTTGCACACACAAAGTATGTTCTTCAATTGTTCATTCACACAAAGTGTGCCCTCGGCCTTGCTTTCTCACTTCTACAAACAACCAAGCCTCGGGTTCTTCCTCCCTTAGCACACAACCCGTAGGTATGTAATGCACTCCATCTTCATATTGCACTAAGCACACACATGAGACTTGGGCTATTCTCCTTCTCTTCTTGCACACACACGGCTTCTTCTTCAATTGCACACACACAGTGTATGTCTCGGACAAGGTGTGTTCAACCCGAACACAAACAAGGCGCGCAAGGGTCTGCTTGAGCCGCGGCCAACTTCTTCTCCAACAGCTGCACAAGGTATGAACCACGGTCTCTCTTCCTCAACACTGCCGCGCAAGCCTCACACCACACGGGCCGCGCAAGCCACGGGTGCAAGGCACCTCGGGCTTCAACCGTGGGCGCGCAAGATGTTGCGGCCACGGGTCTTCCTGTCGAGCAAGGGAGGCGCGCAGGGGACCTCTCAATTCTTCTTTCGCGCAAGAGGTGCGCAAAAGGAACCTCTCGGAGCAAGGAATGCTCCGGGCTTCACTGCCGCGCAAGTGTGCGCGCATGGCTGTTCTTCGCGAGGAAGAGCTCTCACGGGAATCAGATTTTCAAGAATACTTCAGCGCATCAGCAAGCGGCACAGAGGGCTCGGCCTCATTTTTATAGGCAGAGACTGCCTCGCATCGTCCGCGTGATAATAACTTCAAACACCCGAGATCTTCGGATCTTTAAAATCTTCAAATCTTGATTTTTATACTCTGTTTCAACGCGGGTTTCCTTTTCTTTTCCTTTGGTTTCCTCCACGTGCATGCGACTTAGAACGCATGCACGGCCTTCGTTTAGGCTTATCTCATGCAAAACATAAATACCCCGATGCCTCGGCAACTCCGTTTGCCTCGGCCTCATTCGAAATTCTCCATACATTGCATGCATGTATATTTTTAAGCATGGTTCGGTTCGTTATGGCCAGACGAGCATGAGGGTGGCTTTACTTCAATCAGCGGTGGCTGGGAGCTCGAGAACGGGTGGTCGGATGGCCTCTGGTTCAGCGGCGTCGCGGGTGGCTTCGGCTTGAGCTCGAGGAAGGAGACGAGCTCTCGGCCGTCGGATCAGGCGTTTGAGATACATCAGGCGGCCTGGATTAGATCGCGGCGTCGTGGATCAGATGTGCGGCGCAGATCAAGCGTGCGATGAGACGGACGGCGGAGATTTGCTCCCGGGATTTTTTGCGCGTCCCACATCGAAACGCAGCCCGGTTTATCCGCGGCTTATAACCCAGCCGCTCCCTTGAACGGCCAGTTGAAACTCCTCCCTCCACGGTGCCGCCCCGCACCATGTTCTCTCTGCGGGCGCGCTCTGCGCCCACTATGCTCCCTGCGGGCGCGCTCCTAGCGCCCACTATGCCTCCTGCGGGCGCGCCACTGGCGCCCACTATGCACACTGCGCTCCTCCGGGCGTGCCCCAGCGCCTCTGTGGTGTCTGCGGGTGCGCCCCTGCCGCCCTGAGCTCGCCCCACGGGTTCCCCCTTGGGCGTGGCGCCTTAGGCCCACATGAGCCTTGGGGTTGAACCCACAAGGTGCTCACGGGTTGGCCATATTTTTTGGCAAGTGGACAGAATAAGACTTTGTTAAATACAAAGTCCTCCATAAAAGAAAATGCCAATTCTAAATGCCAAGCCATCTTCCTCTAAGCCATTCTTCTTCTACATTTTTCCTCTTCTCCACATTTCTATTCTTCTTCTTCATTAGAATTCCTCCATTCTTCTTAAACAAATAATCTTCACTTAGGAGGGAATTCCTGAAGGGTCTTCATCTTCAACCGGGCTCCTAAATCACTTAAATTCTTCAATGTGCTTCATTGATCCAATCAGAGATCAAATTGGGACTTCTTCAGATTCACATGCACTAAGTGTTAGTGCATGGACTTCATTAAACCACTTCACCCACTTAGAAGTTGTGGATGGATCTTCTTCTCATCCCCTCATGCATTGTCAATACAATGCATGGTCTTCTAAAGCTTGTTGTGACATTGTATCCAGTTGATACAAGTTCTTGGAACTTTAAAGATCAGTTCAACAATCGTCTGATGTCCATGGAGAATGTTTCAACCACAATTTCCAATACCACTTAGTGAATCTCCTAAGTGACATGCATCTTAGTACCATGTCCATTCTTCCTTCTTCACCATCACCATCACATCCTTTGACATTCACATCTTGACTCCTTGACATCCATTCATTCCAGGACAACTTCATGCCTCATTGACAACAAATGCAACACAATGCACTTCATGTTTTAAACTAATTGGATAGATGATTAGAGCATTGATTAATTATATAACATTAATGTGATAGATAAATTGAGTTTTATAGGGAGAGGTTAAATCATATATATAATGATGCTTTAGATATATCCATTATGAAAACTCTAATCTAGTAATAAAGTATTTTTGAAAATTGTATCATAAAAAATACTTTGGAAACATTTAAATAAATCATCAAATCATTTATTTGTATTAATGGTTGAAAATACCATTTATGTCATGCATGATTAAACCATTATTTTTTTCATATAAGTTGTAAATATAGAAATGAACTATATTTATAAAAATAAAATAATATTGGTTTCAAAAAGTCTTCTAAAAAGAATACCGTGGGTGAATGTTTTATTTATAATCGATTTGATAATATTATGAATATTCTTTGAAATTTTTATAAAAAATATTGATATGGGATAAATGTACTTTTAAATAAATAAAAGAAATTTTTTATTTTCATTAATAATGTTCTAAAAAATTTAATGTACTGTGTAATGAAAAATGGTTAAATTACATGAATAAAATTGATTTAATAAGGATATTAAGAATTAAATGGGTTTATTATACAATGATCAAATAATTACCCTCATTTGAAATCCAAGCATAAACAATCTTGATTAAAATGATATTGATGCATAAACCCTTTCTTCTTTTGTAACATGTTAATGATAACCTAAAATAAATATAAATTGAATTATAGAAAAAATTATCATGTATAACTACAAATTTATGATACAAAATATAAATTTTATTTAGGTAAACCATATTAAAAATTAGTTATATAAATTAAAATATTTATTAATGAATGTAAAATTAGAAGAAATATTTTCCCATGAGACCAAAATGTCAAATGCATTACATATATTACTAAATAATAAAACTATATAAATTATTCTTTTTGGTAATATTCTTTTTAAAATTTATTATTCTTTTTATTTTATCTGTCATAATTTTATATTCAATTACACAATAATTTATCTTCTTGTTGGATGTTTTGATGATATTTGACTAAAATGTCTACAATTTCATTTCTGATGTAATTTATGTTAAATATATTATTATTTTAAAAAATAATGAATAATTATCATGAAAAAATTATAAATTTCTTAAGTTAATTATAAATTTTCACCAAATTTTGAAAGGGTTTTATATAAAGTGATTTGTGTTTCAGACAAAGAGATTGTAGGTTATACGAATGAATGTATAACATTTATATTACACAATTTTTATGATTGAGTGATGGTAAGTGTTATATTAACATTATAACATATATATTATATTAAAAATATTATTTATTTATATAAACCCACTTACATATTCAATCCAAGTGATGTGGTAATTAAAAATTGAATCGCATTGCTTCATGAGGAGGTAGTCCAACATACAAAAGAATGATGTAATCAATTTTCTATGGATAATAAGGTAATAAATAGAATGATATGATAAATTTATAGAATTTTTAATATATATTTAATATAATATACCAAAAAATAATTAAATCATTTTTAATATTCATTTAAGGTGATGATATTAAAAAAATTACATCAGTCTTTACGGTGACATTCTTTTGTAAACACGAATGAATGTTTTGTTTCTCTTTTGTTTGAAGAGGAGATGGATAATTATTTCACCATAATCATAATAAAATAACAATATATTTAATATAGAAATTTTTTTTACATTGTTATATTTCTAAGATAACAGAATTATGAAATAGAATTGTGGTGAAAATGTCTGGAGTGGGATATATAGGTATAATTTAGGAGGTGTGTAATTTTTTTAAATAAAAACAATATTCATCAATTAAGAGTCAAAATATATGAAACTACCTAAATAATTTATATACATTTAAATTGAGAGATTCAATGGTTAGGCCACACATATAACATTAATTTTTTTAATTTGTTATTCCATTGAAATTTATGGTTACTCACTTTTACATTTTTATTTTTCACAATGGTAAATATTTGTTTTATACATTCCTATATATTATTAAAAAATTAAGATGATATTATTTCATTATTTTAGTTATGGTGACTAAAAATATTAAATCCAATTTTTCATAAAAATATAATATATCTCAAAAATTTATTTAAAAAATAAATAACATAATGTGTTGAAAATCAGTTTTAAAAAATATTTGTATTATGAAATTGATGATTCAATATTAAATTTGTGAATTGGATTAATAATTATATAAATATATATATTCATGAAAAATGTTGTTTAATTTGTTAATTTCATTATTATATTACCATACTATTATTTTTTTAAACGATAATGGACATACATTATGAATTTAAAAAAAGTATATAATTTTTTTTTCTAAGAATAAAAATAAACTTATAAAAAAATAAGGAAAAAAACTGATTCAAATTTATTTAATTTTTTAATAATAAATAATATTTTTGTATTCATATAAATTAAAAAATCCAAAATAAATTGGAACATTCAAATTTCATTATGTATAGAAAATAAATAAAAAATTGAAAAATTTATAATTCTAAAAATTCATTGTCAAATCAAACATTTAATGAAAAATCCAAAAAATATCCCTATGTTATTTTTAATATTATGATTTGTTTTTTATAAAAAATTATATAATATAAAAAATCATAATATTCAATTTATTATATATAATATTTTCTTGTAAGAGGAAATAAATGTTTTCTGGATGAGGACATTTGTTTGTAGAATAATTTTTTTTACATTGAGTTCATATTTAATTAGAATTTTTCCAGAAATATATATTTATAAGGGACATTATATGTTTCTGAAATTATGTATTAATTCTCATAACCATGAATTTAATGTATAGTTTGTTATGGATAAATATTCCATGACTAGATTATTCTAGGTTTTTCTTGTCATATACAATATTCAACATTATGATCTTATTTCAATATATCAAGTTGTAAAATTACCCCCAACCAGAAAAAAATAAATTTATACCTCAATATTTTAATTTTTTACCCTCTAATCAATAGTTTCACATCTGAATATAATATGATTGAAAATCCATATCATATAAGTGGTTAATAATGAATTATATTGATAATAGTGAAATGATAGTACTATGTTCAACTTGATTGTCAAATAGATGGGTTTTCATGTAATAAAAAATTATTTGAATGTTAATATTTATAAATGGATTAAAATATTAATTTACAAAATATTTTGTTGATTGACATAGAACATTAATCATATGGCTATGAATGACCATGATAATGTTAATGAAAAAAACTATAAATCAATAATCGGTGATATGTTCATCAATTTAATATAAATAATTTCAATAAGATTTCATTATTGTTTAAAAACCCATTCCTAGAGTTGAGGAATTATTTTACCTTATATTCTATGAATATTAATTAATATACTTACTTGATATATTTATATTTTTTAAGAATAATTTCGTCATTTTGTTGTTCATAGGTCATTTCTACCAAGTCTACTACTCCAATAAATTAATAACTGACATGATTTTTAGTCCAAAGAACTAAAATTTTATTTTTTATATGATAAAAGATCAATATAATAATAAAAATATTTCCCTCATATATTTATATAGTAAATAAATTAATACTGTTAACACAAGTTTAAAAAAATGTATAAATATTAATATTTAGAAATACTAAATTTTACATAAAAATTTACAACAAATGATCAATAATATAATATTAATAATATAAATAACACTACATCAAAAATAGAAACACAATCCAATAATTTGATCGATAAATTACAAACCAATGGTTCTTGTTAAAATGGGTAATTTCATAAACAATGAACCAAGAGATTGTGCCTCAATCCAGTTCCCTACATGACCTCATGTTCACCTTCATGTTTGCTAGAGGCTACTAACTAGCAACGAGGGTGTTTTAACTCAGCCATGGGGAGACGATACACTCATTTATCATAGTAAAGAACCAGTATAAATAAATAAGAAAGCACATAATCATATATAACAAGAACCATACCAATACCCCAAGATTTTCAAACAAGAAAGGAAATGCTGAAATGAATGGGAATAAATGAAAGTGACATATATATGTAATGTTTATATAAATAATATGAAATTAATGAAATTATGCCTCACCAAGTGGGTTTCAAAAAATGTCATGTACTATCATCCAAGATCCATCCAAATTTTGTATAAATCCATGGGCCCTCTGCATAATAATTTCCGAGAACAATATAATCTATTCTGGTACCAATCAGGCAGCCCAAATAGGGTGTGAGTATAACTCATTATGCCACAACCAATTGTGTGTAAAAAATTTATGTAAAATTATATGGTATACAATCCTATAATGAAAATAGTACAATGAATATATAAATAGTTATCACATTATCATTTATTCTTTATTGAGTCATTTTAACTCCAGGGATCACATGGATAACCACGCATTAATAATAACATCATCTCATACTAATGTATGGATCATTCCTTAGATATTATCATATCTTAATACATGCTTCTTGTTAGAGAATGATGTATTTAAAGGTTCTACAATATGTCATTATCTAATTTGACTCATGTCAATGTTCTAAAAATTATTGTGTGAGGCCATAAATCAGAGTTCCATTATTTTAATTCTTTAATTAGACATTTATAATCCGAATTTCCAAAGATAACATTATCACAAATGTATGTAAGATAACAATGTTACCACACATACTCCTCCGTAAAATTATTATATTCCAATTCTCTCTACTCATTAGTATGATGACCATGTTACCATGATTACTTCTCTATATAGAATGATCGTGTTCCCATTCTCTTTGCATTTAAGTATAATGAAAATGTTACCATTTATACCTTTCAACATATGATTACCATGTTCCCATTAATTCCCAAATTATTAATTAATAATTAATTATCCACATCAATTCCCTAACTAATCAGACTATTAGTTATATACATAATATCCCTTAGTCAGCATTATAATTAACTAAATGGATTATTCCAATTAATTAAATAATAATTAAATAACAAATACCACAATTCATATCACATAATTAATTTTCCACAATTATTTTTCTCATTATAAATCTCAAATCAACATAATTTACCCCGCAATGAATTATGCGGATCAAAATATCAGTGAACATAATTAATTTAGAATTAATTATCTCAATGAAACCAATTTGATATCTCATAAATAATTCCCTAAATAATTATATATATTTGAATCCTTAAATATTTTAATCAATATCCAAATTTAATAATCAAATAGTATAGCCTCTTAGTCTCATGATGAATTACTCAACTAATCTTATAATTCAACAATTCATCGATGAATCCATTGGTCGAATTGATTAACACAATTTCAGATGATTAATTTCTAACGAAAGCTTGAAATTGTACAATTTTTCATAAATTTATCAAATCCATGACAATGAAAATTAAATTATAGACCCCCCAACATCAATTCATTGGTTGACGTTCACTCTACCTAAATCCCCAAAATATTAGCACTGCAACAATATAGATATTTGTTCTGGATCTAAATGATTAAACAAAAACCATTATATCAAGATCTATTAATTATATATCTAGGTAAAAAATAATATATATAATACTACCAAATAAGTTTATATGTAATAAATAAGAGGATATATTCCATCAAAAGATCATGTAATAGCTGGAAATCGAATTTGATAGCCTATGGGATAAGATCCACATACTGAGTGAAAAATATATCTTTGATTCAGGAATTCAATATCGATGAATATAGGCCTTATGAAATGGAATCTCTATGGTTCGATGGGAGAAACTCCATTTACAATTTGGAAGGTAAAATCCTATGTTAGGGAAATATAGGAGAAGTATTGGATCACTAAAAGGTAAAAATGTGTGAGATCAACATTTTTAGGATCTCACTAGAGGTACACAGATAGATTAGTTTCACAATTATAAAACCCACATGTCAATAATAAATTAGCCACTAATTAAAGAGGGTCCTCACCCATCCTCCCAAAACATGATTTAACTATGATGAAGCTAAATTCTCAAAAGCCCTATGAACACAAGGTTTTTCTGAGACAACATCACAGTTTTTACAAACTGTAGGCCTACTATAATAGCCTATTGTCCCCCAAATAATTATTATAATCATCACAAACACACATCATGTCATATATACCATAAATGGTATAGAGGTAAAAATGAAAATTTTGTGATATCATTCCAGAAATAACTCAAAAATTGTATGAATCGTACAATATCCAACCTTATAAAAGATCATCCCCATTCTTTACTTCTAAGAAATTATTAGATTCAATCCAAAATTATTCTAGCATGATCCCTCACATTTTCTACTATTTAACAAGCTTCCTCTTGCACATATACATGTTTCTATAACACCTGAACTATAAACATGGTCTTTTCTTATAACACATTGTCACTCTGTTCCAAGAAATGTGTCAGATGATCCTCAGAGGATGTATATATGTCAAGGTCAACCTCATGCACATTGATCACATAATAAGGTTCAGGTTGATACCATAGATCTGACGATTCATTGAAAACCTCATGCTTATCATTGTATCTTTATGGAAGATCCATTTGGTTCTCCATTAAACAAATTCTATATATTATCTCAAGCAGTCCAATAATCATGGATGCCAACATGACCTGCCATTGTATCTTATGGTGTTCCTACGTAGGCGATACCTAATAGAACACACAATCTCCATTTTTTTAATTCCTGGGATACTCACCGTATTTCAAAATATTAATTCTATCTAGTATGAGTTATATACATAAATTTCATAATCCAATGTATTTTTCTAATGTATCATGTATGAGACTCGGTCCCAACAACTCTAACATTGTAGAATCCTTCCATAATATAGGTGATCTATGTGGGATAACATAAAAACATGTATTGTTCTATATATATATATAATTTTTATAACTATTTTTGTAGTATAACTAATCCAATTCCATGTTATTTTCCAAAAATCCATCTAAATCAAGACCAAATTATTATTTCATAATCTCATGAACCTATATAATACATTATGACAGGCCATCATTATATGGGTTGAAATTCATACTCAGTAGTGCCTATGCTCCATGATCTTTTTGGAATCCCTTTTTTAAGTGCCATGTAATTCACAAATCATGATGTGTAACTATACTACATGGATCCCCATACAGACAAAATAATTCTTGAACATTCAGTTCACCCTACTCCCCAAATTAAATGATTTTCATTATTTGAATCAAATGCTCTACATTTTTAATTCGATCTAATATTAATCAAATATCATAATTATTCCTATGATACATTGTAAACCACACCAAAAAATCTATTGTACCTTTATCCAAATTCCATTAAAAAATATGCAAAACAAGTTAAAATCTTCTTGTCTGTTGATGATCTACCTTCAACTATTGATAGGTAAAGAATATTGTCACAATACATTTTATTCCCATTGTTGTGACTTTCCAACAAAATGATATTCATAATTCACAGTACATTTTGGTCACAACTAGTTGCATATCCCACTTCAAGGCATGAAATTATCACATGAGATCCTCTCATGTACTCATATGTACAAAAACTATATTCTTTATATAGATGATCTCATCCCCATTTATCAATCGGTATGAAGGTGTCTCCATACCCTCACTGATTTCCTTCAGTTCTATGTAATCTATATCCTAATAATGTCTATCCGGATCCATTTCAAAAGTGTAGAATCCACTACAACTAAAACCTTAGCCTTCATCCTCTTACTTTCCTAAACAACCACAAGCATTTCTGCCAGTAAGGTCATCATATTCCAATCTACACTCGACTCTAGATCCATCTATTATTGATTTATCCTACTCAAGGAATTATCCAGACTACTTCTCTTCCCATGAATAAATGTTTGTTCTGAATCCGAAGACTGAATATAGTCATCCCATCTCTAATACCGATGATTCAAATCAGACTTTGAAAATTTATT
The DNA here is from genome assembly GCA_963277665.1 of Viscum album. Taxonomy (NCBI): domain Eukaryota; kingdom Viridiplantae; phylum Streptophyta; class Magnoliopsida; order Santalales; family Viscaceae; genus Viscum; species Viscum album. Next base: position 2,129,492,390 of record OY728147.1, on the reverse strand, counting down.
CTAGAAGTTGTTCTGATCTGTATAAAATTTATGCATTTCTATCAAAATATAGTTTCTTAAAACGATAAGAGAATAATTCACTACTTCCAAATCCTGATCATGTGTTGGGTAATTCCACTTTTGAGGCCTCATCTGACAAGACCAATACCCCAAAACCCGGTCTCCCAGCATCATTAAATCTCCATATCTAATCCCAGATGACTCACAATAAATTGTATACTTATCACCATATTCATTTAGAAACAAAAATGATTTCAATGTTATGTGATTCTTAATCTCAAAAAATGTTCTCACACAAGCCCTATATTATAAAAATATTACTCCATTTTTGTCAGTCCTCAAAGAGGCACTGCCAAATGAGAAAATTATTTGATGAATATCTTGCAATATTTAGTTAATCCCAGAATGCTTCGGATATCAAAATCATTTTGGGATACTCCTAGGAAACTACATTATAATATTTTTTCGAGCCCGCTACCACACTTTTATCACTGATGATGTCCTCTAATAATCATACCTGATTATTTCAAAACTAACACATAGCTATCATGGTGTATAACTGATTTTATCTCAATGTATACTAGAAGATATCACAATATAGGGCATGATAGCCATGAGTCTTAGACAATATGAATATGTCATCCACAAAAACCACAATAATTTAATTTGGATAAAAATGAATTTTCATGTTCATCAAATCTATATACAATCCAGATAAATTTTCTAACTAAAAAAGAATTACCACAATATCGTAAAGTCCATACCTGATTCTGAATGCAGTCCTCTATATATCATAATTTCATACTCCCAACTAATGATACATTGGTCAAAATTTTAACTTTGAGAGAAAATAATCCTCTTTAAATTTGTAAAATATGCCAACAGTCACAAGAGAGGATATCCGCTACTCACAGTCATTTTAATCATCTTCTCGTAATCGAATAACAAATGGGAACTATTGTTAGTGTTCATTGAAAACAAAACAAGATATCCCCAAGGTGATGTACTTGAATGGGAAAATTACTTAACCCCCACCTCCCCAAACATAGTCTTATGCTCTTAATGCTCGGTTGGTTCCATTCTCTATGGTGGTATTGATTTTTTCTCAACACCCATCCTGAAAATAAATTTGAATTAAACATCAATCTCACGTGGTATCCCTTACATAAATTTATAAAAGACATCATGATGCAATTCCACTACTAGTTGAGGTAATACTTTCTTAAAACCCCCTCTATCCATTAATTGTCTATAAATTTTGGCTCTTAGCTCTCCCAGTTGATATGTAATTGTCCCTAGTAAAACATCTTAGATATCTCACTATCCCAGATGAATATATTGGTCACCCATAAGAGACACAATGTTCACACTCCAAAGGATACAATCAATGTGGTATTAGTAGAAAATTTTACATTCTCTCCCTAGAATCTTATTGAAGCACATCATATTAGGAAAATAGAGATCCCATAGGAAATGATATTCCCCGGTCTATAGTTAACATCTCTTCCATAAGAAAATATCATTATACTACTCTCAAAATGTGGTATCTATATTCATTACCCTTATCAAAAACGTCTCCATCATGCCCAATCCATCAAATTGTTATTTGAAATTATGAAATAAGTGATATTAGTGTCAATCAAGGCACTATATAATGTAAATTATATAAGAATATTACCTCTCAATATCGATGGTCTAGCCTCTCTATACAAAGGCTTAAGATATACTACATGAAACGTTGCTTCCACTCATCCTTGTGATGTTGTTTCACTCCCCAGAGTGGAAAAACTCTACTGAAGTGGGACATCCTATCCAAAAGCCCCACATTTACTACCTGTACCACCATTAATAGTTAAAATCCAATTACTATATAAATATGGTGTGGAATATCTCCTTCCCATACTCTTACAAAACCCAGCAGCTCCATCAGTACCAACCTATTTTGATGACCTACTGAACTTCTATAGATGTCCCATCTTTCCAAAATAATGACTCCCTTCTAGTTTTTGGGAACAGTGTCAATGATAGTTTTCCTTCCAACGATGTGAATTTCAAATCGCCATAATGTAGTCCTGTCTATCCAACCCTCTTATATGTGTACCCTTCATCCCACATTCGTGAATAATTTTTTAAAATGGCACTTTATTTTCTTGGAATTATCACCTGTGTATTGTCTATTAACTACTAAATATTCATCACTAGAATCCTCCTGCATGTTACATTCAACTATGAGAGGCCGATCCACCACATCAGTAAACTTCTTCATATAGAATATATCCACCTAGTACATAATCCCACACATAATTCACTTTTGAAAATTCTTTTCCATAATAACCTCATATCCAACTAATTTTCAAAAAATTATCTTCAAATCTATGTATTATCCAGCATATTCCATCACTAACATGAACCCCTATGTCTAATGAATAAACTTTTAACCTTTCACTTTTATATGAATATCGAGATAAATGTTCTCTGTGAACCAATCCATGAATTCCTTCCACAACATACTATTAGTTTTCCCAGTTCGCACTAGAATTCCCCACCAGTGAATCATTGATCCCTATATCTTATAATAATTCAGCATCACCTTCCTCAAAGCTAGAGTATCCCAATGGTCATGTATTGTCTCTTTGGACTGACCACATAATTAATCTACATTTGGTCCACAATCTCTTGTAAAATTTAGTGGGTGGTGCTCGTGGATCTCCCTTTTCAAAATAGAAAAACTATTTACAACACTTCATGGGTCTCAATCAATGAATATCATGACATGGTATAATATATCTCAAAACTAATCCCCTTAATCTACATTTTGAATGATCAGTGCCTCCAATATACTTACTATAAAATAATATCTCAGCATTCCTCATTGTCATACCCTCAAAAAGAGTCACGGTGTAATACCATATACAATTCCAAAAACATATATAATGTCTTATAGAACAACTTTATAACATTAAAATAAGATGAATAATCACAATAAGTAATTTTTCCACCACTAAACATGGTCAATACTGAGGCACTATCACAACGATTAACAATAAAACACCATAGTTTTGGTTAACAAGGTAAAACACACTATTATAACATTAGTTTTAATTTATACACCCAATTATATCCATTATACATCAATTTCAAAACATTTTCAATTCATGTTAGGAATAATTTATCATTTCAATATTAAAAAAATGGAAAAATTTGCAAGTTATCAACATACCCATAACCATTTTTCTCATGCATGCTTAAATTTATTCAGGTCACAATAACACAAAATGCATAGAATGATTCAAGCAAACACAAATCATATTTCCTTCTAGGCCACAAACCAATACTAAAATATTTTTAGAAACAATAATCACATCACACCAAAAATGTGTCACCCGTAGTGAAATTTTATTCAACTGTAACAACCAACATCAATAAAAAAATCCCTCCCGTAGTACATGGGATTAAAACTATACATGGATTTGAAACTCCCATGAAAGAGATCATTATGAATCCCGTAATATTCCCTGTCTCCTGCCTAAATTTCCCAAAATAGTAAGTACAGAAAATAATAAATCAAATTTAAAATATGATACCACTTTGTAACGAACTGATCTAAGAATCACATGATTGTTCCCCATCATGTATAACTACGTGACCTCAAGACCACATGCCCAAATGGTAGAGTTTCCTAGCTAGAAACGATGGTATGGTAATTTATTCATGGAGGGAATATACCTTCATTTATTAGTGTAAAGCACAAGTGGAAATAAATAAACATAGTTGGGATCATATAAAACTAGAATAATACTTATGTTATAAGATAACAAAATATAAAATACAAAACTCATCAAAAACTGAAAACATTCTATGTCCATATTAGTTTCCTGTTTATATAATTCAATGTATTTTAAGTCACTAATACACCCAAAAAGCGTATAGAACCATGTATGGTCCCCTCTTATATGATCCATCCCACAATCAAAATGCATCCCATGGACTTTCTATTATCTTTTCCTACAACATCATAATCTATTCTAGTACCCATTTGGTATCCCATATAGTGTCTGGGTACAACATTGTAGGACACCACCAATGGTGTCAAAAAAATTTCAAGTCAAAATATATTGAATTTAGTTCTATAATTAATAGATGGAAATGCAAAAATAAAAAGTTCTCACATTATCATCTTTACTTTATTTAGTAATATAAACATCAGGGTTCAGGGGGATACCTGTACCTAAATACTAAATTCATATCATATTGGTTCCTGATGTGTTCCCTAGGTAATATCATATCTTAATAACTTATTCTTTCTAGAGATCAAATTATTCAAAGGATCTATGATATCTCAATAACATATTTGAGTCATGAAGAATTTCAAAATATCATTGTATGAGGTTATAAATCGAGTTCCATTATTTCCATTCTTTATTTCAAATTTATTAGCTACATTGAAAAATATACCATTATCAAAAACATATATAAGACAACTATATTAACATGATTACTCCTCAATAGAATTATAATTTTATCATTATAATTATTTAATAGTAATATGACCAAGAAACCATGCTAACACCTCAATATAGAATGACTGTGATCTCATTCCCCTTCCACATAAGTATATTGAACATGTAACCATGTATAAAACTCAATAGAAAATTAATATGTTCCCATTAATTAGAACATAATTAATTCAGAATTAGTATTATATATAAATTACATTACTAATCCAAAAATTGATTAAATACATAAAATCAAATAGTTCACAAAATAATCAACTAAATTCCTCGATCCCATTGATTAATAAGATAATTAGTAAAACAATATCATAATTAATATACCATAAATAATCTTTATGAAATTAATTATCCTACTCTATATCTCAACATTCCATAATTTTCCCACAATTAATTATCTATTTCATAATCTCAACGAACATAATTAATTCCGAATTAATTATCCCAACTTACCCAATTATATATTTCATAATTAATCACCAGATTATTTATGTAGATTTCATTCTTGAAATCTCGTAATCAATTTCTCCCTTTAATTAATTAATAGGTTAGCCCCATAGTCTTATGATTAATTCATCAACTAATCATTTAATTAAACAATGCCTCAATAAATCAATGGAAAAACTAATTAAACCAATTTAAGAAGATAAATTTCCAAAAGAATCTAGGTATTCTACAATTTTTCATATACCTATCAAATATATGACTATGGAAGTATATTTTAGACCACCTACCATAATTCATTGATAGATGTTCTCTCAACATAATCCCCTAAAATTTTGGTAGAGCAATGGAATAGATATATGTTCCAGATATAAATGTCTAAATCAAAACTAAGATATTGTGTTCCATTCAATTTATATCATTATATACAGATCACCAACATTGATTATATCTAATTAGGTAGAGATATATTAAATTAAAAGACAATATAATAAGAAGTAAATGATAGGGAAATGCTTTGGGGAGTGATCCAGTTATTGAGAGTAGAGCCTATTTTTGATTCCAGACACCAATATCAATGAATGAAGGTACAATGGACTTGGAATCCATCTGGGTCAATGTTAGAACCTTACAATACCCATAGTGAAATATAATCCTATGATAGGGTTCTATAAGAGAAGAAACATGTCAGTAAATGTTAAAAACAACCGAGATCAAAAAATTTAGGATCACATTGTTGCCTATATATGGTTCATTTGCACAGTTAGACAAATCATGCACAAAACATGAATTATCCACTACTTCAAGAGGAACCTCATATGGTTCTATTTCACAGCTCCAAAACCATTCTTTAACCATGCTAGAGCTTCTTCCTCAAAATACTAAACTGAAAATAGTTTCTCATAGACACCCATAATGTTTGTACAAATCATGTGCCAATAATGAACATCCACTATTTCTATAATTTTTTTATTAGAGTAAACAAAAATTAACCCATATCAAATTTACAATGAAGTATACTTATGAAAAAATTATAATCTATTGAAATCACGATATAAATAACTCTAGAATAGATAATGAGATTATAAAATGAATTTCATGAGAAAGGGATAAATATTCCTCAAACTAATGAAGCATTTCCCACAACATCATTGATCAGCATAAAATCCAAAAAACCCATATATTATGTTTCCCATAATAAAATTAATTTTTATAAATCATATTTTTTGAGTAAAAATTATGACATATTTAGAAGTACATCAAATAAGTTAGGTGTTTGATCTACCCCCTTATCACTATTTTATTGCGTTTAAGCCTTGTAGCATTTCAGGAATCGATGTGTTGTTACCGGACATTGGGATTTTTATTTATCCAAATCTATGTTAATATAAATACATTAAATTTCAAAAAAATATAATGAAAATACTCAAAATAATATTAGTAATTAAATACACTTTTAACCATTAAATTCTTATACACTACCTATTAATTACACAGAATTATGTAATGATAATTGACTATAATTTCATAATAATCATGAATATATCATTGACTATTTTTTTTCCTTCAATAATGTGTTTTTAATGAAATATAACATTATGAATCATTATATTTATTTTTTATTATCTCCGATATTCATTTTCATTCAAATACCTATGGAACACACTATTTCATAACAATCATTAGATGTTTTCTAAATAATATTACAAGTATTTAATTGATTAATGTACTTTAAAAATAAGATTATCAAGGTCCAACTACCAATCATATTAATAATTCAAATTCCATGAATATAATATCATTCAAACCTATGAATTATTCATGGACTATGGAATTGACTCATATAATTACCAATATCATTGTAACATCATCAGTGAATTGTTAGTTCTTCCTTCGGATTAGTTTTATTTCCTGATATCATATTAATATGTTAAATTTTTTGGAAATTATATTCATTATGTACTTTTTTATACTAATATAGAGCCCTCTAATTCCATTAATTAATTTCTTATTGTTACTATTAAATTTTTTTCATTTACGAAAAATAATCTTTATTCAATTATCAAATTTAACACTTGAACAGTAATGAGACGTCCTCAATATTTTATGTGATATTTTTTTAAATTACATAATGTTCTTGTTGTTAATCCTAATTATTGATATCACATTATTTTTTATCACAATATATTTATTTCATATTCTAATATTTCTAGCCGTCACATTAAGTAAATCAATAAATATTAATTCAAATTTGTTATTGGCATCATTTATTTTATTTTTATTTTTAAATAAAAAAGAATATATGAAATGCGATGATAATGAATTAATATAGAAGAGGTCATATATATAACCCAATATAGGAAAAAATATAAAGGAAATGTATGTTTTTATATATTAGTATGTTGGTTTCATTATAGGTTAACCACGATAACAATTCTAATTTTGTTTTATAACCAAACTTTTGGTCTTAGTACTATATAAAAATTTAAAAAGTGTTTTTGAATTTCAAATGAAGAGCACTTCAGAGTGTGAAGCAAGGTGTGAAGAATGTAATGTTTCAATTCATTTGGTGATGAATGATTCATATACCAATATAACATTTTTGGTGATACTAAACGTAATTAATATTGTTCATGAGATAGATCCACTTATATTATCTAGATATGCATGTAAATTCTTATAAACCACTTACAATATATTTCAGAAATGTTATATGATATTTTACTGTACCTACACTTATCCTTATTCTTTTAAATTGTCTTATCAGTATATTATTTTATTTATAATCCCCATAAATTACAGAACCATCCATTGAAACAAAAATAGTGATTGAATCCATTTATAGATATTATTGAATGATTTTAACATAAATTTAAATAAAAAGAAAACAAATACTATATAGTATAGTGTCTTTGGAATACTAGCTTCATAAAATTAAAAAGGAAACCAAAATGAAAATTTCTTTTTTTATTCACCATCATGATCTCAAAATAACCATTTAGTCTCCAAAAAATACATATGATTACTAGTTGAAAACATGAATTCATGTGGTGTGATAAAAATCACATTTAGAGAAATAACATGATAAGAAAAAATAATGTGTGAAGAATAAGTAAAATTATAACATAAAATAGAAGTAACATTAGTAATCAAAAAGAATAACATGAAATTAAATTGTATCAAATGATCATATAATTTTTGGGAAATTGGTAGAAATAAAGATAAATATTAGTCATTTATAACCACTATGACAACATAACCTTGTGTATCTAGTCCCATAACTGGTTAGGGTCACACCATAATCCTATACATGTATTTTAATAATACTAAAACCATAGAATCACATTGGAGGTTTAATTGATACGGTTTCGACCAGTTATATTCATTTAATGTATATGCATATGTTTTATATATACAAAAATAATCCTATGATTAAAACATAATAATTTCCCATGTAATTAAAGTGAGTTCCACCATCATATATCATATCATTATCAAAATATATTTCTTATATAATGGATATTTTACGTTATAATAATGGTCTTAATACCCAATAAAAGGAAGCAAAAGTTATCTAGGGATTTGTGTTACACACATATATTAATGATTTATAATAATTACAAAACATAATGAGGATTATATGTAAGGATACTTATAAAGTGGTTATAACCAATATAATGTTGGTTTAGAGAGATCCACTATAATATATAAAAAATCTCACATATTAAAGAAAAAATATCATTCAAAATGATTGTGTAAACATATCTATTAATATTAAATTAATTGATTTTTCATGATGGTATGATAAACCATTCACTATGTATGTGTTAAAAAATTATTACATTCAATTTTTCATCATAAAGTTAAAACCACCACATTCAAAAAACATCAAGATGATTAATTCTATAAAATAATTTAAAAATATTAACATAGGAAAAAATGTTCCAAAAAATCCTTAGATAATTTCATGAATATTTTGTAAAACGTGTTATGTGAATATTGGTAAGGAAGAAATTAATTTTCGACCCAAAATAGTATTAATAATGGCTTATCATAAAAATATCTGCAATTATTTAAAGTAAATAAGGGTGAAAAGTGGTAATATTACCTGAAAATTTTATATTTAAGGAAAATAAATGAAAATTTATATTGTTAATTAGATAGTTATAAAATAATTTATTTCAATGGATATTCAAGAATAAATAATCCTTTTAAAATAATATTGATGCATAATTCCTTGACACATTGGAAAATTGTGATTCACAACAGTAGAGAATGATGTAAATGAATTGTCACATAAAAAATAATGTTGTTTTATGTATTCATGATGTAATTTGTTATGGTGTATTATAAACATAATTGAACATAAATTAAAGGCTTAACCTTAAAATTTACATCCATGAAGGGAAATTGAGAATAAATTCATTACCTCGGGACTCACTAATTATTTGATTTCATTAAATTGATGACTAATATATTTATGAAAATTATTTACTCTAATAAGAAACATATTGATTTTTATTATATGTTTTATTTTATTTAATATATGGATACATTAACTTACTGAAATATTTTAGTTTGTTTGGGTTTTAATTTTATTAGGCTAATATGTCTATAATCATATCAGAATGTCAATTTTGGTCAATCAGATTACAATTTCAACATATAATCACTACTAATAATTATATAATTGTCATTTTTATCAACAATTATACTTTTAATACCCATAATGAAATATATTTATGAATGATAAATGATGTTATAATAATGGATATGGAAGGTTTTACATACCGATGAATAACCCACAAAATTTTCAATGATAAATATTGAATGAATATTAATGTTTTTTTAAATTTTGATATTGTTATTAATATAATAAATATAATTTATGTCCTTAAATATTGTTTCATATTCCATCCATGGGATGTCAAAAAAAACCAGTCACATCAATTCATTACGAGATGCACCTCCAAACAGATGAAAATTGTTATCATTTTTCAATCGATGGAAATGCGAACATTTGATATTTTAAAGGAGTACAATGTTTAAATAATTATTAATATATTTTATAAAAATTAAATACATCATTATTTAAATCAATGAATGTAGATGATGGAAAATAAATTACATCTCTTCGCTAGCCGGTAGTCCATCACATGCATTAAATGTGGATTCAATCCACATTTTTTGGAAGAGTAAATGGATAGATATATTCAATATATATTTTAATATATAATTAATGTTGGAAATAATTTTTCTATTACATTTTAACAATATTAAAATAGATTAAATTTGAATGATTAAATGTAAAAATTAAGTTACTTGTTGAAGATGATTATCATCACAAGAATAAACCTCATATGGATCTCTTATTAAGAACCCATTTTTTAGACTTTTAAAAATAAAAACTACTCCAAAATGTGAATAATTATATTTGGGATTTAATTTGTAATGTTTTTAATGGAAAAATTTCATATGATATTTGATTATGTTAGGCTAAGGGTGACCTTTTATAATTGTAGAGAACGTTAATATCTTTAAATACCATAAAATATTAATTAATGGTACATCATTATCATGAATAAATCCGTAAAATTTTGATAAATAAAGGATTGGAGGGAAAATATAGTTGATAAAAACATCTAACATTTAAAAATTATATATATTATATAAAAATATTCTATCATATAACTTTAATGTTACTCAATTTTCATATATAACTTTTTAACAATAATAACTTTTTTTCCATTATTACAAATAATTATGACAATATTTTTCAAGATCTTTTTACATAATATTAAATATTCAAATTAATAATATTTAATATCTTACATCAAATTAATATCAAAGATGAGGAGGAAATAAATTTTAAATTAATCCCACTAAACATGTTGATGAACGGGTTGAAAAGACATACATTTTTTAATTAATTGATGATATTTTATCAATCATAGGAATATATATAATATTAATATTAATATTAATTTATATATATAAATAAGAACTATATATTCAACCTATCAAAATTATCTTTACGTGGTGTAATTTTATTTAATTAAAATAGATAAGTATTATGCACTTAAATGGATATTGTTGAAAACAAATTTTTAGGAAAAATTTAACAAAACAATCCTAAAAATTTATGATTAAAATAAATATATTTAGATTATTATAAATTAGGGGATTAATAATTATAATTAAAAACACATATAAAATAAATTTGAAATTTTTTATAAGTTTATTTAAATAAAATAAATTACAATATATGAGAAATTAGAAATTTTCCCAATCCATAAAAAATCATACATTTTTAAACCCCCCAAAATCTCTCCCGAACAAAAAATTTATTTTATAATTTAAAATATGATTTTAATTTTTTAGAATAAATTTTATAAATGTTCCATATATTAATTTTAATATTTTACCAAAAATGAAATAAAAATTATTTTTTGGAGGAAACTAATAGAGATATTATTGTAATATTTTTTTTTTATGTTTCAATGTGTTAGACGCAAAACAATTACCCATTTGATATGATTTTTATCACTTTATTATTTAATGTATTTTTATCTTAAAATAAAAAATATATTTTTAAAATTAATTTAATAGATTTCAATCACATCAGTATTTTGTACATATATTTTTCTTTAAGGATCTGAATTGAGTAAATAAATTTATGTGTTTTCATTGATTATGGGGAACATAAATATGAACTAATATCTTTGTACATTAAATTCAATTATTATCAATTTAGTAAATTTCATATTTTAAATATAAGAAAGAAAACACATAAATTAAAAAATAAATAATGATGAATAAATATATATTTATTTTATATAATTAAAATTTTATGTATATACAACACATTAAAATTAATATGTTTGTAAAACAAAATATGACTCAATAGAGTATTAATACATAAGAAACCCATTTATTAAAATTTTATTTACCTTGAATGTTATTTTAACATCCAATGTGATTAGATTTGATATTATATATACATAATAGAACTATAAATTATTACATAGTGTCATACATGATACCTTTATAACATTTTTATAGCAATTTGATATGAACCATGTATTATTTTTATTATTTCATGTATTAACTTATTCATTATTCAAGAAAATTTTTATTCTGTTTAATAATTCCATGTATATTGATTGGTATTCTAGAATATAAATTTTTTCATGATTGATATAAATATCATACATAATAATAAATGTATATTTATAGTTAATCATAAATTTTATATATTGAAAATTTATTTATATAAATAATATACAAAATAGTAATATATAAACGAGATAACTGATTTCAGTTTTGGAAATAATGAAAAAATATTTTTAAATAATAAACCACCTTTCAAAATTTCGAATTCATTATTTCTAGAATATTGGAAGGTTTGATGGTATCTATGATATTATAATTATATAATCATAAATAGGTCGATAATTTCATATATACTTATTAGTATCATATCTATAACTTTCCACGTAATGTGTTTATGGAAGAAATGATCTACTTTGTGTAGATGGAAATCCATACAAACACTAAGATAATTTTTAACATTTTATATTGTAACATCCCATGATTTTTAAAAACAAACATTATTAACTATATCATCATTGATATGCCACATTGAGCTTAAATGAACAACTAAATGTTATTATTTAAATGTTTCCATTATAAAACAATGTTATAATGGGTTAAGTACCATTGTTACTAATATTTATATTTTTTAAAAAAAAATGATTAATTAATAAACTCTATTTTGTCCAATTAAATATCAATGAAAATAAATTCCTTTTCAAAATAATAAAAAATGTTTTTTGAAAAACAATCTATTAATGTGGACTACTATGTTTTATACCAATAAATAAACAAATAACTATTATTTCATTATATTAATGATCTTTAAAATATAATTTTTCATATTCATTATTTGTTTTATTTAAGAGATATAAGAACAAATCATATTTTACACATAAAATAAGTTTTTGTTTCAAAAAGTCATTTTTTCTCTCTTTCGATGGTGAAAATATTCATATTGATAATTTTAACAAATTTATAAATTAAATTTGAATAATTATAAGACATTTATAAAATATGAATATACAAACTTAAATTAGTTTTATGTTTGGTATTATTTTTATATGTTCCATGTTGTGATGAATATTTTAAAAATAGTACATTTTAACTAAATAAATCATTATTATCAATATAATTTATATCAATAAATTATATTTTTGATACTTATTAATGAATAATTTAATAAATTTTATATCATAAAATCCAATATAGTTAATGTATTCAATTTCACATTGAATTTTTATATAAAAACATTTAACTCTCTTAATGGTTTTCACATTAAATACCCAATTTACTCATTCCATCAACATAATTAATTTTAAAATAATATTATCCATTTTTTGTTCCAAATTTTAATATATAATACCATATTTTGAATTAAAATACAAAAATTTGGTATATAGATCTCTATAATTATTGGACAATATTAATAATAGCATTAGTATTTTATTTTACCATGGTTAGAGATAAATCATGTAAATAAGGTTAAAATTAATATTCTAAATGTTAAAAAATTACACAAAAACATTTCTTGCCATTATCATCTGAGTGATTTTAGGAAAATAACTTCTTTTCATTGATTTAATTATATCTTGGTGTGACATAAATGACACTAATCCATTTATAGTATTTTATTCAATGTTATGTCAACCATATAATACTTTTATTTTCATTAAGTGAAATATTTTTCATATTGGGTTATATAGATGATATGTTTGACTATAAAAATAATTATAAAATATAAAATACTTATCTTCATCATGATTTGTTTTATATTTTAATGAATAAATAATTAAATCTTATTCTTTTATAATTATGGTGAAATAATTGTTTAATTAATTGATATTTGAGACAAATGTTATTAAAAAACGGTAAAAATATATTATGTATAGTTAATGTTATAGAAAAAATTTATATATGGTTATGACATATTAGAATGGTTATAAATAATTTGGAGTGAATATATCTTGTCGTTATGATTTTTTATAATACCATGTAATTAATAGTTTCAAATTATGAACATGTGAAATTTTAAAATAAATTATATTTTATTAAAATATTTAAAATTCATAATAAAATAAAATTAGGAAAAAAGATAAGTACAAGGTTGAAAATCTAAATAGTTATCCTTTTGTGTTTTATTTTTTTTATTATAAAAATATTTAACCTTAAGGAATTGAAACACATGGTCCCGTGAAAAAAATAAAATAGGAAAAATAATGGTTAAAAAAACAAAAATAGTTAAATAAAAGAAAAAACAAGTCATATTTTCATTTTATAAACGGATTTTAAAGAATATTCCACATATAAAGTATGTAAATCAGTATATAAGAATTGTTAATATAAAAATAAGTTATATTAATTTTATATTTTTAGAAATTCATAAGGTTACCTGTACTCTATTATTAAATTGAACCTCTTTATCACTATTATGAAAAATGTAAATATATATTTGGATCAAAAAAAATTTGAAGTAAATTTATATAATACCTATATAAATTATAGTTATCTTTGTTCGGACATAACACTATACTTAGTGATCATAAAATGTTAATAAAAGGATGTAGTCTGAGGTAGATGTGTCTTTTTGAATCAATAAATTATATTTTTTTACATATATATCAAATAATCCTTAAACATGATGAAATGATAACTATAGTATCATAAATACACATTTATATTATTATTTTATTATAATAATATATATGCATATCCACTTCCATCAAATTGGAATGATATATCGATCTTTGTTTGATCCCCTTCAGTCCTCTCTGTACTTTTTATTTTATTTTAATAAATGGTCAGAAGCATAGCTTCTTACTATACTTGGTGGTAATATATCATTTTTTTTCTCACCATTCCATGCATATAAAAATGATAATTTCATTATTGCATAACTATGCATTATCATCTCTATGAAGCGATGTGACTCGTTTCTCATCACCATTTCTGAGGGAAAATATATAAAATTATAATTTTGGATGTTATACAATATATTATATATTATTTAAATTTTTCAATGACAAAACCGTATTTACCCTCTTTTCATAATGATCATTGAAAAATGAAACGTTACTCATCCGTACATGTGACATGTACTATCCATTATTATAATGTACTCATTTTTATAACTTTACATAATTGATTATGCTAAAATTATAATTTATGTATTAAATTTATAAAATATTCATTAATACTGTTCTAAAGATTATGAAATAATGACAACATTGACAATATACATCATACTAAATTTATTTTGGACGGATGTATCGAATATCATTTAAAAATCAAACATGAAAAAAATGTTAAAAGCTTATAATATGTTATATAAAAGGAATAATAAAATTGAAAAATTAACTCAAGAAATTAAATAATTAACCAATGAGTATTATTCAGAAATATAATGTTTTTACATCATGAGTCATAATTTTACTAAGGGACATTATCTCAATCTCCAATCATTGGTGCATGTATTGATGTTATACACCCAACATTCTTTAGGTGTTCCATATTAAATAATGTGGAAATATAATGAAATGAATTTATTTAATATACCTTTATTTTATTTTTCATTTAATTTTATAGCTTCCATAAAAGTATGACTCAAATAATTGAATTTGATATATTATAAATTATTTTTTGAATATATTTTTAATGTTTAAATATTTAATTACAAAACAATTTTCACCATGAAAATATTATTAATATTATTTTATATAAACATATATATATATATTGATATAAAATATTTGTAATGACATTTTATATGTTTTATTAAGTTAATTCAATTTATTTTAAAAGGAATAATATTATATGTTTAATATGGAATGTTTTAAAAAATGACACAATAACATGTTATTAATTATGTACACAGTGAAAATGAATTTTCCACCACCATGAGTATTATTTAACATAAATCATCATTTTCAATATAATACATTTTATATAATGAAAAAACACTTCCATTATTTATGGGATTATTTATATTGAAATTATTTTGTTAAATAAATGGGTATATTTTATTTTAATTGTTTTTATACTGGATTAAAAAGTGGGTTCAGTAGGTTTTCAAATGATGGTGTTTAAAATGTGATGCCATACATTAACCTTAAAACCATTGGTCGCATACATTGTGTTGGGAAATCTTATTATGAATTAAATGGATTTCCACAGATTGCACTGGTGTATACAATTATAGAATAAAATGGGGTGTAATAACATTGTAAAAACCCATTACAACATAATAAGGGGAGGCATAGATAGTTCAATGTAAGAAAATAATAACATAGTTGACTAATTAAAATATTAGAAGTCAGCCATATGGTTATTCCAATTAAATGGGTTATGAATTTTTTTGATAACAATGATTCTCTTGGTTAACTAATGATGTTTTAGATTCATTTAATTTGTTTTTATGATTTTTTTTAAAAAACCCATATCTTTTTTCAATATAAAATTTATTTTTCGTTGGCTCAAATAACATTAAATGGGTTTTTATGTTTCTCAGTAGAATAATTTTATCAATATTTTTTGGTCACATATTGATCTTTTATGCTCATCATATGATTTTAAAATTAATTTAAAAATTTTAAGGGGTAATAAATAAAGGATAATATTAAGGGGATAAATATGATTATTTTTCATAATGTGAAATCATGTTTTATTTAGAATATTTTTATTATTTAATAAATTGTATATTGAGTATAAGTGTCAACTTGTAATTCACTTTTTACATTATATGATATTTTCAAAATTATGTAAAACTATAAACTAAAAATATAATCAAATATAAATTATACTTCAAAAATTTGGGGAAATATATTATTTATGGTTGGGTCCTTATAGTTGGTATTAATGGAAGGTTTATAAAACATTGGCGATTAGGTTTTTTTAAGAGTTATAAGTATCATCATGGGTTTTTAATTTATAGGTTCATCAAACATGTTTTTAATTTTATTGCCCATTTGATTCATTATGTTTTGAAATTTTACGGTGATTAATGTTATTTTTTACAACATTATTATTTGAGGTAATTATGGATTATTAAATTTTGGGATAGATAATGAAATGTATGAGAAATCAATAATGGTTAAAACATTATGGTTAATTTTTATGATGTTTCTAAAATTTATATATTTTAATAAGGGTTTTACTAATATAGTTTTACAAAAATTTAAATCTATAGGATGGGTGATAACTCTTAACATCTAAAAAGGCAATGTGAATTTTAAAGACAACATATGGGAAATGAGATTACATCACCTAACACTATCCTCTGTGAAGTACCAGTTCAAATTATTTTTTATTTAAAATTTTTTTTTTGGATGAAGAATAAGTTTATTTTTTGGAATACATTTTTATTGAATACATAAACATTGACTGTTAATGTGTTTCTTTAGATTCATGATTAATGATTTTTAGAAGATGTTTACTATTTCAGATAGGTTATATGACTAAGGTTATTAAATTACTTTTCAATTTTAATTAAATTTTGATGATTTAATTTTATTTACAAAGAATATATAATTTTATATTATATTATGGTTATTTTTTTATTTATGGAAATGGCCAGTATATCTTGAAAACTATTAAAGAGATTGTTTTTCTTTTGTTAGACTTCATGATTAATGATTTTTTATCGAGAATTCAAAAATATTATCATGGAATATTTTCTGATCAAATAATAATTATGCATTGGATGTTGATCGTAGATATAATATTTTTGAATAACTGAATTTGTTTCTATTTTTTGAATTGTCTATATTTATTTAATTAATAATTATTAATTTTAGATACTAATTGGTTTCATTATTTAAAGGATTTTCATTATTTCAGAGTTGTATTATTTTATCCGAATAATATTAGTCCTAGTTAATGTGTTGAGATATGATGAATACAATTTTAATCATTTTTGTATTATGTGATTCTCAATAATTTCATTCAAACGGTCCAAGAAATAAAAGATCCTCATAAAAACTCATCATTTAGAGAAAATGATGACATGGCAGGGATGTTGACATTGGATGAAACTATAGATATCATCTATGTATAATTACTTATTTTTATAAATATGTGTTTTAATAATATTCGATCAATCTTAAATGGATCTCGAAAAAAATTTATATTTTTAATCATAATAATGGCCCTTATAACCATAACTTAGTTATTTATTTTTTGGTGGTTAAATTTACAATTTACATATTCTACATAACTCTATATTTGTCTCGTGAAGTGATAATTCTGTCCTTTTGTTGTTTTCATGCATGTGAACTTAGTATATATTATCTCAGGTGACCTTCACATATTCATTTATGTCTTATTGAGTGAATTTTTTATCATTCATTTTATCAATGAGTTATTTTTAAATTATTTATATGAATAGTAAGAACCTGATTACCATAAATGACTTCAAATTACAAGGATGAAATTTATTAATCGGTTGGGGGAATAGAATATCCTAATATTTAATGAAATATATAAAATTATAGATTGTGTACATTACACAAGATATCAATTGTAAATGGACAACTAAATATAATTATCTTAATGTATCAAATACAAAATATTTATTATATTAGACGATATAAACCAAATTAACTAAATTATTAAAATATGTTTTAGTCATGTTTATAGAATGAAATTTTTAGTGAAAAATTTATATAATATTAAATGAAAGCACTTTTTAATAGAAAAAAAATGTTTTCATTTGGAATAATTTAAATGTGAAAAAAAAATTTATGGATAAAAAAACAATTTTTGAATGATATTACTGAAAAATTAAATCTTATTTTTAATATTCCTATTACGTGTTCTCTATTTACGATATAAAAATAAAAATATAATTTTATACATAAAATATGTACTTTTTCAAAAAGATCAGTTTTGCAGCCTTTTGAAGAGGAAATTGTTTTTTTATAATGTATTTAAAAAATTTAAAAATTATATGGAAAAAAATTTAAAAATTATTATAATTCATAATATTAATTTTTTTCATTTAAAATATTTATATTTTTATAATAAGTTTCATGTTTCGATGAATATTTAAAAAATATTTATTTTTAATTGAAAATTGTTATTTATAAAAATATTTATTATTTTACATTAAATTTTTTATTAGTTCTAATGTATAATAGGATAAATTTTATATCTAATAAAAAACATACCAACTTAGAATAAATTTAAATATGACTATGGATATTTAAACATTTCAATATTTGGAATGTTTTCACATTAAAAAAGGTGTATTCTAGTTTCACCAACAAGATTATTTTAGTTAAATTTTTCCAATTATAAGTTTTTTAATGGATTAAATATTTTGATCATGAAGGTCCAAATTTATAAAAATCATCAATATATTTTTTTACTATGTGTATTGTATCATTTGTAATTTTATTTATTACCCAAATGAATGTTAAATCTGCTAATAAAGGGTAATGTTAATATTATAAACATTAGAAAATTCCACTAACACTTGTTATTATTTTATTAGATTAGTCAAAATAGATAGAAATCATCATTGGTCCAATTTTACGATTTTTCGTCCCCACATGTATGTCATTAAACCATTTATATTATTTCATTTGGTGAATAGTAACATTTTGATTCTTTAGTTTTTCACAATATAATTTTTTTAACATCTGGTTATATAAATGATATGTTCATGTATAAATATATTAATTGAAATATAAAAAATTTCAAATTTATCATTGTTATTTCTTTATATTTTTAGTAAGAAATAATAATAATCATATCCTTCACAACGTTTATGTTTTAATTTATAAAATAATGGAAATATAAGATAAATGATATTAAAAATAATAAAATAAATATATTTTGATAGATTTAATAAAATAAAAAAAATCTCTAGATGAACATGACATGTTAGTGAAATGTTATAAGATTTTTTTTGAATATATAATAATGTCATATAATTTTTAATAATTCATGTAATGATTATTATCATAATTGACATTATTTATATATTAAAATAATTATTATTTTATTAAATGTTATGAAATTCAAAAAAATACAATTATTAGATAACTGATGTATAAAATGTTGATAATTTTATCAATGATCTAATTCCTTTCCTTTTTTAATGTAATATTATAAATATTACCCATTATGGAGTAAAATAAAAATTTAATGATAAAATTTAAATACATTAAATAATGAATTAAAATGATAATGAATAGAAAATTTTCCAAGAATATTTAATTTTTAATAGATAAAATTTCTTCTACACATAATTATATTAAATTATACTTAAATTAGGTTGGTTCTATTTATAATATAAAAATAACATATATTATTTTTTTATTTGTATAAATCCCAATGAGTGCACATCCCCAAAATTATAAAATGGTACCTCTTCATATGTATACTCATAATAGAAATATTATTTGGTTTAGATAATCACTACAAAAATTCCATATTATAAACCATACCCACAATATATATATATATTTTTAAATTACACCATCCCTAGTGGTCTTATAGTGTTAAGAAAATGGTGTTGTCTTAGTTAAAGGAATCATTTTTAAAAAACTAATTTTGTTTTATATCATATTTGAAATCCATAAAATATAACAAAACCAAGATAAAATAATTATTAAATTATTATCAATATCTTGATATTATATTTTAAAAATATCATCACTTCAATCTATCACCAATTACATCAAATATTTGAAGAATCAATGTTCGTGTTTAAGGAGATCTACCACCTCACCAAGACATATAAATAATTTTCCATCATCGTATTTAATGAATGATAATAATGATGGAATCAATCCTAATATATTATATTAATGGATTATTTTTAATTATTTACTATTAATATTTCATTCATGTTTTTACTATTCCATGCACATGAAAATGATAATATCATTGGTGTGTATATGTGAACTATGACCACCATAATGATCAGGAAAAATGGAAATGTTGATCATGGTTCTGAACAACCTAACATCAACATTATTATAATATAGTTCATTTTACATTAACAGAATTTATGGGTTGATTTAAAATAACAATTGACAAATAATTATTAAAAAAATTTAATAAATATTATTCTAGATATTATGGACTAAATTCTTATTTAACTATGGACATCATAAAAAATATAATATACACTCATGTACCCAATGTCCTCAAAATTATTGATGTGATAATAAATAGTTATAACTAATTAATAAGATATATTAAAGGATTAATACACCTTAATTGATTTTAAATATTGTAAATAATAAACCAATATTAATTATTATAAATATAATTATTGTGAGTGTGGTTTCAAAATCAAGATCAGAGACTCTGTCACAATCTCCATTCATTGATTCATATTTTTATGTCATAAAACCACC
The DNA here is from genome assembly GCA_963277665.1 of Viscum album. Classification (NCBI taxonomy): domain Eukaryota; kingdom Viridiplantae; phylum Streptophyta; class Magnoliopsida; order Santalales; family Viscaceae; genus Viscum; species Viscum album. The sequence continues at coordinate 2,129,470,978 of OY728147.1, read as the reverse complement.
TCCATTTATGAAATGTTTATAGATCCTTGATCGTATGTAATATAATTAATTTATCTATAAAAATTTTATTTAACATTTTTTTCAAATTTTATTACTTCATAATGATTATAATTTAAATATAAAAGTGTAAAGGGAAACTTTTGTTTAAAATCAGCTTTTAAATGTATAAATATTTAATTACAATTTATTTTACTCCATGTAAATATGTTTTAAATAAATTTAAATTTTATATATGGATTTAAAATGATTATAAATTAAATTTTAGACATCTTTTAAATTTCATTATTGGGTTTTCAAAAGGAATAATTTTTTTAGTTTTATACGTATTGTTTTGACAGAGGACAATAGAATGCAACATTCTTATTGTACAATTTGACAATGAATTTTATTCCTCAATGAATATTATTTAAATTTGATCAATCATTTTATTCAATTACATTTTATTAAATGAAAAAATGACTTAACTTTTATTTTCTTTGTGTCAATAATTTTTTTAAAAAATGAATCAGACATTTTTATAGAATTATGTTTTTTTATATGGGGTAAGAAGAAGTTTATAAAATTATTTCATGATGATGTGATTTTATTATTTATATGGTTATTGGGAATTAAACCATGGATAGTCTCATATAGTTCTTGAAAATTTAATTAAATATTATATTGGGTGGCACCTAGTGATCAAGGAAATTATGTTACAAAAAAACATGTGGGATATAGATAGCATCAGGAAATCCTGTCACATATTAATATGCGACATAGATTTCCCCAGTTAAGTCAATAACAACATAATTAATTTATTATTATTTATTTTTATGGGGGTTTGATAATTCCAATTATTTTTTTAATTGTTTTCATAACAATTATTCTTTATGTCCATAAAATATGTTTTAATTTGTTTCTATTGGTTTTAATAATTTTATTGGATAAAAACATATGTTTATTATTTATCGAAAATTGTTTTGTTTGATTGCATCAATGAGAATTAAATGGGACATGATGGTTTTTAGTAGGATAATTTTTTTCTACATTTTTTATTTAACTTGGTAAAATTTTATTCACAATTAAATGTTATAAAATTTTATTCTGATTGTTGAAGGGGGTATAGATTCATGAATGACATAAAGGGGATAAATATTATGATTTTTATAAATTTTAATCTTGTTTTATTGTAATTATATTAATGTTGTAAAAACTTGTATTCTTGGTACAAGTTCATACCTATATTTATTTGGTTTACATTTTTAATTTTATTTCATAATTCTATAAAACAATAAACTGAAATGTTTCTATAATGTAAATTCATGTTAAAAACGAGTTGGATATGTATTGATTATGGATAGGTAAATAAAATGTGTATCGAATGGTCTATTAGACAAAAAATTTAAATTTTAATTTTTTTATATGAGTGATGGATATCATTATGACATTACAATTTACAAGTTTATCATATGTTAAATATCATTGAAAACCAATGAGAGGATTTATAATATAAATTTTTTTGGAGGATAAGGTTGTTTTTTAGTCATACATTTTCTCATGTAAATATAGGTTATTAAATATCAAGATAAATAATAAATGGTGTAAAATAAAAATTGATGTTAACATATAAGTAGTTTATTTTTGAGGTTCTTCATGAAATATCAAGATTTTTATTAGGGGAATTTAATAGGATATTATAAAACGTTTGATCGACAGGATGGGTGAAAATCCACCACCTCTGTAAAGGCTGTAGGAATCAATCCCACCACTGAATGGAAATAATTGTAAATCTACTCCACATTCTAACACGACATCCAGATAATTATAATATTTTATTTTATGTAATAAAATTTGATTAATAATAAACATATTGAATTAGGGAATATATATTTTTCGGAATTGATTACCATGGAATTGAAAAATGATTTCACGATTAAGTGATTAATGATATTTCATAATATTTCCACTACTTTGTAAACATTATATGATTAAAAAAAATCATGTGGGATTCAAATTTATGAGTAAATGAGGAATTATATTTAGTAAGTATATATATATTTATAAGGGATAATGATGTTTCGGTTTATTTATGAAAATTGTTTGTATACCTTCTATATTATTTTGGTGATTACCTTTTCTTGTTAGGATTCAAGATTGATTGAATGTTTTTATAAATAATTCATCAAAAGAAATGCCTCGACCACAAAATCCCAGTGTCGAAGAATTATTTTAATAAATTAGCATTATTACAATGTATCAATTTCTAAAATACCGATCAATTTAGAAGTATTGGAAAATAAATTACATACACGCACATTACAATAAATTTTATAACATAAAACAGAAAATTAATAATCCAATGAAATTTCCATTATTCTCCAATCTTAACCATTCATATCGATCATAATACACTTCTTGTAATCCTTAGAAAACATAAGATAAGAATGGGGTGATCTCAGATGCTTAGTAATGGTTAATTATATAGCGAAAGATATAATATTTTAAGGAATGATGTGTAATATAAAGAAAAGACATTAAATATTAAACATGAACATAATATGGTACAAATAAAAAAACATTACTATATAAATGCACATGGATATTCAACTAGTTGAATAATCAAATGTAATAACTAATTTCATAATGAGGAAATGCATAATGTTGAACATCATAACCACATAGTAAAGTTTTAAAGAACCATATATTTTAAGGGAAATTTTTTCTTCATTTCTGTGGTATTTTACTAGTACGCAGTTTCTGACGGCACCAGATTCTGAGGCCTGGTGTGCCCAGAATTAAATTCTAAAGTTTAGCTCGATTACGTTCATTGAACAAACAAGCGGGTTATCTTAACTTTTGAACCATTGCTCGGAATCGAAATCTGAAGGCACCGATGAAACCACAGCCCTGATAATTGAGTAAGAATACCTTTTCTAGAGTTGCGTTTACTCAAGAATAGTGGTTAAAAAATGTGGGATAAGTATTAAGAGAAATTAAATTGTGTTACAATTTTACTTCACATATAAGATGTTACACCACATGTTTGGGAGTTGGGGTGGGACCAAATAAAATCCTAACCCCTCTTGGTAGGATATTAGTGATGTGGGGCCCACACGATCCCCCACCTTTTCAAATTCCATAACCCATCTAAAACTCCCATGTATTAAATGTTGTGGCTACCTTATTCCACATTAATGCTAGCAAACTAAACTCACCATTAATTTTGACAGTTCAAGACTAATTAATTAAGTGAGATTAGGTTTTTGTTTTTTTTAATGTTGGAAAAAGTAATAAAATAAGGGAAAGGCCTTATTTTATTCTGGTTTCTTCGTTGGGTTGAGAGAGGGATAGTTCTACACTTTGAAGAACTTCATCTTCCTCCTTGAAGAACGCGAAGAACGTCGAAATGCCGTTCCATATTCTCTCCACATCAAAGAAAGGGTGGCGCCACATCCTCCTCAGATGTTCTTCGTCAACGTATAAAGAGCATCACCCCGCGATGCCGTTTTACGCGACTCTAGCTTCTACAATCTTCTTCGAGGTAGGGGTTGTTTACACATTCACGATTATTTTGATGTTCGCCATTATTATTTGGCCGCCTGTTATCAATTTAACAGGAGGAGGTCTGACCGTACAAACATGGCCAATCCTCCTCCCCTTTGTTGTTCATCACCGTTGTTGTTTAGAATGGAGTCGACGTGGTTCAACGGCAACGCACATGAACGCATAAAACCACGGTGAAGGAGCGCATCACTGTTGCGCCGCTCCGGTGAAGCCGAAAGAAGCCGAGACCGGAGTCGGGCCGCGGCAGAGGGGCGCGGCACCGTCGTGCCGCGCCGGAGCACCATAGATGGTCGTGGCCGGGGTGGGCTGCGGTGGTTTAGAGGAGGGCGGCGAGATCTGCCGACCACCGGTGCTATGGATGGTGGGACCGGCGTGGGTCCTACAGCGGCACACCATCCGCCAAACATGGTCGGCTATTTGGGATGTCTGGGGGTTGTAACCCCATGCGGCAGACAGGGGCGGGCCCCTCCTAGTGGGGGACACTGTTTCAAAATGAGGGGGGAAGCGCCCCCCCCCCTTCTGTGCCCGCTCAGCGCGCGGGCGCTCGCACAGGGTCGGACTGCCCGCGCCGTGCCGGACTACCCATGCCGGGACGGGCCACCCGCGCTAGGCCGGACCCCCGCGCCAGTCCGGGCCGCACCGGCTGGGATGGACCGAGAAAGCCAATCCGGGCAGTTCCCCAATGATCTAGACCCAGAACCTGGTCGGGTCAACCATGTTCGGGCCGACCGAGGGGTTTCGGGCCGAGTTGGACCAGGCCCGAACCCCTTATTTTCTGGACATATCCTTTCAAACTCCCATAACATGGGATACAGACCTCCGATCGATGCACCGTCAGTTCTGTAGAGATCCTTGGATAGAGACGATCGTTTTGGTATATTACACCTAGGGTTTCGGAGAACATTGTGTATGGTCGGGATGGTTTGAACATTAAACAAACCAGGCCCTCCGAACGGAAACACTTATAACAAGAGCTCCAAACGTCCGATTTACGTGTCGTAGACTTTGTTGGATTCCTATTAGTGAGAAGGTTCTTTTGGCTTACTCCACTTTGGTTTTTTAGGTAGTTGTTATACAGTCGGGTTGGTTATACATTGAAAACCAACTGGGCCCCCGGGACGAAAAAGCCAATAACTCTCAGATCGAGCGTCCGATTGATGTGTCATCTGTCGCGTTGAGTTCCTTTTGACGAGACAGAACATTGGGATAAATCAATTCCAGAATTCATGTCAGTTGATGTATAAAACCAGTTGGCTCATGGAGTAGACCCTCAGGGAAAAGAGAATGCTATTTCCGGGAACCCTAGAACTAGCTGCGACTACGAAAACGATGACGACTGTACTTGGATATTCTGTGGGTCCAACAGTGACGGCGACCGTACTCGAATCCTCCATGGGTTCGATGGCGATGACTTCTGTTCTTATATATTATGTGGTTCTGGCAGTACTTATCTACTTTTCATGTATCTTATGTGGGTCCGGTAGTATTTGACTCTATATTGTATCATATGCTGGTCCGGCAGAGTAGCTAGTCTTGTATCCTTTGTGGGTCTGACAACATAGCTGGTCTTGTATCCTATGTGGGTCTGACAGCTTAGATGAATCAGTGGCAACATCAGATCATCTCTACCGTTTTACGAAGAAGTATACCAGTGTGAGCTGAGTTTTGACTTTCAATATCTATCTTCGATATGATTGTTATGTTATCCTATGTGGATTGGGTTGTGTTATCCTATGTGGATTGGATTGTGCTTTCCTGTGTGGACTAGATCGAACATGGTCTTGGATGTTGAAGTTGAACTGTAATTCTTGACTTAGGTATATGTATGGGAATATACCTATGTAGAGTTGGATGTTACATTGTGAATGTATCATTCCTTTGGGGTTTATCCTTTGTGGATTCTGGTAGACCTTCGGGGTCTCGGGGTCCCTACTTAGAAGCGTAAACTCACCCCTGCACGGGCTATGCCCGCACTACATTGTGTTGGATGTAGGCGAAGGACAGCACTGACTAAGGTAGGAGCTTGTGGAGCTAGATGGTACCTGGAGTTGGATCACTGGATGAGACGTAGATGAAGCCGACGGTTGGAGCTGAGGAGCGGAGGAGACTATCTGTTCCCACCATTTAGGTGGGATTTATAAAGGACGGTTCAGTGTTTCTACTATACATTTCTGCTGATGTACTTTCTTTTCAGATGTACATTACGTTCAGTTGGGTTTGTGTTCTGGCCAATTTACTTTCCTGCACTTACTTTTTGTACTCAGTTTACATAGTGTTTACTTCAGCATGCGTACTCTATGGTGTTTTATTACTATATAAAAGCAATTCATTCCCTTTAATTTGACAATAACGCCTTTGGTGCTAGTCGCCAGCCTCTGGCCTATGGGAGGCGGGCTTGGGGTAGTCACGACACGGGCCTTGAGTACGGGTCGTGAAAAATTGGTATCATAGGAGTTCGGTTCTCCAACATAAATCAGGACTCTGATCTTTCTTCTATGTGAAGCAATAGCGTTAAGGGTATTGAGTGTGGTTATCAGTCCATGGAGTCTAGTGTTGGTGTGGTGGTCGACTTATCCATATATCAGGACCCTGACTTCTGATTTCCGACTCAGCTCACGAAAACATTTATTGCATGTGTGTTTCAAAAGTTTTCTTTTTGATTACATTATGTCAGCTCGCCAGGTTTACTATATTGACTATGGCTCACCTTTCTATTTTTTGGATGGCCCCACTAAGGCATCCATCTATGGTTTCGATCTTTGTGCGAGACGACAGCCCACCGAGCAACGAGGCCTCAGTACAGGGCCCTATTACAGCGGAGGCACCGGTGGTACCTCTACTCGCCGAGCCACCGATGCCACCCGCACCAGTAGCTAAGATTTCATGTCACCTTAGTGCACTGCATGATTTTCAACATAAAAGACCGCCTAGATTCTGTGGGGAGACGGAACCTCAGGCAACCGAAGATTGGCTGGAGGCTGTTGTCCGAGTTTTTTGGTTAGTAGGGACACCAGCAGACCTCATAGTTGTACTAGCAATGAGTCTCCTATATTTGGTAGTAGGTAGATGGTGGAGCCTGATGCTCCAGGTCCACGATGAGGAATCTCTCATTTGGTTGGACTTTGGGAGCCTCTTCTGCTCGCATTTTGTTCTAACCACCCTCTGTGTGGTGCGCATTCAAGAGTTACTACAGCTGTGGCATGGCAACATGATGGTACCCCATTACTCTGCCAGATTTACCGATCTATCACGCTATTCCACAGACATGGTACAGGACCCATTCATCTGGGACCGAACCATCGAGCAAGGACTGAGGCATGAGATTAGAGCTTCGATGTTCTCCCTCAGTATTCCGACGCAGGCAGGAGTACTAGAATGATCCCTTCATGTGGAGATCATTCTTGCTGAAACGACACCATCAGCGAGACCTACCGTAGGGCGGAACGTAGCAGAGTCTTCTACTATTGGAAGTGGATGGATGTCATAGGGGTCCATGCATACCAAACCATCAGGCAGACGACCCCAAGATACTAGCTCACAGGTGCGGGGCACACGACGTAGATCTAGCCTTCCGAGGAGAATAAAGTGTTATGCATGTGGCTGGCAGGGCCACATGGCTCATGACTGCCCGACCAGCCATGCATAAAAGCAAAAGACAGTTGAGGGACCACCTGGGAAGAGTCAGAGGTTCGACTTTGATAGTCCCCAGGGGGAAGACGGATGAGGCAGAGGAGCTGGATGAGTAGCAGGTGGTGGGCGACGCTTTGAGGCTCTACCACCACCACCACCAGGAGGTCCACCCAGACCACATTGAGCAGGCGGACAAAGGCAGGCTCAGCTTCAGGCAGTAGAGGCCTACGACCACGGCACACCTGAGATGATTAAAGGTAATATCTGTGTCTACTCTACCCTTGCTACAGTTCTTATAGACATAAGAGTGAGTCATTATTTCATTTCCACTGCACTTGTTCGGAGATCGATGATTCAGACGGAGCCGTTGGCTTGATCCTTATGGCTAGAGACTCCTACAGGAGAAGACTCGATGATTACGCACTGGTGATGGCAGTGTGAGATTACTCTAGGAGGTGAGTGCTTCGGTTGAGATATTTTTGTAGCGGCATCAAGGCCTTATGACGTCATCATGGGCATAGATTTGTTATCTACAGTCCATGCTCAGATCGATTGTATTAGGCACAAGGTGCGGTGTGTCTGCACTGATGAGAGCAGGTTCACCTTCACCGGCGAGAAGGGAGCCTTTGCAGCATAGGATGGACTCACATAGAGGAGAGGACAGTCGATCACTCATTAGTTGTCTATCCTCATCCTAGAAACAGTGGACTTGCGGAGTCTGAGTTTTCCTGTAGTGGTGGATTAGTGTGTGGACGTCTTTCCTGACGACGTTCCAGGACTACCTCCTTGCAGATAGGTAGACTTCTATATTGACCTGTACCCCAGGAAAACCCCGATATCTACTCCACCTTATCGGATGGCACCCTCTGAGATTCGAGAGCTATGGGTATAGTTGGAGGACTTATAGCTAAAGGGATTCATTTGACCTAGTGTTTCACCCTGGTCTTCCCCGATTTTTTTCACCAAGAAGGTGGATGGGAGCTTATGACTGTGTTTTGAATACTCTCGCCTAAACCAGGAGACCATAAAGAACAAGTATCTGCTTTTGAGGATTGATGACCACTTAGATCAGCTCAAGGGAGCATGGTGGTTCTCAAAGATATACCTCAGGTCAGGCTACCATCATCCCAGAGTTCGGGATGAGGATGTGAAGAGAACGACTTTCAGGTGTCTGTATGGCCACTATGAGTTCTTAGTTATGCCTTTCGTCATAACCGATGCTCTATCATTGTTCATGAGTCTCATGAACCGGATCTTCTGGCCTTACCTTGATCGATTTTTCATGGTCTTCATCGAAGACATATTGATATACTCGACTACTGAGGAGGAGCATGCCTACCATTTGAGGGTTGTACTGGACACACTCCAAGAGCACCGAATTTATGGTAAGGTTTAGAAGTGTCAGTTTTTGATATGTGATATCCACATCTTGGGACACATCATCTCTAATGTGGGTGTTGCGGTGGATCCTGCGAAGATCAAGGTAGTGCTAGCTTGGGAGCCACCCAGGAGCATGACGGAGGTGCGGAGTTTCCTAGGTTTTGCTGGGTACCACTGGAGATTTGTGCCAGACTTCTCCAGAGTTGAAGCACCACTTTCAGCTTTTAAGGAGAATGGGAGACCCTTCGTGAGGTCAGATAAATTTCAGTAAAGCTTCTAGAAGCTGAGACATAGATTGACCAGCGCACCTATGTTGAGGCTACCGAAGAAGGGAGTACGGTACGTAGTCTACTGTGATGCATTAGGGACCGAACTTGGGTGTGTCATGATGCATGAGCGGGCAGTGATCGCCTATGGATCACGACAATTTAGGCAACATGAGTAGAACTATGATACCCATGACCTGGGGTTAGATTTAGTGGTTTTATCCTTGAAGATGTGGCGACCCTATCTAATGGGTGAGAACATTACAGTCTTTTCTGACCACCAGAGTCTCAAGTACATCTTCTCACAGAAGGACCTGGACCTGAGACAGTGACAATGGCTCGAGTTCCTCAAGTACTATGACTTTGAGATAGTCTATACTCATGGGAAGGGGAACGTAGTGGCTGATTCTCTCATTATGAGGACATGAATTCAACTACTTGGAGACACAATAGAGCATCTATATTCATTGCAGATATCTTTTGATGATAGAGATAGAGCATCATTTCTTCAGTCACTCATAGTCACTAGTCCACTTCTTCAGCAGGTCAGAGAGGCCTAGCGTGGGGACATTGACTGTGAGACACGGCGTGCAAAGATTTCCTCAGGACAGGAACCTGACAGATTCTCTATAGGAGGAGAGCACATCGTCCTTTTCAGAGGACATACCATGGAACCAGATGCTTTATAGGATGTGGTGCTGAGAGATTTTCACACTTCACCATTAGAGGTACATCTAGGGGTAGTGAAGATGTACCAGGATTTCAGATGATAGCACCGGTGCCTATGTATGAATAAGGTTTTGGCAGAGTTCGATTCTCGATTACTCACCTTCCAGCAGGTGAAGGCAGAGCACCAGTTACCAGCAGGCTTGTTACACACCTCGGAGTCCCTAAAGAAGAAGTGGTATGGGATATCTATGGATTTCATGAGAGAGGTTCGACGTACTACCAGAGGTCACGACTCCATTTGGGTGATTGTCGACCGACATAACAAGTCGTCCGACATAATACCCATAAGAGAGAAGGGCTCAATGGTGAGAATTGACATCTCTACGTTCAGGAGATCGTATAGCTACATGGTGTGCCATCATATATCATCTCCGATCGAGATACTCGCATTACATCCTAGCTTTTGAAGGGGTTGAAGGAGGCATTCGGGACGCTGCTACGCCTGAGAACTACCTTTCACCCTTAGACGGATGGTCAGACGGAGAAGACCATTCGGACTATCGAGGAAATGCTTCTCTCACATGTCCTCAACATAGGTCGCAGTTGGGAGGATCACCAACCTTTGGTGGAGTTTGAGTACAACAACAGCTACCACTCCACCATCAAGATGGCACCATTCGAGGCATTGTACGACCGACCCTGCAGATCAGCTCTGTGCTGGACACACCCTGGGGAGTCAGCACTTGTGGGATCAGAGATGGTCCAGGCCACGACGAAAAAGGTCCAGGTCAACCAGGAGAGGATGAGGATCGCTCAGAGATGACACAAGTCTTATTCTTCTTGGAGGCGGAGACCACTAGAGTTCGAGGATGGAGACCATGTTTTCTCATGGTTCTCACATTGACGTGGATTACAATGATTTGGCCGGGGTTGCAAGTTATCTCAGCGCTTCATAAGACCATTCTAGGTTTTGAGTAGGATAGGCGAGGTGGCTTATTGCATGGCTCTTCCACCTCAGTTTCACCAGGTGCACGACGTTTTCCATGTATCTCAGCTAAGGAGATACATGCATAACATGATTCATATCATCGACCATGGGGAGATAGACATCGATGCTGGGGAGACTTTTGAAGAGGTCCCGGTGGAGATTGAGGATCGACATGAGTGGGTCCTACGTGGGTGGTCTATTCCTCTAGTGTGCATCAGGTGGAAGCACGAGATCGTCCAGGAGAGCACTTGGGAGCGGGAGGCTCAGATGTGTTCTTAGTACCCTCAATTGTTTCCCTAGTTTGTGATGTATCATTATGGGGACATAAAGTCCTGAGGTGGGAGTAATGTAAAGACCAGTAAATTTAAAGGAAAATTTATTCGTAATTTCTTTGAGATTTTATGAGTACGTAGTTTCATAACAGCACCTGATTCTGAGGCCCTGTGTGCCCGGAATCAATTTCCGAAGTATAGCTCCGGTACGTTTAGTGAACGAACGAGCGGGTTTCCCAAACATTTTAACTGATACTCAAAATCGAAATCTGAGGGCACCGATCAAACTACAATGCCGATAATTGATTAAGAAGAGCTTTTCAAGAGTTGTGTTTACTTGAGAAAAGTGGTTAAAATTGTGGGTTATGTATTAAGAGAAATAAAATTGTGTTACAATTTTATTTCACTTTTAAGAGGTTAAACCCCATTTCTGTGAGTTGGGGTGGTACCCAATAAAATCCTAAACCCTCATGGAAGGATATTAGTGAGGTGGGGCCCACATGATCCCCCAACTTTTCAAATTCCCTAGCTACCATAAACTTCTTCGAGGTAGGGGTTGTTTTCACAATCATGAGTATTTTGAAGTTCATCATTATTATATGGCCGCATGTTATCAATTTAACGGGAGGAGGTCAGACTGCACAAACACGGCTGATCCTCCTCCCCTTTGATGTTGATCACCATCATGGTTTGGAATAAAGGCGGCGCAATGCAACGGCACCGTGCGGGATTGAGGAAAACTGCGACGAAGGAGAGAGGCACCGCCACGCCGTGCCGGTGAAGTAGAAGGAAGACACAAGAAGATTAGGGATGCGGCGGAGGGGCGTGGAGCTGTCACGCAGCGCCGGTCGGACAGGGGCCATGACCTAAGGCTGCGGCGTTGTAATGGATGGCGGCCGAATCCACCGGCTGCCGGTTTCTGGCGCATTGGAAGGCAGGACCCGCGGGGGTCCCATAGTGGCATACCGGTCGGCCAACATGGATGGTTGTTCAGGATGTCGGGGAGTTGTAACCCCCAACTGCAGAAATGGGAAGGCCCTTCAACGTGGGGTTCATCGTTTCATAACAAGGGGGTAGTGCCCCCCCCTTCTGCATCCTCTCAGTGCACGGGCTCCCGCATAGGGCCGGAACAGCTGCATTGGGTCAGACCGCACGCGTCGAGCTGGGCCGCCCGTACTAGGCCAGACCCCCGCGTCGGGCCGGGCCATGCCGTCCAGGTAGGGCCACACCCCAACGGGCTGGACGCGGACCCGGGTCGGGTCCACCCGGTTTGGGCCGACCCAGGGGTATCGGGCGGGGTCGGACCAGGCCCGAACCCCATGTTTTCCAGATAGATCCACTCAAACACCTATAACATGGAATACAGACCTCCGATCAATGCACTGTCAGTTGCATAGAAATCCTTGATCGAGATGGTCATTTAGGTATTTTACAAAAAGGGTTTCTAAGAACATTAGGTACAGTCGGGTTGGTTGAAACACGAAACCAACCGGGCCCTTGGAACGGAAACACTTATAACATGATCTTCGGACGTCCGATTGACGTCCCATCGATATTGTTGGATTCCTATTAGTGAGATGGTTATTTTGGATTACTATGATCGAGGTTTGGACACAATTGGAGTATGGTCAGGTTGGTTATAGCATAAAATCAATTGGGCCTCTGGGACGAAAAATCCAATAACTCTCAGACTAGACGTCTGATTTACGCGCCGTCTGTCGCATTGAGTTCCTATAGAAAAGACGGAGATTTGGGATACATAAACTCCGAACATAGTGTCAATTGATGTATCGACCCCCTAGTCTCGTGGAGTAGACCCCCCCCCCCATAATTGAGTATCCTGTGTGGGCGAACCGTAGACATGGCTGCGACATTGACGACGATGACGACTGTACTGGGATCCTCCGTGGGTTCGTCAGCGATGACGAACATACTGGATTACTCCATGGTTTCAATTGAGATGACTATTTTTCTTGTATCCTATGTGGGTCTGGCAGTACTTGTCTATTGTTCTTATATCCTATGTGGGTCCGACAATATTTGAATCTGTACTTGTATCCTATGTGGGTCCGGCAGTGTAGCTGGTCTTGTATTTTTTGTGGGTCCGACAGCTTAACTGGTCTTGTATCCTTTGTGGGTCTAATAGCTTAGATGAGTCAGTGTCTACATCAGCTCATCTCTATCATCTTAAGAAGAAGTATACCTGTGTGAGATGAGTCTTGACTATTAATCTATATCTTTGATATGATTGTTATGATATCCTGTGTGGATTGGGTTGTGTTATCCTATGTGGATTGGATTGTGCTTTCCTCTGTGGACTAGATCGAACATGGGCTCAGATGTTGGAGCCGAACTGGAATTGATGACTTAGGTATATGTAAGGGAATATACCTATGAATAGTTGGATGTTACTTCGTGAATCTATCATTATTTTGTGGTTTATCCTTTGTGGATTCTGGGAGACCTTCAGGGTCTCGGGGTCCTTACTAAGTAGAGTATACTCACCATTGTACTGCCTATGCCTGCACTATGTTGTGTTTGATGAAGATGACAGGTAGCACTGAGCAAGGTAGGAGCTCTGGATCTGGACGGTACCTTGAGGTGAATCACTGGATGAGACGTACACAAAGCGGACGACTATAGCCAAGGAGTAGAGGAGACTATCTGTACCCACCCTTCAGGCCGGATTTTTAGAGGACGGCTCGGTGTTGCTGCTTTACTTTTCTACTACTGTACTCTTTTTTCAGTTGAACTTTACATTCATATGGGTTTGTATTCTGGCCCATTTAACTTCCAGCACTTACATTTGTACTCAGTTTACTTAGTGTTTACTTCTGCTTGCATACTCTGTGGTGTTTGTTTAATTTTTAAAGGCAATGACTTCCCATTAATTCGGGATTTACGCCTTTGGTGCTAGTCACCAGCCCCTGGCCATTGGAAGGCAAACATGGGGTAGTAATGGAACGGGCCCTGAGGACAGGTCATGACAAAAGTCCTTGTGCCAAGACTACAAATAAATTTTTTTTCAAGGACTTGTGCATAGACAAAAATTTTTCTAATGAGTCATACCCATATATCCAGAGGCTATAGCGGGCCTCTCCTGTCACATACTAAGTCCAAAACATTCTTCATATGAAGAATTATGAAACTTAACATAAACATTCATACTAAAAATATCGTATAAAATTTCAATACATTAACCATAAACCATGAATGTTGTAGAAATAGAACATCCATAGTCCACGATTTCAAAACTCAATCAATAAAATATAGATGATTTTATTACAGTAATTAAACCTCAATCAAAAATAATATAAAATAAATCATGTTGACATTGTTGAGAATAATCAATATAACTCTATGATAGAGGTACCCTTTTTCATCAACTAATTTAAAAGTTTCACAACCTATAACGGAAGTAATTTAAAATATATTTTTGAATCAAAGTGTCCCATACCACTATGAAATATTTGAAATAAATTAACACATTAAAATCATCATGCATATCTAAATAAATCATTAAAATCATTTTTAAATCATTTACATTCATTAAAATGATTTAGAAAAATAAGGCGTTACAAAAATTTAAAATGATGACCTAGTTAAAGATTCTATTCCATAATAAAATAAAATATTCCATTAAAAACATTTTTATGTAACATGGGAATAGATGCTAAATATTTACTAGTAAATATTTATAGCTAAAAAATCTCAGATAATAATGAGATTGAGGGAACAACTCATACCTTGTACATACATTTTGTTGAGGTAACATTTAGAATCCTGTATAATGATTATTGTATGTTATTAAATTATTCAAGGACCATGGTAATATTTATTATATCATGTATGATTCATTTATGACTTTATACTACCCATTTAAAAATAATTTCCATGTTAAATGAATATTTTGGCTAATATTCACTTTCTTTATTGTTTTCCTTTTAATTTGTTATTAATGATCGTATAACATTGATCATGATTTACATACATCCAATATATAAAAAATGATTTATATATATTATATATTAATATATAAATATATATAATATATTGATAAATGAAATTGAATCATCGTTCGTGGAGATGGTTGTTCGTAGGTACACATGATCATTGTTTGTTGTTTCTTATTGTATAATATGGTTGTAAGTAAAGACATATATTTATATACATAAATATATATTATTCCATCATAAATATTATTTCATATATATCTTACTTAATCAAAATATAAATTTTTGTAAAATTTCATGTATGGTGATAGTTGATGATGAATCTTATCACGTCGTGGAGACGGTAAGTTGTACGTACACAGATGAGAAAATATTTTTATATCAATGGAATAATACTGTTTAATTGGATGATATATAATACATACATAATAATTACCATGTTATATTAATTAATTAAATTAACAATACTTATTATTATACCCATCCAAATAATGTAGTGTTGAATAACAAACTACATCACGACGTGGAGATGGTAAGCCATATGTATGCACATATGATGAATTTTTCATCAATAATATGAATAAAATAATTAATTTTTTTTACGTATTTATAATAATATCTCAGTTTGTAGAAGGTACTGGATTTATTATTTTATTATGGAAATACCAATGAAAGAGGAAGTGGAAGAAGAAAATAACATTAAAAGAAGTGATTAAATAATTACATATTCTTCGGGGTTTTCCTCATGATTTGATAAAAAGTGATCATAAGGATGGATTTATGGTCATATTATGGTCCGTATAATGATGTAATATTAGTTTTGAGGAGATATGAGTAGGATCGGTGTAATCCAAATTGCATTGGAAATGTGTAGGGATGAGAAGGGCAATTATCCTTTTATAATAGCAGTGAGAGACATTTTAGGAAAAGAATTAAATATTATTTTATTATTAAAATAATTTTCAATTTATAATATCCCAAAATAAATTTATTTCAAGGATAATGTGGGTATGGGTCGAAAAACCACTCAAAAATAGTTTTTTAGACACATTTAGATAACAATGTTTATCATATCTTTTATATTTAACTCTTAATTAAATAGTTTAACTCCTACCATATCTTCGAGTATCCTTACACTATTTGGTTAATAAACATCCTATAAACATCCTAGAGAACATCAAGTTGTTAAATAATGACATATCTAACATTATTTATGTCATTGGACGATCCTTATATATTTATGATTATTATATCATTTAATAAAATAGTATTTGTTTTAAAAAATCTTTTTGTAAATTTTGAAACTATTGAATATTTGTTTTGTTAAGTCATATAAATATGATTTATTCGAAAAAACAGTATTGAATTAATCCTAAGATTTCATATTACTCTATAAATTTCATGTTTTGAATCAAATGTTTCAATTAAGATTAATTTTTAAATTTATAATATCAATTATTTTAATCATACATTTATAATGTAATTACCGCGTCATCATTGTGCCATAAATAATTTTATATATTTAAGGTCTAAAAATACTAAATAATATACAATAATGTATGAAGTAATTTTTCTATTTTTAGATAACATTTATATTTCAATTTTTCTTATGTATAACCCTATGTTAAAAATGGTTTAATTAGTAGAATTTGAATTTAACGATTTTAATTTTTATTAAATAAAATATAATAAATGATAAAATAGAATCAAAGTTGATAAAAAGGAATCATATTTTTTTCCTAAGGTCGTTTTTTCATTAAATACACATGTACAATTGAATTAAGAAATGTGTTAGGGTAATTATAATATAATTATTACCACTAATTACCCAATTTACTATTAAATTTGATAAATAAAACTCCAAATATTCTATACACCAAAAAATATTTTTATTGTATTCAACCACATATTAAATACTTATATCAATTTTGTCTCTGACATTTTTTAAATTCAATTTATATGAGCGAGAAAATTAAATTTTATGCAAATTTCTAAATGTGCATAGAAGGTGGGTAAAAGTTGTTTAAAAGGTTAAATAAAATATTATATGTCTAATTATATTATAGATTAATTCCAATTAATTATATTAGACTAATATATAAATTATGAACCTATTTTTACTTTAAGAAATAATTTTAATTAAAATAAATATTTAAATGAAAATGTAGGTTTTTATCTACAACGTAGTGTGTGTAACTATTCATCAAACAACGAATGTTTTTAGAAAAATACCAAAATATCTTCCAAATATAATTTTGATATTGCAAATTCAAAAATGATTTCAATTTTAAAAATTTCATAATATAGAAGATTCATTATTTAATTTAAAATTTATTCATGTTGTTAAAACAAGAATGCAGGTTTTAAGAAGTAAAAACAATCAAAAGATTGACATTTGTTTATATAAAATTTAAATATGAAATTACATCCACTTCCCTAAATTATATTTAATTATAAAAACAAAAGATAATTATACTTTAAAACCTCTCAAATTTATAATTTATCACTCTAAATTTTTTTTATTCAAAAAAGTGTTTTTAATTTAAATTTTGTATTTTTCACAATTCATCAAAATATGAAAGTTATCAAAAAAGTACAAAAAATTTATCCAAACTAATTTTTTTTGTCCCCATATAAACAAAACTTTAATTTCATTAAATTTAATAAATTAATGTCTCACATATTGGATGTAAAATTGGTTCCCCATTAAACGGAGAAAAAACAGGTTTTAAAAAAATACTTCTTTTATATGTAAATTTAAATTTATTCGTTTGTTCGGTCTAATAAAAAAGATGAATGTTAGAATTATATACGATATATATAAAATTCAAAATTTGGATAATACTATTTATATTTGAATTTTAAATACCTATTTAGACAGGTCATGATGTGCTTGAACTTGGTGATTCATGTAGTGAAAGCTTCTGAATCACATTAAAGAAAAAAAGTACTATGAATTATTGGTGTGTTACATTATCCCCTCCTTCAATAAATTGATTCCTTTCAATTTCATTTTTTTGAAATTAATATGTTGAAAATTGAAAATAACTTTGCACAAAAACACTCATCAGAAAATAAAATTTTTAAAACTTGGTCTAAATATGAGAGAAAGGGAGATTGAAAAGTCATAAATATATTAGGTTATCAAAAAGTGAAGATTGGTTGATTTTATAGATACATAATTTGGGTAAAAATAAATATTTATAGGGAGTTATTAGGGTCATCAATCACAAAAAAGTGAATAATAAATTGAAAATTGAAGGCCTCAATGCCATAAATCTATGAGGATTCAAAATATAATCGGTTCAAAAAAACATAACGTATTAGGATTACATATTCTTGTTTTGAAAACAATTACCTAATGTATAAGAATTAATTTATCAATATAATTAAAAAAATTGATATATATAGATCCATACATTTACTAATTTCTCCCAATCACTCATCTTTCTCTATAAAAGATAATATAACACAAAAATATTCTATGAAATATAATCTTATAGGGTTTAAAAAAAATAAAATTTATAATTTTGATATTATACCATTTAAAAAAACATCATTATACCAACCTTGAAATAACATAGGATAGTGGTAGGTGATTAACCCTTTTCGCCCTCTAGTTGTGGGTTCAATTCTCGCGGCCTTGTCACACACGACAAGTGGTCGCCTAACCTCCAGGTTTTCCTTTTTAAAAAAATTAAAAAATAATCTGAAGAATGAAATTAACTGTAAAAAATAGTATCAAATTTCATAAGTAATGAATTATAACCTTTAGACTTATCCACAATACTTCTGTCAAAACACACAGTGAAAAATTTATAAGTAAATTAACAAAACATAAATGTTAATACCTCCATCATGTATTATCTTAAAACATGAAAATAAACTGAATTACTATAAAACCTTATATAATATGTTAATTATTGCTCATTTTTTATGTAAAACATAGAATACATTATATAAACCTTAAATTCAATGATGATGAAAAATCCCAATAATTATGGTATGAAGCACTTTTAAAACTAACCCTTAATTAGTTTAAAGGATGTTATTAATACACAATTTACTTTTTCCAAATCACTTATCTTTGTATCAGGATCATATTAATGCTTATCATTCTTTAAACAATAATTTTTACAAAATTTTTAACTTGTTATTGAGTAACATTTCATAGCACCATACAGTCTCAAATCAACAATGAAATATTACTACAGTACAATTCTTATTTGTTTCCATAATTTATATAACCAATGAATCATTGAAACAAAACTCAAATACATAATTCTATTATAATAAAATATGACTACTATTCATTCCTCTTTATATTTGGTAGTATCATATCTTGATTATTATCTAATACCATAATTTTGGGTACACTATGATGATTTGGAAATTGATTTGTGTAATTTACTTACTCCTTGAGGATGAATCATTGTACATTCAAAACATTTTTTACCCTTGCAATCATCTATTTTGTGTAATTTTTTTCCATATTTATAAAAAACACACATTCCCTTCAAGAATTTACCATGGTGATTCATTCCATTGTTATCAATTGTGGAAAAATCCTTCTTTACCTTTTTCATTTTATCCTCAATTTTTTCTTCCATCATCTTCTTCTCCTGCATCCATTAAAATCCATAGGACTCAATGAAATTATTACTTATATTAATAAAAAATGATCTTATTTACATTTATGATGAGAATATGTGGGCCACTATTTGACTTTAAAATTCTGGCTCATGTCCATGAAAGATATGATTCTTATAACTCATTATATCATGCATATTTCTAGAGTATTATTTCCTTCTACAGGGAACCATTTCTATAAGATGACATAGACTAGGTTTTATCATATCATAATTTATAATACAAAATCTAGAAAAAATTATAAACATTATTTGAATATTCTCACCCATCTTGTATCATAATCAAACAAATTATTTATTTGCTGAAATATTTACACCTAAATCCTTCGTAATGGATTGTAATGAATATGTGAATTATCATATGCATATCCCCCTGCAGTGTCAAACCAAGTGCGTAGTATGGCCCATGGTCATGTACCTGGATACCCTAGGTTAAGACCAAAACACCATGTCAATGTTTTCACCCCTAAGAAAAACTGTACCTGAACCATGTCCACTTATAGTATTTAAAATGGTATGTATTTCATTGAAAACCCACCTAATATCTACATTACCAAAAAAATGATGTTCTTCTATACTAATCATTGAATATAATCTTACAGAAATTTTTCCTAATTATAATTCATCTAAATCTATTTTCCAAGGTTATTTCTAAACTTCCTCTGATACAAATTGTAACGCCCCGAACCCAGAATCTCACAACCAGTGCATAATTTTATAACATTTTCATGATTACATTGAATCAAGTCCTAAAGGACCAATCAGTTTAGCAGTATTAGAAATCAAATTACACACCAGAGCATTGAATTATAATTTCAAACATAATACACAACATAAATAAGGCTTTGATAATTCCGTTATTCCCCTAGATTCAACCTAAATATCATTCATAATACACTTCATGGAATCTTTGGAAAACAAAACATAATAATTAGGTGATCTCATATGCTTAATATGGGTCAATAATATAGTAGAATATATTAATCATTTAATTAATGTTATTCCATAAAAACAACAACCTTGTAAATAGAAAATTGAACATAATATTGCAAAAATAAATCAAACATTAGCATATAAAAATTCACATGGATATTCTACTAGTCGAATGATCACATGAAATACATAATTTCATAATGAGGAATTCATAATGCTGGAAGTCATAATCACGTTGTCAAGGTCTCATGCCAATACTATGAATAGAAATTTTGTCAAGGTCATGTTCTTGGATATTAATTTGTCTCATGACACCTAATGATGTATCTTGAGGTTATAGAAAGCCTTGGACATCAATTACTATGTCTAATTAATTCCTCATATGAAAAAGTTTGAAACATAACTTAAACATTCATACAAAATATAGCACATGAAATGTAAAAAATTTAACAATAAACCATGACTGCTATTAAAATATCACATTCACAGTTAATGATATAATAAAACATTTAATAAAATATGGAATATTGTTTTATATTAAACCAACATTAATCATGAATAATATCCAATAATGGATGTTGACATGGTTGGAAATAATCAATATAACTCCTTGAGAGAAACACTAATTTTCTTGAAATCATTTAAATGTCATGAATTATATGATGAAAGTAATTTAAAAAAGATTTTGGAATAAATGTGTCCCATAACACTTTGAATATTTTTAATTAAATTAACACTTCAATATAATCATGTCCATGTAAATAAATAATTAAAATCATTTTGAAAACATTGGCATTAATAAAAAATATATACAAAAATAAATCTTGAAAAACATTTAACATGATGATATAGTTAAATATTCCCTTCCATAATAACTTAAAATATTTCTTTTTATAACATTTTAATGAAATATAGATATAGATGATAAATATGTCCCAATTGATACTTATAGATAAACAATCTCATATGATAATGACTTTGAGGAAATGACCGTTACAGTGTACTTTCTTATTGTCTAGGTTACATTCAAAATCCTATATAATAAAAATTGTATGTTATTAAATTATAATAGAATAATATTAATAATTATGATATCATATATGATTCATTTCTGACATTATACTAACCATTTAATAATAACTTCCCTGTTAATTAAACATTACAAGTAATAATCACTTCCATTAATGTACACGTTTTAACATGTCATTATTAATAGAATAACTAATATCATGATTTACATACTTTCAGAATATAAAAAATTATTTACATATCATATATATTCAGAATATAAATATTTATAATTGGTAGATAAATGAAACAAAGACACTGTTCATGGAGGTGGTAGTCCGTACGTACGCATGAACTTTGTTTCTATTTTCAAATCATATATTATGATTGTTTGTAAAAGAAATATATTTATCTAAATAAATATATATTATTCTAGTAGAAATATTATTTCATATATCTCATACTTAATAAATATATATATATATATATATATATATATAAATTCTTGTATGTTGAATGTTGATGACAAATCTCATTGTATCGTGGAGACGATAATACATATGTACGAACGAGTGATAATAATATACTATCTATGGAAAAATATTGTCTAATTGGATGTTATATTATATATAAAGAATCATAAAAAAATTATATAAATTATTAAAATTAAAAATAATCATTATTATATCCATTGAAATAATGTATCTTTGAATAAAAAACTACACCACAATAAGGATACGTTAAGCCGTATATACGCACATATGGTGACTTGGTCATTCATAGGATGGATAATATATGGAATATTGTTTTAACATATAAATAATAACATCTCAGTATTTATAATGTAATTGAATTATTATTTTAGTATGAAAGTTATAAAGAAAAAGAATGTGAAAAAATAAATGAACTTTTAAAGACATTTTGAAATAATTACATCTTCTTTGGGTACTTCCTTTTAATTTGAAAAAAGTGCTCCATAAGATGAATATCTCTTCAAATTAAGGCCTCTAGGATGAATTTTGGGTATTTTTTAGGAGATTTTATTTGGGTTTAGACAATCCAAATGGCATTGGATGTGTGAAGTTACGAGAATGGTACGTACCCTTTTATAAGACAGGTGAGGGGCTGTTTAGTAAAATATTGAAATATTATTTTTTTAAAATCATTTTCTTTTAATAATAGCTCCAAATTGATTTATTTATATTATAAGGTGGGGATTGGTCAAAAACCAATCAAAAATAGTTTTTATACATGTTTAGGTCACCATATTAACATTATCATTTTTATTTAACTTTTAGTTTATTAGTTTATCTTTTACCATGTCTTCTGGAATTCATAAACTATATGCATAATAAACATTCATTAAACATCCAAGATAAACTTAAGTTCATCCTTAATTATACATATTAAATTATTTATGTCCTTTCGAAGAACCATAGAAATTTCTAAATATTATATCATTTCATAAAATAATATTTTTTTAAAATAATAATTTTAGTCAATTTTGACACTATTTCGTATTTAGTTTTTGTGAATTTCCTAAAAATATAATTTATTCAAAAAAAACTACATTTAATTAATACTAACATGTAACATTCGTCTATAAATTATTATATGTCTTCAAAAGTTTCAATTTACATTTATTTTAAAATTTATAATATTATTTATTGTAATCGTTAACTAATAAAGAAATTACTGCATCATCATTGTGTCATATATAAATTTAATTATATAATGTCCAAAAATTATAAATAAAACACTCTGAGGTAGGAAATTTTTTTATATTTCAACTTGATATTTATAGTTTAATTTATATTATGAATTAACCTATATTAAAAATGATGTAGTTATTAAAATTTTAATTTAACAATTTTAATTCTTCATTAAATTAAATATAATAAATGTCCTAATCTAAACCATGTAGAAAAGAATGGATCCTATATTTTTCCTATGGTTGATTTTGTTCAATAATACGCTTATCCAAATTAATTGAGACATGTTTTAGGGTAATTATTTTATCATTTTTCTTTTAATTACCATATTTAATATTAACTGTGGAAAAAAATTGAAATGACACTTTACACAAAAAAAATTAAATTCATCATATTAAACCACATTTTACTCCAAAATATCAACTGTGTCTCACAAATTTTTGAAATTCAATTCATAGATGTAGTAAAATTACATTTTATGCAAATTTGTAAATGTTCATAGAAGGTTGTTAAAAGACATAAAAAAGTCCAGTAAAATTATATATATATATATATATATTATAAAATGAATCCAATTAATTACATTGGTCTAATATATGTATGATTTATAGATTTTTATTCTATTTAATTTTTTAATTAAAATAATTATTTAAATGAAAATGTCATTTTTTATATAAAAAGATGTGGTTTTCACTATTAATCAAAAAATGAATGTTTTTTGATAAATACCAAAAGATCACCCAAAGTTAATATTGATATTCCAAACTCAAAAATGATGTCAATTTTACCAAATAAAAAACATTTAATTTTACATAATTAATTTAAAATAATTTCATGTTGTCAAAACTAGAAAGATGGTTTTTAAAAGTAAATACTATGAAAAGATTACCATGTGTTTAGGGACAATTTAAATCTAAAATTACATCCAATAACATAAATAATATTAAATGATAAAAATATAATCTAATGATACATTAATATCACTCATATTTATAATTTACCACTACAATGTTTTATGTTTTAAAAATTTTATTTTTTTAAAAAATTTCGTAATTTACACTATTCCTCAAAATATGAAATTTAGCAGAAAAGTACTAAAAAATTATCCAAACTAATTTATTATTTCCAGCTTCTAATGAAAATTTTAATTTCGTTAAATTGAATATATAAAATTGTCAAATATTGTAATTTAAAAGGGTTATAAATTAAATAGCGGAAAAACTATTTTTTTTTTGAAAAATACATCTTTTAAGAGAAAAATTGCATTTTTGTTTATATTTAATCTAATAAAAAGAAATGAAGAATGATAAATATTAATAGGATATATATAAAAATAAATTTTTGGTTAATAATATTCATTACCTCTTTTTAAGGGGTTAGTTTGATAGGTCATGATGTACTTGTTCTCAGTTTTGGTTGTAGCGCAAGCTATTTAATTAATATAAAGAGATAACATAGTAGGAAATCACATGTTATTACAGAAAAAATTTCTCATAATATTTTGTTTTAAAATAATTCTATTCATTGTGTTTTTATCTTAGTAATTATATGTTTTCAGTAACTGAAGGATAGTTATTTGTTTAATGGTCCATGATAAATATTGGTTATTACTATTTAATTTTGATATTGATGTAGTATTTCGTCATATAATGGTTAATCTAATTTTGGAAATTATCTATTATTATCAAAATCATTTTGGACATGGATATTTCTTGAAAATATATGAAATATAAATTTAATCATTTATGAATTATATGAGTCTCTACAAGTTAATTCCAATGATTAATACCTGAACAATTAATCATAAATAGATATATATTGATGAAAAAGAATTGATTTTATTTGAAAACGATCGGTGGATGAAACAATACATTTCAATTATAATTATCTTTTGGTGTTATTAGTCCAACTAGTAAAATAATTCCTCATCTCAATGAAATGGATCATCAAATGAAATCATATTCTGAATACTTTTATCAGTGGACTTTGAACTAATCACATATATATAGTTTATTGATGGTAAACATTCCCATGAAATGTTTTTATACCACTCCCTATTAGTCCATGAGATTTATTTTTCTGTTTCTTGTCAATTTTTCTTACATGGAATCCTAGTAACTATTATCTCATGTGAACATTGAAAATTTTTTTCTCTCTTTTTATATTGATGTTTTGTTAAACCTTTATTTGATATGGGATTTCAAGAAAGGTACTTTCAATTATAGAATCCTATTTCCAAAGATTGAGTTAGAATTTTGGGGATGTAATTTATTATATGTGGGAGAATATAACATCACATTATTTTCAAAAAGAATCTCTTTGATCGACAGTGTATATGATATTCCATATTGATCGTAATTGAAGAATTAAATATTATTATTTTCAGGTTACTATTATAAACATTAAATTTGATTGGAAGTTATGAACTATATAGAACAATTAATTTAAATTTTATTTATAAATATCTATATAATGAAATATTCTTTAACTTGTTAATTATAAATATAAATATAACCCTTTTTCATATAAAAAATGTTATCCTAAAAACCCCACCAAAAGTGCACATATATTTTTATAAAGATAAATAAAAATTTCACTATTACTAATGAAATATAGAATCTAATGGTTAAAAATAATTCTATGTCATCCTTATGCGTGATATAAGAAAAAAAATCAAATTTTTTGTATAAAAGAAGTATTTTTTCGTAATAAACTTTTTTTCTATATTGTGATGGTATACATATTTAAAATATTGTTTTTGAGAATTTAATAAATTTGATATGAAAGGTAAATTCTTAATTTAATTCATATTATTAAATTATACATTGGTTTAATTTTTATGTAATTTTTTTATAACTAACATATTTTTATCAATACTGAAACAGTACTACATTATAGTTTCAAATAAATATTTTTTATAGAAAATTTATTTTTTTAAATTATATATAACATTGATTTTAATGTATAATTATAAATCCATTATATCATTTAATAAGATTTATGTCATTGTTATAAATTTGAAATTGAATTTACATGTACACCCTTTTCATGCGTTTGAAGATTTTCACATTAAGAAACTCGTTATCTCATTCCATAAACTAGATTATTATAAAATATATTTTTTCCATTTATATTATTTGATGTTTAAATAATATATTGAATATATTGAATCCTGGGATAAAATTTATTAAATATGACTTTTTTTGGATAATATGAATAATAACATTATTAATTTTTTTATTACCATTATTAAAGGAATATCAAGTAATTGAAGATAAAATTTATATTATACATATTTGAAAATAACCCTACCACATGCCCTATTTTTTCTAGGGGAGTTATTTTCAACCAAAATATCCTTTGGGATGATATTATATGGTCTTGGATTCCTTAGGATGAATTTATGCAACTTGTATTATATTATACGATGAATAGTCAAAATTTTCATAGTTTTTTTATTAAGAAGTGATATAATATTAATATTAGGAAATATAGATGATATGTTAGAATATAAATATTTTTTTGATATATAACATAATTATATCCATCAATATAAATTATTTTAAATTTTTTGGATATAAATTTTTATCTAAATGACTTTCACAAGAAAAATGTAGTAATTATATAATAAATGAATATATCAAATAAATATTTTGTAAAATATTAAATTAAATATAGTTTTATATAAGTAATAACATCCATTTGTTTTATAGATTACATTATCATTTTATTTATCTATTAATATATTTGTTAGAATATATCATGTTGATAAGATGTTTTTTATAATTCATGTAATGAATAGCATCAAAATTGACATTCAATATATTTTAAAACTAATAATATATTATAAAATGAAAAAATACATATAAATTTAAAATAATGAAGTAAAAAAATTTGATATGGTTTAATATATAAAAATTTATCTTTTTTTGTTTTTGGAAATTCAATAGTAACAATATTAAACATTATGAATTAAAAAAAATTGTTCTAATAGTAATATTAATAAGGTAAAATAAGGGATAAAACTTAAATATAAGGATTAATAAATATAAAAACCATTTTTAATTTTTATTTAATTATTTTATATGGACCCATATTCATAATAAATAAATGAAAAATCTATTTGGATATATTTTTCCTAAAAAAGTATTAATTTAATATTATGAGATATTCTAACAGTCCCCTTCCCCTCTCATATAAATGTCAACATATTCATATATATTATTCAGAAATTAAATCCTATTTTTTATCAACAAAAATCATCAAAAATAACCTCATAGTATTCCTCCCCATATTCACTATCTCCTAGTTTATTAATAACCCATTTATTATTTGAATTATGATGTTAATAAATAGAGGTTGTATGAGGAAGTTAACTCATTTTTAATCGTGTATATCTATTATATTTGTTCATCCACATCCATAAAATATTTATGAAAAAATCTAAATAATAATTAATTTATTCTAAATAATAAAATATGTTACATTATTAATAAGATCACCTTAACATGTCTCCACATTCATCAAATTGGAAAATAATTTTCATTCATTTATATGGTGAAATATCATCTTGTATGCCGATATAATTTATTTTCCATAACCATCTCTCATTACTAGTTATTATTAGGAAATATATGTTTATGTATTATATTAATTATATAATTAATAATATAAAAATATAATATATCATTTAAAATTTTCCTTTTCATTTAATGAAAAATGATGATGTATTTTCGGCATACAACAGAACTGTCAACTCCACAAACATAAAGGATTATTTATTTCATAATTATATCACATTGAT
The DNA here is from genome assembly GCA_963277665.1 of Viscum album. Taxonomy (NCBI): domain Eukaryota; kingdom Viridiplantae; phylum Streptophyta; class Magnoliopsida; order Santalales; family Viscaceae; genus Viscum; species Viscum album. Next base: position 2,129,443,171 of record OY728147.1, on the reverse strand, counting down.
AATATATATAAATATATTCCAAGTAAATATATGATATATATTATATTATTTATAAAGACCTGGAATTTCCATGTTATTTTTTTAAATGGGAATTTTACGAGTTTGTGAAAATTGACGGAACTAGATTCTGAGGCCTGGAGTGCATAGAATCAATTTCTAATGTTCTGTTCAGATATGTTCAGTAAACATACAAGCGGGTTTTTATAACTTTTAACCAGTTCTCGAAATTGAAATCAGATGCCACCTATGAACTCACAGTGTTGGTATGCACTTAAGAAGACATTATCCTCGACAATAGTTGGTGGATGGTGGAATATAGTTTTTGGGTTTCTCGTGGGAATAATAAAAATAAAATAAATGCCTATTTTTTTTATTTTATCTGTTATAACCACCGAAGTGGAAGTTGGTGGTGGGGACCACCACACATTAACCTCCTATTAGAGGTTATGGTGGTGTGGTCCACCCGAACCTAACCTCCCTCGAGAGGATACAATGGGGGGACCACCCAGGACTAAACCCCCTAATAAAGGTGGGAGTAGAAATCCTCTCAACTTCCCTCATTAATGAGGGAGAGTCTCTCCACCCCCCTCCATTAATGGTGTCAACCCTCTATCTATTTTAATTGTGCCAACCTCATGAATTAATTAAGAGGAGCAAACATAATTAATTCACCAAATTCTAATTTTAAACACATCAAACTAATTAATAGATAATCTATTATTTTTAGGGGTTATATATTCTTTTGTAAGAAAATGGATGGAAAAGGGGGATTGGAGATCTTGGGAGAAAACTATCCATCAAATAACTAGTCTCTACAACGAAGAACTAGTTTCTCCAACAATGAACGGAGAGCATGTTTTCCAATGAAGAATGCGAGCAAGGTTTCATCCTCATATGTTCCTTGAGGAAGCAACCGACGTGGGACATCTTCAACACCCGACTCTCCATCCTCAGCATTGACAACAGACCAACACATGAACATGGGATTGGATGTGTGTGGCAGACACGATGAACGACGACAATAATGTCTTCATCCCTGTGACTCTGTTAATGAACAACAAATAGAGGTAGGGGTTTTATTTGAATATGATATAATTCCATTGATTCATTCCTTCTAAAACAATGAACTTTGATCAACCACTAACTAGTTGATATGCATATTTTATTCCTTGCAGGTTCGGAATATTTTGTTGATGAGGGATTATGGGAATTTATTTTTTAGGTTTTATTTAATGCTCGTTGTTGTGATTCATTCATGTGATCCAATTTCGATCACCCTAAACATGGAGGGTGTAGACCAAACCAACGTGGTCCGACCCCTCGGTCGATCATCATTGTGGTGTTCTTCGATACAGAGGAATGAGATGTCAATCATGATGATGCTGATGAAGGCAACGACCGTGGTCCCCGCGTCCACTGCGAACAGTGCCACCGTCGCCTCCCGCAAAAACCGTACAAGACGCCCACCTCCGAATCCCCATCCAAGATGACATACGTGCACCCCATTCACATCGTGTCTCCTCTTTACGCACACCTTGTGAACCCAGCATGCCTCGCACGCCTTGTGCAACATGCGCGCCCTGCACCGCCGCTGGCTGAACTGGCCCCCTGGCCTCCGCGCAACCTGCAGCACCCTGACCTAGCTAGCCTCCCAGCCTTGGCCTCGCCTCACTGGTCCCCGTTCAGGCTAACCTGAGCCGCATCATCATGGTTCCCTACAGGCCGAACTGCTCCCTCCAAGTTCCTTCCGGGCCGAACCACCCTCGCACCAACCTACAGCCGGTCTAGGTTCTCATGGCCCACTGCGACCCCTCGTAGCCCGCTAGGATGGGCCCAGGGTACTGGGCCAAAAATAACTGGCTAGCCCTCTTAACATCCTGGTCTAGACCCAATGGGTCTCGCTGGGTTAACCCTGACTGGGTCGGCAAAAACTGGGTTTGGCCTAGTCGAATCGGATCACGACCCAATATAACCCTTTAACTTCCTTGGCCAGATATTTGGTACTAGGTGTAAGTTTGACAAACTGTCAGTGGCCCTGGTAATATTGTATCATGAGGGTCCCTTTATGTATACCCCACTAGATTTTGGGGTATATTTGTGATACATTCTGGTCGAATTGTGCACGAATCCAATCGTTACCCTGTGACTAAAAGGCTAATAACACATAGACCGGGCGTCCGATTGACAGGTCTTCTATTGTGTTGAGACCACAATGATGTGGAAACCCATTGAGATACTTCTTCATGGGACTTCGTGATAGTTGGAGTATCGACTAGTAGATCATGTAGCGGATCCTTCCAGATTCGACCGAACAGAGTGCAGAGTCCTAGTAGATGGCCAAAACATGATGACAAATGTCTGATTGACTCGAAGTGACTCAACTAGCACAGGGTAGATCTCCTGGTAGTGGAAGAATACCCATTGCAGAAGAGCTCCTAGTTGTGGTGGTAGACCCACAGTAATCGACAAGAGGAGTATCTCTGCAATCTATTAGGGGGAGCGCCTGGTTGTGGCGGTAGAACCATGGTGAGAAGCACCATGGTGACGTAGCAGACCCACGATACTGAACAGGTTAAGTACATAAGTAGTCCAAGGTTAGTTGGAAGCTCATGGGTGTCATGGAAGGACCACTATACTCGACAGAGTAGGAGTTCTCCAGTAGTCGTGGTTTTGATAATGTGAATAAAATAATGGTTGAGCTGAGTCAGTAACTTATGTGTTTTCCTCAAGATTGAGATGGATTATTTGATAGATTAGGAATATGTATGTGCATATACCTATGTGGGTTATTTTCTTATTTCATACTATGTGTTTTATCCATGTTAACTTTTGTGAGACCATTAGTGTTTCAGGGTCCCTACTTAGTATTGTTATACTCAGCCTTGCGTGTTCAATGTCCTCACCTCATTGTGTTTGATGGAAATGATGGACATCACTGACCGAGGCTGAGAGTACCAGGATTGGATGGTACTCGGAGGTAGACCTTTCGCTGTGTCATTATGTGGGGGAGATGGATGGACATGAAGTGATTAAGAGGTAATCTCTACCTACCATTCAGGTAGGAACCTCAGAGGATGACACAATGGATGTTTTTCCTATTTCCCCAGTTGTACATGTACTTTTAGTTTGATGTACTTTCCAATCGGGCTTGTATTCAGGCTCATTTTTACATACTATACTCACATGTAGGTTATCATGTTTACTTGTGATCATATCTGTTGTGTGTGTTAATAGTTTTTAAAGGCCATGCCTTCCTATTATTTGGTAATAACACCTTTAGTGCTAGTCTCCATCCCCTGGCCTATGGAAGGCGTGTTTGGGGGTAGTCACGGCACATGCCTCGAGGGACGGGTCAGGGAAAATTTGTATCAGAGGAGTAACTTTTATCATAGAACATAGTACTTTGATCTTTCTTTTATATGAAGAAATAGTGTTATGAGTAGTGAGTGTGTCTCTCAGTTCAGGTAGTCTTGTATTGGTGCAGCGACCGACATATCCACACACGAGGGCCCAGACTACTTATTTCCCACTCAGTGAATGAAAACACTGACTACGAATCTGTTTTCCAAAAATTTACTTCTCTTAGCTCAACCAGGTCAGATCACCAGGTATAATCTATTAACATTGTTGCATCAGCTTCTATCAGGATGACACCTCGTGGATGACCAGCTAGAGTCCAAAGAGTTGTAGGCATAGATATCCCACCGAGTGATGAGGCCTTGGTATAGGGCCCTTTTACAGCATAGGCACCAGCGGTACGACTCCATGTTGGGCCACCGATGCCACCAGCCCTAGCAGCACACGATACACACCACTTGAGCACATTTCACGAGTTCCTGCGATAAAGGCCTCCCAGGTTAAGGGGAGAGATGGTCCCACATGCTGCTAAATATTTTTTGGAGGCTGTGGTGAGGGTTTTCTAACTGGTTGGGACACCAACTGACCTGATGGTGATTCTTGCTGCTAGGATTCTACAGGAAGTAGTGGGCAGATGGTGGAACATGATGCTCCAATTTCACCACGATATGACTCTTCTTTGGGTATACTTTAGGAGTCTATTTTGGGTAGAGTTTTTTCCAGTGACTCTTCAAAAAGAATGAATACATGAGCTATTTCATCTGTAGTAGGACAGCATGACTGTAACTTTGTACTCAGTGTGGTTCACAGACCTCTCACGTTACTCCGCCGATATGGTATGTGACCCTTTATTTAGGGCCAAGACCTTCGAGCTGGGACTCAGGAGGGATATCAGAGGTTTGGTTATCTCACTCTAGATCCCGACGGAGGCAGGGGTGTTAGAGAGAGTCCTCCTAGTGGATAGTTTCATTTCATATCATTCTATAGCAGTGAGATCCCCCACTAGTTGACACGTAGCAGAGTATATTGTAGCTGTCAATAGACCAATGTCATAGAGGTCTATGAAAACCATACCTACAGGTGGACGAATGCATGAATTAGGGTCAATTGTGTGGGGAACCCAGAGTAGAGACATACATGCTAGGGGCGGGTAGTATTTCACATGTGGTGGATAGGGTCACATGTCTTGTGACTGTCCAACCCCCCATTTGGATGATCAGAAGACGATCAAAGTACCACCCAGGCAGAGACAGAGATTTGATTGAGGTTGTCAGCAGGGAACAAGAAGATGTAGTAGACGAGCTGACCGTGCGTCGAGCGGTGGATGACGTTTTCATGTGTTACCGCCACCACCACCAGGATGTCCACCCCGACAGCAGGGATCGGGTGGACAGGGGAGGGCACAACTCTAGGATGTTGAGGCCTATGATCACAGTGCTCTAAAGACGATACGAGGTACAATCTGTGTCTATTACACACTAGTTGTAGTTCTTATAGACACAGGTTCCATTCACTCTTTCACTTCACTTCCCTCATTTGGAGCTCGGAGATTCCGAAGGAGCCTTTTGCTCGA